>OY796662.1:55001444-57928861 GCA_963680705.1 Rhagium mordax | reverse complement strand
AATTGAACTAATATTAACGGTTTTTAACGGTTATTTTGTATGACCAAGTGGGCGATGAGTGTATTTTATGCGCTTTTTGCATAGATATATTATATTTAAGACATTATTATACCTGGGATTGATTTTATCTTGAAAAGTTAACGGTAAATTGGGCTTTTCGAAGCCTCCCTAAACTTAAACACATTTTATTTGTTACAAATATTTCCCTAGTAAAGATTTCAAATCAGTTTATAACACGGTAAAGTTAACAACTGCACAAAAAATAGTAGGAACATCGCTGTTTGTTTAATTAATTTTTAACCGTTATTGTATACAATATTAACGAGTTTTAACGGTTATTGTGCAAGTAAACACGTTTTTTGCATAAATAATGACTCATTAAAAGAAGCAGATCTAGAAATGTATATATTTAAATCTAGTAATGGATATTTTTTTATATAATTCTGGCATAGGTATCTATTTACATTTCTGACCTCTACTTCCCAGGTGATATGATAAGGACAAATACAATTAGGAACATACATTTTTCCAGTGCCGTGCAAGAACCATTACTAGAAGTGAAATTATTTATTTAATTTTTAACGCTTATTACAACCAACGTTAACGGCTATTAACGGTTATTGTATATAACCGCTTGGGCGATAAGCATTATGCGCTTCTTTGCATAGATATATTACGTGTAATGTGAATAAAGATATTGTTATTATTATTAGAATTGATTTTGTTCAGAAAAGTTAACGGCAATGCGGTTTTCGAAGTTTTATTTCGAATATCGAAAAATTTCGAGTTATAACTCGAAATTTTATTACAAAATTCCGAGTTATACTGACATTTCAAAATTCCGAGTTATAACTCGAAATTTTATTTGAAAATTCCAAGTTATAAGTCGCAATTTTAAAATTCCGAGTTATAACTCGAAATTTAGCAAAATTCCAAGTTATAAGTCGAAATTTTAAAATTCCGTGTTATAACTCGAAATTTTATTTAAAAATTCCGAGTTATAAGTCGCAATTTTAAAATTCCGAGGTATAACTCGAAATTTTATTTAAAAATTCCAAGTTATAAGTCGCAATTTTAAAATTCCGAGTTATAACTCGAAATTTAGCAAAATTCCAAGTTATAAGTCGAAATTTTAAAATTCCGTGTTATAACTCGAAATTTTATTTAAAAATTCCGAGTTATAAGTCGCAATTTTAAAATTCCGAGGTATAACTCGAAATTTTATTTAAAAATTCCAAGTTATAAGTCGCAATTTTAAAATTCCGAGTTATAACTCGAAATTTAGCAAAATTCCAAGTTATAAGTCGAAATTTTAAAATTCCGTGTTATAACTCGAAATTTTATTTAAAAATTCCGAGTTATAAGTCGCAATTTTAAAATTCCGAGGTATAACTCGAAATTTTATTTAAAAATTCCAAGTTATAAGTCGCAATTTTAAAATTCCGAGTTATAACTCGAAATTTAGCAAAATTCCAAGTTATAAGTCGAAATTTTAAAATTCCGTGTTATAACTCGAAATTTTATTTAAAAATTCCGAGTTATAAGTCGCAATTTTAAAATTCCGAGGTATAACTCGAAATTTTATTTAAAAATTCCAAGTTATAAGTCGCAATTTTAAAATTCCGAGTTATAACTCGAAATTTAGCAAAATTCCAAGTTATAAGTCGAAATTTTAAAATTCCGTGTTATAACTCGAAATTTTATTTAAAAATTCCGAGTTATAAGTCGCAATTTTAAAATTCCGAGGTATAACTCGAAATTTTATTTAAAAATTCCAAGTTATAAGTCGCAATTTTAAAATTCCGAGTTATAACTCGAAATTTAGCAAAATTCCAAGTTATAAGTCGAAATTTTAAAATTCCGTGTTATAACTCGAAATTTTATTTAAAAATTCCGAGTTATAAGTCGCAATTTTAAAATTCCGAGGTATAACTCGAAATTTCATTTAAAAATTCCAAGTTATAAGTCGCAATTTTAAAATTCCGAGTTATAACTCGAAATTTAGCAAAATTCCAAGTTATAAGTCGAAATTTTAAAATTCCGTGTTATAACTCGAAATTTTATTTAAAAATTCCGAGTTATAAGTCGCAATTTTAAAATTCCGAGGTATAACTCGAAATTTTATTTAAAAATTCCAAGTTATAAGTCGCAATTTTAAAATTCCGAGTTATAACTCGAAATTTAGCAAAATTCCAAGTTATAAGTCGAAATTTTAAAATTCCGTGTTATAACTCGAAATTTTATTTGAAAATTCCAAGTTATAAGTCGCAATTTTAAAATTCCGAGGTATAACTCGAAATTTTATTTAAAAATTCCAAGTTATAAGTCGCAATTTTAAAATTCCGAGTTATAACTCGAAATTTAGCAAAATTCCAAGTTATAAGTCGAAATTTTAAAATTCCGTGTTATAACTCGAAATTTTATTTAAAAATTCCGAGTTATAAGTCGCAATTTTAAAATTCCGAGGTATAACTCGAAATTTTATTTAAAAATTCCGAGTTATAAATTTTTGAAATTCCGAGTTATGACTCAAAATTTTATTTTATAACTCGGAATTTTGAAATTTCGACTTATAACTCAGAATTTTGTAATAAAATTTCGAATTATAACTCGGAATATAAAAATTTTATTTTAGGTGTCCCTTCCAGAGCTTCGTAGTATTCGTATAGTTGCAGCATCTTGGAAATATAATTTTCCTAGAGAATCAACTCCAAAGTACTTGGTGAATAATTATTTCCTGTGCGCGTCATTCCATAGACCATTTTGAGAAAGGTCGAAATATTTTACCTGCGATGATAGATCGTTAACAAATTTTGTCGAAATCAAAATAATGATGACGGCATTTACTAGGTTTCGTTCCACGCTCTTCCAAAATGGCCCTAACTCCTCACGAATCGCTTTATTTCATTTAGCCCATCATCCAGAGGGTTAGGGTAAACAAACGCCATGGATTTGTATTTATTTTCCCCTAAAATTGATGCTTCCCACGTAGCTTGAACGTTTTCAATAAAAAGCATCTCCGAGTCGTTTGAACCTGAATCGTGGGTTCGGGGTATATCCGGAATGAGATGAAAGCCCAGGAATGAAACGGTCAGTCGCTGTTACGACCCCCTTCATCAGTAAACACGAACGCAAGGCATCAAGTTGGCAAAGTTTCAGTTCGTTAAGCTGCCAATCGAACTTTAATGCCCTTGCACACCATTCAAAAAGTTGGGAAAACATAGGCGTCTCGGGGGAGCCTCGGCCGCTCCGTACAGGGGAAGGACGAACTTTCATTTACCCGTCCAGGCTGCCGACAGGGTCCGGTGACCTTTTTTCGTCCACTGGAACCATAAATATGACTCAGAATTTAATTTAGCATTGCCGGGTTGTTCTGTGAAAATATTGTGCTCGACCTGACCCTTTTATCCCGGAGAAACTTTATGCCACAGAAATGTTCTCCGATAAATAACCTGTTATTTAAGAGTCTAGCCTTTATCAAAAATCTTACCCAAAGTCGCAGTAACAGCAACACTATGTTTGGCTCTGCGTTTTTTGCAACCATACACACCAGAATCATGTAAAGAAATATTCGTTACTAGTTTCATAATATATTTTATTTAGGGTTGTTTCTTTTATTAATATCATCGTGAAAAACAACACAAAAAATATTGCTTGCATAATAACCGTTAAAACTCGTTAATATTGCATGCAATAACGGTTAAAAACTTAAACTTGGCGGAGCATGCTAAACGATTAGCTAATTTTGTGCTCCACAAGAAAACGTACGTACAGTTTTGAAGATATTTGAAATAAAACTTCGAAAACCGCATTGCCGTTAACTTTTCTGAACAAAATCAATTCTAATAATAATAACAATATTTTTATTCACATTACACGTAATATATATATGCAAAGAAGCGCATAAAATATGCTTATCGCCCAAGCGGTTATATACGATAACCGTTAATAGCCGTTAACGTTGGCTGTAATAAGCATTAAAAATTAAATAAATAACTTCACTTCTAGTAATGGTTCTTGCACGGCACTGGAAAAATGTATGTTCCTAATTGTATTTGTCCTTATCATATCACCTGGGAAGTAGAGGTTAGAAATGTAAATAGATACCTATGCCAGAATTATATAAAAAAATATCCATTACTAGATTTAAATATATACATTTCTAGAGCTGCTTCTTTTAATAAGTCATTATTTATGCAAAAACGTGTTTACTTGCACAATAACCGTTAAAACTCGTTAATATTGTATACAATAACGGTTAAAAATTAATTAAACAAACAGTGATGTTCCTACTATTTTTTGTGCAATTGTTAACTTCAACGTGTTATAAACTGATTTGAAATCTTTACTAGGGAAATATTTGTAACAAATAACATGTGTTTAAGTTTAGGGAGGCTTCGAAAATCCCAATTTACCGTTAACTTTTCAAGATAAAATCAATCCCAGGTATAATAATGTCTTAAATATAATATATCTATGCAAAAAGCGCATAAAATACACTCTTCGCCCACTTGGTCATATAAAATAACCGTTAAAAACCGTTAATATTAGTTCAATTTCTAAAATTTTCAGTGCGCCGCTGGAAAAATTTATAATTCAAATTGTATTTGCTTTTATGATAGCATCTGGGAAGTAGAAGTTGCAGTGAGAATTACAAATAGGTATACCAGAATTATATAAAAATGATTTATTACTAGTTTTAAATATATATTTTTCTAGTGCTGTTCCTTTTTTTATATTAATGTGAGAAGCATCAAAGAATAAAACTAGAACTTTTAATATACCGCAAAAAATGTGTAAAACACGCTTATTGTACGTATTTGCTTGCAAAATAACCGTTAAAACTCGTTAAAATTGATGGTAATAGCCGTTAAAAATGAAATAAACAGACAGTGACGTTTCTAATAATTTTTCGTGTATTTGTCAACTTGCTAACGTTATAAACTATTCTTGAAGTTTTTAATAAGCAATTATTTATAACAATTTAAATGTGTTCAAGTTTAGAGAGCAGGATTTTGACGGGGCTTGCAAGATAAATGACTAGCTTGATGACAAAAATTATTGAAGTCATTTTGGTAGATGATTTTGTTTTACAAAAGAATTACTAGAGATATTTGAGAGGAAGCCTCGAAAATCGCAATTTACCGTTAACTTTTCAAGATAAAATCAATCTCAGTTACAATAATGTCTTTATTGGGCCTTAAATTTAATATATCTATATAAAAAGCACCTAAAATGCACTTATCTCCCGCTTAGCCAGTAAAAATAACCGTTAAAAACCGTTAATATTGGTTCCATTTGTAATATTTTTAATGTTCCGCTGGAAAAATGTATAATCCAAATTCTATTTGCCTGGGAAGTAGTGGTTGCAATCAAAATTAGAAATAGGTATACCAGTATTATATAAAAAATTATACATTACTACTAAATATATATTTGTCTAGGGCTGTTTAATTTTTTATGTTAGTGTGAGAAGCATGAAAGGATAAAACTAGAACTTTTAATATACCTCAAAAATGTGTAAAATACGCTTATTGTACATATTGCTTGCAAAATAACCGTTAAAACTCGTTAATGTCGTATGTAATAACCGTTAAAAATTAAATGAACAGATAGTGACGTTTCTAGTGATTTTTCCCGTATTTGTCAACTTGCCAACGTTATAAACTATTCTTGAAGTTTTTAGGAAGCAAATATTTATAACAAATAGAGTGTGCTCAAGTTTATAGAGCCGGATTCTGACGTTGCTTGCAAGCTAAATGACAGGCTTGATGACAAAAGTTATTGAAATCATTTTGGTAGATGATTTTATGTTTTATAGAAGAATTACGTGGGATATTTGAGAAGTAGCCTCGAAAATTGCAATTTACCGTTAACTTTTCAAGTTAAAATCAATATTAGGTATAATAATGTCTTTATTGACCTTAAATATATTATACTTATGTAAGAAGTGCATAAAATACGCTCGGCGTCCGCTTGGTTATGTAAAATAACCGTTAAAAACCGTTAATATTGGTTCCATTTCTAATAATGTTATAAGTGCGTCGTCGCTGGAAAAATAGAGAATCCAAATTGTGTTTGACTTTTTCATAGCACCTGGAACGTTGCAGTGAGAGTGAGAATTACAAACAGATGCACCAGAATTATAATAAAGAAATATCCATTATAAGTTTTAGAAATAAATTTTTCTAGGGCTGCTTCTTTTATTTATATCAGTGTTAGTTAGACACATCAAAGGATTAACAGAACTTTTGATAAATAGTAAAAAATAAAATATGCAAAGGATGTGTAATACTTGTTTATTGTTCGTGTTTGCTGGCACAATAACCGTTAAAATTCGTTAATATTGTATGTAATAACCGTTAAAATTCGTTAATATTATATGTAATAACCGTTAAAAATTTAATAAACAGATAGTGACGTAATTCTTCGTGAATTTTGTTAACTTAACAGCGTTATAAACTATTTTACCGTTAATCTTTCAAGATTGAATGACGTCCAGTTATGAAATATTTGTATATACCTTAAATATTAATATATCTAAGCATAGGACGCATAAAATCTACAAATACACTCGTCTAGTCTTTGCAATAACCGTTAAAAACCGTTAATATTGTATGCAATAACCGTTAAAAATAAATAGAAAGTTCCGTTTTTAATTATATCAATATGTCGAGTTATAATTTGAAAAATGGCTGAATTCTTATGCTTATCACTGCTGTTAATTTTTTTAATTTATGGCATGGATTCCAGAAAATCGAATTACGTTTTAATATGCATTATCAATGGAGCATTTAGTGCTCTATCTGTACAGAAATATGTTAAGTTCTTTGCGTCAAAGGGTAGAACATTCCAGTTAATTTCCTTTGCAAGTACAAAGTGTAATCATTTTCATTTCCGATATGAATAGCAGTAGGATTGAAAATCCTCGCCGGTGCTGGCAAGGATAATTTGTTGCGTTCGCAAAAGATATTTCTTTCGCAGTAATTCTATACTTGAGTTGTGGGTCTTTGAAATTATAAATTGTTCTAAATAATTTTATGTCTTAAGAAATCCCGGGCAATTTTTTTAGCAGATCCGAAAAAAAAAACGTCGCCAGGAGTATTTGATTTTCTCGGTATCGACCCGCGCGATTTGATGGAAAGATCCCTCTGTCTGAAACGAACTAAATTGGATATAATTTTAACAATGCAATTTTTCCTTTTGCTTACACCGGCGTTTTCTCGTTCCCTTGTTCTAGAGCAAAACTACCAGAGCGAGTCCTGACAAATCCTCCTGCTGCCAAATTGCGTTATATTTTGTTTCCCTTTCATCATAAATTGTTTAGACATTTTCTTTTTCACTTACACCGTCTATAATTTGCACGGTTCCTGTTCCGTCGTCAAAGAAAACGGCAGCATTTGTTTTATAAACAAAGAGAGAGGAATGACGTTTACATACATTTCCCGTCGTGTTATTTTATTTTCATTTGACTTGTATATGCAATGAAAAATAAACTCAAAGCCTGAGAGCTATGGAAATGGGGGCGAAATAAATCAAAGCAATGACGACAACTGGAAAGTAAATATTTAATAATCTCCGATGGAAGCGATTTGATGTATTGATAGGCCACTTGTTTAAAATTTAAAAATTCCACCAATTCTTCAATCCAGGAACGGCTGTTTCAGCAGTCAGTAAGTTGCAATAAAAATCTATTCCAGTGGATCGGTTAACCGCTTTACAGTGGAACCCTAGGTCATCCCTGCTGACACTATTGTTTTTGTGTTCCTTTAAGATTTCCCCTTTTCTCTTGACATGCACTTGCGTGTTAAATTCTGTTTACAAAGTGAGTCTAAAACAAATCTGGCATCTACTGAAAAAAAAAATAAAAATAAAAATAAACTAAACTAAAATAAAAACAAGGCAATTTATACTCACAACATTTAATTCAACTCAAACGAGACGACACAAACTAAGTGAAACACAGCAGCAGGCGTAAAATTTAACAACTGTAAATATAAATAAACAAACTGAACAAATAAAGTGAATAAATCAAGACAACTAAGATAGGAAAGATCAAGTCGTACCTTTCCCAGCTCAGTCTTCTAGTGACGTTGGAGTCGTCCACAACCATTTGATTTTTTGATCCCCCTTGGTTCAGTAATTTTCCCAGCTTAAATAAGGCGGTGCTGCTGCTGGCCTGATTCGATATCCTGTAGGCCCTTGCGGCGACGACATGAGGTGCGGGAACCCTAAAACGAAAAAAAAATCTTCATTACTTGTATTACTTCATTACTTGTATTACTTCATTACTTGTATTACTTCATTACTTGTATTACTTCATTACTTATATTATAAGATTTAAGTTCGTTAAATATTAGTATTGGAGACTATCAAGATGGACGATGAAAAAAATTGCTACAAAATTTGCGAAAAGAAAACTTAGACAGTTACCGAAATCCCCGGCGCCTTCGGCAAATATTAAAATAATTCAAGTAAATATTGTATAATTCTGAAACAAGCCTGCAGATAAATTAGGCAACCAGCGACACAAAATTCTTATTTCAAATCGTCCTTATTTTTTCTAAGGGAAAAATTCAGGGGGTGGTAAGACTCCCAGTCGCGTCAGTGGCAGGAATAAAAGCTGAAATAGAATAAAAACTATCATAACTGGATTTGCGTTGTTCCCTTGTGCTCTGTTGGATGAAGTTGAGCAGCTTTTTCCCAAAAACTTCAAAGGCACGTGTGTAACTGTACAGACGAATCATAATTATGATTGGCGCAGAAGTAAAGAGTAAATTTACTGGTGATGACGGCATCATATGGATAGATAGAACATGCAACTATAAATATCCTAGTTAAATACATCGCTGATAGAACAAAAAGCTTATACACACCTTTATCGTGCTCGTTGTCTAATATAATAACCGTTAATGACCGTTAATATTATTTTTATGACTAATTTTATATTCTACAGAAAAGGTTTGTTATAATTTGTTGCTTATTGTACGCATTGTCTTATGTAATAACCGTTAATGACCGTTAATATTTTTTGTGAACAATTTTATATAGGTACTCCAGAAAAGGTTTGTTTGTTGCCCTATTTTGCTTAGTTTTAGCGATATTTGGGCAGAAGGCTCAAAAGTTTCATCCTCTGTTTGTGTTGTTATATATTTTTTATAGATATACTTTTAACTTTTCGATATAAAATCATTCCTAGTTATAGTACCACAGACCCAGTGCTAGTTGCAGCTATAAATTGCACCTATAAATCACTTATTATGCAAAAATCACATAAAACACATTTACCATACTCGTTGTCTTATAAAATAACCGTTAAAAACCGTTAATTTTATGAATTTTTATGAATAATTTTATATTACTTACAAAAAGTTTCTATAATTTGTTGTTATCATACTCGTTGTCGTATGTAATAACCGTTAAATACCGTTAATATTATTTTTGTGAATAATTTTATATTCTACAGAAAAGACTTTTTATAATTTGTTGCTTATCATACTCATTGTGTTATGTAATAACCGTTAACATTATTTTTGTGAATAATTTTATATACTCCAGAAAAGGCTTGGATAATTTTACCCTACCATGCTTAGTTTTAGCGACATTTAAAGAAAAGCCTTGAAAATCTCGTCCTCTGTACAGTTTATAAATTTTCTATCTATCTTTAACTTTTCGATGCAAAATCAATCCTATTGATAGTGCTACTTGCAGCTAATAAATAGCAGATTATGCAAAAATCGCATAAAACACTTTCACCATACAAGTTGTCTTATAAATAACCGTTAAAACCGTTAATTTTATGAATTTTAATGAATAATTTTATATTCTTCACAAAAAAGTTTGTAGAATTTGTTATCATACTCGTTGTCGTATGTAGTAACCGTTAAATACCGTTAACATCACTTTTGTGAATAATTTTATATTCTACAAAAAGGTTTGTATAATTTGTTGTCCTATCTTGCTTAGTTTATGCGACATTAGAAGAAAAAATCTCGTACCCGTTGTCGTACCATAATAACCGTTAAATATCGTTAATATTCTTTTACTGGAAATTATAAATATAGAAACAAATCATATAGTTTCGTCGGCTCTATATTGCTTAGCTTTAACGATATTCGAGGAAAAGCTTCGACAATCTCATGTTCGTGTTCATATTGCTTATAAATTCTCTATCAATTTTTTGACGCATAATCAATCCCAGTTATAGGATCACATGTCCAATGCTAGTAGTAGCTATAAATTGCAGCTAATAAATTGTTCATTATGCAAAATACGCATAAAACACACTCATCATACTAGTTGTCGTATACCATAACCGTTAGTGACCGTTAATAGTATTAATTTTATATTCTACAGAAAAGGTTTGTATAAATTGTTGTCCTGTCTTGACTAATTTTAGCGATATTTGAAGAAAGGCTTCGAAAGTCTCGTCCTCTATTTACATTGTTTATAAATTTTCTACATACGTTAACTTTTCGATGCAAAATCAATCCCAGTTAAAGTACCACAAATTCAATGTTGCAGCTTATAAATTTAAATAAATAAATAGCATTTATGCAAAAAGCGCTTAAGACACACTTATCACACGCATTTTCGTGTGCAATAACCGTTAAAAACCGTTAATATTGAATGCAAAAACTGTAAAAAATTAAACAAACAGATAGTGACATTTCTAACAGCAAGTTGTCAATTTACCAACGGCATTATAACTTTTAGTTGGCAAATATTCATAACAAAGTTTCAAGTTTAATTGGCTTGACGTTAAAAGTTATTCAAATCATTTTCGTGGACAATTTTATTTCTACTGAAAAATTTGTTGCCTTGTCTTGCGTAGTTTTATCAACTATCAAATTGATATTTTGCACATATCTTGCGCAATGACCGTTAAAACAGTTAATGCTAATGCAATAACCGTTAAAATCCGTTAATAATTAAACAAACAAATGGTCTTTTCTACTTACTTTTTTTGCTTCTCAGAGCAATTACGCCCATCTGACAAGGACGCAAATTTTATGGCGTCTAAAATGCGCATCTAGATAAATGTACATAATAAAAGTAATTAATGCTATATTAAGGAGACAGCGTCAGTTAATTATTTAACTGTCTAATACAGTTACCCACTGCCTCACCCTTTCAATCACAATTCGTTGCTTTATTCCAACAACGTTAATAAAATTAAGTAGGTTCTAAATTTAAACTCTTTTTTATTTAATTGCTTTACCTGGTAATTGTTAGGTTCGTTGTGTATTGGGATGATCTAATTTGTAGGATTGGTACGGAGAGCGGCACCTCATTAAATCAAGAAATCCGATTTGTTTGAAAATTATTTTACCAGCTCAGAAATACATCCGAAATACGCCCTAAGAATCGACGAAACAAAAAATGGTCAACACAATCTTATATACTAATATTTATTTATATTTAATTGCAGGTTATGTTTTGTGTTTGTTTGTGTTACGTGCCTAAGACCGGCCCTGGTTCTAAAATTTTGCAAAATAGGGTCTAAAATACAAACATCGCAAGACAGTTTTTGCCTCAGCATCGTTATTCTAGTTAAAATGCGGCTGGCATAAATAATAAACAACAGCGGGCCCAGAACAGAACCATGAGGCATCTGATATTATAATATCACATATTTCTTTGATATAACTTCTAACTGTTAAGAACGTAACAAATTCTGTGCCACATTCATGTATATTTGCATGCCATAGCGACTTCACACAGAACCCGGAATTCGAGTAGGGAGACATAAGGATAAATCATATTTTTACAGGATAAATGTATGCAAATGTTCGAGGGCTGAAAGGTTAATGTTTTATCATCGATATTTCTGCTTCAGCAGTATAGGTTATGTGTACGCGCCGTGGTACATGCCCATAACATCCATCATGTATAGTATCCAGCCGATGGAAAAATTATTGTCTTTTTCATTTTACTATATGAAAATGCAAGGGGGAGTTCACAATAAATAATCCGAATTGTTTTTACAACGGCTTCTGTCAGTAACACGAGGCATATAGGTTTCTATATAGACTTGCAACGCACAGGTCATCAAAAGCTGCAATGTCAACAACCGGAAGAGGAATCTATCACCCCTTAGTCTCATATTTTGTCTCAGTAAATCATTTGTAGGTTAATTTATTTTTCATATTTTAACAAGAAAACACACACCTGGCCCTCATTTAAATCAAGGCGAGGCTAAATAGGCTGGAATTCAACAGTGGGCGGAGTTAATCAAGTTGCAAAAATGGGTGGAGCCATAGATGGCTGTGATTGGCTGAACGACTGAAGTTAGCGTGGTGGCGCGAAGGAGGCGTGGTTAAACTATCTAGTACATTCGGCTGTTATTGGTCCAAATTCAAGTGGGTGGGACTTAACAGGACGTAAAATACATGAGACCATAGACAGCTACGATTGGTCGAAGAGGCCAATATTGTATTGAAGCTAAATATATTTTAAATAATCAATCTATTATTATTAATAACTAAATCAACAAATTATCATCGACTTCTATGACTCCTTATCTTCGCTGTGATTGGTTGAAAGTGGATTTAGAGTGCTGTCTATAAAAATAGATGGGGGCATCTTCGACCAATGTTGTAAGAGGGGCGTGGCTAGACGGGCTAGAACTAGGCAGTGGGCGGGGATAGATGAGACACAAATAGGCGGAGCCATAGTCTGCTGTGATTAGCCTGGGTTGCCGAGTCACGTGCGGGCGGTGCGCCAAGGGGGCGTGGCCAAAGTGAATGGTGATGAGAGGCGGCCATTATTTCGATCAAAATGGATTCAGTTACCTACATAATCTTAAAAGGTGACAAGTCTGGTGATCCGTGGGGCCACTCTATAACATCCCTTACACAAAACATGGTTTAGAGACTTATTATAAATCATAACTTCTCCCCAATAAAAAAAACAGTTATAAATTATCAGGCATCGGTAATATTTCAAGCTACACCTGGACGAAAATGAATTAAACGATACCTCGCTGTGTGTAAGGTTTGCGTAAGAAAATATAAAACTGATGTAATATTTTTTCTTGTACAAAGACAAGCTAGTAAGGTACCTGCTGTATTATAAAAAATTTATTCGACTCACGTTTAACCCTGATTATATTTCGCCTTATTTTTTGCCACAGATATGACTGGAATATTTAATATTGTTCAAACATTTACGAGCTCTAATGTACAAAATCTCCTGAAGTTTCACAAAGTACGTTGTTCTTTTTCTAAATTATTTATTTAAACGTCGGTCAATCCAATCAGCGACAAATTTTGTCAAAGAGTAGGGACAAGAGGAGGTCCTTGTTGCTGAGCGGTTCAGCTTTTAAATAATATTTTTCAAGATGGTCCCCACACTACACGAGGCATATTCGAAATTACTAAAATCAGACATTTCTTGACAAGGCCATAGAAAAAGAAGATAGCGGCCAGCTACATCACCGGATTTGATCCCGTTGGTTTATTTTCTTTGACGCTATTTAAGAAGCAAAGAGTACATAAACAGATTTCTAAGGATTATATTTTCCCACAATTTTTTTAAAACAGTTCTTTACATAAAAATACACAAAGAAACAAAAAAGGAATTCTCAAAAAAGAATAGAAGGACGAAATTTGGGCAATACGGCCATTTTCCATCGCAACCCACTCTGGCCAAGCCCCTTTCCCCCGCTGAAACTTACGCAGCCCAACCCTCCTGCCAATCACAGCTGACTACCACATTTAGACACGCCCCTCGACCAATAGCCGTCGAATATGCGTCCATCCATGTTTACGGCCTATTTAGCGCCACCCCATTGTTCAAGCTATCTATTATGGCCACACCTCCTGCCCAATCTTGTTTGTTTTAATCATCTCAGTTGCTATTGTGGCTACTTTTCATATTTCATAGTCTCACCTTACCATATTAAATAATAACGTTAACCCATTATACTATCGCTTTATATTATTAATCATATTATGTCACCTGACGATTTTTGTTGTAACAATTCTATCAAATGAATTGGTATTCGAAAAAAATTGACAAAGAACGCTCCCTCTAAAAACATTTACAAGCCTCTGCGCGCCTTAAATCCAGCCCTCCCTACGGACCCGCCTGACCTTCCGCCCTGCTCCATTAATTTAATACTTTGTCGAGGGCATTTTCACTAGGCAATTAAGAAATTATTCCCCGGCGCGTCTTAATTCGGGTTCTTACCTCAGTAAAAGCGTGCCATCTGCCCCTCGTTCGGGCCCATAATTTCCGCTCCCGCACAGCCGGCTCACTGCCGATTTTCTACGCAGCTCTAAGGCGGCCGTGTCGTCCCTGCTGAAGGAAACTCGAGAGGAGTGAAATCTGGTGGAGAGGCCCGGCTTCCTTGGCGCCGCCACCTGGGGCTGGACATCTGAAAAAACGGCTAAATTAAATTATGTAATAATGTGAGCAAGTAATAATTTATAATATTTAATATTATATTATTTTAACTATTATTATTGTTATTATTTTAAGAAACAAAAAGGTATTACAACGAAAGTTGACATTCACTCAGTAAATTATTTGTAGGTTAATTTACTTTCTCTTATTTTTACAAGGCAACAAACACATGGCTCTCACATAAATCAAGGCGTGGCTAAATAGGCTGGAATTCAACAGTGGGCGGAGTTAATCAAGTCGTAAAAATGGGTGGAGTCGTAGATGACTGTGATTGGCTGAACGACTGAGGGTGGCGCGAAGGAGGCGTGGTCAAACTGTCTAGTGCTTTCGGCTGTTATTGGTCCAAATTCAAGTGGGTGGGACTATAGGACGTAAAATAGATGAGGCCACAGGTAGCTACGATTGGTCGAGGGACAAGCCAATATTGAAATAGCAGTAAATATATAATAGTTATAATATCTATATAAACTATTAAACAAACTCGATATATTGAAGTTAAATATATTTTAAATAATCAATTTATTATTATTAATGGTAAATCAACAAATTATCATCGGTTTCCATGACGACATTTCTATCTACGCTGTGATTGGTTGAAAGTAGATTAGAGTGCTGTCTATAAAAATAGATGGGGGCATCTTCGACCAATGTTGTAAGAGGGGCGTGGCTAGACGGGTTAGCACTAGGCAGTGGGCGGGGATAGATGAGACACAAAATGGGCGGTGCGCCACGGGGGCGTGGTCGGAGTGGATGGTGATTGGAGGTAGCCATTATTTAACGATCAAATTGGGTTCAGTTACATAACCTTTAATATTTAATCGTTACCAGAAATAAATATAATAAATAAAAGGTTGAAGTTGAGGTTTTAATTAATTTTTACTTTGTAAAATGTATTAATTCAAAATAACGTGGTTAGTTTTCAACAAAACTGCCTATAGGTAATCTCCAAGGGAATATCTTCCTCAGTTACCCATTCTGGAGACTTTATTATGCAAATTGGACTATTAATAAGGGTAAATTATGGGTAAACTTCTCAATTTTACTCATCCCGAATATTACCCGAGGCCCGACTACTGCCATTCATCGAGAATAGAGACTCTAAATTCAATTTCCCGGATTACTCGCGAAAAATTTTGTTTCCCGCTGCTCCTTTTCCAGGTATATTTGTGACTATATTTAATCTTGTAACGGGCTGGCTGTAGCAGGGATATTTGTTTACTAAAGGGCATATTAAATAACGTGCTGGCGCAGTCCAAGGGTGAAGAGAGGGCGGTAAAATATGCATACGGTACAAACAGGAAAGGTACTTCATATGCCTTCATACGCCTTGTCAAGTCGCTCTTTATATGCTTGCTTGTGTACAGGGTGAGGAATACGTCGCTTGTGTATGCTCTTGAAGCTCGGTTATTTTTCTTCTTGTTTTGTTCGCCCTAATTTAAAACAATTACTAAATTCTAATAGGGGTTCGCACACCGACTATAAGATAACAAAAAGATTTGGTAGCTCATCAAAATTTTAATTTTCTTGTAATAATGAAACACACATAAGAACCTTGCAGCGCTACAAGCAGCAGGGATCGTAGTAGGTAAACGAGAGCCGCCATCTCATAATTTTTTTTCCTCTTCAAACCCCGTTTATAACGTGGTAACTAAGATTAAACGCTGGCAACTAAAGCCAAATATGGGTGACTAAGACCAGAAACTGGCGCCTGAGAAGAAACATATAGTGACTAAGGCTAAATACTGGTGAACAATAAGAAACCAACTAACCGATTATACATGCAACTAGGATGGGCAAGCCAGACCCGTACGGGCGACTAAAAACATATTGTGACTAAACCCTGGTGACTAAGACCAAAAACTGGCTAATTATAAGAAACGTGGTGACTAAACAAACAAACTAACTGACTACGGACATATATATATGCTAAAAAAATTATGACTAAAACCAATCGCTAGTGACTAAGGTCAAAATCTGCTGATTAAGACTAAACGCTGGCGACTAAAGCTAAATAAAGGTGATTAAGACCAAAAACTGGCGACTAAGAAGAAACGTATTGTGACTAAACCCTATCGACTAAGACCAAAAACTGGTTACTAAGAAGAAATATGTGGTAACTAAACAAACAATCTAACTGACTACGTGCATATGTATTATGCTAAAAAAGTTATGACTAGGACTAGACTAAAGCCAATCGCTGGTGACTAAGGTCAAAATCTGCTGGTTAAGACTAAACGCTGGAGACTAAAGCCAAATATGGGTGATTAAGACCAAAAACTGCCGACTAAGAACAAACATATTGTGACTAAAATCTGCTGACTAAGACCAAAAACTGTTTACTAAAAAGTACCATGTGGTGACTAAACAAACAAACTAACTGACTACGTAAATATGTATATGTTAAAAAAATATGTCTAAGACTAAACTAAAACCAACCGCTAGTGACTAAAGCCAAATACAGGTGATTAAGACCAAAACTGGCAACTAAGAAGGAACATCTGGTGACTAAGACTAAAAACTGGCTACTAAACATTTGGTGACTAAACAAACAAACTGACTACGTACATGTTAAAAAAATTATGACTAAGACTAAACTAAAGCCAATCGCTGATGACTAAGGTTAAAACTAGCTGGATAAGAGTAAACACTGGCGACTAAAGCTAAGCGCGAGTAATTAAGACCAAAAACTGGCATTAAGAAGAAACATATTATAAGAAACATGTGGTGACTAAACAAACTAACTGACTACGTACATATGTATTTGTTAAAAAATTATGACTAAAACTACACCAAAGCCAATCGTTGGTGATTAAGGTTAAAATCTGCTGGTTAAGACTAAACGCTGGCGACTAAAGCCAAATACGAGTTATTAAGACCAAAAACTGGCGACTAAGAAGAAACATATTTTGTCTAAACTCTGGTGACTAAGACCAAAAACTGGCTACTAAGACGAACCATGTAGTGACTAAACAAATAAACTAACTGACTACGTACATATGTATATGTTAAAAAAATATGACTAAGACTAAACTAAAGCTAATCGCTAGTGACTAAGGTCAAAATTTGCTGATTAAGACTAAACGCTGGCGACTAAAGTTAAGTACGGGTGATTAAGACCAAAAACTGGCGACTAAGAAGAAAAATCTGGCGACTAAGACCAAAAACTGACTACTAAGAAGAAACATTTGGTGACTAAATAAACAAACTGACTACGTACACATCTATATGTTAAAAAAATGTGACTAAGACTAGACTAAAGTCGATCACTGGTGACTAAGGTTTAAGTCTGCTGGTTAAGACTAAACGCTGGCGACTAAAGCCAAGCACGAGTAATTAAGACGAAAAACTGGCATTAACAAGTAACATATTGTGACTAAACTCTGGGGAGTAAGGCCAAATACTCGCGAAAACAAACTAACTGACCATAAACACAATTTTATTGATAATAGCAGCATAATTGCAATAATTTCCCAATTGCGAGGGAGATCTAAAGCGATTTATAAATTTAGGTTGTCAGGTTCAAGTAGGCGGACATGGACAAACCTTCGCAGTTTCCTTAGTCCTAATTACCTTGATTGTAGTTTCCTAGCTGCGCCTGGAGGATATTGACACCTGGTACCACGATGGCCGGCAACGTCCGCGACCGCAACAAGGGCGGAGGTTTTCTGCTCGTCCTCCCCGTCCCTTCCAGCCCTACGCATGATGCCCTCTGGTCGATCCGACTGGCAGCAGCCAACTGGGCGCTGAAACAAAAAACCACCTTTAACAAAGTACCCAACAATCGGAACATGAAGTAGTATCTATACTGTTCCGCAGGGTTCGCATTTAGGCCCCACCGTTTCATCCTTGTTTGTTAACGACATTGGCGGTTTAATTTATGAATACTACTATTATATTCCTTTTACAGAAGGAGGAACTTAGAAGGTTTGTGGCTTCTGGTACTGCAAGGTACTGAGCTACAAATGCCGGGTAAAGTCAGATATCTTGGAGCTGGTGTTTTTTGAGATTTGGGGGTAACTTTAGGTGGTAGTGTTATGCCTCCTTTGTCACGGAATTTTATGGTTGGTGTCTAAAGGAAATTCGGAGATACATCAAGGCTAAAACTGAGTCCTTCTAAAGTCATAATAGTTCCATTTACAGAAGGAGAAACTTGGAAGCTGGAGCTAATGCTTTGTGGAACAGTTTTTGGGTTCACTTTCGCGATGAACATTTTGAATTCTTGACGTCTCCACCATCTTGCCACCTTGCTCCAGAAGAAGACCACGACAACAAAGGTGAAACCTCAAGCAGTCAAAATATTCATCGCAAAACTGAACCTGGAACCCTTTTTCAAGCTTTCGCATATAAAATAAGACAAAAAAAGTCTAGCTGTGTTCCCTTTCAAATAACCCTATTTCCTTTTTGGGTCGGAACCCTTTTTAGGCTACGCCTATACAGTGTTCTTGCCACCAGAAACAATCTAGCTTGTCAACTTGCAGCGCCCAATAATTAGTGGTTCTCTCACTCCACGCCTTCCAAAAATAGGCTATAATGTGAATACCACGATTATCCGAGCGAGTTATTTACGAACCAACCTCGTACTCCCTGTCGGCGAGCATTAGCAATATGTTGGGCTACACAGCTAGAAACATACACAACAGAGATAAGATTAGTATTGTAGATGTGATATTTATAGAAACTGTGGGTTTGTCTCTTTCACAACGGTAAGTGTCTAGTTTTTTTTTTAATTAAAAAAATGTCGTGCCGTGCTGCTAGCATGAACGAATAGAAGTTAATGAAGGGAAAAATAATCGGTTGCCGGATTGTCTAGTGTTGTTTCAAGATGGTGGTTAGGGCACGTATACAGTGTGAGTGTAGTGCACATTCACTGGAATCTTGTGAAAATAAATGATTTTCCTCATAATTGATTGAATTTTATTTTGATAAGCTACTCTACAAAATTTTACAAAAAAATAGTTTCAAAATAACGCAATAGGTATCGATTTATTTTAACTAAGCCCGATATGAAAAGAAAAAACAATGGGAGTTAAATCGGGCGACAATATTGGTCGTTCTACTTGAAAATGTCACTAAACAAAGTTAATTGTGTTATTTTATAATAATTTTGGTCACAGCGAGTACCTGTATAAAAAAACGGTTTTAAATAACAATTTCAAATACATGATTGGTTTGCCTTATACACGACCAATTCTAACCTTGAGATCTCCAAATTTTTTATTAAAATACACTCAGTGTATAGGTAGCCCTATATAAAAAAAATCAATGGACGTTAAATCTGGCGACCGTGTTGGCCGTTCTATTTGAAAACTTCATTAAACAAAATTAATTGTGCTATTTTACAATAATTTTGATCATAGCGAGTGCGTATATTAAAAACAAAGACGGTTTTAAATAACGCAGTTTCATTTCAAATACATGATTGGTTTGCCTTATACCATGCCCAATTCTTACCTTGAGATCTTCAATATGAAAGAAATCAATGGGGCTTAAATCGGGCCGCCGTGTTGGCCCTTCTATTTGAAAATTTTGTTAAACAAAAATTAATTGTGCTATTTTAAAATAATTTTGGTCACAGCAAGTACGTATTTTTGAAAAAAGGACGGTTTTAAGTAACTTAATAACGCAGTGATTTCATTTCAAATACATGATTGGTGTGTCTTATAACATATACGTCCAATTCAGACCTTGAGATCTTCAATATTTTTAATAAAATATACTCTGTGTATTAATATCCCGATATGAAAAAATATCAGTGGGGGTTAAATCGGGCAATCGTGTTGCACGCTCTATTTGAAAATTTCGTTAAACAAAATCATTAAAAGTGCTATTTTAAAATATCGATTCATTTTGAATACATGATTGGTTTGCCTTATACCTTTCCTAATTCTGACTTTGAGATCCTCAATACGTTTTGTGCATTGGGTAACCCGACACGAAAAAAAGCAACGAGGGTTAAATCGGGCGACAGTGCTGGCCACTCTATGTAAAAATTTCGTTAAACAATGTTAATTGTGATACTTTAAAATAATTTTTATCATAGCGTATTATACGTATTTTTCAAAAATAAAACGTGTTTCGCAGTAGAGATTCATTTCAAATACATGATAATTGATCTACCTTATACTACGCCTAATTCTGACCTTGAGATCATGGAATATTTATATTTACACACTAAACCGATAGGAAAAAACTCAATTGGGGTTAAATCAGGCGACAGTGTTGGCCGCTTTATTTGAAAATTTCATTAAATAGTATTAATTGCGTTATTTTTTAATAATTTTTTCTCAGCTTGCAAATGCAAAAAACCGATTTTAAATAACGCAGTATCGATTCATTTCAAATATATTATTGGTTTACCTTATACCTTGCCTAATCCCGACCTTAAGATTCTGAATATTTTTGTTAAAATGCACTCTTTGTATTGGATAATCAGAGACGTAAAATCAATGGGGCTTAAATCGGGTAATAGTGCTGGCCACTATTTGAAAAAAATTAATTATATTATTTCTGAATAATTTTGTACGAAGCTCTAGAAAGGACACCTAAAATAAAATTTTAAAATTCCGAGTTATAAGTCAAAAGTTTAAAATTTCGAGTTATAGCTCGGAATTTTATTTCAAAACTCCGAGTTATAACTCGGAATTTTATTTCAAAACTCCGAGTTATAATTCGGAAGTTTGAAATAAAATTTTGAGTTATAACTCGAAATTTTATTACAAAATTCCGAGTTATAAGTCGAAATTTCAAAATTCCGAGTTATAACTCGAAATTTTATTTGAAAATTCCAAGTTATAAGTCGAAATTTCAAAATTCCGGGTTATAACTCAAAATTCCGAATTATAACCCGAAATTTTATTTGAAAATTCCAAGTTATAAGTCGCAATTTTAAAATTCCGAGTTATAACTCGAAATGCAGCAAAATTCCTAGTTATAAGTCGAAATTTAAAAATTCCGAGGTATAACTCGAAATTTTATTTAAAAATTCCGAGTTATAAGTCGCAATTTTTGAAATTCCGAGTTATAACTCGAAATTTTATTTAAAAATTCCGAGTTATAACTTGGAATATAAAAATTTTATTTTAGGTGTCCCTTCCAGAGCTTCGTAATTTTGAACACAGCGAATACGTATTTTCGGAAAAACGGTTTTACATGGGGCAGTATTGATTCGTTTCAAATACACGATTGGCTTACCTTATACCATTTCCAATTCTGACCTTGAGACTCTTAATACTCTTTTGACTGCTGTCTACTAACGGTGAGGGATCGTCCGGCGCGTCGATAGCTTGAACACAGGACTTTCAGATTTATTTCTAAATAATTTTCAAAGCTCAATATTCATGCCATTTTCTTGTTTTAGGGCATCTTAACAGCACGCCTTGACTCCTAATGGGACGTAAGTATATTCAACATTACACGTTCACAAAATACTGAATGCAAAGCAATTGATTTGTATCTGGTGCGATAAACAGCTCTTTATATTGCAATTGAATATTACTGAGCATAACAAATATAATGTCATATATCTGGCGCTGATGAGAACCAAAAATATTGAATGTGGAAGTATGGTAATTTTGTGTTTAATAATCGATTTTTGTTTTGTTTCAGTGATGGACTGGATCAGAAATTGTAAGTATGTTTGTGTTTGATTTACGATAAGAATTATCACGTACCTTCATGGGTTTTAACTTCAAATAAGTCGCTTACCGAGAAATCTTTGTGGATACGTGTAGTTTGTGACCAAATGAAAGATAACAAAATTTTATCAGAAAAACCCTAGAAGGAAATTATTTCCCTGTTTGTAAAAACAAATCGAATTACTTGAAGCTTAAACTTAGAATATTAACAAATAATTATTTACCTCGTTCTGGAGATTTTTAAAAAAATTAAATATACGCTCTGTTTTAGTCATTGAATCGTTAAGAAGCAGCAATATGAACGACGAGCCCTCAATGAAAAGAACATGGTCCTTACGAAGCCGAAGTAAAAGAAAGAAGAAATCGGACAAACTTGAAACACAAAGTAACAAAGAATTAACAATAAATGCAAAGAAATCCGACAAAAAAATGACGGCAAGTCAGAAACGCAAAGCGAAATCGCTAACACCTGACGAAACAAAAGATAAAAACAAGAAAAAGAACAAAAACAAGAAAAAGAAGAACAAAAAAACCCCAGATGTACAATTTCAAGAGGTGGTTGTTACCCCAAACAGGGATGCCAACACGGAATGTTTGAGCGAAACTCCTCCAGAAGAAATACAGATTGTTAAACACGTTGAAACTAGCAATGAAAACCAGTTACCAGCGCCCCAAACTTTAAGCGACTATGAAACGAAGAATTTGACGAGAATCGCCGAAATTTTGGAGAAATCACGAGAGTTTGAAAGCAAGATCGACACCTTCTCAGACGCCAAAGGAAGTCGAGCGTTCTATTACATCGATGAGAACCTTCAAAGGAACATTGACAAGCTGGACAGGATTGATGTAAGAGATAGCGTCGAACTGAAGACTAAAAGAAAAGACGCTATTAAAATTATTTACGACGCTATAGAAAAATTGGAAACCAAGGCTACTGAATACGAAAGTAGCCAATCGGGAGGAAATGCAGTCTGAAACTGGATTGCGTGGAATGTTAAATAAAACATCATTAAAGTTAAAAATTGGTTACACCTATAAATTGACTGCAATATGTAAATTTTCTAGAATTAAAGTGAATTTAAATTTTTTTAACGTAGAATTAATCCCATGTGGGTTGTTCATATTGAAGAAGAAAAACAACAAAGGTCTTGTACCCACAAAAAGAAACTAAATGAAACAAGTTCTAGAACGGTGTACGGTGTTAAGGACATTATTTTAAATTTTAATCTATTTGTCCACGTACATTGTCTTTTGTGTTTTTTTAATTTTGATTAATTTAAAATTAATTAATGACATTAAATAAATTCAAGTACATGTATTTTTACATAATATCTATTAGTTTTCTAAATAATTGGACAAATTTTTCTTTAATGCTTATACTTAGTATAGTCTTGTAGCCTGATGATGTGATGTAATGTATTGATCACGAAACCGGTTGCAATAAAAAAGAATTTTGTGGGAACAAGACTTTGTTGTTTTTCTTCTTCAATTAAATTTTTCTGTGCTTATTTTGAGCTTTTCTAAGGTAACTTTCTTATATTGCCGTTTGGAGCAAATGACAATGATTCAGTTTCTCATATAATGAAATTGTAAAACTACTTGTTAAAGCAGGGGCTCAATCCCTCATCAAGAAGCATATTTAACACACTTTTTAGACTTTATTGTAGTAAATATTCATTTGTCGTCAATTATATACATTCCCCTAAATCGGTACATATGAAAAGTAAAGCAATACAAGTAAATAGGTACTTTAAATTTGTCCCTGCAGCAAAGCACAGTTCACTTCAGCTTGGCGTCCATCAACCTCAGGCAATTTTGCACATAAACCACGGTGTTCTTCCTCAACTCCTTCACGGACTCCAAACTCTTCGTATCGATGTTGTCCAACGTCAAAGTTTTCTGTATCAGGATCTCCTCGATCTTCTTGAACCCCTGCCGCAACTCCTCGCTGTTGTACTCCGCAATCTGCTGCTCGATGTTCTCCACCTCCTCTTTGATCTCCAATATCTTGTTTATCGCTTCTTGCTCATACTGCTCGGGGGTTTGCTGCGAGTCGCACGACGGCAGGAAGAACTCCCCGGAGACGGACGGGTCGTAGGAGAATTTTGAGGAGTTTTCGGGGTCGGTCTCGGATGAGGTGACGCTGTCGGTTAGTTCGCTGATGAGGAAATCTGAACTGTGCTGTTTGGGGTCTTCTTCTTTTTTTGACATATTTATGACATTACTTACGACATAGTTTTGACGGCAATAGAAGAGGGACAATCAGAGTAGGCGTTGGAAAAGTTATAAGGAATCTATTGTCATCGATTGACATATACATAACCTCAATAATTGGACATACAAGTCAGGTTAATTTTCGACAAGAGTCTAGACAGCTAGGCTAAGTTTTGTTCCCGCGCTGATCATGTATCATAACCTTAAATTTCTAATTTTTGTAAATTCGTTTCAATGTTAATTTAAATTTTTGTAGTTTTAGCTTGGATCTATTATAACATTTAAAAACGCTCTCATCATATAAATTTTCAATATTGTAGATTATTAAAAATAGTCTGCTTGCTAATTATAGGTTGGATTTCCAACCAACATAAAGCTTCTTATTTTATTAGATTAAGGCAATTAAAACTTCATTAATAATGCACTAAACAAAATTTTGGTTGTCAGTACAGGAACCAAGCAGAAATTTTGAAAAAATGGCATAATATTCGAAAATGTTTGAAAATGCATATTTTTGAGGTTAGCTGTGAAGTCATGTGCGCATCACTCATTTATTTCGACTATTTCGCTCACCTTAAAATTATCACATAATCCGACCAATCACAAACCAAAGACAGCTTGTATTACAGCGAAAACACCGACTGTCTTTCAATTCTAATTGGCCTGTGAGCGTGGTGTTTTCAACGATGTAACCATGGATACGGATGGCCGTAACCATGGATACGGATGACAAAGTAAAATTTGACAGTTTAATAAAAATTAATTATAGAGACAGACGTCAAAATGAGTCGCCTCGGTGCTACTTCAAGTGAAGTTATCAACCAAAATATTTGTTCGTGAAATAATCTAATAAAATACTACTCGTGATTGAATTTATCTTATAAGTCTGTCTTTTATTTCTAAACTCAACTGAGTTGCTTGGAAACACCACGAGTCCGTAGGACGAGTGTTGTTTCGTTAGAAATAAATCGACTTATCGCGAAAATTCAATCTCTTGTGGTATTACTACTATTTAACTTTTCTCGAGCGACCTCTATTGACAAGTGATCAAACGACAGACCAAACAAGATGGCGCGAGCACTTTTGAAGGTCATTCATCGTGGATTTTTCACAACAAAGGACTTTTAAACTTTGTCCACACTTGTTCTTATATGTACGCTGATATTGCCATCGATTGACATATACATAACCTCAATTAGACATATAAGTCAGGCTAATTTCCGCCAAGAGTCTAGAGAGCCAACGTAAGTTTTGTTCCCGGGATTGCGCATGCGCATTGGAGTGGTTGATAGAAAACCTAACCGCATTTTATATTGGATCATGTATCATAACCTTAAATTTCTAGTCTTTGTAAATTCGTTTTCAATGTTAATTTAAATTTTGTAGTTTTAGCTTGGATCCATTATAACATTTAAAAGCTCTCTCAGACATGAGATAGTATTGAAAATGTTTGAAATTGCATATTTTTGAGGTTAGTTGTATTATTTTAATAATTTAATTTATTTTCGGGCGACCTCTATTGACGAGTGGCCGAACTAAACAAGATGGCGCGAGCACTTTTGAAGGTCATTCATCGTGGATTTTTAAACTTTGTCCACACTTGTTCTTATATGTACGCTGATATTGCCATCGATTGACATATACATAACCTCAATTGGACATATAAGTCAGGCTAATTTCCGCCAAGAGTCTAGAGAGCCAACGTAAGTTTTGTTCCCGGGCTTGCGCATGCGCATTGGAGTGGTTGATAGATAACCGAACCGTATTTTATATTGGATCTTGTGCGCCATATCATAACCTTAAATTTTTAGTTTTTGTAATTTTATTTTCAATTTTAATTTAAATTTTGCAGTTTTAGCTTTATATAACATATAAAAACTCTCTCAGACACGAGACATATAAAGCTCCAATATAGATTATTAAAACTAGACCGCAATTGAAACTTCCATTAATAATGCACTGAATTTTGGTTGACAGAACAGGAACCAAGCAGAAATTTTGATAAAAATGACTAAATATTCGAAAATTTTAGAAAGTGCATATTTTTGAGGTTAAGTTGCGAAAATTATTTTCTACGTGCCTGGTCGCAAAAATGTATAATTGAAGTAGACTGTATTACGAGCAAATTGCAAAATATAAGTTTCACGAACGTATCGTGAGCCTTAACTATATATACAGTATATAAAATACGTCAAGAGCACCTCCTGCATACATGTTTCGAGAATTAACCTGTATATCTCGAAGTTGGGAATAGTACGCTGTTGCGCCCTCCCTAAAATTTGCGTACTTTGTCCTATGACCACATCTAATCAAATGGTGATGATATACACCTCGATACGTTGTTGAGCCTGAACCCGGGCTCAACAGTGTAATTTTGGGCTTCACAATGACCGTTTATATATTGTACGGGCTCAGCAATGTCTGTTTATAACTCTACGGTCCGAATAACATGTGAAGAGACTGAAGAAAGTACCTATTAATTCTATCAGGAAAACGTGACGTGGCAATGAATTCCATAACTCTGTTGTTCGTGGAAAAATGAGTGTATGGCTCGATTTAGGAATAATTCCAGGAGTTTTAGTGAATTTTAGTCGAGTTTCCTTGGTTTAATCTTAAACTAAAAAAAATAATAAAAAATATGCGTTGTTATGAGTATCAAAACTAGGTATTAGTTTTTGTTGGCATTTCCGCCCTTCAGGACTTTACCCTTGAGCCTATAACCTTGCTATCAATGAACCTTTTCATTGATCAAAATTGAGCAGCCGCGTTTTTTCTCGATTACGTACGCAATTGTCACAGTCATGGGTGAGCGAGCAGGAATATATTGATAGCAAACTGCCTAATCCTGATGTCAGTCGGTAGTCAAAGCGATTCAATCAGCCGGCAAGTTATTTTTTCGTTTCCCCAAATACTTGTAGCAAAATTTGTAATACGCCTAGATAAGAGCAATCTTTTAAGATAAGCCGGTCACAAATAATGTCTAATTCGTGATACTGTCGCTAGCAACCTCCGATTCGGCTATAAAGGTAAGTCGTTTAATTAATGTATTTGTCATAGTAGGTAGTTATTACTAAATGTTCGGACTGGAACGCAATCGAATAGTTTTTTTGTTGTAGGAACAAATCAGATAATGCGACATTACTGAACTGTAAAATTGAGGTTATGCGTATTTTTGAACCGCATTTTTATTTGTAGCCTTGAAATTGTTAAATACACAAACGAGTAACGGAGCAGTTTTATAGTAAATAAATATGTTGGATTCATTGGAAAGATTGAACGTAATTTTTTATAATAAGTGTATAGTCCAAAATATAAACATATTTCAGTATCAGCAATTTGTAATAGATATAATTAGATACAAGTATATTCTGAGGTATAAACGTTTATAAATAAACTGCGTGAAAATGATTCCTCTTCAAAAAAAGTTACAAGCAGGTTGGTGATTATCGCACTGGGCATACAAACAAAAGACAAGAAATAAGTTTAATCAATTGGATTTATATTATAGCAGTGATTTTTTGTTTCTTAATGTAAATAATTTATATTTTTGATCGACTATTATGTTTGGGAATGAGCTAAAGAAACAGTCTGTAAGACCTATTTGGTCGGACGAGAACCTAAACGCTGACGTCAGCTTTGTTGTAAGATCTATTTGGTCGGACCAGAACCTGAACGCCGACTTCACCTTTGTTGTAAAATCAATTTGAGAGTTTTCCGGTCACCTTCTTGGGGACAAGCAACTCCCTCTGTTTCAAAATAAGATTTTGCAGAAGCTTTAGAATGGAAAAAATATTGTGGTGATATTACTTTTGCCCCACATTACCCAAAAAATCACAATTCCCCATTCTCATTCTGATCTTACGCACTATTGACTAATCTTTTGTCTTTTCGCAGAACAGCCCTCGCAATGCCGTCGACACTAACCGAGCTGTGCAAGCACATGCAAAACTGCACCGACAAAATAGAAGAAGAACTAAAGAACAACTACAACCAATGCTTCACCATCCTCCTCTGCAACGAGGCCTCGGAGACCAAACTGGCCTTGGAGAAGGCAAAGGACTACCACTACAAGGAGATTTTGAACTTCCTACGAGAAATCGTGACCAACATTAAGAAAATGATCATCCACGAAGAGAAAATCAGGAGTTTGAACGACGAGAGCAATTTCACCCCCGAGGAACTGAAGCGGTACTCTTACGTGCAAAGGCAAGTGAACGCTTTTTCTAAGAACAGCGAAGAAGTTGTTACTAAGAGGGAAAGGCGAAGGGTGAAGTCTGAGGTGTCTCTGGGATCTTTAGATGCGTGGGAAGCGTACTTGGAGAGCAAGGATGCGGTGGAAAAGTCAATGCAAGAGGAGAAATCTGAGGTACCGAAGCGCAAAAGGATGAACAACAGGAGGAGGAAGAAGAAATTCGTTTCTTCCACTTTTAATAACTTCCTAGACAAGAGCGGAGAGAGGCGGTTAGGTTCTATATTAGAAGGAGGTCCAACCGAGGACCTAAATTTAGAAGACAGACTGTCGCTTGAAGAAGCTAGCGAATCCTCTCTCGAATTACCTGAAGAGACTGGCCAAGGTGAGTTTGAGCAGTGCGAGGAACAGCAAGAACCGAGTTCTAGTTTTGCAAACGATGAGGATGAAAATTCTGACTACGATGAAGTACATACGCCGGGCGTTAACAATACAAGCGACAAATTTTCTCTGATGAACGTAGTAGAATGTATTAGCCAGGAGCATCTCCAGGACGAGTCGAACAGCAGCAAGCCGAAAATTGTAGACGTTGTGGTGAGTATCAAAAATTTGATGTTAATAACAAGGAGTTAAGAGGGGTAAGATTTTTGACACATCTATTTGCACGGAAACTTTCTCAAAGAATTAAAATCCGGCTATACAAAAGAGCCCAATATTTTGTAATCAGAATTGCAGGAAACAACTACTCAGCGGGCTAACACCCCGACCTGCATTGGATTGCACCTGCAAATCCTGATTGGTAGCCAAGATATCTCGATTCATTTTGGAGATATTGATTTTAAACTCAACCTATCATTTTAGTTAATATCGCCCGTTTTTGATAAATATGGCTTGTCCTTGACAACAAAATTCTTCTTGAAAACTGCCAAAAAATTCATAGAAACAGAGGAAAGCGGTACTTATTGCTGATAGTCTGTTAGTCTCTCAATAAAAGCCCAAAGGTCACTCCAAAATAAAAATAGTCTCTAATTATTTGTCATAGAATCAATAAAAAAAAATATAGAAAATAAATAAATATTGATTGTAAAAGTTATAAGCATTATTATTATAATTTATTACAAATAATCTTTAACAGATTTCAACCATTATTGACTTATCTAATTAGCACATTTGACATACGTTTCTTTTCTATATATTCAGCGTTATTATTAGGTGGTTACGATTTTGTGTACATGCAATTAAATTCAATCAAATAATTATTATTATAAAGCAAAATTGTTTAATAAATATCACAGAGAAAAAAATAAATCAATATATAATATACAATTCAAATAAAAGTAAAAGGTTATTCCCATCAGTCAACCATAACCTCACTTTTCGTGGCCCCCATCAAGCTGTCAACCATTTCGTGCGCGCTGTCAAAAATCCGTAACCTCACTTTTGGTGCGTGCTTAAGACATTTTTGTTTCGTTAAAAAGGAACGTAAAAAATAATTTAATAATCGTATATATTCATAATAATTTGATATTTAACATTTTGAAACTAATATAAATAATGACAAGACAAAATTTAATCCCCTTTCTTCACTCCTTCCTCCAATTAACCCCCGTAGGGCACCCCTCACATCAGCCCTAGAACTCCCATTGGTTATAACCTCACTTTTCGTGGCTCCCATCAAGCTGTCAATCATAACGTTTACTTTTCGTGCGAGTTGTCAAAAATCCATAACCTTACTTTTCGTGGGTGCTGTCAAAAATCCATAACCTTACTTTTCGTGCGTGCTAATCGCATGCTGTCAGACATAACCTCACTTTTCGATCTGGGCTCCCGTCACGCTGCTAGCCATAACCTCACTTTCCAAGAACCCTCCGTCGATCCTAATAGAACTGAAGACTTGCTGCTGCTAATAGAATATTGTTTTCAAATTCCGGTATTAAAGTAAGTGCCTTTAGGAGAATAATGTGACATATAAAATAGCACACCTAATGATGCCTAAATATAGAAGAAGTCATTTAAATATTGCAAATATTCACGTTTGTATTTCTTTTTGTTACAGTACAAGAAAAAGGACAACTGATAAGAGAGGAGCTGGGAAATGGCTAAAAGTGGATCCCTTTGCACAGTAGAAGCAGAAATGTGATATATCATTAAGAAGAAAATTTAACTATTTAGGCAACCTTATTGCTTTTTATATCTTTCGATACACTACTTACATAATTTTAAGGCAACTCTAGCAACATAACGAGTATAATAATGTATAGGTAGTAGTCCGAACGGTATTTGACCCAACAAAAATGACATATTTTAGGAAATAAATTGGGGACAATATTTGTTAATACACGTGTCATTTCTTTAATTCCGTCCCTGTATGACTACGACACAGGCTAACTTTAAATAAACCAAAATAAAGTAATAAACCAGCTCCTCCAGCTCTCTTATTTTTAGAGACACTCTACTAGTCACTGTTCCTTTTCTGTTCTGTTCAGTTCACTTTCCAACATTCATCTGGCTGTAGTGGACCATCCTGGCCTTTATACACTTAAAGATATGCCTTCTAGAATAATTCAGGTGTTTCTGTAGAAGATCCACAGTCATTCTCTTGTTTCCTAATTTGTTTTCGTAACCACTGACGCCACCTTTTGGACGACTGCTGAACCATCACACTTAGGAATCTACTATGAGAGGACATTCTACTGTAAGGCACAGAGACTTTATAGGGACAGTGGCGCGACAAAGGGTTGTCAGCATTGTTGGATTCACGTGGTATGTACCGCCATTAAGAGGCTAAAAATGCTAAAAACGTTTAGTACATACATTTTTGCGTAACAAACAACTAAAATATTCTAGACTGTCATTAAATTACACTAATAATTATGTGGTATCATATGAGTGTTTCAATAGTCAACTAAAGCCAAAATGCTTTTTGTTGGTTAGAATTCTAACCTATAATTAGCAGTCTATTTTAAATAATCTACAATACTGAAACTTTATAAATCTACTGTCTGAGAGAGTTTTTAAATTACAATGGATCCAAGCTAGAAATTTAAGGTTATGTTAGTTCTGATAAATTTAGCCTCATAATGGCGGGTGGGCGCGACTTTGTCTCTATTGTCGTCACTGTCCCTCTAAAGTCTCTGTGCTGTAAATCGGGTGTAAATTCGTCACAATATGTACCCCATCTTCTCCAGGTGTCCCAACTTGAAAATTGCCTCTTACCTGGGTATAAAAGCGTAAGCACAGCATCTTTTTGCCTCAGCCTGTACTATTAATGAATCATTACGATTAAATTTCATTATCTTTACGACACCTTTTCATGCGGACTGTACAATTTATACGCGAGTTAAGCCGCGTTTTACATTTTTATCAGGCATTTTTGAGACGTTTAAAATCGCTTCACATTCCCAACCACCAACCAGCATCTAAAAATAGCTGATAGTACAACCGCACTTTCCTCCAATCTGCTGATTGAAATTGATTCAGAAATAAATTGTACAGACGCTAACAGGGATCAGATATCGTAATTGCATGTTGTGTAAGACAAAAAGTGGAATGCTCATATCAAATATGTCTGCCAAACGCCCTATAAGTAAACAGTTTTATCAACAATTTATCTTTATTAATCTACTTCTACTATCTCTGACATATATTTCGCTCGGTGTAATGTTATGATTGCAATTATTTTTGTTCCTATTTTTTCACTAATTAAAAGCTAATTAATGAGTTGTTAATCGAGTGGATGTGAAAATTGTGCAGCAGAAATACGTGCCAGCGAAGTGAACGTGAGTATCCACAAAATAATTTAAAAATATGTGCGTAAAATGCATGAATCGCGTGACGAGGTTTATTAGCTAGCGATAATTGTATCTGTACAGTCAGCGGCTTAATTAGGAGCTAGCTGACGCGGGATGGAGCCGAAATGACATAAATGGGTGATTTTGAGAGTATCGTCTCACTTGTTTGTACGGAGATTTTGTTTTATTTTTCTTAAATATGTCAAGGGATTTGCTTCCAAAGGTCAAAGGTCTGTTTCTTTTCAAATGGTTTCAGATTAGGGTAGGCTGTGACATATATCGCGTGGCAGGGTTTTGTTTTTGCAAAGTTGCTGAGCTGACAGATGCATTTGTCACTTTTTTTATCGAATAAAGGTATTTTTTAGTTCAAACTGTGATATGTAAAACGTACAAGGTGATTTACGAATATGGAGTCGGAATTAAACAGCATCAGATACTATTATCTTTTTCAAAAAAATATAAAAATCAGCATTTTCCTTAGTTTATTGCCATGATTTTTTGTGTCTAGTAACATTAAGCTAAGATTCTTCCCTGCTAAGTTATTTAACCTTAAAGCCAAAAAAACGGTTATTTGTCCAGGGGTCTTAAGATGATTGTCGTATCAGCTGGACTTGGACAATTTCTGAAACGGGTTAATTAGAAATAAACGACTGAAATAATAACTCGTGAATTTGACCTATGTATAACAACGTATTTATTTATTAGAACAGTAATGGATAAATAAATAAACAGGATATTTCAGTCGAGTGTGTACAAATTTGATAACGCTAATAAATATGCCGGCTGGCAATCAAGAGTATATATACTCGCGTGAATATGATTTTATTTAGGAAAGCGGTGAGTTTTGATATCCGGTGTCTGTTTTCGCTGTTGAAACGATTTCGGACGGCAAGCAAACGGAATTTCCAACAGGGTATAGTATGAACGGCGGGCAGTCGGTTAGCTATAGATATTCTTGTCTATACAGAGGGTGTTACAATACGGCGAACTACTGCCACAAACGTAGACAAGGGCTATTTTTCGTAAGTTAAGTTCTCCGGTAGAACTTTATGCACTGAAACCTTAAAGATGACCCGAGCGAGCAAATCTAACCAGCCGATGCATATTTTATGAAACAAAGAGCAACGGAAGAATTACTAATTAGCGCTACCGCTTCGGCCAAAATAAAACCTATTTCCAAATTCCAACAAAATATATTTTCTACGTAGAATTCACGAAAATCCACACAGGACTATCATTAAACATAAAGTTTGATAATGAAAACATCACCACTTTAGTTTCTCATTGTAAATAGTATGCCAAGGTCGCAAGGTTTACAACAGCTTAATTAAAATATATCATTGTTAACTTAATAGTTTTATCTATATTTTTGGTAAACTATGTTACAATGTTGACAGTCACAGAATGTCGCCCAACTCATTGTATTCGTAAGTGTGGAGTAAATAGGCATTGTATAACTCGTTATCAGGTTAGTAACGTTTTACTAGCTAATATTTTACGCCACGTAAACATTGAGCCAACAAATAAATCTATTTTCTACAATATACAGTGTTGAAATAATTTAGCTACCACAAGGCTCCCTCTTTGGTCCTCTGTTAATTGTAATATCGATACACGACTCTAAAAATAAAGTATTATTCGTGTTGAGATCGAGTTTCAAAGAGACATATTTTTTGCAGAACAATGGGAGCAATTTCCTCCAAATCGCCTCTAGAAAGGAGAAACACAGTCGCCAGAAGATCCCAGAGAAGGACCATACACGGCATAAAAGGAAAAGTGGACAAGGTATTCCAAGAAATCAAGCGCTTCAAGGGCGTGGAAGAAGACACCAGCTATAATAACATACATTCTGAAATTGGGCACATCAGAAACGAGCTAACCAGAAAATCCAAAGATCTTCAACCGCAACTCAAAAGCCTACACGACACCACTCTTGCTAAAACAGAAGAAGCGTATAAAGCACTTGAAACTAAACTCAAAGAGAACCAAGAGAAAGCTCTGAGAAACCAAGAAAAATCCGAGAAGAAAAAGGAAAAAAACAAGAAGGAAGACAACCCCACCAGCGACAATGAGACGGAGGTCCAGGAGACACAAGACCCAAAGCCAGAAGCAGAACAAGAGTCAGACCAACTGGCGCAGACCACAGAAAAAAGAAAAACAGTCGAGCTCAAGTTCATTCAAGTGATACCCGACGAGGGGGCCACCACCGCGGCGGACATCCACCAGGAAAACAACAACCAAGCCAAGAGCCCCGAAGAGAAAAGGAAATCCATCCTGAAAGTGGGCATCCCAGTAATGCCCGGGGCCATGATGAACGAGATATCAGCCAGGTCGGTGAGCATATCCAGGCAGTACGACCAGGAATCGTACGCCGAGAACGACAGCGACAAAATCATCGCCAAGGTCAACGACATCATAGAAAAGCTGCAAGCGATCGAGTACCAAATCGCCGATTTCGTAGGCAGGAAACACGGAACGCAGTACGCCCGCATAAGGGATCAGCTGAATCATTATCTGATCGAGCTCAATCGGTTTAACACCAATGACGACTACACCGTGGAGCAGATCAAGGTTTGCAAGAACTACGTGGGCAGCTGCTTGCACTTCCTGGACGAGAAGGCCGTGGAAGAGGAGAAGGTCCAGGATGACGTGTTCCTTCCTCCAAACAGCAACTTGAGTCCGATCGACGCCCGCATGAAGTTGGACAGGTTATCAAAGACCACCGCCATTTAGGACACTTTGATTGAATTCAGTGCCAGTTAAGAGTATGAAATCTTGAGTATTACAAGCAAGCTGATGTTATTAAGGCTTATATTAGCGAGTACATTTTTACAATTTTTTTATTATGTTACTGGGTTCCAGGCTCATTTAAAATGTTAATTAACTTAAACTCATCTGCTTAAGAATAGTAAGTAATGTAGCAACTACTCTCTATTTTATACCAGAGTAAAATTTGTTAGAAAATATAGGATGCTAAAGCCAAAGTCTAAGTACTATTTCTTCTATATTCGTTGATCAATTCTATTTGATTAGGGCTGTTTGACTACTTGAACTGCTCGGTAGGAACAGGCTCTTAAGCTGTTAAACAGGGCTGTTTCAACGTGACTGCTCAACTGCTCAAATAGATCGACAGTCCTGTTTAGCTACTTATAAAGCTCAAACAGCCTGTTTCTACAGAGCTGATCAAGTAGGTAAACAGCCCTATAAAAACAGAACTGTCCCAGCTCTTCAAGTAGTTGAAACAGCCCCGCTTAAACAGGGCTGTTCGAGCCCGTCTAGAAGTTGATCCACTCCATTCAAACAGGACAGTTCGAACTATTCAAGCAGATAAACATACATGGTCAAACAGTCCTGCTAGCACAGGGCTGTTCAACTACTTGAATTGCTCGAAGAACTCTGTATAAACAGCGCTGTTTCAAGGTCATGACTGTTGCACAGAGCCATACAACTGCTTAAATAGATCGAACAGTACTGTTTAGAGCTACCTATACGTCTCAAACAGCCTTTTTCTATGGGACTGTTCAAGTAGTTAAACAGCCATATTAAAACAGAACTGTTCGAGTTATTCAATTAGTTGAAACAGCCATGCATAAACAGAACTGTTTGAGCCATTCTAAAAATTGATTTATTCCATTAAAACAGGACTGTTCGAACTATTCAAGTAGATAAACAGACATATTCAAACAGTCCTGCTTGCACAGGGCTGTTTTACTACTTGAATTGCTCGAAAAACTCTGTATAAACAGAGCTGTTTCAACATGACTGCTCATCTGCTCTATTAGATAGAAAAATCTGTTTAGCTACCTATGCAGCTCAAATAGCCTGTTTCTACAGGGCTGTTGAAATAGTTAAACAGACCTAGAGAAAGAAAGAGAACTGTTTGAGATCTTCAAACAGTTAAAACAGGACTGTTCGAGCCATTCAAGAAGTTGAATAACTCCATTCAAACAGGACTGTTCTAACTATTCAAGTAGATAAACAGACATGTTTAAACAGTCCTGCTTGTACGTACAGGGATGTTCAACTACCTAAATCACTCGAAAATCCCTGTATAGACATGTTCGAACTGTCGAAACAGGGCTGTTTCAACATGACTGCTGAACTGCTGGAATAGATCGAACAGTCCTGTTTGCACAGAGCTGTTCAACAGTTTAAACAGCTATGATCATACAGGGTTATTCGAGAGATTCAAGTAGTTAAACAGCCCTGTAAAAAGAAAGACATTCGAGCTGTTGAACGGGACTGTTTGGTTCCACTGCTTGAATAGCTCTAACAGCTTAAATAGCCTGTTTCTACAGGGCTGTTGAAATAGTTAAACAGCCCCATTAAAACAGAAGTTTCGAACTGTTCAAATAGTGGAAACAGCCACGCGTAAAAAGGACTGATCGAGCCATTTTAGAAGTGGATTAACTTCATGCAAACAGGACTGTTCTAACTATTTAAGCAGATAAACAGACATGTTAAAACAGTCCTGCTTGTACAGGGCTGTTCAACTGGTTGAACAGCACGATTTAATGGTTTTGTTTAAACAGGGCTGTTATCCTCACACTTAAATGCAAACTATGTGGATTTCCTGAATGTACTAGCTAAAGGAGAGGTTATTTTGACCAGTTGCTTTCTTTTTATTGGCCAGTCTAGTTGGTAGGTAAGTTTAATGGTATAGGAAGCTGTAAGCTATTTTTTATTACCCACACAAAAAATATTTTCTTCTAGCCTAGCATTTTAGGGTCGTAGATGGGTTGTCGGCGTGGCGATTGATAATTGATATTTCGCCCTGCTGCTATTGCTGGCGACGTGTAATGCAATTTTTAATATGACTTTTTCTAATACGACGCGGATATTTTCGTTACTTTTTCTTGTAATAAAATGCTACGGTTCGAATGGTCGTAGAAATATTCATGTGTATAACTCGGGAATGACTTTTACAGACGGGAGGAAATGATACATTTTCCTCTCTAGCTATTTCCGCTTGACGTCACTCTTTCCACCGCATGGAAATACAGTTTAATGTCGCGTAATTTAGTAACGTAACGATAAGTAAAATCCGAATGTTTATTTGAATAATGTATAAAGTATTGCCTAAACAGTTACATAAACATAATCTATGCTATGAAACTTGGAGTTTAGGATTTTTGCGGTAAATCAGTCAATTATAATTATCTAAAATTGATAATAATGCAGCATTATTTTCACAGTTAATTAAATCTGACGACAAAGTTACGCAATATGCCTAAACAGATGTTTTTTGATAACAATACTGATTTTTTTCATTGTACCAAGCGCGTGAAAAAAATTTCCATTCATTAAAATTTCTCGCGCCGCGCCGAAAGGAATTTAATATATTGGAATCTAGTCCACTATTATTAAACTTATTAAACTTGCAGCATAATTAAATAATTAAAACAATGTCGTGGTGTTTTAATTGCTCAGCAATTTGTTAAGAATGATTACACGTAGCCGCCTCCTATCAGCTTGTGCATTGTGCAAAAATGATATTTCGTATCAAAACACACGTTATTACTTCCTTGATAACGAAATAAAATATTGCGATTGTGGAAAACCAACACTGATACTTTATCGAAGCCATACGTTTTCAATTTTATAATTTATTTTTAATCATCTGTTTACACAAAAAATAAATTACGATTTAGTACATGTAAGTAGAATTATAATTTACCAGCCAAAAAAATCGCACGTGCCTGCCTCACTCTTTTCCCTGCGAATACATACATCAGAAGAAGCAACCCCCAAAGCTTAAATGCGTGTACAGAGGAACGTCACCCTTGGGACTGTATTTTATATTTTCAAAGGCCTGATTGAAAACGCTGATGATTTACCTTGGAATTCGTTTCGTAAAAAATTAACGTTCGGAGTTTTTACCGGCATCACAGAGTTTGCTTTGCAAGAAACGACGAGGACATATCTAATAAAAGTATGCTTATGTTATACTGTTGGGGTGGGTTTTCAATTTGGCATTAAAAAGAATACAGGGTGAAGCAATTATTATCAGATTGCCAAAACCAAAAAACAATCTGGCGCAGTCCGTCGTCCGTTTTAAATTTTTGAGTCATTTCTCGTCAGGCCAGAATCAGTGTGTATTGTCTACACCACTGTCTCCGTAATCTTTCAGTGGAATGCAGTAGATGTCGCAAAATATTAGTTTTAAAAACGTTCGTGTAGACAAGAGTAATGGGTTGAACTCTTGAGTCATATGATTGGTATAAGATCTAATAAATTGAGAATTATTTATAAAAACCGAATGCTACAGGATCTTCAAAAAACAATCTGGCGCAGTCTGTCCAAAATGCCGAATCTTTGTTGTTTTTGAAGCTTCCTTTTTACATGCTACAAAACACTTTAGTTCGAAATGAAAGTCAGCGACAAGGGGTTTTCGGGGTCGAGAAGCACCATTCCGTGCATATTTTTGACCGACGACCTAGCCGAAAGCCGCCAGCTGCCTATTTGTTACCAAAAAATCACGTTAGTTCAATTTCTTGCCGTCGAATGCGTTATTTACGATTTTTACATATTTTAAAGGTGACAAAGAAATTATGTTTCAGTTCAAAAGCCGTATTAGAATTTTCTGCGAATATATTTGTTTAATTCACGGTTTTGGATTTTGACGAGTTTATTAATCTTTCTGTTTACGCATCTCAATAGTAAATCAGCCGAGTTAATAAACACAGAATTATAACACAATTTCACCATGTTATCGATAATAAAACGCAAAGTTGTTTCTGATATGCGTACGTTTACATTTATATTCTCTTAATCAATCGTCGCGTCGTTCCGTTTGATTAAAACTTATAAACAATGAATTCCAGCATGAAGCAAGCAGACTATATACACTGCTCCGCAAAATTTACATTTTCGAATAGCAGTATACCAAATAAATTTTTATTCATCATATTTGAAGAGTCAACCTACAATGAAAGAAGATCCTCCAAATTCAACAAAGTTCAGAAAAATCATCAGCAGAAAGTTTCTGGCGATGATTTCGTAGAAGAGTCTTCGGGTTTTGCTCCACGTCAATTAGAGTTTTTGATGTTTCGACCATCTCGTCGTGGTTTTCCAAAGTACTTCAGAAGAAGACCACGACAGGATGGAAGACACGTCAAGCATTTCTAGCACCTATTCTGGCTCTATATCAAAAGAAGAAGACGAACAAGTTTAGTAAGCAGAAAAAAATGTCCCATCCAATTTATGGCCAGTTTCTGGTGACGGTTCTGTAGAGGAGTTTTCAAGTTGATTATTAGCGTTTTTGTTTCGACCATCTCGTCGTGGTAATCTTCTAAATTGGTTCAGAAGAAGACTACGACAGGATGGTCGAAATATCAAGCACTACTAGCACCCATTCTGGTTCTATATCAAAAGCAGATGAAGAAATTCAGAAAGCACATGGTAAGCCCATAATTATTTCCTAAGAGGCTAAATTTAAGAAACTGTTCGCAAAAAATATATCATCTAACAATTTATGGCAAGTTTTTGGTGGTGATTTCGTAGAAGAGTTTCCTGCTTCTGACTCACGTTGATTATTGGGGTTTATGATGTTTCGACCATCTCCTCGTGGTCTTCCAAAGCGCTTCAGAAGAATTCCATGACATGATGGTAGAAATGTTAGGCACTTCTAGCACCTATTCTGGTTCTGTATCAAGAGAAGAAGACGAACAAGTGCAGTGAGCAGAAAAAATGTATCATCCAATTTATGGCAAGTTTCTGGTGATGATTTGGTTTGGAAGAGTTTCAAAGTTGATTATTGGCGTTTTTGTTTCGACCATCTCGTCGTGGTCTTCTTCCAAATTGGTTCGGAAGAAGACTACAAGAGGATGGTCGAAATATCAAGCGCATTACTAGCACCCATTTTGGTTTTATATCAAAAGAAGATGAAGAAATTCAGAAAGCACATGGTAAGCCCAAAATTATTTCCTAAGAGGCTAAATTTAAGAAACTGTTCGCAAAAAATATATCATCTAACAATTTATGGCAAGTTTCTGGTGGTGATTTCGTAGAAGAGTTTTCTGCTTCTGATTCACGTTGATTATTAGGGTTTTTGATGTTTCGACCATCTCCTCGTGGTCTTCCAAAGCGCTTCAGAAGAATTCCATGACATGATGGTCAAAATGTTAGGCACTTCTAGCACCTATTCTGGTTCTGTATCAAGAGAAGAAGACGAACAAGTGCAGTAAGCAGAAAAAATGTATCATCCAATTTATGGCAAGTTTCTGGTGACGATTTGGCAGAAGAGTTTCAAAGTTGATTATTGGCTTTTTGGTTCGGCCATAGCGTCGTGGTCTTCTTGCAAATTGGTTTAGAAGAAGACTACGACAGGATGGTCGAAATATCAAGCACTACTAGCACCCATTCTGGTTCTATATCAAAAGCAGATGAAGAAATTCAGAAAGCACATGGTAAGCCCATAATTATTTCCTAAGAGGCTAAATTTAAGAAACTGTTCGCAAAAAATATATCATCTAACAATTTATGGCAAGTTTTTGGTGGTGATTTCGTAGAAGAGTTTCCTGCTTCTGACTCACGTTGATTATTGGGGTTTATGATGTTTCGACCATCTCCTCGTGGTCTTCCAAAGCGCTTCAGAAGAATTCCATGACATGATGGTCAAAATGTTAGGCACTTCTAGCACCTATTCTGGTTCTGTATCAAGAGAAGAAGACGAACAAGTGCAGTAAGCAGCAAAAATGTATCATCCAATTTATGGCAAGTTTCTGGTGACGATTTCGTAGAAGAGTTTCAAAGTTGATTATTGGCGTTTTTGGTTCGGCCATATCGTCGTGGTCTTCTTCCAAATTGGTTTAGAAGAAGACTACGACAGGATAGTCGAAATATCAAGCACTACTAGCACCCATTCTGGTTCTATATCAAAAGCAGATGAAGAAATTCAGAAAGCACATGGTAAGCCCAAAATTATTTCCCAAGAGGCTAAATTTAAGAAACTGTTCGCAAAAAATATATCATCTAACAATTTATGGCAAGTTTCTGGTGGTGATTTCGTAGAAGAGTTTTCATCCAATTTATGGCAAGTTTCTGGTGACGATTCTGTAGAGAAGTTTCCAAGCTGATTATTAGCGTTTTTGTTTCAATCATCTCGTCGTGGTCTTCTTCCAAATTGGTTCAGAAGGAGACCACGACAGGATAGCCAATGCACCAAGAACTTAAAAAACTCCAAATCATCAGCTCCGCGAAAGCCTTGAATTAAACCGAGTTAATTTTGCGAAGCAGTGTACATCGCTTGTTTGCCAATTTGATAAAACATTAAATAGTTCACAACAAAACAATCCAAGCCGTAAACAATCAACAGCTATTAAAAAGAGACAAAAGCCTTAACCTCCAATAACTCCACGCTTAACTAACTCAGCGGTTACTTTCAGATATCTGATCAATTTAATTTACTACGAAAAGCGACTAGCACAAAGCGCACCAACTATTTACATTATCAATTGCCACTTATCCGCAAACCAAAACATCCAATTCGCATGCACGCATCTGACTTTGACCATTAAGCCGCAGTTAAATACGGATCAACGCGTGCAGAATGTGTTTGGCACCCGATCCTAACTTTAGCGCGTGGGGTCGACGTCATTTTCGTGTCAGTACTCAGCCAGCCAGCGACGAGTGCGACGAGAGAGAGTTTGGCACCGGCTCCGGTGTTGCTTAAGTACGTACAAGAGTCTGATAAAGGGAAGGTTAGGCGACGCTGGGTTTCGTGAGCGGCTCATTATTAAATTTATGAGACGCTAGGTATGTTACTGATGGAACAGATGAAAGCAAGTTGCGGCGAGTCATCACGTGGGAGCACATCCAGGGAGTCAGGCAGCCGAGAGTAATCGCCGAGCTGGGGGTGGAGGAGGTTCACCCAGCAGAGCATGTATTCTTTCTTGGCAGCAGCACGCAGCCAGAAAGGTAAGTCTTTATCCATTGGCAGTCATTTTAGTTTTAAGTACCTGTTCTGGTTTAGTCGCGTGTTCGGTGAGCACGTGCGTTTATTGTTTCTAATTAAAAACGCGGCGCATGCGCAGGATTTTCATGGCCTATTTGATTTCGGTATTTGTGTCGTGACACCAATTCAACTATCACATTGTCTTTATTAGCAGCATGAAAAAGTAAATCCATTGCTTCTGCGTTTAAGCGGGGCGCCATACACAGGGCTGTACTCTGTACTTAGAATCGGATTTGTAAGCCAGATAAATTCTTACTTTCACCGACCCGTATATTAAACATTACCGAATTATCGACATTGATATTTACTGCCCTCATAAATTATTTGAATATTATATGGCTCGGTTGTAAATGTTAATAGGTTGTAAACCTTTCCAGCGGGGGCTGGGGGATTAGTACACACAGACGACCAGTTATTTATAGGCAAGTAGGCGGCAACTACATTTATATTTAAGTAGGTATACAGAGTGTCATCGAAAACGTTGCCTTTCACTGAGAATTATACACACATTTGACAAATATTTAAAATATTGAGTCCGGCCCTGTCCATTTTCATTGACACCCATCAGAAGTTATTGTATTATTATTATTATTTTTTTTTTTTCGGATTCCCGAATCTAATGCTGGACAGTCTCCCTGTGGCCTCCGACACCACACAGAGAGAGATTACTATTATTATTATTATTGGGGATGCAGGTGCGACTGCACTCGATATATTTTAATACACCAGGCGCTCCTAAATCGGGCGCCATAAATTTAAGAGCTTGTAGAGGACAAGTAGATTTTTTTAACTTTGACAGCTGTCAAATTAAAAAATTTAGAAGTGTGTCTTTCGTAATTGTGTGCCTCCAAAACCTATAGAAAAATGTCTGTTTAGTTTACACCTTAAACTTCTTGCCTAGCCTGTCCGATAGAAATTCTTTTCCGGTGCGGTGAAATAGAATGGTCCATTATTATTGAGGGGAGGAAAGAGATTTGACATTTGAATAGATTTGACATTTAATTAGGTTAAGTAATAATTTTGCCAAAAATTATGAATTCGGACTTGCAAAGGTTAGTATTTGTTGTTATAATCGTATATAAAGTATAGTATTCAGTCTCCCTGTGGCCTCCGACACCACACAGAGAGAGATTATTATTATTATTATTATTATTATTATTATTATTATTGGGGATGCAGGTGCGACTGCACTCGATGTATTTTAATACATCAGGCGCTCCCAAATTAGGCGCCATAAATTTAAGAGCTTGTAGAGGACAAGTAGATTTTTTAACTATGACAGCTGTCAAATTTAAAAATTTAGAAGTGTGTCTTTCGTAATTTTGTGCCTCCAAAACCTATAGAAAAATGTCTGTTTAGTTACACCTTAAACTTCATGCCTAGCCTGTCCAATAGAAATTCTTTTCCGGTACGGTGAAATAGAATGGTCCATTATTATTGAGGGGAGGAAAGAGATTTGACATTTGAATAGATTTGACATTTAATTAAGTTAGGTAATAATTTTGCCAAAAATGATGAATTCGGATTTGCAAATGTTAGTATTTGTTGTTATAATCGTAGATAAAGTATAGTATTCAACTTGTGGTGATTCTAAATAACTCACTTGATGAATTACAACGCTCGCCTTCGGCTCGCGCTGCAAAATTCATCGACGTGAATTACCACTTGTACCACTATCAATTTGCTGAAACAATTATTAAATGGCATTTTCATTAAGTTTAGAGAAAGTTTGACAGCTGTCAACAGTGAAAACTTTACCTTTAATTTCGATGATTATGGAAGTAGAAAGTTTTAAAACACTTTATACCCCTTCTTCTATGAAAGCTCACATTATTCTTAGAATTACGAAAGATACTTGTAAGTTTTTAAATTTGACAGCGATTTTGACAGCTGTCAAGAATAAAAAAATGAAACGAAAAATTTACTTGGGCAAAATTAGCAATAATTTGAAACCGGTTGAACACATTAGATTCAAAATTGGCAGAATAAGGTTTTTGATGATGAGAAAAAGGAATTTGTTAATAGTTCTAAGATCTCTCCTAGAGGGCGCTGGTTACACACTCCAAGTTGAATAAAAACCCACTTTAAACGCACCAGCATTCATGGAAGTACATACAATGGTACTTTACATATTATGACTCATCCGGTAGCTGTTGAGGCGCCATTTAATACCGTCACGTTATCAAACAGTCCCGGCTGTGACGTATGCAGTTTAAATATTTGTCAATTAACAGGCCCGATATTAATAGGCGACTTCTTGAACGGAACCCAACTTAATGGTTTTAAATATTTTTTAACGAGTATTAACTAAATTCGTACCCACATTAGCGGGACAATCTGGTTGATAATCATTTCAACATTGTTTACACTTGATAGCATTTTATCTTCTCTACAAACAGATAACTATGTATTTAACTAATATGGCTGAATGATATTGTTTCTCGCAGTGTCTTTAGTGCGAAATATTATTATAAATGACAGTTTCCGGTGAGTAATTTATCGATACACATAAATAAATTCGCGGCTTTAACACTTGTCACGACGTTGGATTGTGTAAACCTGAGAAAAATATAAATATTAGCATTTTAAATCAAACAGCAGCTAATCTCGAATTAATGTCAATGCCATATACATATATAGATATTAGATACATCTACGTTGGACGTATTTTTCAATAGTGTAAACAAACAAATCGACTTGATAAGTGAATTTGAAGGAATATGTGTAAAATCAGAGAGCGCGCAATAAAATTCTTGGACACGTACTAATAATCAAAGTTGGCATCATATAATAGGTGACTGTTTAATTCCAGGTAATCGTTATCTTAAAACCGTGTTAAACAATTAAAGTTATCAATGTACAGAGTAGCTCGGAGAGATATCGTTGGAAAGGCTACACCTTAATTAATTGGAAATAATTACTACAAAAACGAGTCAAATTTAATTTTGAAACGTGTATATATGTATGATATTTGGGATATTTTATGTAAAAGGGAAAAACAAATGCGTACGACAAGGATAAGCGATTATAACTTTAATTCAATTATTTTTAATTAGTAACACAGCCATCTGTGTCAATATTTGCAAAGAGTTAATAAAAACTTGAATTAAATTTATTTCTAATGTCTAGCATGGCCAACTTCATTTTAAAGTTTAATGCTAATTGCAAACAGATAATCTTAACAACTTTAATTCAATTATTTCTAGCATGATCAACTGTGTCTTAAAACTGTTTGCAAACGAATAATTACAGCTCTTAATTCAATTATTTCTAATTTCTAGCACAACTAATTTCGTCTTAACTATCACTTTAAATCAATTATTTCTAATTTCTAGCATGGTCAACTGCAACTTAAAGCTACTTTTAAACAGATAATCAAAACTTTTCATTCAAATATTTCTAATTTTTAGCACAATTAACTGTAACTTAAATTAACGTTATTTGCAAACAAATAATTACAAGGACCACTTTCATTGGATTATTTCTCATTTTTAGTACAGCACTAACTGCATGATAAAGTTTTGAACCATTTGCAAACAGATATGATCACTTTTAATCAATTATTTCTAATCTCTAACATGATTTAGTGCATTAAATTATTTCTAATTTCTAGCATAATTAAAACTTTTATTTCAAATATTTCTAATTTCTAGCACAACTAACCAACTGCACTATAAAAATGAAGCTATTTGCAAACAGATACGGCTTCTTTTACTCAATTACTTCTTAATTATAGCACCACGCCAACTAGATTTTAAAGCTCAAGACTATTTGCAAAAGATAGCCATACCGACCAATTATTTCTAAATTCTAGCACATTTCAAAGCCATTTGCAAATAGATAATGACAACACAACAATTTTCAATTAATTACTTCCAATTTACTGCATCCTAAACCTACTTGTAAACAGATAATTACAACATTTAATTCAATTATTTCTAATATCTAGCACAATTAATTTCGTCTTAACGATCACTTTAAATCAATTATCTCTAATCTCTAGCATGGTTAACCGCATCTTAAAGCTATTTATAAATGGATAATTACAACTTTTAATTCAAATATTTCTAATTTTTAGCAAAATTATAACTTTTATTTTAAATATTTTTAATTTCTAGCACAACTATATATTAACAAATCATTAAAAGGGTCACTTCAATTCAATTATATCAAATTTCCAGCACGGTCAACTGCGTTTCAATATTTGCAAAGAGATAACAATTTGAATTAAATAATTTCTAATTTCGTGAACTACATCTTAAAGCTATTTTTAAACGGATACTTACAACCTTTAATTCAAATATTTCTAATTTTTAGCACAATTAACTGTAACTTAAAATTTAAAGGTTTTTGCAAATAAAGTTTTGAACTATTTGCAAACAGATATGATCACTTTTAAACAATTATTTTTAATTTCTAGCACGATTAAGTGCATTAAATTATTTCTAATATCTAGCGTAATTAAAATTTGTATTTAAAATATTTCTAATTTCTAGCACAACTAATTGTACCTTTCATTGAGTTATTTCTAATTTCTAAAACGGCACCAACTGCACTATAAAGAATAAAGCTATTTACAAATAGATACTGAATTCTTAAAGCTATTTATAAATGGATAATTAATTCAAACATTTCTAATTTTTAGCAAAATTATAATTTTTATTTAAAATTTTCTAGCATAACTCACTGCACATTAAACATTAGCACGATTAAGTGCATTAAAGTATTTCTAATTTCTAGCATAATTAAAACTTTTATTTTAAATATTTCTAATTTCAAGCACAACTAATTGCATTGAATTATTTCTAATTTCTAGAACGTCACCAACTGCACCATAAAGAATAAAGCTATTTGCAAGCAGATACGGCTCCTTTTACTCAATTATATCTAAATTATAGCACCGCGCCAACTAGATTTTAAATCTTAAGACTATTTGCAAACCGATAGTCATAACGACCACTTTAATTAAATTATTTTTAATTTCTAGCAAATTTCAACTTGCAAAGAGATAATGACAACACAACAGTTTTCAATTAATTATTTCCAATTTCCAGCAGCAACTTCTTGTAAACGGATTATTAACAACATTTAATTCAATTATTTCTAATTTCTAGCACAATTAATTTCGTCTTAACGATCACTTTAAATAAATTATCTCTAGCATGGTCAACTGCATCTTAAAGCTATTTATAAATGGATAATTACAACATTTAATACACTTATTTCTAATTTTTAGCAAAACTATAATTTTGTTTTAAATATTTCTAATTTCTAGCACAACTAACTGTACAATCAAGTTTAACATTATTTGCAAACAAATAACTAAAAGGGTCACTTTAATTTAATTATTTCGAATTTCTAGCTTGATCAACTATATCTTAAAGTTGTTTATAAATGGATAATTACAATTTTTTGTTCAAATATTTCTAATTTTTAGTGCAATTAACTGTACCTTAAAATTCAACGTTATTTGCAAACAAATAATTACAGGGACCGCTTTCATTGGATTATTTCTAATTTTTAGTACGGCGCCAACTGCATGATAAAGTTTTAAACAATTTGCAAACAGATATGATCACTTTTCATCAATTATTTCTAATTTCTAGCACAGTTAGAACTTTTATGTCAAATATTTCTAATTTCTAGCACAACTAACTGTACTTTTCATTGAATTATTTCTAATTTCTAGAACGGCACCAACTGCACCATATAGAATAAAGCTATTTGCAAGCAGATATGGTCTCTAAATACCATATCTAAATCATAGCACCGCGCCAACTAGATTTTAAATCTTAAAACTATTTGCGAACCGATAGTCATAACGACCACTTTAATTCAATTATTTTTAATTTCTAGCACATTTTAAATTGCAGACAGATAATAACAACACAACAATTTTCAATTAATTATTTCCAATCTCCTACAGGGTCTACTGCATCTTTAATAACAACATTTAATTTAATTAATTATTTCTAATTTCTAGCACAACTAATTTTGTCTTACCGATCACTTTAAATCAATTATCCCTAATTTCTAGCATGGTCAACTGCATCTTAAAGCTACTTTTAAACGGATAATTACAACTATTAATTCAAATATTTCTAATTTTTAGCACAATTAACTGTACCTTAAATTTAACGTTATTTGCAAACAAATAATTTCAAAGATCAACTTCATTGACATATTTCTAATTTTTAGCACGGAGCCAATTGCAATATAAAGTTTGGAACTACATATTTGCAAGAAGATATGATCACTTTTCAATTATTTCTAATTTCTAGCGTGGCTAACTGCATTAAATTATTTCTAATTTCTAGCATAATTACAACTTATATTTCAAATATTTTTAATTTCTAGCACAACTAGCTGCACCTTAAAGTTTAACATTATTTGCAAATAAATAATTAAAAGGTCACTTTAATTCAATTATTTCTAGCACTGTCAACTGCGTTTCAATATTTGCAAAGAGATAATAACAGTTCGAATTAAATAATTTCTAATTTCTAGCATGGTCAACTTAAGTAAATAGGTAATGAAAAAATAACGGCCACTTTTAGATATTTTTAATTTCTAGCATGGCCAACTTAAATCTATCCGTAAAAAAATTACAATTCTATTATTTCTAATTTTTAGCACGGCCAACTTAGAACTTAACGCTATTTTAAATAATATTAAGTTTAACATTAAATTTTAAAGGAAGCGAGTGAACGGCGACAAAGAGAAGGTAACTGGTCTGGCTTAGGGCTAATCTCCCTAAACCCCTTACGATTCAACTAACCAGTTGTTGTTGTCACTTAAGGGGTTGAGTTTTAAAATATATAGAACTTCTCGTAACCTCTCGGTGCAATTTATCCAACACAATTAAGTTTCTTAATTTTATATCACGCTCCATTCAGTTCTAACATTGAAAACATCAAATAAAACATTTTATCAATTTGTCGTCATTATTATTAATATGCGATTGTGAAATATTTTGGAGAATAGGATTAGGCGAATATTTTTTTAAATATTGTAAACAACAACCTCGTTTGTGTAAAGCAAACGCTGTCATATTTACGATAAGGATGATGATAAAAATAGACCATAAACGAAAAAACAAGTATTATAAAAATATCTTTATTCCGACCAAAGCAGCAATTTTAAAAGTATGTGGGCGACACACCGTCGCGCTTAGGCCTAAGCAGGAAAATTTGTGAAAAGGCTTCCTACGTTCTACTTGTAACACCTAAATTTAGCCGCAGAAATTGATTTACGATATCAAACTGTTTGTTCAAAAATTCTATGTTTTATCACGGATTACACGAGTGACAGCGTAATTGCTTGGGGAATTAATCGTATATTTATTTCTTTTATTGCTTCTAGCGTTGTTTAAGGAATGTAAATTTTTATAACCACATGCTCAGTCAGCAATTACACAATGATGATCGCTCGAAGGTATTTTCAACTGGACAAAGCTATAGCCAATTTTGTACGAGCATTTTATGATAAAATAGTGGAGAAAAACTTCTAGCCATCTTGTCCCTATGTTAAATAACTGAGTCAGCCACTTGTATGAGCAAATCTTACCGATAGCTATCTTTTGCATTATTTACTTACTACGATCATTCCTTTACTGCCTGCTATTCACGTAAGTTCCATTCAAGATTATGTTTGTAATAAAAATATAGTAGCATTGCGTTTGACGTCCTTGCTCCCAGACGTATAAATGTACGTAGAAACTCATTAACATTAATAGCCGTTTTATACAGTTTACCAACAAATCAGAAATAAATTAACATTAAAAACACATTTTTTCTGACTAGTTTCTAGGTCAACTGCATTACAAAAGTAATGTATTCAATATACACTCGCACTTAAAATTTTTGCCCATCTCTTCAACTCACAAAGATCCTAATGTTGCATTTTTTGTTTTGCAGAGAGCGAAAATGGGGAACCAACAAGCCAAACCAATTGACAAGCTAAAATTCATAGACCGAGAGGTGAATTCCCTGCGGAGTAGCATACGAAGCACCAGACGAACCATCCCAGAACAAACGAAAGAAGAGTACATCCAGCGATTGACGAGGTTCTCCAGTCAAGCTGGCGACCTCAGGGGCAAAGTCAAAGACAAGCAACTGGAGCAAACCCAAAAGGGCATTTCAAACGCTATGAATGAAGTTCTGACGAAGGTTTCGGTGGCGTCGGAGTCCGATTTAGATTTGGGGGCAGTCGAAACTAGTTCCATCATACAGTTGCCACTTAACAAAAGACAGGCGTCGAATAAGGGCACTTCCGAGAGGCCATCCAAGAAGCAAAAAAACGCGCACGCTGATACCGCGAAACCAAACACCACACTGCTAGATATTGAGGAGAAACTGAAAACCTTGAAGCCCCAAATAAACGTCGCTATCGATAATAAAGATACTACCATGTTGAGGGTACATCAGCAGACAATTAAAGTACTCGCGACAGATTTGGAAATGATCGACATATACGAAGATACGCCTATAGGAGACAAAAAGAAAAAACTAGAAGCTAACGTCACTTCGTATTACCAAAAAATCGGCAAAGCCATGAAGGACATAAAACGAAACAAGGATATCAACTATTTGGCCAAGCAAACCAAAAGAGACAAGGCCCTGAAGGAATTAGAAGAAATTAAACGAGCCCTACTTGAGGCTACCTCATCCTTGGACGTATCTTTACAAAACAACGACTCGTTAGCATTAAAAAATATCCAGGAAAAGCTAGTGGAGATTAATCAGAGACTTTCATCGATCGAAGCTTCCGATGAAGCTACGAGAACGATGAAACTGCAACTAATGGATCAATTTAAGAGCTTTTACACGCGTGCTAATGCTACAAACACCGGCAGCCAATCAGACCTGAGCAAAGCCCAGTCAAATTATGAAGACATAGTGAAGAACATCGCCAGCGGACAGAACAAGGACAAAGACGAGATAAAAATCAAACTGGAAAGCCTACAAAGTTTCATTAAGAACATTAAAGGAGACGACGCAAACACTCTGAAACAAAAAGAGCAGCTGCTGAACAACGTCAGACGATCATTCTCTTCTATTTTAGATAACGATAAGAAAGAAGAGACTAATACTATTAAGAGAGCAAACTCCGTCTACCAAGAGCTGGATGTTCTCTATAACCATTGGAAGACGATCCAAAAAGAAATAAGATCAACCACGTACTCCTCAGAAGTAGTAGCTAAAATCGACAAAATTTTAGAAGATATCCAAAACTCCATTGGACTTACCCGGCAGCAAATCACCGGCGTTACAAGCAGAAAATCAAACCTTAATACAAAATTGAACTTTTCAACGCCAAACCTGAGCTCCTCTAGACCCCCTTCCAGACTCGAAGGCAGCGCAACTCTAGATCACCCAAGACAGGCATCTCCAATAAGAACTAGAGCAAAAGTTTACGACCTGTCCACTCCGGAAATAAGAAACGTCAGCGACCAGCCTGTGGTGCTTCGAAACAAACAATTCTACAGAAACTTTGAACTCGAGGACGACTATCGCTTCACTAAAATAGAAGAAATTAAGACCCAAGTGAACTACATTAAAGAAAAATTCCCCGAGAGTCAACAGAAGCAGCATTTGAAAAACAAGTTAGAATCCTACGTGGAAATACTGGAAGGCTACGTCCATCACAAAAACCAAACAACCGCGAAGAACGCAAGAATAGTTCTAGCAGACATAAAAGACATGTTGACGAATATGTCTCACGTTCAAGAGGCCATGAACACCACGGCGCGCAGAAGCCTGTTCGCAGAAGACTCCCTGGAAAATATCGCCGGGATTCAAGGAGCCGTCGATAAAATACAAACAGATATAGACAGCTTCTCTGGCACGAAAGACGACGAGGAATACACAAGAATGAGAAACGGACTAGCAGAATGCCGGAAATGTTTGGAAGACACGAAGGTCCCCCCAAAGTACGAGATGATACAGCAACAGAAGCAGCAAATTTTGGCCAAAATCATCAATCTCCTTGAAGCTCTAGAGAACAAGGCTGTTATGGAGGACAGTCACGTGATGGCGATCGATGAAGCTGTTAGCAAATTGCAAAACGAGATAGTCATGTTCTCTGGCAAAAGAGGCGACAAGGGGTACACGAAAATAAAGAACGGTCTGCTGGAATGCCGGAATTGTTTGGAAGACACCATAGTCCCCCCAAAGTACGAAATGTTGCAACGCCAGAAAGATGCGCTTTTAAAAAAGATCCCCCATCTTTTTGCCACTCTTGACAGTAAGAGCGGTAATTACCAAGAAGATCCTGTGGTGGTAATAACTAGAAGAAACCTGAACGGCCTGAAGGAGAAAGTGAGGCGATTTTCCGGCGCCTACAAAGGAGTGCTCTTCAATAACATCGAGAAAGCCCTAAACAAAGTGCTCCTGGATGTCAGCGAAACCATCGAGGACAAGGACGCCTTGGATGAAATAGTCAAGGACGTTGAGAAATACTTGAAAATTCTGGAGCATCGATCGACGAAGGACCAAAGCTTTCGACGCACTATTAGCGACGCTAATGGCAAACATGAAGAGGAAGACAATCTTGTTAGATTAAAAACTGATTTGATGAATATCAAAATGGCAATTGACACCACGCCCATCAACGGAGTTAACTTGTTCGTGGGATTGAAAAGTCGTTTGGATCTAGTCAAACTGGGACTGGATCAATTGAAGCAAAAGTCGGAGGACGACGAGAAACAGAAGGATATTATGTACAACGAAGTAGAGACTTACAAAAATTTAGTGGAGGCTAAAATTGGTCTTGGCAAGCAGGCCATTAAGCAGTGGCCGGTTGAGCAAGACAAACATAAGCGGCAGGAGGACGAACTGAATAAAATCGAGGAGAAGTTTAAAACCTTGAAACCGGAAATAGAGAATTTCGTCGGCACAACTGCCGACAACAAATTCTATGAGCTAGATGAAACCTCCATTAGGCTAGTTTTGAGAATGGACAAGATGCAGTTTACTAAAGGCACGGATATTTATAACAGAAAAATCAACTTGTTGAAAGAGATTTACAATTACGGGGATATCTTAGACCAAAGAGCCAAAGAAACTGAAGACATGTTAGAAATCGAAAGGGAAGTACACGACTTGGAAACCAACTTCCAAGGTAGTTTCAGAAAAGATCCGAAGGCCTTGAGGGATAAGGTAAACAAATTGCAGGAAAAAATAAACAGCACCGAATTAAATAAGAACTTGTTACGAAGGAAGGACAACAGCCTTGTAAAAATAAATGCTATGTTGGACGCTCTGATAGAAGCTGCAAAAAGAAGTAGCGAAACAATTGTTGTAGTGGAGAAGAGAAATGCTAGGGAGGAAATTAATAAAATTGAGGAGAAGTTTAAACATTATAAACCAGAAATAGAAAACTTTGTCGGCACAACTTCCGACGACAAATTCTATGAGCTTGATGAAAACTCCATAAGATTGGTTTTAAGACTAGACAATATGCAGTTTACCAAAGGCACAGACTTGTACAACAAAAAAAACAATTTGTTGAAAGAAATATACCATTACGGAGATGTTTTAGCCCGAAAAGCTAAAGAAACCGCAACCATATTAGAAATTGAAAACGAAATAGACGACTTAGAAAACAATTTCCAAGGATATTTGACAAACCATCCAAAGGCCTTGGAGGAAAGGGTAAATAAACTGCAGGAAAAAATAAACAGTACCGACTTAAATAAGAACTTGTTAGGAAGGAAGGAAGACAGCCTTTTAAAAATAAAGGCTATGTTGGATGCACTGAAAGAAACTGGAAATAGAAGTAGTGAAACAACTACTGTTACAATAGAGAATGGAGGTGATGGAGAGGAAATTAACAAAATTGAGGAGAAGTTTAAACATTACAAGCCGGAAATAGAAAACTTCGTCGGCACAATTTCCGACGACAAATTCTATGAGCTTGATGAAAACTCTATAAGATTGGTTTTAAGGCTAGACAATTTGCAGTTTACCAAAGGCACAGATTTGTACAACAGAAAAAACGACTTGTTGAAAGAAATATACCATTACGGAGATGTTTTAGCCCGAAGAGCTAAAGAAACTGAAAGCATGTTAGAAATTGAAAGGGAAATAGAAGACTTAGAGAAGAATTTCCAAAGATATTTGAGAACCCATCCGAAGGCTTTGGAGGAAAAGGTAAATAATCTGCAGGAAAAAATAAGCAGTACCGAGTTAAATAAGAACTTGTTGGAGAGGAAGGAAAAGAGCATCGCCAAAACAATAGCTATGTTGGATGCACTGAATCAAACTCAAGTAAGAAGCAATACAGAAACTATAGAGAGGGGAACTACTAGTACGGATCCAGCGAATGAGATTTCTGAAATAGAAATCCAATCTGACAACATCAAGAAGGAAATCCAGCAGTTTGTGGGCATACATGCCGATCGTAGATACTACGAGTTGGATGGAACCATATCAGCCTTATTTTCCAAACTAGACAACTGTCGCGTACCGGAAGGAAGCGAGCTACATGCAAGGAAAACCAAGCTGTTAAAAGAAACGCAGCTGTGTCGCGATAAATTGGACAAAAAGGCCAAGGAAACTGAAATCGTCAGGGAAATCGACAAACAACTGATCTCCATTAACACTAAGATCGACAATTACAAGCACACCAACGAGGAACTAAAAGTAATTGAAACCGAGTTGAAATCCGTGCAGTCAAAACTGGCGAAATTCCAGATTGGCGACGTACAGAAAAAAGCCCTCCAACAAAAGTACGACATTTTGTTCGCGGAGTACAAACGATTTACCAAAGCCAAGGATCTGCCCAAGAACAACTACATAGGAAGCACCTCTTTCCTGGCAGACGTGCAGAATTTAAGCAAATCCAGAGCGTCTCTAAACGGACCAGATCCTATGGAAGTCCAGATTTCTGAATTACAAACGGAAATCAACAAAGCGAGAAGTCAAGTCGAAGTCTTCGCCAACACTGACGCTAGCGACGAATACAAGAAAATAGAAGAGAGTTTGCTGCTACTAAACGTAAGAGTGAACAAGCTTGATATACCAAAGGGTGACCAGCGCAAACTTAACCTGGACAAGGATATAAAGCATTGCCTCACGATCCTGGATGAGAGAGCTCAGGAGGCGGAGGAGAGTCTTGTCGATATTGAAAAAGAGCTAGAAGCGATTAGCAAAAAATTCGACGGCATCACCACAGACGAAGACAGAAATTCTATGGACGAAAAACTGATTTCCTTGCAACTGAAGCTCGGCAAGTTGCACGTAGGCGACGACTTGTCCCAAAGGAAAAACATGTGCATGAACAGGATAATTATTTATTCGAAGCAGCTGAAGGAGATAGCAAATTACAATCCAGAGGGGGGCGCCCAGGTCGCCAGCAGCGGATGAGTGGGAAACTTGGTATTATTTTCTTATGTATATTGAAATTTATTTAGTTTAAATAAAACGTATTTATTTATTCTTGTCGTGTTTATTATGCTTTAAGGCGAGTTTGTTGGATAGGTCAAAACAACTACTGCTCCAGCTAATGCAGAGGTGATTGAACTACATGATGAATTAAAATAAAAAAGGTCTAATCACATATTTTTTCCAATATGAGGAATTTTTTAATTATATTTTTTTCGAGCCTTTTAGTTTTGTTTAGGGAGGTTAAAAAATTGCATTGTTTGCTTAAATATGATATGTTGGATGGAAAAATCCTAACGTCACTTTTGAATAAAAATATTTGATTTCATATTAAATTATAGGAAAAAAGTTGAAAGTGAGTATCGATGTGAATGTCGGCATCATCAATCATTCTAGAAAACTTGTGATTTTTACAAGATTTTAAGGGTTGCTTCTATGTCCTGTAACATCCCCATGGTCGTAATGCTTTAATCAACCTAATTGTAAGTATTAATTAACGTAGACATTTAATTAAAATCCCATTAGTCGTTCCTGAGATTAATTAAGCTCCAAATTGGGTAAAATGAACAGTCAACAAATATATGCCATGGAGCCATCTTTAAGAATGATATGCAACTACTTATGAGGCGAAGGAGGCTCACAGCAACCACGGGCATAGCCAGGATGGATACGAAGGGATAAAGGATGAAGTTTTTGTAGCAAAAAAAAGTAAGGCAATATTTGACAATCGTGATCCTCATTTTTTTTTTAAATTACGTTTCATTTTTATATCTGGAAACAAATACAATAAAAAGTTGAATGTTTTTACCACCACCCCCCCCCCCCCCCCCTCCCTTTCCTTCAGACTAGCTGCGTCCATGACAGCAACTGAAATGACAAGTTTAAAGTCGCGACAACGATTTTGTTTACTTTAAAATCTTCATATTCTTGGTCTGACACATCTCGCCATATCTACGAAGAGAAACAATACAGAGAAATCCTTAATTTAATTAGTTTATTTTATCAAAACAAATATGTTTCCATTACCGAATAAACTGCTATCTTATCAGGTAACACTAACACCAGATAAGATAATTGCGTCTGTTCTATTTCAGTATTTCAGTACACAAACCTAATACATCGGCACCAGTAAACGTAAATAAACGTAAGTACAATCTCACTACTTAAATAATTAGAATTTGAATAGGAGGATCGTTTCAGGAGTTTTCAAGCATGGATTATTATAGGAAAAAATTCAAGCCGAGCCGGCCCCCGAACAGTGACAGTTCTGCGGACATATTGGAAGAATTGGAGAGCAAATGGCAAGATATGCAACCAAGAATACACGAAAGTGCTGGTGATAAAACAAAAGTGCAAAAACAATTGTCGGAAATACGGACTTACATCGAATATTGCCAAAAGATGGAGGAACAAGTTACTGAGGACCAACGGGAGAAAATAAGGGGCATTACCAGAAAATGCAAAGAAGTATTGGTGAAATACGGAAACATCGAAATTAATGTGAAGTCGCCGAGGCTTATCCGCAAAGTTACCAACGACGTCAGTGACCAAGTGGTGCCTCAAAACAAAGTGGCTCTAGTCGAAGTTGAACAGAAACTAAAATCCATGAGACAAAAGCGGCTAGACAGGTTAAGCTTGTTTGTAGGAGAGCAAAGCAAACTATCTGTGGAAAGAAGCAACAGCAACGAAAACTATGAAATAGAAAACGCTATAAAGTCGATACAAAAAATTGGTCTCGAGAAAAAGCCCAGTTTCAAGTCAATAACTGAGGAGAATTTCGTCGAACCAGAGCGAGCAAACGATGGCAAAATCAGAAGGCATAGCAGCGAATCAAGCGATAAATCTAAACCATCTTCGACGAGGAAGTTCATCAGTAAGTTCAACTGTAGCGCAACGACAGCAGTCGGCTCCTCGAGCGAAGACTTGACTAAAGAACTCGACGACAAGATTCCCCACACCGCATATTTACCTTCAGTAAACACAGAAATTGTACCTCCAATTGGTGACACTCTTAGAAGTTTCCCTCAACAAGATAAAGAGGCAAACGAAAACAAAAATAATATCACCAATAAGGAGTCCAGTTTTAACAGGAGTTCTCTGAGGAAAAGTGCAGAAATAGTTAAAGACAGTAAAGCTTTGCGCGACGCCGACGAATACAACCCCTTGTTGTCACCAGTGGGCAAACAAAGAAGGGCTGTTTACTTGTACGACAACGAGTGCAAGTTCTTGGAGAAAGAAAGGCAACCACCGATGTTCATTGGGGCAAACAACAGTCAGGATCAACCCTCAAGAAAATTTGACTTGAAACCAACAGGGCGTGGCTATGCTTATGAGAACAGAGATATAGTGGCTAAACACGAAAGCGAGAAAACGGTAGTGCTGACGACTTTTGGAAAGACCACCCAGGAGAGTCAGGATAGGCTAAATGTCGGCAAACCGAGCGAAATATACGAAAACATAGTCATAACTGGCAAGACTGCGAGCGAGGTGGTTTTGACAACGTTTGGACATAATAACAGTGAAGACCCAGCTGGTAAAACTGAAGCAATTGATGATACTCAGAAACCCTCTGGCAAAAAAGGCGATGTAGAGGCAAACGCAAGTGAGACTAAACCCGTAAGTGCCAAAAACCACTCCAACAAATTATTCCTTGGAGCTAGGGAGGCGCATAAACAAAGAATTATTAATAATGGAAAAGAAGCAGCATGGAAACCCAAAAAAAGCAATTCACTATCAAAACTAATTATAAAAAACGAAGCTACTGCCAACAGAAACTCGATGGAAAACATGCACGCACCAAGGAGTCCACTACCCTTGCCGAGAAGAAGCAACCAAGGGGAGCGCGTGTTGAAAAAGCTGCAAAGGAACTGGGACAGCTTGAACGATATTATAGAAAACGACTCCGACGTGGACTGCGACGAAATCGAAGACCTAAGAAACACCTGGGAGGAAGCCAACACGCTGCTACTCCAATATAAAGCAAGGGTGGAGAAGCTGGAGCGGAAGTCGCAGGATAGGGAGGCTAGCGAAAAGTTGAGCGAGATTAAGAAGCAACTGGCGGACGTGGAGGAAGCCGTGAAAGGTTTCCGAGGCTTGAAGCGAGATTCCTCTTACAAGCAACTCAGCAGCAGGCTATCCAATTACTTCCTAGTGGTGGATAAGCTGAGCTGCAGCAAAACTGAAGTACTACGCGAAAAACGAGTGATTATTAGTGAAATTGAAGCTTACATCAAACTGTTAGAAAATAAAGTGAGCAGGAACGAGGCTGTACTCATCAAAATACTCGAAGATCAAGTCAGATCTCTTGGTACAAAGTACTTGCATATTACTAGCGTTTAACCCTTTGATTTATGGATAGAGTAGTTTATTTATGCGAAACCGACGTTTCTACACCTTTGTTGTCGCATCCTCAGAACACCAGTATGCGTAGGTAAGGTTCTGGATATGCCAACAAGGGTGTTGAAACGATGGTACAAAGTGATTTTTTTTTATCCAATGTATTAGTTAGTTCTTGTGCAATATTTTATTTTATGTAAACGAGACTGGTATGGTGAACATTATGAATCACGATTTCGAGTTAATAAACAGAGTGAGTTTTCAAATGCCTGTTTGATTTATCTACTACAGTGGCTGAAAGAGGCGTCAAGGACTGGATCAAGGTAATATAAATCAGTTTTTAAATGGTGCCCAAATTTTTGCCCCAGAATTTCTTTTTAATTGGAACAATCTTATGTTCGCCCTGGTCTAAAGAATTCGTCTTCTATTTTTGATGCCAATAATAAATGAGCGAGACTTACGGTCATTTACGGAGATTATGTGTAGGAGCAGCCGCAAATCCGATCCTTGGGGCACTCCAATTTAATGCAAAAGATTTGGTGTTAATTTCTTCTCACATCTGTCGATGTGCTTTCATTGTAACGCTTTCTTATTTATTTTTAATTATATTAATGATTTTTATAAGTAATATAACCGGTGCAAAAAAATTGCCTTGACTATTTTTTAAATTAAACTAAGACAAAGTGTTTGGAGTTGGAAACGACCGCGATGATTGAAACGCAACTCTCTAACATTCTATTTAAGTTATCTATGGGGATTGCCCCCACAATGGCGACGTCATCAGCCTGTAAATAGCACCAGAGGACGTACGTTTGAAAAACAAAATGAATAAGTCTGTTCTTGATTTTATTTGTTTCGCAATCCTTGTACATTGGGAGGCTTGGTTCGTCGACTTTTGGGAGCTCTGTACAAGTAAATAAAACGGAGATCCAGCATAAGGTATACAAACAAACGTGTAATCTTCGCTGATATTTTTAGCAAATATTTTTCGATAACATTAATCGTACAAAATGCCGTAATCAAGCTTTGTAAATCAACTTCTAAGCGTATTCTAATTTTAGCACGTTTCTTTTATAGTGTAACCATCCGTGGACGAGTTACCATGTAGAACGTTCCCGAAAATAAACTGATCGGATTGCTCGGGCAGCTCCGGAATTCCATGCGCCCATTTCCACTGGAGATTGATTCGCACGTTACGTCATAAGTGGTAAGTGTATTTCAATTTATTAAACTTCCAGTGTTCCCTAATTTTGGGTTCTATTTTTTGTAATGCGGGAAACGATTCGGGAAAGGTTTTTCTGCTTGTAAGTGAAACGGTCACACCAAAAGCGTATGAGGTAATAGTGGGTGGAAGGAAAATTACTCCTCAGCTACAGATCCACCAAATGTTGGTATTTAGAAAAAAATTCCAGTGTCTTTAAAAACGAACCCCGTGCTGATGAAGACCATGAGCCAGAAACCGGTCCACGAATGGGGTACTTCTGTTTTAGCTCTGTCTTATATTTCCTCAATTTTCTAAAATATGTATCTCAAAAGATCATCAGGAAAAATTTAATAATAATAATAATCATTTTCTATTATCTCTCCAACATTGATTTTTTTATTAAATGGTCTGACGTGGTGATGAGAATGCTTAATTTATGTGACAATGTTCTTTTGGTTCCCTTTCGGGATACTACTTTATGTTGGTCTCTCATTGGTACGCCGACTTATCTATACGGGGTTCCATAAGATATCTCTCAAGACACTTAGAGGTGTCTCCTATCATCATCTTTTATGACCTTGTACTCTAAAATATGCACTTGTTATGTTCTGGCCGTTCCCAGTTTCTTACTTGGTTCTCCAGGAAATATATTCTACGTATCTTCATTTTGGACTTCAAACATAGAGGTCCTGGAGGGCTTCCACTTGGTATGTAGATGGGACGTTAGTTTCTTCTTCTTTCTTTCTAGGCGTGGATTGCATTCGAGCAATCTTTCAGTTGGAAGGAAATGACCTGAATTGTCAATAGATGGAGGCATGGCAATCTCAGAACTGTTTATGTCAGGAATTAGTTCCAAAGCTGAAAGCTGTGGTTTCTCTAGCCCCATTGTCGATCACTTCCTTGATTCCCTTGCCTGGTCTTCCATAACCTCTTCTTCCTTTCCAGAAATTTGCCATCGTCCTAGAGGTAACCTCCACAATAGCGTCAGTATTTCTGTTTCTATTAACAGGTAGATTGTTTGTAGTAATTGGTAATCGGTATGTTGAAGTTGGTATCAAGTCTGTGATGGATCTAATCTTTCCAATTTGGGATAAAGTGCTCAACAGTGGAAACTTGATCGCTCTTTTCCAACTGGACTGGCTGCATGAACTGTTCACCATCCACATTATGTTGGATGAAGACTAGACTCTTGTGCCTAAGAACTCCAATTATCTTAGGGGATACCTTATGGAACCTCGAGGAGAAAAATCAGCGTACAAATGAGAGAATGAAGACTCGAATAATAAATAAATAAATAATAAATACACCACAAGTAATTACGACCCCCTTTATCCCAGAAGGCTCTAGAAGAGCCTTGTGCGGGAGGGGGCTACACATTTAAAGACAAGGGACACCCATCCAATATCCGTGTATGATGGAAAAATCCCTCTCACAGTATTTTCCATTACCACGACCGGGAATCGAACCCGGGACTTTTGGGTGAGAGGCAGGCACGCTACCATCTCGACCATCAGTCATAATAGGTGATTAGATTAAACTTTTGGACGTATGGACTCAAATGGATTTATGGAACCACTTACGGAATCTTGTGAAGGAAAATTGGGGAGCAAATGGAAGAGCAGCATAAAATATCCTGGTGTGGGTTGGAACTTTTTCGAAAGTAGGAAGAGCCAGATTTTTGGACCAATTTCTTGTTCCAAAGAAGGCACCTTGACGTTGAAACGTTTGAAGTTTTTGGTGTCATTTTGAAGATCTCATCAAAAGTAAACTATTGGAAGTAGTTTAGAAAATTTAAAATTCGATGGGGTGAAAATACGGGGGTTGAAACATTTCTGGACACGAAAGCGTTCGGTGCGTTACATCGCATATTTTTTGACAGATCCAAATTTGATTTTGGTCTAGTTGGAAAGAGGATGAACCAGCGCTCATCGTAGGGGCTAGGTTTGGAGTCTGTAAAGTTGAGGTACGTTATTAACCGAGTGATTTTTTTTATTGATGTCTTGATGAGCAAAAAGTGTCGATCTGGGTTTTTAGCAATATGTGGACGAATCTGTGGGTTTTTCAGAATTTTCTGGCAGAGTTGGATTTGGGGGTTGAAAAATGGGGCAAATTTTTAATAGAATCCGTGATGCGGTTGGGGGGTGGTGATTTTTTTTGTTGACGTTTTGAGGAGCAAAAAATGTCTAATTGCGTTTTTGACAGTACGTGGACGAATTATTAAGAATTTTTCGGCCAAGTTCAATTTGGGGGTTAAAAAATGGGAAAAAAGATATCAGAAAAAGCTGAAAACCGATATTTGTGTGAAATTCGGTGTTTGAAACTTTTTACGGGTCGATTGTAATTTTTAAGAGAATACCGGATATGGTTTGGGGGTTTGAAGGGCAGCTATTAACGAATCTTAGGTTAAATTTAAAATTCAAAAAGGCGGCTCCAAGATGGCGGACGAAATTTGACATTTGTTATTGGATTCGGTTAGAAATCGGTATCCGGGGGGTTTCGGGTTGGCCGCCGATGACGAATCTTTGGTTAACTTTAAAATTCAAGATGGCGGACGAAATTTGACATTTGTTATTGGATTCGGTTAGAAATCAGTATCTGGGGGTTTTCGAGTTGGCCGATGACGAATCTTTGGTTAAATTTAAAATTTAAGATGGCGGTTGCAAAATGGCGGACGAAATTTGACATTTGTTATTGGATTCGGTTTGGTGGTGGTGCACATTTTGTTTCGTGCTGAAGTTTTGGTGAGAAAAAGTGTCGAGTAGCGTTTTTAGCAATATAATAATAATAATAATAATAAATAAATAATATGTGGACGAATCTGTGGGCTTTAAAAACTTTGCTGACCGAGTTGAATTTGGGGGTTGAAAAAGAAAAATAGGAAAGTTATCGAGTTATCGAAAAAAGCTGAAAATCTATATTTGTATGATTTCGGTGTTTTGACATAGGCCTTGTAACTCAGCTTAATAAAAGTTTGAAAACTTTTAAAACTTTTCTTTATTTCTACCCCTTGTAGGTAACAACTTCTATACATTTTTTAGATAAATCAATTTTTTTTATAGAAATCTGAAGAAATGTGGTAATAAATCCCAAAAAAGAAAAAGGGAGAGAAAAAATTACGAAATGCCAGAAACCAGCTAAATTGAAACTTTCACAGCACCCGATATATCATTCCAAAAATTCCCAGAGCTCTTACTCGCGTTTGTGCTCATCCCATTCCAATTGCAACTGCCTGTATCCGCTGATTGGACTATCAAAGTTTCGTCTACAGCCGCATGCAATAATTCATTTCGCTCCTTCAACTGCCAATAATAATAATTGGTAGATGAAATCGAGATAATGCCCAGACCAAAACAATTTGATTAAACCCGGCCCCGGCAAAGATAAACCATTCATATATATCAAACAACGGCGATAGCCGAAACTCGCCCAACTGAGAAAAATCGACGTACAGAATTGTAAAAATTGTTACGTGCGTTCGTCCCATAACCACGCAGGAATTATTACGTGTACCTAAGGACTGTTTAATTAACTTAATTAAATACTAGTTTGTTTTTAAATATAACCGGCGCTGGGATGTAATTTTATCGTATTAGTCCAAGTTCATGGTTCAAAGGTGAGCTAGCGTAACCTGATCCGCTGCGTGTGTGTGTGTGAGTAGAATTTTGTTTTATACATATATTTAAATACGTTACCTCTTGCTTTTGTTTAATTTAACGCCTTTGCTTGGTGATTCTATTATACATGCACTCAATGGTAGGCAAGTATGTGTCGCTTTAATTCGTCAGGTCGACTGCTCTATTTTCAGAAATCAAGTAGACTGATATCAGGTGGTTTCGCTGGCTAGGTTTTGAAAACTGAATGTTCGCGTTGAAATCGGGCTTTCAAAATCCAGGTGCAAAATATTATCTTCACGTGGCCAATATGTCCTCTGAGCGGCTCAATGGGAGGCAAATCTGGGTATCGTGGCGTAAGGATATTCCTGCCTCTATTTTGCCCATGAAGACGTTAAGTCTTTGCAAGCTTCTGTTCTCTAAGATGAATTAAATTATATCGAAGTGTCGATGTCGGAATCGCTGATTACGAACCTGTTTCACTATTTATCTACGATTAGTTCTATAATTTATTGTCCAGTTTTTGCCGTCTTATCTTGGCGAATTAAATTAATAGATAGTCGATCCACTGTGGTACTGGCCGTCCAGATCGGCGGCGGATAAAAAGCTTTCCAAGTTCACTAAATTATCGTACGTACATATTATGTCAATTATTTCTTTATTTTTGTTATAATTGTTAGGCGTTAGGCGTAAGCTAATTAAAATTTGATAGGTGTTTGAAGCAGTTATCGACTTGCTGGTCTCTGACCAAGTCCCAGCTAATTGAATCGGACAATTAACGTTGTAGTATCGATCTTTGTTTTTCGAATTCGTATTTGCTCATGCATCGAACGCGTGCAATGGCCACTTCCTAGCAAATAACAAATACATATTTTTATATACGGAACCTCTGGATAACCTCTAGATAATTTATATAAACATAATTTTATGCTTGAGATGTTTTTCTACATACAGGGCACTCTGAAACTTCGAAAACTTAATTTCTTTTTAAAGAAATTTTTTATTTCGGAATTTGAAAAACAGTCGAATTTTCGGGCGACCTTCAAATGACCTTCAAAATCGGTCTAGAAACAAAATGGAGTCGAACGTCAAATTTTTTATTTTCTTTTTTTTATTATATTTATTTGATATATTTTGGGCCACAGGTTTCAAATGTGGTCTCAAATTCAGTCTAAAAACAATATGGCGTCGAATGTCAAATTTTTTATTTTCTTTTATTTTATTATACCTATTTATTTGATACATGGGGGTTTTTAGGATCGCAGATCTGGTCTCAAAATCGGTCTAAAAACAAAATGGCGTCGAACGTCAAATTTCTTTTTTTTTTATTATATTTATTTGATATATGGGGGTTTTTGGGGTCGCAGATTTCGAATCTGGTCTCAAAATCGATCTAAAAACAAAATGGCATCGAATGCCAAATTTTTTTATTTTCTTTTTTTTATTATATTTATTTGATACCTATATGGGGGTTTTTGGGGTCGCAGATTTCGAATCTGGTCTCAAGATCGGTCTAAAAACAAAATGGCGTCGAATGCCAAATTTTTTTATTTTCTTTTTTTTTATTATATTTATTTGATATATGGGGGTTTTTGGGGTCGCTGACTACGACCTTGGCATTAAAACTAAAATAAAATAAAAAATGGCGGATGCAAAATGGCGGAAAAGAATTACAAACCAAAACAAAAGCCATTTATGTGAATCACAACCACTTAATTCTGTTTATAAAAATTAAATAAAAAATAGTTGGTTCCAAAAAAAAAATCAAAAAAGGCACTATTATACGTAAAACGATCCGCTGATCTCAAAAATGTCGAAAAAAACAGGTAGTTCTACTTGAAAATCAAAACTTCCGGTCAAACCGGAAGTACTTTAAAATTCAAAATTATCCCAAAAAATGTGTAATATTATCTAATTCACTTCCTCCAAATTTCAAATTTTTATCTGATGTAGAAAAGAAGTAACAGATGTAGTTTTCACCAAGTATATGGGTTTCTTGGGTCACTGATCTCAAATATTAGCTTATATTATATATTTTTTAGGATAATTTTGAATTTTAAGCTACTTCCGGTTTGACCGGAATTAACCAGAACTTATGATTTTCAAATGGAACATCCTGTTTTTTTTTGAAATTTTTTAAACCCGCCAATATACGTATAATAGTGCCTCTTTGAATTTTTTTTGGAAATAACTACTTTTTATTTAATTTTTAAAAATGGAATTAGGTGGCTGTGATTCACATAAACGGGTGTTGTTTTGGTTTGTAATTGTAGCTGTCACCCGGTATAAGAAACAAAATCCCAATACAATAAATTGACCCTTTTCCGCCATTTTGGATCCGCCATTTTTTATTCTATTCCAGTTTTAATGCCAAATTCGTAAACAGCGACCCCGAAAACCCCCAGATATGCGATAAATATAATAAGAAAAAGAAAATAAAAAATTAGACATTCGACGCCATCTTGTAGACGCCATTTTGTTTTTAGACCGATTTTGAGGTTAGATTCGTAATCTGTGACCCGGAAAACATGTAATCAAATTAGATTTTTTAATTAAGAGTGTATTAAGCAAACACTCATTTGTTAATGACAATTGAAAAAATAAAAAGTACACCTTCTCATCTATGGGGAAATTTTCTATAAATTTTATCTAAAATAAAAAAAAATCCTCAAAATCGGTTTTGAGTAAATTTTTAGCGTTTAGAAAATGATTTATAATTGTGTGTGCGTATTTTTATATTCGTCATCTCTTTAAACTGATCAGAAAACTACAGGACATTTGATCCTTCGAGCCGGATTATCCCGAAACTTCATTTTTCGTAGCCATTGCGACCCCTCCGTGGTTAAACGAGTAACTATTTTAATTCACATTATTTATAGTGATAATTAATACCATAATTCTTTTTCAACTAAAAAAGTGGATAAACCTATATGAGAGTGTTGCATAAAAAGATTTTTTTGGTCCTTCGAGCCAGATTTTTTAGTTATTTCATGATATTTATTAACAAACAAGACGTTTTATTATTCCCAATGATAGTTCATATCCCAACTTTCACATATTTAATTAAATAGAAAACTAAGAGTACATAAAACTATATTTATCGTCCAATAAATTGGGCCTTCGATCCGGATTGTCCTCGAACTTCATTTCTTTCAGTTATTCAACGCCATTTCCTATTTAGAATGGCTCATTTTTTATTTCGGAATTTGAAAAACAGTCGAATTTTCGGGCGACCTTCAAATGACCTTCAAAATCGGTCTAAAAACAAAAAGGCGTCGAATGTCAAATTTTTTATTTTCTTTTTTTTTTTTTATATTTATTTGATATATGGGGGTTTTCTGGGGTCGCTGATTACGAATTTGGCATTAAAACTAAAATAAAATTAAAAATGGCGGACAGGGGTAAATTTTTTGTATTGGTATTTTTAATTTTTCTTTTTTACAAATAACTACTTTTTATTTAATTTTTAGATATGGAATTAGGTGGCTGTGATTCACATAAATGGGTTTTGCTTTAGTTTGTAATTGTAGCTGTCACCCGGTACAAGAAATAAAATCCCAATAAAATAAATGGACCCTTTTCAGCCATTTTGGATCCGCCATTTTCGATTTTATTTCAGTTTTAATGCCGAATTCGTAATCAGCGACTCCAAAAACCCCCAGATATCTGATAAATATAATAAGAAAAAGAAAATAAAGAATTAGACATTCGACGCCATTTTGTAGACGCCATTTTGTTTTTAGACCAATTTTGAGGTTAGATGTGACCCGGAAAACAATTTTTTAATTAAAGGTGTATTAAGAAAACACTTATTTGTTAATGACCATTGAAAAAATAAAAAGTACACCTTCTTACCTATGGGAAACTTTTCTATAAACTTTTTCCGAAATAAAAAAAATCGGTTTTGAGTCAATGAACTTTTAGCGTTTAGATAATGAACTATAATTGTGTGTGCGTATTTTTATTCGTCATCTCTTTAGACTGATAAAAAAACTGCTAATATAAAAATTATTAAAATATATAGTAGGTAACAATGGACTCAGAACCGAACCTTGGGACACTATAAATTATTTCCATAAGTTTTGGACTGCATTCTAATCTACTGCTATTTTACTTGACTTCTAAGAAGCTTCTCTTTATTGTTATATCGTCCGAAGACGTTTGGTCCTTCGAGCCCGATTATCCTGAATTTTTCTCAGCCATTGCGAATTGCGACCCCTCCCTAGTCAAACAAATTACTATTTTAATTAACATTATTTATAGTGATAATACCACAATTCATTTTCAACCAAAAAAGTGTATAAAACTATATAAGAGTGTTGTATAACAAGATTTATCGTTGTAAAATATTTGGTCCTTCGAGCCCGATTTTCTGCGAACTTCATTTTTTTTAGTTATTTAGGACAATTTTTCTGATTATCGTTTATGTGTGTAAATGTGAAGAAATTTGTTTTTCATGATATTTATTAATAAACAAGACGTTCCATTATTCTCAATGATTGTTTGTCCCAATATGCACATTTTTAACTAAAAAGAAAACTAGCAGTGCATAAAACTATATTAGATGTGCTTCATAACAAAATTTATCGTTCAAAAAATTGGTCCTTCGAGCTGGATTATCCTCGACCTTCATTTTTTTCAGTTATTTAGCGCCATTTCTTATTTATTGCTTACAATCATTCATGTGATGAATCTTGAATGCCAATGACCCCAGAATCGACCCTTGGGTCACTATAAATTCTTTCATTTGACTTCTAAATAACTTCTTTTATTGTTTTTAGGCAGCACGATGGGATGTGCACTATCCAGGGGAAATGGATCTGCCACAGACGTAACGATCGTCATCAGCGACGTCAACGGGGTGGTCGTGAAGGATTACAGGAGGAACGGAAAAACGGTGAAGAAGATCGTCCTCGTCCTGCCCGTGATAGTCGTGACCAACGAACATGACGAAGATACGGTCGTGTACAAGCCCGAGGAGAACGTCGAGCCGAAAATAGAAAAAATAGAATTTGTTAGTTAGCGAAATGAAAACGTGATACGTGTAATATGATCTTTTGAATTTTTAATGTGATATTATCTGCTTTAAAATCGTTTCTCTAATAAAATAAGTTATAAGTAATTTTAAGTTGTGGTTTGCAAATAAAATTGATTCGGACTCGTTGTTGGTTAGCCTGAAAAGGAGTTATCATTTTTTATAGTAGGATTAGTGGTTTTATTACCTTCTCTTGTTTACGTGTTTTTGTAACGAAGATATTGTGGGATATAGATAAGCAAAACTAAACACGTCACACCACGTAAATTTTGATTAAAAACAACAAAACTGACGCGTTTTATGAATTTTGAAATTCTGCGCATTTTTCTTGGCCTACTAACAAAATCTCTTCTGTGAATTATTCAACTCCACAACTCGTATATTATTACAATTCGGCGGCGGTATCAGCTTCCCCAGAGTCTAATTTAGAATTTTATATACAATACAATTTTTGTTCGTTACTAGAACTCCGCAAACTTTAATCCATTAATGACTACACGAAATTTTGTTACAATTTTCATTAAAAGTTACTTTCATTAACTAATTTCAAAGACACGTAAACGGCATTAATTAAAAGTTGTTAAACGAGCGCCGTCTAGGCACGGCAAGTATATGAATCAGCCATTGCCATCCTTCCCTAGTTAAACAAATAACTATTTACATTATTCACAGTGATAATTAATACCTTGAGACAAATTTTCAACCAAAAAAGCATGTAAAACTATATGGGAGTGTTGCATAACAAGGTTTAGCGTTCACAAATATTTGGTCCTTCGAGCCAGATTTTTCGCGAACTTCTTATTATTAGTTATTTAGGACAATTTTTTCTTCATTGTGGTATATTTTTTGCTAAAAAGTAAGCTAACAGTGCATAAAACAATGCAGGAGCGAGATTTATCGTCCGAAAAAAATTGGTCCTTCGAGCCCGATTATCCTCGAACTTCATCTTTCTCAGATATTTAGTACAATTTCTTCTTGCTACATCATACCTGTATACTAGCTTATTGTTATAAAAATTATTTAAGAAGAAAAACAACAAAGGTCTTGTTCCCACAAAATTCTTTTTATTGCAACCGGTTTCGTGATCAATACATTACATCACATCATCAGGCCACAAGAATTTCTATAAATACCAAAGGTTTGTCAATATTAGCATTAAAGAAAAATTTGTCCAATTATTAAGAAAACTAATAAATATTATGGAAAAATACATGTACTTGAATTTATTTAATGTCATTAATTAATTTTAAATTAATAAAAATTAAAAACACAAAAGACAATGTACGAGGACAACAGATTAAAATTTAAAATAAAATAAAAAGGAACTAACCTTTTTGTACGGTGTTAAGGACATTATTTTATTTTAAATTTTAATCTGTTGTCCTCGTACATTGTCTTTTGTGTTTTTAATTTTGATTAATTTAAAATTAATTAATGACATTAAATAAATTCAAGTATATGTATTTTTACATAATATTTATTAGTTTTCTTAATAATTGGACAAATTTTTCATTAATGCTAATATTGACAAACCTTTGGTGACGAAACCGGTTGCAATAAAAAAGAATTTTGTGGGAACAAGACCTTTGTTGTTTTTCTTCTTCAATATGAACAACCCACATGGGATTAATTCTACGTTAAAAATTATTTAATTACTTTTTTGGTCCTTCGGGCCGGATTTCATCGCGTCATTACAGCACCTCGCCCCGTCTTGCTATGCCTTCTCGCTTTAATATCACTGTCGATTTTTAAATTAGTGTCTAGTAACCAAATTGACAGAACCCTTTAGACTGAGTGGGCTTGTTTATTTTTACATTTATTTCGACCGGATATCAGGCGAAATATCACAAAGACCCTCGTCAACATGACATGCATACTTTCTGGAAACCTCGCAAGAAACCACAGAAAGTTGTAAATATTTGATTAAAACCTGAGGGAGGTATGAAAGTATTAATCAAGGTTGTTTCTTTTGTTGTATATGGCTACGGATTTATTCGAAACATGGTTTTCGCGCAAAGAGCTATTCTGCAAGTTTATTTTTGCGTCGAAAATACGTATTAATCAACTTGTCAAAACGCATCAATTTCCTTCCACCAGATTCTTGACGTTATGAAAATTGACGTTCGGATAAATAGCAGGTTTCAAATGTCCTTTCGGCGGCGTTTACAGGCCATAAAAAGTAAGCAATCATGTCACAGAGTGTCGCTCGTTCGAACGTGCCCTAGAATTCGTTCTGTAGTTTAGTTTCGCAGCGGCGGCGTATAGATATTCATTGAAGAACAGAGACACCTTTTAAACATAATAATTAATAACACCGACACTTTACGCTAAAGAAAAACATGTTTTACAACTTTTGGTCCTTCGAGCCGGATTTCCCGCAAACTTAATTTTTCGCAAACGTGCATTGTTTCTCAAGATATTTAAAAATAAATAGGAAAATGTTCCCTCACTCTCATTGACAGTCAATACCTCAACACACGTATTCGACTAAAGAAGAAACAAACGCATTTGGTCCTTCGAGCCGGATATTGCGTAAACCTTATCTTTCTCAGTTTTTCAAATAACTTTTCTTTGCCTATCGTTTATTATCTTTCTTTGATTGGTACAAAACTCACCACAATCCTTTTAAAAAGTTACGAAACGTTTTGAAAACAAGTTACGTCAAACCGGCCGGTGTGTTTCACATCCCTCGTGTACTGTGTCTTTTCCAATAATATGTAAATAAACTGTAGAATAAACTCTTTTTATTTCTCCCCTTATTCCTTTGGGAATAGGAGGATTAAAAGAAAGGGATAACAACTGAAATAAAAGGAATGTAATAAGATAAGAGCCATGGGATGAAAAGGAAAGCGGAGTAATTCCGCCTAAGTACCATCATTTTAGGACGATTTATTAGTGCGGTTTCGTAAAAAAAAAAATTACAATATTGAATCTTTCTGTACCTGTTTTCCGTTATTATTATTGTAATTTATACGTGATATAATATAAGAGATGATATAAGTAGGTAATATATGTCCTATAAATCAATATAGTCAATAAAAACCACATTAAAGTAGTTTTATTTATTATACTTTTCAATAAATATCTACACGGTGCGCCAATAAACTACAAATCAGCCAATAAATTTCTGTGTCAGCTCGTTGCCACTTATTTTCTTAAGTAAACAACGTTACAAAAAATAATTTTTCGTCCAGGTTAAAGCATTAATTATGCAGGTATCAGAGAATTATTGGTAAATATGAATTTAGAATATTTATTTCAGTCACGAAATGTTTAATACACAACTACTGACTTTAATAATAAAGCAAATATAAATATTCACTAAAAAAACGAGGTTGGACTAAACAATAATGTGAAGGACGCCTCTTAAGGATTATGAAGTTTCACTACAACTAATTTGTTTAAAAAAATCATTGAACGAATTCCTTGCATTTTTGCATCATAATTTTATATATAAATCGCAGGAGATAAATTTTATGCTGTAAATTAGAGGAGCGTAGAGTTGTAACTTATATATATATGTATATAAAACACGACAGTTTCATACAAATAAATATATAGATAAAATAAATTACATGTATCATGTGATGTAAAAACGTTGACGTTCTAATGATACACAATTTTTCGATTAATTTTTTTATGACGAAATGGAGCTTTGATGACAAATTGCCTTTAAATGCGTTATCGGCTTATCATTTCGAGTTTCGGTATATATCAGACACACACAATACTCATTGTACATTGTACAACAAAAACTCCACAACGAAACAAACAGTAAGTGTTTTTTTTATTATTTGCTATCAATTGTATAGAAGTTTCCTTGAAAATGAAATAAACAGATATTTGGAGGGAAATCGAAATTTACTTCCAAAATATACAAAATTTTTGAAAGTGTACACGCATGGACGTTGTCAATTCCAACGGGTCGTTAGTTGGAAAAGAGTGTCGATTCTCAAAAGTGCGAGGAAAATGCTACTTTCTGAGGAGGTAGCAGAAAATTACTATTTTTTTTATAGGGAGGGAAATGTATAATTTTCTCCCGTGAGTGAAATTCTGTGCTACGGACAGTAATCATCTAAGGAAAGAAAGGAATCACAATTCACTTTCGTTTTCGAGATTAAAATACGGGAAAATCGTAAAATAGTTATTTGTTTAAACAGTGAGGGAAGTGCATAATTTTTCTATGTTTTTGCATTGATGATTAAAGGGAGGAAATTGCCCTCCACTGGCATGTTTTCCATCTACTTTCGACCTTATAATAGGGAAGAAAATGCTATTTTTTGTGTAGATAACAGAAAATAGCTCTTCTTTTAAACAGGGAGGGAATTGCATAATTTCCTCCTACGAGAGAAATTCTGTTTCTAATAGAAATCACCTAAAGTAGGAAATCTCAATTCAGTTTTACTTTATGTCGACTTTCGAAATTAAAATACTGTAAGTAAATGCAGGAAGCAAAAATAGTTATTTCTTTAAAAGGGAGGAAAGTGCATAATTTCCTACCGCAAGGAAAGAACTCTATTTCTGGCATTGGTGACTAAATTGAGACTTCATTGGCATATTTTTCACCTACTTTCGACCTTATAATAGGAGAAGAAATGCTATTTTCTGTGAAAGTAGCAGAAAATAGCAATTTCTTTGATAGGGAGGGAAATGCATAATTTCTTCCCTCGAAGCAAGTTTCATACTACTAATAGAAATCATCTAAGGGAGGAAATGTGAGTATGAATACGGAGAATGCTTCTTTCTGTGCAAATCACAAAAATAGTTATTTGTTTAAATAGGGAGGCAAGTGTAAAATTTCCTCTCACAAAGAGAGGTTCATGTTTCTAGCACTGATGACTAAAGGGAAAAAATTGCACTCCACTGGCATACTTTCCACCTACTTTCGACTTTAAAATATGGGAAGGAAATGCTAGTATTTGTGTAGATAGCAGAAAATAGCTTTATTTTTAAATAAGGAGTGAATTGCATAATGTTCTCCTACGGGAAAAGTTCTATGCTTCCAATAGAAATCACCTAAAGGAGTAAATCACAATTCACTTTCACTTCATGTAAATGCAGGAAGCAAGAATAGTTATTTATTTAATGAGGGAGGGAAGTGCATAATTTCCTCCTACAAGGAAAAAACTCTATTTCTGGCATTGGTGACTAAATTGAGGAAACTACTCATCATTGGCATATTTTTCACCTACTTTCGACCTTATAATAGAAGAAGAAATGCTATTTTCTGTGTAAGTTACAGAAAATAGCTATTTTTTAGATAGGGAGGGAAATGCATAATTTCTTCCTGCGAAGGAAGTTCTGTATTTCTAATAGAAATCATCTAAAGGGGGAAATATGAAGTACGAATACGGAGAATGCTACTTTCTATGCAAATCTCAAAAATAGTTATTTGTTTAAACAGGGAGGCAAGTGTAAAATTTCCTCTCACAAAGAGAGGTTCATGTTTCTGGCATCGATAACTAAAAAGAGAAAATTGCACTCTACTGACATATTTTCCACCTACTTTCCACATTAAAATATGGGAAGAAAATGCTATTTTTTGTGTAGATAGCAGAAAATAGCTCTTTTTTTAAGTAGGGAGGGAATTGCATAATTTCCTCCCACGAGAAAAATTCTACGCTTCTAATAGAAATCATCTAAGGAGCAAATAACAATTCACTTTCACTTTATGTCGGCTTTCGAAATTAAAATACTGGAAGTAAATGCAGGAAGCAAAAATAGTTATTTCTTTAAACAGGGAGGGAAGTGCATAATTTCCTACCACAAGGAAAGAACTCTATTTCTGGAATTTGTGACTAAATTGAGACTTCATTGGCATATTTTTCACCTACTTTCGACCTTATTATAGGAGAAGAAATGCTATTTTCTGTGAAAGTAGCAGAAAATAGCAATTTTTTTGATAGGGAGGGAAATGCATAATTTCTTCCCGCGAAGGAAGTTTTGTACTTCTAATAGTAATCATCTAAGGGAGGAAATGTGAGTATAAATACGGAGAATGCTCCTTTCTGTGCAAATCACAAAAATAGTAATTTGTTTAAACAGGGAGGCAAGTGCAAAATTTCTTCTGACAAAGAGAGGTTCATGTTTCTGGCACTGATGACTAAAGAGAGAAAATTGCATTTCATTGGCATACTTTCCACCTACTTTCCACCTTAAAATATGGGAAGAAAATGCTTTTTATGGTGTAGATAGCAGAAAATAGCTCATTTTTAAATAGGGAGGGAATTGCATAATTTCCTCCCACGAGAGAAATTCTATGTTTCTAATACAAATCACCTACAGGAGTAAATCACAATTAACTTTCACTTTATGTCGGCTTTCGTAATTAAAATACTGTAAGTAAATGCAGGAAGCAAAAATAGTTATTTCTTTAAACAGGGAGGGAAGTGTATAATTTCCTCCCACAAGGAAAGAACTATATTTCAGGCATTGATGACTAAATTTAGGAAACTACACTTCATTGGCAAATTTTTCACCTACTTTCGACCTTATAATAAGAGAAGAAAATGCTATTTTCTGGGCAAGTAGCAGAAAATAGCAAATTTTTTTAGATAGGGAAGGAAATGCATAATTTCTTCCCGCGAAGGAAGTTTTGTACTTCAAATAGAAATCATCTAAGGGAGGAAATGTGAGTATGAATACGGAGAATGCTCCTTTCTGTGCAAATCACAAAAATAGTAATTTGTTTAAACAGGGAGGCAAGTGCAAAATTTCTTCTGACAAAGAGAGGTTCATGTTTCTGGCACTGATGACTAAAGAGAGAAAATTGCATTTCATTGGCATACTTTCCACCTACTTTCCACCTTAAAATATGGGAAGAAAATGCTTTTTATGGTGTAGATAGCAGAAAATAGCTCATTTTTAAATAGGGAGGGAATTGCATAATTTCCTCCCACGAGAGAAATTCTATGTTTCTAATACAAATCACCTACAGGAGTAAATCACAATTAACTTTCACTTTATGTCGGCTTTCGTAATTAAAATACTGTAAGTAAATGCAGGAAGCAAAAATAGTTATTTCTTTAAACAGGGAGGGAAGTGTATAATTTCCTCCCACAAGGAAAGAACTATATTTCAGGCATTGATGACTAAATTTAGGAAACTACACTTCATTGGCAAATTTTTCACCTACTTTCGACCTTATAATAAGAGAAGAAAATGCTATTTTCTGGGCAAGTAGCAGAAAATAGCAAATTTTTTTAGATAGGGAAGGAAATGCATAATTTCTTCCCGCGAAGGAAGTTTTGTACTTCAAATAGAAATCATCTAAGGGAGGAAATGTCAGTATGAATACGGAGAATGCTCCTTTCTGTGCAAATCACAAAAATAGTAATTTGTTTAAACAGGGAGGCAAGTGCAAAATTTCTTCTGACAAAGAGAGGTTCATGTTTCTGGCACTGATGACTAAAGAGAGAAAATTGCATTTCATTGGCATACTTTCCACCTACTTTCCACCTTAAAATATGGGAAGAAAATGTTTTTTATGGTGTAGATAGCAGAAAATAGCTCATTTTTAAATAGGGAGGGAATTGCATAATTTCCTCCCACGAGAGAAATTCTATGTTTCTAATACAAATCACCTACAGGAGTAAATCACAATTAACTTTCACTTTATGTCGGCTTTCGTAATTAAAATACTGTAAGTAAATGCAGGAAGCAAAAATAGTTATTTCTTTAAACAGGGAGGGAAGTGTATAATTTCCTCCCACAAGGAAAGAACTATATTTCAGGCATTGATGACTAAATTTAGGAAACTACACTTCATTGGCAAATTTTTCACCTACTTTCGACCTTATAATAAGAGAAGAAAATGCTATTTTCTGGGCAAGTAGCAGAAAATAGCAAATTTTTTAGATAGAGAAGGAAATGCATAATTTCTTCCCGCGAAGGAAGTTTTGTACTTCAAATAGAAATCATCTAAGGGAGGAAATGTGAGTATGAATACGGAGAATGCTCCTTTCTGTGCAAATCACAAAAATAGTAATTTGTTTAAACAGGGAGGCAAGTGTAAAATTTCCTCTCACAAAGAGAGGTTCATGTTTCTGACACTGATGACTAAATGGAGAAAATTGCACTCCACAGGCATACTTTCCACCTACTTTCCACCTTAAAATATGGGAAGAAAATGCTTTTTTTTGTGTAGATAGCAGAAAATAGCTCTTTTTTTAAGTAGGGAGGGAATTGCATAATTTCCTCCCACGGGAAAAATTCTATGCTTCTAATAGAAATCATCTAAGGAGCAAATAACAATTCACTTTCACTTTATGTCGGCTTTCGTAATTAAAATACTGTAAGTAAATGCAGGAAGCAAAAATAGTTATTTCTTTACACAGGGAGGGAAGTGCATAATTTCCTCCCACAAGGAAAGAACTATATTTCAGGCATTAATGACTAAATTTAGGAAACTACACTTCATTGGCAATTTTTTCACCTACTTTCGACCTTATAATATGGGAAGAAAATGCTATTTTCTGTGTAAGTAGAAGAAAATAGTTATTTTTTTAGGTAGGGAGGGAAATGCATAATTTCTTCCCGCGAAGGAAGTTTTGTACTTATAATAGAAATCATCTAAGGGAGGAAATGTGAGTATGAATACGGAGAATGCTCCTTTCTGTGCAAATCACAAAAATAGTAATTTGTTTAAACAGGGAGGCAAGTGTAAAATTTCCTCTCACAAAGAGAGGTTCATGTTTCTGGCACTGATGACTAAAGAGAGAAAATTGCATTTCATTGGCATATTTTTCACCTACTGTCGACCTTAAAATAAGGAAAGAAAATACAATTTTTGGTGCAGATAGCAGAAAATACTTCTTTTTTTAAAAACGGAGTAAATTGCATAATATCCTCCCACGGGAGAAGTTCTATGCGTCTAATAGATATCACCTAAAGGAGCAAATCACAATTCACTTTTAATTTCGAAATTAAAATTGTGTAAGTAAATGCAGGAAGCAAAAATAGTTATTTCTTTAAACAGAGAGGGAAGTGCATAATTCCCTCCCACAAGGAAAGAACTACATTTCTGGCATTGATGACTAAATTGAGGAAACTACACTTAATTGGCATATTTTTTACCAACTTTCGACCTTATAATAAGAGAAGAAAATGCTATTTTCTGTGTAAGTTACAGAAAATAGCTATTTTTTAGATAGGGAGGGAAACGCAGAATTTCCTCCAGCGATTGAAGTTCTGTACTTCTAATAGAAATCATCTAGAATACGGAGAATGCTACTTTCGGTGCAAATAGTTATTTGTTTAAATAGGAGGGAAGTGCATAATTTCCTCCCACAAAAAAATGACAATGTTTCTGGCATTGATGACTAAAAAAGAGTAAATTACGCCTCACTGGCGTATTTTCCACCTACTTTCGAGTTTAAAATAGTAGAAGAAAATGCAATTTTCTGTGCAAGTAGCACAAAATAGCTATTTTTTTAAATAAAGAGGGAAATGCATAATTTCTTCCCGCGAGTGAAGTTCTATACTTCTAATAGTAATTATCTGAAGGAGGAAATAAGAATTCTTTTCGCTTTGGGCCTACTTTTGAAATTAGAATGCGGAGAATGCTACTTTCTGTGCAAACGGTTGTTTGTTTAAACAGGGAGGGAAGTGCACAAATTCCTCCCACAAATAGAGAACTATGTTTCTGGCACTGATGACTAAAGGGAGGAAATTGCTCTTTACTGGCATATTTTCTACCAACTCTCGATCTTTAATAGGGAAAAATGTGCAAGTAGCAGAAAATAACAATTTCTGTTAAATTGGGAGGGAAATGTATAATTTCTTCCCGCGAGTGAAGTTCTGTACTTCTAATAGAAATCATCTAACGGGGGAAATTAGGAATTTTTTCGCTTTGGGTCTACTTTCGGAATTAGAATGCGGAGAATGCTACTTTCTGTGCAAACGGTTGTTTGTTTAACCAGGGAGGGAAGTGCACAAATTCCTCCCACAAATAGAGGACTATGTTTCTGGCACTGTCGATGACTAAAGGGAGGAAATTGCTCTTCACTGGCATATTTTCTACCAACTCTCGATCTTAAATAGGGAAAAAATGTGCAAGTAGCAGAAAATAGCAATTTTTTTTAAATTGGGAGGGAAATGTATAATTTCTTCCCGCGAGTGAAGTTCTGTCTAATAGAAATAATCTAACGGGGGAAATTAGGAATTTTTTCGCTTTGGGTCTACTTTCGGAATTTGAATGCGGAGAATGCTACTTTCTGTGCAAATAGTTAATTGCTTAAACAGGGAGGGAAGTGCACAAATTCCTCCCACAAATAGAGGACTATGTTTCAGGCACTGATGATTAAAGGGGGGAAATTGCTCTTCACTGGCATATTTTCTACCAACTCTCGATCTTTAAATAGGGAAAAAATGTGCAAGTAGCAGAAAATAGCAATTTCTTTTAAATTGGGAGGGAAATGTATAATTTCTTCCCGCGAGTGAAGTTCTGTACTTCTAATAGAAATCATCTAACGGGGGAAATTAGGAATTTTTTCGCTTTGGGTCTACTTTCGGAATTTGAATGCGGAGAATGCTACTTTCTGTGCAAATAGTTAATTGCTTAAACAGGGAGGGAAGTGCATAATTTCCTCCCACAAAAAAAGGACTATATTTCTGGCATTGATGACTAAAGAGAGTAATTTGCACTTCACTGGCATATTTTCCATCTACTTTCGACCTTAAAATAGGGGAAGAAAATGCTATTTTCTGTGCAAGTAGCACTAGGTAGCTATTTTTTTTTTAAACAGGGAGGCAAATGCATAATTTTTTTTTCGTGCTGCGTAGAAACTGCTTAAGGCATTCAGTTGCGATGCGTCAAACGGCTTAGCGCCCGAATTCCTTTTGCTTTCGCCATCGTCCATTAACCTCGCGTAAAAAAAATGAACGCAGCAATTCCCTTGAACCGTGGGCGAAAACAAGCAAAAAAGTATAATAACTATAAAAGAAAACCGTCAGATTTTCCTGTTATTAGCCCGGCATATACGTGTCGTGCGCGATAATCACCTCCTCCTGTTTTTTCTTGTTTCAGGGACCTCCAGAATGACCATCCACGCAGAAATATCCACGCTCATCAGCGCTTACGAGACCAGCATCCCCCAGTCGATGTACACAAAGGCCGATTTTTCTTATCACAATATAAAACAATCGCTGCACAACATGTGGGCCAGAATCTACGCTCTTGAGGCGAGCGAGGAGCGGACGGCGTCTATAAAGAAAATACACGAATGCCTAGTGAATTTAGAGAAACGTGTGGATGAGAACGAACAAAAGAAATACTTGAATTACTACCGCGCTCGGCGAACTCGGCTGTAATAAAACGTAAGAGCTGTTAATGGGGAGGATTTTCCAGCGATTTGAATAATGTAGTGGCATTGCTCGGTCTATTTGTGATTCTTAGGGGTTTGTTTGCTTTTGTAGAGCAGGATGTAATTGTAATTTCAATAAATTTATTCACCAGCAAATTACAGCGTAAAATAAAGTAATATAAACCTCACAACTCTCGACGCTAACACAACACTTTAAACTTTAAAGTTGTACATTATTTTGGCTCGCTTGTTTCTGTCTGAAAATCTTTGTCAAATGATGTAAAATTGTAAATACTGGCTAACTTTGAGGCAGCCTTGGATCCACACTTTTTATAATTTTTTTGTTCGAATTTTTTTTTTTTTTCAAAACTGCTGATATTATTGTTGACTATTAGCAACTTGATTTTTTTTTAAATTTTGCTGATGATTAATTGTCGCCTATACTATTAGCAACCTAAAAATAAAAAAAAAATTTTTTTTCAATTTTGAAATTGAAAATTTTTCCAAAAATTTTTAAATTTTTTTTTTTTTTAGTTTGCTCAGATGATTAATTGTCAACTATTAGCAGCTTGAAATTTTTTCAAAGTTTTTTCGCAAATTTTTTTTTTATTTTACTCAGATTTATTGTCGTCTATTAGCAACTTGAAAATTTCTTCAACTTCTACCCCCGATATCTCGAAAACGAATAAAGCTATCGACTTCCGGTTCACACCGTTCGATTTTGCATCCAATTTTCCACAATAAGAGGATTTTTCGGCTCCATAACAGCTTTCGGTTAGGAGAAAATCCATCCGAAACGAGAGCGTGTTGCCGTAGAGACGAAATCCACAAACCTGCGACTTTGACAGCCAGCACCTTCTTAACGAGTGAACATAAAACATTAAACGAGCGGTCATGACATTCAGCACCTATTCTTGAATGGATTCAGCAAAAAAGAAGGAGGGGTCAATTTTCGTTTAGAAAAGTTACAACACTTCGCAGGCGACAGTGTCAAAAACCGATGAAATTTTCCATACCCTGTTATTGGCCGTTTAGTAGCCCCGTGTTGAAGGGTTTGGTATAATTTGAGAAATTAAAAAGAGATACGAGACCAATGGCCGCCGGATGCGCGCGCAGAATCCTCCAAAATCCGTGGTCAAGACCTGCGCGCATACTAAAAATTACAAAATTACCTACAATTTTTATTCGACGAAAACGTCGCTTTGACAGCTGCCAAAAAAATTATTTTCGAGAAAAACGTCACTTTGACAGCTGTCACAAAATTTTTTTTCGAGAAAACGTCACTTTGACAGCTGTCAAAAAAGAATTTTTTTCGAGAAAACGTCGAGAGCTGTCCCAGAAAATTTTGTTTTCGAGAAAACGTCACTTTGACAGCTGTCACAAATTTTTTTTCGAGAGAACGTCACTTTGACAGCTGTCAATTAAAATTATTTTCGAGAAAACGTCACTTTGACAGCTGTCACAAATTTTTTTCGAGAAAACGTCACTTTGACAGCTGTCAAAAAAGAATTTTTTTCGAGAAAACGTCACTTTGACAGCTGTCACAAATTTTAACAACAACGAACAAAGTTATCGATTTTTCGTTTAATTTTAAAAAACGTAAAATATGTTAACATTTTATTTCGTCCTAAGAGTTTTGGCAATCAAGTTGACATCATCTTGAGCGTCGTATTGACTAATAAAGCAGACTGTTTTTTATTTACAATTTTCATAATCTAAATCAATCAAAGCCACTTATCCATAGCTGTTATTTATCTGAGATTTTGTTTATTATATTACAGGTAATTAACATTGAATCGAAAATTGTTGTGCAAACAATCGATTTAAATAGATAACAGGTTTTAATAATATTTATAATATATTGTTGTCGTCAGATTATATGAATCTAAGCAGTATTGAATAATATACAGGATGGTTGAAGAAACCGCCGCTAATGACGAAATAATTCTAGGAAGGCTAAAAGACTAAATTTAACAAGTGATGAAAGAAACAGCCACTTTTGATATTCATTACACGTGCTGATGAAGGTCAATAAGAGGAAACCGGCTCACGATTGGTATTTTTACCCTGCCCGACATGAGTAGCTACCTATAATTTATAATTCTAAATTTGTCTCTATTTCGATACCTATATATAATTTTATTAGATATTTTGCTACTCACGCCGCACGTACGTAACTTGGTGGCAAAATTGATTTCTCCCACACGTCGCGCTCGCAATAAAAATATTTCTACTTTAAACACCGGCGAAAGTTAACGCGCGTTACCTCCCCGTAAATTAAATTTTCCTCTCTAATGACTCCCTAATTATACAAGATTCCTGGCAAACTTTTTGAACTTGGGGCGGAACTTTTACAAACAAATTTAATCATTCGCTTTTGCCGTTAGGATATCTCTGAAATATTATTGTATTATCTCAAATTGCTTAGTTTTAATTTATTTAAAATTCCCTGCCCGACCTTACGGTATTAATTTAAGGAGGAATTAGTCTCCGTCCGGGCCACCCTTAATCAACCCTATAAAAATCTTGCACAAAATGTTATGGATTCATTACTCTTCAGATAATGGGGTGTGTTTTTAATAACGCTTTAAAATTCGCGTACAATAAATAAAACCGCTACGAATTATCGGTTTCTTCCTGTCACCGACTGGCAGAGGAAATTGCAATTCCGCGCCACCCCTCAAACGCGGCGTCGGCTTCATTGCAGGTAATTTAAAAATCTCCATTAATGCACCAACACTTACGTTGCGGTACATGTTTTTACACCGCGCACGTACCGGTTGACATTTTGTATGAATACAAATGAGCCTCATTTACATTAAAGCTATCTCCCTCCCCATTTTTGATTGCACGGAATATGTATCGCCGTCATAATTTAAATAATTACACCTCATTCGCAATCAGCCGGATCGATGGGCATGCTGCACAATTAAATAAATATTGTGAGTTTATCAATGGCGGCTCTGGGCGCCCAATTACCGCCCCCGGGTTTAGAAAATTGGACCATGCTAATTTGATTGATTTATTTGAATAATCAGGTAATTTCACGAGAATACTAAATAACAGGCTATATTTATGTAGCTTAAAACTTACTTCCTGTTTTATAATATTATTTTTTGTTTAAATTTACTTTTAAAATTTACTTATTGAGGCACCCCAACCCTGGGATGCCTCATACGTCTACGTAATCGTGGAAAATCCAATTCGTCCCACCATCATTGCGATCGCCGACGCACATACACAATTATTGTATGTTAACGATTATTAACGTCATTTCGAATAGTATATATTTATCTCTTGGATATTTCTTTGTCTGGTTCGGTGTCGCTGGGCGATATGATGAGTTTTAGAAGCCTCAAGCACGCTTTTGAAGTACGCCATCTGGATTTTTACCGACCGACCCTTTGGGATAACCACTTTGGTGATAATTCGTTGGCATTCCGTAATATATTTATGGCCACAGTATAGTACACAAATATCTACATCTACGATTAGGGGCAGTTGCCTCTGCGTATTTCAGGGTTCTGTATACGCCATCTTGGAACAAAAAACTATTAAAACAAACAAATAAGGAGGCAGTTGGCTTCTAGGCATTGTTCTAGAAAATCTATATTGACAGCTGCTAATATTTCTTTATCGTAATAAACAAACCAGAGTGGTTAATAATTTGTTTCAAACTGACCGATACAGTCCCTTACCATTAAGAATCTCCGTCTCCGACTCGGACGCGGTTTCGCTAGAAAATATGTTAAATTTATAAATGAAAACAATAAAATGCACTTATCAGACGAGATAATAAATCCCTGGGAGACAGTAAAGCGCGGCGGAGTAGTGCGATAGGCCTTAATAGCCCCATCGAGATTTCTAGAACGTTTATCCGAGTTCAATCCGGTTTCCTATCTCCTGCAATATGGGTCACTAAATATTTCCACCATTAAATGAATGTATCTCCTGACGGCAAGGTAAACCTATATGATAAACTTAAGTAGGGCGCGTTTAACGACTCAAAGGAAAAACGCTAAGTGGATTTGAGAGTAAAATAAGGTTATGCGGAAAATGATGCATGTTTCAGTGTGTCATGGCTGACGTTACGTTTATTTATTTCGTCGTAAAACGGTTTATTTATTTGTTATTCTTGAAAAATGGCCGGATGACTTATTGCAACGGCCAACTTTAGTACTTGCAAGCGTACATACGTATATTAGCTGTGCGTTACTGGAATCCTGTGTGATGCGGAGGACATCTCCCCATAACGACTGCACGTTTCGCACAAACAATTGAACGCAGAGGTTCCAAGATTATTTCAAATTTTTGGCACTTATAGGTATAGTCGCCGCTGAACACCCTCTCGCCTAAAACCAACAACCAACCCCATCAATAATTTGCCGTCATTATTAACGAGGTCCGAGCCATTTTTTTTCTTTCAGTCCCTACCGTCAGCCATTAAATCGTATAATCACTGTTGCGAGTGTTCCGAAGTAAACCTGCTGACGTTATTTTGGATATTGGAGTTACGCTTAACACGTATCGCGCCATTAATTTTTAGCGTTATTGATTGCGTTTCCGTTTCAAGTAAGAACTCGAGAAGGGGAGGAAAACAAAGGAAACATTATTTATCACACTTCGACAATGGGGATCTTTAATTGCCTCGTATCGACGCTGCTGGGAAGAAAACTTTGCCCGGTAGTAAATTCCATAACTTTGCTGTATGTTGCATTGTTGATTTTCTGAAAATCTTTAACTAATAGATAAGGGTCTTGTAGTTTCTTTTCATTAGTGTTGAAATTATTTTCCGACTGGGTTAAAGAGAGCAGCGATCCGCGCTGTATTCGTTACCGTCAAACGGCCCATTTGATTCTATCCATTGCGCCGTTCTCCTACATTCATCTAACTTCACGTAAGTAACGCGAATCGAGATGTTACAAAAGAAAAACTAAACTCCGCATTCGTAACCAACAGAGCGGATTATCGCCGCAATCGATGTAATTCAACGCGACGTGATCGGAGGGAAAACTACTGATTCTAAATCTAGACCACGCGTCAAGTATTGGAATAGGAAATATACCGATCTATATATGAGGCGAGCAACACTCTTTGTTTATCTAAATTCATTGCAAATTTCAACAATATAAAAAAACACCATAAAAGCACCGACAAAGTTGTCTTGGGTCTTATAAGTCGTGCTGTTATATTTCTCATGTACTTCTAACGATAAATTATCCAAAGAACTTCACAAAATCGCCGCTAATAAAGTTAGCACGTTTGATGTGCTTGTGTAAACAAATGGTATGAAAAATATGCGTTCCTCAGACTTCCAAGCAAAGCCCCAGGCTAGAAAACTGCATACAGTTTTCTCTAATGCAATAACGACTTCGTTTACTTCTTGCGTAAGTATTTTTTTAAGGCAATTTCGACCTTACGATTATGAATCTAGCGATACCTGCGTGCTGATAGTTAACCGAGTTAAAAAAAAATACTAATTTGACTGCCGTTATCACAATGCGGGTTAGCATGTCTGCTTTAATTGAAAAAGTAAATTACATGGCATTTTCGTGTCTTGTACGAAATTAAAACAATTTTTTGTACTTACTATCTAACGTTAGCCCAATCCCAGATGACTCACCTGCAAAAGAAATATATATTAATGAACTAGTTACCACCAAGTTACTATTTAACTAACATATTAATCACCCTTTGTAATTGACGACGCGCACGCTTTGTTAATACACAACGGAAATAGGCGAGTAAATTCCATAACTTTGCTGTTTGTGGTGGAAGAATTTTAGAGGACGCGCCTTTAGCGTTGCACGTTTAGAATAACAGAGTTCTCATGGAGTCCGTGCAAAATAAAGGATTTCGACCTAGTATACAAATTTGTAGCGCCTCGTTTTACATTCGATATAAAATCTAATCTTCTTTGGCGACTGCGGATCCACTGCAGGCATTGCGCACCGCCTATAAAGCCTATTTTAGGGTATAATCAAATAGCAACAAATCCGATTAACGGGATTTATCTATCGGTTCAGATTATGACTTTATCTAAATTCGTTTAAAGTACGATAGTGGGATTACAGCGCCCCAATTAATCAAATATTTAATGCACTCTGTTATGACCACCATATGCTGAAATGAATTTGGTTATACATAATCTACAGGATCTATCGGCTTAAAATATTTAGACAATACACATGGTAGTACAGTGGGTTGCATATCTTCTGGCGCTAAATCCACAAATTAGCATATATCGCCACCTATTGCTGATTAGAGGAGTTAGGGAATAGGAGCAGCAGAAAAATAACATCTTTTGTGGGACAGCTAGGTTTTATACGGGAAACGGGAAAAAGGGAGCCATTGTGAAATAAGCTTTTGGAAATTACGTGGGATCTCTTGTGAATTTGCTTATAGTTGACTCGGGATTGTTAGATTTGAATAAGTCTGGAGTTATTTCTTTCGAAGAGTGCTTGGGATGGAAATTTATTTGTTTGGAAAGTAAACCCGATCTTAATTAACAACTATCGTACAACGGGCCCGACTGTTGTTCCAAACGAACTGCCTGTGATAAAAATAATTTCAACCCTCTTTAAGGAAAATACACTAAAATTCCTATCGACAAGGGTGTATGACTGATGAAATTTAAAACCACCATAAATATTTTATATCGGCATCCAAGTAAGGCGGATATAAATGGATATGAATTCATTTTCCTTTATGTATTTTACAAATATAGTCAGGAATCCATCCAGCCTTCCAACTAAATGGAAAAGTAAGCGGTATATATTTTTTATATTGCATACCCTGAAAGAGGGATTTCACAAGTGAAGAACTCGAGTTTTACATCGCAATTGAAAAAAATCTTAAAATGGTGGAAACAAAATTTGAGCAGTAAAATTTTTAACGCACAGAGAAAAATTTTAGTTAGACTCATGAAACTGTATCGATTATTTTCACATTTACGCAGTAGGCAAGAGTATTTTACTGACGCTCTAGTTTAAATATTCATAACTCGAAAACTTTGAACGCTATCGACTAAATTACAAAAACATAAACTTTTCTAGTTTATTGGGCATATTTTATTCGCTTTACGTATATTAAAATTTCAAAAATTTAACCCAGTTGTCCGCGTGTTGAAAATTTGATACACATATTTTGTTTTGATACATATATCTGTCAAACATCCGTTACTTATCGATTTAGAATGATTTCAGAAGGCTTAATGGACTGCTGACTATATGACGCTCTATACCGAGCCAACGATCACCTGACGTTCTAGTTTAAAAATTCATAACTACAAAACCGCGCACGATATCGACTTAATTATGGGAACATAAACTTTTTCAGTTCATAAAGAACATTTCATACGCGGTAGGCATATTAAAATTTCAAAGATTTAACATAGTTGACCGCGAGTTGAAAATTTTAATACACAAACAACAAGATAATCATAATTTAAATTCGATATTACGTATTTAATTAGGTAACTCGCGCTTAAAATAACATTTTTCCGCGATGAGGCGTGACTCCCAAGGCGATTTTATTTAAGGCTACCCGGTGAACTTTTCAGGTAAAAGGGCGCAAGCTTTGCGAAACGGCGCACTTTGCTTAAATTAACTCCACTATGTCATGGCTGTTCCACTAAATTGCGTCGATTGAATAGTACGAAGTTCTCTGAATCAATTCAACATTTCCACGTCGAGCGGCTGAACCGGAAACGTTTCTCCAGCAGGCGGATAAAATAAAAATAACCAATAACAGAAATAAAATAGAATTCAAGTCGGGAGTTGGAAGTTAACATTTGAATGATATCCAGGGATGCCTTTAAGCGAACCGGAATTAGAGATTTACTAGCATATTAGAGTCGGGTTAATTCGTTTTAGGTTTTGGATTGCGATTTAAATGCAGCATTACCGTGCCATGCACTAGCTTTTATCGCTGCTGAACGTAATTAATTTTAAGCGCTCTATGTGTTCACTGGAATACGAGGGCAGCCTTTTGAACCGCTTCTTTTTCGATTATACATCAATAAACTATGCCGCGATTTCATCAGCAAAATTGTGCTACCGTTATAGCGTCTTGGTAACCTGCTGATTTGAAGTGAGTATAGCTTATCAGCAAAGTTATCAGGTCGTCGTTGATATTTTGTTCCGCCTGTTCCGCGTTAATAAATCGGGTGACCGCGAAATCTCGACGTTTTGGTGGCCTGCTGATTTGACGTGTGCAATCGCTTACCTGCAACGTCATCAGGGCGTCGTCGATCTTTTCCTTCCGCTAAGTTCATTTTTTCTGTCAAATGAACGCCTAAACTCGACGTTTTGGTGACCTGCTGATTTGACGTGTTTAATCGCTTACCAGCACTGTTATCAGGACTTCGGTGATTTTATTAGTTTAGGCATTGCTTGATAACGGTTTTACAGCTCGAGTATTCTGTGTCGAAGTTTCAGGAAACGCTAACTGAATTGAAACTTACGCTTATACAATGTGATACAGGAGCATGAAAGTGTATGGACACTATAATTAAATATAGCTCGTAAGCCAACTTTGACACATATTGAACTTCATTGTCGAAACATAAGACAAGGTTTGCTACGCTTCAGACATAATAATTAAAGCTTCGGCTAACCGCTGAATTCGCCGTTTAATATAAGCAGCCTGTCGAAATGTCCCGCAAACAAACGAGACCTGGCAAATTGAGAAAGGTATGGGGCGTGAGCAGAAATGTATTTCGCCGTAACTGCAGGACTCTCTACGAGGATAGAGAAAATGACTAGAAGATTAAGTATTTATGTATTGAATTCAATATCGTGAATAACTAAAAATATTGTGGGTGCTGTAATTAATAATTTACCCGAAGGTACCTATATTAATAGTCGCAGCGATAATGCAGGCTATGAATAACAAACTTACCAAATGGGATTAATAACGTTTCCTTATTGAAAAGGAATTACCGTAATGTTGTAAATGGAGTAACATGTTTAGGTGGCACGCAATGTCTCCGAAAGTATTAAAATAATTGCTGGTAATACGAGTTACTTACAGAACAAAAACCCGTACTTATTACGTTAGTCCGAAATGTTATACGTTGGTGGTAACGTTAAATAAATTATTATCGTGGAGGTTTTTAATCATTTAATGGCCCGGATAGAAAATGTTTTGTTTTAATTAAAGTTTTGTTTTGCAAATTCATTGTGCAACAGGATAACGAAATTTAATTATTTAGATGAAATGAAATTATGTAGACACAACATATTATGTATAACAAACTGACATTTTAATAGTTCATAAATTTAATCAAATTATATCAAAAACAGCAAAACTTGTGCAACTTTCATACGATTTTATCTCTTCACTCAAAACCTAAAACTCCCCACAAAACAATAAATCTTAAAGTTAAACGTATGCTGTACAAAAATACCGACTTTATTCAAGTTAATTTTAAGCAAGTACTAATAAGAACAGCAACATTTATATCTCTCTTTATTTTCGTATACTTGTTTTCAAAATTGGCTTTAAGCAATTCCACTTTGAAACTGAGCTTCCTCTATAAGACAACAGATCTGAAAAATAAAAGCAAATCTATGTAGTGAAAAAAAATTGAATTCGAATTTCATCAATGCTGTTTTTAATCGAACAATAATAAAAACAGCAAAATGCATGTATCTCTTTATTTTAAAATCGACTTTGATCAGCATCATTTTGAACTTAGAAACCTCTGAAATACAATAAATCTTAAACTGGATACAACAAATACTAATAAGAACAGCCTTATTTATTTATCTCTTTATTTTCGCACAATTCTGTTGCTTTAAGCAATTTCACTTCGAGCCTGAGCTTACTGTACAAGATAACAAATCTTAATAAAGGCAAATTTATATAGTAAAAAAAATTCAATTCGAATTTTATCAATGCTGTTTTTAATCAAATAACAATAAAAACAGTAAAATTCCTGCATCTCTTTATTTTTAAGCAGAGTTTGATCGGCATCATTTTGAACTTAAAATCCCCTGAAATATAATAAATCTTAAACTGGATACAACAAATACTGTTATAAGAACAGCCTCATTATCTATCTCTTTATTTTCGTACGTTTTTGCTTTCAAAATTGTCTTTAAGTAATTTCACTTTGACCCTGAGCTTCCTTAATAAGATAACAAATCTTTAATTTAATAAAAGCAAATCTATGTAGCGAAAAAAATTAAATTAAAATTTCATCAATGCTGTTTTTAATTAAATGATAATAAAAACAGCAAAGTTCATGTATCTCTTTATTTTTAAGCCGAGGTTGATCAGCATAATTTTGAACCTAAAATCCCCTGAAATATAATAAATTTTAAACTAGATACAACAAATTCTAATAAGAACAGCCTCATTTGTTTATCTCTTTATTTTCGTACAATTTTGTTTTCAAGATTGGCTTAAGCAATTTCACTTTGAACCTAAGCTTACTGCATAAGATAATAAATCTTAAAAAAGCAGCTCTATATAATGGAAAAAAAAATTTAAATTCGAAATTCATCAATGCTGTTTTAATCAAACAATAATAAAAACAGCTAAATTCGTGTATCTCTTTATTTGTAAGTCGATTTTGATCAGCATCATTTTGAACCTAAAATCCCTTGAAATGTAATAAATCTTAAATTGAATACAACAAATACTAATAAGAACAGCCTCATTTATTTATCTCTTTATTTACGTACAATTGTTTTCACAATTGTCTTTAAGCAATTTCACTTTGAACCTGAGCTTCCTCTATATAACTAATCTTAAATTTACCAAAAGCAAATCTATGTAGCGAAAAATAATTGAATTCAAATTTTATCAATGCTGTTTTTAATCAAATAATAATAAAAACAGCAAAATTCATGTATCTCTTTATTTAAGTTGTTTAATCAGCATCATTTTGAACATCCAACATCCAACATCCAACAAATATTAATAAGAACAGCCTTGTTTATTTATCTCTTTATTTTCGCACAATTTTAGTTTCAACACTGGTTTTAAGCAATTTCACTTTGAACCTGAGCTTCCTCTATAAGATAACAAATCTTAAATATAATAAAATCTATATAGTGAAAAAAATTAAATTTGAATTTCGTCAATGCTGTTTTTAATAAAATGATAATAAAAACAGCAAAATTCATGCAGATATGTTTTTGGTTTTAAGCAATTTCACTTTGAATTTGAGCTTCCTCTATAATTTAAACTTAATAAATGCCTGTACAGACCTATGTAGTGAGCAAAAATTAAATCGCATTTGACCAATGCTGTTTTTCAATTAAATAATAATAAAAACAGCATGTATCTCTTTTATTTGTACAATTATATCTCTATAAGTCGGCTTTAATCAATATCATTTGAACCTACCACCCTCCTGAAATCTAATAAATCTTAAACTTAACTCGAGTATTACCAATGCTGTTTTTATCAAATAATAATAAAAACAGCAACATTTCTGTATCTCTGTATTCTCGAACAATTTTTTTTGTATAAATTGTCTTTAACCGGTTCCACACTGGTCCCATACCTTCCTCACAATATAATAAATCTCAAACTTAATAAATACTGTGTAATTTTAAAAATGCTGTTTTTACACAAATAATAATAAAGTCAGCAAAATTCATGTATCTCTTTACAATTTTAAGTCTGAAGTCAGCTTTAATTAGTTTCACTCCAAAAACTAATTAATTAGCGAAATTATTAAAACAATTACTTTAAATTTCCTTAATGCTGTTTTTAATCGAATAATAATAAGAACAGCAACATTCATGTATCTTTTTATTATTGTACAATTTTATTTCTATAAATTGCCTTTAACTATTTTAATTTTGAGTCTCTAAAATATAAGAAATCTAACATTTAATAAACGTTTTACTAATCTATGTAGCGGAAAAAAAATAAAACTGTGCTATTTTTAAGAAAATAGTAATAAAAACAGCAATATCCATGTATCTCTTTATTTTGTACAATTTTATCTCCTTAAGTTGGCCATTGCGTATCTTAAACTTAGTGGGAGAGAGGAAAGGGTGGGGTAAGGGGGGGGAAAGGGGGAAGGGGAGGAGGGGGATGGGAGGAGGGGGAGCGGAGGGGCGGGGAGGAGAGAGGGAGGGTAGGGGGAGGGGAGGGAAAGAGAAGGTTAGGTTAGGTTAGGTACTAATAAACACTAATAAAAACAGCTATATCCTTGTATCTCTTTATTTTCGCAAAATTTCGTCTCTTTGATTGACTTTAACCAATTTCGTAACACCAACACTAGTAACATTTATATATCTTTGTGTTTCCTCCTGGAGAGGGTTTTTTATTTCCCTACAATCTGTTTTTTTAAATTGGCTTTAAGCGCTTTCCTTCTAAACCTCTCCAATATAATAAATCAAACATTGAATGCTGAAATAAAGCGTAATACACCGCGCTTTATGGGTATTATTGCCTCCTGCTTCCTGCTTCCCACCGCATTTGTGCCCGTGCTTAACGTAAAAACATCAAAGTAGCTCGACTTTATCTCCAACGCACACAGGAAGCAGTTTGCGAAACTTTTAATTCGAAGCATGTACCTTTAATTGCGGCTTTGACGAAAAACACAAAAAGTAAGATAACAATCGCGAGTTTGATTTATTTTAGGTAGAGTCGTCCAATTATATGCCCACGAGATTTATCAAACGTAGGCGTAATTCTAAGAACTGGGAAACTAGCGCTTACATCGAGAAAATTTATGCCCCACCTATTAGTATAATTTCCTTTTAATGCTGCTGTCTGATTTCTTAATTAAAACTGGTAGAAGACAGACTAGGGCGCAACTACATTAAGAGATCTGATTAACTAGAATTTCCAAGCAGACACATTGCTTACACTAACCGACAGAATCTTTGCTATCCTGCAACATTCATCAGGCCAAATTTTTGTTGTTTGTTGCATTGTCACGAGTCGGCAGGTATATCGAGCGACTTCAAAGACGTTCAACGTAAATGGAACGAAGCAATCGTTTGTCTAAAATTCATTTGAATTTCGCCTTAGGTGCAAATTGATATTGCAGGATATGAGTAACGCAAATCCAAATCAATCGCGTTATATATTGAATCGGCAATTTCTAGGGAAAGCCGTGGAATTGTATTCAGAAACCCTCTAACAGATTAATACGTTGCCTCAAATAGTCCTTCCAGAAGTTATTACAAGGAAGCGGGCCGACTTCAAATTACAAAAAATAAATTAATGACTTTTTAAGCATTAACTTCTCGTATAACTTGATTAATTATTCGGTTTATTACTTAAATTCCGTCGGTTTTATTAGCCTTGATATATCGCGCCTTAAAATAAACGTGGCATGCAATTTAGGTGACTAAGAGTTATGGTCCTTGCAAGGAGTTATAGTTCCGACGCATTTTTAGAATATTATTTTACAGGAGTTGTAATTAAAACTAATAAATTTTATGTAAAAATACATGTACTTGAATTTATTTATTGTTATTTATTACTTTTAAATTAATCAAAATTAAAAACACAAAAGACAATGTACGAGGACGACAGATTAAAATTTAAAAAATAAAATAAACATTTTTGTTTCATTTAGTTCCTTTTGTACGTTGGTAAGGACGTTATTTTTAAATTTTAATCTGTTGTCCTCGTACATTGTCTTTTGTGTTTTTAATTTTGATTAATTTAAAAGTAATTAATAACAATAAATAAATTCAAGTACATGTATTTTTACATAAAATTTATTAGTTTTCTAAAAAATTGGACACATTTTTCATTAATGCTAATTTTGACAAACCTTTGGTATTTATAGAAATTCTTGTGGCCTGATGATGTGATGTTATTGATCACGAAACCGGTTGCAATAAAAAATAATTTTGTGGGAACAAGACCTTTGTGTTTTTCTTCTTCAATATGAACAACCCACACGGGATTTTTTCTACGTTAAATATTACTTTTTATTTTTGAAATTTTATTTTTTGATTTATTATTACAAGGTAAGTTTTTTTTTAAATTTAAAATTTTCTTTATTATATTTAATATTTTATATTTGCACGTTTAGATATTTAAGTTTTATATTCCCATATATTATTATGCATGCACTAGTAATTAAGTTGTTTAGTTTTTGAATTTTAAATTTAATTTTCTCAAGCATTTGTATATAGTTTTCTGAATTATCGACTTTATAACATACGATCAGTCCGCCACTGGGCTGGATTTTCCAACAGTTTAAACAATAAGCGACAGTGCGTATGATTTTAAGATAATTAAACGTGAAACTTACTATATGTTTGCTATAATTACTCTTTTACCTTTCAGGGCCTAAGGGGGTTCCCTTCTGCTATCGAAGAAATGTCTTACCTGTTAATCAATTGCTGTACACCTTCTGAATAAAGATTATTTAAATTTTGGGCTGGTTTTATTTTTTATTGGATTGGTAATGATCTTGAAATGCTAGAGATCTTTATCAAAATGAATATAATTTTGTAATTAGACAGCTAGATGTCTCTGCTTTTGCTGTAGTATAGATATCCAGCTGAGATGGATTTGTATGCTTTAGTTGTATCAATTAAACATAGATGGAACAACAGGTCGTATTTATTACACATATGAGACAATTCAAAGTGAAACGTTCCTTAAACTATATCCCTGCTCTAACTTAAACTAACTTAATCTACAACAAATATTGGACAGTGTCCTTGTGAGTAGTGATAAATTTAATAAAGTTAAGGTTTCGAATTTTAGTTCAAAGTGCTCCCGGCACACTAAAGTGACCGTGTCACGTTATTTACTATAAATTGGCAGACCTGTTTTTAAGTTTTGACACTTGTGGTTTGTGGTCCAGATATGGTAGCTGGCAGTTTTACACTTTAGTGCCCTATTTACTGGATCTGCATAAACTAAATAGGCCTTGGATGCCCATTCGTATTTCGACCAATCAGGTGGCTGCTTATTATTTAGGATAAATTTTACCTTTATTGCTGGTAAGTTTATGTTGTTTTTCTGGTACCTTATTGTATTTGGCCTTGAACCATTATTCAAATGTACTGGAAATATAAATCTTCGTTTTTAATTTCGTATTTCTTTATGTATTTCAGGAGCGATCTGGACGTGGGGTTGCTTCTTTTATGACCCAATAACAACTCTCATTTTTGTTTCGTTCCTAAGGACAAGCAGAAAATTTGCCAAACCATGGATTTCTAGATTTTCAACTGTCATAAAGGTTGGTATTTTCGCCTTTTTCCACTTTATTATGTATTTTTTTTATGAAATTATGGTATTTTTAGCTTCCTTATTTGAAGATGAATCCTTGGATACCCATGTGTCGATATTACGTGAGATAAATTTTAGATCTGCCGTTGGCTGGTACGAGGGATTACCTGATCGTATCGAATATCACTTCACTCACTTCTTAGGAACTAATTTACATTGTGTCTGGTCATTTAACTAGACTGGAGGTTCTACAGGTTTGTTTTAAATTAATTGATTACAAATTTTATAAAAATTTATATAAATAAAATCCATCTTTGTTTAACTGTAGTTGACCATCGCTCAACCTCTGTTTAAAACATGCATCTGGCAGCTGTTAAGTCATTGATTATTTTAAAGAAACATTGCACGATGTTTTTATTTCATTTACGACTTTAATTTATTTATTTTTGGTTTGTTTTAGCGTAGCTGACCCTTTGTTTACCTAAGGCTCGTTGACCTCGCTTGCCACAACAGGTGTCTCACAGCTGATTTAACAAATGGTTTTAAGATATTATATCCTTTTTTGAACTTGTATTTATTTCATGAATATACTATACGTAAGTTTTTCGTTCTAGTTTTATCAGCAGGAATTTTCATATTACCCTGGTTTGAATTGAATTTATTTATTTTTTATTTTATTAATTTATTAATTTGGGTTGTTGAGGTTAGGTTGAATTTATTGGAAGAAGTTGAGGCTAGGTTAGACCTGTTGGAGAAAGCCGAGGCTGGAATGGGCTGGGGTTAAGCCAATTGTGAAAATACTGGCAAACAATGAGCGGTGGAAGAAACGGCTGTTTCAAGTAAAATTCCCTCATCAACTATACGAAAAACTGTAAACGACCCTTTCTATCGCCCGTAACTCATTTGTTACGCAAAAAATAGCTTTATGCTGCGCAAAATTAATAGAATTAGTGGGGGGAACCGTCACTAGAAGCGCCGTGGCCCCAAGTTGCGGGCGCCTTATTGAATCTCTGCCGCACACCGAATTCAATTACCAATCTGAATGGTAAAAGCGCTATTTGCAACTTCTCTCTAATTTCCTCATCTGCTACATTCGACCCGACAATTACAACAAACTCGGAATTGTCCCCCGAATAAAACGCGGTCTCTTTTTAATCATTGCCTTTGACGGTTTCACATAGTTGTTCTTTCTGCCTGTTTCGTACACCCACTGACTAATCAGAAATTTATTAAATGCCACCGTGCCGGATTGCGTCCCAAATCAAGACGGGTGGGCCGGGAATGCGTTGTTCAGATTAATCCAACGTAAAGATTGTTTTGTACAAACAATAGTGCCGGTAGGATGTTAATTACGCAGCCGTAGCGTTAAATTTGTTTGTTTGTATCTGTATTTTGATACGTCAATATCTCATTTACGGCATAAGAAGATAAGTATACGAGGTTAAAAAATTTGTGAGCCCAAACTGGGTTTAAGATAATTGAATTAATTTTTCTTTATGCCTCAACGAAGGATTTTTTATTACTAGATTTGGGTTGGGAGGTAGCAACGTCGGGCTCCATAACGGTCACTTAGAATGTAGAAATATACAACCGGGACTAACAACGTACAATTTACATATCTGGGACCCGCAAGGTCATGTTCGTATAGAAAATTTGTATTTTTTACTATGAATGCCTTAAGTATTAGATTTGGGTTGGGAGGCAACAACGCCGGACTCCATAATGGTCACTTAGAATATAGAAATATACAACCGGGACTAACAACGTACGATTTACATATCTGGGCTCCACAAGGTTATGTTCATATATAAAATATGTATTTCTTGGACATTGTTACCCCTCTAAGAATACCTTGCTAGATTTGGGTTGAGTGGCTACAACGCCGGGCTCTATAATGGTCACTTAGAATGTAGAAATATACAACCGGGACTAACAACGTACAATTTGCATATCTGGGACCCGCAAGGTCATGTTCGTATAGAAAATTTGAATTTTTTTGCTATGAATGGCTTAAGTATTAGATTTGGGTTGGGAGGCAACAACGCCGGGCTCCATAACGGTCACTTAGAATATAGAAATATACAACCGGGACTAACAACGTACGATTTACATATCTGGGCTCCACAAGGTTATGTTCATATATAGAATATGTATTTCTTGGACATTGTTACCCCTCTAAGAATACCTTGCTAGATTTGGGTTGAGTGGCTACAACGCCGGGCTCTATAATGGTCACTTAGAATGTAGAAATATACAACCGGGACTAACAACGTACAATTTGCATATCTGGGACCCGCAAGGTCATGTTCGTATAGAAAATTTGCATTTTTTTACTATGAATGCCTTAAGTATTAGATTTGGGTTGGGAGGCAACAACGCCGGACTCCATAATGGTCACTTAGAATATATAAATATACAACCGGGACTAACAACGTACGATTTACATATCTGGGCTCCACAAGGTTATGTTCATATATAAAATATGTATTTCTTGGACATTGTTACCCCTCTAAGAATACCTTGCTAGATTTGGGTTGAGTGGCTACAACGCCGGGCTCTATAATGGTCACTTAGAATGTAGAAATATACAACCGGGACTAACAACGTACAATTTGCATATCTGGGACCCGCAAGGTCATGTTCGTATAGAAAATTTGCATTTTTTTGCTATGAATGGCTTAAGTATTAGATTTGGGTTGGGAGGCAACAACGCCGGGCTCCATAACGGTCACTTAGAATATAGAAATATACAACCGGGACTAACAACGTACGATTTACATATCTGGGCTCCACAAGGTTATGTTCATATATAGAATATGTATTTCTTGGACATTGTTACCCCTCTAAGAATACCTTGCTAGATTTGGGTTGAGTGGCTACAACGCCGGGCTCTATAATGGTCACTTAGAATGTAGAAATATACAACCGGGACTAACAACGTACAATTTGCATATCTGGGACCCGCAAGGTCATGTTCGTATAGAAAATTTGCATTTTTTTACTATGAATGCCTTAAGTATTAGATTTGGGTTGGGAGGCAACAACGCCGGACTCCATAATGGTCACTTAGAATATATAAATATACAACCGGGACTAACAACGTACGATTTACATATCTGGGCTCCACAAGGTTATGTTCATATATAAAATATGTATTTCTTGGACATTGTTACCCCTCTAAGAATACCTTGCTAGATTTGGGTTGAGTGGCTACAACGCCGGGCTCTATAATGGTCACTTAGAATGTAGAAATATACAACCGGGACTAACAACGTACAATTTGCATATCTGGGACCCGCAAGGTCATGTTCGTATAGAAAATTTGCATTTTTTTGCTATGAATGGCTTAAGTATTAGATTTGGGTTGGGAGGCAACAACGCCGGGCTCCATAACGGTCACTTAGAATATAGAAATATACAACCGGGACTAACAACGTACGATTTACATATCTGGGCTCCACAAGGTTATGTTCATATATAGAATATGTATTTCTTGGACATTGTTACCCCTCTAAGAATACCTTGCTAGATTTGGGTTGAGTGGCTACAACGCCGGGCTCTATAATGGTCACTTAGAATGTAGAAATATACAACCGGGACTAACAACGTACAATTTGCATATCTGGGACCCGCAAGGTCATGTTCGTATAGAAAATTTGCATTTTTTTACTATGAATGCCTTAAGTATTAGATTTGGGTTGGGAGGCAACAACGCCGGACTCCATAATGGTCACTTAGAATATATAAATATACAACCGGGACTAACAACGTACGATTTACATATCTGGGCTCCACAAGGTTATGTTCATATATAAAATATGTATTTCTTGGACATTGTTACCCCTCTAAGAATACCTTGCTAGATTTGGGTTGAGTGGCTACAACGCCGGGCTCTATAATGGTCACTTAGAATGTAGAAATATACAACCGGGACTAACAACGTACAATTTGCATATCTGGGACCCGCAAGGTCATGTTCGTATAGAAAATTTGCATTTTTTTGCTATGAATGGCTTAAGTATTAGATTTGGGTTGGGAGGCAACAACGCCGGGCTCCATAACGGTCACTTAGAATATAGAAATATACAACCGGGACTAACAACGTACGATTTACATATCTGGGCTCCACAAGGTTATGTTCATATATAGAATATGTATTTCTTGGAAACTGTTATAAACGCCTTGAGCACTATTTAAAAAGATAAGAAATGCGACATAATATAATCTTCTATCTTGGTTTTAAAGGGCGAGATCGACAGCGACCTGTGGATATATTGGGCTCAATAATGTACTGTTTGTAAGTAGTTATTCGGCAATGTCTGATCCAACAGAAACCCCCTGTCGTCCTGTATACTAGTCCTTACTGTCGCGAAATTTACTTTGAAAACTGCTGATAACTGTTTCTGTTGAGTTTTTCAGGACATCAAAGAGAAACCCTACGTTTTTCGGGGTTAACCTTAGGGCATATTTATTTTATTTTAGGGAGAGTGCATTTAGATGTTAGGGATAGGGTAGATTTATTTCTTGTTAATATTCATTGTGGCGTGAAAGCTTTTAGCACCGTTCCTTCTTTCCTATAATAATAGTCTTGTTTTATTCCGAATCAGGACGATGGATTCTACTTAAAATTTACTTCGTGGGTTTAAATTTACTAATTCCGGAGTTACTTTAGTTGGATGGCCTATCAATTCTTATCCGGTATTCATTATTGGATCCAGCGAACTAAAGTCTTAAGATCCAGTACTCGGTTCATGCCAATTTATTACAAGTGAATAATCGGGATAAATGATTGAATGTGGAATAAGTGGAGAGATAAATACCAATTGTGTTTCTCTGTTTAGTACTAGATTTTTCCATCGTTATCTACAAAATTTAAAATAACAATTCTGGTTGTTTAATTTTTAACAAATACCCTCAACCCGTGTCTCTGGAATATCGCAGAGATAATTACTGAAAGACAATTTATTTTTAGCATCATCCTCCTTCAACCCGACTGTTGGAAAAAATGTCCTTTGAATAATGTTTTTTATCCGTTAATTAAATCTGTAAAGCAATGCTCATTATTTCACATCATTAATTCTTTATGCTACTTAACTGCTTTTAGTGCTCTTGTGCTCTTTAAAGATTCTTTTTTTTTTCGACCTGGGTTTCACCCCAACGTTCAGCTTTCCTTTATTTTTAAGAAAGGTCACTTTTGCCTTTCACAAAAATTACGGCTACGTTAAAACATAAACAGCTAATTATTAAATTAAAAATAAAAATATTTCTTCCGTTGGAGAAGGGGAGGTAGAATTGTGTCTTTGTGTAATTAGGTCCCAACTAAAAACTAATGTATTATTCAATCAAAAAAGGCATGTCCTATGGATGCTGCAAGTTCAATCGGGCGCGGGAGCGTATATCTTATCCGTCGAGTCGTGAATCGAATCTTATCCGTCTAGCCGTCTAACCAGTACGAGACCGTTCTACTGTACTGTACTGAGGAGACCAAACCTTCAGAATCTTCTTATCGTATGGGAAATGGTCCAGCCCGCAAAAAGCGACAATCATCCCTAGACACTGTGTACTTCCGTTTCTTCACTGCGGACTACCCTCGCCTCTCTTGGAAACCGACAAGAGAAAAAGTGCTGTTTCCTGGACTCTAAAATGAGAAACTGGCGCCCGGGTTTCAAATACCTTGACAATAATGACCTTCTTCAACTAAGGCATTATTAAAAGATTTCGCTGCATTTGCATACTTTCGTCCTCGCCGCGCCAACTCGCTTTGTTGTACCCGAACAAACGGCGGAACAATAATAATTATTCAATGGGGCTTTGACAAACCCCCGGCTCCAGTATTTGCCGACCGGGAACGTGATTTAACTAAACAACAAACATTGCGGTCTCCGGTATCTCCGAAAAGGTGAACCGAACCCGTTTCTTGCGCTCCCACGAAATTTAATTGGCATCAGGAATAGACGAACAAGGGGCGAAGGAAAAATTGTGTTTAATTAAAAGCAAATAGAGAGCGTCCCTGTTCATAAATTCGGTTGTCGTGATTCAGACAACTCGGCATCAAATGAAGCAATAATTAAAGGTAATTCGGGACACTATTAAAAAAATATATAGTTCATATTTTCAAGGCAGAAAGTAAAGAGAGACGAGGTCCTACAGTTTATTGTGGGGATCAAAAAGTATTTCAACCAAATTTTAATTTAAGCGATGTTTGTGCTGTTTCCGATGCAATACTATCGGCCATAGGAGAGGTTATGTCACAATTCATCGCACTCGTGATAGATACGCAACAGTGTATATTGTTTGAAAGCAAACTGTTCTGTTATCCTTTGCGCGCATATCTTAATGGAAGCGATCTCCAGCAAAAATATAGGTTAACACGTGCGGCAACAAAGAGGCCGGCTGCATACTAAACGATTTCCCCTGATAATTTAACGTAATAGCTCCGGCCCAGCTGTGTACGTCGAAACTGATAATCATCGGACAGTTTGTTCTGCGGCATGGTTGGCGTGATTCCAGCGCGACACAGGTCAACATTTGGTGACCGCAAAATTAGTGACCCAATACTAATCCTTATTGCGTCTACTCCGGTTTAGCTCGCATGGATTGAGAGCCACTTCCAAAGCGAAACGGCGTATGAATCGGTATCGAAATTGACGGCCCTTGAAAGGGTTGTCATCGCGCTTTACATGTGTATATTCGGTTGTTGTCTCGTGGCCACAAAACGTCGGTATCCGATTGGAATCGCACGATCAAATGATTTAAACATTATTACCGATATCGTTAAAAAGTACTTTGACAAAGAAGGACCCTAGAGCTTCTCCCGACGCATCATACGAAGTTTGTGATTAAGAAATTGCACAAATTGGCTTGGTATGGTTCGCGGAGGCTAACAACACCCCTTTTATGCAAAATCCTTCCGGAAATTTTCAGTGGTCGCCCTTCGTCAAGGGTGTCTTTGTTTACGTCGTGTCGATAGTAAAAACAATTATATACGTCGCGATGTTTCCGTTGTGTTCACGTCGGCAAATATATTATTGTCCGTGCTGGCGTAATTATTATTCTTCCTCGTGGAACACAAATTCATGATGAAGGTCTGACACGCTATCAATCCCGAATCAATAAAACACCAGCCATTAACTAGAGACAGTTCAAAATTAAATGAGTTTTAAATAGATCAATACGTGAATAAATTTGTTTCCTTCCTTGTTCCCATTAACAGGGTTGAATTCACCGCGGCTTTGACCAAAAGGGGTAAGCCGATTGATTAAATTCTCGAAAATCCTCGCTGACTCTTAGATTAGGCGGTGCATTCCGGGTGTAATTAAGCTACAAGGAAAAATAACTTATCTTCCATCTGTCGGTCATGCGTGAATATGGGTCAGATTAAATTGTATTTTCTGACGGAAATAAGGGCTGATATGATAATCAATATCGCCTAATCTCTGAGCATTAACTGCTCCCTCACCTACGATATTATGCCTCGGAACATGGGAACGGTGAAATTGTTTTCCCCGGCGTTCCCGAAAATCTTTAATAATTACTTCAATAGGAAAAAATATTACACACACACAAGGCACAGGATTCGTACATCACTAGTTACAAACAGCAATTGAAGCAGAGTCATCCGGGAAGACTTCCTTCTGACTGCCATCAGCTCAGTCAAAAGTCTTAACATCGGATCTCATGGTGAAGCAAGACAAGACTTTCGACAAGAAACATCTAAAGTTCGCAAACAAAATAAGTCATATGCTCATCCCCTCCCTTCCGGTTAATTAGAGCTACCACGTCCAAGTTGATGCCTCCCACAACGGGCGAGGAGCAGCGTGAGATTTCAGAACCCTCACTGCTCCTCTACTAACATCAAGAGAGAGGGAGAGCTCGCCCGATGCGTCAGTAAAGAATTATCAGATATTCAAGGGAGGATGTAACCACCTTAAAACCGCCCTGGCTAGATTCCCAAAGCATTTCTGCACCTTTTGCCTCTGAACTGCAAGGCGGCGGTTTCTAATAAAATCAGTTGATAGTTAAGGATTATAATTACTGTTCAGTGGTTCGTTGCAAATGTTCCGCGACGGCACGGCTCATAAATATTAATTATTCTTTTATACAGTCAGCTCGTTAATAAAAAGATAATATGCTTCTGAAATCCCCTTCGCCGTGACAATTAAAGCCAGGACAATCGCAGGATGAGCGCAGCCAACATTTTTCGGCTGTTATTTCAGGACCCACCCAATTAATGGAACGAAAGCCGATAAATCCGACAAAAACGTCGGTGTGACAAAATAGCCAGACGCCCTAAGTGTAGTTTGCTTGGCAGACAATAAATTTTAAAGCGTGTGTAAGTCTACGAATCGGAATTGCGAAACACTTGATTTGTACGGCTTATTTAGTGAGGAGGGGGGGGAGGGGTTGAATTTCATAATGTGCTGATTATTTTAGAAAAGGTAACCTGACAGGTGATGGGCACAACGTATATACACGAAACTCCCAGTTTTCGTAGCAATAATGATACCTCGAGCAGATCCGCGTCCATTACGCATTGAAAATATGAAACTACTGCCATAATCTCCGCTCCAACAAATAAATTTGCAGTTAAACTTTATTGGCAGTAGAATTTCGCTTTCCGGCAGTCGACGAAAGGAGAACGAGCCCTCATGTTTCATCACGTTTGAAAATAATGTCATTATCCTCATTAATTTTTATACCATCTTCGCCTTTGAGTCGCGATCCAAAAGAATATCAAATCACCCGCCTAAGATGCTGCGTACTGTGATAAGACGATGCTGAAAGAGGCACATTAGCCAATTAAGGCCTTTCTTGCGTAATAACTAAAATGGGCCGTTACGTGCTTTATTGAGCACCTGCACCATAAAATAAAGTAATTAATGAGGGGTGCGGATTGCGCTTAAAAGAGGATGTATAATGAATATTGGCCTTTTACAGCAATTGAGATAATTCAGAGATTTATACTTTCATCGGGTTTTGTAGCTACGCATTTTTTCGGCCCGCCGATTGCCCGCGTGTACCACTCCTCGACTATCTTATGAGTATTTTGTTGAGTATAAAGGGCTTAAAGTCACTCATAAATGGATGACTGTGTGCATATGCTTTGCCACTAAAGCATTAGTGAGAGAAACTTGTCACGTTATACTTTTATGGTCACAAATATCAATCCCTTCCCTTACTGCCAAGAGTTTTCTAACTCCTACTACTTTCAGCTTGACCACACCCACCAAAAGAGCGGTAGGAGAATGCGTATGGTAGTGGGGAATTTCAGAACCCCCATTACTTATCTACTAATATTGAATTGAGAAGCGTTGAGATTATTGCACATGTTTACAGGACATGGTAAAGGTTTTGTAGCTACGCATTTTTCCGGCCCGCCGATTGCCCGCGTGTACCACTTCTCGACTATCTTATGCGTATTTTGTTGAGTATAAAGTGCTTAAAGTCACTCATAAATGGATGAGTGTGTGCATATGCTTTGCCACTAAAGCATTAGTGAGAGAAAGTTGTCACGTTATATTTTTATGGTAACAAATATCAATCCCTTCCCTTACTGCCAAGAGTTTTGTATCTCCTACTACTTTCAGCTTGATCCCACCCACCAACCAATCTCATCTAGCGTGAAAGAGCGGTAGGAGAATGCGTATGGTAGTGGGGAATTTCAGAACCCTCATTACTTATCTACTAATATTGAATAGAGAAGCGGTGAGATTGCACATGTCCAAAGGATTAGGGAAGCTTATCTGGAGAATTGCATCGGTAATCGTAAAATACAACTTTCCACATAACCAATACATTATGTACCTATACCTGCAGAAAACTCGTTATATATTAATTTCCAATATAGTCCTGACAATACGGATTTGAATCACGGATACCGCACACTCGTCCATTCAACCCTTGCTGATCGATTACACAGCTTGAAACAAAGGTATTGTTTAGCCACCGGAAAATTAAAATCGGTGCACGGCATTATCTTTAAACGACAATTAATTTTCCAGTTTGTGTACAATAAATTGATTCAATTTGAGACTTGAACCGGATTCCTTACAAAACGCCAACAGGCGAATCCCGGAGACTGATTTGAGTTTAATTTGTTTGAGAAAGGTTTGTTGAATTTATATCGGGATCTGCTTATGAGGAGGAGGGCGGTGGCCTACAGTCAGGTTTTCTTAGCGCCTGTTATTATTATTAATTTTAAATCCGAATCAATAGAGTTGTGCTACTTTTAGTAGTCATCTGGTGATGCATAACCTTAATACGAATCCACCAATTTATATATCGAAGTCCGGGAAAGACAAACACGGCATTATTTCATTAAAAAGAAGGACATCGCAATTTAGGGCGCATTACGTAGCCATTCAATCTTCCTCTGCTAGACAAATGGAGTATCCCATATGAGGCGAGGTCCGCCTATTTGTATTCATGTCGCGCCTATCTCGGTCGTCTTTAAGTTTATGTCACTTCTTTTTTATAAGCAGAAATCATTGGAATTCCCTTTTCGAACTTCATAACTAATATGTGCAAATTTTATGGAACTATGTAAATATTAACACAGAAAATGTATATCAAAGGCGGCATTGGAAAGCTTTCCGTACTTTTATCTGATGAGCTTAAAGTTTTTTATCCTTCCCACATTATAAATACATAAAGCTCAAGACCATAAATGTAAATTTTCAGTGTATATTTCAACAGACTCCTAATTTCTAAGTTTAAACTACAATGAAGGATAGAGGAAAATATTTACTAGCTTCGGCCATATATTTTACTTAGGAGCGCCATAGGAAAATGTTTACTATCTTATATGCTAACTTTTTAAATAGACGTATCGCTTAAATTATTGGAAGTTTTCTAACAAGTATGAACTGCAATGAAAGATAGAGGAAAATATTTACTAGCTGCCGATGGGAAAATAATTACGTTATTTGTAAACTTTTTCAAAATAGACATATCGCGTAGATTATTGTAAATGTACCTAAGTTAAACAAGTGGGGAAAATATTTACTAATTTTGTATATACATTTTTTCTTAAGAGCATATCCAAAAAAGAGACGTCGGATGGGAAAATGTTTACTATGTTATTTACTAACTTTTTTAAATAGACGTATTGCTTAAATTATTGTAGTCTTATCTAAGTTTAAACTACAATGAAAGACAAGAAAAAATTTACTAATTTTGGATATATATTTTACTGTTATTTACTAACCTTCTTAGATAGACACAATTACTTCAATTATTGTAGGCGTACTGAAGCTTAAACGAAAGTGAGAGGAAAATATTTACTAGTTTTGGATATATATTTTTTCCTAAGAACACCACACAAAAAAAGAGACGTTCATAGGGAAATATGCACTGTCATTTATTGACTATTTTTAAATAAATTGCTTCAATTATCTTCTTCTTCTTAGACATATTATTTAAATTATTGTAGGCGTACCTAAGCTTAAATTTAAATGAAAGAGAGGAAAATATTTACTAGTTTTAGATATATATTTTTCATAAGAGCACCATATCAAAAAAGAGACGTTCAATTGGAAAATATACTATTTTTAAACAAATTTAAACTACAACTAAAGATAGAGGAAAATATTTACTAGCTTTGGTCTTAATGGGGAGCTATATAGAAGAGAGAGACACCTGATGGAATAGTTACTGTTTTGCGACTATTTTAATATAGACATATCGTTTAATTTGTAAGCTTACCTAAATTTAAACTACAACAAACGATAGAGGAAAATATTTACTAGCTTCGGCCATATATTTTACCTAGGAGCGCCATAGGAAAATGTTTACTAACTTATATACTAACTTTTTAAATAGACGTATCGCTTAAATTATTGGAAGTTTTCTAACAAGTATGAACTGCAATGAAAGATGGAGGAAAATATTTACTAGCTGCCGATGGGAAAATAATTACGTTATTTGTAAACTTTTTCAAAATAGACATATCGCATAGATTATTGTAAATGTACCTAAGTTAAACAAGTGGGGAAAATACATACTAATTTTGTATATACATTTTTTCTTAAGAGCATATCCAAAAAAGAGACGTCCGATAGGAAAATGTTTACTATGTTATTTACTAACTTTTTTAAATAGACGTATTGCTTAAATTATTGTAGTCTTATCTAAGTTTAAACTACAATGAAAGACAAGAAAAAATTTACTAATTTTGGATATATATTTTACTGTTATTTACTAACCTTCTTAGATAGACACAATTACTTCAATTATTGTAGGCGTACTGAAGCTTAAACGAAAGTGAGAGGAAAATATTTACTAGTTTTGGATATATATTTTTTCCTAAGAACATCATACAAAAAAAGAGACGTTCATAGGGAAATATATACTGTCATTTATTCGTACTTAAGCTTAATTTTAAACGAAAGGGAGAGAGGAAAATATTTACTAGTTTTGGATATATATTTTTTCCTAAGAACACCACACAAAAAAAGAGACGTTCATAGGGAAATATATACTGTCATTTATTCATACTTAAGCTTAACTTTAAACGAAAGAGAGAGAGAGGAAAATATTTACTAGTTTTGGATATATATTTTTTCCTAAGAACACCACACAAAAAAAGAGACGTTCATAGGGAAATATACACTGTCATTTATTAACTATTTTTAAATAAATTGCTTCAATTATCTCCTTCTTCTTAGACATATTATTTAAATTATTGTAGGCGTACCTAAGCTTAAATTTAAATGAAAGAGAGGAAACGATTTACTAGATTTAGATATATATTTTTCCTAAGAGCACCATACCAAAAAAGAGACGTTTAATAGGAAAATATACTATTTTTAAACAAATTTAAACTACAACGAAAGATAGAGGAAAATATTTACTAGCTTTGGTCTTAATGGGGCGCTATATAGAAGAGAGAGACACCTGATGGAATAGTTACTGTTTTGCGACTATTTTAATATAGACATATCGTTTAATTTGTAAGCTTACCTAAATAACTACAACAAACGATAGAGGAAAATGTTTACTAGCTTTTTATTGGCTTACCTAAATTTAAACCTCAACGAAAGTTAGAGGAAAATATTTACTAGCTTTGGTTTTCACGGGACGCTATATCCAAAAGAGAAACACCTGATGGATAATACTCACTGTTATTTGCGACTTTTTTAAAATGGACATAGAGGAAAATGTTTACTGGTCTTATTGGTTTACCTAAATTTAAACTATAGCAAAAGATAGAGGAAAACCTTTACTAGCTTTGGTCTTATTGTAGCGCCATATCCAAAAGAGGAGAGAGGAAACTATTTACTAATTCTGGCCATACCAAAAAGAGAGACGTTCAATGGGGAAACATTTACTATTTTATTTACTAACTTTTTAAAATAGGCGTATTGCTTAATACCATGTTCAATCTCACGTAAAATGTGGCAAACAGAAGCGTCACTTTACGCCATGGCCATCATTTTCGGCATTAACAAAGTATGCACGGTATAGGTTAGGGAAATAACGCTAAAAAACGAATTGCTCTGATTTTTTCTCGAGTACACGAGGGTAACAGTTTCCTTATTAAATATTCTCACCTGATTTCACACTCGAACTGAAATTTAAAAAAAGTTTTTATTTGCCTTCGCTGAACTTTATCAGCAATTACTTTCAGCGAACTTGAAACTCCGCGCAGAGTTTTAAAAAACGCAAAAAAACGAAAGCTGCAACTTTTAATTAACCCTTTGAGTTCCACAGAAAGCAGGTACATGTAAAACTAAGGTTTAGAATGGCGAAGCTGAGCTTAATTATGCTCCTACAGCTACGTTTACTTGAAATCTACATGTATGCATGTTTAACGAGAAAATAAGGTGGTGGCTAAGTGAAAGCTGGGAATAGCTCGGTGTTCATGAGCTATGGAGGCATTTTCCCGGACATGAAAGCCGTTACATGTCTCTGTTTCTCTACTTGAAGGAGGCAACATAAAGGATGAGAAAATGGAAAACTACTCAGGAAAACAAAGTAAAATAAAATTATTTTCAGGAGTTGCGTGAAGTATCATTGAGAAGATAATTTTTCTCTTTATGCAAGGGTATGATTTAAAGTTGAGCTTACAATTTTTATTCAATCCTTTTAGGTCATCAGAAACGAAGCAACGCCACTGGAAATGCATGTTCCTAAGTAAATTGATTGGAGGAAATTGAATGGCCAACAAAATCCCCTGATTTGACACCCCTTGATTTTTTCTGAGATGGATGATATACTCCAAGCATAGCTATTAAGAAAGTCTGGGGAGCACAATTTGCGCCATTTCAGCTAACTTTTCCTCGAAACCGACATTGCTACTAATTATCGTTGTTATTCCGTAATAATTATTCATTACTTTCACTGAAATTGAAATAGTATCGTTTCTGTTGTTTCAACTTCTCATGTTATAATTTCCAGCGTAATATCGCGTTCAAACTTACCAAAGAACAATCAATGAAATTTAAACTCTGTAAACGCACTTAATGGAAAAGTTTATGCCGCCTCATAATTGAGATCTCGTAAAAAGTTAATGGACGGTTTCAGTTTATATTGAGGGAAGAGAGGTGGGGGGTTTAAGGATGTTATGAAAAGTATCGATGCCGGCATTAAAACATTTTGTGCCAGCGTCTATCTATAAGGATAGAGGAAAATATTTACTAGCTCTTGTCATAATATTAATTAGGAGCGAAATATTCAATAAAGAAATGTCCAATGGGAAAATATTTACTATGCTATTTACTAAAGATTTTTTTAAATGGGCTTAAATTATTGTAGGCGTAACTAAATTTAAGCTTAAGCGAAAGTAGAGGAAAACATTTACTAATTTTAAACGTTTAAACGTCCAATGGGAAAACACTTACTATGCTATTTGCTAACATTTTTTTAAATGGACATTATGCTTAAATTATTGTAGGTGTAAGTAAGTTAAACTTCCACGAAAAAGAGAATGTTTACTAGTTTTGAATATATATTTTTTCTTAAGAGTGCCATACTAAAAAAAGACGCTAAATGGGGAAATATTTACTAATACATTTATTAACTTTTTCCAAATAAATTGCTTAAATTACTGTCGGCGTATCTAAGTTTAAACTGCAAAAAAAGATGGAGAGAAATATTTACTAGTTTCGGTCTTATATTTTACTTATTAGCACAATATTCTATAAAGAAGCATCCGATGGGAAAACATTTACTATGCCATTTACTACCGATTTTGTAAAAAAAATATTATTTAAATTATTGTAGGTGTAAATAAGTTTAAACTTAAACGAAAAATAGAGGAAAATGTTTACTAATTTTAAATATACTTTTATTTAAGAGCGCCATTCCAAATAGAGACGTTCGATGATTATTACCGGCGTACCTAAGTTTAAACTACAAAAAAAGATAGAGAAAAACATTTGCTAGCTTTGGTCATATATTTCACTTATTAGCACAATATTCTATAAAGAAGCGTCCAATGGGAAAACATTTACTATGCCATTTACTACCGATTTTGTAAAAAAACATATTATTTAAATTATTGTAGGTGTAAATAAGTTTAAACTTAAACGAAAAAGAGAGGAAAATGTTTACTAATTTTAAATATACTTTTATTTAAGAGCGCCATTCCAAATAGAGACGTTCGATGATTATTACCGGCGTACCTAAGTTTAAACTACAAAAAAAGATAGAGAAAAACATTTTCTAGCTTTGGTCTTATATTTTACTTATTAGCACAATATTCTATAAAGAAGCGTCCAATGGGAAAACATTTACTATGCCATTTACTGCTGATTTTGTAAAAAACATATTATTTAAATTATTGTAGGTGTAAATAAGTTTAAACTTAAACGAAAAAGAGAGGAAAATGTTTACTAATTTTAAATATACTTTTGTTTAAGAGCGCCATTCCAAATAGAGACGTTCGATGATTATTATCGGCGTACCTAAGTTTAAACTACAAAAAAAAATAGAGAAAAACATTTGCTAGCTTTGGTCATATATTTTACTTATTAGCACAATATTCTATAAAGAAGCGTGCAATGGGAAAACATTTACTATGCCATTTACTACCGATTTTGTAAAAAACATATTATTTAAATTATTGTAGGCGTAAATAAGTTTAAACCTAAACGAAAAATAGAGGAAAATGTTTACTAATTTTAAATATACTTTTGTTTAAGAGCGACATTCCAAATAGAGACGTTCGATGAGGAAACATTTACTACGGTATTAATAACTTTTTTAAATAAATTGCTTAAATTGTTGTACGTACCTAAATTTAAACTACAAGGAAAAATAGAGGAAAACATTTACTAGCTTTGGTCTTATTTTATCTAAGAGTGTCATGTCCAAAAAAAGAGACGTTCGTTGGGAAAACATTTACTAGGTAATAATTATCGTTTATTGTGACAGTCACTGTGCGATATATTAACAATAATAATAATAATACTGATTTTGTCAATTTGACAGCAATGAAATCACATTAGTAATATTCTAACCAAAGACGACAGATAATTCCTCCCAGTAAAAATACATCAGCGAAATATTACGAAAAAAGTCTGGAAAACTTAAAACCGAAGTGGCGTAGGCGTTGCACTACTTTTCCAGTTTTAATAGCGGGCAGGACTCGAAACCGAGTCTCGCGAAATCTGCTGCCAACATCCATTATGTTTTATATTCGTTTATGTAAATCGGCTTTTCGTAAGAATGCACGCCAAATTTAATAACCCAGGTGTCGCATTTAATGTAAAAAAAATTACTAAATATATTCTTAAAGAGCCATTCGGAAAACTATATTAACGAAGGTATATACCTATGCTTGATGCGGCTTCGCTCACGAATAACATTACTCATGATTTCCCTGCGGATGATAAGAAGGCGAAGATAGGTTACCGACACGAGGGTCCGTAGAGGGGAACACATATTCTCTGATATGGATATATCAGTTTTCATCGACCTGAAAGGTAACGCTTTCTCTGGAAGCACAAATAAGTATTTTAGTTTTAGATAGTCGACCTCAAGTGTACAAAAATTGCCTTAGTTCGTACTTATATTAGAAATCAAACCATTTGGATTAAAATTCAAATTAAACTTTGCAAAAATCCTGCCCATCGCTCTCCTGTCAGCAAACGCCTGCCCGACTCTGCAGCACAAACTCTAAATAATAAATAGGGGTTTTGAATAAATGTTTCATCCGTAAAGTAAGCCTTATAGTAATCTGGCACATTTCCGGCGTTTACCCCAAGTTTTTGCAAGAACGTAGTTTTTCGTCCCTTAAAAATTATTCAGAATTACCATGCCATGTCAAACGTATTCCTTACTTTTCTTTCCGACAAAACCAAGTCACGCTCCGGCTGTTTTTCACCAGCAAACGATGATGTGTTTATTTTGCAGAGGTCAAAGATGTTTTTCTTCCTGTCCTGACAGTGACATATTTTATCTGTGAAATGTGTAACAGCATCCCCCTTGATGTGGGAGGCGGTGTCGGGATGTATCGCCTCGGTCTGGCGTCGACCTCGACCGGCACGCCCTCTACAAACATTCAAAACTAGAACACTGGACCTTACGTGTATTATTTAAAAAATAATTAATATCTGCGAAATGGGTTATTTTATTTTTTTTTTAAATGTACCTTGACATTTTTATTTAATCCAATCCATAACTCTATTTCTATGCTTGGGACAGGGGATGGCCTTATAAAGAAAATAACTACCTATTTTCTTCGAGTCTCTTCGTATAATATCTTTATGTCTCGTTGAACGACAATAATCCTTGTAGGATATATTAAAATAGACTATATGACGACAAGAATAGGCATGAATTCATGATCCTACAGTAAACACAAACAGGTTCAATTGTACAGAGCGTCAAAGGTGGGTATACTACATATTTCTTCATGTCTCTCCCTATAATATTTTTTTGTCTCGTTGGGCAACAATAATAATTGTAGGATGCGTGAATTCATGATCCTACAATAAACAGGTTCAATGGTACAGAGCGTCAAAGGTGGGTCCTATTTTCTTCATGTCTCTCCCTATACAATATTTTCTTGTCTCGTTGGACAACAATAATTCTTGTAGGATATATTAAAATAGACTATATGACGACAAGAATAGGCGTGAATTCATGATCCTGCAATAAACAGGTTCAATGGTACAGAGCGTCAAAGGTGGGTCCTATTTTCTTCATATCTCCCTACATATTTTTTTGTCTTGTTGGACAACAATAATTCTTGTTGGATATATTAAAATAGACTATATGACGCCAAGAATAGGCGTGAATTCATGATCCTGCAATAAACAGGTTCAATGGTACAGAGCGTCAAAGGTGGGTCCTATTTTCTTCATATCTCCCTACATATTTTTTTGTCTTGTTGGACAACAATAATTCTTGTTGGATATATTAAAATAGACTATATGACGCCAAGAATAGGCGTGAATTCATGATCCTGCAATAAACAGGTTCAATGGTACAGAGCGTCAAAGGTGGGTCCTATTTTCTTCATGTCTCTCCCTATACAATATTTTCTTGTCTCGTTGGACAACAATAATCCTTGTAGGATATATTAAAATAGACTATATGACGACAAGAATAGGCGTGAATTCATGATCCTGCAATAAACAGGTTCAATGGTACAGAGCGTCAAAGGTGGGTCCTATTTTCTTCATGTCTCTCCCTATACAATATTTTCTTGTCTCGTTGGACAACAATAATCCTTGCAGGATATATTAAAGTAGACTATATAACGACAAGAATAGGCATGAATTCATGATCCTACAATAAACAGATTCAATGGTACAGACCGTCAAAGGTGGGTATACTATCTATTTCTTCATGTCCCCTATAATATTTTCTTGTCTCGTTGGACAACAATAATCCTTGTAGGATATATTAAAATAGACTATATGACGACAAGAATAGGCGTGAATTCATGATCCCACAATAAACAGGTTCAATGGTACAGAGCGTCAAAGGTGGGTCCTATTTTCTTCATATCTCCCTACATAATATTTTTTTGTCTCGTTGGACAACAATAATTCTTGTAGGATATATTATAATAGACTCTATGACGACAAGAATAGGCATGAATTCATGATCCTACAATAAACAGGTTCAATTGTACAGAGCGTTAAAAGTAGGTATACTACCTATTTTCTTCATGTCTATATTAAAGTAGACTATATAACGACAAGAATAGGCATGAATTCATGATCCTACAATAAACAGATTCAATGGTACAGACCGTCAAAGGTGGGTATACTATCTATTTCTTCATGTCCCCTATAATATTTTCTTGTCTCGTTGGACAACAATAATCCTTGTAGGATATATTAAAATAGACTATATGACGACAAGAATAGGCGTGAATTCATGATCCCACAATAAACAGGTTCAATGGTACAGAGCGTCAAAGGTGGGTCCTATTTTCTTCATATCTCCCTACATAATATTTTTTTGTCTCGTTGGACAACAATAATTCTTGTAGGATATATTATAATAGACTCTATGACGACAAGAATAGGCATGAATTCATGATCCTACAATAAACAGGTTCAATTGTACAGAGCGTTAAAAGTAGGTATACTACCTATTTTCTTCATGTCTCTCCCTATAATATCTTCTTGTCTCGTTGGACAACAATAATTCTTGTAGGATATATTATAATAGACTCTATGACGACAAGAATAGGCATGAATTCATGATCCTGCAATAAACAGGTTCAATGGTACAGAGCGTCAAAGGTGGGTCCTATTTTCTTCATATCTCCCTACATATTTTTTTGTCTTGTTGGACAACAATAATTCTTGTAGGATATATTAAAATAGACTATATGACGCCAAGAATAGGCGTGAATTCATGATCCTGCAATAAACAGGTTCAATGGTACAGAGCGTCAAAGGTGGGTCCTATTTTCTTCATATCTCCCTACATATTTTTTTGTCTTGTTGGACAACAATAATTCTTGTTGGATATATTAAAATAGACTATATGACGCCAAGAATAGGCGTGAATTCATGATCCTGCAATAAACAGGTTCAATGGTACAGAGCGTCAAAGGTGGGTCCTATTTTCTTCATGTCTCTCCCTATACAATATTTTCTTGTCTCGTTGGACAACAATAATCCTTGTAGGATATATTAAAATAGACTATATGACGACAAGAATAGGCGTGAATTCATGATCCTGCAATAAACAGGTTCAATGGTACAGAGCGTCAAAGGTGGGTCCTATTTTCTTCATGTCTCTCCCTATACAATATTTTCTTGTCTCGTTGGACAACAATAATCCTTGCAGGATATATTAAAGTAGACTATATAACGACAAGAATAGGCATGAATTCATGATCCTACAATAAACAGATTCAATGGTACAGACCGTCAAAGGTGGGTATACTATCTATTTCTTCATGTCCCCTATAATATTTTCTTGTCTCGTTGGACAACAATAATCCTTGTAGGATATATTAAAATAGACTATATGACGACAAGAATAGGCGTGAATTCATGATCCCACAATAAACAGGTTCAATGGTACAGAGCGTCAAAGGTGGGTCCTATTTTCTTCATATCTCCCTACATAATATTTTTTTGTCTCGTTGGACAACAATAATTCTTGTAGGATATATTATAATAGACTCTATGACGACAAGAATAGGCATGAATTCATGATCCTACAATAAACAGGTTCAATTGTACAGAGCGTTAAAAGTAGGTATACTACCTATTTTCTTCATGTCTCTCCCTATAATATCTTCTTGTCTCGTTGGACAACAATAATCCTTGTAGGATATATTAAAATAGTCTATATGACGACAAGAATAGGCATGAATTCATGATCCTACAATAAACAGGTTCAATTTTACAGAGCGTCAAAAGTGGGTATACTACCTATTTTCTTCATGTCTCTCCCTATAATATTTTCTCGTCTCGTCAGGCGATAATAATCCTTGTAGGATATATTAAAATAGTCTATATGACGACAAGAATAGGCATGAATTCATGATCCTACAATAAACAGGTTCAATGGTACAGAGCGTCAAACGTGGGTATACTACCTATTTTCTTCATCGTTGGGCGACAATAACCCTTGTGGGATATATTAAAGTAGACTATATAAAGAGAAGAATAGGCTTCGATTCATGATCCTACAATAATACAGAGCGTCAAAGTTGGGGCCCGACAATCCTACAGCTGGCTGGCAATAATTTACCATATTTTAGTTCATTTTAATCCCGCGCCGATTGACTGCGCCAATTTCTCAATCTCTAAAACTGACATTTTATTCTCTGCGCTTCTAGCCATTTCCAGTATAATCTCCCTCAGCACGTCCGCGTAACAAGTTGCTAAGTCACTAAATCGAGTTACACATGCTAAAAGGAAGCGGGCCTTATGCATAATTGAGAGCGTCGTCAACCATATGGGCTAATGCGACCATTTAGGTAGCAAATCGACACTAATCCGATATGTATATAACGTGATGTTAATTTACACCGGAGAATTAACTAATACGACGGAATTTCTCTACGTAACGGAAATACCATGACAACAAATTTGACACAAGGGATAATTGGATTAGGGGAAATAAAAGGATATTCGGTTGAAATTTGAACATGCTTTTAGAATTCAGAGATTTATGAGGACTGTTGGAGATATTGGGTTCAATTCGGAGCGTGGAAAGCGGCGTCTAGCCCGAGAGCACTTCCGTCAATACATAATGCTCCAGAAGTGGAAGGTATTTATATAGGAATATTAGACATATCAAAGAAATTTTCTCGTGCTGCTTGTTTTGAGGCGGTGCGTAAAATATGAATAGGAATTCTTCAGGGAAAAAAATTAATTATTTTGTCGAAATATTTTGCCTGCGACCATCCGGTGAACGTCAAAGCTTAACATTTACCGGTTTATCACTCAGCACACCTTGTAATAGTGGAGGTGGGGAACTTAAGGAAGGGTTATGTAAGCAGAGCAATAAGAGCTCTGCTGCGCCACAAGAGGCTTACGTGATTTATATGTTGTTGACGATGTGTGTGTGTTTTCGTGCATCAACCGGCGAAGTGAGTGTATTAGACGTTAGGAATTGCAAATACGTTCCATCTGCAGAATATTTAGCATGCGGCAATTTGATTAAACGCTAGACACTGCATAATATAAAAAATTAGTGCTGTTGAATTGTAAAATACGGCTACCTGTAATTATTAGATTGAGACAGGACAAGCATTAAATTATTAAGTTGTCCTGGAAAGTTTAAGCTTAAGCCGTTCGTGGCAAGGGTACCTAAGAAATATAATTTAATGTCTGTATTAGACAGCCGCAAAATCAATATAGAACTTTCAAGCACTAATATTTAAAAAAAATAAATTGGCGCTATTTTGCAGAAAATCCTTCAAAGCAAATCCATCGCTTCATGTCATGGCAAGGATACAACTAATATTTCGAAACCAAACACATAATTCAACGAAACGGCATCAAACGCCGACTTACGACTCGTCATTCGTCACGTTCCCAAAGCGCCTAAACCGAAGAAGGACATTCTAGCTAATAACAGAATTTTGTCCTTTTATGTGTCCTATATCAACTTATAAAGAGGAGATTACACGTTATATCGTTCGGAAACATGAAAGGGACCGGCCATACACGCCGATTAAGAGACCAAGGAAAGTTAAAATAGATTACCACCGGAAATAACATAGAGATTAGAAACGAAAGGGATCCAGATATACTCAAGGGTAGGTGTCTTATCCAAAGCAAGCTCTTTATGTCGGATAAAAGCGTTTTGGTATCAAGATATCAAAGCGAGTGATTGGTTTGTTCCCCCTTATGAAACGTTAACTATAGGGAAATGTTGGGCGGACTCGCATACCCGCTCTGATGGGGTCAAATCCACCCCTTGAATAAATAGTGCGGTCTGGAGCAATTTTTTTAACTATTATTCTAATTACACCGACGAAGGCCAGGCGTATTGCGCCGCATAAGTGTCGTGCATATGGGATTGGTCTAACTTTAAAGGCCTGAGGGGAGTGGCAATCATGGAAAACGCAACTGTGACCAATAACGTCTGCAGCGGTTCGTGGTGGAATATAACACTATTTGGTAGTTATAACCCCTTGAAAATATTAACATTTACGAGTAAATTACTCATCTAGTTTATTGTAGCATAAATGCTACAAACCCATAACTGGCCTTGGCAGAAGACTTCCTATAATTCATAGCCGAAACTGTATATAAGACTATAAATTGTAGTAATAAAATACGTCTTAGCATAAACGCGCATTTTCATGGTTTGTATCATATATGAGACACTGCGCAGTCATATTATATGTATCATATAGGATACACTGTGCCGTAACATTATATGTATATTAAATTATTATTAAATCAGTTCTTATTATTACAAATACTGCTTATGACGTTCTTAAATATGTAGCATATATGATACAAACCCAAAACGGGCCTTGGTAAGATACTTCCTAAAATTCATAGCCGAAACTTTACATCAGACTATAAATTGTAGTAATAAATCGTGCTCTTTAGCATAAACGCGTATTTCAAAACGTGTTTATGGTTTGTATCATATAGGATACACTGTGCCGTAACATATATACATTATACTATTTAAAATCAGTTTTTAAAAATATTGACTGCTTTAAAATCATTCAGGCAACGATTCTAAATAATCAGGCTTTGAAAAAATTTCCTGCGCTGAGTGTCAATAAGTTTTTTGATTTGTATCATATATGAGACACTATGCAGAATCATAGTATAGTAATAGTAAAAATATTGGTGGCTTTAAAGTCATTCAGACGACGATTCTAAATAATAAGGTTTTGAAAAAGTTTCCTGCGGTGAGTGTCAATATGTTTATGGTTTGTATCATATATGAGACACTGTACGGAATCATAGTATAGTAATAGTAAAAAATATATGTGGCTTAAAAGCATTCAGACAATGATTCTAAATAATCAGGCTTTGAAAAAAGTTTCCTGCGCTTGTCAATATGTTTTATGGGCTGTATCATATATGAGACACTATGCAGAATAATAGTATCGTAATAGTAAAAATATTAGTGGTTTTAAAATCATTCAGATGACTATTCCAAATATTCGGGATTTGAGAAAAGTTTCCTGCAATGAGTTTCAATATGTTTTATGTGTTGTATCATATATGAGACACTATGCAGAATCATAGTATAGTAATAGTAAAAATATTGGTGGCTTTAAAGTCATTCAGACGACGATTTTAAATAATGTTTTGAAAAAGTTTCCTGCGGTGAGTGTCAATATGTTTATGGTTTGTATCATATATGAGACACTGTACAGAATCATAGTATAGTAATAGTAAAAAATATATGTGGCTTAAAAGCATTCAGACAATGATTCTAAATAATCAGGCTTTGAAAAAAGCTTCCTGCGCTTGACAATATGTTTTATGGGCTGTATCATATATGAGACACTATGCACAATAATAGTACCGTAATAGTAAAAATATTAGTGGTTTTAAAATCATTCAGACGACGATTCTAAATAATCAGGATTTGAAAAAGTTTCCTGCAATGAGTTTCAATGTTTTATGTGTTGTATCATATATGAGACACTATGCAGAATCATAGTATAGTAATAGTAAAAATATTGGTGGCTTTAAAGTCATTCAGACGACGATTCTAAATAATAAGGTTTTGAAAAAGTTTCCTGCGGTGAGTGTCAATATGTTTATGGTTTGTATCATATATGAGACACTGTACAGAATCATAGTATAGTAATAGTAAAAAATATATGTGGCTTAAAAGCATTCAGACAATGATTCTAAATAATCAGGCTTTGAAAAAAGCTTCCTGCGCTTGTCAATATGTTTTATGGGCTGTATCATATATGAGACACTATGCAGAATAATAGTATAGTAATAGTAAAAATATTGGTGGGTTTAAAATCATTCAGATGACTATTCCAAATATTCAGGATTTGAGAAAAGTTTCCTGCTGTGAGTGGCAATGTTTTTTTATTTGTATTATATATGATACGCTATGCAGAATCATAGTATAGTAATAGCAAAAAAATATCTGTGGCTTTAAAAGCATTCAGACAATGATTCTAAATAATCAGGATTTTAAAAAGTTTCCTGCGACGTTTTGTGGTTTGTATCATAAATGAGACACTACGCTGAAACATCTATATAACTTCTGTATCTGTATTGATAACAAGAAAAAGCAACTCTCGCCATTCCGTATTTCCCATTGTTTATTATTTGACACTATAACATTACCCTGACGCAAGCAGGCATTGCTTTGTCGAACTTTCCTAAATATTCGCTTCAAATAAAAAAATCCGCCTCTCTGGCTCGACGCCAAATTTATATATTCCGATCCTGCTTATTTATTCACTTGTATTATTCTTTGAATACATTTTCTCGGCAGAACGTATTTTTTTAAACAAGGATCTTTTTTCCGTCGCATTTAGTCTCGCCGTGTCACTGTCACTGCCTCGGAGATTAGACCCGGTAAGGAAGTCGGGAAGGATTTAGCATTCATCCGCATGGATTGAACATCGTAACATTTTAATTTTAAATTAGCGCAGTTTTGGAGTTAAAGAAATGGAACGACGCTTAAAAGTCAAATAAAAAAGGGGTGCGTCGCCCCTTGCAGGAACTGGTAGCTAATTGGAAATCTGGCAGGACTACTTGAATTTTTACTAAGTTGGGAAATGCGTTTTATTCTGATATACAGGGTACTAATAGGTTGAGAAAAGTGACTTTTTGGGTTAGGTAGAAGGTGAGAAACAATTTTTTTTTTAATTTATATATTTTCAATGTTGGGAACCAATTATTACTGCGCTGTGCCATTCATACCGTGGAAAACGTCAACTGTTGACTTCTCAACTCTCTAGTGGCTTCTCATCTTGGGTGTCAATTCTCCGACCCTTACGTTTCTCGTTTACTTCATTAATCCGTATCTTTTCCTGACCCTTACATTGTTAAGTCTTCAACGCTTCATCCTTCAAGTCCAACACCTCCTCCCTTATTATAACAATTCGTAAAAAAGGATTTCGTAATGGCTTACACCAATATTTTATTTTTCTTTATCAATTCGTGTATTATAGTCTGATTTAACCTTCCTGTACGTAGACGGAAAGTTTGTCCTATATTTAGACTCCTAGAGCCAAAGGTGAAACGAGGCCAAGGACTGGAAACTTGCAAGGATGTGTCTGCAGGCATAAAGTTGCAGTAAACCTATTTGTCGACCTGGATATTACTTACTTAAAAGTGTAGTGTTGCAGCTTTAACGCTGACTTTATATTTACATTTACGATGTACATAACTGCCTTGTTGATGGGCTTGCTGAGAATAGGTAGAAATTGGAAAACATTTACGACTTGCGAAATAAAAGCGGGGAACTGAAGTGCACAAAGCACTGCAATATTGAGCAAGTCTTATCCTGGATTGCTCGCAAGCCAGTTATATTAAAATAGTTTATTTATTTAGAAATGTGTCCTTAACCTCCTACCAAGCCAGAGGAAGTCACAAATATATTTTTCTAATTTATTTCAGGATAGAATCGAATGATCAGAATTTTGTTGGGCGCCAATATTGTTGTGCATCATCAACTCTTTGGGTTAAATTAAAAACCGCTAGTTACATTTTTGCGACAATGATAAAAATCTTACGCTCATACATGTTTAATACAAGAGATTTATACCGCGCTCCTTTATAAAAACACACAATTCTGTGCTGAGGACGGAATTAATCACATCAAATATTTATGGCGTGCTTCGTTTTATCTTTTCGGCTTTAATTCGCTACTGAATTTTTCATCGGACGAGATAAGTTTTTCCCTCTAATTTCAGGGGTATATAAGTGGATAATAAGGAGAGCAATAATTTAACTAAAGAACAAATTAACTTTTTTGTCGTCGGACTCATTTTTATTTCGTAGTTTCTATAAGGAAAGTTATTAGTTCTACGAAAATTACTTTTACTCTACATATTGTAAACAATTTTTGGGACCTTTTTTCTTTGAAATTATTCTTAGAAAAAAAAAAGTTTTATTTTTGACATCCGGTAGCGTCCCAAATATTTTTCTTAGTGGACGTTGCCTTACTCTAGCATAAGTGAGTTAATAAAGCGTGAGTGAACTATATATTTGCCACCAACTGCTACTTACAGTACTTTAATAGGCGTAAGTAGATGATTAACTTAACATTGATACACGTTTAATATAAGCAGCTAAGCAGATTAATAATTCAAAGGTAAAAGCTACTGTTTGTACTTACCTCAAGTGAGTGAATTAATAAAGGCAAGTGAGCTGTTTAATTAAAATAGAAGGCGTGTGACATTAAACTTAAGGTAAGTGTATATTCTAGTAAAAGCAGCTAAACAGGTTAATGAGAACAGGTTAAGAATTCAAAGGTAAGTGCTACTGTTTGTACTTACCTCAAGTGAGTGAATTAATGAAGGTAAGTGAGCTGTGTATCTTCTACCAACCGCTAATTAAATTAATCTAGCGAATGCTCTTAACTTAAGCTAGGCGTATATGTATTAAGAGGAAAGCTAAACAGGTTAATGAGAACAGGTTAATAAATCAAGAGAAAAGCTATTTTTTCGACTTACCTTATGTGAGCGAGATAATAAAGAAGTTTTATATCAATCGCTACATAAAGTACTTTAATAAGCCCAAGTGAGAAAATATGAGCAGCTAAACAGGAGAATAATTCAATAGGAATCGTCACTTTTTCTACTTGACCCAAGTGAGTGAATTAATGAGGGCAAGTAAACTCTCTATTTGCTACCCATCGCTAATTAAAGTTTAAAAGGCCCAAGTAAATATTTAACTTTGAACAGGTTAAAAATTCAAAGGTAAAAGCTACTGTTTCTACTTACCTCACGTCAGTGAATTAATAAAGGTAAGTGCGCTGTGTATTTTCTGTCGCCAATTAAATTATTGTAATAATCATTAGCGAATACTCTTAACTTGAGCTAGGTGCTTATACTGCTTATGTTTAAAAGGAGCAGCTAAACAGGTTAATAAATCGATAGAAGAGCTGTTTTCTCAACTTACCTCAAGTCAGTGAGATAATAAAGACAAGTAAGGTATATATTTTCTATCAATCGCTACTTAAAGTACCCTAATACGCCCAAGCAGATGCTTAAATTGAATTAGATATACACCTTTAATATGAGCATCTAAAAAGTTTTATAATTCAATGGGAATCGCCACTTTTTCTACTTGCCCCAAGTGAGTGAATTAAAGAAGGTAAGTAACTCTGTATTTGCTACCCATGACTAATTAAGGTGCTTCAAAAGTGAGTATTTAACTTGAGATAGATGTTTAATGGGAGCAGCTAAACATGCCAATGAGAAACGGTAAGAAGTTAAAGTGCTACTATTTCTACTTTCCTTAAGTGAGTGAATTAATAAAGGTAAGTCTGGTGTGTGTCTTCTACCAACCGATAATTAAATTACTTTAACAATCATCGGCGAGTACTTTTAACTTGAGCTAGGTGTATGCTTTTAAGGAGAGCAGCTAAACTGGTTAATGACACCAATAGAGGAGCTATTTTCTCAACTTACCTCAAGTGAGCGAAATAACAAAGACAAGTAAGTATTGTTATGATAGGTGACTTTTGGGGAAACACAATTATTGTTATTTTATTTTTGAAATTCTATTTTTGATTTATTATTACAAGGTAAGTTTTTTAAATTTTAAGATTTTCTTTATTATATTTAATATTTTATATTTGCACGTTTAGATATTTAAGTTTTATATTCCCATATATTATTATGCATGCACTAGTAATTAAGTTGTTTAGTTTTTGAATTTTAAATTTAGTTTTCTAAAGTAGTTGTATATAGTTTTCTGAGTTATCGACTTTATAACATACGATCAGTCCGCCACTGGGCCGGATTTTCCAACAGTTTAAACAATAAGCGACAGTGCGTATGATTTTAAGATGATTAAACGTGAAACTTACTATAGGTTTGCTATAATTACTCTTTTACCTTTCAGGGCCTAAGGGGGTTCCCTTCTGCTATCGAAGAAATGTCTTACCTGTTAATCAGTTGCTGTACACCTTCTGAATAAAGATTATTTAAATTTTTGGCTGGTTTTATTTTTTTATTTGATTGGTAATGATCTTGAAATGCTAGAGATCTTTATCATAATGAACATTAGACAGCTAGATGTCTCTGCTTTTGCTGTAGTATAGATATCCAGCTGAGATGGATTTGTATGCTTTAGCTGTATCAATTAAACATAGATGGAACAACAAGTCGTATTTATTACACATATGAGACAATTCAAAGTGAAACGTTCCTTAATCTATGTCCCTGCTCTAACTTAAACTAACTTAATCTACAACAAATATTGGACAGTGTCCTTGTGAGTAGTGATAAATTTAATAAAGTTAAGGTTTTGAATTTTAGTTCAAAGTACTCCCGGCACACTAAAGTTACCGTGTCACGTTATTTACTTTAAATTGGCAGACCTGTTTTTAAGTTTTGACACTTGTGGTTTGTGGTCCAGATATGGTAGCTGGCAGTTTTACAATTTAGTGCCCTATTTACTGGATCTGTATAAACTAAATAGGCCTTGGATGCCCAAACGGATTTCGACCAATCAGGTGGCTGCTTATTATTTAGGATAAATTTTACCTTTATAGCTGGTAAGTTGATGTTGTTTTTCTGGTACCTTATTGTATTGGGCCTTGAACCATTATTCAAATGTACTGGAAATATAAATCTTCGTTTTTAATTTCGTATTTCTTTATGTATTTCAGGAGCGATCTGGACGTGGGGTTGCTTCTTTTACGACCCAATAACAACTCTCGTTTTTGTTTCGTTCCTAAGGACAAGCAGAAAATTTGTCAAACCATGGATTTCTAGATTTTCAACTGTCATAAAGGTTGGTATTTTCGCCTTTTTCCACTTTATTATGTATTTTTCCTATGAAATTATGGTATTTTTAGCTTCCTTGTTTAAAGATGAATCCTTGGATACCCATGTGTCGATATTGCGTGAGATAAATTTTTGATCTGCCGTTGGCTCGTACGAGGGATTACATGACCGTATCGAATATCACCGCACTCACTTCTTTGGAACTAATTTACATTGTGTCTGGTCATTTGACTAGACTGGAGGTTTTACAGGTTTGTTTTAAATTAATTGATTACAAATTTTATAAAAATTTATATAAATAAAGTCCATCTTTGTTTAACTGTAGTTGACCATCGTTCAACCTCTGTTTAAAACATACATCTGGCAGCTGTTAAGTCATTGATTATTTTAAAGAAATATTGCACGATGTTTTTATTTCATTTACGCCTTTAATTTATTTATTTTTGGTTTGTTTTAGCGTAGCTGACGCTTTGTTTACCTAAGGCTCGTTGACTTCGCTTGCCACAATAGGTGTCTCACAGCTGATTTAACAAATGGTTTTAAGATATTATATCCTTTTTTGAACTTGTATTTATTTCATGAGTATACTATACGTAAGTTTCTCGTTCTAGTTTTATTAGGAGGAATTTTCATTTTACCCTGGTTTGAATTGAATTTATTTTTTTTTTAATTTTATTAATTTATTAGTGGGGTTTTGGTTTAAAATACATGACAGTATTTTCTATCAATCGCCGTTTAAAGTAATTTAATACGCCCAAGTGAGCAGCTAAGCAAAATAATTCAATGGAAATCGTCACTTTTTCTACCTAACCCAAGTGAGTGAGTTAATAAAGGTAAGTACACTTTGTATTTGCTCACTCATTAAAATACTTTAAAAGGCGCAAATGGATATTTAATTAATTAACTAATTAATTTAATTGCGGGGCTGTCTCAAGGTAGAAAAATGTGTGAATTAAATTTTCTCGGTTGGAACCCATCTCTTGGCCGCGACTGTACAAGCGCACTACTTTTCCTGTGGACGACAAAGTAATTAATGCTGACTAACCTGTCAAACATGAAAAATTATACAATTAGTCTAATTGCGTACAAAAAACTTGATATACCTTGAAAGGAAATATGTAATCATAGTAATGATAACGTAATCAATCCATCGTTGATTTCACGTAAAAAAAATTCTCATTGTTTGATGAACTGAAATAAAAATATTAGTCATATCGGAAACAAAAGCACTCGAAGGTAATTAAAGCATAAGTACTGTGTTTGCCTGGCATACTTGGCCACTGTATATCGCGGACAGGGTTCGATCCCCAACTCCGACACTAGGAACGGTGAATAATGGACGTGTGCCTGCTTTTTCGCCGGATATATCAAGTTAGCACTACCACTTTAAAATTTTTAAATCGCTTGCGCCCCATTAATTGTAGCTTTTTTGTTGCGATTTTGTTGCGGAAAGAAAAAATTTGTAGATCTTCATTTTTTAAAAATAACCTATGCTAACGTGACACGTACAAAAATCGCTTTAAAAAGTGCAGACACATTTGTTTATCATAAAAATAATTTGTTGCGATTTTGTTGCGCACGACTACTACGAATAAATTAATTTAAAAAAATTTTTTGTTCAATAATTTCTGGTGATGCGAATTGGATGGTTAAGATAGCATTAAAACTCATGAAAGTCCCTTTAAAAAATGCAGAAATAATAATTTTAGCATGGAGAAATTGTTACAAAGATAAAACACAAAGTTTGCAATAGCAATAAAGGACGAAATTTTCAGATAACAGGTTTAAAATGATTTTGTGGACAAAACGTAGAATTATGTAATTTATATTGAGAACATTTTGTTGTTTAGTTGTAGAAGCTATTTATGCGAAAACTTTATTATTTCTCGGTGCAACAAATTCGTACACGATACGCCAGTGTATTGAAGTGAAAAACACATGGAGAAATTTGCATTTGCGAAGGTTATTCGTAGGAGTAGTACCAGGTTGCTATGATAATTCACGATTTTATCGAATTTTGCCAAAATTTTTTTCGCAACAAATTTTATCTCGGCGCAACAAATTTTATCTCGGCGCAACAAATTTTATCTCGGCGCAACAAATTATAATATTATTTATTTAAGTTGCTTTCTAGATAGTATTTATTTGTTAACATGTAAGAGATTTAACATATTTTAAATCTAGTTTACCATTAAAATCCGGTTCTCTTCAGCGTCGATTATTTTGAATTATTGACGTCGAAACGTGGAAGAGAAACTTGAAAGGAAAGCCCAATTGTTTACTTTATTAAGTAAACATAACCTTATTTGACAAATGTCAGTTGTATTAGAATCAACTCATGGCTGCCTCTGTTGGTAATTTTGTCAGAACATCCACGCCTACTCGAAATCAACCAACACTGAGCACTTTCAAATGGTGTACTTAGTATTTAATATATGGACAGGGTGTTTCATTAATAATTGTACAAAGAGAAATCACATATTCCCGAGGTCAAAATAAATCGATTGGACCAAACTTACCTCTATACCAAAATGCTTCCTAAGGGAGCTACAGGCCCCTAAATGTGGGCCCCTGAAGACGGTTTTTATTTATTATCTCCGAAACTGTTCAAGTTAAAGTAATGAAATTTTGCACATCCACTAAACATTCTAAGCCTAACAAAATGAGGTAAATATCATCTCAAAATTTTTACCAAGGGTGGGTCAAGCTGTAGGGGTGGGGGGTAAAAATTACCGCAACTTTTTTATTTGTAATTTTTTTTGAGTTTTGACTTCAAATTATGAATTATCAGAGTTTTTCACAAAGAAAATGCCCTCTTGTGCAACTTTGATCGGAGGCACCGTTTTCGAGATAAATTCATTTTAATATTCAAATGCATGCTCTAACTAAAATGATTAGGGAACTAATTTTTTGCTTTTCGCGTTGAAACAAAATTTAAGCATTTTGAGCAGTTGTTAAAATAAATAAGAAAATCTTGGTTTAATCTGGCTCTTAAATTTAGTCCACTTACTCCACTTATCTAATCATTTTAGAGCATGCATTTGAATATTAAAATGAATTTATCTCGAAAACGGTGCCTCCGATCGAAGTTGCACAAGAGGGCATTTTCTTTGTGAAAAACTCTGACAATTCATAATTTGAAGTCAAAACTCAAAAAAATTTACAAATAAAATAGTTGCGGTAATTTTTACCCCCCACCCCTGCAGCTTCACCCACCCTTGGTAAAAATTTTGAGATGATATTTACCTCATTTTGTTAGGCTTAGAATGTTTAGTGGATGTGCAAAATTTCATTACTTTAACTTCAACAGTTTCGGAGATAATAAATAAAAACCGTCTTCAGGGACCCACATTTAGGGGCCTGTAGCTCCCTTAGGAAGCATTTTGGTATAGAGGTAAGTTTGGTCCAATCGATTTATTTTTACCTCGGGAATATGTGATTTCTTTTTGTACAATTATTAATGAGAAACACCCTGTATAAGTGAGGTTAATTTTTTAATATCATTGGTAAACGAGATTTAAAATTATTGTATTTATTCTAGCAAGTGCGATATAGGTTAAAGTCTAAAATTATATGTTTATCTCCAATATTTTGGAATTATTCAGATTATATATTAATATTAGAGGAAAAGACGAAGGATGATTTTTGTAAGGTTTCGTACCAAGGTAAAAGTGTACGATTCATGTGATGATATTTATTGTGACTTGAGGACTAACTAGGTATAAAATTGTTATTTAAAATCAGTTTTATATGTCTTCAGGCCACTGTGTCAAAAAAACATTCGTAACTTTTTACAGACCTTAGTAACAGTCCTTCCTCTACCATTAACGAATATTTGTGAAAAGCGACTTTTAGAAAATAATAGTTAAAAAATGACTTACCATATTCTAGGACTGAATAGGGACTTTTCATATTCTTGGTTTTAATAATAAACCTCTTCCTTTTAAATAATATTAACCCAAGAAGTATTGTCTAATGAACCACAAGCTAAAAACACGGCACTGCATCGCTTTAAAACATGCACTATTCACATATATTTATTAATCGAAATTTAAATACCGTTTATATTTACAGACACGCCATAGATAATAATTAAACGACCACAGCACAAAAACACAACAAGACATAGGTAACACATAACCTAAAAAGCCCAGAATAAACAGAAGACAGACGCATACGCTGTGCCGCTGTGTCTGGTGAATTCGTGGAATCGGGTAAGCGGCGAAGTCGGCAACTTAGCAACAACAAACGACGGGTTCCGTTCGGGCCAATTCGGCTGACCTAATTAGAACCCGAAGTCGAAGTAGTAGTAGTAGTAGTAGTAGGGAGTAGTGGAAGTGATATACATGCAGACAGACGTGTTTTTAAACGTGGGCAAATAATTATTTAAATAATCAAAAATGGCTTGTGTGTTTTCTAAGAAATCATGTGATGAGAGACGTTCAACCTTCAAGGTGAGTAATATTTACTAAATTTATACAAGTATTTGAGTACTATGGGCATTTTTCAATATTCACCGGTGAGTACACCGGTCCAACCGGTTTCTCACCGAGTCGTTTCAGAATTGACCGATTAGCGAAAATGAGGTGTTTCTAAATTTACCAGTGTAATCAGCTGTTTCAACCGGTTAGGCACCGCATCCACCTTGAGTTGGAATTCGGTTGATATCTCAGTGGTTTTAATAACCTCACTTTTAATTTTAATAATTTTGTGTTTTGTGTCATTTTGTGAAGGCTGAAAATTGTACATGTTTTTATTAAAATAGAGTCCTGGAAACCCGTATTCAACGCAAAAGGAGTCATGTTAAATGGAAATAATAGTATTACAATGTATTTAGTACATAGCCCGTTACGGTAAAATATTTTATTTAAAAAAAGTTCAATATAAGTAATTTTTTTGATTAAGTTGAACTGATCAAATTTTGTCCTGCTTGTCCGGAAATGTTTTTGAAAATCAGAAGGTGTATAATTTAAAACAATATTTTCAATAAAATTTTTAATCTTATATGTTTTTTGAGTTCAATCTTGTTGGCAATTTTCTCTAACAATTCCTCATCAGAAGAAGACTCGTTAGAACTGCTGCCATTAGTTTGTTTTTTTTTCATCTTCTGCAATATTACCATACCGACTGCTTTATTGGCCATGTTGTAATAATACAAATATGTGAAAAGGCAACGAAATTCTGATAAAAAACAGAAAGCACAACGAAACTTTCCGAGCACAAAATGTTATTTTAAATGTTTTGTATACAAACAAATGTCAAAGTTGTCAACAGGAAACAGCTAGGAACCGAGAACTTTAACCGAAGCGTTTCAAAATTATTAATCAAACACATGCAACCGGACATTCACCGGAAAAAAATATTCTAAACCGGTTCCTTCAACCGGTAAATGTGACGGTGAATTTTGAAAAATGCCCTATAATTAAATTAAACATTTTATTATGATTACCCATGTTTGGTAGATAGATATGGTGCTTATTTGTTAAAAAATATGGTACCGGTGGTACCGTGGCGCTTATGATAGTCTAGTCTATAAAAATTTTGAGGTTACTTTAACACCTCGTTAGATTTATTGAAGGAAAATAGATGGAAAAAATGAAATATTAACATTTTTTCGCACCTGATTTGTAGCTCATTTGAAGGGGTTTTCTGTAGTAACAGATCGTCCGTTGTTAAAATTTAATTCCACACCAAGATATTTTCTCGTGGTGCTTCGTAGGTTAACGGTGCCGTGGCAAATTTACTAGCAAATAAACTAAGCGGTAAGGTCTATTCTTAGGCTGCATTCGATACGCAGGTATACCACGGTCTGACCTGTTGAAAGGGTTCGGACCGTGTGGTCGGACTTAATCAGCTGAGCGGTCAAAGTGGTCGTGTTTTAAAATCAGACTTGTGCGGTCAGAATCGTTCGATTCGTGGTCGAACCCTACTTTGTTTTACAATATTAAAAATAGCGTCGCAACCTCACTTACCTCACACGTTTGTTGAAATTGAACACCATAGTGGAGCCAAGATTGTTTTTTTTATTAGCATTGATGATAATTATTTCCTTATTTCTAATTAATTTTAACGTCCATAACCGCAAACAAAATTTTGACTTGACAACAGACCAACGCGTTCGACGTATATGTTTATGCGTTCGACAGCACAGTTAGTCCGACCAAAGTAGGCATACCCGCATTAGTCAGCAGTCGAATGCAGCCTTAGTTTATTGTATAACGATACATATAGAAAAGGTATATTGTAAATAAATAGCCTTCGGCAGGGTCGAAATCATTGTCACGCTGCTCCCAATCTTGGGAAAATAGAGGTATCACTCTTCAGTCCGTAGCTCTTATCTACAAAAATAGGTTCAACTATTAGTATTAAAAAATCATCTTGCAAAAATAGAGGGCTCACCTGATTAGGATAATGGAAGTTCGATAGTGGTTAAAAAGGGAATTTATTTACTGTCGTTCCTGGATATTTCGTTGGTCAAGTCTTCCTCTGTGGTGTTTCTGCGATATCAGGGTGATAACTGTCTTGTACTGGGTAATTATATTCCACTTTTGGCTGGTAACACCACTAGACATCGTCTGGAATACTGCAAGATAGGATATTTATTAAATAATTTTAACTGTCAACGAGCTTGAGGACATGCAAAATAGATACGAACATAATGCACAACTGTACTAGCAATAACTCTGTAGACTTACCTCACTTTGGCCACAGGAACAGTATTTATTTGTGCACTTTAGGTTTGCTTCATAGATAAGATATTTATAATAGTTTGCTTGTAGCTGAAGTAAGGTTACCTGTCATCAGTGTTGCCGCAGTCAATTTTACAGATGTACCAACGACTTACCGAAAAATGTACTAAATTGTACTAAAAGGAATTATGTCGCTAATTAAAAGCTAAAATGATTTTTTTACGGTGACAGGATAAACTATGTGTTGTGAATCGGTTGCAACATGAACTGTGTAGTGTGCAGTGGTCATTTCTTAAACATTAAAATGATAAAATCAACAAATATTTTATTTATTTTTTACTTTTCAACATCCCTTAATTTAACCGATCTTGGCCGGTAATGTCGGTATGCCGGTAATATAGGCTGCTATAGATGCGGGTGTTTTCCTTTCCCGCCTTTCTCTTTTATTTGAATGTATATGAGAGCGAACGATTGCTGTTTTCCTATGAAAACACGGTATACTTACTTACACGTATGTACCTAATCGATGTAAAAAATAATTTATTGAGGAATCCATGTCATTCCATGTACGCTTTGCGTTCATATGGAAAATGTACTAAATTAAGACGAATTTCTAGCAAAATGTACTTTTGTACTTTCACACTAAAAATGTACTAAATTTAGTACAATTGTACTAAAACGGCATCCCTGCCTGTCATGTTTCATGTTGGTAGTTATTTCGACCGCGGTACGTTCGCTAGTTCTATGTGCAGGATCTGTTCGTTGCGACCGTCAAACCGTGGAGTCGTAAGGGATATATCGTGAAGGGTTGACAGGGAAGCACATGACCATGTCGTGATGTTGGTGGTTTTAGTTGGGTTTGTATGTCAGGGTTATGTAAATAATGTTTTCTGTAAGATTCATATCGTTGGTTAAAATAAAACAGTACCGATTTGCTCTGGAGGTACTCTTGGATAACTCGGAGTGGACGGCAGAACGAACTAGGGAGACGAAACCAACGCATTCCAGAATCCCAATCATATATTCGACATTGTAACATACTGAGGAAATCACTAGTCTTCTCACTTCGTAAATTTAAGGGTACACGATTCTGGAACCTACAATCACTAATTTGCGAGATATCTGGCGAAAAATCTGCACCAATATTACAAATAAACTCGCTGAAAGCCTCAGTTTGAGAAACCGGTTTCCGCCTGTTTATTCTCATTCGTTTATCAATAAACAAGCGCAATAAAAGACAATAGCATGCACAGAGCAAATATAAAACTACCTACATATTCCCCGAACGTCGACGGAAACTGCCGCTTCGCAGAGAAAAAAACTTAGTTACGATTACGAATCCAAGTAGGAAAATTAGATTAAACTCACAAGGGTGTTCTGACCATTTCAATCTCGTTAATTTAAAAGTCCGCGTTGATGTGACGGGAATAAAGACGTCCGCTTAAGGAGCGCCGAGGAAAAGGTTAAAAGGTCGTCCCGATGCAATGCATAGCCTGGGCAATGAGGCAGGAACGTTCTCGGTTTATAGGGGATACATTTGCATTTTAAAACGTTTTCTTTGTGCAAATTCTTGACGTAAAAACAAGTTCTAAGGGAATTTTTTAATGTGGGGTAGTTTATGACTGGAGGCCGGACCTGGGCAGGTGATGACGTCAGGATCAGGGCCGTCCCCAGCAGTTTGACCATCATATATATATATATATATATATATAAAAGAACATATATTAAATATTTTTGTTTTTTATCTCCTCCTGGTAAACTCATAAAGATCCTGGTGGATTACGTTTGAGGATATCATTGCGCGCCATTCTTTTACTCTCAAAACAACAATAAGCTCCAAGCTTTTATGTTCATTGTACCTTGCAGTTCTCTGCGCCATTTATATCTATTGTTTGACAGCTAACTGTCAACATCGAAAACTCCCGGAGATTCCCTCCACTTAGGACCCCATTTCCTGTCCTTTACCCGTGGAATTGGCACATTTGTCTGATCCCATCAAATCTCCACGAAACCATTAACGTTAGATTATATCCACAGATAGCTAAAGGCACGTTTCCACGGGTCGATCTGAGTTTAACAATTTGGGTCGATTATTGAATCGAAAGCAAATTGATATCATGATATAAATCATTGGATGATATCATATCAATGGATCCAATGATATGATCCTAAAGGGGGTCATAATTACATGTCGTGGTGTATTTATTATTTATTATTATTATTATTATTATTACTAGACGATCAATTTGATCATCTACAATATCTACCTATATCAATAGTGCCCATTATATGATCCAATAGGACCTTCCAATAGGGTCATCAGTAGGATCATTCCAATAGGATCATCCAATAGGATCTAATATCCTATTGGATCATAATTATCGTGGAAAGATGGTTGAGTTTAAGATGCCAGCGCCAAAACGGCCAATCTACGAACTGATTAGTGGGTCAATAAAGCTTGAGATTTAAAACCGAACGTTTAGTAACTTTAGGAAACTTTGTTTTCTTTATTTTTGTGAGGATGATGACTTTTATAGGGGTATCTTCGTGTTACTTATATACTACGGGTTTGAGGTTATGTTTTGCTGAGTACTTTCGCACTTCGCGGCGCTTAACTAGCCCCTAACTAATTCACAATTACCGCAACGACGTCCCTGACGATTGGCCGGTCAAGACTCTAGCTCCGTCTCTGTATCGCGACGTCCCGACGCTGCGCTGCCCAATCAACTCTCTCGCTCAGTCGAACTCTCTGACTCCGCGGCTCGGACGTACTGTCTCTTTCCGCGCTGGTAGAACTCTCTCGTACCCCGCGGTTAACCGCTGACTCGGCCCTTTTGTGCCTCGATTTCCCCCAACATACGTTCAGGCGAGTCCACTCACGCAATATCGTCTATCCAGCAATTTCCTTGGGAACCGATTCGTATGGTCCTCTCCCTTCGAAATTTTCAACTCCCCGTGATAAGATAAATTTATCTAAACATGAGTTCCGTTGCCGCCGTCATAACAAACTCAACCAATTACTTCTTATATACCCCGTGGCACAAAATAAAATTAATTTTTACATTATTATTAATAGCTATTTCCCTTCTTTTATAAAATTTATACAATTAATTTTCTCTAGCGCGAAGACGTTAATTATATTTGTATTGTATTTGCCTTGTAGCTGATTATTATTTAATGCTGAACTTGAGAAATTTCGATATTTCAGTGGGTATCTAAGTGTCTAAATATAAGTAACCTTCAGGAAGTACACGAAATGAGATTCAATATATCCCAGATATCGAAAATAACTAGAATTCGATTAGCTTTAATAAAGGAAATGGAACGTGAGCTGAGACGTTAGGAGAATTTAACTCATTTATTTTTATAGTATTCTCAAAATCGCATTACCTCGCAAAATAAGCTTTTGATGGAATTATGAAGAAACTTACTCGCTTTGTTGGAACACATTATCGTACGCAAATATACCAGGTATAGGTAGAAAAATTTACACCCCGTTTCACGAACAGTGCAACACCAATATTCATTTCTTAGCATGATGTATTGTGTGTTGCGAAACGCCATGTATATATGTTTGCCTACATGCCTAATTATTTATTGAAACGTAAATATTGCTTATGATATTTTTTATTAATATTAAAATTTTATTCTTTGTTTTCGGAATTTACTTTTATTTTAATTTTTAGTTTCCCTGTACATAGCAAATAATATATGATGTTTCACTTACTTTACTCTTTTCTAAGGCTCATCTGGGTTCCTTGAATGTATTAAAATTTTATTTATTCACTTGATATTGTCTAAATGGATTTTATTTAATTTGTATCTTGTGTTACCTAACTTATTGCATAAATTTTATCAAGTGTATACCATGTTGCATATACTTTAGTATGGACAAGTAAATAGAAGATCCCTGCGTTATCTTTTCAACTATTCCTTTAATTTATCCTTGAAATAAATTGCAGATTTAAACATTCACATATCAACAACGTTAGTGATCGTTCAGTTTTGTGTACAACTAATATTATCCCTGCTAACTTATACTGAAGAATGCGAGTTTCATTTTGGATTTTGGTTTTTAATATTCTCCATATGGATTTGATTTGCTATACTGCCCATTTATGCAACATTGATTACTACAGTGAACGATAAGAAAAATTCAACTACGAAATGACTAACTTTGTATATTACGTTAGTGAAACATTATATAAACCCTGCAATGGCATTTATTCTTTTACTTGATTAAAATTCATTCTTTTTTATTATATGTGATTTTATATCACTACAATATGCGTTGTTATATACGGGGATCTGTAATGTTGGTTCTCTATATTTTTATCTTCACGAAGCAGATGTTGTTTATAAGGTATATAAATAACTATCTGTTTATTTATTTATATTGAATGAACTCATTTCACATTACAAACCGATAAATACACGGATCTGTGTTAATGGTTGCATACCAACGAAGGGGCGTAAAAAAACTGAAACTTAAAATTGTCCATTTTTATGGATTCCAAAATGAAATAAGTCACCAACTAATAGAGTTTTATGGCAGTTATGCACCCGATGGTATTTTTGATTAAATACATACCAAATACAGGGTGAACCCCAACTTATTTAATTCCAATTAAATTTGTTCGGAAGTCTGCGGAACGCATATTTTTTATACCGTTTGTTTACACAAGCACATCAAACTTTATTAGCGGCTTTTTGTGAAGTTTTTTCAAAAAATGGCGTTTTGTCCATATTACCCGATTATTTATGGCGATTAAAACGCTAGTTAGATAATAAAAATTATTTGGTTACCTAGATAATTAAATAAGTTTTTAATTAATCTGATTCTCTGGAAAATACACCAAGAGCTTAAAAGTAAATAACAAATCATATTTCGACAAACTTCGTAATAAAGTTTAAACTTTATGGAGTTTATTTTCATCCTGTCTCATCACTTTCATGTTGAAATGTTTATATCTTCCTAAAAACGGACTTGATCTTAACGTTTTTGGCATCACATGAAAGCCCGTTCTTTCCATTACATGTCTTAAAGTTAAATTGCCTTGTGGGTTTCACAGGGCGATTACTGATTACTCTTTACAAAATTGCAAATCCAAAAGGCAAGCGCGAATTTTCTCGTCAATGATTTCGGTTGGAACGTTTATTTTGACCATCAGTTTATTTGTGCGTGCATTCTTTGTGCGAGATGATAGGTGTCTCGTATAGCATGACAAATAACTCATAAATTAAGTCGAATTTTCCTGTACAAATAGACAAATTAATTTTGCAGGAGGTCGGGCAGGCCTTCTGTTTCTTCACAAATGAATAATGAAAACAAATACGCCGATATTGGATTGCGACGTAAATGTTTCTGGCAAGCACAAAAGCTTGTAGGTTGATCGAAGATCAACTTACAGGGTGAGGGAGCAACAAATGCGAGAGATCTTAAATAAATATGATGGGTTTTCGTAGATATTAATATAGTATGTCGGGGTATGAAGTCATTATTTAATAATGTTTTGTCCTTAAATTATGAAAAACGTACCAAATTCACATTTTTTGTGTATGAAACGCTCACAATCCCAGACAAAGTATCAGCATCGCCTAAGCAAATGTCCGCAGTACAATTATCGGGTTGTATTACTGGTTGCAGCGTGGGCTCTAATGTAAACAGGTAAACTGGTAAACTAGAAAGTTATTAAAGCCAGAGGCGACTATCTTGACTTTACCCGTTTAATTTATAATACTCGATCTAGCTGGCAGCACAGGCAACTAGTCCATTCTTGAGTTTACTCCGCGGTCATTTAAATTAGACAAACATGTGCGACGATGCCAGACACTACAGCAGATATATTGATCGAGATATGCCTATTTATGTCAGAATTTATGGATTTCAGCTAAGGGACGCTTAGGTGAAGTATTTCCAATAAGCAAAATCGATATACTCAAGAATATACTATACAGGGTGATAAGAAAGAAAAAACCACTAAAAGCTTGGTAAGCTCTACATTTGGTGTCGTGTAACCTACCTTGTATCTCTCACGATAAGTGGGACAACCTGTATATTGCCAACAACTTTGTGTATTTCATGTTACATTTGTATATTTGAAATGTAATGCTTCAAAGTGTAATTAAGGGCAAGGGAGAGAAACATACCGAATTAAGATTAATGAAAATCTATCATTCAATATATTTCATTGGCGCAATTACCACTTGATACAAATTCATTGGGCATGCAATATTCAATCCGCCCTATAAATATCCATAAAACCGAACGAAATGAAGATAATAAATTAATTCTGCTTTCGTTCGATTGATGACGTGGACAATTCAGTACAAATATTCAATTAAAGGCTTGGGATTTTTTTCCATGCCAGATTCGGTCGATGGCTACAGCCAGCTGGTAAATCGAAGCTGATCTGTTTGAAAACAATCATACGCTACGTACGCTCGTACGCTCACATGAATTATATTTTATTTCAAAATGACTTTGACGAGGATAGAAAACTGTATACCTCGTTTTTACAAATGTTTCAATAAATCATTGTCTCGTTAGTAGAGTCCGGCCGCTACAAGAACAAGCCAGGGGCGTTGCAACGGCTGCGCTAGCTTTGGCGATACTGTAACGCGCACACCCCGTATATATAAAAAAAAAAACTAAAACTTTTACTATTACCAGAGACCCTATTTCAGGTTCACTCACAAAACGAAACTTATATGGGGTTAGTAAACTCAAAATGACTTACCCAAAAGCTTCTAGATATCCTAATTGGCAATTACCTTCACTAAAATTATACGCTGAACTCTATCAACTTTAAAACCGCCCACCGACGCGCGGTCTCTGTATCACTTTCGCACTCCGCGGCGCTTATCTAGCCCCTAGGAAATTCGCAAATTGCCGCGACGACGTCCCTGACATCGGCCGGTCAAAACTCTAGTTCCGTCTCTATATCGTGACGTCCCGACGCTGCGCTGCCCGAACAATTTCCGCGCTGGTCAAACTGTCTCGCACGAACTGTCTTCCGCGACTTGGGTCAACTCTGCCCTGTGACTCCGTCGAACTGTATTAGTGGTTCTTCTCTACGTACCCCGCGGTTAACCGCTGACTTCAGCCCTTTTTCGCCCAATATACGTTCAGGCGAGTCCACTCGCAATTTCGCGTAGCCAGCAGTTCCTTGGGAACCGACTCGTATAGTCCTTTCCCATCGAAAGTTTCAACTCCCCGTGATAAGATAAAGTTATTCTAAATATGAATTTCCTGTTGCAGTAGTCATAACAAAAATTCAACCAATTACTTCTTGCTACGAACGACACAAAAGCTTATTTTAGAATAGCTTCCATTTTCTCGTCTACCACATAAAATCTAGCTAGTAGATGTTCTTTTCTCGTTGTTCTCATTTCTTAAATTACTTGTAAAAACAAGCAACTGTATGGGGGAATATAATGTAAACAACAGATAGAGTGCTTCGAACATATTATTGAGTTAAATTTTCTACCACTATTAATCGTTTTTGTCCGGTAACAACAGACGTGTCTGGTTAAATAACAACACGTCAACAAAAGCAATATTTACAGATGTGGCTGAGTTGCAGCAGAAACGACCGATAAATAACAAAATATAAATAGATATTAATTGAAGTATTTTTACGATCAATGAAATCTGCATTTTTGCGTAAGAGTAAATATTATTAATAAAAACATTCTTCTAAGGTACTGTGTGGAAGTTATTCCTCACCAAGTTTCTGACGCATATTCGCACAAATATAAATTTTTCCGAGAATTTTTCTATTTAAGCACCTGTCGGTGAAATTTAAAATAAGTTTTAAAATAGAGATATATATATCTAAATATATATATACTATATATATACAATTACAATAAACCGACTTCTAAAGTGACTATTAGACTGTGATCGATGTTTTGCATCTAATTCTGTTTACGCCAAAGATAATAACCTCCACCTGTAATGCACCCTCTTATTTCTAGCACGCCATCGATGAAAATTCATATATTCGCTAACGCCAACTCGACGCATAATAATTTCCTCAAATAAAAAAAAGGAATATGGAAAAAGCTAAAGCGTGCCCTCAGTCACTAAAAATATTCTCGTCTGTGCCATTTTAGGGAATTACAGCACTTTAAAATTTAAATTTGGGCCGTATTGCGCCTAAATGGCGAAAGTAACTTTCCTCATTTTATCCCCATGGAAAACATATGCGGCGTTCGGCGAACAAGTACCTGGATAAAAACTAACAATATTTGATGCTCCTACCTCGGGTGCTCAAGTAGGTGAGGGTGGCTCGGAAAATATTGAACTCATTTGAATTTCATATAGGGAATATTTTTCAATAGCTTTTTCATGCTGAAAATGAACACAGATAATACACGACCGTACACCACGTGACCAAAATTAGGCAACCAGGTATACGTTTTGATTCTCCGCATATGCAATATCGTTGATAGTGTGTATGGTTGTCTAATTATGCGGTCACGTGGTTTGCAATCATTTATGAAGACTGTTTATTGAAGTAATACGAATATTGATTTTACGGGGTGTTAATGAAACACGAGACAAGCCTTGTTTTAATACTTCAATATGAATAAAATCAAATACAGTTTCTGCACGATTTGCTTTTGCGAAAAAATAATGATTTCGACCCAATTCCTAAAAATTTATCAACTCAATCGTAGTAGAGGAGTCGCATATAAACCTTCCAGGTCTGAAATTTTATAACACATATTTTCTGACAAGACCCTATTTTTTGCTCTATAACAATAAATAAGCAGTTCCGCAATCCACTGCCGATTCTGCCATTCACTTCATTCATCGGAAGATCGGAAAAACATCAATGCGGCGTGATAGCGCCTTAAACTATAAAGCTTTCCAAAATTCTTCGCTCATATCCCTTGTCCTTCCTCGCAGAACTACTTTCATAAAGAATTCGTGGGATAATTCTTTAGTAAGTAATAAAACTAAGCAATATGTTTAATTTATGAATTGTTAATTAATATATTATTATTTAATATTATATATACATATAATATATATATATATATATATATATATATATATATATATATATATATATATATATATATATACGTATATATATATATATATATATATATATATATATATATATATATATATATATATTCATCGTTTCAACGCTGTATACCTTATGGTCAAAGTTTTGAGAACTTTGTCCCCTTTACATCGTGTTTATACATTCTCAGCATGAACCTCCTTAGATCCCCCACTTTGAAATCAGTTTGGATCAGAATCTCGTCTTCGATGATAATGCAGCGCCTTAACTATAAACTGCAACTAAGTCGCCCCAAATCCTTGTTCTCTAACATGTAACGTGTAATTTCGTGAGTGGCTTATTTAGCTACGGAGCGCATTAATATTGCTTTATCGCAAGCAGCCCCGGCACGAAGTACGCGAGTAAAATTCACACGTTTCCGACGTAATTTCGCTTAGCATGTCGTATGCACATCCGTTTTAATGATTCCATGTAGCGCAATATGGATCGCTTCCTGCAGTTCCTGCCGATGATGGGCGATTGAAATTTATCTGCATTTATTCTGCCCACCAAGTAATAAAATAAATAATTTAGACATTGCATCCTCAGATTTGTGCTCTTACTATAGCTAGATAATGGTAGTAGTTTTGCCGCAGCTATACGGCTTGTAATAAAAAAATACTGAGGATACTTAGGGCCTATAAGGCCAGACGCTGCCCTCAGCTCAGCTCTCACGTATATATTTTTTATAGCACTACACCACATAGAAAGTGAATTGACGTCGATTGCTTTTATTTATTAAAATTGTAATTGGTCTACCTGTGCGAGCATGTCGACGAAATGAAAGCCCGAGGTAATTTTCACAGGCTATCGGTGGCTACTCTGCTGCCGAGGAATAGCACTGACCGTAACTTTTTATTACTTCACATCTTTTTTTTCTCCACAAACAATTCGCCTCTGAGCTCTGAGTTACTATCCAAGAAGCTTGAGACATAACAAGAAAGTGCCCAAATTTGTAATTCTAAAGTAAGTAAGAAATCCAAGAGAGTCTCGGTTAAATATTTATTTTAAAACAAGAGAGTGGAAGTTAAATATTTATTCTAAAACTAGTGAGAAACCAAAGTTTGCACAAGTTAATTATTCATTCGAAAACGAGTGAGAAACTCAAAAGAACTGAAGTAAAGTATCTATTCTAAAAGAAGTGAGAAACTCAAGGGAGCAGAGGTTGAACATTTATTCTAAAGGAAGTGAGAAACCCAAGAGAGCAAAAGATAAATATTTATTCTAAAGGAATTAAGAAACCGAAAAGGACAGATGTCGATTATGTATTCTAAAGGAACGGAAGTGAGAAACTCAAGAGAGCAGAAGTTAATTATTTATTCCATAAGGAGTGAGAAACTCAAGAGTACAAAAATTAAATACATACATTTATTCTAAAAGAAGTGAGAATCTCAAGGGAGCAGCAGTTAATTATTTATTCTAAAGGAGTGAGAACAGAAGTTAAATATATTTATTCTAAAAGTAGTGAGAAACTAAAAAAAGAGTAAAATGATTAATTTTTATTTAATAATGTTAATAATATCGACGACAGGCAGAACGTGAACACTCTGTAAGAATAATACATTACAATATGCAAAAATAAACAAACCATATTTCACTTACCAAAGAACTAGGGGTCTCGAAATTTTTTCTGGTCTATTAATTAATATTAATATTTGAGAAAGTCTCTGTCAATTGGCAAATAAATTATAGTGGAAGATTCTATTACTAGCTCATAAGTTATAATTTGGATAAAAGCTTTTGACACTGCTTTTTTTTCAGGTTAAGCCAATGGACGAACTATTAGGGAAAGAAACAGATATTCAAGTGTGTTGTAGTTTCGACATTCATACCATGGACGACAAAGTGCATCGGGAGTGTAGATAGATAGATAGGAGATGCAGACAGATAGATAGATAGATAGATAGAGATAGATGGAAGTGCATCGGGAGTGTAGATAGATAGATAGGAGATGCAGACAGATAGATAGATAGATAGATGGACATATCTAAATCCGTCTACTACTTCTTGTTGCTGGTGCTTGTTGGTATACATATATCCAACAAGTTCCAGTGGTGAGGGCAGTGGTTAGGATTGGGTATCGTTCATAGTTCCTCTATCGTAAGACGGTCTCACGATTCGATTTTAGTTGATCAGCTTATTAGTGGATCAACAAAAATCGAACGAAAATAGGTGTGAGAACATATGTTTAAGATTAAACTTGAAGCATATGTTCCCACAGCTATTTTCGTTCGATTTTTGTCGATCCACTAAAGTTGATCAACTAGAATCGATCGTGAGTACGCGCCTGTAGAGCGAACCCGGTTTCGTCAAACCAGAGCCGAGATCTCGACGAGTATCTTGTCAATATCTTTGTTATTTCTAAAATAGCTGGGTTATTACAAGTGTTAAGGCTTGTAACTGTATTCGGGGATTTTTTGGGTGCTTCGGAGCCCAGAAAAGCAGTTAGTAGGCTCTGGTTTTCGCGTGCGAGTGATGGTACTATGGAGACGAACCGCTTTAGGGAAAGGAGATAAAGGCATGTATTGTTATATTATCCAATTATTATTCTTACTAATTTGTATTTTTCTATATGTAGGTAGGTTCCGAACGAGTTAGGATATGGTGAAAACATCGTAAGGTAAATATACATAACCACTGTTTATATCCTATTTATTTTGATCACGAGAAGGACCACTATGTGTTTAGATATCTTCTAGCAAAATAAGAAAAACCTGTTTTTACCAATCAGTCAAAACGTCGTGTCGTCCTTCCCAGATCAAAATGATCGAAAGGATTGTTCAATAAAAAAAAATTATTGAGTTTCAATCAAAATCAGTTAATAAAATATTCTTTAGTACAAGTAGGACCGGTATTGTTTTTTTTTCAAAAAAGTATTAGTGTTATTATTAAATAGGTATTTAACTATTTTCTCTTTTGTTTCAGGGTGAGTGGTAGGGTTTATATTGTGCCCCCTTAAAATGTATCGTAAAAGGGAGAGGGGGTGCAAAAGAAAAACGTTTAAAAATGGTATGTCTTAACCACCTGGCAATTATTTAACTTTGTTACCTATTATTATCAATTTATATAATAATTATTGATACTGCTTGCTTATTCCACAGGAGAGCGCTCGTCAACAAAGATAATACCAACGTGTGCGTCCTTTAGCACTAGCCTAGAAGGTAAGTCCTGTAGTGCAGTTTTACCGTTAGATGAGTAACTATTTTCTCCTTTGTTTCATGGTGAGCCTTGAAAAGCGACAGTGTTTGAGATGTGAAACATCATCAAAATCATCAAAACGAAATAATTTATGCCTTGGAACTTGCCTAGATGGTAGGTATGGTTAACCTTTTGGAGCGTTATTATTAGACTAATTGTTTCTTCTTTTGTTCCAGGGCCAGTTTTATAAGTGGTAGTGGTTAAATTGCGCCACAACGGGACGTACCGCAAAAGGGAGAGAAAGGTGTTTCAGGCAGATTTCAGAACGAAGTGGAATATGGTGAAGTGGTAAGATATCATGATCTAATAATTAGCAAATAGCATCTCTAAAGACTGACGCGTATTGATTTGTCCTGCGCAACGTGATAATGAATAAAAAGAAAAATAAATGTGCAATGTGAGTGTCGACTGTTGTAAGTATTTGTGAATTTAACATTATACAGGGTTGTTCAGAATTTACCGATTACACTTCGGGAACTAATAGAGAACCTACGTTAAAATAAATGAACTTTCTTAAATAAACTTATATCTAAAATCGAATAGTTTCTGAGATACAGGGGGTCAAAGTTTAATTTAAAAAAAAAAAAATTTTAAATATAATCTTAATTAGTTGAGGTATTTTTACGAAACTTGCTTGACGAATTAACAGTAACAAGTAACGTTTTCCGAAAAAAATTCGACTTTCTAATTTATACAGTGGAGGAGTATTCAAGAATCTAATTTATAGCTTTGCAGAACGTTTTCTGAACCAATTTTTTGGACAAAGCTTTGGGTTATGACAAAAATGCCGAGAATCTTTTTTATTAAGAAATAATTGTAGTTCTTAAAAATTTTAATTTTTTAAAATTTATCGAGTGGCGTGTCACTATTTTTTAACAAATAAAAATTTAAAAAGTGAATACTCCGCCACTGTATAAATGCCTTAAACCTTCCATAGTGCGTTGCGAAGCGCCTTTACTCCTGAGGGTAAGTAAAATTCAGCAGCTCTTGTACTATATAGTAAAACTGATTTTCCATAATCATATCATTAGTTTGAAACTGAATTACCCGAAATCTGTGCACCTTCTCTGTGTGGCAATCTAATTTTCGATTTAATCAGGCTCTCGACAGTTTACATTTATAACCTTTCAGTGCCTAATGAGATAATAAATAGGGAGCTTTGTTCGTCGATACGCCTGAATTAAGTTGGCTGCTCTGGTAATCACATCTGTCAGATTTAACCTCTGTGACACTTGTTAAGTAAGGTTATGTTGCCCGAGTTTGAGGTTAGAGTTTGTGATTGACGAATGAAGTAAATACAAAACAAACTGAAGTAAGCAATAAACACTAGCTGGACCAGTATTAGTTCATCTGCAACCTTGACAATGATAAAGTCACTGTAGTAATAAATCAATGCCGGACCAAATAATATTATTCATCATCGTTGTTATTGTGTTAAATAGCACGACATAATACGTTTAAATCGAGTGAATTAGTAAACATGATATGATGCATTTAGTACGAACAAGCGACTCCCTGGATGTACTAGATATATTGTTAAATTTATATGTAAATTAACATTGTCGCTCGGGACTTTCAGCTAAATGCATTTCATTCATGCTAACGTAATTACGTAGTCCATACGCGAATTATGCAGTTAATGCAGATATGTACACGTGCGTCATAATATGGTTTATTATTATTTGTTCGTTAGTTGATTTCACTTGGCAGATGGTTTTATTTGAGAGAAGTTGCGCTATGGTGCTCCCTTGCAACAAAATTAAGGAGATTTTTAGAAGCATATTCCAAAATTTAAATCACGTTGTTGAGGGACGAAGCACATTTTTTTTATTGGCTGTAGAAACGAGCTTATTTCGGGTATTAGTGCTCTGCACTCAGACAGAAATTATTTATTTATATATATATATATATATATATATATATATATATATATATGTATATATATATATATATATATATATATATATATATATATATATATATATATATATATATATATATATATATATATATATATATATATATATATATATATATATATATATTATATATACAATATATATACAATATATATACAATATATATATATAATATATATACAATATATATACAATAAATCACCTCCATGTTGATAAATTGCAACATTAGAGAAAACAACAAGACACGGCAAAGTTAACAAATCAGCTTGTAAAGCGGCAAACCCAAAAATAAAGCGGTATTTACTACCACTACGTAAAATATTTTTAAGCGGTTCATATTTCAACGTCACAATCTTTTTAGCGGTGGGATTATTTTTCAATTTTTTTTAATGAGAGCTATATATCCGCAACTCTCGCGTTACGTATTTCATGAGGACGCCAATAATGAATTACAGCCGACTCTCAGTTGGCTGTGAACCACAGAGCTTGAAAAAGTGAAGGCGCACACGTGATAAATGTGCAGATTAAATAAAACATATCAACCCAGTTTTTGAAAATACAATAATCCGAGCAGACGTTGTGTATTTTAGGATCACTGTAAATTACAGCTTTGTTTAGTTTTTGTCGAGTATATTTATTCGTATATTCGTCATTTTGCTAAACGACAAAAAATATATGAGGTTAAATGGCTCTTGCAACATCCCCCCCCCCCCTTGTCGCTAATACCTGTATAAATATTATCTTTAGCTGTTCTAAAGCGGAGAAAGAGAGAATTCGCTTTAATGGCCCATAAGTTCTTTTCAGAGCCTGTAGTGGACAGCATTAGTTGTGACGCCACGCGGTTATGCAACCCAACGTACAAGAAATACAGAATTGTCATAAATGATTATAAACCACGCGCTTAAATATAGGCAACCAATTTTACATTTTGCTTCTTCTGCATTATAGTACCACTAAGTGTGTACATGGTTGCCTAATTCCATGGTCACGTGGTTTACAATCATTTACGAAGTTATTTTAATTATTCTGTTCTGAAAAAATCTCCTCCCACATAAGCAACGAATAAAAATCGCTGTTGGAAAATTTATGGTCCTGAGAAACTTTGCACAAAAGCCGATTTAAAGCGCGACTTTGACGAGTGTAAGGGCTTGCCTGAAATGCAATTATTGCCATTCATACGCAAATACGCACACACAATTTTCCCAAATGAAAATCTCGTTTATGCTCCCCATGATCCCCACAAGCCCCTCTTAAGTCGGTACGGCCGCAGTGATAACAACGGATAATCCACTTACCTTCTCTCGCGTTCTTTCCGTTGCAGTTTCTTTTTTTTGAACGCCTTTTTGACACGCAGCAAGAGGAAGGCTGCCCGGTCGATCGTAAGAGCAGAATATTGTTTCTTCTCCTCCATCGTGAATAAATTAAACTTCCGCAGATTTAATAGGATTCTCCCAGTTGATCCGGCTGGATTAAATCTGGAAAAAAAAGTTTTATTCTATTAAAGAAACTTTTGCAGTTTGAATCTGTAACGGGGCCGGATATTGCTAAGTCGTTTTGTTGGATAAATAATTAGAGTCGGCAGGCGACAAGATGCGAAAAGAAAACCTAAAGAGTATATATATATGTATGTATATATATATATTTTTTCTATTTACTGGTAACGTTATTTAATGTAAAGATCAAAGAGTAGATAAGATAAGAGGTGCCACCTCCTTAATTCTTATCCATGACCAGGACAACTTTACCCTTAGCTGCATATTCATAAAGCAGTTGTACCCAATGAATGGGCGCCATAAATTACACATCCTACAAATTGAATTGTTTTCAACTCTCAACTCTCGACGCGTATACAGGCATCAAGAATTACTTCCGCAGTTCCCAGTGTACCGCCCAGCTTCCTTCCTCTGGCCGTAACACCTGCAGCATCATACAAAAAAGTTTTATCTTCCACTCTCGCCGCAACCATTAATTCTGCACCCTTTCGGGGTTGATAAGTAAATACACTGCCGTCTACAGATGTGTTGTTGGATAGTTTTTGTTCTTGCCGGTAAAAAAAAGGAAGTGTGCGTTTTACTAACCAAAATGTGGCGTATTTTTGTTTTTGCTTATTTCAAATACTTGTGGTTATCAATAGAACTTTTGAGGTTATGTTTTGGCCCATTTTTTTAAATGGCAGCTCCTAACAGAAACAAATATTCACATAAAATAAACAAACAGTAAATTGGCCATTATGTAGGCATTTATTATGTTTGTAGCGCTATATAAACACAAGTTACGGCCAATACTGTTAATATTTGTCGCGCTGCCGTAATTATGATGAATGCACAGCAAAATTTAGAATGGAGCTGCATCGTAAATTGTGCCTTGCACACGACATCGACGTTGAGCGATGGCTCGCCGGCAAAATGCAATGAAATATGTTGTCCTGCACGCCCACGACACGGTAGCTTTATTTGCCACGTTGTTGGTGTTTCCATCGGAGCAAATTACAAAGCCAGTGAGGTTACAATGGGTATTAGAGGTCTGCACTCAAAGAGAAATTATTTTGTGTGGAGTTTCATCACATTTTTTGGGAGACGAAAGTGGCGCAGCAATGACTATAATTTCGCAACAGCATATATATATATATATATATATATATATATATATATATATATATATATATATATATATATATATATATATATATATATATATATATATATATATATACATGTATAATATTGTATATATATATATATATATACACAGTCCACACGCCTACGCAACAGTTGCCTATTGATATTTTACCAAAAAATCGGTTTATATTTAGCCAAACAAAGACAACTAATCCCGCAAAAAATACTCGAGGAATCCAATCTTGAGCAGCTTAAAATTGAAATTAATTCTGCGGGCTTCCGTCGACCGGCACTATCCAGAATTAATTCCACAAGGCAAACGCCTGTAAACGCTTATTAAAACTATAGAAGACTCGAAAGGAAATTTAATTTAATTTTAATACTCGTAGTTAATCTCGAGATATTGGTTTTCTACCAAGTCAAGTAGTTATTCGTTAAATTTATTTTCAGCGCTCTGACGCTCACAAGTAAGGACTAAAACAGAGAGTAAAATAAACAAACTAAAGATGTTTACATCGCCCTCATTCAGCTCCAACATCCAGTTATTCGTTAAACTTACATAACTTATTCGCGTTTCAAAAACTTACCAAACACATTTCTTATACTTTACCTCTAACAGTGCTCGAAAATCACGTGACATTGAACTCAAAACTCGAAACTAAACCGCATCCCATCGAGGGCGAGTTCCTCTCATCAAAGCAGCCCCAGGTCCGATCCCTTCAACTCGTTATTGCATAAATAAAATGATCAAACATAAAAGTTCCAATTAAACCCGGCTCCTCTCCCATTCGCACCATAATATTTAATGTACCCAAAGCTGTATCAAACTTATACGATGCCGTAAAAATACACCATCAATGATACATATTTTTCTTTATTACGTATTAAATATTTGATGATTCCGGCTACAGAGTCGGAAATGAAAGGGAGCCCTGGAAACATTGTATCGTTTGCCCTGTTAATTTTCAGACCGCATTTCACGGTAAATCAATTGGGCCAACGCTCGAGATTACATCGCCGACCACCATCGCCATATATACAAATTATTTCCATACATAAAGTACACTCGCGTGATAAATGGGGATGTATTGGTTGACGATATTGCCAGTACAACGAGCGGAGAAATCAATATCTGGTATACGGGTGTTTTAGTCGTTTTCTGTTTCATTGGCGGGTATGTCCTCAAAGTCGTTAATGTCAGGAAGTTCTAAGATCCGTTGTCTTCATCCTAAGACCTCTGGCTCAACACAGTATCTTCTGCGCACTTCACGCGATTGCCTCAAATATTTGGAGCAATTTTCTTTTGTCTTGTTCCTAAAAGTATGAGGAACTGGCTCCAATAAGATGCTGTGGTGTGAGGCTCTCTCCATAATCAATGTTGAAGGTTCAGCAAAATTCGGTATTGGTTTTTCCAAGACTCGCTTTTGGAAGAATCATCTAATCGAAGGCCACTGCAAACTTAGGAGGCACTTATCACTGATAGATATGGAGGAAGATCCTACCAAGGGTTTTGGGATAGATGAAGAAACATCCTTGAAGCATTCAGAAGACTGAGATTTGCTTCTGGAGGAAGAAAGGGACTACCTCAGTTGGAAGGACGCCCTGACCATTAGGTCGAGAAGGTTTGAAGATGAAGCAACTGTGGTAAATGGTTGAAGGAATGGCGAGGGGTAAGTAAAACTAAGTCCCAGAAACTAATTCTGATTCTCCCTCAGCAGAATCAAAAGGAGTTCGACTAGTTTCTGCTTGACTGTATCTTGAGGAGTAGTCCTTATCTGCAGTGTTTGGTCGCTCAAAGGAAGAGCTTGCGTGAAGATTACTATCATCAGTGAACAGAGTTTGTGAAAATAAGTTGTTAAAATAAAGTAGGGACAAAGTAGGAGTTGAAACAGTTTCCTGCTTTGACATTTTCAAGGTCACGTAACTAGAAAATTTTGGTTGGTACTACCTGGTTAACTAGCGGTAGTTCTGTCATATTTTTGACAAATAAAAATAATTGTCATTGTGACAGTGATAGAGTGCAACGTTGAAGGAAGATATTTCCAAGATGCAAATTGTTTTGGATGGACCAATTCATGTGAGGAACAAAGGCAATAGTGAATTGTGCGAAAAATTAGGTCACCAGCAGATTCAGTAAGTAGGTACTACAAGTGATATAGAGAGTAAATTTTAGCATGTTTCTTTAAAAGGTATAATTGTTGAAGATACGACTTTTTTTGGAAAACGAGGAAGACAGCGAGGTTTGGTTGGTCAAGATTGAAAGATGACTCATCACACTCTGACGTCTATTTATTGGTATACAGCTTCCTTTTCTACGACTCAACTTTTGACGTACTGGATATTAGATTGTGGAACGTTGCCTCATCAAATATGTAAGTAATCTTCATATTTTGACAGTAGTGACTTCAAGAGAAAAATCGTAGCTGATTTTTCAGCAAAAACTGGAGCTTCAATGTGTTTCCCATTGAAGGTTTGGTTAACTCATGTCTTGCTGGTTTATCCAGAGAAGCTATAGAACGAAGCGTTACACAAAGCGAATGATTTAAGCCCAACTGAACCTACTGTCAATTTCGTTGATTCAAAGCTCTCTTGGAGCCAATGGTTTCTGTAACCGTGGCCAAAAGGAACTGAGTTGGAGATGGTGTCAGTTGTAGAGCTGGTATAAGAAAAGAATCATATATTAAATTCTGGAGTAAAGTATCATTTCCCCTCTTGGTTAATACTGTTGTAGCGCAGGGAGGGCAAAAAAACAATTGCGGGAGGAAAATATGCATTTATCCCGCACGAATAACTCTTTTTCACTACCTGCGCACAGAAAGCTGTAATTTCTACTACCTGCGCACAAGAAGTAGCATTTTTTTTTACCTGCTCGCAGGAAGTAGCGTCTTCTTCTAGCATTTTGAAGTTAAAAGAGAGCTGGCAGTAGATAATGAAGGGAATAGCATACTTGCTTCACTCCTACCAGTAAACTTCATTCACATATGATTATACAGTTCTCTCCCATAATAACTCTTGTCTACTACCTGCGCACAAAAAGTAGCATTTTTTTCTATCTGCGCGCAGGAAGTAACGTTTTCTTCTAGCATTTTGAAGTTAAAAGAGAGCTGGCAGTAGATAATGAAGGGAATAGCATACTTGCTTCACTTCTACCAGTAAACTTCATTCACATATGATTATACAGTTCTCTCCCACAATAACTCTCGTCTACTACCTGCGCACAAAAAGTAGCATTTTTTTCTATCTGCGCGCAGGAATTAGCGTTTTCTTCTAGCATTTTGGAGTTAAAAGAGAGCTGGCAGTAGATAATGAAGGGAATAGCATACTTGCTTCACTCCTACCAGTAAACTTCATTCACATATGATTATACAGTTCTCTCCCATAATAACTCTTGTCTACTATCTGCGCACAAAAAGTAGCATTTTTTTCTATGTGCGCGCAGGAAGTAGCGTTTTCTTCTAGCATTCTGGAGTTAAAAGAGAGCTGGCAGTAGATAATGAAGGGAATAGCATACTTGCTTCACTCCTACCAGTAAACTTCATTCACATATGATTATACAGTTCTCTCCCATAATAACTCTTGTCTACTATCTGCGCACAAAAAGTAGCATTTTTTTCTATCTGCGCGCAGGAAATAGCGTTTTCTTCTACCATTTTGAAGTTAAAAGAGAGCTGGCAGTAGATAATGAAGGGAATAGCATACTTGATTGACTCCTACCAGTAAACTTCATTCACATATGATTTTACAGTTCTCTCCCATAATAACTCTTGTCTACTACCTGCGCACAAAAAGTAGCATTTTTTTCTATGTGCGCGCAGGAAGTAGCGTTTTCTTGTAGCATTTTGAAGTTAGAGAGCTGGCAGTAGATAATGAAGGGAATAGCATACTTGCTTCACTCCTACCAATAAACTTCATTCACATATGATTATACAGTTCTCTCCCACAATAACTCTTGTCTACTACCTGCGCACAAAAAGTAGCATTTTTTTCTATCTGCGCGCAGGAAGTAGCGTTTTCTTCCAGTACTTTGAAGTTAAAAGATAACTGGCAGTATATAATGAAGGGAATAGCATACCTATGGGAGGAAATTATACATTCCTCTCCCATAATAACTCTTATCTACTACCTGCGCATATAAAGTAGCATTCTTCCCGCATTTTGAGGTTAAGAGTGCTGGCGCTACGTAGGTTATGAAGTGAATTGTATACTTCTAATGATAAAATTGACCAAAGGAAGGAAACTTTTTTCTACGATAACTCTTTTTTACTACCTGCGCGCAGCAAGTAGAATTTTGTTTCCGCGTTTTGAGATTGAAGCAGTGCCAATGGTAGGCAATAAAGTGAAAACTTAATAAGCTTTTTTTTCTTCCACTGGAGGAAATTACTTCATTTGTTTTTGATACAACCCATCATAGGCAAATTCAAACAATCTAGGTAGCATACTTACCTAACCTAACTTATTTTATAGATAATTACTTATACAAAATACACCCTAAATTTTCATAATAGATTAAGAAAACGCACGAGAACTCTCGATCGATCCGAGCAGAAAATGTATGCGCTCCTTAAGGCGTCCCTTTCGCCCTCAGAAAGAATTCCCATATACAACAGTCCTCGACCTTGAATTAAGTTATCCTATTAAACATTTGCCTTCTCCTAAGGATGTCAAGGCTGCCGAAGTTATCCCTAACTATGTCCCGGATTAAGGAACATAATCGACGCTAACTCATGACTGGGCCCCATCTCATAAAGAGCGGACCCTTCCGTTGTCTAGATTTATTCTGAAAGTTGCCGAAATGTGCGAGTAGTACAGGAAGGGGCAAGTGATTCGATACAAAGTTTTGGGGGAAGTTGAGAAACGCTCGAGTTTCGCCAACCAGGCTGCCATCGTCTTGAAGACGTTCAAACTGATCTAATCACCTAGCAACGAGCGTAGTATTAGCAAATATATAAATAGAAAGTACCGTCGTAAAAGGAGTTTATTTCGAACGATACTATTGACGATTTATTTTTTTTTTCTGCAGGGTTTGGGGCGCAGTCGGTGAAGCAAGTTAAATTCAAATGTACAGGATAATCCCCTAAAACGTGCCTGAATATTCATATTTCAAAAAGTGAGCGCTTAATTTATATTCAAAAAGGGTACGGATTTTATTGGAAAAAACAGACTCGTGAAAATCCTCCAAGTTTCTATAAGAGTTCTGTTACCTTAGAATACTTGGAACAGCTATGGATGATGGCTAGGCAATTTGCGTGAGTAACAATCGTCGAAGTAATCGTCAGGCGGCGGGATATTTTTGTTAGGCCACCCCCCACATAATGAAAATCCAAGAATAAAAAAAATGTCATTTTCAGCCATTTACTTTGACGTTTGAAGTTGACGTGTGAATAAGAACACCAAAATTAAATTGTTGTTAAAACACTGTCGTTTCATGAGTATTCGGGAACGCCTGAAATTAGCATATGAGAATGTGGCTTACAGTGCAGATAAAACTTGGAGCAACGAACTTTGTAGTCTACAAAAACTTAACATGGACCTTTACAGTAAAGAGAGTCAGCTTCAGCAACCGATAAATGTAGATTTAAGGCCTAGAACTGTAAGAGATTGTATCCCTGCTAGTAAATTAGCCAAGTATTCTAATTATGAGTATAACGACTCGCGAGAGTTGTCGTACACAACGAATGATTTTAGACAAGCCCCTAGTTTATTTTTTACTGATGAATTTAAAAGTGATCGAGACAAAGAGCCGTGGATGTTGGAGGACGTGGACAATTTTTACAAGTGGTACACAAATTATCACGTGCATTTATTTGAGGACAACCAAGAACGATCGCAGGATAAATGTAAGTGTAATAGTGCCGTATACGAATCCCCTTTTTTTAAAATAAACTCATTGCCGGAATATTTGTTAAAACTGCAGATATCGAAGGACACCCTTAAGAAACTTTGGGATGCCAAAAATTTCGATCCAAAGAGCTTAATGTTTCGCAGCCTCCAGTCTATAAAAGGAGAATCCTTGATAGTGTACAAGTCCCCTGCGGGGCAGTTCTACGTGTCCGATTACGACGATCTCACAAGGGAACTGAAGGAAGACTACTACGAATGGTTCCAAGATGACTTTGAGTTTCACGGTGACATTGACCACTTGAATATAATATCGAATTCCTTCAAAAAGCAGAACGAAAAAACCGAAATTCCGTTACTGGACAATCAGACCGACTCAGCTCAGCAACGGAGGCTGTACTCGGCCGTCCTCCAAGGATTCTCCTCGAACAAGATCGCGCCGCAGAGCAGCGAGGGACAGATGACGATTTTGAAGCGAAACATAAGTAAGACTGAAAAGCAGATAAGCGAAAAAGTAGGTATTATTAGTGAGTTAGGCAAGAAGAAGGCTAGTGAGGAAGTCGCAAAACTGGAAATCAACAATGCTTCTCCAGAGAAAATTTTTAGTAAATCAACACCAAACACGTTTGTTACCAAAAGTGTTCAAACAACCTCGTCAACGACCGAAGTGGGTATTACTAGTGCAGTCTTTTCAACTCCAAACAAAGTAAATAGTATTAATTACCAACATGAAAGCAGTTCCCAAAACAACCGTTTTTATTCCAACAACTTTTTGACCAATATATCCCCCGTTGTTCCCAACCAGCCTGTCACGACAAGATACAGGCAAAGTTACGTCCCAAACAACTACCACTACCCGTCGTTTTACATGTTCATCCAAAATTCCTTCCAGCAGCAGAATTTTTTACAACCACCGTCGTTTTATAACCCCTTGATGTTGCAAAGGACAGTACCCACGAGCTACGACAGGACTGTGCCGCAGAGGACGTTGCAATTGCCCCAGGGATACGTCGTGCCGACTTCGAATTTCGTCACGCAAAGCCAGTACGCGCCAGGCAACTTCCAGCGTTTCGATAGCCAAATATTCAAGCCCAAAGTCAAGACGAAAGTGGACAACTTGACGAGCAAGCGCACGCGTTCCGGAAGCGTGATGGCTTTGGGCACGAATATTAAAAAATCGAACGACTTCTCCTCTTGCTCGAGCTTCAAAACTGGCCTTATGATGTCGTCAAACACCTCGGTTGCTGATCCGCTTGCGTCCAACAAAGAAATCGACGACCTGGTGTCGCGGACGGTCGACTTGGTCCTGGAGGAGGGAAGAACCGAAAAAATTGTACCCGTCTCGGGTAGCCACTCGGACGAGCTAGAACGGCAGGCGCTGGAACAGTACACCAACTCCAACGACAACGTCTATCAAGAACTGGAGAGGCAGGCGGCTGAGGAATATGAGGATTGTTCGGAAAACTACAAAAACCCCCCGAATTGTAGATTTTTGTTCGGGGGGTTTTTTAACCATTGTAGATTTTTAATATGTTACGGATAGGTTTATTAAATGCTTAGTTATCACGTCGAATCTTTAAGAATGAAATTCGCAATTAATTAAAAGTAATTGTTTAAATATTTTACGTAATAAAAAATATAGACCGTAAACTAAATGTTGTTAAATTGTGAAAATTAATATAATTGTTATTTAAATAAAAATGGCTCTTATTTTAGCGTCGTTCTTTCAGTTTTTACGCCCTACTTTTCATACGACCTGCCAATAACTTAATCAAGCCGACAACAGCGCCGGCTGTCACAAATTCTAACCTCAATTTAAACAGACATAACCTCAATTCAGTCAGTTTAAGAATGAAATTCGCAATTAATTAAAAGTAATTGTTTAAATATTTTACGTAATAAAGAATATAGACCGTAAACTAAATGTTGTTAAATTGTGAAAATTAATATAATTGTTATTTAAATAAAAATGGCTCTTATTTTAGCATCGTTCTTTCAGTTCGTCTATTTTACGCACTACTTTTCATACGACCTGCCAATAACTTAATCAAGCCGGCAACAGCGCCGGCTGTCACAAATTCTAACCTCAATTTAAACAGACATAACCTCAATTCAGTCAGTTTAAGAATAAAATTCACAATTAATTAAAAGTAATTGTTTAAATATTTCACGTAAGAAAGAATATAGATCGTAAACTAAATGTTGTTAAATTGTGAAAATTAATATAATTGTTATTTAAATAAAAATGGCTCTTATTTTAGCACCGTTCTTTCAGTTCGTCTATTTTACGCCCTACTTTTCATACGACCTGTCAATAACTTAATCAAGCCGGCAACAGCGCCGGCTGTCACTAATTCTAACCTCAATTTAAACAGACATAACCTCAATTCAGTCAGTTTAAGAATGATATTCGCAATTAATTGAAAGTAATTGTTTAAATATTTTACGTAATAAAAAATATAGACCGTAAACTAATGTTGTTAAATTGTGAAAATTAATATAATTGTTATTCAAATAAAAATGGCTCTTATTTTAGCATCGTTCTTTCAGTTCGTGTATTTTACGCACTACTTTTCATACGACCTGCCAATAACTTAATCAAGCCGGCAACAGCGCCGGCTGTCACAAATTCTAACCTCAATTTAAACAGACATAACCTCAATTCAGTCAGTTTAAGAATGAAATTTGCAATTAATTAAAAGTAATTGTTTAAATATTTTACGTAATAAAGAATGTAAACTAAATGTTGTTAAATTGTGAAAATTAATATAATTATTGTTATTTAAATAAAAATGGCTCTTATTTTAGCACCGTTCTTTCAGTTCGTCTATTTTACGCCCTACTTTTCATACGACCTGCCAATAACTTAATCAAGCCGGCAACAGCGCCGGCTGTCACTAATTCTAACCTCAATTTAAACAGACATAACCTCAATTCAGTCAAACAGTGATTAATCTAGGGGAGTTTTATGTCGCTGATTACGAATATGGGGGTATTTTTTCAGAGCCGTTGTGACTGTTATTTTAATAAAAGAACGTTTAGCTTCTGTTTGCTACTAAATAAATTTTTAACTTGTTAACGCAGCTGTAAACGTGCAACAAACAAACCAATTAATTAAAATAATCTGCAAAAACATGCACTTCCAACACAACATAATCAACCGAATTGAAAACCTTTCCATTAACACATGCAATAATTAAATAATAAAATTCCTTTGTTTATCAAACTTGCAAAATTACGATATGCTATTTTCGTCCGCCTATCAACCGTGAACCTCGATTAAAATTTCACACGCAAACCAGGGAAGACACGGGCGACTTTTTTTTTCAGCGCAAACACATCAAGTGTCGCATATTTCGGTAAATACTCAAAGTTCCTTTGACGAGCCCCGACACGTTCATCTCATTTCAACATCCTTACAAGGACAATCGCGTCAGGATCCAAATTAATAGACATGTCAGGTATCAAGTCAACTATGAAATTTCGACCGAATCTCACGGCACACTAGAGTTAGGTACATTCAAGGGTGCGGTCACATTGTTATCCCAGCCCGATATTAATAGAGGAACTGCTATCTGTGCGGTAATGAGGATTGCGATTGGTTTGTCGAGTACAGGATGGTCCAACTGTAGCTATTTTGATGGTAACCCAATTCTATTATTGGAGCAGTACAAATGCTTACAAATTGCAAAACGCAAACGTAGTATGAATAGCGACAAGGAACTTATTCCAAATGGTTAGATTCATGAATCTCTCATGGTAATAATGAAAAAAAGAACGTGGCTGAAAACGCAGGAGCGAGAAAAGGAGTAGAACTCCGGACAAGCCCAGGGATCCCAGTTGGAAACGTAAGTCGGAATCTAAAGAGAGAGAAAGCTCTGATAAGGATCGGAGAAGACCGGGATAGAAGATAGAAGCTCAAGAGGGAGCAAAGAGTAGAAGAGGCACAAAGACAAGAAAGATTCTGAAGAGAGAAGGAACCGAGATAAGAAAGAAAGACACAAAAAGGAGAGCAAAGAAGAGAAGCCGAAGTAGGAATTTAAGTAAGTAATATCCAAAATCGTTGTGGATGAGTCTGAAGAGGAGAAAATTAGAAATGAGAACAAGACACTGGAAGAAATCGAGGAGGAAAGTAGGCTAGAAGAAGAGATTATTAGCGAAAAGAACAGGCAAGAAGCCCTGAGAGAAGAAGAAATGTTAGAAGCAGTTAAGGAAGAAAGGAGAAGATAGATGGCAGTAGAAGAAAGGTGGCAGTAGAAAAAAGGCGGAGGAATATTATTGAAGAAAAAAGAAAGAGGATGGAAGAAGAAAAAATCCATCATACTCCAGGACCAGAAGAACCAAAAGCTGATCTGTACGAAGATATCAGAGGAAATAGGCGCTGCAGTGATGGAAAGTTATGGTAAAATTGACAATCTCTCGCATAAAGAGTAGTAATGAAAAAAATAACGTGGCTGAAAACGTAGGCGCGAGAAAAGGAGTAGAACTCCGGAAAAAGCCAGGAATTCCAGTTGGAAACGTAAGTCGGAATCTAAAGTGAGAGAAAGCTCTGATAAGGATCGGAGAAGGAGGAGAGATTCCTCAGATGGAGAAGACCGGGATAGAAGATAGAAGATCAAGAGGTAGCAAAGAGAAGAAGAAGCACAAAGACAAGAAAGATTCTGAAAAGAGAAGGAAGCGAGATAAAAAAGAAAAACGCAAAAAAGATAGTAAAGAAGAGAAGCCGAAGTAGGAACTTAAGTAAGTAATATCCAAAAACGTTGTGGATGAACCTGAAGTGGAGAAAATTAGAAATGAGCACAAGAAACTGGAAGAAATCGAGGAGGAAAGGAGGCTAGAAGAAGAGATCAATAGCGAAAAGAACAGGCAAGAAGCCCTGAGTGAAGAAGCAGTTAAGGAAGAAAGGAGGAGAAAGATGACAGTAGAAGAAAGGAGGAATATTATGGAAGAAAAAAGAAAGAGGATGGAAGAAGAAGAAATCCATCATACTCCAGGACCAGAAGAACCAAACCAGATCTGTACGAAGATATCAGATGAAATAGACACTACAGTATTGGGAACTTTTGGCAAAATTGACGTCAATGTAAGAAGAGAAAGGATGCAGAGAAAAACGTGCTTGAATTGCTTACAACCGACACGGATCTAAGGATGGAAGTAGACAAAAGCGATACCTTAGCTCCTGTTCCTAAGAAATCAAAAAGGGAAGTGGAAGAAGATGGACAATTACTTACGAGCCCAAAGATAGTCACAAGTCTGATTCTAAATAATAATAATAATAATTTATTTATCTATTTGATCACAATACAATGAAATGGGATAAATCTGGAAAAGTTTGGATTCATAAAAAGCTTCTTCAGGTGTCCCGCATGGTTTTAAACCTTGGACTACTACTATTCCTTCTTATCGATGATATTACTGCTAGAAGAAGAGAGACTAGAGATCCTTAGCGAAAAGAAACGACAGGAAGCTCTGAAAAAGGAAAAAAGATTGGAAGCAGTTAAGGAAGAAAGGAAGAGAAAGATGGAAGTAGAAGAAAGGCGGAAGAAGGTAATGGGAGAATAAAAAAGAAAGAGGGTGGAAGAAGAGGTAATCCATCATACTCCCGAATCAGAAGAACCCAAGGCTGATCTATACAAGGATTTCAGAGGAAATAGATGGAAAAATTGTTATGGTAAAATTGACGATCTCTCGTATAAAGAGAAAGGAGAAGATAATCGACAACAAGAAGATGGTGACAATAAGGATTTTATAGAAGAAGGGGAAATTGAGGAATTCGAAGATGAAGGAAAAGATGCTGGGCTCTATATGTAATTAGAAGGTGCAAATCATTTACCAACAATAAAGCACTAAAAGTTCTTTACTTCTGTTACGTACATTCTAAAATGTGATTAGAAGCAGTTATGGAAGAAAGGTGGCAGTAGAAGAAAGGCGGAGGAAGATTATGGAAGAAGGAAAGAGAAAGAGGATGAAAGAAAAAGAAATCAATCATACTCCCTGACCAGAAGAACCAAACTGATCTGTACGAAGATTTCAGAGGAAGAAGATGGTGACAATGAGGACATTGTAGAAGAAGGAGAAATTGAGGATGAAAAGAAAGACGTGCTTGAATTGCATACAACCGACATGGATCTAAAGGCGGAAATGGATGAACGCGATATCTTAGCTCCTGTTCCTGAGAAATCAAAATGGGTGGTGGAAGAAGATTACTTATGAGCCCAAAGATAGTCACAAGTCTGATTATAAATAATAATAATAATAATTTATTCATCCATTTGAACACAATACAATGAAATGGGACAAATCTGGAAAAGTTTGGATTCATGTAAAGTTACTTCAGGTGTCCTGCATGGTTTAACGCTTGGACTACTTCTATTTCATCTTATCGATGATATTACCGCTAGAAGAAGAGAAGAGAGACTAGAGATCGTTAGCAAAAAGAAACAATAAGAGGCTTTGAAAGAGGAAAACAGATTAGAAGCAGTTAAGGAAGAAAGGAGGAGAAATATGGAAGTAGAAGAAAGGCGGAGGAAGGTTATGGAAGAAGAAAGAAGATAGAAGAAGAAGAAACCCATTTTCTCCCAAACCAGAAGAACCAAAAGCTGATCTGTACGAAGATATCAGAGGAAATAGGCGCTGCAGTGATAAAAAGTTATGGTAAAATTGACGTTCTCTCGTTGGAAGAGAAAGGAGAAGATAATCCACAACAAGAAGATGGTGACAATGAAGACATTATAGAAGAAGGGGAAATAAATAAATTCGAAGATGAAGAAAAAGACGTGAAGATGCTGGGCTCTATATATAATTAGAAGGTGGAAATCATTTACCAACATTAAAGCACTAAAAGTTCTTTACTTCTGTTACGTAAGGTCAAAACTCCAGCATGGATCTCTTATTTGGACATTCTAAAATGTGAAAATTTTTGATATCCCGGTATTAAGGTCTGTATTGGTTATTTCTGCAATAATACAATTATTTATGCTAAAAAGTCGTTTCGGCTCTCACCAAATGCAAAGAAACAGGATGTAATCGCATGGAATGACCAGCATGTTTACCGGATTTATCACCATTAGACTTCTTACGGGATTATGTGGGGAGCGGCATTTACAAAATACAGCCAGCATTTCTACATGATTTAACTGAAAAATTGTGGGGGTTTATAGAAATTTTCCTTCGGAACCGCCAGGACGTGATAAGTACTCAATGTGGGGGTGCCTATTTATCTTAACCCAACTATGAACCCATTTGTAACTAATATATTTCATTTTACCGTCTTAACTTCCTTAATAATAATAATAATAATAAATTATTATTATTATTATTATTATTAACTTTCTTAATAGTTGTGCCAATTTCAGATTTTTATATTCAGGTAGAGTTGGACTTTGTATGTCATTCAGATTCTGACACCACTTCACTACACACCACTCGACACGCATTTCGCCAACCAAGTCGGTATCATCAGGAGATGATTAAAACTAAACGATGCAGCAGAATAAGCAGAATAAGCCAGTGACGACTCTCCTTTTATTTTAATTTAAAAAATCGCCCTCCTATGCTGGATTTTAATTCCATTAAAAGAAAACTGTTTAAGTCGCCATGGTAATAAATAACGTTTCATTTAGTTTAATGAATACCCTTTTTTCGGTCAACGTAATTTTTGTTAAACGTCAACCGTGGTGCTTTTAATTGAGATATATACACCTGACAAGGACAACCTATACACGAAAAAAGTTGCCACTAATTTTAGCAGCACCAACATTATCGAGAGTAACTACTCTTGAGCTTAATTACGGCAATGGCGTCGCGAGATTATCTTATTTGGATGAATTCGACCGGGAATCGAACCTGAAACCTTCCGAGCGCCTCTACGCCCTGTTAATTAATTTGCCAAAAATACTGCGTCGCTTGCGCCGCTAATAACCCAATTAATTTGCGCTGTATTTGGTGTAATTACTGCACAATTATTTTCGGTTACGTTGACGAGGGAGGGAGCGCTGACAGCTTGTTTGGATATTCCTGAAATTTTACGCATCATTAGACGATCGGATGGTTATTTTTCTAGATAATATTATTACACGCGAAGTGTACATCAATTCCTCGTTATGGATACTTAAAAATGGGTGACATTTAAAGTGGGGGAGCATCCGCTCCCGCTTATTTTGTGGAATATTTAATGTAAACAGTGGAGCATTGAAAAGGTTTAATGGAAGTCGGGCAACGACCGGGAACTTTGGTCGGTGTGTGCTGGAATAAAACTGAAAGCGAAAATATTTATGCGCAATTTTTCAATAAAATTTATGCGTTTTTTCCAGAAAATTTTAAATTTTCTTCAATTTGGAAAGTGGAAAAATTAATCAATTTTGGTGGGGAGTCTCTACTAATAAAGGCGGTTCTAAAAAATGTTTTTTCAATCATCCCTTATTCGTGATGTTGGTGAAATTAACAACCCCCTTTTATTTTTTTATTAAAATAATTTAATGGCCTCGAATTTTGTCATATAAAAATATGCACTAAGTAGCTTGATTCATTTAGAAACTTTTTTATCTCTTTTGTTTTTTTCATGGAGCTGATAGTTTTTGAGTAAAAAAATAAAATACGCTCGATTCCCAAAGTTATTTTTCAAGTAATCGTGTGGTTCGAGTTAATTTTATTTTTTTACTCAAAAACTGTCACCTCTATGAACAAAACACAAGAGATAAAAGTTTTTCTAAATGAATCAGGCTTTCCATTGCATATTTTTATTTGACAAAATTCGCGACCAATAGAAACTTAGAATAAAAAATAAATAAGGGTTGCTGATTTCACCCATTATACCGATAAGGGATGATTGAAAAAATATTCTTTAAAAACGCTCTTATTAATAGAATATTTACGCCAAACCTTTTTTTATTACCTTTTACCAAAATTGGAAACCTAGTCGAGTATACAAACAGACCGACAGACATTTTTAAATAGCGTTTCCTTGGGATTAGTAATATCGGAAGTTAGCTATTAATTTCTTTTTTTAATTTGGAAAAAAAGTAAAAAACTGAATTTTGGTAGAAATTTTTTTAGAAATAGAAATATTTTTCTTAATCATCCCTTATTCGTAAAATGGGTGAAATCAGCAACCCTGGTCAGTTTTTTTATTATGCGTTGGAAGGCTTGATTCACTTAGAAACTCTCCTGCCTCTTTTGTTTTTTTCATGGAGCTGATAGTTTTTGAGTAAAAAAATAAAATAGGCTCGACTCGCAAAGTTATTTTTCAAGTAATCGTGTAGCTTGAGTTAATTCTATTTTTTTACTCAAAAACTGTCACCTCTATGAAGAAAATGCAAGAGATAAAAGTTTTTCTAAATGAATCAGGCTATACATTGCATATTTTTATTTGACAAAATTCGGGGCCAATAAAAAGTTAGAATAAAAAATATAATAAGGGTTGCTGATTTCGCCCATAACACCTATAAGGGATGATTGAAAAAATATTCTTTAAAAGCGCTCTTATTAATAGAATATTTTCACCAAAGCTTTTTTATTACCTTTTATGAAATTTGAGAAAAAAAATTAGACACCTAATCGAGTATACAGACAGACCGACAGGCATTTTTAAATAGCGTTTTCTTGGGATCAGTAATATCGAAGTTGGTTATTAATTTTTTTCTTTAATTTGGAAAAAGGTAGGAAATTGAATTTGGGTAGAAATTTTTTACTAATAGGAACGCTTCTAAAAAATATTTTTTCAAACATCCCTTATTCGTAAAATGTTAGAAATCAGTAGCCCTAGTCAATTTTTTTATTATGCGTTGGAAAGCTTGATTCACTTAGAAACTTTCTTGCCTCTTTTATTTTTTTCATGGAGCTGACAGTTTTTGAGTAAAAAAATAAAATAGGCTCGATTCCCAAAGTTATTTTTCAATTAATCGTGTGGATCGAATTAATTCTATTTTTTACTCAAAAACTGTCACCCCTATGAACAAAACAGAAGAGATAAAAGTTTTTTTAAATGAATCAGGCTTTCCATTGCATATTTTTGTTTGACAAAATTCGGGACCAATAGAAAGTTAGAATAAAATATAAATAGGGGTTGCTGATTTTGCCCTTTACACCGATAAGGGATGATTAAAAAAATATTCTTATTAATAGAATATTTTCACCAGAGCATATTTTATTACCTCTTACCAAATTTGAGAAAAAAATTAGGAACCTAATTTTGACCTCCATTTTTGGGGAGACGTAACTCTTTAACGAAGCTTTTGTTGACATACCTCCAAAGGAAATTTGTTTTTTATTTTAAGATACTTAATTCAGATTTTAACGGAGGTTCTTATACAGGGTGGACCAAATTGCACGTCGCAAATTCAGTAGCACATTCCTTGCGTCAAAATTAAATATTCTTATGAAGAAAGATCTGATTTTTTTTTTAAATGGTCCAGGTTGATGACGAACTGTAATGGTCATTTTCTTAATCCTTTTGGCTCCTTCCATTTATTTTCTCCTTGCCAAAACAGAAAACTGACAGCCCTTCATCGCCCTGTATTGTGAGGTAAGGAAAATACTCCCGAATATTTGTCGTATATTTCCGCAACGCGCTGTTTTATATGTAACATTTTACTTCTGAAAAGTATCGCAATATCAACAACAATGTGAAAGCTATTTGCCTCTCTGTACTAGTTTATGTAGCAGGGCCGGAGCGCTACAGTTTTAAGCGGAGTCCGAACCACTTCGTGCCACTTGCGCTCCCACAAAAAAATAAAATAGAATCAATTACCTATTATTTATTAATAAATGTCGCAACTTCTTAAAACACTCGGTATCACACCTTCAAGTAAGCCTTTGCACAGGCTGCCCCTTAATATCACCCCCGAAAAAAAATCCAAACCACGAAATTCGAACTCCCGCGGTGCACGAAGAAGCGTCTGCCGGCGTCGCGATGGCACGACTCTCCACGCGTATGGGTAAACCGGACGGGAGCGTCGCGACGACTACAACTGACATCGCGCTAGCCACGAGTTTGGCAATTCCATAGGCCCTCTGGATGGAAGGCATCGATCCGACAAATGAGAGGGGCGTGCCGTCTTCGGAAAGGTTTCTTGTAATGACTTCTGGAGGATCCAACCGAAGGGCGTCGGGAGAGTGCCGTCTCAATTACATTTGGTGTGTTTGGAGCGGCGCTTTTCAATTTTTGATGGCTGGCCTCGCGATGTCGAGGAATTTGCTCGGGGACGTCGTTTAAATGGCAGGATTCTATCGTTGGTGGGCAAGTGTCAGTAAAAGGTCACTTTTTTTGGCGTGTATATGAAACAGAAAAAATGGAGAATTTTTTATCATCACCATTTTTGTTTTCGCTAGCATTTTCTTCCAAAACAGTTTCGACTGAGGAGACCTGTCCTGCCTAAAAGTGCATGTTTCAGGCGTGCAATTAAATCGAGGGCTATCGCCCGGCTAATTAAACTATGCACGATAAAATTGGGTCCCAATCTGCAATTATCCTAAACAGTTCACCTCCAGGGTTACAGCTACGTCATTTATTTAAAATATAAAAGGTGCAACTATGCATGTGCTGTTTAAACCTGGGTGCTTGTTCGAGTGACAGACATGAAGCTCGCTTTGGTTTTGCTCCTGGCAGGCCTCTGTGCCGCTGCGGTGACCCCCGATGTTGGTAAGTGATTTTTTTTATATATTTTGCTATTTAGTTATTTTTATCTCAATAATTAGGTACTGTATCCGTTTTCCGAAAATGCTTCTATGATGTATAAAAAATGCTTTTGACGTTAATATTTTTCCTCTGTAAAATCTTTTTTTTATATAACAGTTACTTTTTCCTAAATGGAATTTTTTTCTTTGCTATTTTTCGTCCTTTGTGTTAACGCAAGTATCTTAGAAGCAGAGAGCAAAATCCAAAAATACCGAATGTGACTTTATTTGCTGAATAAAAAAATCTTTAAAAAACTGAAAATTTGTTTAGTCATCATAGTATCTCGGTTAGGAAGCATTTTCGGAGACGCAAATATACAGGGTGTTTCATAAAAAAATACTATTCTACAATATCTACTACGTCTTTTATATTCAAAAGAAAATCTATTAAAATTCCCTAAAACTTTTATTTCAACCATTTTCTTAACTTAAAAAAGACAGTTAGAGGGGGCAATTCTTCTGCGATACCTCTGTGCTTTACAATGATAGCAAAAACATATATTTAATTATTTTTAATCTATTTTTTCCAGTTATTTTAATTTTTTTATTTTTCCTGGATTTTATTTTTGAGAATAATAATATATGAAAATAAAAATTGTCTTCATATTTTGAAAGTAGGCGAAACAAACGATTTAAATGAATTTAATTTGTCACAATTTGAACTCATTATCCTCAATTTTGAATTTTTTCTTGTACCCTAAAACATGCTTTTAATTAAATAGAAAATTATTTACATCATTTTATTTATATTATTTTTTTATTATGTTTCAATTCTTTTAAGTATCGTAAATAGTAAAAGATACAAATTTGGTTAAATGGGAAAAAAGTTGCGTATTAAAGGACTAACAAAATGGCGCCTAGAAATTTTTTATGATTTTTTGTTTTTAAATTATTTAACAAAAATTAATGTTTGGATTTTTGTGGCTATTTTTTCTGGCGTTAACAGTAAAGTTAGAGCAAAACTGACAAAACCTCTTACGAAACTTTTAACGAACTTAAACATTACGTTATCAAATTTTTTATTCGATCGAGCAAACATCATCATCTTCATTTTTTAAATACGGTCCTGATTTTCTGATATAAAATTTTAGAAGCAATTTGTATCCTGTATTCAAAACAATACATCACACATTATGGTTTATTTACGTTTTGAACCTTCTTTGAACATCATTAAATATATTGTGAAGTTATGAAAAAGAAAACAAAAAAAAATTTAATTTTTTTTTTTAAATTTTTTAGTTTATGCCATAAAGTTATAACGTTTTATAATGTACAGGGTGGCACACTTAATGCGTTATGCTCTATTTTATCGGTAGTGTTTAAGGCAAATTTTTTATTGAAAAACCGGTCTAACGTAGTTTTTTTCCAAGGAATCTGATGCCACTAAGAAACAAACAATTGAGCATCCAAAAAAAATTATAGCCAAAAAACCAATTTTATTAAAAATTTTAAAATGGTGGATTTTTGTAATTTTTAGTAAAAAAATTTATATAAATTATTGTAAACAAAATCATCAAATTTATGACTTTATTTTTATAAGTTAGTCATTTCCGTGTAAACCGGAAGTGATATTTAAAATTTCAATGCATTTTTTTACTGACCTTTAATGGTCAATTAAAAAAAAAAATACAAGAAAAATCTAAAAAAAAGTTCATTGAGCCAAATGAAAAAAATGTAGATACTTTTTAATTCCAGTTCCTTATTCCCGAAAATTCCTAGTAAATCCACCACAACACAAGGTATCAATTGATTAATACAAAAACCAATATTCTTCACCACTTCAACCTTCCTGCTACTTATTTCAGGAATCGCGCAGAAACAAGAAAATGTCCTGCTACTGCTGAGCCACATCAACCAACCTACCGTCTATAAGGAACATTTGCACATTGCCGAGACCTTTAACGTCAGTGAACACATTGCAGAGTACACCGTAAGTTCCAAAGCAGCAAAAAACGCAACCCTCAAAATTGACTTAATATTTTTTGTTCTCAGAAACCGGAAGTAGTCCATGAATTCGAGCAGCTGTACCTATATGGCTTGCTGCCGAAGGGGGAGATCTTCTCCGTCATGTACGAGCAGCACCTGCACCAAGCCATATCTCTATTCAAGCTCTTTTACTACGCCAAGACCTACCAGACCTTCTATGCCACCGCCATCTGGGCACAACATCATCTCAACGAGGGGCTCTTCTTGTACGCCTACTCCGTGGCAGTGGTACACCGACCAGACATGCAGGGCGTGGTCCTTCCGCCAATCTACGAAATCTACCCCCACTATTTCTACAACGTCGAGGTGATACAGAAGGCTTACCAGTACAAGCAGGTGCACAGCCCCCACCATCCTGTCCAGGGGTACGACGAACATCTTGGTTACGTCATCCACGCGAACTACTCCGGGCACTACTTGAACTTGCACCCAGAACAATCCTTGTCTTACTATCTTGAGGATGTGGGCATCACGTCCTTCTACTACTACTACAATCTCTACTATCCGTTCTGGATGAGCAGCGCCGAATTTGGGTTTAACCCAAAGACTCGTGGATTGGAGTATTATTACCTTCACCAACAACTTTTAGCTCGCTATTACTTGGAGCGTATTTCCAACGGTTTCGGGGAGATTCCATTCATCAACTGGGATGTGCCCCTGGAAACGCCATATTATCCCTCGTTGGAGTACCCCAACGGTCTTGAATTTCCTTACAGGCCGCCATTCGCCAACTTACACGAATACTTTTACAACTACGGGCAACACTGGACGTTGACAAGTTGGTATGGATATAGCTACAGTATTGTTAATACTTGGGAGAGCAGGATTAGCGATGCCATCGATCTTGGGTTCATATATGTAAGTAAATCATAGCTATCTTTACGTCTTCTGACGCATATTTTTGCAGCACCAAGGGCAAAAAGTGGACCTGTATACGCCAGAGGGCCTGAACATCCTAGGAAACATCATTCAATCCAATCCAGACTCTCCTAATCAGAAATACATTGGACAGCTTTGGTTGTACGCTAGTCATCTCCTTGGATACTCATTCCAGCCTTTAGACACATACCAGGTCGTCCCGTCTGCCTTGGAACATTTCGAAACCGCACTGCGTGATCCAGTCTTCTACCAGTTGTACAAGAAAATTTGGCTGTATTTCTATCAGTACCTCCACCATGGTCCGTCATACACTGCCCATGACTTGATATTCCCCGGAGTGGACGTAGTGAACGTTGAAATCGATAAACTTGTGACTTATCACGAACTGGTTCACTCTGACCTGAGCAATGCTGTGTTCCTCTCGCAAGAAGAGCTATTGCAGGATTCGTTCCACGTCCACGTGGCTCAAGAGCGACTCAACCACAAACCTTTCAACTACAAGATCACTGTTAATTCTGAGCATCCAACCAAGGCCGTGGTGAAGATCTTCCTGGCTCCACTCCACGACGAGTACGATCGTTATATCAACATCAGCGAAAACCACGTGAACATGGTGATATTGGATTACTTCGTGCACGATCTTAAGGCAGGGGAGAATGTTGTCACACGCAGCTCGTATGACACTCACCTCTACGGCCCGGATGCGGTATCATACAAGGATCTGTACCAACAAGTGAAAGGAGGTCAAGGTATACATCCAGGAGCGGAAAATTACTTCAAGTTCCCAGAGAGGTGAGTTACGTATATGATTTGATTGAATCCAAATTGGTAAAGTGGATACAGTTGCCATCTAGATCAACGTAATTGAGGTTTCAGCAGTAGTTCAGCTGAACTTCTTGTCCATCGGACTCTTGCGTGATACTAACAAATGATTTTTCTAGGTACATGCTACCCCTTGGATCCACCGGAGGTGTGCCATATCAGTTCTACGTCTTCGTCTATCCGTACGTACCAAGCCAAGACCAGCACTCCTCCGTCCATCCGAGCTTATTCTATCCCTACGAAGGAGGCCACCAGTTCATCGACCACTACTCGATCGGCTATCCATTCGACAAGCCCATCGAGTACGAGTATATTTGGAACCACATTCCGAATTCCTACGTATATGAAACTTTGATCTACCATGTGGAGGATGTCAATGTCGTTCATGGGCATTAGGGTTTTACCTGATGCTTCGACTAGCTACTTTGTTATTATATTAATGTTATTATTGTATGTTTTTGTTGTTTAATATATAAGTGCATTTACCTGGGTTTATTTTTTCATTCGACCTACAAACAGGACAGGCGAAGCCATTAATGTACATTAAAAATAATATAGGGCCAAGTTCCGAACCTTGTGGAGCTCCAATAGTTACATGTGACGCATACAGTCAATTCTGTAGAGTTACTTGATCCGATTTTAGTTTAAGCAGCAGATGGATGTTTTGAAGGTCGTGTACACACCCGGGTATACAAATAGAACAGTCTTAGGCGCTGCGTGTGTGTATTCCGTTTGACATGGCTTGTAGAGTGTGTTTTAACAGCATAATGGGGTATCGCGTAGGTAACTTGATAGGGACATTGTTTCACTTTCTCGAGTGAAAATGTCAGCAACAAAGTAAACAGCGCATCGATCTCCACTGTCGTTTATCCTTGGAACAGACGCGGAGCAATAATAAGAGGTTCCTGATGAAACTCGTTTTTTTGGTGTCTGATGGCCATTATGGATTATGTGCTCATATTTGGGACAATGAGCGAAGTTGTCTTTGTTAAAAATTAAAACGTTAGCTTAGGTAACGAAAATTGCAAGAAGAAGAGTTAAATTAATTTTATGAAGAATATACTTGGGAAATATTCTTTTTCTATATTATGGCGAAGGAGCCAATGTCAATACTTAGTGGCTAATTTTCTCCTCGAATTGCAGTTTGCAATATTTTTTCCGTTTTTAATTAAGACAGAAATATTGAAAATATTCTTTGCATCGACTAACAGGAGCGAATAATAGTTTTCAAGGCATAATTGGAAGTAAACGTTGCTACAAATGTTTCATTATAGACGGTGTTTGTTTGTCATTAAATCACAAAGTATCAATTTATCAAAAATTAAACAAATATATTTTTATTATTTACCGAAGGACATTTCCATATCTTGTTTCTACGTGAAGTCATACCAATAAACCAAAACATTCTTAATTTGACTATATCATATCGTAATTATTAATTAACGATTATAATTTAAGTGAAATTATATTGTGCAGGTTATATCAGGGGGTCAAGTTCATAAATGTTTGTTACACAATTTTTTGGACATCTAAGGTAAACAAGGTTAGCGTTTTTAAGTTTATTTTCTTATGCAGTATCGGATTCATACATATCTATATACCTATATCCATTATTAATATTTTAATTAGTTTGAACTATGAATATTTTAGATTTAATTAGTTGAAGCATTATCCAATCAAAAATATAATTTCGAGCTCGTATTAGTTCCACTTAACCACATTAATATGGAGAACAAACCGTTGAGAAACAAACTTATCATTTATTTAATCCATTAAATTATTTCCTGATTTTGTAATTATAATGTGGTCGTGAGCTGTTGAATTGTTAATTAATATTAAATACTATGTTGGTTATTTAAATAAACATATTTAATGCCCTTTCCATTGTTTCCATTAAATACTACCACAGATACGGTGCTATATGTTACCTACCTCTACTACAGCGAACGTTACTAATGTCAGATGGATTTTGTTGGCAAAATGACTAGGGAGGGAAGTGCTACTGAAAAAATTATTAGTACACTACACGCCGCCGTCAATAGCAGCGGGACGTAACATTCATTTTGTTTGCCATCGTCATTGTAGCTCAACATAATATTTATTCAGTCTACTGGGATGCGCATTTTAGGTTTAAACAAAAAGTTGTATTTTTATTATAAGATACTAAGAAATTCCTATTTCTACTACTTGCTCAAGCAGAAGTATTTTATTTCCGCATTTTAGGGTTGAAAGTGTAACATTATAACATACTTTACACCTACTCTTTTAGTCTTACAATAAGGGAAGAATATGCTACTGCAAGTGGTAGAAATCAGAATTTCTATAGTATTTTATAATAAAATACTACTTTTTGCGTAAACAGAAAGTAGTATTTTTATTCTGCTCATTAGTCAAATTGTGTGGAAAGCATGTTAATGTTAAACTTTCAAGTTTAAGATGTACATATAAAATACTATATTGCGCAGAATAAAATTACTACTTTCTGTCTACACAAAAAGTAGTGTTTTATTATAAAATACTACAGAAATTCTTATTTCTACCACTTGCAGCAGCATTTTATTTCCGCATATTAGAGTTGATAGGTATAAAGTATTACACACACTTTTATTAACGCGCAGAATAAAAATCTACTTTCTGTCTACACAAAAAGTAATATTTTTATTATAAAATACTAAAATAATTCTTATTTCTACGACTAGCTCAAGCAGAAGTATTTTATTTCCGCATTTTAGGGTTGAAAGTATAACATAATAACATACTTTACACCTACATTTTTAGTCTTAAAATAAGGGATGAATATGCTACTGCAAGTGGTAGAAATCAGAATTTCTATAGTATTTTATAATAAAATACTACTTTTTGCGTAAACAGAAAGTAGTATTTTTATTCTGTTTATTAGTCAAATTGTGCGGAAAGCATGTTAATGTTAAACTTTCAAGTTTAAGATGTACATATAAAATACTATATTGCGCAGAATAAAAATACTACTTTCTGTCTACTTAAAAAGCAGCATTTTATTATAAAATACTATAGAAATTCTTATTTCTACTACTTGCAGCAGCATTTTATTTCCGCATTTTAGGGTTGATAGTGTAACATTGGCATACTTTATACCTACTTGTAATCTTAAAATAAAGGAAGAAACTGCTACCTTCTTAGCACAAAGGATAGCATTTTATTTCTGCATCGTAAACTTGAAAGTATAACATTAGCATACATTCCACACACTTTTATTAACGCGCAGAATAAAAATACTACTTTCTGTACACAAAAAGTAGTATTTTTATTATAAAATACTAAAAGTATTCTTATTTCTATTACTAGCTCAAGCAGAAGCATTTTATTTCCGCATTTTAGGGTTGAAAGTATAACATTATAACATACTATACACCTACTTTTAGTATTTTATAATAAAATACTACTTTTTGCGTAAACAAAAAGTAGTATTTTTATTCTGCGCATTAGTAAAAGTATGTGGAAAGCATGTTAATGTTATGCTTTCAAGTTTAAGATGCAAATATAAAATACTATAATGCACAGAATAATAATACTACTTTATGTCTACACAAAAAGTAGTATTTTATTATAAAATACTATAGAAATTCTTATTTCTACTACTTGCAGTATAAAGCCTAAATAAAGTCATATATGCTTGCACTTGCAGCAGCATTTTATTTCCATATTTTAGGATTGAAAGTATAAAATTGGCATACTTTATACCTACTTTTAATCTTAAAATAAAGGAAGAAAATGCAACTTTCTTGGTACAAAGAATAGCATTTTATTTCTGTATCTTGAACTTGAAAGTATAACATTAACATACTTTTCACACACTTTTACTGACACTCAGAATAAAAATACTACTTTCTGTACACAAAAAGTAGTATTTTTATTATAAAATACTAAAAGTATTCTTATTTCTGCTACTAGCTCAAGCAGAAGCATTTTATTTCCGCACTTTTTAAATTGAAGGTATAACTTTATAACATACTTTACACCTACTTTTAGTCTTAAAATAAAGGAAGAAAATGCTACCTTCTTAGCACAAAGAATAGCATTTTATTTCTGCATCTTAAACTGAAAGTATAACACTGACATACTTTCCATATACTTTTACTAACACGCAGAATAAAAATACTGCTTTCTGTCTACACAAAACGTGGTACTTTTATTATAAAATACTAAAGAAACTCTTTTTTTTACTACTTGCTCAAGCAACAGCATTTTATTTCCACATTTTAGGGTTGAAAGTATAACATAGGCATACTTTACGCCTGCCTTTCAATATTAAAATAAAGGTAGAAAATGCTACTTTCTTAGCACGAAGAATAGCATTTTACTGCATCTTAAAATCGAAAGTATAGCATTAACATACTACTTTTATCAACACGCAGAATAAAAATACTACTTTCTACCAACACAAAAAGTAGTATTTTTATTATAAAATACTAAAGAAATTCTTATTTCTACCACTTGCTCAAGCAGGAGCATTTTATTTCCGCATTTTAGGGTTAAAAGTAGGTATAACATTGATATACTTTCCACTTACTTTCTACCCTTAAATGCTACTTCCTGTATAGGTAGAAAAAATATTTCTACCACTTGCGTTGAAGGATTTTCTTCCAGAATTTTAAAATAAAAAAATATGTCACTCCTTTCAGGTTATAGATAAAGAATATTACGTCCTGCTGCTATTGACGACGGCGTGTAATATAAGAATTTTTCCAAAAAACATCGAATCAACAATATTTTTGTGCATGTATATGTCTTTTGTGCATTTCTTACCTATTCTGCAATTGTAAACTTGTTTTTATTATTTCAGGGCGTTAAGCGTTAACCTTGGAACTTTCAGATAGAACAAGAAGCAATTAAACCGCTTCTGGGTTACGGAAATCTGTGAAATGTCGCAAGTGTGCCGGATCCGACATAGGCCTTGACAACAAAAACATATTTTTATAGATATCAAGGAAATGATTCCCACATCACTAAACAACAAAAGTATTTACAAATAATTCCGATTGCTGTTACTATACGCCTATATCAGCGGCATGTAATTAAATAAGTCTTTTGATACAAAGTATGTAAAACAATAAACAAAATGTGAAACCCATCTGTATAAAAAGGGATCGTTTTTAAGTTGAAAATCAGACAAAGTTGTTTGTTCAAGCTGCAAACATGAAGCTCTCCTTGGTGGTACTGGCAGGCCTCTGCGCCCTCGCAGTTTCAACCCCTGTTCAACAACGCAAGATGAAAGGTAAGAGTTCAAGTTGGTTTTATTTTTGTGTGTTTGCAAAGCCGAATATTGTTCAGGAGGTGAAATATGCGCCAACGTGGCGAAATATTGATATTTTACTTAATAGGTGTGCTCCTCGAAGTGTGTATTGCCTCTAGCAAAAGAGGGTTTATTTCTTAGTAAATTCCAAATTCTGCGGTAGAGGTTTTGTTAAATTATATTATCGTTTAATTTTCGTTAAACGACTGTGTATTCTAGAGTCGTGTGCTCTAAAAAACGAAAAGCGCTTAACTTATTTCGCTCACAATTTGTCTCTCTTTTATTTTCAGTCGATCATGATTTTCTGGAAAAACAGAAGAATATCTTGGAACTTGTCTACCGCATCAACCAAAAAAGCCACCAAAAGGAACATGTAGAAATTGCCAAGACTTGGACTATGTGGGAGCACACAAACCAGTACGAAGTAAGTCCACAACAAATAATTAATATACAAATTATTAATGATTAAATTGGTGGGGAAACAAGCATACTTGACTCTTGCCCAGAGAAACCTGGTTCGATTCCTAGCTGAGTACTCGGATATTGAGCGTATCCCTTGTCTCTGTGGCGTATTTTTAATATTACTATGTTAAAACAAATTAATTACTCCCCTTTAGGACTTAAAGGGGTTCGACAAGAAATCCAAACTTTCCAACCAATTCAAAAATCGTAGTAAAGAAACTGTATCCCAAATGGTCAATAAATATTATTATTATTATTATTATTGTAACTAAAAAAAAATCCTTTCCGCCATATTTTCAGAAGCCAGAGGTCGTTAAAGAGTTCATGCAGTACTGGAAGTATGGAATGCTCCCAAGAGGCAAAATCTTCTCCATCCTCCACAAGGATCACATGGAGCAAGCAATCGTCCTCTTCAAAATGCTCTACTACGCCAAGGACTACCAAACCTTCTACAAAACTGCCGTCTGGGCGCGCGAGCACATGAACGAGGGCATGTTCTTGTACTGCCTCTCAGTGGCCGTGGTGCACCGCCCTGACACCCGCGGAGTCCAGCTTCCCTCAATCTACGAAGTCTACCCACATTACTTCTACAATTCCGAGGTCATCCACCAGGCTGAACAATACAAGCAGATGCATCAGGGTCAGAAGGCCACCCAGGAGCACACCGATAAGGGATACACTATTATGGCCAACTACTCGGGTCATTACTTGAACTTGCATCCCGAGCAGTCCATGTCCTACTACCTCGAAGACGTCGGCGTGAACAGCTTCTACTACCACTATAACATTTACTACCCATTCTGGATGGACGGGGAGGAGTTCGGGCTCAAGAACGACAATCGCGGCGAGCAATATTACTATATCCACCAGCAACTTCTTGCGCGCTACTATTTGGAGCGTCTCAGCAACGGCCTTGGCGAAATTCCATGGATCAACTGGGAGGTGCCCGTAGAAACTCCTTACTACCCATCACTCCAGTACCCCAACGGTCTGACCTTCCCCGAGAGGCCCAAGTTTGCGAAATTGTCCGAATACTTTTACAACTACGGACAAAGTTGGACTACTAAGGGTATGTACGGGTACAGCTATACTCTCGTTCAGGACTATGAGAGACGCATCAACGACGCCGTTGACAGAGGTTACGTATACACTGTAAGTATATGTATACCATAAGGCGCATTGTCTTGATTAAGGTAATGTAAAGTTTGTACGTTTACCATTTTTTCTTGTAGCACGAAGGCAAGAAACTCTATTTGAACACCAAGGAGGGCATGAACATTCTGGGAAACCTCATCGAATCCAACCCAGACTCTCCTGATCATCAGTACTACGGCGCTCTTTGGCTGTACGCTCGCCACCTCCTTGGCTACTCCTACCAGCCATTGGACACAGACAAGATGGCTCCTTCCGCCCTGGAACACTTCGAAACTTCTCTACGAGACCCCATGTTCTACCAGTTGTACAAGAAAATCATCATGAAGTTCCAGAGGTGCAAGTACCACCTCACCCCCTACACCGAAAAGGATCTGATCTTCCCAGGCGTCAAGGTCGTAAACGTCGAGTTTGACCGCCTCATGACCTACTTCGACAAGTTCTACGCAGATATTGACAACGCCGTCGCTTATTCTCCTGACGAATGGCAACAGGGAACCTTCCATGTGCGCGCCATGCAGTACCGACTGAACCACAAGCCCTTCGACTACAAGGTCACCGTTAAATCCGATAAGCAAACCAAGGCGGTCATCAAGGTCTTCATGGGACCCAAGGTCGACGAGTACGGTCGTTCCATCAATATCAGCGAGAACCGCATGAACATGGTGCAGTTGGATCATTTTGTTTACGATCTTAAATCCGGGGAGAACGTCATAACTCGCAACTCGCAAAACATTTACTTCTACGGGTGCGACTGCACGAACTACAGGGATATGTACAAGCAAGTAATAGGCGCCTACAACGGCCAGCAGGATTACCAGACTGACGGCACGCAAAACTATTTCTATTTCCCACAAAGGTAAACACAAGCCTTACCAGAGTGAAACTGTAATTAATACAAAAATTGTTATTTCAGGATGATGTTGCCAAAGGGTACCACGGCGGGTATGCCATACCAGTTCTACGTCATCGTCTACCCCTACGTGCCATACCATGGGCAGACACAGGAGGAGAGCCAGCGCTTCAACTACCCCATCGTTGGAACCGGAGGCCAATACGTCGACGGATACGCCCTTGGATATCCATTCGACCGTCACATTAAGTTCGAACAGCTCTGGTACAACGTGCCCAACTCTTACTTCCACGAGACCAAGATCTACCACAAAGCCGGAAACGACGTCTACGGCGACCATGACACGCAGCATGGCGTCCAGCAATAAAAGACTCAAATGTACGCTTCTATCTTAGTTATAATAAATATACGTCTTTGCAAGTAGCTGCTGTTTATTGTATGAGCCTTTGGTCAGCAATGAGTTTGCTGCCCAATGTGCAACGTGTTTTGCTATCCCCAATCCCATGTGATTCAATTTACTGGTGGTACGACCTCCTCTATCCCTAAAGGCCTTAGTAAGATGGGGGTAAATATTTGAGAAGTATAACTCAATATCGGAGTGTGTTCTTCTTTGGCAGAAGCACCAAAGTCACTGTTGGCCAATGCTTTGCATGAGAGACAAGTTGCTTCTCAACCAAGAGGTTATCTTGCAGAAACTAATTAACGCACTAATCAAAGGAAGTAAGGTTACCAACTGCAAACTCTAACTTCTCCAAATATACTTCTAAATCCTCCTTATCTACTAAACTATCTATTATATGGCAACACCTGACCACTTTACCCGTTAGCACATTTCTATCTCAACAGAGATTCTTAATCCAGAAAAGAATGGACCAGGAAGTAGCTTTTGTGGAACACCACAAGATCAAGGTGCAGTTTTTCGTTAAACCGACTCTGATCGCTCAAATAAGAGGAAAGGAAAGAAAAGGAAGGGTTCTATAATTACAGTACCACACATAGCACAAAGATTTACATCACCTTCCATTATCCTATTTGAGTTTGGTTACCTACGTCCTTCAACGTTGGTAAAGACCTGCAGTACTAGGGTCTGCCATTTACCATAGGTTCTGCCCAGTGGGAGGTAGAAGTGAAACAGAGCTATATATATTTTCATAATACTCAATTTATTAACAACAATATAACAGGGATACAAACTAGTATAGAGATTTAACCGGAACCTACGACGTTGATGTCTTCCTTGAAGTAGATATTGGTATCGTACGTGTAGAAGTTGGGCACTACATCATAAAGTTGCTCGTAGTATATGAACTTATCGAAGGGATAACCAAGTGGGTAGCTGTCGTAGAATATTTGCTGGTCTACGTAAGGATAGAAGTAACTCATGTACTTGTCAACTGGCGCCATCTGCTTGGGTACGTAAGGGTAAACAACGACGTAGAACTGGTAAGGGGTGCCTCCGGCGCTACCTTTAGGCAACATGTACCTGCAAAGAAAAAATATTAGTATGTACCAAGTACCAGAAGGTAGAAGCACCAAACAAGATTCTAGGATCATCGAAATGGTTTCCGCTGGACACCAATAGCGTTCAACATATGGTATTCCAAGGAAACCACTTCAAAGGTTCCAACCCCCTGAGGAGCTTGAAAAACGTGGCAGGATCTAAAGCGTTACCTCTGTGGGAAATAGTAGTAGTTCTGCTTGCCGTAGTGGTACGACTTTTGTAGGTCGCCGCCGCCCAAAACCAGCTTGTAGAGGTCGTAGTAGGAAGTGGCGTCCGGAGCGTAGTAATAGCTGTCGTAAGAGTTGTGGGTGATCACGTTCTCGCCGGATTTAAGATCGTAGACGAAATAATCGAGGACTACCATGTTCAAGCGGTTCTCGGTCAGGTTAATGTAGCGGTCGTATTCGTCGTACTTTGGACCCAGGAAAATCTTGACTACAGCCTTGGTTGTTGCGTCAGAGTTGACTGTGATCTTGTAGGTGAATGGCTTGTGGTTCAGACGGTACTGGCTGGCGCGTACTTGGAAATTGTGTTTCACTAACTCCTCCTGTGAATAGTAAACCGCGTTGCTTAAGTCGCTGTAGAAGTGATCGTAGTAGGTGATTAGGGGGTCCACGACGACGTTGGTGACTTTAACACCTGGGAACACCAGGTCCGTCTTGTTGTATGATGGAACGTGGTAGAAGTATCCTTGGAAGTAGACGATGATTTTCTTGTACAGTTGGTAGAACACTGGGTCACGAAGAGCGGTTTCGAAGTGCTCCAAAGCCGATGGTACGACCGTGTACTTATCTAGTGGTTGGTAAGAGTAACCAAGCAAGTGACTGGCGTACAACCAAAGGGCACCGTAGTACTTGTAGTTGGGAGAGTCTTGGTTCGATTCAATAAGATTTCCAAGCGCGTTAAAGCCTTCTTTGGAATACAGATCTACTTTCTCTCCACTCTGCAAAAAATATTGATTAGAGCACTCTGTGTGAGTGTTAAGGGCATACTTACGGTATATATGTAACCACTGTCGATGGCATTTAGGATGCGTTGTTCGTAATTTTCAACAAATGTGAAGCTGTAACCATATGAGCTCTTGAACGACCAGCTTTGCCCGTAGGTGTAGAAGTACTCGTACAAGTTAGCGAATGGTGGCCTAGACGGGAATTCAAGCCCGTTGGGGTATTCAAGGGAAGGATAGTACGGGGTTTCAATTGGTACTTGCCAGTTGAAGTAAGGGATCTCTCCAAAGCCGTTAGAAATGCGTTCCAAGTAGTAGCGAGCCAACAGTTGTTGATAATAGAAGTAGTACTCTTCACCGCGATTAATGTAATCGAATCCAAACTCCTTGCTGCTCATCCAGAATGGGAACAAGATGTTGTAGTAATAATAGTATGAGTTAATGCCAACATCCTCGAGGTAGTAGGACATGGATTGCTCAGGGTGCAAGTTCAAGTAGTAGCCAGAGTAGTTCGAGTTTATGGTGTATCCATTGTACGCACCGCCTCCAACGCTTTCGCCTCCGTACTTCTGCTTGTATATGTACGCCTGCTGGATGACTTCTGTGCTGAAGAAGTAGTAGGGATAGACTTCGTAAATAGGAGGGAGAACTATGTTTATGGTATCCGGACGGTGGGCTAGAGCCACAGTATAGGCGTACAGGAAAATACCCTCGTTCAAATTCTGACGAGCCCATACAGCCGTGGTGAGGAAGGTGCTATAATCCTTGGCGTAGTAGAACAACTTGAACAAGGCGATGGCTTGAGTGAGCTGCGGCTTGTAGAAGACGGAGAAGATCTGTCCCTTCGGGAGGAATCCGTACTGGTAATATTCCAGGAACTGCTGATAGGCTACTTTGTCCTAAACAAAAAATAGTTGTAGAATGGTTGAGTGGGGGGAGGGGAAGGGGGGGGTTACTGCTTACCGTGTACCAGTCTGCGTGATCGGCAATGTTGAAGCCGTTGATCATGGCAAGGTATTGGGCGTTGTATAAGGGCAGGTTCACGTGTTCGAACAGGACCAATACATCTTTCTGGATTTGCAAGAAGGCCTTGTCAGCTGGAAATGGAAAGTGTTTTAGTGGAATGTCTAGTTTTGAAGGGGCAAGGAAAAGGAAAAATGAAAGTAAAATGGAAAGGATATGGAGAAGGGTGAAGGAAAAGGAAAATTTCGAGGTAGAAAATAATTGTTTTGTGCAAAATGTTAAATAACTTCGTGATTTAATAAGAAAACAGCGCTAGTAGTTCAGAAAAACGCCAGAATCTTTTTTATTGAAAATTTCGTTCTTAATAAGCTGCATATATTAAGATTCGTCTCAAATAAATTCTAAGGCCTTAAAACAGCAAAGAAATCTTTTTCATTTTTTTTTGCACGGTCCGAGAGAAACAAAACTTTAAAAAATCGGTTGCGCCATGAAAGTCCTCTGCGACTTTTTGTGGATTTTTTGAGACTCAGGTCTTTGACGGCGCGTGCAAGCTAAATGGTTGACTTGACAATAAACTCTTTAAATAATTTTTGGAGAAAATTTTATGCTCTACAATGGCACGGGTAGTTTGTTGTCATGTCTCGCTTCATTTTCGAGATATTGGAGAAATAACCTCGAAAGTCACGTCCCTTTAATATTCGTTATCACTTTGTGTGGGAGTTCTCGGTGAAAATAAACTTGAGTTTTGGTACCTCAGACGCAAATTGGCTGAGGAGGCTTGTATTGTCTAATTTTCAGATTAAATGCAAAAAAAAAAAAAAAAAAAATAAAAAAAAATAATAATATTTAAGAAAATTGACAAACATATCTGTAATGAGCAAATCCAGAAAAACCTGTTTATAAACAGTGGCTTTTTGTCTCTGTGTATGTCTGTCATAAAGCTTAGAACTCTATTTTGAAAAAAATAGGATGTGAAAGATGTGAAAAGAAAATGTTTTGCAAATACAATTCATTCGTAAAAATTGCATTGTTGCAGACGAGTAGTTGTTTCGCACCATTTTATTAAAAATTTGCCTTGCACAGAATTTGACATAATATTTTTCTCTGTTAATTTTTAAGTAGCTTTTTGTGCTTAGTTTAATTTTTACATATAAAAAAATAAACTAATTGGTTACTTAGAGAAGCAAAAGAATAATAATTACATGTAGATTTACAGCGGTTTTAAGAATAGACCCTATTATGCTATAATTTTTTGAAAATTTTATACTATTCTGCTATTATTAGTTTTATTATTCCCTAAATATTGCCTTTACGTCTTCAAATACGAATTTGTCCCCGTAAAATTAATATTTTGGCAAATAATTTAAAAAATAAGCGCCAAATTCTTATAAGCTTTTATGCTCAAAATACACAAAAAAAAATTTATATGCAAGAAAAAATAAAATTTTCACAACAGGACTTACCCACAGGTTGCTTCAGGATGCTTGAGGACGCTAGCGCGCACAGGGCGGCGAACACTACCAACGTGAGCTTCATGTCTGCAACTTGCACGACCACCCAAGTTTGAAACGGTCCTGGACTTGCCCATCCTTATATACGAAAAAATTAGTGACCGCTGCATGCCGTTATCGGACCTTATCAGGTGAGTGTTTTTTTAATTGGCACATTATTTATTATGTCATCTGCATCTCATTAGGACTGCATCGGTTAGGGTTAGAGATCCTGATTTACGCTCTAGAAATAAACAAGTTTTAATTAGGTATGTGTGGACATCTAATCTGAGCTGATTTTTTAGTGTGATGTTGCAATTTGGATTAATTTCTGAACTTGAGCTTGCATTCTCTTTAAATAAATCCTTAAGGATTTGAATTTTAAGTGTAATTTTTTTTAAAACGAGTGTCAGCGTTTAGTGTCTTTAATTTTTACGGATCTTTGTCTGCATCAGTTTCCTATGGCTCAGGAAGAAGTTACAATGGGGACGCACAGGCAGCAAAAATCATTTGATCCGAGTTCTTTTGGAACTATGAGGATAGTAAATGCATGTTTCGAATTTAACGTTCGCGACATTTTTTGTGCAACCGTGACAGCATGTCAACTGTGTTTAAGAAAACTGCATAAATAATAAGCTTAATATAAACTTATAAAAAATGTTTGTAATAAAAGAATTTGCAAAACTGTTTTTTTTTTACTTGTCAAATTTCCACTTTATTTTATTGTTCTACAACTAGTTTCACTCTATTCTGACATTTTATAATCAAATAAAGAGGAAATTTGACAAGTAAAAAAAAAACAGTTATTTTTTTACAATTTTTTTTTATTAGAAAAGGATTTTCGCAAAGCAACTGCGTCATTATTCATCAATCAACTATTTTAATAAAAACTTAATTTTGTGTGGTTTCTGTAAATTACCCAAAAAATTATTAAAACCAGCTATTGGTGAGGAAAAAAGTTGAAATCAACATTTATAATTTTCAAAAAAAAAATATATGTTGAAACTGGAGTTAAAACTTATCAGTGCTTGTATTTAGATAAATTGGTGCACAATTGAAGTGGATATTGGGAAAAAATATTTGAACCTCAATATTATACATTATTTTCAGATTTTTGACGAAGTGCCTATTATAAGAAGATTGGAAAAAAATATAAAAACTTTTAATTAATTCTTGACTCTTGTCAATTAATTTCCAATTAATTTATATAATTTGTTTAGTTTGCATTCGAAGAGGGTGCGCAGGGAGCGTTGATTGTCGTAGAAAAAAGTGTTATTGGCAATCGTATTAAAATGTTGTAACCTAAAATTAAGAAATCGCCATTTTTTCTAAGTATAAAAAATGATATCTCTAAAAATAACAAAGCTATAGAAAAATTCTTCAAATTGGTTCTTTAGAATTATTTATAAATCATAACGAACATGTCTTAAAAAAATCCCAAAATTTTTTTAGGGATTTGGGAGAACGATAAACTTTAACAAAAATTAAGGGCCTGGATAATCACCCTGTGATAAGAGAAGCACCCATAATAAAAAAAATTTATTTACGGTGGACGAAAACCAATGAATTTTGCTAACGATAAAAAAAATTGCATCAAGATTAAATCATCTAATTCCAAAAATATCGCGGTTCAAATATTGCCCATATTTTCTCAATATCCACTTTAATTGTGCACCAGTTTATATTACAGTGTTTCATCAATCGTTTTACAGTATATTAGTTTTATAGGATTGTCAAAAAATTATTTGTTGCATCGTTCAATTTTTTTTCTTTTCTTATTTGGGATTCTAAACATTGTAGACAATAATTTTTTATTTTCTGCGTGTTCTATTTTCGCAATCTTAGAAGAAACAAAAGAACATCAATTAAAAAAACAACATTGTTTGGAATAAAAATATTTGTTGTAATAAAAATTTAAAAATTTATAATTATAAAATATTATTAATTTGGGATGTATTTTAAAGATTTTTTAACAACTTTTATTATTTATATTGCAGAACCAGCAACAAGACACTGCAGTTTTGAATATTTTTGTGAATTATTTCTGAAATTAATTTAAAAAAAAATGAATTTCAATGCTTAAAAATATTGTGCAAATAATTTTATTTTTATAGCCAATTTCATTACACATCAACTTATTCCAAATTTTCCACTTCTGAACTGGAATATCCTGTACAATTAATTTGTTTTGGAAAAAATGTATGAAACAAGAATTCTCTTCTATCTAATTTTTGAAAATTCTTTGAAAAATTCCATACATAATATTTTGTTTTTATAATTCGTATAATAATGATAATCTCCAAAAAAATTTTCAAGAAATTTTTTTAAAAACTTTTTTAACAACGTATCCAGTAATAAGCGACAAAAAACGAAAAAAACCCCTAGAAGTTTTTTCTTTTCATCGAAAATGCGAGTTCATCTATGAAATTTATGAATTATTCAAAGCATAAAGAAATAATTCACAATATTCAAAAATTTGATTCTGCTTACTGGAATGTTTCTGGTATCAAGTAGGTAGTATAACCTGCTGGACAATTGAAGCGGACCAAGCGAATTTTTAGGTTAACTTTGAAGTAAAATATTTTGCGAACCAATAAAGACATCGATGCGCGGTTTGCAGAATTTGAAAGAAAATTTAATTCTGAACAAGCCTGTTTATTCCGATATTTTAGGTTTCAAACATTTCACTGTCTACAGGGGGTAAAAGAACAGTATGTTTTTTTAACCAAAGTTTCCAAGTACCGGGTTTCCACAAAAAAAATTTTTTTGATTGCCATTTTTCTGGTCTCTCGCTTATAAGGAAAAAACTTCTTTCTCAAAATTTTGATACCCCTCTTCGTTCATGGAATTTCGATTTTTTTGTAATACCCTGTAAATTTCAGGTATTTGTGCTAGTAATTTATTTTTGCGGATTCTTAAACTTTAGGGTACCTACTTCAAATATTAAAAAGAAGAAGAAGAAGAGATGTACTTTTACTCCTAATAGGGTGAAAACGACCCCCAAATTTCAAAACTACTAAAAATACTGTCTCAAGTATTAAGAGTTAATTATTGAAAAAATTCATGATAAAATTCATTTGAGGTCGCTGATTACGAATCTAAAGTCAGAATTATAAAATTCGTGATCGCATCCCTAATATGGCCGATATAATGGGGGCGCAACGAAGAAATTAGCTATATTTTGTTTGTTTTGAGCAAGTAAAACCTTTTTTTGGAAGTTCTTATACTTTAGGACAAAAAACTTACGTCCTAATAAGAAAAATGATTTCTCTTACCAAGTAAAATAATAAATAATTAACGAAGTACTAAGAATAAATTAATGAAACTTATATAATTTATGTTTTCGGGGTCGCTGATCACGAATGTGAAGTCAGAAATTAAAAATTAATGTTGCACCCTCAATATGACCGATATAACAGGGGTGAAATGGGTGAATTAATTATTTTTTGTTTATTTTGAGAATTTAGGACTTTTTTTAGCTGATTGTTAAATTTTGAGACGTACAATTCATCCACTAATAAGAAAAATAGTTGCTCGTACCCCCAAGAGGGTGAAAACTACCCCTAAAATAAAATAATCAATAATTAACGAAGTACTAAGAATAAATTAATGAAACTTATATTATTTATGTTTTTGGAGGCGCTGATCACGAATGTGAAGTCAGAAATTAAAAATTAATGTTGCACTCTCAACATGACCGATATAAAAGGGGTGAAATGGGTGAATTAATTATTTTTTGTTTATTTTGAGAATTTAGGACTTTGTTTAGCTGATTGTTAAATTTTGAGGCATACAATTCATCCACTAATAAGAAAAATAGTTGCTCGTACCCCCAAGAGGGTGAAAACTACCCCTAAAATAAAATAATCAATAATTAACGAAGTACTAAGAATAAATTAATGAAACTTATATTATTTATGTTTTTGGAGGCGCTGATCACGAATGTGAAGTCAGAAATTAAAAATTAATGTTGCACTCTCAACATGACCGATATAAAAGGGGTGAAATGGGTGAATTAATTATTTTTTGTTTATTTTGAGAATTTAGGACTTTGTTTAGCTGATTGTTAAATTTTGAGGCATACAATTCATCCACTAATAAGAAAAATAGTTGCTCGTACCCCCAAGAGGGTGAAAACTACCCCTAAAATAAAATAATCAATAATTAACGAAGTACTAAGAATAAATTAATGAAACTTATATTATTTATGTTTTTGGAGGCGCTGATCACGAATGTGAAGTCAGAAATTAAAAATTAATGTTGCACTCTCAATATGACCGATATAAAAGGGGTGAAATGGGTGAATTAATTATTTTTTGTTTATTTTGAGAATTTAGGACTTTTTTTAGCTGATTGTTAAATTTTGAGGCATACAATTCATCCACTAATAAGAAAAATAGTTGCTCGTACCCCCAAGAGGGTGAAAACTACCCCTAAAATAAAATAATCAATAATTAACGAAGTACTAAGAATAAATTAATGAAACTTATATTATTTATGTTTTTGGAGGCGCTGATCACGAATGTGAAGTCAGAAATTAAAAATTAATGTTGCACCCTCAATATGACCGATATAAAAGGGGTGAAATGAGTGAATTAATTATTTTTAGTTTATTTTGAGAATTTAGGACTTTTTTAGCTGATTGTTACATTTTGAGGCATAAAATTCATCCACTAATAAGAAAAACAGTTGCTCGTACCCCCAAGAGGGTGAAAACTACCCCTAAAATAAAATAATCAATAATTAACGAAGTACTAAGAATAAATTAATGAAACTTATATAATTTATGTTTTCGGGGTCGCTGATCACGAATGTGAAGTCAGAAATTAAAAATTAATGTTGCACCCTCAATATGACCGATATAAAAGGGGTAAAATGGGTGCATTAATTATTTTTTGTTTATTTGGAGAATTTAGGACTTTTTTAGCTGATTGTTACATTTTGAGGCATAAAATTCATCCACTAATAAGAAAAACAGTTGCTCGTACCCCTAAGAGGGTGAAAACTACCCCTAAAATAAAAAAATCAATAATTAACAGAGTTCTGAGAATTAATTACTCCCAAACGAGCAATATCGTAATTTGCTAAAACGAGACGCACTTTTATTTCGGTCATATCTCCCTTGAAATTATTGCTAAAAATTATCCAAAAAAAGCATTTTGAAGGTCTTTTAATCCTCTATAAGGTCAAGTAGTCAAAACAGTTATATTCATCTTAAATGCGTCAATTATAAAAAACGTTACGAGTTAACTTCAAACATACTTCTATTTCCTAAACTAAGTATTATATTTATAAAAAATACCCAAAAAAGCAATCATTCACTTAATAAGAAAACACATACGTAAAAACGAAATTATATTTTACTCAGTTAACTTGCGAATAATACAATACAAAATACAATAATAAGAAAATCAGTCCGACTGGACAGTGTTGATATCATCCTTGTGGTACACCAGAGCTTCTTGGAAGTAGGAGTTGGGCACCTGGTAGAACAGTTTCTCGAACCGAATGTAGCGATCGAAGGGATACCCCAGGGAGTAGCTGTCGTAGAATTGCTGATCTCCCACGTAGGGGTAGAAGTAGCTTTCGAATGTTGGCTTCTGATTCTGCGCCCCCTCCTTGGGCGTGTAAGGGTAAACGATGACGTAGAACTGGTAAGGGGTGCCGCCGGCGCTACCTTTCGGCAAAATATACCTGTAACAAAAGCAGTCGATTTAGTCATAGGATTACCATAGGATTACCATAGGATTTAAAATCGTTTACCTTTGCGGGTAGTAGTAGTAGTTCTGCTTGCCGTAGTTGTAAGTCTGCTGCCCTTCGTACGCGCCCAGCACCTGCTTGTACAAGTCGGTGTAAGAAGTCGCGTCCGGTCCGTAGTAATAACTGTCGTAGGAGTTGCGGGAGATGACGTTTTGCCCGGCCTTCAGCTGGTAAACGAAATAGTCGATCAGCACCATGTTCAGGCGGTTCTCGGTCAGGTTAATGTAGCGGCCATACTCGTCGTACTTGGGACCCAAGAAAATCTTCACCACAGCCCGGGTGTCCTTCTCCGATTGAACGGCGACCTTGTAGGTGAACGCCTTGTTGTTGAGGCGGGACTGGCGGACGCGCACGTAGAAGTCGTTGTGTTGTTGCTCTTGAGGGGAGTAATACACCGCGTTGCTTATGTCAGAGTAGAAGTAATCGTAGTAAGTGACTAGACGATCCACTGCGAAATTTTGGACTTTCACTCCTGGGAACACCAAGTCCTTGGCTGTGTAGGCCGGAATGTGCGAGTAGTAGCGTTGGAACTTCAAGATGATCCTCTTGTACAGTTGGTAGAATACCGGGTCGCGAAGGGCGGTTTCGAAGTGCTCCAGAGCCGAAGGGGCGAGCTTGTCGGCGTCCAGAGGCTGATAGGAATAACCTAGCAGGTGACTTAGGTACAACCACAAAGCGCCGTAGTATTTATAGTTAGGAGAGTCCGGATTGGACTGGATGATGTTGCCTAGAACGTTGAGACCGTCTTGGGAGTACAAGTCCACTTTCTGGCCGCTCTGCAAAACAACAACGATTAGATTCAAACTTTAACCGGCACCAACCAACTTACTGTGACGATGTAACCGCTGTCGATGACATCGTTGATGCGCCTCTCATAGTCTTGGACCAAAGTGATGCTGTGAGTTGTCGGTAGACTGATGAGCGACTTTTGGCCGTAACTGTAAAAGTACTCGTACAACTTGGCGTATTTTGGCCTAGCAGGAAACTCCAGACCGTTGGGATATTCAAGCGAAGGGTAGTAAGCGGTTTCGATTGGCGCGTAAAGGCTGATGTACGGAATCTCCCCAAACCCGTTGGAAATGCGCTCCAAGTAGTAGCGAGCCAGGAGTTGCTGGTAATAGAAGTAGTACTGCTCCCCGCGATTGACATTTTGGAATCCAAACTCTTGGCCGCTCATCCAGAACGGGTAGTAGATGTTGTAGTAGTAGTAATATGAGCTGATGCCGACATCCTCAAGGTAATACGACAACGACTGCTCCGGGTGCAAGTTCAAGTAATAACCGGAGTAGTTGGAGTTGACCGTGAAGCCTTTGTAACCGCCATCTTGGACGCTTTGTCCATGGTATTGCTGCTTGTATACATACGCCTGTTGGATGGCTTCGGAATTGAAGAAGTAGTAGGGGTAGATTTCGTAAATTGGTGGGAGGACCACTTTGCGAGTGTCCTGGCGGTGTGTAATAGCCACAATGTAGGAGTACAGGAAGAGGCCTTCGTTCACGTTCTGCCTGGCCCAGACCGCTGTGTTGTAGAAGGTTTCGTAGTCTTTGGCGTAGTAGAACAGCTTGAACAAGGCTATGGCTTGCCGCAGCTTTTCCGGGCAGAATATGGAGAACACTTCGCCCCTGGGGAGCAGCCCGTACTTGTAGTACTCCAGGAACTGCTGGAAAGCTTCTTGATCCTAGAAAAATATGCAATTGTTACAAAAAAAAAAATTGGAGAAGAAAAACAACAAAGGTCATTAATTAATTTTAAATTAATCAAAATTAAAAACACAAAAGACAATGTACGAGGACAAACAGATTAAAATTTAAAATAAAATAATGACAATATTTATTAGTTTTCTGAATAATTGGACAAATTTTTCATTAATGCTTTGGTATTTATAGAAATTCTTGTAGCCTGATGATGTGATGTAATGTATTGATCACGAAACCGGTTGCAATAAAAAATAATTTCGTGGGAACAAGACCTTTGTTGTTTTTCTTCTTCAATATGAACAACCCACATGGGATTAATTCTACGTTAAAAAAAATATTATTAGTATAGTAGTTTACTTACTGTGTAGGAATTCTGGTGCTCGGCGATGTTGTAGCTCTTGGCGAGTTGGACGTATTCGGTGTTGTACGAGGGTTGGTTTATATTCTTGAGCAGGAGCAGGGCGTCTCTTTGAATTCTTAAGAATGCCTTGTCGGCTGCAAAGGGAAAATGTTTGTAGTAAGCATGTTTTACGGGTTATTTTACTAATTTCCAATTTTGATGCAAGCGTCTGGCGACTGGTTTTGGTATCGTCGCCTGCAGGTTTATCATTAGTTATAGGTACAGGGTGTTTCATTGAGGTAGGGGAACCTTTCGAAAACAGTTTTCGTATTGGATAAAACTTGGTAAAAGGAAGGATCTTGGACCTCGTATGGAGCATATTGGAATCGGTCTATCAGAAGTAACTTTTTCAAGATATAAAAAATAAAACCTATTGACATGTACCTTGAACCAAATTAAAGCTTATTACAGTGGCTTAAAATTGTTTTTTCTAAATTTTGATATATGCTAAATCGAAAATGATACAAGGAAAATAAAGGCAAAATTTTGATTTTTTACACAAAAAGTGCCAGTTTTTTGATTCCAGTAAATTCCAAATAATAAAAAAAAATTCCAAATCGTGTTTTTTGTTACTTCTAACTATTATGAATACGCTCAAATTTTTTTGACCGTGATGGATTCATTACCTAAACGATTTTACACATTACGTATTTCGAAAATGTTTGAAAAAATAATTTTTTTGGCTTTAAAGTTAAATAACTTAGCAAGTAAGAGTCTAAGGTGAATGTTACTAGAGACAAAAAATGATGTAAATAAAATAACGAAAATGTTGCTTCTTTTATTTTTTTGATATATATAATAGCTTAGGAAATAGAAGTGTTTGAAGTTACTCGTAACGTTTTTTTCTTTTTATAATTGACGCATTTAAGACGAATATAAAAAAACTGACGACCTCAGTACTGTTTTGACCTACCTGACCTTATAGAGGATTAAAAGACCTTCAAAATGCTTTTTTTTTTTAATTTTTAGCAATAATTTCAAGGGAGATATGACCGAAATAAAAGTGCGCCTCGTTTTGGCAAATTACGATATTGCTCATTTGGGAGTAATAAATTCTCAGTACTCCGTTAATTATTGATTTTTTTACTTTAAGGGTGGTTTTCACCCTCTTAGGGGTAAAAGCAATTATTTTTCTTATTAGGGGTTGAGTTTTATGTAAAAATCTGCTAAGAAAATCCTAATCTTGCAAAATAAACAAAAAATAATTAATTCACCTATTTTACCCCTTTTATAACGGTCATATTGAGGGTGCAACATATAATTTCTAATTTCTGACTTCACATTCGTGATCAGCGATCCCAAAAACATAAATAATATAAGTTTCATTAATTTATTATCCGTGTTTCGTTAATTATTGATCTTTTTACTTTAGGGGTGGTTTTCACCCTCTTAGAGCTTAGAGGTAAGAGCAATAATTTTTCTTATTAGGATATAACTTTTATACCCTACACTATAAGAATTTGCAACAAAAGTTCTACTTGCTCAAAACAACCAAAACAGCAAATTTTTTCATTGTACCCCTATTATAACGGCCTTATTAGGGGTGCAATCGCGAATTTTAAAATTCTGACTTCAGATTCGTAATCAACGACCTCAAAAATGTTTACATGAATTTTTTCAATAACTAACTCTTAATACTTGAGTCAGCATTAAATTTTGAAATTCAGGGGTCGTTTTCACCCTCTTATTGGTAAAAGCACATCTATTCCTTTTTAATATTTAAAGTTGACACCCTAAAATTTAAAAATCTTCAAAAAAATAATTCCAAACCGCTATAGAATTAGTCCGAAGTTTGAGTTTCAAGTAAGCGTTAAAAACAAAACACTATCAGTTACTCGACAACAATTTCTGTCGTTTTCATTTGTTTCCTTTTCAAAACGTTCACATCAAATGAAGGCTGAAAGTATGCCCTTTCTTATGGTGCAAAAAAATTCCGTCATTTAAAATTAAGTCAAATCCAACGAGTACTTTTTGTAAAATTCAAAAATAAAATCTTGCAAAGGCCTACTTGTTTTTTCCACATTTTCGGCGCCATTTTTTAAACAAATGCCAACTTGTGACATACCGTTTAAATCGGATTTTCTTGGCGAACAAGAAAACGTAAAAATATACAGGGCGTTTATTTTTTATAATAACTGAGTAAATAATTTTTTGGCCACCCGGTATATTATTTAAAACAAACAATTTAATTTAATTTAAATCCCGGCAGTATCATTATGATTATACAAGGTGTTCTTACAATATACACCTGTACAAATACAAAATTAATTAAACTCGATTTTTTTTAAAATAGTTTCGCAGTTTTAGTAAACTATATTCACAATAAGTTTCATTAATGGATGAAGTAAATATTATGCAACAAAATAAACAACAACAGTGCATCAATTAATTATAGATAAAAACAGGAAAGTTCAAATATTCACATACTTACACGACAATAAGGTTAAAAAAAATTAGATAACAAAAACAATGAGACATTTGTTTATACTTCGTTACTCCAACTTTTCTGACTAATAATTATAAATTGTTTATTCGAATGATCCCTATTATCAGATACGCTGTTAAATATAAATGTTATTATTTTTAAACTACGTAAAAAGGTAACTTAAGAGCAGATCAACAATTGTTGTCTGTTTTTATTGGTATCATACCTTTTACAATAAGTATACCAACTTAATATTAATCAGGACAAGGAACAAAAATCAATGCCATATACGAATACGTGTTTCGGAATTGTTGCTCCTCATCAGCGTGGAGTCTTTTAATGTCCGACCACCTGAAGATGATACAACAAAACGAAACTAGGCACGTGCTAATTTACAAATAAAAATGTTTGAAGAACTGAATTCGGTTTAATAAAAATAGCTAAATCAACTCACCAACTTGCCCTTCGGTCGGCGTGGCGGAGGCGATGGCGCACAGGCCGGCGACGAGGAATACCAGTGCCAGCTTCATGTCTGCTGCTCGAACAAACACCCAAGTCTGAAATCCTCCCGGTTCGTCCACCCTTTTTATACAAAACTCGTACTGACCCCTGTTGTGTCTCGTTATCGGCGGTTATCACCCGAGTTGTTTTGCGTGAATTTGCTAGAATTACGTGCATCGTTTGAGATGAATCGGCGGAACTAAGAATAGTTGCATTGCTGGTGGTTCTTGCTTTGCTTTCTATGAGGCGCCATTTAAGAAATTATTAGTATTACAAATATATATAATAATTATTGAAATATATATATTTTGTCATTAAATATATTTTTATGCCTCATAATTTACATTCGATACAATAATTTTCTATTTTCTTGAATTAATTCTCATTAGCGGGATACGAAAATTAAAACAATGTGCCTTATTTATCAATCTCGTAAACGTCAAAGTGAGAAATTTTACATAATATTATACATTATAACGTTAGTTCTCAGAACGGATGCGTCAGGATAAGCTATAGGTGCAGTTCTGTCAAACGGAGTTGTTGGTCATATTTTAGTTAATTTCCAAAAGTACGGTACCGTATAATTCCTTGAGGGACACTATTCCCTGTTACCTGTCACCTCAGCGTTTACTATCCCCATCGCCAAAACCGAATTTTAATAAACCAATCAAAGAGGCATACAGAAACCCAACACCATATTGTAGCAACATTTCATTTATTATTTAATAAACAACAATAATACATATCAAAACAGCCTAGTCTGACTGGACAGCGTTGATGTCTTCCCTGTGGTACACCACAGCTTCCTGGAAGTAGGAGTTAGGCACTTGGTGGAAGAGTTCCTCGTAGTGGATGAAACGGTCGAAGGGATACCCGAGGGTGTAGTTGTCGAAGAATTGTTGGTCTCCTACTTGGGGATAGAAGTAGCTCTCGTAACCCTGCTGTTGACCCTCAGTTTGCTGATGGATTGCGCAGGGTACATTCGGGTAGACTATAACGTAGAACTGGTAAGGGACACCGCTGGCGCTGCCTTTGGGCAAGATGTATCTGCAAAAAAATTCGTATTAGTACCCATCGACCGTTCGACCAACCGCTTACCTTTGTGGGAAATAGAAGTAGTTCTGTTTGCCGTAGTGGTACGTCTGATGTCCCTCGTACGCCTCCGACACTTGCTGGTACAAATCAGCATAGGAGGTGGCGTCTGGGGCGTACAACTGGCTGTCGTAGGAGTTGCGAGCGATGACGTTCTCCCCGGACTTGAGCTCGTAGACGAAATAGTCGAGCAACACAAAGTTCACGCGGTTCTCGGTCAGGTTAATGTAGCGGCCGTACTCGTCGTACTTGGGACCGAGGAAAACCTTAACTGTAGCCTTAGTTGCCTGCTCAGACTGAACCGTGACTCTGTAGGTGAACGGTTTGCTGTTAAGGCGGGACTGACGGACGCGGACCTGGAATTTGTTGTCTTGCTGTTCCTCTGGGGAGTAGTAAACGGCGTTGCTTATGTCAGAGTAGAAGTAGTCGTTGTAAGTGGTCAGGCGATCGACCGAGAAGCTCTGGACTGTCACTCCTGGGAACACCAAGTTCTTCTCGGTGTAACCAGGGGCATTGCTGTAGAATCTTTGGAATTTCAAGACGATCCTCTTGTATAATTGGTAGAACACGGGGTCGCGGAGGGCAGTTTCGAAGTGTTCCAGAGCTGAGGGCACAAGCTTCTGCGAGTCCAATGGCTGGTAAGAGTAACCAAGCAGGTGGCTGGCGAACAAGAAAATGGGCCCGTAGAATTTGTAGTTAGGCGAGTCGGGGTTAGCCTGGATAATGTTTCCGAGGATGTTGAGGCCTTCATGGGAGTAGATGTTCACTCTCTCTCCGTTCTGAAAAAGAAAGGGTGTGAAATTTCAACTTTAGAAGCCTTTAGGATATTCAAACTTACGATATAGACGTAGCCGCTGTCGATGACATCGTTAATGCGTCTCTCGTAGTCTTGGATCAATGAGTAGCTGTAGAAATATTTGTTTCTGAAAGACCCACTTTGTCCGTAATTGTAGAAGTACTCGTGCAAATTGGCGAATTGTGGCCTAGCTGGGAACTCAAGCCCGTTGGGGTATTCGAGAGATGGGTAGTAAGGCGTCTCAACTGGGCTGTTAAAGCTGACGTAAGGGATCTCTCCGAAGCCGTTGGAAATGCGCTCCAAGTAGTAACGAGCCAAGAGCTGCTGGTGGTAGAAGTAGTACTGCTCACCGCGATTGATGTTCTCGAATCCAAATTCTTTGCTGCTCAAGAAGAAGGGGTTGTAGATATTGTAGTAGTAGTATTGGGAGTTGATGCCGACATCTTCCAGGTAATAGGACAAGGATTGCTCTGGGTGCAAGTTCAAGTAATATCCAGAGTAGTTCGAGTCGATTGTGTAACCGTTGTATCCACCGCCTTGCTGCGGGGTTTGTCCGTGGTATTGCTGCTTGTAGATGTAGGCTTGTTGGATGACTTCTGTGCTGAAGAAGTAGTATGGGTAGATTTCGTAGATTGGTGGGAGGACCACGTTTTGAGTGTCTGGACGGTGTGTCACAGCCAGAACGAAGGAGTACAAGTAGAGACCTTCGTTCAAATTTTGACGAGCAAACACTGCGGTGTTGTAGAAGGTCTCGAAGTCCTTCGCGTAGTAGAACAACTTGAACAGGGTTACAGCTTGCTCCAGATGTTCCTGGTAGAACACGGAGAATATGTCACCTCTGGGGAGGAATCCGTATTTGTAGTGTTGCAAGAACTGCTCGACGGCTTCGGGCTTCTTGAAACCGAAAAGGAGTTTGTTAGAGATTGGAGGAATTTGAGTCGAATTGGTACTTACGGTGTAAGAGTCCTGGTGGTCGGCGACGTTGTAGCTGCCGGCAAGTTTGACGAATTCCTTGTTGTACGAAGGCTGGTTGACGTTCCTGAGTAAAAGCAGAACATCCCTCTGGATGCGCAAGAACGCTTTGTCAGCTGAAAATATAGATTAGAGAGTTAGTTTTATGCTGCGTGCGCATAAAGTGGCGTGTAGTACGTTCTGCTGCTATTGACGACGGCGTGTAACAAATTTCACTATCTTAGTTAACGTTTTTACAATTGATTGTCAATAATTGTAAAGTAAAAAAAGAATCACAAGAATTTATATAAAATACAAAACTATCGCCATTATAATAAATAAAAATAAAAATCCCCATAAAAATTATTATATTACACAGGGTAAACCAGATCAAAATTTTTTTATTATGGCAAAATAAACTTAATTCAATTAAATTATACTTACCGACTCGTTGCTCCTTTACCACGTTGGAGGCGGCGAGGGCGCAAAGGCCGACCACGAGAACTATAGTGAGCTTCATGCTTGTTACTTGACCGGACACCCAAGTATGATTTTGTCCGAAATTGTCCACCCTTTTATACAAAAATTGTTATGACCCCAGCTGTGCCATTATCGGGTCTTATCATGCGGCGGATGCGAGTTTAATTTTTTTTATTTTAGTCTCGTATCGTCCAAAAAGTGTCGCAGAACGCGCGGTATCTTATCTCTTAAGACGTGGCTGGGGTTGTGAGTAATGTATATTTTTGTTTTCCGTGACATTGGAATTGATTTTTGTAGAAGCATAATAAAATAAAAAATAAATTAATAGGTAGTAATAATGTAAAAATAATTCGCTAAATTCGAGATATTGGTCCAGTGTGAGTTAATTATAGTAATGATAAAATTTATTGTCCCAGAAAATTATCTCCTCAATAAAGTCAAAATAATTATTTCAATATATTCGATTAAATTTTTATGTAACAGTTTCCTGTAAGAATTAATTATGCCATAAGTATACCTAATAAATTCCAGTATTTTAATGTTGAATTAATTGTTCCTTAGGGTCTGCTTAGGATATATTTAGAAAAATATATTTAATAAATAACTATTTGAATTAATTATTTTTTATGGCTTAAGGCGTCTTAGGGCATATTACAAACATATTTAATAAAGACACTATTCCACTGTTGAATTAATCATTTTTTAAAATTCAGCTCATCTTAGAGCATATTTTAAAAAATATAATTAACGGTAACTTTTGAATTAATTATGCCTTAATGCTTCTTAGGGCATATTAAAAAAATATATTGAATGAAGGGCACTATTTACTGTTGAATTAATCATTCTTTAGGATTCAGAGCATCTTAGAGCATATTAAAAAAATATGTGTAACTAAATTAACAGCAACTTTTGAATTAATTATGCCTTAATGCTTCTTAGGGCATATTATAAAAATATATTTAATAAAATACACTATTTTACTGTTGAATTAATCATTCTTTAGGGTTCAGAGCATCTTAGAGCATATTTAAAAAATATGTTTAACAAAATTAACACCAACTTTTGAATTAATTATGCCTAAAGGCTTCTTAGGGCATATTAAAAAAATATATTTAATAAAGACACTATTTTACAGTTGAATTAATCATTCTTTAGAATTCAGAGCATCTTAGAGCATATTTAAAAATACGTTTAATAAAATTAACAGCAACTTTTGAATTAATTATGCCTTAAGGCTTCATAGGGCATATTAAAAAAATATATTTAATAAAGACACCATTTTACTGTTGGTTTAATCATTCTTTAGGATTCTTCGAGCATATTTAAAAAAATATGTTCCATAATTAACGGTAACTATTGAATTAATTATGCCTTAAGGCTACTTACGGCCCATTTAAAAAATATGCTTAATAAATAACGCTATACTACTGTTGAATTAATTATTCCTTAGGGCTTAGGGCGCCTTACGGCATATTAAAAAATATATTTAATAGGAGACACTATTTTACTGTTGAATTAATATTTTTTTAGGATTCAGTGCATCTTAGAGCATATCTAAAAAATATGTTTAATAAAATTAACAGCAACTTTTGAATTAATTTTGCCTTAAGGCTTCTTAGGGCATATTAAAAAAATATATTTAATAAAGACACCATTTTACTGTTGGTTTAATCATTCTTTAGGATTCTTAGAGCATATTTAAAAAAATATGTTCTATAATTAACGGTAACTATTGAATTAATTATGCCTTAAGGCTACTTACGGCCCATTTAAAAAATATGCTTAATAAATAACGCTATACTACTGTTGAATTAATTATTCCTTACGGCTTAGGACTCCTTAGGGCATATTAAAAAAAATATATTTAATAAGAGACACTATTTTACTGTTGAATTCATATTTTTTTAGGATTCAGTGCATCTTAGAGCATATTAAAAAAATATATTTAATGAAAGACACAATTTTACTGTTGAATTAATAATTTTTTTAGGAATCAGAGCATATTAGAGCATATTTAAAAAAATATGTTTTATAATTAACAGTAACTGTTGAATTAATTCTGCCTTAAGGCTTGAGGCTGCTTAGAGCTCAATCAAAAAAATATATTTAATAAATAGCACTATTTTACTGTTGAATTAATTGTGCTTTAGAGCTTTTTAGAGCTTACATTTAAAAAATAGTGGCTGCTTAATGCATGTTTAAAAGAATGTATTTAATGAATTAAAAAATATTCTAATATATGTTTTTGGAAATGTGTGGTCAAAGATAAACTTTTGCGTTAAAATACTCCGCATTTTTGAGATACCTAATCGCCAAAAAACTACACGTTGACTTTGTTTAATCCTCAAACATTTCAGATAATTGTAAATAAGTTAATTACATGTTTTGTGTAAATATACACATGTTTACACTATAATTCTTGATCTTACGTCACCTTTACGTTATACACTACTATCGTGCAACATTTATGTTTTTGACCTCTTCATTCACCTACAATATGTGCCAGAACAAAAAAGAGACACAAGATATCCTGCTTGCAAACTGCAAAGTTAAATTTCGTATAAAGTAAGTTCGTGTTTCAAGTTCTACAGCTACACCCCCGACATGTTTTAAAAGATCCTCGCTGCATTCAGTGTACCCAAGTCCAATCCTCTAACTTTATCTGTTCGGAAAATATTTTAAAAAAAATTATTACAGTTTTAAACTTCAAAGAGCTTCAGTTAACTCCGTAAGGAAGTCGTTCTGAAACTTATGAAATATTTTTACGGTTCGACTCAGCTCCTGAAAGGATGCCCTGTATTTCAAAGACCACTGTCGTAACTATTATAAATAAAAAAATGTAATTACAAAAGTTTTTCACGGTTTGAAATAGCGTACTGCAAAAATATTTCCATATATGTTTTCTTCTAAGATTAAACTAACAAATAAAACAAATTAAGCGATAAAGTTTTTAGTCAGCAATTATTTTAAGTATAAAACTGTATCAGCAATATTTTTGTTTTAATTTAAGTACATTATATAATTATTTGTGATTAAATTGCTACAAACTTCGAGAGATAGTTTTAAAATTTGAAGGTTATGGACAGTCGGTCGTTTACACCAATTTGTTTGATTTATTACATTGTCGTTATCGCCCTGTTACTTTCTGCTCTTTCTAAGATTAGATAATTTCACCCAGGGCAGAATTAGATCTAGGTACGTAATTGCGTTGTATGGGTACAAGCACAGGTAGGAGTTGTGTTGAGAGAGTAGTGGGAAAATTTAATTCTTGAGAACGTAGAGAGAGAAATGTAATTTTTAAGAAAGTAGAAAGAAAAAATGTAATTATTGAGACAGTAGATAAGAAAATGTGATTATTGAGAAAGTAGAGAGATAAAATGTAATTTTTAAGAAAATAGAAAGAAAAAATGTAATAATTGAGACAGGAAAGAAGAAAATGAGATTATTGAGAAAGTAGAGAGAAAAAATGTAATTTTTAAGAAAGTGGAAAGAAAAAATGTAATTATTGAGACAAAAGAGATAAAATATTGAGGAAGTAGAGAGCAAAGAGTTAATTTTCAAGAAAGTAGAAAGAAAAAATGTAATAATTGAGATAGTAGAGAAAAAAATGCGTTTATTGAAAAGTAGAGAGAAAAATGTGGTTATTAAGATCATTATATTAAATGAAAAATTGCAGTTTTTTTGAGAAAGTAGAGAGAAAATTTAATTCTTGGAGAGGCAGACAGAAAAAAATGTAAATTTTAAGAAAGCAGAAAGAAAAAATGTAATTATTGAGACAGTAGAGAAAAAAATGTGTTTATTGAGAAAGTAGAGAGATAAAATATAATTTTTAAGAAAGTAGAAAGAAAAAATGTAATTATTGAGAAAAAGAGAAAAATGTTGTTATTGGGAAAGTTAAGATCATTATATTGAACTAAAATATTACAATTCTTTTGAGAAAGTAGAGAAAAAACTTAATTCGTGAGGAAGTAGAGAGCAAAAAGTTAATTTTTAAGAAATTAGAAAGGAAAAATATAATAATTGAGATTGAGAGAAAAAATTTATTTATTGAGAAACTAGAGAAAAAAATGTGGTTATTAAGATCATTATATTAAATGAAAAATTGCAGTTTTTTTGAGAAAGTAGAGAGAAGATTTAATTTTTGAAGAGGCAGAGAGAAAAAAATGTGATTTTTAAGAAAACAGAAAGAAAAAATGTAATTATTGAGACAGTTGAGAAGAACATGTGATTATTGAGAAAGTAGAGAGATAAAATGTAATTTTTAAGAAAATAGAAAGAAAAATGTAATTATTGAGACAGCAGAGAAAAAATGTAATTATTGAGAAAGTAGAGAAAAAAAAGGGGTTATTAAGATCATTATATTAAATGAAAAATTGCAGTTCTTTTGAGAAAGTAGAGAGAACATTTAATTCTTGAGAACGTAGAGGGAGAAATGTAATTTTTAAGAAAGTAGAAAGAAAAAATGTAATTATTGAGACAGTAGAGAAAAAAATTTGATTATTGAGAAAGTAGAGAAAAAAAGGGGTTATTAAGATCATTATATTAAATGAACAATTGCAATTTTTTTGAGAAAGTAGAAAGAAAATTTAATTCTTGAGAACGTAGAGAGAGAAATGTAATGTTTAAAAAAGCAGAAAGAAAAAATGTAATTATTGAGACAGTAGAAAAGAAAATGTAATAATTGAGACAGGAAAGAAGAAAATGAGATTATTGAGAAAGTAGAGAGAAAAAATGTAATTTTTAAGAAAGTGGAAAGAAAAAATGTAATTATTGAGACAAAAGAGAAAAAATATTGAGGAAGTAGAGAGCAAAGAGTTAATTTTCAAGAAAGTAGAAAGAAAAAATGTAATAATTGAGATAGTAGAGAAAAAAATGTGTTTATTGAAAAGTAGAGAGAAAAATGTGGTTATTAAGATCATTATATTAAATGAAAAATTGCAGTTTTTTGAGAAAGTAGAGAGAAAATTTAATTCTTGAAGAGGCAGACAGAAAAAAATGTAAATTTTAAGAAAGCAGAAAGAAAAAATGTAATTATTGAGACAGTAGAGAAAAAAATGTGTTTATTGAGAAAGTAGAGAGATAAAATGTAATTTTTAAGAAAGTAGAAAAAAAAAATGTAATTATTGAGAAAAAGAGAAAAATGTTGTTATTGGGAAAGTTAAGATCATTATATTGAACTAAAATATTACAATTCTTTTGAGAAAGTAGAGAAAAAACTTAATTCGTGAGGAAGTAGAGAGCAAAAAGTTAATTTTTAAGAAATTAGAAAGGAAAAATGTAATAATTGAGATTGAGAGAAAAAATTTATTTATTGAGAAACTAGAGAAAAAAATGTGGTTATTAAGATCATTATATTAAATGAAAAATTGCAGTTTTTTTGAGAAAGTAGAGAGAAGATTTAATTTTTGAAGAGGCAGAGAGAAAAAAATGTGATTTTTAAGAAAACAGAAAGAAAAAATGTAATTATTGAGACAGTTGAGAAGAACATGTGATTATTGAGAAAGTAGAGAGATAAAATGTAATTTTTAAGAAAATAGAAAGAAAAATGTAATTATTGAGACAGCAGAGAAAAAATGTAATTATTGAGAAAGTAGAGAAAAAAAAGGGGTTATTAAGATCATTATATTAAATGAAAAATTGCAGTTCTTTTGAGAAAGTAGAGAGAACATTTAATTCTTGAGAACGTAGAGGGAGAAATGTAATTTTTAAGAAAGTAGAAAGAAAAAATGTAATTATTGAGACAGTAGAGAAAAAAATTTGATTATTGAGAAAGTAGAGAAAAAAAGGGGTTATTAAGATCATTATATTAAATGAACAATTGCAATTTTTTTTGAGAAAGTAGAAAGAAAATTTAATTCTTGAGAACGTAGAGAGAGAAATGTAATGTTTAAAAAAGCAGAAAGAAAAAATGTAATTATTGAGACAGTAGAAAAGAAAATGTAATAATTGAGACAGGAAAGAAGAAAATGAGATTATTGAGAAAGTAGAGAGAAAAAATGTAATTTTTAAGAAAGTGGAAAGAAAAAATGTAATTATTGAGACAAAAGAGAAAAAATATTGAGGAAGTAGAGAGCAAAGAGTTAATTTTCAAGAAAGTAGAAAGAAAAAATGTAATAATTGAGATAGTAGAGAAAAAAATGTGTTTATTGAAAAGTAGAGAGAAAAATGTGGTTATTAAGATCATTATATTAAATGAAAAATTGCAGTTTTTTGAGAAAGTAGAGAGAAAATTTAATTCTTGAAGAGGCAGACAGAAAAAAATGTAAATTTTAAGAAAGCAGAAAGAAAAAATGTAATTATTGAGACAGTAGAGAAAAAAATGTGTTTATTGAGAAAGTAGAGAGATAAAATGTAATTTTTAAGAAAGTAGAAAAAAAAAATGTAATTATTGAGAAAAAGAGAAAAATGTTGTTATTGGGAAAGTTAAGATCATTATATTGAACTAAAATATTACAATTCTTTTGAGAAAGTAGAGAAAAAACTTAATTCGTGAGGAAGTAGAGAGCAAAAAGTTAATTTTTAAGAAATTAGAAAGGAAAAATGTAATAATTGAGATTGAGAGAAAAAATTTATTTATTGAGAAACTAGAGAAAAAAATGTGGTTATTAAGATCATTATATTAAATGAAAAATTGCAGTTTTCTTGAGAAAGTAGAGAGAAGATTTAATTTTTGAAGAGGCAGAGAGAAAAAAATGTGATTTTTAAGTAAACAGAAAGAAAAAATGTAATTATTGAGACAGTTGAGAAGAAAATGTGATTATTGAGAAAGTAGAGAGATAAAATGTAATTTTTAAGAAAATAGAAAGAAAAATGTAATTATTGAGACAGCAGAGAAAAAATGTAATTATTGAGAAAGTAGAGAAAAAAAGGGGTTATTAAGATCATTATATTAAATGAAAAATTGCAGTTCTTTTGAGAAAGTAGAGAGAACATTTAATTCTTGAGAACGTAGAGAGAGAAATGTAATTTTTAAGAAAGTAGAAAGAATAAATGTAATTATTGAGACAGTAGAGAAGAAAATGTAATTATTGAGAAAGTACAGAGAAAAAATGTAATTTTTAAGAAAGTAGAAAGAAAAAACGTAATTATTGAGATAAAAGAGAACAAATGTTGTTATTGAGAAAGTAGAGAAAAAAAATGTGGTTGTTAAGATCATTATATTGAACTAAAAAATTACAATTCTTTTGAGAAAGTAGAGAAAAAACTTAATTCGTGAGGAAGTAGAGAGCAAAAAGTTAATTTTTAAGAAAGTAGAAAGGAAAATTGTAATAATTGAAATAGTAGAGAAAAAAATGTAATTATTGAGACAGTAGAGAAGAAAATGTGATTATTGAGAAAGTAGAGAAAAAACGGATTATTAAGATCATTATATTAAATGAAAAATTGCAATTCTTTTGAGAAAGTGGAGAGAAAATTTAATTCTTGAAGAAACAGAGAGAAAAAAATGTAATTTTTAAGAAAGTAGAAAGAAAAAATTTAATTATTGAGACAGTGATTATGTGAATGTGATTATTGAGGAAGTAGAGAAAAAATGTGAATATTGAGAAAGAGAAAGTAGAGAAAAAAATTATACGAGTATTGAATGAAAAATTACAATTTTTTGAGAAAGTAGAGAGGAAATTTAATTCTTGAAGATGTAGAGACAAAAAATGTAGATATTGATAAGTAGAGGGAAAAAATCTTATGATTATTAAGTAGAAGAAAATAATAAAGTAGAGAGGTGACTTTGCTACGTGTGGATATCCATGTTTTGTAATATTAATCTAATAATTTCTGACTGTGAAAATAAATGAATGTGATTGGTGATTGTTGAGAAAGTAGGGATAATAATTGATTATTGAGAAAGTAAAAAATAAAATTTTGGAGAAAGTACAGAAAAAAATATGATTAGGCATTATTAAAATGAAAAATTGGAATTGTTTTGAAGGTAGAGGATAAAATGTAATTCTTGAGAAAGTAGAGGGGAAAATGTGATTATTGATTATTAATAAAGTTGAGAAAAAAACTAAAATGTAGTTTGTTTAGAGAAAGTAGAGAGAAAATAATGTGATGATTAAGAAAGGAGAGAGGCAGAGAAGAATGTGTTTTTTAAAGATAACATTGGGAGAAAAAGATATAATTATTGAGGAAGTAGAAAAGAATGTAATTATTAAGGAGAATGATAAAAAAAATATTATTATTAAGGGTGATATTGGGAGGACTATTGAGAACGTAGAAGAAAAAGATGTGATTACTTTGAAACTAGCTCCAATACGATATATAATATCCCTCACGAAAATGGCCCAGAAGGGCTGAGTCAGGTGACTTTGCTGGCTCCATTTATGGATGCCCATTTTTGGTAATATTAATCTAAATAATTTCTGGTTGTCTGCATTGTGTGAGTCAACAGCATAGTCTTGTTGAATTCACATATTTCTTCTGATCTTAGGACACATTTGCCATGGAAAAATCCACACCACATAAATGATACATTACGAGGTCTATTAGTTTTGCAGAAAATGATGATTGGCAGAAGAGTTAGTAGTTCCTTTATACCAATTTTGCCGTATCAAAAACCTACTCATCATAACCTGATTATGCTAACTTGGTTGGCGGTATTATAACACATTTTATTATTAATTTTCTTTTTCGCTTATGTGGAATAAGAACTTTTCATTTCAAAACTAGGTAGAATTTTTCAAGAAATTACCAGTTTTGCATTTGTTGCGTGATTCCAAACCAGTTATTGAAATAATACTAATAACTCGATTGCATAGGTACTTTATTATCTAAAATAAATCATAATACAGCTGAGGACAGTCTTAGAGTTTAATGATGAGATGAGTTGATCTCCTCGGAATGCTTGTGGTAAATCTTGGCTTCATAGAAGTAAGAGTTGGGGATCTGGTGATACAGCTGATCGAACTTGATGAACCTGTCGAAGGGATAGCCGATGGGGTATCCATCCACGCGGATGCCACCGCTGCCTACCTTAGGGTAATAATACTCTCCGACCTGTTGATCTTTGCCCTTGTATTGCTCATAAGGATAAACGATCACGTATATTTGGTAAGACATACCATCGTAAGAGCCTGTGGGCAGCATATACCTGAAAGGAATATCAAATTAGTGCATTTGTCAAAAACTACTAAACAATTGATTCCAATGAGAGTGTTGTTTACCTTTGTGGGTAGTGGAAGAAGTTTTGCTTGCCGTCAATATGGAACTCATGATGACCCTCATAAGCCTCATGGACTTGCTTGTACAAATCAGTAAAGGAGGTACGGTCAGGTCCATACATGTTAAATTCGTGCGAGTGTCTAGTGATGACATTCTCCCCTGCCTTAAGCTCGCGCGTGAAGTGATCCAGCTCCACCATGTTCACGCGGTTCTCTGTGATGTTGATATAACGGCCATACTCGTCATACTTTGGTCCTAGGAATACCTTGACGGAGGCCTTGTGGTCCTTGTCGGACTTGACGGTGAGCTTGTAGGAGAACGGCTTGTGGTTAAGGCGTTGCTGGCGGGCACGGATATGGAAAGTGTCGTGCTCCAACTCATCACCAGAATCATAAACAGCATTGCTCAAGTCAGAGTAGAAGTAATCGTGGTAAGTGATCAGCTTGTCGAATTCGACGTTGGTGATTTTCACTCCTGGGAACAGCAACTCCTTTTCGGTGTAAGGTTTAACATGCGTCTGGAACCTTTGGAACTTCGTGAGGAGCTTCTTGTAGAACTGGTAGAATATGGGGTCACGGGTGGAGGTTTCGAAGTGTTCCAGGGCGGAAGGGGCGGTGCGGTATTTGTCCAAAGGTTGGTAGGAGTAGCCAAGGAGGTGACGAGCGAACGTCTGGATGGAACCATAGTATTTAATCTTGGGAGAATCGTGATTGCCTTCGATGATGTTTCCAAGGGTGTTGAAGCCTTCGTACGTGGTTAAGTCGATTTTCTTGTCGTCGTGCTGGAACGGGGAAACAACAAATAGATTAACATATGCCTTGAGTGATAAACCAATTTTTACTTACAATGTAAACGTAACCCAAGTCGATGGCATCGTTGATACGTCTCTCGTAATCGTGGATGAGGCTGTGGCTGTAGCCGTAAGGTCCTTTCGTTGTCCACGTTTGTCCGTAGTTGTAGAAGTATTCGTGCAATTTGGCGTACGCTGGCCTGGTTGGGAACTCAAGCCCGTTGGGGTACTCTAGAGATGGATAGTATGGGGTCTCGATGGGCGTATCCCAGTTGAAGTACGGAATTTCGCCAAAACCATAAGACAGACGTTCGAGGTAGTAGCGGGCCAAAAATTGTTGGTAAAAGTAGTAGAATAATTCCCCACGGTTGTCCTTCTCCAACCCGTAGGTCTCCCCGCACATCCAGAATGGATAGTGCAAGTTGTAGTAGTAGTAGAACGCGTTGATGCCAACATCCTCCAGATAGTAAGACAAGGATTGCTCTGGGTGCAAGTTCAAGTAGTGTCCAGAGTAGTTGGCATCAATGGTGTAACCGTTGTAACCATGCTCCTCTTCGGCGTGTTTCCCTTGGTGTATCTGCTTGTAATAGTAAGCCTTTTGAATTACGTCAGAGCTGTAGAAGTAGTGTGGGTAGATCTCGTAGATTGGTGGCAGGATTATCCCTTGGGTGTCCGCACGATGAACGATGGCCACGGAGATGGAGTACAAGAAGATGCCCTCGTTGACGTGCTGGCGCGCCCAAGCAGCAGTTTTGTAGAACGTCTCGAAGTCCTTGGCGTAGTAGAACAGTTTGAACAAGGCTATGGCTTCTTCCAGGTGTTCCTTGTGGAATACGGAGAAGATGTCGCCTTTGGGAAGGAGGCCGTATTTCAGGTATTGGTTGAAGTGTTTGACAGCTTCAGGTTTCTAAGACAAAAACGTGGTTCAGGTGAAGTAGGTGAGGGAGCTGAATATACTTACGGTGTAGTGTTCTATTTGCTCGCCGAAGGACCAAGACTTGGCAATCTCGGCATGGTCCTTGTAGTGGCTGGGTTGGTTGATGTGCTTGAATAGCTGCAGGATGCGTTTTTGCTTATCCAGAAATTGTTTATCAGCTGGAAATTTAAAGTTATATTTAATAAAAAAAAAAATTAAAAAAATAAAAACACTTACCAACTTTGTAATGTTTCCCTTCCTCGTTGGAGAGGACCAAGGCGAAGAGACCCACCAGGAAGATGAGTACGAGTTTCATGTTTTCGGTTGGAACAGAGAGCCAAGTCTAAATGTGTCTCCACACCCACATCTTTTTATATTAAATTTTAAACTATGTGCACCGTGACCCTATGACGCGCTTTTGTTTTTGACCGCATTTTGGAATAAATTGATGTAACGCTGTAGATATCGGTTCACGATATCTGTCAATATTTGTCAACATTGTTCGAAATTGAATGATAATGGCTAGTATTGTACAAATATGGAAAACTTTAGGCGTTGATTGTGTTGGGCTATTATGTAAATTCAAATATGAATAACAAATAACTTTATTGGGGCAGAACTAACCAAGGTTTTCAAGGAACTTTAGTATTAATTTATTTAAAAAAGCAGCACCATATGAAAAATCTAAAAAAAAAAACAAATAGACATAGTATGTAAAAATATATACAGGGTGGTCAAGTTTCCAAGACGAAAACTTCAGGAATGGAGCATAAAAAAAATGAGTTTGCTACATAAAAATTAACCCTAAAACGCACCGTTTCAGGGTGTTCAGGGTTTTTATTTCCCAATATTAGAAAATATTTGGTGATCAGCTGGTTAATTGGGGAAATTCTGAAGCATTCATTAAACATCCCCATTAATTCTTGGCCTACATTAAGGATTCTTTATCAGCAACAAATTAAAACAAAATTATGCATCCTATTATTCGTATTAAAATTGCATATTCATCATCGCCTCTTAGCCGTGCGTTATCAATGTTGGCTGCTAAAATTATAAATATTTTCTCAAACATGCTCTTGAACTTGAATTTCGCTTATTGATATAACAGTCATTTTAACAACAAATGATTTCCTTAATTAGGCAGACTCTTGGGAGGGTATGCAAAAAATTTCTAAGTAGATTTGATAACCTTGATATATTCTCGAACTAGCGATAAATAAAGATATGATTTATTCGTTGTCAGCAGGATTTATCACCAAGTTTAAATTTAAGTAGCAACAATGTTTTTGATTTGTGATAAGCCGGCTGGTTTTAGTTGAGGTTTAACAATCGAATAACGGTTTATTTTCGAAAAAAAATATCGTTAAAAAATCGCTGTAGAGCTCAGAATTTATTGAACCATCTTATTTTTTTTTAAATGTTCTTTTTGAAATTCGTTATCGGTTTCTCGAGCTAGATTTTTTAATTTTTAACAATAATTTTTTATAACAGGTCCAAAATTGATTTTTTTTTTAAATATCGCTATTTGCAATTAAAATGGACTCTACAGGTCAGAAACGAGTAGATTGACCTAATTTAGTTTTAAATATTTACTTTACAAATAGATAATATATCTGCCAAAATAAAATATTCAATTCTTTTTTATCCCTCTGATAGCTGTCAAAATCGCTGTCAATTTAAAAATTGAAAAGTATGCAATAAAAGAAGAGATACTAATATTATATTATTCTACTCGATGAATTGCAGCACTCGCCTTCGGCTCGTACTGCAAAATTCATCGGCGTGAGTTATTTAGTATTACCACGAGTTGAATACTATACTTTATCTACGATTATAACTATAAATAGTATAAATACTAACCTTTGCAAGTCCGAATCCATCATTTTTGGCACAATTATTATTTAACTTAACGTCAAAAATATTCAAATGTCAAATCACTTTCCTCCCCTCAATAATAATGAACCATTCTATTCCCAATTTCCTTTAACTTTTCACGAATATAACTCAACGCTATTTATGGATACTATTAATTGTTCAAAGCCAGTTGATTAATTAATATAATAAGAGTAGATAAAGTATTTTAAATGTTTCTGTTTTTATAACTCAAATTAAAATAACGTTTTCACTTTTGACAGCTGTCAAATTTTCTGTCAACTGAATAAAACTGCCATTTAATAATTATTTTCACAAATGATTTTGGTACTTAAAAAGACATTTTTCTATATGTTTTGGAGGTACTGAATACGAAATGAATTTCGTAAAATTATTATGTTTGTTGATAGCTGTCAAAATTGCTGTCAAATTTAAAACTATGCAAGTTTGTCTTCCATAATTTTATAAACAATGTGAATGGTAATAGAAAGGAAATCAAGTGTTTTTTTTAAATTTGCTAGTTTCATAATTTATATTAAAACACAGTTTTTACTTTGGACAGCTGTCAAAATTTCTGGCAACTTAATGAAAATGCCATTTAATAATTACTTCTACAAATTAAAGTACCAGCAGACATTTCTATACGGGATTGTTGTAAAAAAATATTATATTTTTTGATAACTTCCAAAACTGCTGTCAAATTTAAAAAATGCAAGTGTGCTTTATGTAATTTTGAAAAAAACGTTAATTCCCCTAGAAGAAGTACTATATTAAGTGTTTTGAAATTTGCTAGTTCCACAGTGGATAATAAAATAAAATTTTAATTTTTGACAGCTGTCAAAATTTCTCAATTTAATTAAAATGACATTTTATAACTATTTACACATAAACGTACTTAACAAACATTTTTTTATAAGTTTTGGAGGTACTGAATACGAAATTGATGTCAAAATATGTTATGTTGGTTGGCAGATGCCAAAATTGCTGTCAAATTTAAAAATTTACAAGTATATCTTTCGTAATTTTGAAAATAATGTTGATTTCCATAGAAGAAGATACATAAAATGTTTTAAAACTTTCTAGTTCAGTAATTTATATTAAAATAAATTTGCAACCTTTGACAGCTGTCAAGATTTCTGTCAATTTAATAAAAAATGTCATTTTATTATTATTTCAACAAATTATAATACTTTACAAACATTTTTCTATAGGTTTTAGAGGTACTGAATACGAAAGTAATACGAAAAGATATACTTACATATTTTTAAATTTATCTGCAATTTTGACAGCTACAAAAAACATTAAATTTTTTTCCATCAATTTATCAATCAATCAAGTATTATGTTTGTTGATAGCTGTCAAAATTGCTGTCAAATTTAAAACTATGCAAGTTTGTCTTCCATAATTTTATAAACAATGTGAATTGTAATAGAAAAGAAATCAAGAGTTTCTTTAAATTTGCTAGTTCCATAATTTATATTAAAACACAGTTTTCACTTTTGACAGCTGTCAAAATTTCAGGCAACTTAATGAAAATGCCATTTAATAATTACTTCAACAAATTAAAGTACCAAGCAGACATTTCTCTATAGGCTTTGGAGGAACTGAATACGAGATTGTTGTAAAAAAATATTATATTTGTTGGTAACTGCCAAAACTGCTGTCAAATTTAAAAAATGCAAGTGTGCTTTTTGTAATTTTGAAAAAAACGTTAATTCCCCTAGAAGAAGTACTATATTAAGTGTTTTGAAATTTGCTAGTTCCACAGTGGATAATAAAATAAAATTTTAATTTTTGACAGCTGTCAAAATTTCTCAATTTAATTAAAATGACATTTTATAACTATTTACACATAAACGTACTTAACAAACATTTTTTTATAAGTTTTGGAGGTACTGAATACGAAATTGATGTCAAAATATGTTATGTTGGTTGGCAGATGCCAAAATTGCTGTCAAATTTAAAAATTTACAAGTATATCTTTCGTAATTTTGAAAATAATGTTGATTTCCATAGAAGAAGATACATAAAATGTTTTAAAACTTTCTAGTTCAGTAATTTATATTAAAATAAATTTGCAACCTTTGACAGCTGTCAAGATTTCTGTCAATTTAATAAAAAATGTCATTTTATTATTATTTCAACAAATTATAATACTTTACAAACATTTTTCTATAGGTTTTAGAGGTACTGAATACGAAAGTAATACGAAAAGATATACTTACATATTTTTAAATTTATCTGCAATTTTGACAGCTACAAAAAACATTAAATTTTTTTCCATCAATTTATCAATCAATCAAGTATTATGTTTGTTGATAGCTGTCAAAATTGCTGTCAAATTTAAAACTATGCAAGTTTGTCTTCCATAATTTTATAAACAATGTGAATTGTAATAGAAAAGAAATCAAGAGTTTCTTTAAATTTGCTAGTTCCATAATTTATATTAAAACACAGTTTTCACTTTTGACAGCTGTCAAAATTTCAGGCAACTTAATGAAAATGCCATTTAATAATTACTTCAACAAATTAAAGTACCAAGCAGACATTTCTCTATAGGCTTTGGAGGAACTGAATACGAGATTGTTGTAAAAAAATATTATATTTGTTGGTAACTGCCAAAACTGCTGTCAAATTTAAAAAATGCAAGTGTGCTTTTTGTAATTTTGAAAAAAACGTTAATTCCCCTAGAAGAAGTACTATATTAAGTGTTTTGAAATTTGCTAGTTCCACAGTGGATAATAAAATAAAATTTTAATTTTTGACAGCTGTCAAAATTTCTCAATTTAATTAAAATGACATTTTATAACTATTTACACATAAACGTACTTAACAAACATTTTTTTATAAGTTTTGGAGGTACTGAATACGAAATTGATGTCAAAATATGTTATGTTGGTTGGCAGATGCCAAAATTGCTGTCAAATTTAAAAATTTACAAGTATATCTTTCGTAATTTTGAAAATAATGTTGATTTCCATAGAAGAAGATACATAAAATGTTTTAAAACTTTCTAGTTCAGTAATTTATATTAAAATAAATTTGCAACCTTTGACAGCTGTCAAGATTTCTGTCAATTTAATAAAAAATGTCATTTTATTATTATTTCAACAAATTATAATACTTTACAAACATTTTTCTATAGGTTTTAGAGGTACTGAATACGAAAGTAATACGAAAAGATATACTTACATATTTTTAAATTTATCTGCAATTTTGACAGCTACAAAAAACATTAATTTTTTATCCATCAATTTATCAATCAATCAAGTATTATGTTTGTTGATAGCTGTCAAAATTGCTGTCAAATTTAAAACTATGCAAGTTTGTCTTCCATAATTTTATAAACAATGTGAATTGTAATAGAAAAGAAATCAAGAGTTTCTTTAAATTTGCTAGTTCCATAATTTATATTAAAACACAGTTTTCACTTTTGACAGCTGTCAAAATTTCAGGCAACTTAATGAAAATGCCATTTAATAATTACTTCAACAAATTAAAGTACCAAGCAGACATTTCTCTATAGGCTTTGGAGGAACTGAATACGAGATTGTTGTAAAAAAATATTATATTTGTTGGTAACTGCCAAAACTGCTGTCAAATTTAAAAAATGCAAGTGTGCTTTTTGTAATTTTGAAAAAAACGTTAATTCCCCTAGAAGAAGTACTATATTAAGTGTTTTGAAATTTGCTAGTTCCACAGTGGATAATAAAATAAAATTTTAATTTTTGACAGCTGTCAAAATTTCTCAATTTAATTAAAATGACATTTTATAACTATTTACACATAAACGTACTTAACAAACATTTTTTTATAAGTTTTGGAGGTACTGAATACGAAATTGATGTCAAAATATGTTATGTTGGTTGGCAGATGCCAAAATTGCTGTCAAATTTAAAAATTTACAAGTATATCTTTCGTAATTTTGAAAATAATGTTGATTTCCATAGAAGAAGATACATAAAATGTTTTAAAACTTTCTAGTTCAGTAATTTATATTAAAATAAATTTGCAACCTTTGACAGCTGTCAAGATTTCTGTCAATTTAATAAAAAATGTCATTTTATTATTATTTCAACAAATTATAATACTTTACAAACATTTTTCTATAGGTTTTAGAGGTACTGAATACGAAAGTAATACGAAAAGATATACTTACATATTTTTAAATTTATCTGCAATTTTGACAGCTACAAAAAACATTAATTTTTTATCCATCAATTTATCAATCAATCAAGTATTATGTTTGTTGATAGCTGTCAAAATTGCTGTCAAATTTAAAACTATGCAAGTTTGTCTTCCATAATTTTATAAACAATGTGAATTGTAATAGAAAAGAAATCAAGAGTTTCTTTAAATTTGCTAGTTCCATAATTTATATTAAAACACAGTTTTCACTTTTGACAGCTGTCAAAATTTCAGGCAACTTAATGAAAATGCCATTTAATAATTACTTCAACAAATTAAACTACCAAGCAGACATTTCTCTATAGGCTTTGGAGGAACTGAATACGAGATTGTTGTAAAAAAATATTATATTTGTTGGTAACTGCCAAAACTGCTGTCAAATTTAAAAAATGCAAGTGTGCTTTTTGTAATTTTGAAAAAAACGTTAATTCCCCTAGAAGAAGTACTATATTAAGTGTTTTGAAATTTGCTAGTTCCATAGTGGATAATAAAATAAAATTTTAATTTTTGACAGCTGTCAAAATTTCTCAATTTAATGATAATGACATTTTATAACTATTTACACATAAACGTACTTAACAAACATTTTTGTATAAGTTTTGGAGGTACTGAATACGAAATTGATGTCAAAAAATGTTATGTTGGTTGGCAGATGTCAAAATAACTGTCAAATTTAAAAATTTACAAGTAAATCTTTCGTAATTTTGAAAATAATGTTGATTTCCAGAGAAGGAGATACATAAAATGTTTTAAAACTTTCTAGTTCAGTAATTTATATTAAAATAAATTTGCAACCTTTGACAGCTGTCAAGATTTCTGTCAATTTAATAAAAAATGTCATTTTATTATTATTTCAACAAATTATAATACTTTACAAACATTTTTCTATAGGTTTTAGAGGTACTGAATACGAAAGTAATACGAAAAAGATATACTTACATATTTTTAAATTTATCTGCAATTTTGACAGCTACAAAAAAACATTAAATTTTTTTCCATCAATTTATCAATCAATCAAGTATTTAGTATCTGCAAAACCTATAGAAAATTGTCTGCTCGGTACTTCAATTTGTTAAAATGATCATTAAATGTCATTTTTATTAGGTTGACAGAAATGTTGACAGCTGTCAAAAGTAAAAATGTATTTCAATCCCAATTAATTATGGAACTAGCAAATTTAAAAAATACTTTACATCCTTTCGTCATTGGAAATTCACATTGTTTCTAAAGTTGCATATTTTGAAATTTGACAGCAATTTTGGTAGCTACCAACATAATAGGTACTTTCTTGAAATTAATTTCGTATTCAAAACCTACGAAACCTATAGAACATGTCTGATTTGTACTTTCATTTGTTCAAATAATTATTAAATTACATTTTCATTAATTTGACAGAAAATTTGACAGCTGTCAAAAGTGAAAACTTTGTTTTAATTTCAATTATAAAAATGGAAGGATTTAGATTTAAGGAGTTTTATCTCTTTTTGTATAAGAACTCAAGTAGTTTTCAAAATTACAAAAAACATACTTGTAAAATTTTAAATTTGACACTGATTTTGGCAACTGGAAGAAGAAACGAAAATTCGATTTCGGCAAATCTATTATCTATTTTTTTAGTAAAGATTAAATCTAAATTGGCAAATCTCTATATATTTGTAACCTGTAGACTGATTTTAACTAAAAAAAAAGAATATTTTTTAATAAAAAATCAATTTTGGACCTAAATTATAAAAAATTATAACTTAAAATCCAAAACCCTGCTCGAGAGATTGATGAAGAATTTAAAAACGAACTTAAAAAAAGTCCAATAAATTTTTGATTTTTGAACGGTATTTTTTTCCATCCCACTGTGCGACGTAAACATGGTTGCCTAACTCTGCGGTCAGGTGATTCACAGTCATCTCGAAGGCATTTACCAAAATATAGTTTTAGCGTAAAACTCCCAGCTAGCATTAACCCGGAAAGTTCGAGACAGATCTGGAACCGTATGTAAATAATTTCCAATAACAAAGCAGGGATCCCAGCCCGGCCTTACTGTAAATTAATACAATGTAACTAACATGATACGCTTTGAGGTGTGCTTGTTGTTAGTTTAAAATGTATGTTTCATGAAATCCTACAAATAATATAGTTTATATCCTAGCCCTAGCTGCGACTGTAAAACTTCTAAATCGAATCGAGAAGGGTGAGCTGCTTCTGTAAATTGCGTTTGTACGAAGGCAACAATGTTTTAAAGCGTGATTTACGACCTACGGGCTGCCCCTTATGCGATATGGCAAACAGCAGTGAACAGTTCTCACGTGAGACGGATATCCTAGGCAAAGTTAGGACGGGTCAAACGGGGCGAATAATTGAGTTGAATTTTTAATAATAATAATAACAGGTTCATTCCGTCAACTTAGGGCACACGACTCTGGAACCTACAGTCACTAATCCTGCGAGTGTGTATATTTCTCTTACGTTCGACTCTCAGCTGCGACTGATGGCAATGTCGCAGGGGATAGTTTTAAAATTACATATCCTTCGGTACGTAGCCGAAATGCGCGCGTCGCTTTACGAAAAAGCAGTTTTTTATTGTCAAAACTCTTTTTCAGTTTCGCGTGTATTCCGATACACGATTACGGTGGAGCAATCAACCCTGGCACTTCAAAGGAATTCATAAATAAATACAAATAAAAGACGAACAATTTCGGTTAATTATTTTCCATCTTGTCGTGAGCAATATTCTGCGTGCCGCGGCATTATTTGTCATTAATTGCGGCGAGCTCGAAGGTCCCCTTAATAATTGATATTGTCCAGAGTTGTTATCTACGTCGAAACGAGTCTCAATCCTTTGAAAAATAAATGGAAATGTCGTTCTGTTTTCTCTTAGGTTTCGAGAAAATTGGTATTTTTATTATTCTATTACATCGACCCTGAGTACCTATTACATGACCCTTTGCATATTTTATGCCACATGATCCACTTCTGAGTACAATTCGGAAACGTTGCTTAGAAATATCCCTTACATATTTATAAGAGTTGCTAAATGAATATCAGAGATTTTAAAGCGATCATTATGAAGGGGGGAAAGTAGTACTAGACGATGCAACCAGCAGAAATAAGTTGTAAATTTATTTATTTGCAATACATAACCTCAAATATAGCAAAAAGCCATTTTTGGTTATCTATCTAACCTCAAATATTTCAAAATCCTGATGTGATGGGTAGGTAATTCAGGGTAAATTCAGATTCGGATGTAAATTAACAGGCATGCACGTTTGCCACCACGCAGTCCGGATTTCAAGTCTCTAGACATTTTTGTCTGGGAATTTTAGACGAAATCAGTACGGATTGTATCTTTAATCCTAGCATGCACCGTGGCATCATTATTATAAATATTTTCTTTTTCTTTATCGACGGGGCCAACTAGTGACCTTTTATACTGCCGCCTATCAACTGTGTTAAGTTTTAGTAATAATTATAATTCATTGGGCAGACCTGGTGCGTCTAGAACACCAGAATATTGTGGTTTCCAAATTTTGCCTGCTGGTTGCAACGTACGTGAGAGCGTACTAATCGAGATATACACGAAGATGGGAATAGTACGTTGTTGAGCCCTCTTTAAAATTTGCGTACGGTGTCCTAAGAACATATTTAGCCAAATGGTGATGGCCCTGTAAAAGTAAATTCATTCGTTGTTCCCGGAGCTCAACAGTGTCATTTTGGGCTTCACAATGACCGTTTATATATTCAACAGCTCAACACTGTCTGTTTATAACTATATATGTATTTGGTATACACCTCGATACATTGTGGAGCCCGAACAACAGTGCCATTTTGGGCTTCACAATGACCGCTTAGATATTCAACGGGCTCAACAATGTCTATATATATTTTTTGTGCGCGTATACAAACATTTTCTGTCTATTCATAGGCATTTTTTATATATATATATTTATCATGATTAAAAAGAGTTCAACAACATTTTAAATAACAATCTTATTTTATGTTGACTTTTAGATAAATGTATGTTACTAGTCACATAGCTACTGCCTGTGTAGCCTGATTTCTGCTGGTCATTTAGGAATTATTTAACATAATTATCTTTTTGTTTTCTATATAAACAGGCGTGGAAAGTTTATATTTTTTATCTAAGTCAAAAGGTTCACGCGATTCGGATGGCCCCCTATATGATATGTTGGAAATATATAAATATATAGCATGAAGCGAATTTATGATAGATAAAGGTGAAAAAAAATTAATAGCTCATCTGGCAGCAATCGTCACCTTTTGTCACATCATCAAATTCACAGGGCATGACAATTTGGCGCCCAACAACGCTTTCGCTCAAATATTTTGCATCTTTTTTTATTTTTTCACGTTAGTAAATTTTAAACTAAACTATCTTGAAAATGTGTCGGTTTACAATACTGGCTAGATTAAAATCATTTTTAATGTATTCTGTGTTAAATGTTTGTTTCTCCGGAACAATCACTAAAAAGTTTTCCACATGATTGTTCATATATTTAAATTAATGTTAATAAGTCAACAACTTATCTGTAACAGCTATTATGTTTATTCTTAATAAAAATTTCCGCAGACAGTTCAACTAAGTTCAATTTGTCTAGCGAGCTAGACCGAATGATCTAACTGGAAATGCAATATATAGCGTGCCATGTTATAGGGGCACCGATCAAGAGCCAATATGAGGATTTGCAAAATATTTCTTACTAGCCAAGTTTTCTATTAGCGTCTCGGTGGCAACCTTAAATATAACAGAACAAAAGTAGCAAAAGCTCACAATAAAATAACATTGTTTATATATATATGTCAGCCATTTTGAGGAAGTATTAAAAAAAAAATGCAACGCTTACTTCGTACATATACCAATTTATTTATTGTAAAATAGATTAACACACTTGGGGGATAACTTAAACATACATTAAATTAAACAAGTAACACTTCTACACCACCTTGTACCTGGCCTTGTTAAACGTGTGATGGCCGGCCGTTTGCAATTTGAGCAGCTCTTCTTTGATCAGCCTGGTGATTTCAGATTTGGCCTTGGAGACGGCAATATCTGAGGTGCTTTCGATGGCTAGGTACAGTTTTCTTTCCCCGTCCGGGGGAGGCTTTCCGGTGGGCACGTACGTACCCCTGACCGTTATGCCGGCCTCGGAATATTCGGAAATTTGAGCCAGGGCCTCCTGCAACAAAGAGAGAATCGATTAGTATCAAGCTCTGAATTTCATCCGCCCAAAGCATTATGTTTGAACAGTATTGTTCTAAGTTAAAAAAAATAGTGCTTAAAATTTAGTTACAATGAAAATATGTATACAGGGGGCTATTCGTTCTTTAAAATCCTATTTAGAAAAAAAATTCTACAAATTTCAGTAATTTTTTAAATCTCTTAGAGGTCGCCAAAAATTTGCCCAAAACGTCTGTCGATTTTTTTAGGTTTGACATGATTGGGTAAATTTAGTTAAAATAAAAATATACAGGGGGCTATTCGTTCTTTAAAATCCAATTTAGAAAAAAATTCTTCAAATTTGAGTCATTTTGAAAAATCATCTAAAGGTCGCCAAAAATTTGCCCAAAACGTCTGACGATTTTTTTAGGTTAGACATGATTGGGTAAATTTAGTTAGAATAAAAATATACAGGGGGCTATTCGTTCTTTAAAATCCAATTTAGAACAAAAATTCTTAAAATTTCAGTCACTTTGAAAAATCATCTAAAGGTCGCCAAAAATTTGCCCAAAACGTCTGACGATTTTTTTAGGTTAGACATGATTGGATAAATTTAGTTAGAATAAAAATATACAGGGGGCTATTCGTTCTTTAAAATCCAATTTAGAAAAAAATATTATCAAATTTCAGTTATTTTTTGCCCAAAATTTACCCGAAACGTCTGACGATTTTTTTAACTTCGACATGATTGGGTAATAAATTCCATAACTTTGACGTTCGAGCGACGCTACTTTTGCCGAGCAGCAAGTTATTCAAACTTGGCCGAAATATTTCACATTTCTCCCAAATTTCCTTACTAATGAAATCTATTTTAAACATTATTACCACCGACTTAATTATACAATCGTTGTTTTTGCATTTATCAAACACGCTATCCACCCAATTTCTGTTATTGTACATTATTAAGGCGCTATCTCAAAAAAACATGGCAATTAAGAAGAATATTTTTAATTGACATTATCGCATTCACAACGCAAATAAGTCGTTAGTGCATTAATTAACGCTACAATTATTAATTGGTATCAAGCGGGAATGTTATTGTTTTTCTGGGGAGATAGGAATATTTTTAAATATGACCACATCAGATGTTCGCTTGTTACTTAATTTTCTACCAATCACGGGCGGGCTAAGGATTTATCGACTTCAGAAACTGCTTGCTTTGGACTTTCTACTGGGATTCTTTGGTGGTCTGGAGCAACTAGGGGCTTAGCACTGGCCTAGTTTAAAATGAAATATACAATTTAATAACCCGACGGTTTTCTCTCGTATTTGACCATATAAAGGCAGTTCCCAGAGTTATTTTTTATGAACGAACATGATGTATGAGGCGCCGTTTAAGACATTATTAGTATTACAAATATATATAATAATTATTTAAATATATATATATTTTTTCATTAAATATATTTATTTTGTTAAAATATTTATGTTTTATAAATATATATATCTTTGTAAAAATATATATGTATTTTTACGAATATATAAATATATTTTCACAAATATTATATTATTTCTGCTAACATATATTTATATAGAAATGAGCTTTTATCGTAGTACGCTAGGTGGCGCCATGCTGATTAAATTTAGGTAAAATGCCTCGACTAAAAACATATCAACAATATTTACCGCAATATTGCCACACAGGTACAGATGAGGATATTTTTTTAGAATCAATTAAATAGCGTGAAAGCGAATCGTTTTCATTTTTGACAGATCGACGCGTTCGAGTGGCCCTTATGCCCGGGACTTACTCTCAATCATATCGGGCGACTACAGAAATATTATCCCTCCGCTTTAGAATATTCCACAATCTACAAAATTTTCCATACTTATTGAACTGTTATAAAGTATCTTTCTTTGTGTAAGAGATAATATATGCACCGAGAATGGGAGCACACACTGATGAACATTTTGAAAAGATTCCGATGTCGATCGAGATAACGAGGCAACTCTTCCATGCATCTGAACAAATAACTAAGACATTCGTTGGAGATGAAAACCAACAAGAACTATTTGAGGCGATCTGTAGAAGGTTTAGCGTAATAAACGTCGTAACAACTTGTTTGAAAAACTTTTTCAAACGCGTATTTTTCATATATTTTTTTTTAGGAACTCAACACCAAAAGTTTAATAATCCAAATTTGCACCCATCACTACATATTTGATAAAATTGAAAGTTAGCGTTTATGCTGATATTATATTTAAACCTCTATGTTTACGCATCTAAATAAAAAAAAAAAAACATTTCAAATAGTTTGCCAACGAAAATAAAAGCGCGCAAAAAAATATATTTATAGAACTCATCTTTTATGAGGATGCTAATCCTAGTTGAACTAAACCACATCACTTGAATTTAACAAAAATAAAAAACTCCCACATACACACACGGGCCACAAACGGGAAGCTGCACTTCCATCTCACCTTTTCGAGAACTACTAAGGGAACTTGGTCTGTTTTTAAAAATCCGTTCAATTTCTGATGCAATTATTAAAAAGTTTACCATATTGATTTCGAATCGATTAATAACAATAACAGTCTTAGTAAAATTTAAGGAGTATTGCATCAGACTAAGAGAATGCTCATTGAAAGTTTTAAGCGATGGAAGGGCCTTGTGTGAGCATAAAACGAATAAATTGGTTACGATTTTGGCAGTGGCGGCTGGTGGAATTTCGGTTAGCCATACTTTAGTATTAAAATAAAAATTTTGTGAGAAAAAATGAAATTCTATATATTTTTATAGAGTAAGGTAAGCGCAGTTGTCAAAGAAAATGGTTTAGGAACCGAAGGATTGTTTTTTTTTTATAAATACATATATTTAAGTGAAGCCTCAAAAATTAGTAATTATTATATTCTGTATAAGTGGAGCATCAGTTTAATGAAGTATAACATTGCAGAAGGGTCAAATAATATATTAGTATAAACTAAAAAGAGCATCGGCCCCAATATTGAACCCTGCGGAACTTCCAGTTTATTTTCGTTGTACCCGAATGGACCACATTAGTTGTTATATTATATACATACTTACATATAATAGAATATTTACCAATTTCTTTATATACAGGGTGTCCCACTTATCATGCTCACCAAGGGTATCTTGGATCCGGTAAGAGGTACAAGGTCAGTTAAATGACACCAAGTGTAGAAATATCTTAGTAAAATCAACTCGTTTTTGTTTCATAAGCAAAAAAACTCATTTTTGCCATTTTAATTTTTCCTTTATAACTTTATTATTTATGAAAATATTTTAATGCGGTTTTTTCTTTCTTTGAGCACTTTTTGATGCAGATTTTAAAAAAACATATAATTTTTTTTTTTAAATAAATAATTTTTTGTGGGTTCTAAATATGGCAAATTAGAGATGCATTTTATTTTGTTTTGCAAGGTTTTTAAGGGTTTGATAACAGAGTTATTAGAAGTTACCCAAACAGAAGTTAATTATTGGATACATGAATATATCAGACAATCGCATATATTTTTTAAATATTTTAAAGAGAATAAAAATTGGATAGCCAGCTATGACTTGTATTTGAAAAACGAAAGTTGGTGTTAATATCCCAAAATTTAAAAGAGTTAGCAAAATTATTGTAAATTTTTCAAAATCTGCATCAAAAAGTGCTCTGGGAATGAAAAAACCGCATTAAAATGCAATAAATAAAGAAGTTACAATGGAAAAATGAAAATGACAAAAATCAGTTTTTTGCCTATAAAACAAGAACGAGTTGATTTTAGTAAAATATTTTTGCCTTGATAAGCTCTACATTTGGTGTCTTTAACCTACCTTGAATCTCTTACCGTTTCTAAGATACCCATGGTGAGCACGATAAGTGGGACACCCTGTATATTTGATTTTTTTTTAAATAGAATAATCTTTGACAACCTAAAACAAGTTTTTTTGTTTCTGAAAAAATATTAATTTTTGGAAAAAATTTTGAAATTTTTAATGGCTTGAATCTTGGCTTAAAAAATAAACAAATCCTCTTAGCGTCATTTTATTTAAAAACTGCTAGAAAGGTATACCATGCAATATTCTTATTTTGTACACACCCTGTATTGTTTCCCATTTTTAAGGAAAGCAAGGGCCATGCGACATAAAAATATCTAAATATTTATTAAAAGGGCATCGAAAATTAAAACAGTTTCTATCAAAATTTAGCCTTGAACTTGTCTTGTAGAGGTGAAGAGATCACAACAAGACATTCATCAGTCTTAAAGTATTTATAGAATTTCTCATGAGAAGATACGATATTATTTAATTGTTAATAAACATATGTCGCCTAATGATTTGAAAATATTGCACATAATATTCCAATAGGGGTAAACTAAATAAGTTGCAATTATAGTATTCAATAAGGATGTTATACCATTACATAATTACATGAAAAATACAATAGGTATGCATTTATATAAATATTAGATTTGTTTCTACCAAATAAAAACAACTAATGATTTCAACTGATGTGCCATCTATGAACTGTTACTCAAACTTAAAACTTTCCATATAAAATGTTAGATGGATTTTCAGTGAATTTTCTCACCTATGAGTAAAATCCTCAATGTTGATTGACTATATTTGGTATAAATCGAGTTAAGGATAATAATAATGGCTAAATTGCAGTGGAAAAAATTATGATGGCCAAATAGCGCTGACGATTTACCTATTTACATTATAGAAAAATTAACAAATTTATAATAAATTAAAAATAATGTGTTGTAGAGTGAAAAGATGTTTTATCGTTTAATAATCATGAGAAAATTACATTTTTTAGAATTTTAATGTTTTAGATTTTTTTTTTAATTGCAACGCACAAAATAATTCGTATTAAATCGCCAGGATACAAATAAAACATTACTAACCTTTGACGTGACCCTCCACCTGGCTTGTTGCGGAAAATCGTTTATCTCCAGTTCCTCTTCGTACTTCCTAAACGTCTGTTCCGAATCGTCGTCCATCCTATCGTCATCATCCTTAGGTTGATAATTTAGCTTCGTGTTAAGTTTTGCCGCCAGTTGCTCGGCGACTGTCTTAGCGGTAATAGGTGGCTGTGAACCGCTACCCTTAAGGATCGACTCTGCCGCTTGCTGTGTAGCAAACTTAGTGTCAAGGTTTGTGTTTTTGGTGAGGTTAATTTTCGAGGCTAGTCGCTTGGCTAATTCTAGTTTATCGACAGCGGTATTCATGTTGCCGACCGAAGCCGAATTGATCAGACCTAAAATACAATAAACCAAAAAATCACTACTGAATATGAAAAAAGGAAAACGGCAATTACCTAGGGGCGCTTTGATTTCTTTGACCGTCCTCTTTGTCGCGAACATGCTCTCGATTTGCTGATCAATATCATGCTCCAGATCCTCATCGTCGCTGTCCGCTAGCCCCAACGCAGCTTTCTGGAACTTTTTCTTCTCGTTCACCGCCGCAGCCTCGGATTCGTCAAACTTGAAACCCTTGCCGCTGAAACCGCCTCCCGTGTGGACCTTTTTGCCTGCAATAAAACTAATTAAAACACATTTTTCACTCGACGACAAACGTTACCTTCAGCCTCCTGTTTCGCCTTGTAATTCTCCCAGAGCGTTCTTAGCGCCTCCGGCACCGTCACAGCAGCTAGCTCGAACGCCTTGATAACATCCCCCGCATACCTTGACTGCTCAGGCGTAATAAAAGTGTAAGCAAACCCCTTGTTGCCTGCCCTACCCGTCCTGCCGCACCTGTGAACGTAATCCTCATAATGATTCGGACAGTCGTAGTTAACAACTAGAATCAACTGTTTAACGTCAAGGCCTCTGGCGGCGACTGAGGTGGCGATGAGTAATTTCACTTTCCCAGACTTGAAGTCGATTATAGTGGAGTCGCGATCAAACTGATCGATACCGCCGTGCAAGCTCAAGCAGTTGTATGCGGCTCTCATGAGTTCTTTTAGGAGGATGTCGGCGTTTTCTTGCTTGTCCACGAACACTATGATACTGCCTAGTTCCTGGTATAAGCCTAGCAGTTCTAAGAGCTTTAGGAATTTTTGGTCTTCGTCTAGTATCACTACGTGCTGCTCCACTTCCTTGCAAACGACCGATCGACCGCCTAAAATGAAAGGGAGTTGCAAAAAAGGAATTGTTGACGATTAACTGTTACTCACCAACTTGTACCTCGATGGGCCTCTGCAATATCCTCCTAGCCAAGGCCTCCATTTGCCGTGGGAAGGTGGCGCTGAACATAACCGTTTGCCTGTCGGGCCGAACGTTATCTATTATCCTCATCACTTGCGGTTCGAAACCCATGTCGAACATCCTATCGGCTTCGTCTAATACTATGTAAGTCACACGGCGTAGGTTGGTGACTTTTCCACTGTTGGCCGCCAACATGTCGATCATGCGGCCGGGCGTGCAGATAATCATTTCGGCACCTAAAATACAGATTCGTTAGTTGTTTTCTCTATTAAAGCAGTAAAATCAATAAGCAATACCCGAAGAATTAAGACTTCGGATAAAAAAAAATATATGGCATTGCGGACGTTTTTTTTCCACTTCTTTTACCTCTTTTTAATTCGGCTATCTGTTCTGAAATGCCAGTCCCCCCATAAACGCAAACAGCATGCAGCCCTAAGCTCTTGGAAAACTTCTTGATGTCCTTCCCAATCTGCATACACAACTCCCTAGTGGGCGTCATGATGATGGCAATCGGTCCGTCCGTCTCTTCCAGAGGAGGCTGATCGAGGATGTGCCGAAACATAGGAAGCAGAAAAGCCAGAGTTTTGCCACTGCCCGTTTTTGCAATACCTTAATAAGGGCAACAGTTAACTGAATTGTATAGATAATTATAACATAAAATACTCACCAATGAGGTCCCTTCCTGACATGATTGCTGGCACCGCCTGTGCTTGGATAGGGGTGGGTTTCTCAAAACCCAATTTTTTCAGAATATTGAGTTCCTTTGTTGATACACCACACTGGGCCCAGGTTTTTATTGGTTTTGGGCAGCCTTTCCCTACAAGAAACAAATATAACTATTGTAGTAATTCCACCATTATATCAAATACTCGTTTATTAATATTGTAGCTAACATTTCTACCTTTAACTCGTATTCCTTCCAGCTCCTCCTTATAAGCGTCCACTTCGTTGTGCGTCATCTTTGCAATCTCCGGGACCTCCACGTAGAAGTTTTTCCTAAACGGAATATATACAATGTTATTGTGGTCGATCTTGGCCAATTCCTTCTTCTGTTTATTTGCTATGTTGGCTGCGGTGTCCTTCAAGTCTTCCTGCTCTTCTTCAGATGAATACTCGAGACCATCTTGATTTTGTTCAATCAGCTCACCCTTGTTCTTGTTAACCTTGGACTTTGCCACCCCAGTGACTATTACGAGAGAGCCTTTCTTGGAATTCGGGTCGTTGGACGATGGTTTCTTCACGTCAAATTTGTTTATTTTACGAACCTCGTCCTGAACACCTACAACATGTATAAATAAATTCAATAATCAGCGTAGATAGATAGATAAACAAGAAATCTACTTGCCTTTCATGAACTCATCCAAAGGATCGACCTCATCCTCTTCAATTTTTTCCTTCTTCTCCTCAGGTTCCTTCACCTCAGCTTTCTTCTCTTCAACAACTTTCTCCCCGTTTTCCTCCTTGTCAGCCTTGTCGATTTTGTCTTCGTCCTCAGAGTCATCCTCTAGAGACCACTTTTTTACGGCACCCTGCGGGATGGTCAAGTTTTGAACCAGAGTGCCTTTCTGCGCCTCCTTTTTCGTAGCTTCTTGCTCCTTTTTCTTCCTCTCTGCCCTCCAACGTTCTATCCTCTCACGCCTCTTGACCATCTCCAGCTCGAGTTTCTTCTGTTCCTCCTCCTAAAAAATATACTGAAGTTAGGAACGAATATTAAAACGAACTAAAAATTATGGTATTTAACTCTAACCTCAATTTCTATACAAATAATTTTGCAATCATAGAATATAAATTATTCATATCAAGCAGGGTTGACGATTTTATTTAGAAGACTTACTGGAGGCGCGCGTACTGATATTCAATAAACAGTTAAAGTATCTGTTAGCCAAAATATTTCTGTTATAAGTTATCGACGCCTGGTCAAACCAGTAAATCGATCTGAATAAAACCAATAACCCAATTGATTTTCTTATAAAACAACCACATCCTTCTTGCACAATTAGAACATTATTACGTCGATACTAATTGTAACGATTCTGTGCTGTAATAGCAATGCCAGCTGTAAAATATCCTACCTAATCTCATATGTTAAATATGTGAAATAAATTGCATCTACTATTTGACTGCATAGCCACTGAAACAGAATTATACATTTAGCATTATAATATAAACAAATAATTGTGTCTATCTTTCAAATACCAATCTATAAATGCTAAAATCGAATATGTTTTAGGTTAGAAAATTCAAACATGAATAACAGAGCTGTCCTGTATAATAAACCAAAATGCTTTTTATTACTGAAAATACAAACCTTATCTAAGTTAGCTGGATCAAAAGACAGTCCAGAATCGTCTGGCTTTGTCTTTTCATTGGACCGAGACCTAGATCTTCGGCGGCTGGACTTGCTTGCACCACTCCGCCTCTCTTTACTTTCCCCTCTGTAAGCAGAACAAATCTGTAATAAACATCACCTTGTGTTAAAAAACATAAATATTTACCCTCTGCGGTCTCTGTCCCGATCTCTGTCCCTGCTGTAAGACCTCCTTTCCCTATCTCTCCTATCTACCCTCTCCTTCGATCTGGAACGAGTCCTACGCCTAGTCTCTCTCGATCTACTTCTTCTATACCTACTAGGTTTTGGTCTATCCTTGCTGCGAGACCGTGATCTTCGTCGCTTTCTCTCCGGAGTCCTACTCCTGTCTCGTCTAAAATATCAATCAAACTCAACAAAACAGTCCTATAAAACCGAGTTTTAAAATTAAACTAAAACCAATACAACTGTGTTGTATTAAACTTACCCCCTAACCATATTGTTTTTGTATATAATTAAAAACTAAACAGGTATAATAAACCAGATTTCTTAGTAAAATATGAGTTTACAAACACTCTCTTTTTAGTGACTTAACCTCACTTTAGTTCACGTTCACAGAACGAACATAAAGGTCATAGAACAGTCAGACAGAACACCCAAAAGATCAAGGTAGGTTCACAGAATATAAAAGGAGAGAATGTAGAAATCAATTTTACCATCAAGCGATTAAATACGTTATGCATCAAACAAATAAATGTAAATACGTGTACTTCACAGCAGGTGGCGTAGTAGTGATGGTTCTGAGTTGTAGGTGGCGCATCGTCAGCGCTGGTGCAGAGTTGTCAGTGCCTGATCTGCTGATAAATTATGGCCATGAAGATGACGACCAGTTGTGAAATACAATTTCTACGTTTTCTTGCCTGGGCCTTACAATCAGCGGACATATGAGAACAAATTCGGATAAAGTGCTAATTTACATATTTCAAATTAAATGCGCATGTTTTGTCGGTAGTATATCTACTGTAATATAGAGGTCCTAATAATCAATATGATCATGCGCATCATATGATTAATATAATCTTAAATTTTTAGTTTTTCCAAATTTATTTTCATTCTCAATTTAATTTTTGCATGGTTGAGTTTATCTCAACCATGTAATTTTTGTAGTTTTAACTTGTGTTCATTGTAACATTTTAAAAACTCTCTCAGACAGTAGATTTATAAAGTTTCAATAATGTAGATAATTGAAAATTGACTGCTAATTATAGGTTGGAATTCCAACCAACAAAAAGCATCTTACTTTATTAGATTAAAGGCAATTAAAACTTTCAACAATATACCGAACAAGATTTTAGTTGATAGTACAAGAACCAAGCAGAAATTTTGATAAAATTGACATAATATTCGAAAATTTGAGGTTAGCTGTGACGTCACGTGCGCGTCACCCATTAGTTCAATAATTTAACTTTTCTCTTGCGACCTCTATTGACGACCAAACAAGATCGCGTGAAGGTCATTTATCGTGAGTTTAAGCATTGAGTAAAAAATAGTAAAGAGGTGCAACTGTCAAGGTTTCGAGATTTTAGTATTGTATTTCTTTGCCAATAATTCCATGATCGTCTTCAATTTTTAGTGATACGGGAAGGTATTTGTAATGTGGCTGTATAGCCCTTAAAATTGAAGACAATCATGAAGCTATTGGTAATAAAATACAACACCAAAATCTCGAAACCTTGACAGTTGCGCCTCTTTATTATTTTTACTCAATGGTTTAAGCCAGCGCTACAGAGGCGCTACCTATATACCACAGGCAAAATCATTATGACGTTACGGTTTTAATTCTTTCACCAACGATAGTACCAAAAATAAGTCCTCTGTAATCAATTTATTCTGTTTATACTTAGATAAATTGACAAGTTCTCTATGGGTTGTTTTATAAACTACAACATGTTTAAAATATACACTGCTGCTAGGTTGCTATAAAAATATCTATTGTTCAAATAATTTTATGTAGTTATACCGTGCAGCAAGTGCAGCAACCGATCGGTATGACAGTTTTTTGATATTTAATAGAAATACGCTATAGTTCTGCTACCGCCTGACAGAATAGCGAGCGTGTTTTGTTTGTAATATTAGTTGCATAAACAGCAGGCCGGTTAGGTATTCTGAAACATTTTAAATTTCTCATTTGTTTTTGAGCTACCAAACGAATTTTTGTTAAAAACTGTGGTGTAGTGTAATGGCGATGGTGCACAGTGCTTAAATAACGATATTAAAGATGTAAGCGGTAGTGTTAAATGGTTACGTTGGTTATGGACGAAGCTACAAACGTGGTAAGTCTGCATTTTACATTTTAAACCTGTTTGATCCAGTAATCTGCTTGGTACGTTATATTTTATAATCGTTTATTTTAGCTATTTTTATGTATCTACAAGTCGAATTATGTATTTTGTTAATCATTGTTAGCCCTTTGGATGTTACATTCCCAGAATTACGGATTAGGTCCTACTAAGTATGTAGATCTTTTTCAAGGGTTAACCGATTAGACCATATAGGAGAGTGTAGAACTTCCCCAGTCTTGTTGGAAACTTTTATTTGTGTAATTTTCAAACTGGATAGAAACCTTTATAGTTTTTAGTAGCGATATTTCCATTACCACCTATCTGAAAGGTATGTCCAACAAAATGAGGCTCTCTTGCTGTAAGATTGATGCCCCCTCTAACAAGTCGATTGCATTCTTGCTCAGTACCAACTGGTGCGAATACCATTGTATTAATCTGACTTGAACGTTTTGCGTTATGTATATTTGAAATCCTCAACTTTATGGGGATTAAATGTTAATATTCTTATTACGATTAATTTAGGACAGTCGATTTGTATTTAATCAATCAGTATTAGCTTTTAATGAGCAGTTTAGTAGAGTTCGAGAGTAGCGCCTCAAGTATTCCAATCTTTGCACTACATTGATTTCCTGATAAGGCGTAACGTTCTAACAAAGTACTTGACTTTATGTAACGATTTAGGTATGATATACTTGGGAAGGGTATAATATAAACGAAATAGGTGTTCTTTTTACGATTTATTCTTTTATAACATATTTACAACAGTTTGAAAATCTGTAGAGTTCTATCATCTTACAATATTTATTTAAATAAAGTAATGTCTTTATAATTTCCAATGTTCAATTACTACCAATGGTTATGTACAACTATGTAATAGCGACCAGCGCAGCTAACGGATCATTTATGACACAAACATTGACATTACGATATGAATGGACGGTGTGGAAAAATAATTTATTTTTTAATTACAAATATAAATATAACGATATTTACCTAATATGATTTACAAATGGAATATACTTATATATATATCCGTGTATGACAATTAAATACAAATAAATTAATTTATGATAATTTTATAGGAACTTTTTAAGTTTCATTTAATGTTGAAATTGAATGAAAATAATAAAAAATAATTACTATATAAGTAGAGTTGTATCTTTGTATTTAATCGTTTAGTACGTTAATCACTTCATTTATTAAAAAGAAAGACTAGATAAAGTGCTTCTAACAAATTAACTATAGTGATTGGGGATTTGGTACCTTGATATAGTTTGAGATTCCAAACGACTTTATCTACTTGTTTTTAAGGTTTTTTTACATTTTATATAACAATTAAACATTTTAATTTTGCAACAAACACTTGTTTAAAACCAAATTAAAAACGGGAAAATACATCTTGTATTAAGAGTTTACGAAATGCAGGCTGCCGCAACAGAAACAATACACCTGCAGGTACAGAGAGCTTGTATTGTGTAGCGAATCAAGTTAGAAATGGAAACAAATCTGTTAGAAGTATATCCCACATATTTTGACATTAGCAGTAATTTTAACTTTTTTTATCACAACTAATACTAAATAAATAAAAATAATTGTGATTTAATATATGAACCTCGACCATGCTCTGCGCTGCCCTCAAATTATTGGGAATGTCTAGTTTGGCGTCCGTTGTGGGGCGGAACAATTTTGGTTCACATTTCTATACAGGGTGTTTCATGACGAACTGTACATACTTCTATGGATGATATTTCTATACCCATTCTTGAATAGTCAAGGGATCCTCTATCATCCTTAGAAGTATGTACAGTTCGTCATGGAACACCCTGTATGCTACATAATTGCGGACCCGGTCGGTGCATATTTTGCAGCAGCCCTGCACTTTGCAAAAATTGGATCACTAAAGAGAGATTGTTATCAGACAGGGGAAATATAGCAACTATATATACATCAGTCTTTTTTTAAAAGTATTCTAAAATCTACCATTTATTCTAACAGTTCTAGTAAACGATTTATATTTCCCTTGCCTGATCTTAAATAAAATTGACTGAACACAATGTGAGAGTAAATGCACGCAACCTCCGCCCTAGCCATACTAGGCAGATACAATTTACCGCAAAAGCAACGTAATTAAACTTAGTATTACGATCGCTAGCGCTGAATTTTCTACTGTGTTTGAAGATGATATCAGGCCACATTCCCTGCGACCGTACTCCGTGCAATGGAGCTGAAACAAAAGAAAAGTATATATTATGGTGGTCGTTTAATTTTATTTGAGTATATAATCTTATGGGTTGTTAGAAAAATTCAATGTCCACTCGCATTAAATCGAATCGGCTACAACTGAGGACTGGGATATGAAATCGAGTTTTCCCCCTATGACGCGCCGTTTAAGACATTATTAGTATTACGAATATATATAATAATTATTGAAATATATATATTTTTTCATTAAATATATTTATTTTGTTAAAATATTTTTTTTTTTTAAGTTTTGTAAATATAGATATCTTTGTAAAAATATATATACAGGGTGTTTATTAAGTATGTACAATAAATTTAACAGACGATTATTTGAGTGATTTTAAGACAGAAAGTTCATATAAACATGGGTCCAAAAATGCTTCGTTTTCAAGATACAGGGTGTTAAACTTTTTTAAAAAATTTCACCAAAAATACTTTTTACAAAAATTACAATTTAATAGCTTAATAAATTGACAACAGCTGTCATATTGTTTGCCAAATGCTGCAATCGTTTTCCAATGCAATCCTTGATTATTTCCTACGTTTCCCCATGTTTCTTGTGTGGTCCAGGGATATGCAATTAATTGAATTTAATTTTGTGTCTTGAAAACTAAGCAAGAATCGAAAAAAAATGCAAGACACATAAACGTTGTATTTTCAGTTGCTTAACCCAAAAAAAAATATAAAAATTACAAAATAGTCAGTGGCGTACATTTTTTTGTCAAAAATATTCGTTAAGGTGCCGCTCGGGACACCACTGGACTTAATAAATTTTATCTAGTTAGTGCGTAATTAGCCCCTTAACACTACAAATAACATTGCCAAATTACAACAAATTTGGGTAACGGATATTTAAGATATTTACGAAAAACCAAATTTTTAAAAAAAGTTTAACACCCTGTATCTTGAAAACGAAGCATTTTCGGACCCATGTTTATATGAACTTTCTGTCTTAAAATCACTCAAATAATCTTCCGTTAAATTTATTGTACATACTTAATGAACACCCTGTATATATTTACGAATATATCAATATATTTTCACAAATATATATTATTTCTGCTAACATATATTTATATAGAAATGAGCTTTTATCGTCGTACGCTAGGTGGCGCCATGCTGATTAAATTTAGGTAACATGCCCTATTAAATTTTCAGCATGGCGCCCCCTAGCGTACGACGATAAAAGCTCATTTCTATATAAATATATGTTGGCAGAAATAATATATATTTGTGAAAATATATTTATATATTCCTAAATATATATATTTTTACAAAGATATATATATTTACAAAACTTATAAAAATTTTAACAAAATAAATATATTTAATGAAAAAATATATATATTTCAATAATTATTACATATATTTCTAATACATGCCCGCACAAGTTGAGAACCGCTTCAGATATTTTAATGAGATGTAGTGGAATTTTTTCCTTGGCAAAGCTTCTGATATGCAAATCCATGTTTGGTGTACCAGCACTTCGGTTATAAAAATGGGTAATTATTTTTAAGTGGAAATTAAATTAATAATGTGACGTTGGAGCACCAAACCGAATGTTCCGTTTTACGGGCGCATTCTACGTGAAACTCCAGCAAAAACTTTTAAGAGTCCTAGCTAGATAAAAGTTTAAAAAGCTTCCCCATTACGTATATTAATTTTTATATATCAAAGTTTCATGAGCGCGGGCCGTTATATTTCGTTATTTCATTTACGGCCCACTTAAATGGGAATTAGAATATGACACGGAAGAAACAGTATCTACGTGTGCACCTCGGCAATAAAAATGACGCCATAATCACGTTTTGGCGATACTTTTTGAATTACCTACGTGGAAGCCGTAAAGTGGCATTTATTTATTTTGCTTTTTATTATTTAACGTCCAAATGGTTTGTATGCAAATTTTATAACCAATAATAAACGTTTTATTTTATTTTTAACATTTAGGCGCTTTTACGGCGGTTTACAACAAAATTTCTGTCGTTAATGCTCAACCGGGCATTTGTCCCCTTCCAACATTTTTATGAAGGGTAATTAAACGTATTTTCTCCGCAAATTTATGCCGCAGTTATTCACGTACTGGCTAGGTCTAGGACTATTTCATTTTTAAGGGATACTTTAAGTGCTATCGGGTAGTTGTTGCTTGCGAAATAACTCGGTTATTATGAAAGATGGACTTAATAGGTCACTAGAGCCAGAACCTGATATAATTGTGCATTAAATACTACTTCCGGTCTAATCGAAATTTTTCATTTTAAACTATAGAGATCCTGTATATATTGGCATTTTCTTCTTCGACGTGAAATTTCGATTTCAGCGATACGTCACAAGTTGGTATTTGTTGAAAAAATGATGTCGAAAGTGCGAAAAAACTAAAAACAAGTAGGCCCTGCAGGCTTTATTTTCAATTCTATAAAAAGTAGGCGTTGGATTTCAGAGATATGCCAGAAGTTGGTATTTGTTTTAAAAAATGGCGTCGAAAATGCGACAAAACTAAAAAGCAAGTAGGCCCTGAGGGAATTTATTTTTAAATCTTGTAAAAAGTAGACGTTGGATAGGTTGGATTTCAGGAATATGTCACAAGTTGGCATTTATTTAAAAATTGACGCCGAAAATGCGAAAATACTAAAAATCAAGTTGGCCCTGCGGGAATTTGTCTCTGAATTTTATAAAAAGTAGACGTTGGATAAGTTGGATTTCAGAGATATGTCACAAGTTGGCATTTGTTTAAAAATAGGCGTCGAAAATGCGAAGAAACTAAAAAGCGAGTAAGCCCTGCGGGAATTTATTTTTGATCCTTATAAAAAGAGGATGTTGGATTTTTTTGTTTAAAAATGACGTCGAAAATGCAAAGAAACGAAAAAACAAGTAGGCCTGCGGGTTTTATTTTTTAATCTTATTAAAAGTAGGCGTTGGAGTTCAGAGATATGTTGCAAGTTGGTATTGGTTTAAGAAATGACGTCGAAGATGCGAAAAAACTTTAAAACAAGTGGGCCTTGCTAGAGTTTATTTTTGAATCTTATAAAAAGTAGGCGTTGAATTTTTAGCGAGTGATACTTATTTGTTTAAAAAATGGCGTCGAAAATACGATAAAACAAAAAACCAGTATTCCCTGCGGGCTTTATTTTCGAGTCTCATAAAAAGTAGGCGTTGGATTTCAGAGATATGTCACAAGTTGATATTTGTCTTGAAAAATGGCATCGAAAATGCGAAAAAAATAAAAAGCAAGTAGGCCCCAGTTTTATTTTTGATTCTTATAAAAAGTAGGTGTTGGATTTTAGCGATTGATATTTGTTTAAAAAATGGCGTCGAAAATGTGAAGAAACAAAAAACAAGTAGGCTCTGCGGGCTTTATTTTCGATTCTATAAAAAGTAGGCGTTGGATTTCAGAGATATGTCACAAGTTGGTATTTGTTTTAAAAGTGGCATCGAAAATGCGAGAAAAATAGAAAGCAAGTAGGCCCTGCTGGGATTTATTTTTGAATCTTATATAAAGTAGGCGTTGGATTTCAGAGATATGTCACAAGTTGGCACTTGTTTAAAAATAGGCGCCGAAAATGCCACAAAACTAAAAAACTAGTAGGCCCCGCGGGGATTTATCTTTGAATTTTATAAAAGGTAGACGTTGGATAAGTTGGATTTCAGGAATATGATACAAGTTGGCATTTGTTTAAGAGTAAGCGCCGAAAATTCTAAAAAATTAAAGAGCAATATGATCCTGCGGGAATTTATTTTTGAATCTTAGCAAAAGTAGACGTTGGATAAGTTGGATTTCAGAGATATGTCACAAGTTGGCATTTATTTAAAAATTGGCGTTGAAAATGCGACAAAACTAAAAAGCAAGTAGGCCCTGCGGGAATTTATCTTTGAATTTTATAAAAAGTAGACGTTGGATAAGTTGGATTTCAGAGATATGCCACAAGTTGGCATTTGTTTAAGAATAGGCGTCGAAAATGCGAAAAAACTAAAAAGCAAGTAGACCTTGCGGGAATTTATTTTTGTAAAAGGTAGGCGTTGGATTTTAGCGATTGTATTTCTTTTAAAAATGGCGTCAAAAATGCAAAAAAACGAAAAGGCAAGTAGGTCCTGCGAGTTTTATTTTCAATTCTTATAAAAAGTAGGCGTTGGATTTAAGAGATATGTCACAAGTTGGCATTTGTTTAAAAAATCGCATCGGAAATGCGAAAAAAATAAAAAGCATGTAGGCCTTGCGGGGTTTTATTTTTGATTCTTCTAAAAAGTAGGCGTTGGATTTTAGCAATTGAATTTTTTTTTTTTAAATTGCGTCGAAAATGCGAAAAAACAAGAAAACAAGTTGGCCCTGCGGGAATTTATTTTTGAATCTTATAAAAAGTAGACGTTGGATAGTTGGATTTCAGAAATGTCACAAGTTAGCATTTATTTAAAAATTGTCGAAAATGCGAAAAAACTAACGAGCAAGTAGGCCCTGCTGGAATTTATTTTTGAATCTTATAAAAAGTAGGCGTTGGATTTCAGAGATATGTCACAAGTTGGCATTTGTTTAAAAAATGGCATCGGAAATGCGTAGGCCCTGAGGGTTTTATTTTCGATTCTTCTAAGAATTAGGCGTTGGATTTTAGCGATTGATATTTGTTTAAATAATAATAATAATAAAAAATGGCGTCGAAAATGCGAAAAAAATAAAAAGCAAGTTGACCCTGCTGGGATTTATTTTTGATTCGAATAAAAAGTAGGCGTTGGATTTTAGCGATTGATATTTGTTTAAAAAATGGCGTCGAAAATGCGAAAAAATAAAAGACAAGTAGGCCCTACAGGCTTTATTTTTGAATCTTATAAAAAGTAGGCGTTGGGTCAACTCTAACGCCTACTTTCTATAAGAATCAAAAATAAAATCTATCAGGCGCTTATTTTGTTTTTCAATTTTCGACGCCATTTTTAAACAAACGCCAACGTGACATATCGCTAAAATCGGATTCCCATGACGAACAAGAAAATGCGAAAATATACAGGGTCTCACTTAATTGAAAGTTGATGTCACATCCCATTATCAAAGTTGCCAGACGCGTGAATGTTTAATTCGTTTTTGGTTGACAATAATAAAAAATAATTACCTGTATCATGGATGAGGACATTTTATCCATAAACCTTCTGCTGAAGTCAGCGGCTTCCTCCCCACATTGACGTCTCATCGTGTGTGTGGAGCATTCTACGTATTCTTGGAAAGAGCTGAAACAAGCGAAAGGAATTGTTAGGGACTTTTGAGTTCGGAGATATCTCCGCGTCTGTAAAAATTAATAATTTACTTTTATGGTTTACTTATAGACGGCTAAAACAACAAAAATTACCATAGATCACAATTTACATTTCTTTATCGGCAGCAGAAACATAAAATAAAATTTCCCACGTTATATTCGTAAATAAATTTCCATTGTGGACGGTACGATGCGAATCTAAAACACACCGACGTTATCCATTCATTGTATTGTACTAGCTTATTAAAAAATATTGAAACATCCGGAGCTAACTCAAATAGATAGTTCTCTGCTTTTTGTTACGTAATTTAAGAAGTGGGATTATTTGAGAATGCATCGCCATCCGCTTTTGGTTGTCCTAAAGCCCTGACGCAGTTCGAGAGGCGAATGACGTTCCCGACTGCTCGCGAACGTTTGCCCTAATAACAGCCCAGATGGGCGCTTTTGTGCATTTGTGAATATTCAGGCGTCTAGACGAGATTACGTAGAATTAGTTAGTAACTCGAATGAAATGTTTGTCTTAATTAATACGTTCCTATTCAGCTTAAGTTAATCTGTGAATTCTTACTACGTATTTCGTATCCTATAATTCCGAAACTACTCCACCTACACACGTCTTGAAGTGAGATTATTTATGTCGTGTGTCAATCGATATAATATGTAACTGTAGACGTAAATAAAGGGCAAAGAAGGGGGAAACGAAGCAGTACAAAACCGGGCGTAATCGCATCGCACCTATTCTTCATCAAGTTTATCACTCCACAACACCTCATTAAATAGCGCTGTGCTTAAATGGTCCTTAGATGTTGAGCTTATGCCAAAAATGTGATAAAAATATCCCGGCGCTTTCACAAAATTATATAACAAAATAAATCTGCGAACTATAGAAAACTCATCCTGCCGTGTTACGCAGATCTAAAAAATAATTTATTTTCCAATTTAAATTCCCAATTTAGTTCGTTAATTACAAATTTTTAGTGTGTCGCTGACAAGTGTTTTGCATATTTTAATTGAAATTTAAACTTATTTTAACAAAAATTTATGTTTATAATGCAAAACTCCATTTTCCGTGATTGGGATTACATTTTATGGCATATCGAAAGTTAGGTTCCGTTTGTATTTATATTTTCGCATAAAACGGGTTAGTTTATGATTGGAATACGGCAGCATCGAATACAGTTGCAAACACTATCTAGACGTCACGAAATTTTCGTATATTCAATAAAAATTTAGCATGAATAACAATGGGGCAACCTATAAAGTTTAAGGATCCTGTTTTATTTATTTATTCCTGAAGGTTAAAAATTGAATATCACAAGAATATATAAAGAAATTAATCCAACAATTTAATTTTAAACTATTCAAATTTGAGTTCTGAATATACTAATATTCAACAATTCACAAAAAAAGAAAATCTAATTTTAACTTTAAATATTCAAACATTTAAATTGTTCAATTTTTGAATATTCAAATTTTACAATAATTGATTACTCATTCGAAATATTTAGTTTCCAATCTCGCATTTTAGATATTCGATAACTTAACTATCAGAATTTTGAATATGCAATATTTAACTATTCAACTTTTAAATATTCGAATAATCTTTCGAAAAATTTTAATATTTATTTTGAAATTATTATAATAATCAAAATTTAAATAGTTGGATATTCGAATATTCAACATCGACTAGTTTGAGAAATTAAATTACTTGAATAATCAAAATTTGAATAATTGAATATTTGAAATTCGAAGTTGGAAACTAATTTTTCGAACGAATGTAAAATTTTAATATTCTCTTCGAATGAATAATCAAATATTGTAAAATTTCAATATTCAATTGAATATTAAAATTTTACATATTTGATTATTCATTCGAAAAACTAGTTTCCAACTTCGAATTTTAAATATTCCATTATTAAAATTTTGATTATTCAAGTAATTTAATTTCTCAAACTAGTCGATTTTGAATATTCGAATAATAAAAATTTAAATAGTTGAATATTCAAATATTCAACATCGGCTAGTTTGAGAAATTAAATTACTTGAATAATCGAAATTTGAATAATTGAATATATAAAATTCGAAGTTGGAAACTAATTTTTCGAACGAATAATCAAATATTGTAAAATTTTAATATTCTTTTCGATTGAATAATCAAATATTGTAAAATTTTAATATTCAATTGAATAGGTATTAAAATTTTACAATATTTGATAATTCATTCGAAAAACTAGTTTCCAAATTCGAATTTTAAATATTCCATTATTAATATTTTGATTATTCAAGTAATTTAATTTCTCAAACTAGTCGATTTTGAATATTCGAATAATCAAAATTTAAATAGTTTTGGATATTCGAATATTCAACATCGACTAGTTTGAGAAATTAAATTACTTGAATAATCGAAATTTGAATAACTGAATATTTAAAATTCGGCGTTGGAAACTAACTTTTCGAATGAATAATCAAATATTGTAAAATTTTAATATTCTCTTCGAATGAATAATCAAATATTGTAAAATTTTAATATTCAATTGAATAGGTATTAAAATTTTACAATATTTGATAATTCATTCGAAAAACTAGTTTCCAAATCGAATTTTAAATATTCCATTATTAAAATTTTGATTATTCAAGTAATTTAATTTCTCAAACTAGTCGATTTGGATATTTGAATAATCAAAATTTAAATAGTTGGATATTCGAATATTCAACATCGACTAGTTTGAGAAATTAAATTACTTGAATAATCGAAATTTGAATAATTGAATATATAAAATTCGAAGTTGGAAACTAATTTTTCGAACGAATAATCAAATATTGTAAAATTTTAATATTCTTTTCGAATGAATAATCAAATATTGTAAAATTTTAATATTCAATTGAATATTAAAATTTCACAATATTTGATTATTCATTCGAAAAATTAGTTTTCAACTTCGAATTTTCAATATTCAATTATTCAAATTTTGATTATTCAAGTAATTTATTTTCTCAAACTAGTCGATTTTGAATATTCGAATAATCAAAATTTAAATAGTTGGAAATTCGAATATTCAACATTGACTAGTTTGAGAAATTAAATTACTTGAATAATCGAAATTTGAATAATTGAATATTTAAAATTCGGCGTTGGAAACTAATTTTTCGAACGAATAATCAAATATTGTAAAATTTTAATATTCTCTTCGAATGAATAATCAAATATTGTAAAATTTTAATATTCAATTGAATAGGTATTAAAATTTTACAATATTTGATAATTCATTCGAAAAACTAGTTTCCAACTTCGAATTTTAAATAAGTATTCCATTATTAAAATTTTGATTATTCAAGTAATTTAATTTCTCAAACTAGTCGATTTTGAATATTTGAATAATCAAAATTTAAATAGTTGGAAATTCGAATATTCAACATCGACTAGTTTGAGAAATTAAATTACTTGAATAATCGAAATTTGAATAATTGAATATATAAAATTCGAAGTTGGAAACTAATTTTTCGAACGAATAATCAAATATTGTAAAATTTTAATATTCTCTTCAAATGAATAATCAAATATTGTAAAATTTTAATATTCAATTGAATAGGTATTAAAATTTTACAATATTTGATTATTCATTCGAAAAACTAGTTTCCAACTTCGAATTTTAAATATTCCATTATTAAAATTTTGATTATTCAAGTAATTTAATTTCTCAAACTAGTCGATTTTGAATATTCGAATAATCAAAATTTAAATAGTTGGAAATTCGAATATTCAACATTGACTAGTTTGAGAAATTAAATTACTTGAATAATCGAAATTTGAATAATTGAATATATAAAATTCGAAGTTGGAAACTAATTTTTCGAACGAATAATCAAATATTGTAAAATTTTAATATTCTTTTCGATTGAATAATCAAATATTGTAAAATTTTAATATTCAATTGAATAGGTATTAAAATTTTACAATATTTGATAATTCATTCGAAAAACTAGTTTCCAAATTCGAATTTTAAATATTCCATTATTAATATTTTGATTATTCAAGTAATTTAATTTCTCAAACTAGTCGATTTTGAATATTCGAATAATCAAAATTTAAATAGTTGGAAATTCGAATATTCAACATTGACTAGTTTGAGAAATTAAATTACTTGAATAATCGAAATTTGAATAATTGAATATATAAAATTCGAAGTTGGAAACTAATTTTTCGAACGAATAATCAAATATTGTAAAATTTTAATATTCTTTTCGATTGAATAATCAAATATTGTAAAATTTTAATATTCAATTGAATAGGTATTAAAATTTTACAATATTTGATAATTCATTCGAAAAACTAGTTTCCAAATTCGAATTTTAAATATTCCATTATTAATATTTTGATTATTCAAGTAATTTAATTTCTCAAACTAGTCGATTTTGAATATTCGAATAATCAAAATTTAAATAGTTGGAAATTCGAATATTCAACATCGACTAGTTTGAGAAATTAAATTACTTGAATAATCGAAATTTGAATAATTGAATATATAAAATTCGAAGTTGGAAACTAATTTTTCGAACGAATAATCAAATATTGTAAAATTTTAATATTCTTTTCGATTGAATAATCAAATATTGTAAAATTTTAATATTCAATTGAATAGGTATTAAAATTTTACAATATTTGATAATTCATTCGAAAAACTAGTTTCCAAATTCGAATTTTAAATATTCCATTATTAATATTTTGATTATTCAAGTAATTTAATTTCTCAAACTAGTCGATTTTGAATATTCGAATAATCAAAATTTAAATAGTTGGAAATTCGAATATTCAACATTGACTAGTTTGAGAAATTAAATTACTTGAATAATCGAAATTTGAATAATTGAATATATAAAATTCGAAGTTGGAAACTAATTTTTCGAACGAATAATCAAATATTGTAAAATTTTAATATTCTTTTCGATTGAATAATCAAATATTGTAAAATTTTAATATTCAATTGAATAGGTATTAAAATTTTACAATATTTGATAATTCATTCGAAAAACTAGTTTCCAAATTCGAATTTTAAATATTCCATTATTAATATTTTGATTATTCAAGTAATTTAATTTCTCAAACTAGTCGATTTTGAATATTCGAATAATCAAAATTTAAATAGTTGGAAATTCGAATATTCAACATCGACTAGTTTGAGAAATTAAATTACTTGAATAATCGAAATTTGAATAATTGAATATATAAAATTCGAAGTTGGAAACTAATTTTTCGAACGAATAATCAAATATTGTAAAATTTTAATATTCTCTTCAAATGAATAATCAAATATTGTAAAATTTTAATATTCAATTGAATAGGTATTAAAATTTTACAATATTTGATTATTCATTCGAAAAACTAGTTTCCAACTTCGAATTTTAAATATTCCATTATTAAAATTTTGATTATTCAAGTAATTTAATTTCTCAAACTAGTCGATTTTGAATATTCGAATAATCAAAATTTAAATAGTTGGAAATTCGAATATTCAACATTGACTAGTTTGAGAAATTAAATTACTTGAATAATCGAAATTTGAATAATTGAATATTTAAAATTCGGCGTTGGAAACTAATTTTTCGAACGAATAATCAAATATTGTAAAATTTTAATATTCTCTTCGAATGAATAATCAAATATTGTAAAATTTTAATATTCAATTGAATAGGTATTAAAATTTTACAATATTTGATAATTCATTCGAAAAACTAGTTTCCAAATTCGAATTTTAAATATTCCATTATTAAAATTTTGATTATTCAAGTAATTTAATTTCTCAAACTAGTCGATTTTGAATATTCGAATAATCAAAATTTAAATAGTTGGAAATTCGAATATTCAACATCGACTAGTTTGAGAAATTAAATTACTTGAATAATCGAAATTTGAATAATTGAATATTTAAAATTCGGCGTTGGAAACTAATTTTTCGAACGAATAATCAAATACTGTAAAATTTTAATATTCTTTTTGAATGAATAATCAAATATTGTAAAATTTTAATATTCAATTGAATATTAAAATTTTACATTTTGATTATTCATTCGAAAAATTAGTTTTCAACTTCGAATTTTAAATATTCAATTATTAAAATTTTGATTATTCAAGTAATTTAATTTCTCAAACTAGTCGAAGTTGAATATTCGAATATTCAACTATTTAAATTTTGATTATTAGAATATTCAGTACGATTTATTCCAATACATCCTGCAGCCTTAATGAATATAAATACGCAACCGTGCAATTCCTGTGAGAATAATCAAATTTTGAAAAATGTGTACCTATAATCAAATCATTCGATTATTGAAATATTTAAATATTCTAATTTTAAAATATTTGAATAATCGATAATTTTAGTTTTAAACTACGAAACGAATTCTGAATGTTGAATATTCAACTTATGGAATTTTGAATATTCAACAACTACTACTATCCACCCGTAGTTCGTGTGGAAGTATATTTCTTACCAATCGCAAGCACGTATTAATTCATTATCGTAAAGTGGAACCTAGCTGAGACTCATAATTGTCTCTTAATAACATTGCCGAGTTTAATTAATTTGTGGTTTCCCCTGCGGGATCACGAAAAAACAACTACTCACCAGCACACGTTTTTAATACCCTCGTCGGCCGCCTCCCTCTTCTTCTTCAGGACGCTGACTATGTCTGGTTCTGAGCTGTTCACTTCAGGTGCGTTGGATTGGATGTCGTTCATGGCTTTTGTGTACCGCTTGAAGCAAACCTCGTTTTGCTTTTCTACTTGCTTCATGCAAGGTGCGTGCTTTAGATATTCTGAAACAAAGGACATCAATTAATTCTGGATCGTCCTTGCGGCGAGTGTCAATTAATTTCTTTGCCTGCCCAACGTAATGGGATCAGAAAAAGTTCAATGCGAGAGCGAGCAAATATTAGATACACATTCCGAGTTAATGCCGGCAGTTTTCAGTTAAGTAACTGCTCCCGACTTCAAAACTTTCGGCTCGACTGTTAAATTTAAATGATGTAATCAAAGGTATCTTATAGACACAGAGCGTGGAATATGAAACCTATAAAGTTAAATATCGCCGAAAACTCGGCGCTCTGCGAACTTGTCCAATAAAAACTTATTATCTCACAGTGTGAGGAAAACCTTAAAATTCAATTTAAAAAGTTTATTACGGCGCAAGGTTTTTAAAATTAATAATACAGGATTGGCGCAGCTTCCAATTTGGGGGGGAAATGAACGCGAAAATGTATTATAAAGCCAAAAGGGCGTACAGGGTGGGACTGAACGGTCAACATTCTAAGATGCCAATAAAAAATAAAAGGGGTACAGGATCGGAATTGGAATTCCCAAACACGTGTTATTTTGACGAATGAAAACCTATCCGGTATCTAATTTTTCATAGTAAATTTGTTTGGAACTTTTCGCGTAGTTTTAAATGTCCCGTGTAAGCCCCGCACACTTCCGCGGCCTATAATAAATTCATAAGCGACATTACGAGTTCATGCAGAAATGAAATTTGTAACTCTATCGTAGAGAGAACGACCAGTTTCATCAAACCAGATCCGAGATCTCGACGAGTATCTTGTTAATATCTTTGTTATTTCAAAAATAGCTTGGATATAGCAAGTGTTAAGGCTTGTAACTGTATTCGGGGATTTTCTGGGGGCGTCAGCGCCCAGAAGAGCAGTAAGTAGGCTCTGGTTTTCGCGTGCGAGAGGTAATTTTTAAAAATAAAAGGGGTACAGGACCGGAATTGGAATTCCCAAACACGCCGTGTATTTAACTTTATAGATTTGGTTTTGTTTCGCAGCGTTATTTTGACGAATGAAAACCTATCCGGTATCTAATTTTTCATAGTAATTTTGTTTGGAACTTTTCGCGTAGTTTTAAATATCCCGTGTAAGCCCACACTTCCGCGGCCCATAATAAATTCATAAGCAACATTACGACTTCATGCAGAAATGAAATTTGTGTAGAGTGGAAAAAATAAATGGCTTACCTTCTTGGTATGTGCCGTTCTTACACAATTCGTGGACCATTAAACCTGTTCCGTGAAAAAGTTTCTTGAAATGCCTCCTGTGGTCGTTATTCATGCAATGTCTAGTGTAGGCATGGATACACCTAATGGCTTCCTTAAGATCTCTGGAAAGGAAAATTTGTCATTAATAGAAAGGAATATGTTCGTGCGTTGATGTTTCGTTCAAGGGCAGGACCGAACTGGCACCACGTGACATTTGAATTAAAAAAAAATTTCTATAGAAATATTTCTGCCTCGCGAATAACATTTTAAAATCCGACTTAAAAACACTCATGTATAATTTAGCCGGATGACACGGCGATAAAAAGAAGTTTTCAGCGTTTCCCGACGCGAGTTCATTCTGCATCTGAAAACCAAGGTAAATTTTATATATGGTAAAAAGGCCTCATTAGGCACGAGATAATTCCCGTCCGACGAGTTGGCGAACAAATACCATTTCCAGTTCACTTATACCGAGCAGAGGCGCATAAACCGACCGCCGGGTTTTATAATTTGCCAAACGACTGCATCGATGTAAGTAGGCCATGATATAGGTTTTATTCTGGATTAACGTATCCGCGCTTAATTAGGCGTCAAGAAGCGGGGTTTATCTGAAAGTGAGGAAGTCGCTAGGTCCAGAGTTGGCTGCGGCAGCCGCTCTGGGCGTTTCATTCGCGGTTGAAATCTGAAACTGAACGCGATGTTGTATTGTTTTAAGCGCCACCACACCACGACCCCTACGATATTTTAGTTTTAAGCCAGCGCACCCTGTATCGGCAAAATTTCGATGACTCTTCGCTAATATCGCGCGTAATGGCACGAGGGAACTCCCTCGGCGTTTCAAATAAGTAGACGGTGAATTTTATAATTATGTAAATATCGCGTTGGCCGGCGCTGCGATTGCGGTTGATGCTTACGCCGGCGTTTGTTTTAAGCACTTCTCATGTAAAAATGTGTTCCCGACATGTTGATATTAATAGTACAATCCGGGCAGAGATAAAACACGTTCACTTGGTGTAATTTAATAACGGAAGAGCCGAGAAAAACACGGCAGAAGTACGATGGAAAATTACACTTTTGAAGTTTATCAGCAGCCCCCGAGGGGCGACAAATTGCGCACCGAGGATTATTAAAAAGTTCAAATTGTGTTTTTATTTCGTGTAAATATTGTTAATGGAATAATCAAGTCGCTGCATTTAAATAAAGAGAGAATAATATTTGTTTTACAAGACTTGAAAAGAGCGTGCCATGTTTTCGCCTCGCCCCAGAGCCGGACTCAGGAGGTTGAAACCGATTTAAGTATCCGCAAATGGTCATCCGGTGCGCTGGGCACTTGGAAGACCTCTTTACATGACAACTTACCGTGGCCTCATATAGGTCCCTATATGCCAGCGACTGTTCGATTAGAAACGACAGTGCGGCAATCTTCTTGTATATTTTAAGACTACTAGGAAAGTTCCCTTTTACCGCAAACTGTTTTTTTTGCAATGCGGCTTGTAAAATTTATGTCACTCATCAATAAATAGCTTTTCTTTAATATACAAAGAATTGGCAAGCACAAAGGGCGTCGTTGCCGCACAGATTTCCATTACCTAACTAGCTTTACGGTCACAATGCGAAATTTGTCATATTATCCGCCTATCGCTTGTGGATATGTATGCGAAAAACGTGCCCGCTATTTATACATCCGCGTCGATACAGTGACAGCAGTAGGTGTGTTAATATCGAGTGAATATATTTTTTTAACGCAACACGAGTTTGGAACATTCACGTGGACGATACGTTACGCTGGGAAGCAGGTTAAAAATAAAGTCGGTTGAGGATAGAACGCGAGAACACGCCCCAATTGTTGTCCGGTTATTTATATATACTTCAGCGGCCATCCAAGATAATTCAACACACACAACGAAACGCAGGGAATTGTTAAAATCAAGCAAATTATGCGAAGCGCGGCCCTGTGCGTGTAAAGCGTTGTTTTGCAATATTTCCAGAATTAATTTCCGCGTCACATTCATCCGATAGCGCCCCACAAAGGTGTGCGAGCTGATGGGGTGTCGTTGATGAGACTCAAATAGAAAGAAAGCATGTAGTATTTGTAGATCTAAAGAGGAACCTTGCGGCGGGTTGGAAATTGAACCGACAAGGTCGGCACGGATGCGTCCTCAATTGGATCGCTAATGTGCCAAGTTAATCATTTGGAGCAACCGTTGCCAGAAATCAGTCGTATCTTTGGTAATTTAGTTGCTCCAGTGCTCTGCTTTATCGTCTAAAATCATCTTTAGGTTTACGCACTATCGCGACTCTGGTGTTCCACACGGTTCAGTTCTTGGATCAAAATACAATGCCTAATCCGAGTCCAAAACTGTTGGTGTGCCACAGGGAAGCGTCACAAGACTGCTATTGTTTTCGCTATTTATACGTGATTTACCTAAACATTGACAATCCTGAATGCAAACTACATTCCTTGAAGTAGAAGAGAAACGGACCAAATAGAGGTCTCCGGTACGAACCTAAGTGCTACTTCGTCAAGATGGTCGTTCTTGTAATCCACTAGTTACATATATTTGGACTCTATCGTAGAGAGAACGACCGGTTTCGTCAAACCAGAGCCGAGATCTCGACGAGTATCTTGTTAATATCTTTGTTATTTCAAAAATAGCTTGGATATTGCAAGTGCTGAGGCTTGTAACTGTATTCGGGGATTTTCTGGGGGCGTCAGAGCCCAGAAGAGCAGTTAGTAGGCTCTGGTTTTCGCGTGCGAGAGGTAATTTTTAATTCAGTTTTAAGTTTTCAGTTAGAATGTTTGTGTTCAATTCTTGCAATTCTTGCGGTGGACTGCTCCTTGGGTCGCAATACATTTATGTAAGAAGGCATAGGATTTGATCCGATCGTGGGGTCTTAATCTGGCTGCTCCTCAAATCGGGCCGTGGTCTCGATCTACCTACTCCTTCGGAAGATCCGTATACAGACAGTACGACTAGTGACACCAGCCTTCTTTACCAAGGCATTATTCGAGTTTCAGCCTTGGAGTTTAACGTCCATCGCGCTCGCTCCAAGTGTCATTGTTTTCCCGCCCTAACTACGTATCGAACAATAAATTGGTCGAGTTTCGCCGCTGTGAAATGACTTCCAAAGAAAAAAATTGGAGAACGAATATAAGACAGCCGTAGACATGCCTGATTCGATTTGCGGCTAAGACCGGAACGTCTCCGTCTTAAATACGCTTTCCGTTAAAATCAACTGAGAAAACAACAATCCCACATGACAAATTTACAAGGAAAGTCCCCGGGGGCGGAAATAAGATTTAGCTCGCTTTATTGAGTGTATTGAATGTCTTTATATCCAGATTCACGTAAAAGGTATGTGCTCGGGTTTCAAATATGTTCGGATCTATCGACAGAAAAAAAGAAACAAAACATTGATTTTCCAACTGTCTTTCATTATTAGAATGGATGGAAGTTGGCCATTGTAAGGTATAATTTTGACCATTCAAATTGATCACTTCCAGAACGGGGAATGTATAGATTTGTAATAAATATATTTCTTCCACGTGCGGCATGCGATGAATAACTTTGATATGTTTAAGTATAGATCTCGGAGGCTACCGTTCGTGACTATGAAGCTATAAGTAATGAAATCGCTGGATTGTTACAGTCTCGACGTTTCGGCGCCCTTTTCCCCTAGGGCTAAATCTAAGGAGTAGGCAGATTGAGACCCCGGACTGTAAACTATTTTTTGGCCCGTAAATAATATGCTACTAGATCCAATGCGGACTCTTGTTTTCTTTTTGATTCAATTGCAGCATTGTGTAGTAGGATTCCATGCAGGAATAACAGACTCCTCTCTGAATAGTGTCTATCACATTTCTGCGTATTGTTCCTGTTCGCCATTGCGGACCGATTTGAATTCGAAATCAATTTAAGCCGTTTATGACATTGCGCGGATAAATTATTCGAAATGTTTTGATAAAATGCTGGCGTGGCCGTAGGAAGCAATGCGATACATGTTCAGGAAATTATAGAAACGTTCCGGCTTTATCGGGATCGAGAAGTGCCCCAAAGTTTACAATAGTTGTAATTTATGTTGCAGAATTATATAGTCCGGTGTATATAGCACGCTCTTCCTGTCTGGGGAAAAAGTCCGCTGTTTATTTTCTGGTGGTTTTTAAACGCGAAAATAATTACACGGCCGCGGAGAGTCGGGACATTAATTTGCGATGTTGGAGCGAAAGTCGTGTTTGGTTGCATTTCGTTCTTTCGGGCCTTGTTTACGTTACAACCGGGTAATCTATGGGCTACTGGTAGCGATAAGCGTTTCCTGAATGTATAGGCTGTAATTAAGACCCAGGTGCTAGTGCGATAGTGGTGCCAATATTAGATCGAAAGATACAAGCACGTACGGTCGAGGCCCTTGGGTAAAGACTAACAAAGAGGCGCAACCGAGAAGGTTTCAAAATTTTAGTATTTCATTTGTTTTTGGCCATAGCTTTAGGATTGATATACATTTTAGAGCTAAGCTTTGATGGTAACATATAAAGGCAATACTAAAATCTCGAAACCTGCTAGGTTGAGCCACGACTAGATTTATTTATTCATTTTTTTTTTTTTAGGTGAGCTGGCCATACAGCCAGTCGCAAAGGAATATTTTTACTTACGGGCAAATTTTGTCCAAGTCCGCCTTGCTGGAAACGAATGTCAACCCGGAGTCGGTGAGAACTGAGAGAGGTTTGGCACAATTCATTAACTCCTGTGGACTGCAGTGTTCATGTCCCTTCACCTTGGTGGTTATAACTGGAAAAAAAAAATGTATACAGTACTAGTTGTTTCACAATAAAAACTTTTTTGTCATAAAGATACAATTTTTATTACTTATAGTTTTAGTCACGAATATGGGCATCCGAGATCCATACTTAAATATATCGGAGTTATTCATCGCATGCCGCACGTAGAAGAAATGAATTTATTATTAATCTGTACATTCCCCGTTCTGGAAGTGATCAATTTGAATGATCAAAATTATACCTTACAATGTCCAACTTCCACCCATTCTAATAATAAAAGACAGTTGGAAAATAAGTTTTGTTTCTTTTTTCCTGTCGATAGATCCGAACATATTTGAAACCCGAGCACATACCTTTTACGTGAATCTGGATATAAAGACATTCAATATACTCAATAAAGCGAGCTAAATCTTATTTCCGCCCCCGGGGACTTCCCTTGCAAATTTTTCATGTGGGATTGTTGTTTTCCCAGTTGATTTTAACGGAAAGTGTGTTTAAGACGGAGACGTTCCGGTCGTAGCCGCAAATCAAATCAGGCATGTCTACGGCTGTCTTATATTCGTTCTCTCATTTTTTCTTTGGAAATGATTTCACAGCGGCGAAACTCGACCACTTTATTGTCCGATACGTACAGTTAGGGCGGGAAAACAACGACACTTGGAGCGAGCAGGATGGACGTTAAACTCCAAGGCTGAAACTCGAATAACACCTTGGTAAAGAAGGCTGGTGTCACTAGTCGTATGTCTACTGTCTGTATACGGATCTTCCGAAGGAGTAGGTAGATCGAGACCGCGGCCCGATTTGAGGAGTAGACAGATTAGGACTCCGCGATCGAATCAAATCCTATGCCTTCTTACATAAATGTATTGCGACCCAAGGAGCAGTCCAAAGCAAGAATTGCAAGAATTGAACACAAACATTCTGACTGAAAACTAAAAACTGAATTAAAGGCAAGTAAAAATTACCTCTCACACGCGAAAACCAGAGCCTACTTACTGCTTTTCTGGGCTCTCACGCCCCCAGAAAATCCCCGAATACAGTTACAAGCCTTAACACTTGCAATATCTAAGCTATTTTTGAAATAACAAAGATGTTAACAAGATACTCGTCGAGATCTCGGCTCTGGTTTGACAAAACCGGTCGTTCTCTCTACGATAGAGTCCAAAGTCCAAATAAATGTAACTAGTGTCTGTTATATGGTAGTTATACTCCGTCTCCAGGTGCACTTTGTCGTCCATGGAGCGGGCACGATGGACGTTAAACTCCAAGGCTGCCTTGGTAAAGAAGGCTGGTGTCACTAGTCGTATGTCTACTGTCTGTATACGGATCTTCCGAAGGAGTATGTAGATCGAGACCACGGCCCGATGCCTTCTTGCATAAATGTATTGCGACCCAAGGAGCAGTCCACCGTCTGTTTGTTTTCGTTTAATTCCTCGACCTATAAAGGATCCATTATGGCCGGCACAAAAGTATCCCTTAATTGGTATTGCGGTCGGTTTGCGAAATTTTCTTTCGTCCCCTTTAAGTAACTAGCATGTAAAAAGATTAAGCGCAGTTGTTCGACTATTTCCAAGTTTGAATGACCGTGGGATTAGTGCGGAGCAGCCCGGTAAGACCGAATGGTCTCCGGACTGTTTCTTTGCGCAAATTTATCGCCCCATGGAGGGTATTAACAAATTAGGGCGAAAGGGCGATCAAATGCCATGCATATCGTATTGATTGTTTACGTGTTCTCGACAACAATGTGTAATGGTTTCAATTTCTATGCGGCAAAATCCGGTAATAGTCCGGTAGTGTTCCAATCAGAATTTGCCTCAACTACGTTTTTTTAGTTAGTACTCTTAGGCGTGTAATGACAACCTGCTTGTTTGCTCCAAATTTGATTATAAATTATGGCGTTATCTTAAAGGATTTTTTGACACTAAAGGAGTCGATCGATTCCAGAAAACAAACAAAAACACGTTTCCTTAAATGTTTACATAACAAAGTTCCCTGGGAAGCAAAAAAATTCGTGAAGCCGCCAGACTTTACTTCAAGCAAATATTGTGCCTGGAATTTACCACCACACTTAATATTACCCTGAGAAATTTCCACTTCCTAATGTGACAGCCAATCACTATCGAGCGCTCGGAATATTCAACGAGGTTCGGCAAGGCAGAAATAACATTAATTATTAAATCGCCTTGTCACTTGAATAATTAAAACAATAACGTAATTGTGTAAATCGATGAGCTAGAACGAAGTAATTCTTTGTTTCCTTCGCTCACTTCCAATAAGAACCATACAAATCGGTTGAATCGTCAAATTTAAAATTCATTTAGAAGTAGATCAGGTTTTGTTTTAGCTTTATTATAGTTATTAGGGGTAGTTTGCCTATCGCGCTTCCCCCTGGGTTATCATAACCGTACATTTATACAAATTACACTATATCCAGGACCGGAGCTAGAAGTGATAGCAATTTATAATACATAAGATTCAGCGACAATATTGTGAGGCGATTCTACTGTAGTTTTACGCTAATTGTTTTCAACTAGCTTGGAACAATGTATTTGTTAAGCCCGGTTGCCTATTCGGTATTATGCGGTTTGATTCCTTCTCGAAAAGATTTCCGTCTTAAGACATCAAATTAGGAGCCTCGGCAGAATTTAGCAACTAATTAACAAACAGACATACACACAGCTTTTAGCAAGTTACCAGCGGGAGCTTCTAAGTAATGAATTATCCCGGAGGGACATCTTAGTAGGCTTTCCGCAGAGAAAACCCAACGAACGTTAGGACCTCTCTGGACTACACCGAAGAAAGTGGCCTTATTAATGAAAATTAAATTCGAATATTTTTATTCACCGCCTCTGCGCTCTAGTTTGCACTTTCAGAGTTAAAATGTTTTGATTTATTTTTAGGAATATTTGTATGTTTATACGGCCTCGCGCAATCCGCACAATTAAACCAGGTGCGGGATGATGTTTCCCCCGCGGTAAAATTTAGCATGGGTTTAATAATTTACTAAATTTGCTCCCTCTTTAAAATTTATCACCGTAATAAACGGCAGTTACACGTGCTATCCGTTATAACACACGTATGTACCGCGTGGCTCAAACTTCGAGCGCCCTTATTAGTCCTTTTCGAAATTCGGTTTCTCCCCTCTGGGCATTATTTTATTTTTTACTTATTTTTTATGTTGTCCGATGCCTCGCAGTCTGCCCTGGGCGCCGTCGTTTCACAAAGTTAGCACCATCAAATTATCCACAGAAACTTCTCGCATCCCGCAGGATTAATGACTTGCGCGCTCTAACTGACCCTAAATGGATTATAAGAACGACCATCTTGACAAAGTAGCTGGGGGTAGCCCTTGGAGCTCGTACCGGAGATCTCTATTTGGTCAGTTTCTCCTTCTACTTCAAGGGGTGTAGTTGCATTCATGATGGTCAATGTTTAGGTAAATCACGTATAAATACCGAAAGCAATAGCAGTCCTATGGCGCTTCCCTGTGGCACACCGACATTTTTGGACTGCCTTGTACAATTCTCCGGCTGTTTCTCCTCGTGTGTTCAACAATTACTCAAAGCCTATTAGCAATTTGCATCTTAGAACATATAATTAATATCCGCGTTTTCCCAGTGTTAGTATCGGGGATATAAGTGGGAACAGCCCAGGCGTACGATAATCCATTTCATGCCCGAAACTAATTTGTTCCGGGTTAGCTTGGTACTTATATACTTGTAAGATCCATATTTATCCGGCTGCGAACGCAATTATACTTATGATTAAACATATTGTCTATTATAAGGACTGGAGTTCGTAATTTCTGGAGACGGGGCTTGTATATCCTTGTGACACATGCTGTAATCCGGTGTCACGCTGCAGATCCACGCCTAAAAACATTAAACTACAAACGCAAACTACTTGACATGGAAACGTGTATATCTTAATAACGCCACTGAATTAATTAGCTCCCGTTCGCCTTCCTTAGTTTCGTTTAATGGCGCTCTTCATCCCAGGTCACAACGAAACTTACTCCTACTTCATTTACCACCCATGACCTCGCTGCCAGAGCCTTTCACCATTGACAGACGGCTGTTGATAAGCTGTTGCCTTATCTCGAGTCGGCAGGTTTCGGCCTGATTGTTTTTGATATAATATGCCTTGGCAAAATTGCTTTTCCTATTTAGTTTTACAATTTTCGTCCCGCAGTTCGATTGAGTATAATTTCCACCGGCCGCCTTTATTGTCTTCTCCTTGGATGGGACGGGCATTTCGGTGGAGCGGGCGCATTCACATGCTCACCGATAATCCAGATGTGTTGTAATGGCCAAGGCGGGTCCCCTGTGGACGCACACAATTGCCACGGTAATTGATTAACAATTCTCTAATAACCGTGCGACGCTATCTCGAATCCCTGTCCCGTCATGTATGCCAATGTCTGTTTCTAGCCGTTGGTTCGCATGAGGCGGATGTCCAGGACGGTTGTAACCAGGCCGCCATTCTAATTTGAATAAACAATATGAATTGCGACCGTTAATTTTAGTTATTAGGATTTGATGTACTAATACATGTGGGCCACCTGAGATATTTAAAAGAATATTATTTCGCTGCCAATATGCTGTGACGATAACGAGCTTGGGATTTTAGAATCGGTACAGTTTGTTATGACTATGTAATTTCCGGACTTGGGGCTAGAGAAACAAATAATTCGTCACCAGAATTGAACAGTCGAGAGATTAAATTAGGAAACGCTGAATCGGTGGGAATCGCGTCGATAGAAAATTTAGCAAGCTAAGATTTGGAGAGGCGAGGCGAACCCCAAAATTTGATCAACAATAAAGTAACAGAGTAGGTGAGGGAACTTAATTAACAGGGACACTCCAGTGAAAGGCGGGGATAGAACAATTTATTGTTGAAAAGTTAAAATTATTGGTGGCCATGTTGGTGTATATTGGGCTTCACAATGACCGTTTCTATATTGAACGCGCTCAACAATGTCTGCTTATAATTCTATATATTACATTACGAGTATATAAACTGACGAGTGTGACAGCGGCCGTAATGGGTTTCTTCCGACGTTTCTTGCCGTTCGCCATGTGGGTCAGTTACTTACTCGGTAAGACCTCGACGAAAAAATGGACGTCCGTCTTCCGGACGCCAAGCTAGTTATTTTCTTGTTGCAAGTAATACAACAGCCGCCTAATAACGTCTCCAACATAATAGTAATCTGAGCGGTATCACTCATGCAAATTATAATGGGATGGTTAAAATTAATAATCCCTTTGTTCGGACTGATTCGTATCGCCGGTTCATCTGACCGTTAGGATAGAATTGCGATTTGCCGGGATGTGTAATTCGGCATGCGGTTAATCGGGCGTTTTTCCACACCTGAAGGAACGTCGAAACAATCGATGTATACTCATATATTTTTAAGAAAATTAAATATGTTCTGTGATTTTCGGACGTTGTATCTGAAGGATGTTGCTGGTGCAAATAAAAACGTCATTTCCGAATTGATGGGTTTTGGCTTCGGGTATTTTAAAACAATAGAGCGCGGGAGCCTGTGCATGAGTTCCCTTTGAAAATGGAAAACAAGGCAATTACACAAAATGACCGAACAATTCCAGAGCAATATAGAGACTAAAATAAAATGGACTGTTTTGGTTTAAAGTTAATAACGTCGGTCGACCGACCTAAATATAAAATATATCAATGTTTTATATTCGGGGGCTAACCTCGTTCCGGTATATCGACATATTGAATATAGCCGCGTAGCCCCGGGGCCGTTCCGACCTTATCACGTACCCAAAACGTTTGCGTTTCCCGAAATTCTTTATATAAATTACTTCACAGAAGTTCTTACGGATCCCCCATTTGTAACTGGCTTTATCTTCAGATTAGGAAATATTAATTAAAGGAGCTCGAGAAAAGCCAAACCCAATTTATTATTACGACGTTTTTTTGTCCCGGCGACTATGAGAAAAATTTTACTAATTTACCATCGGAAAGTGCTTGTAAGAACTTTGGGAACTCGAGTTTTAAAATCAGAGAAAAAAACAGGCATAATAATTTTCAAGGGAAACGAATAAATAACGCCCACAAACGTTATCGTAGAGTAATATTTCATTTAATCCATTATTATCCAAGTAATTATACTTTTTTTTGTATAAGTTCTCTGCAAATATTCGCTTGCGATCTGTTTTGTTTGTCCAACGTAACGTCCCCGAAACTTTGATTTCGGGAACAATTCGAGTCAATTAATATTCATGTACAACAAAGTGGGATCAATCTCCCGTGCAAGCGGGAATGGTTCCTGAAACAATGAACCTTCGGTAAACGTTTTTACACACGTCACATACCCCACACGTTTTGGCCGCGAAGAATGTAAAACTTTAGAGGAAACTTAACTAGAGGGTAATTATATAATCGATAGTCCTTAACACAACCCTAATTTCGCCAATTTGCGTGCCGGAGCGATCCGGAGTTGTCCGTGGAGGCGGAAGTTGTATCAAATCCCGAATTAAAACAATTAGAAGACAGTAAACTTTTAAAAATAGCGCAAAAAAAGCGTTAAATTACAAAACGACTGTTATTTGAGGTAATTTAGGAAATTGCTTTCTCGCCTTAATTTTTGTATCCGCCACGATAAATCTTAAACAATTCCTTAATAACTAAGAACGAGGGAGGTGGCAAGTCAGGAATAAAAGTAATATCCCTGTTCCAGGTCGTAAAGGCAAAAAATAACTTTTTAATCTGTCTGGTAACGAAATAAAACAGCAGGTTTTTGAATTAGACGTCGGCGAACGCAGAACGCAGCGCAACAAAATATTAATTTCTTTAAAAAAACGGGGGAAGTAAGCGCGTAGTTTCCAATAAAGGGACAGAGACAAATTTCAGCGACTCAGATCTCTTTCGTCGCCTTCTATATTTAATTGGAAGAACATATAAGTCGGAGGTTACGATCACTGGTGGGCTTTTTATGTAGTTTTTCGCGCGTAGATCTCCTGCGGAATGTTCGCGCGATAGTCCAGCAATTAAACGAAGCCTTTTGCTGCTAATATTTTTTGCACATCTCTAATTAACCCCAAATTCATGTAAGATAATAGAAATTAAAAATATTTCCAGTTCTGCCATAGTCTATGTTGCGTTGTGATTCTAGCTGTGTGTGTCAGCAATAATTATCTTGTTATATTTCATGATTGATAGTATGCCTGTTGAAAGTAATTAAACGTATTACATTGATTTTTTGATAAAAATATAAATTTAATTTCGACCATTCATACGTTATGATTTATTGGGTATCTGTCCTAAATAGTGTTCCACTTCGCAAGGTTGTATCGTATTACAACAATAAAAATCGATACGTTTCTATTATAAGATTATAATTTCTCAGGGGAACCTTTACAAATGTCTTGGCGTATTGTGCCTGAGCATTTTTTATAATTTTGTCGCACAAATTATAGAATTATGAACCCATTCTTATTTTATATGGTTCTGTAAAACTGATTTTTATAGTGGTCACCCAAAAACAACTCAGTTATATCCAAAACTGGCTCTTATAGTAACTACCACAATTATAAACCTAAAGGAATGGTAGTTTTATAACAGTTCTATAACATTTCGGTACCAATCACACTATAAAACCACTATGTAAATCCGTAATTAGTGATACGAAGAAGCTTCCTAACATGATAAAGCTATTATTACTCTTATATAACCTCTACAAGGACTAACAGTTCTATAACTTTATTATATACCCTTTGATAGCAATCGTAATATATATTTTGTAATTAGTGATACAAATAAACTCCTAACATGATTATTTCAAGCTATTGCATTTATATACCCTCTACAAGGACTAACAGTTCAACGGCAGTTCTGTAACCCTTATGTAACTTTGTTATATACCATTTGGTAGCAATCACTATGAGCTTCGTAATGTAATGGAAATATGCCTATTACAGTCTTATAAATTATTAACTAAATCGCGCTACAAAACCGTTATGTAACTCCGCAAGTGATAATAAAAACTTCGTAATATATAATTTGTAAATCTGTAATTGGTGGTACGAAGAAGCTTTCCAACATGATTATATAAGCTATTAAAGTTTTATATACCCTTTACAAGTACTAACAATTCTATAACCCTTAAGTAACTTTATTATATACCTTTTGGTAGTAATCAGCTAAGCTAAGCTTTGTAATGTCGGAAATAATTTCTATTACGGCCTTAGAGATCGTTAAGTAAGTCACGTTACAAAACCATTATATAACTTCGCATCTACACACTATAAAACCATTATGTAAATCCGTAATTAGTGCTACAAAGAAGCTTCCTAACATGATACAGCTGTTATGTTTATACACCCTCTACAAGAACCAACAGTTCTATAACTTCATTATATACTCTTTGGTAGCAAAACCAATATGTAACTCTGCAACTACTTAGTGATAATAAGAAGCTTTGTAATATATAATTTGTAAATCTGTAATAATTTGTAAGAAGAAGCGTTCTAACACGATTATATAATGCTATCAAGGTTATATGCCCTCTACAAGTACTAATAGTTCTATAACCCGTATCAAACATTTCTGTTTGCCCTTTGGTAGCAATCACTCTAAGCTTTATAATATCGTAAAGAAAATATTTATTACGGCTTGGACTCCTTAAGGAAGTCACTCTATAAAACCATTATATAACTCTGCAACTACTTAGCGATTCTAATGTGGTTCGTAGCATATATAAACATGGATTTATATACCTTTTACTAATAGTTCTATAATAGTTATATAGCTCTTCGACAGTTCTATCACGGTTAAGTAACGGTTACGCTATAAAACCACTATACATAAACTGCAATTAGTGATACTTTAAATCTAGTTAGCATAATTAAATTACTTATATGCCTGTTATAAAACTTGCAGTGATTGTTCGTTGGGGGCATATTTTCTTTTATTTAACAATAGATGCCTACTCCTATTTTATGGTAGTGTGATTAAACTATTTCTGTGTCTTTTCAGTGCGCCGAGAGGACGCCTTGCTGTTTTTGCCTAAATTGGAATGATTAAATTGAAATTTGGGAATTTCAAGATTATTTGGAAAGGATAATGAGAGGCAAATGGTCCTTAACCTGCTTTAACCCGAGTAATTGCGGCAGTAAGTGAGGTAAGTAGCTGGAGGATTAAGTAAATAACTTTCGCCATATATTGATGTATACGGCCAGAAAATTGCCATTTGAAGTTTTGCCGGAGGCGCTGGGTGGCATATATTCCGTTTTGGAGCGGCACTAGCTTAAGAGCTCTTATTAGTTATGAAATGATTGCGACAATCCAATTATTTCTAACCGCTTTATCGCAGCCACTATATAAATTACTTTTAGTTTAGATCGGGGTGTTTTCTTTTAATTATCCGTTTCAGTTGTCGAATTTGCCCTGTGTGTTTTTGCAGTACGTTCAAATTAGATTTAAACTTTCCAGTTAATAAATCCCCTCGAACAAAAGAATTTGCAAACAATTCTTCCCCCGACTCGCCTGAATACCTGCCAACTATTTTTAACTACATAGGGGTAAGTAGGCGGAATTTTATAAAATATCCAAGCCGGAGCAGAACTGCAGAATAACGAGGAAAGCTGGAAATAAAAGTTATAATTTTAACCGACTCAACGTTCATTGTTTTACACGCTCGGATCGTGCGACTCTTGGTTGAAATGATGCAGTTTCAGACAAAATTATAGTTTTCGGGCCAAACAGTTAACACGTTTATATTGTTAAACGCACGTTGAATGCACAATTTTAGCTTAAACTTTTGACACTGCTGCCATTATTTAATTAACGGCGTAGCTAGGTAAAAAGCGACGACAGCAATTATGCAGATGCAAAATAGAAAACGAAGAATTATCTTTTATTTGTTTAACTGCATCAAACAGGCCAGCAATTGTTATGATGATGGAAAGGAACTGAACAATCTCCGTGAAAATATTGGACTAATTTGACGACTATTAATAAAATGCCTTTTAACATCCTAAATTGAATTTCGAACACTAACAAATGCAGTCGGCATTTCGTCGCATGATCCGCTCTTTATGCGCCACGTGAACGCTAACTATTGACGTGTCAGCCGTCATTTAATTAAGAAAAGCGTTTACGGACGAGTATAAATGCAATTCTACTTAGCGAAATTGACTTCTTTCTTCTCTCTAATCGAAAGGCATCGAATGTAAAACGAACAGATAATACGATTGTCTTTTGTCTGGACAATTTCTGAATCTAGTAATGTATGTAAATTGCGTCAGTTTTAAATTTGACGCGCATTTATTACTGCGGGCGGAATATCAACACGGTTTCAATGAATAAGGAGCATTTATATCGAGCTATATTTTGCCAACAGGGACGTTTCCAGCGTCGATCAGCTTACAAGAATTTGATTATCCCATTAGCTGTTAATTTTTCAGTTAGCTGTTAATGTCTCGGTTAGCTGTTAATATTGCTATAGCTGTTATCAGTTAAATTCTTTACTAGCTGTCAATTGCCTTTTTAGCTGTTAATATTCTTGTTATCGGCTAATTCTCTCACTAGCTGTTAATTTTAGTGATAGCTGTTAACATCTTCTTTATCGGTTAATTTATCTACTAGCTGCTAACTTGATCATTAGCTGTTAATTTCTATGTTACCTATTAATATTTTCATTATCGGTTAATTTCTCCCTTAGCTGTTAATTTTTCCGTTAGCTGTCAATTTTTCTGCCAGATAATACGATCGGATAGCTAATAATATTTGCGATAGCTGTTATCGTTATCGGTTAATTTTTACTAGCTGTCAATTGCCTTGTTAGCTGTTAATATTCTTGTTATCGGCAAATTTTCTCACCAGCTGTTCTAGTGTTAGCTGTTAATATCTTTATCGGTTAATTTATCTACTAACTGTTAACTTGTTTATTAGCTGTTCATTTTCCTGTTAGCTATTAATATCTTCATTATAGGTTAATTTCTCTATTAGCTGTTAGTTTTTCCGTTAGCTGTCAATTTTTCTGCCAGATAATACGATCGGATAGCTAATAATATTTGCGATAGCTGTTATCGTTATTAGTTAATTTTTATTAGCTGTCAATTGCCTTATTAGCTGTTAATATTCTTGTTATCGGCAAATTTTCTCACTAGCTGTTAATTCTAGTGTTAGCTGTTAATATCTTTATCGGTTAATTTATCTACTAACTGTTAACTTGTTTATTAGCTGTTCATTTTCCTGTTAGCTATTAATATGTTCATTATCGGTTAATTCCTCTATTAGCTGTTAATTTTTCCGTTAGCTGTCAATTTTCCTGCCAGATAATACGATCGGATAGCTAATAATATGTGCAATAGCTGTTATCGTTATCAGTTAATTTTTACTAGCTGTCAATTGCCTTGTTAGCTGTTAATATTCTTGTTATCGGCAAATTTTCTCACTAGCTGTTAATTCGAGTGTTAGCTGTTAATATCTTTGAGTTAATTTATCTACCAGCTGTTGTTCATTAACTGTTAATTTCCCTGTTAGCTATTAATACCTTCATTATCGGTTAATTTCTTTATTAGCTGTTAATTTTTCCGTTAGCTGTCAATTTTCCTGCCAGATAATACGATTGTCTTTTGTCTGATTTAATAATGTAACATTTTAAGTAATGTTTTTTTCGCCTTTCCGTACCTTCGAACGTCGAAATTTTTTAATTGTTTGTAACTTAACAAATGGCGCAGTCGTTAGGATTCGCAAACAACTAAACGCTGATGATTGCTTTTTAAGCTAAAGCCTCATATTGCATTCGAATTTATGACTACGCTACAGCGCTGATTAAGCTTGAATAGTATATGATTTTTGGGAACACGCTTAAAGTGCGCGATTCATATTTTCATCGCTGTTACTCTCGTATGAATTTTTAAGCCTGGAGCCCCGCCACCCCGAGATCATCCATAATCTCGGCGGTAATTATCAAATATTTACCATTGTAAGCCTTCCGCACGTCTCCCAGTTGACAACCAACAACCTGACAGGCTACAAATGATCAATTATTTATACGCCGTCTCATTAATATGAAATATACGTCGGGTCGGGCCTGATAATAATATGTTTAGCTGTAATTCTGCAAAGGTAGCCCTACCAGAAGTACAGTGTGTTAGGTCGTGCATCAAACAAGGACTTGACAACGACACGTATAGGTCCCAGGACAGCGACCATCATTCACTTTGGCCGCATATTAGTCACCGGAGGCCAATACTGGACGGGCGCTAAAACGCGGTCGAGGAGGTATTCGGGGCCCACCGCGCAGTGGCGGGTCACGAAATACTGATTTATAACCTGCAGTGTATATCGTGATTTAAACATAGCGGGAACCAGAGAGAAATGGGCCGGTGTTGTGGGGAAAAGGGGCTGATGAGGCTCTGAAAAATTGAAACGTCCCAAACTTGAGGGGTCGACAAAATGATCAAAATTGTTAGTTGTAGATAGAATGATACAGGAATTTTTTCAATTTTTTTCTAACAGATAAATTTGTACAAGAAAAGGACGAATAGGGCACTAGTCGGGGGGGGGGGGGGGGGGTTAATTCACTTAATACCAGGAAAAACACGCATTACTTATGAACATCTTTACATTCAGGTCGGTCAGCTGTGCACCTGTCGTTTTATTCATAATAAAGTGTGTTATCTCATTAACTCTATTCGTACCTTAATTTAAATTTCAGGTAATACAATAACTAGAATTATGGGTAATTAACATTAATATTGTTGAACCTTTAAAAAAAGTTGTAATTACCTGTTAAATTATTCACAAATTAGAAACTAACGATACAAAATTGCTACGTCCAGGCATTTAATTTCCAAATTTAATCTGTCTTGTTTCGTATACACACGCTATATTGGCTTTTATAAATCTAAATTTAAATTTATATTATAATGTCATTAGAGCCATATTATTCATCCCAATTAAAATGATATAAAACGACTGGCGAATTAGGCCGTCGAATAAATTGTTTTGTATAGTAGTAAATTATCTTGTTACAAATATTTGGACGGTAAATCGCCAAATTGACTGTTAATATTTGCACAATAATTGTCAGTTATGATATAGCTGGTTTCATGGAATTTAAATAGAAATAACCAATATTAGTAATAAATCACGGGGAAAAGTTCCAAAATTCAATATTCTGAATTGTTATTAGTTTAAGTTTATAATTTATTGTGTCACATGTCAATTTCTCCATTAGCTTTCCGTGTTAGCTGTTAATATCCTCGTTGCTAACTAATTTCTCTGTTAGCTGTTAATTTTCATGTTAGCTGTTAATATTCTTGTTATTGATTAAATTTCCACTAGCTGTCAATTAGTCCTTATTATTTAATATTTTTTCTACTAGCTGTTAATTTTTCAGTTAGATGTTAATATCCTCGTTACGGAATAATTTCTCTGTAAGCTGTTAATTTTAGTGTTAACCGTTAATATCCTTGTTATCGATTACTTTCTATGTGTGTGTTAGCTGTTGATTTTCCCAGTAGCTGTTAATTTTGCAGTTAGCTGTTAATTCCCGCACCAGTTGTAAAATCTCACGTTAACTGTTAATATCCCCGTTGTCGAATATCTCGGTTAGCTGTTAATATTTGCGATAGCTGTTATCGTTGTCAGTTAATTCTTTGCTAGATGTCAATTGCCTTGTTAGCTGTTAAAGCTCTTGTTATCGATTCATTTTTCAGTAGCTATTAATTCGTTCGTTAGCTGTCAATTTTTGTGTTAGTATCCTTATGTGCGAATATTCTTTCTACTAGCTGCTAATTTTCCTGTTGATGTTACGGAATAATTTCTCTGTAAGCTGCTAATTTTAGTGTTAACCGTTAATATCCTTGTTATCGATTACTTTCTATGCTACCTGTTAATTTGTTTATTAGGTGTTAGTTTCCGTGTTAGCTGTTGATTTTCCCAGTAGTTGTTAATTTTGCAGTTAGCTGTTAATTCCCGCACCAGTTGTAAAATCTCACGTTAACTGTTAATATCCCCGTTGTCAAATGTCTCGGTTAGCTGTTAATATTTGCGATCTGTTATCGTTGTCAGATAATTCTTTGCTGGATGTCAGTTGCCTTGTTAGCTGTTAAATTTCTTGTTATCGATTCATTTTTCAGTAGCTATTAATTTGTCGGTTAGCCGTCAATTTTTGTGCTAGTATCCTTATTAGCGAATATTTTTTCTACTAGCTGTTAATTTTCCTGTTGATGTTACGGAATAATTTCTCTGTAAGCTGCTAATTTTAGTGTTAACCGTTAATATCCTTTTTATCGATTACTTTCTATGCTAGCTGTTAATTTGTTTATTAGGTGTTAGTTTCCGTGTTAGCTGTTGATTTTCCCAGTAGCTGTTAATTTTGCAGTTAGCTGTTAATTCCCGCACCAGTTGTAAAATCTCACGTTAACTGTTAATATCCCCGTTGTCGAATGTCTCGGTTAGCTGTTAATATTTGCGATAGCTGTTATCGTTGTCAGATAATTCTTTGCTAGATGTCAGTTGCCTTGTTAGCTGTTAAATTTCTTGTTATCGATTCGTTTTTCAGTAGCTATTAATTTGTCGGTTAGCCGTCAATTTTTGTGCTAGTATCCTTATTAGCGAATATTTTTTCTACTAGCTGTTAATTTTCCTGTTGATGTTACGGAATAATTTCTCTGTAAGCTGATAATTTTAGTGTTAACCGTTAATATCCTTTTTATCGATTACTTTCTATGCTAGCTGTTAATTTGTTTATTAGGTGTTAGTTTCCGTGTTAGCTGTTGATTTTCCCAGTAGCTGTTAATTTTGCAGTTAGCTGTTAATTCCCGCACCAGTTGTAAAATCTCACGTTAACTGTTAATATCCCCGTTGTCGAATGTCTCGGTTAGCTGTTAATATTTGCGATAGCTGTTATCGTTGTCAGTTAATTCTTTGCTAGATGTCAATTGCCTTGTTAGCTGTTAAAGTTCTTGTTGTCGATTCATTTTTCAGTAGCTATTAATTCGCCCGTTAGCTGTCAATTTTTGTGTTAGTATCCTTATTAGCGAATATTTTTTCTACTAGCTGTTAATTTTCCTGTTGATGTTACGGAATAATTTCTCTGTAAGCTGTTAATTTTAGTGTTAACCCGTTAATATCCTTGTTATCGATTAATTTCTATGCTAGCTGTTAATTTGTTTATTAGGTGTTAGTTTCCGTGTTAGCTGTTGATTTTCCCAGTAGCTGTTAATTTTGCAGTTAGCTGTTAAATCCCGCACCAGCTAGAAAATTTCGCGTTAACTGTTAATATCCCGTTACCGAGTGTCTCGGTTAGCTGCTAATATTTGCGATAGCTGTTATCGTTATCAGTTATTTTTTTACTAGCTGTCAATAGTTGCCTTCTTAGCTGTTAATATTCTTATTATCGGCTAATTTTCTCATTAGCTGTTAATATATTTTTATCGGTTAATTTCTCTACTAGCTCTTGTTTATTAGCTGTTAATTTTCCTGTTAGCTATTAATATCTTCATTATCGGTTAATTTTTCTGTTAGCTGTTAATTCTTCCGTTAGCTGTCAATTTTCCTACCATCTGTTAAGCATCATTAAATTATTTTGAAGGTAAAATTATAACATCATTCATTCTAAGCATTATTAAAGGACTTGTTAGGGCTTGAGAACATGCTGGTTCTTATTATTTTAGCTGTTACCCGCGCCTTCGCCAGTTATTTAAAACGTAAACCCTCTTGTTATCTTGTAAATAAAAGTTTTGGAATAAATGCCTCCGGCTTTATCTGATTGTGGGGCGAGATCGATATGAAAAAAAATGGGGATGAGACGTTTAAAGAGATTACAAACGAAATAAAACGGTTTTGTCTGGCATCTGCGACGAACGTTCGTATTTTCATCAGATCTTTGATGGTACGTGAATCCGCGAATAAGCTGAAACTCAGTAGCGGGACAGGGCAGTGACATGCAGCAAAAAATAAAGCGAAAAGGCGATGCCTATTTTACAGGGTTTTCCGGCGATAACCCACGGTTTTTAAATCTTAATCAAACATGGATAAATCGGCGTATCGATTCCTTATTCGTCTTTAAATGCTTAGCAGGCTTTGGATTGTTTTTCTCAGAGGAATAAGACTAATCTTAAAGAGGAAGGAAAGAAGTTACGATAAATTTTAAATAACTTAGTCAAAAACTAATTTGATATAATTAATCAATTTCTGTAATGTATTACTTTGAACCATCATTTAGTTGAAAACCAATCCAATATTACGTAGGTGGCATAGAGCGAAATACTTCTTGATCGTTCCCGAATGTTTATTTTCATAAATAATATAGACATCCAACGATTGCCAGTGGGTAGGCAGATTGTCATTGCTGGCGTAATTTTTCTTTAAATAATCCCCCACAAGTGGTTGGGTTTCCTCTATAAACAGTCCCCTGTTCCCAAACGACCTGCCAGACGGTTAACAAACATTTACATTTTCGTTATGGATATTTACCGACTGAGAAGCTGCGGCGAATATTTTTGTTAAATCTTATAAAGTGCTTGGAAATTATCGAAGAAAATTCAAATGGCATAAACATTCCTACTTTAGTAGTGTAGGATTTATGTTTAAATATGTGTTTCGGATTATTGGGTCTTCATCAGTCCGGTGCTCATTCCAGCAGTTCGATCTAGCCGGTTAGTATTTATTGCTGCCTATTTTAATTACACTTCCTGAAAGCCTACAAGTTCGTATTATGTTAGTTAATTATTATTGTTGTTCCAGACAAAACTTCTGCGGGGGAACTAAGACTTATCGAATTAGTTGCGTAATAAAGGGAACACTGGAGCGAGCGTGTTCGCGAGAAATAACGTGCTCAATATGTTTCCCCCGCCGTCTTTAAGCTACTTGTAGGTAGTTAGAATTAAATTTTGACAAAATCATAAACATCTGCATGTATAATAGAGCTCTCCAAGATGAGCTTAACCGCGCTTCCGACGTAACATTGTGTGGTTGTATGCTGAAAGAGCTTTCAGTAAATTTCAACTACACAGGAATCTAAAATGCTATACGGCTTATATATATTTCCAGCATAATCCCGATTCGTGCTCCGTCCCATACAACTGACAAACAAATAAAAGCTAGCACAAAACTTTAATTAAATATGTTGTATTCTTGTCATATTGTCTTGCGGCTGTGTACTTTGTGTGGACGGACGAAGCAAGAATCATGCCCTAGAAGTTAAATGTCGCCTTGCTTGTGTGGCGTTTTATCTGCAGCCTTCTTGATAATCCTCCGGAATTGCTAGCAAAATGATGTATGCAGTCTCTTGCTTCGTACATGTCTGAAAATTGAAAAACTTAAATTTGATCCGAGGCCGGACGTGTTGCGCACATTTTAGCAGGTCCAGCTGATTGTAGAATTATTTTGTATCCAATTCAGGAATAATTAACGATATAATCAATTAAACGAATTAAACCAATTAAATCACTTAAGTGAGTTAATTATGGGTAATTGAATGAATTAAGTTAAGTAGGTAATTAATTAAATTACTTAAATTAGTTTAATTGATTTAATTAGTCTTGATTATGTATAGTAATTGAGCGAATTAAATTAACAATTAATTCAATTTTTCTAATTACTATAATTAAATAAGTTAAATAATTTTTTTTTTTAAATACAATATTTTAATTGTTATATTACGTAATTAATTCAATTAATTTAAAAAAATTTAAACATTTTAATTCAAACTAAAAAATAATATAGTTTTATGTAATTATAACTTTTGCGATTGTTTAGGAAAATTATACACTTTAATTTGTGCATAATTGAATTAATGGGATTCACTAATTTAATTGAATTAGTAAATTAATTAAATTTTTCTAATTACTATAATTAAATAAGTTAAAAATTTTTTAATTTAAATACAATATTTTAATTGTTATATTACGTAATTAATTCAATTAATCTAAAAAAATTTAAATAGTTTAATTCAGACTAAGAATAATATAGTTTTATGTAATTATAACTTTTGCGATTGTTTAAGAAAATTATACGCTTTAATTTATGCATAATTGAATCAATAAGATTCACTAATTTGATTGATTTAATAAATTAATTAAATTTTTCTGATTACTATAATTTTATAAGTTAAATAATTTTTAATTTAAATACAATATTTTAATTGTTATATTACGTAATTAATTCAATTAATCTAAAAAAATTTAAATAGTTTAATTCAGACTAAGAATAATATAGTTTTATGTAATTATAACTTTTGCGATTGTTTAAGAAAATTATACGCTTTAATTTATGCATAATTGAATCAATAAGATTCACTAATTTGATTGATTTAATAAATTAATTAAATTTTTCTGATTACTATAATTTTATAAGTTAAATAATTTTTAATTTAAATACAATATTTTAATTGTTATATTACGTAATTAATTCGATTGACAAAAAAAAATTTAAATGGTTCAATTCAGACTAAAAAATAATACCTATAGTTTTATGTAATTATAACTTTTGCGATTGTTTAGGAAAATTATACGCTTTAATTTGTGCATAATTGAATTAATAAGATTCACTAATTTAATTGAATTAATAAATTAATTCAATTTTTCTAATTACTGTAATTAAATAAGTTAAATAATTTTTAATTGAAATGCAATATTTTAATTGTTATATTACGTAATTAATTCAATTAATCTAAAAAAATTTAAATAGTTTAATTCTGACTAAAAATAATATAGTTTTATGTAATTATAACTTTTGCGATTGTTTAAGAAAATTATACGCTTTAATTTGTGCATAATTGAATTAATAAGATTCACTAATTTGATTGATTTAATAAATTAATTAAATTTTTCTGCTTACTATAATTTTATAAGTTAAATAATTTTTAATTTAAATACAATATTTTAATTGTTATATTACGTAATTAATTCGATTGACAAAAAAACATTTAAATGGTTCAATTCAGACTAAAAAATAATACCTATAGTTTTATGTAATTATAACTTTTGCGATTGTTTAGGAAAATTATACGCTTTAATTTGTGCATAATTGAATTAATAAGATTCACTAGTTTAATTGAATTAATAAATTAATTAAATTTTTCTAATTACTGTAATTAAATAAGTTAAATAATTTTTAATTGAAATGCAATATTTTAATTGTTATATTACGTAATTAATTCAATTAATCTAAAAAAATTTAATTAGTTTAATTCAGACTAAAAATAATATAGTTTTATGTAATTATAACTTTTGCGATTGTTTAAGAAAATTATACGCTTTAATTTGTGCATAATTGAATTAATAAGATTCACTAATTTGATTGATTTAATAAATTAATTAAATTTTTCTGCTTACTATAATTTTATAAGCTAAATAATTTTTAATTTAAATACAATATTTTAATTGTTATATTACGTAATTAATTCGATTGACAAAAAAAAAATTTAAATGGTTCAATTCAGACTAAAAAATAATACCTATAGTTTTATGTAATTATAACTTTTGCGATTGTTTAGGAAAATTATACGCTTTAATTTGTGCATAATTGAATTAATAAGATTCACTAATTTAATTGAATTAATAAATTAATTCAATTTTTCTAATTACTGTAATTAAATAAGTTAAATAATTTTTAATTGAAATGCAATATTTTAATTGTTATATTACGTAATTAATTCAATTAATCTAAAAAAATTTAAATAGTTTAATTCTGACTAAAAATAATATAGTTTTATGTAATTATAACTTTTGCGATTGTTTAAGAAAATTATACGCTTTAATTTGTGCATAATTGAATTAATAAGATTCACTAATTTGATTGATTTAATAAATTAATTAAATTTTTCTGCTTACTATAATTTTATAAGTTAAATAATTTTTAATTTAAATACAATATTTTAATTGTTATATTACGTAATTAATTCGATTGACAAAAAAACATTTAAATGGTTCAATTCAGACTAAAAAATAATACCTATAGTTTTATGTAATTATAACTTTTGCGATTGTTTAGGAAAATTATACGCTTTAATTTGTGCATAATTGAATTAATAAGATTCACTAGTTTAATTGAATTAATAAATTAATTAAATTTTTCTAATTACTGTAATTAAATAAGTTAAATAATTTTTAATTGAAATGCAATATTTTAATTGTTATATTACGTAATTAATTCAATTAATCTAAAAAAATTTAATTAGTTTAATTCAGACTAAAAATAATATAGTTTTATGTAATTATAACTTTTGCGATTGTTTAAGAAAATTATACGCTTTAATTTGTGCATAATTGAATTAATAAGATTCACTAATTTGATTGATTTAATAAATTAATTAAATTTTTCTGCTTACTATAATTTTATAAGCTAAATAATTTTTAATTGAAATGCAATATTTTAATTGTTATATTACGTAATTAATTCAATTAATCTAAAAAAATTTAATTAGTTTAATTCAGACTAAAAATAATATAGTTTTATGTAATTATAACTTTTGCGATTGTTTAGGAAAATTATACGCTTTAATTTGTGCATAATTGAATTAATAAGATTCACTAATTTAATTGAATTAATAAATTAATTCAATTTTTCTAATTACTGTAATTAAATAAGTTAAATAATTTTTAATTGAAATGCAATATTTTAATTGTTATATTACGTAATTAATTCAATTAATCTAAAAAAATTTAAATAGTTTAATTCAGACTATAAAATAATATAGTTTTATGTAATTATAACTTTTGCGATCGTTTAGGAAAATTATACGCTTTAATTTGTGCATAATTGAATTAATAAGATTCACTAATTTGATTGATTTAATAAATTAATTAAATTTTTCTGATTACTATAATTTTATAAGTTAAATAATTTTTAATTTAAATACAATATTTTAATTGTTATATTACGTAATTAATTCGATTGACAAAAAAAAATTTAAATGGTTCAATTCAGACTAAAAAATAATACCTATAGTTTTATGTAATTATAACTTTTGCGATTGTTTAGGAAAATTATACGCTTTAATTTGTGCATAATTGAATTAATAAGATTCACTAATTTAATTGAATTAATAAATTAATTCAATTTTTCTAATTACTGTAATTAAATAAGTTAAATAATTTTTAATTGAAATGCAATATTTTAATTGTTATATTACGTAATTAATTCAATTAATCTAAAAAAATTTAAATAGTTTAATTCAGACTAAAAATAATATAGTTTTATGTAATTATAACTTTTGCGATCGTTTAGGAAAATTATACGCTTTAATTTGTGCATAATTGAATTAATTATGTTCACTAATTTAATTGATTTAATAAATATAATTTCTTTAATTAATCCGATTTTTTTATTGTCTTGTGATTTGCATTAATTCAATTAACTTGAATATTACAATTAGTTTAATTAATTCAAATTAGTTTAATTAATTAATTTAATTTAATTAAATTAGTTATTTCGATACATTATTGATATATAGATTTCGGATTACCCAAAACAACAGTCTTTTGCTCATCCTCATTAAATATAACAAGCAAAATACTTGATAAATCGTATGCACCTGTTGATAACTTGATAAATCTTTAATTACTTTTCCTGATAAAAATAAGTTACATGCTAATGATAAAAATCGAGTTTATGTAAGTGGTCTGTCGATAGATATTAAAACTTTCACTAAATTAATATTATTAATTTAATTACATTCATGAATTTAATTAATTCGTTTATTATAATTAATAGAAATTAAATTACTTTAAACAGTTCATAAATGTATTTACCGTAATTAATTTCATTCCAATTAATTCATTTAATTATTTTCTAATTTAATCAAATTTATTAATTTAATTAACTAATTATTGCAAGATATTTTTTATCTTTCGCTCGGTGTAAAATTTCCCTGTTATATGTTAATATCTTACGAAAAAAGTTCTCTGTAAGCTGTGTTAGCCGTTAATATCCTTGTTAGCGGTTAATTCCTACCTTAGCTGTTAATGTGTTCATTATGTTAATTTTCGTGTTAGCTGTTAATTTTTCTGTTAGCTGTTAATTCGCCGTTAGTTGTTAATGTTCATGCCAGCTGTAAAATTTCGCGTTAGCTGTTAATACTGTCGTTATCGGATGTCTCGATTAGCTGTCAATATTTGCGTTAGCTGTTTGCTATCGGTTAGTTTTTCTACCAGCTGTTATTTGTTTTAGCTGTCAAATACCGTGCTAGCTGTTAATATTCTTGTTATCGGGTAATAATAGTTAATAAGCTGTTAATTTTAGAGTTAGTCGTTAATATCATTGTTGTCGGTTAATTTCAGTGCTAACTGTTCATTAAGTGTTAATTCTCGTGTTAGCTGTTGATTTCCCATTAGCTGTTAATTTCATCGTCAGCTGTTAATTTCGGCGTCGCTGTAAAATTTCGCGTTAGCTCTTAATATCCTTGTTACCGGATGTCTCGGTACGTTGTTAATATTTGAGTTAGCTGTTATCGGTAAATTTTTCTACTAGCTGTTTATTAGTCTTAGCTGTCATTTACCGCGATAGCAGTTAATGTTATTGTTATCGGGCAATTTTTCGCTAGCTGTTAATTTTAATGTTAGCTGTTAATATATTTTTTTTTATCGGTTAATGTCTCTACTAGCTTGTTTATTAGCTGTTAATTTCCCTGTTAGCTATTGATATCTTCATTTCTCTGTTAGCGGGTAATTTTCCCGTTGGCTGTTGATTTTCCTGCCATCTGCTAAGCATCATTATATTATATTTAAATTAAATATAACTTTAAAAAAGGAGGCGTATAACATGGAATTAAAATTATAACATCATTCTTTCTAAACATTGTTAAATGCCTTGTTAGGGCTCGAGAATATGCTGAATCTTATTATTTTAGCTGTTACCCGCGCCTTCGCCAATTATTTAAAATAAAAATTACTATATAATTTAATCAGATTTATTAATTTAATTAACTAATTATAAATATAAAATACAATATTTCTGATCTTTCGATCGCTATTAAATATTGATTAAAAAAACTAAATTATCGAATTAATCGAATTAAATCAATCGCCTAATTACTTTAATTAATAATTCGTTTAACGTAATAAATTGATTATTGATATTATATAAAACATTTCTGTTATGTGACCAGACAAAAAATAATATCTGGAGCTTATGTAAACGACCTCTCGATTGCTATTAAAATTTGATTAGGCCGAGTGCAACTTTAAACACCATAAATCTAACTTCCAATCATCCGGAACTTATTTCATTTTAACGAGAAAGTAAAACCCTGATTAGGAGCCCAATAAGAATCGTGACATTTTAGGAACAAGAACAAATCCAATTGCCCGCCGAGCGCAGTGCATCTTATAAAAACTTTTCATAAAGGAAAGGCTCTTTGATTTAAAAGCCTCGTCGAACATTTGTAACAAATCTTTTGACATTCATATTAAGCTACGGCTTACATCCGATTACTAAAATGTAATCCCGGAACTGCTGTAAACTTTTCGAACTCTTTCAATGTACACAATCTACTCGAAGAGGAGACTTAGACGGAGCGGAAGTATAACTTCGGTCTATGTATTTTAAAAGGGAACAAGGAGAGTAAATTTTCTATGCCATATTTTATGTAGCATTGACGATTTGGGGCTTAAATAGTTGGGCGCTAGTTGTTGATTCCAACGCAAGACGTTAGATCCTTAATTCTTACGTCTGATGCTGCAGCAGCCGCGACAAATATAATTTTTTATGAACGTATATATGTATATATACATATATATACATATATACATATAGACGGTACATTGTTCATTCCGATATATCAACAGGTCGCTGTTGATCCCGCCCTTTAGAATCAAGAGTGGTGAATAAATTTTATCGCGTTGTTGGTGTAAGATATTAAATTTTGCCTGCTAGTTACAGCGTACGTGAAAGAACTAATCGAAATATACACGAATATGAGAATAGTACGTTGTTGAGCCCTCCTTAAAATTTGTATACGGTGTCCTATTTAACCAAATGGTGGTGGTATACACCTCGATACGTTGTTGCGCCCGACCCCGGGGTCAACAATGTCATTTTGGGCTTCACAATGACCGTTTATATATTTTACGGACTCAACAGTGTCTGTTGACTCTATACGTATGAATCAATTAGCGACTGTTTCAGTTGACAAACAATAGATATAAATTGGCAAATCTGTTTTGTTTATATTAATAAACTATTAATAATCAATACCGTAATTTAACAGCAGTAAGTAAATAAAGTGGCATGGGACAAATCATTATCACTGTCGATTATGTAAATTCCAACTCGTTGTACATAATTTGATCGTAATTTAGTCCTTTGTGTATGGCAGCTGACTAATTGAAAGAAATGCTAGTGCTAATTTTTGTTGAAACCATCACGATTTCCATCTCAGCTTTCTAATAATCATCACAAAATATATACACCTATACAAAGATAGTACGTTCTTGTAGTAACTAAATACAAGCATTTTCAACTACAAGTTTTATAGAGGGCATATTAGGGTAACGGGTTATATAACGGTTCTATAACCTTATAAGTGGTAACCACTGAAGAGTATATAATAATGTTATATAGGAGTAACGGTTACCATCATATTATAGAACTGTTAGTTGTTTTCGTTTATAGTACTATAGGTTATAAAAATGTTTCAAATGGTAACAAAACGTAACCGTTATATAACTCCGAACTATTATAAAACTAGTTGCTTTCAGATGACCAAGTAGGTTACGTCGTTAAACACTATAAACATTTTTGAAGTACATAATAGTAATATTACTGAGTTTCAAGAAGTTTTATTATGGTAACAAATATTTTCGTAACAACATCTACAAAATATGAGCAAGATGGTTGCATAAAAGGATAATAGGAATATTTCCGTTACGACGTTATAAAACTGAAAGTAATAGCTATTAGTGGGTATATTATGAAGTTATATAAGAGTAACACTTACCATGTTATAGAACTGTTAGTTTTTCAGGTGTATAGTGCTGTTTGTTGCAATTATTAAAATAAATCTTAATAAGTACCAAAGCGTTACCTTTATATAACTCAAGAGACATTATATTACTCTAATTTCTTTAAGTCGCCAGTTTAATAACCTCGGTAACCATTATAAAAATTTTTGTAACAAAAAATTACTGAGACAATTATAAACAAGTTTTATAATAGTAACGAATGTATTTCCATAACTACTAAAGGGTATATAAGAGTTATATAACAGTTACTATTATATAGCTGCCGGTTCTTTAGGTTTACACTGTTGGTTATTACGGTTTCTCTTAGCAGAGCTAAAAATTGTTGATTTACGTTCTATAAGCGTTTTATAAAGGTAACAGCGCTATTCTGAGCATAACTAATTTGCGATAATACAACGGTTACTCTTGCAAAGTGAAAATTGTTCGTTGGGATGTTCTATTGAAAAGTGACGCGCTTTCTCTCATCGCGGGTTATTAAAACTTGTTTTTTCAGTCAAGTCCCATTCCACGTTTCGACCTGGAGGTTTTTCAGCCAAGCCTCCTGCGACATATAATTAAAGCCCTGCCCGAGATTGATGTCTTCCTTCCCATTTTGCAAATATGAATAATTAATATTGTCCACGACGGCTAATGGTTCTAACCGAATTATCAATAGATCGTTATGGATTACGAGACTAACTACAACGGAGAGTGGGTTCGGGGCAGAGGCCAGTCGGGGTAATAAATTTGGGGCATTCAAAGTGACAATAATGTGGTGGAAGAGGCAGTAAAGCCACTACGTGATGCCATATCGCTGATTTTCAGGATCCCGCTGATTAGTTCGGCGGCCCCGACGAGGCTTAGTTGGACGTTTTATCGATGTACAGAGTGGTACGTCACATGTGCGTCCAAGGGCGCCTCTTAAGGGCTGGTGCAAAAATTCACTTTCTTTGTTGGGGAACAAAATTTTTTGCGGTGCGTCACGATTTTCCCTAATGATTACGGATTCTGGCGGTGCATCTGCTTCCTCTTATCTCCCGCAAAGTACACGACACTTTCAGATGGTTGTTAGCCAACCACTTAAATTCTTAGGAATGCGCTAATGATCCCGTCCAACTCCTCCAACTTTTGTTGACATTTAATAACGCCCTTTGAGTATTTCTTAACGTAAATTAGCGAAATCCGAAGGCAAAGGTAATTTGCGGTTGTGGTTTTAATCTTGGCGCAGGAACTTTTATAAATGGAAACTAGCATGGGATGCGTTTCAACTGCATTAAATCATATTTAAGACTCGAACTTCAGCCGGTAAATCACTTATTTAATGAATTTAAGCGCAAATACTACAAGAAGTGCACCAGTTTCTCCTGTTTCTGTATAGTTCATTCGGTTGCGGCTCTCCGCGCGAAATAGGCACACGTCTAAAAACTTTTAATTAATTTTAATTCGTTCGGATGTTTTATTAACTGCGAATTTTATGTAGACTTTTTTTATCGCGGCGAACCAGAATTCAACTTTTTTAATTATTCGGAGCCGGTGGAATAATTCCATTAAAAACTACGCGTATATTTTAATAAAATTACGGGGACTGCATTAATTTTTCATTTGATGAACACGTCAGTAGAATTAAAGGAAATGCTGGAAATAAAATAAAAGGCCGCTGGTGCGCGTTGGTCGAGTGGGGTTGTTTAAAAAATTCGGCTTTGATCGGTTTCAAAGAGCTGGCAGGCATACTTGAGAGTAGGTTCCAAAAAAAAAAAAAAAAAATAGAAACTGGCCTCTAATTTTCTTACTTTAAATGGCATCTTGCGAAAAAAAATTTTTAGTAATAAAAAATTTGTGAAACTGTTTTTACCTCCACTTTATTAAAAAAACAAACAAAAAAAAAAATTGAATTTTGTTTGGTATTTTTAGTGGGCTATGGAACAGTTGAAAAGTGATCAAAGTATGCGTTTTATTCATTTGTTTTGTCACCCGGTTTATGTATGTAAAGAATGCTCAAAGTTAAAAAAATACAGGGCGTTCTGCTGTCTAAGTTTCTTATAATGGCCACTCCCCAGGCTCATTTTTCTAACAACAGCAAACTGCATAAATAATGCGTCCTTTTCAAGTCGCACCCACAACGCAGTAACAAGTTATTTACGTTTTTTCATAAACGGAACAATGGCGCGCTCCCGGACCAATAAAAATAAGAAACTTTTCGACTGTGCCGGTCGAAAGCTTTTCCATTCTTTCTTAAATCAATTTAAACCCCTGCGGTGCACGCGATTTTTTTTTGCCTCGGCCCTTTCGTTAATCCAATCAAGTTAATTTCTCTAACGTATTTTCCTACCACGGTTTTTGCGAATTTATGAAGATTGCTCATCGGCTAGAAACAACTACACCGCCCGCGCCCGCTGGATAAATTATTTAACAGCTGTAGGAGAATTTTTAAGTTATTTAATGTAGAGGGCGCCATTTTCTGAGAACTTTGTTCACGCCGACGTGTATATTTATTGAAAATTATCTCATAAACGTAAAAGGTGTATTGAATTATTAACACGCTACATTAAAGGGATGCAAAGGTAAGGGTAGACGGTGTATATTTTCCTAAGCCCACCCGCAGCCGAGTGGAAGTCTCAATTCGGTATTCACAAGGACTTACAGATATTGAAACCGCCGACAACGGACTTCCACAGGGGCAGTGGTCAGGGACGGGGGTGCGGGTGCCCTCCCTTGATAATTCAGACGGAATTGTAGACTGTTAAAATGAGAAGCATTTATGTTATTCTTGCACAGCTAGTTTTACTAACTCAGATGTTGTGATTTGTCGTGTGGGCCGGCATTAGAATTTTTAAATGACCGTCGCATGACTGAGAATCCCATTAGATTATCCGCTAGAATGATGCCCTTGCGTAAGGTTCGTGCTGGTAATAATCGTTTACTAGATTAAAAGAATTCTCAGAGTTGTCGATATTCCGCAATATTAAAAGAAACCTAACTAGGGCGCCTGAAAAGTTTCCATTACGTAAACATTTTTTATTAGCATTTTTATTACCGAAATTACCACAGCAACGAATTATTACCGATTATTAGTGTAACTATTTCAGTACATCGCATTAAAAATATTACAGCCGGTGCCAGGACTGTTGCAACCATATCGGACGTAACCGGTAAAGTTCCTAAATGATTTAAATATTTATTTAAATTCGTCGGAGGAAAACCGTAAAAACACCAAACGGAATCCTACAGAAGCAAATATTCCAGTACACATGTAACAACAAACAATGATTTCAGCGCTGTACTGTATTTGCATAAAAAATAATGCTGAACCTAACGGAAAAGTCCCTAATAATGCCAGTTTATTAACATTACTTATTTCGTTTACGACTCTATGAAAACAAATTACAGCACGCTTGTAACATTTTTCTAAATTAAAAACTACTTCGCCGAGTAAAGAACACTATTAAACGCTACTTCAGTCGCTCAAAGCAACGCTTTGAATTAGGTGCAAAAAAACCTTCATAAATAACTGTGCGACATCGGAAAAGTTGTTGCAGGAAAGCTGGACGTGAATAAAACGTCACAAACAGAGAATTTGCAACAAACGCAATAAAAGCTCTGCAGAAATAATTAAATTGTTGCAGCAGAAACTAGCCTAGCCTGACGGAAAAGAAGCACTATATTAATTTCCTCGTCACAGCCTTGTATCGACATTTTCGACGTCATGTCAATTTAATCGTCGTTACGTTGCCGGGATAATCAGCGTACAAAAAATTGCTTCCGCCATGAATAAACATTTAATTTGCGACTGACGATGGGAAAAATTGGCAAAGCGGGCGAGGAATTACCTTACTTATCTAGTATCGCGTGCTGGAAAACGTGTTTCCCAAGAATCGATCTTCCGAGGTTTATTTAAAGCTAAAAATTTTGCCGTTATCGTGCAAAAAATAATCAGCTACGCTCTGAAACCTACACTCAATCCGGGAAGCACAAATAACGAGACGTGTGCGTCAACCGGAAGATGTTCTCGCTATCGGGTAGATCGTGACGCTACGAATCACAGAGCCTATGATAATCCTGCGGTAGAAAACTGTTATTTAAAGCCAACAAACCTTCCATATTGTCCTGTACTGGACGCTAGGATTCCACGGGTAATATTACATTGTGAGTTGCGATATTTCCACCGATCTCGGCCTTATCAGGCGCACTTCTTTAAAGAACCGACAAAGCAGGTACTCACGTCGGTCTTAAAAGTGAATTTATCGTCTTTCCGCTCTTACAATTTCAATTTTGATTTACGCCCATGATTGCGGCCTCAGTTTTATTTATACGACCTCGCAGTTGCAATAAGCAATTTATGTCGCGTGGCTCTTTTGTAAACAAGATATTTGCAACTATTAATAATAACAACAGATGGTTTAATTGGGGTATTGGAAGGAGAGTAAATTAATTGCTGGCGAGGCGAATGTGTAGCGCAATAGGAGGCAGTTAGGCGCAGGAATGGATGACTGGAGTCGGATTAAGATTTGAAAAGAAATAAATAAATGGAATTGTTGCACAATAGCGTTTTTCACTATTAGAGGATTTTTTTATTTTAAATTCAGGGAGAAACGTTACGGAAACTGTATAAAAAAATACAGAATCATTCGAGAAAACGGATCTCTTAAAATAAACGAGATTTTACCTTAAAACCTTCTAAATACCCTAACGTTGAATCTGGCGTTGTATTTTTTTAAGTCTGCCTATATTATTTTTTTTTGCTACGCCACTGCCTTTTCTGTCATCAACAGCAGCTCTGTGGCATACTTTCTGGTCTCTTGTTTTTTTCCTGTCACATATGGCAACGATTTACAGTTTAAAGATCTTTCTTTTTACCACTGAACCTCTACAGAAATTTTTTTGCGCTACGCCATTGCCTATTTTTATGTAATAATTTTCAAAACCAGTTTTATGAATACTTTCTGGTCCCTTGTCATTTTTACGGCTACGTTTGCATTGACTTATGGTAGGATATGCATATAGCACGGAATTTTCGTCCTACATCTTAATTCTGCTAAAAAAGGACAATGGCGTAGCAAAAAAAATTGTGTAAGGGGTCAATGGTAGGTCAAATTAAAAAAAATCCAACCTTATGGTTTGAGATATTGAGCTTCGGGTTTCAAACCGATGCCTCGTTTATTTCAAGAGATACATTGGACAAATTTGGAAAATTTAAACTTTAAAGTCCTAAAGGAAGCTAGAGGGTACGTGTAAGCCATCAAATCAAAAAGCGTCCTGAAAAAAAATTAATAATAAGCTTTATGTTACTTTTGCCACTTCCGTTGAAATAAAGCGTTTAAATAATTAATAACCTCGACGTTAAATTCTCCCACATCCCTATAATTTTACGGAAGCTTCTTCGAGACGAACCAGAGCGAGTTTTAATGCGGCGGTTAAAATAGAACTGTCGGCTACTGTATTTGGATAATTTATCGAGTGTAACTCAATTTCATTTCTGATCTATTAGCGAATCATAAATCAATAAATATAATATCTTAACGCGTCGCGCATTAGCCGGATTACAGATTAAAATTGAATTTATTCAATGCAAGCGACTATGAGATATTACAATACAATTGTAATGCATGTATTGTACAATTACAGTACATGTTCAAAAGTCCGATAGTTTCTAAAAGACTTGTACATACTTGCGTGGTACAATTACAGTACAAATACTTACATGTGTTGTATAATGCTGTATTGTACATTACATTACGCACAAATACATACATGTTTGCGTCTGATAATTACTGCGATACATGTACACACTTGTTTGCATTACACACGTGTGTACACTACAAATACAATACCTATGTACATGTATTGTATAATAATGTTTTATTGTACATTATATTACGTACATGTATTGTACATTACGACTAACATTATAAGTAAAAACTTGTATTAAACATTACATGTACAATACTTTACGTACATGTACACTACGCATCTGATAATTAATACAATACATGTACACACTTGTATAGTACAAAAACATTACGATATATATACGTGTGTTGTGTATACCGTTGTATTGTACTTAAAAAATACTACAAACATTGTACATTACATGTACAATGCATTGTACACATGTTTAATATTATTGCTGCAATACATGTACATACTTGTATTGTACACTACACTATAAGTACATGTATATGTATTGTATAATAACGTTGTATTGCACATTAAATTACATACGTGTACTGTACATTACAACTATACGGAAGCATTGTGTATTGTATGTGCATGTATTACAGAAGTACAGTACATGCACTTATCTACATGTATGTAATTGCAATACATGTACATATTTATAGGATGCAATATTACCAATGTGTACATGTATTGTGTAACAACGTTGTATGGTACATTATAATGTATTGTTACATTGCAACTAATACAAGTTTTGTACATTACAAAACCATACATTACGTGTATTGTACATAACTAGTACAATACGTTACGTACATGTTATTGTATAATACAACTCCATGCATGTATTTTACATACAAGTGTTATACATTATATTACAATACATTACAAAACATACATGTTTGTACAATACATATACAATGTTTGTATGTAGTTGTAATGTACAATACATGTACGTAATGGAATATACAATACAACGTTATTATTAAATAATTTAATAATAACGTTGTGTTGTATATTCCATTACGTACATGTATTGTACATTACAACTACATACAAACATTGTATATTACACATATGTACATGTACATTACATGTACAATACATTACATTATACGTATGTACTTATATAATACACATTTGATAATTGCCTGTATTTAGCGAATACAGTCCAACTGCAGATCCGCTTAGGTAATTGGGTAGTTTTTCTGAGAGTAGGGATATTTAACGTGCGCACATCGCTACTAAACGGAACTGTGTTTTCGAGGTAAAAAGTCATTCTATTGGTATAAAAATGTGGGCGTATTTTGTGCGACTATTTCGGTGTCATATCTGACAATGGCTCCTCGCAAAATGGTTCTTAAATTAATTTTTGCAGGATTGGTTTTAGTAAAATGGAAGTGTCCGTCGAAAATCGAATTTCGGCATTTATTTAATCGATTTTGTGAAATTGCTGTTAATTCTAGAGTGAGTAGGTGCATGTTTATTTTATGTGCGCTATTATAGATAACAGATAAACATAATAATCTATTATTTAATAAAAAAAAAGTTGATTATCGGTAGCCTATAATCGAGGTGACATGATAGTAATATTCGAGTAATTGACATAATTGACGGTATTTAATGTGATGGGTAATCGTCGGTTTCTAATGACTAGGTCAAAGCACGAGTTAAGAATTCGTGTTGAGAATGAATATAAAAAAATTGTTTAATTAATACTGTTTATCAACATGTAAATTATGTTGCTGCAAAAAATTTATTATTATTATTCAATGACACGATATATAAAGTAAACAGTACCGTTCGTGGCACTGATTTACCTTGTCACAATTATCCACTGTTATTATCAGTAAAAAAAAACAATATTAATTGAAGTTTTATGTTGTGCACTCATAAAAGTTCGTAGGTGACAATTCTTCGAGGTTTATACGAACGAATCCATCGGTATGAATACATTAGAAACAAAATTTCTATTTTGCTGCTTGCGCTACAATCTCCGACGAATTTATAAGTAAACAGTAGAAAGTGACGAAAGAGGTTATAATTAGGTAAAATTAATAAAATAAAAATCGTTACAGCTGCTACTTACTATCTACATTTTGGGTCATTACATATATTTAATGGTCGTAATTATCACAGCCAATAAACAAATTTATTGTTTGCGTTAGTTATCTCAGATTTTTTATGCGTCACCTTACGATTGGCTCCAGGGCATTCAAAATTTTTTGATTCCTAATATATGTTGCAGGTTCTACAGCCAGAGGGGGAAAACACTGCAAAATCGAGATTCTGTCTGAGAATGGTAAGAAATGATTCCCGAAACATCGGACTCGATATAAAAGTTGCAAAAGCCATTCAGTTTTATTTTTCAACATACGTATTTATTTATTTACGGATATTTTTCCAATCGAGTGCAGCGAAAACTCGTTGGGAAAAATCCTTTTTATAATTCATGCTCTAATTGTCTACTCGACAAGCCGCCGGAGCGTTTCCATCTCCACATACGCCAGAATCGAGGCCAAAAATTATCCTTTTATTGCCGTAATTAAATTCAGCTCCACACGGTTTATTCACATCCTCGCCAATCTGAAGCACCTCAAGGTTACGACACCAAATTACAGATAGTAACCGTTTTTTTAACGAGTCGTTAATAAAAAGTTGCTACATTACGCTTACTAGCCGAGGCAAGTACCCGTTCAGTCGGCGGTATTGTAAGCCAGGAATGCCACCAGCGGTCCTCAAAGATCCATCTAGAATGTTCTAGGTGCACCTTACTCGGGGAACATGTTGACCGTTTACCTGTTCTTCGACCAGTCCCATTAGTATTCGGATCTGCGTACGGTTTGTGAATTAGAAATGACGCAGGCAGGGATGGACTGGCCTTGCTGGCACTTTCCTGAATTTTGTAATAATACAAAAAATATTCCAAAGGAATCTATTATATTAATAATGATATCTGTAGTACTATAAAGTGATAACATTAAAAAGATTGGTTGTTATTGTAATCTCTGTAATCTACAGATTGTAAGTTTTATTAGTTTAGCAGTTTTTAGGTGCGTCTGATTGATTATTTATTGTTATTGGAGGATCAGCAGTGTCGTTAAAATTGGATCTAATCAGCTAATGGGAAATTCAAAGCTATTACTTCCTTACGAGACTGTCATGGCAAGAGAGTGCCTGGAAGCCAATCGAATTTCAGGTTTACCACAGCCTGCTTAATTGACCGATTTTAACCCGATGGAGGATGCAAATCGGGATCGTTCTAACTTTGAGTAATATTTGCACTGTTATTCTACAAGAGTCGGATGGTTTAACCCAAAGTATTGGAGGGCCCGAGCAGAAGCAGACTCACTGCTGTAGGAAATTTTGATTGGAGTTGTAAAAACCTTTTTTCAAATCAAATGCTTTTATAAACAACTAACACGGTATTTTTTTAGATTTTTTTAATTTCTGAAGTCTGAGGAACATCCCGAAACCATTCATTGAGATGCCCATCGCGTTCCCTTGCTGCGATATGTTTACCCAAATTGAACCTGATAAGTCATCAGCGAGAACCATATGAACAAGGTTCAGCTCACTTTGTTTACCATCTTAAATCCAGGGGGGAGGTTGTAACACAAGTATCAGGTGTCTAGAATGGACAACAGGAGCAAACTGATCAAGAACAACTCTAAGGCAGAACAGATTAATGACAGGGTTAGAGTTACATGACTACATGGAAAAGTCCTGAGATGCCAGAAGACCAGAATCTGTCACAATGGAACTCTAGATTCAATTGTAATATAAAGAACCTAAGAAGCATAATTACATAGTTACAGAATTGGAACTGGCGAAGACTGGAGTTGTGGACAGCAGCTTGTCATGTGGATTAGATTTGCTTCTTCGGGCAGCTACCGTTGGTGCAATGACAATGTACTTCCTTAGGTGACTGTCAGATCAAAAGAGTGCATGGAAGCCAATTCAGATTCTAATTTTACCACGACCTGCTTAATCGCCCGATTTTAATCCGATGGAGCATGCAAGTCGAGAGCTTTTTACAGCTTTGAGTAATACTTGCACCGCTATTCTACAAGAAGAGTCGGATAATTTAACCCAGAGCATTGGGGGGATTGTCCGAGCAGAACAAGACTCACTACTGTTGCTAAAAAAATGCATCGAATTCAATTGATTTGTGTTGTGAAATCCTTTATTTAAAGCAAATAAAATTGTTTTAATTTATATTTTGATTTTGCAAAGCAACTAATACAGTAATTTTTTAGATATTTTAAAAACAGAAATCTAAGTAACAACCCTAGACCATTGACAGAGTTTCCGAGATCAAAATAGGTTCCGGCAACCATAAAATGCCCAATAATAATATGTATGAGAAATAGACTACATAAAGATGCCAAAAGACCAAAATCGGTCACTGATGAAACTCCTGATTCAAGGGGGGGTAAAAATGAGGAAACTAAGAACTGAAATTGTGGTGAAGATTTTTTTGTCAGTAGCTCATCATGTGGATTAGAATCCACTTTTGGTGCTTTCTTATTTGATACAGAGCAAGACAGTACCTGAAACCCAATCAAACTCCAGTTTTGTGTAAAAACCTTTATTTAAAGCAAATAAAATTTCTGCAATTGTTTTGTTGTATATATTGATTCTAAGATTTTTTTAAATCTGAAACCTATTGACATTCATTTCCTTTCGCGTTCCCTCGCTGCGTCAGTAGAACCAGATTCCGCGATAGCAATTGCAATAAACAATTGCCGTTCTTTCGCTAAGCAAATAATAGAACCCAATCTCCTGCCGGTTCTTTGACCTCTAAATCTAAAATGCCACTTCGCCTGTGCATTTTCGCACCGGCGCGACATGTTGAGAGCTGCTGGAACCGACTGAGCAGGTATCTATAAAGGTGAAGGTCTCGGAATGACGTTACGCGCGCGGCAAAGAGAGAGTGTCGAGCCCACAAATGCCGGCTCCCCATTGGCCGGAATACTATCGTACGATTCTTGAAACGAATAGTAGGGACTATTAACAGCACACATCTGCTTTAACTAAGGTAATGGAAAATAATCGCCAGGCGGCCGTGTGACGTAAGCCGATCTGTTTTTAGCGCACTGGTTGGATTGTTTTCGACGCATCGCTGGGTCAATTTTAGCCCTAACCTTGAGCCTCGAGGTGCATCTTTTCCACGCAAAGTGCATGTTGTCCCTTTCTTGCGGATGTGGCCTATATGCATTTTTACGGTACGCCGCCGAGCATATGAAAGTAACTTGCGGTCGGGCTAAAAATAGAATCGGTTACAAGATAATTATGCACAACGGCGGCGTCGTACCCGATTTAGGCCTGTTTGATTGCCCACGCTCCTCGGGCTGTAATTTTCGGGAAGGTTTTGACACAGTCATTTAATGAATGGGCCCGCAGCGAAGGTCACCCAGCAAACATGATGACTCAATATAACGGTTTTTGTTTGTTTTCCGGAGATGAAGTCGGATCGCATGGAATTATTTATTTCTGTTGATGCTGTTATATTTTTAGCTAAGGCTAAGATATTTACTAGTTTGGGCGCATGGGAAAACCAAGTCCCACCAACTATTAGAAATAGAACAAGGCCCCTCCCCCGCCTTGCCCCCTTGCTTCGTCACGACTTAGTTTCAACATCAAAATACCAAAATTCATCCACGATCATTTCTTGGTTTGATTAATAAAAAGAAATAAACACTGGTGGCCTCCAAACAGAACCCCAAGGCACCTCCTGCCCAGTTTTTCTTGAATGGGATGTGTAAAGGTCTAGTTATCTTAAGTTCCTCCACAGGATTTGCTGCTTTAGATACAAAGGGAAATACTTAGTCCATATACTTTCAGTATTCTGTGGCATGTCGGTGTTTTTTTTTATCTGGAATCGTTGTTAATTAGGCGAAATCTGTTATCGCGGTTGTGGTCTGGCGGAGGAACCTACCGCAAAATTTTTCCCGTTCTATTCTTAGTACTCAAGTTATGGGGTGTGAAGCAATGCTTGTGTCGTTTGATTCCCCGCCACGTGCACGCGTACACCTGTCAAATTTGGGCCCTATCCAAATGTATCTTTGGAAGAAAACAGCGCCTTGTTGATTGCCAACGCAATAATTACTGGTTTAAGTTTTGAGAGTCCTGCTTTAATTCGAAACAGGTTCGTCCAAGTACCAACAACAATAGAATCTGGTGACGCAAATCATTTTCATATAATGCCCGGTAGCTGTGTTTGCATATTTTTGTTCATTGCTCGTAGATCCGGTGATTTTGGAATTTCATTAGCAAGAGGATGTTTCTCAATGGTGCAATTTCACAAAACAGCCCCGGAGGGGCTGTTGTACCCCAACAATTGTAATGAAGAACCTGCCCCGCAGGGGCAGTTCTTAGTTTTTGATTTTTTGTTCCAATTTTAAAAGACACCCAAAATTTTCGTTGTCTCTACTCCGAAACTGTCGGCGAAATCTAAAAAAAAATTGCAATATTTCGATTGCGTTGGCGCCCAACTTGGCTTGTGCTTTAAAATGTGGCCCTTAGTGGGTGGGGCGATTATCTGTGCGTACGTTAATGAATGTGGAATTATAATCAATTTAACAACCACCCACTGTTCCGCCCGACCGTATCAACCAATTAGTCGAATCGTCATCTCGCCAAACAAATTAGTGAGAGGTCGTATGTCAAATTTTTAATGGTTTTAATATGCGACAATTAGCTTGTTGTTCTTGTTTCCGAAATCTGATGCTTTCCTTCTTCGAAAAAATGTTGAAAAACAAATGAATTATCTAATCATGGTGTGACGCAAATGCGTTAAGCTGGAGGAGAAATGACACATTCGGTTGGTTTAAAAAATTTGTGTGTCAGAAGGATATCAAAAAACGTACCAAGAATTATTTGGTGAAATACCAAACATACGACATCTCGGTTTTGGAACATGGACATGTGAGTGAGGCCTATCGAGAAGAACTCCAAATGTTAAATCTAGTGATCATGCTGGCATTGTGGGTGCAATTTTTCAGTTTTGCCATGGCCTGCTCAGTCACCAGATTTTAATCCAATTGAGCGGGCATGAAAAATTCTATTTAAAGAAGCTACAAAATAAAATATGAACATCCGTTTGTTCCATTTCCTCATTTTTTTAAGTTACTCTAGCATTTTCCACTTTTTTAAATAAATGAGACGATAATTAAGTTTCCCTTTAAACTTTGAGGCCATTGCGGGGCACACATCGGATCTATCGAATACCCCAACGCTAATACATAAATTCTTCTTCTTTTCTTCTTCCTCTTCTGTTACGCTTGGCATAAGCGGCATCAAATACAGCAATCACGAATTCCCTCGAGCAAAGACTAGGTTGTTTATTTATAATTGTTATACGGGAGCCACTTTAATCATTGTTATTCCTGAGAAATATCTTTAAATCAGTATTCTTGCAGAAACAAACAATGTGAAATGCTGTTTACCTCGGAATAATAAGCCACTTCCCATTGGTTTGTATCAATTAGATTGTGCGAAAACAATTTTTTTTGTTCAGCTCTCGCCAGTTGTATTTGATAAAATTCGAGCGTCAGTAATAAAGAAAATGTTTACACCTCTGCCAAGAGCTTGCGGGCGATAAACAGGCCGTACGTAACGGGGAGCGACGCCAAAATTGTCGTTGGACAATGCAGGAAAACAAAGTTGGAGCGTTTAGGAGTTTTAGCGAAATTGAATTTCCCGTCTATTCCTGTACATTAGGAAACGCAATTCCTCCTCATAATAGAGTACACATGTCGGCGATTTGAAAGTATCTCGTAAGTTAAAAATAAAAACAAGCCAACTAGTGTTTTCCTTGCGGGATGTTCGAGGAGGAAAAATGAGAGGGCACGCGATTTTTTTTTTCACCCGCTCGGAGAGATGTGTTATGTTTTGTGAAAAATAAGGTTCATTTCTATTATTTGTAGCTCTCACAAAGGGTTTGCGTAAATCAATCTAATAACAAGAGCACAATACTATATGTGGAAAGAAAAGAATATGTCCATTAGTGGAGTAGATACACGCGCGATATATCGGCCTTCAACAAATATATATACTTACTTGCAGGACCTTTATAATCACATATTATTAAACCAACATTATCTTTTCACTTTATTTTGTCCACCGTTCTGACAAATGCATCTTTAATATCCTATTGACCAGGAAAAATTGTTCAAGGTCTTAATACTATTATTTATATCACCTCTATCGATCACAAGGACTACAAGGATATTGCAGGCATTTGCGATATTAATAGCGGCTACGAGGGTACATTTTTTTACCTCTGTTTTAACGCGGGATCCTAGTAGAAAATAAAAATATTAATGAAACGTTTCTAACGCGATTGAGTTGAATTATTGAAAACAGTGGAAAGCTGTTAAGTCAGTATAAGAACGACGATTTTTTTCAGTCCAAGATATCCGAATTTAATTTGCGAATTTTGTATTTGAACTCTGACTACGCCACTGGATTTGAGCGCTTTTCAATTGGATTTGGACCAAAATTCTTGGAAGGATTGTTATCATGGCACAAAATTATTTTTCTGGTGCCAGTAATTAAAAGTAGTCGACAGTTGCGTACGTCAGAGTTAAATTGGTGGAGGTAGCAGGGAGAAAAAAAAATTAAAAAACGGTTTGCAAAATGGGATTATTAATTTCGAGATTAATTTTGTCATATATCTTTCATTTGTTCACAAAATTTGGTACGAATCCTTTAAGGAGTTTGTAAATCCAGTGGCTAAGCAGATTTTAAATAAAAAAATTAGGTAATTTTTGACGCTGAAAAAATGGTGGCTTCCAAGAAAATAAATCTTAAAATTGTGCTCCAAATTTAGAGTTTTTAAAGTTTTTTTTATTGCACATTTTAGACTGAATTTTTCGTTGAAAATATGACTACGCCACTGGAATCGGGCACTCTTAATTAAATTTTGACCAAAATTCGTGTAAAAATCGTTACCATGGCACACTGATTCTTTTTATATTGGCGGCAATTAAAAGGAGAAGACAATTGCAAGGGAGTTAATTCTGTAGGGGAGAGTAGGGTGAAAAATTTTTAAAGGCATTTTGCAAACTGTCATAAAATTTTCAATAACCATTATCGAAGTTTGGAACAAACCACTTTAAGAAGTTTTTACGTCCAGTGGCGTAGTGAGATTTTAAGTTAAAAAATCGCTAATAACATTTGATCATTTATAATATTGAAAACAATTGAGGATTCGAAAATTTAAAAATAAACCTTAAAATTGTACACCAAAGCGAGATTTTCTGGTGGTTTTTTAATTACATATTTTTATATAATTGGAATTTTTGTAGAATATCAAAAACTACTTCAGTGCAAAATACTGAGATTTACTTTTATTCTCAAAGCCTACTATGCTTCTTCCAGTCAAAACTGATCAAATTTATTAGCTAACTTTTTATTTGAAAATCTGACTACGCCACTGGATTCGAGCACTTTTGAATTGTATTTTGACCAAAATTTGTGTGAAAATCGTTACCATGGCGCACTGATTCTTTTTATATTGCCAACAATTAAAATTAGAAGACAGTTGCACAGGAGTTAAATCTGTAGGGGGGAGTGGGGAAAGTCAAATGACAAAAATTTATAAGGGCATTTTGCAAACTGCTAATATTAATTTTGTCATAAAATTTTTAATAATCATTGTCGGAATTTGGAGCAAACCTCTTTTAAGGAGTTTTTACACCCAGTGGCGTAGTAAGAGTTTAAGTAAAAAAATCGCCAACAAAACTTGCTCATTTATAATATTTAAAACAACTGAGGATTCCAAGACTTAAAAATGAATCCTCAAATTTTACACTTAGATTTTCTGGTGCTCTTTTTTATTACATATTTTTTTGTATAGTTGGAATTTTTGGTTAATAACAGAATTTGGTGATTTATTTTTACTCTCAAAACCTACTTTGCTCTTTTCCAGTCAATACAAGTCGAATTTTACTAGCGAATTTTTCGTTTAAAATCCGATTACGCCACTGGATTTCAGGGCTTCTCTATTGAATTTCGACCAAAATCCATGAGAAAAATGTTTTTGTCATAAATCTTTCATTTGTCCACGAAATTTGGTATCAGCTCCTTAAATAATTTCTAAATCCAGTGGCGTAGTCAAATTTTAAATAAAAAAATTGCTAGTAAAGTTTGGCGTTTTCTGACATTGTGATTAAGAATTAAAATTACACATCAAAATTGAAGTTTTTGAAGCTTTATTTTTAGAAAGAATCCGAGCTAAATGAGGCAGTAAATAAATTTTCATAGGGAGTAAGAAAGGGAATATGAATATAAATTCAGAAATTATTTCGATTAAATAGAACACAAGAAAACTGACATCCCCATTTTTCATCCACCTTTGTACGTTTTCATTTATAGTGCCATATAATTTATTATTAATAAAATTCTATTTTATTACTTCCGCCTTGCCGACTCGAAACCGGTTTATTTTTCCTGCACTTTAAAATTGTTAAAGCTTAGCTAGAAGAAATTGTGAATTCTAATAAAGAAAGTCTCATCTCTGCAGTGACAAAGTTTGCACCGAATTCCGTTAACGCCGGATTAACCCCGTCAGAAGTTCTCGTGTTTACCAGAAAATTAGCAGACCGAGCGAAAAAACGTTGATTTTGCAACAAAATAACTCCGCAAATAGAACCGGAAAACAAAAATATTGATCCAAAAGGCGTTTAGTTTAACGCGCCCACGTCCAACAACCAATCCGGACACCCGTGACGTGCTTTTGTTTACCGAAATATGTCGCAAATCATTCGCACCTGTTTTTTGTTATGTAAATTATTTAAACAAAAATAAAGCAATCGTCGTAGGTAGCCTTGGGATGCATAAATATCGCAGTTTTCCCAATAACTTCTAGGGAATATATTTCGGATTAAAAACGAACGTATATTTTCGTATTTCTTATGTCCTCAGCAGGCAGACGTACAATTTTTTTTTTAGAGTTTTTGCGCTCGTGACGAGCAAGAAACGCTTGTTAAATCGTCACTCAACCTGGAGAAACTGAATATATCTGAATATAAGTGCTCTTCAAATGTAAATTAATATCGCGTAAGTACTTGCGATAAAAATATACTTTTTAAATATGAACATACACTGAGAGAACAAAAACGCAGATTTTTGGACCTACGTTCTCCTACCTATTATGCCTAATTTGATGTTAAAGTTGACAATTTCGTTCGTATTATTCAAGTTTAATAATTTTTTTCTTAGTGTAGAAACAAAACGTTAAAACTAATATTTATAATATAATGTAAAGTATTTGTACTGAAGCTTTTAAATTAAGGTTATTATTATTATTATTATGTCGGAGAATGCCTTGGAAAATACCATTAAATGCTTTTCATTAGGGATTATGAACGAGGGATGTTCTTTGCTCGTCGCGAATAAAATAAAACGCTTTCATTTCATATGTTTTTTATTTCTCGATATGCTCGGGATGAAAAGTAACAGGCCGTTAAAGTGAGCGACACAAATCAATAGGAAGCCTTATTATATAATAAGTCCAATTAGAGAGAAAAATGATTTCAAGCAAACTGTACGGTTTACGTCTGATGTGTTCGACGCAATTAAATTTTTAAAATTCAGCCCGTTCATAATTGCAAGGATTATTTATCAATAATTTTTTTTAATTATTATCTGTCCTGCTCGCTCGCGTGACTAGATTTTAAATCGAGGCATGAAATTTGGCAATAATTCAAGCGAACACTTTTCTCAGTGTAACACGCCCAATTGACCAAATTAGCCGTTCGAAGCAAAAATCGTGTAGTTTTCATTGTATACGAGCGAAAAAAGCCACAGCTGTGGAACTGATTTGACTTCCAATTCCCAACTTCGTTAAAACTTCTGGAACGTTCCAACTTACGATACGATATACTATCTATGGATATAATCTTAATGTTTCATATTGTTTAAACTTCTCGGGAAGTTGTGGGGCGTATGCAAAATTATGCTAAGCGTGCAATTTTTAATGGAATATTTAAATAGGTACACGTAAGTGCTTGTTAATTCATATCTTGGCGTGTGCTATTTCAATAAGGGACATGCGTAAGTGGAGGAAGAGAAATCGTCAAGGATCTAATCCATAAGCCTATAGCGAAGAAATTGTGAAAAATCACGACGAACCCCTCTGCCAGCGAACGAACTAGTACCTGGCTTGGCCATCAAGACTGCCTGATTTGCGTCCTTGTGACCTTGGCACAATTAATCTGCTTGGGGAATTCTGCAGAAATTATCTTCTGATGTGGAACGACCTCTATCTGACTAGCAGATGGATCTCAAGAGAACCACGACCACCGCGACGGCCTGATTTGTGCCCTCTTGACTTTTTTGTAGGAAGTGTTCGAAAACTGCGAATATTGATGATATTCTGCTCTGGTGCGTAATGCTTTGAAAAATTGGCGGTTTCTCTTACGATGGCACGTGTTGTTTTGGAGTGCGAAATATGCGGGACTTTGACCAAAGTACGTATTTTTAAATCGCGCTGTTTTCATGAATCGGCCCACTTCTGGCACACGAATTTATTTTTTACGCGCGTAAAAAATATAATCGCGTCCAAACTCCAAAGTGCAAAGGGCGAACAAATATATATGTATATAATAAGATCGGTGAAAACATTGCCGGTTGACGTCAAAGTTGGATTGCATCTATTTTCGTTTTGTTTGTAAATATTGTATGGAATCGAATTGTCAGTCCTATAATTGGGAAAAAACTTGTTACGGTGCATGTTGCTCGATTAACGATAAATTTAAAATGCAAAATTCAGTACAGGTGTTCGCGCAATTGACTTTTAAAGTGGATATCGATGTTCACCCTGAGGAGGTGGCAGAGGGGTAGTTTTCACAATATAGCGTACTTCAAATTTCTCAGTCGGTATGCACTCAGCACTAGTCTTTTTTGACTGACTCTGATGGGCGGGGCCTTAGAACCCCTCCTACGGCAAGTCTCGTAGCACCCGAAATAATTCTAGATATAGTCCTTGCCAAATATGAATTCTAGTCAACTATAAAACTGTCAAGACCTAAGTCCCACCTCTTGTCGGTCGGATATCTCTTATTGGAGAGTCCTAAGGTTGTAAACTATTGCTATTGCTGCTAAATTCATATTTCGCGAGGAGTATTCTTCACGCCCCATTCCGTAGCAGATTGCCTACCATTGGTGCCTTAGTGGGTGCAAAGCTTATGGCCCCTCCCTTCAGAGTCAGTTAAAATTAAGAAGTTCAGTATAATTTGAATAATATATAATATAGCCATATTGGAAATTGTCATCAAAATTGACGGTCTATTTAAAAATATTTATTCGCATTTGTTTGTTTACATAAAAATTTATCATCAGCTTATTTAAATCAAAAAATTTGTTGCAATCATCAATAAATATGATGATTCATGATTTAACAAATTTGACTATTATTATTATTCTTCCACCTGGCGACTTGATTGTTTTTGGCATCCTTCATTTGTTTTGATTCCCGCAACGTAATTGGCTACCAAATGGGAGGTTAAGCATAGTTCCTGAGGTTTTTAAAGTCGTCACTACCAAACTTGGCGAAAGTAACATACTGGAAAGCATTTTTGTGGCATTTTTAAAAGTAAACGTTTCGTCCTTGGGCAGACACTTGGGTTGTAGATTGTAATTAATAATGTTTAATTAATTTGTTTATCCAAAGCAATGCAAGTCATTTGCATAAATATCCATAGAAATAGTAAGCACATTCTAGATCTGACAATTTGTAATTATTTTTTTTTAATTAGTAATAAATCTTGTTTGTGAAAAATTTGGACATCGCCCACAAAAACCAATCGAGTATTAGCTATTAGTTATAATTGTATTTATTAATTCTTACCTGTTATAAAAAGTGCTGAGAGAACGGCAAAGCTGCGTTTGATATCGTTAACGACAGTATACATAATATTATGGGGATCCTTCACACCACTGAGAAAACTGTAGCGAAAACTAGGGTACAAATCACTCCCAAATTAGCTCGGAGAAAAGCTAAAGAAAATCACGCCGGTCACGTGGAAACTCGTACAGCTAAAAATCGGCTATACTTCAGCGCGTTTCAGGAGAGACTGATTTGAAATAGTCGAGTGTCGCTTTGCGAAGCCAACCAGATCGCCGAGCGAAGACGTGGAACGCGCTTCAAATTAGCTCGCCGTGCGTGGCAAGGCTCCCTCTCTTTTTGCCACCTGCGAAACTAGCGCTAGTTGTTAGGCGAGCTGACGTGGGGGGAAATGTGAAGAAAAATTTTTTAGCAATAGCTAGGATCACGCCACCTTCGAGTAATTGTTACGATAGGTTCAAAAATTGGTGGGGTTATCGTACGATTTTGAATAAGCCGGAATGAGCGAACGGCAATAATATGTAATAATACCCACGTCAGTTCTACGTGGATTCGTCACTAATATATTGTTATTAGCTGATGCATAGCTTATGGTCTGATGCGCTGATATGTAGTGGTGTGATATCATTCATTGAATCTTGATTCAGCACTTTTCGCAATAAATAGTAATTATTTTTGGTAAACATAAACGTTAAATAAACAACTTTATCTGCATAAACAGGAATGTTATGGTGAAAGTAACAAGTGCGATTCTGAACTGGTAGTACCGTAACTACGAATGTTGATAAGATATTTTACTGAATGGCAACAGTCACTTAATTTAATTCTGAGCATTTAGTTCTAGTATGTCTAATTTGTTAATCTGGTAAAGTTATAGTTGTGACCGAGCAGACTAATTAAGACAACATCTGCACGTACTGCTGTGTATTAGATGCTAATTACAACTTTGATGTTCAAGGAAGAAGCTTCAGCTTTCTTGGTGCGAAAAATGCTGCAAGCACTAATAAAGGTTGTAATTCCAAGATAGTAGTACTGTAATTACAGATGTTTTGCCGAATTGACAGTGTGATTTTTAACTGACTTAATTTCAGTTGATATTTGTGCTGATATCTTCTAATTCGTTGTTTGGGTGGAATTTTTTGTTGCGTTCCAGCAGATTAATAAAGTCAACATCTGCACGTGCTGCTTGTTATGTGCTAATTACAATTTTGAAATTCAAAGAAGTTTGAGCTTGGCACGAAAATGCTAAAAGCATTTACAAGTAGAAACGGTCGTAATTCTAAAATAGTTATACTGCAACCACAGATGTTGATAAGATGTTTTGGTGATTTCTACTCACTTAGTGTTGCCCCATATTAGGCATTTGGTTCTAATAAGTTTAATTCGTTATATGAGTAAAAGTATCGCCACGTTCCTGCAGTGTAATTGGGACAACATCTGCACGTACTGCTTATGTATTATATCCTAGTTACAACTTTCATGTCAGAGAAGGAATTTGAACTTCCGTGGCACGAAAAATGCTGCAAACTCGTGCAACTAGTAAAGATTGTAATTCCTAACATAGTAGTACTATAATTACAGATGTTGGTAAGATGTTTTAGTGAACTTGCAGTGTGATTTAACTCAATATCGGACGATTTTAAACTTCTTTAGTGAGTTTAATGCTTTATTTGAGTAAAATTATCTAGCAGACTAATTAATACATCTGCACGTACTGCTTATGTTAGGTGCTAATTACAACTTTGATGTTCAAAGAAGTTTAAGCTTTCTTGACACGAAAAATGCTGATAGCATTTACAAGCAGAAAGGGCCATTATTCTAAAACTACAACTACAGATGTCGATAAGATGTTTTAGTGATTTTTATTTACCTAGTTTTGCACTATGTTGGGCTTTTTGTTGTAATAAGTTTAATTCGTTATTTGAGTAAAATTATCGTTATGTTCCTGCAGTGTAATTAGGACAACATCTGCACGTACTGCTTATGCATTATAACCTAGTTACAACTTTCATGTCAGAGAAGAAATTTGAGCTTCCTTAGCACGAACAATGCTGCAAACTCTTGCAACTGGTAACGGTTGTAATTCCTAACTATAATTACTGATGTTGATAAGATGTTTAGTGAACTAGCAGTGTGAGTTTAGTTCACTTAATTTTACACGATTTTGAACATTTGGATCTAGTATGTTTAATTCATCGTTTGGATAAAGTTATCGTTGTGATCCAGCATACTAATTATGGCAACATCTGCACGTGCTGCTTATGTATTAGATGTTAATTATAAATTTCATGTTCAAAGAAGTTGTGCTTTCTTGGCACGAATAGTGCTGCAAGCACTTACAATTAGTAAAAGTTGTAATTCTAAGATAGAAGTACTGTAACTACAGATGTTGATAAGATGTTTTACTAAATAGCATTGTGATTTAACTCAATATCGGACGATTTTAAGCTTCTTGAATAAGTTTAAAGCGTTATTTGAGTAGAATTATCGTGTTCTAGCAGACTAATTAATACAACATCTACACGTACTGCTTGTGTTAGGTGCTAATTACAACTTTGATGTTCAAAGAAGTTTGAGCTTTTTTGACATGAAAAATGCTAAAAATATTTACGAGTAGTAAATGTCGGAATTCTAAGATAGTTGTAGTGCAACTACAGATGTCGATAAGATATTTTGGACAACATCTGCACGTGCTGCTTATGTATTAGATCTTAATTACAATTTTCATGTTCAGAGATATAATTTAAGGTTTCTTGACACGAAAAATGCTGCAAACTCTTACAACTAGTAAAGGTTTTAATTCTTAACAGTACTATAATTACAGATGTTGATAAGATGTTTTAGTGAACTAGCAGTGAGAGTTTAGTTCACTTAATTTTACACGATTTTGAACAGTTGGATCTAGTATGTTTAATTCATCGTTTGAATAATGTTATCGTTGTGATCCAGCAGACTAATTATGGCAACATCTGCACGTGCTGCCTATGTATTAGATACTAATTATAAATTTCATGTTTAAAGAAGTTGTACCTTCTTGGCACGAAAAGTGCTGCGAGCACTTACAACTAGTAAAAGTTGTAATTCTAAGATAGAAGTACTGTAAATACAGATGTTGAGAAGATGTTTTACTGAATTGGCAATGTGATTTTAACTCAGTTTCAAATGATTTAGGCGTTCGGTTCTAACTTGTTTAATTCGTATTTGAATAGAATTATCGATGTGTTCCAGTAGACTAATTAAGGCAACATCTGCAAGTATTACTTATGTATTAGATCCTAATTTCATGTTCAAGGAAAAAGTTTGAGCTTTCTTTGAGCTTTCTTGGCGCGAATAATGCGGCAAAGGCTTATAGTTAGTAATGGTTGTAATTCTAAGATGGTAGTACTGCAACTACAGATGTTTATGAGATGTTTTAGTGAACTAGCAGCATGATTTTAACTCACCTACATTTAGACAATTTTACGTCTTTTCAGTATGTTTAATTAGTTTTTTGAGTGAAGTAATCGTGTTCCAGCAGACTAATTATGGCAACATCTGCACGTACTGCTTATGTATTAACGTTAATTGCAACTTTCATGTTTAAAGAAGTTTGAATTTTCTTGGCACGAAAAATACTGCAAGCTCTTCCAATTAGGGTGTTATTCTTATAGTAGTGCTGTACCTGCAGATGTTGATAAGATGTTTGCGCATTTGTTTAATTTGCAATTTAAGTAAAATAACCGTTGTTTCAGCAAACTAATTAAGGCTACATCTGCACGCATCACTTATGTATTAGGACTTAATTGTAACTTTCATATGGGACGCAGAAGTTTAAATTATTGGTACGAAAAATGCTGTATGCGCGAATTAATTTGTTATTACCTTTTTCTTCGTACATTTAGCATAGCAAAAAATAATGGAATCTCATCAAAATTCCTTATTTTTAATTTTTTCACTGCTCACGTCATTTCAACTGTTCCAGCTTGCGTTATCAGCCAGCGTAAGAAAGTAAACGCACGTAGTAAATACTTTTTTTTTTTGATATCGGATCTGGCGTTTGATTAATGGGTATGAAGTTTTACAATGAGAAAAAAGTTTTTAATGACTCCGTCAGTTATTCGATCCAATGGTCAAATCGAATAAAAAACTTACAAACTCAATTTTTTTCAGATATTGCTTGCAACCTTATTTAATCGGTATAAAACATTAATCAAAAAAATCCAATTGGAGCAATTAAATTGATTGTCTATTAACTCATTAGCGCGATAAGTATATCGCATGAAAATAAACTATTATTCTACTCACACTGACAAGTGCGTTGCTTGCCCGAATCCGGATTAATTTAATATTTATTACAAATTATTAGTGTGGTTAGTACATATCTTTTTTCTTTCCACTTTCACATGCAATGATACAATCACGCGATTTCTTTCGCAGGGGTGGCAAAGCTCTTATTGCCCTAATTCTCCTTTCGTGTTTTCTCCAGTCACTTCCACGCAGTCCCTCGTCCTAATACAAATGCGAAATGTAAGGACTATGCGTTTCAAGGAACCCCGCTTAATCCCCGCAATATATGCCCCTTCAGTTATAATTCAATTATCGAATAGTTTCTCAAGAATCATAAGTTTTATAGATACGTACCTACACGGTTTTAAGGGCGCCTATCTTATGGGTCTCTTATCTTTCGCTGCGGGCAGAGAAAACATTTGTGACTGATGTGGTCCCGTGCAGATCAATCAAAGACGTAACACACCTGCGCCAAATTGTTATCAAACGCCTCTCTCAATTTTGATAACCTTATCCTGATCAACCCGAGTCAAGTGTCTTATGTCCAAAAATTACCGAGGTCCCAAAGATAAGCAATCCATGCTTGTGCATGCGATCATTGAGTGAAGAAATAATACAGGGTGAATACCAATAACTCATTTTAATTTTAAGGGATGGTAGGTCCCTTAATGGTAAGGCCATATACCAAAAATAAAAAATATATACCCTGTAGTTTTCGAGAAAGAAAATAAATTAAAATACGTCAACATTTTTAGAACTTCGTAACTTATTTATCTCAACAGAAAATAAATCAGGATAGGTCTTTGCCTCTGGCATTCACCTTGTTTTCTGCAATCATAAATTCACTAGTTTTTGCTGTCAGTGGCAATTAACTTGTCTCCGACCGCAAATTTATGAAAGACCGTCGAATGGCGTTTTTTGTCACATATTTTACGTTAGAACTTGGAGTCTGTGACTTGGATACAAGCCATGTTGTTCACCCCATAAGTGGGTCAGTAGAGCGACGAAGCGGTACTCAAAAGTTTACCAGAATTTTACGTAGGGTAGGTCAGTTTTTCAACTTTCTTTTTTATATTTTTTTTATTGGTAATTTGTGTTATAAATATCAACAGAAACCCCCTCCTAAAATTAAAATGAGTTATTGGTATTCACCCTGTATAAAGAGTCGCAATCCTATTGGATTAACGTGGCTTATGCTGATCGGGAACTATGCGTGATGCTCTAGCAATTTGGCCGCGAAGTTTTTAGTGTGGCTTGTAACGCCGTGAAGGTAATATCTTACGTGATATAAAATAATTTTGAAAATATTTTTATCCTCTTAATTTTACAATTTTGATATTTATATTTTGTATTTTTTACAAAAAATAATAATAATAATAATTTGTAATCCTAAAAAGATATTGTACTTAGTTGCCTAGTTTTAGTCACGTGGTTTACCACCATTTATCAAGGCTCTACAAAACTAACCAAAAATAGTTTTTATTATCACTTTCTGACTTTATATCGGCAAAATATTGCTGTTCACGTCATATTGCAGTATTTCCCTAACGCGTCAGTTAATACAAGCAATTTAAGAGTAAAAAATCATTTTTTTAAGGCCTACAGCAATGTAATTTATGAACATAAAAGTAGAAGGGGCCCTAGGACAGATCCTTGTGGAACTTCTGGCTGGCAAGTGCGACCACAGTAGCATAATAGTTAGCAGAGTCAAATAATAACAAAAATAGAAATTAGCGCCATAAAAATAATAATAATAATAATAAAATTTTGAATTGCATTATGAGGATTAAGTCTGTCAGGACGCTTCATCACGTTTGAGAACAGGACGAACTTTTAAGTCCTCGTCAGCCACTGTCGAACTATAACAATTGAAATTTATAAATAGATAGATGGATATATAGACAGATATAAATAATAATAGATAGCTTTGGTGCTCGTGTGGATTTTCGAGATTAGATTTATCAGTCAAAATATTTATTTTAATGTCGTTTTAATCTCTTTGATATCTCGATTTAATAATCCGCTTTATTGAGGGTTTTATTAGATTTGCAAGTGGTGCGACTTGTGATTTTTTTTGCATTATTCATTGAAACCGGTGTAAAAAAAATTTCGGGCCGCCCACTTAATTTTTTTTATACCCCTTTGGAAAACATAATTATTGTCGACGTCCATTTTTTTTTTTTGGCTTCCGCTGCGATATAAGCGAAAATTTGAGATGTTTGGGGACTTTCCGGTTTGCTAGTTAATCGCGGGGTCCGGTGAAGTCGAACATTCGGTATAAGAGTCGAAAAAGATACCCTCTACCGATCCTCCAGCGAAAACCGCGAGAAAATCGCTTTAGAAATGGACATTTTAGCGAAAAACTTCTCATTGGTCCATTTTCTAATTTTCTTATTTCAGCTGTCAAAATCGATTTCGTAAGGAAAAGTCCGATCGAAAATCTGAAAACAGTTTCGGAATCCTGAAGTCGCCCCGAGTCCGAAAATGCAATCGGTCCCCCCTTGGGATCGAAAATAAAAATAAATTTGGCGCACATAACGCCAGTGTAAACCGCGGTTGGATCGGCAGGGTAAATCGCGGTAGGACGGGGTTAGTCTAAAACTTTGATGACGTCGTCGCGTCTCGGTCGTTTGAAAAATTCACAGCTCGGCCGCGGATGGATATTAAGCAAAGAAATTTTCAAGGATCCGAAAGGAAGGTTGGTTCTAGCTCCCCTGAAAGTACGGTCGCAAAAATCCTCCGGGGAGAGGAGCAAGGGCCCCCGGAAAAGTACAATTTTTCGTCAAAATCGACCTTTTTGGAAAATTTGTATCTCGGCTAATATCGGAGATGGGCGAAAAAACAAAAAAAGGACTTCTTCATTTTTCCTTCTTCTTGCCCGCCGTCCGGGTCCGGATCCTCTAGATCCAAAGGGAAAGGCTGTGGCGCGCTTCCAAAGGGTGCATGTCGGGAAAATCGCCGAAATCTGAAAAAATCGTCACTTTTCAAAAAATCATAACTTTCTTGGGAAGCAAAATCGAGGAAAACGAGTCCACCCGTGGAATTTCTAAATTTCATCTAGTTTTCAAAAAAAAAATACGCCGCCGGTCCATCTCGACGGAGGCGAGAATTATTAATCTCAAAAGGGACGCGTGTCTTAGAAATTTGACGAAATTAGATATATTGCAATTATACTAGTCTAATTGCAATAATCCAATTACTTTCATTTCTCCAATTGATGCACTAATTAATATACAATTGTACCAATTCAATTAGATATATTGCAATTATACTAGTCTAATTATAGCGCAATAATCCAATTACTTTCATTAGATATATTGCAATTATACTAGTCTAATTACAGCGCAATAATCCAATTACTTTCATTTCTCCATTAAAAAAATTGTAAAAACACGAAAACTGCAAACGCTATTTCTGAACTAAAAAACGTCGTCGGACCACCGTTCTGGCAAGAAATCGAAGCTCTAGGGTCCAACTTAGAACTACATCGTGACGGTCCCGCTGCGATTTTCTGGGCAGCAGGAGCGAACCTAAAAGTGCAATTTTGACGTTTACGGAAAGATTAGATTAGATTAGTAGATAAACAATGAGGGTTCTGGCACCTTTACCTCAATATTTGCACCACCCCACTGCTTTTCCTCCACCAAGGACGAGACTTTAAAGGCGGTGGGGGGAGTGTTACGGACCTCTAATTTTTTATCTACGATTTAGTAATGAATTTCATAACGTTATTGTTCGTGATATGGATATTTTGGTCGGAATTTTTTCTAACACCAGTTTTGATTATTTCTTGATCAGATATAAATTTACCAAGCATAATGCGTTCTTTCTGCATGTTTTGTATATACATAAATATACGTGCATCTTGCGCCCTATTGGCTACAATTGCGTGCGTGCATATTATTGTGAGCACCACAAATGTAATAATCGTAAAAACTCGTTTGTCTTTGTCACTTCTAATGTTTTTCTTTCACCTAATTGCCGCGAACAACAGATTAACAATAATTTAATATTTTTGTGAGGCTACAATTTTGTTATTGTTTCCGATGGGCTAATTATAGGCACGTGGATTCTCATCAGTATTTGCCCATCTATTTTTAACAAACGCTCAAAGGTTTAACCATTTCCTTGGGTTAAAAATTTGTTAACAAGCAGCGACATTTTTTGCGATTTTAAAGAAAATAAATTTTTGTAGTGAGCTGTTGCATAAAATGTCCTGCTGAATATTCCTGCTGGAGGATTCGGAATTGATATCGAAAACGAATATATTGGCCTGCGAATCGAGAAGACGTTTGACAAAATTAATCCCCCACAACGGGCGCTACTTGCCGGGTCATCTGAGATTTCAAAGCAATCTAGATCATGAAGTATCGACAGTTGAACGACGAACTTTGTTCCACACGGCTAGCTTGATAGATTCGTAAAGAAATCGGAAAGGACCTCTTTTCAGGCTTATTGTAAACACAATCAGGACGGGATTATGTTTGCATTAAAATCAGAATTTGACAGTAATTTTATTTAATTTCAACTCCGAGTGTCTCGGCAAATAAGTCTCATTTCTCTGTAGGCCTGGGGGTTTAAGTGTAATATTTTTTTAGGGGAAATTTCTTTTGTGTCCAGGCCTGGGGAAATATTGGAGTTCAGAGAAATAAGTAAATATGATGTTTGAGATACAAATCAAGCGAGAGAAATAACTTCGGCTCTAACTCGGTTAGGTACCTTTTTAAATCTGTTTTGTTTTTTCTCCTTCGCAACGAAAAGTAGTATTAAAATTCCTTATTCATAAACATTATAAGGGCCACTACCCTCTACCAGCGATGCCCCGTTTAAATTCAAGTAGGGATGTTGCGGGGTCACATTCTGATTGACGCGAATGTCATTAGCACCATTAGTTTCGTCTATACGAACACCTTGAACTATTAAAGTGATATTGAAAAAGTATCGTTTCTAATGACGGCATTTAATTAGATATTAATGTTGCTCGTAATAAATAATTTATGTATTTCTCAATGGCGAACTACAGGGTGCTTCATTTAAGGTGAAACCAGGAGTTCCTGAAATAATTAATTGTAGTTCAACCCCTCTCTGCTCTATGGAATTCTTTAAAATTTTAAATGCGAAAAGGGGCGAGGGATGCATCAATGGAAATGGGACCATTAATGGCCAACTCCTATTCTTATTTGAAATTTTGTTTGCCTTTAAATGGGACACCCTGTAAGAAAGGTTAATATATAAACATTGCATTTAAATATATCAATCGATAATTATTTATGAATGCGAACTTTTATGTTAATCATGATAAATACTTGGAAACTGAAAAAAGCGTTTCGCTTAATACGAATTTTACAAAAAAGTTTTTGCAAAAAATGTGCCTTTTTTCATAAACTGCGACACGGTTCGAGAACAATTAAGACCGTGGCCTTTTTTATAAGCTTGTAGAACATTTCTAAGGACCTTCACACACGATACGATAAAATTGATTGCTCGTTCAGATAAATCGTTCCGTTTTATCGTAACGTGTATGGTAGCTTTAAAGCTAATGTCTTCGTTAATTGAAGAGGCAAAACACTAGAAGTTTTACGTTGATTTGAACGGTTGTAGTTTTTTTTTATCAGAAATTATTCCACAGTTGAAACCACCGATGAACGACCTTTCCATTGATGTATCACTCGACCCCATTCCCATATATGTATATATTTTTTTAATAGGACACTACAATAATCGTTAAGTGAAGACTTAATATTTGATGTAAAAAATTGTATGCATTAAAGTGTTAATCGACCATTCGTAATTGTTGTTGAATATTAAATTTTATATTAATTTTAATATATGAGTGCTAAGGAATTTAAAAAAAATTGCTTCGATCGATATGAATTTAACAAAAAAGTTGTTTCTGCAAAAAAATTGCCTTTTTTCCTAAACCGTGACATGTGGATCGAGAACAATTAAATTCATGGCCTCCTTGATTAATGATACGAGTAAGTAAACGGAAAATTTTCGGATTAGTTCTAAGGTCCGCTACGCACGCCACGATAAAACCGAACGATTTGTCCGCACAAGCAATCTGTACGGATATTCGTACTTGGTTGCGAATAAATCGTCAGAATAAATCAAAACGGATGGTAGAGTACGATGCATCGCTTCACCCGACTTTTCCGGGGACTCTCGGCGATTCCGGCGACAAAACCGACCAGGCGTGTGACCCCTCGTTTAATAGTAAACCAAGGATGGGGAATCGAAATTCGTTGGAATTTTTGCAATCCGACGCGATCTGACCCGCATTTAATAAAACTGCGCCAAATCTGAGCTATTATGCTTGATACGTATCCTCATTATGTCCCTGTACATGTGCAAATGCCACAGTGGCCTCCAAAATCACCAGACCTGAATCCCTTGGCTTGTTTTTGAATTAACCTTAGCACGGCCAGTGTATGACGGACAATTTGAATAATTAATTAAATAGAAAAACTCACGAGTACTATAAAGCAATAAGAAATGAGCACGCTATCGTTTATTTTGTTAGTACCTCACCGATAATGTACTAGCTATGTACGTTAATTTTTTTTCGATTAAACACAAACAACTCTACTTAAATAAACAACTGGACTGCGAAAAAGCAACAAAACGATTTGTTGTCGTTGACGCGACCACTAATTGCTGAATTAGAAAACCGCTGTTTATTTTGTTCTGTATCGGTTTGTTTACATCACTATACTATTATCAAGGTAACCTCCAAACGAAGCGTACGTAAATCAGAAATTACGCAACGTGGATGTGTTGTTTGCATTTGCTATACAATCAATGGGAAAATTCCGCCGTTCTAATACCAATCACTGAGTCCGCAACAATAAATTTCATACAATATATCAATGAAAAAATGGAAGAAAAAGAATATATAGTGGGGTTATTTTTTGATCTATCTCGTGCCTTCGATAGCCTCAACTTTAAATTTATAATCGAACTTGGCATACGGATACACTCATTCTTAAATAATCGTAAGATATCAGTCAGAATACAGGACAAAACATCAGAAGAGTTTGAGGTCAATCTGGGCATCCCACAGGGAAGCGTCCTAGGATCCTTAATCTTCTTAATGTTTATTAATGACCTTCCAGATTATATAGCCCGTTTCTTTTGTATTATATTTATTATGTACTTATGTAATTATATATTTTGTGACAAATGTAAAAATTATTTATATTTACAATATTTATTTTATGTATGTATGTATTTGCTATTTTTTTTGACGTATCATAATGTACATTCAATGTATCACTAAATGATTAATAAAACATCTATCTATCTATCTATCTATCTATATTAGACGGGCAAGTCTTGATCTTTGCTGATGATACGACTATCGTAATTTCAGATCTTAGCATTCCAAATCTTTTAAAAAAACTAAGCAATGTTATTACTCAATTTAATAACTGGTGCCGAAGAAATAGCCTTATTATAAATTATTCCAAGACCGTAGCTATAGAATTTCACAAACCATCCCGGCCAAAGATAGCAGACCTAAAGCTGGACATAAATAACATAAATAACATAGTTGTTTATGGACTAGCTGTAGAGAGCAGCAGGGTATTCATTGCCCAGAAACGAATTATTCGTCATATATATTATAATCTTAAGATTCTATTACTAGCTCATAAGTTATAATTTGGATAAAAGCTTTTGACACTGCAATTTTTTTTCAGATTACGCCAAGGGACGAACTATTAGGGAAAGAAACAGATATTCAAGCGTGTGTAACAGTTTTGACATCGATACCATGGACGACAAAGTGCACCTGGAGACGGAGTATTATAACAGACACTAGTGACATTTATTTGGACATATCTAGTTCACTCTATCGTAGAGAGAACGACCGGTTTCGTCAAACCAGAGCCGAGATCTCGACGAGTATCTTGTCAATATCTTTGTTATTTCTAAAATAGCAGGGTTATTACAAGTGTTAAGGCTTGTAACTGTATTCGGGGATTTTCTGAATTTTCAGAAAAGCAGTTAGTAGGCTCTGGTTTTCGCGTGCGAGTGATGGTACTATGGAGACGAACCGCTTTAGGGAAAGGAGATAAAGGCATGTATTATTATATTATTCAGTTGTTATTCTTACTAATTTGTATTTTTCTATATGTAGGTAGGTTCCGAACGAGATAGGACATGGTGAAGACATCGTAAGGTAAATATACATAACCACTGTTTATATCCGATTTATTTTGATCGTGAATTGTCAATTCGTTTGAATGGAAAAATGGTCGAAAGCATTGTTCAATAAAAAAAACATTTTGTTGAGTTTTAATCAAAATCAGTTAAAATATTTTTTAGTGTTATTATTATTATTAAATGTCTAACTATTTTTTCTTTTGTTTCAGGGTGAGTGGTAGGGTTTATATTGTGCCCCCATAGAATGTATCGTAAAAGGGAAAGGGGGTGCAAAAGAAAAACGTGTAACAAATGGTATGCCTTAACCATCATGTATTTATTTAACAATGTTATCTATTATGGATTTATATAACTATTGATACTGCTTACTTATCCGCAGGAGAGCCCTCATCAACAAATATATACCAACGCAACGTGTGCGTCCATTAGCACTAGAACGGACGGTAAGTCCTATTTTGCAGTTTTATCGTTAGATTACTAACTATTTTCTGCTTTGTTTCATGAAGAAGAGGAGTTAATAATGTCACCAAACGACACAAAATTATTCTATGGATTCTTTCAAAACATCAAAACGAATTTATGCTTTGGCACTAGATGGTAGATATGATGAACTCTTTGGAGCGTTATTATACTAACGAGATGGAATATGGGCAAGTGGTAAGTCTAGTTTGAGTGTTCTTTTCGATTTGTATAAACCCAAAAAGAATGTCCTTCCTTAAATTGTGCGCTATCAGATTTTTACAGATAAATTGTGTAACTTACACCTTGGTATTTTGATATACTTGTTTGCTGAACTCGATTTTTTTTTTTTTTTTGTAAAGACAATGTGATACTAGAGCTAATATTTGCTGTTTTATCACAATTCGGCGAATTTATTAATTTACTGAGTGCTTTCCAGATACGACTATCAATCATTTCTGCAAAAGAATTAACAGTGTTTATCTCTGTAAATATTACAGAATAAAAACATACAATCGTTGCCCGTGCATGAGATATGAGTTTTATTAAAAATTTCTGAACTGTTTGCGTGATATGTAGTGTCGATGATTGTCAGAGAAAACACACAATTTTCGGTTTAAATGCAATATGCAATTATTGGAACACCGATGATCCCAGAATTGTTTTGCCAACAATTTATATCAGTGTACTTTAAAAACGTTTATTTCTAAATCAGATAATGACATTCTTTCGATTTATAAAACTATTGTTTTTCACATAAGATAACAGAAGTTTCGCTAATTTAATTTTATAGATAGTCATTTTCGGTTATCTTGGCGCCTGTACGCTCCAATCCACGCAATATGTTCGTTAATTTCACTCAGCGGTATCAGCACTCAACGTACGCTGATGAAATAAGCGACTTACGTATCAGATCAGAAGGACGAACGTCTTTAATTAATTTTTTAGACTTAATCCACAAGAGTCAATATCTAATAAAAAGTTTGTTACAGATAAAATAAAGCTTATTTTTGGACAAAACTTGTGTATACTGTCACAAGAATTAGTATACGCCCGGTTTTGCGGGCGTTAAGTGCAACTTTACGGCCCGTGTCCCCTATAATCGCCCTCGGGCGCTAAAGTACACTTTAGCCCGGTCGCGTATGCAATTTTGTATGTATCACGGGCGTAATAAGCGTTTATGCCCCTTGGAGTGTAATAACCTTCAACTAAAGCCTTGTGCTGTTATCTTCACGCCGCGGACCATAACCGTGTATAAAATTCATTGCACGAGGCTTTAGCCGAGGGCTATTACACGCCAAGGGCCATAAACGCTTATTATGTTCAATAATAGTTATTTTTATGTATCAAGGACGTAAAGTAAGCGTTTATAACACTCATATGTTTACAAAACTCACCTTCGGTTCGTTTTGTAACCTCACGCGTACTATAAAATACCTCATATGACACTTATAAGACAAATAGCTATTATCGGCCGAGGGCGGTATAAAAGGCCCTCGGGTCATAAAGTTACACAACGCCCCAACATCGGGCGTTGTGTAACTTTATTTTAACGCCCGTCAGTGTATAAAATTCATTAATTAGTCAATAATTATTCATGTATCAAGGGCGTGAAGTAAGTGATTATGGCCCGCGGCGTGAAGATAATAACACGAGGCTTTAGCCGAGGGCTATTACACTCCAAGGGTTATAAACGCTTATTATGTTCAATAATAGTTATTTTTATGTATCAAGGGCGTAAAGTAAGCGTTTATAACACTCATCTGTTTACAAAACTCACCTTCGGTTCGTTTTGTAACCTCAAGTAAGTGATTATGGCCCGCGGCGTGAAGATAATAACACGAGGCTTTAGCCGAGGGCTATTACACTCCAAGGGCTATAAACGCTTATTATGTTCAATAATAGTTATTTTTATTTATCAAGGGCGTAAAGTAAGCGTTTATAACACTCATCTGTTTACAAAACTCACCTTCGGTTCGTTTTGTAACCTCACGCGTACTATAAAATACCTCATATGACACTTATAACACAAATAGCTATTATCGAGGGCGGTATAAAAGGCCCTCGGGTTATAAAGTTACACTTGACGCCCACAACACCGGGCGTTAAAGTACATTTTAACGCCCGACAGTGTATAAAATTCATTAATTAGTCAATAATTATTTATGTATTAAGGGCGTAAAGTAAGCGATTATGGCTCGCAGCGTGAAGATAATAACACGAGGCTTTAGCCGAGGGCTATTACACTCCGAGGGCCATAAACGCTTATTACGCCCGTGGTATATACAAAATTGTATGCACGAGCGGTTTATAGAGCCAGTTACAAACTTAGGTTCGTTTTGATTTACATACAAATAACTGTTGCTTGAATATTTTAAATCAAGTAATTCGTAGTCGTAAAGTGAACTTTAACGCCCGACCGTATATAAAATTCATGAATCAGTCAATAATAGTTATTTTTTATGTATCAAGGGCGTAGAGTAAGCGATTGAAGATAATAGCACGAGGCTTTAGCTAAGGGCATTACATGTCAGGAGCGATAAACGCTTATTACGCCCGTGATACATACAAAATTTGATGCACGAACGGTTTACAGGGACAGTTAAAAACTTAGATCCGTTTTGATTTACATATAAATAACTGTTGCTTGAGTGTTTTCAATAAAGCAATTCATAGTCGTTGCCTCGCCATATTAAAATAGCGGTCTATAAAATTACTTTATCGCCCGAGGGCGGTAATACAGCCCACGGGATATAAAGTTGCGCTTAACGCCCGCAAAACCGGGTGTTAAACTACACTTTAACGCCCGGTCGTGCATAAAATCCATTAATTAGTCAATAATAGTTGTCAATAATAGTTATTTATGTATCATGGGCGTAAAGTAAGCTTCTATGGCCTGCAGCTGAAAGATAATATTACTTTATAATATTGCTATTACTTTATTATTATTTTAACGCCCGACCTTGTATAAAATTCACTAATTAGTCAATAATAGTTATTTATGTATCAAGGGCGTAAAGTAAGCGTTTATGGCCCGCGGCGTGAAGATAATAGTACGAGGCTTTAGCCGAGGACTATTACACGCCAAGGGCCATAAACGCTTACTTTACGCCCTTATTACGCCCGGGATACATACACGAACGGTTTACAGGGTCAGGTTCAAACTTAAATTCGTTTTGATTTTTTTTATTGGTTATCTAGCAACGGTCAAACAAAGCCAATATCGTGGTCGCTATATTTAAATAGCGGGCTATAAAATTATTTTATCGCCCTAGGGCGGTAATAGGGCCCGCGAAACCGGGCGTTAAAGTAGACTTTAACGCCCGGTCGTGCATTAAAGGTTTTTTCGTATGTGCTTGTTTTTTTCTGACCAACTGCGATCTCCAGGTTGGGAAACTGATTTCGACTCATGAGGAAACGTTAAGAAAACCCAGTATTGCAGATTGAGGTGACCTGCCTTTTCGAACAAAGCATATTATTTTTAATACAAAATTTAAGCATTCTCTTGAACATAATATTTATTTCTAATGCTTTTGAGTTGTACCATAAAAGAGAAATTGGTCTGTGATTATCAATAGATGATCCGTTTCCTTTTTCGTACAATGGCGACTAATTTCTTTAGGAAATAGCCGTATGTTAAAAACCGATTTATCAGAAATGTTAATGGTTTTACAATATAATGGACGATGGATTTTGACATATTTGTACTTAATTTGTTAATACCAGAAGGATTGGATCTTTTTCATTGCATAATAATAATTTTCTCCTACCGATTCAACAAATATCGTACGATATAATTTATTTGCTTGTTGCTATTTCTTAGAAATCATTTGTTGCTTATCATTTATTTTAATTTCTTCTATATCATTGTTTTTGTTATGTATACCTAAGTCTGCGTGTATTATATACTAAGCTAGATTTGTTAATGCATTGTTATAAATGGTATCATACTGTAGGCGTTTTGCGACTTTAATAAATAATAATAATGAAAAGATTAAAATTATTTTTAAGTTGAAAAATGTGGCATTTTTTTTGAGGTTTTACATCTGTCAAAATTTCGACAAAATTTAGAATATTTCAAAAACCGCTCGAACGAAATACATGTTATGCCAGTTCATTGGAAAGCTCTTGACATGCTTTAACAAAATTTGGAATAATATATAGGGTGTTCCGGTTAACTTAACAAAGTTGGCTACTGCCCACCCTAAATGGAACCCCCTATACAATTGGAAATATTTTTGGGATATGCAGTGTTAATTGCTGAACAACTTTTGCGCGAAAGATTTTTCTCTATCTCTATCTAAAAATACATACATCAGTTTGGAACAATATAATTGCACTTAAGCTAATTGTTTTATTAACGTCTGCCCTAATTTAATGCCTGTAAATTCCTTATCCAATAGTTAGAAGCGACCGACAGCGACGATCAGCTGATCTACTTGTTAAGTTGACTACCAGTAAAGTTGTAAGCTATTAGTATTCATGAATTAAAAAGTATTTTGGGAGTGAAGCTCTTGAATTTTACAATTGAAGGTATTTTCATGACAATGAGTTTTTAATTATGTTTCGAGCGGGTTAAAGGACAATTTTACCGGTTTTAACAGATAGTGGCTGGTGCACCGACCTTTCAAATATTAGTCTATTATGAACAACGGCAAACCTTTTAACTACCTTGTCGGTAGTAATATATTAAAAATTATGATTAGTGTACTCCATTTCATTTAGTTGTTAGTTATATAAAAATTCGCATTCCTCCGGGCTTCCACGGCCAACAACCGAAATGTCTTCCGGGTTCCGCGGGTGGCTGTTGAATTGAAATTTCGACATTTCAGTTGGAGGCACGCGGAAAATGTTACGATCATTAATTCAGTATTACTCTCGTTTCTTTCATCGCATTATTGCATAATTAAGCATTGCCTGCGTAACTGGCTACTTGCAAACATAACTCTCTGGCTTTGTAACACTTTTTTAGACGGAAACTCGGGCGCCAGTTCCTTAGTTTTTAAGTGCAAGGAACAACACTTGTTTGGTTCTCCGGTGGTGAGAACGTTTAGGGGTAGCTAACAGATGGAGATACGGTTATTTGTCCAGGGTCTTAAGATGATTGTCTTGTCAACTGGACTTGGACAATTTCTCAAACGGGTTAATTAGAAATAACTAACTGAAATAATAAAATTTACCTATGTATACCAACGTATTTATTTATTAAAACAGTAATGAATAAATCAATAAACAGGATATTTCAGCTACTTTGCAGTCGAGTGTGTACAAATTTGATAACGATAATAAATAAGCGGTCTGGCAATCAAGAGTATATACGCGTGAATATGATTTTATTTCGGAAGACGGTGAGTTTTGACAACCGGTGTCTGTTTTCGCGGCTGAAACGATTTCGGACGGCAAGCAAACGGAATTTCCAACAGGATATAGTATGAACGGCGGGCAGTCGGTTAGCTATAGATATTCTTGTCTATACAGAGAATACGGCGCACTACTGCCACAAACGTAGAGCTATTTACCAATGACTATTTTTCGTAAGTTAAGTTTTCCGGTAAAACTGTATGCACTGAAGCCTTAAAGATTGCCCGAGCAAGCAAATCTAACCAGCCGATGCATATTTTATGAAACAAAAGACCAACGGAGGTATTACTAATTAGCTCTAGTTTGATTTAGTAGTATAATACAGCGGTACTCACGAACAATAAGATCTCTGAATATCTATACTTAACTGAAGGCGGTACGGACGGTTAGCAGCGGACCACGGTGTATTCTTACCAATATTCTTTTCAAGAAAATTATTACTACAAGTCGGAGCGGCGGTTACGGACGTATAGTGAAAACGGTGACAGTTTCGGGTTGATGCGGACTGCTTCGGATTGATCTTGGACTGATCCGGACTGAACTGATCTCCTGCGTTTTATTACTTTTATGACGTATCCAGTTAAAGGGGCGATTACCGACTTGAACCGAAGAACTCGTACTCACAACGTTACTTACGGAGGTCGAGCGTATTATGTAATTAGCAACATTGACTCGGAGCATCAATAACCGGAAATGGGTTGCTTGCAATTTCTAGACTATTGCAAAAAGAAACGGATTAATATTTTAACCGGTTAACTAGTTTTCATCTTGAAACAAAAATATTTCAACAACTTGAGTCCCATATTTTGTCAGCTTTATGTGCAACATTGGTAGGTATTATCTAAATATAAAAAAATCGTAAACTTCCCGTTCCAAACAAACTATCGTGCGTTGGCGCCATAAATTATATTTCAGGAAAAGTATAGGTACGAATGCCCTGGTGTATGCTGTAACTATAATAAAATAACTCACGATTATGACTGAAGCCGACAATAAATAATCTGCGTGCGTCACCCTGTTTAGTTTAGGTGTATTTTGGCTAATTTCCACACATCAGTCATAACACGGACTGTACCGTTTAATGAATTACCATTATTTCCCGAAACGTGATACAATCTTTAATTAAGTGTGACCCCAGGTTATGTAAAAAAAATAATAGTAAATGTGAGAATCGTGCTGCGAGGTTTCTTACATTACTGTGGTCACAGGGTGACCACTATTAGTTTTATATTGCGGATTAAGGAGACAGTTCTAACGACAATGTAGTGTCATTTAAAGTCGTTTAAAGCAAAAGGTATTAAAGTGCATATCCAGAAAATGGAAATTTTGCGATGGATCTAAAAATAATAAATGATTTTCCATAAAGAATCAATATAAGTAAGACGTTAGCCAAATACTTACTAGTTTGAAAACAAATTTGTCTAGACAGCTTTGGAATCCAGAAGTATCCATCAGGTAACCAGGTAACCGGTGAGGTGGAATACAAACAGTGAAGCCTAAACATTGAAGCTTACCTGGAGAAAATTGTCCTCTATTGAAAATATCTGTCGCGAATCGTTCCAGCCAAAACGACCCGATTCCATACGTAGCACCAGCCTTGTAGATAAATGCGTTGTGATTCCCAATGGACGCTTTATTAGGAGGTGAGGGTCTGTAATTGAAAATTTATTGGCTGTAGCGGTTTTTATGGATTGATTTTTCATGTTCTCTGTCATACGCAAATGCTAAATCTGTCACGATTGCAATATAATCGATTGCTCGCGGCATTCATTTATCCTGTAATAAAATATAGGGAATCCTTTAAATATGATAAATATACAGTCGGATCGTTCGAAATAGAATATCTATTACCAGGCTGGATAGACAAGACATATAGACAACCGAGCCTTTTATCCTCGCACGTCGTTGTCCCATAATTCGATAGCTGTTTGAATTTGTATAAAATTCACGTGTACTATACCTACGTCACTAGTAATAATCATTGAAAGCTGCTAGATTTAATACGCATTTTGTCCCACTCCGTACCAGCTATTTATTCCGCGTTTCAGTTCGCTTCTGGCAGTCCGCCCAACCAGTCCAGCTTGGTAAAACCGTCTCCGTTCACCAGCAAGTTGCAGGAATCGATTTATAGAAAATCAGAATCATGGGCGAATGAAGTGAACAACTCTAGAAATCAGTCAAAAATTAAACAGGTTGTCTTAGGCTGAATGGCCTGCTTGTTCCCCGGATTTGGAGAGTCTTGGATTTGGGGCAAAAGTTGCCCTAGGATTTTTTTTGTTTAATTAAAATGATGGGAAGGGGATAATTTCAGAAGGACATCATATAAATTCTGTGTAGGTTGGCCCGTTCGTGCGCCTCACAAATGACTGGCTCGAAGTTCGGAAAACGGGGATCCGAATTTATCGGTAACTGTAGAATTTCCTTGCGATACCTAAGCAAACTTTTATTACTTCTCAAGTAAATAAGAACATTGTCAAACAAAAATTTGTTGGGAAAACCGCTTTGATTTCGCCCCTGATTTCTCCCACATGCCGGCGGCTTCGCATTTTTACATATCTAGATTTAACAAACTTCTCGGCGGGAAGTTTTATTAAGAAATACATTCGGCTCGAATTTCCCTGCGCGAGAAGTTGGTATTTACATGTTGCTGTTTATGAAGATATTTCGCTGAAGGTTAACGTGGCGTATTGTCAACCAGGATTAACTATGATTAAAACAGTTCATTTTGATTACCAATTACCTTTTCCTTTAAAGTTTTACCAAATAAAAAATATATTTCCTGCTCTAGACTGTATCAGTACCGCGTTTTACCTGTTTTAAGACCAGATACGAGCATCATATACGCACCAATATGCCGTAAATGTAATAATAGTAATAATCCGTAATGACCGTTACACATCCCCCTTTTTGCTATCAACATTAAATTTGACAGTATGTTCTTTTCCAGCTTGTTCGACATACACTAGAAGTTTTATATCAACTCATAAAACGCAATGCGTAACGGCACCAATAGGGATCCCTGGGGAACTTCAAAGCCAACAAATGTACGAATGGTAAGTCCCTAGATTAAGGAAGGTATAATGACGTGTATTGCACCGTGACTGTTACGGGAGATTCAGGAAGTCGCGAACTATAAACAAGTCAAAACCGTTATGTAGGTAAAGGTAAAAATCGGGCACCATTGGAAAGAATAAAGGTTCTGGAAGACCAAGTAGAAGAGCAGAGGAAGTGATGGAAGCTGTGAGAGGCAGGATGGTAAACGATCCTTCTTACTCTTTGAGGTTCAGCGAGCATTATGGCCGTTCTGTGTCATTGTTTCTGTTTCCCCACTTAAGATACTGAACAAATTCGAAGCGGTGTCGTACAGATCATTGGAAATATTCCGTTTACATTAATTTGCGATAATCCTCCCCTGGCTCTCACGCTGCCATTGAACGTTCATTATATTCGGATATTTAATGTCATTATTCGTAAGCAGTTATATTCATCTATATTCATTCACTTTCGTGTTAAAGTAAAATGAGTATATAAACAGTATCTGAAGCGTTGGGGTTTTAAGGCTCGACATTTAATGATCAAAATATCGTTTTAATCGCGTTAATTACAGGCAATATCTATTTTACGCGGCATCAGCTCTTAGGGAGAAGGAATAACTTTTTCAAATTTATATAATGACTACATTTTTGTTAAAAAAATTTTTCGTTGTTGGAATAAGTATTAGCAACAAGAGTAGTTTTGTTGCTATAATTTTCCATTATATTTCAGCTCGTAGAACACCGCGCGAGGGTATCACGGTAGTGATTTACAAAAAAATTATAAATTGAAATTGTGATGTATGTCCACGTATTTAAACAGCAACGCAGCTCGGCATTCCCTGCTGTTTTTTGAATAATGAGGGCTAATAAATTCAAATAAAAAATGCATACGATGCTCCCGGATGGCTAAAAGCATTCAAATTATACAAAAACGCGGCGCAATATTTTTTCATAAAGTCTGGTCACATCGTCCCCGAACGCACGTATCTTTTGTAACTTGAAATTGTCGCGCTAGTGGTTAGTTTGTGAACGTAGAGGGATATTATTTTCTACTCGGTCAAATTTGGCAAACACACAACAAAGGCTTGCACGAGCGTCGTGCGCATTGGTAATGCGTTTAATTGTCAATATATTTTAAGATTTAAAGTACATTGTTTACTACAAGCAAAAGCAAGTGGTTGTAATTATTTGCATCAATTTATTATACCAGCCGATTAAAAATGATTATACTAGAATCGCTTTGAAATGCGTAAATGGTAATTCAAGGCGTTGTATGTAGATTATAATTATTAATCTGTAATAAATTATAACGGAAAAAAGTAAATTTACTAAAGTCCAAGGTCCGAGGAAATGTAAGATGTTTTATTGAATAATGAAAATCTCCAATTCAATGCGTGTTCCATATGCAAAAAAGGGAATAAATTAGACTTCTGGAAATTTTGAATGAATGATAAAATTCCTTACAGTGTTTACGACAGACGGTTCGCTTCCCTGCTTCTTCTGTAGTCCCTCAAGGGCCCGTTCTTAGCCTCTTGCTTTTACTATGCTAATTAACGATATTTATAACCCAGAATCCCTTCCATAAATATTCAGGCTGCCAAACAAACGTATATGGAACGAGGTTATAAACACGTAAAAAGTATGACATAATAATGACATATTTAAAATAAGTTCATAGTTTTCCCAATATTGTATGTCCTCAAAGGAGACGTAAAACGAACATGTATAAGACGATGTCCTCAATGTGTAAAAAATATGGCATTATAATGACATCCATTATTCGACTAAAATAAATTCAAGACTTCTTCAATATTGTGTCTTTAAAATAGCCCTAAAACGAACAGACGATGTCCTAAATGTGTAAAAAAATATGGCGTAATAATGACATCCATTATTCAAATAAGACGTTACCTACTCACTAATGTTCTAATGTAAGTTCCATGATTTCCTCAATGTTGAATATCCTTAAAAGATACGTAAAAAGACCATATGAGTCGATGTCCTAAATGTGTAAAAATATGATGTAATAATAACATCCATTATTTGAATAAGACGTTACCGACTAAAATAAGTTCATGACTTCCTCACTACTATGTCCTTAAAAGCTTCGTAAAACGAACATGTATGAGACGATGTCCTAAATGTGTACAAAATATGACGTAATAATAACGTCCATTATTCGAATAAGACGTTACCGACTAAAATAAGTTCGTGACTCAAGATTGTTTGTCTTTAAAAGATAGGTAAAATGAACATGTTTGAGTCGATGTCCTAAATGTGTAAAGAATATGACATAATAATGACATCCATTCCAATAGGACGTTACTAAATTAAGTTCATGACTTCCCCAATATTGTATGTCCTTAAAAAAGACGTAAAACTGACATGTAAGAGACGATGTCCCAAACGCGTAAAAATATGACGTAATAATGACGTCCATTATTCGAATAAGAGGTTACCGACAAAGAATCGCCTTCCTAGCTGGGCTCAAGGCTGATAAACAATCAATACTTAATTTTAGTTTGCTTTAAAAGGACGTCAAACTCACGTATATGAGACAACGTCCTAAAGATGTAAAAAATGTGACGTAATAATGACATCCATTATTCGAAAAAGACGTTACCGACTAAAATAAGTTCGTGGATCCCCCAATCTTGTCCTTAAAAGAGATATAAAACTGGCAGGTATGAGACGATGTTCTAAATGTGTAAAAAATATGACGTAATAATAACATCCATTCGAAAAAGATGTTACCGACTAAAATATATTCGTGACTCCCCCAATATTGTTTGTCTTTAAAAGAGAGGTAAAATGAACATGTTAGAGACGATGTCCCAAACGTGTAAAAATATGACGTAATAATGACGTCCATTATTCGAATAAGAGGTTACCGACAAATAATGGTCTTAGACATCGCGTTGCCTTTCTAGCTAGGCTCAAGGCTGATAAACAATCAATACTTAATTTTTAGTTTGCTTCAAAAGGACGTCAAACTAACGTATATGAGACAACGTCCTAAATATGTAAAAAATGTGACGTAATAATGATATTCATTATTTGAATAACTCTTGAAGTAAAACGTTGGGGATGATGAACACGGAAGTGAAGTCCAGTGGAATGACCGGATTTCAGTCCACTGGACTTCCTTTCATACATATTTTCGTAAGAGTTCCTCGGCAATAAATTATCGTCAGTTGCCACTGGAGTCAATATTGTCAAACTATAACTGCAGAAAAATTGCAAAATGAAAATATAAAGGCTTTGCATTTAACAATGCTTCTGCATTTAAAATTTTGATTAATTTAACCATTACAATTACTTATATCAGCAAAAAATTCATGACCGTATAATATACGTAAAATAATTGCACGTCAGTACTTATTTATGCATATTATTATAATAATTTAAATAATGAACTCTCACATAAGGCGCATATCGAATTTCTATGTAATTCGCGTGCGTATCACTTTTTATGTACTTAACGTTACGCCAATCCCGCAATCCATAATTTCAGGCCGCAACCCTTTGTCTCTTTTTAAAAATTCTAGTCACGCGGCCGCCAGAAGTGTGGGATGTAAATCTCGAGATAATCCCGTAAATATAAATCACTTTTGCAACCTGTTGCAGTTATTTAAAAAGCCGCCGTGGAACCTCTCGTGAATACTCCTCCGAGGATCCGTGTACCAACAAATGTAGATATCCGATCGACAGTTTTGAACGTTGTGTTCCAGAAAAAAACAGTAGACTTTGATAATAGCTCTAAGGTCGCTCGCTGGGAAAAGATAGCAGTGGTATTTTGGAAATGATAAGGGGGACAAGTTCATGCTTAGATAAACTTCCATTGAAAGTGCCAACAATATTTATTTTAACAAGGTTAAATCTTTAACAAGAAACGCAAAATAGTGGAGTATAATAATAATTATTTGAGCTTATTTAAGTAAATGCCTCGTAACGATTTGCGTTCTTATGAATTGGTATCATTTTTAAGGCAATTATTGCAAAAATGCGCCAAAAATACGAATGGAGCCGCAGGGCTAAGGCGAACACCCTAAACTTCCTGATGAATTTATTTCGAATAGGTTAATTCACGTGACGTTTAATAATATATTGGCAGATCCCGTTTTGTCCTACTTACAGTTCTGACAGTTGTTGGGGAGATTATGTGCCGGCGAAGAATTACTGAAATAAATTTATGCGTATTTCCCAGATCTAAAGTTTGTAAGCGTATCGCCCCCCGAAACAATTTAAAACCTCGTGATATCATTTAGTAGCTACAAAATATAAATCATCTCTGTCGTGAGAGTACCACAAGGGTCCGATTTGGAGCCTCCATTTAGCAATTGAAACTCATTAAAAATTGAGAGTCGCTCCTCCATTTTGTTCTTGAGTTTACTTACGTCAATTAAATGTAAAACAATAACTACTTCAGTAAAATTACCCCAGCTGTTTATTATTATGTATAGATGTACGATAAAAGCAATTTCTTAAAAGATAACAGCCACATTTAATTACCAAGGTTATAATTGAGACAATCGTCTGTGTACGTAATTGCAAAACGAATTTTTCTCCAAAGAAATGTAATCAAGAATCAATCACGAGCAGAAAGTATGCTTCAGCACAAACAGGTTTATACGCCAGACGTTGTTTATTTGTTTTAATCAGCAAAACATTTGCCCTGCTATCTCAAAAACTACTTGGATTTGTTGTGGGCCATGGTTACAAGAAGAAAATGCAAATAGAATAGATTATTTTCAAGAGCAACAGAGAAAATTCAAGTGGAAGCAGAAATCGTTAGTGACGATGAGGAATATAATGTTTAATATTGTAGTCATTTCCGTCATTTTTCCTGGAGTATTTCCTTCATGTAAAATTATTTGACAAAGACAAAATCCACTGTTGACGCAACCTCCTCATTGATTTAGAAGGAAAGGTTCTTAACGTCATTAGCACTGTCAACCAGTCTATTCTTCTGGTCGCCCAGAGCATTTTGTACATATCTTTCGCCATCTCTTTCTATCTTGAGCTATTGTTATCCCATTATCTATTCCTACCCTGGACAAATCTTCCTTCACCTCCTTGATTCATTACACTTATAATTTCTTCTGTTGATGCCCTCCATATCTTCCTCTCCCAAAAGTTCCAGACTTCTTAGTCTATATTACCTTACCTAAGTGAAGTTCTATCTTCATTAGGTAAGGTAATATAGATCTTCTAGTTGTGGCGTGAGAAAGTGCTTTAAAATAAATGAGGTGATTAACGATATGTTGATGCGAGTTGGGTTGAGATAGGCAACCAAATTTACTTTACAGTGTGTGTGTCATGGTACCCAAAGGGGGAGTACTACTTATATGATCTTCGACGAGGTGGTAGTTTCTTCTGTTTTGTATGGTGGTCCAGAGTATTTTTTCTTTCGTGTGTCATTAGTACGAGAGGAAAGGAAAAATGAATCTTCAAGAAGAAACTACTGAAGAAATTCAAGAGGAAAAAATCGTCGATGATGATGAAGATGTATGTAATGATTAAGTTTAATTTTGTTTTTCTACGAAAGTAATTATATGCTTACAATATACATTAATTTGAAACTGAACGTGTTAACCACACTGCTTGTTATCACCTTCATTGCCAAATTGATTGGGTACGTACGTGTGCGTTTAGTTTTACAATGTATTTTGGATTAACTAATTCGTGATTTACTTTGAACGCAAAGGCAAATAAGTATCTTGGATTAGAAAAATTTGAATGTTCCTTTTGATCCTACGTATATTGTCTGAGAGTCACGCCACAGGAGCTATATTGAACTAATCTTCAATCCAATAAATTATGATAGGATTAAATCCTGTTTATATTAATTCAATTGTTTTAGCAGTTCGAAAATTTATGAGCGTCTGGTTTGACATCTCGGGACTTTCTAGATTTTCTGGGAAAAGAAAATCGTTTTGTAGAATAGGCTTTTTCTACCAGTTGGGGAAGCTTTTTTGGGCCTCAATATACTATACCAGAACCACTGTTTCAGGTATTTTATTTCCCTTCGACGGTCAAAGATACTAGCAAGATTTTATTAATTAATAATGATAGACTCTTACGGGGCCTGTGGCTTCAAACTAGAGCGATACTATGAAAAATACGTATTTAATTTATTTCTACCCTCGGACCGGTGACGCTCCAATCGTTTTCACGCAATGAAAGGTCAGCTCCCCTGTTATATAATGTCGGCTGGATCGTTGAGACTCCAATCGTTTTCACGCAATGAAATGTCAATTCTCCTAATATGTACTGTAATTCTACAGTAACAAAATTAGTTAGTAAAAATGTGCACCAGCGCCAAAAAGGTATTAAAAAACTCCAATGATATCACACATCAAATTCGTCGGTGAGCATTCATTACTAATGTTTAAAATTTAGTTATTAGCAGTTATGATAGAATTCAAATTTTCCAAGAGAAATTCCACTGTATATTATATAATTTACGTTGTTTTGGCTATTAGTTACGGAAAATCAATATGTAATGTGTTAACCGCAGTTCTTGTTATTGATCGTTATCACCTTTTCAAATAATGGTATAAAGTCGCCAGATAAACAAATCCGTTGCAAGGTTTTTCCATATTCAAATTACATACATTCAGAATATACATAGTGTACTCCACAAAAGTCTTGACTAATTAAAACCAAATTATTTTTGTGCTTTCATCTAGTGTATTTTTATATAATGAAAAAAAAGTTGCGCAAACCTACGTGTGTCTTCTCAAGAGTCACGCCACCAAAGATACATTTAAACCATCATCAATACAATAAATTATGATAAGATTAATTGAGTTTGGTGTTGTTTCCTGATCTCGACTTATGTCTTCAACTATGCATATCTTGACGGGCCGTCCGTGCACAATTTAAATTTATTGTCTGTTTATTTCGGTGAAAATTTTAATCCCGAAACAATACGACTTGCAAATCCGTCCGGGATAATTAGGTTTAAATTGCAAATTAATTGTGGCTAATCTTTTTACTTGAAAAAGTAAACATGTATGTGAAAATTATTAGCACCAATATTTTGATAGATAATGAGTAGGCGATTTATAAATATCAGCCGACGTACGGTAAACACCTGACAACAATTTGAATATAATGTAGCAATCGATATCGCTAGGCATTGAAAATAAAAATAAATAAGCATGCAGGTGGCGATTTCCATAATTCGAGGTTTATTCACACCTGCATGGTCGAGATTTTATACATTAAAGTGGTATTGTCGAATTAATATTTATTAATGCGAAAAATAAAGTGTGCAATTCCTGCCATATGACTGCTTGACTCTCACCCAGGAGTCTGAGGTTCGATTCCCGGCCGTGGCACTGGGACGAATGAATTAATCCTAATGTACTTGATTAAATGTGTAACTCCTTGCCCACACAAGGCTCTTTCTGGACCGTCTTGGGTAAACGGCAGCGTATTATTTGTGGTGTTATTTATTTATTTATTTATTTGTGTATTGATGTATTTATTCATTTATTTAGGTATGTATTTATTCATGTATTTATTTATACATTTATGTAGGTATCTGTTTATTTATTTGTTTTTGCATTTATACATTTACGAATTTATTTATGTATGTATTAAGAATTTATACAAGTATTTATTAGGTATTTATGTATTTAAGAATTTATGTAAATCTATTAGTCATGTATTCATTTATTTAGGTATTTATTTATTGATATATTTATTTATACATTTACGTGTTAGTTTATGTATTTACGCATTTATTTATATTTTATTTATTTATGTATTAAGAATTTATAGAAGTATTTATGTAATTATATATTTATTAAAGTATTTACGTATTCATACGTATGTATTTATTCATGTATTTTTTTCATGTATTTATGGATTTAAGAATTTATGTAAGTATGTATGTATTTATTTATTTATGTATTTACTTACGTATTTATTTATGTATGTACTTACCTAAGTATTTATTTAAGTATCTATTTACGTGTTTGCATATATGTATTTATTTATTTATGCACATTTATGTATTTATTCACATATTTATGTATTTACGCATTTATGTAAGTATTTATTTACTTATTTAAGTATTTATGTACGTAAGATATATTTATTCAGGTATTTATGTATTTAAGAATTTATGTAAGTATTTATTTAGTTAAGTATTTATTTATTTATATATGTATTTACTTAAGTACCTATGTATTTAAGTAACTAAGTATTTATGTACGCATATATGTATTTATGTATGTGTTTATGTATTTGAGAATGTATGTAAATATTTATTTATCTAATAATCATGTATTCATTTATTTAGGTATTTAATATTTATTGATATATTTATTTATACATTTATGTATTAGTTTATGTATTTACGCATTTATTTATATTTTATTTATTTATGTATTAAGAATTTATATAAGTATTTATGTAAGTATTTATTTATTAATTTATTTATTTACTTACGTATTATGTACATATTATCTATGTATTAATGTATTTATTTATTTTTGAATTTTTTGTGTATATACCTATGCATTTATGGATTTATTTATTGATGCAAGTACGTATATATTTGTTTATTGATTTATTTGTTTATGTATTTACGCATGTAAGTATTTATTTATGTAATTATTTATTAATGTATTTATGTATGTTTCTATCATTTATTTATTCGTATATTTATTTGTGTAATGGTATATTTATTTATGTATGAATTTATTTAGTTATTAATGTATTTAAGTATTTATTTATGTATTTATGTACGTTGTGTGTATTTATTCATTTATTTAAGTAATTATGTATTTAACTATTTATTTATGTATGTTCTTACTTAAGTATTTATTTATTTAAGTATCTATTTACGTGTGCATATATTTATTTATTTATGCGTTCATGTATTTAATAATGAATATAAGTATTTATTTATGTAGGTACATGTATGTATTTATTCACATATTTATGTATTTGCGTTTTTATTTATTTATGTAAGTATTTATTTACTAATTTATGTATTTATGTACGTAAGATTTATTTATTCAGGTATTTATGTATTTAAGAATTTATGTAAGTATTTATTAATTTATTTATGTAATTATGTATTTAAGTATTTATTTATTTATATATATATAACCATGCATGTATTTGTGTAATTATGTATTTATTTATGTACATATGTGTGTATGAATTTATTTATGTATTTATTTAATCGTGCATTTATATATTTATTTATTGATGCATGTTTTTATGTATGTTTCTATAATTAATTTATTCATGTATTTATTTGTGTAATTATGTATTTATTTATTTGTGTATTTAATTATTCATTTATTTGTTTACTTATTTAGTTAGTTGAACATGACAAGGAGAATTTTTTGAAATAACCTCTCGATTAACCTTTAGCTGAGCCCAAATATTGCAAAACTGGGAACAATTTCCAGAGTAAATTTTCATGAGGGAATTCGATTTTTTACCATGGATTATTTTTTATAAAACTTTTTTTATTATTTATTTACGTAAAGTAATATGGCGATTTTCACCATTGTTTTTAGGTATGTATTGCAGTAGAAATCACAATTGGCATACGGTTGACTACATAAATATCTACTTAAAAGTAGTTACTTCCTTTCTCCGTATCAATTCTGAGTAGTTCCCAAGTTGACAGGTATGCAATGAAAAGTTTCCCGTCTCCTAAATCTAATAGAATAAAATAATTTAAAATAATTTGCGGACCGTATCTATTTAAATTCCAATAACGTCATGGTAAATGGAAAAGTGGCAGTAAAAATGACTTATAACTTGAATAAATCACTTGATATTTCAATAAAGTATCGTAAAATTCATCATTTTAGTCCGTTTTATATGTTGTGACTTTGTGGAAGTTAATGATTATTTGCGTCGCCTTCGTTCGCGAGAGGCGAGTGTCCATTTCGCATAAGGACACCCATAAAGCTTACATTTTTCCTTATAATTAATGGGTAATCCTTAATTGTGTATCTTTTCATATACATACATATAATTTTTCATAATTTGATAAAATTTGTACATTAGGAGAAGGGCGCGGCAGTGCGCTGTGGCCCGACCCCTCACTGCTCAGCAGTCAGCAGACTGTTGTTAGTATCTCATTAACCGTGTTGGGATGTAGAACTCATGTCTGAAAGAAATTCGACTTACGTATTCTGGACCAACGTTTCGAAATTTTTCTAACTTCAATAATTCATCCTAGATAGGATTAATTATTGTAATTTTAAAAATTCTCAAAACACATTTAAATATTTCCATTGTTTGTTTTTTTGCAACAAAAATGTGATTCTACAACATGAAATTAATTGTCGCTGCACGTCGAGTGTTGCAGTATACGAATATTTTTTGGCTCGTGGCCTAAAACTTTAAAACTGTTTGAGATATGGAGAAATTTAAAAACCAGCTGGAAGTAAAATTGGCCGTCCGCCTTTGCGGCGCGAAGGGCGCGCTTTACTTAGCCCCTATGTCTTTCTTGGCAGCAAAATTCTCGTAATATAAAACGACAACCTATACGTCCTAAAACTTAGATTGTTGTCACGCGAGAGTAACTAAAGTCTGTAATTTTATTACAATTATTTTGCATGTTCCAATTTTATGGCCACTAACAAATATATTTTATCGACAGTAATATCACCGTAAGTATGATTATCATCTGCAGTGCGGCTCGGGCATATCGCAAAATATTAATCACAAATTCGACACGACAAAAAATTAATCGCCGGAAAAATCTGCGATTTGTTGATTTTTACCGCTATCGTCGCCCCGGCACAATCAGCAGGTAATAAATAACAGGTTAGGCCGTTTTTAAGTTGGGCTTGCAGGGACAATTTAAATTATTGTCAAGTCCAATTACAATATTGCACTAATTGTTTGTATCAATACGCGCTCTAATAGGCAATATACATTATAATCGAGTGTTTTACGGGTTGCCAGCACATTAAATTCATCAAGCCGCATGATCTACCCCAAGTTAAATATCAAGGCGAAGTTGATACAGTATTTATAAACTCCGCGGCTCCCGGCATCCTTTTATGTATGCCCGCAAAACGCATGGCTAGTCCCTCGGGGACCGTAAAATCTTTTTAGAGAAGCCGTATGTTTGTGTGATAACGGAAAATAGAATGGGTCTTTGTCTTATGCGAGTTCTATTTTATTACCTCCATCGAAATTTGGGGAGAATCACCTACATCAGAGTGGTGGCCTTGTTGGGGAATTATCACCGGGCTTTTGCACGTAAATAAATATGTCCACATAAATAATGCAATTTAAAAAATAGTTCAGGTTTAATTATGTTAGGCAATTCGAATGATTTATATTGACTTTATTAAAAGTTACTATATGACTACAGAATTTGGCAACCATATATACACTATAGGGTTTGTAGAAGAACAAAATGTATACCTGGTTGCCTATTTTTGATCACCTGACTGAGATAAATAAATTTTGTAATCCCGTGGAGACATACCTCGGGTTGCTCACAAAACTTAGTCTTTATGAGTCTATGAGTTTTTATACTATTACTACCCTCCAGATGTGTTTGACAATATAAAAAAACATCCTAATAGCAGCGTTATACCCAGGACAAAGAAGTGAATGTCCTCGTTTTCCTTCCTCGATGAAATTTTGTATATATATATTTATATATGCTCGGATAGGTCTCTATCCGAGCATATATAAATTCCTATCCGAGCATATATAAATATATATATACAAAATTTCATCAAGGAAGAAAAACAAGGACATTCACTACTTGGTCCTAGGTATATCGCTGCTATTAGGACGTTTTTTTATATTGTCAAACACATCTGGAGGGTAGTGATAGTATAAATACTCATAGACTCATAAAGATTAAGTTTGGATTCAAACAAAAAATTACCCTCCATAATCATACAGATCGATAAATTACAATTCGTATTTACTTCGATCGAATAAAGTAGGCAACCAACAATACGGCTGTTGTGCAATTTTTGAAACAAATGACAAGGTTTAGAGCTGCACTCATTAGAGTCAATTAAAAGTATTGTTTTATATTTAAATGAATTCTTGTTGGCTAATATGAACACATAGAAATACCCCTTCAGCTCTGGACGTCTCTGACTGAGTCTTTATACTATCACTACCCTCCAGATGTGTTTGACAATATAAAAAAACGTCCTAATAGCAGCGTTATACCCAGGACAAAGGAGTGAATGTCCTCGTTTTCCTTCCTTGATGAAATTTTGTATATATATATTTATATATGCTCGGATAGGTTTCTATCCGAGCATATATAAATTCCTATCCGAGCATATATAAATATATATATACAAAATTTCATCAAGGAAGGAAAACAAGGACATTCACTTCTTTGTGCTGGGTATATCACTGATATTAGGACGTTTTTTTATATTGTCAAACACATCTGGAGGGTAGTGATAGTATAAAGACTCATAGACTCATAAAGACTAAGTTTGGATTCAAACAAAAAATTACCCTCCATAATCACACAGATCGATAAATTGCAATTCGCATTTACTTCGATCGAATAAAGTAGGCAACCAACAATACGGCTGTTGTACAATTTTTGAAACAAATGACAAGGTTTAGAGCTGCACTCATAAGAGTCAATTAAAAGTATTGTTTTATATTTAAATGAATTCTTGTTGGCTAATATGAACACATAGAAGTACCCCTTCAGCTCTGGACGTCTCTGACTGAGTCTTTATACTATCACTACCCTCCAGATGTGTTTGACAATATAAGAAAACGTCCTAATAGCAGCGGTATACCCAGGACAAAGAAGTGAATGTGCTCGTTTTCCTTCCTTGATGAAATTTTGTATATATATATTTATATATGCTCGGATAGGTTTCCACGGTTGTCTGTGTGATTGATATATAAATATATATATACAAAATTTCATCAAGGAAGGAAAACGAGCACATTCACTTCTTTGTCCTGGGTATATCGCTGCTATTAGGACGTTTTTTTATATTGTCAAACACATCTGGAGGGCAGTGATAGTATAAAGACTCAGTCAGAGACGTCCAAAGCTGAAGGGGTATTTCTATGTGTTCATATTAGCCAACAAGAATTGATTTAAATCTAAAACTATACTTATAATTGACTCTAATGAGTGCAGCTCTAAACCTTGTCATTTGTTTCAAAAATTGTACAACAGCCGTATTGTTGGTTGCCTACTGTATTCGATCGAAGTAAATGCGAATTGCAATTAATCGATCTGTGTGATTATGGGGGGGTAATTTTTTGTTTGAATTGGAAATAGAAAAGGAGGAAATCACTTTAACTAATTAAAGTGTGTCGGAGTGTGAAAAAGTCATGGATGTTCACGTTTAAAGGGAATTTCTAAAAAAATAAGTCGGGGAATTTACACTTCTTAAATTACCGTAAACAACATGCCAAAAAATAGGCAACCAGGTAAACATGTGGTTTGTTCTGTATCATTGAGTGTATATATGGTTGCCTAATTCTGTGACCACGCGATTTACAATCATTTACATGAATCCCATTCTATCTGTAATAACAAATAATATCATCAATAGCGAACGGTCTCAACAAAACTCGGGCTATGCTGTATTAATCAGTAAGTCACGTGGTTGGTCAAACCGCATAAATGATTAGTAATAGAAATGTTACATTAGGTTTAGATTTGACTTTATAAATGAAACACCAATTGTTTTTTTAAACTTATATTTAATATCGTAGAGAGTACTTAAAGCACTATATACAAGCTGAGAATATATGTATTTACAGTATCTTTCCCATTTTTAGACCCTTGATACTCAAATTTGAAACGTGCTTACCCACGTTCCAAGATAGCACCACAATTTTTCAAGAAGGAATTTTGCAAAAATAATCTTTCTTATACACACAAACACATATTAGTAATAAAATAAGATTTTATTCTATATTCTTAGTGTAATATTAACGATTTTTTTTACACCTAAGTAAAGGACCTCTAAGTATATAATAAATAGACATATATTCTTTTAAATAAGTATACATTTCAAGGTGTGGAGATATTTTATTTTTACATTAAGTAAGTAAACAGAATGTCTAGTAAAAATGTTACAGAATAAAAATACTGACGTTCTAAATATTAATGCAAAATGTAAAAATTGTGTAGACGGAGAGAAACTGAAAATTTATCTATTTTCGTATAAAAAAAGTTGACATATTTAAATAAGAAAAATTTTTATTTTTTACTTTCGTATTCGTCTTTGAAAAATGAGTTAAAAAAATATATTTGAATTTTTTTGTTGTATGGCAAAGTAGCTTGTCCCATGTAATCACATTTTAAATGTGGGCAAGAAACGTTTGATTTATTTTATTATTTGTTTCAGCAGTAGAAATATATCTTACTTAATAAAAAATTTAATGACTAGGTTCTGATTTTTCTTTGAGGTATCTAAATTAATCAAAATATATAGTTAGACTAAAAAATTAACAAAAAAGAAAAAATAGAAAAGTTAAAGTTCGTCCTACTTACAACCATCACAATATCTTTAATATAAAACTACAGCTGCCTTTGCATACAATAAAAAAAACTCTTTCTAGTCTTTTTTTAAACATTTTTTAAGACATGTAAAATCAAAAATGTTAATCTCTAAAACTATAGAAGATACCCGTTACACTATTGGTGGTAAGTAAAATAATATATGTATTTTCTGGCTACATTATGAATCCGAGGAATAATAGATAAATTTTCAGATTTTCTCTGAGGTAAAATTCCCGAAGCCACCACGATAAATATGGAAAATTGAAGTAATAAAACAATAGCCCGTTTAGATATTGTTTTATTAAAACAAAATTTGCAACTTTTTAAAAGTCATTTTTATGTAAGACATTCTTAAACGAAATAATCACAAAAAATTAAATACTACATTTCTAAGAGTTGTGAAATAAAATACACTCGAGATAGTACTATGCTTACTTTTATAAGCTTCTAAAAACTAGGTTGATTTTGATAAGCGTATTTCGTACAAATTTAAAATATATATTCTGGAAGAATGATTATGTTTATTTAAGTGTTTATGGAGACAGATAGTTCATTCTAATGTATGAAAAAGAAAAGCTTCTAATGCGTATCTAAACTATTTTTTTCTTCGTGATACATAAGTCCTAAGTACTAATGTCATATAACATTGCACATTTTTCATTGTTTTATACAAAATATACACAAAAGCCTTAAATATAAACACTTCCAACTGAAGGGGAAACGACAATTTCATTTCTAAATAATACAAACTTATCCACACGCTTTCGAATCTAATAAAAACAAATAGTAATTATTTCAGGCGACTGATACGCAACTCCAGCCAAATCCAACAAGAGATAGCCATACAACTATTTTAATATACATTTAAAATAAGAAAATTGGGGCGATATCGCAACCGGTTATACTGACAAATACACCAGCGAGTCAAAATATGGCCACTGATGATTATAATTATTGATCTTTAATATTTTGAAATTTTATTTAGGAAAAGTGGAGAGCGGGTCAATACTTTCTACCTCACGACCTGTGATTAGGTATATCGAGTTATGAGTCTTTATACTATCACTACCCTCCAGACGTGTTTGACAATATAAAAAAACATCCTAATAGCAGCGATATACCCAGGACAAAGAAGTGAATGTCCTCGTTTTCCTTCCTTGATGAAATTTTGTATGTATATATTTATATATACTCGGATAGGTTTCCGCGGAATGCTATCCGAGTATATATAAATATATATATACAAAATTTCATCAAGGAAGGAAAACAATGACATTCACTTCATTGTCCTGGGTATATCGCTGCTATTAAGACCTTTTTTATTTAGAAAAAATCGCATAAGTGGAGAGCGGGTCAATACTTTCTATCTCATGACCTGTGATTAGGTATATCGAGTTAAGTATCTAGTTCTGGTCGTCAGTGGAAACTGCATCAGTGTCAGTGCTCATCAAAATCCTTTTTGAGACAATATATTTATAAAAAAGTTTTATCATAATAATATGTAAGAATTCTACGATTTTCGTCATAATAAAACGAATAATAGTGGCTTCTTTTAAAAAATGGCGCCACCGTCTCGCGTCATATCAACGCTCCTAGCATAAGGCTGAAAAGCACATAGATATAGAAATTTCTCTTCGACTCTTTACCCTTGGTTCCGTTAATTTGACTTTTCATCGAAAACATGTCTACTTTCTCTCATCTTAGAATAATCAGTCGAATTTTGTGTGAACAAACCGGGATCTCTAAAAAAATTCCACGAGTTAGCCCAAAGAGTAAACGGTGTCCCATTCCCGAAGGGTCGTACTCAATTAGGCGTAACACCCGTCAGTATTCCGACTCTAAAAATTAAGAAAATAGTATCTAGGAATGAGACTGAAGTGTCTAATAATCTCCTTGACGTAGCAGTCAAATATTTTCTTAAAGCTTTTGTGACCTCTTTTTTACAAATAAGCGTTGTCCAATAGTAGTCAGTCATTAGGTCCAATAATACAAAATCTAGGCACCCATAGAGCAGTCCAAATGTTTCAAAAATTGATTGTTGGTTTGTTTTATTTTTTAATTTTTCCTCCTTGTTACGAATTAACATAGACCGTTATGACATCGCTATTGGCCTGGTATTAAAATATATTGATCTATGTTTTGTAAATATATGTACATTTCTTAAATATAGGTAAATCTACAAAGTTAGACTTGATAGAAAAATCCACAGATACACTTAAAACACCTACTACTAGAGATACATGTTTTAGGTACGATTTTCTGGCATATTCATTCAATCAAATTATAATTTCGTAAAATGCTATTCTTTCCAATATAGTTTCTACATGTCTAGCAGCCCCAGGGTTCAGTTCCTGGGGCTTATACATAAAGTCTGCATGCACACACGTTTTTGGTATTCTCCAAGGTTCAACCATTGGGCTACTACCTGTAAGAAATGCTAACCAAGCGCTGGTTTTGCATCTCGTATACGAAAAATACTGCGATTCAACACGCTCAAACTGGGATAAATAAAATGACATCAAACCTGCGACGTTTCGTTCGGAACCAGAAAATACCTGTCAACATTTAACATTTATCCGTAAGTAGATTGTATATTTCTTGTACTGTATATCTTATTGCATTATTTTAGGAATTGTTCTATCAAAATGCTAATATATAAATTGAGAAATGCTTACAACTGTGAACTTATTATGGTACAAAGATACATATATAAATGGGGAAAACAGCTAACAAAACCGCTTGATAATTTGAAACTTAACATATAAAACTGTCATAGCTAAAAAAATTAATAACGTCAGAATAATAATATAGCACCAAAAATCACTATCATTTAAGTTATCATTATTGCTGCTTTTCGTATCAATCCGTTTTGAAGGGTATACCAGGCTCCATCTTTATTGTATGCGTGGTGGGATCGTAATACCCTGCAAGGTAGTAAATGTCATTGTTGTCGTATATCATGGCGTATCGCTGCGGGTCGTCTCCTAGCCGCTCGGTGTACTCCTCCAGAGGCAGCACCTCGCATTTGTGGGATATCGTCTGCACGTCGTTCTCGTCCACGTGAGGCGACTCGAAAAGTGCTCCCTGAAATAGAAAACGAGTTAGCTAGAACTGGCCAATTTCCTTCTGCACCAGTACCAATTAGAGGTGACCACCGCCTATTTAGACTTACCTATCTCTACATGTATAAATTTTTGCTAAGCTAACTGGTATGATTATACTATCCCCTAATACATTCATTATGATACCAAAGACAAAGTTTACTTAATACTATAAGTTACCTCACTCTACGAAATGTGTGAATCCGCCTGCCCTACTACTCGGCTCGCCTGTCCCTACCTATTGACTCCCACTTCCGCGATATATGGCCCCAGGGTTCCTCGGTGGAATGTCTAGTATGTTACACAGTGGCACTCGTTCACTCTACGAATGATTTCTGTGACCTAGGTGCATGTCGTGGTGCGGTGACTGCGCTTTTAAACGTTGCTAATACACCCGGTATCCGTATCGCCTTATGATAACAACACGTGTTCGCGGTAAGCCTTTGATGTCTCCGTATCGCTTTATGATAACAACACGTGTTCGCGGTAAGCCTTTGATGTCTGAATATGAAAGGTCTCCGCCGGAGTGAGGTAACTTATAGTAATTTAGTAAACTTTGCTAAAGACAAAATCATCACGTTTCCTACTACTTACAGGATAATGGAGATTCTGTGGGCATCCAATTGTTTCTTCCGGATGGTAGAACCACTTGACTCTAACGACCATGGTTCCGCAGAGCTCCCACATCGCCTCGATGCGTCCAATGTAAGGCCTGTCAGGCCTTCCGGTTGACAGAAACACAGCCGAATCGCCCACCTTGGTACAGAAAAATATTGTAGCTACTCGGTCGGTTGGGCGGGTCAATTTGAGACTCGCGAAAAATATCAAATATTTGTTTAAATGTCTGCAATCTGGAGTCAATTTTTCGTCATGTCTCAAATTGAGCGCGGTTTTGCTTCATAATTAACGGAAAGACAAGCATGCGTAACCTAGAGCATTCAGGTTGTTTATGAAGCGGTACAGAATAACAAACTTTTGGATGAATTTCCCCGTGCCAATCGGTGGAGAGCACGACAATCAAATTAAATTCGCTTCTAGTAATATTCAAACGCGCGATTGATTATGAAAATATGATTGTCTTGAAAGAGAGACCATATTTAATCAAATGGTGATGGTATACACCTCGATACGTTGTTGAGCCCGAACAACAGTGCCATTTTGGGCTTCACAATGACCGTTTGTATATTCAACAGTTCAACAATGTCTGTTTATAACTATATATATGTATATATATTTGGTATACGTCTCGATACATTGTGGAGCCCGAACAGCAGTGCCATTTTGGGCTTCACAATGACCGTTTATATATTCAACAGTTCAACAATGTCTGTTTATAACTATATATAGGGTGAATACCAATAACTCATTTTAATTTTCAGGGATGGTAGGTCCCTTAATGGTAAGGCCATATACCAGAAATAAAAAATATATACCCTGTAGTTTTCGAGAAAGAAAATAAATTAAAATACGTCAACATTTTCAGAACTTCGTAACTTACCTATCTCAACAGAAAATAAATCAGGATAGGTCTTTGCCTCTGGCATTCACCTTGTTTTTTGCAATCATAAATTCACTAGTTTTTGGTATACACCTCGATACATTGTGGAGCCCGATCAACAGTGCCATTTTGGGCTTCACAATGACCGTTTATATATTCAACAGCTCAACAATGTTTATAACTATATATATATTTCTAAGCAGCGTCTATTTAATTTGATTGCCTTCTCTAAATTTAGCCTATCGTAATGATTATGTACTTTTGTTACGAAAATATAAAAAGAAGCCGATCAATAATTCTGTATTCGTGATTGCCATGAAATATTTTTTATTTCCCCGCTCCTTGCGCAATGCACTTTTGGAGCACTGATTTAACAAAGTATATGAATGAGGATAAAATTGAGGGATTTGTAGCACAGATTATATAAACTAGGTATTTGCAATTTTAAAATTTAATATTTTTCAAACGTATATTTTTGTTGCTATTGGTTTTGAGCTAAATTGGCCAGTGTATAACAAACACTTATTGCGTATAGTATAAAATAATAAAGCATGCAAGCTATTTCACTATTTTATGAGAGCAAATAAGAAATGTAAATGTAAAAATATGAGGCTGTATCATTTTTGCAAACATTCCGAATCTAACAATAATACCAACGTCATACTTTTTGGGAGAAATATATATTTTAAACCTTGCAAATAAATTTTTATATATCCCTAGCTCTAAACGAAATTAAAATTTTTTTTTTGCATAAGAAAATTCCGGGTCACCACTAGATAAAGAAACGTGAAAATATAAACTTTTTCGTGTGAATTACGAATATCGATTGTTCTTTTATAATTTTCGTGTGATAGGAGGCAAAGGCATGGATGATGGATGATATATATTGTTCGGTTATGTATAAAATTATCTTCTTTGGATTTAAAATACTGTTCGAAAAACCGAGTTAGACGTATGTGACGCAAATTTATTTATACAGAATAATAAACTTGAAATTTTCCTTCAGTATATTCATAAAAATATTTATCGAACAACTGGGAGAGCATCAGTCGTCCTTTTTCGCCCAACTGGAAAGCTTATAGTTATTCTAAATGTAGATAAAAATATTCGATTTGTAATGCTTTTTTTTCTCGTATTTTATTTATTATTATTATAATTTTTTTTTTTTTTTTTTTTTTTTATTGTAAATAAATTGCAATGAAAATTAATTAACTTAATGATACCACAAAAATACTCGACACTTATACAATTTATCAATTTAATTGTTCCTTTTAAAAAAAATACAATTACACTATAAATTGTCAGTGTATATGTTTATTGTTTAATAAACATTATTTTCAACCTTTACGAACCGACTGAGAAACCTATTAAATTTTTCTAAAATAGTGTACGCTGTATTATGAAACGCCATTAATCTAAATCACGAGCTGACATTTAAATTTAAATCTACTACATAAAGCACACAAATGAATAGTTCCTAAGGCAAACAAAGAATAATATGCAAACAACGAATAATAAATTATAACGGAATAAGGCACATAAATTGTTGCTCCTTTTAATAGCCTGTAAAGAAACTGTCATTTATTTAAAATATTAGAGAAACGGTCGGAAACACAAATAATAGACAAGTGGAATGGGATTATAGAAAAATTATCCAGCAACATTTTAATATTTCAGTTTTTAACGGGCACATTCATAAATGAAAGATGGCGGAGTATATAGATAGACTGATGAGATGTTCAAAAAAGGTTGGACAAATATATTTAGGAATAATGTTTTAAAGATGTGGAAGAAATGCAGGGACGGGCCTAGATAATTTGGCGCCCTGGGTCATAGTAAATTTTGATGCCCTTTTGTTATGGCGCCCAGGGTCCAGAAGGGGGGCTCTGGCCTATGAATTTTTTCAGCAAATTTTCAATGAATACTTTAGGAGTAATTAAAATTTTGAAAAATAATAATATAAACGCGTATGCAGTTTAATCAAAGCAAGTATAAGCAAATAAAGTATAATGGAGGTATTTAGGAAAAAAATTGAGGAAAAAACATTTGATTAGTGCGCCCCATGCATCTAGACATAAATAAAATATACTGGTTAAGAATTCACATGCAATAAAAAGTAACTTAATGCTAATAATAATGGTAATAATAAACTGATAAAATGAATAAAAATATGACAGTCACTTTAAAGTACAATAATTAAAAGTTTCACTTTTAATTAGCTGGACGTGTGAAACGCTCTCGGCCATATTGTCACATGGAAGCACCGTTTCATGAATTAAACCAAAAAGTCGACCGAATTCGATATCAAAAGTCGGATATGTAACAATATGGCAAGAGTTGTATTACTTGTATTTGGTCCTGAACAGATGACAGATGGCGGCTTTAGCTATGCTCAAAAACAATAGCTTACCTTCTGGACGCCATTAAATGAGAACGATTAATGTTTGTGCGATGAATTTGATCAAATATAAAGAATACCCTCGGCACGTGACGGATATAAAATGAAATTTTATTGACCCCTGTTGCTTAGAGGCGGAATTCTGCGACAGGCTAAACCCATCGAAATACTCAAAAATAAAATTGGAATATTTTTCCCACGTAAACCATAAAAACAGATAATATTTAATATTGCAGAAACTGAAACAAACCTACGATCTATAAATGAAATATTTTGTCTTAATTTTTTTTTCTTATAATTAAATGTCCAAAAAGTCCACCTAAACGCCAACGCGGAATTGCGCCCTCAAGCAAGCGATTCAATCAATCTCATTATAACCCCGCCCTTAGTCGAAAATACAATTTTTCTAAATAGAACCAAATACATACAGTGATTGTCTCTTTCCCGCGCTGGATGGTTTTGTAGAAGCACTTCTTTGATCTGCCTTTGGCCCTCTGTCGCTTGTAGCCCTTGCCCGCCCATCGCCACAGTTGCCTCGCGGGTAGGAAGGCGCTCATCTTGCTCCTGCTCTCGCAAGACTCTTGCCTGTCACGAATCTTCTTCGATTTCTATAAATAAAGAGCCAAAAAGTTAAATAAACAAAATGTTTTTGGTGAGAGGGCTGATAAAAGCAAAAGTAGCAAAAAATCCGAATTAATCTGAAGAATAAATCAATTTGGCAACAGCGCCGTAAGGCCTAGCCGTTAAATAACGCCAACTCATTTGGAGAAACCATTGAGGTTTCTAAAACACCCTCCAGATACGTACTTTTGACTTTGTAGCCTTTATAATATCATCCATAGTGACCTCGTCTTCGGGGTTGGCAATTTCGTCCACCTCGGCGAATTCCTCGGCATTGTTTTGGTCCAAAGCGGACTCCTCTACGTCCTCCACAACTTCGCTTTCTTCTTCGGGTTCGTCAATTTGATCCTCGATTTCGACTTGTTCCTTTTCTTCACTCCTAACCTTGTCGTGGTGTTTTTTATGCTTCCTGTGTTTCTTGTGATGTTTCCTGTGTTTGCAGTTCTCGTCGTTGCACTTGTGCTTCCTCTTCTTCTTCTTGTCGTCGTGCATGAATTTCTCTCGCAGCTTCTCCCGCTTCTTCTTCTTCAATCTCTTCTTCTCTTTGTGCTGGTCCAGGCTCGGCTTGTTGACGTCTTTGTTCTCCTTCTCAATCGGGAGGTCCTTCGGCGCTTTTTGAGATTCGGACGGCGGCAACGTGCTGGCCATTTGCGACGTTTTCGGCAACTTTTCCTCGGTGGAAACGCTCGTAGAGGCGCGTCTTCGCCTTTTCGACAAGCTCAGCAGCGGATTCGGGTCATACTCTAAAAATAACAAATGGTGTTATGAAATTTAGGATCCAATATAAGCAGAGGAGTTCTTAGGGTTGTTAATAATGAACTTACCTATAATGGGGTAGTCTGTGGGTAGTAACCGAATATCCTCGAGGTCGATTCTTCCGCTGTCGCCATCATCAAACTCGACCGACACGAATTTTTCGTCCAGCAGGGGGTCCGGCGTTCCGGGTTCGGCAACGCTTCCGGGGTATAGGCAGCGGTACTGCTGACTCCAGTACGCACACACTCTCGTTCCAGAGGGTAAATCTTGGGTGCTCTTTGGAGCTACCTCGACAATCTGAAATTAGGTCATTGAAGGTACAAAAAATGTTGGTAACTGTCAACACTAAAAATATTTTTCGCCCATTTGGCTCTAATTGACACAACACGTTTTTGAGGTTATGTTTGTTTAATGTCATCTCTTTGTTTGGTCTTTAAGCAAGTTAAGAAACTGCATTTGACTTTGTGCTTATTTGGAGACGAAAGACTTTAAAGGAGCAAGTAAGTTTTATAATGGTTTTATAATCAACATTTAAAATAAAAACTTTCGCATAATCATTTAAAGCTCTTTAATAGATATTTTTGGAATTATTAAAGGGAGATAATAAAACCTTTAAAAAAGTGTCAAATTGTTGCAGACTCCAAAGCTTTATAAATTGACATTTAATAATACAATATTAAAAGAGCAACTGATTAGTTCTATAGTGGCTCTATAATATTATTTGCTATCATAAAATAAAAACATTTGCATAATCACTTGAAGCTCTGTAATAAATATATTGGGAATCTTTAAAAGGAAATAATAAAACCTTTATAAAATGGTTCTATAGTTCGGTTGTAAAATCGTTATTAAATTGTCAAATTGTTGCAAAGACTGAAAAGGTTTAAAACTGGTTGTTGAAGCGTCTATGACATTTAATAATACAATATTAAAAGAGCCACTGATTAGTTCTATAGTGGCTCTATAATATTATTTGTTATCGTAAAATAAAAAACATTCGCATAATCACTTGGAGCTCTGTAATAGTTATATTGGGAATCTATAAAATGAGATAATAAAACCTTTATAAAACGGTTCAATAGTTCGGATGTAAAAACATTCTAAAATCGTTATTATATTGTCAAATTGTTGCAGAGACCCAACAGCTTTATAAAATGTTGTAAACGCGCCTTGACATTAAAGGAACAACTAATTAGTTCTATAATGGTTCTATAATACCATTTATGTACCTAATCGTAAAATAAATACTTTCGCATACCACTTGAGGTTTTGTAGTGGATATATTGGGAATCTTTAACAGGAGATAAAACAACTGATTAGTTCTATAATGGTTTTATAATATTATTTATGTTATCGTAAAATAAAAACTCTTTCATAATCAGTTGAGGTTATGTAATAGATAATTTAGTTTAAAGCAAAAACAAGAATAAAAATTTAAAATCGGTTTATTTAAAACTATGTATACAGGGCGTCGTGATAAAAACAAGCGTAGGCGAGCTGGACATTTAATTTTAAATGGAGGGCTGCACCCTATATCTTAAAGGACGAAATCAATACCTCGAGAGTAATTATGAGAGAGATCGTTTTACATAGACATAATAGGTACTTGGATTCTGCATGCATGGCAGAGATTATAACATGTCAAGCCAACAATGGAACAAGTCCGGCGATATCGAAATCCGCCTTCCATCTGGCAAGAGCGAGACCATTTCTTACGCAATCTATTATGGATTTCTTTCACCGTTCAATGATTCCCAAGCCCCATAAAAGTAATAAACCGCTTGTCATACTAGACTCGAGCGGAGAAAAAACTAAATCAGGCAGATGAGATCCGCTGCGCAGATAGAGGAGCGACTCGGAGCCGACAGGGCAAGGTTGAATGGGTTGAAGGAAAGGCAGTAAGGCATGGGATGACCGGTTCTGGTTTAGGTGGAGGTTGCGGGGCGCACGAGGCTCTTGGACGTGCATACATCTTCATAGTGGTAGAGGTGGCTTGTAGCGGTCGAACGCCACACACCCGCGAGGAGACGACTAGACGAATGTATTAAAATGAGCGAAGATGCTCGTCGTGGTGTCAAATATTCGTTAATTGTTTGTAAAAAATGAATCAATTTCAAAGTTTGTTTTATTACGAAAAATTTTTCAAATTAGTTTCGATTCATGTATTTAAAGCTGATCCGCCTCTGCCTAATGTTTTGCTGTTTGATGTTTATTAATTTCTTAGTACATCGAGTCAGTTTTTAACCACTGTTTTTGCGTCAGTAACTTGATTGTTTTTTAGGAGCCTCCATTGATTATATTGCGATACATCTTTTAGATGAAAATTAAGAAGTTTTATTGTTTTGGTTCACAATTTTTTCATGAGTATCGGAAATTTTCACATTTTGAATTAGACTAGTTTGTACTTACAGTTTTATACAATTTTCTTGGGCATTTAACACGTATTTTCAAAAGCATCTAAACACTTTTTCTGCATAAGAGCAATCCCACGTAAGACATTTATCGCTAGTCCTAGTTTTGTTACACAGATCACGTTTTTTTGCCAATCACTCAGAATTAGTTAATTATATTTCGTCCGTATTTCAGCCGACCTCGCTTTCGGCCGCTATAACACTAATAGGTCACGACTAGGACCAGGACGTTGATATTCGTCGCACTTACAGGGGTGGACTTAAGACCGTTACTGCAAGTAAATCCTTACGTTACACGAAACCGACGATTTTCGAACTTTGGATTTAATTATTTATTTATTATTTGTTTAATTATATGACTGATGGTCGAGAAGGTAGCGTACCTGCCTCTCACCCAAAAAGTCCCGGGTTCGATTCCCGGTCGTGGCAATGGAAAATACTGTGAGAGGGAATTTTCCATTAAACACGGATATTGGATGTGTGTCCCTTGTCTTTAAATGCGTATTTATTAAAAAAAAAAAAAAAAATGTCGAGATTAGTGCAGACCTGTTGATAAAAAACATCCCCCACTTATTTATAAATGTAGATGATGGTGTCGATTAGTTTTGTTTTAAATAAGTGTATTTTGATATCGAAATATTTTTGGAAATTTTTTTTCTAGATATCGGGCAAAAAGTCCGGCAGGGTCTCGGGGTAGAGAAAGAGAAAAAAATTTAGGGTTTCTTTAAAATTGAAAGAACTTTAAAATTTAAAGCAGCCCCTGCGGGGCTATTTTTTTTACAGGCCCAAAGGGGCTGGTTTTCGTTTCGTCACGATAAAATAAGACTGCTTACAAATAATGGATCGCATCTTACAAAAGACGGTCTACAAGCAAAATAACATAATTACGATCCGAACTAATCTAATCTCGCAATTGTATTCAAAGTAATTAAATTCTATAGAATCGACGCAACCCGTCATAAAAAAGGAAGAGTTTCATAACCTCGAGCACTTGATTGCACTTTGCTTTGCAAGAACCTCATCTTCCACAAATTCACGCTCTTACCACCATCACAATTAGAATTAATTTACTTATAATAGGTCATTTACTCAGTTACACTAGATAAAGAATTCTAATTTATTTTGATATTTCCGTCACGTACTTCTTTTTGGAGAATCGGTAGCCAGACTTCGTCTAGTAACACTGAACTAGTAGAGACGCAGTCGGTACTATTTAGTTGAATACAGGCACTCTCTTTAAGTTTTCGTTTATTACAATGTGTCTCCGTTTGAATTATTTTTGCCTGTGTCCAACTAAATCTGTGGCCATTTATTTATTTAGATATTATATTTAGTTTTTTTCTCCCAACCAATAATATAACATCAGAATAATACGATTAAATCGTCGTAAATATAAGCAACTTACCGCATCTCTTAGAATCTCCTCCCTGGACATAATATGGGGCCTGTTTCCGCGCTCCCCATCCAAAGTGATAGAGTACACGTCTGGTGGCTCCAGAGCGTTGAGCTGCCCTGCGTAGAACAGCCCTCCCATGGCGGTCAGCACCCTCAGTTTGTCAACGTCCAGCAGTTCCGCCGTCAGCGTGCAACGCGTGTCTTCCGGCTTCACTTCCTCCACTATTTCGGCTTCAACCGTGTTTTCTTCTGGTTCAGCAATGTCTTCCGCTGGATCGGCCACGTTGTCGACTTCTTCCTTATCTATTTCGTCCTCGTCTAGGTCTTCCTCGATATGGTCAATGGCTTCTTCCTCCTCGCCTTCTTCCTCCTCGACTACTGTTTCCCACTCGTTCTGGTCGTCATCGGCGTACGTTTTCACTGTTGCCTCAGCCCTAAGTTTGGGCCTTATGTTAGAAGATTTGACTTCATTTGTGACGATGTGGTTGTTATTTTTGGTCTTCTTCGGCTTAAATATAACAGTTTCTTCCACGTATCTTGGAGGAGTTGCGTCGGGGTACGTCTTGTTTTGCAATTTAAGTTTCTCCTTTGCTGCCAAGAGGTATCCTACAAAACTGCTCTTAGGCTTTTTGGCAACGATTGTCTCAGTCGCTACGTGCTCTCCGGACGAAGACATTAGTTTCTTAGGCCTTCCGACTTTTCGTTTCTTCGACGAGGAATACTTCTCGGGAGACGAATCGACGTCCGACTGCGTCTTGTAAATTTCGTCCAGCTTAGGCATCGCGCATAAAGTCGGCGGTTTCAAAAGCTCGGGTTTGTCTGCATTAGGCTGTACTGGCACGTCCATTTTGTCCAGCAGCGGCGGGGGTGTGGAACTCCTGTCAGAATGAGCAGAGTGCGTGGATTTTTTCCTTGGGCGTTTCTTCGAGGAGCAATCTGTTGAATGCCGCTTGGGTTTGCATTTACTCAGCTCCTTCTGTTTTTCGCGGTACTGTCGCTGTAGTTCAGCTAGCTTCATTCGCATGTCCAACTCCATGGCGTTCATGTAAGGCCAGTCGCCTTTGCAACATATCGGCTGCGTTTTACTTGCGATAAATTTTCTGACTTCTTCCTCGGATTCGGGCGACTTGTACGTTCTGTAGTTTTCCTCGTGGCAGGAGCAATGTCGTTTTTCCTTGTCCGCTTCGGTCTTGTCGATTAAGTATTTGTCTCGCTTTCTTTGCTCGCGTTCTTCGTGATGCCTGTCGCTCTTAATTTTCTTTCTTCTGGGTTCGTCAGAGGAATGCTTCTTAGATTTCCTCTTTTCCTTCTTACGTTCTTTTGATCGTTCTTTCTCTAGCTTGGGGGTTTCGTTTTCTTCCATTATCCGTTGCTCGGCTAAAGCGCATAGCAAACCCAACCCGCCAAGACTGTCGTCCACGGGGGGTTTAGCCATGGCAATTTCGTTTTTGATATTAACGTCGGTTAACATCGGTAGTGGTGCATTAAGTACTTCTTCGCTTTCGAAAGTCTTAGGAACTACTTGTTCTTCAGCTTTGTTCCTGCAGCTCTCAAACTCCACTATGCTATTTGAGAGCAACTCCAGACCGCTCAAGTCTGGTGTTTGAGGTGGCATGGCCTCTGCTTCTGGAGCATTTTCTGGTTCTTGCTCCGCACGCTCTTCAATAGCTGCATTGGTTTGTACTATGTATTCCCCTGGTGGCTCTTGCGCTTCTTCCATCACATCAGGTACTGTCGGGGATTTTCTATCACAATACTCGTCTGTATGATCAAATACGGACTTTTCGAGTTTGCCCTTGCATTCCCCAACAACATCAGAAATAGTATGAGTGGTATTGTCATCTTCACTGTTGATGGGTGTATCTGTTTGGTTACTCGCGTCTTGAACCATAGAAGGTTCCTCTTCTTGGATGTGAGCTTCAGGAGGCGGGGTAAGACAAGTCACGGGGGACGTAGCCTGTGACCTACAAGAGGTTTCGCCGGTAGGAGTCTGCGACAAAATCAGATTCGTCGGGTGTTGGTAGATCACGTGCGTGGTCACCAACGGCGTCATATTTGGATCGGTATACACGGTCCCTGTATTGCTGCCAATAGCGCTAACAGCCTGCAACGTCTTCGTCTGATCCATTGTCGCGTCCGTCTCGATTTTTATGAAGGTAGTGGTGGGTATGGGCATGGGTATTTTCCTTTTTGAGTCCGTCGTCACCGCCACCAACCTTGTGCTGTGCGTTTGCGTGTGTTGGTGGAGGGTTGTACTGCTTGAGAGGTAGTCCGAGGATGCCGAACTTAATAACTGCAATGGAGGAGGAGGTATCGGCGGTAAGGAGGGCAACAGAACCGACGAATGTTGAGGGTAACTTGGCCAAACGACTGCTTGTTGCAGCGATTCTGAAAGTAAAAACATTTACATTGGCGAATTGGTGGTGTTATAATCGTCTGGTAACGGCACTCATGACAATGAATTGGTCAGATGATTAATTATGGCAATTGAACCCCGGTATAAGAAACTTCTACTCACTTGTGTGGATGAGTATGAATGATTGGGTTTGATTTTGTCAGGGGACTGTTTAAATAAAATAACAAACTGACCTAATCCGGTTGTAGGTAAAAGAAGGAGGCCCCCAGTGGTAGGATCGCGAACTAGTTGGAACCCCACGGGAGGCATTGGTACCGGCAGTGGAACCATTGGCTCCACTGGAACAGGCGCTATAACAAAAATAAAAAAATTAACAGGTGGAAAAAACAAAAATAGGGATCTAACACAGGAGGTTAAGACTGTGTCGTGTTAATGGTAAGTATTTATGAAACAAATAGAGGTGCTCTTAGGTCGATTTTTGTTGAGGAGCTAGCTAGATCCAAACCTACTTTTTAACCACGGGACTTATGTTTACTGTTGTATCAAAAATAGTTGCAGCAGGGGCTTCAGAGGCGTCTTAATTTACGTCAACGCCAACTGTTGCAGTTTCATAATTGTTACGTAATAATTACAACAAAGAAGCAAGCTAACAAGTTTTGCAAGAAATCCAGCACAAGCCACGAACGTATTGTTTATGCCTGTGGAAAAAAAACCCAACGCTACCTCTACCCCCTAAAAAAATCCACCTGACTCCTGCGTTACGCCTGTTTAATAATAACAGCCTTCCCGGCAGGTCATGCTTGTAAAAAAACGGCATTACTCAACAAAAACCGGTCTAAAAAAGACATAAAAACTGGTCGGCGTTGAATGTACTTACCAGGATACTGCCACAGCGTGGGTGTGGCCAAGGTTTGGCTGTGGGGCCCGCCCATTTGCCAGGCGGCCAATCCTGCGCCTCGATCGTCCGTGCATTGTAACAGGGTACCTCCCTGCTGCCCGCCCATGGTCGAACCTGCAGCCATACTACCGGTAGCCACCGAAGGATCTGGAAGGAGATTTCATATCAACAATGCAAGGCTTACGTGATTATCGGTCGAATATGATGTGGTATGTCATTTTTGAGGTGGTACGGAATTATTTCGCTGTAAATCAAGTGCCTAGCCTTATGCTTGACTTATAAATCTGTAATTTGCATGACAAAGACTTTATTTATGGCGTAGGTTAGGCCATAAGGGAATTTAACGCGTTCGATGGACGTATCTAATGCATTTACAAGTAAGTATTATGTCGTTAATGGAATATGATAGTTTTTTTGCTAGTGCCTAGGCGAAGAGAATACCTATCTCGTCGTGTGTCTGTTCAAGGCCGCCACAAGAGTGGTCTTTAATTGAGCAGCAGTAGATACATCACACTGGTACTGGTTGGCAACGGGAATGGTTAAATCACTAGTTTGCAATGCACTAGGATATTTATGGAGTGTATGCTGTTGAATGAAAGTCCTAAGAAACTGACTGTGGCAAGCATCTTTAGACCTTGAATGTATTTGTCTTTAGTTAATAAGAGAAACATTTGAAAGGGAATTATGAATTAATAAGTGCCGAGATATCAAAAATTATCTGCTGTCTTAGCTAAGAATGAAATAATTCTTTAGTAATGAGTAAAACTGTTGAAATGGTCGACCGCCATGTTCAGTTTTCTAAGAAGATACATTTGTTAGTAAATTTAGAAGATCTACTTGTGCTCCCGTGAGTGGAATCTTCATAAGACAAGAGCATTCAATCCACACCATTCGTTGACTCCAATGCGATCTTGGTTAAGCTCAATGTGGATTTTCGTTTGTTCAATAATGAGCATTTAGTCAATTTCAAAGTTCCTTGACTGACCAAATATATTCGGTCAAAATTTGTCTTTTTATTCCTGTTGAAACTTTAATTGTCGCATCCCTAAAACTCATTTGGCTTCTAAATCAATATTTCCAATGAGCAGATCGTAATATTATTCGCAAATATCCCATGCCAACTCTAATGGATTATATTGGTAGTGTAAGTTGATTTTTTGATGACCATATTCTTGGAGTAGACCTTCGTCGGCTTGTGTTTGTACTCTGATTCCACAAATTTTGGAATTTTGAAACCATGAGGAACTGACTCTGCCAAGAAAGTGATATGGGGCTGTCTCCATCATTAACGAGGATTCAGCAAGATTTGGTATTAGTTATAATCACATTATGATCTATGATACGTAAAGCACTTATTGCATCAACATGTCGAGTGCTGATGCCGTTGCGATATGAGTGAGAACAACTAACATAATGCATAGATCAGGCGCCAAAGTAGCTTTCCAACGACGTCATTTATTTAAAGGCGTACTTGAGTTTTGAGTGACTTTGAAGAATCTCTTGAATATTGGCTAGAACGGATAATAATAGAATTTTACTCGCGACTTGGCATGTTTTCTGGTCCATGAGAAGAATATTCTTGACGAAACTCAAGATGCTGCCAATGGGTGCGTTTGCAATTTCCTCACATTCTGTAAATGGCTTTCCAAGGTGCTGGAGTCGACATAGATATAGAATATGTGAGAAGTTTCATTCTCATCTTTATATGCTTTACAGCTAAGGCAATCTGCCACCCCAGTGGTCTCATGGGACAGAGTCCATGGCTCTTGACTTGAATGGGGTCCAAGGGAATGATTCCTTCAGTCCTGGGAGTGCCATCTAGTGAGTACCAAGTTGTTTGATTAGTTCACCCTTTACCCTTTGAGGTCTGATAAGATATCCCACGTAGGGTCTTGACCAACTAGGACCTTTTCTTTGCTAAAGCATCAACTGACTTAAATTACAGAGTTTCAGTGTTCCTTTCGACCAAAGCAAATAGGTTCTTGAGGCAAGCGAAGATCAAAGAAGAGTAAGGATTATGACACTAAAGCGAGAAGGACATTTAGTTAAGGAGACCTCTTTGTCATAACGTAGAATCGTTTATTTTTATATACTCCTTCAACTAGTGGTTGGCTCACCTTTATTGCAACATCATGACTCCAACTCATCAAATATCATTTCCAGAGACAAGCTGCGTGATCAGAAGTACACCCAGTCCCTCATCTAAACGCACTTACTTCACGTTTCATAATATTTTAACGCCCCGAAGTATCGGCCTGTCCAACGTAATAATAAAAAAAATGGAATGCAATAAAATATCGCAATTTATGTCCAGCATACCAACTGATTACGCTCGTTCTCAGATGTGTATAGCAATAATTTATAATCCCTGCAGGAAATAACAGATTTCTACTTTGCCTGAAACTCTATCTTTTTCATTAATGATTATAATCATCAGTTATCCGCACTTCCTTCGACGTGGCTAACCATCGCAAGCAGCGGTTATATTATGTTGCAACTATTATCGCTTTGGTTAATTTTAATTTTCGCCTTCATCAGACTTTAAAAATAATGTTCCGTAATAATAAGTTAATGTAATTGGTGGCGTGACCGGGCGGCTCTCGTACAAATCCCGACCAAGTTAGTCACGCCGCCATATTTCAAAAAATATATTTTACTGTGTGCGATGTGAGCACGTTAACGATTTTTACTTCAATTCGATGAGAGCTTAAGAGCTTTGCGTTTTCTGCAGCCTCTTCTTGCAGGCAATACGAATATCGTTTCGCTTATTTTCAGATATATTCTATGAAAAACAAAACCGTACTTTTAATCGATTTCGCAAAACTTATAAAACCTAAATAATCGACAATCACTTCTTGCCGGCATCGGCAGAATAAATAATTAACAACAAATTGACGTAAATGTGCGTGCAAGGTATGTGAATGTGATAATCAACCCAATGATTTCCATAAAAAGCTGTGCAACAATTATTTAGTAATTATTATAAAATTACAATTTTTAATTGTTACCTTTACAGATAATGATAATATATTATTCAAATTAGCCTATTAAATATGTGCTCATACAGCCGCGACATATAAATAACAATTTATTGGCGATAATTCATGAAAGCCGAGCTTCCGCTTTTTCACTTAACGAGCGTGCAAAAAATCGAATATCCTTAGAAAAGTTGACGCAATCATCAATAAGTAGGTAACGGGTACGTGAGATACTATTAAGTAGAAATATATATCTTTCAAATCGATTTTGAAACTGTTACAAAATCAAGTGAAAAAAATTTCATACCACTCTGCAGATACAATTGAAAGGATGTTTCGAGCTAGAAAGGAAATACTGCAGATTAAACCCAAGCACAAGTATCGAAGGGATCGTAGACGAATTGAGTTCCTCTGATTTAGTCTCACATTGATGCACTACAATTTATTTGAAACACCACACGTTGGGCGCCAATATTGCAATATGCCGTCCATCTGAAAATAGTTCTAGCAGTTTGTGTCTCATATGCTAGCGTCTGATCCTCCGAAAATTACTCGTAAGAACTCGAAAGGTTGTGTTAGCCAAAAAATTAGGCTAGATGAAAAAGCGAGCTAACGAAATTAGTGAAAGGGAGTAAGGAGGGCGAAGAGACAAGGCGAGTGACACTGTGGTTGGGGTGATATGTAAGTTGTCAATAGGAAGAAGGAGCACATTAGGCATAGGACAGATCCTTGAGGAACACCAGATATGGTACAAGCAACTATCCAGCTGTTCGTGTTTATTTTAAAACTTATTTGATTAGAAATGGATGGCAAAGGCGTTGAAAAGTCACTTAAATCTAACGTACTATGACTACTTCTCCTACTAAAATATAAATTAATGAAACTGATTCGGTTGCAAACGTTCTTTATGGACGATTACCCAAGACATCGGCGAAATCCTTTCCGTCAGCTAGCTAAGAAATGCGCTGCGAAATCACCGAAAACGCCCTCGAGCTTAATGAAAACTCCGACGCGAGCAGTCTTTGTCACGCCGAATTGAAAGTAGAGCTTGAAAAACAAAAGAAATGTTCGCTAGGCACTTACCAATTTCTGATATCCTGGCGATTTCTTTGATCTGTGCCCCGCCATTAATTGTTGTAAGTAAACTGGTGGGGGGGAGGGACGGAGAGGCGATGACTTCCTGTTGGATTCTTTGTCTCGCTATGGCAATTCCAACGGGAATATTACCGCCTAGAAATTAAGGCATTTCGTCAAGAAAGAGGAGAATCCCGGCCCCTGCTCGGGGCCAGACCAGAGCAAGTCGTGATAAGTGTTACAGAGACTTTGCATCTTAAAATGAATAATTCCGTCTTGGGTAAGAGACTGAAACTCTTATGGTAATGAAGGCGCATTATCCGTAAATGAATGCCTCAGACATATAGTTGTTTAGATAAAGTTTTAATGACTTTGCTAGGCGTTAAGAGATACACGCAGTGCTTCACAACTTGAAAAATTGTTTTAAAGAATCTGGAGGAAGCTGATGTTGATGAATTGCTGCTTTTCCTTTGCGGTTTCTGGTCCCACTTGGGACTATGTATTGGGAAAAAATGGTCGGCAGCCTTCAGAAGAAAGCTGATGCAATTGCATCTTCGATGAAGGTCTTATTGTGGGGAGGAGCAAATGAGAGATATCCAGAATTTTCTGTCAGCAAGACATTATTTGAGAATAAATCTTGATGTTCTATCAGTACTGAGGAAAGTATAAGCAGATCATCTCTTTGAGAGGAACCAAAATTACAATGTGAGGAAATGATCGTGAATCATGAATCTCATATTTGGGATGTGTACCTGCACCAGCCACTCCAGGTCTTCTAATTTGGTGCACAGAAAACCAAGATCTAGTTGGACGAACACTGTGGATAAATTGACTTCTTTGTAAAGTTCCCTCGAATCCAAAGCGATCATTACTCAACCAGAAAATCTTTTGGAGTTGCTACAGATAACAATCAGCATGCATCCATCAATAAGGAAACAGCAGAATGTATGCAAGGAGATTTCCGATAGATTCTTCTATTGCCAATAAGAATCTGAATGGAGTTGGAAGACAATTCGGAGGCAAAATTTGTAAACTGCTTCATGCCCAATGAAAATTCTCAAGTCTCACACAGTCTCTTGAGGAACCCCGATTTCTTTATGCCTCCATTATAACAAACCAAAATGAATCTATATGTATATCTGAGGCACAGATTTACGGATAAACTGCATCCAAAAACAAGCTCCGCCTCACAAACTGTCTGCAGTGTAAGAAAACGTTTATACTTTAGGAACTTACCGTTCGTGATAATGGAGTTGCCGAGAAGTCCGTTATCCCCGTTCTTCTGCGTGGGCGACGTCACCTCCAGCTTGACGATCGGCGACGCGCTGGTACTGATCTCTGCCACTTGGCAAGCCCCGGGCTCCTTCTTCACGTTCACTCCGCTCCACTCGATGGGATTGGTCCTGGAGCACCCGGTGATGGTGTCGGTGTACTTGGACCCCTTGACCGGCGATCCCAGCTGGCAACTGCACGCCTTCTGCGGCTTGAGGCTGCAGCACTTCTCCTCGCACATCTTCTCTTGGATCATCTTCTTCGGGCTGATGGGGTAGTCCGGCTGTTGGATTATTATGTTGGAGTTGAAGCCCTTGGCGAGGAGCTCCAGCTGCGTGACCGGGATGGGGGAGTACGGCGAGCCGGGCGGAGGCGTCGGCGCCCCGAACGTGTAGCCCGACGCCGAGAAGAGGGAGTCTGAAACTAAAGAAGGCAGAAGTTAATATTTGTACATTTGTTGCTATTATAGACATTTGCTTGTCATTTGAGCTCATTAGGATCATAAGATATCTAGTCTAGTTTACTGTCAGTTGTTCACCTGTCGATTTATTTTTAATTAAGTGTGTTAATGATTGTAAGAATGCCGTTTATTTGTGCCGATTTTTCTTTGCGCAATGGTCGACACGGACTTGTTCGATTTTCAGTGCACAAATCTGCACGATTATCTTCGGCTATGCCGAGTAAAAGTGTGGTTGTGCACTTCATAGCTTGAAAAAGCCTGTCGAGTTTTACTACAATTTGTAATTTAAATTGTAAATGAACACAATGACTCGGCACATCGTCTGCATTCTTCCGATCATAAATTAAGGTGGCAAGAAGTGGGCTGGCGCAAGGAGAAAGAAAATAAATAACAAGTGAACATCAAACGTCACGTTCACGTAGCGTATGTATACTTTCGCAATCTAAACCCGACCGGAAGCGTGAAACTGCTCGCCTCTAGTTGAATTCACACCGGAAGTTAGCTTACAACTCACTTAACGATTATTCCGAATGTCACTCACAGAAATTTAAATACCCGCCTACTACGTTAAATAGTGCGTAGCTCACTCCAACTTGTTAATAGTAACAATGGGTTGTGTTCCCCGTCCCCAGTCATTATAACAATACTTTTGGGTCAATCTAATCATACTGATCTTCATTATTAGTTATTTACTTTTTTTGTTGTCTGATGCCAGATAGTCCGCTCTGGGTTCTCGCATTTCACAGTGAATTATCTACAGTTAGTCCCCTCATCTCGTAGGGGGTTTCCAGACGCAACCAACATTGCTATAGTAAAATATCAACTGGTAGTTTTCATAATTGCTATCCTGCGCTGAAAAATTAACTAAAGAGCAGAACTATAATGAATTAATACAATTATTGATCGCTGCGTCCATTTACCAGACACGATTAATTTGGAATTACTGCCGAGCTAATTGAAAATGTTGAATATGAATACAAACAAGTACTGTTTGAGTTAGATACTAACTAGCAGTATGCAATGCAAGTATAGGGGAGACTTGGTAATTCAAAATGCGCCCGTGTGAGCGTATTTGGTTGAATATACGGACGCGACATTCAGAAACCCGAATGGATTAATTTATCAACGTTTTCTTTCTTTTAGGGCCTTTGGACAGAGGGGGGACCAATATTTCAAGCACACTAGGATTAATTTCTACGAAAAATCTGTTGCTGGGCCCGAACCTCGGACCTCGAGGTGAGAGTCAACTTACGTCGTCTCTCAGTCAATCACGTAAGTACATATCTAAGTTCATTACAAATTCCAAATATATATAAAAAAAACACCAAAAAATCACCGACAAAGTTGTCTTGGGGCTATAAGTTGTGCTGTTACATTTCTTATGTACTTCGAACGATAAAATATCGATTCCCTGCTACAATATCGTTGCGTCGCTCTCCCCCAGACTATTGTTCTCGCACATTATAAAACCTGTCCGGGCACAGAGAGAACAGTGCCGGTTTTCAGGACGTAACGATCACAATGCCCGTTTTCTGTACGATACTTATCGCGAGCCTGCACATAATATAAGGACGGTCATTTTTCATTTCTCATTTCATAATTGTTGCCTATATATGCAAAATTAATTGAACACATGGCGTTGCACCTGCAATTACTGTAATTATGCGAACTTAAATATCACATTCAATATTAATCTAATCCCACGGCGCAGCGGTATAATACCCGGCATTTTTAAACACCTCACCGCAGGAAAAATTATGAATATTGATATTGAGCTTCCCACAGCTTTTGGAACAAAAGATACCTGCTTGATCGCTGAATTGTGCCAGAAATTCATGATTTAGGTTCTCCTGAAATGCAAAAGCCGCGCATGACTATCACGGCGTACGGCGATGCGTGCCTGTTCGTGTTCGATGTTTTAGTGAACGGCCAGACAGAAGCTAGTGTGACCTTTGCGATAGATATCTGTTACTGTGATAAATATTGTATATTAAATAGTTTGTTTTTAGTGAAACTTAAAGTGTAAGTTTTGTGTTTGTGTACAGTGATAATATAAATTGAGTAGAGAACGTTGCGAATCACATAAGGCAGAATACGGACTTCAATAATTAATAATTTTTTAGATAATTCTGTCCATTGCGGAATACCTGCCAACTATTGAAACAGCCATGTTTGCCGTACCGGTTTTGCCCTAGGAAATAAACAAAACATTGGCTCTTTGGCAGGACTTGGCCCATAGCCGGAAGGAGATCCTCTATCCGGCTAGAAAATTATTAGAGAGTGTCCCTTCTCCCTTTAGGTACTGTCTCTGCCATAGCCATCCAATATATTCTTCAAAAGAAGATTGGGATAGGATTTGGGCGCGTCAGCAGAGCTATGGGCATCTACACCAACAGCTCCAAGTGAGAGGTCCTGTAGGGTTCATACGTGGGGCTCCTGTTGATTTAATATGTATTAATGATGTTCAAGGGATTTATCCAAACGGCAATAGAATCTACTAAGGCAAAGATTAGTAGAAAAACAGCCAGCAGGGCCAGCCTGGTTAAGCTGGATAATCGCAGGGGTTGGTCCTGCAGATCAGATAAGCACAAAACAAGAGCGTCCAATTCAGCTGGGCAAGGCGACAAGATGGAAATGAGGGAGCGGATGCTTTGACTCTTAGAGCTTCTGAGGGCGCTCTTTGATTGAGTCTGCAGTGCTTAAGCGACTATGGACCAAATTTTTTTCAGATCATAATCCATTATTTCGCAACCGATCGAGATGCGATAAAGACCAAAAGATGCTCCGTGAGTAACTCTATAAAAGAGTAATGAATTCCATTCTAAAGAAGACAAAGAAAATTGGAGAATTTAGATGAAACATGGTAAGAAGGAAGGTTCCACAGGTATTGAATGACATGTCCAATTTCAAATTGGACGAATCTCTTTGATAGAAGTTGGTTTCGGAGGTAAACAAGTTTTGGAGATGTGTGGCAAAAAACCTAGTCTAGATATTGAAGACAACCTTAAGAGGCACACCAAAGGCGCTATGAGGAAGTAGATCCAATAATTATTAATTGGAGTGGCAGTTCTGATGATGAAGACGAGAACTTTATTGTAGTCATTACAAGAGTGATTAAAAGTCTCTTTCCGAAATAAATGTACCATCATGGACCAAAAGGATTTATCAGCAATGAGAAAAGGTCATGCAAAATTTTTGATTATTGCCACTGGTTTTTGGAATTAAACCTTCGCATTCTCATGCAACAAAATTAAAGTCAGCGTCTTATCGAGTTAATTGGTCGTTAGTTTATGAAGTAAATAGACAGTTTCTTTACCCGAATTCACAAATACAACGGAATTAAAATACAAACGAACTTTGCTTAACCGTGCCAAAAAAGTCCCCTCCCTACCTAATCCCTATAAATACCGCAAATGCTACCATTAACGTGTCAATAAAAGATTAAGAGAATTGGTCGTCGAGCCAAAAAAGGTGAACCATCTGGATGTTCACAACAAGCTAGCTTTTCCGACAAGTAAATAACCGGCACAGGTGAAGCCCTATAATTACCCGGAGGCGGAATTGCAGAACTCCGAAATTAACGATGGCATCGCCGCAGTGTCGCCGATACGGTGGAATTATATGCGTGCAAGTGGAACAGGCTGAGGTTGGACGATATTTGGATATTTGGCACTTGCTTTTGGAAACGAAATTATTCAGTTGCGACCAAAGAATTTTTTCAGGTCGACGCAGTTTCTAGCGCAACATATTTTGTTAATTATACCTCCTGGGGCACTTCCATGGGAACAGTAACGCTGATTTTACCACATTCCCCATGCACTTTCCATTCGATTCTATTTTTTAACTTATTGCAACAATCTGGTCCACTCTAGCTTATTTCAGCTTTCCAATGCGTTACTAATACGTTTTATTGTTGTTCCTAGACCGTAAAATGTATTTCGTAGCAAATCCATGTCACGTGAGGCAAAATTTTAATTTAAAAATTTTGACAATTCAAAGGGGGGAACACTTCATATTGCTAAGGAATTACCGAGCAACCAGGCACAATCTAAGAATTTTAACGCTTATGGGCATTTGGGTAATCGGGAAAAACAAACATTAGTAGCTTTGGTTTTGTTTGTGAGCAAAAAAGTCTGAGAGGAGGAAATTCAATATTTTAACATTCTACGTCGATTTTGACATTCCCCGCCGCTGCGCCCGCGATATCATCACCAAATTTCGTTTCGGGCCGAACATATCTGGTCTCCGGATCGAAACTGAATTTAAATGCCAAATTAACCGAGCGGACTAATTACACACGTACAGCCTCGTTTCTTTAAAACTCATTAAAATGAACATGTCGAGGATTAAGGCCGCGCCCTTAATGAAGCTGATTAGCTAACTAGCTAGTTTTTGTTCTACAAGGGGATGCACACGAGGCGCCTTTCATTGTCGAAAGGTTTGGCGCGCAGATGTTGGGGCATGCCCGATACAAAAGAAGGAGTTCAATTGAGCAAACTGGTCGCAAATTAGAATACAATTGTTGTCCGTTTTTAAGTGTGGCTGGAACGAATCCGTGTAGCATTTTGAGGATTGGATCTGGGAAATTAGATAACGTGGTTTGTGAGCAGATGTTTTTAGTAGGTGCGCACATTTAACTGAGAAAAGATACGCTATATTTTGGTAGAGGATCCAAGATGCCCAACATGTATAAAAGTGCAAAGTAATCAAATTAAGGCAAATGATTTTGTTCTTCGAGGAGGGAAAAAACTTCCCTTGCTTTTTGCTTTTTAAATTTTTTCGATCTTAAAGATCTATCATAAAAGACAGCCCCGCAGGGGCTGTTTAAAACCCGTCACGAAAAATGGGCCGCTTTATTTTTTATAATTTTTTCACCTTTAGAAACCTTTAGAAAAAAATATTTATTAGCTTGTCAGCTTAGTTAAGACCTCAATTGTTCATCTCCTCCAATGGAGTAAAAAGTTCCTATTGCCCCAAGAAACTCTACCAAAACTCCCCTTTGTTCAACAATACAAGCTTTTTATCGATTTAGAAAATTTTAATAAACACTCACACAAAGGGCTGTTTGCCACAAAAAGAAATAAAAACTCTCGCGTAATTACGATTTTAAATCGCGTGGCGCAATCCACTACCGTTGATTAATACCCCCTCCACCAGTAATTATGGTAAAGTCATTGCCTATGATGTATAGGTGTTAACTAATCACATATCCAATTATCAATATTAATGAGGAGAAGTAACGACAAGAGATGAATCTAGATTAAGTTCGTAAAGTTTAGTTAGTGTATCCAGCTAGTTGAACCAGTGGAGGCTTTTGGCTGATATTGATTTTATGTGGTGTTATGAAAATTGATGCAGCTTGCCCGCTTGTACGTACTTTCCGAAATCCCATTAATCTGCTTTGTGCTTTAAACAGGGAGATGTATGTGCAGCCTTACTTAATTCGGATTCTTCGATCTGTTCAAATTATGAGTTTGATTTTCCTTAACGAATCGCCTATAGACTCTTTTCGGTGCGTGGATTGAACAATGGACACAGACATTCCTTTATTCCAACGTTTATGGTAATCACGAATACTATTAAAATATACAAAGTAAACTTCGTTCAATTGTTAATAGTTGTATTTATTGGTTAAACAGGAAAGCACATAATATTTCTTGCTGGTGCGTGACTGGATTTGCGGTCGCAAAATCCTTGTCAAGTGGTTTCAACTCGGATTTTACTGTTTAAATTCATAAAAAATGTTACATAATCCAAAGTGAACTGGTAAAAGCCTTGCCAGTTACGTGCTTGTTGTGACGACTCGATTCGAGTTGCCATTTGAGCTGTAATTGTACAGTTCGTTGTTTCAGAACAAGTATACAAAAAATCGCCTCTTCCCCCTGCTTGTGCCTCCTGGTAAAAGATAGGTATCCCATTTACGTTCATCAGAAGGTTGTAGCAAACCTGATATATCCACATTAGATACCGACACTTATCTACTCGTACTTGTACATTTTTTAGAATGCCTTAGCACATTCCGTGTAGTCTCCGTGTGGTCCTGGCGGTTCGCCTCACGTTTTCAGAACAAAACAAACGGTTACAGATGCTTTAACCAGTTCTGGAGGACGATAAAAACTGTTTGGAGTTGGAAATTTCAAATGGTTCGTAATACTTACGAAAAGTCTTTTTAAGTGTAATTAAAAATATCAAGTAGATATTTATATACCAATTAGAAATATTTAGTAGATATTTTTAATTGAATTAAAAATATTTGTTAGATATTTTTATTGCAAATAAAAGTACCAAGCAAATATTTTTAGGCCGTTTGGGCCATACATACTTATTTTAGCTTCTACATTATAGACGTTGCCAAGTGTGAAATCAATTAAAAATGTCTAGTAAATATTTCTAATTCATTTAGAAATATCTATTAGAAATTTTTAATTGAAATAAAAATATCAAGTTGATGTTTGCAGCTTACAAAGTCTTTAATTAAATAAAAAACATCTAAATGTAATTAAAAATATGATGCAGATATTTATATGTCAATTAGAAATATTAAGTAGATATTTTTAATTCATTTAAAAATATTTGTTAGATATTTTTACTGCAAATAAAAGAACCAAGCAAATATTTTTAGGCCGTTTAGGCCATATATTTGAACTTATTTTAGCTTCTACATTATAGACGTCGCCATGTGTGAAATTAATTAAAAATATCTAGTTAATATTTCTAATTAATTAAAAATATCTAGTAAATATTGCGTGAAATTAATTAAAAATATCTAGTAAATATTTCTATTTCATTTAGAACTATCTATTAGAAATTTTTAATTGAAATAAAAATATCAATTTGATGTTTACGGGTTACAAAGTCTTTAATTAAATAAAAAATATCTAAAAGTAATTAAAAATATGATGTAGATATTTATATGCCAATTAGAAAATTTAGTAAATATTTTTAATTCATTTAAAAATATTTGTTAGCTATTTTTACTGCAAATAAAAGTACCAAGCAAATAGTTTGAGGCCGTTTAGGCCATATATATGAACTTATGTTATCTTCTACATTATAGACGTCGCCATGTGTGAAATTAATTAAAAATATCTAGTAATTATTTCTAATTCAATTAGAACTATCTATTAGAAATTTTTAATTGAAATTAAAATATCAAGTTGATGTTTACAGGTTACAAAGTCTTTAATTAAATAAAAAATATCTAAATGTGATGTAGATATTTATATGCCAATTAGAAATATTTAGTAGTTATTTTTAATTCATTTAAAAATATTTGTTACACATTTTTACTGCAAATAAAAATACCAAGCAAATATTTTTAGGCCGTTTAGGCCATATATTTGAACTTATTTTAGCTTCTATAGTAGAGATGTCGCCATGTGTGAAATTAATTAAAAGTATCTAGTAAATATTTCTAATTCATTTAGAAATATCTATTAGAAATTTCTAATTGAAATAAAAATATCAAGTTGATGTTTACAGGCTACAAAGTCTTTAATTGAATAAAAAATATCTGAATGTAATTAAAAATATTAAGTAGATATTTATGTTCTAATTAGAAATATTTAGTAGATATTTTTAATTCAATTAAAAATATTTGTTAGACATTTTTACTGCAAATAAAAGTACCAAGTAAATATTTTTAGGCCGTTTAGGCCATATATTTGAACTTATTTTAGCTTCTACATTACAGACGTCGCCATATTGTGTGAAATTAATTAAAAATATCTAGTAATTATTTCTAATTCAATTAGAACTATCTATTAGAAATTTTTAATTGAAATAAAAATATCAAGTTGATGTTTACAGGTTGCAAAGTCTTTAATTAAATAAAAAATATCTAAAAGTAATTAAAAATATGATGTAGATATTTATATGCCAATTAGAAATATTTAGTAGATATTTTTAATTCAATTAGAAATATTCGTTAGATATTTTTACTGCAAATAAAAGTACCAAGCAAATATTTTTAGGCCGTTTAGGCCATATATTTGAACTTATTTTAGCTTCTACATTACAGACGTCGCCATATTGTGTGAAATTAATTAAAATTATCTAGTAAATATTTCTAATTCATTTAGAACTACCTATTAAAAATTTTTAATTGAAATAAAAATATCAAGTTGATGTTTACTGGTTACAAAGTCTTTAATTAAATAAAGAATATCTAAATGTAATTAAAAATATGATGTAGATATTTGTATGCCAATTAGAAATATTTAGTGGATATTTTTAATTCAATTAAAAATATTCGTTAGATATTTTTACTGCAAATAAAAGTCCCAAGCAAATATTTTTAGGCCGTTTAGGCCATATATTTGAACTTATTTTAGCTCCTACATTAAAGACGTGGCCATGTGTGAAATTAATTAAAAATATCTAGTAATTATTTCTAATTCAATCAGAACTATCTATTAGAAATTTTTAATTGAAATAAAAATATCAAGTTGATGTTTACGGATTACAAAGTCTTCAATTAAAAAAAAATATATCTAAATGTAATTAAAAATATGATGTAGATATTTATTTGCCAATTAGAAATATTTAGTAGATATTTTTAATTCAATAAAAAATATTTGTTAGATATTTTTACTGCAAATAAAAATACCAAGCAAACATTTTTAGGCCGTTTAGGCCATATATTTGAACTTATTTTAGCTTCTACATTATAGACGTCGCCATGTGTGAAATTAATTAAAAATATCTAGTAAATATTTCTAATTCATTTAGAACTATCTATTAGAAATTTTTAATTGAAATAAAAATTTCAAGTAAATGATGTACACAAGTTACTTAGTTTGTCACATAATTTAACTTATTTTAGCTTTTATCTCATATTTAGATTAATTAAAAATATTTACTTGGCGTTCATATTTCAATTAAAAATATCGAGTAGATATTTTTAAATTAGAAATATCTATTAAAAATTCTATCTATCTACTAGATTTTTTAATTTTAATTAAAAATATCAAGTCAACGTACACAGGTTGAATTAAAAATATCTACTAGATATTTTTAAATAATTTCAGATACCTGACCGATTTGTTGGTACATCGACAGCTTAGGCATAAATAATCGAATGTTGCGTTTAGTTTCAAATATCTGACTTAAAGGCACCAACATTGTCGACACATTGTCGTGTTGTGTGTACAAAATATGTAACGCATTGCAGTTTTCAACCTGTGAGGTGCCTTCGAGTTGCATTTAAGCGATCAATTTATGTGTACAGACATCTGTTTCGTGTGGGCGATTTCCGTAGTTGGCGGCAGAGTGCGACGCCAGGGTGCGCGCGGAAAACTGCAGATTTACAGCGGGATGTACTCTGCAACCATTACTTTCAAATTGAATTCTGCTTACTCTTTGCAAATTAATGAGCCAGGTCTGTGTCGTAATGGCCGTCTTGAGGCTCCATTTCTAATTATTATACAAAGTGGTACAAAGATAACCTGTTGCAAACCAATATCTCCGGCTGTATCTCCAATTAAATGATTGATATAATTAGCAAAGTAATTAGCTCGTTTAAAATTAAATTTGTATTCGTTGGATTACGTTTCTGAACTTGCTGATTAAGTTATTAAATTAAAGCTTCTGAGCTACCCCAGTTTTCTGTTTACATATTTTGAAATAACGTAGAAGATAATTTTCTGGAAGGTTCAATTAAATGCATTTTACCTTAAAGTGTACATGTGTGTGTGAGTAAGCTTCATGAATGACCAATTAGAAATTTGGCGGGTCCGACAACTACAAATACTGGTTTAATTGTGAACATGGTCCTTCGAGCCGAATAGAAAACGACTGGGACTTTTTTTAAAATTCATTGCCTTAACGTGCGTCAATTTCTAATGCTTCTAAAGAAGCGCGGTGTTGTTTTACACCGGATTTTTCATTCTTAAATCGAACCATTCTCGGGGGATTTATGACGTTTTTTCCTTAAAACGCGATAAACAAATCGATCACCTAATAGCGAGATTAATGAGAGCACGTCTCTACACGACAACCTATATCGTTTTTCCCTTTGCAATCAATTTTCCTCTCCATCAGCTGTCAAAAACAAATTATTTCAATTTCCATAAAAAGTAATATCGCATTCGGCGGTTTTTTTTATCAAAATGTTGTTCTGGCATAGAGCGGATGTGGTTTATTCGGTGATATTTAGACGCTGATAGAAATATTGTGTTACTAAAATTAATATTTCATATTGGTACCGAATAGCAGGTGCACGGGCAGAGTAGATTGGAAACATAAATATTTGAAATATTAATTATTCCAACGTCCCGTTTGAACGTTATTGACCATAAGAAATTAATTTACGTTTGCAGATTTATCAGCAAATGTACGGACGAAATGTGGTTTACGTGCTATATTTTTTCACGCGTAACTTTTAGTGCTTAATGGGTCTGGCAAAAATAATGTGCTGTAAATTTACAATAATCAATACACCCAGTGCCATGCCTCAATCTTTGAAATTTTTGTGACATTACCAATAATGCGTAACTTAACGCATTAGTCTCTACAATTTTCCGATTTTTCGTCCCACTAAAAGCCGATTACTGCATAAAAAACGCCAATTAAAGTCAAATCTATATAGTGACAGAGAGTGTAAAGTTGGCTATAAAACCAGATAATTTAGTTCCAACCTCATACCAGTCGTATTTTACGGCAGGTTATTGATTTTGCGTTTTAATTATTTAGAGGCACGATAACGTACCTGCAATTTGACTGTGAATCGTAAAGTATCGTGCTGGGTCCAGCGGAATGGCATTTTTTTATTTATAAGAACCATACTTTTTAATTATCTGCATATTCAAATTATTTCCTACTGCGACTATATGGAAACATTCCGAACTAATCCAGCAGTGTACTTGATAAAATTTCAATACGTCTAATAATAAATTATCTATCGAGTGTACGCGTTTAATTAATTATATGCATGTATTGCACTCCAGTACGAATGCAGATAACAATTCGGATAATTAAACGTATTTAATTATTCAACGATTCCAGCGCCGAGAGGCTGTAAATGTTCTAACTTGAACAATATAAACCGTTCTATTGTGATTAAACTTTTAGCTGCCTTGTATATAATTTATGTCCCACCGAGAATAGCACTATCAAACTTTAAGGGAAACGTACGATTGTATCGCTGAATCCTTTCCATGGTGATTTTCTTACTCCTAATTAGAGTTAGCGGGCACAAAGAGGATTCTTAAGAATAATTCGATTTTCTCCCAGATTCAGATAATTATTCCAGTTTTTTTATTCTCTACAATATTGGTGGAGAGAAGATAATCGAGAAAAACTACCGTCACTTCTCCAAGATAACCGCTGTAACTCATGAATAACGCCAAAGAAACGAGAGTACTAGATTTTTTATTCCCTACAATATTCGCATTAACTAATATTAGGGTAGATAATCGAGAAAAACTGGTTTTAACCTTCACTCTTCCAAGATGACCGCTATACCTCGTGATAGTGTTAATGAAAGAGAAAAATTGTTCAAACAAGTCGTAGCGTTCTTGTTCCCTCCAGTATTGGTATTAACTAATTTTAGGGTAGAATTCATAGGAGAGAAGATAATCGAGAAGAATCAGCAGTATTTCTCCAAGATGACCGCTGTAACTCTTGAATGTCAGAGAAAAATTGTTCAAACAAAGGTCGTAGTTGTCTTTATTACCTACAATATTGGCAGTAACTAATATTAGGGTAGAATTATTGGGAGAGAAGATAATCAAGAAAAACCACCATCACTTCTCCAAGATGATCGCTGTAACTCATTAATAAAGCCAGAGGAAAATTGTTCGAACAAAAGTCGCAGTTTTTTTTATTCCCTACAATATTGGGAGTAACTAATATTAGGGTAGAATTAATAGAAGATAATCGGGAAAAACTGGTTTTAGCCTTCACTATTCCAAGAAGACCGCTATAACTCGTGATAGTAATAACGAAAGAGAAAAATTGCCCAATCAAAAGTAGCTTTTTTTATTCCCTACAATATTAGTAGTAACTGATTTTAGGGTAGAATTAATAGGAGAAGATAATCGAGAAATATCACCGCCGCTTCTCCAAGATGACCTTTGTAACTTATAAATCACGCCAGAGAAGAATTGTTCAAACAAAAGTCGTAGCTGTCTTGATTTCCTACAATATTGGCAGTAACTAATATTAGGGTAGAATTAATAGGAGAGAAGATAATTGAGAAAAACCACCATCACTTCTCCAAGATGATCGCTGTAACTCATTAATAAAGTCAGAGGAAAATTGTTCGAACAAAAGTCGCAGTTTTTTTTTATTTCCTACAATATTGGCAGTAACTAATATTAGGGTAGAATTAATAGGAGATAAGAAAATCGAGAAAATCTGGTTTTAGCCTTCACTATTCCAAGAAGACCGCTATAACTCGTGATAATAATAACGAAAGAGAAAAATTGCTCAATCAAAAGTAGCTTTTTTTATTCCCTACAATATTAGTAGTAACTGATTTTAGGGTAGAATTAATAGGAGAAGATAATCGAGAAATATTACCGCCGCTTCTCCAAGATGACGTTTGTAACTTATGAATAACGCCAGAGAAGAATTGTTCAAACAAAAGTCGTAGCTGTCTTGATTTCCTACAATATTGGCAGTAACTAATAGGGTAGAATTAATAGGAGAGAAGATAATTGAGAAAAACCACCATCACTTCTCCAAGATGATCGCTGTAACTCATTAATAAAGTCAGAGGAAAATTGTTCGAACAAAAGTCGCAGTTTTTTTTTATTTCCTACAATATTGGCAGTAACTAATATTAGGGTAGAATTAATAGGAGATAAGAAAATCGAGAAAATCTGGTTTTAGCCTTCACTATTCCAAGAAGACCGCTATAACTCGTGATAATAATAACGAAAGAGAAAAATTGCTCAATCAAAAGTAGCTTTTTTTATTCCCTACAATATTAGTAGTAACTGATTTTAGGGTAGAATTAATAGGAGAAGATAATCGAGAAAAATCACCGCCGCTTCTCCAAGATGACCTTTGTAACTTATGAATAACGCCAGAGAAGAATTGTTCAAACAAAAGTCGTAGCTGTCTTGATTTCCTACAATATTGGCAGTAACTAATATTAGGGTAGAATTAATAGGAGAGAAGATAATCGAGAAAAATCACCGTCACTTCTCCAAGATGATCGCTGTAACTCATGAATAACACAAGAGAAAAATTGTTTAAACAAACGTGGTGGTATTTTTTTATTTCCTACAATATTGGTGGTAACTAATATAAGGGTAGAATTAATAGGAGATAAGAAAATCGAGAAAATCTGGTTTTAGCCTTCACTATTCCAAGAAGACCGCTATAACTCGTGATAGTAATAACGAAAGAGAAAAATTGCCCAATCAAAAGTAGCTTTTTTTATTCCCTACAATATTAGTAGTAACTGATTTTAGGGTAGAATTAATAGGAGAAGATAATCGAGAAAAATCACCGCCGCTTCTCCAAGATGACCTTTGTAACTTATGAATAACGCCAGAGAAGAATTGTTCAAACAAAAGTCGTAGCTGTCTTGATTTCCTACAATATTGGCAGTAACTAATATTAGGGTAGAATTAATAGGAGAGAAGATAATCGAGAAAAATCACCGTCACTTCTCCAAGATGATCGCTGTAACTCATGAATAACACAAGAGAAAAATTGTTTAAACAAACGTGGTGGTATTTTTTTATTTCCTACAATATTGGTGGTAACTAATATAAGGGTAGAATTAATAGGAGATAAGAAAATCGAGAAAATCTGGTTTTAGCCTTCACTATTCCAAGAAGACCGCTATAACTCGTGATAGTAATAACGAAAGAGAAAAATTGCCCAATCAAAAGTAGCTTTTTTTATTCCCTACAATATTAGTAGTAACTGATTTTAGGGTAGAATTAATAGGAGAAGATAATCGAGAAATATCACCGCCGCTTCTCCAAGATGACCTTTATAACTTATGAATAACGCCAGAGAAGAATTGTTCAAACAAAAGTCGTAGCTGTCTTGATTTCCTACAATATTGGCAGTAACTAATATTAGGGTAGACTTAATACGAGAGAAGATAATCGAGAAAAACCACCGTCACTTCTCCAAGATTGATCGCTGTAACTCATTAATAAAGCCAGAGGAAAATTGTTCGAACAAAAGTCGCAGTTTTTTTTATTTCCTACAATATTGGCAGTAACTAATATTAGGGTAGAATTAATAGGAGAAGAGATAATCGAGAAAAACTGGTATTAACCCGCACTTTTCCAAGATGACGGCCATAATTCGTGATGGTATTAATGAAGGAGAAAAATTGTTCAAACAAGTCGTAGCTTTTTTGTTCTCTCCAATATTGGTATTAACTAATTTTAGGGTAGAATTGGTAGGAGAGAAGATAATCAAGTAGAATCACCAGCATTTCTCCAGGATGACCGCTGTAACTTTTGAATAATGTCAGAGAAAAATTGTTCAATCAAAAGTCGTAGTTGTCTTTATTTCCTACAATATTGGCAGTAACTAATAGGGTAGAATTAATAGGAGAAGATAATCGAGAAAAACTGGTTTTAACCCGCACTTTTCCAAGATGACGGCCATAATTCGTGATAGTATTAATGAACGAGAAAAATTGTTCAAACAAGTCGTAGCTTTTTTGTTCCGTACAATATTGGTATTAACTAATTTTAGGGTAGAATTGATAGGAGAGAAGATAATCAAGTAAAATCACCAGGATGACCGCTGTAACTTTTGAATAATGTCAGAGAATAATTTTAAGTATAAAAATGGCGAAATGATATGATATATATGTGTGCGTGCTCCTGTTAAATCAAAAATAGTGAAGTTAAGAAATTGTAAAATAAAACTTAAGTTATATGTGTATGTAGATAAAAACATTGGTATTCTTGTGATGTGAAAAAATTTTAAACGAAAACTGCAATAAATCGGCAAAAATTAAAAAACAATCAGTAAGTGAAAACTGTAGTGAACCATTTAGTTGAACTTGCTTATCAATAGTATAGATATTAAAAATAAAAACTTCTAATAAGAAACATTAAAAGATATGAGTAGGTGCATTTTGTTATCAAAAGATAAGAAAAACCGCTAAAAACACCCCAAAATAAAAACAAATAAAGTGCCATACAAATTTTTAAAATGCGTATTCAAATATAATTAACTAAATTAAACAAATAAAATTTAAATAGTGTAAGACAAAAACAGTTTCAATAAAACCCTTAAATATTACAAATAAACGATAAACTATAAGAAATGTCTGAATGGGATAAACTACATGACAAAATCATAGCATCTATGCAAGAAACAAACAACGCACAGACAAACGACATAAAAAAATACATCAACCAGGAAGTGCAAATATTAAAGGAATCAATTGAAAGAGAAGTTAAGAAGAGAACAGAAATTGAATTAAAATATGAAGAATTGAAAAATAAATATGAAGTACTAGAAAAAAGACTTAGAAAAAATAATATTATTGTATTTGGTATCGATAATAATAATGAAAATCTTTCTAAGTCAGCAATAGATATATTAAACCAACACTTACACTTAAATCTTAATGAACGTGACTTAAATAATGTATACAAAATTGGAAAACAAACTCAAAATAAACCTGTTGTGATAGAATTCATTTCGTATCAAACAAAAATCGAGGTGTTAAAAAATTGTACAAAACTAAAAGGGACAAACATAACCATCTCAGAAGTGCTAAACGTAGAAGAGAGAAAGAGAAACAAAATATTACGACACCATCTGAAAGAAGCCCGAACCAAAAATTTAAATGCATATATTAAAAAAAAACAAATTATATATAAACGAGGAGGAGTATACAGCTGAACAATTAACAGAGAGCGAACAAGACAATGATAAACATCAAGGAGAAGATGAGACGATAGTGAATAACACAAATAGTGCACCAGCCACTCCAACTATAAGGAAAAGAGATGAAGAAGAAATTGAATATGAAGACCAGTTTAATAACAAGCCAGAACCTAAAAAAATAAAAGTCCAAAATAAAACCACCAGTGCACAAATCTCAAGATCATCATCCAGGCTTGTAGAAAAAGACACAAAAAATACAAAAAATTCACCAAACCCAGCTAAACATCATGTTACCCCAAAGTAATATATAAATTGCTATCTATTCATTTATTACAGTTACTTTATATTATACATTGATCTTTAAAATTTTCTTTTACTTTAGTATTACTTTACCATAGTTTCGTCACTAACCATTTTAAATAAATTAAATATATGAAATATGTGTGTGTATGTATTTCTATAAGTATGTGAATGTAAATGTGATGTGTGTATATATATATTTTTATATTCTTACTAGCTCTTTCTATTGTCTTTAGTTAACAGGTATTAGAATAAACCATAATGAACCAATTTATAAGAAATTTTGAAATTTCAAAAATTGAGACAGAAACAGTTGCAAATTCCACTCAGGGAAATGAAATTTTAAAAATTAATAATAACTTCCTCAATTTTAAAATACTAAACAGTAACATCCGTAGTTTAGCAAAACATTTTGAAGAACTTGAGATTTTTCTTTCGCATTTTGATAAACCACTTGACTGTATTGTACTTACTGAAACGTGGAATATTGAAAACATAAATCTTTACAAAATTGAGGGCTATGATATTATATACAATAAAGGCCATTATAACCAAAATGACGGTATAGTGTTATATATCAAAAAAGATTTAATTTATAATTATCAAATTGATAAAATAAATAATGTTTCGGTTATTAATTTAAATATACAGTTATTAAATTTCACTATTAACATTATAGCAATATATAAATCACCCTCTATAAATTCCAGAGAATTCATAATAGATTTTTATCAGTATTTAAAGACAGTAAAAACAGGTGCAGATTATAAAATAATATTAGGTGACATCAATATAGACATTATAAAACAAAATGACATATCAAATGAATATCTAAATACTCTAAGTGAATATGAATATAAATCGACAATTAACAAATTTACCAGAATAGACGGAGAATCAAAATCATGTATTGATCACATTTTTATAAATTCTAAAGATCCAAATATAGATGAAAAAATTCTACCTTTTATAATAGAGTCAGGCATAACAGACCATTTTCCAGTAATGTTGCAAATAATACTAGGTGAAATGAAACAACAAACTAGTAAAAATAAATGTATTAAATATATAAATTACAAATCTTTAAAAAGGGAATTAGCTAACTGTGACTGGATTGACGTAATGACTGGGGAGGATCTGGACACCGAAACAAATAAATTCATTAATAAATTAACAACATTAATAAATAAGCACACAAGAACTTACAAAAAAAAAGATCACAAAAGGAAAGAGTGGATTACTAAAGGCATTATTGCATCAATAAATAAAAGAGAAATTTTGTATAAGAATCTAAAAAAAGATCCAAATAATAACGACTTAAAAAAAGAATATACGACTTACAGAAATAAACTAACAGATGTAATAAAAAAAACTAAATATAATTTCTATAAAAATGAGATCAAAAAAAGTCAAAATAACATGAAAACTCTGTGGGATACAGTAAATTACAAAATAAAAAATACAAACAAACGAGACAAAAACATATCACAATTAAAGAATGAGCAAAATGAAATTACCACAAATAAACAAGAAATGAGCAAAATTTTCAATAACAAATTTGTTAATGTGGGAAAAATTCTTGCCAATAAAATAAATCAGAACAAAAATTACAATGAAAAACGGAAAATAAATTTACATTCTATATTTCTATATCCCTGCACTGGCCCTGAAATACAAGAATATATACATAAGCTGAAAAATAAAAAAGCTCCGGGTGTCGATAAAATTAAATCCGAAACACTTAAAGAAATAGCACAATTTATTATCACGCCTTTAACTTACCTAATAAATAAATCTTTTAATACAGGTATTTGTCCAGAAAAATTTAAAGTGTCTATTGTAAAACCAATCTATAAAGGAGGAGACAAAATGGAGCCACTCAATTATAGACCGATATCTTTAATAACAAGTATAACGAAAATTTTTGAAATGGCATTAAAGGCACGAATATTGAAATTTCTAAACAAGTACGATATTTTGTCGCCACAACAATTTGGCTTTAGGCAGGGCAAATCGACTGAACACGCAATCACTATGCTTACAAAAGAAATCTATAAAGCTCTTGATAACTCGAAACCTTCGCTATGTTTGTTCTTAGACTTAGCGAAGGCATTCGATACAATAAGTCACACTTTGTTGTTGGAAAGTTTACAAGAGATAGGGATCAGAGGTATTGCACTTAAATTAATGTCGAGCTACTTAACAAATAGGAAACAATGTGTGGAAATCGATGACAACAGAAGTAATTTATTAACAATTGAGTATGGTGTACCGCAAGGCACCATACTTGGACCAATATTGTTTATTCTGTACCTGAATAACTTGTTTGAGATAAATACAGAAGGCATGATCATCAGCTTTGCTGATGATACCGCAATATTTTATGAAAGTGATTCCTGGGACAACTTAAGAGTAAAGGTACAGAATGATTTTACGAATATAAAACAGTGGTTTGATTATAAACTTCTCTCATTAAACTTTGAAAAAACGGTATATATACCATTTACTTCATACAATTCCACTTTGCCACTCTATCAATCCTTACAAATAACTGATGATCATAACAATAGCTTTTTAATATCTTCTAAGCTGCATACCAAATACTTAGGATTAACTATTGACTGTCATCTTAGATGGGATAAACAAATAACGTACATTACTGAAAAATTAAGAATGCATATACACCTATTCAAATTTCTGAAAAAAATTTTAGATATTAAACATTTAAAAATAATATATATGGCCCTCGTGGAACCCCACATTAGATACGGTATAATAGGGTGGGGAGGTGTAATGAACGTATATTTAAAAAAATTAGAAATAACCCAAAAAAGAATTATTAAAATCATATATGGCAAAGAACCTAACTATCCTACTGATTCATTATACAGAGAAACGTCAATTATGGATCCACAACAACTATTTTTCTTAAATTTGTCACTTTTGCAGCATTCTGAAACTAAAATAATTTTACAGCATGAATATAACACCAGAAATAGAAGTAATCTTATACCTGCTAAACAAATGTATAAAACCATTGGGCAACGTTCTCACATATTCCTTGCACCAAAAGCATTTAACTTTATACCTGAAACATTAAAGAGCACTATAAATCATAAATTATTTAAAAAAAAATTAAAAAGGTTTATTTTGGAAACTCCTAGAATTGAAATACACAATTTATTAAACTTACAAAATACAATGTAGTTTTTTTAAAATGGGGGAAGAGAAAAAAAGAGGGAAAAAAAAAAAAATACCAAATGTAAAATTAATGTATTCGACTTACCATTTCTTGAGTGTAATAACCATCCGTGTCTCGTCCATTCATTGATAAAAAAAAAAAAAAAAAAAAAAAAAAAAAGTAAATTTACTTATTAATGTTATTATGACATAAATTATAAAGTATCATAATTATCTGCACATATTTAAATATGTTTTTCTGTTGAAATTGCTTTTCAAAATGTACACAATATTACCATAAGCTTTTTCATTGGTTTTGCTAAAAAATTAAAAATGATAACGAACGTTTTATTTATATTGTGTATCTAAAAAAAAAATTTATGTCTGAATTAAAAAAAAAAAAAATTGCTATATTGACAAAAAAATATATATATACCTAATGATAATAATATTAAAATATATTAAATAAAAAAGTATCAATAGCAATTTAGGTTTAGCTATAGTCTGCTCCGGTTAGCCGTTGGGTTCGGTTCGGGTCCGTGCTCTTGCTTGGTTGTCAGATGTTGACATTTTTTTTGGCATTTTGACGGCGGCTCGTGGGCGGTGCGGTCAAGAATCGGACCCGGCTGCTAACTGGAACAGACCTGCATTTTACATTTACTGTTTTGTTACGTTGTAATGTTATGTTACGTTATGTTCTTATTATGTTATGTTGTAAAAATTGGCTATTACCCAAAAACTAAATTGCCTCTTTATTTTTACATATAATATTGTTTATATTAAATAAGTAGGTTTCACTCACGAACAGTTATATTTATAACTATGTGAGGTCTATCTACTCTAAGTTTGTTATTACCAATCTATGTTTATATTTATATTTTTTTTATTTATATTTTTACTTGTTTATTTATCTAGTCCCACGCACAAATATCTACTTAGATATTTATTGTGGTGTATTATGTTTATTACGGCAAAGTTGCAATATTTTGTAATTAATGTGTAAATTCAAATTGTATATATTTGCTTGGATAATAAACATTATTATTATTATTATTATAATTGTTCAAACAAAAGTCGTAGTTATCTTTATTTCCTACAATATTGGCAGTAACTAATATTAGGGTAGAATTAATAGGAGAAGATAATCGAGAAAAACTGGTTTTAACCCGCACTTTTCCAAGATGACGGCCATAATTCGTGATAGTATTAATGAAAGAGAAAAATTGTTCAAACAAGTCGTAGCTTTTTTGTTCCCTCCAATATTGGTATTAACTAATTTTAGGTTAGATTTGATAGGAGAGAAGATAATCAAGTAGAATCACCAGCATTTCTCCAGGATGACCGCTGTAACTTTTGAATAATGTCAGAGAAAAATTGTTCAAACAAAAGTCGTAGTTATCTTTATTTCCTACAATATTGGCAGTAACTAATAGGGTAGAATTAATAGGAGAAGATAATCGAGAAAAACTGGTTTTAACCCGCACTTTTCCAAGATGACGGCCATAATTCGTGATAGTATTAATGAAAGAGAAAAATTGTTCAAACAAGTCGTAGCTTTTTTGTTCCGTACAATATTGGTATTAACTAATTTTAGGGTAGAATTGATAGGAGAGAAGATAATCAAGTAGAATCACCAGCATTTCTCCAGGATGACCGCTGTAACTTTTGAATAATGTCAGAGAAAAATTGTTCAAACAAAAGTCGTAGTTATCTTTATTTCCTACAATATTGGCAGTAACTAATATTAGGGTAGAATTAATAGGAAAGAAGATAATCGAGATAACCGTTACTTTTTGAAGATGACCACTGTAATTCCTAAAGTATTAACGAAAGAAAAAAATTGTTGAAACAAAAGTCGTAGCTTTTTTATGCCCTACAATTTTAGTATTAACTAATTTTAGGGTAGAATTAATCGGAAAGACGATAATCGATTAAAACCCTCACTTTTCCAAGTTCTAAATGCGACTGTTATGTTTCTCTTATTTCCAGTCAAAGGCTAATTTATTTTGAATAAGAAAAAGAGTAACGAGACACAAATCGTGCACTCAGATCAAACCCAAAGATAATTGAAGTGATCGAGGGGGTAATTTTAGATGTGCTAGGATTAGAGACTATCAAAAGACGTTGGACGTTATCGAGGATATTGAATCATTAAATCATTAATCATCGAGAACACGCCGGCGAATTAAGAAGCTATTCCCACAAAATTGAGTTCGATGCATCATGTGTAGACAAGATATGAAGTCTTATCGATCGGCCCTTGATGAGCTGGTGACGCTGGGCCACGCTAGAACAAAGTATTTTGGTTAAGTGGAGAAAGTTGAAATATTTTAGAAAATAAAGTCTGTTAAGCATAAGCAAAACTGAACGAGATTTCCCTTAACTTGAATTATTGAAGGTACAAATCAGGGGTGAATACTGCTGAACAGTATGAGAACAAGGTAATGTCCCGAGAAAAGGTTAGTATAAAAAAAACACTCAACAAATGCACATACCGTAAAAGAGTTACAAATTTATATAATCGCATGCGTAATGCTTGCTGGCGATGAATAACAGTTTTTGGATAGAAAAAAACCACTACAAGGATTTTAAACTAGCAAAATATGCAAACCAGCCATTAATTTTGGACGTTTTAAACCGAACCGTGTTATTTTTTTTTTCGCCTCGCGCGTACAAGCATAAATTATAATAACCTCGTTTATAAGCTCTTGTAATTTCGTATAGTCCGCTGAGTAGAACGAGTTTGCCATTAGTTTTTGTTAGCGATGGTCCACATGTTAACGACCGGACACTGCCCTGGTCCAAAAGAGAAGAAAAAAAATTTTCCTCCACCTACATTAAATCAGACGTCGCGTCTCGTATTATCTGATAATCAAAATTGTAACTAACAAAGTATTTAAGTGTACGTGCGAATCGCAAAAAATTATAATAATAAATTGAAGCTTAAATTCAGAATATTAACAAGTAATTGTTTACCTCATTCTGGGGAGGGGGGAATGTTACGCACAAACAGACTTATAAAAATCAAACAATCCAGAATCGACTATGCGCAAATTTACAGGAAATCCCAAATAATGGCTGATTTCCAAATTTTGCAGACTGCTGCGAACGACATAAAAGCTTATTTAGCAATATTCTATTTCATGAAGGGCAATGAATTTTACGAGACTTAAATCCCTGTATTAAAAAATGGACTAGAATCACCATTATTACGGAAATACCGGCAATAAACTTCTTTAAATATCCTTATCGTCCTCTCAATGAAAATCTTATTTGCAGAAGCCTTAATTACTGGCAAATCATCCTGTGACATAAAAATTACGTTAAGCACAACGGCAAATATTTAATAATCATAAAGGTATTTGCGAGGTACAAACGGATCTGCAAAAATCTAGGAAAATATAAAACAAGCGTAGAAAAATATAAATATGCCATAAAATTCCGAGAACTTATCTCCCAGTGTGTTATATTACCTATTCATAGTCACGTTTCGCGAAGGAAATATAAATTGTTGTTTTTTATTGTGCTTATCTGATATTAGACACATAAACTTAATATTAAGGCAAACACGATAGGGGAACTCACAATAGGAGTACTGTGGCGGAGTGGATTTGGATAACAAATGGTAGGTGCGGACTTATTCACGTATATGACGACTGTGTTCAGTGTTTGCCGAAATAATATTTGGTAACGTCTCTCTGTCGAGTTTTAAAATATATACATGAAAAAATCTGTATATACTCGTAATTGTCGTCTGCAAGTATTAATTTACATGAGCTACTTCGTTGCTTTCTAAACCTTAATAGTAACCCCAATATTTATAGACTGATATCTAGAAAGACCCTAAAAAACAAACGAGAACGCAAGTGCATTGATGTATTTAACTGATGGACACAAAACATTCCATGACATAATTTTCAGTAACAATTTTATTGGATATAAAATTCGTTTTCAGTACTACCAATTTGGATAGTCCCCTAATATTTATAGGCTGCAATCTAGAAGGACCCTAATGAACAAACGAGAACTGCAATATTTTATTAAATAGATCTTTAGTGGCAATATTATATAAAAATTATTGTTTTCAGTACTACCAGATTAAATATTCATTACTTTCTGCCTTAGAAATGCCCCTAATATTTATAGGCTGCAATCTAGAAGGACCCTAATAAACAAAGAAGTGCAATATTTTGTGAAATAGATTTTTCGTGAGAATAATATATAACACTGATTGTTTTCAGTACCACCAGATTAAATATTCATTACTAGAAATGCCCCCAATATTTATAGACTGCAATTTAGAAGGACCCTAATAAACAAACGAGAAATGCAATATTTTATTAAATTGATTTTTAGTGGCAATATTATATAAAAATTATTGTTTTGAGTACTACCAGGTTAAATACTTATTACTTTCTGCCTTAGAAATGCCCCTAATATTTATAGGCTGCAATCTAGAAACACCCTAATAAACAAAGGAGAAGTGCAATATTTTGTGAAATTGATTTTTCGTGGCAATAATATATAAAAATGATTGTTTTCAGTATCACCAGATTAAATATTCATTACTAGAAATGCTCCCAATATTTATAGAGTGCAATCTAGAAGAACCCTAATAGACAAACGAGAAGTGCAATATTTTATTAGATTTATTTTTAGTGGCAATATTATATAAAAATTATAGTTTTCAGTACTACCAGATTAAATACTCATTACTTTCTGCCTTAGAAATGCCCCTAATATTTATAGGCTGCAATCTAGAAGGCCCCTAATAAACAAAGGAGAAGTGCAATATTTTGCGAAATTGATTTTTCGTGGCAATAATATATAATAATGATTGTTTTCAGTACCACCAGATTAAATATTCATTACTAGAAATGCCCCCAATATTTATAGAGTGCAATCTAGAAGGACCCTAATAAACAAACGAGAAGTGCAATATTTTATTAGATTTATTTTTAGTGGCAATATTATATAAAAATTATTGTTTTCAGTACTACCAGATTAAATATTCATTACTTTCTGCCTTAGAAATGCCCCTAATATTTATAGGCTGCAATCTAGAAGGACCCTAATAAACAAAGAAGTGCAATATTTTGTGAAATAGATTTTTCGTGAGAATAATATATAACACTGATTGTTTTCAGTACCACCAGATTAAATATTCATTACTAGAAATGCCCCCAATATTTATAGACTGCAATCTAGAAGGACCCTAATAAACAAACGAGAGTACAAGTGAGAGTACAAGTGTGTAAATAGATGAAAACAAAACAACCCATGGCATATAAGTTTAGATATGCATTTATATGATTTTCACATTCTGCACTAAAAACACCCCCAATATTTATAGACTGTAATCTAAAAGGACCCTAATAAACAAAAGAGGGATACAAGTGCAATATTTTATTAAATTGATTTTTAGTGGTATTATATAGAAAGGATTGTTTTCAGTACTACCATATTGGATATTCATTTATATGATCTTTACTTTCTACCTTAGAAAAGCCCCCAATAATTTTGTATCTAAATACTCTTTGCCAGTACTACTAATTTGGACATACATTTATATGAGCTGTTGCTTTGCTTTTTGCCTTAGAAATACCCCCCAATATTTATAGACTGCAATCTAGAAGGACCCCAATACACAGACGAGGGATACAAGTGCAATATTTTATTAAATTGATTTTTAGTGGTAATAATATATAGAAAAGATTGTTTTCAGTACTACCAGATGGGATATTCATTTATATGATCTTTACTTTCTGCCTTACAAAAACCCCCAATAATTTTATATCTAAATACTCTTTGCCAGTACTACTAATTGGGACAAAAATTTATACGAGCTATTACCTTGCTTCCTGCATTAGAAAGGCCCCCAATGTTTATAGATTGCAATCTAGAAGGACCCTAATAAACAAACGAGTAAAACAAGTGCAATGCGACCCCAAAATTTATAGGCTGCAATATTGCAATACTTCTGGGAATAAATATTCCGTGAGATTGATGAGAAGTATCTTATGGAATATTAAGTTAAACAAAAATCTAAAATATCTTTCGATGGCACTTCGCAGGAGTTCCTGTGCTTATCTGAAACTTATGTAAGATGGTGTATAACTCGGTGAATACTAATGCCTCTGTTCAATATTCATATTATGGAAAATGTGAGCCATATTCCAAGAAGGAGTAGGTGATACATACCGGAATAAAAACCAGTAAGTAGGCGATAAAGTTATTTATAGCACCCGATTTCCATATGATGATACTTTATAAATTAACCAACATTTTTCTATTGTGACGCAAGGAGCAAAGCTCACCGGAGTAATTTCTTCATACGATCATCGGTGTTGAGGGTGACATGACTCAGATCGCCGAAGAAGGCGAATTTTTGAGGGAGATAAGCTAAAAATGGCTCACAGTTAATAAAACTTGGTATTCAAGAAAAAACTAGTATTGTTTCTTGGGATGTACACAAACGCACAAAGGGGCGCTGCAACGGATATCCCGCCATGTCAGTTCGCACGCCGTAGATTTACGATTGTACCTGCTGTAACTAGAGGCGCTCTTTTCACAGCATGCGGTGCCAGATTAGCTTTCCCAGCGTGAAATTTTTTCACACAAAGACAAAACCTTTTTGCAAGGCAAATTTTTGCGAAGTCCACAACAATTGAAGAACCCACTCTATAGGCCTCCTTGGATCTATTCGAGTTGTGATTTGAACTGTGATTGTATACCAATATTGTACTGGATGACATTTGAATGCATGAAAAATGTCAACATGCTCCTGCAGCGAGCAGATTGCGAGCTAGAGACCCAGATGAATTATAAACCTGGCACAGGACCGTACTACATTTTTTTTTAATTGACATATTTCAGGATGAATAATCACGTGTTAAACAGGGAAGTTAAATTCGACACTCTTAGTCTAACGGGCTCATACGAGCTAAACTGTTTGGAGCTGCTCCTAATTATTATAATATAAAATTTAATTGTTCTTACCTTTGTGGGCCGTGTGGAAGGCATTCCCCGAGGTCTGCTGGAACTGACCTGAGGCGAAACGACCTATCGTGCTCGCGTGCGAGTACAAAGCACTTCCAAAAGTCGGTCCCCCGGGGAAAAGCGAATAAACTCCGTACTTGCTGAGACCTAGAAAAAACGGAACAGTCGATTAGGCTTTCGTGATATATTTTATGGACGAAATTTTTGTTTATTTATTATACTTTGTTTATATTTTTTATATATATAATACTCTTATTATGGTAATTTCGTGATTTATTACTCATCGATACACAGTGTTCGCGTGAAACTAACCTTGTCCCATAAAAATAAAACATACGGTCTATACAGTTGAATAATTAGATGAAAATAATCTGTTAAAACAACTACTTTTCATAACTAATGTTATAAAACATTGAATCACATCGTCGTTTTTTGGATTGCTCCATTATCTAATTTATTAGGTGTTAGTAGGAGCTATTTATATAAAGCGAGACTTTGTTGCAAGTTAAACAAATTATTCGTGTCAAAAATTTATCTACTAGCAGTCGGCGAAGTATTTTAATAATTCATCTTCCACTTTTATTATTAAAGAGGAAGCCACCTGCATATTGAAGGCAGTCGCAGATTATGACACCCTATATTTGCAAAAATATAGCCTCTTCGCACGACTCTCATCCATTATTGATAAACGTACGCGTTCCATCGCTTACGCCTATATTTGGAACAAAATATCATGTTACAAACGAGTCTTTATTGACTATATTTGCGTAAAATTAAGCTAAAATATTAACCGAAAACAAAGGTAGTGAAAAAATAAATAAGTTGCATTTACATTACAAATCTAACGTTGCATTTGCATTACAAAATTTACGTTGCATTTACATTACAAATCTAATGAAGCATATACGTTAAAATTAAGCTAAAATATTAACCGAGAACAAAGGTAGTGAAAAAATAAATAAGTTGCATTTACATTACAAATCTAACCTTGCATTTGCATTACAAAATTTACGTTGCATTTACATTACAAATCTAATGAAGCATATACGTTACAAATGAAACATTGGATTTACACGGCAAATTTAATTTTACAAATGTAACGTTGCATTTACAGTACAAATGTAACATTGCATTTACATCACAAATTTAATGTTGCTTTTACATTACAAATTCAACTTTGCATTTGCATTACTTTAAGGTTGCTTTTACATTACAAATCTAGCATTGCATTTACATGACAAATTTAACGTTGCATTTACATTACAAATATAACGTTGCATTCACATGACAAATTTAGCGTTGTTTTTCCATTACAAATGTAACGTTGCATATACATTATAAATCTTACGTTGCACTTAAATCACAAATCAAAGGTTACATTTACATTACAAATGTAACGTCGCATTTACATTACTTGCACCAATTCCTGCTTGAAAAGTGTCCTACCATACCAAAGCCACCTAACTCACACAAAGTGGTTTTTTTATTCCTTTGTCGACTCCAGACGCCGATTCTGATATCATTAGGAGATACTCGAAAAAAATTGTATGAATGAACGTTTTCGTCTTAATGGATCAATAAACTGGCAGACTAGCCGACTTTCAACGTATGCCATATTTAGAAATCTACTTGGATTATGGGCTAATGTCTCTTAAAGAGTCGTCAACACTAGACACCGCCTGTGTGTAAGTTGTGTGTAAGTTTCATGTTGGTTCGTGCCGTTTTCTGATGGCGTTATTGCGTGCACGCCGTTATTAAATATTTTAAAACAAATCGATAACCCTATTTACCGTAACCTTAAAACAACAATTTAATGCGAGAACGGTGTACTTCGTAATTTAGAATATTATATGCGGAGACGGGACAAGCAGGCGTACATGCACGTACAACATGTTATCTAGTAAACGCTGGCAAAATCCTTAACAATAATCAATCGAATTCACTGGATTATAGAAATTGTAGCGATGATCAGGAAGCTGGCCCCATATTTTATTTATACGGCAACAGAAGTAGAGTGAGAAGCAATCACTGCTGAAAATATACGTAATTATGAATAAATCGACAGGTGCACAGTAGACTGACCTGAATGTAAAAACGTTCAGTGTCACAACGCCGTAAGAAACAATCAGAGCTGAAAATATTCGCAAAATTGCTCACGAGATAACACACTTGATTGTAAATAAATCGACAGGTACACAGATGACAGCAGACTGACCTGAAGTAAGGAAAATTTCGTGTTAAATTTGACATTTTCTTGGATTTCAGCGCCGGAGGATTCAACGACGCAATAAAATATTGACTGACTCATGAGATTCTCATTCCCTCGCATCATCGCGATGAGAAACAATCGCCTTGATAAACTTTAATTATATCCATGACGAAAGCTACTCGAACGTAAACTGACGGAATATCAAAAGAGCTGAATAGACGACCGTCTCGTCGAAAAACGATATGTGTAGCTAATTGATAGCTCCTTTGTGGGGACACAGCGTTATTTGTATATTCACCCCGACGGTAGTGAAGAATGGATTCGTTGACAGACCTTCGGGTTTGTTTATATGTGCGAGGAGGGTGGCAGACAACAGAGGCGCCGATTCAGGAGATGCAGCCTCAACTGTTTTTGGATCCTAGACGAAGCTAATAACGTCGTATTTATTCACTGGTTACGACTAACTAAATTATAAATAAATCGACAGGTGCACAGATGACAGACTGACCTAAATGTAAAGATGTTGATAAAATGGACCAACTGTCCAAATTAATCCATATCTGTGTTTGTCATCTACAGTTTACATTTTAATTTTTTTATTTTCTTCTCAATTTCGCGTGGCGCGAGAAGGGCCTACGCGGATGCCATCCGTAAGACATTACCGCCAACCGTCTCCGTGCAGATCGATCGCAAAAACTGTTTCGGAGCGAAGCAATTCGAGCTTAGGCAGGGTAATATTCATGAGCTGCGCATAAATAATTTATAGTGTCGCATGTGTGGGTGACACTTGCCAACTACATCATATCCTTGTCTGAGCGAATGGGCTACAAGTTGAATTTAATGAGTTCGAGTTTCATGCTATCTTCTCCGCGCGGTGTCATTATGTCACAAGGCGCGGTCTCATGTGTGGAAAAGTCCAAAATTGTCGAGGAGTAATCGCGAAATATGCCCCGTATGTATTCACAAAATATAATGTGGAGATATACGCCAAATCTATGGTCGATATATATAAAACTTCCGTAAGATTACTCGAGATAACGCTTATATAAAAATTAATCGACAGGTGCACAGATGACAGGCTGTAGACTGACCTGAATGTAAAGACGTTGATAAAATAGGTTAATATACGTTTCCTCCACCCTTGACTAGAGGATATCGCATAATTGCGCGAACTCGAAATTATTGGGAACGACATTGCGTGCGTATTCGCAATATTACTAAATCACGATAACACGCTTAATTATAAATAAATCGACAGATGCACAGATGATCCGACCTGAATGTGAAGACGGTGATGAAACAGATTTAGGCATTATTTGCGACTCCTATTGCTTATTCTTTCATATAGAATTCAAGTAAAATGGAGTTTCAGTTGAAAAAAGCCTAAATTGTATTGTGTACGCTAAAGTACGGCTGTGCAAACATGAATCTAAAAGGAATAAATTCTAACCTGTCAATCACAAAATCCACAATGGATCGAGTGAAATTTAAAACACATCATGATTGATGGGACCGAGATATTTATTTAATTTCACAATCTAATAGTCGATCATGTTTTAAAAGCGTTACAACCCAGCAGAGGTATTTTTGTTGCAGCAAAATTAAGATCGACTGGAGCTTTGCAAAAGCGCCCTCCCCCTTAATGAACTGCATCGGGATTATGAGACACTCCAGTTTAATCCGGGGTGAAATTCTGAACGGAGCATTATTAATGACACGTCATCAAGTTTAATATATTTTTCAGGTTAACACGTTAATTAATCCGTTTCTTCTCTCCTAAGAGCCTTTTTGCGCGGCGCGTTAGCTTAATAAAAAATATGAGTGACAGTTAAACTTTTACTGCCGCTGGGCCAAGGGTTTACGATTCGCGCTTAGCGAATAAGCTCCCAAATTATGTGCCACAACAAACATATATATTTAATATTACTTTATGCTATATGATGAGTTTGCCAAGATAGATTATTACAAATCGCTAACCCAAGCATAGATATCGAAGAGCTCACAGACATGGTCATGAGTCTGGTCCATATTTTTTTTAGCAATAAGGATACGATGAATTAGTACATCGGAATAAAACTATTTTAACCACATTCTGTAATGATAGTAGAGTCCGAATTAATCGAGTTGGTCCGTCAACATCTGAAGGTGTAAACCAACTAGATTGATTGGTCTCTGAAACGACGAGCTTACACGATCGCAGCGGCAACAGCAAAACTGTGCAAAGATGGCACAAAACTCATTTTTTCTAGCCAGCAAGTCGTTAATGTGAAGCAGGAACAAACTGGGCCACAAAACGGACCCTTGTGGAACACCCAATTATAACGTGCAATGAACGGTTTCTATCAATGATAACTACGTTTCGTTGTGTACTCACCATCAGCGGAGAAGCTCGTTGCGGTGGGTGCTGGTGCCGGGGCCAGGGGCCAGAGTCCCCTCTGGGATGGCCCACCCGGCCCAGCAGGGCTTCCTAGCATCGTCAAATACAGCCCTTCTCCCTATGAACAGGTAGTCTGCAAGAGAAAACAAATGATTAGTTACGGACGAGTCTTGAGAGAGAGATAAAGTTGTTGAGAACCTTTTAGAAATCGAGCAATAATTCGAGTATTGGGTTACTGCGGGGAAAAAATTAAATTGGATTTCAAAACTGAGGCAGGCCTACGTAAGAGTCGCGGCTTTTAAAAAGAAACATTGGCTGCGTTGTTGCGAGCCCGATTATTATCAGCGAATGGAATAAAACTCGAGTGAAAGTGGATACTGATATTATCTACTCGATCCATAATTACGAATTGTAGAAATGGAATTATCTGTATAGGTATTGATAACGCGCCATTTACTTTACAACTTTGTTGTGGCACCTGTTATTCAAATGAGTGGCGCACAAACTTTTTGATACGTAAACGTACCGAAGTGCTCATTTGTGAAAACTTTGGTTTATAAATGTCATATTTTTTAGGTCTTCCTTTTCTGTTTCTAAATCTAACAGAAATGTGTAAAAATATGGTCACGAGGACTTGAGAACGCAAGAAATAGACCTGAAACAGACAATCTAATAATGCAATTTTATTGTAATTAAATATTTTATTGAAGAATTTCAAAATAGAGAATAGGTAGAAACAAATTGAAAACACACCGCAACTAACTAGTTACACCAAGCAATAGCACGCTAAAACGTTATTTATTATGTCTCGTTTATACATTTCTCTTAGATTTAGAGGCAGAAAAAAAAAGAGAACTATGAAGAAAGAGAAAACTTGAAAAATGTTTATCTCTCATGTTCATGCAGTTGTTTAGCAAGAGAGCTTTGCCTGAAATCTAATAAAGTAATCGTACTTAAACATTTTATTAAACAAAGAACATCAGAGCAATGGATAAGAAGAAGGCGAGGCAGAAAAACAAAAAAAAAAACACTAAAAGCAATATTAGTAACGAGTATCTCTACCACGGCAATAAATTTTATTGTGTTATTTATTATTTCATGTTTCTATACATTTCTGTTACATTGAGAAGCAGAAAAAAACTATGTAGGTAGAAAAAAACTAGGAAGAAAGAGACAACTTGAAAACTTATCTCTCATGTTCACACAGTAGGATAGAATACAAGAAAGCTTCTTCTGAAACGAAACTACTCAATACTGCATTCGTAATTAAACATTTTATCAAGTAAAGAGCAACACAACAATGAACAGGCAGAAAAGCATTTAAAAAATATACTGAAAGGCAACATTAGTAACGAGCGTGTCTACCACGGCACTACATGTTAATACGGTATGTATTATTTCACGTTTCCATACATTTCTCTTACATTGGAAAGCAGAAAAAAACAGGTAGAAAGAGCAAACTAGGCAGAAAGAGAAAACTTGAAAAATGTTTATCTCTCATGTTCATGCAGTTGTTTAAAATGCAAGAGAGCTTTGCCTGAAATCTAATAACGCAATCGTACTTAAACATTTTATTGAATAAAGAATATCAGAGCAATGAATAAGCAGAAAACGAGGCTGAAATTAAAAAAAACACTAAAAGCAACATTAGTAACGAGTGTTTCTACCACGGGACTGAATGCTAATGCGATATTTATTATTTCCGGCTTTTATAAATTTTTCTTACGTCTTAAAACAAAAAACTAGGCAGAAAAAAAACTAGGAAGAAAGAGAAACTTGAAAATGTTGTACTTATCTCTCATGTTCCCACAGTAGCTTAAAATACAAGAAAGTTTTTTCTGAAATGAAACAACCCAATAATGCTTTAGTAATTAAATATTTTATCAAGTAAAGAGCATCACAATAATGAATAGGCAGAAAAGCATTTAAAAACTGTACTGAAAGGCAACATTAGAAAGAAGCGTTTCTACCACAGGACTGAATGTTAATACGTTATTTATTTTTTATTTCACGTTCCTACATATTTCTCTTACATTCAGAAGCAGAAAAGAACTAGGTAGAAAAGAAAACTAGGTAGAAAGAGAAAACTTGAAACCTTGCATCTCTCATGTTCACACAGTAGCATCGAAGACAAGAAAGCTATTTTCCGTATTATTTATTGTTACACACTTTTACACATTTCTCATAGAAACATAGAAAGAGAAGAAATCTAAGAAAAAAAATATGCATCTCTCATGTTCACTTAAGAACTGAATGAACATCTAAATTACGCATAAGCAAAAAATACACATAAACTTAACCATTATTTTCACAACGAGAGTTAACGTTCATGCTTTATTTATTTTTTCATATTTCCATACATTTCTCTTAGAATCAGAAACATAGAAAAAGAAAGCTGAAAAAAGTGCATCACTTACGTATTCGTAGCTGAACATTTTATCGTCTAAGCAAAAAATAAACAAAACCCCCAAAAAATACACTAAAATGTAAGGGTAATGTAACATTTCTCTTACATTAAGGAGAAAGAGAACTAGGTAGAAAAAGAAAACCAGGAAAAAAGCGAAAAATTTGTATCTCTCATGTTCATGTAATAGTTTAAAACGCACGAGAGCTTTGCCTGAAATCTAATGATGCAATTGTTATTAAACATTATCAGATAAGTTATCAGAGTAATGAATAAGCGGAAAAACATTACTAGGTAGAAAAAGAAGACTAGGAAGAAAGAGAAAACTTGAAAACGTTGTATCTCTCATGTTCACACAGTATCTTAGAAATACAATACAATACAAAACAACCCTAATGCATTCGTGATTTAACATTTTATTAAGTCAAAGAGCATCAGAACAATGAATAGGCAGAAAAAGATTAAAAAAATATATTAAAATGCAACATGAGAGTAACGAGCGTTTCTACCACGAGCACTGAATGTTATACGTTTCTATGCATTTCTCTTACATTGAGAAGTAGACAAACACTAGGTAGAAAAGAAAATTAGGAAGAAAGAGATAACTTGAAAACGTTGTATCTCTCATGTTTATGCAGTAGCTAAGAACACAAGAAAGCTCTTTCTGAAATGATTGATGATTTTATTAAAATTAGCAACGAATGTTTTATTAATATTAGCCACGGATGTTTCTACTATGGGATTGAATGCTAATGTAAAAAGAAGAAAACTAAGAAGAAAGAGAAAATATGCGTCTCTCATGTTCACGTAAGAATTTAAATGAAAATCTAAATTACGCATATGCGCCACTAGATTTAAGACCATATATTATTTCATGTTTTATATTTTAAGACATTTTTCTTAAAAACAGAAAACTAAGAGAAGAAAACTAGGAAGGAAGAGAAAAATGGGCATCTCTCATGTTTACTCAGGACATTAAAACGAAAGAGAACTTTTGAAATGAAACAAACTAATGTTTTGTTCGTTACTAATCATTGGAAAAAGCTGAGAAAAAATATAAAGCTAGGAAGAAAAAGAAAAAACGTGCATCTCTCATGTTTACACAAGACTTTAAAACACAGTAATTTTGGAGGTACTTAATACTTAACGTACACGTCTCATAGAAATAGAAAAAGAAAACTAAGGAGAAATAGAAAACTAGTAAGAAAGAAAAAAACGTGCATCTCTCATGTTTACTTAGGAGTTTCCAAAAAGAGAAAGCTCCTACTGGAATGAAACAACCTAATAGTGTATTCGTCTAAACATTTTATCAAAGAACAGTCAAACAAAGAATGAACAGAAAGAAAATTAAAAAAAAAATTGCATCTCTCTTAACTAATGATACAGAGCTATTATAAGTAAATGAACTGATACCGCTCAGCTAATAGGTTGCCTCAGACAGTTGTCTTTATGTTGTCACATTAAAGTCAAGTAAATTAGGTGGTAAACTACCGAGGCCAGTGTTTTATGATTTCGGTACAAAACCGGAGCACGAACTACTTTTTCGCAAAAATTTTGACTCTTCGAAAGCAATTGCGCATCAGACTGACATGAACTAGCCAATAAGAATTCAAAAAAAAATGAAATTTTCAAATAATAAACGTAAGTGCTTGTGTGTGTAACAGCCGAGCACGAAGTTGCATGTGGATTCCGCATAGGAATGAACATTTGCGTCTATCTGCGGTTGGGAAACTCAAAACCAGCAACAATACCATCTGAGATTCCTCTCTAGCTCGCTGTCCCCGGTTTGGACCGCCCCACGCCTCGCCAGTCGTCCGACCCGCTCTAATGTTACGTAATTTATGGGAAACCGTGAGCAAAAATTACCAACGACTAGCGACGGCTCTCCTCCAAAAGCTGCTGCATGATAATCGATGAACAGCGCTTTGTTTTTGTTAAGCGCGCTGTTTTAATTTTATTTCCATGATCCGCGAGGTGTGTTCCGAGGAAGATTGATGTAGACGAGTCGTGTACGAGTATTTTGAAAGTGAAATCGAACGAGTGTTTTTACCACGTCCCCATCGGCGCGATGCAATTTGAAAGGTAAAGAAAACAGCCCAGAGGAGTTTTCAACTGAAGTTAATTAACGATATTGAAGCATTTACGCGGATTTGGAGAGACAAATAAAAGAGGCAAGTTATTCATTGTTTGGATGTTCCTTAATAAAATACATTATTAGGTTGTTTCATTCCAGCAGAAGCTTTCTCTCTTTGGAAACTCCTAAGTAAACATGAGAGATGTACGTTTTTTCTTTCTTCCTAGTTTTCTACTTCTTCTCAGATTTCATGGGATGTTCTTTAATAAAACAATTTCTTGCTCTAAAGTCTTGAATAAACATGAGAGCTGCACGTTTTTTGTCTTTCCTCCAAGTTTTCTATTTCTTCTCAGCTTTCTCTTTATATTTTTATAATTCCAAGAGACACGTGTAAAAAAAGTTTTATTGTTCGGATGGTCTTTAGTAAACGGTGCAGTTACCAGTACAGGTCGTTTCATTTCAAAGGTTCTCTTTCGTTTCAAAGTTCTGAGTAAACATGAGAGATGTCCATTTTTCTCTTTTTTCCTAGTTTTCCTTTTCTTCTCAGATTTCATTGGGATGTTCTTTAATAAAATAATTAGTAACCAAAATTTCTTGCTCTAAAGTCTTGAGTAAATATGAGAGCTGCACATGTTTTGTCTTTCTTCCAAGTTTTCTATTCCTTCTCAGCTTTCTCTTTATATTTTTATGATTCCAAGAGAACGTGTAAATAAAAGTTTTATTGTTTGGATGTTCTTTAGTAAACGGTGCAGTTACCAGTACAGGTCGTTTCATTTCAAAGGTTCTCTTTCGTTTTAATGTTCTGAGTAAACATGAGAGATGCCCATTTTCTCTTTTTTCCTAGTTTTCCTTTTCTTCTCAGATTTCATTGGGATGTTCTTTAATAAAATAATTAGTAACCAAAATTTCTTGCTCTAAAGTCTTGAGTAAATATGAGAGCTGCACATGTTTTGTCTTTCTTCCAAGTTTTCTATTCCTTCTCAGCTTTCTCTTTATATTTTTATGATTCCAAGAGAACGTGTAAATAAAAGTTTTATTGTTTGGATGTTCTTTAGTAAACGGTGCAGTTACCAGTACAGGTCGTTTCATTTCAAAGGTTCTCTTTCGTTTCAAAGTTCTGAGTAAACATGAGAGATGTCCATTTTTCTCTTTTTTCCTAGTTTTCCTTTTCTTCTCAGATTTCATTGGGATGTTCTTTAATAAAATAATTAGTAACCAAAATTTCTTGCTCTAAAGTCTTGAGTAAATATGAGAGCTGCACATGTTTTGTCTTTCTTCCAAGTTTTCTATTCCTTCTCAGCTTTCTCTTTATATTTTTATGATTCCAAGAGAACGTGTAAATAAAAGTTTTATTGTTTGGATGTTCTTTAGTAAACGGTGCAGTTACCAGTACAGGTCGTTTCATTTCAAAGGTTCTCTTTCGTTTTAATGTTCTGAGTAAACATGAGAGATGCCCATTTTCTCTTTTTTCCTAGTTTTCCTTTTCTTCTCAGATTTCATTGGGATGTTCTTTAATAAAATAATTAGTAACCAAAATTTCTTGCTCTAAAGTCTTGAGTAAATATGAGAGCTGCACATGTTTTGTCTTTCTTCCAAGTTTTCTATTCCTTCTCAGCTTTCTCTTTATATTTTTATGATTCCAAGAGAACGTGTAAATAAAAGTTTTATTGTTTGGATGTTCTTTAGTAAACGGTGCAGTTACCAGTACAGGTCGTTTCATTTCAAAGGTTCTCTTTCGTTTTAATGTTCTGAGTAAACATGAGAGATGCCCATTTTCTCTTTTCTCCTAGTTTTCTATTTCTTCTCAGATTTCATTGGGATGTTCTTTAATAAAACAATTAGTAACCAAAATTTCTTGCTTTAAAGTCTTGAGTAAACATGAGAGCTGCGCGTTTCTTGTCTTTCTTCCAAGTTTTCTATTTCTTCTCAGCTTTCTCTTTATATTTCTATGATTCCAAGAGACACGTGTAAAAAAAGCCTTATTGTTTGGATGTAGTTAGTAAACGGTGCAGTTACCAGCACGGGTCATTTCATTTCAAAGGTTCTCTTTCGTTTTAATGTCCTGAGTAAACATGAGAGATGCCCATTTTTTCTCTTTTTGCCTGCTTTACAATGTTATTTTTTACCACATTATTCATAGTGTTAGAATAACTAAGAATCTAAGTTTTCGGAAACCAATCACGTGTGGCTCTTATTTACACCATCGAGTGTATATTAACAACATATTTGCATGGCAAAGTCCAAACAAATATTTGTATAACGTGTTTACGCTCCTTTCGCTGTAATAACTAGCGTTTCGTAGAACTGGCATTTGGTATTTTAGCTAGGCATACACGATAATTTACTTGTTGGTACGTACTAAAAAAAATTGGACAGACAACTAACTGTCTAAAATCTAACGTATTTATGTGAATTGCACGGCGGAACAGCGTTGCGTGTACAATATTATGTATTATACGAACCGGCTATTTTTAAGCTTCCAAGTTATTTCAGAGTGGTGAATATATTAATAATTTTAAATAGTAAATAAGTTGCTTGATTTCAATTGCAGAACCACCGCCGATGGTTTATTTATTGTGTACTCAACTAACAAAAAAGTGTCTATAATGGGTATAACAACTGCTACAAAGAATTTGTAAAATAACATTCCGGTTTTGAAAACATTTTGTACATCCTTATATTATACGATATTCATAAACACCAAAAAATCCTAGGTTTATAAAATATACCGGTTTATTATTAAACATTTTATAAAAATCGTAGACTATAATTATAAAAGTTTTGTGCGTGGTTTAAAGCAGTCACAAAGGTTTTATAAAAATGATCTGTATTTTTACAAACTAGGAAAGAGAAGGGCATCTCTCATGTTTACTCAGGACATTAAAACGAAAGAGAACCTTTGAAATGAAACGACCTGTACTGGCAACTGCACCGTTTACTAAAGAACATCCAAACAATAAAACTTTTTTTTACACGTGTCTCTTGGAATCATAAAAATATAAAGAGAAAGCTGAGAAGAAATAGAAAACTTGGAGGGAAGACAAAAAACATGCAGCTCTCATGTTTACTTAAGACTTTAGAGCAAGGAATTTTGGTTCTATTTGTTTTATTAAAGAACATCCCAATGAAATCTGAAAAGAAATAGAAAACTAGGAAAGAAGAGAAAAATGGGCATCTCTCATGTTTACTCGGAACATTAAAACGAAAGAGAACCTTTGAAATGAAACGACCTGTACTGGTAACTGCACCGTTTACTAAAGAACATCCAAACAATAAAACTTTTTTTACACGTGTCTCTTGGAATCATAAAAATATAAAGAGAAAGCTGAGAAGAAATAGAAAACTTGGATGAAAGACAAAAAACGTACATCTCTCATGTTTACTCAAGATTTTAGAGCAAGAAATTTTGGTATGAAACAGCCTAATAATGTGTTCGTTACTAATTGTTTTATTAAAGGACATCCCAATGAAATCTGAGAAGAAATAGAAAACTAGGAAAAAAGAGAAAAATAGACATCTCTCATGTTTGCTCAGAATAATTGCTAATGCGTTATGTATTGTGTCACATTTTTATACGTTTCTCTTAGACTCAGAGCAAAAGAAAGTGGCGAAAAGAAACAAAACTAGGAGGAAAGAGATAAATGGGCAACTTTCATATTCATGCAGGAGTTTAGAACAAGAGAAATGTAATTCAATGTTTTATAACATGTAGTTGTTAAGAGTAGTTGTTTCTGCATTATTCGACAATAATAGCGTTCTGAGGTGATTTTAATGATTTTTGCGTCCAGCAGATTTTATATATGCATCTTCAGAAGAGTAGCATCAATATAAATATATCAAATTGAATATTTTTGTTTTTATTGTGCCTGTAGGAAGCTTAAAGAAAGTGGAGTAATTTGTAAAACCTAATAACTGCACAATTTATTAAAAAACATCACACCTTGAATTGTTCCAGGTTTATTTATGCAACAAAAACAAGTCCATAGACAAAAAAAATGCGATGCAGATGCATCAAAACTTAAGTCACGAGCAAATTGGCGGCCAGCCGCATCATCTAAACCGACAGCTTTGTAACTGCATCGTGCATTTTGATGATTATTTGGAAACAGACAACCTCCATCATCGTCCCCAATATCCCCCAATTTGTCATAAGAGCGTCTAATATTAAACACGATTTATTTTATTTGCTCGGCGTCTTTTTTTTCTCGGTTACCCAAATGCAAAACTACAATAGGTGTAACGGGTGCATCAATACTGAAATTATACAGATAATTACTAAGTTTTTTAGATAGACCAAATAATTGATGGTACGTGTACATGAACAAATTGCCAAAACATTGTCGGGTACCATTTATTCCGTTTGTTCACCAGAACAACGTAATGTAATTGCCCAAAACAATAACATCAACAGTTTAGCACGCTCGCGCTCCTTTGACAAGTGCATTGGGCAGAAATTCGTTGGTAATCATAACGGAAGATTTTCTTGCACCGTAAATACTGAGTGGGTTCTGGCGCTCGTTGCTCGTTGTATTTTTAATTCCCACGCCCTATATCGCTTACCCATTCCCATATCTTCCTCAAACTCTCATAACATATTTATCGTTGCTTTTAGTGCCAAGATTTACCTACATTCGATTCAAATATGGTGTCCAATCCAGAGATACAAAAGAATCAATTCTGATGCCACTATTTTATGTCAATGTTCCTACTTTTTGTAGTAAATAAATTTTGTTCGCACTAAAGTAGTTATTTGTCTATTGACCAGACCTGCGTTAGGTATTTTCCAGCCAATCCGGCTCCTATACGCATAGGCTGCCAAAAACGGGATCCTCTATTATACTAACTATAACGTTTTGAACGTTTGCCAAAAGCAACGTTAAAACTGCGAGATGAACTTTTATGAGGTCGCGTTAAAAATCTATTTTCCAGAAAAAGGGGATTATCCTTTTTCAATAGCAGCCATCGGAACTGTAAAACTTTAAAATAAAATATTCTTGTTCCCAATAGACTGAAGTAAATTTTTGGATATGAAGATGATTGGAGCAATTATTGCTGATGTTAAGAAAATTGCAATTCGTTTTAAAATGGAGATTGACGAGTCGTGACTGCCTGTCTCTTAGAAAGTTTACACTTGGTATACAGTTATTTCCCAACCGCCCTGATATCTGATATCTTCGCCCTTCCACCATTCGCTTCTGACGCGGTGTTTACTAAGTTAGCACCCTTTATGTACAATCCGTGATTTATCTCGATTACATCATTCACAATATCCAGGGATATATTGTATACACACATTTCGAACTAATTATCTGTTTGTGTTTTAGCAAACAAATAAAAACAGACCCATTGTCGGTTGATATAGCGAATTCTAATCAGGGAACAAGCAAAGCAGTTTTGTCTGAGCGAAAAAAAATTCTTCAACCATACTGCCCCCCAAATAAATGTTTTTAACGCTAGTATAGACGACAAGGCAAGGTTGGCATAGCCAGAGACTTTGACCAGCAGGATCTCCAGACTTATCACCTCAAGACGCCGGACAACTTCGTCATACGAAATATCTCAACCAAATAGCGACCACCCACTTTTGAATACGCCTAGACCAATCAACGAATATACTTGCTTATGCTTCTACTCTTATACTGGTACCTCAGCGTGGGGCATTTTTTTAAATTGCATTCCGCTGCGCGAAGTATTAAAACAAATAAATATTACTAGGTTAGTCACAAAGAACATGATTAATGCACGAAGCTTTTATCTTTATTGCCCACAATTAAGCCTATAAATATGATAAAAAAAAAATTGTAAACATAAAACAAAAATTTATTAGGTACTTACGCCGCGCAAATAAATGAATTCCATCGTCAATTGTCATTAATCTGAACTAATGACGTATGCAGGAGTTACGAATTATGACGTAATTAATCTGCTGGGCGCAAAGGTTATTTGCGTTGTTATTAGATGGATGTGTGTTGAAAAGGTTTTCCTTTCCCTCCAAAGATCGGAGTCATAACACTTGCCACGCCTCCAACATGTCATCTCATGGGAAGACAATACAAATTATATCTCTGGCTGTTCGACACCGTCTAGAGATACGCTGGAGGCGTGGCAAGTTTACGGCCCCGCCTTTCAGAGTCGCGCAATTTAGTTTTACACAAATTAATATTATTGTAAATGCGTAAATTAAAGATTTAGAGCAAATATTTTATTTTGTACATTTATTCTCTGTTCTTGTAGATAAGGCTTATTATTGATTTAGGTGTAGTCATGGATAATAAAACCGACTTAGCTGAGCTATAATTTTATTTTAAGCGTAAATAAAATGGAATTAGAGCAAATATTTTATTTTTTACAATCATCTCGCTGTATATGAGGGATTCTATTAGACGTTCAAAAAGTTGAAATAGACTGAAGACATTAGAGGAAGACTTATTATTCATTTGGGTGACGACATCGATAATAAAACCCACTTAGCTGAACTGCAATATTATTTTACGCGTAAATAAACTGGAAGTAGAGCAAATATTTTATTTCTTACACTCAACTCAAATAATTGTAGGTGAGTGATTCTCTTAGTTTCTCCAGAAGTTGAAAGGGACTGAAAGCATTAAAGGAAGACGCATTATTTATTTGGGTGACGACATGGATAATAAAACCGACTTAGCTGAACTGTAACCTTATTTTAAGCGTAAATAAGATGGAATTAGAGCAAATATTTTATTTCTTACAATCAACTCGCTGTTATTGTATATAAACGCGATTGCTTTAAACGTTCAAGAAGGTAAAAGAGGCTCAAAACGTTAAAGGAAGACCCATTACTTATTTATTTGGATGATAAAATGGAATTAGAGCAAATATTTTACATTTCACGGTCATCTCACTGTATATAAGCGATTGTTTTAGATGTTAAAAAAGTTGAAAGATACCAAAACATTAGAAGAAAGACTTACTATTGATGTAGGTGACGATATGGATAATTTAACCGACTTAGCTGAATTGTAATTTTATTTTAAGCGTAAATAAAATGGAATTAGAGCAAATATTTTATTTTTTACATTCAAGCGATTGTTTTCGATGTTCAGAAAGTGGAAAGAGGTTGAACATATTAGAGGAAGACTTATTATTGACTTAGGTAACAATATCGAAAATGAAACCGACTTAAATGAACTGTAATTTTATTTTAAGCGTAAATAAAATGGAATTAAAGCAAATATGTTATTTGGTATAATCAATCCACTTAAAAATTAAAGGAAGACTCGTTATTAACATAGTTGACGATATTGACCATGAAACCGATTAGCTGAACCGTTAGGCACCAGTCAGTCTGTCTGTTCGTCAGGTTTCTTGTAAACACAATGGCTCACGAACGGAAAGTCCAACCTTAAATGACAGTATGGTCGACTATTTAAAAAAAATTACCTGGAAAAGGTGTCAATTTTTGAAGTGAGACTAAGTGAAAATTGTATTAAAGTGCAACCCCTATAACCAAGTTGGAATCATCGGGAGGTAATATAGGCCTATTTTTACTTCAGTAATCTAAAGTGCATTTACTTCACCTAGCAGTCAATATTTAAATGGACAGGGCGAGTGACACAAAAAGAGATTAAGGTTGAAGTAACTTACCAAATGACAGATAAAATCCTCGACACCCCAAAAGCGTAATCCATCCAGTTTGCACATAACACAAGCCGTGAAAAATAATAACGCACCCCGAACTGACACGTCACTACACTACGTAAACCAGGCGGCGCTGCTCTGGAAACTGGTACTTCGACGACGATGAGCTAGAAACCGACTGGGGGCTAAAAGGCGAGAAAGATCCTTCTCCTTAAAAGGGGTGGTTTTTGAAAGGCCATTTAACGAAAGATTACAGTCTTCGAGGAAATGACGTCTCAGGTAAATAGGCAAAATGTGAAGTAAACAAACGCCAGTTCTGGTTGGTTGGTTTTCTTTCGCTAGCCTCATTTACAAGAATTCTTGTTGCCGGTTTGTAATTTTCAGTTATTATTTTTACTGCCTTATTTTATGTGTGTGCTAAAATCTCCACTTTTTCCTAGTTTTTGGACGAATTAGATTAAAAAAAATATTTAGATTGCATTGACTGAATTGAATAAACTATTTTTGAAAAATCAAAGAGGCACTGGAGAAACACACCACTGGACCATTTTTCGTTGGCTGAACTCTTATAGCTTCATATACCTCCACATCTCTGAAGGGACATCGTGACCTGATTGAACGGCTTGTTCGTTTTCAATATTTGACACCCTTGAGCCAATATATAAGCAAACAATCCACCACATGTGCCAGCAGATTTCCAATCCTTCAATCCTGCAAAAGGCACTTATACTGAAGTCAAAGAAATTAAAGATGCCATCTCTCAACGCACGACGACAATTAATTTAAATTCTAATTAAAGGCCAATCCCTCACCAGCAAACCGTTCCCTACAAACCTTCTCTGTTGCAGTCTCCCATTTGACACTAATAAGTAGATAAGCTATTAAATATTCCGAATAAACGACCGTTTTCCGAGAACACAGACAGATAAGTCCTCCAACGTCAATATCTACCCATAAAAATATAAACCTGAAACTCTCTTCGGCCTTGTCGCTTATTGTGACGTTCCTTTTATCAACATCGTAACACACAGGTAGACATCCAGCCATCTCCGCTCGTTTAAAGCCCGGGGAATATGACCTTTACGGCGTCTTATGTAACGCCTCTTAAAGTTAATTCCCAAGTTATGGCTTTATTATGCGAAGGTAATACTCAGGTAAAATGTGCTGTGTGGGCCACAACCTGCGGCCTCGGTTGCAGCCGGAGAGCTTGTGGTTAATTTCTTTTATTCAATTTAGGTGGAACTCGCTTTTTTTGCTTTGTGGTCAAACGTAATAATGGTGAGGATGGAAGCGTGACTAAATGGCAGGAGTAATAATAACATCGAATGTTGGTACCAGTAGAGCCGGATGTATTAGCTGGCGTTGGATCAAAGGTATTTTGAGTACCAAGATGGATTTTTCAAAATAATGTACGAAGTTCTTGGCGCTGGTGCCAAAAACTTTCCCTGTCAGTTCTTCAGTCGCCCAAAGCATATTGGAAAAATACATATTAGCCATTTTTTGTTACCGCGGCCATGTCCATCTGATAATGCAAATATAAATGACGGAATCGCAGCGATCCGACCCTGACGATCCTAGCGGTTTTGTCCAGCTCCATCGCCTCGAACATTTTTCAATTGAAATCTCCCAAAAAACCGTGACGGTGCCCTTGTATTTCACCAAAACAATGAAGATGGGAGGAAACCCTGCAGGTCAATAAATTCGACATTGTGCAGTATGGAATAAATTAAATTAATTACACCGCGAAGAGTTCGTTTTTGGGAAAAATTTGAGATTTTTAAACACAACATCGTGACGTCATCAAAATTGTGACGACAGAAAAAATAAAGGGTGCTATCTAATCGCCACCTGGGTCTCCCGATTTAACACCACTTACAGAAATATCTTCGGGCGTTCATATTTGCTCCACTTTCCGCTACGCCTATATCCAATTAACACTGTGCCGCATTTTTCGCAGCCGATAACCATTAGACGTATAAATATTCCGATAATGATAAGTAGAAGCTTTCCGATAATGATAAGTAATGATTTATTGCTGATCGTGTTCTAATCTATATATGTGTCAGTTTCTTATCAGGACGAATACATGAATAAAATATGAACACAAATAGAAATTGGCTTGAGTGAAGCTTGAATAATCAGCGTTGGCATGTTCTTCTTTCTTAGATTCATACGTCTTTTAGTTTGACCTCTTTTGTCACTCCCAAAGACAGTCGTTGTCGTAACGAAAGCCCATAGACATTGTGTAGGTAACGAATTACTTGAAAAATCGCAAATCGATAATATGGCGCAGCAGATAGGCTACAATAATGGCCGGTTTTATTTATTCTAATAAAGGCTACTTTCGCGAACCAAAAGAAAGAGCCTTCTAAGTGCACGAATTTTAAATTTGAGTACATCGTCACACATAAAAATTCGTAATGAGCAAGAACTGTCTCCGAGTATTCTCAAAAAATTCAACAAGTTAGAGGAAGATGTGACAAATCAACGGAGAAAATCGCAATTCGATGTTTTGTTTCGTTATGAAGATAGAGCCTTCTAAGTGCACGAATTTTAAATTCCAGTATATCTTACACATAAAAATTCGTAACGAGCAAGAACTGTCTCCGAATATTCTCAAAAAATTCAGGAAGATAGAGGAAGATGTGACGAATCGAACAGAGCAACTCACAATTCGATGTTTTGTTTCGTTATGAAGATAGAGCCTTCTAAGTGTACGAATATTAAATTAAAGTACATCGTCACACATAAAAATTCGTAACGAGCAAGAACTGTCTCCGAATATTCTCAAAAAATTCATGAAGATAGAGGATAATATGATGAATCCAAACGTGCAAACTGCAGTTCGATATTTTGTTTCAGATAGAGCCATCTAAGTGCATGAATTCTAAATTCCAGTACATCGTCACACATAAAAATTCGTAACGAGCAGGAACTGTCTCCGAATATTCTCAAAAAATTCATGAAGATAGAGGATAATATGATGAATCGAAACGTGCAAACTGTAGTTCGATATTTTGTTTCAGATAGAGCCATCTAAGTGCATGAATTCTAAATTCCAGTACATCGTCACACATAAAAATTCGTAACGAGCAAGAACTGTCTCCGAATATTCTCAAAAAATTCATGAAGATAGAGGATAATATGATGAAACGAAACGTGCAAACGTGCAAACTGCAGTTCGATAATTTGTTTCAGATAGATCCATCTAAGTGCATGAATTCTAAATTCCAGTACATCGTCACACATAAAAATTCGTAACGAGCAGGAACTGTCTCCGAATATTCTCAAAAAATTCATGAAGATAGAGGAGAATATGATGAATCGAAACGTGCAAACTGTAGTTCGATATTTTGTTTCAGATAGAGCCATCTAAGTGCATGAATTCTAAATTCCAGTACATCGTCACACATAAAAATTCGTAACGAGCAGGAACTGTCTCCGAATATTCTCAAAAAATTCTTGAAGATAGAGGATAATATGATGAATCGAAAGGTGCAAACGTGCAAACTGCAGTTCGATATTTTGTTTCAGATAGAGCCATCTAAGTGCATGAATTCTAAATTCCAGTACATCCTCACATAAAAATTCGTAACGAGCAGGAACTATCTCCGAATATTCTCAAAAAATTCATGAAGATAGAGGATAATATGATGAATCGAAACGTGCAAACGTGCAAACTGCAGTTCGATATTTTGTTTCAGATAGAGCCATCTAAGTGCATGAATTCTAAATTCCAGTACATCGTCACACATAAAAATTCGTAACGAGCAGGAACTGTCTCCGAATATTCTCAAAAAATTCATGAAGATAGAGGATAATAATATGATGAATCGAAACGTGCAAACGTGCAAACTGCAGTTCGATATTTTGTTTCAGATAGAGCCATCTAAGTGCATGAATTCTAAATTCCAGTACATCGTCACACATAAAAATTCGTAACGAGCAGGAGCTGTCTCCGAATATTCTCAAAAAATTCATGAAGATAGAGGATAATATGATGAATCGAAACGTGCAAACTGCAGTTCGATATTTTGTTTCTGATAGAGCCATCTAAGTGGATGAATTCTAAATTCCAGTACATCGTCACACATAAAAATTCGTAACGAGCAGGAACTGTCTCCGAATATTCTCAAAAAATTCATGAAGATAGAGGATAATAATATGATGAATCGAAACGTGCAAACTGCAGTTCGATATTTTGTTTCAGATAGAGCCATCTAAGTGCATGAATTCTAAGTGCCAGTACATCGTCACATAAAAATTCGTAACGAGCAAGAACTGTCTCCGAATATTCTCAAAAAATTCATGAAGATAGAGGATAATATGATGAATCGAAACGTGCAAACGTGCAAACTGCAGTTCGATAATTTGTTTCAGATAGATCCATCTAAGTGCATGAATTCTAAATTCCAATACATCGTCACACATAAAAATTCGTAACGAGCAGGAACTGTCTCCGAATATTCTCAAAAAATTCATGAAGATAGAGGATAATATGATGAATCGAAACGTGCAAACTGTAGTTCGATATTTTGTTTCAGATAGAGCCATCTAAGTGCATGAATTCTAAATTCCAGTACATCGTCACACATAAAAATTCGTAACGAGCAGGAACTGTCTCCGAATATTCTCAAAAAATTCATGAAGATAGAGGATAATATGATGAATCGAAACGTGCAAACGTGCAAACTGCAGTTCGATAATTTGTTTCAGATAGATCCATCTAAGTGCATGAATTCTAAATTCCAATACATCGTCACACATAAAAATTCGTAACGAGCAGGAACTGTCTCCGAATATTCTCAAAAAATTCATGAAGATAGAGGATAATATGATGAATCGAAACGTGCAAACTGTAGTTCGATATTTTGTTTCAGATAGAGCCATCTAAGTGCATGAATTCTAAATTCCAGTACATCGTCACACATAAAAATTCGTAACGAGCAGGAACTGTCTCCGAATATTCTCAAAAAATTCATGAAGATAGAGGATAATATGATGAATCGAAACGTGCAAACGTGCAAACTGCAGTTCGATATTTTGTTTCAGATAGAGCCATCTAAGTGCATGAATTCTAAATTCCAGTCACACATAAAAATTCGTAACGAGCAAGAACTGTCTCCGAATATTCTCAAAAAATTCATGAAGATAGAGGATAATATGATGAATCGAAACGTGCAAACTGCAGTTCGATATTTTGTTTCAGATAGAGCCATCTAAGTGCATGAATTCTAAATTCCAGTACATCGTCACACATAAAAATTCGTAACGAGCAGGAACTGTCTCCGAATATTCTCAAAAAATTCAAGAAGATAGAGGAAGATATGACGAATCGAGCACAGCAAATCGCAGTTCGAAATTTTGTTTCATTATGAAGATAGAACCTTCTAAGTGTACGAATATTAAATTAAAGTACATCGTCACACATAAAAATTCGTTACGAGCAAGAACTGTCACCGAATATTCTCAAAAAATTCAAGAAGATAGAGGAAGATATGACGAATCGAGCACAGCAAATCGCAGTTCGAAATTTTGTTTCGTTAGAAGATAGACCCTTCTAAGTATACGAATATTAAATTAAAGTACATCGTCACACATAAAAATTCGTTACGAGCAAGAACTGTCTCCGAATATTCTCAAAAAATTCAAGAAGATAGAGGAAGATATGACGAATCGAGCACAGCAAATCGCAGTTCGAAATTTTGTTTCATTATGAAGATAGAACCTTCTAAGTGTACGAATATTAAATTAAAGTACATCGTCACACATAAAAATTCGTTACGAGCAAGAACTGTCTCCGAATATTCTCAAAAAATTCAAGAAGATAGAGGAAGATATGACGAATCGAGCACAGCAAATCGCAGTTCGAAATTTTGTTTCATTATGAAGATAGAACCTTCTAAGTGTACGAATATTAAATTAAAGTACATCGTCACACATAAAAATTCGTTACGAGCAAGAACTGTCACCGAATATTCTCAAAAAATTCAAGAAGATAGAGGAAGATATGACGAATCGAGCACAGCAAATCGCAGTTCGAAATTTTGTTTCATTATGAAGATAGAACCTTCTAAGTGTACGAATATTAAATTAAAGTACATCGTCACACATAAAAATTCGTTACGAGCAAGAACTGTCTCCGAATATTCTCAAAAAATTCAAGAAGATAGAGGAAGATATGACGAATCGAGCACAGCAAATCGCAGTTCGAAATTTTGTTTCATTATGAAGATAGAACCTTCTAAGTGTACGAATATTAAATTAAAGTACATCGTCACACATAAAAATTCGTTACGAGCAAGAACTGTCACCGAATATTCTCAAAAAATTCAAGAAGATAGAGGAAGATATGACGAATCGAGCACAGCAAATCGCAGTTCGAAATTTTGTTTCGTTAGAAGATAGACCCTTCTAAGTATACGAATATTAAATTAAAGTACATCGTCACACATAAAAATTCGTTACGAGCAAGAACTGTCTCCGAATATTCTCAAAAAATTCAAGAAGATAGAGGAAGATATGACGAATCGAGCACAGCAAATCGCAGTTCGAAATTTTGTTTCATTATGAAGATAGAACCTTCTAAGTGTACGAATATTAAATTAAAGTACATCGTCACACATAAAAATTCGTTACGAGCAAGAACTGTCTCCGAATATTCTCAAAAAATTCAAGAAGATAGAGGAAGATATGACGAATCGAGCACAGCAAATCGCAGTTCGAAATTTTGTTTCGTTAGAAGATAGATCCTTCTAAGTATACGAATATTAAATTAAAGTACATCGTCACACATAAAAATTCGTTACGAGCAAGAACTGTCTCCGAATATTCTCAAAAAATTCAAGAAGATAGAGGAAGATATGACGAATCGAGCACAGCAAATCGCAGTTCGAAATTTTGTTTCATTATGAAGATAGAACCTTCTAAGTGTACGAATATTAAATTAAAGTACATCGTCACACATAAAAATTCGTTACGAGCAAGAACTGTCTCCGAATATTCTCAAAAAATTCAAGAAGATAGAGGAAGATATGACGAATCGAGCACAGCAAATCGCAGTTCGAAATTTTGTTTCATTATGAAGATAGAACCTTCTAAGTGTACGAATATTAAATTAAAGTACATCGTCACACATAAAAATTCGTTACGAGCAAGAACTGTCACCGAATATTCTCAAAAAATTCAAGAAGATAGAGGAAGATATGACGAATCGAGCACAGCAAATCGCAGTTCGAAATTTTGTTTCGTTAGAAGATAGACCCTTCTAAGTATACGAATATTAAATTAAAGTACATCGTCACACATAAAAATTCGTTACGAGCAAGAACTGTCTCCGAATATTCTCAAAAAATTCAAGAAGATAGAGGAAGATATGACGAATCGAGCACAGCAAATCGCAGTTCGAAATTTTGTTTCATTATGAAGATAGAACCTTCTAAGTGTACGAATATTAAATTAAAGTACATCGTCACACATAAAAATTCGTTACGAGCAAGAACTGTCACCGAATATTCTCAAAAAATTCAAGAAGATAGAGGAAGATATGACGAATCGAGCACAGCAAATCGCAGTTCGAAATTTTGTTTCGTTAGAAGATAGATCCTTCTAAGTATACGAATATTAAATTAAAGTACATCGTCACACATAAAAATTCGTTACGAGCAAGAACTGTCTCCGAATATTCTCAAAAAATTCAAGAAGATAGAGGAAGATATGACGAATCGAACACAGCAAATCGCAGTTCGAAATTTTGTTTCATTATGAAGATAGAACTTTCTAAGTGTACGAATATTAAATTAAAGTACATCGTCACACATAAAAATTCGTTACGAGCAAGAACTGTCTCCGAATATTCTCAAAAAATTCAAATCGAAGAAATTACGACGGAGCACAGGTTGATATCTCATTTCGTTGGGCGTGTATTATGTGCTTCCTATACCCACGAAACTGGCTTTCCCTAACAAAAAAAGAAAAAGAAGGAAAGTTCTGTTAGGTAAGATTCGAGTAACGTCAATTGTATTATTTGTTTTTGGTATTCTGAAAATCAACCGGTTTGCTATTAAACTCAGGTTATTTTTAAAACTCTGTTTACCGCATTAAATAATCGTTTAAATATGACTTAATGTTTGTGATATCATTCGAGCGTAAATGTGTGACTCAAACAGATTTCGGGAAAAATAAATACTTTAATGTTGTTGTTATTACTTAACATATGCTCGCTCATTAATATTTATCGCACATGTATTTCCTATCTATTGTGTTTTTATATACCTATCGCCTTTAACGGCGAACGGTGACAATGTTTCACGAGCTTTTAAAGGGCATGCACATTTTTTCTCACACGAACGCGCTTAAAATTCATACTGTATAAACCGTGTTTAACAGTTTATGAAAATCGAAATGGAAACAATTTTTTTCGGTCCAATCTTTGAACGAAAATCAATCTAGAAATAAACGAAGAAAATTTGTAAAGTAGATAATTGTAGGTACATGTTTTTATTATCAACTGATAATGATTAATAAAGTTTTTATCAGTAAACAAATATATTATGTTAAGTATTAAATTTTGCATCAAACCTACAAACCTAAATATCCCTAGATTAGAGCGTCGTGACGGGGCCAATTTTTTTATAACGCTTAATTACATTTTTATAGCAACTTTGTACTATTTCAGAGACGGGCAAAAGTTCATGATCAGGGAACGGGGCCATTAAAGCATCCGTTAAAAGCAGAAAACTTTACGACTGTCGTTAATATTTAAATACTTTTTTTAACGATGTTAATAGGAAGTCAGATGCAAAAATGTATAAAATGAATGAAATTATTACGAACGCGTACGAGCATTAAAGTTGATACCTTTAGGAATTGTTCAGGCAACGGAGGACGTGACTGATAAGCAAAAATTAGAAAAGCAGATGCAAAGGCTTGTGCAATCGAGGCTAAAAAAAGTCTTCAGCATGAACAGAATCCGTCAGCTCATTAATCACCTTCCGATACTTGAATATAAGAAAACGAATTTTAAATTCCGGTACATCGTCACACATAAGAATTCGTAACGAGCAAGAACTGTCTCCGAATATTCTAAAAAAATTCATTGGGATAGAGGATAATATGATGAATCGAGCAGCCCAACTCGCAGGTCGAGCTTTTGCTTCGTTATGAAGAACGAACCTCTAAAAGCACAGATTTTAAATACTGGAACATCATCTCACATAAAAATTCGTAACGAGCAAAAACTGTCTCCGAATATTCTCAAAAAATTCATTGGGATAGAGGATAATATGATCAATCGAGCAGCCCAACTCGCAGGTCGAGCTTTTGCTTCGTTATGAAAAAAGAACCTCTAAAAGCACAGATTTTAAATACTGGAACATCATCTCACATAAAAATTCGTAACGAGCAAGAACTGTCCCCAAATATTCTCAAAAAATTCATTGGGATAGAGGATAATATGATGAATCGAGCAGCCCAACTCGCAGGTCGAGCTTTTGCTTCGTTATGAAAAAAGAACCTCTAAAAGCACAGATTTTAAATACTGGAACATCATCTCACATAAAAATTCGTAACGAGCAAGAACTGTCCCCAAATATTCTCAAAAAATTCATTGGGATAGAGGATAATATGATCAATCGAGCAGCCCAACTCGCAGGTCGAGCTTTTGCTTCGTTATGAAAAAAGAACCTCTAAAAGCACAGATTTTAAATACTGGAACATCATCTCACATAAAAATTCGTAACGAGCAAGAACTGTCCCCAAATATTCTCAAAAAATTCATTGGGATAGAGGATAATATGATGAATCGAGCAGCCCAACTCGCAGGTCGAGCTTTTGCTTCGTTATGAAAAAAGAACCTCTAAAAGCACAGATTTTAAATACTGGAACATCATCTCACATAAAAATTCGTAACGAGCAAGAACTGTCTCCGAATATTCTCAAAAAATTCATTGGGATAGAGGATAATATGATGAATCGAGCAGCCCAACTCGCAGGTCGAGCTTTTGCTTCGTTATGAAAAAAGAACCTCTAAAAGCACAGATTTTAAATACTGGAACATCATCTCACATAAAAATTCGTAACGAGCAAGAACTGTCTCCGAATATTCTCAAAAAATTCATTGGGATAGAAGATAATAAGACGAATCGAGCAGCGAAATCGCACTTCGTATTTTTGTTTCGTTATGAAGAAAGAACCTTCTAAAAGCATAGATTTTAAATACTGGAACATCGTCACATAAAAATTCGTAGCAAGAACTGTCTCCGAATATTCTCAAAATATTCAAGGAAATAGGAAGCAATATAACGAATTGAAATCCGTTTGATATTTTGTAGAGCGACACACGTGTGAAAACACACATCCACCGACGACGTCGCTAGTTTCGGAGCCGGGGATCGAACCCAGTCCACAGTAGACAGTGTGACCAAACATACTAGCCACAACACCCTCTTGATCGTTGTGCTAACTAGTCACTATACAAATTTTCTCCATTTAACGATGGATAAGCGAGATAGCGACACATTTTGGGTCGCACATTCGTTAGTCGATAACGCACACGATAATAACGAGACTTCGTTTATAATTCTTCGATTTTTATGCATTTTTCACCACCGGACAATACAACAATGCGTTTTGTTACCACACGACATAATGATGTGTATTAATTACAAAGTTCACCACACCTCTATTCAAGCATACCAAAGCGTACTACACAAAGAGAGGTGAATCAGCCATAAATGATGATGGCTTTGCTGTATTCGCTGTATTTATTTATCCGAGTTGTATTTCATAATTTTTAAGTACTAATACAATGTGCATATTGTTTGAATATTATCTTTGTCTTTAGATATAAAATAGCAGTCGTTTTATAAAGTAAATTAATCGCAGGTCTTGCAGTTCAGAAATTGGAGACGCGACGTGATTAACGTAGTGACCGTTAGAACACGGAAACCTGAGTAAAGAACGGGCAGTGAAATATGAAGGTGTTATATATTTCTCTTTCTAGTCGATATAGTTACAGGCAGCTCGCTGGAGAATGAAATTAAAAATTAAATAGGCCAAAGCATTGCCAGGACAGTTTTTGGGTGAAAAAAATCAGAAGTGGGATCTCGAATAAAGTACAAAATATTTATTGATAGGGTTTTCATTATTCTTGAGATGTACAGAATCTTACAACTATTACTTACCATTTACAAAGAGGCCAAAGACGATATTTCTAAAGAGAAGGGTTTCCACTAGCGGTCCTTGTGTCACTGCAAAGATAAATATATGTCAGATGGTTTTATGCCGATTAAAGCAGAATTCCACTAAAGCAACAATACAGAAAATCGGTGATTCTATGGAATATTCGCTTGAATAAATACATAAATAACAGGACAAAACTAATAACTGCCTTCTCCTGCCTTATTTAGTCCCTTTTACAGACTCCTGCGGACTTTATATTCCAAAATAAAACGATAATCTGGGAATAAAACCTTCCGGCCGCCATCGAACGCGACCGAAAGCAATCTCTCTCCCAGCGTGGCTTGCCGTACTTGAACTCTTGAAAGATGTTTCAACCGCGATAGCGAGGCTGAAGCCTCTTGCTCCACGTCGTCTTATAATGGGAAGACTGGCATTGCATGCGATGCGGTGAAAGGAGGAACATTTCTCGGGTACAAAAAACTAATAAAAAAAATTATGGAGAATTGTAAATGTTACGGATCGTGCACAACTAGAGGTAGTACTCGCTTCTTATCTGAATGCGAAATAAATAAAAACGGTACTGGTGATTTATACAGAAAATTATACATCTGCGTTTGTGTTTTTACGACTAGAATGATTTCGCCCTTGCCGCTGATTAAAAAGGATTTCGTAAAAAGATAATTGAGTATACAAGGCAAGGCCACACAGAATTAAGCTAATACCTTTCGTGTACAAGTGTGTAAATATTCTAATTGTTAACACGTGGTTGATAACTAATTGTGCACAAATTATCAGGTAAATGTAGCAATAAGTATGGTACAGTCCTGGCTAAATAGCTGTCCAACCTAAACAACGAAATTCATATTTTCACTGCTCATACTTCACCTGCTACTTCCAGTGTAATCACGTGAACTAGTAAATTCGCTAGTTCCTTTACTCTAGCACAGTCTAGCGAATAAATTTGGAAATCGGGCTACTTTGTTTCGTATTCGCCAGCAAATTTATTCTCTGGCCAGTAAAACCACTGCGTAATAACATGTAGCTAGCAAAGCGTCTCGTCTGATAGAAAGATAGTAGTTCTCGTGGTCGCTATACAATGATTAAATCAAATTATTCGCTTATCATGTATTGACTTTGATAAGAAACGAATCCGAATGTTTACTTGGACAATATTCATACGTGAGAATGCAAAAATTGCTTGTTGGTGTTAATGAGTGAGCTAATTATTCGCTAGTTATTTTACTCTAGCGAATAAAATTAAGGATTGGGCTAATCCTTTTGACACTTGCAAGTAAATTTTCTCTAGCCAGTAAAGTCGCTATGCAATATTGTGTAGCTAGTAAAGCGTCCCATCTGACAGAAATAGTTGGCAGAAGTAGTTCATTGATCACTATTGATCGCCATGCAATGACTGAATTAAATATCTGCCACTATTAGTTGCGATTCACGCAAATTGCACACTCTATAGTCTATTCCTAAGTTGGAGATTGATTTTTTGCTTGCAGCTCGCAGCTTAGTCTGAAAAAATGTGCCAAGAGAAGTAGTAGTTCGCGTGGTCGCTATACAACAACTGAATTAAATTATTCGCTAATCACCTTTCAACTGTAATAAGAAGAGAATGTGACAGAATTAAATAATTAACTTTCTGGTTCCTTTATTCTAGCGAATAAAATCAAAGATTGAGCTGCTTTGTTTCACGATTGCTAGCGAATTTATTAACTCGCTAGTTCTTTTACTCTAGCGAATAAAATTAGAAGTTGGGCTAATCTTTTTGACACTTGCAAGCGAACTTTTCTCTAAACATTAAAATCGCTTAGTAATATTGTAGAGCTATCAAAGCGTTCCGTTTGACAGAAATAGTCGACAGAAGTAGTTTATGTGATCGCTGTGCAATGACTGAACTAAATTTCTGCCTATCGATTTAATATGGCAGGAGTACTAACTACTAGCCGCCAATCATGCGAATTACTTGCTGCCATTAATCTGTTTCGGTATATTCGCGTGAACTAATTGCCTTATTTGCTGCTTTACTCTAGCGAATAAAATTGGAGATTACTATTTTGCTTGCAACTCGCTAGCGATTTTAATTTCTGCCCAATAGAATCTCTAAGTGTATAAAATGGAGATAGTAACGCAGCTTAGCCTGAAAAAATATGTCAAGAGAAGTAGTTTGTGTGATCGCTATGCAATAACTAAAATTAAATTATTCGCCAATCATCGTTCAGCTTCAATAAGAGAATGTTCACTTTGACAAAATTCAATAATTAACTTTCTTGTACCCTTATTCTAGCGAATAAAATCGAAGATTGGGCCACTTTGTTTAATAATTGCTAGCGAATTTATTGTCTAGCGAATAAAATCGGAAATGGGCCACTTTGTTTTTTACTCGCTAGCGAGTTTCTTTGACCAATAAAATCGCTCTGTAATATTATGAAGCTAGTAAAGCGGCTCGTCCTACATAGTCGAGAGAATTAGATCGTTTTGTCGCTATGCAATGATTAATTAAATTATCGACTATATGTGGCGAATTATTCGCTGCATTAAACTATTCCAGTGTAATCACGTGAGCTAATTAACTAGTTTGTTACTTTTCCTAGCGAATAATGTTGGAGATTGTTTACGCGCTAGCGATTTTATTCGCTATTGCAACAATGTGGGACTAAAAATATGCGAAAAATACGAAATAAATATATATATTGTTCTAATTAAAATATTCGATTGTTTATATTAATGACTTCCCACTATATACTTGTCGGAAATATCGAACAGAAAAAGACCAAATCATCAAATAAAACACCAATAATTTCCAACCTCTCTTGTCCCAACTGGCACTGGCACTTATTTAAAGTATTTTCTCGAGTGTTGATCAATTGTAGGCGTGAAGAAATCTGTAGATCCATGCATGCGACACCCTTAAGTGCACTATTAAATATAAGGGGGACCACCCAGTACAAACTACCGACGCCTACTGGCAAGAATGAATGGCGTGAGTGAGAGATTCCCATGTATTATATAAAGGTCTGAAAATTTGTATCGTGGAAGCTTTATTATAGTCGAGATCTGTAATGCCATTTAGGTCAGCCCGTCTCTGCCCGAACAATATCCGTGGAAGACTGCCTTATTTCCAGCACTTATCACTGGAGTTTGCCATTACAAGACAGGTAAATCAGGGGGGAAATTGGACCGAATGGGAAAAATAATTAAATCTCCCTGCGATTTCTCCTGTCGACAAAATCGAAATCAATTAAGGCGCTGCCCCAATATGTGTGTACGTGCAAAACGTGTTTGCTGCAAAGAAGGAATTAAAATCTGTGTACTGTTTCGTTTGAGTTTTTCGTAAAAAATGCCGCCGTAGTGAGAGGAGATAGAAAGGGATCGATAGATGGAAAATCAATCATCATAAATTACGAAGTTCGTTTATATAGACGGAGGCGAAAATGGATGTAATGGATCAATCATCAACGGAACGAAATGATTACGCATGTTGCTTTTCATCATCAAACACTCGCAATATTAATAGTAATAATAAAATAATTTATAGTCGGATTTACGGATCTTTTATAATCCCTAGTACAATCTCGCAGTTTATGTTCGACAAATTATTGCAATGTTATGCTTAGATAAAAGACGAAATACTAATCTGGGCAGAATTTACTCGAGATAACATGTCGAAATTAAAAATATAAAAATATCTTTTTCAAATTTTTTTTCCTTACCATTGAATATGTAATTTAAGTTAGTAAAAGTCCCGTCTGACAGAAATAGTTGACAGAAGTAGTTTATGTGATCGCTATTGATCGCTATGCAATGACTGAATTAAATCTCTGCCACTACTAGTTGCGAATCACGCAAATTGCATACTCTATAATCTCTTCGTAAGTTGGAGATTGTTATTTTGCTTGCAGCTCGCAGCTTAGTCTGAAAAAAATATGCCAAGAGAAGCAGTGGTTCGTGTGGTCGCTATACAACTAAATTAAGTTATTCGCTAATCACCTACCAACTGTAATAGGAGAATGTTTACTTGGACAGAATTCAATAATTAACTTTCTGGTTCCTTTATTCTAGCGAATAAAACCGGAGATGGAGCTGCTTTTTTTCATGATCACTAGCAATTTTATTAACTCGCTAGTTCTTTTTTATTAACTCGCTAGTTCTTTTACTTTAGCGAATAAAATTAGTAGTTGGGCTAATCTTTTTGACGCTTGCAAGCTAACTTTTCTCTGGCCAGTAAAGTCGCTGTGTAATATTGTAGAGCTATCAAAGCGTTCCGTTTGACAGAAATAGTCGACAGAAGTTGTTTATGTGATCGCTATGGAATGACTGAGTTAAATCCCTGCCTCTTGATTACATTTAGGAAGAATACGCTAGCCGTGAATTACATGCCACTATTAGTCTGTTTCAGTGATTCACGTGAGCTCATTGCCTTATTTGCTACTTTACTCTAGCGAATAAAATTGGAGATCACTATTTTGCTTGCCAAGTCGCTAACGATTTTATTTTCTGTCCAATAGAATGTCTACGTGTATAAAATGCAGATAGTAATGCAGCTTAGTCTGAGAAAATATGTCAAGGGAAGTAGTAGTTCGTGTGATCGCTATACAATAACTAAAGTTAAATTATTCGCCAATCATCGTTCAGCTTTAATAACAAGAGAATGTTCACCTAAGTGTTTGTCTAAACAAATTTCAATAATTAACTTTCCTCTACTCATATTCTAGCGGATAAAATCGAAGATTGAGCTACTTTGTTTGATAGCTAGTGAATTTATTCTAGCGAATAAAATCTGAGATTTAGCTACTCTGTTTGATAGTCGCTAGCGAATTCATTCTCTAGCGAAAAAATCTATGATTGAGCTACTTTGTTTGATAATCGCTAGCGAATTTATTCTCTAGCCAATAAAATCGAAAATTGAGCTAGTTCGCTAACGAATTTATTCTCTAGCGAATAAAATCGGAGATTGAGCTACTCTGTTTGATAGTCGCTGGCGAATTCATTCTCTAGCAAATAAAATCTATGATTAAGCTACTTTGTTTGATAATTGCTAGCGAATTTATTCTCTAGGCAATAAAATCGGAAATTGAGCTAGTTTGTTGGAGAATTGCTAACGAATTTATTCTCTAGCGAATAAAAACGGAGATTGAGTTACTCTGGTTGATAGTCGCTAGCGAATAAAATCTATGATTGAGCTACTTTGTTTGATAATCGCTAGCGAACTTATTTTCTAGCCAATAAAATCGGAGATTGAGCTACTCTGTTTGATAGTTGCTAGCGAATTCATTCTCTGGCGAATAAAATCTATGATTGAAGTACTTTGTTTGATAATTGCTAGCAAATTTATTCTCTAGTGAATAAAATCGGAAATTGAGCTAGTTTGTTGAAGAATCGCTAACGAATTTATTCTCTAGCGAATAAAATCGGAGATTGAGTTACTCTGGTTGATAGTCGCTAGCGAATAAAATCTATGATTGAGCTACTTTGTTTGATAATCGCTGGCGAACTTATTTTCTAGCCAATAAAATCGGAGATTGAGCTACTCTGTTTGATAGTCGCTAGCGAATTCATTCTCTGGCGAATAAAATCTATGATTGAGGTACTTTGTTTGATAATTGCTAGCGAACTTATTTTCTAGCCAATAAAATCGGAGATTGAGCTACTCTGTTTGATAGTCGCTAGCGAATTCATTCTCTAGCCAATAAAATCGAAAATTGAGCTAGTTCGCTAACGAATTTATTCTCTAGCGAATAAAATCGGAGATTGAGCTACTCTGTTTGATAGTCGCTGGCGAATTCATTCTCTAGCAAATAAAATCTATGATTAAGCTACTTTGTTTGATAATTGCTAGCGAATTTATTCTCTAGGCAATAAAATCGGAAATTGAGCTAGTTTGTTGGAGAATCGCTAACGAATTTATTCTCTAGCGAATAAAAACGGAGATTGAGTTACTCTGGTTGATAGTCGCTAGCGAATAAAATCTATGATTGAGCCACTTTGTTTGATAATCGCTAGCGAACTTATTTTCTAGCCAATAAAATCGGAGATTGAGCTACTCTGTTTGATAGTCGCTAGTGAATTCATTCTCTAGCGAATAAAATCTATGATTGAGGTACTTTGTTTGATAATTGCTAGCGAATTTATTCTCTAGCCAATAAAATCGGAAATTGAGCTAGTTTGTTGGAGAATCGCTAGCGAATTTATTCTCTAGCCTATAAAATCGGAAATTAAGCTACTTTGTTTGAGAATCGCTAGCAAATTTATCTTCTAGCGAATAAAATCGGAGATTGGGCACTTTGTTTATCACTCGATAGCGAGTTTTTCTTTGGTCAGTAAAATCGCTGTGTATTATTATGTAGCAAGTAAAGCGTCTCGTCTGACAAATAGTCGAGATAACTAGATCGTGTTGTCGCTATGCTATGATTAAATAAATTATCGCTTATGGTTAACATTTCCAATGGCTTCAAGAAATTAGTAACAAAGGATTCAGGGATCGGTGTAATTTTTTAAACACATTTCAGACAGTTCGTCCAAGTAAAAGTTTACGAGGTGACGGTCCTATTTATAATTTCAAGTCAGTTGCGTCGTTTGTCTGTTAGTAGGAGTACGTGTCCTGTGTATACAGTACGTTATGGTACGATTATCAGATATTAAAATGTATTTAAATTAATTCCGAGCAGGCGAACGGTTCAGTCTGTGTAGTTAAAAAGAAACTTGGATGTTTCGATGGTTTCACTTCATTTTTGAATTCTGAATTAGCTGAAGTAATTTTGACCAATTGGACGTGTGGGTTTGGATCCGAGATCACGCTGGAAGAGTCCATTTTCAGTCAAATTCGTGAAACATAATTTTTGTTTTTCTGGGTTCATTATCCCCGCCATGCTAAAGATATACCAAGAGTTAAGCGTTTCAGCTATGTTATAGGAAAAACATTAGTTATTGGACTTCCTTAAAAAAAAATAAATAAATAAATACTTGGTCGTGACTGACCTATTTATACGAACGTTTATAATTACGCATAATATGTTTACTTCGTATTGGTCTCAAATTACGTTAGGTATAATTAATAATAAATAATCTAAATTGATTCGCGATAAAAATTGCAGCGAAAATTAACGCTTGCACGTTTAGTCACGACGAATTAATAATAATGACTGTGCATAGAATTATAAAGTATATATATATATATACAGGGTGTTGGCCTAAAGACTATAATATACATTTTGTTGGTCTAGTCCCTAACCTCGCCCTACTAGTGCACCCTACCTAATGCCACGTGCGTCAAACTTCTAATCGTGCGTGTTGTGACCATTCCCTCGAGTACCAAATAATGGCGCGTGCGGGTCAAGGAAATCCGTTAACCCGCGGTAATTAATTCGTATTATCTTCGCTATATCTTAACTGCGATTAGGCGAAATTACTAACTACAAGTGAAACAAAAACAGCGTCGAATTTGCTGGACTCGACAGCGTCTGTAACTATTTTCCCATTTACCCATATACCCGTAAGCCGGAAAACTCTCAGAAAGTTGTATGTTCGGTGAGTATCTATATCAGGAATTTTGTAATTTTGGAAATATAAATAAAATGGAATTAAGGCGAATTATAAGCTACTATGGTCTGGCGGGTGGACTATGAATACACAATGTCGGTGTCGTCCAAATCGAGAAAACAATTTACTGTTTAATTGGAATTTCGTTCGGTGGGGCTATTAAAATGAATTTAAAACTAGCCATTTAAATCGAGGCGAATTGATTGTTTTGAAATTAGTCAGATCGAACGGGCTTCGTGTAAATCTGGCAGGAATTCCATGTTTTATAAAATGACACGGACAGGGACCGTGACCGCTGTTCCATGCCTTAGAGGCAAGGTTTATGAGCCACCAATCTAAAAATAAAAAGGTATGTACTGTAGCAGGATTTTTCGCAATTATTTTAGTTTTTATTTTCATTAAGCATGCAAGTTCCATCAGGGAATGGTTGTACGGTGAATCGTATTGCGTTGTGCGCCTGAGAGCGACTAGGGGCACTAAAAACCTTTAAAACCTTAAAAAATAATGATTGTCAAAGTAACTATAGGAATTGTGGAAACTCGATCCAAAAGGTCGATTCCATACACTTTTGACTATAGCGCATACAAGGCGTACATATTCTTTGGTAATCGATATAAAGCCTCTCGACTTTTGATCCATAAATCGACATAACCCAAAAAATGTACTTTGTCACATCTCTCCCTCTAATATATTTTTGTCGCGTCGGGCGACAATAATGCGTGTAGGGTGAATAAAACTAGACTATATAACGAGAAAAATAAGCTTGATTTTATGATCCTATAATAAACAGTTTTGGTGATACAGGACGTCAAAGTTGGGTTTGCAAGATCTGAAAATACGCCATTATTTCTTGTCCATTTTTCTATCAAAACTGAATTTCTAGGCCACGGGCTTGTAATTAACATTATTCAGGACTCTCTAACGAACAAAATAAGCACCATCCCATCTCTCTACGACAAGTATTAGTCGAGTTATAGCCTCTTGACTTTTGATCCATAAATCGATCAGCAACCCAAAAATTTTACTCTCTCACGTCTCTCCCTCTAATATCTTTTTGTCGCGTCGGACGATAATAATGCTTATAGGGTGAATTAAAATACACTATGTAACGAGAAAAATGAGCTTGAATTCATGATGCTACATTAAATACTTTCGGCGATACAGAGCGTCAAAGTTGGGTTTGCAAGATCTCGAAATAAGACTCTTTTCTGTTTGTGCCCACTTTTCTATTATATAATCGACTTCTATGCCTAGGACAGGACACGGGTTTATAACTAACATCATTCAGGACTCTTTAACGAACAAAATAAGCACCATCCCATCTCTCTACGACAAGTATTAGTCGAGTTATAGCCTCTTGACTTTTGATCCATAAATCGATCAGCAACCCAAAAATTTTACTCTCTCACGTCTCTCCCTCTAATATCTTTTTGTCGCTTCGGACGATAATAATGCTTATAGGGTGAATTAAAATACACTATGTAACGAGAAAAATAAACTTGATTTCATGATGCTACATTAAATACTTTCGGCGATACAGAGCGTCAAAGTTGGGTTTGGAAGATCTCAAAATAAGACTCTTTTCTGTTTGTGCCCACTTTTCTATTATATAATCGACTTCTATGCCTAGGACAGGACACGGGTTTATAACTAACATTATTCAGGACTCTCTATCGAACAAAATGAGCACCATCCCATCTCTCTACGACAAGTATTAGTCGAGCTGTAGCCTCTTGACTTTTGATCCATAAATCGATCAGCAATCCAAAAATTTTACTCACGTCTCTCCCTCTAATATCTTTTTGTCGCGTTGGACGATAATAATGCTTGTAGGGTGAATTAAAATACACTATGTAACGAGAAAAATAAACTTGAATTCATGATGCTACATTAAATACTTTCGGCGATACAGAGCGTCAAAGTTGGGTTTGCAAGATCTCGAAATAATACTCTTTTGTGTTTGTGTCCACTTTCTATTATAACTCGACTTCTATGCCTAGGACAGGACAATGTTTTATAACTAACATTATTCAGGATTCTCTAACGAACAAAATAAGCACCATCCCATCTCTCTACGATAAGTATTAGTTGAGTTATAGCCTCTTGACTTTTGATCCATATATCGATAAGCATCCCAAAAATTTTACTTTCTCGTGTCTCTCCCTCTAATATCTTTTTGTTGCGTCGGATGATAATAATGCTTGTAGGGTGAATTAAAATACACTATGTTACGAGAAAAATAAGCTTGAATTCATGATGCTACATTAAATACTTTCGGCGATACAGAGCGTAAAAGTTGAGTTTGCAAGATCTCAAAATAAGACTTTTTTCTGTTTGTGTCCACTTTCCTATTATAACTCTACTTCTATGCCTGGGACAGGACACGGGTTTATAACTAGCATTATTCAGGACTCTCTAAGGAACAAAATAAGCACCATCCAATCTTTCTACGACAAGTATTAGTCAAGTTATAGCCTCTTGACTTTTGATCCATAAATCGGTAAGCAACACAAAAATTTTACTTTCTCACGTCTCTCCCTCTATTATGTTTTTGTCGCGTCTGACGACAATAATGCGTGTGGGATGAGTTAAAATAGATAATATAACGAGAAAAATAAACTTGAATTCATGATCCTACAATAAATACTTTCAGGGACAGCGCCCCAAATTTGGGTTTGCATGCAAGATCTTAAAATACGAAACATAACTGAGCTGACAGGCTTTTATATCAAACGCTTGGGAAATATCTAAAGCTAGTTCTCCATATCTCTGGATTGTCTCGTTCGATTTATATGCGAAGTATGGAGAGCTGGGAATTGGAGCGGTCAGCTTTTAAGATTTGGTGGCACACAAGCAGCGTTCAGTTGGACGTGAAAAACCTTGCTTATACGAAAGTATATACCATAGGAATAGGATGCGTGCTTTACCTGCGCCAGGACCAGGAAACAAATTTTATCCGTTATACAAAATAAAAAAAAAATAAAGGACATTATGTTGGTATTTATAATTAGGTACTTTATATAATTCAAAGTGCCTTATTAGGCAGAAGCGAGGAAGAGCATACGGCAAGGAAGAGCGATAACTGAATAAAAGTGTATCCTGCATAATAAAATTGAATAAATGTCAACTTTTTTGTGGCAGTCTAGACTGGCTCTCTGCTAAGCCATCATTATTATCTCGGAAGACCCCACCAACTGTAGATAACCCAAAAATAGAACAGCCGCGTCATTACTTTTATATCTAGTGTCGTTCCCTAAGCCGTATTAATTGACTGCATGATAAAATTAGCACACACACACACACACACATATTAATCATCTTTGGGCAGTTATTTTATCTCTACTATTATAATAAATCGATATTCTATCGGCCTGCAAGTACTAATTAATTCACTAAAGCGAGTCCGTTGGAGGACATGTGTTATGTTTTTTCATAATCGAGTAGGGAAAGTGCGATTTTTTAATTCGCACTGTTGGTATATGTATTACTGTTGGCAGACAACTGCTATGGGCGGGATTTGAGAGTAGATTAGCGTTGGATAAGGAGGCAGAGCCGAGATACGCGACGTACAGGAAATTAACTTCGAGAAAGAGCAAGGCGAGGAGTTATGGTATTGCTTAGTGAGGTAATAATGCTGCTTGTCTGCGTTTGGAATGTAGAATTTGTTTCGTGTATACATTTTTTCCAGGATTGTCAGTATACCGAGTTTATACGCGTTTTTCTTCAAAACAGTTTAGAGAGTTTACAAGTTTTCAGCAATATTTATCTGGATACGCTGTAGGCACGAACCTGCTGCATGGAAGATAACACTGGGTCTTTGCGATCGTTCCAGAATTGAAATAATGCCAACAAATTATCAAGCTTTAACGCCATTTCACTTTTTGACGCATTCGCTGGATTCCTAAATTCGTGTGTTTGGACCAATTTACCTTCATAATTAAGTGCTTTCGAAATACCCCTCTCTACAATCAATTAAGGAGGCACCTGCCTAGGCGTTGCCTTAAATTCAAGCAGGACCCGGCCAGTTGGTTCCTTATTATAATTGATTTTGGACGGTGTGTTTAGGTTTAGAAATAACTATTCGGGACAGCCGGGTGGGACTAAAATCGCGTGTCATAATTTTATTACAGACGTTCATAATAAAATAACGAAAAGTCTGATGTAACAAATCAACAATGGATTCGTTTGACAGCAGCTTTAGAATAATAATCGGCTTATATCAACAGCTGGAATAAAGCCGCGTTTTTATTGGGAAACTAAATGTATTTGACAATACAAATCAGAACTTCTTATTACCAGTACAGTTTCTAGAATTTTTAATAACAGTTACTACAATTACCCTAATTCGACCTTAATTTACGTACACGTGGAATTTTACTGCTGTGGAATGGACTTCCGGCAAATAGCTCCTCATTACTTATTCTCCCCTTAATATTCCACTAAACTTCCGGATTATTGATCTTCTATTAAGGGCAGTTTTAATAACATCCTTCGAGTTACTAGAGGCCGAATCTAGGAGACAGTATTTTACTTTGTTAGTGAATTCCATACCGTCCAAGGTAAATAGTGGCGTTGCCCCTGCGTTGGGATTGTCATATAATTGTAATGATATAGTGTATGTTCATGGCAGTTACTTCCACCACTACACAAAACCATAGTTAATTGTCTTTTAGGTGACAAAACAAAGTGTACTGGCCCAGATAAAATGTTTAGTGGGGTTAGCTGTAAACCCCTTATTTTTATGTTTCAGGGCGTTAATGGAATCCACTGGATTGGAGAACTTATCTTTGAGACTTTTACTTATGTTACAGCTTGTGTTGTTTTATTTTAATAAAGAATTTTAAATTTTTTAAATCTTTACCCTTTCTGCATTAAAATGGACGCCTTGGTAGGTATACAAATTTGTGCAACACCGGTTTCAACTTAAGAATCTGGATACCCGTGGTTACTGCGACGTGATTAACATCAGTAGGCAAGTACCGCATTTTATTTCCTGGTTTTATTTAAATTCTGGCATTTCTGGTATCCCCAAAATTGCTTTTTACATCTTGTTTGAATTCGGCTCTGGTTTGTATTTTCTATTTATTTAAGTTATTTCTAACTTTTATGTCTGTGATCCTGTTTCGGGACATGCACTACGTGGAATTATTATTTACTGGAGTTAGCTGTAAACCCCTTATTTTTATGTTTCAGGGCGTTAATGGAATCAACTGGATTGGAAAACTTATCTTTGAGACTTTTACTTATCTTACAGCTTGTATTGTTTCATTTTAATAAAGAATTTTAATTTTTTTGAAATCTTTACCCTTACTCATATTCTGCATTAAAATTAAGGCCTTGATAGGTATACAAATTTGTGCAACATCGGTTTCAACTTAATAATCCGGATACCCGTGGTTACTGCGACGTGATTTACTTCAGTAGGCAAGTACCGTACTTTATTTCCTGGTTTTATTTAAATTCTGGCATTTCTGGAATCCCCATAATTGCTTCCTCACATCTTGTTTGAATTCGGCTCTGGTTTGTATTTTCTATTTATTTAAGTTATTTCTAACTTTTATGTGATCCTGTCTCGGGACATGCACTACGTGGAATTATTATTTACTGGGGTTAGCTGTAAACCCCTTATTTTTATGTTTCAGGGCGTTAATGGAATCAACTGGATTGGAGAACTTGCCTTTGATACTTTTACTTATAGCTTGTGCTATTTATTTCTGGTATCCCCAAAATTGCGTCCTTACATCTTGTTTGAATTCAGCTCTGGTTTGCTTACAATTTCACAACGGTTTTATTTAAATTTCCAATAAATTTTCCGTATAGTTATTTTAGCTTCGGAAAAATGCACTCTCCGGCTGTTTTGTTGCTGGTCGCCAGGTAACCAGATGGGATTTTGTACTTTCAGGGCCCACTAGACTCTTTTGTTTCTAACTTTTATGTGAAATGAAGGACACATTTAGATTCTTTGTCTGTGATACTGTCTCTGGAGCGTAATAACTGTCGATTTATCGTAAAATATTTCGCCTTTTAATTTTAATCACTGTATTACAAATTTACGTGGTACGATTTAACAAAGCTTGCTACTTTATTTCACATTTCCAAGCTAATTAATCATGTCTAGAAATTATATGCGTGAGAATTTTGCTTTGGGGATGCGTGCCTTATCGCTCTCACGTGTGCCAAGATCACTCAAGAACATCCCCTTCACGTCGAAATAATTTTTTACAGTACTTGGAGATGAAACCCACGAAAATGAGTCATCAGCCGCAGGCAGACTAGAATTTTATCTACGATTCCCCTGTTCGGTTTACAGAACGGTTGATAAGAAGTGACAAGCGAACCGTGCGATAGGGAAGAGGGAGAACGGCCGAATACTTCGTTTCTTGTTTCATTTCCTTTGTATCGAATCTCGAGTGGTGTTCAACGCATCAGTCGGTTTTATATATGACAGGGCTTGTCGGCCTTATTTTATTTATAAGTTCAACAAATATTCCTCTCTCACCCATCAGCATCCCCAGCGATGTATTTATAGTCGCAATTGTTTTATGAATGGACGTAAAACATAACGATCCTACATTTTTAATGTGTAATGGGCGAGGCAAAAGTACCGGTTTCCGGTTATTGGTCTTCATCAGTACGGAGCAGAAAACCCAACGTTTTGGGCGAATATTTATTTTGATTCAAAATATTTCACTAAACACTTTCTCAACTTTATAAGTTTGCTTTTCACCGCGGTATTCGTATCGGAGCAGCGCTCACATAAAAATCGCATACGAAACGTGCTCCTTATCTTACAGCAAATATTCAGATCCGCTGTAGCCGCGTGGGTAGTTCTTGCAGATCCCGAGCGAATCCGAGAATAAACCGCAATCCTTAAGTGTGGATTCGTGTTCGCTTAACGGTACAACGCAAATACAATTTTAGAAATTTCAAGTCCAAAGAACAACATACAAATCAAAGCGTCGTTCTCAGTCGCGGAATGAATTATACCAAATAATAAATTACGATTAAAGCCGGCCAAAGAAACCAACTACAAATTTTTCAGACTCCACTCCGAGGCAGAAGTGCACGAAAACGAACGCGTGGCAGCAACGATAACTCGCCCCGACCCGACCGGGAAGCCTCTCTCTCTCTCTCTCGAACACTGTTGCCAAATTTTACACTTCAGAACCACTTCACTAAATCATCTCCGCGGTTAATGAGGTGATATACGGGCTCCGAGAAACGCGAGCACAAAAAGAAAACAAATGTGTCTCAGACAAATGTACGTGCTAGATAGGGCAGAAAACGAGGTCATAATGTTTGTAAAAATGATGGATTATCGAAAGAAACAAATTTAATGTTCTTATTTTCAGGCAGGGTAACAATGGAGGGTGTGCAAGATATGCGTAACGAGAAATAAATTCATACGTCAGTTTTCTTCGATATCGAAGCAATATAGAGCGTTAAGATCAGGCAAGTGAGGTGGAGCTCGTTTCCGAGCTAGAACGCTTGATGGGTTAACTATTTTATCGTTATCTCCATCTGAAACGAGGGTAGCTCTGCTTAGAAGACCACAAGATGGTTGAAAAGCCACGCATCCAAAATAGTCAACATAGAAGAGAGTATGGAAACTGTTTTACAAATCATCTACTCCCCAGAGCAAAAATGTAGTTTCAACTGCTAGCAGAGATGACCAAAAATACATCCCATAGGTTATTGAATGGCTTTTGGAGTCTCTTCCCAATCGACTACTTAGAACGCTTGATGTTTGGACTATTTTGTCGTTGTCTCCTCCTGAAACGAAGTTAGCTCTGCTTGGAAGACCACAAGATGGTTGAAAAGCCACGCATCCAAAATAGTCAACGTAGAAGAGATTATGGAAACTGTTTTACAAATCATCTACTCCCCAGAACAAAAATGTAGTTTCAACTGCTAGCAGAGATGACCAGAAATACATACCAAAGTTTATTGAACTGCTTTTGGAGTCTCTTCCCAATTGACTACTTAGGACGCTTGATGTTTGGACTATTTTGTCGTCGTCTCGTCCTAGAACGAGGTTAGCTCTGCTTAGATGACCACAAGATGGTTGAAAAGCCACGCATCCAAAATAGTCAACGTAGAAGAGATTATGGAAACTGTTTTACTAATCATCTACTCCCCGGAGCAAAAATGTAGTTTCAACTGCTAGCAGAGATGACCAGAAATACATACCAAAGTTTATTGAACTGCTTTTGGAGTCTCTTCCCAATTGACTACTTAGGACGCTTGATGTTTGGACTATTTTGTCGTCGTCTCGTCCTAGAACGAAGTTAGCTCTGCTTAGAAGACCACAAGATGATTGAAAAGTCACGCATCCAAAATAGTCAACATAGAAGAGAGTATGGAAACTGTTTTACAAATCATCTACTCCCCAGAGCAAAATGTAGTTTCAATTGCTAGCAGAGATGACTAGAAGTACACCCCATAGCTTATTGGAGTCTCTTCCGAGATTACTAGAGATGTTTGGACTATTTTGGTGTCGTCTCCTCCTGAAACGAGTTAGCTCCACTTAGAAGACCACAAGACGGTTGAAAAGTCACGCATCCAAAAAGCGAAAGAGACTTCGAAAACTGTTTTACAAATCATCTAATCCCTAGAACAAGAACCCATTAAATATTTCATTACTCCGAAGATCCAAATTTCTAGATTTTAATTCTTTCGTCAGGCCCCGTACAACTGCAGTCGCCATTCACCCAATATCGCTCAATAACGATTACAATACCGCGTTCCCAGTCCTTCGCGCTGACCGACCGTAACAGCTGGAAGACAGTTTCCAATACTTCTGCCCGCTTCCTACGTTAAGCATGAACGAGCCGCATTCCCCTCCGGGAGAATCCTTCCACTTGGCAACGTGGCCCGAGCAGCTTCAATCCGATAGACGACTACTCGCGCCGCAGCGGTAGGTCAGCTTTAAGTTGGTGCATACGTCATCTCTGTGTATAATATACAGCGCTGCAAGCCCATCGGTATCGGCTGACTAAGCAAGTCTTTGGCTTGCCTTCCGATTCAGGCACGTACGATTCCCTTTCCTGAGAGCGCACATGCGGTGGTACACCTGAATTTTTCGTTTAATTGCTGCCGAGGTGCGTTCGAGGGGAAATGATGGTCTCCGAGGTAATGGAGTTCAAATTCTGGTGATTCTATAAGAAAAATGCTTTAATTGTTTCATGATATCTTACGGGAGAGGCGGAAATGACAAAATCGGTAACGTATATACGAGCGTATATAGGCTTCTTTCACCAATGGGCCTTCCGAAATTAACGAATTAACGAGTAATTAACGCGCAACGGTAATAACTGGGCGTTAAAACTCCAGTTTTTCATTCTAGTGGCCGGGTATCCATACCCGGCCACTAGAATTAATAGGTATTGGTATTCCTTATTACTTATTAACAGACAATTAACGTGTAACGTGCAAATAATAGATAACCGGTATTAAAAGTAACAAAGAGAATATATTAGACACATTGTGATCCGTAATTTACACGGTTTAATATTTTGATCTGCGTTTGATTCTTAGGCGTGCAGTACGTATTATTATCTCAGTTTCTTCAGTCACCATTTCATTTATCTATAAAGTAGTAATTAACGGGAAATAACGGAATTAACGGGTAACGGTGGCGCCCTTCACTAAAATTACAAAGTACTTATACTTTTTGAGAAAAAAATTGTATAGCCACCAACTATCAAGTAACAAAAATTAACGATTTAAGGAGCAATTAACGGCCAACGGTCAATTAACGGATACAAACGGATTGCAAAAAAATTAATTCACCAGTTCCAGTTCTTGAGGACTTTATATGGTAAAGCAACTGTAATTTTACATCAATTTTCGGATAAATTTTGGCGTTAATAATGGCTGGATTCTTATAGATTATCGCGGCTTACGATTCGACGAAACGCTTTATCGAAAAAAGAGCTAACAAAAAATTTATCGCGCCTTGTCTCCTTTATAAATTGGATACTTCCGCAGATAAGAACACTGGTAAGTATAGGCTTAAGACCCATTTATATTCAACGATCCCTTATCCAGCCAACTATATAAAGTTAAATGAATTGCAATACTTCTTAACTTTTCTGGTAATCGATTCTGCCGGCGGCATTAGCGAGCTATACGTTAATTAGATTTTATTATGGATGCACTTTGAATAGATATTAGCCACGCTTTTGAAGTTTCAATATCCGATCTGACCCGACACAAAAGAGGATAACGTGACGGCTGGGCGCGGTGCTGCGTACGAACTCGATTGCAACAGGGCCCAGCCCAACACAGAAATTTGAAAAAAAAAATTAATAGCCTCGTAGATAACAGTAATCTTTACAAGCTATTATTTATTGTCCCTCTAACTGACTTCAAACTGACAGTAGATAAAGATAATATATTTTTAATTGGTAAACAGGTTTCTGTAAACTGGATGATATTTCATTTGGACGATAATTTTGGTCGGGATTCAGCTGGCGCCAATTCACTTTCATTCGTAGAAGAAGAAGTTAAAGAAGAAGAAGAAAAACAGAAAGAGGAATACGATGAGGAGGACGAGTAAGAGGAAGAGGGAGTGGTGGATGTGAATCGCTGGCGCCAACCCACCTTCATTCGTGGAAGAAGAAGAAGTTGAAGAAGATGAAGACGAGGAACAGTAAGAAGAAGAAAAAGATGAGGAAGAGGAAGAACAGTAGGAAGAAGAATAAGATGTGAAAGAAGAATATGAGGAGGAGAAAGAGGTGGATGTGGATGTTGGCGCCAACCCTCTTTCATTCGTGGAAGAACAAAAAATTGAAGAACAGTAGCAAGAAGAATAAGACGAGGAAGAGTAGGAGGAGGAGGAAGAGGTGGATGTGGATCCTACACTTACGCGGTTGGCGCCAACCCATTTTCCCTTGTGGAAGAAGTTGAAGAAGAAGAACAGTAGGGAGAAGAATAAGATAAGGGGGAAGAGTAGGAGGAGAGAGCAGAATTTAATTTTGGCGTTAGCATATTTGATGGAGCTTTACGAAATATAATGAGATGTAATTTTGTCCGTTATCCCTGTTTAATCAGTTCGTTGTTTTAATTTGTGTGAAAAAAAATTCCTCAAAAAATTACTGCTTGTCTCAGAATATTACTTGTGCCGCGTATCCAGAACGTACACGCATACATAATATTAACGCCAACAAAAACTGTTTATTTTTATGAAATTCTGTTTAGTTTTTTAATGATCTTGGGATGTTTAGTTTAATTAAGTGCTCTCGGCTCTTTTGCTTTATTAGAGGTGCCGAAACAGGGGATCGTTTACAATTCATATATAACTGTATATGTTATATAAACTATTTGTTATTTTTTTCAACAGATGGTGAATGTTTTGCAGTTTTAGCCAAATTCTTTGACTAAGCACGAAATGAACCGTTATTTGGTAACTTACATAATTTATATTTAAACGAATATTTTACGTAAATAATAACTTATGGGATGTTCTGTAAGACCTTGACGATTTAAATATTTACAGTGAGAAATCTGATAAATCGAAGGATGTTGATAAGACTAATATAAATTTTATAAATTCCTTCCAAAGTGTATCACCTCGACCTTACGTGGACGAGGGAATCTTGTTCGATTATACAAGCTAATATTTTACTAAATTAATTCATTTAATGCCAAAAAGCACAACAAAAAATGTGAATAGAATTTGAAGATAATTGTTTAAACCGAGCTGGTATCTGCCTAATTGCCCGTTAATTGCTCGCTAATCCGTTAATCACCCACTGTCTAATTATGAGTTGCCACATTTGCAGTTACACTCATTTTGAGACAGCGGCCATGCATGACACTGACATCGAGGCCTGTTAAATTAATGAAACAAGGCGAGATAATCAGTATTTAAATCTTTAACAAATACTTCAGTTTCCCCTATAGGCCGTAGGTGTCTCTTTACGCACATTATTCAGATTTTAAGGGATTACTTGGGGATATTTCGGTGTCGGATAACCCGTTTTGTCGCATTTTTACCATTGGCCGTTAATTGCTCGTTAATTTCCGTTACTTGATAGTTGGTTTCTTTGTGATTATACTAATTTTTTCTCAAAAAGTATAGGAACTTACTAATTTCCACCGTTGCCCGTTAATTGTTCGTTAATTCCTTTATTTACGCTTTACACGTTAACTGCCTTTTGCCAAAAAGTATAAGAATATCCACTACCCATTTTAGTGGCCGAGTAGCCAGTTTTAACGCCCAGTTATTACCGTTGCGCGTTAATTGCTCGTTAATTCGTTAATTTCGCAAGGCTTATTGGATCAATTTGCTACTCAGCTCAACTTGCGAGAGGACTTTGATATATTATAAAAATAAACCCTGGCAAGTATCATTGATATTCTCTTTGTTAATTTTAATATCGGTTATTTACGCGCGAGTTTGCGCGTTACACGTTAATTCCCTTCCCGAAAAGTATAGCAATACCAATACCTACTAATTTTATCCAAGTATCCGGTTTTAACGCCCAGTTATTACCGTTGCGCGTTAATTGCTCGTTAATTCGTTAACTTCGCAAGGCTTATTGGTTAGTTTTCTCAACTTGCGAGAGGACTTTGATATATTAGAGAAATCCTAGAAAATATCATGACATTCTGTTTGTTAATTTTGGAACCGGTTATTTACGCGTTACACACGTTAATTGTTTTTCCAAAAAGTATAAGAATACCAAAACCTACTAATTTCAACGACCTTGCATCCAATTTTGGCTAGCACCCAGTGATTACCATTGCTCGTTAATTGCTCGTTAATTCGTTAATTTCACGCACTGACGTCAAGGCTTATTTGTACGCGGTAAACTTTGCTTTGCGTCTACAGTAAAAGTTTTGGATGGTTTTGCGACTTATCTCGACGTGCGACAGAATCTTGATATATTAGCAAAACAAACCCTGGAACATATCTAGTAAAAACAGATGGCAAAGCCATGACAAAGCCAATCTAAATATACTTAAACCTTCTAGAAATACAGTAAGTACATAACTGAACGGGATATTTGGGCCGAACCTGCTAAAACGGCGTTCTCTCTGTGTACAAACAAAACTTTAATTAAATATAATTGTAAAGCTCGCCGAGAACCCGTTCCGGGATTCGTAAATAACTTCATTAAATTTAACAAAACATAAATAAGCAATAAACAGATGGCATTACGAGCGACTTGGAATAAAGCTAGTGTTTCCTCAAAGGAATAAAAATCGCGATATTAGTTTTACAGTTTCTTTATAATATCCTGAACTTTAATTAGCGAACAGTCGGAACAAGAACTAAACAGACGAGAGGAGAAAAAAAAAACATAAAACTCGTTTTACGTCGATAAGAAATATAGCGCCCCTCATCGTGGCGCTTGTTGGCACCCAGAGCAGAGTGGGATGCCTCCCCTCGGCCAGCACACAGCCAGCAAATTTAGAAAATATACAGCTTGTACTAGAAATATTGACTTTTGTCGACGAACACTTCGGGATTAGGAGGAGGAGGAGGCTGTTCTGCGCCAAAATAAATGGAAATGATCAAAACGGCATTTTGATTTTTGGACAATTTTCGACTTTATTAGGGTTGGAAAGAAAGGCTGAGGAACCTAATGGTGACACCAAAAAATTAGACAGGAATAAAGCTGTCTGATTTTTGGCACGATCAGAACCTCAACTAAACGCTCATTTTAAAAATCCAAGTGCCCATAAAGAAGCCCGATCCAAGCTCTTCACATCTAACACCCCAAACGGACAGAAATCGCGTCAAATAAAACATCAGGCATCGTTTACCTATCACGACCTATTTATGTATGGATTCAAACGCGTTTATTAAATTCTATTTATACTGCGAGTGGATGAGATAAAGGAGGCCACTCTCTCCCACAAAGCCCTACAAATGTGACAGGCGACGACTAAAAATAAACCATTATTACGTTTTCAGCAGTGCCTCGCCGAGCCGATTCTATAAACGAAGACGACAGACAACAATAAAATCAACTGATCCGACTCGTAAATGGGGTTGTTTTTATTACGGAAAATTAAAACTGTGCCAGCCAGAAGCCCGATGAAAATGGGACAACTTATTAATCACAGAAAGCTCGCTCTAGCCCGTAAGGATGCCAAAGAAGTAAAAGTGACGTAATGAACAAGCTTTGGGTTTCAGAAGTGGGACTGTTGCAGTTATTTTACATTCCAATTGTTGCGGAAATAAATGAGTTTAATACGGCAATACAAATACAGAAATAGTGAATTATAAGCAATAGAAACAAAAGAAGAAAAAAGAAGAAGAGGAAGACGGGGGAGGAGGAGGAGGAGAAGGGGGAGGAGGAGGAAGAGGAGAAGGGGAGGAGGAGGAGGAGGAGGAGAAGAAGAAGACGGAGAAGAAGAAGAATATGACGGAGAAGGAGCAGTCGAATAAGATGAAGAAGACGAAGCCGAAGAAGAAACCCATAAGAAAAAGAAAAACAGATATAAGACTTTAAGAGTCTCTTCATTAAAATGTCGAGGAGGTTTGAAGAGAGATCAAGTGTTTTCATTTTAAAAGGTCGAAGAAGTTTGAAGAGAAAGCTAGTGTCTTCATTAGAAGGTCGAAGAAATTTTAAGAGAGAATAAATGTCCTTATTAGGTCGAGAAAGTTTTAAGAGTGTCTTTATTAAATGGTCGAGAAGGTTTGAACAGACAGCAAATGTCTTCATTAGAAGGTCTAAGAGGTCTTAAGGGACAGAAAGTCGAGGAGATTTGAAAAGGGAACAAGTGTCTTCATTAGATCGAGAAGACTTTAAGAGTCTCTTCATTAAAAGGTCGAGGAGGTTTGAAGAGAGATCCAGTGGCTTCATTTTAAAAGATCGAAGAAGTTTGAAGAGAAAGCTAGTGTCTTCATTAGAAGGTCGAGGAAATTTTAAGAGAGAATAAATGTCTTTATTAGGCCGAGAAAGTTTTAAGAGTGTCTTCATTAAATGGTCGAGAAGGTTTGAACAGACAGCAAGTGTCTCCATTAGAAGGTCTAAGAGGTCTTAAGGGACAGAAAGTCGAGGAGATTTGAAAAGGGAACAAGTGTCTTCATTAGACCGAGAAGACATTAAGAGTCTCTTCATTAAAAGGTCGAGGAGGTTTGAAGGGAGATCAAGTGGCTTCATTTTAAAAGGGCGAAGGAGTTTGAAGAGAAAGCTAGTGTCTTCATTAGAAGGTCGAGGAAATTTTAAGAAAGAATAAATGTCTTTATTAGGTCGAGTTAGTTTTAAGAGTGTCTTCATTAAATGGTCGAAAAGGTTTGAACAGACAGCAAGTGTCTTCATTGGAAGGTCTAAGAGGTCTTAAGGAACAGAAAGTCGAGAAGATTTGAAAAGGGAACAAGTGTCTTCATTAGATCGAGAAGACTTTAAGAGTCTCTTCATTAAAAGGTCGAGGAGGTTTGAAGAGAGATCAAGTGTCTTCATTTTAAAAGGTCGAAGAAGTTTGAAGAGAAAGCTAGTGTCTTCATTAGAAGGTCGAGGGAATTTTAAGAGAGAATAATTGTCTTTATTAGGTCGAGAAAGTTTTAAGAGCGTCTTCATTAAATGGTCGAGAAGGTTTGAACAGACAGCTAGTGTCTTCATTAGAAGGTCTAAGAGGTCTTAAGGGACAGAAAGTCGAGGAGATTTGAAAAGGGAACAAGTGTCTTCATTAGATCGAGAAGACTTTAAGAGTCTCTTCATTAAAAGGTCGAGGAGGTTTGAAGAGAGATCAAGTGGCTTCATTTTAAAAGATCGAAGAAGTTTGAAGAGAAAGCTAGTGTCTTCATTAGAAGGTCGAGGAAATTTTAAGAGAGAATAAATGTCTTTATTAGGCCGAGAAAGTTTTAAGAGTGTCTTCATTAATTGGTCGAGAAGGTTTGAACAGACAGCAAGTGTCTCCATTAGAAGGTCTAAGAGGTCTTAAGGGACAGAAAGTCGAGGAGATTTGAAAAGGGAACAAGTGTGTTCATTAGACCGAGAAGACATTAAGAGTCTCTTCATTAAAAGGTCGAGGAGGTTTGAAGGGAGATCAAGTGTCTTCATTTTAAAAGGGTGAAGAAGTTTGAAGAGAAAGCTAGTGTCTTCATTAGAAGGTCGAGGAAATTTTAAGAAAGAATAAATGTCTTTATTAGGTCGAGTTAGTTTTAAGAGTGTCTTCATTAAATGGTCGAGAAGGTTTGAACAGACAGCAAGTGTCTTCATTGGAAGGTCTAAGAGGTCTTAAGGGACAGCAAGTCGAGGAGATTTGAAAAGGAAACAAGTGTCTTCATTAGACCGAGAAGACTTTAAGAGTCTCTTCATTAAAAGGTCGAAGAGGTTTGAAGAGAGATCAAGTGGCTTCATTTTAAAAGATCGAAGAAGTTTGAAGAGAAAGCTAGTGTCTTCATTAGAAGGTCGGGGAAATTTTAAGAGAGAATAAATGTCTTTATTAGGCCGAGAAAGTTTTAAGAGTGTCTTCATTAAATGGTCGAGAAGGTTTGAACAGATAGCAAATGTCTTCATTAGAAGGTCTAAGAGGTCTTAAGGAACAGCAAGTGTCTTCATTGAAAGGTCGTTGAAGTTTTAAGAGACCCAATGTCTTCATTAGAAGGTCGAAGAGGTTTAAAAGAGAACAAGTGTCTTCGTTAGAAAGTCGAGGAGATTTGAAGAAAGAGCAAATGTCTTCATTAGAAATCCGATGAGGTTTGAGCAGGCTTTAGGAGTGTCTTCATTATAAGAGAGAGAAGGTTAGAAGAAACAGCTAGTCTCTTCATTAGAAGGTCCATCAAGGGGAAGGATAAAGAGAAGAAGATGAAGAAGGAGAAAGAGAAGAAGGGGAAAGGGAAGAAGAAGATGGAGAAAGAGGAGAAGAAGAAGGAGACAGTGAAGAAGGAGAAATAGAAGAAGAAGAAAGCGTAGGAGAAGAAGACGAGTACAAAGAAGACGAAGAAGAATACGATGAAGGGGAAGAAGAGGAGGATGAGGAAGGATAGGACGAAAATCAGAAGAGACGGAAAGGAAAAGGAAAACACTGATACGAAGAATTAACATTTTAAGTTTTAATTACTGACAAATAGGCAGTAATCTTGTGAGGTTTTTAAAGATCTGGCAATTTCAAATATTCTTTGTTAAGAATTAAAATTGGATTTAAGACGACCGACTGCTCGATTAAGAAATTATGTTTACAAGGATAAAGACATCTAAGGGAACAATTTAGATGTACCTGAAAATCCTTCCTGCGCCATCTGCGAGGCCGGCCGCTGGCAAAACATTCCCCATTGTGTATCGGATATAAAGCAGGTGTGGGTCGATGAGGGATGCTGACACTTATCCCAAATCGAATGAATGAATGGGAAGATATCGCTTACTTTTAAAGCCGATGTCATACGGGCGATCGAGTATTTCTATTTTGCGTACCATTTATTAAGCGTGTTTCCCATTAAAATTAGAAATGGGATGCGCCCGTTTATAACGGCACTAAAATTAACAAATGCGTTTTGGCATGGGCTGGAAGTACGAAAAACAAGTCGACTTAAATAATAACTCAAAACTATGCTAATGTTAATGATAAATTCTTATTTATACTAATTGTTTTTTTAGGACGTGCTGCCAAAATAATCTGCAGAGTACGGGGACACAAAATTTTAACAAACCAAAAAAGGAGTGTAAGGATGTTGCTCTTCGCTATTGCCAGCGGCTTATAAAATCCTACCTCAAAATTTTTGTACGCATGAAAAGTCAAGATTGGAAAGTCTCATGGTATTGAAACTTGCCCTGACTTCTAACGGATATGTCATTTAAAAATAGCACATGCCCCGGCGTCGGGACGCTTCCGCACATAAAGGATTAAATCGGAAAACTCACCGCTTGCACAATCGCGAAGAATAAAAAAACGGACCTTATACCTCCGCGTGAACTTTTTACTGCTACGTAGCTCCGAGGAAGGGTGCCTCTTCCGTCTCTCTCTAGCGTCTGTCGAAAGGGTCGATGGTGAAATTTCCTAGCTGCGTACAGGCCCCGAGGCCGATGAAGTGCGTAGAAGGCAGGAAGACCGACAAAATACACCACCCAAATCCCAGCCGGGTCTACTTCCGACGGCAACTATCCTGCCGAGGCGCGCTATTGGATGCTGCGGAGCAGATAAGTGCGTCGCGAGAGTTCAATTTTTAAATATTTTATCTCTTGTTTTCCGCGGGGTAATCTGAAGCCGGGAGGCGTTTCATCGTTGTATTCCTCGTTTGCATGTATTGTATTGGACACTGCTGACGAAAAAATTTGAAACGGAACATATTTTGATAAATTTAGTTGTTGAGAAAAGGATAACCCGAAATAAAATCACTGATAGCAGTGACTTCAATATTTTCAATTCAACTTGAAAATGTAAATTTTAAGAGAGGTACCTCTGAAACTATACCTTGTGCATCCCCCCATGGCCTTGGAAGATAATACAATAACATACCTAATACTTAACGCATTTATTTAAAAAACGTGTTCCTATAATTGTAGTCATAAAAACCTAATCCCGAGCTTAACTTTACACCACGCTATACGTTTGGAAAGGCCGAAGGAACGACTATATTATGTTATAAAGAAGTTGCATAATATACCAGTATTATTATTTATTAAACGAGATAATTAATACAGGTACTCACTTACCGTAATAATTATAATAATTAGTGCAATAAAAAATATTTAAAATACGCTGTTAATCGCGTAAGCGGCACAGAGGTATTTATTACTAAGAGGTGCCACTCAGAAAAAACTTTTATAACTTATACTTGACTTGAACGGGCTAATTTTTTAAGAAAATTGATCCGAAATCCTAAACTTCCATAAAGGCGGCACTTTCTCATTTGATTTTAGACAAGTCTGGGAACCAGATACCTTGACAACTTACACCCTAGGACCTAGGACGCGTGGCTCGATTGAATAGCCTGCTGTTCGCCAGATTTGGCACCATCGGAATTCTTTTTACCTCAAGTATTCGTCATTCGACCAAACAAAGAATCTTCGAGAGAAGATAATCGAGAAGAATCAGTTTTGAGTGCCATTTTTCCAAAATGGCCGTAGCGGCAACGATATTTTTGTGGGACTTTTTAGGATAAATTATTACAATATTAAACAAGTTTTTTTAAAATAATGAGGAAGAACCCTCTAAAATTGCACTTCACCCAAGGATATTTATTATTATTATTTTTTTTTTTTTTTTCGGTTTCCCGATGCTGGACAGTCTCTCCGTGGCCTCCGACACCACACGGAGAGAGCGCCAGCGAATAATCTACAGCCACTCCCCACTTATTATTATTATTATTATTATTATTTTATACAGTGCACTCGATCAGGTGCAATTTTTTTTATTTTCCACAATATTGGCAATAAATAATTTTAGGGTAGAGCTAACATGAGCGGAGATAATGGAGAGAGATCTGCTTTGACCGCCATTTTTTCAAGATGGCGGCGTAGTGGTAACGATATTTTTATGGGCGAATTTTAGGATAACTAACAGAGGTTAATATACTATTAAACAGCTGTAAGTATTTATAAATAGATAATACAGAAGAGCCCTCTATAATTGAACTTCGCCCAAAAATTACTATTATTATTAATATTTTCTACAGCGCACCAATAAACAAGAGTAGCAGTTTTTTTTAAATTTCTACAATACTGACAATGAATTATTTTAGGGTAGAACCAACAGATGTGGAGATAATCGAGAAAGGCAAGTTTTGCCGCCATTTTTCTAAGATGGCGGCAGTAGCCGCAACGATATTTTTGCATTAAGCAGTTGGGACAAAATATTTTCGCTCAAAAGATAATTTTTTTAGATGAACACCGGCAACAATGCAAAAATAATTCGAGGTTATATTTTTGACAGGGGAACGTAACCTCACTAAATAAAACTGTCACTGAGTGTCGTTCACGCCAACATTTTTAGGATAAATAACGGAGGTTAGTATAATAAACAGCTATAAGGATTTACAAATATATAATACAGAAGAGCCCTCTATAATAATTGAACTTCGCTCAAAAAATATTTATTATTATTATTATTTTCTACAGCGCACCAATAAACAAAAGTGGCAGTTTTTTATTTTCCACAATACTGACAAACAGTTATTTTAGAGTAGAACTGACGAGTTTAGATAATCGAGAAAGATCAGTTTGACGCCATTTTTCCAAGATGGCGGCAGTAGCTGCAACGATATTTTTGCATTAAACAGTCGGTACAGAATATTTTCTCTCAAAAGATAATTTTTTTAGATGAACACCGGCAACAATGCAAAAATAATTTGTGGTTATATTTTTGACAGAGGAACATAACCTCACTAAGTAAAACTGTCACTGAGTGTCATTTTTAGGATAAATAACGGAGGTTAGTATTATATTAAACAGCTATAAGTATTTACAAATAGATAATACAGAAAGCCCTCTATAATTGAACTTCATTCAAAGCATATTTATTATTATTATTATTATTATTTTCTATAGCGCACCAATAAATAAAAGGGGCAGTTTTTTTATTTTCTACAATACTGACAATGAATTAATTTAGGGTAGAACAGGAGCGGAGATAATCGAGAAAGACCAGTCTGCCGCCATTTTACCAAGATGGCGGCAGTAGCGGCAACGATATTGTTGCATTAAACAGTCGTACTAAATATTTTCTCTAAAAAGATAATTTTTTTAGATGAACACCGGCAACAATGCACAAATAATTTGGGGTAATATTTTTGACAGGGGAACATAACCTCACTAACCAAAACTGTCCCTGAGTGTCATTCACACCAATATTTTTAAGATAAATAACGGAGGTTAGTATAATATTAAACAGCTATAAGTATTTACAAATAGATAATACAAAAAGCCCTCTATAATCGAACTTCGCTCAAAAATATTTATTATTATTATTATTATTTTCTACAGCGCACCAATAAACAAAAGTGGCAGTTTATTATTTTCCACATTACTGACAAACAGTTATTTTAGAGTAGAACTAACAGGAGTGGAGATAATCGAGAAAGACCAGTTTGCCGCCATTTTGCCAAGATGGCGGCAGTAGCTGCAACGATATTTTTGCATAAACAGTTGGGACAAAATATTTACTCTAAAAACATAATTTTTTAGAGGAGCACCGACAACAATGCAAAAATAATTTGTGGTTATATTTTTGACAGGGGAACATAACCTCACTAAGTAAAACTGTCACTGAGTGTCGTTCACGCCATCAAAATTCAGATTTCCATAGCCTACTTCAATGCAAAAATATCCGAAATAGAACATAGCCATAATGTAAATTGGAACAAAATATTCCATAATCCCCTCCTCCAAGGGGTAAAGAAGAATGTTACATTTTCGGGCATCAACACCAAAACACTTGCTACAACAAGTCAGATTCGATCAACCCCGCTGCCTTCACATCAAGTTGCGTTGACTGACACAACACCCATTTTCGCCGGAATGTCAAAATTACAGTGTGATATGTTTAAGCTAACATGAGTAAAGACGTTTACCGAATAACCGAACCGTACGAAGACGCAAAATACAAAAGCAAGGAATACATCTCGAGGGTGTGCTGCGACTTAATCGAGGACATACTAAAGCAGACCTACGACGAGGAGAACCCTCTGACCACCGCTTTGAAGAAGTGCAGCCAAAGCACGCAGACGGAGCGGCAAATGAAATACAACTTCATGATCAAGCAGAAGATATATCAGAGTCTAGTAGTAAGTATGATTGCCTTCCCACATCAGCAAATAACATATTTTTTTAAATTTAAACTTAAAACCAAATGTAGATCAGTCATATTAGGCCAAATTTGCACGAAAGTAAATTTAACAGAAATCAGATTAGACAGAGATATTCCTCCAAAGGTTTAGACCTGGAGCACTTTAGTCAAATCTGCCATTTGCTGGAATTCCTTCCGCCATTCCCCCTGATATGACTGCGCTAATACCGTTATTTTCAAATCCAGAGGGACTATTAAGACATGGTTGAAATTAACAGGCTGAAGACCCTGAGGTTTCCCAAGATTATAGAAAACTTCACCGACGACGCACCAGGCAGATTGCTGGAAGAAACGGAAAGTTATGACTTCGACGACGACATTTACGAATTTGTAGATTTTGAAGAGGAAGACTTTGAACAGGATCAAACCAACGCCAATTCAGCAAACAATAACTCACAGAGCGATAACTTACAAGCGAATTTCGACACTGTTCTGAAGGTACAGCAGGCTCTAGACCAAATCGCCTACAGTTTGGGGCAGTTCATGAGCGAAAGGGCCGATCCAATGCAAAGGAACATTTTTAGAATAAACAACGGAGGTCAGTATTAAACAGCGAAATGATTGACTGACGATTTAGCCCAATGCTGATTTGCTTATATCATTCCAGCTCCTTTGGACATTCCGAACTTCCAGGAAATTCCCTTGGATTTTCGCATGGTGGCTTATTTGCTGGCCCAGGGCGACAACAGGAACGTCGAGGAGCTGCTGAGGACCGTGCACCAAAACGTCGTTGTGAATGTCAATCTGTCGTACTATTTCAAGATAATGTTGGTCATGTTAACGTTCAACACGTTGCTCCTGTTCAAGTGGATGGTGTGGGACCAGTTGCTGGTATTTCCTTGATTTACGAAAACGTTCCGTATAAGTTTTGTCCTATGTAAATACAGTTTTTAAAATATGTGTATGTATGCGAGTTTCATTTATTAAATCTGAGTACTGCTGAAATGCACAAAGCGCCGGGCGACGCGAATCTGGCAAATTCGGATGCGCAGCAACTATGTAACTAAACCAGCTTCATCCGGAGATAAGTAAAACTGGTATTGTTTCTCTTAAACCTCTGGAGGGCTATATATTTTACAAGATAATATATTAAGCAACGGAAAACATCGCGATAAATTCCTTAAAATGTTTATTTATTTTCTATAATTTTATTGGTAATGAATTAAAATTTCTCGCAATGATTAACTAAGCTTACACAAATAAACGCCGGCGAAAATAAATAAACGGGTATCTGGGTGAAAACTCGATGAAAACATTATTATACACGAATTGGAAATAAAACAAATCACGGATTAGATTAGAGAGGGTCTGAATAGACATCGTTAGTGGGTTTCTTTAATGGAAGGCAAGTGCATTAAAAAGGGGCCTTAACTTGAATAAATGTACCTATGTGTGGCGTATAGAGAATTGGTAGTATTCATCGTAAATTTATGGGCAACGGAAACACAAGCGAATAAAGATATTCGAAAGAACAGATAATAAATAACTATATCTTTGTTGTCATGTTTTTATTCTTACGAGTATTTCTGCAATTTTTTATTTCTTTTTAAAATCATCGATTGAAGTATAAATAATAACAAAAACTCGGCAAGGGAAAGTAACACACGAGTCAAAACATTTCCGAAACTAAAACATTTTTGAATACGAATCACACTTTGCCCATTATCAATATCTTACCTGTTACTATTGAAAACTCAAAAATTGATAAAAAATTCTATTTTTAATGTGCAATTATTTTGCTCGTCATTTGCTAATTATTTTCTAATCATTTGCTAGTCACTTACTAGTAATTTGCTCTTATTTACTCGTCTTTTGTCTCTGTTTACTCGTCATTATTTATAATGAAAAAATATATATCGTAACGCACGGAATTGTCCAACTGTGTCTTAGTAGCACTTTTCTTTCACTATCCACTTGTCCATCATTATTCATACCTTTTTTACATTTGATATATTATGGCCAGAAATGTGACTGGGAGTGACACAGTCGAAGCAGCTTTTGAAAGCGATTGTTCTCTGATTTTTATTCGTTATTTGATCATTATTGAGAAACCACAATTTGACAAAAAAACACCTTTCTAGTGGATTTTTCAATTTATAATGTCCAGTTGCTTTGCTCGACATTTACTCGTCATTTGCTTTTCTTTTACTAGTCATTTTCTCTTATTTACTAGTCATTTGCTCTTATTTACTAGTCATTTGATTTTATTTACTAGCCATTTAAACTTATTTACCAGTCAATTGTTCTTATTTACTAGTCATTTGCTCATTTATAGGCTCAGATTACTCGTGATTATTAATAAGGAGGAAATATGTGTTAAAACACAGAATTATCCAACTATATCTGACTAGCATGTTTCTATACATTATTGCCAGTTATTATTCATACGTTTGATATTCATTGTTTGCTCTTCATTACTTATGCAATCTTCTCGTTTGCTCTCATCATTTCAACAACAAAATTGACCATCCACTCACGCTTCTGAGCAATTTGCAATTAAAAATGACGAGCAAACGAAAAAATTATATGAGCAATGACGAGTAAACAAGAGCAAATGACTAGTAAATGAACAGAAAATGAAAAAAATTGTGGTTTCCCAATAATGAACATCGTTTCTTGAAGGCGTAAGTATTCACTGTGTCAGCACCACCTTGTCTACTTTAGTTTCTTGTCATTTGAGTAAAAACTAATGGAAGAAGAAATGAGTGACGAGTATATAACAAGCAAATAAGAAGCAATAAGAGAAATGCTAATACTGAGACGCAAACAATAAGCAAAGGTGACTTAATTAAGAAAGTGGTGGTAAATCTCCACACCTCCATCATATTTACAATAAAAAAATGACTAGCAAACTAAAAAATTGCACGAGCAATGACGAGTAAACGTGAACAAGCGATTAGTTACAAAAAATCATTTTTACTGTGTCTTATAGAAGTTCCTTCTCGAATATAAGTCGCAATGTAAGAATATTAAACCATTGACGTAAAAAACCTACTTTTTAAATGCAACCATTCTTTGCTCGTTACGTTTGCACATCAGTTCTGTTTGTTTACTAATTACGGCTTATAGATAGTTCACAAAGGGGGGTTATAATTGATAAAAGCCGTCCCCATCTGTTGAATTTTCAATGCCCGATTGTTTTGTCATTTACTAGTCATTTGCTCTTGTTTGCTCGTCTATTGTCGTTATTTACTCGTCATTATTTATAACTGTAACTAGCACTGTTCTTTCACTATCCAATTGTCCATCATTACTCATACCTTTCTTACATTTGATATTTATTTTTAATATGACCACAAACGTGACTGGAAGCGGCACAGTAAAAACATCTTTTGAAAGCGATTTTTCCCTGATGAATTTTTTATTCGCTGTTTGATCGTTAATAAGAAACCACAATTTGGTAAAAAACACCATTCTGTTGCATTTTTGAATTTTCGTTGTCCAATTGCTTTACTTGTTATTTGCTGTTCATTTACTAATCATTTGCTCTTACTTACTAGTCATTTGCACTTGTTTACTAGTCATCTGCTTTTGGTTACTAGTTATTTGCACTTGTTTACTAGTCTTTTGCTCTTGTTTGCTCGTTTATAGGCTCAGTTTATTCGTCATTATTAACAACGAAAGAATATATATGTTAAAACGCACGGAATTATCTGACTAGCACGTTTCTTTACGTTATTTGCTCGTCATTATTCATACGTTTTTCCATTCGATATTTACTGTTGGCTCGTTATGCAATCTTTTAGTTTGTTCTCGACATTTTTCAACAGCAAAATTGACCACCTACTCACTCTCCTGATCATATTTGCAATTAAAAAATGACTAGCAAACAAAAAAATTGTATAAACAATGACGAGCAAACAACTTGGAAGGAAATCGTCGTTTCTTGAAGGCGTATTGAATGCGTCAATGCCACTCTGCCCACTTCAATTCTTGGCCATTTCTTGAGCAAAAAATGACTAGTAAATGATAGGAGTGACGAGTATATAACAAGGAAATTAGTGGCAATAGGAAAAATGTGTTGTTTTTTTCGAGGTTTTTTCTATTAAGCAGCAACACAATGAGTAAAGATGACTTAATTTAGAAAGCGAGGGTAAATATTTCTCTATAAAATCTTGCTCGTCATTGCTCATGACATCTTTTAGTTTTATTGTTATTCTTAACTGAAAAGTTGACCAGTTGAAAAAAAAATTGTAGTCACTGTTTAATCGTTTATGAAAAGCCACAATTTGATGAAAGAAAACACTCCTTTGTTGAATTTTTGAATTGACATTGTCCAATTGCTTTGCTCGTTATTTGCTGTTCATTTACTAGTCATTTGCTCTTATTTACTAGTCATTTGCTCTTGCTTACTAATCATTTGCACTTGTTTACTAGTCATCTGCTTTTGTTTACTAGTCATTTGTACTTGTTTACTAGTCATTTAGTCCTGTTTACTAGTCATTTGCTCTTGTTTGCTCATTTATAAGCTCAGTTTATTCGTCATTATTAATAACGAACGAATATATATGTTAAAGCGCACGGAAGTATCCAGCAGTATCTGTCTAGCACGTTTTTTTTACGTTATTCATTTGCTCGTCATTATTCACACGTTTTTCCATTCGGTTGACCAGAAAATCGCTCTATCCATTGACGTCTCCGCCTATTTACAATAAAAAAATGACGAGCAAACTAAAAAATTGCACGAGCAATGACGAGTAAACGCGAGCAAGCGACTAATCCGAAAAAATCGTTTTGACTGTGTCGTCGTCACCGTATAAAGTTTCTTGTTGAATTTGGTGCTAAATTTTCAGAATATTAAACCTTTGACGTCAAAAACTTAATTTTTAATGCAATCATTCTTTACTCGTTACATTTGCACATCAGTTCCTTTTGTTTACTAATTACTGCTTATAAAGACACCACATACGAGAGTTATAATTGATAAATGTGTTGAATTTTCAATGCTTGATTGTTTTACTTGTCATTTACTCGTCATTTACATTCGTTTACTTGTCTATTGACTCTGTTTACTCGTCATTACGAAAAAAAAAATTTTTATTCGAGATATGTGTTTTCCTTTGGAATCTCTCTCTTGAATATGGTGCTAAATTGTTTGAACCAATTTCTTGTAACTGCATACTTCCTGCGGTAACGTTCAAGTACAAATGTTCGCGACATATCAGCGCATACAAATATCCCACATCTGCACAACCGTAAGTTCTTGAAAACCCGCCAAAACATCCAACCTTGATATAAATATTAGATTCAATACGCGCCCTATATTCGCAACGTGAAAATGTTGTTTGGTTATAAAACGCCGACGCGACGCCGTGAATGAGATCCTTTTGTTTACGCGCTCGCGGTAATTCAGTTCTCCTTACCGAACTTTTCGCCTACCTTTATTTTAACGTACACTTCGTTTATTTAAATCTGGATGCAAGGAAGTACGCAACCCTCGAGCGAAACAAACGCGGAATCCCGTTCCATTTTCGCAAAGCACGGCCAAATTATTGAATTACTGGAAGGGGTGTAGGGCTTCCTCACAAGCGTAGAGGCTGTTTATGGATAGGTGAGAATCTTGGTTGAAAGGATCCCTTTCAAACACCTACAAAGGGAGTAAGTCAGAATCGCGGTTATATTTGCGAAAACGTACCAACGCACAGTGGGGTGGAAAAAAATAACGCTGTTGACTTTAGAATTTATTGGACCATCATATATTTTTTAAATATTTGTTTTTAAATTTTTCATTCTCGAGACGGATTTTTATTTTACGTTATATTTTTTTTTTATTAATAATAATTTAGTTTCAAAATTTTTCTCAATTAAAATCTGTGTATAGACCATAAATATATAAAGATTCGCCCAATTTAGTTTTAAATCTTTACTTAAAAAACGAGTTTAAAAATAGATAGATCTGCCAATATAGAAATTTTATTTCATTTTTATTCTTGACAGCTGTCAAAATCAGTGTCGAATTTAAAATTTTACAAGTATGTTTTTTGTAATCGTGAAAACATTAGTTTTTATAGACAAAGAGGTGTAAAATTCCTTAAATCCAAATCTCTCTGTTTTTATAATTAAAATTAAAATAATGTTCTCGCTTTTGACAGCTGTCAAATTTTCTGTCAACTTAATAAGAATGCCATTTAATAATTATTTCAACAAATTGAAGTACCAAGCAGACAATTTTCTATAGGTTTTGTGCAGGTACTGAATATGAAATTGATGTCAAAAAGCGATTGTTTTTTTGTAGCTGTCAAAACTGCTGCTAAATTTAAAAATATGCAAGTACATCTTTTTCGTATTATTTTCGTATTCAGTACTTCCAAAGCATACAGAAAAATGTGTGTTAGGTACTTTAGTTTGTTAAAATCATAATAAAATTGCATTTCTATTAAATTGACAGAAATTCTGACAGCTGTCAAAGGTTACAACTTTATTTTAATATCAATTACTGAACTAGAAAGTTTAAAAACACTTTATGTATCATCGTCTACGAAACTCAACATTATTTTCAAAATTACGAAAGATATATTTGTCAATTTTTAAATTTGACAATAATTTTTGGCATCTGTCAACAACGTAATATTTTTTTGACATCAATTTCGTATTCAGAGCCACCAAAACTTATAAAAAAATGTTTGTTAAGTACGTTTATTCGTTTAAAATTATAAAATGTCATTTTCACAAGTTGAAAAATTTTGCTCGAAATTTTGACAGCTGCCCAAAAGTGAAAACTTAATTTTATTATGGAACTAGCAAATTTCAAAACACTTAATAGCACTTATTTTATGGGAATTCGCGTTATTTTCAAAATTACGAAAGACACTTGCATTTTTTTAATATTTGACAGCTGTTTTGGCAGCTACCAACAAATATAATATTTTTTTTTTTACAATAATTTCGTATTCAGTACCTCCAAAACCTATAGAAAAATGTCTTCTGAAGCCTATTGCCATTTGTGGAAATAATTATTACTTGGCATTTTTATTCGGTTGACAGAAATTTGACAGCTGTCAAAAGTGAGAATGTTATTTTAATTTCAATTATAAAAATAGAAAAATTTGAAATACTTCATATTATCTCTTCTACTATGAAAAATCCCATTGTACCTATTTGTTTTTGCGATGTGAGCACGTTTAAGATATCTACCGTGTAAATAGATTTTTGCGATTTTTTTAAGGGACTATTTAAAAAAATAGATTAGGTATCGCCAGGATATCATTTTCAAATAAAATTGTCGTGTAGTTTTTATAGCATAATCAAAAAATTTTATATAAAATGTCAAATTTTTAAGATAATCACATAACCTCACTTTTTTCCAATGGATTGGTATATTTATTTATAGCGAGTTTTATTATTTTTTTAGATTGTCAAAATCGGAAAAATTAAGCTATTGAACTGGCAATGAAAACATACACCAATTCATTTAAAAAAGTGAGGTTATGTGGTTATCTTAAAGATTTGACAGTTCATTATTTTTATTAAGTCATAAAAACCATGAGAAATATGCTACAAACCGGTTTTTTGACTATGAGAAAGTTGCTACAAACCATTTTATGAACCATTTTAAACAATGCTCACTCACAATCAACACACATTTGTTTTTGACATTTACGATCGATTCGATTTTCTTTTTTTCCCATCGCCTTTTCAATAAATATTAGAAATGCGATAAATATGCGTAGATGTCAATGAAAGCCGAAGGATTTACTTGGGTTAGCTTTAAACCCGTGTTTTTTATTTTATTTCGGGGCGTTCCAGGGATCTCATCAGACGGAGTAACTTACCTTTCTCTAGGTTTATTTGATTTATATTATTAATAAAGATGTATTTATTTTAACCTGAGTACACTGATTTTATTCAGGAATATTTTAAAATCTGGATCATATCCAGATGCAGTGAGCTGTAATTATTGATTCTATTAGGTTTGAGAAACTAATATAGATTAATTGCAGCTTATGGCTTTTCAACACAGATGTCACTGTTATGAGTTTCTATTCCGCTCTCGTTCACTAACCTGAGAGCAATGAATGGGAGACAAATTTTAGATTTTAAATAATAATAATAATACAACAATTTAGTTCATGGTAATGTCACTGAGGTCGCGCGTATTTATTGTATAAAAACAGTTCAGTGATTAATGGTTTTGATGGAGGCACTTTCTTGTTTGTGTTGATTAAAATGTGTGAAACTTTGGACAATTTTTATGCAGTACTACAAGCTAGGTAGTTTTGTACCTGATATTTTTTATCTTCTATATAAATAATCCTTCCCGACTTCACCATAATAATTTGGTACGCATATAATAGGTTAACATACCTTTATAATGTCACCGTTTTTTCTTACTTTTTAACGGATTTATTTGAAATTTTCATACTTTTTTAGGAGCAACGTGGATACATCTTTTCATATATCTCTCCAAACTCGTTCTCCGCAATTGTCTTTGTTGATGTTTCCAAGATATTGCCAACAAAATTCCACTTGTCACAGCATACTAAGATGGAAATATATCATTTGCTGTTCCTCGGAAGGTACGAACACTTTGTTTTAAATTTCACTACACTGTCACTACTTATAGTCTAGATTTACAACATATCTAACCATTAGACATGGATTATCGATTTTTCGTCGATTATTATATTAATTCTTAAATTTAAATACATGTCTATGTGTATAAGTTTTATATCGATTTATTTTTTATTTATTTAATTTTAAAAGAATTTATTTTTATTTTCATCAGTTAGAATACATGACAATATGTGTATATACAAAGGAATGCTCATTTTTTATTGCGTCCATCTCCTAAGCTTGTTAGCATGCCCCAAATCCGACCCGTATAATTCCGTCGCTCCTAATCAGAGGGGCTCCACCCTCCACCCCGATTTCCCACAGGCGCTACACATTCACCCCTATAAATAAGCATTTTAAATTACAAATTAAAAGTCTATTCCAGCTCAAGCTGCTTCACGTATCAATTTCGAATTTAACAACACGTGAATTCCGAGTTAAAAGAATAAATTTGTAAAGGAACGAGCAGGCAAAACGTGTTTCATTATCTCTATGTAGGCTATCCGTCGTAATGGAAATGTAGGTATCCAATACGTCGATGCAAAAAATTCTCATCGTTATTAAAGCGTAACGTGCGTTTCTCATGTTTATGCTAGCAAAAAGCGAATTAAAGACATGCTCGAGCTGCTTTAGACGCTAAAGTAAATAATCGCACCGAGTCGAATTTAAATCTGCCTAAACAATTCCCTTTTTTATATTTGACGCATAAAGTTCGAAACACCCTGTGTGATAGTTGTTTAACATCTAGAACGTGACGTCAGTTTATTTCGAATTTCGTTTTAGGCTATAAATACCCACTGGATCGGCACATTTTCAAGACAGTCCTAGACGGATAACAGCTTAAGCTAGCCCCTCCTCAGGCCCGCCCACCGAAACAAATTTATCGCGGGCCCACTTACATAATCACTCCTATGTGTATTAATTTTGACATTTCTATAGGCACCATGTCAGGTGATCGGGTGTCGGATTAAGACGTTTAGTTGAAGGCGAATGGATGGCAGCAAATTCACCATTTAGGTAATATAGTTGGTGCGGAAATGCTCGATTTTGACTATGTTGCATTTTGTTTTTATCAGAAGAGCTGGACTAGCATACAAACGAGCATTTAAGCCTGATCCTAGTTCGAGTTTCGGCTTACATAAGCGCGGAGTTTCATGTTTAGTCCTCACGTGTTTCCGTGGTGTATGAAAAGGATCATGAAAATTGCCTGAGTTAGCTTTCCGCAGTGATCACGTAATATGATGGAATAAATTCGATTCGACTTTTACTAGCTTGGTTGCATTGCTTGCAATCCGGTCCTGGTTGATAACAGCCTTTTTGAAACATAGAAAATCTGTTGGAGGTAAAAATCATTGAAACCAGTTTAGAATGCAGTAACTGTCGAATCCTGTTAAACAACTAGTTTTCTTAACTACATGTTATAAAACATTGTTAGATATCCGAATTTATAGCATTCAATGCGAAAGATATTTAACCTTACTAAATAATTATTTTCAAAAAAAAAGAAAAACGTTTTTCTCGAAAAAGTTATATTAAATAATTGTAAAAATGCGAGAAAGAGGTTATTTATAAAATACTTATTTTACAAATAGATTTGCTTGGCATACAACATGAATTAAGAAAATAAATTAAATTATTATAATTTTTCTAAATTATGTTTCCCCGATTACTTAACAGATATAATTTAAATTTATATTTAAATTTATTAAAATTAAAAATTTTCAGTTCTTTTGGAGTCGAGTTATATAATTGGATGACATTATAAATGAATGATACTCTGAGCATAGCTGAACGATAACGTGATGAATTTTATATTAGGTAACCGAATAAATCAAACGCGAAACAAATTTGCTTTTAAGAGAGGCAGTGGAGGGAAATTAGTCAAAATAATTGATGAAAAGTGATGTAATCGGGAAGTTGAATTTTTTTCTTTGAAATCGCGAATTTAAGCACCAAAAACGCATTGTGTTAATCTACATTCAAATGGATATTATTTACAATGTATAAAGTGCTATTTATAATATATTTAATGTTACATATATGAAATATTTCAAGTTAACATTACAAATTATATTTGTATAACATTTTGCAAACATTTAAGAAATAATGTTAAATATACATTTAAGAGAATGTATTAATACATTTACAACGTGCATGTATCGTATGATATTATAGAAATATTTTCTAGTAGCATAGAGTTAATATTGTATAAACATTTACTAAATATTTTACAATTTAATATTTCTCGGATATATATCAATGTTAGTTATCATAACAGAAATATAATATTTCATGAAAACATTAAAATTGTTACCTAGGTCTAACATTACATATGTGTTGTTTAGTGGGATTATACATATTGTATATACTTTGTATTTTATATGTATAGTAAAACAAAAGTAAATATAATACACCTTACGAAAGCTTTTTCTTAATGTCCATTCGATAGCGTCAAACAAAGTTGTCCTTAAACATTTATCCTTTTCAAATAATTATTTTAACTGTCACATAATCTTCATAATTTAGTTGAATTTTTAGGTCGGACCGTAACCTGAACGATGCCGTTAGCTCTCTTTTAAGATCTATTAGGTCGGACCATAACCTGAACGATGCCGTTAGCTTTCTTTTAAGATCTATTAGGTCGGACCAGAACTTAAATGGTGCCGTCAGCTTTTGTTCCATTTGGTCGAATTTTCTCAACCAACTTTTCATCTATTTTAACATTTTTTTCTTCGGTAAGTTTGACGGTAAAAATAGCTAGTATGAAATTTGTAGATCACGAAAAAATCTGCAACTTTTATATGAAACTTTTTTGTGTCAAAAAAGTAAATTTTATTTTAAAATTTTTTTTTTTTCAATAAAAAAAAACGATTAACAGATTCTTGTATATGTTCACTAAAAAGTACTACATAAAAAGACCTACTCTTAAGAAAAAGTTTACCCTACGACCATTTTGCATTAAATGGCAAACATTTTAATTTTTTTCGAAAATGTTCAATTCGAGGTTCAATTGCGACCGTAAAAATATATATATTTTTTTAATTTAATCACGTATTTACAGCACGAAAATACATATTTTCTCCAATTTTCGTAAAGATCAGACAATTTTTACCCCACTTATTGCATTATTAGTAAAAAAAATGAACTGAGAAACTTGGATTTTTTGAGGTTAGGATGCACAGGTTAGGATGCACTTTTAATGTAACTATTCCCCAATATTCATTTACGAGTAGGTATTTTAGTTTTTTTTTAATTTTTCTACGACCAATAGAGCCGGAGATATTTAAAAAATAGTGTAGCGATGCGCTCGAAATGCATCAAAAATACACTTTTATGTGTTTTTCTCGCGAAGCCCCAGCTCGATTTTGCTAATTTTTTCGGTTTCCGACTCATTTGCATGTATAAAACAAAAAACAAAAAAAAAAAGAACTTCCCGATTACATCACTTTAAAATACTAATTTCCCTCCACTAGCATGAATATTGCAATTTTTGGATTTATTTTTATCAAAAGAATCTGTACAGGATTCATATAAACAAAATCCCAGTAATTAAAATGCAATAAAATTAATAATTCGAATAGAATAAACTTACAAACTAAGACATACAAAATATCACTTTAGATTTTGGTCGAAAGAAAGCAATTTTCAATTATTATTTAACTCTCCCTTAATAAATCACAAGCCTGTAAATAGTTATTGTTATTCGTCTTAAAACTATAATAGACATGAGTATCTATAAGCTTTTGTAGACGTTAATATATCTGCTGTAAAAGAGAGACCCTGAGGTATCCCTGACGATACTTTGAAATCCGAAGAAAGCGTCCCCCTGTCATATAAAGTGAATTACATCAGTTAGGTTTGTCAACGAGTTGGTTCTGAAACCAGAAAAAACACACAAAACGCTAAAATCATACACAGAACACGATTGCTTTGAAATCAAAGTAAGCAAGATTGGTAGGGAATTAAGTAATGAAATTTATTATATTTAGTCCATTTTCTAAAAGCCAAAAGTTCGAACTTCGTTGGCTCAAAAAAAAATTTTGATCTTTTTGTTTAATTTTGGTAAAAGTTTATAGACAAGTGTTTTTTTTAATACACTCTTAAGTAATTACAAAATTTATAACTCTTTTGTTTATTTAAACAATTGCTTGAAATTTGATAACACTAGGTTTTTGGGGTGACAGATTACAGTCTGGCCCCAAAATCGGTCTAAAAATAGAATAGCGTCTACGAAATGACGTCGAAAGTCAAAGTTATTATTCTCTATTTTTTAAATTTTTATTAGAAGTCTGGTGGTTTTTGGGGTCGCTGATTAAGAATTTGACAGTAAAACTCAATTAAAATAAAAAATAGCTGATCCAAAATGGCGCAAAAGGGTTAATTTTTTTTATTCGAATTTTATTTCTTATAATAGGAGTTTTTTGGGTCGCTGATATAAAAAATTTTTCAAAAATTGAAAGTGGCGTCTGAAAAATTGTGACAACAAATGACGGAAGAGTTAAACGAGCATTAAAGATATATTTTAATCGATTTATTAAAATTAACCCTAGCAAACAAAAATTATTTAGTTCTTAATTTCTTCACTGCCGGTCGCGAATTAAGGCTGCTATTTCCGCCACAATAGGGATGTTCACAAAAAAGTGAAATCTTGTTTAAACATCATAAAATGATTAAAAATAGTCTCATAATCACATCTTCATAGTTTTACAAAAATCGATAAATCCATTTTATGGAAAAAACCCAAAAGACATATCAATATTTCAAATTTTAGACGGAGGTTATATGATATATGGCGACTACGATAGCAGCGTTAAAATAGTATTTTGATTATTGATCTTCCAAGAAAAAATAAAGTACGCGAGGCTGCAGAAATATTGTAGAGAAAAATGTAGCATCGAGGTACTTTTTCTATTTCTAGAGATACTATCTCGGTTATGTGAGCGATATTGTAGTAGAAAGTTCAAATTTAATTTTGGTGAAAGAATTTTTACAATCGGAGTATTCTAGCGAAAGATATAAATTATTTATTATCGGGAACGATACCGCGCGTTTCGATCGCTTACGCATGAAATGTTGTTTTGTGAACTGTGGCAGAACTTTAAGATAAGAAAAATAATTTAAACAAAAGTTTTAGGGTATTCTATGAATTTTCTTGCTACCACATTCAATAGTATACAGGGTGCCTCATAAAATTGGTTTTTGTAAATTTATTCTTGCACAAGCTATAAACATAATGTAATCAAGTTTTTGAACCAAGTCTAAACTAACAGATATGTTCATGGGGACCTAAAATTTTAAAATCTCTAACACGTTTTATAACTCGACTTTAATGTGATTAAAAAATTTCAGAAATCTTTGTTTTTCTAGCTCATTTGACTCGAGATTTGACGCTACTTTGGCATTGGAATTGAAATCTTGATTTAACGATTATAATATAAATAGTAAACATTTTTCATGAAATTACCCGTGTCGCGATAACTCGAAATTTTGGTCGAGGGCTCTCCTACTATTAGATCTTTTTTTCTTTAGTAAATGAACTAGGCACATCCTTTGTTTGACTCGCGTTTTTTACTCTTATTTGAAATGAATGCATCTTAGTTTTTCATATGTCATTAATTATCAGTTTTCAAATATGAGAATATTAAAAATAATTTGTGTCATTACTAGCAATTATCTCAAAAGCAAGTAGGTGTCTAAATCTAAAAATGGAAATAAATTATAACCGTATTTCCTACGTTGCCTAAATATTTCATGGCTCGTAGAAACTACTAAATATCATGTCTTAATGAGGTAAGACATCGCGCATAATTTACAGATAATTTAAAAAAATTGTGCAAAAATGCAAATCTACGTCACCCACTCTTACACATTGTAAAATCCGAGGTAAAATATTTACGTCATATTCAAGAATGCAAGGATTGATTAATGCTTACTTTTAAAAAAGCTTAACGTGTATTCTAGCGTTTAATTCACTGGTGTAAGTGTTAAAAAATTCAGAGAAAAATTCTCTGTGGAACGACTGCAATCGTAAGATATTTAAGTCATCGTTCTGCTATCGAAAGGGTGGTTTGTAATCATTTAGGGAAAAATCAAGGGTAAAACATAAGATTATTTACTATTATTATTATCTGTCCTACTGCAACTAAATTTCCATTCCAGCAAGACAAAATGTGAAACAAAACTAGACGAATAGGTCTTAGCTTCCCTCAGCGCTCGTCTCTGGCGGTTTAATGTCTTCTAACAGAGTATAAATCGCGATATAAATAGAAAACTAATTAGGTAATTATTTTAGAAAACTACCCCAGAGGTTCATTATCAATTAGGCACCAAAGGCACAGACTTGAGCGGCAACAAATGCGTATCACCGACAATATTACTTAGGCATGATTATTTATTTACACGTTTATCCCTAGTAGATGAGTTAGCCAAAGAGAAATCGTAAAAGCATTTTAGGACAAACTGTACTTGTGTTTTCTTGTCTCCAACATCAGTTGGAATATTTTTTCCCTAATTTGCAATTTGCACTTGCACAACCGTACGTAATTCCGTAGATATCTAAAGCTGAGATTAGTTATGAGGCTCATTTAACGGAAAATTTTGTCCCCAAATAGAGTCAGACAAGCGTAGGATTACAATAAACGTCATTGAATGTCGACGTTGTTTACTTTGAATTAGAAGCAATCGAGTTTTGTGTGTTATTACTTATCAGTATTTGGATAATTTCATAAATTATGTAAACGGCAAAGCGACAGACTTTGTTTTACTAGACTAAAGCTGCAGTGTTGTCCATTGCGGTATTAAATTGGTATGTCAACTCAAACTCAAAATTATTGTTTAGTATATTTTTTGTACCTAGGTGAATCCAATATTCCGAGTTCTAATCGTGCCAACGACTCTGTACCCAGTTTATTCGTTTTTATTTTAAATTGAATGTTCTGAGTTCTATGTCACATCATATATTAGTTACGGACTGTTTATTTATACTCAGATGAGTTTGCCAAAGAAAAATCAAGTTGAAGCTCTCTGCAAGTCCCTATTAAATATTAGCATTAAACAACCTTGGCAGAAAACTAAAAATAGTCGCTTATTTTCATTCCTGCGGCCTTCTAAGGTATACTAAAGGCTTTTTACACAGAAAAAAGAGTGTCTTACATATTAGCATTTAACAACCCTTGGTAGATTTTTAAATGGCAGAAAACTCAAGAAAGTCGCTTATTATTAATTCTAATTATACCGATCATCCTGGGGGTTGGCAAACATTGCACGATATACCTACTAGAGACTCTTTGAAGGTAAGGGGAGCGTCTTTATTAAATATTACCATTAGGCAACTCTTGGTAGATTTTTAAATGGCAGAAAATTAAATAAAGTCGCCTATTCTTCATTATACCGACTGGTAAACATTGCGCGGCATACGAAAGGCTTCTTACAGATAAAAAGAGTATCTTAGTTAGATATTAGCATTAAACTCGGCATTTAATAACTCGTAGATTTTTAAATGGTTAAAATCAAAAGAAAATCGCTTATTTTCTCGTAAACCGACCTTACTATCAGCTGGCAAATACTGCGAGACATACTAGAGGCTTTCTGCAAGTATGAGGAGCGGATCTGTCAAATTTAAGCATTAAACAAATCTTGGCAGATTTTTAAATGGCAGAAAACTAAATAGTCACTTATTTTCATTAGAACGGCCTTCCTGCGGTCTTGCAAGTTATACTAAAGGCTTCGTACAGAGGAAAACATATTAATATTTAACAAATCTTGGCAGACTTTTAAATGACGGAAAACTAAAAATAGGCACTTATTTTTCATTAAACCGGCCTTCCTGCGGCAAGGTATATTAAAGACTTCTTACATAGGTAAAGAGCGTCTTACCTATTAGTTTTTAAACAACTCTTGGCTTCATACAGATCTTAGTGAGATATTAACATTAAATTACCTTGGCAGATTTTTAAATGGCAGAAAACTAGAGAAAATCGTCTATTTTTTCATTATGCTGGAGTCCCTACGGGTTGACAACATTCCTCGGTATACTAGAGAGTCTCGTAGAGAGTTTAAGTTAAGTAAGAGAAGCATCTCTATTAAATATTAGCATTAAACAACCTTGGTAGATTTTCAAATGGCAGAAAACTAAAAAAAGTAGCTTATTTTTCATTAGACCGGCCTTCCTACGGGCTTGTAAGGTACACTAAAGGCTTTATACAGCGGAAAAGCGGAAAAGAGCGTCTTACATATTAGCATTTAACAACCCTTGGTAGATTTTTAAATGGCAGAAAACTAAAGAAAGTCACTTATTTTTCATTTTCATTATACCGATCTTCTTGGGGGTTGGCAAACATTGCACGATATACTAGAGCCTCTTTAAAAGTAAGGGGAGCGTCTTCATTAAATATTACCATTAGACAACTCTTGGCAGATTTTTAAATGGCAGAAAACTAGAGAAGTTCGTCTATTTTTCATTATATTGGAATCCCTACGGGTTGGCAACATTGTACGGTGTACTAGAGAGTTTAAGTTAAGTAAGAGAAGCGTCTCTATTAAATATTAACATTAAACAATCTTGGCAGATTTTTAAATAGAAAACTGAAGACAGTCGCCTATTTTTTTTATTATACTGGCCTTCCTACGGGCTGGATAACATTGCACGGTATACTGTCGGCTTCTTTTTGCGGGTAGGAGGGCGTTTCTATTAAATATTGGCACTAAACAACCTTGGCAGATTTTTTAATGGCAGATAAATAAATAAATTCACCTATTCTTCATTATACCGACTGGTAAACACTCGGGTAAACATTGCGCGGCATACGAAAGGCTTCTTGCAGATAAAAAGAGTCTTAGTCTTAGATATTAGCATTAAATAACTCTTGGCAGATTTTTAAATGGCAGAAAACTAAAAATAGGCACTTATTTTTCATTAAACCGACCTTCCTACCGCAAGGTATGCTAAAGGCTTCTTACATATTGGTATTTAAACAACTCTTGGCTTCTTACAAATGAAAAGAGTTTCATAGTGAGGTATTAGGATTAAATAACTCTTGGTAGATTTTTTGAACATAGAGAAGTTCGGAAAGTGATTGACATGCTAAGACCGGGGTATGTCCCGCCTTCTAGGTTTCGGTTACCATCAACCCTTTCAAATGAAATATTTGAAGAGGAGAAATCAATGTTCATAACGAAACGATAATAAGTGCAGTTTTGATACTAAAAAATGAAAACAGTTTTCTTCTGGAAAGTATAGATGCATCAGGACATTTACACACTAGATTGTCTCGCAAACTTTGCCGTCGATTTAATAAATAAGTGCAAAAATTAGTATAACTGCAAAGTTACTAGTATGGTCACAGATAATGCAGCAAACACGAACAATATGATGGAAACAATTGCCGAGGCCCTGGATTACTTATCCCATTATAACATGCGGGTGTTCTGTCCATATACTGAACTTGCTTTCCAAAGATTTGGAAGATACTACAGTAAAATCACACGTAGTTCAAATTGTAAAATATTTTCGCATGCACACTTGCCAAATGCTTGGTACAAGGAAGAAGGGGGCAAGAAACTAACATTACCACAAGATGTTCGATGGAATACAGATTTCGACTGCCTTGAGGCTTATGTCACCGAATGGCCCAAATTGTTTGCAAGTCTGCGAAGACCAAGATGACATTGAACCGTTGATAATTCAAAAAGTGTCGAATATTCGAAGAAAATTGCTAAAACCAATTTCTGGTACACTTGACAGAATTCAGCAGAAAGGTGCCAGTTGATCCCTAGCAGTTGAGGAATGGAAAAAATTGAGTGCCGTTTTTTATAGTTTTGAAGGTGACAGAAATTTAAAGCAATGTCAGATATTTGAAAGAAGGTATGATCAAGCTTTAACGCCATATCACTTTTTGGCGCATTCGCTGGTTCCTATCAGAAATAAAAACGAATACCCACTGTCGAAAGAAGAAAAAAGACTGCTTCAGATATAGTTTCCCAATATTTTTCTGGCACAGGGTTATTGTCGTTAACAATTAAGTTGGAAGCAAAATCCGATCCGTTCCAAAACCCAATGGCTTCAACTGAAATATTAGAACATGTTAACGTAGTGCAGTGGTGGGAATCTCAGAAGATATTACAGAACTTAATGAAGTACTGGATCTGATAATACCCTTTCTGAGTACTATTGCTTCTTCTGCAGACGTGGAAAGAATGTTTTCTTCATATGGGCTTGTTCGTTCAGATATTAGGAATAGATTGGGCAATGAAAAAGACTAGTTATTAAGTCCATCCAACAAAAAGTGCGGGAAAGTCAATGGGCAAGATTGAAATTGACTATTAGGATTACAATAAACGTCATTGAATCTCAATGCTGTTTACTTTGATTTAAACACAATCGTGTTTTGCGCGTTAGTTTTTGGATATTTCATAAGAAAACGGCAAACTATTTTCTACTCAACAAAACCTACAGTGGTGCCAACAGTCCACAATAAAAGTTACCAAACTATTTTGCCGTTTGTTGATTTTGAGCAGCTTTTGCTGCGGCGTTTTAGGGCAATACAATTCTAGAACGTAAAACTATTCAAACACAGCCCTGAACTGCTCAAAACTATTGTTTAGTAATTTTGTAAGTGTGTTAAAATTAACAACTTTGTAACAAAAGCATTCATTGTTCCGATAGTTTTTTGTGTAATGCAGCTATAGCATTTCTTTCATAAATCAGTACCTAAAAAAGAGTAGAAGCAGCAGCAGCATCCGTGATTACATAAATATAAATACCTATAAATTTTATATTGGAGACGGCATAAAACATCTTGTTTAAATTTCGTGATAACAAACATTGCGGTGAACTAAATTTTCCCCGCAGAGTTTTAAAAAACTAGCAGCAGCTGATTACTGATTACCCTTGGCGAATTGTTTCCGAATCGATAAAACGACAATAAAACTTAGGCTAGATCGTGAGCCCTTCCGGGTTCCAGAAGGGCAAGAACTTACATTTGCGGAAGGTCCCTGTGTCCAAAAATCGATAAAGTATCCCAAAAATCGGAGCACCACAATCACAGTTAAAAATTTTCAACTAAAAACCACCTAAGCACGAGAACAAATATTCAAAACTATCACATCTTCCTTGGGAACATTTCAACAGAACAACAATTAAAAATTAAAAAACACCACCAACACAGCAATTTAAACCACTAGGAACCGACGGAGTGCATTTAGATACAGTACCGCTTTATTTTTGTGCATTACCCGAGTACGCGGACCGTTTTAAAATTAATATTTTGTGTTATTTTTAAGCGCTTTACACCGTTTTTACTTCACCTTTACATGGCGCTCGCTCACTGATTCTGGCAGAGGAGGACATGACTCTCGTTTGAGCTTCCTCGTACGTATCCGGATGCGCTCGGCCAGAGCTTGCCGTGCCGCTTACGTGTAGAAACTTTCGAGGGGACGGCGGCGCGGCGGAGAGCTTAGGGCTAGGACAATACAGTGCCGAGGCAGCAGCTTTGAATTACGAAAATGAATATAACCATAATGGGAGTATTTTTAGAGGAATTGTAGTTTTGGTTTTTTGAACTTGTTGTTGGTGCGAAAGAAACAAGTTTTATTTATGAAGGAAAGTTCCAGGATGTGTTGGGAAAAATCTTTTAAGCTATATTTCGATCCTTCGAGTATTAAGAAAGTTAACGTTTCAATACCCCCGTGTCGGAGGGTTGCGTAAAACTTAGATGCTATTTCATTGCCCAATCTATTCCTAATATCTGAACGAACAAGTCCATATGAAGAAAACATTCTTTCCACGTCTGCAGAAGAAGCAATTGCACACAGAAGGGTATTATCAGATCCAGTACTTCATTAATTTCTGTAATATCTTCTGAGATTCCCACCACTGCACTACGTTAACATGTTCTAATATTTCAGTTGAAGCCATTGGGTTTTGGAACGGATCGGATTTTGCTTCCAACTTAATTGTTAACGACAATAACCCTGTGCCAGGAAAATGTTGGGAAACTATATCTAAAGCAGCCTTTTTTTCTTCTTTCGACAGTTGGTATTCGTTTTTATTTCTGATAGAAACCATCGAATGCGCCAAAAAGTGATATGGCGTTAAAGCTTGATCATAACTCCTCTCAAATATCTTTAGCTTTAAATTTCTGTCCCTTTCAAAACTATAAAAAACTGCACTCAATGTTTTCCATTCCTCAGCTGCTAGGGATCAACTGGCACCTTTCTGCTGAATTCTGTCAAGTGTCCCAGAAATTGGTTTTAGCAATTTTAAAGAGTCTTCGGCCACTCTTCCAATTTGAAAATTTTACACTTTTTGAAATACCCAACGGTCAATGTCATCTTTGAAAACCTATTTCAGGTTCACTCGCAAAATGAAACGTATATGGGGTTAGTAAACTCAAACTGACTTACCCAAAAACTTCTAAAATTCAATAATCCTATCTCACAAATACCTTCACCGAAATTAAACGTCGGAGCTATCACTTTAAACACGCCCGTTCACTGTATCACGTACGCACTTTGCGGCGCTTAAACTAGCTCCTAGGTAGTTCGCAAATTACCGTCCCAATGCTGCTCTGCCCGGTCAACTTTCGCAGGCTTGCAACAACTTGGGCCATTCGGTGACATAAGCCCCAAGGCAGTCGAAATCTGTAGCCCCGTAGGGGCTATTCTATTCTTAAATTCTCTATTCTTAAATAGAGACCCGCAGGGGTTCTGAATTTTTTCTCAATTCTCTCTTCTCTCAATTTTTTCTCAATTTTTAATCCTAAAATCCTGAATTTTTCCCAACTCCCTGACCCCGCGACCCAATGTCGGACTCTATTGTTTTCCGAAATTTCAATAACGTCTTTCAACTAAAAAACATTGGAAGAAAAAAATTCAATGTATATTATGCACCAAAGACTATAAATCGTTCTTAATACATTTGCCCACACATGCCTCTTTATACTTGCCATTCCACAACCACAAGAAACCCATTTATGTTTTTTCCTCTAATTACATAGGTGAATGATAAACTCGGCTTGTTTTTCTTCCTCTGGTACGCCATTGCCTTTCACGAGGAGAGATAATGGCGATACATTCACGTCTTATTTGCTTATTTCTGCGGACAGCACATATAAAGTCCCTGCACATAATGACTAACCACAATAATCTGCAGTAATTCCACATTCTAAGGCAGTTCCCTTCGAGAAATTTAATTAGCCTCCGCATTCTACCTTGAAATGTGTACCAACGTAGTGCATCTATCGATGTTACACGGAAAGTAGCTGTTAAGTGATATCTGTTGGTATATTGTCACAAATGGCCAATTTAATTATTTATTTAAAATGTTATTTGCTGCAACGCCCAGTATAGTACATAATTTTATTTAATTATAACCAGATCATGAAAGTAGAACCATATTATTAAAGTTAGGAAAATATGGTAAACAAATGAACTGCTGAATAATAGAAAATACTGCTGATGCCGAAATTCATTACCGTGGTGGAGAGACTGGGACGTTGCAGCCAGTTGCCTTTTTGGGGCTTATGAGGCCAGACGCCTCAAAGGTTACCCCTTCAGGGCCCCTTAGGTTTAAGTGCATATCTCCTCAGGCTACTCTGACCCCTATTGTAAGTACTATTCTATTTTGTGTGAATTGTGTTTGTGTTTTCTTGTTCGTTATTTATTAAATATTGTTTTGTTGGAAACTTGCCGCTATGTTTTAATTTATTAAATACCACCCTTATTAAGTAAAACCCTCTCGTGTGCCAAGCGAGTCATTTAACTTATTCATGCCAAGCGAGTCAACTATTTAGTGAAATAACTTAAAGTGTCTTAATATTTGTCTCATTAAAATCAACTCCTAACGTAACATATAGTTTAGGTGTAAACCCTACTATGACATAAGTAAACCAAACCATTACAAGGTCATGAGGACCATGACAATATACGTAGGAAATTTTAGGAATGAAATAACAGTTCATGTCAATGTGAAAAAAAATCAATTGCTCGTTGCTAAAGGGGTGAAAAAAATAATCAAAGATGTAAAAAATGGGTCATAATAGTTATTCGATTGTCCTCAGTGTGCTCAAGTATATTTCACCAAGACATCCAGTTAGTTCAAGAGCATCTTTCTCATGTGTTCCAAGTCAAGTGGCACCTTTCGCACCACCAATACAAGATTCCAGCAGCAATTATAACACTTTCGACAGAGACATATATTAGTATTATATCTTCTCTGCACCTAGTTTGAATAATTTATGTGCCCGGTACGACATCCTGCCCTTGCTCCTTATGCACGAGGCGCATACGATGAGTCGTTAACTCCGACATGAATTTAACAAAAGCTAATAAGATAGCCTATCTGCATAGGTACTTAATTTTAATGGCGTTATCCAATTCTCCTATTCCGTAAGCTCCCAGCTACTCAACATATGTAATTATGAAGCTATTATTTCTGACATAATACAAGAAGCGAGGATAGTGATAACACAGGAGCATCCGCAATGACTCAGTCTACACACCCATTGACTAAGGCCAGAAATAGATCCGTATTGGTCAGATGGGCAGAATTAGTGGTTAAAGAATAAGAAGAGAAACACTTTCGAAACTATCAGGTGACAAAATAAAATGGGAGGTCTAAAACAGTAACGGCTGTCAAGGAGTACCGCAAAGGTCGACTTTGGGACCGCTTCTTTTTATGATCTCTTAAACGATCTGGCATTTGCCCTAAGAGATACTTTGTACTGTTTTTTTGTTTTTTAGAAGACAACAGAAATGTTTTGGTCAAAGTCAAAATAGTTGTAGAGTCAAGATGAGTAACAACGGATGCTTCAAAGGTATTTTTATCGCAAAATGTTCCTATAGAAGTAAGTGAGACAGCAAGTGTTCTGGTCTAGCCGCAAATATTAAAAACGATGTGTGTTAGACTTACGCATGCGTTTAAAAATTCATAACTCAAAAACCTTAATCGCTACCGACTTTCTAGTGTAAACAAAAACTTTTTCCATTTATGGAGAACATCTCATCCCCGCAAAGTTTATTAAAAGTTCAAAAATTTAACATAGTTGATCGCGTGTTGAAAATTTCAGTACACAAATTCCGTTTCCGCTACTTTAAATTTGCCTTACTAAGAAACCGTACGTTATTCAAAACCACTAATAGGTAAGTTAGAAGGACTCACATCTAAAGGAAGTACACACCAAAAATCAGATCGATAACTTGAACATATTTTTGTTAATCGCGGTTCAATTTGGACATCGCCAAAAACTAGTCATTTTAGCTTCGGTATATAATTTCTTTCCGACTGACCAAATTTTCCCTTCGCGTCGGCCTTAATTTAACGCCTCGCAACGCAGACAAAATGCCATCAACTTCTCCAATACCTATGTTTATAGTATCAGATGTGCGTGTACCACGGCTGACCCCCGCTGATTATCACCTTATTATTAATCCGGGCAACAGCAGCACAAAAACACCCAATATTCATTTAACCAACTACGGCGTTCGAATCTACGAGCTGAAACGCACCATAACTTGCATTAAGGAAGACAAACACAACTCCGAGCCATTTATAGACCGCTCTGTGCCTGCTCCACGTCCGCGGCTCTACGCCACGAGAGGAAGTCCGACCTAAAATGCACCCAACAAAGACAAAATAAACCCTTACTCGGAGCGAGAGAGTCGGCAGACCCGAATTATCCTCGCTTTAAAACTGGTTACGCAGAATAAGTACTAGAAGACGAGGACGGGAAAGGCAAAGTGGAAGTTGAAGCGAGACAGGCAACAAAAACTTTTACTGGGGACTCGGAGGGTTCAGTTCTGTAATTTTTACGTTGAGGTAGGTGTTACGTAATAAACAATCATTGATGTATTCCGAGTGATATTTCTGGATGCGGATGGTAAACACACTAATGCACGCCTAGAGATTAAAGGTTGGCTGGTCTGTTGTTGGAAAGTTGAAATACTCGGTTTCCGAGCTCTTTTTGTTTGCCTAGCATTTTAACATGACCGTAAATCATCACGATTCGGTTTCTAACGCAGAGTAGCAAATACCACAGGATGTTAAACATAGTGGCAAACCTTCAATAGGCGTTAAGAACATTACTTCCAATATGGCTGGCATCAAATTTTCCTCGTATTCCCCAAATATTTTCAACTAGATGGAAATAGTTGGAAATTCAGATGCGTCTTTGATCTAATAAGCCTTAGTGCCTGATTTGCATTGCCATTATGCATATTCGATTCGCTTAGTTTCTTCAGTTTCCTAAGTTGCTTCAAAATTGGAGTAGCTGGATCAAGGATTCACTAGTTCTGAAGATTTTGATCAAAAATATTTTGGACGAACAAGACAGTCAATTCTAACTAGATATAAAGAGCATATGACTCATCTCAGCTATGAAAGAACTGACTCGTCCAGTGTTGCCAACATGCTTTTGAACAAAGCCATTGAGAAGATAATAATAATAATAATAATAATAATAATAATAATAAATTGTCGTTATCTGGCGAAGTTCAGTCCGGAGGACTGCTCTTACACTCAACCAGGTATTGGAAGAGTTAGAATAACTCGCAGATTTCGCATTATAATTATGCATTTTCGTTTAGTTTCTTCAGTTCTACCAGTTGCTCCAAAATTCGAGTAACTGAAACATCAGGGATGCGCAAAATTTCTTATAAGGATTATGATTTAAGCTACGTTGGACACATGAGACAGTCAATTCCAACTATATTTATTAAGCATGCGGCTCATTTCAGCTGTAGAAGAACTAACACGTTCAGTGTTGAAATATAACCATAGAGAAGATATTATTGAAATAATTAGAGAAACTCGCAGATTTTGCATTATAATTATGCATTTTCGTTTAGTTTCTTTAGTTCTACCAGATGAGGTCACTGATCATGATATTGATGTGGAATTTCATTTTGACAGCTGTCAATTGTCAAAGTGACAGTATGATGATTTCAACATTTTGAAAAGAAGTATTCTTATGTGTAATCCATCAATGCCTACGTTTTTAAAATCACTGGTCACGATTTTGATATCGGAGTCTCATTTTGACAGCTGTCAACTGTCAAAGTGACAATATGAAAATTTCAACATTTTGAAAAGAAGTATTTTTATGTGTAAACCATCAATGCCTATGTTTTTGAGGTCACTGATCACGATTTTGATGTCTTAATTTCATTTTGACAGCTGTCAATAATTGTCAAAGTGACAGTATGATGATTTCAACATTTTGAAAAGAAGTATTCTTATGTGTAATCCATCAATGCCTACGTTTTTTAAATCACTGGTCACGATTTTGATATCGGAGTTTCATTTTGACAGCTGTCAACTGTCAAAGTGACAATATGAAAATTTCAACATTTTGAAAAGAAGTATTTTTATGTGTAAACCATCAATGCCTATGTTTTTAAGGTCACTGATCACGATTTTGATGTCGGAATTTCATTTTGACAGCTGTCAATTGTCAAAGTGACAGTATGATGATTTCAACATTTTGAAAAGAAGTATTCTTATGTGTAATCCATCAATGCCGTTTTTAAAATCACTGGTCACGATTTTGATATCGAAATTTCATTTTGACAGCTGTCAACTGTCAAAGTGACAATATGAAAATTTCAACATTTTGAAAAGAAGTATTTTTATGTGTAAACCATCAATGCCTATGTTCTTGAGGTCACTGATCACGATTTTGATGTCGGAATTTGATTTTGACAGCTGTCAATTGTCAAAGTGACAGTATGATGATTTTAACATTTTGAAAAGAAGTATTCTTATGTGTAATCCATCAATGCCTACGTTTTTAAAATCACTGGTCACGATTTTGATATCGAAATTTCATTTTGACAGCTGTCAACTGTCAAAGTGACAATATGAAAATTTCAACATTTTGAATAAAAGTATTGTTATGTGTAAACCATCAATGCCTATGTTTTTGAGGTCACTGATCACGATTTTGATGTCGGAATTTTATTTTGACAGCTGTCAATTGTCAAAGTGACAGTATGATGATTTCAACATTTTGAAAAGAAGTATTCTTATGTGTAATCCATCAATTTCTACGTTTTTGAAATCACTGGTCACGATTTTGATATCGAAATTTCATTTTGACAGCTGTCAACTGTCAAAGTGACAATGTGAAAATTTCAACATTTTGAATAAAAGTATTTTTATGTGTAAACCATCAATGCCTATGTTTTTAAGGTCACTGATCACGATTTTGATGTCGGAATTTCATTTTGACAGCTGTCAATTGTCAAAGTGACAGTATGATGATTTCAACATTTTGAAAAGAAGTATTCTTATGTGTAATCCATCAATGCCTACGGTTTTGAAATCACTGGTCACGATTTTGATATCGGAGTTTCATTTTGACAGCTGTCAACTGTCAAAGTGACAGTATGAAAGTTTCAACATTTTGTAAAGATTTTTAAAGATTTTTTTATGTGTAAACCATCAACACCTCAAGGTTCATGTATATACTTGGAACTCAAGGAATCAGCTCGTATATTATAATGGATTACTATCTGCCTTGCATATGCATTTCGGATCAATTTAAACGATCACTAAATAATATACGTAACTATCTTCCACAGCTACCAATATTTCTACGAACGCAGATAAGCGTTTATCTCGCCCATAAACAAATACTTCTATTTATAAACAGCCTGTGGTATGCGGCGATAGATAAAATATTTGATCCGACCCATAATTTATGCATCGGCCGGCAGTGACCACGTTGAAATAATGCATCCGAACAGCCAGGCGGACAATCTCATTTGAATAAATTAAGGGCGCTACAGTGTCGCTAAAAACGAGCCAGGAGTGCGTAATCCCAAATCGTTAACGCGGAGCGTAAATAAGAGTTTTAAATTATTTTCGGCTCGGCTCTGACAGAGACTGATTACTCGAAAGTATGTACTGGGTACATTTAGAGGATCAACTGACGGCTTGTGGGGATAAATTCAGTAGCCCGCAAGTGTGGCTGGGTCAAAAGAAACCGGCAGGTTGAAGGTAGCGAAAAAATTGGACAAAGGTTTTTGTTGCACTGATTTTTGGAGCAGAATCCATTTTGGCAAAGAAACCATGTTTGAAATTGACATTTTACGCCACTAGTTTCCAATATGGTGACGCTACATCGCATTCGATCTCTACAAGCCGTTCTTCGTTGTTCAATAATAATAATAATAGTCAAATTCTTCTATATTTGCTGTTCCACTGATTGGCTTGGAAATGCCGGCGTCCAAAATTGTTTAAAACAGAAGATTTGGTTAAAACAAGTATTCAAGGCTGAAACCCCATGTTTTTGCTTATGGAGTTTCAGTCTGGTTTCCAAGGTCATCGCCGACTTCATGGCGGTATCTAAGTATACTCTATCTGGTATCTGGTAATGGAAAATTTGTGGCGCCCTCCAGGATTCAGAAAGGCGTCTGATAGGATCAGAACGATAAGAATAAGTGTTCAAGAAAATTCTACAAGATGGAGTGCGTAGAGAAATGGATCTACACCTAAACCGAGGAGTTCTTTAATCATAATAGCCGAACAAAGGCAAACGCCCTTTTCTTAACGAAATCAATTGCCTCACACATCACGGTAAATTCGTCTTCCATGGAACACCTCCGGAGCGATCCCGCGGCGTCGCGGGGTAATTTACCGCTATTCTTCTGTCTCACTAAATCATACCCGGGCCACCGCATGTGGTGCTTTTGATTGACAGCCACAACTCTTGAATAATTATACACAGGCCTGAGCCCCTCTTGATCGAGGGAGACAAATCTAAACAGACAGCCCAGCTCGTGCTAAAACTTAGAACGCTTACGTTGTAGCAGCCAGGAATATATTTGTGGGTCTGTGAAAGCGATTTATCATGGCAGGAAGGTGGCCCTGCCTCTATGTCAAAAAATGTTGGAGATGTGACAAACAGCTGGTCCGGTGAAGTGTTTTCGTGTTTGCTCGGTCCTGCGTTTAAGTTGGTACGTTAGCTCTTTGCAATCCTATGGTAATTTCCAGATGGTGACAGTTTGGTTGACGAGAGTGTCCTGGTTAAGTGGGAAAATAACTCTAAGTCTAAGTCCTTAGAAAAACATACAGGAGCAGGCCTGCCGACCGCCTATTACGATGATTTGTCCAAAAAAAAATAATAATGTAAACACATCCGTCGTTATCACTTTCGATGATTCCTCCTCCACTGGGCACCCCATAATTTAGGAGTTGCGACGCCGTTACGGATGAGTCAACTTAACACATGATTGACATCAAACGTGCTCTAGATAAGACCGAGACGGAGACATTTGTCTAAACTAAATATAAACATACTTAGAATTACTAATTCCACATTCCACGTCCCATCAGCTGATTGCTCTAATGATGCGGGCATGACTTTGTTTTATACGAGGGAGGAGCCCCGACAAAAATGCATCGTCGTGCCGACGACGAAAATAACGTTTATCTCTTCTTGATGATACCAGCAACTACATGTTAAATATGCCTTATTTACAGAGCAAATAGATAGCCAATATTGTTCATGTAACAAAATTTATGATTAGAAATTGAAATTACAAAAAAAAAAATGTAAAAATGTTTATGTTAAGAGGAAAGCAAACCAGCGATTCGATGTTATGAATATGCAAGGTTTGAATCATCAGTCACGACGACTGGCAGCGGATGATAAATGACCAGTGGCTCCTTTACCCTTGGCTTAGGTTAGGGATGAGTGTACCCGGGCCTCGTTATTTTTTTTTTTTTTTTTGAGGCTGGGCTGCGGTTTGTGCAAGAATTACTCACGCAACAAGAAGTCACGTTATATAGGCGCCAGCCAGACAAACAAATACCTGTCGCTCTCATACAGAGCCTACCAAAACAACTGGTGAGTCGTTGATCCTAAATGGAGCGTCCCAGAAATTAAAAACATTGGAAGCGTCGAGAAATTTAACTTTCTTGGTATCTCCCCTAATTAACGAGATATTGATGTCCTTGCCCAAACGGTATTGAAATTGAAATTTTTAACCATAAAACAAAGGAATTGTTAAGAGATTTACACAAGTTTTAACAGAGTGTCCCAGGGTAGCGTTTTGGGGCCAGTTCTAATCATTAGGCTGTTAAATGATCCGTATTATGCTAAACAGATTAGTAAGCACAAAATAATAAAGATCTAGATCTATTTTAGGATTTTCAGGACGAATTTGCGTTTTATATAGCATGAATTTACAAAGAGCAGCTCAACATGTGCTAAACTGGTCAAATAGCTGTTTATTCCTTGGAGTAAGTCGTTAATGTGATGCGGGAACAGATTGGGCTCTAAGTTATATCCTTGTGGGATACCAGAATTGGTCGGGAGAAGTCCCCGATGCTACACCCTTGACATATCTAAAGCTGCTGCCTGGGACGCTCCATATTTCTCTTGTCTTTGGGTGCGAACGTTATTTTCTCGATTAATACTGGGTGGTAAAATTTTAACCAAAAAGTAACGGAAAATAGTAGAGTGTAACGGGCAGTTATTCCAGGATGTGCGCTGGCTTTGGTGACTATGTTATTTATCATTAGTAGCGACAACTGAGTTAAAGACAAATCTGGTGGACATGTAAAAGGTGGAACGCATTCCTGATTTATCCCGGTCAATGTGTTGTACGAGCGGTGGGTGGCTTGAATCAGCTCTTGACATAATATTTGGAACGCGAATGTGTGAGGATATCAGCTAGAGCTTTTGTTTTTGAGGCACAGAGTGTCCTATGGTTTCTGGCTGTAGGCTGACATGTTTTTGTAATGGTATTTTAGAACGCAATTATTGTCGAATCTCTTAAAACAACCACTTTTCATAACTAGATGTTTTAAACCATTGAGTTACATAAGATAACCGACAACACGGCGAAGCCTGAAAGATAACGAATACGAATATTATAAATAACTTTTGACCTGTCATTAAATAACGCTGACAGTAGTTGATGTCAGGAATATTTGTAATAAATTATCTGAAAGCATGAGAAATAGAGCTTTGGCCGAATTGTCGCGTCTGAAACAGTCATTAACTTTAAGAAAAATAATTCCGAAAGAAATGAAAAGAAAAATAATTCCGAGTTTAATCCGTAATTATCATTGGTAAGAATACGAAATAGTCCGTCACAATCTGCCTGTACCTGACCCGAATAAGCGGAGATATTCTGTTCCTGTGTTTTTTTGAGTTAACGCCATATCTGTTCAAACCTGAACTCGCGATCTTCAATATTTTCAAATCAATGTTCTGAACTTCCTCGGATGGAATTCTATAATCTCTAGTGGTAGAATTTGGTCTCAGTATATGCCTTATATATTCGCTCCCAGTCCCGTTAAATGAAGGAATTAATTTCCATTCTAGTACAACTCTGTACTTGAGGCGATAGTATTCCGTATTTAACCTTCAGAAAACTCGACATACAGGGTAAGATTATCTTTGGTTTACCGAAAATTAGAGACCAGCGTCAGTCAAACTATTTTGAGGTTATGTCAACATAACAACTGATAAATTATTGTCCATGGCCTGATAGTTACTCTCGACAGTCTCGACAACATCTTTGAGGTTATGGCCAACGAGCTCAACAACTGCCTCTGACAATTCTTTTGAGATTATGTCAAAATGACACTGGCAGATGAACTTATTGAGGCTTCGTCGAAGTTTGACAGACCCGGTGGGCTAATCCGAGGAAGATCTGGATGACCCGACACAGCAGTTCGGAAATTTAGGGTTAAAAAGCTTTGAGGTTAGGCCCAGCTGTCAAATAACAAGTACTACAAATGAAAATATTAACTTGAAAACAAGTTTGGCTTGTGGTTGAAAAACTATCTGACAAAATTCCGTTACCTTGTAATTAACTCGCTACTGGCAGCTTCTTAGCTCGATTGCTTTCTAATTCGCGATTAGCATTAGCATTTGTACTCCTTTAAAACCACGCCTCTTCTTAACGTATTTCTTTGTTTAAAAAATGTCCCCTCAAAATAATAGATGCGCGGTAATTGAAGGCACCTCTCCATGAGATGAAAGTTTTAGCCCTATCCCGAAATCCTCAAATGAATCCTCCAGACCATTCGAGGAAAAAATTGATATTTCTGCCTTGCACCTTCCTTCATTTCTTTTCTAACCTTTTCCTTTCTTTTCTAACCTTTTCCTTCTCCTAATCGAATTAATTCCACTTCCTCTTTCTGTCCTTCAAAAGCACACTTTTTATGCCCAAACTAGTAGTAGTAGACTAGTGAATATTCAACGACAGCTTAATAATTACCGCGCGCCCCCAGAGATGGCACCACCTATCGGGTCCACATCTACAACAGTGTCCCCTCCTAGCGGATCCCGCGGCAACTACTTGCGTATTGATTTTCACGTTGACACGAAAATCTCCGCGTCGTCCGCCTAAAAGCACCTTCAAATTTGATAAAAGCTGCAAGTTCTTTCATATTTATCTGCCCCTTGCCGAGCAAAGCTCCCAGCAGCTATTTCGGTGATCCTACGTGTCGCCATCTGGCCAACGATGCAGAAGAAACAACCAAATATGGCCCTCCTATTAAATTATCTATGGGTGGGAGGGTACCAGTTCGGTAACCGCCAGCTCTCGCTTTTGGCTCCACCTCGCCACGAGCCTTCAGACCGATGATTTATAAGAGGAAGCTTAATGATGTTTGATGGTTTAAAAATATTGTTGATGAATTAATGCTAATTAGGGCGAGTCGGAATGGCCTCCGATACATTGTATAGTCCGTGTAGCTTCTCGAATTGTATAAAAAGTGGTTGGGATAACGACAAGTTTTGTGGCGCTGTTAATTTCGTTCGCCACTGGGTGTTAAGGACAGGATAGAAGTTCGGCTTCCTCATATTTCGGCGAGTGTAAACTAGATGTAACCGGTGCAAAAAAAAAATTGTCACATCTGGAACTGCAAATTCTAGAATTTTATGTCGATTTGACGTAAATCACCTTACTTATCAAAAAATGCTTCCTATTTTTCACTTTTTATTAAATATCATTAAAAAAATTGTATAGTATTTGACGAGTGGTAAATAACTTTACACACGAGCCGAAGGCGAGTACTCTAAATCATTAAATGAGTTATTTACCATTACCCCAAATTAAATACTATGCTTTATTCGTAATGATTTGAAGATTATTACCCCACTTATTGCATTATTAGAAATAAAAAGAATAAACTGAGAAATTTAGATTTTTTGAGGTTAGGATGTACTTTTAATGTTAAACAGATCGATGCTCTATTTATTTACGAGTATTTTAGTTTTACTTTATTTTTTTACGACCAATAGGGTCGGAGATATTTAAAAAAATAGTGCACTCGAAATGCATCCAAAATGCACTTTTATGCGCTTTTCTCGCGAAACCGCAGCCCGATTTTGCTAGTTTTTTCGGTTTTCGACTCATTTGCATGTATAAAACAAAAAACAAAACAAAAATTCAGCTTCCCTATTACATCACTTTTCATCAATTATTTTGACTTATTTTCCTCCACTAGTAGTGCATATCTCCGGCCCAGGTTAGTATCACCCCCGTAAGTACTTTGTGTTTTTATATTCGTTGTTTCTTTGTGTTAATAAATCTTGTTATTGTTGGTACCTTCTCACTAACATACAACACAAATTGGAGTGGGTTTGGTACTGACCCTTGAGGAACACCAAAATACCTGTCTCAGTTCTGATATGAGATGTTTTCAGTTTCGTCCATATTTGTCTGTTTGATTCAAAAAGGATTTGTTGATTCGAAATACTTTCGTGTCGCCCTGGCCGTGCAATTCGTCCTAATTTTGTACTTTCGGGGAGCCGATAATACTTATGTCTTGAAGCAAATACCGGAATAAAAGTGAATAACTGGAAACAAACCCAGCCACCCAGATACCACAAACATATCCCTAAATTATTTTTAGAATATTACTGAATATTCTATTATTCTTAAATTAACCTATAAATAAGAATATTCTTTTTAGAATATTCTTAGAATAGCCGGATGGGACCCGTTTTTTCTCTGGAGAATATCCTGAGAATAATTTTCAAATTATTGTCAGAATATTTTGAAGTTAAACCTTTGTACTTTTTTGAATATTCATAATAGAATATTCTTAGATGTGCTGTATTTCATTTGCTTTGTATATTACTTACGTCTCGTATAAACGAAAATAAAAATAATCAATATAGAATAGTTCTAAATATTTTTACCATATTTTTTGTGAATAATAATATAGAAATAATGTATAAAATTATACATACGTATTATAAAAATATTTTTATCACATTCTTTATGAAATATTTTCAAAATAATAATCCAAAGATATTGTACGAAATTATTCATAAAATATATTTTAAATATATTCCATACATATTATGTTTTTGAATTATTCTAATATTATTTATTAGATATTCTAAAAATATTCATAAAATATTTGATTTTTCTAAGAGTGACTTAAAGGGACTTCTTTTCAATTAATCAAATGATATAATGAATATTTTCAATTATTCTGAGAATATCTTGTGCTATCTGGGCAGAAGTAAACTTTTATTCCTGTACAGAATTCTCGATCAATAGGTAGCGGATACTCAAACCATGGCTTCAAAGTCAATCTCACACGATCCGATACAAGATGTCTCTACATTATGAAAATGATATTGAAAGACCAGATAGTGCAGTAAAAATAATTTGCTAGAGATGCAGCAGTTGCCTTTTTATGAAATATTCTGAATGTGAGGACTTTTAGAGAGTTTCGATTTTAGAGGTAAAATCGAAGCCATATTGAATAATGGCGGCTCATGCGCTACAAACATTAAACACTTAACGAAGAGTTCCTTGAAATTATGACATTAGATTTTTGTCATTTATACTCACTTGGTGGAACATTTTAATTCTGTTCTTGCAATAACATGAAACAAAGTCAGCTTATGAGATCTTCCTCTTTAAAATGCTTCATCTAAGATTTTTATTCGTTAAATATTACAGAAGTTTTTTCGGTTTCTTTTTAAGGGGGGTGGCTGCAAAAAGGCTTTACGAAGAATAATATCCTACCAGACCAATCCCGAATAAGAAAATGTTTACGAGATTAGTTCAACATCCCGGGGATTATTTGCTTTACTATTAAACTCCCCGTATTTTATTTGAATCGTGAAGTTTGGCAACAACACACAGTTCAGGAATCGTACAAGACACACGCAACGTACCCAAATTAAAATAAAAAGGGCTTAAATAATATTAATTTTTCATAGCACGTTTTAAAAAATGTAGTTTCGTGTTCCTATAGTTGAAAGATGCCACCCCTACAAATATGACCCCCACTTAAAGATTCACCCTGTATAACTGATATATTTTTATTTACTGGACTATTAAAGAAACGCCGTTCGACTTGCTATCTATAGTTAAAATCCAAAACTAACACTCAATATTAAATACAGTTCACTGATTAAATGTGAAGGTGAGTTCTAATTGTGTGTTGCCTATCTATAGTTAAAAGCCAACGTGTATGTTGGGTTGCCTAATTGTGATAAAACCAATGCTATCGGTCTTGTGAATTAGATGGCAATAGACACCCTTTTCAAATATTTTTGAGTAAGGGTTTGATGTAGCAATGGACAATTTTTCAATTTGTTAAGAGCAGCCTTTTATGGTCCTGGTTGTCTTGTTAAATTCAAATCTAGGAGCTGGGATACTCCCCAAAAAAGGAAATAGTAAAGCAATCAGTTTTTTTTTTTTTTTTGAAAAACAGTTTATTAAACCTTTTATACAGTACGAACAATTTTATAGTTTACATTATTCATAGGATGTAAATGTTACAAAATTCATAAATATAACTAAAGCACATTTCGTTACACTAGATCATGACATATTGAATTTCTACGAATGCCTGCGTACCCTTAAGGATACTTCTGGGAACGAAATTACAAGTATCTTTAGGAGCCTGTTTATTTGGATAAATAGTTTGTATGGCACACCTGTGACGTCAGAGATGCCCGTGTGCCTTGTCACTCCAGATATGCTTAAGGAGTAAAATATTTTAGTAGCATTTATCCAAATTTAGAGTCAGCCGTAAGCAAGATATTTAGGGTGGCTTTCATAAGGACAGTCAACAATGTGAAGTAATAATTTTGCAGTAATTTTGTGAAATTCAATACGTACATGTGGTGTGGAAGGAAATAACGAGCTATGAAGTAAATCCGTGACCCCGTAGGAAATTACCTTGTATACAATTGCCATTGTCAATGTTAGAAACTTGTTATGGAAATACAGATAACACGAATTTTAGCTCATTCAATTATAAAGGTAAAAAGCCAAAAATTTTTTTTACAATTTCAGCAGATAACTGTTGAGGATTATATCTATAAATTAATTAAACTTAATCACTTAGGGAAGATTAGGGAAGTTTGAGTATAAATAACAATTCTAATGGATAGATTTATTAAACTTAACCCTACTTATTGGGAATATATTGAAACGGAGCATATTCCTTATAAAAATAGATAATTTTCCTAGTGTGTATATGCATATCTTGTCGTTTTTACTAATTAAGCATATTTACATAATTATTTAACAAAATAGTCAATACAGTTCGCGATTTTGCTTTTATAAATAATTCGGTAATGTTTCAGCTCTCAAAATACGTGCATTCTACTTATGACAGTAAACCACGCACCTGAAAAGGCAACCAGATACACATTTTGTTTTTCTACATACGTTATACCATTGAGTGTATATATGGTTGCATAATTCTGTTGTCACATGGTTTATACTCATTGTCTAAATCTGATTAATTGAAATTCTTATGATATAATTTTCTACACTTTAAATATCAATCTCAAGGTCACATTTCAAAGTATCGGCTTTGAAATGGGAAAAATATTTTTCTATGAATACCTCTACAAAACAATCACGCTTCATCAGGGACTGAAGCGTATACAATTATTTACATTGATAAAAATTTCTGCTTAAAAATAAGTAACACTCATTTGGTCCATAGATTTTCTTTACCTGTTTCGCTTGCTCCCTATGCAGTTGTAAAAACGACAAAATACCTCAGCTACATGTATATAGAGTTATAAACAGACATTGTTGAGCCAGTTCAATATATAAACCGTCATTGTGAAGCCCAAAATTACACTGTTGTACGTATCGAGGTGTATACCATCACCATTTGGTTAAATATGATGTTAGGATACCGTACGCAAATTTTAAAGGAGGGCTCAACAACGTACTATTCCTACCTTCGTGTATATCTAGATCAAAAATGCAATAAAATCTATCTTGGTTCTAAAGAGCGGGATCAACAGCGACCTGTTGATATATCGGGCTCAACAATGTACCGTTTATAAGTATATGATATTTAAAAAATCTTTAGGTATAAAATGTGTATATTTGTGTATATTTAGGATTACAGGTTAAACTTTGTCTAGTTCTTAGATCCCTGTTTAGAAGATAAACCACTCGTTTATTACATACGTTAAATTATCGCGGAATGATTTTAAAACAAGCAAATCATCGGCACAGATTTTACAATATGTATACTTGATGCACATTTGTGTACAAGTTTACACTGACACACAAGAAAATATACAAATCTACAGATGCGTAAGGCTTTATATTTTTACGCTAATTTGATTAATACTATTTTGAACAAAATAAATGTTCCAAGCGATTTTGATTGTTTTCGTTAAAAAGCAAGGTACGTAAAATGTATTTCCGCAAAGAAACAGTTCGTTTTTGCAACGGCTGCGCCAAATTGTATATTATTATTTAAAGTTAATCATAACTGGAGCAGTTCTGAACTAATCAATACAAGCTCAACCACCATGAAAGGCTATAACATTATTAAAAGCGGAGAAAACGATGTTTATATTAAAAAGCAAGTACTGAAGTCTCCAATACGTAGATGTTACGGCTAACTCCACTTATTGGAATGTCGCAATGACGCCATTGACATCAGCGACATCTGGACAAATGCGGCGGCTAATTCTCGAACTAAGGCCTCTGGTCATTGTCTTCAGCTACCTTCTGAAGAGTCTTAGGAACTCCCCCTCTCCCGTCACCCCGTCTCATCATCCTAAGACCTCCTGGTTATTGCCTGAAGAGTCCTCTAAGCCCCCGGAGCCCCTCCGAAGAGTTCTTCATCTAAGAGCTTCTGGTCATTGCCTATCTTCTGAAGAGTCCTCTCTGGTGATGGACACACGCCATCCGGAGCGAGTGGCCTTGAAAATAGAGTAATACCAGCCTAGTATATCTACTGTGGTTGCTTGTGCTAGTTAATTCGGAGATTGCCTGACCAACATGACTGGCCAATATAAATAAAAAAATTGCAAATTTTGCTGCAGAAATACATTTTGTGCCCTCTCTCATTGTACATATTTCGAACAGTAAACAATATTCTGCTTATGGCTCTCTACGGCTAAATTCTCTAAGCAAGACCTATTTGAGGTGAAACAGTTCGAACTCAAAAAGTTACTAATGTGCGTAGTCAGCAGGAAGAACTGCAGGAATTTGTGACAAAATAACAAGCGTTGCCTTTATCAGATTTGCGTACGCTCGCCATTACGTCGCTTATAACTTTTTAAATGCAGATTGGCACACAGCACTCATAGGACTATAATATTAAGTTACAAAATAAAATATATAAAAAATGTATATAAAAATTTTGTTACAAAAACAACTTAGTCTTAAACTATACAAAATATCTATAAAAGTATAAAACATGAGAAGACTTTAATTGGAAGTATATGAACAAATTTTTTAAAGCATAAATTGGGCAAAAGTCCTTGCAGCTTTTAATAGGTGGATTTGCTCGAGGCGGAAGTATCTTAAGACAGTTCGCAGATAGAGTTGTTACCTAGATATTTATTTCAGTTGGACTATAAGGAGATACTCAGTAAAAATGTATGTGTATTTTTCATTTATTTCTATAAATTTTCTATCAGCTCTTGTTTATGCATACATTTTTTACCGTCCAAATGAAAAAACGAATCGATATTACCAACTTCCTCGAGGGCATCAATAATTGAGAATTTCTTGTCAGCCCGAACAAAAGCAGAGATGAATATTTAAAATAAGAACCTGCCCCAGAACTGAGCACATACAATCAATATTTATGCCAGCAACAAGACGAAGAATAATGAAATACGTATGTTTAGTAGTTGTTTCTGCTGTAAGCTTTTACCAATACTGGTGTCTCCTTCTCGCACATGTAATAAATATCTAAGCAACGATTTTTAAAATGTAAACACCTAAAGATATGTACAACATGAATTTAAACGATAAATTTGGGTACTTATTCACAGCTTAATGTTAATCACATTCGAGTATAAAAATATGAGATTTTAATGCAGTACAGAGCCTCTTACTTTTTCTATTTTTTTAAAATCAGGGTCAAATTACTATTACTACACGTGCTATCTGCTACTGCTGGCCTATAAGTGTATTTGTTGTCGTTACTCTAGCTAGAATATTTCGTATAAATTTCGTTAAAATTTGCACTTTGATATCTATCAGAATGGTTTTTTAAAATAATTAGCTACTTATAGAGAGAGATAAAAGAAACTTAACCAAGTGGGCTATGGAAAACAAACTGATATAGGCGGAAGTGAAATAGCCACTAAGGTCTCCAGATTCGGTCTCTATAGATATTGCTATCGATCCATATCGAGGACAAGATTGGTTGAAATCTGCCAAAACAAAAAATGCGAGTGGAAGTTTCTGAGCTCTTATGATTTGACGTTATGTCAAAATGCCAAAAAACGTCCAAATGTCAAAAATGTCAAAGTTTCAAAATTAAAAAAGTCAAAATGACAAAAAAATGTCAAATTTTCAAAATTAAAAAAAGTCAAAATGTCAAAAAAATGTCGAGAATATGTCAAAATGCCAAAAAACGTCAAAAAGTCAAAAATGTCAAAAATGTTACAATATCAAATCTTAAAATGTCAAAAAGTCAAAAATGTCACAATGTCAAATAAATCTTAACATGTCAAAATGTCAAAAAATGTCAAAATTTCAAAAAATGTCAAAATGTCAAAAAATGTCAAAATGTCAACAAATGTCATGTCAAAATGTCAAACAATGTCAAAATGTCAAAAACGTCAAAATGTCCAAAAATGGCAAAATGTCAAAAAAATGTCAAAAATTGTCAAAATGCCAAAAAATGTCAGTGTCAAAATTCTGACAAACTGTTACCGTCTGAAAAGTATCAAGAAAAGAACCATAATCACGGATAACTTTTTGAGGAACGGGGTAAAATGGCCACCAAGGTCTCCTGATCTAGCCTTCATAGGTTTTACTATTCCACCTTAAGGGAAATTCCATAGAGTGAAATCTGCTAAAAAGATGCAAAGAAACGTGATTAAACTCTTATAATTTGAGGTTATAAAGTCTAACACTACAACATAAGATAAATGTTTGGTACAAATACCGGGTAGTATCAAAATCCATATTTTTGAACTATTTGCTAAAAGAGTGGGGCTAGTAGTGGCCATTAAAGTCTTCTGATCTAACCTCTATTGAACCGGAATTGGCTTTTTTCTTTTCTTCCCTTGAGTATTATTACGAAAAAGAGAATTTCACCCGCGGGAGGAAATGATACATTTTTCCCCGTAGTTGTACACGTACTATCTACACAAAAAGTAGCTTTCTCGTTCCGCATTTTACTATTAACAACGGTGGAAAAAGAGGGACTCCTTTCCCAGGTCACTATATTAACTATCGAGTACCATTTCCTCCCTTAAGAATGACATCCCTTTACCAGTTCGCCCTTATTAACTATTGAGTATCATTTCCTCCCTTGGTGGTGACTCCGGGTCGAAGGAACTTTACCCATGGATACATTTTCCTCTCCAGTTACACAAGTGGCGTTTTCCCATTACTTGCCCAAAAAGTAGCAATTTCTCCCAGCTCTTTAGGGTCGCTACTATTAATAATTGGAGAAAAAGTTAACATTCCACTCCCTGTGCGCTATTTTAACTTCATTTCCTCTCTTGGCTGATTATTGCGGGAGAAAATGACACACCTAGTTGTACAAATAGCCACTTTCTAATACTAGAATAGAATAATGGGAGGAAAATTGCCCCAGTTCGCTATGTTAACTCTCGAGTATCTTTGGATGATTCCTGCGAGTCAAATAAACTTCACTCGCGGAAGAAAATGATACATTTCCTTCCCCAGTCATACAAAGAGCTGGTTTCTAATACTCATTCAGAAAGTAGCATTTTCCACCCGTGTTTTAGGGTCCTGCTATTAATTGCGGGAGGAAAAGTTAACATCACGTCCCTAGTCCACCATATTAACTTTCATGCATCGTTTCCTCTCTTGGACGATAAATATGAGTCGAAAAGAAGGGAGGAAACGTTAACATTTCACTCCCAGTACGCTATTTTAACTTCATTTCCTCCCTTGGCTGATTGCTGCAGGTCGAGTAAACCCCATTCCCATGAGAAAATTTTCTTCCCTACTTATACAAATAGCTACTTTCTAATACTCGATCAGAATAACGGGAGGAAAAATTCCATCCCCAGTTCGCTATATTAACTCTTCTGGTTGATTCCTGTGAGTCGAGTAAACTTCACTTGCAGGAGAAAATAGCATTTTCCACCCATATTTCCTGCTATTAAAAGCGGAAGGAAAAGTTAACATTACGTCCCTAGTCGACCATATTAACTCTCATGTATCGTTTCCTCTCTTGGGTGATGAATGGGGGTCGAAGAATTACGAGTATCATTTTCTCTGTGGTGATTACTACCTTTCGAGGAAACTTCGTCAGCGGAAGGAAACCTAACAGTAACACATATACCTAATAGTATCAATAGTTGAAGCAGTTTGAGGAAGAAAGGGGCATTAGAACCTTCCGATCTACTGATTTTACCATTGGACCTCCAATGTGAGCCCAGAAAGAACCCAAATTGGACAACAAATGAATCCTTGGGTTAAGTTTCTTTTATCTGCACCGTTGCTAGTGAAAATTTAGATAAATTTACAGCCAAGATAGTTTTTTACTTTTTTTGTACCCTAATAATAGAGAACAGGTTCTTCAAGGAGGAACCCCTAGGAATACCTCGCATAGATTCCTATAAATTCGTATTATAAAGTTGAACAGTTCACGAACTACTTCTGACAGTTATCAGTCAATAAAACGCAAAATCAATCCCATATCAAAGTAACGTAATCATTGGAACAAAAAATGCAAACACGGTTCGCTTAAGTATCATTAGAATATCAGCTTTAAAATGTTCGTTACATCTCACACCAGTACAAATGTCAATGGAGTTAAAAGCTATCATATTTAACATCTAACTGTTCTTATTACATATTCATAACAAGGAGACGAGCATGTTTTTGCGTAAGAGAAGTAAATTTATCATGACTAGGTTCTCATATTCCCTCTACCTACTTCTACTTGGTCATTGAGGTCTTATAGATAACAGAGGAACAATAAATTTTTGATTACGGCATGAACAACGAAAATACGCTCCTATCTAAGTTTAAAGCTTTTAACAAATTATTGTTTGGAATAAGTGTTTTATCCAAAGGCGTCCCCAGATAAATGTTAAAGCATAGGGTAGGTCATATTTTTTCTGCTACTGCACAGAAAATGTCATTTATTTCTGATAACGGAAGGAGATGCTTATTCCGACCCCAGTTCGCTATATTACCTCTCGAGTTTCTTGGGAAATTACTCTGGGTCGAGGAACCTTCACCCGCGGGAGAAAATAATACATTTCCTTCCATACTCATAGAAATAACTATTTTTTAATACTTGTACAGAAAGTAGCATTTTCCACCTGCATTTTAAGGTCGCTGCGGGAAGAAAATTGAAAATTCTGTCCCCAGTCGGCCATATTAACTTTCAAGTATCAATTCCTCTCTTGGGTATTGACTCCGGGTCGAAGAGATGATACAGTTTCCTTCCTAGTTGCACAAATAGCAATTTCCTACTACCTGTCCACAAAGTAGCATTTTCTCCCCGCTTTCTAGGGTCGCTGCTATTAATTACGGGAGGAAAAGTTAACATTTCATCCCCAGTACGCTATTTTAACTACCGAGTATCATTTCTCTTCTTAGGTGATTACTGCGGGTCGAGTAAACTTCACCCGAGGGGAGGAAATAGTATATTTTCTCACCAGTTGCCCAAATAGCAATTTTTAACTAGCTGCCCAAAGCTACGTAGCATTTTCTCTAGGTTCGTTACTATTTATAACGGGAGGAAAAGGGAACATTTCGTCCCCAGTCGGCCATATTAACTTTCTAATGTTATTCCCTCCATTGGGAAATAATTGCGAACCAAGGAAACTTCACCCGCGGGAGGATGTGATACTATCTGCACAAGATGTAGCATTTCCCCCCCATATTTCAGGGTCGTCACGGGAGGAAAAGTTAACATTCCATTTCCAGTTTGCTATTTTAACTCTTGAGTGTTATTTCCTCTCTTGGGTGATTTCTGCGGGTCGAGTAAATTTCACCCGCGGGAGGAAATGATATATTTTCCTCCCTAGAGCTATTTTCTGCTACCTGATTCCTACGGGTCGAGTGAATTTCACCCGCGGGAGGAAATTATATATTTTCCTCCCTAGAGCTATTTTCTGCTACCTGATTTCTACGGGTCGAGTAAATTTCACCCGAGGGAGGAAATTATATATTTTCTTCCTTAGAGCTATTTTCTGCTACCTGATTTCTACGGGTCGAGTAAATTTCACCCGCTGGGAGGAAAATATATATTTTCCGACATTTTACTGTTTAGTAGCATTTTCGTATGTTCAACTCTGAAGTAAGCATTTCCTTGCTTTGGTGTGTTAGCTGCGGATCGAGCAGTAACTTCACCCGCGGGTGGAAATGATGCGCTTTTTTCCCTAAAACCATCCTCAGTATTTAAAAATATTCTTTTTCGCGAGATTTTTATAGGGTCACCTCAAGAGCAACATCTACAAGAATTGTCTTGATAATTAGGAGGGCGTTCCTGACTGTTACTTAACCAAACTTGTTGTACTTAAAGTGACTAGTTTGCTCGGCATTCTTGATTACAGTTCACCGAAGTAATCCTCTGGGAACATGGTTTACGCGGGTGAAACGTAATTCACCGACAGTTTCGGATAACAAATCACTTTGAACTGAGCTTACTGGGGAAAACCTTCAGATACAATTCCAAGTAATGCCAACAAGCAAGCATCAACCACGTCATAAAGTGGTCTTTATCATAAGCGTATCTTAAGCTAGTTTTGTTTGTAGATAAGTTAAGGTAAATCGTAAATCTTCTTTAGGTCAGTCTAATTTCTCTAACTTTAACATCCAATTCATAGATTTACGCCCGAGGAAAGCCCATCAAGCACACAGAATATTAGCTAGAGTAGTTGCTGCGATTTTTATGTGTCGCTCGCACCCGTCACTTCCTTCTCGTTGCTCGAATGACTCGATTGACCTATTAAAGCGTCTAGCTCTGATGGCGAAGTGATCTGAAAGACAAAAATATTAATGAAACATCGTCCATATGGTTATCTCTGACATTTATTACTCAAGACAAGATTGACTGCCACTTACACATCTTAAATGAGTTCGCGTACAAGTTACCTAACGCTGACAAGAGTGAAACTCTTGCTCTGCACTGATGACGGCGAACAGTCTGCGCCAAGGCCATATGGGTTCCTTCACTTGGATAAATATTCTGCTGTTATTCCAATTTCCTTTTCCGTGCTGTATCTTATGACCAAGAAAATGGTCGATCATTTTGTGGTGAAGTAGTACAAGACTTTTATGGTAGCAACGCTGAATGCTTATGTGTATGTAAAAGGACCATTATTCTGTCAATGGAACTCAGAACCCACTATAATAACCATAGAGAGAACCCCAGGACGAACTATGAATGAACTGAAGTTCAGATGTTAATGAAGTGTCGTCCTTGTTGAATGTCAGGTGGCAAATATATACGTTTCAAGTATGTTTTGACAAATATTTCAAATTTTATTATATAAAAATTTATTTGGTATTTCTGGTCATAAGGACAATTCGATGGAAAAGGGCTTGGGCCTTCCAAGTAGACAAATCTTTATCCTTACAACATAGATGTTATTACTTCTACTAGTAAAAGTATGGGGAGTGTGTTAATGACTTAGTAGTACACCAAAAATAATAAAACGGAAGCAGAAAAGTTGAGAAAATGAAAACATACATGGAGACAATTTATTTATTGAAAATACGGGATTTATAAAAAATACAATATTAAATACAAAATTTGTCAAAGCTGGATATATTTAACTACACAGGAATTTTGCTTGGGCTTGGTGTATGATATGTATCCATGACTTAATAAATATATTTTAAAAACGAAAATTCCTGCATGTAAATATTAGCAGAGGAAGAACTACTGTACATTTTCGGAAAACATTACAATTTCAGTTTGAAGTAAAGCTGAATGAGATAAAAGCGATTTTAATATATCTTTTTATAAAAAATAAGCGGCGGTCAAATAAAATCTTGCCGAGAAACCCATTTAGTTTGAGCAAACATTGTGTAGGCACTCGGGCAATTTAGTAGGGCTCAGTGAAACAATGTCACGTAAGTGTATTTGCGTAAGAGTTAAAACTTACGCCACCAGTTTTTTGCACTGTGTTCTCAATTAATTGGTAAATATTTGAAACATCCTTAGATTAAGTATGGAAGAAATCCGTTTAATTCTAGGCCGAAGTGAAAAATAAATAGCAGGAAGACTGTATAGGAAGAGTCTTTGCAGTATCACACGAAAAAGGTTGTCATTTCAGTCAACAGAAGGTTTTGGGTTTAACTCGCGCTGTCATTTAATTAAAAATTTTGCTGTTCCCACGTTTTTGGCTTAATAACTCATTATACAGATAAGTCCAGGATGCTTCGAACACGACAGGGATTGGGACGAATATACGAGTGGCCGACAACTCGCCTCAGTTCGAAATTTGTACATTAGGAGAAGGGCGCGGCAGTACGCTGTAGTCACTCACTGCTCAGCAGTCAGCAGACTGTTGTTAGTATCTCTTTAACCGTGTTGGGATGTAGAACTCATGTCTGAAAGAAATTTGATTTACGTATTCTGGACCAACGTTTCGAAATTTTTCTAACTTCAATAATTCATCCTAGATAGGATTAATTATTGTAATTTTAAAAAATCTCAATACACATAAATATTTCCATTGGTTGTTTTTTCGCAACAAAAATGTGATTCTACAACATAAAATTAATTGTCGCTGCACCTCGAGTGTTGCAGGTGTAATAAAATGTATTATAAAAGAATCCAAACAAGGAACAGTAGACGCGAGAGCCATCGGCTACAGCGCGGAGATCCACGATTCCCACCACTGCGTCCGCTTGCCTACACCGGGCAAAAGTAAATCGCGCAAACTAATACCCATGTTCGAACCTCCTCGATCTTTACTGTATATGCATCAGTTCAGTCGACATTTGCAACATCCCTCTCTACCTGCCTTAGAGTGCCTAAATGTCCTTAAATACTACGCCGATTTTATTTGACCGTCGCCAACTAAGATCAGACGTCTAGTCCTGGTCCTTCGGTTAAAAATCACAAATTACTGATTTCACAATTCGTCAATAGAGTGCATTAAGGGAGCAATAATGATATATTTCATATAAAAGTATAAAAAACGAGATTTGTTCAATTAAAGTACTTTGGCTTGTCTACCGAACCTTCTTGAAATGTCAAGAGAATATATCCTCTCGCCTAGAAAAAGAGAAAAAAAGTTATAACTAAAGAAAGTCGTAGCTAAAAGTGGTAGAGCTAGAGGAGAGGCATGCGTGAGCGTGTGAATAGAAAGGAAGTGAAAGTAGCAAACAAAAAATAACTTGAGTGTTTGGAATTTGGAATCAACTTGCTGTATTTAAAGTTAATGTTGCTTTACGTCGTTTTGGAGCTTTCCGTATTTTGAAATATAAACATTGGAGGCGACCATTTTGCTTCAGACCATGATCCATGATGCATTCAATAATCAATGCGAAACAGAACCCGGAAACTATTCTACATACTAAAGTCAATTTTAGTTGATCTGGTCCAATTTCTTCCATACGGTGAGAAGGAGTAAGTCATTTTGAAATGATGAAAACCAGTGAGGGTTTCAAGTAAATCTGGCAGTCTTTAGAGCCCGATTTCAGTCATTGCGTTACTCTTGTCGTAAGGATTTTTCTTACTGTTAAACTGACCCATCCATTACTGCCGATTCGCATACAATTTCATCATGCGGTAGCTATTGAACTCATGAGCTGTTGACCAGCTTGGTAACTCGTTAAGGAAATTTTTTTGTGCCCCATAAACATGTAGACAATATTTTTGCAAGGTGTTTTTCTATTATAGTTGCAGCAGTCATCTTATGCTTGTACCTAAATAAGTAAGGATACCAACGACATTAACACTGATTTAGATGCTAGAGAAGGTGTGTATTGGGATATTCCTCATGAGATTATGGAACAGGAAATAAACTCTGGGCTTAGAACTTAAGAAGGCTATGGCCTGATGAAGAATATGTTACGTTGAAGTTATTCTTGAGCACTATCCGATGGATATACGGAGAAGAGGAAATCCAATTTAACAGGTTATTGATCAATACTGGGGGAAATTGTGAAAATGGTGTAGATGGCAATTATGGTGAAAAAAAAAAAGATTCTTGTATACTAAATTTATTAGCAGCAATAACTGAAGTAGATTGTAAGCAAGTTTGTAGACACATGGTGAGCGCCTAGGAATTCATCTTGTCGTAATAGTCGCAAGTGTTCTCAGTTCATGTATTACAGAAGCAAGTTCATCGCAAGCACACTAGCATCGATTTTCTTTCCTAGCTAGTAGCCGATTGGCCTTATATGGAATTGGGTCATTCACCCCAACCATCTAACTTCGGCAAGAAGTCCAAGTAGGTTGGAATGGGATTCCACAAAGTAGCAATTGCATGGCCTGTCAGCGTATCCATTAACTTTGTTGTTAATTTAATCTTCTTGTAGCGAGTGTTGTATTACACAGTACAAAAATAATTCAAATTCTCCAGAAACTTGCTCAAGAGCCTCAGCCGCCGCTTGAAAATAGGGGGAATAGTAGATATACTAAGTCAGTACGGGCTCACTTTCAAGGCCACTCGCTCCGGATGGACATAGAGGTCATCCGGAGTATAGCTACACTTCGCTTAAGAGCTTAAGACCTTCGTGGGGTCTCGAAGCATTAGGTCTGATGCGCTGCTGCATCTATTTAACGATTGCAAAGTAGAGTTTTCGCGCGAACCTTTTGTTAAATTTAATATATTTAAAATGTATTTTAACCTAAATACATCAGCTGATAATAAATAATGCATTCAAACCGGGAAGTCAATGTTGATATTAACATTCCAAGAAGACGATTCTGTTTACTTTATCGGCACGTATTAACTAGCTTGAGATGCCTAAATGACGTCATTGATTTTTCTACCATAGGCGTATCCTAGTAAAATTAGTATAATTATACCCCCTTTTCAAGCAGGTACGCCTATGCTCTCTTTGTATACATTACTATTTGATCAGGAGTGCCAACTTAGAAAACTAAAAAAGCTTCTGGTCATTGCTGTCTAACCCCCAGGCCTCTAGGGCCAGGATGCAGCAGCGCATCAGACCTAATGCTTCGAGACCCCCAGAAGGTCTTAAGCTCTTAAGCGAAGTGTAGCTATACTCCGGATGACCTCTATGTCCATCCGGAGCGAGTGGCCTTGAAAGTAAGCCCGTACTGACTTAGTATATCTACTGGGAATAAAGTATATAGTTGTATTTATTTACTTACTGTTTTAGTGGTATTGGTAATTGCGTTATTAATTATTTGTTGTAATATTTATGCAGTTATGTAACATAAATTAACAAGCCAGGGGCCTCTAACTATCACTAAAAACTAATTACTAACGAATACTCTTCTAAACTGCTAAAAAACTAAGTGTCTAAACGTGAAAATATCATCCAACAAAACACAACATTGTTTATCTTGCTACACATACACAATTTTTTTTTTGTATGGGTATACCTGTTAGAAGATATTTCCACACTATTTGCAGCCACAACTCCCACCTACCTGCGTATCTCGTCTCTGTACAAGCACGTCTATGCTGTTGACGGCGTCCAGGGGAGGGGGCGGATCCTCCATGACTATCCTAGCATTCCTTGCACAATGCATGCAGAAACACCTGACTGCTGTCATGATAAAGCCTACTAACAGAAGGACTCCCCCTGCCCCTATGAAAATGTACCGGTGGTCTGCGTCAGCAGCATTCGGTACCAGTTGCACTAGACCTACAATTAATACTATTGCTCCTAATAAAATAGAGCCTACTATTATTTGGAGGGCGGAAACCTGCAAATGAAAAAGATGAAAGACTATTGAACGGTACGAGTGGCAATCAATTTGTTTCCAGCCACCATTTTGGAAAAATAAAGCTCATTTATTGTCGGAACTGTTCGAGTTGTTATTTGAGCTGTGCCATTTGGTGATAATGGCACATATAACTAATGATAATATACGAAAAATGTAGCAAGAATGGTGCTGCAGCGAGCATATTCGTTTCTTATTTATATTTTTGCGTGTTTTGACTGAATGTTTCTGACTGCCAAACGTAACTACGAAACATACTACACTAGCTCCTACACTATATAATTTCTACTCATATCCGTCTATGTTTTCAATGGAAATGGATTATACGGAACTGTTCTAATATCTCTAGTTTATACTTTATGATAACGTTGTCTGTACGACTAAAAAATAATTACTGACTCGTTTACGATTAGCTTTTTACGCCACATAAATATACACATTTAAGGATACGTACTTTTCCACAAAGATACAGTTCCGGTAACCTATCGTTGCCGTCGTCGTTGGGCCCCGGGCTGGGCGTCGGGCTGGGACTGGTGGGCGGCAGCCAGTGGCCGCCTATATAAAGTTGGCTTGGACGTTTCGATCGTTTCTCCTGACCCTTGCGCCTCTCGTGGCGCACCGCCACCGCCGGCATGGCACCTATCATGTTCCTGAAAAGCGACAAGTTTATGCAATAGCCTGTACTTTGTTTACAGTTTTATTTAAGTTTTCTACAAGTTGGACTGTATCGTTTACGGAGTATGAGTAGAAGCGCTGTACGCTTCCGAGGGCACCGGATATTGCATGGGCGTGATTTTCACGAAGATTTTGCGTTTTTAAAAATTCAAAACAATTAAATTTTAAAAACGGGGCAAAATGTAAAAGAAACAAAATTATTTTTTTTTTATTTTTTCGACGTCATTTTTTAAATGCTTGTAGCATATCAATGATGTCAGAATTTCTTGGCGTCTTTCCAAATTTCAGAAGCCTATCTTTCATAATAATAATCAATCACTCCGTAAGCAATACCTGCAGGGCCACCCGATAACACTTCGCCAAAATATTTCGTTATAAAACAATAATAAACAACAAGGTCGTACAGTGTTGTTTTGCTCTAGATTGTTGTTCCTAAAATCAATATTCCGTTACATCGCTGGGTCGCACACTTAGTAGACAATGCGGTGTTATCACTAAAACAAACGTCTTTTAAAAGCGCCTCAGAAATTTATTTGTATAAAAAATAATGCTTAACCTCGCTCTCACGATGATATGCTGAATTTTAAAACATTTCAACCAAGCGATTGATAACCCTGCGACATCTCGTCGAAAAAAAAACGGGTTAACAAAAAACACGAAGCCGCATTCGCTTAATTTTAATCCGACACTGGCACAGTGGCATGTTAGCCGGCTTTATATGTCCAATGTTAAATGGATGGGGTTAAGTTCGGGCACACGTAGACAATGATAATCAGTCCGTTCTTTCTCTTGACCGCATATTATAGCAGCTGGCAAGTGGATAAATGCAACGGAATGAGGGGCTGGGATGCAAAGCAACTCGAGAAATTTATTGCGGGCGACTCGACGCCGTCGTCGCTTGCTTGCGATGAATTGACTGCCGCCCTAGATAGTTTGTAAATGTATAGGGTAGCTTAACTAGGTCTAGGTTTAACCAACATAACTTTTAAAATATGGGCTTAAATATGTAGACAATATTTTTCTATTATAGTAACTGCAGCAGTCATCTTATGCTTGTACCTAAATAAATAAGGATATTAACGACATTAACACTGATTTAGATGCTGGAGAAGGTGAGTATTGGGATATTCCTCATGAGATTATCGAACAGGAAACAAAAACCTAATAAATCTAACAAAAAGGAACAAATGCTTCTGAAAGCCTAATATGGCGAAATGGAAACATCTTGTCAAAGAATCTATCCCAAGTGGCTTAGCAATGTTCAAAATATTATTATCTTATTAATTATGGTAGATGAGAATGGAAATTTAACTCCTAACAATATAAAAGAAATTGCGTTTTTTGCCCCACTGAATTAAATATGTAGACAATATTTTTGTTTTTCTATTATAGTATATGACCTTGTAATGGTTTGGTTTACTTATGTCATGGTATGGTTTACACCTCTACCATATGTTACGTTAGGGGTTGATTTTAATGAGACAAATATTAAGACACTAAGTTATTTCACTAAATAGTTGACTCGCTTGGCATGAATAAGTTAAATGCTTCTGAAAGCCTAATATGGCGAAATGTAAACATCTTGTCAAGGAATCTATATCAAGTGGCTTAGCAACGTTCAAAATATTAATATCTTATTAATTAAGGTAGATAAGAATGATATAAAAGAAATTGCGTTTTTTGACCCCACTGAATTTGTGTTAATTTGCATTCGTTCCTTTACCGCCCTGTAACATGAGCTACGCATTTCACATAAGCTTTCAGCTAAAAGCATATCATTGCCAAAGGTATAGACTTTCAAGAGCTCAAACCGCGTTGAAATCGGTTGAGTGGGTTCGAAACTGTTTCAAATACAGCGTAATTGGTCATTATTTTTCCTGGCTCCTTCGCCATTTATTAGCAAGAAGTTGTCTGCGTTGTTTTTATATTCATTTCTGTTTAAATTCGCAACTTCTACATATAATCTAGTAAATCATTATTCGTTGTGAAAGTTGGGATAACAATTTGCATTTCAAGCTGAAAATCCGAAGGGAAATTACGACAGAATTCCCTTTCGATCAATACATCATATACACAATAATTAAAATACGTGTATTTTATGCCAACCACTGATACTTTTACGAGTTTATAAATCACGAGCGTCCATTTTGTCTGTAGTTAATGCTGCAGAGATATCGGCGCAGTGAAGGGTGTACATCTCCCGTTACGACCCCTGCTTCGTAGTATTTTCTACCGCATGATGATAAGACGTAGGACAGGCACTACGTCATTTTACTTCTAAAAATTTCCAGAAGGCAAACTTGTACACACAGTATTTTAATTAATACAATAATAATATGTTATTATAACAATAAATTTTATTCACAAATAATGCCACATTTTTGAATAAGTTCGTTAACACTACCGGTAAGGTTGAGTGATATGTTGTCCTTCAATGTCAAAGTCTAACCCTGAAACTGCTTCATAGAAACATGTTAAACATAGATTTTTTTCATCCAGAACTAATATGTACTGAGTTACGCACATTTTCTGAAAAGCATTATAATTCAAAAAATTAAAACTGTTCATTGGGACACTTCTATTTATTTTATCATCAATTTCTGTACTGTCTTGTACACACAGTATTTTAATTAATACAATAATAATATGTTATTATAACAATCTAAATAAAAGTACCTTAAAAATGCAATAAACCATTTGAAGTGCGAAATTAAAGCTTGATTAAGCAATTTTTTCGTGGAGTCGCCAGTTCGACGGACCATTGATTATCAGCGGTATATACGTCACTGCTTTTAAGAGAAAGAATGCTATGCCATCTAGGGGGATAGCGGAGAGGCTGAATAATTGATATATTTATCTGCATCGCCATTACGTTGTTCTGGCTATTGATCTAGTACAGGGAAGTTATTCGACTCAGATTGACGTGAAGTCTTAAATTGTATCTAATCTACTCTGGGCTTTGCCGCCAAATTGTAGCCGCAAATCCCCAGAGTAATCTGATACTTTTGGTCCAGCAAGTCCCCTAAGAGGAAGCAATAAAACGCGACAGACAACTATGTCAAAGCAAATGCTAATCTACGATAGCACACACATAAGATGTATAGTCGAACTTATAAATATATAGCGATGTTGGCTACAAAGAAATATAGGTATGTATGTATAGGAAGTACCACCCAATCAATGAAAAATGTATTGCATACGCCTCCAGAACTGTAAACGCTACAGAATTACGTTATAGCGCTATAGAAAAGGGGCTTTAGGAATTGTATCGTCCTGTACTAAGTATTTTAGGCAATAACTCCGGGCAGAAAGATCTTATCTATAATAGACCATTTGTTTGATTGTTTAAGGAGTTTAGTCAACATTCTCCATTGTCTTACCGAATACCGCGTTATTTATTAATTTATACTAATTTCCTTCATATTTATTCTTATTTCGCATATCAGTGTTTAAATCAATTTATGTTTTTAGCCAAGTTGATTGGACAGCCACAAAAATCCACCGGCAATAGCTGCTACGTATCTCCTGGGGTAGCTCCTTAAGATTAAAACTAAATCTCACCAGCTTATTGCAATCAATGATTTTATTTCCCCCACTGCATATTATTTTTCAAGTTCCCCCTTAATAGTTTTATTATGCACACAAGAACCTCGTGATGGTTTAATTATAAATTATTTACTCTCTGACACTGAAGGAAATAGCCGCATATTAAACAAAGTTTTACGACATGAGGGGTCGAGTGGGCACGGGCAGGCCTGTGTCTTATTGATTTTGCGTTATATAAGCTAAAAACAGATACGTGCCGGAAGCTCAAACGGAAGCTTTCATCTATCTAAATGTGTGTGCCTCAGTAAGTGTATTGGCAAAATTATACCTCGCATGACACGTACACTGTGTACTTTAAAAAACCTAATTGCGGGGCAAATATAGAACCAAAAGGCAACTGGAGCATTTCACAGCGCAAAAAATATTTTATTCTTTTTTTGTTTAGGAGAATTAAATTAATTTATTTTCGAAACACCTAAGCATTTTAAAAAATGTCGAATTATTTTACCTGCTGATATCCGCTATGCACGTTCATTCACTTTTACGCTCATTCACAAAGGAGTCTTTGTAATTAGGTAGAAATATTTTACTTGTGAGCAACACCACGGTCAAGGCAAATACTTCCTCATAAGAGGCTGGTTCCTTACGTAGTCTATTATCTATTATTTAAGCTGTGGACTGCATAAACTGAATAAATTAAAATATTTGGTAGCAAGGGTGCCAAATGAAAGTGTCTCCTGCCGAGGATTCACGGTCAAATTAATTATATCGCTAAGTGTATTAACCTGTAAAATCCAATATTGTATATAGCGTTTGAATTATCCCCCAGCCCCGTGTAACCTATGTCACACAATACGTATTTTTCAAAATCAATATAATCTCGTATTCGTTATTTCGTGTGTGAAACGCTAACACGTGAGGAGTGGCGGTTCTTTTTTTAGCTGGTTCTGACATGACGATAAAACAAGGTTTGACAAATTGCACAAACAATACAATTCAATGGTTGACAGTGATAACACGTTTTTTGCTGCAAAACTATATTTAAAATAACCGTATTCAGAGATACCAGAATTATTAAAGTTTGTACCATATTTATTTACTTGTAAAATATCTTTTCACTGATTGGCCATAAACAGGCACTAAAGTGCCACTTTTACAGCCAATGCAGTAAACTGACCACCCTCGTGTCATAAAACTGTGTTTAATATGCGGCTATTTCCTTCAAAAGGTTCTTGTGTTCATAACAAAACTCTTAAGGAGAAATTTGAGAAATAATAATAAAATCTTTGATTGCAATAAGCTAGTCAGATTTATTTTCAATCGTAAGGAGCTACCCAGAAAACTAAAGAAATTCATTTATTTTTCTTTATACCGTTCTTTCTACGGGCTCGCAAACATTGCGCTGTATAGGCTCCTTACAAGTAAGAGAGGCGTCTCTGTTTAATATTAGCATTACGCAACTCTTGGTAGATATTTAGAAGGCAGAAAACTAAAGAAAATCATTTATGTTTGTTCATACCGACCTCTCTACAGGCTCACACACATTATGCGGTATGCCAGAGACTCCTTACAAGTGAGAGGGAGGCTGTGATAAATTTAGCATTATACAATTCTTGGTAGATTTTTAGACGACAGAAAACTAAAAAATTCCTTTATTTTTCTTTATACCAGCCTCTCTACGGACTTGCATACATTATGCGGTATGCTAAAAGCTCCTTACAAGTAATCGGGGTGTATTTGTTAAATATTAGCATTACGCAACTCTTGGTAGAAATTTAGACGGCAGAAAACTAATAATATTCGTTTATGGTTCTTTTTACCGGCCTTTTTTAGGCTTGCAAATATTGAATGTTATAATAGAGGTTCCTTACAAGTTTCTGATAAATATTAGTATCACGCAACTCTTGGTAGAAGGCAGAAAACTAAAGAAATTTGTTTATTCTTCTTTATACCCGTCTCTCTAAGGGCTCCCACAAATTACTGGGTATGCTAAAGAGTCTTCAAATTAAGAGGGGCGTCTCTGCTAAATATTAGCATTATGCAACTCTTGGTAGATTTTTAGACGGCAGAAAATTTTAAAAAATCGTTTATTTTTCTTTATACCGGCCTCTCTAGGGGTTCGTACACATTACGCGGTATGATAGAAGCTCTTTACAAGTAAGAGAGGCGTCCTTGTTAAATATTAGCATTACGCAACTCTTGGTAGAAATTTAGACAGCAGAAAGTTAAAGAAAATCGTTTATATTTCTTCATACCGGCTCTGTACAGACTCGCGTGCATTACGATGTATGCTAGAGACTTCTTAAAAGTAACTGGGACGGCTCTGATAAATATTAGCATTATGCAGCTCTTGGTAGATTTTTAGAAGGCAGAAAACTAAACAAATTAGTTTATTTTTCTTCATACTGGCCTCTCTACCGGCTCGCAAATATTACGAGGTATGCTAGAGGCTCCTTATAAGGAAAAGGGGCATCTCTGTTAAATATTAGCATTACGCAACTCTTGGTAGAATTTTAGAAGGCAGAAAACTAAAGAAATTCGGCGGCCGGCCTCTCTACAGGTTTGCAAATATTGCGCGGTATAATAGAAAATCCTTACAAGTCTCTGATAAATATTAGCATCACGCAACCCTTGGTAGAAAAATTTTTAGAAGGCAGAAAACCAAAGAAATTCGTCTATATTTTTCCATACCGGCCTCTCTACGGACTCGTACACATTACGCGGTTTGCTAGAGGCCCCTTACAAGTAAGAGGATCGTGTCTGATAAATATTAACATTACACAACTCTTGGTAGATATTTAGAATGCAGCAAACTAAGAATATTCTTTTACTTTTCTACAAGCTTACCGTTATGCTAGATGTTCCTTACAAGTAACACGGTCGTCTCTGATACATATTAGCACTACGCAACTCTTGGTAGAAATTTAGACGGTAGAAAACTCTTGGTAGAAATTCGCTTATTTTTCTTCATAGCGGCCTCTCTATGAACTTGCAAACATTGCACGGTGAAGTAGAGACTCCTCATAAGTAAAAGGAGCATCTCTGATAAATATTAGCGTTACGAAATCTTGGCAGAAAACTAAAGAAATTCGTTTATTTTTCTTCATACCAGTCTTTTTACGGGTTCGCAAACATTGCGTGCTATACTAGAAGGTCTTTGCAAGTATGAGAGCCATCTCTGAGAAATATTAGCATTACGCAACTCTTGGTAGAAAATTAAATGGCAGAAAACTAACAAAATTTGACTATTGAGCGTGCAAACATTGCGTCGTGAAATGAAACTCTTTATATGTAAGAGGAGCGTATCTGACAAATATTAACATTACGCAAACCTTGGTAGGCAGAAAACTAAGGAAATTCGTCCGACCAACCTCTCTACGGGCTCGCAAACAATGCGCGGTCATACTAGAGGCTCGTTATAAGTAACAGGGGCGTCTCTGTTAAATAATAGCATTACGCTATTCTTGGTAGATTTTTAGAAGACAGAACTAAAGAAATTTGTTCTTTTTCCTTTATACCGACCTTTCTACGGGCTCCTTACAAGTAAGAGGGGCGTCACTGATAAATACTAGCAGTCAATGGTAAAGTTTTATGTAAATAACTCTTATAATGCGACAATGTAGTAAGTATCGATTTTTAAACCACAACGTTACAATTATATTCAATTTAATCATTTTTAATATGCACTTGCGTACAACCTTTATTGATTGAAATAGAAAATGGGCGATGGGAAATAAAATAACGCAGCCTAGAGAGTAACGTTTATTGAAGTACAATGATATATACAAAAGTAAGAAAACATGCAGTAGCTATAGAAGCAGCCTCTTCATATTGCTATACAGGAATGGAGAAATGCAATACCCAATAATTATAAATTGCTTGTTAGTATGGCTACGTATAAAAACATACATACATTTCAGGGTAAATTTTGTGCACGAAATGTGTGTATGTTTTGTACAAATCAAGTAGGACAGTTGCAGTTTTTAATACAATATATCATATAAAAGCTAGTGGTATTATTACTAAACTACCTGTAGCATAGGGCATCAGTGACTGGCTTTTAAATATAGCAAACTTATACATCTACCAGTGTGAGGTTCTTACCTAGTACAAATAACCCGGAATGTTTTCAAGTGTAAAATTAGTTTCATATCAATTTCGTTTTCTAGTGGCAACAAGGCCAAAATATAAATAACATAAATCCAAAGAAAATAAATTTTGCTGAAAATTGAGTACAAATATTTACAAGCCATTTACGAAATTATACGAAGTATACATAAGAACAACAGCTGCACCATTATCTATATGGAATGGAGCACGACAACATCACGAAACATGGAACGCCACAAACATCAAAACATTAAACAAGTTTTGTATAAACATATAAATTTCTTTAGATAGTTCAAAATAGACTAGTACATTTAATATCATTTCAAATAATCAAATTTCGATGTTAAAATTTGATATGAAAACAACGTTCAACACAGAATTCAGCCTTTTGCAGTAAATACCATCACAAAATTTATTATAGGACGAAAAGGATATACCAGCACAGATTTTTTGATACAGTTTACTTTATTTTGATTGTATTATTTTTAATTCTTTGCATACTTAGATCTGGATATATAGCGCCATCATAGAGAAGGGGCTTTTAGGAATCGTATCGTCCTGTATTTTAGGCAGTACCTCTGGGCAGAAAGATCTTATCTATAATAGACCATTTGTTTGCTTGTTTAAGGAGTTTAGTTAACATTCTCCATTGTCTTACCGAACACCGCGTTATTTATTAATTTATACTAATTTCCTTCAAATTTATTCTTATTTCTCATATCAGAGTTGAAATCAATATATTTTTTTAGCCAAGTAGATTGTCCTTGCATACTTAGATCTGGATATTAGACATCAAGTGATTTAACGTGACCTTCTCCCCTGAGAGATGCGAAAAGTTTAAGGTCGTTTATTTTTGCAGAAATAATTGGAAAAATGGGGCACCTCTGAACATGGCATTAAATCAACGATTCCTTTATCAAAGCCAAAGCTAAATTAATTGTATCAGATTAAGGATAATTTGAGTAATGTTCCATAGAATTAAATTACCTGCCTGCGAAGACTGAGCAATTAGGTAATTTAACGCAGTTCAGTCAAGTGGATACCCCAACCGTATCGCGATATTTAAATGAAAAGCGAGGAACCGAGCTGTAAAAATATACGAATTAATATCCATGAGTCGTTTTGCGAAAGTCGGTTTTAACAATTAATGTGATCAGAAATGATTGACTGTGTGAGGTGAGGCGCTACAGATTTATTTCAGTCATTGTTGATTCTTTATCCATTAATTTTATATATTTTTTCTGCAGATTAAAATCATTATCCTTTAACTTTTTCGTATCGCATCATTAAATAACAAATTAGGTGCCGACAAGTTCCCAAAAATTAATTATTGTATAACTTTAATCAGAGCTTTATCAGCAAACTTCCATAATTCACCTGGGTCACGCAATTCGCAGGCCGACTAATCATTTACTCTTTAAAATGTCTGACATGCAACAATGAAAATAACTTTATATACTTCACGATATCGTAAAACAATATGACAAGTTTAAAAAATGAGATAAATACATCCTGTTAACGTCTTAGAGAATTTAAAATTTAATAATCGCACCGATTTGCAGTCATAAAGTCTAAAAATAATTGTTTGCAAAATTGGAGAATCTGGCGCAGTCCGTAGGCTCCATAAAAGTGGATCCTAATTAATCGTTCAAGTTAAATTCCTTTACGTGCAAAATTCCAAATGACTCAACTAATCAACCGGTAAAAAATGCCTCAGCAAAAAAAACCTAAAAATTCATCAGCTCCAAGAAAATATATAAGTTTTTCAATTTATGACTTTAATCTGCATTTTATCTAAATAGAACAAAGAAAAGCTTTATGGACTGCAAAATGAACTCCATAACTCTGCTGTTCCGGGAAGAATGAAAAATAATACAATCAACTACCTTGCCTTAATATACATCCTCGGATTGGGAACAGTGCCTTAAATAACAACCGGGGTCAACGGAAAATTGAACCCAACTTCCATGAACTAATAACACAAGTGCTGCCATGCAATGAGTTAATGGCGTAAAGATTTGGATAATTTCTTATGCACTAAACTACATTAATGAATAATTTTCGGTAACTTTCTGAAAATTATGTCCAATATTAAAAGAGTAAGCAGAAAATGCTTTATATAGTTCTAGACGTTATTTACATGTACATTTGTAAGGTGTAAAAATCACAGTGCAGTAGGGTAATGGTGCTTACCTTTTGGCAATAAGCTGGCGAAATTATTCTAGAATAAAGTCAACAACAACGAACCTGAAGTAACTTTTGTTTTGTGGACTTTCGGATTGTTGAGAGTTTTGGACATATAAATTTTTTTTATCACTGCATTTGATAGATTTCCGCCAGCTTAGGAGAGAAATAACAGCTTCGTATCAGAGATATGCAAAAGATGTTAATGTTGGAAATATAAGCAGGAATATATTACGTATTATATAATATCTATATAAATAATTTCAGCAATATCTATCAACTACTTAAATGTAAAAATTCTAATATTTATTACAATACATTTTATTCTAGGTGATCTCATCAAATCCGTGGTAGCTTCGCAAAACTGAAGCTGCTCTTGCAGAAAATTTACAGCTGCTACACTGACAACTACTGGATCAAAAGGTAAAGATATGCATGATTTTAAATCGCACATATCCTCCACTTTTGGTATCATTTTATTCACAGAACGTTACAAAATTTTTGATTGGCCTTTATAGCAAATTTTTCTAACGTAAATAGTATTTAAATTACAATAACTTTATCGATTCTTAACATTACTGTGCACTACGAAAGGGTGACTATGGGAAAGAGATACATCTAAATGTTTATAGCTGGCAAAGCTTCATTGGGGCTTATTTCAAGGATGAGGATTCCACAACGATTAATGTAAACCGATCCGGAAACGCTTCTCAAAGCTTTGTGGGTGCATCATTCTGGCCGGCGCCTCGCCTCTCCGGAGTGTATCGATACTGGAGTTTAAAAGCCGACCTTGGAGAGCTTTGCCAGCTAAAAAGCTTTTCGTGTGCATTTGTTTTCGTAAGGGTTTATTTTTTGTCTAAGTATATCGTTTAGTGGGGCATTTTTCCAAGTCTGGATGACCTCATCCGGTTTCAAGATCAAATTAAAAGGACAAAAATCTATCCGTGAAAATTATCTTTCGAAAGTTTTATAATAAACGTAGGCGCTAATGCTTGAAACAAAAAAAAATTAATGGAATTTTGTAATTAACCCTTTCTATTTAATATGAAGCTAATGAAGCCAATTCCTGCTACATCCTTTTAGAAAGACCACAAACGACACGAAAAAAGCCTATCTGCGGCAAACTCGTAATCGATCCAAACCCACCCTCCCACTAAACGCAACACATATCCGTTTTATGACCCTTTCATTTAACACTTACAATCAAAGTCTTTAACATTAATTTTATTACAATTTGGATAATGGGTTATTTATTTTCTCACTTAGTTTATGAGCCCTCGAAGCCTTATGCGTATTATGCGCCCAACGGGAGACTGAAAGGAAACAGAAAAACCTCCTTTAAGCAAACTTGAGTGATTGATTGTTGATCTGCTCTGGAGGGAAACGAACGGCTTTGAAAAAGGAGTTGAAAGTGTTATCTCATACAACTAGATAATATAGACTAGACTGAGAATGATAAATGGCATACTTTAGGTTACAGTCTAAGCAGATGATGGATCATGCATATACGTAGAAATAACTATTAAGCAGTTATGAAGGAAGTAAACAAAAAATAAACCTAACTTTAGGCAAATTAATTCGGGAACTTTCAACCTCGCCCCATTTCCGTTCAGCCTCCTGAATCATACGTAATAAAAGCTAACATATTTGAGCTACATCAATAACCATATTTACTTACTTAAATCATCACAAAAACAATGGTCAGTTACATTTTGTACACCCACCCCTGCTACGTCTTAATACTGCCTTGAGTTAAAGCTATACTGTCTCCCGTTTACCAGCAACTCCCTAGTCTCCGAAGGCGTTCCAGGGCTCAAACTAGCCGTGGTCGTGTTCGATATAGTCTCCCTGAGTTCCAAATGGCGTATTTCCTCATTGTCCCGCTCGTATATCTCCTCCTCCAGTATTTTCTCCAAGTAAATATCACCGTTGATAGCATTGGGTGGCGCTGTCTTCGAATGTGGTGAATGAGTTGGAACCACCTCAGTCAACCCACGCTGCTTATCCTCGCGTTGCTTCTCCAACATCATCCTGTGGTTCTTGGTCGCCAAACATCCAGTCTCCACGTCCCGCTCCAACCTATGCCCACTCCGCGATCGAGTAAGCTGCCTGGCCACGTAGTCCTCCAGCTCCACCTCCTCCCGTCTGCTCATTACCCTGTTAAGTGCCACGAAGAACAAGCCGAAGATCGTCACGAAAATCCCCGTCACTACCATTTCGTTCCACCAGCCGCCGCTCCTCCAGGTTATCATATCGTCGGGAAGCAGCCCGGAACCTATCAAAAAGAGTCCGAGGACAGTAAAACAAACCCCTAGGTGAAGCATCCCGATGGACGTGACCAGCGCGTGATCCTTGGGCGCGTGGTAGCTGCTCGACTTCGTCGGTAGGTGCTCCATGCTGTCCATGCTGCTGGTCCTGGAGGAAAGCCGCCTCTCCGCAGCCCTCCGCTTGGCCTGCTCTCGGATCCGCCGCTGACGCTTGATGGCCATGGCCGAGTGGAGTCCAGCTGACCCATGCATCTGCAATCCACGGAATGGAATGAGATTTGTGAGTCTCCAACGCAAAAAACTTGCATGCACTTTGCACAAAACACAACACTGCACACTGCACTGCACTGTACACAAGCACTGCCAAAAATAACGTCCCTCTGTATTTGCTGTCATCTAGAACAGTCTTTCAAGTGTTTCATAATTAATACAATTACTAGGGGCGGCGGATGGTGCACCCGCTTTTGTCAATGCTTTAAGGCAAGGTTTTACTTTCGTATTAAATTAGTTCAAATAACGCGCAAATAAATCAAACGTACTGACAAGTAGGTATAATGTCGATTAGGTCACCCCCAGCTTTTACTGTACAAAACTAATCAGATTCTCTGTATACACAGGTTTGTAATGTATTGTTACAGGTATGTAGCTACAGAGTATCTGATTAGTCGAAGGTAGTGGGAAAAGGGGTGGAGTCAAATAGAAATTGGTGAGGTGATCCGTGCGATGTCATACCTACTCTTGCATTTATCCCAATATTATTACAATATATTTAATATAAATTTGCTTGATAAGAAGATGACTATCATAACCTGGTAAGTTGTTAATATTTAATATAAATTTGCTTGATAAGAAGATGACTATCATAACCTGCTAAGTTGTTAATATTACCAATCTGTTGATGGCAATGGTGGATATATCTAATAACACCGTAAGTAAGATTGTGAATATAGTTTCAATCAAAATACTGCATTTTTGATGTCCCCAAATATTTGTCGGACATATTGAATTCAAGATAAATTGCGAGATCGCACATCGTTCACGGGATCGTTTAGTAAGTGACCATCTTTTTAGGAATATATTGTTTATATTCTAGCTGTAAGTGAAATAATTATAAAAAGATGCAAAGCCGCGGCGCGCCGTAATAATGCTGGTTGCGAGGTATAGATGGCGCTTTCGCAGCATTTGTTCAGAGTTGGTCAGTGCGGATAATACAATATTACGTCGTTGGGTCTCTATAATTTTTTTACTCAATGACATAGTCCTTAAAAGATGGATACCTACTTCAGGAATAAAGTTTACGTTTCGGGTTTGGTGCGCAAGAAAATGCAAAGTACTAAGAGGAAAAGTTGTCGTCAGTAAGAATCACCATAAATTACGGAACAATCGATTAAAACTTAAAAAGATTTTGTAACGGGCAAAATCATTAATTTACCATGACGAGTGGTCTCTAATATAACATCTACGTTTACACATCGAATGGGACATTACTTTTGCTATATGCATTCAAACTAAAAAAGCAAGCTCAACTACTAAAATTATATTTATAAGAATATTTGGATGCACAATTATATACAAGAATATACAAACGCTAATTGGATTCTTTTCATACAGCAACAGACTAAATTTCCGTTTACACATATTTTCACGTTTGTTTCTAAAACCATCAGTATCTCAAGTCGCCATTGAAAATAGACAACCCTCGCAGTAAATATGCCGCTGCTACACGAGCACATTGAAACGTGAACCAGCTACGTTATCCCTGTATACCTGGCATCCGCCAAGGCGTCCATCGACTTTGCGCTCCCTGTCACTATTAGTAATTCGCTAGGGACTCCGTGACCTTAAATGGTTGGATAGACAGATAATAAACAAGATCAAGCTGCTGTCAAGGGAGTCAATCCCGTTATCAAATTTGCGTAAATAATTCGGCTGCCGCGAACTTTGATCCGAATTTTTGCGTAAAGGAACTTGGGATGAAATAGAAATATATAGGGCACGCGACGGCGTGAAGTTATTTGTGTGTGAACTTCAAACTTTTTTCTTGGGTCACTTATTTTGTTAAAATTGTTTTAAAAATGGATTTGTGTTAAGTTTTCAAATGGTTTACTAAAGTATTTGTAAAAAAATCGTTAGTAGTAGTTTTGCAAAAATTCCACGAACGCGACTGAACTGAATATTCACTTAACTGGAAGGTTTCGAGGGTAAACTTTGTCGAATATAAGTTGTTCGTCCTCGTAGATGTAGTTTAATAAAACTAGGTTATCACTGCGTGATCGCTCGAATAAATTTGCTGAAATTGACAAATTGGGACATAATCTCTTAAGCTTACTGTAATTTGTTTCGAAGTTCAATTTCCATACATAATGGATGGATTAGAATTAGGGTGCCAACAAGCAGGGTAAATTGTGAAGCAAAGTTTTTACGTAAATCTTAAGAAACTGGAAAGATATTTTTAAGTATCGTGGATTTATTCCATGAATATACGCATAAATGTTTCTCACCTCCTGCCTTAAAAAGGGGTTCCAACTCGTAGTACTCGCTACAAGACGTACAGCCCTGATACCACCCACCCACCCATTTACAATTTCTGCGGTTTCTAATTAGATGATTTTTCTACGGATGTCCCTGCTCGGGCGCCAATTTTGTGACTCTCTTTGTTACCTTGCTGCTTTTTGCCACTTACTACATAGAAACAGTACCTTCCAGCTTTGTTATTAACTTTCTTTGCTTCGTTTCTCTCAAAAATGCTGCTTCGTGTCAGAGTAGGCTCCCCCGTCTTCTACTGGTATTCTCCGGGAAGTTGCAAGTGTCAGGATCTATTTTCCTAGACCTATTTATAAAACTATGATGAATTCTTTTATTATCAGTCATTGGGTTTGTTTCTGCGGTTGTGCTCCAGGAGTCGCGGGAATTCTGAGAGATTTACTTTTATTATTCATCAGTAATGGATGCAGACGTTGCTCCTGACACTTTTTTTGTTCGTTTTTTAACCTTCCAGTTTGCCTCCGTCAAATAATGTTTCTATTAGCCCGTAATTATTAATTTAAATTTAAATTAACAGTTTCCTTGACTAAGGATCAATCCGGTTAGTGAGTAATTTTCCGAAATTAGTTACTAAATAATAAATTGCCGTCGACTCCGTGAACGCATGGAAAATGTAGGATGACCTTTGACATTCGGGTGTGCGGCGGAATCGTAGCGGATGGGCTCGAACAGCGCTGTTAACGTTAAACAGGTTTCCTGATATTCAGCGTCAGTGGATGCTATTTTATGTTCTGTTTATGGTTATTGGGTGAGATAAAATAGGGTATAAAAGTTAAAAATATTGAGTTATTTATTGAGCATAAAATTAGGGAGTATGTCTCAAATATTAGAGTTGAAGGATGTTTGCTCCTTTTAAAATTATTCAATACTTTACAGGAATTTTCCCTTTAGGCAGTGTTGTGGAGTGTGAAATAGCCCAAACCATTCAAAATAATGGTTCGGAGGATTAAATTAACCCTCCGCCTTGACAATCTGGATGGATCAGAAGTTACGATTAATTGACCGGCGCCTTCGCCAAATTTGACACTTAGACTTCTTTCTGTGGGATTGTAACGCATTCATCACTCAATAAGATAGCCAAGCAATATATTCTCCTCTAGTCAAAATCATCACATCATATAATGTTTTTCTTTCTATGTACGCCATTGAGCCACTTGTGGGTGGCGTTGGACTAAAATTAAAACGACATGGAAAGTGATGGCCATAAGTTACTTCCAATATAATTTGGGCTGCTGCCAAGGTTGTAAAACTTGCCAATTCGATAACTGTTTGCCAAGAAAGAGATACTTATCAATCGATTTACTACTGGATATGTAGCACACTTGGCTGAGTATTTGACGTTGACCTTTGCTTGAAGACATCGTGTTATGAGATGTATTGGTTAATAGCTAACGTTCGGCCCATCGAAAGATATTACTGCCAACAATGTAATACGGAGAGATATCGGTCATAATATATTTGCGCCTATCGTACTATGTTTAAGTTTATTAAATTTGAAAGTTCTACTCCGGTATAAACTATTCAACAATTAAACCGAAAAACGCTACATTTATAGCCACCTTACAACCTGATTTAAACCCTCTCGAATAATCTTACTTTTGTTGGTAATTAAAAAGCGTCGAATTTTGCACTCCTTCACACCCTGTATATGCCAGTAATAAAAAATTTGTGTAAATAATTTGTCGACTGACATTAATTACGTTGACAACTCACCAAATGGGTTACTTAATGCACAGGCAGGGAAATTATTATGAAACTCGATAGCCCAATTAGCTAAGTGTTTGTAAATGAAGCGGGAAACATGTCGTGTAATTTAGGTTTTTTCGATATTAATAAAGTAACGATTGAAGTGTCTAAATGTAAAGAGGATGGCTATTCGATAAGGGCATATTATTGCCAAATTATTCTATAAACATTTAATGTCAGTATTTCCTGCCAAATTTTTAACTTTGGCAAGAAATAGAATTAGAAGTATAATTATTAAAATTTATTTTGGAAAATAACAGTTTCCAAATAATTTTATATATATTTTACCTTAGTTGCCAATTTATTCTATAAATATTTAATGAATGTCAGAATTTCCTGCCAAATTTTTAGACTTGGCAAGAAATAGAATTAGAAGCATAATTATTAAAATTTATTTTGGAAAACAACAGAGTTTCCAAATAATTTTATATATATTTTACCTTAGTTGCCAATTTATTCTATAAATATTTAATGAATGTCAGAACTTCCTGCCAATTTTTTAAACTTGGCAAGAAATAGAATTAGAAGTAGAATTATTAAAATTTATTTTGGAAAATAACAGAGTTTCCAAATAATTTTATATATATTTTACCTTAGTTGCCAATTTATTCTATAAATATTTAATGAATGTCAGAATTTCCTGTCAAATTTTTAAACTTGGCAAGAAATAGAATTAGAAGCATAATTATTAAAATTTATTTTGGAAAACAACAGAGTTTCCAAATAATTTTATATATATTTTACCTTAGTTGCCAATTTATTCTATAAATATTTAATGAATGTCAGAACTTCCTGCCAAATTTTTAAACTTGGCAAGAAATAGAATTAGAAGTAAAATTATTAAAATTTATTTTGGAAAATAACAGAGTTTCCAAATAATTTTATATATATTTTACCTTAGTTGCCAATTTATTCTATAAATATTTAATGAATGTCAGAATTTCCTGCCAAATTTTTAAACTTGGCAAGAAATAGAATTAGAAGTAGAATTATTAAAATTTATTTTGGAAAATAACAGAGTTTCCAAATAATTTTATATATATTTTACCTTAGTTGCCAATTTGTTCTATAAATATTTAATGAATGTCAGAATTTCCTGCCAAATTTTTAAACTTGGCAAGAAATAGAATTAGAAGTAGAATTATTAAAATTTATTTTGGAAAATAACAGAGTTTCCAAATAATTTTATATATAGTTTACCTTAGTTGCCAATTTATTCTATAAATATTTAATGAATATCAGAATTTCCTGCCAAATTTTTAGACTTGGCAAGAAATAGAATTAGAAGTAGAATTATTAAAATTTATTTTGGAAAATAACAGAGTTTCCAAATAATTTTATATATATTTTACCTTAGTTGCCAATTTATTCTATAAATATTTAATGAATGTCAGAATTTCCTGCCAAATTTTTAAACTTGGCAAGAAATAGAATTAGAAGTAGAATTATTAAAATTTATTTTGGAAAATAACAGAGTTTCCAAATAATTTTATATATAGTTTACCTTAGTTGCCAATTTATTCTATAAATATTTAATGAATATCAGAATTTCCTGCCAAATTTTTAGACTTGGCAAGAAATAGAATTAGAAGTAGAATTATTAAAATTTATTTTGGAAAATAACAGAGTTTCCAAATAATTTTATATATATTTTACCTTAGTTGCCAATTTATTCTATAAATATTTAATGAATGTCAGAATTTCCTGCCAAATTTTTAAACTTGGCAAGAAATAGAATTAGAAGTAGAATTATTAAAATTTATTTTGGAAAATAACAGAGTTTCCAAATAATTTTATATATATTTTACCTTAGTTGCCAATTTGTTCTATAAATATTTAATGAATGTCAGAATTTCCTGCCAAATTTTTAAACTTGGCAAGAAATAGAATTAGAAGTAGAATTATTAAAATTTATTTTGGAAAATAACAGAGTTTCCAAATAATTTTATATATATTTTACCTTAGTTGCCAATTTGTTCTATAAATATTTAATGAATGTCAGAATTTCCTGCCAAATTTTTAGACTTGGCAAGAAATAGAATTATTAAAATTTATTTTGGAAAATAATTTTATATATATTTGACCTTAGTTGCCAAATTATTCTACAAATATTTTTTCTAAATTAAATTTTAGTAATTCTACAAAATAATAAACAAATATACTATATCTACGAAGAGACGAAAATACTTCCTGCCAGATTTAAAAATTTGGCATTAAATAGATATCATATATCAAAACTATGATGTTATTCCAAAATAAATTTTAATAATTCTACTCAATAATAAATACATATTAATATATTCCTAAAATTATCTTATCTGATGGTAGTATTTTCTGCCAAATTTAAAAATTGGACAGGAAGTACTGACATTAAATATTTATGGCATAATTTGTCAACTAAGATAAAATATATATAAAATTATTGGGAAACTTTCTTATTTTCCAAAAATTTATTTTAATTACTTTACGAGACATTTTCCAACATTTTGAATTAGTTTTAATAAACGGATATAATAAAATTGAATGGATAAAAAGTATTTTTATCTCATCCAGAGTGCTTAGAATACGTTACGCAGATAAGGCCCAGTAATGTCCCGGTTTCGGTGACTAATAGGAATAATTATGATCAGTATATTCATTAATATAAGAGCTGAGGTTTTTAAACAATCTCCGTGAAAATATCAGAATAAAAACTGTACTAATAATTTAGATACAAATTATAAAAATACGAATTTTCGCTGCGGCAGCTGGCGTTGTCATAGGGATAGGTTGCATCCAGGATGAGTGATGAGTGGTAGGCCGTTAATATTTAGGGGTAATAAAAAATTGTCAATATTAAATCTTGATATTCCCAGGCCATTAAAAGACTGGAGAATAAATAAGTAAACGGTTGTAATAAAACTAAACAGCATCCCGTAAGGCGTGTTGTGTTTACCTAAACTTTTCCACCCAAATTACTTTACCCGAGATTAAAAGAAATTCGTGTAAAAGGTTTGCGTTTGATTACTAAATTATGCTAAAAGCTTCGTTAAAAGTTAGTTTACAAAACTGCCGGATAAATGAAGCAATTTCTTTGTAAACGCACACTGTTTCAGTCGAATTGAAATCCCTCGGTCTATTATTAGGTATACAGAATCCAATCCACTAGCGCTCGCCGGCTAGAACGTATTGCAGCCGAGGCAACAGCGGCGGCCAAGGTATTACTGCTGATTGATCGGAAAATGAGGTGCCGGTGACGCTAATAGGGCTGTCAGGCGGTTTTTATGCAACGTACAGGGTGGAGCAGACCTATGCCACATAGAATTAGGGCCAGGACGACCATGTATTAGAAGAATCTATAAATATTTGTACTATTTTTAGATACATTGAACTAGTAAGTTTGACCAAGCATGCGTCGAATTTTTTTTTTTGAATATCTCATTTATTCTTCAAACCACCATATCTTTAATTTTTTAAGTTTTTGTACAGATTCAATAAATACTGTACAGCTTATTAAAGCTTCTTTAAGGAAAGACGCCGATTATCCGCCATTTTGGATTTTGTCACGCCTCAAACTCTCCCTCAAAGTGCAGTAAGCAGTCTACAGTTTTGTGTTTTGTTCAATCTCAGTCCTCAAGGCGAGCTGAGATATAAAATTAAACACCAGCAATCTTCTCACGTACTCGCCTTACATATAAAACAAGTGCAAGACAAATTCTAAGTCACATTCCAAAAACAACACAGTCAGAACCAAAACACAAAGTAAAAAAAAGTAAAAGTCAACACCAACCTCACCTTGATTTGTCGTAGAGTCCTCTTCGAAATGAACCGCAGAGAAGAGCAATCACATCTCTCAACCAATGCACTTTCTCAGTTCACTCGCTGAGGGGAAAGCGACGGACGATCCTTTTCATTAATTTAAACAGTAGTTGGTCCCAGAGTGAAGATAGTTTGTAGAAACCATTTAAACAAGCGGAAATCCAGCGTTCGGTATCGACTAAACAGAAGCCTGTTTAGTTTGTGTATCGCAAATTGATTTGATGAGCGACTGTCGCACACGGAAGGCTGTGGAAGTCGAGCTGAGCCGAGGGATCAGAGGTCAGTTTTTTCGCTGGATCGATTCGAACGGCTTGATGAATACCAGCTTCTTTATTTTTACAGCTGAGTTTGTGGGGGTGTACCTGAAAATTAATAAATTAAATTGAATTTTTGGAGTTTTAGATTATTTAGCGAAATAATAACTAGTAATGGAAACTACCACGCCGTGTTAATATGTTCAGTAAGTACCTTACTTTATTTTCGTCATATTTTACATATTCATCCTATTTCTCATCGCTTGCCACAAAACAAGCCCCGCGGACTCGCTTATCTTAAAATCAAGACTGAAAAGCTAGCCATGGCCCTAAGGCAGAACAATATCAACGTACGCATCCCTGTCCTGGAAATGACTACATGTGGGCGTATCTGGCAGAACAAAGAACGCCATTTTCAAAAGATATCAAGCGCACAATGAGCGATCTGCGAAATGAAATGTCTTGCTTTGACGGACGATTTAACCAGAAATATGAAAACTGCTCTACTTCCGTTCAGCAAAGCGAAACAAGGGTCCTGCGACGCTGCATATCAGGATTGTGCATGTACAAGGAGAGATCTAAATAAAAATGTATAAAGCAGGAGGGAACAAAGCAAATATAAGTGCACAGTTCGGGATTAAAAAGTGTTTACAAAAGACGGAAGCGAGGACGAGAGGTTTCCTCTTGGATTTTAATTGTTTTTTAATCCCGCCAGTCTTAGGTGTACAGACCTGGCCAAAAGAAGGTTTAAATCCTCAACAGCGTCTGAATTAAATTGTTTTGCTTGTCCATGACCGTCGATGGTGAGATCGAAATGGAAATCATTATTGGGTGAGATTCTGTCCAAGCCTTCTGGCAAGAGTGCTGAATAATTAGAATTGGATTGTTTCTGCAGCAAAACAATAAAAATATGCTCTACTTCCTCATCATTCTCTAGGCACAGACGGCATTCAACGTTTTCTACAAATCCAGCTTGGTGTGGGTGGTGATTCAGTCTGCAGTGCCCAGGATACAGACCAATTAGGATCCTTATGTTTAGCTCTAATAATTTCTTGCTTCTAGATTTCCGTGGATATGTTAGAAGTGTAGATCTTTAAGTGTTGCATTCTCAGGTAAGCAAAGATTCTAAGCCAAGGCTGTTTTGGTAGATATTTCATGCACCGGTTCTCGTCCAGTTGTATGTGAAGAGGAGTTTGATCTTAGGAGCTGATGCTGTGACATGTCCATAGTGATAATTTTGCTCTGTGATTACTTTTTCCTGAAATTCTTAGATATTTCACTACCTCTGCAAAATGACTAGTTTGACCAGATATGAAGGGTAGCTCTGTTATCCAGTATCCTTTTTCTGGTATTAATGGTCTTTTCAGAGGTTTCTTCAACCAAAACCACCAAGTTGTCTGCATATGTTTGAACCTCACCATCCCACTGTTAATAATGGACAGCAAATGATTGATCCCAGTAGAGGGAAGGAAACCTCGCCATGTGGACTCTGAGAGATGTCATGTTTCTGTTTCATAGCATAGCCAGGATTCAGTCTCTTATGGTTGGTTCAGTTGACTAGGAATCGAGCAAACGCCCTTTCAATGCCAAGAAAGATTTCTTTGGAGAGACTGGTCGATATTCCCAATCAGGTTACTCGCCCTGTACGCACGACGGGCAAACTTTGGTAATCCATCTACCTTTGGACGTATCAGCCCACAGTCCATTACAGGCTCCACCAGAGTTTTAGTTTCCCTCACATAAGAAACTTGGTAAATTTAATTTCTTTACGTGAGGCGTCAATGTCGGGTCAGTTTGCCCCAAAGTTTGCACTCAAAAAGTCGCCGATGCGTCAAATTATATTAAGACACGTCCATTTAAGTATCAGTAATACAATTAAAGTTGGCAAAGGCACTAATTTGCTGGGGTCTTCAAGGGCAGATCGCGCAGATATTGGAGAAGTTCGCGTAATTGGCGCGACGTGTGGAAGCAAAAGGCAAGACGATAGGATATGTTTAAGCCAAACGGCAGGAAGCTATATTTTCTAGAAGTACAGAGACGTAGATTTGTATATATATATTTTTTTGTATATATATATTTTTTGTATATAAATATATTTATTTTGTCAAAAAGATACTATTTAGTATTAATTTACTTTCCATCCTCTTTATAGCCTTAGGTATTATTCACGATGATGTGCCGGCGGCACTTTATCGAGCATTTCCATCGTATTTCCGGGTCTGTGTGCACAGCGGATCATCAATCATGTGCGGGGTGTTCTATTAAGGTAGCCGAGACACACAATACATCTTTTATATAGGTGGCGCTTGGTTTAATACTCTCTATATATAAAGTGCGGACTCTATTGTTGACCATAATAAATTCCTTTCAGGCTTAATACGAAAAGGAGGTACTGGATTTTTTACAAATATTTGCTTTCAATTTGAGAGGTAACTGGAGCTGTCAGGATAATACTCGTATGTAGAGATAAATAGTTCAAAGATCGAAGTATATTTGTCGCTCTGTGTAAATTTAGAGTCTAAACTTAAATACTGTTAAAATGAAATATCCCTAATAGTTATTTAAGAACGTACAATTTAAAAAAAAAACTTTAATTCGTCCAAATGCAACACGCTGTATGTGGCAGGTTATCTTCTTTTCGATTTCAATTTATTCCCGGTAGATGATATCAAGGAATTGCTTATACATTTCTACACAAAACTTCAATATAATACTTCAATTCTCTCAACAATTGTTGCGGATTTAAAAGCAGTTTCGAAACTCGTTACGTAAAAGCTAGTAAAACTTTACCTATCAGTTTTCCCGTTCAGAAGATTTAAGGATCTAACAAGTACAATTGAGTATTCGGCCGGCTATTGTCACGAGTTGTAGTTGCGGCGTTGGGAACTGAGAAAAGCTCTTTTATTAAATTTTTTTCAGGTGTGCTGAAAAAACGTAAAAACTATTTTACTGATTTTTATCTTACAGGCAAGTAGGAGTCGGATGATATATGGTCATACGTGCCTTGACTAATGAGGAAATCCTTAGAGACTCAAGAAGAGTCGAGGAAGCGTAAAAAATTTCAGAAAAATCACGTAAAAGTGTTGCACAAATCCCAAGCACTTTAACACCAAGCAGATACGCTTTCCCTGGAACTCCAAACCCTTATATTCAAAGCCCTTAAACCACACGCCCTTAAACTTCAAGCACTTAAACGGTAAGTGTTTAAACGCAAATTTAAACTTAAAACTCTCATTTACTCAACCTATAAAAACCCAAATTCAGCAACCTATAAGACCCTAAATACATACCCTTTAAACAGATAAACACAAAAAATTATAACCCATAAACCATTAGGTCTAAAACTCTAAACTCATAAATTGGAATCCATTAAACGACAAACCCTTAAACCGTAAAAGACATATAAACCTAAAATTCATATACCCGAAACCCCTAATCTCAAACCCATAAAACTCTAACTAATAATTAAGCGTTGAAAGGTTTTGGATTTATAATAATAATAATAATAAATTGACATTTACCCCCTTCCCCTCTTATGGATTTAAGTTTTTCGAGTTTTAGGTTTATGGAGGTTTCAATAAGAGTCTCGTTTGATTTAGGGTTTAGAATTTACGAGTTTTTAGGTTTTGGAGCTATCGGTATGAGTTTAATATTTACCTTTTATATGTGAAAATTTTGGAGGTTTGTTGTCTATTATTTTGATTCAGGGTTAAGTATTTGAGGGTTTAGAATTTACGGGTTTTTAGGTTCATGGATTTTGGTGCTATCGGTGTGGGTTTAATATTTTTATTTTATATGTTAAAGTTTTGGGGGTTTAAGCTTTAGGGTTAACGCTTTATAATATACCTTTGGGTTTGTGGGTTTAAGACTTACGGATTTTGGTTTTAAGTGCTGGGGCCTTAAGAGCTCGAATTTAAAGCTTTAGGGCTTAAGAACTTGAAATTTAAGGGCTTGGAGTTTAGGGTCTGAAGCATGTAAGTTCGAAACCCATAAATCCCTGACACTCCAAGTCACTAAAGCCAAATTCTTATAATCAAAGCCCTTAAACCCCAAGTACTTAAACTTCAAGCGCTTATTAACCCCAATAACCTATAAAACCCCAAATCCATACCCCTTAAACCGATAAACCCAAAAAAATTTAACCCATAAACCATTAGTCCTTAAGTTCCAAGCTCATAAATTGGAAATCCATTAAATAAATAACCCTTAAATAAAAAAAGGCACATAAACCTAAAATCCATATACCCCAAACCCCTAATCGCAAACCCATAAAACTCTAAGTAATGTGTTGAAGGTTTTTGGGTTTATAATAATAATAAAATGGCATTTACCCCCTTCCCCTCTTATGGATTTAAGTTTTTTGAGTTTTGGGTTTATGGGAGTTTCGCGGATTTGATTCAGGGTTAAGTTTTGTTTATAGGTTTTGGAACCATCGGTATGAGTATAATATTTACGTTTTATATGTGAAAATTTTGAAGGTTTATGGTCTATTGGCTTACCCCCTTCCCCTCTTATGGATTTAAGTTTTACGAGTTTTGGGTTTATGGGGTTTCAAGATTTAGAAACTATCAATAAGGGTCTCGTGGATTTTGATTCAGGGTTAAGTATTTGAAGGTTTAGATTTTACGGGATTTTTAGGTTTATGCCGGGTTTTGGAACTATCGGTATGTTGTTAATATTGACATTTAAATGTTACAGTTTTGGGGGTTTACGGTTTATGGGTTTAAGTTTTAGGGTTAACGCTTTATAACATACTGCTTTTGGGTTTATGGGTTTAACGCTTACGGATTTTGGTTTTAAGTACTAAGGCCTTGAATTTAAAGCTTTAGGGCTTAAGAATTTGAAATTTAAGTGCTTAGAGTTTAGTGTCTGGACTAAAGCGCCTAATGTTACAGTGCTAATGATTTGGCATTCGCAATCTACTGTGTAATAATAATAATAATAATAATAATAACCCTTTATTATAATCCACCATTTACATGATTTTTTGGAAATTTCTTGCGGTTTTTCGATTTTCTCCGAGTTTCCAATGAAAGTCATGATTATTTTCATATTAGTTGTGATCGATTATTATGAAAATTTTAATAATTTTCCTTGGAGACCCTGATAAAAACGAAAAACCGTAAGATATTTCCGAAAATCACGTAGATAAAGGGTTGCACAATAAATTGCAGCTGCCAAATCCCAAGCACTTTAATACGAAACCCTTAAACCTCAGGTACTTAAACAGTAACTGTTTAAACGCGAATTTAAACCCAATAACTCATAAACTGGAAATCCTTTAAATAAAAAAAACCTTAAACCTTATAAACAAACCCAAAACCCATATACCCGAAACCCCTAATCACAAACCCATAAAACCAAAATTAATAATTATAAGTTGAAGGCTTTTGGGTTTATATATTTCAGGTTTCCGAGTTTTGTATTTAAAAATTCAGGGTTTCAGGATTTAAGGCTTATCAATAAGAATCTCGTTTATTTTGATTTAGTAAGTATTTGAGGATTTAGAGTGTACGGGTTTTGGGGTTATTGGTATGAGTTTAATATTTTAAAACTTGTATGTTAAAGGTTGGGGGTGCAGATTATATGTTTGGGTTTAATAATTATAAGTTGAAGACTTTTGGGTTTATATATTTCAGGTTTACGAGTATTGTATTTAAAAATTCAGGGTTCCAGGACTTATCAATAAGAATCTCGTTAATTTTGAGTCAGGGTTATGTATTTGAGGGTTTAGAGTTTAACTAATATTTTAATACTTAATTTTGCGGTTATATGTTTGGGTCTAGGTTTAGGGTTATGGGTTTTGGGTTTAGCGATTTAGTGTATTTAGGTTTATGGGTCATTGATGGTGGCTGAAGGATTTGAGTTTAAGTAGAGATTCAAGTGTTTGAAGTTTGAATGCTTTGAGTTTAAGTGCTGGGAACTGAAGAATTCGAGTTTAAAGGTTTTGGGTTTAAGAACTTTGAGTTTAAGGGTTGGAAGCCTACGGGCTGAACTGAGGTACTTAGTGTTAAAGTGCTTGGAATTTGTAATCCGCAATCCATTTTGCAACCTTCTTACGCGGTTTTTCAAAATTTCTTACGATTTTGTTTATTTTTCCAAAAATTCTAAGAATCTAAGAAAGGCATTGTTATTTCACGTTACTTGAGGTACGTATGACTATTAGAACTCGAATTTTACTAACAATTTTCATTTTCTGACATCTTTTTGTATGATAAAAATCAGCAATTTTCATGTGTTTCTTGCTTTCTTAGCAATTTTAATGGTCATATCGAACACAGTACACCCGAGAACATTAGAAAAAAGTCTCCATTTAGGTTCCTCTGGGAGTTAATTTGTTGATAGGTTTTAATATTCTCCTTTTTAATATATTTATTTTTTATTTGAGACCAAAACACTAAATAAAAAAAATGAAAGTACCATTGGATAACGTCAAATGTAAATCATTGGCGTAAAGTGATTATTTCAGTTAATTAATTTTTCAATTTTTCGTTTTTCAGAATTCAGTAAAAGAAACCCCAAATAAACATAGATTTATGTCATTAGTCTTAAGGAAGTTAAAAAATTCAATCGAAACGATGTTAAAATAATTCAGTTTTATTTTTTTTATCGTAGGTTAAGAGGGTACTGTACCTCCAGCACTTATAAAGATTTTCAGTAATAAAGGCATTCAAAAACGATCAATAACAAGTTAACTTAGTTAAAAAAAAATATTTTTTTTTTATTTTTTATTATTTTTTTTATGGACTTATTTATGTTAGCGTCTTGGCGAAGTTTAACTTAGAACTAAAAGTTATTCACACACCCAATTTGAACTGTAACGATGGAATATCTCCCAGGAGAAAATTCTACATAAACGTCTGTTATTAATTTCAAGCGTTTTACATGTCCGTTATCCTGTATATAATCTGGGTTTCATGAAAATGTTGTTTAAATACATTTAAAACTTTGTTTTACTTTGCTCTTGATGTATCAGGCGGTAGAAAAAATGTGTGTTTTGTTAAAAATTGTTGAAAATTGTTCCATGACTCATTTAAAAATGTCTACATATAGGGTGTCTAAAATTTTCCAACTAAGTTACCGTTTTCCGAAGGATTCTTTATTTATTATTTTGTGTTCTCATCAATAAAAAACTTTTTTCTGCCTGGAAATAAATTTAATGCGCCAATAAACTCGCAAACGAGTCAGTGGCGGCGGGGATTCCCATTTTCATAAGTGGTAACTCCATATCTCCGCCACTGGTTGCAATATTGTTTAGTTATGAGCCTTTGGTTGTACCATATATAAAAATTTCACACCAAATTAAAAATGCAGAAAATGTTAGAAATAATAAAAAAAAATTAATTTTAACCCCGTGTATTTTGAAAACTTTACTTTTAGGTCATTAGTTAAATGGAATTTTCCCTTGAATAAATCAAATGAATCACCCTGTATAAGTCTATATGTCCCCTACCTTTTAATTTTCCAAAAATCCGTATTTATCCCTCATATAACATAAACATTTTCAATCAAAAAGATCGCATTGGCTTCTGCGTTCTGCGTAGTTAAGATAACGCGTCATTTCGAAAATTGCACCGACCAAATACTTATTTTGAGCATCATTTAAAACAAAAATAATTTATTTATACACATGCATCTCGAAATGTCGCCGTATTGCACCACAACATACAAGAAGAGCAGCCGCAGCGCCGACAAAAAAAAAAACATTTATCTACACATTATGAAACAAATACCAAGTCAACTAACCAATGATGAAATCAAGAGCGCTGGGGCAAAACAAAATGACACCAAAGCCTACTCTAGTCTTATCTAGGGTTTCACTATTTTGGCAACTAGAGGATTGACACCGAAAACACGCGGTGAAATGACACTCTACGTCTACACGCCGTTGAAGATGTGAACAAACTGGCAGAGACAGGCCGATGGGCGGTTCCTTGCGTATTGATCAGGACTCCGTGCCCCCTATTCCCACCATCGGATCGGGCTCTCCTAGGATATCAACAGTGGTGGGTACGGGCAGAGCGCGAACGGGAACCGACAAGACTCATACACACACCATATTAAAATCACATACATCAATGGTGCCATGGGAGTACTATGTTTCTTTTATTACGCCAAGGCAGACGACTATTTTCCTGGGAAATCACTTCGGGGCTCGCACGACGTGAATACAGCTCGCCGGAGCTAAATTAACTTCAAGCAGGCGGAAAACAAACAGAGCTCGTAGGGGTGCCGCATCTAACGCCGTTTCGGTGTTACTGTTCTTCGTCAGCGCGCGTGGCAAGTTAAATATGCGCAGCAACTTCATTAATCGTGCTGATGGGGAAAAATAATTTCGAAACAGCATTTTTGGTTTGCTTTTATTCCACTTTAAAACACAGTTATTATGATATTTTAAAGAAGAAATTAATTCCAGTCAATGTGTTCGGATGTTGCGTGTGCGTCCGTTGTCTCTAATACATATCTCTTTGATTGCCCTCGAAACCAGTTCTATATTGGGGATTAATTTGCGAGATCATAACAACTTGTTTGCGCTACCCTTTCGTTTTAATCAATAATCATTTGCCGACGAACCATATTAAGTAAAAAAATTGCTTTGATCGTATTGAAAACATGTCTAACGTATTCGAAGTGCTTTCACACAAAAGAATGATATGTTTTTTGCAGTTTTTCACGGATTGACGTCACTCTCAGATTTGTAAGCTTTGAACGTTTAACCTTTCCGCCGTCGATCTGATTTTTCGTTCGTGCTCTTGCTTGAGATCAGGTCGAACAAAGTAGATTTAATTAAAATTTTAAATGGCTGCTGTCTGATACATATTCATCATATAATGTAAAATGTAGGCATCAGTTCCAATATTGCTTGCTTACAAGATGCGTAAAATGTTTGTTTGTTTTGTGTTTGGGATACTTCAAGGATTTCAGGATTGTGAAATTGTACAGAAGTGGCCAAAGAAAGGTTTCCAACTTAAAAAGTTTAAATCACACATTTTGCTGGAATTTTTTAAATAGCTTCTTTCTGCTGGTGTAATTTTTTTGTCCTTTTGTACAAAAAGGCGGAGATATTTAAAAAACCAAATAAAATTTTATTTAATGATTTTCGGAGATTTTAGTTATGCTAGAATAATCAGAAAAACAAACAAACAAACAAACTATTGTGATAAATTCACACCCATTTTACAGAAGTCTGTAGCATGCCCGCTCAAAGCAAAGTCCCAAATAGGTGGTGGTTCAGCAGACATCTCATAGATGGCGTCAGTGGTACGAAAATTAATTAGAAAACAAGAGAGAAAATTTTGGAATCATCTAGAAGAGCATCTAGAATATACTAGCAGGTATCTGTACAGGTATATAAAGGCCAAGATGGTCCAGGCAGTTGAATATTGTAGAGTGAACTGAACACAAGAGAAAAATAACAGTGATTAGTACAGAGACAAGTAGTAAATAATGGTGGTTAAAAGTAGTAATTAGCATTATCGTTTCAGTGACTAATTACTGTAAGAAATTAGTGAGTTAAAACATCAGTGGTTTAGTGTTAGTCTTGTTGCAACTGTTGCAATTATATGCAAATATAAAAGTAATGGGTTGGTTGTGTGGGTTTGTTTGTTTTAAACAAACTAAAGTTATGTAAGCAACAAGCTAACAAACTAACAATTTAACAAGTCAACAAGTAAGCAAATTAAGAAACAAACGATTTGAAAAACTAACTAACTAAGAAGCTAGAAAGCTAAGAATCTAAAAAGCAAGGAAGCTAAGAAGCAAAGAAGCTAAGAAATGAAAAGCTAAGAAGCAAAGAAAAGCTAAGAAGAAAAGGAAGAAACCAAGAAGCTATACTATGAAGTAAAAAGCTAAGAAACTGAGGAGCTAAGGAGGTCAGAAGTTCAGAAACTAAGAAACTTAGAATCTAAGAATTTCAGGAGCTAAGAAGCAAAGAAACGAAAAGCTAAGAAGCTAAAAAACAAAGAAGCTAAGAAGTAGAGGAGCTAAGAAGCAAAGAAAAGAAGCTGAGAAGCAAAGAAGCTCAGAATCTATGCTGTGAAGTTAAGAAGCTAAGAATTCCAGAAGCTAAAAAGTTAAGCAGAGAAGCAAAGAAGCCACGAAGCTCAGAACCAAAGAAGCTCAGAAGTTAAGCTATAAAGTTAAGAAGCTAATAAGTTAAAAAATAAGAAGCCAAGAAATAGGAAGCTAATAAATAAAAAGCTGTGAAGATAAGAAGCTAGGAAGCTAAGACGCTAAGAAGTAAGAATCCAAGAAGCTAAAAAGCTAAGAAGATAAGAAGCTAAGAAATAAGAAGCTAAAAAGCTAACACGCTAAGACTAAGAAGCTATAAAGCTAAGAAGCCCAGATCTCAGAAGCTAAGAAGCTATGAAGCTAAGAAACCAAGGAGCTAAGAAGCTAAGAAATTGTAATCACAATAATAATAATCATATTTATGGAAAGAACGAATACATTTCAAAAGGAGAAGGCGTTGCAAGAATGCATTTTTCAGCCTCCCCTATAAACCTAAAACTAACTTACAGCTAGACATAAATTAATATATTTAACAAAATAAAACAATTTAATAAGTACATTGAAAAAAAGATTTAAAAAAATGATTTATATAGCACTTTGCTGTATCAAGAGTTTTTGTTTCAATTTCTTGTTTAAATTCATTCATAGTAAGATTAGATGCAAATAAATTATGAAATTCATTAAGTAAATAAGAAACTAAGACGCTAGGAAGCAAAGCAGTGAAAAAGCTAGGAAGCTATGAAGCCCAGAAGCTCAGAAACTCCGAAGTTAAGGCGCTAAGAAGCCAGAAAGCTAGGAAGCTATGAAGTGAAGAAGCTGGGAAGCTAAAAAGCTACGAAGCTAAGAAACTAAGAAGTCCAGAAGCTAAGAGCTAAAAAGCTAAGAATCTAAGTTGGTAAGAAGGTAAAACGCAAAGAAATTAATAAGTTTGGAAGCTAAGAAACTAAAAAGCTAAGAAGTTAGAAACCAATAAGCTAAGAAGTAAGAAACTAAGACGCTAAAAAGCTAGGAAGTGAAGAAGCTAAAAAGTTCAGAAACTCCGAAGCTAAAAAGCTATGTCGCTAAGACGGTAAGAAGCGAAGAAATTAATAAACTTGGAAGCTAAGAAGCCAAGAGGTTAAGAAGTTAATAAGCTAAGAAGTAAGAAGCAAGAAGCTAAAAAGCTAGGAAGATAAGAAGTGAAGAAGCTAGGAAGCGCTGAAGCTTCGAAGTTAAGACGGTAAGAAGGGAAGAAATTAATAAACTCGTAAGCTGAGAAACCAAGCGGTTAAGAAGCTAAACCGCTAAGAAGCTAAAAAACTAAGCTAAGAAGCAAGAAACTAAACGCTAAAAAGTTAAGAAGCTAAGAAGTAAAAAGTTAAAAAACTAAAAAGCTAAAGTAAGAAGCAAGGAAGCTAAGAAGCCCAGAAGTTCAGGAGCTCAGAAACTAAGAAGCTAAGTTGCTAAGATAGTAAAAGCGAAGAAATTAATAAGCTCGGAAGCTAAGAAGCTCGGAAGCTAAGCAGCTCAGAAGCTAAGCAGGTAAGAAGCTAAGAAGCTCAGGAGCTCAGAAACTAAGAAGCTAAAAAGCTAAGTTGCTAAGAGAGTAAAAGCGAAGAAATTAATAAGCTCAGAAGCTACGAAGCTCAGAAGCTAAGAAGCTATGAAGAAGCTAAAAAACTAAGAAATTAGGAAACTAATAAACTAACAAAATATTAAACCAACAAATTAATAAACCTATTTTGTTCGCAAGCAATAAACTTATTTATTCTAAAACTTTCGCGAAGCTGATAATTTGTAAAAGATTGCGTTGATTATTTTGAATCCTTGCCGTATGGACCACGTGTTTTGTTAAGTAACAAACAAGCAAACTACCAAGTATTTCCAAATTGATTTCCTGCAGATGCGCCACTGCGAGGTCGGGGCAATGCACCGTATCACCACCAGTACATGTACTACCGCGGTTAACGCCAGAGTCCTTATGTAGGGCTTATATGCATCTAAACCGCATCAGCAAATACAAATAAAACATTGGGCTTGTCGACAGGACTGTTGTTCACGTCGGTGAGTGTGGAGCAAAAGCAGAAGTATGACTTATGAGTCGATTCCTTTAGCCAAGTAGCACCGCAATTATTTACTGAGGAAAAACGACGCGGCGCATTATTTATTCGATAGAATGGCGAATGCGCTGGGAGTTTTTAAAATATACGCGCGCTGCAACAAAATACTTTTTATGTGCCCGTATATTTCAAACTAATTTTAAAATGTGGCCATTTTGGTCTCCTACAACTTCCTTACAAAACTTATGTTTGTATTATCGACAATAACGGAAATATTGGGCTTTTTCACACCGTTGATTGGGTAAAAAATTCTGCAAAAACGGATGTGTTAATATAACAAACAAGGCCCTAACACCTTTACTAGACCACATTAATTATGCAGCACAGCACGTGTTGCAACTTTGTTATTCTCTACAAATAAGGCCATTAAGAAACTGGCAGATATTGTCTAGAAGGACGTGCTCTTAGAGGCTGAGACGTCCGTTTTTATGAATATAAATTAAATATTAAAGCACGCGCTCTTGTCTAATTATAGGCAATGCAAATAGCGTATTGTTTTCCTAAAGAAACTGTCATTAGAGGACGGAAGTTTAACCAATGCTGATTTATTTTTCGCATATGCAGAGAACAATTTATAGGCTTCTTAGACTGAAATGATAATTTTTTATCTTTCATTTCCTCATTTCGCCAAATTCAATCGCATGTAAAAAAATCAATAAAGGGCGACAAAAAATCTGTTCACATGCTATTGTTTACTGATGCTAAAAAGCTAAGAATCTAAAAAGCTCAGAAGCAAACAAGCTAAGAAACGAAAAAGCTAAGAAGCAAAGGAGCAAAGAAAAGCTAAGAAGAAAAGGAAGAAACCAAGAAGCTATACTATGAAGTCAAACTGAGGAGCTAAGAAGCAAAGAAGCTAAGAAACGAAAAAGCTAAAAAGCAAAGAAGCTAAGAAGTAGAGGAGCTAAGAAGCAAAGAAAAGAAGCTGAGAAGCAAAGAAGCTCAGAAGCTATGCTGTGAAGTTAAGAAGCTAAGAAACTGAGGAGAAGCTAAGAATTCCAGAAGCTAAAAAGCTAAAAAGTTAAGAAGCAGAGAAGCAACGAAGCTCAGAAGTTCAGAAGTTAAGCTATAAAGTTAAGAAGCTGAGAAACGAAGAAGCTAATAAGCTAAAAAATAAGAAGCCAAGAAATAGGAAGCTAATAAATAAAAAGCTGTGAAGATAAGAAGCTAGGAAGCTAAGACGCTAAGAAGTAAGAATCCACGAAGCTAAAAAGCTAAGAAATAAGAAGCTAACAAGCTAACACGCTAAGACTATGAAGCTATAAAGCTAAGAAGCCCAGATCTCAGAAAATAAAATTCACACGCTTTTGTTTACTGATGTATGGACTTTTATAATTTCCCATATAATTTGAAAAAAATATTATACAGGGTGATTTTCAATACAGAAATAAAAAACTTCCATTCGTGAATTGTCAAGGGATCCTCTATCATCCTTAGAAGTATGTACAGTTCTTCATGAAACACCCTGTATATTGGCATAATGGTAATCTAGCCTCTACAAATTGAAACATATTAGACAGTTACTTCCCCCAAATGGACCACATATCCTTGCATTAGCCAATAAATATTCACAATTGAAACTCCTATCATTCTAATCTCGTTTCAAGGTAATAAACGTCTACTTGTTGCCGCCTTTCGTGGGTTTAAATGCAAATTATGTTTATTTGATTACCGTACGAACTGCGAATAAATTTGGTAGAAAGTGTAATATTGCTTTAATAATTGTTGATACATAACATTAACTGGCTCAACAGTTTGTTTTCGGCGTTTCCTTTGTAAAATATTTACATGAATTGGGTAAATTATCACGCAGGCAGGGGAAACGACTTATTCGCGGTAAATATTCATAACGCGATAATGGGCTCTTGCAAAGAGCTAAGTAGAATCTGTATTCATATAATGTATTATTTAAGTGCTGTAATCGCCTATCCTCGCCACAGGGAATATTTTTATGATTTATTGTTTGTAGCTAGCAACTGTTCAAAATAGTAATAAATAGTACACGCTTCTTGTAATTTTAGTTTTCAGTTTACTTTGATGCCCTTCATATGTCATTTTATTTTAAAAGTTCTTTATTCGCAATACACAGTAGTACAGTGGGTTGCATATCCTCTGGTACTAAGTTTATAAATTAGCAAAGACCGCCCTCTGCTTAATTCGTCGTAAAACTAGATCGATATATCGATATAACTTCTAAACCGGCAGAGTTCCTATTTTTGATAAATAAGTTTTGCAATTGAAGCAACAGGGAAAGGAACATTTCCCGTAGGACAGCTAGATTTTATACATTCCTAAATTTACCCGGCCTAAGAGTAGGCAACCAAACATACACCCTGCAAGGAGAAAAGCTAATAATTAATGTTACCTTAGGCACGCAACCCATTTCACATATTGTAACGAAGTGATTTTTTCGTTCCTAGTTCCTGTTAAATATAATATTATTCGATACAACCCGTATAGAATTTATTGTTTGTCACATTTTTATATTATTATCCCTGTAACCAGTTAATTATTTTGATTTATAATATAACTTGTCCTGTTATTAGTAAGCAATCAATAAATAATAATATAAGCACCAGCAAATAATATACCGCGCCGATATCTGTCCCCGGCAATCCCTACCAGCGAAAAGTGTATTCACACCGAGCCAGTCTGCCCGCATGAGCCAGCGAATGTAGATGTGACGATGCAGCGCTCTAGCGGTTGAAACGCTGCCCTACGTCAGAGCCTCGCCGGGACGCCTTTATTCACTTATCCCTACCACTCCGCCAGTTGATAGAAGATTGATATTCCGAATCCAAGAGAGCTGAAGTCAGTCAAGAGCTGTCATCGAAAGCAAGCAGACGTACCCACCGTAAAGTAAGTTACCCAGAGCCAGAATTTCGGTCCAGCCGTGACGCATTTTATTTACTGCGCTGCTCACTTTGCGCCCATCCCTACTACTCTGATATGTTACAGAGTATTGATATTCCGAAATCCGACACAACTACCGCCAGTACCCATCCGCTGCTGTTCCTGACCAGACGTGCCTAAGTAAGCATAACCTATACTGCACAATAAGTCAGCCAGTCTACGAAATTTGGAATTATTCTAGCCAATGCAAGGGATTTCTTGTAGATTTGCTTTCAGTTGATTCCGGTTGTAATGTTCGATTGACCTTGCGGTTATTTTGTTGGGAAAGTGACAGTTGCTAAGAAAATGGTTTTGATTTAATTTAATCCTACTTCTTGAGTATTCTGTCAATTCCAAGTTTGAAAGCTAATATTCGCACCAACAGGCTACAATATTATTAATACTCTATTTATGTACCCCACTTAAATATAATGAACATAAAGTGAATGGGAGCGTAAATGAAAAATCCCCTTTCCGAAACGTGGAAATATCGCCTTCATTTGTATTAATGTAAATGCGAGAGGAGAGAAAAGATAAAACCTGACACTTTCTGGAGTAGATAGAAAAGGCTTTTCTTAGAAATACGCTTTTACATTCCCCAAGTTTACATCTCAAACGGTTTTAATAATAGAACTCTGATCCCGTATATTGTCTTACCTCGGAATGCACTGAACTAAATCATGTAGCTCAACTTGATTCACCCATAAAACACCGTTTAAGTATTTCAGTTGGTTCTTTAGTGGAATAATATAGTTATACTAGCATAGTTGACTCGCTTGGCATTAAGTTATGTTAAAAAGTTTTACTAAAGACAATTGACTTCTGAGACGGCAACTCTTGAGACACCTTGTCTCGACAACCCCAAAAACACAACTAACAACACCGCATTCTATCCCCTCAGCTACGGTCATCAGTTTCGCATAAGCAATAAAATATCGTCAGTCTTGCCACCCCCTCCCCTATCCAACCCACCGCTCCTCAAAAAGCAATATATAGGTATATCAGTATATCGCAATCGTACAAACATAAAAGCAGCGTCCGGCTCAGGAATGGATTTATTGGACAAAACAACCGTCCGTCTCCTACTAGTGGGCTACGCACGATAAAATAAATGCTGTTTCAATTTCCCTCGGAGGCCTCCGGTAGGTGGGACGGGATTATCGTAAACCCTCCAAGGACTCGAGGTCTTCCTCTCTGCGGTGTCGCCAGGGAGTTGGACGCTATAATACCATTTGATTACTGTAATTTCGGCGTGGAAAAACACTACACAACAACTTAACAAGAACCATTGACCGTAACAGCGTGCACGTAATTAAAATATGATTGGGGTTGACATTCAATTATGTTGAATGTATATTTCCGCGGATTATGTTGTGCTCAAGGACTGATGTTAAATTGGAAATGCCGGGTTCCAGCCGGCTTAATTGCGGTTAACCCATTCGGAATTAACGTTGATTTTTTCCGAATGATTTGATTGTGAAGATGAGCCAGTCGCGTAACTGAATCCCCGAATTAAGAAGTACAAGCTAAATAATTCAAGTAAAATGTATTTGAATAAAATGTAACTTACTCGAGTAGCCGTAAACATAAAAGTGGTAAGTGGCTGTCAGTTCGGGATTATTAATGGCCTTGTCACAACACTTACAGTACTTCGGCTTTGATTAATTTTATGACGAACGTAAAACTTAATATTCGTTAATATTCACGCTTCAGTTTCTTACAAAGCAACAAGGGAAATGGAATAGTTACCCCCAGAAAACAATATATTATTAATTATTTACCGTTTAAATTTGAGGTCTCAAGTCTCACATTACAAGTTTCAAATTTTCAAGTCTCAAGTCTCATGTTTCATGTTTCAAGTCAAGTTTCACGTTTCTAGTCTCACTATTCACGTTTCAAGTTACAAGTTTCAATAATAATTAAATCTCAAGTTTTAAGGGTCTAATCTCAAGTCTCAAGTACTTACGTTGTAAGTGTCAAACATTTTGTTTCATTATTCACGTTTCAAATCTCAAGTCTCAAGTCCATGTTTCACGTTTCAAGTCAAGTTTCATATTTCCCGTTTCAAGATACAAGTTTCAAGTAAGTCTCAAGTAAAGTGTTAAGCGTCAAATATCAAGTTTCAAGTCTCAAGATTCACGTTTCAAGCTTTTCTTTTCACGGTTTCAATTCACATGTCTCAAATTCCAAATTTCAAGTTTCTCGTTTAATGTTTCAAGTTACAAGTTTCAAGTAAATCTCAAGTTTTAAGTGTCAAATATCAAGCTTCAAGTCTCCAGTTTCACGTTAAGTTTCAAGTGTCGAGTTTCAAGTTACAAGTTTCAAATGTCAAGTCACAAATCTCATGTTTCAAGATACAGGTTTCAAGTAAGTCTCAAATTTTAAGTGTCAAATCTCAAGTTTCAAGTCTTAAGATTCAAGTTTCAAGTATGTATTAAATTCAAGTGTCTCGTTTCATTATTCACGTTTCACGGTTTCAATTCTCAGGTCTCAAATTTCATGTTTCATGCCTCACTATTTACGTTTAAAGTTTAAAGTTTCATGTTTTAAGTGTCAAATATCAAGCTTCAAGTCTCCAGTTTCACGTTAAGTTTCAAGTGTCAAGTCTCAAGTTACAAGTTTCAAATGTCAAGTCACAAGTCTCATGTTTCACTTTTCAAGTCAAGTTTCATGTTTCAAGATACAGGTTTCAAGTAAGTCTCAAATTTTAAGTGTCAAATCTCAAGTTTCAAGTCTTAAGATTCAAGTTTCAAGTATGTATTAAATTCAAGTTTCTCGTTTCATTATTCACGTTTCACGGTTTCAATTCTCAGGTCTCAAATTTCATGTTTCATGCCTCACTATTTACGTTTAAAGTTTAAAGTTTCATGTTTCAAGTTACAAGTTTCAAGTAAATCTCAAGTCTTGAGTGTCAAATCTCAAGTTTCAAGTCTCAAGTTTCGCGTTCCAAGTATCAAGTTCAAGTTTTCCCTTTCATTGCGAATTCGCGTTTCATGGTTTTAGTTCTCAAGTCTCAAATTTCACGTCTCAAGCTTCACGTCTCACTATTTACGTTTCAAGTCTCAAGTTTCCTGTGGCCGTTTCACCTCAAGTTTCCCGTTTTTCGTTTCAAGCTACAGGTTGCAAGTAAATCTCAAGTTTTTAGTGTCAAATTTCAAGTTTTAAGTCTCAAATACAAGTTTTACGTTTCAAGTTTTTCATTTCATTACTTACGTTTCACGGTTTTAATCCTCAAATGGCAAGTTTCACGTCTCACTATTCGCGTTTCAAGTCTCAAGTTTTATGTTTCTCGTTTCAAGTCAAATTTTCACGTTTTCCATTTCAAGCTGCAGGTTTCAAGTGTCAAATATGAAATTTCAAGTTTCACGTTTCATGTATCAAGTTCAAATTTTATGTTTAAGTTTTTCGTTTAATTATTCACGTTTCATGGTTTCAATTCTCAAACCTCAAATTTCAAGTCTCAAATTTCACGTTTCATGTTTCACTATTCAAGTCTTAAGCCTCAAGCTTGACGTTCGTTTCATTATTTACGTTTCGCGGTTCAAGTTTCAGGTTTGAGGTCTCAAGTCTCAAGTTTCCAGTTTCATTATTCACGTTTCACGGTTTAAGTTTTAAGTTTTATGTATCAATTTCGGTTTATTTTCCTAATGCAAAGGTTTTAGACTTTAGACTTTAAATAAAATGACTTACCAATTTTAGGTTTTTTAACACATTACCCTACATTTCAAACTCACGCCGGTGGTCGCTAGAGGCGCGTTCGTTACAATTAGCAAATACACCGACAGAACCGAGGCACCAGTGCGAGGACGCAGACAGCGTGGCAACGCAATCAAATTCGAACAGGCGCGGTCCGAGGAATCCCACACATCGCCACTCGAACGATCTGAAGTGTATTGTTGATTCAACCCACAACTTAGCATCATTGCAACGCGAGCTATTTTAAAATCACTAACAGTTGTAGGTTCTTGGCACCGTAATATGTTTTAATTTTATAACTGGAGATCGGAATTGAAAACCAGGATCGGCTCCACACGCCGGTCGTACACATATTAATAAATTACGTAATGGCCCAAATTAAACACTAATGGGTTCTAAACAAGCGGCATAGACGTGGTTATTGGTGGCTACAGCAACTACGAACTGTTTTTACCCTAAAGAAAAATTTAATATTGGTGTTATAGTATAACGAACTGTGAACACGTGTCATCGCGGATATCATTAGCAGGCAAAATATTTCGGCATTTCCTAGTGCGCTTTTATATACCATATACCAGCGCTTTGGAAGCGTCAATGCAGACAAATTGATTATATTTTATGCACTGAACAAAGTGTTTTCCGTTGGTCGGGCCTATAATGAAGTCCTTAAATCCGGGGTCTAATTGTGACTTAGGTTTAATGACGTTAAACATAATAACGCTCCTTCCGCAATAAGTTGAAGCCCTGCAGATACTATCACAGCCTCTAATAATTAATATCTAGTCAATGATCGCCCGCACAACTTCTGTTGACGAATAACACCGTTACGCAAACATGAAAGGAAGTTCCAAAATATTATTTACATTTCTCTATGGCACATATTATTGTGTTGCTTTATAAACGATTCTGTTATATTTGTTTGCACACCGCGTCACGCACACTCAGCGCGGAACTCAATGATTAATCTAATATTAACGAGTTGAAGTAGTCAATCGTCCAGGATCGGCTTCAGTTAGTAACGATTTAAAGCTTTGGTAATATGTAATAAATGTAGCAGGAAACGTCTTTGCTTATTTTGTTTGGCAAAACAATGTAGCGGGTTAATATTTTTTTGAAAAGGCAATAGCCCGGATATTTACAATTTTTCCTGCGAGTCGTCGATGGGTGCGGTTGACTATGGTGCTATAAATAAAATACCCAATTAGACGTATCTCCTGTTAGTCCCACACTTTTTTACGGCTATCTCCTTCAGTTCTTGCCACCGCATAGCTATTCAGTTTATTTTGAATCAATACAAATTGATAAGAAAATGGGGCGCCTATCCCTTTCTAGCTCTCGTCCCCATAATCATAAATTAGCATTCAAACGACTCGGAGAGCAGAAAATAACATAGCGAGCGCATTTTTTCACCTTCAACTCAACTTATTTAGACGACAAAGCATACCTCTGCTTGTTTACATCCGGATATTCCAGTTGTACAAAAATGGCGTACCGTATATTGCGTTGTACAGGGCGAGTTGAAAGAAAAGAGCATTAAAACAAATGAAATACACAAATGTTTACTTTAAATAACTCCAACTTTAATTAATCTCCCACAATTACAAATTCATAACCTCAAATACTTATCTAATGGTTCCCGGCTTCTGCAACTGTAGCGAATCAACTCGCAAATTGTTTCTGACTCAACAGGGCGAGAACCAAAACTGATAAGATCAGAAACGCTGAGTGGTGTTTTCTTGACGAAACGTTGCAAAGATCTGTGGAGCACAGGAAACAATGGCGGATGTGGGCCTCTAGTGGTATTCTTTTTTTGTTGCTGTATACGAGAACGCATGCATCAACATAGGGATCGCATGATCGGACTGTATGTACGGTTTTGTTATGTCTATTTGGTTCCATTTGATCCACTGTAAAAAAACAAATAATATGAAATCCTGGTAGACAGAAACGCGTTTTCGAAAATTATTAAACAATCCCTGAGCTTTTTTAGTAACTACTTTTTACTTATTTATGAGTCTCACTATTCAAATTTCAAGTCTCAAGTTTCATGTCTTACGCTTCAAGTCAAGTTTCACGCTTCCCGTTTCGAGCTACAGGTTTCAAGTAAATCTCAAGTTTTAAACGTCAAATGTCAAGTTTCAAGTCTCACGCTTCAAGACTTTCATTTCAATACTCACATTTCACGGTTTTAATTCTCAAATCACAATTTTCAAGTCTCAAGTTTCATGTTTTACGCTTCAAGTCAAGTTTCACATTTCCCGTTTCAAAGTACAGGTTTCAATTAAGAGTCAAGTTTTGAGTGTCAAATTTCAAGTTTCAAGTCTCAAGTTTCACGCTTCAAGACTTTCGTTTCATTACTCACGTTTCGCGGTTTTAGTTCTCAAATTTCAAGTCTCAAGTTTCACGTTTCAAATTTCACGTCTTACTATTCACGTTTCAAGTCTAAAGTCTCGCGTTTCAAGCTTCAAGTCTCAAGTCTTGAGTCTCAAGTTCCACACTTCAAGATTTTTGTTCATTATTCACGTTTTACGGTCAAGTTTCAACTCTCAAGTTTCATGTTTTACGCCTCAAGTCAAGTTTTACGTTTCCCATTTCAAGCTACAGGTTTCAAATAAATCTCAAATTTTAAGTGTCTATTTTCAAGTTTCAAGTCTCAAGTTTCATTAATTACTCACGTATTATGGTTTTAATTCTCAAATTTCAAGGCTCAAGTTTCACGTTTCAAATCCAAAGTCTCGCGTTTCAAGCTTCAACTCTTGAGTCTCAAGTTTCACGCTTCAAGTTTTTTGTTCATTATTCACGTTTTACGGACAAGTTTCAACTCTCAAGTTTCATGTTTTTACGTCTCAAGTCAAGTTTCACGTTTCCCGTTTCAAGCTACAGGTTTCAAGTAAATCTTAATTAAGCGTCAAATTTCAACTTTCAAGTCTCAAGTTTCACGCTTCTCGCGTCATTTCAAGGGATTTCTTGTAGATTTGCACTCAGTTGATTCCGATTTGTTATATTTGGATGAGTTGGTGGTTATTTGCTTGAATAAGTGACGAGAATCGACATTCTTTTAAAAAACACGAGACACCAGCCATTTTTGCTTTTGGAGAGAACTCCATCACGAGGTAATTAATTAATTAATTTGTTACTAATGGGGAATAATTTCCTTTTAGGGTTTTATGATCAGAATTATACGATCGAGTTTTATGGTTAGATTTTACGAACAGTTTTACCATCAGCTTTTGCTGACAAATTTTTGTATTCAAGCTTTGTTTGTACACTTACCCACATATTGAAAAAAGTAACAGCTCAGAGGGCACATCGTACTGGGCGTCGTGGCAGCATCAACATTGTAGCAATCGTCCGTTGTGCTCGTGCTTTTGCAATCGTAGCATTTCATCGCCAGAGCTGGAAATAATTAATATATTAATTAATAAACTATTTTTGGACAAAAGGTTAGTATTTATTGTTATAGTCATAGATAAAGTATAATATTTAACTCGTGGTAATGGTAAATAACTCACTTGATGAATTCATCTGCGTGAGTTATTCACTACATTACCGCTCGTCAAATAATATACTATCCTGTATTTAAATTTCGTTATTACTTATTATTATTACTGGAAAAATGGATAGGTAGTTATATCATATCCTCATTTGTTTTTTATTTTCAATGAAAAAAATCTATTCGGAAGGTGGGGGTGATAATTTTATTTTTATTATCACCCCCACCTTCCGAATAGATTTTTTTCATTGAAAATAAAAAACAAATGAGGAAAAGACGAAATAAATTATATAAGTTAATTTAGGAAGTATACTTATATGTGAAGTTTTATTTATTATTTTTTGTTTGGCGTTTGGGGCATCAAATCAGGGTGCGGGCACGTACGAAAGGAAGTGCACGGGACGTAGCTTTAATGGATAAGTATCACACATAAACAAAGTTTTAATTCTGGCAAGGCAACAAGTGCTCCATAATTCACAAGTGTACTTACCTTTGCCGCTAACCTCAAGCAAACATATTACAGCTAACACTTTCAAGAACATCGCAGCCCTTTTGGCCGGTTTTATCGATTTTGGTTTAGCTTCTTTCAGAAATGAACCTTGGAGACTTAAGTGAGAAATAATTATGTATTTTTGCGTAGCCAAAAAGATATTATTAGACAATAGTGCACGTCGCCTGTCGCGTTGCGAGGATATATATTTTTTATAAATAGCCTAGAAATTATGAAAACAAAATTTGAGAGGTTGGCCCTCGCGTGTATCGCGGAAATTGAGTTTAAAGCGTCGTGGATTAGAATCCTACAGATGGTTGGAAAGTTTTATAACATTCACTCTGACCTATCTCCACTCCACCGGACATCAAAATACCTAATACTTAGCATCAACGAGCGCTTTGACAGGGTGGGTAAAATTGTGCAAAACTCAATACATATATGTATAAATAAGATAATAAAAAAATAATAGAAATTTCGTTAGAAAAGAAGACGAAAAATATCTTTTGGATTCAGTAGGCGTTGACATGAGTATGTGCAAAATGTCTAAGTAGGGCGTGCAAAATTGTAAGAAATGAAACAAATTGTTAGAAAGGGAAAAATATTTGGAACTCCGTAGGCGCTAACATGAGTACGTGCAAAATTTTAAAGTAAAATGTGCAAAATTGTGCAAAATCGATTAAGATATCATAGAAATAATAAGAATTTTGTTAAAAAGAAGACAAAAATAATTTTTGGGATTCTGTAAGCATTTACATGAGTATGTGCAAATTTTTTTGTAGGGCGTGCAAAATTGTAAGAAATGATGCAAATGATGATGATGATAATACAGGATGACTGACGAAAAATATTTGGGACTCCGTAGGTGCTAACATCAGTACGTGCAAACTTTTTAAATTAGAATGTGCAAAATTGTGCAAATTGAGCAATTAAGACAGCACGGAAGTAATAGGAATTTTGTTAGAGAGTAAATCAAGACTGTTTGGGATTCCATAAGACTAAAAGAATTTTTGGGCTTCTTCATTTGCATGAGTATGTGCAAATTCTTTAAGTAGGGCGTGCAAAATTGTACAATGAAGCAAATTTTGTCAGAAAGGAAAACTAAAGAAAAATATTTGGGACTTCGTAGGCGCTATCGTAAGTACAAATTTTTAAAGTATAATGTGCAAAACTGTGCAAATTGAATGAATAAGAGCACAAAAATAAAGAAAATTTAATAAAAAGGAATACTGTAAAAGAATTTTTTGAATTTCGTAAGCGTTTACATGAATGTGTGCAAATTCCTTAAGTAGGGCGTGCAAAATTATACAAAATCGAGCGATTAGCATAGCACAGGAACAATAGGAATTTTGTTAGAAGGAAAAAAAGAATAATTTTGGAATTCCGTAAGCATCTATACGAGCATGTGCAAGTAGGGCGTACAAAATTTTACAAAATCGTGCGATTAAGATGGCACAGAGATAATAAAAAATAATTTTTGAAGTACTGTAAGCATATAAATAAGCTTGGGGCGTGCAAAATTGTACAAAATGAAGCAAATTCTGTTAGGAAGAAAGACTGAAGATAAAAATTTGGGACTTTGTAGACGTTTGCGGAAGTGCAAAATTTTTAAGTATTATGTGCAAATTGAGTGATGAAGGTAGCATAAAAATAAAGAGAATTTGATAAAAAGAAACACTGAAGAAGAATTTTTGGGATTCCGTTAGCGACATGAGTGCAAATTATTTAAGTAGGGCGTGCAAATTTATACAAAATCGTTCGATTCAGACAGCACAGAAACAACAGAAATTTTGTTAGAAGGAAAGAAAATAATAATATTTGGAATTCTGTAAGAGTCTATGAGCATGTGCAAAATTGTACATTACGAAGCAAATTTTATTAGAAAGAAAGACTGAAAATAAATATTTGGGACTTCGTAGGTGTCGAGTAAGTGCAAAATTTTTAAGTATTATGTGCAAAATTGTGCAAATTGTAGGTTAATTTACGCAGAAAAATAATGGGAATTTGCTAAAAAGAAACACTGAAGAAGAATTATTGGGATTCCATAAGCGTTTACATGAGTGTGCAAATTGTTTCAGTAGGGCGTGCAAATTTGTACAAAATCGTTCGATTCAGACAGCACAGAAACAACAGAAATTTTGTTAGAAGGAAAGAAAAGAATAATATTTGGAATTCTGTAAGAGTCTATGAGCATGTGCAAATTTTTGGAGTGGGGCGTGCAAAATTGTACAATATGAAGCATTTTGTTAGAAAGACCGAAGATAAATATTTGAGACTTCGTAGACGAGCAAAAAGGTCAAATATTCTACAAGCATAATGTGCAAAATTGTGCAAATCGTGTGCTGAAGTAGCATAAAATAATGGAAATTTGGTAAAAAGGAAGACTGAGGAAAACTTTTTGGATTCCGTAAGCGTTTACATGAGTATGTGCAAATTTTTTAAGTGGGGCGTGCAAAATTGTACAAAATATAGCAAATTTTGTTAGACTCGACAGGCGCAAACACGAGTATGTGCAAGGTTTTTAAGTTGGGTGTGCAAAATTGTGCAAAATTTAATGACTAAGATAGCACAAATATAATATAAATTTTATTAGAAAGACCGAAAAAAAAAATTTGAGACTAGGTGAGCAAAATTGTGCCATTAAGATAGCACAAAACTAATAAAATTTCGGTTGTGAAGCGAGGTGGAGCAGACTCTTCGGGATGCTCTTAATGCTATCGAGTGTGCAAAATATGAGTAAATTAATTGAAGTGAGCATGTGTCAACTTTGCACCTTGCACTTAATTAATAAAATAAACGCGTACGTACTAACATATTTATTATATTTGCATTACACCATACTGTAAGTCCTAGAAAAAATATCTTCCTGTAAAAATTTATAATAAAGGTGCCCGTTTGAATAGCAAACGTAAGGCAGAAATATAGGCAAGAGGTCCTCATCGGGGAAATACTGGCTCAGCAGCTCGATGAAGAATTGATATTTGCTAGGAATCCTCCTTAGTTTTCTCAAAATAGGTTGAGGTTCTGAAAGTAATTCTAGCGCTTCAAATTTAGGCACGATTTTTCCCTTGTAAATTTTATCCTCTCGTTTTCTTTCAACATGTCTCTTGTGTTTAGTTAAATGCCGATGTTTCTCTGTCGTTACAGTTTCTCTTTCAGGTATATCTTCTTCACACTCGCAGGGTTCGTCTTTCTTTATAATAATTTTTTCTACAGATATTGACTTACTTCTAGGTAGGAAGCTTGATCGTCTTAAGGAACTTTCGCGCCGTTGAAGCAGCGTGCTAGTGAAATTGTCCTCAAAGAGGCTCAACTCGGTTAGTTTTTTGCTGAGGATTCTACCTTTCTTTTGGAATTTCACAAGTGCTGAGCTAACCTTGGAGCCGTATAATGCCACGTCGGTTAGCCTTTTCTCCAATGTGTATCTACGAGTATTATTTGCCTTTCTATTTTTCAAAAACCTTGTACCATAAATATCCAGTTTATTCTCTTCCTCCAATTTTCTTTTCTGCAACTCGAGTTCTTCTTGCTGCTTTCTTCGCAACCTGTCCCCGCAGTTTTCCATTGCTCTTCTGCAAATTTCTTGTAGATTTTCGTAGTCAGCCTCAGCTCCAGATTCCCAGAGCGCTTTCTCCGCCTTGTAGAAGTTTTTGTTGCAAAAGTGCTGCGCTTTCATCTTCACGTTAAGCTTGTTGCATTGCTCCGAACAAAAGTATATAAACTGGCATTTGGGGCAAAGAAAGAGCGTGTAATGGTGTAAAATAACCTACAGTATATTTAATTAATTGATAATTATTGTTTTATTAGTACACGCGTGTGCCGAGGTCGTAGAACTTATTTATTTAATTTTAAGTTATGTAGGTTAAGTAAGTTGCTGCTTTAGCTATTTTTGGAATACCACTAAGGTGGCAATTATTAAGAATTGTATTGTGAATTAGACAGTGTGTGAATAAAGATATGATTTAAAACACAAGTCGTTTAACTAAAATCTCAACGAATATAATAAGAGTTATCACATGGCGATCCTGCCACTGGAACTAAGATGGAACAGTCCTGTATATATTGGAATAATATTTAATGTACCTATATAAAATGGAATAATATTTAAATTTAATGGCTTATGGTGAAATTGTGATGGGTCATGTTGGTTAATGGTATGGTAATTTGAACATGACATAAAATGGGAAGTAGCCAGAGTAAAGAAGAGGTTATTGTGGCTGGTAATAGCGGGGGACAGTCGAGTCAAATAAATGGTATGTTCCCAGCTGATCTTACAGGAAAAACTATTGTGGAAATTGTGGTTTTAATTTTGGCGGCAATAGTTATACTAGGGTATTGCTATCAAAGATGTAAAAAAAGATTGGAAAAGAAGATTCGAGAAGAAATAAGTGCCAGTCAAGAGATTGCATAGGATGGATGCAAGTTCCTCCCTGTCAGTTTTTTTTTTAGGTTTTTAGGTCCACAAGATTGATTGTAGTCTGCATGGAATGAATATTGTTAAAGAATTTAGATATCTGACAGAAGAATTAACCGTATTTTACAGAAATTTAAATAAGGACAGTAGTGTAAGAAGAAAAGACAATGAAGTGACCAATCGTAAGTTTAAGAAATTATTAAAGTGTAGAAATGAGTATGAACGATTAAAAGATGTGTATAATAAGTCAACTGTAGATGTTAAGCTTAGGGAAGAAATTAGGGAATATGCAAATACTGTTAGTAAAATTTTAAATGGGATTGAGTCGATTTTGAATGAAAGGTTACAGTTATCGGGTACTGAAAAATCTGAAACCGATGAAAAATTAATTCCGGTAGATTCCGATTCATCAGTTTCAGATACCGAAGAAAAAATGTCGGAAAAATTTAATTTGAAAACAGCAGCAAGTCTGCTTCCGGTTATGAACGGTACCGAAACTGTAACTAAGCAACTAATCGACGCTATTGAATTATATGATTCAATGTTAGATGCCACTGGAAAAAGTTTGCTGACAACCTTTATTTTAAAAAAAAGTTTAACAGAAAGCGCGAAAATTAGACTTAATAAGACATACAATTCAAATGCGGAACTAATTGTCGATTTGAAAAATTATTTTATAACAAAAAAATCGGTGTCCTATTTGTCAACGCAGTTAAATAATGCTAAGCAAGGGGGAAAATCTATTGACCTATTTGGCAAATCAATAGAGGAATTATTGACGGATCTTACAATTACTCAGAGTGAGGGTAACGAAACTGCATTGAAAATTTTAGGAGATGTAAATGAAAAAATTGCTATTAATTCGTTTGCAAATGGGTTGCGAAATAATGATTTAAGAACCATAATTAAAGCGCGCAACTATTCCAAATTAGCTGACGCAATACAAGGAGCGAAAGATGAAGAAATGCCGAGTAATAGTAACGGTCAGGTTTTTCATACTCGCGGAAATGTAAATTTTAGACGTGGTTCCACAAATAACAGATTTGTAAGAGGTAATAATAACTTTTCGAGAAACCAAACTAGAGGTATTAGTTACAATTCAAATTATAATAGGGGTCGTAATAGTAGAGGTAATTTTAATAACAATCGTCCTAAAGGTAACAATTTTTGTTATGGAAACAATACTACCCAAAGATTATATTACACGACAAACTCAAATGGACAATCTAATAATATAACTAGTGATCGAAATTGTTCAGGTATCCCGTCGGAGCCATTTTTTCGAGGCCCAACGAGGAATTACTAATTTTAAAGTTTTAACATTAAATGGGATGAACCTTGTAGAATTTTTCTATGGAGGTAAAAAATTAAAATTTTTATTAGATACGGGAGCAACAGTTAGCATTATTTTTAGCAAATATGTAGGTAAACATGAAATAATTGACTCATCAAAGAAAATTAGTTTAAATGGTATTTCTGGGTCAACAGTATCAAAAGGTTCAGTTTCTGTTTCATTGCAAGTAAACAATACACAGCTCTGTCATCGGTTTTTAATATTACATGACCTTGACCATAACATGCATGGTATATTAGGTTCAGATTTCTTTAATAAATATTCAGCTATAATAGATTATGAACGATTTTTATTTTCTTTTTGGTTTAATAATAAAAAAATTGTCGTTCCTGTTCAATCGGCACATGCATTGCATACCTCAATTCCGGCAAGATGTGAAGTAATAAAATATTTTAGCGTTGATATGGCTGAGGATTGTGTTGTTTTACCGAGTGAACTATGTGAAGGAGTTTTCGTAGCTGGAACTTTAGCTAGACCTAATCGAAATATGATACCCATTAAAATACTAAATGTTAGAGATCAAGAAGTTATTCTTAAAAATTTTAGCCCAAACGTAGAAAAATTAGAAGATTATAATTTAGGTGAATTTGAAAGTAATAGGAATTTTTCAGTTGATAGAGCAAGCGAATTATTAAATATTATTAAGAAAGACCATCTAAATAGTGAAGAAAAAAGCACTTTAGAAAAAATTTGTGTTAAATATTCTGACGTATTTCAATTAGGCAATGATCCATTAACAACAACTAATATTTATAAAGAAAATATACGATTAAATAAATCTGCTAAACCTGCTTACATAAAGCCTTACCGGATTCCTCATGCGCAAAAGGCAGAAATTCATAAACAAATTGATAATATGTTAAAAGAGGGAATAATTGAAGAAACAAGGTCAAAATGGTCAGCGCCTTTGCTGATTGTTCCAAAAAAGGTTGATCAGAATGGAAATAAAAAATGGAGGGTTGTTATAGATTATAGGCAATTGAATAAACAAATACAAGATGACAAGTTCCCATTGCCCTGCATCACAGAAATCTTAGACTCATTACAGGGGGCTATGTACTTTTCTCATCTTGATTTGTCTCAAGGCTATTATCAGGTCGAACTAGGTCATTCCAGTAGACAATATACAGCGTTTACAACAGATCGAGGTCAGTACCAAATGACAAGACTTCCAATGGGGTTGAAAATTAGCCCTAGTGCTTTTTCTCGTGCAATGACAATTGCAATGTCTGGGTTGAACTATGAATGTTGTTTTGTTTATTTAGATGATCTAATTGTTTTTGGAAATAATTTATTAAATCACAATAGAAACCTAGTCAAAATTTTTCAAAGGCTGAGGGAGGTAAATTTGAAATTAAATCCAAATAAATGTGAATTTTTAAAAAAAGAAATTCTATATCTAGGTCATACAATTTCATCTGAAGGGGTGTCACCTGATCCTTCGAAGATTGAAGTAATTCAAAAATTTCCAATTCCGAAAGATTCTAATGAGGTGAAAAGATTTGTTGCCTTTGCTAATTATTATAGAAAATATATTCAAAATTTCGCAAACATTGCTGCACCTCTTAATTATTTAACAAGAAAAAACATTCCATTTGTTTGGACCAAGGAATGTCAAAAATCTTTTGAAAATCTTAAACAGGCCTTAATTACCTCCCCAGTATTACAATATCCAAATTTTTCACCAGATAATTGTTTTCAAGTGAAAACAGATGCATCGGGATACGCACTGGGAGCTGTATTGGCAAATGGGGATGACAGACCTGTTGCATTTGCTAGTCGATCTCTTAATAAAGCCGAGAGAAATTACAGTGTGAGCGAAAAGGAATTAGCAAGTATCGTGTTTGCAGTAAAGCATTTTAGGCCTTATTTATTTGGTAGAAAATTTGTAATATTAACTGATCATAGACCATTAATTTATTTGTTTGGAATGACTAATCCTTCAAGTAGATTAACGAAATTTAGGTTAGCTCTCGAAGAATACGACTTTGAGGTTAAGTATGTCAAAGGCAAAAATAACGTTGTGGCTGATGCTTTGTCACGAGTCGTTATATCTTCTGACGAATTAAAAAATATGAACAAAAGTATATGTAATACAGTGTATATTACAACACGAGCACAAGCTAGAAATTCTGGAAATAATATTCAAGGTGGTTTTGATGCATCCAGTTCCGATGAAAGGATTGATCACCCTGGCATCGTGGAAGTATTAAAGATGCCTAAAGATTCTTTCCAGTTATGTCCAATTTCATGTTCTGAATTCGAAAAAATAATGAAAAGTAAACAATATGATTGCAAATTAGGAAACTTATTATATATTAAAAATTCGCGAATAATTTATTTAAAACAGGATCCTCGATCGGCATTAGACCTAGGTACTATGTTGAGAGACCTGAAAAATATTTATGATACATATCAAATTCCGGAATTAATAATTATAAAGAATAGAAAGTGCGCACAAATACTTGAAAGTATTTTAAAGTTTCCAAATAAAATAAAAGATATTGGTATAAATATATCTATATTAAAAGATGTTCAAAATATCGTAGATTATGAAACGAGACAAATTATAATGAATGATTATCATATACTACCAACTGGTGGACACGCAGGCATAAATCGTATGTATAATAATATAAAAAAGCTTTATTTTTGGGGAGGTTTGCGTAAAGATGTAGAGAAGTTTGTAAAGAAATGTGACGATTGCCAACGTTATAAACATTCCAATCCAAACAAAGAACCTATGACAGTTACTAGTACCGCTTCTTCAGGGTTTCAAAAAATTTATATAGATTTAGTAGGACCTTTGGAGGCAGATTCAGAAGAAAACCAATATATTCTAACCCTGCAATGCGAACTTACTAAATTTGTAGAGGCTTACCCATTAAAAAATAAAGAGGCTTATACAGTAGCAAAGTCTTTCGTAGATAATTTTATTTTGCGCTACGGTATACCGAATGCAATTGTATCAGATCAAGGTACGGAATTTATGGCTTCTATTTTTAAAGAAGTATGTGAACTTTTAGGCATTACCAAGCTAAATTCTACGGCATATCATCACGAGACTCTAGGTTCTCTTGAAAATTCTCATAAAAACTTAGGAGCCTATTTACGAATTCAAGTAGCAAATCATACAAATTCTTGGAGTTCATGGGTGCCGTACTGGTGTTTTGCTTACAATACAACGGTTCATACCGAAACTAAGTACACACCCTACGAACTAATTTTTGGGCAAACAGTGAGGTTGCCTTCTAATCTGAGTGAAGGTACAGATCCTCTATATAATTTTAATGATTATCCTTTAGAATTAAAATACCGCTTACAGAAAGCTTGCAGTGATGCAAAAAATAATTTAGTTGCTTCAAAACTCAAACGAAAATCGACTCATGACCAGTACCAGAAAATTGTACATTATAAAGTAGGAGATAAGGTTTTGTTGAAAAATAATATCTCAAGCAAATTAGAACCCATTTATAAAGGACCTTATTGTGTGGTTGAGGATAAACCTCCAAACGTAATGATAAAAATGGGTGATAAATTACTTGAGGTACACAAAAATAGGACTAAATTGTACCATGATTAGAAAAAAAAAATACATGTCATTGAGCTCAACATATATTTTTTTATCTTCTCCGAGGGAGATGTAATGGTGTAAAATAACCTACAGTATATTTAATTAATTGATAATTATTGTTTTATTAGTACACGCGTGTGCCGAGGTCGTAGAACTTATTTATTTAATTTTAAGTTATGTAGGTTAAGTAAGTTGCTGCTTTAGCTATTTTTGGAATACCACTAAGGTGGCAATTATTAAGAATTGTATTGTGAATTAGACAGTGTGTGAATAAAGATATGATTTAAAACACAAGTCGTTTAACTAAAATCTCAACGAATATAATAAGAGTTATCACAAGCGCCTTGTTTCGCTTCCTTAAGCAATGAAAACACACCTGGTACTTTGTAGCATTGTCTAATCCTGGTCGCATGCGGGCCCCTTTAGGTTGCGTAATTTTGGTGAAATTCTCAGCACGTACCATTTCAGTGTAATTCGGTACTGGTTCTCGGGTTGTCGACGCGCTTTTATTGGATTTCTTCGATTTCTTTGATTTCTTCGAACTAGATTTTGACTTTGACCGACTTTTCTCTTTTTTTCCCTTTTTGGCTTTAACAACCCTTTTGTGTTTATCTACGAAATCTATAAGTTCTAAGCATATACCTTTGTCAAACCTATCAGCCTCAATTCTTCCATGATTGAAGAGCACCTGGAGATTTTCAAAAGCTATGGAAGGTGTCAGGAAGGCTGCCATAACTCTAACGCAGTCGTAGTCCAGCATGTTTTCTTCTACTAAATTGTACAAATGTTCCGCTGCCTCTATCTGAACATATTTAATAATGGTGTCTCTTGTTAGCTCCTTTAGATACTCCTTCAGGATGTTTTGATTGCGTCCCTTGCCTTTCTTCGACCCTTTCTTCGATCCCTTTTTCGATCCTTTCTTCGATGCTTTCTTGGATCCCTTTCCTGACTTGCCCTTCTTCTTTTTGCCTTTGTCAACTACTTTGACAATTTCATGTTCCTTCTCCATAAACGTAATGGCGTTTTCAAACTCACCAATCGATCTGAGTGGATTAATTGATGCGTTGACCAGGAGTTGTAGCATTCTCTTACTTTTTTCTAAGGGCAACACATCCTCGTACCTTTTTAAGATGAAGAGTGTTAAGACGTTACCCATGTTGTAGCCCAGTTCTAAGTAAGGATCTGCGTATTTGTTACTCAGCAATTTTTCGACTAGAACTGTGTTACCGACAAGTACTGCTAATGATAATGGCGTATGCCCCATATATAAGTCGTTGACGTCTATGTGGTGTTCCACAAACAGATCGGTTAATTTTTCGAAGTAGTTGCAATAGTCTAAGGGAAAGTCTCTCCGTATGCAGAGGAGATGCAAGGCGTTCTTGCCGTAGTCAATATCTGCACCTGCAGGCTTCACGTTCTTTCCTGAAAGTTCAAAAAATTTTCGATTATGGTAGTATTGACTCTTTTTTTTCATATATTATTGTAATCGAGTCCCCAAAAGTATTTCCATTGGATAAAATGAGAAGGATCTTGTGGGGAATATGTCACCAACCTCTCTATGGTTTGGTGATTGATGATCAACTCTGATTTAACACCTAAAGGCAGATAAGAACTAGGGATTTTTATGAAAATAGGTAACACTTGCACCAAAAATAAAGGTGTTATAGGAGCGAATTCTTCAAATCTACACAAGGTGTCGAAAATTGCGATTTCCTCGATAAAGAAAGCAAAGAAGGTGAATGAACCAAAGAAGAGAATGTTACCTATTTCGAAAAGAGGAGGATTTTTACCAATAATCCTTCTTTTTGCAGCGTTGGGAGCATTGGGCACTATGGGCAGTATAGGGGGTGGAGCTGCTGCAATTGCAAAAGCCGTAAATGATGCCAAAGCAGCATTGGGCACTATGGGCAGTATAGGGGGTGGAGCTGCTGCAATTGCAAAAGCCGTAAATTATGCCAAAGCGGCGAAACAATTAGAAGAACAAAAAAACAATCTAGCTATGGAGGGAAAAGCAATAGGAAACGGATCTATCTCTCTCCTTATAAAAAAAAACTTCCAATAAGATTATCTCATCGAACATTAGACTGTGATTATATCAATGTCTTTGTTCATACAAAGTTTATAATTTTTATTGAACTTAAGTCTGGGAATCACGCCAAATTCTAAAAAATAAATAGAAATAAGAAAATTGCCAAAATATGTCAAAATTCAAACAGTCATCATTTCAGTTGAAAGTGGGGACCTATTGGCACTGACGCTTCGCTGGAAGACGACTCAGGGTCGAAGGGGGGGTTGTGGTACAGTGGCGTCTAGGGCGGAAATTCTATTTCGCGTAGCATTTACAATAAAATGACGTATACGTGTTGACATGTTTATTATCTTTTGCGGTTACATCATGCTGTATGTCCGAGCGAAAATATCGTCGTCTAGAAATTTGTAGTAAAAGTGCCCGTTTGAAAAGCACGAATAGGGCAGAAACAGGCATGAGAGATCCTCACCAGGAAAATACTGGCTCAACAACTCGATGAAGTATTGATATTTTCTAGGGATTTTCCTGAGTTTTCTCAAAATAGGCTTCGGCTCCGGCAGTATTTCCATTGCCTCAAATTTGGACACAACGTCCTCCTTGTAAATCTTATTTTCTTCTACTTTTTTCTCAACGTTCTTCGCAGTTAAATATCGAGGTTTCTTCGTCTCCACGATCTTTGTCTCTTCAGAGGTGTTATCGTTTTCACATACACAGGGCTCCTTTTTTATGGGCGACCTATCCGCAAGCACTGTAACGGTCTTAGACGGAAGTATGCTAATTCGCTTTACGGAGCTGTCGGTCCGTTGAAGCAGCATGTCAGTGTACTTGTCCTCAAAAATGCTTAACTTGTTTAACCTCTTACTCAGAATTCTGTTTTGCTTGTGGAAACTCCCAAGCGAAGAACTAGACTTGGAAGCAAGTGATAGGTTAGTAAACCTTCTGCTACCCAAGTATTTTCCTTTATTATCTGCCTTTTTATACTTCAAAAACTTCGTACCATAAATATCCAATTTTCTTTCCTCTTCCAATTTCTTCCTCTGCATCTCAAGTTCTTCTTGCTGTTTTTTTCGCAACCTTTCCCCGCAGTTTTCCAATGCTCTCTTGCAAAGTTCTTGTAACGTTTCTTGGTCGGCTACAACGCCAGATTCGCAGCGCGCCTTCTCCGTCTTGTAGAAATTAATATTGCAAAAATGCTGCGCTTTCATCTTCATGTTAAGCTTGTTGCACTGCTCAGAACAGAAATATATGAATTGACATTTCGGACAAAGAAGGAGCGCTTTGTTATGCTTCCCTAAACAGTGAAAACACACTTGGTACTTTGTAACACTATCTAAGCCTGGTTTAACTAACATATCTTCATGTTGCTTCTTGGTGAAGTCAGTAACTTCTATCATTTCACTGTAATTCGGTGGTGGCTCTGGAAGTGTCGACGTAGTTTTCTTGGATTTTTTTGAACCACCTTTCGCAGCACCTTTTTTTGAACCACCTTTCCCCTTCTTTTCTTTCTTAGCCTTAACAACTCTTTTATATTTATCCACGAAGTCTATGAGTTGCAGACATACATCCTTGTCGAATCTAGCGGCTTCGATTCTCCCATAGTTGAACAGCAGTTGCAGATTTTTGAAAGCGATAGCAGGCGTAAGAAACTCAGCCATAACCTTAACACAATCGTAGTCCAGCATGTTGGCTTCTACCAGATTATATAAATTATCCACAGCATCCACCTGGACGTACCTGATAATGGTATCTCTTGTCAACTCCTTCAGGTATTCTTTCAGTATATTCTGATTATTTCCCTTGCCTTTCTTTTTGCCTTTGGACCCTTTCCCTGATTTAGACTTCTTCTCTTTACCTTTCTTCTTCTGGCCCTTCTTCCCCTTTTCAACCACCTTGATAACTTCGTGTTCCTTCTCCATAAAACCAATGGCGTTTTCAAACTCACCGACTGTTCTTAGCGGATTAACTGTTGCATCAACTAAGAGCTGTAGCATCGCCTTGCTTTTTTCCAAAGGCAACACGTCCTCGTACCTTTTCAAGATGAAAAGTGTTAACACGTTGCCCATATTGTATCCCAGTTCTAAGTATGGATCTACCCCTGTGACAGTCAACAACTTTTCAACTAGCGCCGTATTACCAACAAGCACAGCTAGTGATAATGGGGAGTGTCCCATGTATAGATCGTTGGCGTTTATGTGGTGATCGGTAAGGAGAGCGGTTAACTGTTCAAAGTACATGCAATAATCCGTGGGAAAGTCTCTACGCATACACAAGAGATGCAGGGGATTTTTTCCAGAATCCGAATAATCTGCTAGCTTCATATTCTTTCCTGAAGGTTCAAAAAGTAACAATTACTTGCATTTAATCCACACAAAGATAACTCAAGTGAATGAAGGTTATTGATCGCTTCTCATTAATAAATTGAACAAACTTTGAGGAGCAGATAGTGGTAATAGTGATTTTTCAGTACAGTTATAATCGTTCTTGTAGTACCAAACCAGACCATGAATTACTACGTTCCAAAAAGAACACTATAATTCTCAAAAGAATCCTATACCTATAAGAGCGCGAGAGGTAATTGGGGTCTTGGTAAGTATTTACCATCTCTACGCCTATCTTATCTATTTAGTACATTGGGTAACTTGGGAGTAGACAATGATGAAACTCAGTGAAGTCAAATAAACTTACCTAAAAGTTTGACTTTCTGCTCCTGCCAGTGGATTGAGCTGCACTTCAAATTGGGATCGCAGTAGTACTCAAGCAGCACTTGGGCTATGCTGATGTTCTCTGTGGTGCACTTCTGAGAGGCTACAATATGGAGACCGGTCAAGTCGTCCTCGGTTACGATATTCGGATCTGCGTCCGCCTCGAGAAGACGCCTGACCAAATCCACGTCCTTTGTGAATACGGCCAGGAGCAGAGGGGGCAGAGGTACTTCGCCCAAGTTGGGGTCCGCGCCGCAGTCCAGGAGTATACCGATAGTGTTTTGTATTGCGTGACTAATTTCGTGTTCTTTGTAAGTCTCCTGCACAGTATCCTTGCTAACGAGCGTAACCCTTCTAGCAGCTTCCGGGCCGGCTTTTTTCTTTGACTCTACATAATACGGAAACGAAGTATCAAACAGATAATTCTCTCCCGCCTTTGGTTCGGTCTTCGTGGATTTTGCACCTAACTTGTCTTTAACTTCAGGTATCTTGATTTTAATAGCTTCCACCACAGAATTTCTATCGGAGTGACTGCTTACAGTCAGCAAGGACTTGTTGGGATACCACTTACGGACTTCATCTTCTTCCTCTGGCGGCAAGTTTTTGTTAGGCAAGAAACTTTTCTCCCAATCCGACACCTCGTTTTTCAACGCCAAATAACTCAAGAGGCACAGGGATAAAGGCGTCAGCCCTTCTCCATTAAACTGATCCAGTTTGGCCCCGTAATTTACCAGAGTTGGTATTACGTCGGCTTTGCAGTTGGCAACCGCAAAGAATAGGCCCGTGTTGCCTCTAGCGTCGGCCACATTTACGTTCACGTTGTTTTTCATCAAATTCTCTATCAGGGGTTGGACCTCGCCTTTGCAGCAGTCAATCAGAAAGTGGATGCAGTTTCTCTCGTGGACACCTAATGGAGGAACAATTTACGCTTAAGTTTTTTGTCTAAAACAGTCAGGTCAGGTTGGTTGGTATGAATCTTTGTGGTAGAAGCAGGAATATGAGGCAATGCTATCGCTCTTACATTTACTACTCTAAGGAGTAAAGGTGTTTATTCTGAGCAAAGAGTCGTAGCAGCAGCAGAAGAAGTAACTAACAGTCATAAAGGATTGTCTTTAATAAAGAAACCAAATTTACCTGCGCCCTCAAACAGGCTTCTGTTTCCAAGGAGGAGATTTGAAACATTGAAGGTGACCATGTACTCGGACTTCCGGTGCAGGAAACTGTGCTTGAGCATATCCATGGACATCTCCTCGTTATTCCAAGCCAGAAGGGCGTTTACTTCGATTTGCTTAGTCTTCACAGTCCTTCCAGTCGCTTGCGTCTTCTTGATATGCGCATCCAGTTTTTCCTCTAAATGTTTCTTGATGGTCTCGTAAAATACTTGGTCTCTCGTAAACGCTTCGAGTTGTATCTCTAAGATATTTAGGTCGTCTATCTGCATCTCTTCGTCGCAAACGCAGGTGTCCAGCAGGTATCTTTGGAGTGTTTGAGCGCTTTCCTCATTTATCTTTTCTTCTACTTTTTCTTCTATTTCTTTTTCAACTCTTTCTTCAACTTCTTTTTCTTCTTTTTCCTCTACTGTGTCATCTAAATCATCATTTAAAGTTGCCTCCGATGGTCTATTAGCTTTCGCTATGCGAGAAGTTTCATTGTCGTTAGAATTAGCTGACGTTTTACTAGCTAAGAAACAAGAAACTTAGTTAGTAAAATATCGCTCATGTTCACAAATACATATTCTGCATAGCTACTGTTCTCATGCTGCTAGAGATAAAGATAGTTTAAAAAACGTTTTCTAATTTATTACCTACTCCAGCTGGGGCGACCTCTACATCAGGCACTGGTTGTTGTGAGATGCCAGTCTTATGGCATATGTCCTCGTCATCTTTGACATGGCAACACTTCCTGCAAAAATTGACCCTCATGGAGATATCATCTTTTATTTCCTTGGTGCTATCCAATTTGCTGTTAATAACTTTTAGCTCTTCGCTGATTTGTCGTATCCTCTCCAAATCTGAAACAGAGATATTCCAAACCTCCTCTTCTTCTGCTTGTTGATTTTTCTCTTCCAACTCCTCGTCTGTTAGGATAATATCTATTATACAATCTGGATTTTGGTAGAATTTTTCGTCGTATAATTTCCTGTTGAAAAATATATTATTTCTGTTTTCCACCTCCAAATTGTACAACTTATAGGAGTCTTTCAGGATTTTATCGTCTGCATCCAAGTATCGTAGCACGTCCAAGGCGATATCCGGATTAAAGGGACAAACCGGAACTAGATATCTGAAAGATAAGAAAGGCGAGCTACAATACTTTTACTATGTAAATAAGTAGATGCGTACCTATATTTCAAAAGTTTTAACTTTCCGGCCATGGAAAGAGCCAGCCTGGAAATCACCTTGGGCGTCACTTCGACTTCTAGGTTCGCCAAGGAATGGCCGTTCCACAAGCCAACGTCTTGCTCCCCATTCGGATAAGTGAGGATTCCCGGCCCAAAGCGCCGGTTGTCTTTAAACAAACCCTGGAAGGTGGACCCGTCACAGTAAAAAATTTGGCTGTAGCCCTCGAGCTTATTGGAGTAGAAGAGACCGTCGTAAAACATCTTATCTTTCTGTTCTATGAAGTAGAATCCATGCCCGTGCAAATTGTTGTGCAGCAATTCGCCGACGTACGTTTGCGGAGGATCTTTGTACCATTCCTTAGAGATTATTTCTATCGGAGCGATAGTTTCCTCGTATTCACCGGTAACGTTTTCGGAATCGGCAGAATTATTCTCATTCTCCGACATTATATCCATTCCGTATCAGGAATTGTCAACGTAAAGTAACTAGTGTCATAAAGACATTAATAGAAACGTCTCGCTGGTTTCCAGGCAACATTGAATAAATTTGCGCATGCGCGGGCACCGCCATGTTTTCGTAGGTATTTCCATAGGGTATTTCTATCAACCTTCAATTCGGTAGTAGGTAGACGTTCTTAGCTTTTGATGGTCTACTATTGTAGTAAAAAAATTGCATTCGTTGTGGCTATTGCTTTCCTGTCTGTGGATTGTTTATTCTCAGAATTTTAGCAGAATGTTTTTTATCATATTTTTTAGTTTGCGCATCATATGACACATAACCTTAAATTTTTAGTCCTTGTAAATTTATTTTCAACTTTAATTTTTGTAGTTTTAACTTATATCCATTATAACATTTAAAAACTCTCGCAGATAGAAGATATATAAAGTTTAATTATCGTAAAATATTAATATTATACAGCTAATTATAGGTTAGATTTCCAACCAACAAAAAGAATCTTGTAATATACTTCATTAATGCACTGAACAAAATTTTAGTTGGTAGTGCAGGAAATATTTTTGAGGTTAATTGTGACGTCTCGTGCACAAACAAATTTGTTTAGATTTAACCAATAGCAAGGCTCAAAATGGCCGTAACTTGGAAACTGGCGGGACTTTTGAAATTGATACAACATATTAATTTTTAAATCATCGTAGGAATGATATATAACTTCACTGGCTAGACACAGACATTTAGTTGGATTTAGCCAATGCTTTCTCGAAATTACACAATTTGAATTGGCAAATTATACACACAAATACGAGGAGGACATGGCGAATAAAATACCACTTGTAATTGTACTAAAATAATTTATTCACTTATACAATATTTTATTTACAACCAAATACATTGGTAAGGATTTGTCAAATATGCATAATAAGTACTAAGTAGTTTGTGCCAGATGTGGTCAGTATAAGGCACAAATTTTAACACACCCACCGCTTATACCAATTACTTTTTAACACCTATTTCATAGGCATTAAAAAGTAATTGTTATTTAAGGCAGGCGTTCTACGTTGAAGTATGCTTTGGTAGCTGTGGATGCGTTAAAAACCTAACCTAACCTTATAACTATTTGTAAAGGTTATGCTTTTGAGTCGGTTTCACGTCTAAATTAAAGGTTTATGAAAGGCAAGACTTCATTTCGACTCAAAGGCAAAAACACGTTACTTATTTGTTTCATTTTATGAAGCTTCTTCCTTAAAATAGTATCACATTTTCACAACTTTGGAAACTACTATATTATGATATATTAACTAATTTTTTAGACCAAACACTGGAGTTATTGTAAATTTTTATGTCGGATTTTATATCAAAATTTGACCAAGTTATTTTCCAAAATTCTGCTTTTGTGTAAAAAGATTGTGGCTTTTATTTCTAGTAAATCTGTAATTAGTGGTGGGTACAAAGGTAAAAAAAAATTACAAGTCACTACTACCACTTAAATAATATAACTTAAAACTAGCCATTTAATGATATGTGATTCAACCATAAAATAATTATAAAATAATCGGAGGGGAGTCGAACTGACACTGGCACTGACGCAGTTTCTACTCGGACGGTAATTAAATTTTTATCTCCCGATGATGTCAACTTGGTTGTCGAAACGCACTTCGAGCTAAACGTTTGGTGTTTCGACGACAAACGGCAACTCCGTCATAGCCTAAAAGTATATAATATAGCAAAGTAATTCATCACATTTGTACGATTTGGTAACCAAGTTTCTACGTGTCAATTCACTACTTTTCATAATGCGAATTAGACAAAACATTACGTTGTAACAAAATGAGCGTCCGTAGTGCAGGGAGCAATTCAATTCAAAATGCCTGATTTGAGGTTGCTTTATATAGGCAACCAATGAAACAAAGATCTGTTAGGCGAGTCCACATCATTCAGGATTAGGATGGAAGTTAAATACTTCAAGAATAGGGACCAAATGGATGTTTTTCGCCTTATACAACATAAAAATAAATAACATTGTAATATCTAATATTTTTTTAAATATTAAGAGTTGCCTGTTTGTTTTTTTTTTGGGTAATTTCTTGTACTAACGAAAATGTTCATAAACTTCAATAATGTAGACATGTGTACAGGTGGAACTAGGGGAGAGCTTTTCAATACGTATGTTTTCAGCGGTTCCCGAGAATCTGATATGTGAATTGTGGATCCATATCATAGCACTTTCTTCCTACAAATAAGAATGGCACAACTGCATCCTCCTCCCTCCCATTGTTCTCGAGTTATACGGCGATTCTCAATTTTTAGCAAAATCGACAACTCTATATCACTCTTTTCATGTTAGATATTGTAAAATGGTTCGACATAACACAGGCAATTTTTTGACATACATTCGATGACGTAAAAATTATGTACACTTTCTTTTTTGTCTTGAGATACGAACACAAATTTATTTATTTATTTTTTGGAACACCCTGTTTTTTCTCGAAAATGAAAAGAAGAGTGAAAAAGCTCTCCATACAGATTGCGAAAGTACTCAACCTCAAAATTTATATGATGTGCAGTGCCGCTGCCTAGAACCAAGTGCTTTACTATTCGTACATTTCCTTATTTGGTCACCATATGCTCGTCTGCATAAATCGTTCATCACCGATTCGGTGGCGCAGTGGGCTAGAGCATGAGTGACAGTCATGGCTCTGGCTACACTGCCTATCGCGTCCGGGTTCGAAGCCCGGCACCGGCAGATAGCAATGTCGGTGGGTATGGATGTTTGTCTACGTTTTTTCTAATGTGTAGCCTCCTTCCGGACAGCCTTTGGCTTTGGAATTGGGGGTTGTCTAATTTCTGTGGTGTGTTTTGCGGCAAATTTAGGCCCTATGTCAAGATGAGTACTTTCGCAATCTGTATATAATAATAATAATAATAATAAATTGTCTTTATTGAGAAAAATTGTATAATTACAATTACTCCTACGGCGCAGTCTAGCCAAAACTACTCAACTTATGCTAGACATGTATATGTATCACTTATTTTACTTTTTTATTTAAATCTGCGAAAAATAGAGGTTTTTTAATTTACAAACAATTAGGTAGCTTAACGACATGGTAGGTTATGGAAACAAAAGAATTTTGACGTTTAAATTGTTTAAAAATAAAAAAAAACAGGTAGGTATATTAAATAAAGTAAGTAGGTAACTAAAAACTAAAACAAACTAAAATGTCAAAATTCTTCATAGCCTACCAAGTCGTTAAATGTCGTATATATATTAAATAAAGTAAATAACTAAAACAAACTAAAATGTCAAAATTCTTTTGTTTCCATAGCCTACCATGTCGTTAAGTTTCCTAATTGTTTGAAAATAAAAAAAAAACAGGTATATTAAATAAAGTAAGTAACTAAAACAAACTAAAATGTCAAAATTCTTTTGTTTCCATAGCCTACCATGTCGTTAAGTTCCTAATTGTTTAAAAATAAAAAAACGGGTATATTAAATAAAGTAACTAAAAACTAAAACAAACTAAAATGTCAAAATTGTCAATTGTTTGAAAATTAAAAAAACCTATACTTCTCACAGATTTAAATAAAAAAGTAATAAAAGTGATACGGATTTTTCACATCTCTTTTCATTTTTGAGAAAAAACACAGGGTGTTCCATTTAAAAAACAAAAGCTGTGCTCATATGACAAAAACGAAAAAGAAATGAAAAATTATTCTTATATCAACGAACGGATCTCAAAAAAATGCCATAGAACGTTGAAACTATTTTACAATATCTAGTGTGAAAAGAGAGATATAGGGTTACCTACGTCAATTTTACCGAAAATTGATGATCGCCCTATAGCTTGAAAATAATGAGAGGTCGTATGAGGTTTGAGCCATCCTTATTTTTAGGAATCCACATATCAGATTCGCTCTATCTCTTACGGATTCTTGGGGACCGCTGAAAACATTATTATTATTATTATTATACAAATAAAAGTCAAACAAACCTATTTAGCAAAATCGATTATATAGGTACATAATTTTATTGAAATGCAATTCAAAAGAAGAAAAATTATCTGCACAAATAACAGGGAATATATTGTATTAACTGACAACGAAACTAACTCAGAATAGAATTTGCTTTTCTGAGGCTCACTGTTCAGAACACAAAAAACACTCCACTAAGTTCCACCCTGTATAAACCAACCAATAAGCTACACCAAGTACTTCAAAACATATCAGATATTAAACTTTGGCAAAAATCATATTTGGAGGATTTATTATAGGACGCCATTTTTTTAAACAAAAATTCAACTTTTTTTTTGAATTTACAAATTTTCAATGTAAAACACTCATTTTAGTTCGACAAACATTTCAAATTCTATTAAAAAATTTGCTTTCCAATCTAGAGTGCTACGATTCCAAAAAAGAATGTAACAAGATAATACAAATAGCGCAATCTCGTTTGCTACCCTGCGCATTTACTCGCTTATTTCTGAGACTATTATCGATCAGGTTGGCGAGAGGTTTATTTTTGACACAAGTGAGTTCGAGTTCTGGCATTCGTCTATTACAGAATTTAAACAACTTGTTTTCTATGTAAAATTCATTTTCAATATTTTGTGGTTACGTCACTTCTTTCCCCCCTTTTTCCTTTGGATTTTCATTATTTTAGGTTTATTATAGATAGACTCATATAAAACAAACATACAGTCCGTGACTTTAACAACATGAGTAGCAATCGACCAACGAGTTTCCTCGCTCAAGTATTGTCAAACGTTAAAAATTTTGAGGTTGAAGTATAGCAACAGTATAGTTTCAAATCACGTTGATGTTCTTGTTCGTGTTTTCGTGAATTACACTGCATGTACTGAGAAAGTTTGGTGGCCCTCCTCTACTTGATAAAATATATTGGGGTAAAGTGGAACAGCCTAAACTACACTAGTTGCAGATATGCTGAAGTTCGCCATTTGATAAAACACCAACGTACAATTATTTGCTGTTCATTTTATTATTCATTAAGTTCTATCATTACTTTATATATTTATATACATTATTATTATTATTATTATTATTTTTTATTATTCAGTAGAAGAGAGCCTTTGGATAATTAACTATCTACAATTATAGTGAGCGTTTTATTTTCCTTGTAGTGCAAATTCTCAAATGAAATCATCTTTTAATACGGTAGCACAAAATTGGAATACAAATTTTTAAATATAATTCAAGATGTTTATCAGACGTGTATCACGTTTGAAATTTGAAAGACCAACATTATAAGCAACAAAAGGGATGAATTGGTGAAAATTTGTAAACCCCGTATAATATATAACAAAATTAGTAGGCATTAAAAATAACAACTTGCCAAATGTGTTTTCTACGCAACAGTGTACTAGCAGAGCCTACAATGGTGGGACGCTCCACTTTACGTCAACAAATAACATTGTAAATATTAAGTACCCATCGGGTAAAACCCAGCATGTCTAAATATAAAATATACAAACATAATTGTAGAAAAATACAATAAAGTAATTAGCTATGAATAAAAAAAATTGTGCTCCTTAACACTATGTCAACTTACAAATTAGTAAAAAGGATTACTTCAGAGCGGGAAACTCCTTGGAAGAGGAGATGTCAAAATGTGTAGAATTTTTGTTCCAAACGAAGAACCTGTTCGGAGAATTTGTGTCCCTTCTTCGCCAAGAATTCGCCTCGTCCCTACTTACTTCCAGCTCTCTGTTCCACCAATAATCGTTATCGGCATGGTTCCCATTCGGCAACCACACTCTCGCTTCGGCATTTAGCTCGGACGACGTATTTTGATCAGTCTCTATATTTTCTTCAGCCTCAAGTCGCCCATTCGCTACGGGTGCTTTGCTTGCATCTTCTTTCGCTTTCCTCATGTCCCGCTTGGCTCGATTTAGCATAACACTAAGCGGCAAAGGCTGACCAGGTGTAGAACAAGCAACCTCACCCGCATCCACAAATTCCACCTCTGCCACGTCAGGCGGAGTGGCGCTCCTAGACGAACAACTCGACTCGCTCAAATTACTAGCTGTGGACGCTGTGGTTCTGCTTGACGTAGTCGCACTTGGAGAGGACCTCTTGGAGCTAACTGGGGTTTGTACTCTGGATTTTCTACTTGGCGTCGACCTGCTGGAGCTGGCAGAGCTGGTCGACGGAACTGGTTGAAGCTTAATATTCGAACTACTACTATCAGTATTACTATTAGAGATACCAGTTGATGTGCCAGTCGCGACCTTGAATGACTCTTCAATCAGCTCGTTTGAATAGCCCAGTCCTGAAACCTACAATGTCGTTAGATAAAAGCAAAAGCCGAACATTAACATCGCTGGAATTAATGTTCAAACGGCAAGAAAATATAAAACACCCGTTTGCTACCCTGCGCACTATTTAATCCAAGCTACTCACCTCTCGAAGTCTCCTCCGCACATCAAAATCTGTGTTGTTAGGCACTGGCGCTGCTCCTGGCCTAATCATGGTGCTTCTGCCGCCCCGTCCTCGTCCAGAATAGACGAAAGTAACATCATCCGTTGGACTTGGATTGTCAAAGATGCTGCGGTTGTTGTTGGCACCGACTCTGGCGTTGTATTCCAAAATGTGTGCTGGAGTGGCAACTTCCTCATCGTGACTCACTGGGGTCTCGATTTCGGAAAAAGACCACAAGTCGTTCATGAAAACTTTCACAGACACCCAGTCTGTAGACATTTCGTTGCTGAAAGCAATATAAGGTTATTATTGTCCCTGAAGAGTTTCTGGATTAATTATATAGTTTTTGGGCGTTCTGAGTGAGTCTATATAGACTTTACGAGATTATAAGATGGTCGAAACGTCAAAAATTGAAAACACAAAAGGGAACAAGGAAACTAGTCTACAAATCAGCTCCTCGATGGCTTTAGAAAGTTTGGTTATGTGTCTGGTTCGCACTATGTATATTTAAAATTACAATTAACCAGTGTATTATGCTGATTTAGGTCGAACAAATTGTGCAATGTGGCAAAATATGGCGAAATACTGTGAAGTATGGTGAAACTTACAGTAAATTTACTGAAAGATGTCACATAATATGGACTATGGAGTACATAAGTAGCGTACTTACTATTTAACATACCTATCCATCAAGTTTCTTATATATGTAAAAAAGAAATCGTTTGCAGAACTTCAGTACAGCACTTTCCCTTTTTCGGATATAACACCATGCAAGGTTTTTAAATCATTTTTGTAACCACATTTTCTTGGAAAATTATTTATTAAATCATATTTTTATTGCACGAGTGAAATCTATTACTTTTTACTTACATCGTATTATTCATTCACAAATCATGATAACAGAACCTAATTTAACTTTCAGTCTGTTTACTGTTTCCTTCAATTTCTTTGTGAAGTTCGATTATAATTTTATGGGTAACTTCAAGTCATATCATAATATGATACCACAGAACATACGATATGTCATTTTATAAATGACACAAAGCACTACGCAGAGCATAAAATTAAACACAGAGCAGACAAAAGGCACAGAACATCAGAACCGGTACGTTAAACGTCATTTGTCATTTGTCCAAAATAGTTAGGTAGTTTTTGTCGATGTTCTACTTGACCATTTATCGAACCGAGTGAACTGGTAACACCAGAGTGCGGGCGTTTCTGGTTACTGGTTCTAAATTACCCTGACTGGCATAGCAAAACACGCGTCAGCACTATCCCGTTTATGATTATTAAACATTATTTTGCATATAGATTATGTGCAAATCAATATTTTAAGAAATGTAAATCGGTGAGTCCAATCAACTCCGCCGTATTTACAGTATCCGTGAAAAATAATTGCAACTTGAATCATATAATTTTTCCTTATTTCATAGTTATAGTTTGTTTGATTTTATTTTATTTTGATTTAAAATTTTATTTTGATTTTAAAATGTTAAATTTAATTTGTCAAAATGTCAAAATCTGCTGACCAAACCCACAAACAGGTGATTTTATAACCTCTTCAATAATAACCATAAGCCAAACATAACCTAAAACCAAAAAGTACTACTTACAAAACTAAATAGAACCAGAATATGCATGTACCGGTTACAACGAACGTTCGCCAAAAATTGTGAAGGATCAAACAGGTTGCATTTTTGCAATAATAAAATACAGTGAGAACGTGAAAAATAACAAAAAGTACTTGCTCCTTGTTTTGTTATTTTTAAATGCGACTCTATCATAAATACACTATAGAAAAAATAACAGAAGGTATCTATTTTAAATATAGAAGTATTAATAAAATAGGTATATGAAGTTAATCCCTAGGTGTTGAATTTCTGTAACAATGATTTACATAAGCGAAACAGAAGTGCTGGGTTTTCTGAACTGGGACGACACGTTTCGAGCTATTGAAGCGGCCATGACGGAAGTCAGCAAAGAGCGCGTAGTTCAAAACGAGCGCACTTTCACGAAGGTATTAAACAGCAACAACTTATTGTTAACTATGCCCGGGTATATGGAGCACGCAAGCTACGGGGGACTGGCATGTAAATTAGTGACAATGTTCCCGAATAACGTTAACATCGAGAATCCACTGCCAACTATCAATGCGAATATTATGCTGTTTGACCACGAAACAGGAGTTTTAAAGGCGGTAAGTTTTTCAAATCCAGTAGCGTAGGTGTAATTTTTTTGCTAAGAGCGAGATATTTATTTTACATAAACAAGCAATGTGAAATTGCGCGACGACCGCAAGATGGCGACGATGGCGTGTACAAATTTGGATAGATGTTCTAACAATTAGATGACCTTGGAATAAAAAGATTAGCTTTATCTTACTTGTTGAGGTGGCACACTTTGAGTACGGAGGGGGCGTGGCAGACCACTACTACGCATGCGTGGCTGGATTTCCAGGGTCATTCACTACGACTGCGCTGCTCGGTAAACACTCACAAGTATGACTCACCACTTTGATTGACGACGTGCCACTATTTACAGCAAGTAACAAACTAATTTTGGCGGTTGTGGCGACAGGTTTTTATACCGTTTTGTCGGCATTTCCCGGCTATGCTCGGAACCTGTTTGATTTGTTTCAATGTCAATCTGAATCTAATCTTGATTCTCGGCGTGTGGGTAGCTACTCATTTACATCTTTTAGTATTATAGTTACTTAAAGAACTTGAGATTAATAAATAATTGTCCTAATAATCCAGTTAATCCAAATGTAGTCATTTTTTAGTTTGGAGTCGACTACCTGACCGTAACATGACCGTAACCAGTATATGTATAAGTAGAGAAAATTTGTAGAAAGGAGAAATAGGAAAAAAAGGTTATGTAATGTTCAAGGTCAGCAAAAGTTATATGACGCTAGCGGGATAATGACTTGTCTAGATAAGTTTATGACGATGCGAATGACATCCGGTATAACTTGTCTGGACAAGTGTATCTTAATTGGTTAAAATATTAAGTTATAATAGGTATATTAAACTCCTTATAAATAAATGTGAATAATTACAAAAGCAGATGTATAAGTTAGGATACTATTCCTCAAATTTACCAATAGACAATTAGGGTTAAATATGTTTTATTATAGATCTTGCAGAATTCTTTTACTACATTTGTCGGGTTATTGATTTGTAACCCCATCAACACTTCGCTCCAACATCCTATATAAAATCGTACTGAATTACTCTACTGCACAATAGATGGCGCTGGGGGCACTAAGAAGTTGTTTAATTCGTACTAGTGGTTATTATAGGCGAGAAGGTGAGGAACTTACCTCCAAAAAGACGTCTAGTCTAGAAATGGAAAAATCGACTAATCGCGTGCTGGTGGCTATTTTTTTAATTTGACTGAGTATTTCTTCATTTTTGGAAGCCAATTAAAACTTTATTAATAATGCGCTGAACTAGATTTTAGTTGATAGTACAGGAATCAAGCAGAAATTTTGATTTTGAACTGACATGATATTCGAAAATTTTAGAAAATACATATTTTTGAGGTTAATTGTAACGTCACCCCTGCCGCTTTTTAAACTGGCTAATGGTGAATTGATGATTTTGACAGTTGACAGCTGTCAACTAGCTGCCAAAAGTCAACACTAACAATTCAAAAACTTGAAATAATTCTATAATAATGATCTTGAAAGATGATGTTGGATGCTGTAATTAAGTCTGATGTCAGATTAAGATTTTTTACAGTTGACAGCTGTCCAAAACAGTGTCAAATACCATTAATTAGTGCAAACCATTAACTATTGAAATTTTTCTTGAATTTTATAATACAAATTAATGCAAAATATGCCATTATTCAGTGTTCATCAGACAGCTAGTTGACAGCTGTCAAAATCGTTAATCTTACTTGAAATCTAATGGCGAATTGATGATTTTGACAGTTGACAGCTGTCAAGTCAACATTAACAATTCAAAAACTTGAAATAACCTATAAATAATGATCATGAAAGATGATGTTGGTTGATGTATTTAAATCTTATGTCAGATTCAGATTTTTACAGTTGACAGCTGTCAAATAGCATTAATTATTGAAGACCATTAACTATTGAAATTTTTCTTGAATTTTATAATACAAATTAATGCAAAATATGCCATTATTCAGTGTTCATCTGACAGCTAGTTGACAGCTGTCAAAATCGTTAATCTTACTTAAAATCTAATGACCAATTAATGACTTTGACAGTTGACAGCTGTCAATCAGCTGTCAAGTCAACATTAACAATTCAAAAACTTTAAATCTATAACAATGATCTTGAAAAATCATGTTGGTTGCTGTATTTAAATCTGACGTTAGATAAAGATTTTTTACAGTTGACGGCTGTCAAAACAGTGTCAAATACCATTAATTATTGAAAACCATTAACTATTGAAATTTTTCTTGGTTTTTATAATGCAAATTAATGCAAAATATCAAAATCGTTAATCTTACTTGGTGAATTGATGATTTTGACAGTTGACAGCTGCCAACCAGCTGTCAAGTCAACATTAACAATTCAAAACTTTGAAATAATCTATAATAATGAACTTAAAACATGATGTTGGTTGCTGTGTTAAAATCTGACGTCAAATTAAGATTTTTTACAGTTGACAGCTGTCAAAACAGTGTCCAATGCCGGTAATTATTGAAAACCATTACCTTATTGAAATTTTTCTTGGTTTTTATAATACAAATTAATGCAAAATATGTCATTATTCAGTGTTCATCAGACTGCTAGTTGACAGCTGTCAAAATCGTTAATCTTACTTAAATTTTGAATTCAGCGACCTCAAAACCATAAAGTTACCTGTAAAATTATTTCAAGCTTTCAATAATTATGGTAATCTGACACTGTTTTGACAGCTGTCAACTGTAAAAATTCCTAATCTGGTGATAGATTTTTGACGACTATTACTAAAAAAAGCATCACTGTGCGGCGGTGCGCCTCTTTATAATTCTCTTACTCAACGATCTGCCATACCAGCACCATTTCCGTAACCGTCTATATTCTATATTGTCGTAGGTTATAGCTGGCACAGAAATTACAAAATGGAGGACAGCAGCCGCTTCGGCTGTCGCCACGCGGCACATTTTTGTAAACAACTCGAAGGTGTGCAAAATCTTGGCGATTCTAGGATGCGGCGTTCAAGGAAGGATCCACGCAGAAGCCTTCAATTACTTCTTTGATTTCGATGAGGTGAGTATAATTTCTTGCCTTTTTTTCCAATTTGAAAATCAAAGGGATTTTTAAATGGTAGGTATAAGTTCAAATCACGAAAGAAGACCGTTACGTCATCATTATAATTCGTATGAATCAAATCAGTTCTGCCATTGTTTATAAAGTATATAGTTATTCAACCTCTTGTTAGTACCGGTGGATCATTGGTAGATGACGTGCTGGATGATGTGTGCCCATTATTACGACCGTAGCCCCCGGTGTCGTTTACGTTACGACCATTGTTTATTATAAACAATGCTACGACGCATGCACGAATTTCGTACATCCGGTGCATCTATGTCACATGACATTCGACGAGGAACTAAAGTCATAGATCGAAACTTGACTCTATATTAATAACTTTTGACAGTGTGTCAGTTTTCTATTTTTATTAAACTATTGGATTTTTTGTTCTAAAATGAATCATTTATACATCATATGACTAACATAACCTAAAATGTTTAGTTTTTGTAAATTTATTTTTACTTTAATTATAATTTTGTCGCTTCAGCTTGGATCCATAATAACATTTAAAAACTCTCTAATAAGACAGTAGATATATAAAGTTTCAATATTGTACCTACGTAGATTATTAAAATTGCTATTTATAGGTTGGATTTCCAGTCAACAAAGAGCATCCTATTTCATTAGATTAGGACATTTAAAACTTCATGAGTAATGCACCGAACAAGATTTTAGATGATAGTACAGGAACCAAGCAGAAATTTTGATAAAAATTACATAATATTCAAAAATTTTAAAAAGTGCATATTTTTGAGGTTAGTTGTAAAGCCTGATTTTCATAATCGCTAAGTTGTGAAAAGCGAAATGCGAAACGTGTTGCTATCGGTTCATTTCACATTAAAATTTGGAATTGACCAATAGCAACACGACTCGCATTTCGCTTTTCGCAATTTCGTGACTTTAGAAATCAGGCTGAAGGTGTTTAAATTAATGTTCTTTTTTATATTATGTTTGTTGACTGTTTATAATGACGAGTTGTGCTGTAGCTATGTGAAAAAATTATAACCAATTAAAGTACAAAAAAAAGACATTAATATAAAATATTTCTGTTTTCCGAAGAACGAAGATTTAGCAAAAGAGCTTGGCTACAGAAAAGATAAAATAAATTTGAAAAATGGCAAGTGGAACATGTTATGTATATATTGTATTTGAAACCTAGTTTTTACTGATCTGGATGTTCAGGATGTTCACCTAGAATGTCAGAAATCACATATATAGACCATGTGCATCAATATTATGGGTAAATGATCATAACCTCAAATTTTTAGTTTTTGTAAATTTATTTTCAACTTTAATCATAATTTTGTAGTTACAGCTTAGATCCATATCAACATTTAAAAACTCTCTCAGACAGTAGATATATAAAGTTTCAATATTGTACGTCGTAGATCATTAAAAATGAATTTAGAGTATTTTTTTATTTATTTTCGATTTTAATTTATTATATAATCTAAACTTCATTAGTAATATACTGAAGAAGATTTTAATTGATAGTACAGGAACCAAGCACAGATTTTGATAAAAGCAGCTTAATATGTGAAAATCTTTAAAAATGTATATTTTTGTAAATGTATATCGAAATGTTGACTTTACATATTTGTGCGCTGGTATTACTTTTTCAACTAAACGCGTCATTTGATGACGTGCAAATCATATTTTTGAGGTTAGTTGCGATGTCACGTACACGACAGATTCATATTTTTCTCGAGCTCGACGTCACATCCGGCTGCGCAATGGCCGCAATGTGTAATGTATCGTGAAATGTATATTTTTTTAATGATAAAATATTTTAAAAACAAAAGTCAAAAAACTGTAAACGTAGTCATAGAAACTGACTAGTATGTAAATTACTCACAAGTTGGCAGCACATACTTAGAAATCAGGTTGAATAACTATAATACTTTATAAACAATGGTTCTGCGTTAGTCAAGTTCATGCTTGTTGAAATGGCGTCCGGATGTACACAAATCTAAACGTCAAAACAAAACATAACCTACAATTTGTCTGTTAAATGTCAGAATAATTTAACAATCTCGTTTGTTTTTAAATTTGAATTTGAAGCAGTGTTGCCAGATTGTTTTATTTATCATGCAAACAATTTAAATTTTTTAAAATTTCGCTTGTTCACGTCTTGGACAACTAGAAAAGCAAATTAACTAAAAATGGCTTCTCATTTTTTTATGCAGTTTTTAAAACAGTTTTTATTTTATTTTAATCAATTACCGATTAGATTCTTCAAAATTTGGGGTCATTACAATTCTGCTAATGCGTGAATAACGTAAACGCTGGATATTTATGACTTTTTCGTTGTCTATATGTTACATTATGATAACCATTGGCCTTTTTTTTTTTATTTGCCTGCAGGTAAAATATTTACAAGCAGGCATCTGTTGTTGTACCTTTGTGTCTGATGGTACTTTACAAGGTTTTACAACTTTATTCTTATATAATAAAGTTGGTTATATTTTTAGCCCCTCACCCTAAGGTGTCAATATCTAAATCACATCGCCCTCGCACCCTTGAAAGTTTTTAAACCTCATTATTACATTTTCTGAGGGTAATATACTTAACATAATCATATTAATTTCTCTCTCCTTATGCTTCTCCCTAATTGAAGGGCTACAGGCACTCAGTCGCTAAACACATCGCTTTGATTGGTAAAATAAATTAATATCGATTGAGTATATGGCATTTTACTTTTGGAAAAAAAAGTATAATTAAATGACTCTTGAATTTAGTTAGATATCAAACAAATTATTGTGTTAATTAGTAAGAATAATAATAGTCATAAAATTGTGCAAAATTTTCAGAATTCCATAAACCTGACAAAATTTCAGAAATTTGACATGGTACCAAAAGGTACAGGACTAACCTAGTATTAAGCTCACCTCATGATTTCCTGTTCAGCTGCAAACATTATAATCCACGTACTTGCCTTTCACTAAAACTTTACGTTTGTCGTTTACAATATTTTTGTTAAAATTTAAGTATGAGGACTGGGGAGAGTCCAATGTTCACTGATGAATAACTAATTCAAACACAAAACACGAGTAGCACCACGCGATGCATGTAAGCATGTCTGATTTTTTTACCCACTGAAATAAGAGTCAAGTGGATGTCATCTGGATCACACAATTTCTAATGCCTTTTCAGCAATATGCCAATGCAATGACCGTTCGTGAACTTCGCATTTATTCTGTACCTACCGCAAAGTCGGCGTTGGCTGTTCTCAAGTGCTTTAAAAATATGTTTGGTTTACTTAACTAGAATGAGACTCAAAATAAATTTTGCTTCGCATGGATTTTTTTATCAGTGGCGGCCGGTAGTAAAAATATAATGGGGCGATGAAGGAATAAAAGTAAACTAAAGTAAAAAATTTGTAACCGGAAATTATCTTCGAATATACAGGGCGAGCCAAGACAGGATGTTGAAAAATATACAGGGTGTTCTATTTCCAGATTATTTTCTCAATTCTCAATAGGGAGAGGTTTGACAAAGAGAAAAACTTGATGAAGGAGTTAGGAGTTAGGAGCAACGATTATTTAGTAGAAAAAAAATTTTGGGAACAAAGATTTAAGATTCTTATTTATTGCGGAATTGTGGTTAGGCCTTGCCTGTTTTCGTCACCTCGACGAGCCTTCCCTGTTTCTTATGACTAACAACGATTGTTTTGAAATGTAAGTTTTAATAATGTAGACTGGTAACTGATATTTCGTGGTTATTCGTAGTAAATTGTTTGTTTATGTTTCTGGAATAATCGATACTGTTATTTTGAAATTTTGAAGTGTGTGTGGTATATTCTGCGGTTACTTATTTTGGCGCTGACTAAGATACTGTAAACACATAACGGCACTAACTTTTAAAATAATAATAATACATTGACATACATACAGGGTGAGTAAAATATAATGCTCACATACACATTTGTCAGATGGCGACCACTATAGGAAATGATGCTCAGTGAAAACTCACCTTTAAGTTTATCACTTAATATCAACCAACCACTTCCCTAGCACAGGCACAAATAATATAATGACTCCAATAAAAAGACATCGAAGGGCCGAAGAGTCATCTTTCGAGGTTCGAGCCAATTACGACGTAATTGTTACCTACCACTTGTTGACTGATGATACACAGATATTCCGAAGAGGCACTCTTCAGAGTTCAGGTATATAGGATAGAAAGTCACCTACTTTAAAAAATATAATATTTCTTACAATAACAAGAAACAGAAATCAGTGTCATGTGCGCAAAAAAGAAGGTTAGTTTATTTTCCATGGGTAATGGGTATCGACCTGGAGTCGCTAAGAAATCTTTGTATTAGCAGAGCAGAGGGTTATAGATGGTTAACTCATAAATTAGTAAGTTATTCGTATATTAAACTGTCAACTTAACGTTACAAGAGGTGCCTGTCCACATTACACGCAACAATAATCTCAAGCTGTGTTGACAGAATAACCCTTGAATTGAAGTCGGCATCAATCCCTAATCCCTCGAGCCTGATTTCTTATTTTAAGTTATAATTTTTTATAATTTAGACCCAAAATTTATTTTTTATCGAAAAATATCCTTTTTTTTTGTCTTTCGTAATTTTGAAAACAAGGTGATTTTTTATAAAAGAAGAGATATTAAAGTATTTTCAATTTTTCTATTTTGATAATTGAAATTAAAATTGCGTTTTCATTTTTGACAGCTGTCAAATTTTCTGTCAACTGAATAAAAATGCCATTTAATATATATTTACACAAATAACTTAAAAAGACAGGTTTTGGAGGTACTGAATACGAATTTAATTTCATAAAATTATTGTTCGTTGGTAGCTGTCAAAACTTCTGTCAAATTTAAACTATGCAAGTTTGTCTTCCATAATTTTATAAACAATGTGAATTTCTACGGAAGAGAAATCAAGTGTTTTTTTTATTTACTAGTTTCATAATAATTGATATTTAAATACAGTTTTTACTTTTGACAGCTGTCAAAAAATCTGTCAACCTAATAAAAATACCGTTTTTAAATGACTTTGTTTAGGCTTTATACAAGCATAATAACAACAAACATCCAAACTGATATACTTATATTGATGTTTCATCTCTAAACATGCTATTATTAAATTCATTGGACTTTCTTTAATACACGATGAATACTGGATTAAATATCATAAAATTCAAAACGTCTAAAAACAAATTATTAAAAAATACCGTTTAATAATTATTTTAATAATTTGAAGTACCGAGCAGACAATTTTCTATAGGCTTTGCAGGCACTAAAAATACGAAATTGATGTCAAAAAAATATTGTGCTGTAGCTGCCAAAACTGCTGCTAAAAAAATATGCAAGTATATCTTTTTCATATTAATTACTTTCGTATTCTGTGCCTCCAAAACCTATAAACATGTTTTTGAAGTGCATACTTTAATTTGTTGAAAATGTTAATAAAATGGCATTTTTATTTTTTATTAAGTAGACAGAAATTTTGACAGCTGTCAAAGGTTACAATTCCATATTGATGTCAATTAGAACTAGAAAATTTTCAAATATTTTATGTATTTTCATATATAGAATCAACATTATTTTGAAAATTACAAAAGATCTACTTGTACATTTTTAAACTTGACAGCAATTTGGGCATCTGCAAACCATTTTAGTATTTTTTTGACATCAATTTCGTATTTAGTACTTTCAAAACTTATAAGAAAATATTTGTTAAGTACCTACGTTTATTTGTTTAAATAATATTATAGTTGAAAAAATTTTGACAGCTGTCAAAAGTGAAAACTTTATTTTATTATCTACCATGGAACTAGCATATTTCAAAACACTTAATAGCACGTCTTCTATGGGATTCACGCTGTTTTCAAAATTATGAAAGGCACACTTGCATTTTTTCAAATTTGACAGCAGTTTTGACAGCTACCAACAAATATAATATTTTTTTACAACAATTTCGTAGTCAGTTCCTCCAAAGCCTAGAGAGAAATGTCTGTTTGGTACTTTAATTTGTTGAAATAATTATTAAATGGCATTTTCATTAAGTTGCCAGAAATTTTGACAGCTGTCAAAAGTAAGAACTGTATTTTAGTAATATCAATTATGGAACTAGCAAATTTAAAAAACACTTGATTTCCCTTCTATGGAAATTCACATTGTTTTTAAAATTATGGAAGACAAACTTGCATAGTTTTAAATTTGACAGCAATTTTGACAGCTACCGACAAACATTGGCAATAATTTTATGAAATTAATGTCGTATTCAGTACCTCCAAAACCTATAAAAAATGTCTTTTTAAGTGCTAAAGTCATTTGTGGGAATAATTATTAAATAGCATTCTTATTCATTTGACAGAAAATTTGACAGCTGTCAAAAGTGATAACGTTATTTTAATTTCAATTATACTTGGGCCAAAAAGAGTAGTCAGTAGAGCCAGGGGCGTACGGATTTACGAATTTCATAAATTCCATAATTCGAACAAATGAAAGCGGATTGTGTTAATTATGCATGAGTATGAGTTACCATGTCTTAAATTTTAAATGATATGCTTACATCTGGCAACATTATCTCCACGAATTAGGTATAGCAATGCAGTTGAACAATGCACATCCTTTGCGTTGCAGCATATGTGACGCCACTGAATGCGCTATCTTGGCTCTCTCGACGACCTTTATAATAGTCGAACAAATTATTGGGTATAAGGGCGGCACGTTCAAGCATGTACTATATTTGGTTGACTATACCAATTAAACATAATGACCTAGTTGTGGTTTTCATCTCTGGTAGGCAAAGAAAACTGGATATATTTCTCTGAATTATATGGGATTATATGGTAAAACGAGCTGCCGCTTCTGTATTCCATAACAGCTAAATCCTTTGAAGAATTGCCGGTGGATTTTTTGCTCTACTGACTACTCTTTTTGGCCCAAATATAGAAAAACAGAAAAATTTAAAATACTTTATATCTCTTTTCATATTATGAAAAATCACATTGTTTCAAAATTACGAAAGACACTTTTTAAATTTGACAGTGATTTTGACAGCTATCAAGGATAAAAAACAAATGAAAATTCTATTTTGACAGGTCTCTTCACGCAAACCTTTTTTTATTTCATTAATCATTACGTACACAAAACACTAGTTGAAAACCCAAAAATTATTTGGTTAGCTAATTGTATAAAATTTCAGTTAATTCAATTCTTTGGAAAATGTACTAGATATGTATTGTGCCTAATACTGATATTGATACTCAAATAAAAGCGGTTGAGACAGTCTGCCAACTTGTCCATTTAACAAATTAAATTGCTCACTTTCGCAGATGGCATTGTTAAATCGAGGACTTTAAAGGATTCAGCTACTCTAACTTTATATTCCTTATTCCTTATTCAAATACAGAACGCTGACCTCAGCTCGCCTCGCGTGTAGCTCCTTTTGTTATACATTCTGCAAAAAGGACCTTATATCAGATAAAAATCTGTATAGTGGTCCTTTTTTTCACGAAAACACGCATCCTTTATGTAGAATGATTTACGAGTCGTGTTGGTTTGAAACGGAACGATCCGTTGAATCACGTCGTTTTTGTTTCCTTATTAAATTCGTGTTAAATTTTGTACGGTTTTGCAGGGGTGTTTTGTAGGCTACAAAACATGTTTCTGTCTTTTTACAACTGCCTATGTGGTTGGCTGCTGGTTTTACACAATTATATATGAGGCAGATAAAAAAACAATTAGGAGATAGGGCGATATACAAACATTAATTAGTATGTTATATACTCTTTGGTTTTTTTTTGTTTTTTTGTTTTTTTTGTTGTTTTTTTTTAATACTTATAAAGGTGTTGCACTATGCAATTCTCATTTTTGTGTTGCAGATACGCCTTTGGGATCGCCAGGCTAATAAATCCAGACTCCTGGCCGCCGAGCTTAACGAAAAGACCGGTACGAGTGTGTTCAAATCCACGGAGGGCAACGAGGAGTGTGTCCAGGGAGCGGACGTGATCATAACCGCGACAAATGCCAGTTCTCCTATTGTGAAGTTCGACTGGGTTAAGCCCGGGGCGCATATAAACGGTAAGTAGTTCCTCGAGGATTCCGACGTACGATTACAGACAGTTTCGATTTTTCTGCGCGTCATCAGTTCGCACGTCCAAGCAGTGTTGATTAAACAGTGACAATTATTTAGGTATAAATAGACTGCGTTGTTTAGTTTACTTTTAAACATCTCCCGATGATGCCAGCTCGATTGATGAAACGCACGTTGATCGTTAAGTATCCTTTCTATTGTTTCTAATTTACTGTCTCTGGCCCTTTTAATGTCAGTATGCAACAATTAATCGGATTGAGTTAAAATGCATACAGTATATTTTCTACTTGCGCCTTAAGTGTTTTGTTAATTAATTGAATGATATTGCAATTTCTTTTCAACGATTTTATGTCGAACGCTTATCAAAGAAGCGTATCTCGATTTAAAAGCGAGTAGTCTCTATAGAAATAATAAATTTATTCAAGAAGCTCTGCATAGAAATCTTGTATCTTCTTTGTGCTGGAGTATTTATTGCTTCTTTTATAAGGAAATATATGAATGGAACTTACCTTAAATCATAAACACGTACACTTGCTAACAAAAAAAATTACAGCGTAAACGAATTGTTTGGAGAAAAAACTTAAAAAGTAGTGTAATGTGAGACGATCTCAGTTTATGCATTTATGCTGTCGGCTTTCTTTTTATAAATTTTTTCAATTTTAGAGTAAAAACCCTAAATTTTCTTTATCTTTCTCTACCTCGAAAAACTTTTCCAAAAAAATTACAATCTACAACTTGCAGAGAAATGTTAACTTACTTTTTAGTTCGTTCAATTTTATAACAAGCGCACACACAATGAAACTCTTAACATCTTTGACATTATAGAAATATTAATATTTTTATCGTTTAACTGTTTTATACTCACATTCAACGTATCCCACCATATCATAGTTATGATGCAAATTTACGTTATTAGGTGCAAAAATCACATAATTATGATTAAAATTTTAACTGTCTTTTGTTATCGTTACCAAGTTTCCTGCTACAATAGTTCGATAACAATGCCAATTGCTGTGATTAGAGATTTTTTGCTTTCGTTTCTAAGTTTACTGCAATAGTTTGATAGCCAGAGCAAGAGTTTTATCGAAAACACCATGTACGAGTATAAGAAATAGTACACATATTTTGTTGTTTTATTCTCCTTGCTAACATCTTTCTTTTGCGGTTTTACTTCCGAGCCTTATCGCTTCCTGTTCCAACTTAAACATATTTAAATCTAACTGTAATTTGCCAAGTATAAAAACTGCTTAACATTTATTCTGCCCTCCCAAGTACTGACTTTAATAAATAATAATAAGATTCAACCAGGCCCACTAGCCCGAGAGTGCAATGGGCACGAAACAAGACGGCTCTCCCAAGTACTACCGTTACTATTTCAATTATTCCTGGTAGCTCAAATATATAAACAAACTAGTACTAGTAATGAATCAACAATATTTCAGCACAGATTTCTCTGCACTGGTGAGCAAAACAGTACTGCGCTTATACGCATTGATATTAGCCTTGTTCGTAGAGTAGTCAGAAACCATCAGAAACTGTCCGACGCATGCGCATTTGGTTGTAGAGTTGCGCGTGTTAAGTCAAAGCACTTTAAATTTCAGACCTCTATTAAAAATCACATCTCTAAAGTCATCAAACCATCACAAATCGGTTCTACGAACAAAGCTATTGTAGTGATATAAAATCACACATAATAAAAAAGAATGAATTTTAATCAAGTAAAAGAATAAAATATAAAAGTTTACCTAATTTAAATGCCATTTGCGGGGTTTATATAATGTTTCACTAACGTAATATACAAAATTAAAGTCATTTCGTAGTTGAATTTTTCTTATTGTTCACTGTAGTAATCAATATTGCATAGATGGGCAGTATAGCAAATCAAATCGATATGTAGAATATTAAAAACCAAAATCCAAAATGAAATTGTGTGGTGTTGTAGTTAATAAGTATAGACATAACCTTAAATATTAAGCAGCAGGCAATTTAAAAATTCAAAGTCATACTTGAACTGTTTATAAGCACTTAATCAATTATTATGCTAGAATTCTTAAATAGTCACTCGTATTCTTCATTTTAAGTTAGCAGGGATAATATTAGTTGTACACAAAACTCAACGATCACTAACGTTTCGATTTGTGAATGTTAAAAAAACTGCAATTTATTTCAAGGATAAATTAAATGCATATTTGAAAAGATAAGGCAGGGATCTTTTATTTATTTGTCCATACTAAGGTATATGCAACATAGTATACATTGATGGGTATAAAAGCTTTCCTCCGTGCTTGGTGGTAATATTTCAAATTTTTTGCAACCGAATTTATTCTCTGTACGTTTGACCATACATAAATAACAGAAGTTGGTCGGGACAGCCTCCCTAGGACGCCGCTTTATTGCTTAGAAATAGCAATTCCCGCCGATAATAATGTTGAGCTTTTGTGCCGTTCGAAACTTTCAGCTGGAAACCGTCCAACAAATAACTCGAAACTGAGTCAGTAGCGCGAAACTTAAAGTAAACTCATTCAATTAATTAGCGGGACAAATTTTGACGCCACCCTCATCTTAACATCTTAAACCAATACGTCATTTTCAAAAGCTTCAAAGAAATCGAAGTTTCCCTCCTCTTGATTAATAACGTCGATTCCTTTCAGCGATCGGCGCCGGTTTGAATCACCACAGCGAACTGGATGAAAAATTGTACACCAACTCCGACGTGTATATCGACCACTGGGCCGGGGCGCGCAAAGAACTGTCCGGACTGGAGAAGCTGGGAGTTAAGTTCAAAGGAGAAATCGGAAGCGTCATTGTAGATGACCTGTCGAAAGCGCCGTCTGATCGAATTACCGTGTTCCAGAGCTTAGGTAAGTGCTTATGTTGATGGTCGCGCGTTCATAAAGCCAGACTGGCATGTCCTGTTCGTGCTGGGCCCGGATTTGCGCCTTTCCTGCAACAAAGGACATGCCGATGGAGTCCCGCACGCTGGCAGCTCATTTGCTGGTCTATTTTTAACATAATAAAATATATCTGTACCCGGGAAAACGCTGCTGGACTTTTTTATTAGTGTATGCATGCGAAAATTATGCGGAAATACGCTCTAGTTATGTTAATGGATATTTTCTTCAGAAGTGGGAGTTCTACGCAAATATAAATCCCACTTCTGGAAAAAATATCCATTTTCTCGTTTTAGTTACTATAGTCGTGGGATGTATGCCAAATATTAACATTTTTGAAACTGGTGGCACATCTGTAATAAATGAAGAATGAAGAGACTTTGATTTGTCACCGACATAAAATTTGTAGGATATGATGGGTAATCAATCGACACTCAATAACTTGCTTAAATACACTGAGCGTTGAATATACTTTTGCAATATATCAGCATCTCCCTTTAGCTAACTCGTGAGTGGACGATCTAAAGTGGAACATTATAACTGGTCAACAATTTTTATTACTTTATTATTTCCGACTTGGTGGCGCCGCTTCTGCACCGCTCCTGTGCTAACTCTCGTTCGGGAAAAGTTCGCTGATACTAGGATCGGCCCATTGTTTATGTTTCTATGTTTTGCTCTTCGACATCGTATCTCACACGATAAACTCTTGTGTCTAATCGATTAGGGATTGTTTTTTCTGAGAAGCGCGTGGCTTGTCGTCGCTGTATCCCTATTGTATTGGGGTATTGTGTTACCACGATACAATGTGGGTTGGTCGAACGTCACGGCGGACGTTTTGAGGTAACATTCTCTGGTAAAGGCAAGGAGTAATGATGACGATTTAAATGTGCCAATGCCAGACATCGATGGCCAAGTGTGAAGCAGACTACCACCTCGAACTAAAGACTAGCAAAAATCCAATGAGAACAAACCGTAAATTTCTTTAAATTAGCTTATCTAAACGTAACGCGTTTGTACTAACAAATCTTTATTCCTTGCAGGAATGGCAGTCGAGGATTGCGCTATGGCTCGTTTGGTTTACGACTTGTACACTAAAAATCACGTAAAACCGCAGTTGTAAAAGCTTAATTTGTAAATAATATAGTGACTCAATATTGTTGCTCCTATTGCATTAGTTTGTAAGCATTCCAGTACTCGTTTTACATAAAATAATTAAAAGAATTGTTTAATAAAATCACTCACCTGTAATATATTTTTTTTGCCTTCCCTCTCTGATGAATCTTCTCATCCTGACTCAGATACGACCTGCATAAGGGCGCCTATTGTACTGAATCTCTATAATGCCAAGGAATTACAGGTGCTGATGTTCAGGAGGGTGGTACCTTGTATGGAAATATAGTCTAATTATTGTATACCACGTAAATCGATGTCGAAAGTACGACATCGACATAACATTACTCACCTTGCTAATTAATTTCGAATTTGCCAATACAGGGGAGGGGCGTGGTCAAAAGTGCAGGAGTGGAAGGTGCAAAACTTGATGAGTGGGCGGACGGGGTGGGGCTTAGCAAATGAGGCGTTCTGATTGGCTGGAGTGGGGGGTACAAAGTCCCGCCCCCCAGCCAATAAGAACGTTCCATTTGCCAAGCCCCGCCCCTTCCACAGAACCCTCATTTCTTATCTACTCAGGTTGCCATACAAAAAGTAGGAACTAGACACGGGATTAACTCCCACAACAGAAACAACAAATTACTTTAGATAGTGTTTATTACAAAGATAAGAATTAAAAACAATAAATATGTATAAGTTTAGTTTCACAGTGAATAAGACTCGATTTACGATTGAAAGTATCTGCCTTTAAACTCTTTCACAATGTAATGAGGAATTGTTTATATTACAGACAATTGACACTTATCATGTATTTCTACGTACTCTAAAATTACACATAGCTATTTTTGGTCCACAGAAAAAAGGACAATTGTGTACTGTAGGACTATACTACAATGGAGCCGGATTTGCGGTAATTTGCCTGGAGGATAAATATGCGATAAAGGACAGGTGAATGTTTCGGTAAATCAAGTATAGGTGACGATTGGACAGTAACTGTCACGTGACTTCCACTGATTGACGGCAGTGCTGTCAACGATTGTAGATAATATTCTCCTTGTTCGATTCCCGGCCCTGAATGGATCGTTGTTTTCTGGCTCTAAGCAACATTAAAAATGTTCAGCTCTACCGTCCATCAGTATAAGTCGCAATTTTTGTATACTGACACTTTCTACCATTTTGTTTGGACATACATATGTTAACAAAACAGCCGAATTTTATTTAAATCGTAAGGTCTAAGGTTAACAGTATCTAACATACACATAGTTTTAACTATTTCTACGTTATATCTATCTACCCTGGCTATACTTGGCATATATCGTGGTGAGCTTTATAATATCATAGAAGAAGAGACATTGAGTAACCGTATCATCATTATATGTACATATATTCACCATGAGATGAATTATTTCCACGAACAATTACCCAAGACAATTATTATTCGTAACAATAAATATTACGTGAGAATTATGCTATGAATATTACGTGAAAATCATGTAACAAACATTACGTAGAATTTATGCAATAAATATCACTTTAAAATGATGTAACATTACGTAGGAATTATGCAATAAGTCTTATGTAATATATATTACGTGAAAATGATGTAATAATTATTACGTGAAAATTATGCAATATTTCAATATTACGTAAGAATCATGTAACAAACATTACGTAGAAATTATAAAACAAATCTTATGTGAAATGCATCTAACATATATTACGTGTAAATTATGCAATAAATATCACGTGAAAATGATGTAATTAATAAATATATTGCGAAATTTATATACGTTAAAATTATGCAATTAATTTCGCTTAAAAATGTAATAAACTTTACGTAGAAATCATGTACTAAATTTTACGTGAATTTCATGTAATAAATGTGTGAAAATTAAGCAATAAATATTACGTGAAAATGATGTAATAAATAATTATATAATAAATATTCCTTAAAAATTATACAATAATCTCACGTAAAATTCATGTAATAAATCTCACTTGAACTTCATGTAATAAATGCGCGAAAATTATGTAATAAATAGTACTTAAAAATGATGCAATAAACCTCACGTAAAATTCATGTAATAAATCTCACGCGAATATCATGTAATAAATGCGCGACAATTATGCCATATTACGTGAAAATGATGTAATAAATATTACTTCAAAATTATGATATAAATCTCACGTAAAACTCATGTAATAAATCTCACGTTAATTTCATGTAATAAATACGTGAAAATTATGTAATATCGCACGTATCTATCAATATGATGCTTCTGGATATCTACACTTATAAGAAAATTGTTGTCTAGTAAAGACAATAGGTTATGAAGCTCACCAATTGTCAAATAAATACATTTTTCATAATATATTTGGCACACTTTTAGTTACATTATTTATCACAAACTGTTTAAGAAACATCATTTATATATATCTTTATTAACTGCAAGACAGTCTAATATTCTGTTAATAACCCAGTAATATTGTTTATAAATTTATATTTAGCATATTTCACAACATTTTATTTATAGTTTGATTTACGAACTCTAAAGAACACCATTTGTTTTGTTAATTTATTACACGGCTTATAACGTCTACTTTAGCTTTTGATTTTTACAACGTAAGTCTTGTGCTATAAGTACTTAGTGTTTTATAAAAAAATATCCATATTAGTTAGAATTATATCTACTTAACGCGGAAAGTATGTCCGTAAAGTTTTAACTACGTTATTTAAGTTTCAAACTAGTTGCGTCTATAAATAAGAGGCGTCGTTAAAACTGAGCTTTTACAGCAAAGAGCTTTAGTAGATGGTAAATTAGACTCATTTCTCGATTTTGTGTTATTTTACTGCCAACAACTGCGCCAATTTTTATTTTATTAGAATGTTGACATCAAATAATTTGAGTTTTCATGAAACAGATTTCTTGTTGAAATGGGAGTTGGTGCAGGCAGTGTATTTTTTAAAATTTGCGTAAAAGCTCCGTCATGCCCTCTTAACATTAGTACTAAAATAACAACTTACAATTAAAAACGTGCGAAAGAAACGCTACTTTTACTTAAATAATACCCGAAAATTTCGAGTTTTGCCACTAGATGGCTCGACTGGTAGCGTCTCTTTCGTTACTTAAAACTTACCCGTTAAATTGTTATGTTTACAGGGTTTATTCACTATTTTGGACATAAGTATTTTTTCCCAACTGGGTTAGATATATTATTTCAAACTTGTGCTAGGATGGACGGCAAGATAAATCTTCTTAAAAGAATTGTGACGTCTTGTTGCGCGTTTAGTTATTATGGAAATATTGCCATGCTTTAGGACTCTGTGTAGGTACCACATTAAGTGGTAATAGATTTACAGCTCTCAATATTGGTGAGAAGTTTCTATATAGCACATTTTTGGGAGGTTATTGCAAAAGACAATCAGATCTACATTAAAATATTACGTCAAAATCATGTAGTAATTATGACGTGAAAATGATGTAATAAATATTACGTGAAAATGATGTAATAAATATTACGTGAAAATGACGTAATAAATATTACGTAAAAATGACGTGAAAATCATGTTGAATGAGAAGAGCATTTAGTTGGAAAAATATTGTACAATATATTGATGTGCATTCCGACAAACAACTGTCTCTACTGACTTTTGCTATATAATACACTAAATAAAACACCTACGTGATAATTTATAAGTAAGTAAATGTGTACAGTCTTCCAGTTATAAAGACTGTTAAAATCTGTTCTGCTGGGCACCTTCACAAAACAGAATAAATTATACACAACTTCTTTGAGCAAACAAACTTATACTCGTACAAGTCAGTTAAATTATTTCATATTTAAAGCTACAACTGAGTTGCGATCTCCTGGCTTAAAGTATTGTAAACTTAGCTCATTTCAATAACGCCCGCCCCAAACTTTTAAAGCAAAGCTTAGCAACTAAGCTCTGATATAGAGATGTGCGTCATCTGATTGCGTTAAAACTTCTCCTAACGCAGCGTCATGAGAATCTACATTCCTTGTTATTTATTCAGTTAATTTTAAATTTTGTCCCGGTTTATGCCCAATATATTGAATAACGCCGTGCCACTAAGACAAATAATTATAATCAAGTATAACGTAACTGTTATAAAACTTAACCCATAACAGAGTCTAATATCCTGTACTGCAATATTTATTTTAAGTTATTTTCCATTACGCCTGCCGACTAACTCACACCGGCACCACAGCTCATGCCGTGATGTAGTACTCCCTGCGCTCGTCGCATTTCTCCTTCATAATGTAGCAGAGCGCTATCGTGATCAGGACCGCTATTGCGATTCCCATCCCTATGCTGACCCATATTATCTCTTCGTTGATTCCTTGATACGACCGACCTGGAACAAACAGCAAATGCATTTTGCTGGTCAAGAGATTCAAACGTCGGTATTGGGCTTGATTTTGTTGCTAGGAATATTTTTTAAAATAGCAATTTAAAGTTAAATATAGACATGATACCGGTAGTGAACTGCAACATGCTGAGTCAAGGTAACTTATTGCTGACAGTAAAAAAACTCACTAGGGGGACAGAATTTGGTCTTGCAAGCCAAGTTGACTTCTTGAGTTGGTTCAGGGGGTTACCCCTTCAACTACTCAGGCATTGTGGCATATCTCCTTCAGCACGCAAGCATTAATTGGTTTTAATTTCCTCGCATACTTTTCAGGATAAACTTTAGGCAAGTTTTGACGCCGCAAAGCCGCGCCACGTCCAGAAAGGTGCTAAGGGGCACTACATTTCCACTGTAACGCCTCCACATCTATCAAAAACGGGATATTAACCATCGCGTAGCCATTGTTTCAATGAAATGGGGCATGAAGCTTTATTGCCCTCAAAATATCCCCTCAGGCGGACAATTTAATTTAGATTAATGCGGGAGCGCGGTTTGATGAAGTGAGGAGTTGAGGACCAGAACAAATTTGATCGGAAATAGGAATAAAACAAATCACCTGCTCGAATTCCAGCTTATGCGTGCCCGCAGCCTACCTACCCGATGGCGGATTATCGGATTTGCGTTAACGTGTGGGGATTTTCATGCTGCGGATTTTTAATGTCAAGCGTAAAACGTTTTGCTTTAGCATCAGGGTGCAGAGCAATGTCAATCATCAATCAAATGATCTGATCCGTAATCAATGTCGAAATAGGAATTGAGATGGCCTCTCTTCCCTTAAAATTTTATCAAAAGTAAATGTTTTCACATAATTATCAAATCCCATTCATAAATTGCGTTTTAGCTCCGTAATAGCAATTCTCTTTCGGCAATCGATCTTCAGGTCGCGGCTATTCGCGCGGTCTTTGACCCTTTGTGGGGATGTCGTTGAGCTATTCCGATTGGCTTTGCACTGAACGAGCTACTTCTGTACTTGCACGACTGAATTTTAATATATATATATATATTTATGCTATATGCATCTTTTATTTTAATTGATTCCCTTTCAGACTTATTTGCAAAATAGTTGGGTCAAATTGTATTGTGACTATACCTGACTTTAGTGGACGGTTGTATCGTTGACAGTAGCACACGATTCTGGGGCCTATAGTAGTTAATTTTGCAGTGCGGGGGAATGGGCGTGACTACACTATCTTCCCCGTAATAATCATGGAAAGTTTGCATTTTTTCGTTTGTTTAATATTATAACTGGTGTACTTTAGGGTAAAAACGAACCAATTCCTCGCCATGCGATGATCGTAGCTCAATTTAAATTTCTAATCAAACGACAGTATAAAAAAATTAGTAGAATCTTGCCGTCTTGTTTAAATTAAAACGAGAAGTCGGCATAGCAAAAAATAAATTAATATGAGAGTGGAGAAAAAGTGATAGAACAGAGTGGGAGGGGAAATAAAAGCATCCTCTAAAATACTTTCTTGTACGTATTTTTACAAGGCACAGCCAGCGCGAGATGTAAAAGATAACATATTACCATAATATAATTTCATCATTACGCAGATTTTTTTTCCATAAACGTTTATATCTTTCTTTAGCATCATCGTCAAGTTTATTCCATCCACGAACAGAAACATACATGTCTGGCCACTCAGTTGTTCCTCTCTCCTATTAATTTCGAATCGAACCGGTCGATCGATCGACGCTCCGCCGCGGACTACCGTGATTGGTTGAATAGGATCACGCTTTGGGAGCGCACGTGTCACGTTCCGTTTTTTGTGAACAGACCGAATACCTAAAGCCTCGCCGAGAGTGTGGATGCGGCATTAAAATATTATGGGGGAGGAGTTGAAATTGTTAGGGGAGAATGGCGCAATATTTGTGTAATTCACTGAATCCTATCAGAAACACGTAGATGGCCAGACGTGTATATAAATAAGTACAGTATGAAGTACATACGTCGGCGCCCCGGTCAGTTCAGCTCAAAGTTATTTTAATTTAATTGTTGATATAGCTCCTAATGCACCTAAGGAAGCATCAGTTTTCATTCAACTGACTATTCATTGAATACAGTTGACAGTTTCTTTAATATTTATTATCTGGCAGAAAATTTACCATAGTTGGCCACCTCCCAGGGTCTGCAGTACTGTTTGCCAAATCCCACCCTATACGTAAGCTACATCAGGATGCTTACACGTAGTGAAACGAACACATAAATACAATATTGGCTTGTGTTGTTTATCGAGGCGATTAATAGATTTACTCGGTCCACATCTTTGATATACGGTTTATATCGGATTTAGCCTCGGAATAAAATGAGTTACGGATACTGCAGAGGTAGAGGGCCCATGTAGGGCGAATTAGTAAGGCGATATATTTTGAAAGAAATCCAGATGCTGGACATCTCCAGAATTAATGTCTGTAAGCTCCAGAATCATGTTCGCTAAGTGATCGTTTGCATACATTTGTTAAGCTAGAATGACCTTTAGTGACGTGGATAAAACCTTAAATGCTGTCCACCACGACTGATTCTACTCACCATTGTAGTTGTTGGTCATCACCCCACTGACTTTACCGGCAACTCTCCCGCCTACAGGCATGTTGAAGATTCGTGCAATTTTTAGGAATAACGTTCAAATTCTAGGCGTCGTCGTCGTCTGTCCTGGAAAAGAGTAAGCAGTGTAAACAATAGTTTATATCTAAGTTAAGTAAAGTGGTGAGGATGTCGCCGTTTCCACTAAGATGTGACAATTTAAAACAGAAAGAGAGAAATATGTAGGGCAAATTACTAAAATTAATATTTACTTCACTATTTCTGTGGGAAAATTTTGTCGAAGGACGAACTGGACTTAGTTTTACTCCCTTGCATAATCAGTAAAAGTCCTGTGGACGGGTCTCTTTGTAAAAGTTGCTGCAACAAACTGTGCCATTACGCTTTATTGGAGATTTTGACGACCCCCCATTCGTTATTATGAAATTATCAGGCGGAACATTAAGCTCTTTGTCCACGTGGTGTTAATTAATGCCCGTGCGTTATTTTTATTATAGACAAGGCCTTGCTCATAAGTCAGTAATGCAGTAAAATACCCTGTAAGTTATTCTTGTATGTTTTAACGCCATAGGAAACTCACGAAACATTCAACTTAATCAATTAACTAAAAATATTAGGTTATTCAATAAGGCGATTCACGCGGCAGATTTGCCAGTGGGTACATTGAAAAAATTACAAACAAATGTGGGACATCTTAAACGATTTAAAAAACTTATTTCAAATATAACTCATACTGGAAGGGGATTATCGAAAGAAAATCGTAGTAATAGAGTGAAGTGGGAGGATATAACCTCAATTTTTCAAGGTAGAGTTCGAACTGAAGTAATAATTAACCTAACTCATAAAGACATAAATGAATTTTTTGAAGATGCTGCACATGTCTTTAAAAATAGAATCCAAAATGCGCTAAAGAAACTACATATGCTAAAAGTTAATACCTGTTTCTGTGGCGAATTTCTGGGAAAATCCGGAGAAGTTGAGATCATTGAACGAAAATACTTCAACACGAAAAATCAAATAGTCGACTCCGGGATGGACTTGCTACATTTTTTCCAAGCTAATATTAAAGATGAAATTCTCAATGTCTTATCTGAATTCTCGGAATCCGGATCTGGCTGGGCTTTAGATAAAATTCTTAGCTTGGAAGTTAATATTAACAAATATGAAGTGGGAAATGGAAGCGGTTAATCATGGATGACAGCTAAAAATCTCCGTCTATTATTATTACATTTATCTATTGTATTTACTCTATATACTTTATTATTGTATTTTTATATTGTATTATATTTATCATATATATATAATGTTCGATTCCGAATGCCAGTGACTTTTCAGTTTAACCAATGTATCTTGTTCTCGGTACGTGTCAATCGATAGAGGCTCCGCTTGTAGTGAGATGAATGCATGACAGCTTAAAGATGAAGCTACTCTTAAAGCCGATGATTCGCGGTAATAAAGTAAAGGAGAAATCCTTTAATTCCTACCGGATGATGAAAGGGTGGATTGCTGGCATTAAGAAGAATTTAACAGAGCAACGAGCTTGTCTATCCTAATTACCGATGGTAATGGTTTTGTGTATCGCATTTTAATATTCAAGTTAAGGGTCCTATAATACCCACATTCAACATATACTTAAATTACTTTGTGCTTATATACTTTATTATAAATTAGACATATAAATTATGTTATTATAATTGTAAAAAATAGATATATGCGGTAGTTCGCCATCTTTCGGGGGGGAATGTAACGCGTGAAATTGTGCTAGCCCCGTCCATCTGTGCTGTGTACATTATTGTACGCAATCTTGTGATCAGCTAGTCCGGACATGAACCAAGTAATTTAATTATGTCTGCTGAAACGTATCCGAGGGCTGTTGAAAAGAGATCCAAAGCAGCTTTTAAATAAAAACATATTTTTAGTATTGCCTCACACACAAGTCCTTTTGTTTGCCGAATTCAGTGGCAATTAACGACAACACAGCTGAAGGCTATGCGGCCCTACGTTAGAAGTGTGTATGTGCCATTTCTGCTGATTACTTTAAATTAGTTCTGCGGACTTTATTTCAAGCAAATGCGGAATTTATCAACGAACAAATATCAAATTTACCAACTGATTTTCATGAACAAGACTTGACGGCGGCGCTGCTTCAGGTAGGTCAGCTATTTCGCCGGAAACAGTTTGACAGGTCAATAATTTAACGTAAGCAAGTATATTAGTCAATCGTTTAATTAAACATACATCACGTTAATTAACTCCTCATTCCGAACTAGCAGGTTACAGTTGAGGAATATGAACGTTCGCGTGGGCGATTTAAATTAATCTGTTTCCTGCAGACGTCAAACGTAATTAAATTAAAGTGAGGCTAGTTTCCGGATTTGCTCCTCACGCGACGTATGTAATAATATGTGGATGATGATGTCTCGTGAGCGACAGTCATAAGGAATTTTAATACAGAACACTAGATCTAGCAGTTGTCATCAGTAAGAACCGAAGAATTTTGAGGCAGAAGCGATCTATGACATCTCGGAAGATATACAATTGAAATTTGCCATCTGGAAGTAAAAATTTAGTCAACAATATTGGCGCAGCGCGTCGTCAATTGTAATTCCTTTTAAAATAAGAAGAAATATTTACAAACTACTTCTTTCGAGTTGGCACCATCTTTAGATGTAAATTTATTTAATGATGATTCTAACTATTGACGGAAATTTTTCTGGGTTGTCAAGATAATATTATATGTCTGCTTATGCAACTCTTGCTCGAGAAAGAACATAGAATTTAAAGTAGCACACGCGAATTTCAGAGGAAGGTATAGCGAGATGCAAATTATCAAAGCTTTCATCGCCACAGCATAGCTTCCCAATATTCTTTAGTGAAAATACAACCATTCTGAATTAAAGTCTACGTTTTTCATTTGAACATTCCGGAGATAAAATATACAAGAAAATATGAATTGTTTCGCTCCAAATTGTATTTGCATTCAAATAAATACAAAATAAATAAATATAATTAATTTTGCTTCATAGGCTTGCGCACTGTGTAGCGTTGCTTTTGATTTGCAGCTCTCCATGAATCAGATTGTTGACTTTTGCCTTAACATTCGCTAAAATTCATTAAATGATTCGATAAATTTATTATTTGTGTCGTCATATCATCATAACGGCTGTATCATTATTCACAATTCCATTTGCCTTTCCAAAATACGTCGTAGTGTGAGTTAAACCGATTGCGATTGGCGGTGTCACTGAGGCGGGAATGGACAATTCCCTGAGGCACGCAAATTTAATTCTAAGGGCTACAATCCAGGCGTATGTGTATACCGCTGTTACATTCACAGTGAAGGGTGAACGCAAAGCGACATTTCAGATACAAAAGGGACGTCATGATGATTGCTTATACGTAGAACTATTGCTGTAGTCGATTTTAAACAAATCTGGCCTTGGTGTTGGTAAACAAGAACTTTACGGCTATATATGCATATTGGAGGAAAAGCTTTAATGGTAATTACACGAAACTTCGTTCAACTAAGCGCAGTTTAATCGACTTGTGTAGTTGGAAAAGTTTATGGTCCACCAATTATATTATTTTCTATGCAAGAGTGGTGAGATAAATTTGCATATAAATCTCTTCATGCGGACGATATGCAAATTGTGATCATAAAAGTTCTTTCACGTAAGTGGTTAAGCAGTCAAGGCAACAAATTGAAAATATAAATCGGTCGACTGCTACAGATCGACAAGCCATGGAAACTCCTAGCTCAAACCTCTAATTACATAAATAAGAGGTGGGGCCGCCGGTATTGCTAATAGACTGATTGATGTGCTTTGTATCTATTTGAAAATTATTATTGAACACCAATTATATCATTATACACTATTGGTAAGGTCCAATCTAGGTTGCCGATATAAATGCATCAGACGGAGATAACTTAAAGCATTTAAACAAGTTAAACAGACAACGCGCTATCCCCTACCTCCCACTTTCCATTCTTTACAACACGCGGTCGTAAACATCAGATACTCGCTTCACCGAAGCTCCTTTAGGTCGGCTGAACCGCTGTCGTCGCGCGCCACATCACACACACATACCCCTCTTTAGTGGGAGTGTAGGAATGGTTAGGCGTCTCTTGTTAACTGGAGGCTTTGCCCCTATGTACCTTCTATCTTAGTTGCATTACAGATTTCACACTCTAAATTGAACCTTGCCAATGGTGTATACTCACCAATTTATTGTTTTCTATGCAGAAGTGGCGCTTAAGTCTTTTATTATATCATTGTAATAAAAGGAGGAGCTGCCGGCATTGCTAATAGAGTGATTGATGTACTTTTCGTGTCAATCTGAAAATTGTTTATGCACAACAATTATTGGTATAAAATGATTTTTATATACGCACCAATTTATTACTTTCTATGCAGTCCCGAGATAAATTTGCATAAGTAGATCTTTATACAGAGGTCAGGCAATTTATGATTACAAAAGCTCTTTCACGTAGTGGTTAAACGGTCAAGACAATAAATTGAAATTATAAGTTGGTGGACCGGTATAGATCGGCAAGCCTTGGAAACTCCCAGCTCAAGCCTTTAATTACATCACTGAAATAAGAGGTGGTGCTGCCAGTATTGCTAATAGACTGATTGATGTGCTTTTTGTATCTATTTGAATTATTATTGCATACCAATTACACCAATTACACAAAGCGCGCGAAAATACATTCATCAGATTATATGAACATATATCAGTGCCACGCCTGAACGGGCGATTTGAAATTGCTGCCGATAAATCGCGAGCAATACGTCAGCGTCGCGTTTGAAAAACGGTGTAAACGATTAAAAATTCGACAAAAGTTAATGGAACATACCTACCCGTTATTCACTGTTGGAAATAAACTGGAAGAAATATAGCCTTTGCTGAAGTGTATTCCCTGTCCGTTCCAGCGTGAGATTCAACTTTATTAACGCAGTAAAGTTTACGAGCGTTAAAAATTGACAAAGAGAATATTGAAAGTTGAGTGGTTATCAAGTCAGATATTAAATATAGCGAGACTTCATCAGTGCGTATAAAATTGACGCGAACATTAAATTCGAATTGTACGTTTAATAATTTTTTTTACAAACTCACACTCCTAGGCCAATCGGACGCCTGTAGCGAGCTAATGTAAAAACCTGCCGTGTTTTCTCTTTGGATTCTCAACCCCAAAGAGACCCGCCCGACCTTTCCCATTACGCCATCTTTGCGCGAATTCCCATATCAATAATAAAATTAAAACTACATAATTTATTGCAAAGTTGAAACTGGGGCTCTCCTTTTTGTTGGCACTACATTATTTATCACGTTAATTCCAGTATCTCTGCCAACTTTACTCGAAACGAAAGAGAAAATAACCGGTAGTCGAAACAAAGTCAAGGCTCTACTTTGTGCAAATGCGCCATAGCCTCATTAAAGCCACTCGCGTTACATAATGCATGCTGTAATGCTTCACCAGAAACTCGGATCAAAGTATGCCCGTCAGAGCCCGGCCAGAAATGTTACTTGGTCGAAGTTTGTTACTAATTAATTTGCTATTTTACACCACGACTTTCGGAACGTGTCGGCATTGTTTAATGTGAAGCCCGCTTTGTTAAGCAACATGCAAACTAGTCGGAATAGTCAGGGCAGATGAGTTTCCAGCCCCGATGTCACTGTCATGAATTTTAAATGTTAAACTAAAAGCAGAATCTTGCTTTGTTTGTATCGACTAGGCAGATCCTAAGGAATATTTGGAATTCTTGAAGTTTTTCATTTTGTTGTGGTCTTCACTTCGTTTCATAATAAGACCACGACAAGATGGTATTGCCACAACCATTAGTTTTTTATAGTCCCAAATTAAAAATGAAAATGGCGCTGCAAGAAGTGAGAGGAATTGTAACCAAACGGCCGCCATTCTAATTTGAATAAACAATAAGAATTGTGACCGTTAATATTAGTTATTAGGATTTGATTTTTAGTATATGTGGGCCACCCGATATATTTTAAAAGAATATTAGTTCACTGCGATAACGAGCCAGGCACTTTAGAATCGTTATAGTTTGTTATTGCTATATAATTTCCAGACTTGCGATTAAAAGAAAAAACTAAAATTTAACTCAGTCATCAGAATTGAACATTCATGAGATTAGATTAGGAAATGCTGAGTCGGTGGGAATCGCTTCGATAGAAAACTCTGCTAGCTAAGGTCTAGAGGGCGGAGCGAACACCGAAATTTGATAAACAATAATGTATCAGTGTAAGTGAGGGAACTTAATTAACAGGGACACTCCAGTAAAAGGCGGGGATAGAACAATTTATTGTTGGAAAGTTAAAATGATTGGTGGCCATCGACAGACCATATTTTTTTAAGATAAACATAAAATTTAGTTGGGAATCATTTTGTTTTTCGTAATAGCTATCCTTGGTCGAGTGACGGAATGTGCAATCCCCAATCGCATAAAATACCATAAAGGTTAGGGGTTGGTAACAGAATAATACAATTAGAATCGCAGATGTTGAATAGGCGTCTGAATATATTGTATTTGATAGTTATGTTTATATCTGATTATAAACACATGGTTTAACAAGGGATATTCCGTTCAGAATTGTAGTAATTTTACTACGTAAATAACATATAAAGATCAATAAACAGAAGAGGAGGAGAATTGGGTTAGGATGAGAACAGCAGGATAATTAGGAATAATCACAATAAGGATAAGGATAATTGCAGGGTCAATGTTTGTATTGCAGTGCTTGGATTTAATTTATTTATTTTTTGTTGTTGGTGTATCAAGAGATTAATCATCAAAAATTACATTGCTGTGGGATTATTTTATTTAATGCCAATTAAAATATCTTCTACCATAAAAAACAATTAGTAACTAGAAGATAGTGGCGCCCTCTAGATACACAAAGTTTAGTCTAATTATGTTCGACATTTGGTGGCTCATCACACTGATATTCCTGCGAATATATGTCATCAAACAATGGCATACATTTCTCTTGTAGGCAAGAACATATTGGAACAGCCACTGAATGCCCCAGATTTTGGGCCGCCCGCGTTTTTACCACAACAAGTCATAAGGCATCAGCTAGGGCTATTTTCGCCTGTTGTATATATTTTATATTTCATATTTACTGCTAACTTTATCGCATAAAATGCCATTTGTCTCTTGCCCCAACAATATAATCCCTCAAATATGCTATTAGCTATAAAAACCACTAACGTATATCCGAATTGTCAACTATAAACCTGCGATCAAATTTATTGCGTGACGTGGAATTTTGGTGTATCCCACTGACGTCAAGCTGTCGCAAAGCTTTACTCGAAAGCCCTCCAGATAACGAGTTATAAGCCACTTTCTTTGCATCCTACGACATTGTTGTACATAATTTACCTAGACTGATCCTAGAGAGTTTGTAAGCAGTTTAAGTCGTGGTTAACTATTTGCGAGATAAGCAGCAGTAATTGTCTTTGGCAAGTTGCCAGAGACAACGCGAAATGAATGCTGCGAATTAATATTTAGTGATCAGAATTGTCTCTCCTGCAATCGATATGAACAAAAACCAATATTTTATACTAAAAGTAAAGATGGTAAAGCACAAATTCATGTTTTGCGATCAGAATTATCTCTCCTGCAAATACTGTGAACATAAATTAACTCTCCAATCTGGACATGGAGACGGTATGACTACGAATTCATATTTAGTGATCAGAATTGTTTCTCCTTCAATCAATGTGAACAAAAATTAACTCACCATACCAGAAGTAAAGATGGTAAAGCTCAAATTCATGTTTTGTGATCGGAATTGTCTCTCCTGCAATAAATGTGAGCAGAAATAAACTCCCTCTACTAGAAGTAGAGATGGTAAAGCACGAATTCATGTTTTGCGATCGGAATTATCTCTCCTGCAATCCTTGTAAATGAAAATTAACTTTCCAGATTGGACGTAGAGAAGGCAAGACTACGAATTCATATTTAGTGATCAGAATTGTCTCTCCTTCAATCAATGTGAATAAAAATTAACTCACCATACCAGAAGTAGAGATGGTAAAGCACAAAATTATGTTTTGTGATCGGAATTGTCTCTCCTGCAATAAATGTGAGCAGAAATAAACTTCCTATACTAGAAGTAGAGATAGTGAAGTACGAATTCATGTTTTGCGATCGGAATTATCTCTCCTGCAATCGCTGTAAATGGAAATTAATTCTCCATACTGGACGTAGCGATGGCAAGATTTCGAATTAATATTTAGTGAACTCCTGCAAAAATAGTTCATTCTCCACACTGGACATAGAGATAACAAAGCTACAAATTAGTATTTTTTGACAAGAATTGTCTCTCCTGCAGTAGAAATTAACTCTTCGTATGGACGTAGAAATGGCAAAACTATAAATTCATATTTTATGAATGTAATTGTCTCTCGACGTAGAGATGACAAGATTACGAATTCGTAGTTAGTGATCAGAATTGTCTCTCCTGCAAGCATGGTAAATAAAATTAATTCTCCATACAGGACGTAGAGTGACAGGAATGATATCTCCTGCAATCAATGCCATAAAGAATTAACTGTTTTGTAATTAGAATTATCTCTCCTGCAATCGCTGTGATCAGAAATGAATTCGTCATACTGGAAGTAGAGAGATAGCGAGACTACGAATTCTAATTTTGTGATCGAGGTTGTCTCTCCTGCAAGCACAGTTAATAAAATTAATTCTACATACTGGACGTCGAACAAAACTTCGAATCAATATTCTGACAGGAGTTACCTCTCCTGCAATTAACGCCAACAAAAATGCATTCTTTTGTGATGGGAATTGTCTCTCCTGCAATCGACTTGGACAAAAATTAACTCTCAAACTAGACGTGAAGGTAGCAAAATTACAAATTTCTATTTTGTGATCGAAATTGTCTCCCTATAATTCTATATTGAACGTAGAGATGATAGAACTATGAATTAATATTCTATAACAGAAGTTATCTCTCCTGCAATCAACGCTAATAAAAATTTACTCTTTTGTGATCGGAATTGTCTCTCTATATTGAACATAGAGATATTTGACAGAACTATGAATTAATATTTTGTGATTAGAATTTTCTCTCCTGCAATCGCTGTGATCAGAAATGAGCTCTTGATACGGAACGTAGAGATGGCAAGACTACGAATTCATACTTTGTGATCGGAACTGTCTCTCCTGCAAGCACAGTAAATAAAATTAATTCTCCATACTGAACGTAGATATGACGAAACTACGAATTAATATTCTATGACAGGAATGATCTCTCCTACAATCAACGTCAACAGAAATTAACTCTTTCGTGATGGGAATTGTCTCTCCTGCAATCGACGTGTACAGAAATTAACTCTCAAACTGGACGTGAAATGGCAAAGGAACAAATTAATTGGCTCTCAATATTGAACATAGAGATGATGGATGAATTAATATTTTACGACCGGAATTGTCTCTCCTGCAATCGCTTTGAACAGAAACTAACTTTCAGATTGGACGTAGATTGGACGTAAAGATGACAAAATTACGAATTAATATTCTGACAGGAATAATCTCTCCTGCAATCAACGTCAACAAAAATTAACTCTTTTGTGATGGGAATTGTCTCTCTTTTTAATTATTTTATGATCATCAAACCCCCACTGTTGACAACCTGACTTTGATCTAGCCCTTCTTGAATAACTTTTACACGGCTATAAGAAACATTCTATAAAAAGATGCGAGAGGTATCAAATCGGGTGACCCAGCTGGCCATTAGACGAATTTTCCCTTCAATTAACAATCTAACTTCATCAGACATAAATTGTATTGCTCCGTGACTAAACTATATATCTTTACAAAAAGTCTGTATAACAGATTTGGCTTGAATGTTTCACAATTAGTTTTGCAGACCACTGGAACGTCCACGTCAGCATCGTTGAATTAACACTCTCCAAAAAGGATCCTCGCAGAGAGCTGCCGGATAAAATAAAGTGCGTCGAGTGTGTCAAATAGTATCCTCTGCAAATGCTTACCGCTTCTCGGATCGCTGAACACGCCGCGCTTCCTACATAAATTCCCGGACTGAGTGCCCCGGTAGAGAATGCTCTTTATTTAAGGGAGTCTAAGGGACTGCAAGAGAAGCGTAGGAATTTGGAGCACTGTTAAGTGCTTATGATTAAACTGAGCATCAATATATTGATAAACTTCTCAAATAGAAGCGGCAGGATAAAAGTATAAATAAAAAATGCATAGCGGTGAAGCCGGAGCAGTCTCTATATAGCTATCAATTTACCCTCCAGCGATTGTTATTAAGGTAGACGCATATCCACAAAAAATCCACTTAATAATTTATTAGGGGCTTCAACTTCGTAATGAAGTTTTCTTGGAATATTCTTCCGGTAATTGAAATTCTCAGGGGGGGTCTGCAGGTGAAAATAAACTCAGAAGTGTTGTTTTCGTCGGGAGTTTCAAAGGCAACTTTTTAATATAACAGTATTACAGCAACGACATTTCAGAACTTTGTATAGAAGATGAGAAATACGTCGGGAAGGCGCAGGCCACCTCGTTTCCAGTTAAAAAATTACTTGGAATATTTTACGTGAAAGGGAAGTTAATTTGGCGTAATTCCATCACTAATGGCTTTTTAAAGAGTGGATGTGAGGACGATTTATTTTAATACGCCACGTTAAATTAAATTAAATAAACTTTTTATGCATTATAATCCTCCTTAGGCGCTTCCGCAAAGTTTTTTAGTCAATAACTTGACAGAAAGCCGGGTATCGTAAAAATACAACAAAGCAGCTTATATTTCCCGCAGAGTTTTTCCGGGGATACACATTTCTCATTAATATTCCGATCCATCACTGCGTTCTCGCAATTACATCCCACACCAGCTGCTGTACCTACAGAAAAGATAAATGTCAAATAAATCATTCAACCGCGAGAAAAATAGAGTGCCGCAACACCGGCGCATTCGGCATAATTGCAAATTTCCGTTGATATGTTTTCGATAACTCCCTCTGTCGATAATAATTCACGTTTTTAGCGCTAAAAAGTTTCTCTCTCCGTGTCCTTAATTTAAGCCATCAATGTGACAATCATGTGTGCAATATTTAAATCTAAACTAAGGATAACCTCTAAAATTTGTTGTCTATGCCTTACAGTCCATTTCACATAATAGTTGCTTCTAATAACTATCCCTGGAGATTTAAACTGTCATCGTGGCAACAGTGTGTAAAGTATCCAGATCTAAAATAAACATAACCTCTAAAAATTTGTTGTTTATCGTTAAGGAGCCTAATTTCTGTGATAAATACTAATACGAACTCTTTTGTTTCTCTTTCGACCATGTTATATTTAAATTTAAAACAAACATAACCTCTAAAATTGGTTGCCTATGTTTAACAAGACAAATCTACGTGATCATTATGTCAATAGATTATTTTGTATCATTCTCGAACCAATCTCTGAACACTTGAGCGATTGATATGGCTACAGCGTGTGAAATATCTGAATTTAGAACAAACATAACCTCTAAAATGTATCTCATATGCTTTACAAATCCATTTTGTGTGATAATTGTTACTATTAACTATTCTGTTCACCATTCTAAATATTTGATTCGTTGATGTGAAGTATTTGATTCTAATGCAAACATAACCTCTAAAATGTGTTGCATAAGTTCATTTTACGAGTCAATTGCTTCTACTAACTATTTTTTACACATTTGCGAACCTATTTTTAGAAAATCAAGCCGCTGATGGGAAATAATTGATTCTAAAGCAAACATAATCTCTAAAATTGGTTGTTGATGCTTAACAAGTCTATTTTTATGTGATATTTATTTCAATAGATTATTATATATCTTTCTTTAAACTAACTCTGAAATTTTTAGCGGTTGATGTGGCAGCCCTTCGTAAAGTATATAAATTTAGAACAAACATAACCTCTAAAATGTAGTTTTTATAATTATCTAGTCTATTTTGTGTGATAACGGCTATTATTAATTATTTATTCTCCTTTCGAACTTATACCTAGAAATTTGAATCGCTGATTGCAATATTTGAGTCTGAAGCAAACATAATCTCTAAAATTTGTTGTTTATGGTTGACGAGTCTATTTTTTGTGACATACTAATAATACTATTTTGTTTTCCTTTCGACATGGATCAGCTATATTTAAATTTAAATTTAAAACAACATAACCTCTATAATTGGTTGTTTATGCTTAACAAGTTAATTTTACATGATAATTATTTCAGCAGATTATTTTGTATCGAACCAATCTCTGAAAAAACCTTGAGCGATTGAAAAATATTTGAATCTAAAGTAAACATGATCTATAAAATTGGCTGCTGATGCTTAACAAGTCTAGCTGTTGATGTGGCGACGGTGAGAGAAGTATCTGAATTTAAAACAAACATAACCTCTAATTTGTATTGTTTATAATTAATTATCATACTTTGTGTCATAACTGCTACTATTATTTATTTTATTCTCCTATCGAACTTTTTCCTAAAAATTTTAAGTCTCAAACAAACATAACCTCTAAAATTTGTTGTTTGCGTTTTAAGTCCATTTTACGTGATAATTGATTCCCTATTTCTTATAATAATTTTCAAATCTGTCCCTAGAAACCTAAGCTATTGATGTGGAATTTGGGTCTACAACAAACATAATCTCTAAAATTTATTTTTTATGCTTGACAAGTGCTCGACAAGACATTTTACGTGACAACTATTTCCATTTCGCACCATTGTCAAATTTATCCCTAGACATGCGAACCGTTGATGTAGCAACCGTGTGTAGAATATTTGAATCTAAATCAAACATGATCTCTAAAATTGGCTGTTGATACTTAACAAGTATATTTTAATGTGATATTTATTTCAACAGATTATTTTACATCTTTTTTGAAACTCTGAAATTTTTAGCTGTTGACGTGGCAACCATGTGGGAAGTATTTGAATTTAAAGCAAACATAATCTCTAAAATGTATTGTTTATAATTAACCAGCTTACTTTGTCATAACTGCTACTATTATTTATTTTGTTCTCCTATTAAATTTTTTCCTAAACTTTAAGTGTGAAACAAACATAACCTCTAAAATTTATTGTTTGCGTTTTGAGTCCATTTTACGTGATAATTGATTCCCTATTTCTTATAATAATTTTCGATTCTGTCCCTAGAAGCTATTCATGTGAAATTTTTTTGAAATTAGAGTCTAAAACAAACATAATCTCTAAAACTTGTTTGAGATTGATAACTAATATTGCTAACTATTCTATTATATATACTATTTTCGAATTTGTCCACAGAAATATGTACTATTGGTGTAAAATATCGAAATCTAAAGCAAACATAATCTCTAAAAATTGTTACATATGCTTAATAAGCCCATTTCTCGTGATAATTATTTCTACAAACTATTTCGTATCATATTTTAATCAGTTTCTGAAAATTTAAACCGTCGATGCGAAGTATTTAAATTAAAATATCCAAATCTAAAACAAACATAACCTCTAAAATTTATTGTTTATAGCTAACTAGTTTATTTTGCATGACAACTGTTATTATTAATTATTTTATTCTCCCATCGAACTTATTTCTAGAAATTTGAATGGTCGATATAAAATATTTGAGTCTGAAACAAACATAACCTCTAAGATGTATTATTGTTTGTGCTTTAAATCCATTTAACGTGATGATTTTTTCTTCATTTCTTAGTATTTACTAACCTATCTCTAGAAATTTAAGTCATTGATGTGAAATATTTGATTTTAAAGCAAACATAACCTCTAAAATGTATTGTTTATCCTTAATGAGTCAGTTTTAACTGGGCATTGATTGACCTGTCCCTAATGAAATGAAGCATCAATCTTTTCCAAAGGATGCAACGTCGATGTGTGTTTTATAACTGATATATAAGTTGGTATTAGGGGATCTATCAATCACGGCACGTTTACCGACAGAATCACGTAGCAAATACACCTGGGTAGCAGAGACGAAATATGAGGGTAATAATTCGTTTTTGCAACACATAAATCGGGTTAGGTGTGGATCAATACTCGACGACTATGCCAATAGATATAGAGGCTGAGAATACAGGTAACACGTATGTCACGTGACATTGTTTGCGGCAATTAGAACTGCTGATTTACTTGATTACAAAGCTGTTACAGCGTTGATAAAAATGTCGCTGTCAATCCCTAAATATTGTCGTCATGGAATTATTTTCCTTTGCCTTTTGCCAGTTATGAACGACTAGGTCTAAATTACACAGAGAACTATCTAGCTTACACAGCGAAGTCCGTTGAATATTGGCGACTTTCCCTACGATTACCCTCCCACACTCCCTCCTATATTTGTTTAATAAAGTTCTCTCAAGACCCAAATATCTGTATGTTAAGCCGAACAATCCACTCTCGCCGTTTTATTAAAAAGAGAAAATGGCTCGGATTTCAGCAGATCCCTTGATATTCGTGGCAAAATCTCTCCTAGTAATTTTATCTCGGACGTAAAAGAAATGTCTAGTGTCGTCACGGCTCGTGTCTTCACAGTCATCGTCTAAATGACATCCCTTAACGACAGCGATATATCTTCCGATAAGGCTTATACAAGTGGAATCCGCCGATAAAATTTTTATTAATACAAAGGGATTATTTAAATTCGTCGCTTTAAAGCGAACGGGCGCAGTCTAATGAAATATTATTGAGAAATATGGCGATCATTTGTATTTGTCCCGACGATAAATTATTTTGTAATATGCTCGGGAAATATATTTAAAAAATTCCTTTATCGTAGCCTAGCCTGCAAAGTTGTATGCGCTACTTGTTCGCATTCAATAATATTCTATTCCTCTAGTGAATACGTAACGCTTGTACAAATTTGATTTATACCATTTACCATATTTTGTAGACTTCATATTTTCTCTTTTATTGTGAATTTTTTTATGCTTAACAACTCAATTTTATGTAATAACTATTTCTGCATTGCGCAACATTTTCTAATGTGGCAACCGTGTGTGAAATATCTAAATCTGAAACAAACATAACCTCTAAAATTTGTTACTTACGTTTAATAAAACCAGTTCACTTGAGAACTACAAGTAACATGTAACTATTTCGTAACATTTTTGGTCTTATCTCTACAAATATGAGTCGTCGATGTCGCAACCCTGAGTTGAATATCCAAATTTAAAACAATCACAACCTCTAAAATTTCTTGTGTATACTTAACAAATCTAATTCATGTGGTATCTACTTCTATTAACTATTTCGTCGATATGTAACCGTGTGTGAAATATTTAAGGCTGAAAGAAACACAACCTCTAAAACGCAACCTCTAAAAACACAACCTCTAACATCACAACCTTCAATATTTCTTGTGCATAGATACTTAATGAGTCTAATTTATATGATATCTACTTTTGTTAAGTATTTCGTCGATATGGCTATCGTGTGTGAAATATTCAAGGACGAAAGAAACACAACCTCTAAAATTTATTACGTATATTTAATGAGACCAATTCATGAACACATCTCCAGAAATTTTTGTCGTCGATGTATGAAATATCTAAGTTTGAAAGAAGCACAACCTCTAAAATTTATTACGTATGTTTAATAATACCAATTCATGAACTCATCTTCAGAAATTATTGTAGTTGATGTGACAACTGTGTGTGGAATATCTAAATTTGAAACAAACACAACCTCTAAAATTTTATACGTATGTTTAATAACAACAATTCACGTGAGAACTACATCTACTAATTGTTTCGTCTTATTTCGTAATATTTTCTATCTTATCTCTAGAGTCGGCGTTGTGGAAATTCTGTGTTTAATATCCAAATTTAAAACAATCACAACCTCTAAAATTTCTTGTGTATTCTTAACAGATCTAATTCATGTGATATATTCAACGCACTGAAAGAATCACAACCTCTAAAATTTATTACGTATGTTTAATAACAACAATTCATAAACTCATCTCCAGAAATTTTTGTCGTCGATGTGGCAACCGTGTGTGAAATATCTAAGTTTGAAACAAACACAACCTCTAAAATTTGCTACGTATATTTAATAAGAAGTCACTTGAAACTACATCTACTATTTCGTAACATTTTCGAATTTATTTCTAAAAATTTGAGTCGTCGATGTGGCAACCGTAATAAATTTTAGAGGATGTGTTTCTTTCAGCCTTGAATATTTCACACACTGTTGTCATATCGACGAAATAGTTAATAGAAGTAGATATCACATGAATTAGAGTTGTTAAGCATACACAAGAAGTTTTGGAGGTTGTGATTATTTTATATTTGGATATTATACTGTGTTTAATATTCAAATTTAAAACAATCACAACCTCTAAAATTCCTTGTATATAATAAATAACACCGAAGGCAATATACTTAACTACTCTAATTCATGTGACTTCTATTAACTATTTCGTCGATATGGCAACCCTCTGTAAAATATTCAAGGCACTGCACTGAAAAAAACACGACCTCTAAAATGTATTACTTATGTTTAATAAGACCAATTTATGAACTTGTCTCCAGAAATTTTTTTAAGTCGACGTGGCAGCCATATGTGGAATATTTAGGTCTGAAATAAACACAACCTCTAAAATTTGATACGTATGTTTAATAAGAAAAATTGACATGAGAACTACATCGATCTTATCTCTAGAGTCGTCGTTGTGGAAATCCTGTGTTTAATATCCAAATTTAAAACAATCACAACCTCCAAAATTTCTTATATATACTTAACAATTCTAATTCATGTGATATATTCAAGGTAGTGAACAACCTCTAAAATTTATTACGTATGCTTAATAACGCCAATTCATGAACTCATCTCCAGAAATTTTTGTCGTCGATTTAGCAACCGTATGTGAAATATCTAAGTTTGAAACAAACACAACCTCTAAAGTTTCATACGTATGTTTAATAAGAACTACATCTGCTATTTCGTAACATTTTCGAATTTATTTCTAAAAAATTGAGTCGTCGATGTGGCAAACGTAATACATTTTAGAGGATGTGTTTCTTTCGGCCTTGAATATTTCACACACTGTTGCCATATCGACAAAATAGTTAATAGAAGTATATATTACATGAATTAGAGTTGTTAAGTATACGAAGTTTTGGAGGTTGTGATTGCTTTAAATTTGGATGTTTTACTGTGTTTAATATCCAGATTTAAAACAATCACATCCTCTAAAATTTCTTGTATATAATAAATAACACCACAGGTATACTTAACTACTCTAATTCATGTGATATCTACTTCTATTAACTATTTCGTCGATATGGCAACCGTGTGTGATATATTCAAGGCTGAAAGAAACACAACCTCTAAATAAATAAAAGACTAAAATCTAATATAAACAAAACCTCTAATCTAGTTTTTTTTACGCTTAACAAGTCTATTTTATGTGATAATTAGTACCGCTGATTATTCTCATCTCCTCTAAAATTTATTGCACGTATATAGCAGCTAAAATTAGAACTTTTGCTCCAACAATATCACGGCGTGTGAGTAATTTATTACGTTTGCTTTGCAATGAAATTAATCTCACGAACTTTAATATTGATTCGAGAATTAATAAAAGATATTATTCGCAAGCTTAATGGTGTAGGATAATTCTGGAAGTGGGACAAACAAGAGAAAATTGAAAGTAATATTCGGAACAGAACAGAATTAATTTAATCAATTTACGTACTTGGAAATAAATTAAATATTTTCCTCCCTTCAATGTATAATAAAGGTCGTTATATTACTTACGTAATAGTTTCAAAGCAGGTGAGAACAGCAGTGATTAGTTTTTGACATTACTACAAACAAAGAGTAAAACCGGAGAAAGTGGCGCAGTCGGTAGAGGGCAGAAATGGGGAAAATCGCCGGGCCTGCTCCGGTGTTCGCTATTTTCAAACTAAAATTTGTCCAAGAGGCAGTTGACATAAGTTATTAAGAAAATGTCTTAGAGGTGTATAAAAACAGAAAAATATTTGCCTTTAAATAAAGCGAACACATTCTTGGAATTTTCCATCCGAAAGACTATTTCGATCACGTCCGAGATACCCCCATTGCGCTTTCATTTACTTCAAGTCCGACACCTCGGGTCCTTTATTTGCGCGAAAACAACTGCCACACGCTCCGTGGCTTTTGATAACATATGAAACGTGTCGTCTTTAATAGCTTGGTCACCGTCAGTAATTTTCTAGGTCGCTCCTGAGATATTTCCAGCTAAACGGGGAGACTTACCGAGAACGAATGGTACTTTAAAAGCATAACGTAAGCTTAAAGATGACAACAATTAGTCTTTGAAAAATGGCGTCCCCTTAAATAAAAAATGGGGAGAGGATTAGAACCGCGACCAAATCGTCATGGATCTATAACGGCTGGAGATTTACGAAATTGTACGTTGGACAAAGAGCCCAGCCAAAAAAAAAACAGCTCCCAAGGATTTATCTCGAATACTCAGTGGACTGGTTCACCGCACTGTGATAATAGTTTTGATGTACGGAGTACTTTGTCTGATTAAGTTTAATTTGAATCGTATCAAGGGCTTCGGTGTTATCGAAAACTGTCAGGATCAGTGGCAGTCAAAAGCTACAACCCTCTTCAGAATAATTAATACGTTACGTAGGCAACTGTACCACTTTGTTGTACGAGATTCCGCAGATATTATCAACTTAGTTTTATTTAAAAATATATGTAGATGGCGCCATGAGGATTGACACATACAAATGGAAGGTTAATACTATTATTATTATTATTATTTGTGACTCTCTTAAACTAATGCAATTTTACTTGTCGAAGGCGTATCGATGTGTTTTGCAAACATATGTTTAGGCAACACGTTGATGTGCAGCTCGGTGTTCCACAGGGTACTGTACTAGGCCCGCTCTTATTTTTAAGGTACCAGAATGATTTCTCTGACATAACTCCGGTTTTTAAGCTCATTAAGTGTCTATTGTGGTACAGTTAAAAGATAATGAGGAGAATTTGACTATAAATAAGGTTTCTGGTTCACTAAAAGAGAAAATTAAAATACTAGAATATGTTAACAATCTATTAAATAACAGGAAGCTTAGTTTTAAGGCCCCCCCTCGTAAGACTATCAAGTTAGATGAGCATTTTAATACAGTAAACGTGAGCTGAAATCGGCTTCCAGATAATCGAGGTATAGATTACGTTTAAGGTGGCGCCCAAATTTTTTTGCGCCCTCAAGGTAAAACCCCATTTAACCCATGTCGCCTAGCCCGAATTGCAATCACCAGCAAATTGGATGTTCGGAGTCTAACGGCTCTCATAACTCTATTGCGACCCATCGACCCCAATCCCCTGACCCTCACACAGCTTACGCTCTTATAAGCGCGGTGGCCTTGCAGCCTCTTCAGATGATATAATTTCCAGTTCAACAGGGATTATAAAAAACCGTCTCACCCGCTGAATGAACTTACAACGCAGGAATTTCTAGCGTAACGTAATTAGCTTTATTCTCGGTTCTCTTTCGCAGCTCGCTTAATTGAAACCTCACAATAAACGAATTCCTGGGATCCTTGGCGTCACTGATGAATTTGTAGGAGGATAGATTATATCAAAATAATGAGATTGCAGTGTAAATTGTCATTTGCCGGTTTATTTTTAGGTTCGGAGTTTAAGCTGGGGGTTTGGAATGCTGCTGAAACAAAAACAGGATGCGAGCAATAAGGCCTTGTAAGCAAAGTAATTGAATTGTTTAGACTAGAGCAAAATTAACGCTCTTCCGATTTCAAAAGTCGCATTGATCGAATCGTCGGCATAAGATAGCTAGGCCGCGAGATTTAAATTTTAGTTAGCAATCCGCTCTACAACCGATCAAGCGCGCAATGATCAGAACTCCAGAGAATAAGTGAAATCTACTTAATTCAGTTTGCTACCAGCAGCCGAACCGAGCAGTTCAGCACTAGTAAGTAAGTAAAATAGAATATTGAAGATGAAAAACAACAAAGGTCTTGTTCCCACAAAATTCTTTTTTATTGCAACCGGTTTCGTGATCAATACATTACATCACATCATCAGGCTACAAGAATTTCTATAAATACCAAATGTTTGTCAATATTAGCATTAATGAAAATTTGTCCAATTATTTAGAAAACTAATAAATATTATGTAAAAATACATGTACTTGAATTTATTTAATGTCATTAATTAAATTTAAATTAATCAAAATTAAAAACGCAAAAGACAATGTACGAGGACAAACAGATTAAAATTTAAAATAAAATAATGTCCTTAACACCGTACAAAATGCAATAAAAAATAATTTTGTGGGAACAAGACCTTTGTTGTTTTTCTTCTTCAATATGAACAACCCACATGGGATTAATTCTACGTTAAAATAGAATAATTTTCGTTATTGTGCCGGTGTAGGTGATTGAAATCCACGACGAATTTACTGCGCCGATCTACTGCGCATTCCCCGCTGTACCGCGAGCTGGATTGCGAAAACCAGAAGAGGAACTGAGTTTACTTCTAGCAGCCCGTCCGACCAGTCCAGCTTGGTAAGTAAAACCGACACCGTCTACCATCTTAAATGTGACTGACACACCCTCGTGTGCTCAGAGCTTCACTCTTGATTCCGATAAAATCCTCGACTCCAGTTAACGTAAATTACGTGATATTTCTTAATTGCCATTCGCTTTCAAACAAGTCGATCTAGCTGTATTGACGTACGCGCTCTACATAAGCAGCCGTACTGGGGTTTGCTCAAGCTTAAAATGCAACGAGCCCTAATTAATAATTATGAGGCTGGCGTGCAAGTGAAGTAAGTAATTATTCGGGGGAAGTGAGCTATATGAACGATTTGCTGTCGGGGGTAAATTGGATCGGGTACGTCGACTATTAATTGACGTCCAATGCGGCTGTAAATTCATTATGTTCGGTATATTATTCACTGGTAAATTTTATAAATATTTATTTAAAATTAATGGGACTAGGTGGGGAACAGTAAATAGTAGTTTAGCTACAACTGCAGCAGGTGTAACGGGTCCATTAATAATATATAGTGTCAGTTTTCTCTGGCTATTGTTTACTGATCATTCAACTGTTGCTCTTATATGCCTTCCTGAATTGAATGAAGTGAATTTGGGGCCGGTTTAACCCTCTGAGATTAATACGGACGGAAGCAATAGCACGCCTTACAAAAGGAAAGGAAGGGAAAGTCGCTCTGCTAATGGAAAAAGATTGAATAAAAGATTTATTGGCGATAAATCTATCTCACAAATTAATGGCCGTCCGTTCTGTTTCGGTGATATTGATTTCGACCTTTGAACAATCGCCCTGTAATTACTCTGAGATCGAGTGTCATGCTCAGATTGCGGTTCGATAAAAAACTCTTCGACCAATGTATTACCCAAAAACTTTACGTATTCCGGCACACAATTTTCAATTACATTAACAAATCTGAAAACCGCAATAAAAGTACTCGCTTCTGCGCCGTGAATCTCATCTCCCATTCTCTTATGATGGATGATATATAAAAGCTGCTTACGTCGTTGGCTTTCGCAAATAAAGCAGATTCAATATTTCTTCTCAAGTTCTAGAGTGATGACTTTGTTGTAAAAATGACGAAGAGGGAGATAAATAAGGAATAAGCACGCTGCAGCGGAAATAATACAGTTCCCTTGAATTATATATCTCCCATTTTAAGTTAAGCTTGCCCCACGTTGGGCGCCAATTTATGCAAAAATCGCGTTTGGATACTCACGTGTGCCACTTATGAGCATTTCGCAATCGAAACTAGAGAAAAGTAAGGTACTCCGACCGATGAGATCCCTGGAACGCCCTGAAATAAAATAAAAAGCACCGGGTTTAAAGCTAACGCAAGTAAGTCCTTCGGCATGGTAAATACACGGAGTCGTTTATAAATAATTAAAATTGCAGTATGTAATGTGGGTATTAATATAAAGCGGAAAGAAAAAACAAATTTAAAAGCAAATCCTAAAACATCTCATTAAATATATAAAAAAATATTTTTCTAAAATAATTAAATTAGATACCAACCTTGATAAATACAATACATTTGTTATAGTCAAAAATAGGGGCCCGAAAAGGGGGCAACTATAAAATTAAATATTAAATTGCTAAAAATTAATAAATAAAAATAAAATCCACATAATTCATAACAATATATCTCTTTTATTATTATATTGTATATTTAAAGTTGGGCGCCAATTTATATTAATTTGCAAGATTCCTTGTTTCGCCCTGTATTATGTACATACAACGTATAAGTAGGCCTTGAATGCCAGAAAACTGCCTTAAGACCGGCCAGTAGTATCAGAATTATAAAAATTTAGAAACAAAGCGAATTTATTTTAAAATCTGCCGGAGGCGCCGGTGAAAGTACAGAAATTTTAATTCCCACTAGAAAAATATTATTTATGTGTGAAGTGTTTTAATTTAATTACTTATGCTTAGTGCGTACTTTAGGCTTCTTCCGCGCCCAAAAATGGGCATGCTTATTTGCTATAACGATGGCCTAAACGCGAATGTAACTCGTCATTTATACCTCCAAAAATAACAACGCGTGGCAAACGCACGGCTTGCTCCTTCATGTCCTGTCTAGCATAACTGTCTTTAGAACTTTCAACCAAATATCTAAATATATTCCAGAGGCAAACATCCCGCTCGCTAAATATTTAAAGCGACGTCTCCTATTGGCAAACACACCGAAACTTTCACAGTTTGCCTAAGGCTTTATCCTACTGACTAACTCGGCGAGGCGTTAAATAAAATGTTTTATTCAATGTTCAAGTTAACTAGAACTTTCCAGTGGATTTTGTTTACTGAAACACCGATACAGGGTTGCAATCGTTATTGTGGTAATTCAAATCTGCTGAATAAATTCATCATCATCTGCAAAACCTTCCATAGTGCTTGGCAACCAATATTACTGTGTAGCAAATCGGGGGTGTAAGTTTTATAAAAGATTAAAAATTAATTTTAATTTGTGCCACGGGGTATATAAGAAGTAATTGGTTGAGTTTGTTATGACGACTGCAACGGAAAGCATGTTTAGATAAATTTATCTTATCACGGGGAGTTGAAAAGAGGACCATACGAATCGGTTCCCAAGGAAATTGCTGAGGAGACGATATTGCGTGAGTGGACTCGCCTGAACGTATATTGGGAGAAATCGAGGTGCAAAAGGGCCAATTCAGCGGTTAACCGCAGGGTACGTGGAGACGAATCGCGGATGCGGGACAAGGAGTGGAACAGTTCGTCGATACCTACAGAGACGGGGCTAGAGTTTTGACCGGCCAACGTCAGGGACCTCGTCGCGGTACTTTGTGAACTACCTAGGGGCTAGTTAAGCGCCGCGAAGTGCGAATGTGATACAGAGACCGCGCGTCGGAGGGCGGGTTTAAAGTTGATAGAGTTCGACGTATAATTTTAGTGAAGGTAATTATTGTCAGTTAGGATTGTGGGGTATTTAGAAGCTTGTAGGTAAGTGATTTTGAGTTTACTAACCCCATATAAGTTCCGTTTTGTGAATGAACCTGAAATAGGGTCTCTGGGTTTAGAAAATACCTAATTGATATTGGCACTAAATGTGAAAGGGTGGCTTACATATAATATATTTATATAGAGAGACCCAGATAGTGTACGTAAGATTTTCTTTGCTAATAATTTCAGACGTCCTAAAGCGCGTATTATCGGTGGGTGATAGCCCGCATTGTTTTGTAGCAATGACTGCATTTTGAAGCATTAATAATTATTCTAATAATTAATAGAAACGTTACTGTGGGATTTGTAGCATAATTTGCAAACTTTTCGACATGTTTCTCTATATATTGTGCGCAATATTTTATCGCCACGAAATGTCTGCCTTTTCCTTTAGAACAATCACCGGAGGAATCCGTGCTGTCATCTTATCGCTTGTTATATTAATAAAAAGTTTCCCTAAAACAATTTCCCAGCCGGCAATGTGCAAGCTCAAAACTCGAGAGCAGAATTCAGACCTGCGGCGTCCCCGTCGGTGTCGCGCCTTACCGCTGATCCCTAGACGCTACTTTTTTCGTTTTTTCGTCGCTTTATTAAACGCTTGAAGTAAAAAGCTAATTGCAATCTGTTTACGCTGCCTTTTGATATTACCCATTGCTATCGCAAGGCAAGGCGAATTAATAAACACGCTCATAACGGTGTTTTAATTGCACCAGTATTCATTATTGTGCGCAGTGATGTGTCGAATATGCTAACGTTAAATTGCGCTGCGTCAACGAATTGTGATATGTAGGCAGGTTTGATATTAATTCGAATGTGTTTGGCATAAAAGTAAAATGTTTACTACGGGAGATAACGCATACCCAGATGAAAATAATGGGTGATGGTTGGATAAAAAATTGCGCTTTGTACATTTTCGTACAAATGCTTGATAAGCCGAGCGTCTGCTCAATGTATATAATTCTAGATACGGAATACGTTCAAATTCAAAATCAAATTTAAAGACGAAAATTTCCCAAGTCTCTAAAATCAAAAGCAATCCGGCAGCAACAGCCAGCGAATGTAGATGTGTCGATGCAGCACTTCAGCAATTAGAACGCTGCCCTACGTCAGAGCCTCGCCGGGGCGCATTTATTCACTGCGCTGCGACATTACGCTTATCCCTACCACTCCGCTATCTTATAGAAGATTAATATTCCGAATCCAAGAGAGCTGAAGTCAGTCAAGAGCTGTCATCGAAAGCAAGCAGGCGTACCCACCGTAAAGTAAGTTAACCAGGGCCCGAATTTCGGCCAAGTCCAGCCGAGACGCATTTATTCCAGAACTACCTTCAGTACCCGTCCGCTGCTGTTCCTGACCAGACGTGCCTAAGTAAGCAGAAATAAGTAAGGAGTAGAACTCTCAAGAGTAAGGTTTGGCTATTGCAAGGTATCTCTGTGTGATATTAATCATAAATTTCTTTCAGTCCGCTGCTGTCCGCCACTCGCTCCTGTAATCATTTTATTTTCTTCCAGCTGAAGCAAGCTAGCTGTTGGTCTATGCTGTATACACGCGATTCTCCGGTATACAGTGTATACGTAAAGAGCGTAACTTGCAATATTAACCTTAAAGTTTTTTTCTTTCAGTACTCGAGATCCACTGTTGGTTCTATTAACTCATAATCTTACTTTTTCAGTCTATACTACGCTTTAGCCAAACCTGTTATTGGTAAATAGTCTGTTTTAATATTTATATGCTTTTTGGTGTTTGCTTCTGCTAATCCTGGGATCCGTACGTCGTAGCTTGTGCTTTAAAGTAACTGTATTGCTATGTTATTTTATATTGGAATTTTATTCTTTGTTTTCGGAATTTACTTTTATTTTAATTTCTAGTTTCCATGTACATAGCAAATAATATATAATATTTCACTTACTTTACTCTTTTCTCAGGCTCATCTGGGTTCCTTGAATGTATTAAAATTTTATTTATTTACTTGATATTGCCTAAATGGGCTTTATTTAATTTGTATCTTGTGTTGCCTAACTCACTGCATAAATTTTATTTACTGTTAACTGTATACCATGTTGCATATACTTTAGTATGGACAAATAAATAAAAGATCCCTGCCTTATCTTTTCAACTATGCCTTTAATTTATCCTTGAAATAAATTGCAGTTTTTTAACATTCACAAATCGAAACGTTAGTGATCGTTGAGTTTTGTGTACAACTAATATTATCCCTGCAACGCAAGTTGCTCAAATTCATTGATTTGCAAATATGGCGAAGGCGCTGGTATAAATACCTAAAATAGCTGCATCTTCATGTTGTCGTGCTCTTTGCCATATATTCGATTTCACTTCTACCATTGTATGATTACAAACAAACAAAATACCAGTAAATCTCTTTCTCGAGCAAAACGAATTTTAAAAAGCCGTGGGCCTTGAATTGTATTTTATCATTCGAGCTTGTTTACGCAGGGACTTAAAACGAAAATAAAATATTTCTATATCACGGCTGGGTTTTTTGCTTCAGCAATTTATTTCTACATTTTGTCGAGTGCGAGTTATTGTTAATTGCGACTGTTGGTATTCAAATTTAAAATCTTCTTATTGTGTGTATGCCTGAAATACATTGTAAATATAGCAAATAATTAGCCCAGTTTTCATGAATTTCAGCCTGAAATAAGTCGTCAACAAGAGATCTTTGTGGATATATGTAGCGTTTTGTTCATTCATAAAATGAAAAAAATATATATATTTTGAGCATTTTATAAATTTAACGTAATTAACTATGTTGTTAAAAAACATTTTGCTCCCCAGTTGGCTGACGTCATGCAGATATGAAGAGAAAGCTCTATTAAAGAATAATTTAGCATAGCATCAAAAATGCGTAGGCAGTAACATTTACATTATCGACGTCTCTCGGAACATCTGTCTCCGATATCTGCCTCCAAAAAAATATTTGTAGATGCAAATCGGATCCTCAATGTGGCTTGTCCTTGTTTTCATGTCCCGGAGCTTGTAACGTGTAAAGAAACATTGTTACGGGAATCTGTTGACATACTAAAATAATCATTTCGTAAATACTTCGCAATACACCAACAATCGACAGCAGACACTAATACTACTATACGAACTGTAATGACGGCCCTGTACTGCCTATGCCTACCCCACGTTTTAAGTCTTATCTGGAGTTTGTACCTCCGGCCTCGCCAGCTTTAGTTTAACAGTTTTAGCATTGCCACAAAATCAATCACTATTCCAGTCCGCCATCGCATACAAAGGAACAAACATCACGTTTGCTCGCGATCTTCCAGGACGACAATGCAACAAGGACCTGGCTGGCATGAGTAAAGTTGTAATAAGGGAATACTATGTCTCGGTTTACGACGTTTTTACTAGTTATGTTTCAAGAGGCGGAGGAACCGCTTAGAATTGAAGTAACTTTACTTTGTTGCGACGTATAAACGTCTAATGGAAAAGTTATTGCTTCACATCGGAAGTAACTAGCTTTAAACAATGCTTAATCGTCAATTTCGTATTTTACAAAGTTGTAATTAAGAAAGTCCTAAAGAATTGTTAAGATGTGAATATAAATCTAATCTAATTAAACACTCCGTATGACGCACAGGGTGCGTTCATCATTTGATTCTATTTAGTTTTTATCAACAAAACGAGTGACGAAATGTCTAGAAAAGTCTTTAGCAAAATTTCCGCATTAAATTGCTTAAAACTACCCTTAAACGTTCAAGCTTTCACGCGACCCCACTAACACATTTTCCGTTGAAATCCTTACTGCGTAAGTATTTAAAAAAAGTACATTAATCATCCTGCAAAATCCCGTCATTATTTTAAAGAATGCAAGGGAATATAGTTCCCTTTCAGATAGACTGAATATTTTACAGTTCATTTAGCTTATTCCTTTCGTTTCTTTAATGGGAAAAGTTCTGTGACGTTAATCAAGTAGTCTGGTTTTCAATGGTTTCTCGGTTTGAATTTTAAATTGCGCCTAATTCGGTTCGTAATCTACCACTCGTTTAATGGATGTACGTTTGGATATATTTGTAAGCGAACGCTTTCGCTATAAATGTAAATATTCCATAATTAGAGCAAGAGAGAGAGCTGCTGATATAATTCATAGCAATCAACCAAGACTGCGTATATTCCAAACTATCAGCCAAATTTAAAAACTGTAGTATGGGTGATGATGGCCTTGAAAAAAGAAAGTCGGGATCATTAGAGGTCATTAAAAAGCAATTAAAAAGTAATTAAGCAGAAATGGACGGCGCCTAATGGTAAAACATGATCTAAGAAATTTAACTAACCCTACAAATGAGTAATAATATATCTGTTTACGTTTAACCCCCATCGTAAATGCTTCATAGCACTCCATTGCGTTATTTGTAGTCGAAAAATGTGATAATAATTAATGATACCAGTCTGATAACAATTTTACGTCACCTAATTGGCTTTTTTCCAATTATTTTTTAATTACGCTTTTTAATTGCTTTTTAATGACATCTAATGAGCTCAATTTACTCTTTTCAAGGCCATCATCTGTAACAAGAAATGTATGGAATTTAGAATTCTAAACCTGTAATGGTTTTTTCTCTTCAAGTACCAGTGCCAGTACCAGTACCAGTACTAGTCTAATATTAAAATTTTAGTGCTAATTGGATGCAGTCAACAAATTTAAAAAATGTAGTATGGGTGGTGATGGCCTGGAAAAGAGAAGGTCGGGGGTCATTAAAAAGCAATTAGAAAGTAATTAAGAGGAAGTGAGAGGCACCGTTAAAAAGTAATTGGAAACTCCAATTAGAATAATTGTTTCCCACCATTTTGTCATTTATAGTAAAAAAATGCGGGAATCGATTAAGGATTAGATTAGACTTTTTAATGGCGCCTTCCACGTCCTTGTAATTACTATTTTATTGCTTTTTAATGACTTGTAGTGACTTCAACTTCCTCTTTCCAAGGCCATCATCTGTAACACGAAATTTATGTAATAACTAGCAAAAAATAGAGTAGAACAAACCAAAACATTGATGTAGTCTAGAATCCTAAACCTGTAACGACTTTTTATTTTCAAGTACCAGTACTAGTCTTATATTAAAATTTTAGTGCTAATTGGATACAGTCCACATCCACCGTATCGGTCAAATTGAAAAAATGTAGTATGGGTGGTGATGGCCTTGAAAAGAGAAGGTCGGGATCATTAAGGGTCATTAAAAAGCAATTAAAAAGTAATTAAGAGAAAGTTAAAGGCACCATTAAAAAGTAATTGGAAACCCCAATTAGAATAATTGACCCGCCATTGTGTTATTTATTGTAAAAAAATGCGGGAATCGATTAACGATTAGAGTCTGATAACAATGTGACGTCATAATTACGTCATCTAATTGGGGTTTTCCAATGACTTTTTAAAGGCGCATTTCACGTTCTTTTATTTACTTTTTAATTGCTTTTTAATGACTTGTAGTGACTTCAACTTCCTCTTTCCAAGGCCATCATCTGTAACTCGAAATTTATGTAATAACTAGCAAAAAATAAAGTGGAACAAACCAATACATTGATGTAGTTTAAAAACCGAAATCTGTAATGATTTTTTATCTTCAAGTACCAGTACTAGCCTAATATTGAAATTTTAGTGCTAATTGGATACAGTCCACATCCACCGTATCGGTCAAATTTAAAAAAAAATGTGGTATTGGTGGCGATGGCCTTGAGAAAACTTGAGAAAAGAAGGTCATTAATGGTCATTAAAAAGCAATTATAAAGTAATTAAGAGGAAATGAAAGGCACCATTAAGAAGTAATTGGAAAACCCAATTAGATTAATTAGTTCCCGCCATTGTGTTATTTATAGTAAAAAATGCTGGAATCAATTAAGGATTAGGGTCTAATAACAATGTGACATCATCATTACGTCATCTAATTGAGTGTTTTCAATGACTTTTTAATGACGCCTTCCACTCCCTCCTAATTGCTTTTTAATGGATTTTTAATGACATCTAATGACCTCATCTTCCCCTTTTCAAGACTATCATCTGTAAAAAGAAATTTGTGTAAAAGGATGACAATTACTGGCAAAAAATAGAGCAAAGTAAAACATTGATGTAGTTTAGAACCCTAAACCTGTAATGATTTCTATTTCCACTTGCCAGTACTAGTCTAATATTAAAATTTTGGTGCTAATTGGATACACATCCACACTACCGCATCGGTCAAATTTAAAAAATGTAGAATGGGTGGAGATGGCCTCGAAAAGAGAAAGTCGGGATCATTAGAGGTCATTAAAAGCAATTAAAAAGTAATTAAGCTGAAGTGGAAGGTGCCATTAAAAATTAATTGGAAAAATCCAATTAGATGAAGTAGTAATTATGTCACGTTGTTATCAGACCATAATCATTTATTGATTCCCGCAATTTCAGACCATAAATAACACAGAGACTTTTTAATAGCACCTTCCACTTCCTCTTAATTACTTTTTAATGGGTGGTGATGGCCTTGAAAAGTTAAGGTCGTGGCCATTAATGGTCATTAAGAAGCAATTAAAAAGTAATTAAGTGGAAGGCGCCATTAAAAAGTGATTGGAGTAACCCAATTAGATAACCTAATGATGGCCATCACCACCCATGTAAAAAATGTCTCTTAAAGTAAAGCTTAATTTATTGGCTTTGTTTCGTTTTCGATGGACTACTCTGTGTGAGCAGCGAGTTTTGGGTATTTTTGGCTAATATAAGACAGACATTTTTCTTTCAAATTTAATTATGTGGAAAAGCACATTACCAGCAGGCCTCGATCAACAAAAATAAACCCGAGAACCACTTAATTGTGTTTGAGTAAAGACTTTCCGCAAATTGCGTCATAGATATTTTAACAACGCACTTTTGTAGTATATTCAGTTTCGCGTCCCTTTCATGTATTTATACTTCATCCAGTCAGCAAATATTTATTCTCCTGTAAGGAAATTTGTATCGGCGCAACTTTTTATCCCGGATTCATTCGTTAAATAAAATAAAACGCTCGAATGAAAGTTCGCCCCGAATCGTTTGAGAAAAAACTCGCATACATAATTTATCGGTTTACAGTACACTAAATACTTTTCAACAAATTAAGATTGAGATTAACAAGTGCGACGATGTCACCAAACAGTTTGGTGGTCACTGATTAATTATTATTCAGTGACCACCAAACTGTTTGTGGCTCGGTGTCGAAAAAGTCGATCGAGATTCAAATATGTTTTGTTTGAAGCAAAATTAATTTGCAATATCAATAGTCACAATTGTCATGTTTTTTTCTATAATAAACTTTCTCTTTCTAAATCATTTTCTATATTCTATTGTAGATTTGAATTTTTTTATGGCAAGTAAAGCCCGTAAAGACCTAGGAAGAGCAGGAATCAGATAAGCAGAACTGGGTAATGAATTCCATAACTCTGTTGCTCGGGATAAAATGACATTCGACAGGTTTAGAAGACATAGAAGGAGTAGAGCATTAACATCAGTAAGACTGATCGCTAATGGAACAGAGAATCAGATTGAATAGAAATATACTTGAGGTCACGTAAAGAAAAGAACAATGTCGCGAATAATACACATATATGTATTCCTTTTAGAAACCGTTATTCTGCTCCTTTAAATATATATTTCGCTGCCGTTCCACCTTCTTAGCATTCCGGCTTTGTGTGTTCAGTGATTTGGGATTGATGTCACGTGGGAATGTCATACGAACTGAAACAAGACGTGGCCATTAGTGGTAGACGTCTCTATATAATCCTTGGATAATACATTACCGTGATATTCCGGCACTATAGATAGAGTCAAGAAAACGTTTTGCCAGTTATAAACGTAGCTTAGATTTCGGAATAAGAGTTCGGTAAATATTTCCATAAATCGTTAGGAGTAGATATTATTTGATTGCCAAATTTTGGGACAACAAGTCTAAGATTTAATATATTGAATTAGTTAGTCATTAACTGCAAAGTATCAAGAATCTTCTCCAATATGATGGACGCTGGTTACATATTTTTGGGCTCGATTTTGCATTTGTTCAGTGCTGTGAGAAGAATTCGATGGGATAAAGATCTGCCAATCTTGTAGGCTATTCTGCAGCAATACACGATTGGCTTAACTAAATACATGTGGACTATTGTATAAAAATGTGTAATATTGTATAATAAAAGCTTAGAGCTTTTCTGTGGCAAACTTATTTTTAATTTATCTTCTTAAAGTTCCTCAAAGCAGGAAAGCTCCCAACTACTTAGGGGAGTCTGCACATTAAAAGCCCTGCCGTGGTACGTTCAACTTTAGAATTTCAATCTAATTATGCACTTTCAAATAGAACAACATTCGAGAGAGAAATTAGTTTTAAATTTAATTTCAGAGACAAAAGCCCGTCGACTGCCTGAGTGCGTTTCATATTTCAAATGCAGTTCAACCAACACGCGTTTATCACAGCGCTATTGGTTGTCATCAAATTAGGGTTGGTGCATTTTTCCGGACTGCTACATACAGGGATTGGATTTGTTTATTTAAAAAAAAAAAATCTCGATAATTTTTTTGGACTCTTTCAACCATTAATTAAATAAATTTTGTTGCAGTCAATGATTAGTAATTATTGAAATTATCAGGGTCTCTTACTCTTTTTAGAATAAATATTTTACTTCTTTAAGAATAAATATATTTAACTTTTGTTCCCTTGGGTTTCTCACCCCTTTAGAATAAATAATTAACTACTGCTCACTCCTTTTAGAATAAATAATTAACTTCTGCTCCATTGGGTTTCTCATTCCTTTTAGAATAAATTTATTTAATTTCTGTACTCCTGAGTTTCTCACTCCTTTTAGAATATTCAACCTCTGCTCTCTTCGGTTTCTTAATTCTTTTATAATAAATGTTAAACGTCTGCTCTCTTGGGTTTCTCACTTCCTTTGGAATAAATAATCAACTTCTGCTCCCATAGGCCTTTCACTTTTAGAATAAATATGTTTCTACTGCTCTTAGTTTTCACTCCTTTTAAAATAAAATTATATGTGATTTATATTCCCTTAGGTTTCTCCTTTCTTTTAAAATAAATAATTAAGTTCTGTTCCTTTGAGTTTCTCACTCCCTTTAGAATAAATATATTTAACTTCCACCCTCTTCGGTTTCTCACTCTCTTTAGAATAAATAATTAACTTATACTCCCTTAGGTTTCTCACTCCTTTCAGAATAAATATTTTACTTCTGCTCTCTTGAAATTTTTACTACTTCTAGAATAAATATATTGTTCCCTTGGGTTTCTCACTCCTTTAGAATAAATAATTAACCACTGCTCCCTTGGGTTTCTCAGTCCTTTTAGAATAAATTTATTTAATTTCTGTACTCTAGAGTTTCTCACTCCTTTTAGAATAAATAATTAACTTCTGCTCTCTTGAGTTTCTCACTTCCATTCCTGTAAAATAAATATTCAACCTCTGCTCTTTTCGGTTTCTTAATTCTTTTATAATAAATATTTAACTTCTGCTCTCTTGGGTTTCTCACTTCCTTTACAATAAATAATCAACTTCTGCTCTCATAGGCCTCTCACTTTTAGAATAAATATTATGCTACTGCTCTTAGTTTTCACTCCTTTTAAAATAAAAATATATATGATTTCTATTCCCTTAGGTTTCTCCCTCCTTTTAAAATAAATAATTAGGTTCTGTTCCTTTGGGTTTCTCACTCTCTTTAGGATAAATATATTTAACTTTCACCCTCTTCGGTTTCTCGCTCTCTTTAGAATAAATAATTAACTTCTACTAACTTAGGTTTCTCATTTCCTTCAGAATAAATATTTTAATTCTGTTCTCTTGAAATGTTTACTCCTTTTAGAATAAATATATTGTTCCCTTGGGTTTATCACTCCTTTAGAATAAATAATTAACTACTGCTCCCTTGGGTTTCTCATTCCTTTTAGAATAAATGTATTTAATTTCTGTACTCTAGAGTTTCTCACTCCTTTTAGAATAAATAATTAATTTCTGCTCTCTTGAGTTTCTCAGTTCCATTCCTGTAAAATAAATATTCAACCTCTGCTCTTTTCGGTTTCTTAATTCTTTTATAATAAATATTTAACGTCTGCTCTCTTGGGTTTCTCACTCCTTTAGAATAAATAATTAACTTCTACTAACTTAGGTTTCTCATTTCCTTCAGAATAAATATTTTACTTCTGTTCTCTTGAGATGTTTACTCCTTTTAGAATAAATATATTGTTCCCTTGGGTTTCTCACTCCTTTAGAATAAATAATTAACTACTGCTCCCTTGGGTTTCTCATTCCTTTTAGAATAAATGTATTTAATTTCTGTACTCTAGAGTTTCTCACTCCTTTTAGAATAAATAATTAATTTCTGCTCTCTTGAGTTTCTCAGTTCCATTCCTGTAAAATAAATATTCAACCTCTGCTCTTTTCGGTTTCTTAATTCTTTTATAATAAATATTTAACGTCTGCTCTCTTGGGTTTCTCACTCCTTTAGAATAAATAATTAACTTCTACTAACTTAGGTTTCTCATTTCCTTCAGAATAAATATTTTACTTCTGTTCTCTTGAAATGTTTACTCCTTTTAGAATAAATATATTGTTCCCTTGGGTTTCTCACTCCTTTAGAATAAATAATTAACTACTGCTCCCTTGGGTTTCTCATTCCTTTTAGAATAAATGTATTCAATTTCTGTACTCTAGAGTTTCGCACTCCTTTTAGAATAAATAATTAACTTTTGCTCTCTTGAGTTTCTCAGTTCCATTCCTGTAAAATAAATATTCAACCTCTGCTCTTTTCGGTTTCTTAAATCTTTTATAATAAATATTTAACTTCTGCTCTCTTGGGTTTCTCACTTCCTTTAGAATAAATAATCAACTTCTGCTCCCATAGGCCTCTCACTTTTAGAATAAATATTTTGCTACTGCTCTTAGTTTTCACTCCTTTTAAAATAAAATTATATGTGATTTCTATTCCCTTAGGTTTCTCCCTCCTTTTAAAATAAATAATTAGGTTCTGTTAGATTGGGTTTCTCACTCCCTTTAGGATAAATATATTTAACTTCCACCCTCTTCGGTTTCTCACTCTCTTTAGAATAAATAATTAACTTCTACTCCCTTAGGTTTCTCACTCCTTTCAGAATAAGTATTTTATTTCTGCTCTCTTGAAATTTTTACTCCTTTTAGAATAAATATATTGTTGTAAACTTGGCTTGGTGTCCACTTCTGTTGATTTATATTCTTTATCAGCAAGCAAACCGTGAGGTTTTATTGCGCCATTACCGCTTGAAGAATGCCATTTTATAAGCACAAATTGCTGTTATCAAATCGTACATTTTCAGGATACAATTTCTCAAATGGTTATTTCCTAGGATGGCACTTAGCTGGGGCCGGTCAGCCAGATAAAAGCTCGACATTCAGATCTTACGCAATTATGTGTTCCTCCTTATCAAATCCACAAACGGTTCGGTCTGTTCGTTTACCAGAGAACTTGAGTAGTTGTGGAGATACACACACCGCAAGGATAAGGGATAAAATGCTTTACAGTAATTCTGTTTCGATATTGGAATAGATTTTTTGTTGTGGCCTTTCAGGGCTAATGGAAAACTTACAAGCCTGGCAGGAAAACTTCACCGAGGGTCATCTCTCTTATAACCAACTTTCGACCTCAATTCTCCTTTTGAAGAGAGTGAAAGGAGTGAAGTTTCTTTTGCAGAATGAAAATATTATATACACACTCTTTCTAGTATTTTTTAAATTGAATTATATGTTGACTGATTATGTCTATACCAAATATATTTAGATTCGCCCAATTTAATTTTAAATATTTACTTTACAAATGGATAATAGAACTGCCAAAATAGAACTGTCATTTCTTTTTTATCCTTGACAACTGTCAAATTTAAAAATTGAAAAGTGTGTCTTTCGTAATTATGAAAACAATGTGATTTTTCATAAAAGAAGAGATATAAAGTATTTTAAATTTTTCTGTTTTTATCATTGAAATTAAAATAACGTTTTCACTTTTGACAGCTGTCAAATTTTCTGTCAACTGAACAAATATGCCATTTAATAATTATTTCCACAAATGACATTAGTACTTAAAAAGGCATTTTTCTGTAGGTTTTGGAGGCACTGAATACGAAATTAATTTCATAAAATTATTATGTTTGTTGGTAGCTGTCAAATTTAAAACTATGCAAGTTTGTCTTCCATAATTTTATAAACAATGTAAATTTCCATAGAAGGGAATTCAAGTGTTTTTTTTAAATTTGCTAGTTCCATAATTGATATTAAAACACAGTGTTTACTTTTGACAGCTGTCAAAATTTCTGGCAACTTAATGAAAATGCCATTTAATAATTACTTCAACAAATTAAAGTACCAAGCACACTTTTCTCTATAGGCTATGGAGGAACTGAATACGAAATTGTTGTAAAAAAATATTATATTTGTTGGTAACTGTCAAAACTGCTGTCAAATTTAAAAAATGCAAGTGTGCCTTTCGTAATTTTGAAAATAACGTGAATTCCCATAAAAGAAGTGCTAGTAAGTGTTTTGAAATTTACTAGTTCCATAATAAATGATAAAAAAAATTTCATTTTTGGCAACTGTCAAAATTTTTCAACTTAATGAAAATGACATTTTATAATTATTTAAACAAATAAACGTACTTAACAAACATTTTTTTATAAGTTTTGGAGGCACTGAATACAAAATTGATGTCAAAAAAATATTATGTTGGTTGACAGATGTCAAAATTGCTGTCAAATTTAATAATTTGTAAGTATATCTTTCGTAATTTTGAAACTAATGTTGATTTCCATAGAAGAACACACAAAATGTTTTAAAACTTTCTAGTTCAGTAATTGATATTAAAATAAAGTTGTAACCTTTGACAGCTGTCAAAATTTCTGTCAACTCAATAAAAATGCCATTTTTCTATTATTTCAAGAAGTTAAAGTACTTAACAAACATTTTCCTATAGGTTTTGGAAGCACTGAATACGAAATTAATACGAAAAAGATATACTTGCATATTTTTAAATTTAACAGCAATTTTGACAGCTAGCAAAACATATTATTTTGACATCAATTTCGTATTCAGTACCTGCAAAATATATAGGAAATTGTCTGCTCGGTACTTCAATTCGGTGAAATAATTATTAAATTGCATTTTGACAGAAATGTTGACAGCTGTCAAATGTCAAAAATGTATTTTAATATCAATTATGGAACTAGCACATTAAAAAAAACACTTAAATACTTTTTTAATAGACATTGACATTGTTTCAAAAATTAAGGAAGGTAAACTTGCACACTTTTAAATTTGACAGCAATTTTGACAGTTACCAACAAATATAATATTTTTTTGAAACTAATTTCGTACTCAATACCTCCGGAACCTATAGAAAAATGTCTGCTTATTACTTTCATTTGTTCAAATAATTATTAGATGACATTTTCATTAAGTGCAAATTTGACAGCTGTCAAAAGTGAAAACGTTATTTTAATTTTAATCATAGAAGTAGAAAGATTCACATTTAAAACACTTGATCTACTCTTATAAGGTTATATATTAATTAATGAACTGCTTTTGAACAATTAATAGTATCTATAATCAAATGGCGTGAGTTATATTCGTAAAAAGTCATGTGCGTGACTTATTGTTTACACCAATCTCCTTCAACTTCATGCCTAGCCTGTCCAATAGAAATTCTTTTCCGATACGGTGATATAGAATGGTCTATTATTATCGAGGGGAGGAAAGTGATTTGACATTTGAATAGTTTTGACGTTTAATTAAGTTAAGAAATAATTGTGCCAAAAATGATGAAATCGGACTTGCAAACGTTAGTATTTATTGTTATAATCGTAGGTAAAGTATAGTATTCAACTCGTGGTAATGGTAAATAACTCACTTGATGAATTCCAGCGCGAGCCGAAGCCAGCACTTAATGAATTACAACACTCGCCTTCGGCTCGTGCTGCAATCTTCATCTGCGTGAGTTATTTACTACATTACCACTCGCCAAATAATATACTATTATATCTTTTTTTCCATAAAAACTCACATTGTTTTTAAAATTACAAAAAAATTTTAAATTTGGCATTGATTTTGGCAGCTGTCAAGAATTAAAAAAAAAAAATAAAAATTTTATTTTGGCAGATCTACGAGTATTATCTACTTTGAAAGTAGATATTTAAAACTAAATTGAGCGAATCTTTATATATTTGTGACCTGTAGACTGATTTTAATAAAACATATTTTTTAATGAAATATGAATTTTGGATCTAAATTTGTCTTTCTTCATAAAGACACTAACAAACATACGAAGAGGTATGGAGTGTCAAACTTTCAAAATAGAAAAATTGCTGACAAAATAAAGATAAAAATCTGGAGCAGGCAGGGCCACGGGTAGAGGAATAAACCAATCGAAATTTCCCCTAGGAATATGCATAGAGTGATAGATATATTGTTGTTTTGCGAAGTTTCCCCCCTCTCACGTCTCCAACCCCAAAGGTTATTAAATCCAGAAAGAGGAATAAGACGTAATCAATTCACTTTTATGAGACTGGTATCGTTGCTGCTTTAATAAAATACAATGGGAAACGAGGAATCTTCCGCCAAATAACATGGGCCTAATAATAAATGATCACGCGACTCTTCATTAATGAAGATGGTCTTAGCTGGGGCTTAAAACACGCATCAAAAATTGATGAGGTAGATAATAGTACTAAAACGGTAAGGTTATTTATTTGCTTATATTGAAAGAGAGGTTTCTCTTAAACATATGGTAAGGTTTTGATAAAATTTTCAAATACGTACAAACTATATTATTGTGACAGATTTTTCAGTATAAAAATTATAAATAATTCATTTCCACGCCCTAGAAATTGCAACAAAGCAGCCACGGGCACGTGTTTCGAAATTACTGCTTCTCATCAGCTCAGCGTAGAAAGAACAGGATCTGGGTCAGGACTTATACTTGCGTCTACAGCTCTATAATTATCCCCAGATGTTGCCAACTTTGTTGACGAAACACGCGTCAGTATTTTGGTGCTAACGCAACTCCGGTACTCAAAATTTTTAATCACACTTCTAGAGTATGAAACTAGATAATTGTAACAATTATTCTAATTTATTATTCATTTGTGGGAAACTTTTTGGATATTAATTTTTTTGGTACATTACCAACTATGTATGTGTGTCGATAAGTCACATCAGGCATCCAAACTCCGCGACATATCTCTCAGGTTCTTCCAAATATCCCGAAAATTTTTCTCGAAAACGACTCCAAAAGTTCGTTAAACTTTGTAAACCGCAGGCGAGCCGGGACCGATCTACGCGCGTCAAAAATCTGGAGTGCACTGAACAGGCGCCGGAATTGCCGGGACGTCCTCATTGCTAGCCAAAGCGTCTCTTCCACCCTCGATTGCAAGGGGCGGCGTATGGAAACTTTTTTATCTAATTGTGGCTTTTTATTCTACCAGGCAAGTGCTTCGCGTCGTTGTTGAACGCGTGAAGGAGAAAAAATTGGGCCGTTCGCAGTTTGACGTGCGAAATATCAGCGGCTTATCTCGTAATGGCTATTTTTTGCTGCTGATATGTGGTTTGTCTCAGGAGAGGCAACAATGATTAAGCAGGCGTTTCGAGGCCTTTATACGTGTGTTTAATAATAATAATATTATTTTGCCTTTATTATGACCAAAAGGCGAAGTCTATATTATGTTAAAAAAACCTAAAAAAAATTAATAAATATCTATTTAGGAAAATAAAGGGAAAAGCAAGGATTCTACTGTAAATTTTTCTATAATTTAATTCAAAAATATTTTTTTCGCTTCTGTGAAATAGGGCAGTACAAAATTATAATGAAAAATTATTAATAGATAGATTTATGTTGTGATAATTAAATTAAGAAGACATTTTTATATAATAATAATTTGTGTACAAAAGGATTAAAGTTTCTACGCACTTTAATTTCGAAAGTTGCGCTTTTCTGCATTGGTGCGAAAGTAGTATATTATTCGACAAGTGGTAATATACTAAATAACTCACGCCGATGAATTTTGCACCGCGAGCCGAAGGCGAGTGCTGTAATTCATCAAGTGAGATAGTATTACCACGAGTTGAATACTATACTTTATCTACGATTATAACAATAAATACTAACCTTTGCAAGTTCGATTTCATCATTTTTGGCACTATTACTTAACCTAATTAAACGTCAAAACTATTCAAATGTCAAATTACTTTCCTCCCCTCAATAATAATGGACCATTCTCTTTCACTGTATCGGAAAAGAATTTCTATTGGACAGGCTAGGCAAGAAGTTGAAGGAGATTGGTGTAAACAATAAGTCACGCACGTGACTTTTACAAATATAACTCACGCCATTTGATTATGGATACTATTAATTGTTCAAAAGCAGTTCGTTAATTAATATGTAACCTTATAAGAGCAGATAAAGTGCTTTAAATGTGAATCTTCCTACTTCTATAATTAAAATATAACGTTCTCGCTTTTGACAGCTGTCAAATTTGCACTTAATGAAAATGTCATCTAATAATTATTTGAACAAATGAAAGTACTAAGCAGACATTTTTCTATAGGTTTCGGAGGTATTGAGTACGAAATTAGTTTCAAGAAAATATCATATTTGTTGGTAACTGTCAAAATTGCTGTCAAATTTAAAAATGTGCGAGTTTATCTTCCTTAATTTTGGAAAGAATGTGAATGTCTATTGAAGGATTTAAGTGTTTTTTTTTAAATTTGCTAGTTCCATAATTGATATTAAAAAACATTTTTTATTGGACAGGCTATAGGCATGAAGTTAAAGGAGATTGGTGCAAACAAAGATTCACCGGTGACTTTTCACGACTATAACTCAACGCTATTTGTTTATGAATACCATTAATTGTTCAAAACCAGTTGATTAATTAATATATAATCTAATAAAATTTTCCCGCACTAGTGCGGAAAAGTCATTATATTTTTATTTGCGTTTTCGTTCAAGATATTACGTTTCAAAAACGTGTTGGATAATATGCCAAAGTTTTTCTTTTATATTTTCAAATTTTATACAAATTTAGTGGAATTAAAGCTATATATTTATTTACTGTTACTAGCTATTTACACTAATTCTTTTGAAGTGGCCTCTATAACTTTAAAAATCCAACAATGTAGCCATCACTGTCTGATTTTGGCGTTTCTGTCACATAAAAAAGGGTGCCGCGCACGTGACGTAACAACGAACCTCAAAAATACGCATTTTCTAAAATTTTCGAATATTACGTCAATTTCATTTAAATTTCTGCTTGGTTCTTCTACTATCAACTGAAATCTTGTTCAGTGCATTATTAATAAAGTTTTAATTACCTTAATCTAATAAAACGAGACGCCTTGTGTTGGTTAGAATTCTAACCTATAATTAGCAGTTAATAATCTATGATATTGAAACTTTATGAATCTACATTCTGAGACCTGAGGGAATTTTTATAATGGATCCAAGCTAAAACTATAAAAATTTCAATTAAAATTTAAAATAAATTCTCAAAAACTAAACATTTTAAGGTTATGTCAGTGATGTCAGTCATATGATGCACATGATCAATTAAGAAACATCAAATTAAACAGTAGCAGCTCCTTAAAGTAAAACGTATTCATCACGCCCGTAAAAAATGTTCTTTCCGCACTTGTTAGGAAAATAACTATATCAAGAGTCTAATTTCTGTGGTGTGTTTATGATCTTACAAAATTGCAGTCAATATGGTTACAAAAAAGCAAATTATTATTGCAATTATTGCAAACCACATGATCACAGAATTAGGCAACCATATATACACTTAACGGTGTGTAAAAGGCGAGATGTATACCTGGTTGCCTATTTCTGGATGCGTGATTCACTATCACTTATGCCAGCTCTGTACATGTGTTTACAGGTATACAGGGCGGTCTATAAATTTACAACTTGTTTGTGTTATTTTACTTCCTGCTTCGGCGTCTCGCAAGAATTTTAATAGAATCAATTTAATAGGGGTTCTATCCTTGCAACTAGTCATGAGAATGGGGAAGACTGCGAAGATGAAATTTATATTTATTTGTTTCGCGGTTTCCCTTAACAATAAATGTTCAAAAGTATCGAAAACCAAATAAACACGGACGAGAAATCTAGGCAGAGATACAATTCGAATATTGCCTATATCTTCTAGGTGGAATTAATAACAAATTTTATTTTACTTACAGCATAACAAGAAAAGTAACTACGACCTTACCATTAAAAGTTATTATTATTATTTTTATTTATCATATAAACGTAAGGCGTACTCAGAAGTTTGTCTCGCTTAATTAAAAAATATTCTATATCCAATGTGAATTTTAATTTTCGTTCGCGTTAAAAGCGTAAAACAAAGTTACTTCTTCCGAGGCCAGTGGCGGCTCGTCAGGGGTGGCAGAGTAGGCAGTGCCCACCCAGCCCATAGCCCACCCAAGTGTCCAACCGTAATAGTTTTCTTATAATTTTATTTGGCATATTTTTTTTATAAAGAAAATATTGCTAGTAAATAGAAAATTATATAGAATTTTTATAGCGTGATTAGATCGACCTTGTCCAGCTATGACAATTCTTATTAATCAACATTCAAATTCGGCCAACAGAAAATTTTGTGTAACGTGATTCTTAAGTGTTTACGATTCGAAATTTAATGCCTTTTTAGTGGGTTATCGAAAACTATACAGAATAAATAGGTTTTTACGCTATTTGCAAAATTTGGCATACCAATATTAGTGCAATTAATTGCCGACGTGTGACCTAATAAATTTTCCGCTAACTCATCAAAAGAGGTTAATTAATGTCGCTATGCTGAGTTTTTATTATTAGTGAGATTATTTGATGTACTGTCATATCGGCTAGCTTATTTAAAATTATATTCAATACTTTCGATACTATTGTCCTAATTAGCTATGGTAAATTTTGCACTACTAAACTAAAACGTTTTTAAATTGTCTATAGTTTTGTAATAAGAGACGCGCAACAAGCAGGAAAGCACTATATATTTATTGTTGGTCGCAGGCAACACTCAATATACAAGTTTGTTTTACTGGTTGCCTATATGGAGATGCGTATTAATTTCCAACCGCTAGCAACACCTGATATTGTGACGTGTTTTACTGGTTGCCTATTTAAACTCTTAGGTAACAATATAGAAGTTGGAATGTTGGTATTTAAAAATATATTTGATTTATTTAATACTATTCTCCTAATTAGCTATGATAAATTTTGCATTACTAATGAACGTTTTTAAATTGTTTAAAATTGCGTATTAACAGGTGTGTAACAAGCAGGGAAACGAGGTATTGTACACGTCTATTTCAGTTTACAAGCAACACTCAATATTAAGGTATGTTTTACTGGTTGCCTATATAGAAGTGCGTGTATTTAAATTTATTTCAATTGACAACAGATTCCCAAATATTGGGCGCCTTAAATTAAATAAAAAAATTGAGTTGATGTGGGGTATGTTTCATGAAAATGGGTGTCTACAATGAAACCCTACAGAGTGAACACTTTAAATCGACAACATTGGGAAATCATATCGAATTATGTTAGTTTTTAAATTACTTTAAATTTGAACTAATTTGTTAAACTTGAAATAACGAACCAATATTAAATAATTTTTCCACGTCATTTCCATGAAACCATCCCTTCTGTAATGACTTGTGAGTGTTTCTCAGGTAACATCGATGGTACACTTCATTTAACGATAATAATAATTAATTATCAATCACAATTTAAATGAAATAAAATGGTGAATATTCATCCTAGATCTTGTTTAATATTACGAATGTTTAATTTTCGGTAGGGTAGAAAAGTCACGTTTGAAATATTTACTACCTAATCCCTACGAAATACTCTTTCGTCTAATCTGATACTAATTAATTCGGTACGTTAAGTTTTAAGTGAAACGTACCAAAAAATAAAAAATATATAGTAATCTATTTATTTTGTTTATCACATGTAAACATCACATTGACAACTTAAACAGCTTAAAAAACAAAACGTTTATAATATCACTAAAGTACTACCTCCTGCGATTGTACATTGACTACAGGTTGCCTCAACAAATTCGTTCTTGGCTTCCGTAAATCATCGGATTTACTATATTTCTTATGAGTATTCCACGCAAGAAGTAGTTGGTCTTCAGTTGCTCCACTATTACGGTCCACTAACAAGTTTTTTTGAGCTAACATCATTATGAGCCGTCCACTAAAAGTTTCTGAGGTTTTCGAGGAGTCGCTAGATCTGTTGTTCAGTGAGCCGTTGTCTACCAGGGGCTTCGTTGTGTTGTAGCAGGATTTTTTGCCATCACTGTCACTGTCTTCTCCTTAAGGGTTATGCAGATTCATTCGGAATAATACTCCATTGACCATTGCTACCAATAATTGTTTATTTGCAATGGCAACGAGTGTTTTTCTATCAGGAGGAAAATCCTTCTTGCTCTTGGTAAGTATAGGTAGTTCCAGTTCCAACATCATATTGATATAGCCTAGAGAGCTCTAAAATTAAGAAAATAAGTGGTGAATCATAATCTCAATTAGGACGAGTGGACAAGTAATTTCGGCTCTTTTGTAAACCTCGGCAAGGCGCCTTATAATAAGTTTGAGGTTTGTGTTCATGTAGGCAAATTGTAGGGTTGACGCCGTTTTATTTCGATGTTATTGCCGTGTTCATCTACAATTACAGTTTTTTCCACCTGTACATTTTCAAAAAAAACTTTGTTATGCTATATGGGTAGGCAGGGTAGGTATATGGTATATATTCACTTCAAATGAAAATATTTTGTTTATAGGTTATGTCGATTTTTAAATTCTCGTGTATCAAAACTTATTTCCATTTTCCTGCCGGTGCTGGCAACGCGTTGCTGGCTTCACATCAGTTCTTGAGCGCCATCTAGTGCCTACTAGTTAAAGTGGATATGTAAAGTTGAGACCTTTTCGGAAACTTACTCGGTTGTTTGATGTCACGTGACAGTTATTTGTTGTAATCTAGTTAACTCGAGTAAGTTTCCGAAAATGCCTGTAGTTAACTCGTACGGTTACGGTAGTAAATCGGGTTGAGAATTTTCATGTTTACGAACACGGGTTGGTTGGTTTTTAGTTTTATTTTCATTCCATTCCTTTGCGTTTGCTATTCATAATAAAGAAGTATGGATGAACCTGGTAATTAATTTGATGACAGTGATGATCCTGTCTGTATTGAGAGGTAATTTATTGTTATAAAACAGCCAAATAAGTTGATTTTGTAGGTTAAGTGAACATGCTTTTTGTTCAACTTTTAAATTGCTTTTAATTTTTAGATACCTATAATATAGATGTTTAAAACATTTGGGAAATTTATTACACTTGTTCCAATGTCCACTAAAACGAAAACGCTCTACGAACGAACAAAAAATGCCTTTACACGCCAGGAAATCAGGAAGTAAAGTTAGACTGGATCTAATTATAGCGTCCCCAAATTTCGACACAGAAATAATTGCTCACGAGGTGAATGAGTACATAAATTCTTCCAGAAAAGATTAACATGCTTTTTCTAAAGCGAATTAGTGGACAAGGTACTTCTCCAGTCTTATCAGAGCAGTTGAGGAAGCTAATAAATACGCAGTGGATACTTATAATGTCAGCGAAATACATTGAACGGCTTTAAAAGGTTAAATAATAGTTGTTACATCTCAATAGCATAGTCTCACAGTGACTGTTGTAGGAATTTTTCAATTTCGTCCTAATTTTCCTTGTATGGAAAAAGGGTTAAAGCAACAAGTCACTGTTTGGTTCAAACAAAGCAACGATAGGTAAAAGAATTCTACAGAGACAGAACATTATAAGCTAGAAGTGCAATGAACCGTGGACTGAGTGCATGTGTATGAACATAATACTACCCTGGGTAACGTAAGTAATACATGGTAAAGGAATTATGTAAGTTATTATACCGGTAGGAATTCTAAGTCATTGTTCTTAAAACAAACGCCGTTTTATTTCGAAGTTATTGCCGTGTTCATATACAATTACAGTTTTTTCCACCTATACATTTTCAAAAAAAACAGATATGTTATATGGGTAGACACTTCAAATGAAAATCTATTGTTCATAGGTTATGTTGATTTTTAAATTTTCGTGTATCAAAACTTCTTTCCATTTTTCTGCCGGTGCTGGCAACGCGTTGCTGACTTCACACACCAGTTCTTGAGCGCCATCTAGTGCCTACTAGTTTAAGTCGATATGTAAAGTTGAGACCTTTTCGGAAACTTCCTCGGTTGTTTGATGTCACGTGACAGTTATTTGTTGTAATCTAGTTAACTCGAGTAAATTTCCGAAAATGCCTATAGTTAACTCGAGTAGTAAATCGGGTTGAGAATTTTCATGTTTACGAACACGGGTTGATTTGATAGCATTTTCGGAAACTTACTCGAGTTAACTAGATTACATCAATGTTCGTTTACTAACCTAGTCAAATCCACGGTCTATCAAATCAAATCTACCCGTGTTCGTAAACACGAAAATACTCAACCCGATTTGCTACTCGAGTTAACTATTAACCCTATCTGTAACCCAGAGTAAGTTTCCGAAATGGTCTTAGGTTAGTAAACGAACGTTATTTGATATGATCTAGTACGAGTAAGTTTCCGAAAATGCCTGTAGCGTTTGAGCTACCTGCTAACTTCTCGTTGGTTGGTTTTTAGTTTCATTTTCATTCCATTCCTTTGCGTTTGCTATTCATAAAGAAGTATGGATGAACTTGGTAATGAATTTGATGACAGTGATGATCCTGTCTGTATTGAGAGAGGTAATTTATTGTTATAAAACAGCCAAATATGTTGATTTTGTAGGTTAAGTGAACATGCTTTTTGTTCAACTTTTAAATTGCTTTTAATTTTTAGACACCTATAATATAGATGTTTAAAACATTTGGGAAATTTATTACACTTGTTCCAATGTCCACTAAAACGAAAACGCTCTACTAACGAACATATATAAATGCCTTTACACGCCAGGAAATCAGGAAGTAAAGTTAGACGGGCTATAAGTATAGCGTCCCCAAATTTCGACACAAAAGTAATTGCTCACGAGGTGGATGAGGACATAAATTCTTCCAGAAAAGATCAACATGCTTTTTCTAAAGCGAATTAGTGGACAAGGTACTTCTCCAGTCTATCAGAGCAGTTGAGGAAACTAATAAATACGCAGTGGATACTTATAATGTTAGCGAAATACATTCAACGGCTGTAAAAGGTTAAATAATACTTGGTTGTTATATCTCAATAGCATCGTCTCACAATGACTGTTGTAGGGATTTTTCAATTTCGTCCTAATTTTCCTTATATGGAAAAAGGGTTAAAGCAACAAGACACTGTTTGGTTCAAACAAAGCAACTATAGGTAAAAGAATTCTACAGAGACAGAACATTATAAGCTAGAAGTGCAGATGAACCGTGGACTGAGTGCATGTGTATGAACATAATACTACCCTGAGTAACGTGAGTAATACATGGTAAAGGAATTATATAAGTTATTATACCGGTAGGAATTCTAAGTCATTGTTCTTAAACAAACGCCGTTTTATTTCGAAGTTATTGCCGTGTTCATCTACAATTACAGTTTTTTCCACCTATACATTTCCAAAAAAAACAGTTATGTTATGCTATATGGGTGTAGACGGGGTAGGTATCTATTCACTTCAAATGAAAATCATTATTTATAGGTTATGTTGATTTTTAAATTTTCGTGTATCAAAACTTATTTCCATTTTCCTGCCGGTGCTGGCAACGCGTTGCTGCCTTCACACCACTTCTTGAGCGCCATCTAGTGCCTACTAGTTAAAGTCGATATGTAAAGTTGAGACCTTTTCGGAAACTTACTCGGTTGTTTGATGTCACGTGACAGTTATTTGTTGTAATCTAGTTAACTCGAGTAAGTTTCCGAAAATGCCTATAGTTAACTCGAGTAGTAAATCGGGTTGAGAATTTTCATGTTTACGAACACGGTTAGATTTGATAGCATTTTCGGAAACTTACTCGAGTTCAACTAGATTACATCAAATGATGTTCGTTTACTAACCTAGTCAAATCTACCCGTGTTCGTAAACATGAAAATACTCAACCCGATTTGCTACTCGAGTTAACTATGTGAGTTTTCTTAAATTCAACATTGTGGTGTGATGGATCTCAGCAACGTGCTGTGATTGGTTGCTTTTGAAAAATTCTACACTGATTGGTTTGATGGAATCCATCACACCAAAACGTTGAATAAAAGAAAACGCCCTATATGTAACCCTATCTTAAAGCAGGGGCAAATTGAACCGCATGCGCATTGCATAAAAATTCAAAATCGACGGTCAACTGTGAAGAAACCACCTCGAAGATTCGAAGTTTGATTCAGGTTAAGTTAATTATATCTTCTGTCTTCTGTGCTGTGACATAATAAATGATATTATTTTATTTATTGTCTGCGTTAGTGAATTATGAATAACATGCAGAAAGAGGAAAATCTTCTTTGAGGTTAAGAGACGAAATGAAAACAAACATGCGTTCGTATACTTCAAGGAAAGCGTTAGTGATCGGTTAAAACTGTCACGTGACATCAAACAACCGAGGAAGTAACCCAGAGTAAGTTTCCGAAAAGGTCTTAGGTTAGTAAACGAACGTCATTTGATATGATCTAGTACGAGTAAGTTTCCGAAAACTGTAGCGTTTGAGCTACCGGCTAACTTCTCGTTGGTTGGTTTTTAGTTTCATTTTCGACATTTTCATTCCATTCCTTTGCGTTTGCTATTCATAATAAAGAAGTATGGATGAACTTGGTAATGAATTTGATGACAGTGATGATCCTGTCTGTATTGAGAGAGGTAATTTATTGTTATAAAGCAGCCAAATATGTTGATTTTGTAGGTTAAGTGAACATGCTTTTTGTTCAACTTTTAAATTGCTTTTAATTTTTAGATACCTATAATATAGATGTTTAAAATATTTGGGAAATTTATTACACTTGTTCCAATGTCCACTAAAACGAAAACGCTCTACGAACGAACATATATAAATGCCTTTACATTACACGCCAGGAAATCAGGAAGTAAAGTCACTGTTCGGTTCAAACAAAGCAGCGATAGGTAAAAGAAATCGACAGAGGCAAAACATTATAAGCTAGAAGTGCAGATGAACCGTGGACTGAGTGCATGTGTATGAATATAATACTACCCTTACTAATGTAAGTAATGCATGGTAAAGGAACTATACGAGTTATTATATCGGTAGGAATTCGAAGTCATTGTTCTTAAAACAAACTAAAAACACATTCATAATCATTTCGAATCGAATGATCTCTCAGTTGCAATAATTGATTGATCGATTATTCGGCATTAATCGGAATATTTCGAATTTCGATTATATCAATAGGTTTGTCATCGGCCACAAGTATACACATTTTACACCTTTTGTCAATAAGTTTGGTATACCAGTACAGTGTACACGTTCTTGCACTTTTGTCACTGACTCTGGAGGAGGTGTAATGAGTGTCTATAGTGCTGTGCAGGCGCCGTATAATAAGTTTGAAGTTTGAGGTTTGTGTTCATGTAGGCAAAATATAGGTTTGACGCCGTTTTATTTCGAGTTATTGTCGTGTACATCTACAATATTCAGTTTTTCTCATCTGTACATTTAAAAAAAACTGAGCTACGCTGTATGGGTAGGTACCTAATTACTTCAAATGAAAATCTATTTATAGGTTATGTTGGTTTTTAAATTTCCGTGTATCAAAACTTATTTCCTGCGGTGCTGCCAGCTCCTCGTTGCTAACTTCATACCAGTTCTTGAGCGCCCTCTACTGCCTACTTAAACGCGATATGTAAAGACAAATGAACTAATTTAGCACACAACCACATGCATTGTGGCGATATGTTCATTTACCTATATTATCATTATTAGTTTAAGGTTATGTTATATTCTTTGATGTTATATTACTTTGTAAGCAAGAAAAATGTTTAAATGAGCTCATCTTAAGGTATTTACTTCTATTGACAATGTTATCTGACGTCGAGAAGTAGATTTGTATATTCGTAGAGTGGTATATTGCTGTTAAATTTATAATATACTCTGTTATTATGCTCATCTTTATTTCTGTTTCAGATTCTTGCAACCTTGCCTAATAATGTTGGATTAATTCAAAGAATTTCAGTAGCTCTGATCGGTATTTGAGCACCGAGAGATGAAGGAGACCAACAAGAATAGTTCCTTCCAGAATTAATCATGGTTAGTGGAAAGTTGGGACGTGGAATATAAACTTCAGGTATGTGTATTGTGTATAAAATGTAACACGTCTTGGATTAAATATTGAAGGAATATGATTGACTGCTGTTTATTCGGTTTTAACTTTCTTTGTTAGGATTCTGATTTTATACTTGCAAAACTGCCCTTTTATGAAGAAAATTGTTAGGAAATTATGTTCCAACTTGTGGGAAACTGCCACTGCCCTGCAGACTTACCTGAGGTTCGTGAGCACAAAATAGATTTCGAATAGATTATAAGTAATTACGTTCTGGGTTATGGCACTTGTGTTTTAAAAAAAATAACGCAATTAATTTGAAACACTTTTTTTGTTATTATTGAGTTGAACATCGATTAAAACATTTTGATAGAAGGGTCAGTTGTTTAGTTGAACAATTTTCAACAATATGCATGGAACTTTAGCCGCCACAAATACCAGTAATAAGGGAATTAATTATTGTAATGTGCGTTTCAGATGGAAAAAATTCATAGCAGGTTGATGGCATCTATAAAGACGATTCAGAAGTTGCAGGGAGGATTCAACATGATCTCAATCAAATTGTTCAAAAAAATCCTAACATCAGGCTTTAATTCTTCTTGTAAGTACAATTGTAAAAAAATATTTATCAAGGTTGTTTCTCTTCATTCATTCGTTAATGGTCAAGAACGTTTATTACGCCCGTGGTACATATAAAATTGTATGCACAAATGATTTATAGGGTTAGTTACTAACTTAGATTCGTTTTGATTGACAAGCATATTGACTGTTGCTTGAATGTTGTCATTCAAGCAATTCGAAGTCATTACGTAGCAACGGTCAAACAAAGCCAATCTCATGCTCGTTATATTTCAATAGCAGGCTATAAAGTTACTTTATTTCATCCCGTCCGGAAACATTACAGTACTCATATGTGGCCGGGAAGTGAGGTATATCAGATACTGTAATGTACTGGAAGCCACCGGAAATTCATTACGAACCAATCACGAACTGTTCTTATACCTTTTGACAGTTATTTGACATATAAAAATTTACCTTAAATTAAAAAATAGTGTCAAAACTGTCAAATGCGAAATGATCTAAGAAAGTAAACAAGTTTCAAATTATGCAAATGGACGGGATGAAATAAAATATTATTCGATACACGTCTATTAGATGTTGTTCCAGTCTCGTTTAGATATTATGAACTCGGCTCTTTCGTCGCCTCGTCCATAATATCTACTCGACTGTAACAATTCATCTTCCGGACTTGTAACAAAAATTACAATTATCACCCGAAGGCAATAATAGGGCCTGTGGGCCATAAAGTTGTACCTAACGCCCGCATAACCGGGCGCTGAAGCACACTTTATTGCCCGGTCATGCATTAAATCCTATATTCTTTGTTCTAGGGCCAGCGTTAGGATGGACAAGGAAGATGGCGATACGTTATGTGGAAGACTCCTACAGAGTGTTATCCAGTGTACTTAACTATGATGTATTTTTTATTATATATTTAACTCTGTAGTTCATTCAAAAATAAATATTTGTATATGCATTTCATTTTGTTATTTCTGAAATCCCACACCTACCAAAATCATAGAAATTATAGACTTTATTGAATGGATTGAAAAATTAACCTAATGTACCAGTTGATATTTTTCTTCAAAATTGAACAATTGATATAAAGTTGTATCAGGATTTATAGTTTCTCTTTTGTATGTTTGGATTGAGTAAAATTAGTTTAACGTTGTAGTTAATATTTCTCTTAAAATTCCAACGTTTCGGTGTAAATTTGTAGTTCAATAATATTACAAAAGATGGCGCCACATATATTCCGCAGAAGTATTCCGGTCCTGAGGCTTTATAAGTATGATACCCACAAGGGTGGGGAAGGGTTGGGATCCCAGACCGACCTCACTCCATGGAGTGTCTTTCCTGCTTTAGAATTTTTGTATTATAAGAAGATAGATAGTAATATATATATTAATACTTAGTATTTATAATATTTTTCTTAAAAATAGTAATACACCCCCCCCTATAGCAATGGAGTTACTGAAGAAGTCTGAAAATATTTAGTTTATATAGCCGTCCGACAGATCTGTATCAGCGAAATGCAAAAATTTTATGTGGCGCCATCTTTGGTCAACATGACGTACCTTCAAAAATTAACACGATTTAGTAAGGCATTTGCAAAAATAACAAATTGATCAACCACGTTTCACTCATCAAGAAGTATCTTTTCAATTCAATTTTCATTTGGCGATTTAAAACAAAGATCAAGTCACAACAGTTTAGTTAAAAAATGTACATATTTTGCAGCATATTTTTATCTGCGACATGGAAGTGGCTCCATCTTTGGGATATTTTTAATACCACAATTTTAATTGACGGTCTTAATTCCACTTATATCTTAATTATATTTTATAAGTAAAAGGGAAAATGAAAATGCATATCATTTAAAATAGGTTTATTTATAATTGCCAGGCACAACGAAACAGAGTAAGTAAACATAAAAAAATATACAACACAGAAGCAAATAAACAACAAACTTCAAAGTTCCCTGTCCTCCAAATTTTCCAGCAAATGGTCGTGCGTCAGCGAGCCCCAATAAGATCCAATACGAGCCCTGGAAAATCAAATATATCAGAAAAGTTCAAGTTGTATTCATACAGGGTGTCTTGTAAATAATGGATAATCCTGAAACTGGTAATAGGCCAAGCCAAAACCCATCAGAATATCACATTTTGACCTTTTGAAAATTTCAAGAGAGTGCCCATGTCTCGAAAACCGCAGGGTTTTCAATAAGGTCAAGTTGTGATATTCCGATAGGTTATGGCCTGGCCTATTACCATCTTCAGGATTATCCATTATTTACGGGACACCCTGTATAATAATGGGTTGCAGCCATGGAGTAAAAAATGATATACGAGATGTAAAGGACGCTTTACAGTCGGCAATTATTCTTGCTGCAAAATGCTCCCTGCTATAAATGGCTTATCTGTTTTGCAGTCAGCAATTCCTATTTTCTGAAATTATTATTGCGTCAGGAGTACCAACCAAACAAATTTCACTGCATAAAACATCAGTTTATAAAAGCCATTTCTTGGCGACGAAATAAATTCAACAAGTTTCAAAACACTGCAATGTGATTGGTCGAATATAGACCAGTCACTTTGCAGTGTTTTGAAACTAGGGGCGAGTTGCTTTATTAACCGGTGGATCCATCAGATGTGTTTTATCTCGTTCTATCTCCGAAGTTAGAACGAGATAAAACATCTGGTGGATCAACTGGTGATTAAAGCAACTCGCCCTAGTTTGAAACTATTTCGTCGCCAAGACACAGCTATTGTATTTACTTGCTACATGACCATTTTAAATTATAATAAATTCACAAAAGCAAATTGGACACTTCTGTAGGCTGCCGGGAATTTGTAAGGGGGTTGGCAATATGAAAATTACTAAAAAAATCACCAGCATTTCCACGCAAGTCCAATCAAAATAGATCAGGAGCTATTTGCTGCAAGTGCAAGAAAAATTGCAGCAACTGTCGTTCAAACGACATCCAAGTTGAATCAACCTGTAATACTAGTCAAACTGGTCCTTTCCATAATACCTCCAGAGGGCACAACATCCTGCACACATACATGCTGGTATATTGTCAAATTTAGTTGAGAGTGCTAGAAGAGCTCAATCAAGTTGTGATACCCCGCGTTCTCTCTTCATGATTGAACACAAGGCATACACTGTTTTCAACGAGAAACAGCAGTCACAACATAATATAATACTGGGGTATTAAAGACTAACCAATTTAACTGGAACTACTCTAATGTAAAGATGTAAATTTAAAATCAAACCTGTTAGTTCGTTCCATATTTATATCCGCATGTGAGGTATTAGTTTCCAAGTATTAAAACACACCAGGTTCTACCACAATCGGAACGTCATGCTGACTGAGGAACTTTAGTGGAACTTGGCGTCCATCTACTTCGATAAAGATACCTGCCTCTGTGCGAGTTGCAGCGTATCCAGCTGAAACAATAAAAGTAACATGAAGGATAGCGTATTATATTTTGTGGTTTACACCAGTTTACAAGGTGTACATTTTCCTTCCCATAACTTCTCAAGCAAGTAAGAACAGGTTTCCTTATTTGTCTCTGCGTGTAACAATGCAAATATAAGATGAAAAGAGATGTGAAACGCAAAGCGGAACAAAAAACGAACCTAACCTCAATCAATTTCAGCAAAAAACTATGTACCTTACTAGCAACCACACATCTTGGTCTGAAAGTTCCTGTTTTGAAGTCGGAGAACTCGAAACTGAAATAAGTTTTCCATGCGCTCCGTTTTTGCAAAATAAATCCTGAAATTTCACTCTTTGACACCAACATTTTCTATCATTAGAAACGACTCAATTCCATCCAATTTTTCGATGCATTCACACAGGGGGACGTTCAGCGAGTAATATCCCTTTTATCCATTGCGAAAAAGTTTGCTTTTCCACAAAGAAATCAAATTTTACACACATTTGGCTAAAATACTCTGATCAGTTGTCATAACACCACAGAACATGAAAGGTAACCATCACAGCACAGTCATAACCACAGAACTAGCGTACATGAACTGGTCTGAAGTTAACAACTCGTTGTCAGTATCGCTAAGGAAATAAGTTTTGATATAGTGCAACTAACTTCAGTCAGCTGCATTCTAATCTCAAAATCACTAGCGTAGCGGACCTCCTCGTGTGAAGTTAGCAACGCGCCGCCAGCAACGCCAAGCAAGGAAGTAAGTTTTGATACACTGCAACTAACTTCAGTCAGCTGTATTCTAACCTCAAAATTTAATATTTATCGCGCTGAATGATGCAAGATGTTGACTGCTTGTTCAGTGATAATAAAATAAATACAATATATAAACCTCTATAGGGCAAAAATCTTCGATCAGCCGTAATAACGTTTATACAGGATAAATTGTCCCGGCGCTGCTGTGGTGTATTTCCACCTAGGAAAATAAAATGTGTTGGAGAGACATATTATGGCGAATATGCCGTTGCAGTTTTTTTCCTGATCGAACATTTTCACCTTATAGGAGGTTGTAAGGCGATGTATATACTACCACGAACCCATAATAATTTTGACTGACAAACGCGAATTTTTAGGAAAATAATTTTTTATTTATTTTTGAATTGTTTCATTATATAAATCGAATTTATTAATCTTTTAGATTGTAATAGCGTTCAAAAATATTTAATTCTAGATTAGTTGCCTCTAATTTCACTACTCCACAAATATTTTTAAGAGAATTTGAAATAAATTTTCGTCGCGTTGCTAACTTCACACACATCTTAGCGAATAGAGATTGCCATGGGCGCATTCGAGTGAAAATTCGATCATTCGAATTAATCGACACAACCCCCGGTTATTTGTATCATCAATCAATTAGTATCATTCGTATACCTAGTAATCGAATATTGAAATCATTCGATTATGCTCATATTGAGCGCCATCTACTGGCTACTAGTTAAAGTCATAAGTAAAGCTGGTGTGCAATCACCCATGGTTCCAATAAGGACAAATTAACTAATTTATTACATAACCACAAATCTGGCAAAATAGCCAGTCATTACATATAAATAGAACTTTCCTTTAGCAGATGAATAAGATATAGATATATTTTAGGGAGTGTATATGCTCGGTTAAATAATACCGCTACTAAAGAACCAAACGTTCGGTTGAATACCTATACACTCCCTGTATTTTATAAGAATATACCGGATAATAAATGAATTGAGTACTAAAATTAAATAACCATATTTAACTATAGCACCACACATAGTTCGCCGCCAGAATAGGCCACATTCTGGTTCTTTATATTATGCTTTTACTCGATGGTTGGAGTATAGGGCCCAATTTGATGCAATCAAATATCATCAGGCCTGAACTGGAGCGGCGGGCAGCCGGGCAAATGCCCGGTGGACTTTTTATAACAAATATTAAATTAATATAAAGTAAGGGGCAGCGAGCGGAGGACTGACTTGACTCACTTCATAGCAATATGAAGTTAAGCAACAGCTATCGCTTTCAGTACTTGGATGGTGACTATCTACGGAAAGACGCGGTCTCGTTTCCCTACTTCTAGCGGCTTGTATATCAGCTATATCGCAGAAGCAATACAACTGTAGGCGAGAGATGTATTGAGGATATACCATCCTTCGAAGAGGATGTAAAGCAGTCGGTCCCTTGTCTATTAAATGTTAGGCAAGTAAAAAATCCCTACTCTTAGTAAGATAAGAGTTTCGGCAAAATTTCCAGGTTGGGGGTTGCTCGTCGGTGATTGGCCTCGATGGCGGAAATAGGCCGACGTTAAATAAGTGATTAAAAAAAATATATATAAGTACCCTCAAATTTTTATTGCGCTGTATAGAATACGCCACACCACTGGCATTCTTTAACTTTTATACTGTTGACAAATGAACAAACATCTTATTTTATATCTTTGCCGTTTATAATATAAAATATGTACCTAAATAATAAAATTATTGTGATCTTTACTCGTCACAGTTTCAAAACAATCGGCTGGGGTGGGGCCGGTCAAAAAAGTTACCCGGTAGCAGAATGAGGTCCAGTCCGGGCCTGGATAGCATATGGTAAAACAGTAACTAGAATTTATCTATTAAATATTTAGTAACACAAATGCTGATTTAAAATGGATGCTGCTCATAGGGATCTCGGAACCAGTTAGAGATAGAGATTCGGTTACATGGGGGCAAAGTTGCACAACAATTTCCTTATGCCACATTATTGGTGAACATTCAAGTTAAATCAGGCTGTATACTAGTCAAATTGGTCCTTTCCATAATCCCTCCAGAGGGCACAGCATTCTGCACACTAGTATATTGTCAAATTAACTGAGAAAATTTAGTTGAGAGATAGTAGGGCTCAATCAAGTTGTGACCTCGTTCTCTCTTCATGATTGAACACAAGGCATACAAGGTCTACAACGCCAAACAGCCATAACATATAATATCGGAGTATTAAAGACTGACCAATTTAACTGTAACTCTACTACTCTAATATAAAGATGCAAATTTAAAATCAAACCTGTTAGTTTGTTTCATATATAGCCGCATGTGAGGTACTAGTTTTTATCTATTAAAAACTCCCTCCAGGTTCTACCACAATCGGAACATCATGATTACTTAGAGGAACTTTAGTGGAACTTGGCGTCCACCTACTTCGATAAAGGTACCTGCCTCTGTGCGAGTTGCAGCGAATCCAGCTGAAACATTAAAAGTAATATGAAGGATAGTGTATTATATTTTGCGTAGTTTACACCAGTTACACAGTGTACATTTTCTTCCCGTAACTTCTCAAGCAAAAAAGAACAGGTTTCCTTATTTGTCTCTGCGTATACAAATAATATAAGATGAAAAGAGATGTGAAAAGCAGAGAACAGAAAAAACAAACCTAACCACAATTATTTTCAAAACTATGTACCTTACAATGAACCCCACATCTTGGCCTGAAAGCTTCTGTTTTGAAGTCGGAGAACTCGAAACTGAAATAAGTTTTCCATGCAAACGCTCCGTTTTTGCAAAAAAAAATCCTGAAATTTCACTCTGGCATCAACATGTATCATTAAAAACAACTCAATTCCATCCAATTTTCTCGGTGCATTCACACAGGGGGACGTTCAGCGAGTAATACTCCTTTTATCCATTGCGAAAAAGTTTGCTTTTCCACAAAGAAATCAAATTTTATACACATCTAAAATACTCTGATCAGTTGTCACAACACCAAAGGTAACCATCATAACAAAGTCATAACCACAGAACACAGAACTAGCGTAGCTGAACTGGTCTGAAGTTAGCAACTCGTTTGTCAGCAACGCTAAGGAAATAAGTTTTGATATAGTGCAACTAACTTCAGTCAACTGCATTCTAACCTTGTGAAGTTAAAAACGCGTTGCCAGCAACGCCAAGCCAGGAAGTAAGTTTTGATATAGTGCAACTAACTTCAGTCAGCTGTATTCTAACCTCAAAATTTATCACGCTGCATGATGCACGATGTGGACTGCTTGTTCAGTGATAATAAAATAAATACAATATATAAACCCCTATAGGGCAAAAATCTTCGATCAGCAGTAATAACGTTTATAGAGGATAAATTGTCCTGGCGTTGCTGTGGTGTATTTCCACCTAGGAAAATCAAATGTGTTGGAGAGACATATTATGATGGCAGATATGCCGTTGCAGTTTTTTACTGATCGAACATTTTCACCTCATAGGGGTTGTAGGCGATGTATATACTACCACTACCACGAACCCATAATAATTTTGACTGACAAACGCGAATTTTTGGGAAAATGATTTTTTTATTTATTTTTGAATTAAAATTTTATTATATAAATCGAATTTATTAATCTTTTAGATTGTAATAGCGTTCAAAAATATTTAATTCTAGATTAGTTGCCTCTAATTTCACTACTCCCTCAATATTTTTAAGAGAATTTGAAATAAATTTTCGTCGCGTTGCTAACTTCACCCACATCTTAGCGAACAGAGATTGACATGGGCGCATTCGAGTGAAATATTATCGATCATTCGATTATTGAATTAATCGACACAACCCGGTTACTGTATCAGCGTATTCGAATGAAAATCAGAGTAATCAGACAGAACCGTACTCAACGATAAAGTTAAGCATTGACAAAACGGAGAAAATAAAATTCTAACAACTAACCCCACCAATCTGAAGACGTGAAATGATCATAAATCATACGATTATTAGTATCATTCGGATACCTAATAATAATAATATTGAAATCATTTGATTATGCTCATATTGAGCGCCATCTACTGGCTACTAGTTAAAGTCGATATGTAAAGCTGGTGTGCAATCAATGCAATCACCCATGGGTCCAATAAGGACAAATGAACTAATTTATTACATAACCACAAATCTGGCAAATAACCCTAGTCAATACAAATAAATAGAACTTTCTTTCAGCAGTTGAATAAGAAATAGATATATTTTAGGAAGTGTATATGCTCGGTTAAATAATACCGCTACTAAAGAACCAAACGTTCAGTTGAATATACACTCCCTGTATTTTATAATATACCGTGACAATAAATGAATTGAGTACTAAAATTAAATAACCATATTCAACTATAGCGCCATGCATAGTTCGCCGCTAGCATAGGCCACATTCTGGTTCTTTATATTATGCTTTTACTCGATGGTTGGAGTATAGTGCCCAATTTGATGCTATCAAAAATCATCACGCCAGGCTGGAGCGGCGGGCAGCCGAGCAAATGCCCCGTGGGCTTTTTATAACAAATATTAAATTAATATAAAGTGCCCTCATTTGACACGACTTATTTTTTAACTTTAAAGGTAAGTTCATGCACTCGCGATTTGCGATATGCGATTTTTAAACGAAAAATAATGTTCGTTCATGCACAAACGCGAAAACTAGTTACTTTTGAATTTGAAACATACTTGTCTTGTCAGACTTGCTGTTTCTGCAGTTAACCAAAAAATTATACATACAACAAAAAACGAAAAAACTACTTGATAACAAGTAAATACCATGAATAGTGCTTATGTGTTGAGGCTTTTAAAACGTAGAAGAATAATTATAACTTAGTATTTAATCAGAAAAAGAAAAAAAATACAGAGATATTGTGCAGTGAGAGAAATTTTTATGAAAAGAAAAGGTCGGGGCATAAATGCAAAAAAAAATATAGATCATCGGTATCTCTATGAAGAAAAGCAAATGCGCAGTGTAAAAAAATGTCGCGATAATCGCGAAAAATAGAAACAATTTCAATTTTCCCGCCCCCCAAATTTAAATTTTGTGATTCTCGCAATAAATTGAATTACAAATAGTTGCGTCTAACATTTTTGAAACTAGCCAATCAAATTAAATCCTGAAAATCGCAAATCGCGCGTGCATGAACTTACTTTTATACTGTTGACAAATGAACAAACATCTTATTTTATATCTTTGCCGTTTATAATATATAATATGTACCTAAATAATAAAATTATTGTGATCTGTACTCATCACAGTTACAAAACAATCGGCTGGGGTGGGGCCGGTCAAAAAGTTGCCCGGAAGCGGAATGAGATCCAGTCCGGGCCTGGCTATCATAATAATATGGTAAAACAGTAACTAGAATTTATCTATTAAATATTTAGTAACACAAAGGCTGATTTAAAATGGATGCTTCCCATAGGGATCTCGGAACCAGTTAGAGATAGAGATTCGGTTATATTTAGTTAATTTGACAATATACATGCTGGTATATTGTCAAATTAACTGAGAAAATTTAGTTGAGAGAGCTAGAAGAGCTCAATCAATTTGTGATACCCCGTTCTCTCTTCATGATTGAACACAAGGCATACACGGTCTACAACGCCAAACAGCCACAACATATAATACCGGAGTATTAAAGACTAACCAATTTAACTATAACTACTCTAATATAAAGATGCAAATTTAAAATCAAACCTGTTAGTTTATTTCGTATATATCCGAATGTGAGGTACTAGTTTTTATCTATTAAAAACTCACTCCAGGTTCTACCACAATCAGAATATCATGATTATTTAGAGGAACTTGGCGTCCACCTACTTCGATAAAGGTACCTGCCTCTGTGCGAGTTGCAGCTAATCCAGCTGAAATTTTAAAAGTAACATGAACGATAGTGTATTATATTTTGCGTAGTTTACACCAGTTACATGGTGTACATTTTCTTCCAGTAACTTCTCAAGCAAATAAAAACAGGTTTCCTTATTTGTCTCTGCGTGTGCAAATAATATGAGATGAAAAGAGAAGTGAAACGCAAAGGAGAACAAAAAAAACAAACCTAACCTCAATCATTTTCAGCGAAAAAACTATGAACCCCACATCTTGGCCGAAAGTTCCTGTTTTGAAACCGGAGAACTCGAAACTGAAATAAGTTTTCCATGCAAATGCTCCGTTTTTGCAAAAAAAATCCTGAAATTTCACTCTTTGGCATCCACATTTTGAATCATTAGAAACAACTCAATTCCATCCAATTTTCTCGGTGCATTCACACAGGGGGACGTTCAGCCAGTAATACCCCTTTTATCCAATACGAAAAAGTTTACTTTTCCTCAAAAAAACCAAATTTTATACACACAGCCACACATACTCTGAAAAGGCAGCCATCTTAACTAACTCATCATAACCACAGAACACAGCAGCACAGATCACAGAACTAGCATAGCGGAACTGGTGTGAAGGTAGCAACGCTAAGGAAATAAGTTTTGATATACTTCACACGCATGCAGGGCAGTGGCAGTATCCCACAAGTTTAATTTAAAAAAATAATCTAGTGCATGATCTGCCACAGCCTTTAAGCAGAGTAAAATAACAAGTTTAAAACTGTGGCGAATCATGCAATACAATATTTTTTTTTAAGAACCAGCGCCGCAGGGTAGAAATATGTTCTGACAATTTTCGTAATAAAATGACAATTTTGGAAGTACGAAATCATAATCGAAACAAAGATGAAGTTAAAACGAATTAACTGGAATCAATCATATTCTCTCAACATTTAATCCAGACGTGCAAACATACCTAAAGTTGATATTCCACGTCCAAACTTTCCACTAGTCATGATTCATTCTGGAAGGAACGATTCTTGTTGGTCTCCTCCATCCCTCGGTGCTCAAATATTGATCAGAGCTACTGAAATTCTTTGAATTAATCCAACATTATCAGGCAAGGTTGCAAGAATCTGAAACAGAAATAAAGATGAGCATAATAACCGATTATATTATAAATTTAGTAAATACCTTAAGATGAGCTCATTTAAACATTTTTCTCCCTTACAAAGTAATATAACATCACAAAATATATTGTCAGTTCCTAGACACGGAACGCTCAGTCGCTCTGAGTCTAGAGTTACTGTGTTCGGTTTCAAAAATCCAGAGGAGAGTGATATAGATTTGTCACACGTGATCACCGAGGCAAACGAGCCTAATTTAATTACCGAACGAATACCAAGGAGGGACATAAAACATAACCACATAAATGATTAATTTTTTTATTTAGGTGTAGCACTCAGAAAAAACAATGACGTTTATTTAATCTATGTGTTCTGTTATGTTTTACTCAAGAAGACTAGAGAACAGTCTTCTTGGTTATACTTATAATAGACAGATGACTGAAGAACCCTAAAAAATCTGTTTGCTTGACGTCTTGAAGTCGAGCTCAACGAGGTAGCGCTGACCGCTCGTATTTATGGTTACCGAACGCAGAGGAGATCTGAATGAGCATGTATTGTCTATTACCGAACGGCAAATGAGGTAAACGAGCAGAGCTAGCTTTCAGATATGTAAAAACCGAACGCAGTTAGTCTAGTTCTATACGTCTATGATTTTGTTTATGTTTTATTCTTGGTTTTGATTTCAAATAAATATAGTTTACCAAAAAAATGTAATAGACATGGCTTAGTCATGCTGTCTGCTGTAAATTTTTATACATTTAAAATTTTCCCTTAAACAAACAACGAACGTAAAAAAAATATCGTACGTAACACGTGCAAAAAGTGTGTTTATGGCACTTAGCATATTATCGAACTCGGCTGCGCTTTTTCATGCTACGTGCCATAAACTCAACGAAGAAAAATAAACGTAATCATTATATTACATACGACGTTCGTGGGACGTAGGACAAATAAAAACTACTCCATCGGTATTTAGATCTAAATAAAAACTACTCCTTCGGTATTTAGATCTAAATTTTTTTAAGGCTGATTTATAGTGCATTATTCATGGCCGTTCCCCGTTATCGTTAAGAACCACAGCATCGATTCTGTAAGAAAATAGGTCTATTTATAGTTAAATAACGCAGGGGCGTTAAGTAGTGCTGTCATCTATCAATTTTACCAGTCACTACAAGGTTAATTATTATAATAGATGTCGTGATTGTCCAGATCAGCTCTTCCTAAAGTTTTTACCTCATTTGACATTTAATTTCTAAAATCAACAAACCACATAACAGAATATAAAGGTTAGGTTAGGTTAGCGTCTCTTGATTTGGCGACGACACACGACCTAATTATAATGTGCAAACTCCCCAAAAGCCAATAGAAATCGTTCCCTGCATCAAACGTAACGCAAGAGATAAAAATTGGTCATCTCTTGCGGATGCGCTTATCGATGGTGCGGTTGAAAACGATGTTGCGTTGTTACTATAAACGGTTCTATGAAAATTCCCATGTTGATCTTCATGCGTTGCATTTCTTAACGATAACAATGCGAGGAACAACCATGCATAATGCACTATAAATCAGCCTTTATTTGTCCTACGTCCCACGAACGTTGTATGTAAAATAATGTAGTACAGGACACGAAACAGTATTATAGGTAATCAATATAATTTTACAATTGTACTTACAAGAGGAATTTTTCTGAACAATTTGATTGAGATGATGTTTCATCCTCCCTGCAACTTCTAACTTCCTAATTTCCTTAATCAGCTGGGGTGTACGTTGGGATGTACTCTTCAGCTCATATAGGACGGTCGGTTGAAGATATCTTCTTTATAGATGGCATCTATGGATTTTTTCCATCTGAAACGCATATTACAATCAATAATTTCCTTATTACTGGTATTAGTAGCGACTAAAGTTCCGTGCAAATTGGTGAAAAAACTTGTGGCGGATAATGCAATACATTTTTTATTAACAACCGGCACCACAGATTGTAATATAATTGTCTAACAATTTTCGTCTTGAAATGGCAGTTTTGGATGTATAAAATCATAATCAGAACAGAGATAATCTGAAACTGAAATAAGTTTTCCATGCAAACCCTCTGTTTTTGCAAAATAAATCCTGAAATTTCACTCTTTGACACCAACATTTTGTATCATTAAAAACAACTTAATTCCATCCAATTTTTCGGTGCATTCACACAGGGGGACGTTCAGCGAGTAATACCCCTTTTATCCATTGCGAAAAAGTTTGCTTTTCCACAAAGAAATCAAATTTTATACATATTCAAAATCACTTGCGTAGCGACCTTCTCGTGTGAAGTTAGCAACGCGCTGCCAACAATGCCAAGCAAGGAAGTAAGTTTTGATACACTGCAACTAACTTCAGTCAACTGTATTCTAACCTCAAAATTTAATATTTATCGCGCTGAATGATGCATGATGTTGACTGCTTGTTCAGTGATAATAAAATAAATACAATTATATAAACCCCTATGGGGCAAAAATCTTCGATCAGCCGTAATAACGTTAATACAGGATAAATTGTCCCGGCGCTGCTGTGGTGTATTTCCACCTAGGAAAATAAAATGTGTTGCAGAGACATATTATGGCGAATATGCCGTTGCAGTTTTTTTCCTGATCGAACTTCACCTTATAGGGGTTGTAAGGCGATGTATATACTACCACGAACCCATAATAATTTTGTCTGACAAACGCGAATTTTTAAGAAAATAATTTTATTTATTTTTGAATTAAAGTTTCATTATATAAATCGAATTTATTAATCTTTTAGATATCTTAGCGAATAGAGATTGACATGGGCGCATACGAGTGAAAATAATCGACCACTCGATACCATTATTAGTATCATTCGGATACCAAGTATCCGATTATTGAAATCATTCGATTATGCTCATATTGAACGCCATCTACTGGCTACTAGTTAAAGTCGATATGTAAAGCCGGTGTGCAATCAATGCAACCATCCATGGCCCCAATAAGAACAAATGAACTAATTTACTACATAACCACAAATCAGGCAAATAACCATAGTCAAATACAAATAAATGAACCTTTCTTTCAGCAGTTGAATGAGAAATAGATATATTTTAGGGAGTGTAAATTCAACCGAATGTGCGATTGATTTAGCGCCTGCGTAGTGCGAATGTTAATTTAACTTATCCTGGGCCCTAATCGAATCCACTGATTTATGTAACTGGATAAGCACTACCATTGTATGAAAGTATCCGTAATTGAAACCGCGCATCTAATTGGCAAGCATGCGCACTGGACAAAATCGCAGTGAATTAATATCGGGTTAGGTTAGGGATCGTGTACCAACAAGGTTATGTCATATGTATGTATAGAAAGCCGTTAAGTAGGTATCTATTTTCGCAGAAAAACCTAATGTTCGGTTAAATAATACCGCTACTAAAGAACCAAACGTTCGGTTGAAAATGTACTCCCTGTATTTTATAATAATATACTGTGACAATAAATAAACTGATTACATAAAATTAAATAACCATAATTAACTTTTTTAAAACAAGATATGATTATTAACGCCAAACAGCCACAACATATAATGCCGGGATATTAAAAACTAACCAATTTAACTGTAACGACTCTAATACAAAGATGTAAAGTTAAAATCAAACCTGTTAGTTTGTTCCATATATATCCGCGGTATTAGTTTTTATCTATTAAAAACCCACTCCAGGTTCTACCACAATCGGAACATCGTTATGACTTAGAGGAACCATAGTGGAACTTGGCATCCATCTACCTTAATAAAGGTACCTGCGTCTGTGCGAGTTACAGCGTATCCAGCTGAAACAATAAAAGTAACGTGAAGGACAGTGTATTATATTTTGCGTAGTTTACACCAGTTACATAGTGTACATTTTCCTTCCCGTAACTTCTCATGCAAATAAGAACAGGTTTCCTTATTTGTTTCTGCGTGTAGCAATGCAAATATTATAAGATGAAAAGAGATGTGAAACGCTAAGCGGAATAAAAAACTAACCTAACCTAAATTATTTTCAGCGGAAGAACAATGTACCACTATGAACCACACATCTTGGCCTGAAAGTTCCTGTTTTGAAGTCGGAGAACTCGAAACTGAAATAGGTTTTCCATGCAAACGCTCTGATTTTGCAAAAAAAGTCCTCCTGAAATTTCACTCTGGCACCAACATTTTGTATCACTAAAAACAACTCAATTCCACCCAATTTTCTTGGTGCATTCAGCGAGTAATTAATAACCCTTTTATCCATTACGAAAAGTTTGCTTTTCCACAAAAAAATCAAATTAATATTCCCAGCGGAACTGGTGTGAAGTTAGCAACGCCAAGGAAATAAGTTTTGATACATTTGAAAATTCATTTTAAATTCTCTTAAAAATATTGAGGGAGTAGCGAAATTAATGGCAACTAATCTATAATTAAATATTTTTGAACACTAATGAACTGTTGCAATTTTTAGATAGTTTAAGGTTACAACCCTCATCGGGAATTAAATTCAGTCATCACAGTGGCAGCTATAACTTTAGCTACCTGCAACTGTTGTTTTTTATGAACGCAACCATTAAATTTTATACACAACAGGCTAAAACACTCGGATAATAACTACCGAACAGCGATGGACATGGACGAGTGAATTGGAATGAAAAATAATTGATCACTCGATTATTAAAGTAATCAGCAATCCGGTTATTGTATCCGAGTGTTCGACTGATAAGTAATCGAATGAAAATCTGAGAGAATCTCGATTTCTCTTGCTCCTAAGCTAAGCAGTGGCAATTCGAGTTATATTAAAGGGAATCGGTTTCTGTATTTGTGCCAACCAATGCGATTAAGCGAAATCGAAGACAACCAAATGATCCGATTATTAGCATCATCGGATATCAAGTATCCGATTATGCCCGTCTTGAGCGCCATCTACTGTCTACTAGCTAAAGTGGATATGTAAAGTTGCTGTGCAATCAATGCAATCGAACTAATTTACTGCATAACCACAAATCTGGCACAAAACCGCAGATAATAAAATACAAAAGACCTTTCAGCAGTTTGACCACTATATTTCCTATATTCGGCAAAGCAATATTTGTTTTCACCAGCTTACCAATGGCGAGTACAAATTTGGAATAGTAGCCGCCAGGGATGTAGTGCATTTATTTTTAACAAAATAAAATGGCATTTATTCGTTTTGAATTTTTATATTTTCATCTTCCGTAGTAGATATTGTCCAAGAGCTGGTTCAAAATTAGTGAATTGTGGCAAGAAATAGCTACACCAAGTATATCGTATTCCTTGACAAAGTCCACAATCCACTAATTTAGAACCAGATCGTGACATATTTATATTACTATAAATTGTCAAGAAAAATAATCGTGAAAATATAAATTTGTAAATAGAATTACACCCGATGGACACCCGAGAAGCTTGGTGAAAACAAAATTCCATCGCCTACAGTAAATTGAAAGTAGACGGTCTCTAGTAATATCAATTCTCCAACGGTTACATCACATAACATACATTAACACGTTGAGTGCGGCTATGTTTTTACTAGACTCGGCCAGGGTGCGGTACGGGACATATATGTCCCGTTCGTGACTTCTCGCTGGTACTGTACGGGACACCTATGTCCCGTAAACCTCTCTTTATTTTTTAGAAAGTTTTAATGTGAAAAAATGTTAACGAAAATTGACATATGTTTTTAAAACGGTATTCTAGAACGTACTAAAGCAGGACATGAATATCTTTGGGATATCATAAAAAAATTATGCTTTTCTAGGAAATCAGAACATTTTTTTTTCTACGATCAACAAATTCATAGCAGTAATCAGATTTATTAAAACAAAAACAGTGTAACTAATGCATACATATATTTACACACATATGAAGAAAAATAAATGAAATTAAAAAAACAATTACCTGTTGAATACTAAAATTGCATATCGAACATGTCTCCGTCATCAGTATGAAATTCAGGAGGAAATGACAAGAGCATTCTTCCTTCAACTCATGTCACATGTTTGGTTACCATTTTCCATCTTTTTGCATTTTTCTTCTTATCTCGTACATCAACTATTTCTTCTACTTCCAAGTGGCTCTCAAAACCTTGAAACAAAAAATGACTTTAATCCAACATATTCATGTAGCTAAATTATAGTAAGTACAGTATACAGGGTGTCCCGAAATAACGTGAAAACCTCTTAAAGGTAGATTCCTCATCAAAAAATAAGTATAGTCTTTTATGTACAGTAAGGTCGAAAACAGCCTCCTTGAGCCGCTAGACCTCCTCAAAGGGGGGCACCAAAAAGTGATTTTATTTTTTTTCTCGAAAGTGACTAAAGTTAGCGGAATGAAATTTGGGTACGACTTTGTACTTATGGAAGGTCTTCTTTTCAATGCATTTTTATTTTTCTACTTACTTTTTAAATATGTTAAATAAACAACCCCTATTGAATTTTTAGTCAGAACTTTTAAACAGATGAATTTTTTTTTCAAATTATTTTTTTCAGAAAGCCACATGTATTCTACTACTTTCATCGCTCTTGAAAATTTATCGTAAATCTCATCAATTTCAAATAAAAAAATATTTTCTGACCCCTTGCATAATAGCCGTTTCTGTTAAATTGAAAACAGAGTTTGATTGCTGTTACCATAATGTCATGTTATTGTCATGAATCAAATCTGCCAAAAACATCACTTTTTGGTGCCCCCCTTTGAGGAGGTCTAGCGGCTCAAGGAGGCCGTTTTTGACCTTACTGTATATAAAAGACTATACTTATTTTTTGATGAGGAATCTACCCTTAAGGGGTTTTCATTTCACGTTATTTCGGGACACCCTGTATAGGTATAACAAAAAACTGAAGAAGTACAATTAATATCTGTCCTTTTCATTTAGAACAAGGAACGTCACTGGGGTAATAAAAATATACTACTGAATTGCGTTAAAGATCTTTATCCCCCAATATATTCAAAGGATTTTTATCTCCCCAACCTAATACATGAAACGCTCAAGACAAAACCAAGTAGGAAAGTTACCATTGTTCAGTGGGGCTCTCCGATAATTATCAAATGATACAGATACTTTTGAAGACCCATTAAATTTCTCTTCGGTGCGCTTCAGTTCATCATCGTACTCTTTGTCGAACTGCATTTGCAGCATCTGTGCTATCATCGCATCACTTTCAAAGCCATCATCGGTTATAGCTTCAAGTACCTCATATAGTATATCAACTACATCTTTCATCTCTGCAGAGGACACTTCAACGCTGTCAACTTAGCCTGGATATTTCTTTTCTTCTTTTGCATGCAAGTCTCTGGCAACCTCCTCAGACACAATGTCCTCAAAATTTGCTGGTTCTGGTTTCTCGATTTTTGCCCACGGACAAGACATGTTTGCACTTTACTTAGCACTAGTTATCACAATAGTTAATAAATATATATACAAAAGTTAGATGAATCAAACTCACTGTTTCTCAAAAAAATATTTTGCATAGATGACATATATGTATAAAGATGGACGATGGACTGAAGACTAATAGCGTTTTCGGTTTACATGCTTTGCGAATGCTCTTATTAAGATCTATGATGTTATAAATCACCAAGATCGCATCTAATCCGATCTCGAGTGCTGTCATTGCTCTAAATGCGGGCATAAATGGAACACCGAACAGCGATTTCTTTTGGCGACAACCAACTTGAACCAACCAACGAACCAACACTTTTATTAAAAATGAATAATGACGAGGTGATTTTTAGCCAAATAATACTCGACAACAATCACCAGCCGGTACGACATGATAATAATATTTTGTGACATATTAATCATAATAATCAACTTCTTCCTCTGAGCTATCAAAAGAAGACAATATATAAACCCCTATAGGGCAAAAATCTTCGATCAGCAGTAATAACGTTTATAGAGGATAAATTGTCCTGGCGTTGCTGTGGTGTATTTCCACCTAGGAAAATAAAATGTGTTGGAGAGACATATTATGATGGCGGATATGCCGTTGCAGTTTTTTACTGATCGAACATTTTCACCTCATAGGGGTTGTAAGGCGATGTATATAAATACTACCACGAACCCATAATAATTTTGACTGACAAACGCGAATTTTTGGGAAAATAATTTTTTTATTTATTTTTGAATTAAAGTTTTATTATATAAATCGAATTTATTAATCTTTTAGATTGTAATAGCGTTCAAAAATATTTAATTCTAGATTAGTTGCCTCTAATTACTCCCTCAATATTTTTAAGAGAATTTGAAATAAATTTTCGTCGCGTTGCTAACTTCACACACATCTTAGCGAATAGAGATTGACATGGGCGCATTCGAGTGAAATATTATCGATCATACGGTTACTGAATTAATCGACACAACCCCGCACTGTATCAGCGTATTCGAATGATAAATAATCGAATGAAAATCAGAGTAATCAGATAGAACGGTACTCAACGATAAAGTTAAGCATTGACAAAATGGAGAAAATAAAATCTAACGACTAACCCCACCAATCTGAAGACGTGAAATGATCATAAATCATACGATTATTAGTATCATTCGGATACCTAATAATAATAATATTGAAATCATTCGATTATGCTCATATTGAGCGCCATCTACTGGCTACTAGTTAAAGTCGATATGTAAAGCTGGTGTGCAATCAATGCAATCACCCATGGGTCCAATAAGGACAAATGAACTAATTTATTACATAACCACAAATCTGGCAAATAACCAGTCAATACAAATAAATAGAACTTTCTTTCAGCAGTTGAATAAGAAATAGATATATTTTAGGGAGAGTATATGCTCGGTTAAATAATACCGCTACTAAAGAACCAAACGTTCGGTTGAATACCTATACACTCCCTGTATTTTATAAGAATATACCGTGATAATAAATGAATTGAGTACTAAAATTAAATAACCATATTTAACTATAGCGCCATGCATAGTTCGCCGCCAGCATACGCCACATTCTGGTTCTTTATATTATGCTTTTACTCGATGGTTGGAGTATAGTGCCCAATTTGATGCTATCAAATATCATCAGGCCCGAACTGGAGCGATGGGCAGTCGGGCAAATGCCCGGTGGGCTTTTTATAACAAATATTATCGTAATATAAAGTACTTATATTTTTATAGCGTATTTTTTATTGCGCTGTATAGAATACGCCACTCCACTGGCCCATGCCTTATTCGACAAGCCTTTTTTTTTAACTTTTATAGTGTAACAAATTAACAAATATCTTATTTTATATATCTTTGCTGCTTATAATATAAAATATGTACCTAAATAATGAAATTATTGTGATCTGAACCCATCACAGTTACAAAACAATAGGCTGGGGTGGGGCCGGTCAAAAAAGTTGCCCGGTAGCAGAATGAGGTCCAGTCCGGGCCTGGATATCATATGGTAAAACAGTAACTAGAATTTATCTATTAAATATTTAGTAACACAAAGGCTGATTTAAAATGGATGCTCCCCATAGGGATCTCGGAACCAGTTAGAGATAGAGATTCGGTTACATGGGGGCAAAGTTGCACAACAATTTCCTTATGCCACATCATTGGTGAACATCCAAGTTAAATCAAGCTGTATACTAGTCAAATTGGTCCTTTCCATAATACCTCCAGAGGGCACAGCATCTTGCACACATACATGCTGGTATATTGTCAAATTAACTGAGAAAATTTAGTTGAGAGAGCTAGAAGAGCTCAATTAAGTTGTGCCCCCGTTCTCTCTTCATGATTGAACACAAGGCATACACGGTCTACATCGCCAAACAGCCACAACATATAATACCGGAGTATTAAAGAACTATATACAGTGGTATTCTGGGGCAAACTGTTGAGGTTTGCCTTTGATACTACACTTTATCTTGACAAATTTTGGCAATTTTCTTATTTTTATTTATTTTTTAGAATTTGGCGTGATTCCCAGAATTAAGTTCAATGAATATTAAAGACTAACCAATTTAACTGTAACTACTCTAATATAAAGATGCAAATTTAAAATCAAACCTGTTAGTTTGTTCCATATATATCCGCATGTGAGGTACTAGTTTATATCCATTAGAAACTCACTCCAGGTTCTACCACAATCGGAACGTCATGATTATTTAGAGGAATTTGGCGTCCACCTACTTCGATAAAGGGACCTGCCTCTGTGCGAGCTGCAGCGAATCCAGCTGAAACATTAAAAGTAACATGAACGATAGTGTATTATATTTTGCGTAGTTTACACCAGTTACACGGTGTACATTTTCTTCCCGTAACTTCTCAAGCAAATAAGAACAGGTTTCCTTATTTGTCTCTGCGTGTGCAAATAATATGAGATGAAAAGAGATGTGAAACGCAAAGGAGAACAAAAAAAAAACAAACCTAACCTCAATCATTTTCAGCGAAAAACCTATGAACCCCACATCTTGACCTGAAAGTTCCTGTTTTGAAATCGGAGAACTCGAAACTGAAATAAGTTTTCCATGCAAACGCTCCGTTTTTGCAAAAAAATCCTGAAATTTCACTCTTTGCCATCAACATATTGTATCATTAGAAACAACTCAATTTCATCCAATTTTCTCGGGCATTCACACAGGGGGACGTTCAGTGAGTAATACCCCTTTTATCCATTACGAAAAAGTTTACTTTTCCTCAAAAAACCAAATTTTATACACACAGCCTAAAATACTCTGAAAAGGCAGCCATCTTAACTAACTCATAACCACAGAACACAGAACTAGCATAGAGGAACTGGTGTGAAGGTAGCAACGCGTTGCCAGCAACGCCAAGGAAAGAAGTTTTGATATACTTCACACGCATGCAGGGATTCAGGGCAGTGGCAGTATCCCACAAGTTTAATTTAAAAAAATAATCTAGTGAATGATCTGCCACAGCCTTTAAACAGTAAAATAACAAGTTTAAAACTGTGGCGAATCATGCGATACAATATATTTTTTTAAGAACCAGCGCAGCAGGGTAGAAATATGTTCTGACAATTTTCGTAATAAAATGGCAGTTTTGGAAGTACGAAATCATAATCGAAACAAAGATGAAGTTAAAATTGAATGAACTGGAATCAATCATATTCTCTCAACATTTAATCCAGACGTGCTGCATTACACATACCTAAAGTTGATATTCCACGACCAAACTTTCCACTAGTCATGATTCATTCTGGAAGGAACGATTCTTGTTGGTCTCCTCCATCTCTCGGTGCTCAAATATTGATCAGAGCTACTGAAATTCTTTGGATTAATCCAACATTATCAGGCAAGGTTGCAAGAATCTGAAACAGAAATAAAGATGGGCATAATAACCGATTATATTATAAATTTAGTAAATACCTTAAGATGAGCTCATTTAAACATTTTTCTCCCTTACAAAGTAATATAACATCACATAATATATTGTCAGTTCCTAGACACGGAACGCTCAGTCGCTCTGAGCCTAGAGTTACTGTGTTCGGTATCAAAAATCCAGTGGAGAGCGGGCAGATATTATCACACGTGATCACCGAGGCAAACGAGCCTAATTTAATTACCGAACGAATACCAACGGTCCATCTAGGCTTTAAAACACTAATACCATAGTCATCTACAGTTCCATTGGGATTTTCAATGCAGAACTTGTCGAGTGCTTTATGTTCGATTGGGTCGTTTGCTCGACACTAGTGCTGAAAAGTGCAACTTTTATTGCACTGACTCTTGAGACGGTGCGGGTATTCGAGTGCATGTTTTGTTCTTTCTATTTTGGCGTTAGACCCCCTGCAGTGTATACATCCATGTGCACAGTGCTGCCACCCCACACGAAACAATCACGAGCCGCCACTGTCCGAAATTTACGAAAAGTTCCTTTTAATGCGATAACTTTAATTTTAATTTTGTTTGGATAAAATATTCACCTAGGTACAGGTCCCCTAGGCTGTTTCACCAGATAAATGTAGAATCAACTTTGCCGGTAAAGTAAACTCACTCAATGTATTAGTTTCAATAAAATACCTCCCAATTTTCCCCCTGAAATATAACTCGCAGTAAAAGGTTAACTCTCGAGTTTACTTCTCATTTCTTCCCTTTTATACATGCATAGAACGGCGGTATTGGTATTAAAATTTTCATAAATATATAATTTTACTAATTTATGAATTACTAACCGTAAACACTGTTTAATTTGAATCGAGAATGTCAACTTACTTTTTAGTTAAATGTAAAGCGTAAATAAATAATTAATCATATCAACATTTTCTCCTCTGTCGAACGGGCTTCTCTCACCGGTTAAACAGTACATATCATTCTATGCATAATAAATTATTCTGTGATATTTAAACATCTGCCAGTTTGACGTTTCCAACTTCCAGCGCCAACTGTCATAATCGGCGGATCCATTTTGAATTCTGCAGTCTAAAACCGTGGTCCCCGGATAAAGCTAGGACTTCGATTAATTTCTTTACGTGACCTTTCAACAAGTGGTAATTGTTCAAAAGTGTTAATAAATGGGTGATTAATGTTAGAGAGAAAACTTTAAACAGGGCGAATACCGCGGTGAACCGGGTGAACACTAAAACTGTAGTGACTAGTGAGCAAGTCTGGAGTCTGCCAATGTTCTTCACTTGAAAATTATTTTCAAATTCGCTGTTCATCCAGGTAAGTTGCATGCACATTTTAATCAAACTTATAGTGTTTTACAAGGTAATATATTAAATTAATGATCATAGATCATTGATTTATCCGGCATATTCATTCATAATTGATTTCTGGCTTAAATGGGTAATATAAGTACCTATTCTACGTTCCTCATTTTAAATTAATAAATATGTAATTGTAATAAGCAGCCAACGGCGTTTACTAACACCAAGAAGTGTTAAATCCGAAATTTTTAAAGTTTGCTAACAGGTTGTTGCTTGTAAGAGTAATCTACTATACAATAGGTACACTTGAAATTATACAACAAATCATACAACGACCGTGTATAGTATGTTGCATAGTTATACCCTTGATTTGTGAAAATACATTTTTTTTTCTCATTTGTGACTGGACATATCTAACGAAGTAGATTTAAGCTTCCACCTAAAGCGGAATTATTTTTTATTAGAAGCGTCCCCAAAACGTGGTGGTTTAGTCACCATCGCTTATACAAATTTGGATATCGTGAATTCAGAGGATTATTCAGAGATGGACTCTGTTTTCTCAAAATTTATTTAGTTTATTTGACTTTTTTTAATTAAAAACTGAGATTATTCTACTTTCTTTGCTTGATAACTATCGTTTACAACTTTATTTAGGTTTTTAACGAGCATAATAAAAATATCCAATTCGATATATTAATGCTTTAGTTCTGAACATATAAATATAAAATCACGTAAAAATCAAGGAAACATTAGAGCGCAATTAATTATTGTCGAATCCGTCAAAACAAGTACTTCTTATAACTACGTACAGTATACTCCGGTTATAACGTACCCTTTCTAGGGACTAATTTTTGAGTACACTATTACCGGAAGTATGAACAGGAAAACGTCAAGCCAAAATCAAAGTTGGGAACTGCGTAAGCGACCTTTAAAACCGAATGTACGTTATATCCCAGGTGCATTATAACCAGAGTCCACTGTAGTACAAAATGTTGAATTAAAGAACTCAATTTATAGCATTGAACGCAAAAATATATGTTTTATAAAAAAAATCGATAAAATATTTTCTAAACGAATCAAGCTTTCCAAGGCATATTTTCGTATGATAAAGTTCGGGCCCATTAAAAAGATTTGACGAGCTGAATACCACACTAGTTGGTTGGCCTGTTTCCGAGTGCATTTTCCGTACTTGACGAGCAACGCTAACGCTGGCAAAAAAAACTTGATTGACTTATAAAAGTTATTAGGTTCATTTAATAATAATAATAATAATAATAATGAACTTTATTGATTGACAATCAAAGGGCAATTGACCGAAGTCCTTCAGCCCGTTACATAGTTCTTACATTGTACATTCCTATTTGTTTTACTACATAAATAAGTATTATTTATATATATATATATATAAAAAAAAAAAAAAAAAAAAAAAAAAAAACTTATATAAGATTTCAATGAATTCCGATTGTTGGTTCATTTAATTTTAACAGAAAGACTTTTATAAGTGTGGCGAACTTATTTATTAGACAAAGACTTTACAATTAGTACAAAAAAAAAAGTAATTAAAGCAGCGAAACTACTGATACATTTTTGTCTTATTTAAATATTGATGACTCTCGACAATTTTTGGACGCGTGTTAATAGCAGATCTCCTTGCTTCACGACGGAGTTGAATTGCGCGTTTTTCAAGTCAGGCCTGTTGGTCTCTACGATTCCACCGACTCTATCGATCTTACAATGCAGACGACCTGCGGCTATAAACGTCGATAATTCCCTGCAAAAAAAAATTATAACCATTTACACAAAACGTTAACGATATCGTAACATAAACTGAATATTTTCAATTATTGACGTTCCCACCATCTTGCCATGGTCTTATTTTGAAGCGAAGCGAGACCAGAGCCGTAGGTTGAAACATCGGCAATTAAAAATATTCAACTAAAATACAAAGAAACAATAATTTCTAAAGTTTCAAAATTTAAACGACTCGTCCATTACTAAATAAACCTAATAAATACATGGTAATAACTTACTGGTCAATGAAATTGACTGAAACTCCAAACGCCTCCGACATATATTGCAGAGTGAGCGACCTGTAGGACTCCAAAAGTTGCGTGTACGCTAGTATTTTCATTTCTCTCACGTAGAAACGATAATGGGGATTCAGGAAGTAGTCCTTTCTTAAAACTGTTTCAACCTCAGCTAAAAAAAAGAAGAAAGAGAATATAGCTGCAAGTAAATCTTTCTGTGTAAATTTTTTACTGGTAAATATTTTTTAGTAGGTATTGAAAGCATCATCGTTGTATAAAAAATCATTTAACTTAGTTATTTAAATCGGTTAAATATATATATATAAATCGGAGAGTCATTTTCACGTTACCTAAATTGTTGAAGAACTCTGCGTACTGGCAATTATATAAGGAGAAGAGGTAGTCTTTCACAAAAGGCTCAGAATGTAGCACTTCCAATATTTCAGATCCTTTCACAACCTATAAGAAACGAAAACAAACATTATTTCCTATGAAATTCAGATATTTTTACACTAATTTAATTACTAAAATTATATATGAATTCCTCACGGGAATGAAGACCCCACTAAATAATAATCGTCACTATTCTACGGTTACCGCACAATCATCAGACTTGTGCATTTTACGAAAATCAACAAAATCTTATATGACCATTATTTGTATTTACCTTATCCCGTAGTTGATTCCTCGGCAAACTAATAATAGACGTGTACACAGTGTACCGAACAAAAGCTTTATAGTCCATTAACTCGTAGGAAGTAAACGTGCTGACCGTATCCAGGAACAAGGTGGCGGCCGTTTTAAAATCCCTCACCGCCATGCAGTAGGCGCCTTGGTAGACCTTAAGGCGATTCCTACGGTCCCAATCTCCGCCCTCTTCAATTAAACTAAAAAAAATCGTTAGTCAAGTTTTAACGTTAGCGCTTACTTTATTGTCGGTTGCTAATGAGTGTACGTACGTTTTAGCTTTTTCTATATTCCTAGTAATGAGATCGTGATCCATGAAGAACAGTCCTATTCTAATCAAGTGAAAAATAATATCGAGCCGGTGTCCTAGCGATACAGTCTTATCGTAGGTCTGTCTGAACGTGCTAACAGCGTTATCTTTGTCACCGATGCGACTGTAATACTCGGCTTTCCTCAGGTAAGCTTCTCTAACCTCCATCTCGCCAAGGTTTTTCTCAGCGTCTTCGATGGCCTCGTCTAAAAGTTTCACTTTTTCGTCGTTTTTCGCCTTCAGGGTTTTCAGCATGTTTGCGTCCAATTTCCATCCTGCGTCTTTACATATGAGTTCGTACCAGGGAGCCATATCTGAAAGAATTTGGAGGTTAAGTTAAATCTCGTGCTGAAATTAACAATTCCCATCAAACTATGAATTAAATCCAGAGATTTTTATTAATTTTGTCGAGGTTAATGTTGCAAAAAAGGCACAGTCATCCTTTACATACCATCTTTCTTTATTGCTTCGGTGATTTTTGAGTGCACCGCCCTATCGTTTCGATATTCAGGCAGGCTGAGTAGAAACTTGTAGTGGGCTAATTCTAAATCGGGGTTCTTCTCCAGCCCCTGGTCTTCCAAGTTTTCTATCGGCATTTTTATCTATTTAACTATTGACAACGGCGACAACTACAAAGACAATTATTAGAATGACAAGACAAATCACTCTGGCAACTAGGGAGTTTTCTACTCCGCCATGTTGGCTGCACTGAAATATAGTCGAAGCTTCACGCACCAGCTCTCTAACCGGTTGTTGTGGTAGGGCGTGACGTCATAATAAAATACCAAAATAATAATGATCGTAATGGCGTTTTTATCGTGATTAAAATTATGATAACTTTAATTAAAACAATTGGTGCTCTATTTTGTGCCCTTTTGGGGTTATTATGTTTTTATTGAATGTAAACCTTTCTAACAGTCATTTTGGGTATTCCAGTCGGACCTGGGTCGAATAAAACTGCTGTTATATACATATTGCTTTATTTCAGGTATATGTTTTGGTACAAATATCGTTGCAATATAAGGTAATACATAATACGTTGTTAGGTTACAGTTAATGCTACAATAATATTGATCCCTTCTAAATGCAAACAATCACTATGGTTGAGTCTATAGAGTCTTTTAGCCACCTTTTATTAACGAATTTCTAGTGACGTGTACAGTGGTGTAATGCGATACAAAGCGAGCCGTGGCTAAAAAACTCTCTTACAAAATATGTTGTCTAGGGTACTAGTTTCGTTTAATTGAGCAACTGTGGGCGCTGGTTCGCTATCCAGAATGGTTCCCAAGAAGTTTTATACAGATGCCAAAGGCAAGTGAAGTGAAGCGAAACAATTTTGGAATCAAACTGGTTGGCAGAACTATTTTTTTTGCCACACAAAGTCTATCAGAAGCTGTTAGGTTTATTAAATAAGATGTTTCAACAATGTATAAGTCTTAGGCCGTAGTAGCTAAACATCGTCGGCGCGTGCAGGGATTGTTTGGGGGTGGTAAGCTGCAACGTCTTCAGTATTTACAAACCATACACCCTGCGCGCGACCCGCTAAACATTAATTAGTATTACTGGGATTTTTTACACATCGTTTAAGAACATCGTTTGCGGCATTCTTTTCAATAAAAACATACGTAAAAGAAGGGGAAAGGGTCAAATATTTGGTTTAACAATTTTGTTTAATAATTTGTATATTAGTCAGAATATATTTATATTTGTTGTTTTATTAAATCAGTCTTTAAGCGTATATACAGGTGTTCAGTTTAAAGGATAATCACGCAAGTATTCTTCATCCGACAATTGTGGCAGTAAACTTGGAAAAGAAACATTTTTTGGCCATGATCACACTTAATTGACCTATTAAAAGTACTAATTCAAATATTATTCAAAAAAGTTATTCTAGAGCCTCTTTTGTATTTTAAGGAAATTGGCGCAGCTGTCGGTAAAGCCGAATAATTGCGCGAGACCTCGCATATTTAAAACTTGTTTTAGTCATCATATTTAGTCTTACTTTTAATAATTTTGACAAGGTCTGTTCGAAAGGGTTAGAGGCACAGCTTAGGAAAGGCATGCTGATATGATGAGGTTCTAGAGTTACGTGAAAGTATTCTCACACCTACGTACAGTAAATTGTTAATATATAGCCAATAAGCGTTATGTTTATAGATAAAAAGATGAACGATAGTTTCTTACAATTAAATTGATCACATACGTAAAATCGAAATTAACAACGCTTATTAAAGATATTCTTATAGGCTGCAAAATACAAGAATTTGTTCGTGGTATTTATATTTTGATGTATCATTTCGTAAAAGAAAAATAATTAATAACGCTGTATTTTTTACGTATTGCAGCAATATGGCGCAGCCCATCGTGCACTTCAAAATGTCGCCACATCTTTAAATCAAGGTGGAATAAATAAGAGTTGTTTTCGATAAAAGCGCATCCCACTTGTTGCAAACCTCAGTCATCTTTATATCCTTGTCTAAATATCAATACTGGGAGATTATAATTTACACCTTAGAACAACCTAAATGCATCTAGCTGTTTTTTTTCCTTTAATCTCTATCTATTAATTGACATTTGCAGTATTTATATTACATTTACAATAAATTCCAATTCAATATTTTACTGAGCGAGATGGATTAGTAAAATATTCAATGTCTCCGGTTTTATTATGTAGTTTCATTTGTTACTACCAATTATTTACAAGTTTTCAGTTGTATTTTTTACAGTCTTAATTACAAGAAGAATGTTCGTTCCCCTTTGGTTTGTCTATTTGTGCAATTAGTGAGGAGTTTCTAAAGGATAACAGGTACTTAAGGCCCAGGATTCCCACTTCCTGCCAAATTTAGGACACCTCAAGGTTCCATAATGAGGCCCATTCATGTTACTTTTGTTTGCAAGGAGGTTATGTACAGAAAGGATCAATCGCTATCGAGGTTCCAACGGAATTATGTGGTTTCAACCTTCAAGTCCACAAAAATTTGCTCGTAAATGTCTGTCGGTCTGTTTGTTGATTTATACCATTAAAGAAAACTTTAGCCGGACTTGAAACCCTGGGCCCTATCCAGGGAAGCATAAAACACAAAACACAAGCAACTCTCTCGGAAATAATTTATATACTTATACAGGGTGAATACCAATAACTCATTTTAATTTTAAGGGATGGTAGGTCCCTTAATGGCAAGGGCATATACCAAAAATAAAAAATATATACCCTGCAGTTTTCGGGAAAGAAAATAAATTAAAATACGTCAACATTTTCAGAACTTCGTAACTGACCTATCTCAACAGAAAATAAATCAGGATAGGTCTTTGCCTCTGGCATTCACCTTGTTTTTTGCATTCATAAATTCACTAGTTTTTGCTGTCACTGTCAATTAACTTGTCTCCGACCGCAAATTTATGAAAGACCGTCGAACGGCGGCTTAACTTTATTAGACGTTTTTTGTCACGTTAGGGAGTCTGTGACTTGGATACAAGGCATGTTGTTCACCCCATAAGTGGGTCAGTAGAGCGACGAAGCGGTACTCAAAAGTTTACCAGAATTTTACGTAGGGTAGGTCAGTTTTTCAACTTTCTTTTTTATATTTTTTTATTGGTAATTTGTGTTATAAATATCAACAGAAACCCCCTCCTAAAATTAAAATGAGTTATTGGTATTCACCCTGTACATTGTTGTGCCCGATATATTAACAGGTCGCTGTTGATCCCGCCGTTTAGGCATTCATAGGCACCGTTGCTGAGCCCAACGTTGTTGCTGTATCGTTGGTGTATAAAATTAAATTTTGCCTGCTAGTTGCAACGCACGTGAGAGAACTGATCGAGATATATATACACGAAGATGGGAATAGTACGTTGTTGAGCCCTCCTTAAATTTTGCGTACGGTGTCCTAATACCATGTTTAAGCAAATGGTGATGGGATACACCTTGATACGTTGTTGAGCCCCAACCCCGAATTTAACAGTGTAATTTTGGGCTTCACAATGACCGTTTATATATTGAACGGGCTCAACAATGTCTGTTTATACCTCTGTATATATTCGGTCTAGCTAAAGAGGTAAATTTAATTTAATTTCGGATGTTTAAATAATATAAAATTAAGAAGACTCCCAGGCTAGAGTGAGTATATTTAAGAGTAACGCATATATGCAGTTCCAAAGCAAGACAGCCTCGTATAAGTGTGTAAAATATAGACGACTAGACAATAACGGAAATACGGATAAGTTGCGACACAAAATCGATCCATTTTGTTCCTGCTTATGGAATTGTAAGCACATCTCGTTGTCGAGTTTCTATTAACGGGTATATTGTTTTTAGTAGTCGGTAGTCGGTGTGTAGAAGCCTGTGATTGGTCTAATCTTTCCTATTCTTTCCATTTTGGATTGAAGTGGTCAACAATTGAGACTCGAAAAATATTTGCTAAAAGCTTCTTTTTTAAACACAAAACTGCAACTCTTGAGTTAGCATTTTAACAGGATGGAAAGCGGAAGGGCTGAAGTGGGTTTCCAGAAAATTTGGTTCCTTAATTTCCACACGAGACGGAGCTGCGAAATTTTGAAAATGGGAACGGACTTCTAGTCGGAAAGGAAAACTTGGGGAATCCCATTCATCCTGGATCGTCTTCACCAATTCATCGCATTGGTAGTTCCATTCAACTTTACACATGCTTATATCTGGTGACCGAGCAGGATACTCCATTTGCATCAAAAATTGGATGCCAAGTAACAGAGGATTGAGTTGAGGTCCATTTATGATCTTCCTAATCCAGATTCTTATTAATCCATTCTCCTTTCATCAAAACGTTCATTTCTACCTCCAATACCAAATGCAGCTGAGTAGGCTATAATTCGAAAATTCCTGTTAAAATGGAAGACATTTGCGGATTGCTCCACTGCACTCCTTGAACAATCTGGGTCGTGAACTTGTGAAGACTAAATAAGCCTCCACTAACAATTATTTGAGGTTAGGTTCTAATGCGCGTTTGTTTCAACCATCGGAGCACCTCAAGGAGTCTCCCATATCCTTTTTCTGAATACGAACGATTAGACCAAACGCACTTCGACGTTCATCATATCTCTCGGTCATCTTAGAAACAGGTCATATTATGTAATACTGCGTCCTGAGGGTCAACCCCCCAATAAGTAAAAAATCTACATTTAAAAAATCTGATGTTCCTGGATTTTACCCGCGCACTTGTATGACCGCCTCAGCTTTGCACGCCCCCGTCGAAAATCCCATTGTCGTGCACTTCACATTTATCATCCATCAGTATGTGGCAGATGTGGCCGTTCTCGATGACGTTCGTCTTGTGCACCTCGCATTCTTCTTTCTTCTCCTCAGCGTCTGTCCCGTTTTTTTCGCACATCACGTGGTGTCAGAGGTTCAGCGAGTCCATGTCGGAAATCTGGGGAAGGAAACGTATCAGGAGTGTAATCGAACTGGGGCGTAAACCTTTGGAAAATTTCGTCAAGAATTTGCTGAACAAAATTTTCCAAACGATTCAGAGTTTAACTATCTTAACAAAATATCAACCTCCACCAAAGGCCAGTCGCTGTCCGGACTTGACGCCCTCGACGGCGAGGATGAGGATATGCTGACCACGCTTATCGGGATGGCGGGTTTCAAAGGGGGCTTTAGCTTTGGTCAGGCCACTGTAACGACTTGCCCCTCGGGCTCCGGGGACCAGCAATTGTCCGACAGCCAACATCCTATTATTACCGTCACCAGGCCTATCAATAGGGCGAGCATGATGTAGACCTCGGCATTTCCTGAAACACAAACAGATTTAGTGGGTAACTTGCTGAATCATAATGGATCAGGTTTTTGTGGAAGCTCTTATTTTGCTCTGATTAATCTGGTCCTGGTCCAGCCTGGTCGAAAATGATTGACAGCCTCTGGTGGCTCTCATTCCGACAATCAATTTGGACGTGAAAAAAGTAATATTTGACAGACTTTAGACGGCTTTCGTTTGTTAACACTTTCTTGGACACGAAGCAAGATAATTGACTGGGACTCTCATTTCCTACTCTCAATTTTGATATGGATTAAAGGAATAATTGACAGCGCCTTTATGTAGCAACTCGTTTGTTGCAAATGAAGCAATATTTAAGAGAAGACAGCCTGGTTGCAAATAATTGACCGAGCCGCTGATAGCTCTTATTTCCTACTATCAATTTTGACATGGATTAAAGGAATAATTGACAGTTCCATTAGCTTTCGTTTATTGCAATTTATTTGGGCGCGCAATAGTATTTAAGAGAACACAACCAAGTAGGAAATAATTGACTGAGCCCATGTGGACTCTCATTTCCTATAATTAATTTGAATATGGGTTAAAGGAATAATTGACAGTGCCTTTATGTGGAACTCTCGTTTGTTGCAACATCAAGCAATATTTAAGAGAACATGGCCTGGTCGAAAATGATTGACTGATTCTCTGGTAGCTCTCATTTCCTACTATCAGTTTGGACATGGAAAGAAGGAATAATTTACTGGCTTATATCACAGCTTTCATTTATTGCAACTCTCCTAGACACGAAAAAGATAATAATTGACTGGGCCTCTTATAGCTCTCATTTCCCACTATCAATTTGGACATGGATTAAAGGAATAATTGACAGTTTCGTTATATGGCAATTCTTGTTTCTTGCAATGTATTTGGACATGCAACAGTATTTAAGAGAGCACAACCTCGTAGGAAATGTTTGTCTGAGCCTATGAGGCCTCTCATTTCCTGTAGTCAATTTGGACATGGGAAATAGTAATAATTGACAGACTTTATGTGACAGCTTTAGTTTGTTGCAACTTTCTTGGTCATGAAGCAAGAAAATAATTGACTTGGGCTCTCACAGCTCTCATTTCCTACTATCAATTTGGACATTGATTAAAGGTATAATTGACAGTTTCTTTATAGGGCAATTCTTGTTTTTTGCAATGTATTTGGACATGCAACAATATTTAAGAGAGCACAACCTCGTAGAAAATGTTTGTCTGAGCTTAGGAGGCCTCTAATTTCCTGTAGTCAATTTGGACATGGGAAATAGTAATAATTGACAGACTTTATGTGACAGCTATCGTTTGTTGCAACTTTCTTGGACATGAAGCAAGGCAATAATTGACTTGAGCTATCACAGCTCTCATTTCCTACTATCAATTTGGATATTGATTAAAGAAATAATTGACAGTTTCTTTATATGGCACTTCTTGTTTTTTGCAATGTATTTGGACATGCAACAGTATTTAAGAGAGCACAACCTCGTAGAAAATGTTTGTTTGAGCCTAGGACGCCTCTCATTTCCTGTAGTCAATTTGGACATGGGAAATAGTAATAATTGACAGACTTTATGTGACAGCTATCGTTTGTTGCAACTCTCTTGGACATGAAGCAAGAAAATAATTGACTTGGGCTATCACAGCTCTCATTTCCTACTATCAATTTGGACATTGATTAAAGGAATAATTGACAGTTTCTTTATAGGGCAATTCTTGTTTTTTGCAATGTATTTGGACATGCAACAATATTTAAGAGAGCACAACCTCGTAGAAAATGTTTGTCTGAGCCTAGGAGGCTTCTCATTTCCTGTAGTCAATTTGGACATGGGAAATAGTAATAATTGACAGACTTTATGTGACAGCTATCGTTTGTTGCAACTTTCTTGAACATGAAGCAAGAAAATAATTGACTTGGGCTCTCACAGCTCTCATTTCCTACTATCAATTTGGACATGGATTAAAGGAATAATTGACTGTTTATTTATATGGCAATTCTTGTTTTTGCAATGTATTTGGACATGCAACAGTATTTAAGAGAGCACAACCTCGTAGAAAATGTTTGTCTGAGCCTAGGAGGCCTCTCATTTCCTGTAGTCAATTTTGACATGGGAAATAGTAATAATTGGCAGACTTTATGTGACAGCTTTCGTTTGTTGCAACTTTCTTGGACATAGGGCAAGAAAATAATTGACTTGGGCTCTCACAGCTCTCACTTCCTACTATCAATTTTGACATGGATTAAAGGAATAATTGACAGTTTCTTTATATGGCAATTCTTGTTTTTTGCAATGTATTTGGACATGCAACAGTATTTAGGAGAGCACAGCCTCGTAGAAAATGTTTGTCTGAGCCTATGAGGCCTCTCATTTCCTCTAGTAAATTTGGACATGGAAAATAGTAATAATTGACAGACTTTATGTGACAGCTTTAGTTTGTTGCAACTGTCTTGAACACGGAGCAAGAAAATAATTGACTTGGGCTCTCACAGCTCTCATTTCCTACTATCAATTAGGACATGGGAAACAGTAATAATTGACAGACATTATGTGACAGCTTTCGTGTGTTGCAACTTTCTTGAACATGGAGCAAGAAAATAATTGACTTGGGCTTTCACAGCTCTCATTTCCTACTATCAATTAGGACATGGGAAACAGTAATAATTGACCGACTTTATGTGACAGCTTTAGTTTGTTGCAACTGTCTTGAACATGGAGCAAGAAAATAATTGACTTGGGCTCTCACAGCTCTCATTTCCTCTAGTCAATTTGGACATGGGAAATAGTAATAATTGACAGACTTTATGTGACAGCTTTCGTTTGTTGCAACTTTCTTGGACATGGAGCAAGAAAATAATTGACTTGGCTCTCACAGCTCTCATTTCCTACTGTCAATTAGGAGATGGATTAAAGGAATAATTGTCGGTTCCTTTATATGGCAACTCTTGTTTATTACAACTTTTTTGGACTTGAAGCAATATTTAAGGGAACACAACCACCTGGTCGAAAATGATTGACTGAGCCTATGACGGCTCTCATTTCCTATAGTCATTCATTCATTATTTAACATTAATAAATAAAAAAACTCATTGCTTATTAAAAACACAAATAATGTCCTATGTTCGCAACTGGTTAATCATGTCTAATTAAATAATTATTTGTGCAATTTATATTCTATGACACGCTGTTTAATGGCCATGCTAACATGTTTAGCGAGATCAATGATGAAACGGACGGGTGTCTTATGAATATTCAGTTCGACGAAGTTAAGCCATATATCAAGTGAGACATTCGAAACCGTCCTATTAAAAAAATATATAAAACATTACTGGCGAAAGTCGAGGCTGATATTTATATCTCATAAAAAAGAAATATGTTACAAGTTACTCGAACTCGACCTTTTATATATTATGTATATCGAATTTTATTATTCAATTTTTTGCCGGAGTCGCCAGTTAGAGGCGAAAACGCGGCTAGGGCCCTCAGCCTTTATAACCTTGGTGTGCCCGTTATTTATGATAAAACGCACACTATATGGTGTGTGCGAGATAGTGTGGACCGTAAATAAAACACGAACTGTCTGTTTTGAGATTACCGTGACTTATGACGTCGTTTGTTTCGTTGCAACTAGTTTCCTGGTTTAAGAGAAAACAGTCAAAATGTTTGTTGTTAAGGGAGGCATTAAGAACATACCGGCTGTTTCTGCGGCCGCTGCTCGCATTAGTCATTCTCCCGAATCACAAAACTTTATTCAAATCCAATACCTGACAAAAGAATATCTGATGCGTTTCTATGGATTCAAAGCGTCTCAATGAACCGCGACTATCGCTAAGAGCGAACTTTTGATTCATCTGCTTTTGTCGTACTAACAAAACACGCTCCTTGCGAAATCTATTGAATTGCACTCCTGACTTCTCCTTCTTAATTTCATACTCAAAGAACTGGATTTCAAAGGAAACAATATCGAGGTGATGAGTGGACGTGATAGGGAAATTATTACGTTGAATTGAGCTTCGGAATTATATTTTTAACTGCATTATCGCAGACAAAGGGCGGATTCTGGTGATGGATCGTTTTACAAAGCGGGAAAAGGTCTCTTTGTCTATAACTTCGTTATCAAGCGTCCGATGTAAATAACGCCGCATCTGAATCCAACCGTTGCATCACCAGTCAATTGATTATATAAGATACCGCGAGTACTGGCGCCATAGGATAAGCGTCCGCTGATGTCGTAGAGCCACGCGCGCATCAGAGTAGGTTATCCCCACCACTTTGATCGAATCGTCGGCTTAAGACAGCTAGACCGCGAAATTGAGTTTTTAATTGGCGATCCGCTCTTAATCCGTCTAACACGAATCTAGTGATTTGGAGTGCAGAATAGATTGTGGGATTCAGTGCGCTTCCAACCAGCAGTCCAACCAGTCCAGCTAGTGAGTCAAGTCCTGCTGTACGCTTCTCCGCTTAACCGTATTATGCTTGTATATTCTTAAATTATTTCATCGTTTCGTTTTGGCACCGTCGGTATATTATGCTTTTCATTATCGTCATGAGGGGAACTGTCTTTGTACCAAGTGCTACAACTTTTCAAGTTTTATTATTAAAGCGTCCGACCAAATTTTTGTATGTACAACTACACCCTATAACGTGACTTTGCGCGAGTTTCTGAAGAATAATTTGCTACAGGCTTTACCCATGGATGATTCACGAAACTTTGTGACACATATAGAATTTCTAGCTATATTCCACATATAAGTTCGGGAATTTCTTAGTCCCAAGAGTTTGCAAGGTCCTCGCCGACAATGCCGAAGTGATAAAACTATAATATATAATTAAACTCTCCTCTGCAGTTCTAAACAAACTAGATCTGTTTCAAAACAACAATATTGCCTTTGGTTTTTCCTTCACGATAAGACTTCCTATGTCAGAATAATTTATAAATATGACTTAAATACCTACCTAGTTGCTTTCTGATTCCGTCCCCCATTTTGCTCCTCCACAGGCTGTTGATCAGTGTGGGGTCCCCCCGTCTCCATTCCCTGTATTTCGACACCGTCCTGCGAACGCCTCCTACACCGCCCACGGGGATGGGTATCGGCGTGCTCTGAGGAAGGCCGGCCTGCGGAGCTCCGTGGACGCCTTGTGGTGCTGGTAAACCTGTAGCTTAACAGATTGTCAGTAGATCGCAAATCCGGCTCGAAGGACCGTAAAAAAATTGATTCGGGTGAATGTCGATTATTATATTGTCACTTGGGTTTCTACTTACCCATGATTGTCAGAAGGGCCAGCAAAAGTCCAGCCGTGAAAAGCCAGCCCATCACTGCCGGTCAGAAGCTTCGGGAGACACATGCAACCAGCATTACAATCACAATTGTCCAATTTCGAATCGGCCGCAATCGAACGTCTAGATTTAGCTGGGGATGGGCGCTCTGCAATCAAACGCGCTGGTGTAATTTTCGCTGTCTTGCCGCAATTGGGGCGAATCGATGGGACCGATCACTTGTCTGAAACAGACAAGATGTAATGCATTAAAGCGGGGGTATATGCATAATAAATAAGGTTTTCATAAGAATTGTGGAAGGATGTAGTTCAGTGGCGCAGGCCCCAGCGGAGCACGTTTTTAATTGGGAAAATATGACATTTCGATAAGACTTAGAGTTTACTCAATACTTTCTTCCACCTATTACACACAAAATTTCTTTCCCAGTACACACTACACCTGTTCTTACTCTGTTTTAGATCTGTGAAAGAGAATGCGTGTGACACTAGGAGATTTTACTTACTAGGGTCTGATTGATCCCTCTTTTATTTTAGTTTTTCAGGACCGTTAGAAGCGCTCCTGGTGCTTTAGGAGAGACTTACCTTGCTCTTAATGGTTTACTCTTGTAATTAGGGTAACAGGGTTTTGGGGTAGAGAGAGAGAGAGAGGAGGAAAAAATAGATATTTTTCCCTAAATTAAAAAAAAATTTAAATGACGTTTCTAAATGTGCGTGGACCCTGTGGAGCTGATTTTTTGGGCAAAATTTTTATTTTTGTAAATTTTGGGGTAGAGAGAGAAAGAAAATATTGGATTGAAAATTTTTTTGTAAAATAAAAAACGGTTTTAATCGAATAATTTATGTCGTATATACTTGGCCTTTCGTCTGAATTTAAACTCTACGTCACGTATTTACGACTCGGAATCTCTTTTATATAAATCGAACGGCACGGAGCTATCTATGCAATAAACGTATAAACCACTGATTCCCGCCATAAAAGGATAGGTTAGCTTTAGATACAGACGATATAATTCTGATATTCCCCCGAATCCGTCGTTGGGACAAGCCTCCTAAGCCTGCGAAGAAGTGTAAGTAAGTCTCGAGGGCTGGAACGGAATACCGCGGCTTTCAATTCTCAATCACGTTCGAGCTCGATGAGTAACTTAACGGAAAACTGCTGCCGATTTAAGTTTTCGGGACGTTTATAGATGTCCTCCTGCGGGATTACCTTCGCCGCGCCGGTTGCAGGAATAGAATTACGCCGCGGGATTATTTCAGCGGAGGTGTTTGACTGTCAGCTGCGAGAATTCCGCAAACAAAAATGGAGTTTGCTTAACGGCGAAGCAGCTGACAAAGTGCCGAGAGGAATATCGGATGTCCTGCCAGCGAAATCGCGACAAATAATTTATGTTTGTATACTACGTGCCATAGTCAATTGTCTTTTAGGTGACAAAACATAGTGTACTGGTCCAGATAAAATATTTACTGGGGTTAGCTATAAACCCCTTATTTTTATATTTCAGGGCGTTCATGGTTTCACCTGGATTGTAGAACTTGCTTTTACTTATTTTGTAGCTTGTGTTGTTTCATTTTAATAAAGAAATTTAATTTGAAGAAATCTCTACCCTTATTTAACTGGTCAGTATGCTCGGGGAAGTTTATTTTGTCGTGTATGATTTCTTTTTATGTTTTATATTATTTATTAAAATACATGACATGATATATGCATAATGGGGCGCTTCGGTTGATCTTTCCAGAAAGGTGAAACAGTAGTCTGGCCAGCTTGCTCACCGGATCTGAATCCCTTGGATTATTTTTGGGGTTTTGTTGAATCTCTCGTTTATGTAGCGCCTTTAGACACTTTTAAACGCTTAGAGTACAGCAGAAGTGTTTCTGAACTTTCATAATGTGTGCTCGTGTTGTTTTCAATTTTCCTCATTTTTTCCCCGAGCGTTGAAAATAATAATAAATTACTTAGTTACATCGGAGCATTATTTATCCCTTAATAATTAACGATCGTTTTCCCTCGCCCGTATTCGAAGGCCTCCAGAAGTGCCTGTTTATCAATATAAAAAGCTTAATCTCGTATAAATCTTCCAAATTTGGTAGTTCGACCGTAAAATAAATATTAATAGTTTATATTTATGTTTGCAGGAAGTCGAACATTTGGGCGATTTATAAGCGCTGGATGTACCACAGCGGCGAGAGGTTATCGACGTTTTTTTGAGCGGAAACATGATGAACTTTAATTATTTTACAGTTTTAGTATTAAGGCTGAATTTAAAATTGAGTATCTGTTTCAGAAAACCGTGTAGACATTTATTGACTTTTGTGTCGGAAAACTTAACAGGGCTGGCGGGGAAACGGCGTTCTATGTCGGTTTGTAATGGGAAAGATAACTTGTTTGATTGTTCAGCTGAATTGTTTCAAAAATAGACGTCAAACCGTCCGTTGTGCTTCGCGCAAGATTCCTGCTATCTTGGAACAAGTGACGTCTTTTCTCTTCGGTGCTGTTTGGGATGTCACCTCCAAATATCCAGTATATAACAATGAATTATTTTTTCTTGATAATACAAGGCGTTTTTAATTTAAATACAATGATTTAGTGGCGCGTAGAGAAATAAATAATAAAAAATTTGAGGTTATGTGTATCGAAAATCTCGTCTCATTTTTGCAAAGCAAACTGTTTTTCCATGTAAACTCATTATAAATGCAAGCGAATTTAAACCGCGTCGTGGCGCTTTTCCGTTGTTTTAGGTTGTTATTAAATTAAAGTGTCTCTTATTTTCTTTTCCACCTGTGAATCTTTAAACCGCTTGCCAGCCGGTGCATGCCACCCCTTCATCCGCCCTGCGCCGGCCTGGGTCATATATCTCGCGAATTTAGAAAGTAGGCACTCAAATTACTTCGAACAGGAGAAAGGTGCATTTGTTCTCTTTCGCGGGGGATGATTCGTTTTCTGTCAAATAATCCAATCTAGAGGATTACGGCCGCAAATAATTGTAATTCGTTTTATTTTCGCGGGAAGTTTTGGTCGGTGTGTTTTTTTAGGGTGCATGGGTGTCAAAATAATTTTATAAGCAAAATATAGTAACTGATCAGTTGAATAAAGCCTCGGCTTCGCCTCGGCTATGGAACATCAACTTAGGTAGTTTTGACGTCCAAATCGATTATATAGAGACGCGGTTTCTTTAACCTCAAATAATTGGTTAAGAATCCCTCAAAATTCGGCTTTTCTTGGGGGCATTATTGACTTACTGAGAGAGAATAAGAAAATATTATTCTTGGACGTTTCGAGTCGCTGAAGTTGAATTGGACGTCCAAATCGTTTATATAGAGACGCGGTTTCTTTAACCTCAAAAAAGTGGCTAAGAATCTCTCAAAATTCGGCTTTTTCTGGGAGTATTGTCCTTCTTACTGAGAGGGAATGAGAGCAGGTTATTCATGGATATTTCGAGTCGCTAAAATCATGTTTGACGTCCAAATCGCGTATATAGAGACGCAGTTTCTTTAACCTCAAATAAATGGTTAAGAATCCCTCAAAATTCGGCTTTTCTTGGGGGCATTATTGACTTACTAAGAGAGAATAAGAAAATATTATTCTTGGACGTTTCGAGTCGCTGAAGTTGAATTGGACGTCCAAATCGTTTATATAGAGACGCGGTTTCTTTAACCTCAAAAAAGTGGCTAAGGATCTCTCAAAATTCGGCTTTTTCTGCGAGTATTATTGTCCTTCTTACTGAGAGGGAATGAGAGCAGGTTATTCGTGGATATTTCGAGTCGCTAAAATCAAGTTTGACGTTCAAATCACTTATATCGAGACGCAGTTTCTTTAACCTCAAATAAATGGTTAAGAATCCCTCAAAATTTGGCATTTCTTGGGGGTATTATTAACTTACTGAGAGAGAATAGGAAAATATTATTCTTGGACGTTTCGAGTCGCTGAAGTTGAATTTGACGTCCAAATCGTTTATATAAAGACGCGGTTTCTTTAACCTCAAAAAAATGGCTAAGAGTCTCAAAATTCGACTTTTTCTGGGAGTATTATTGTCCTTCTTACTGAGAGAGCATGAGAGCAGGTTGTTCTTGGATATTTCGAGTCGCTAAAATCATGGTTGACGTCCAAATCGCGTATATAGAGACGCAGTTTCTTTAACCTCAAAAAATGGTTAAGAATCCCTCAAAATTCGGCTTTTCTTGGGGGCATTATTGACTTACTGAGAGAGAATAAGAAAATATTATTCTTGGACGTTTCGAATCGCTGAAGTTGAATTTGACGTCCAAATCGTTTATATAAAGACGCGGTTTCTTTAACCTCAAAAAAATGGCTAAGAGTCTCAAAATTGGGCTTTTTCTGGGAGTATTATTGTCCTTCTTACTGTGAGGGAATGAGACCAGGTTATTCGTGGATATTTCGAGTCGCTAAAATCAAGTTTGACGTTCAAATCGCTTATATAGAGACGCAGTTTCTTTAACCTCAAATAAATGGTTAAGAATCCCTCAAAATTCGGCTTTTCTTGGGGGCATTATTGACTTACTGATAGAGAATAAGAAAATATTATTCTTGGATGTTTCGAGTGCTGAAGTTGAATTTGACGTCCAAATCGTTTATATAGAGACGCGGTTTCTTTAACCTCAAAAAAGTGGCTAAGAATCTCTCAAAATTCGGCTTTTCTGGGAGTATTATTGTCCTTCTTACTGAGAGGGAATGAGAGCAGGTTATTCGTGGATATTTCTAGTCGCTAAAATCATGTTTGACGTTCAAATCGCTTATATAGAGACGCAGTTTCTTTAACTTCAAATAAATGGTTAAGAATCCCTCAAAATTCGGCTTTTCTTGGGGGCATTATTGACTTACTGAGAGAGAATAAGAAAATATTATTCTTGGACGTTTCGAGTCGCTGAAGTTGAATTTGACGTCCAAATCGTTTATATAAAGACGCGGTTTCTTTAACCTCAAAAAAATGGCTAAGAGTCTCAAAATTCGACTTTTTCTGGGAGTATTATTGTCCTTCTTACTGAGAGAGCATGAGAGCAGGTTGTTCTTGGATATTTCGAGTCGCTAAAATCATGGTTGACGTCCAAATCGCGTATATAGAGACGCAGTTTCTTTAACCTCAAAAAATGGTTAAGAATCCCTCAAAATTCGGCTTTTCTTGGGGGCATTATTGACTTACTGAGAGAGAATAAGAAAATATTATTCTTGGACGTTTCGAATCGCTGAAGTTGAATTTGACGTCCAAATCGTTTATATAAAGACGCGGTTTCTTTAACCTCAAAAAAATGGCTAAGAGTCTCAAAATTGGGCTTTTTCTGGGAGTATTATTGTCCTTCTTACTGTGAGGGAATGAGACCAGGTTATTCGTGGATATTTCGAGTCGCTAAAATCAAGTTTGACGTTCAAATCGCTTATATAGAGACGCAGTTTCTTTAACCTCAAATAAATGGTTAAGAATCCCTCAAAATTCGGCTTTTCTTGGGGGCATTATTGACTTACTGATAGAGAATAAGAAAATATTATTCTTGGATGTTTCGAGTGCTGAAGTTGAATTTGACGTCCAAATCGTTTATATAGAGACGCGGTTTCTTTAACCTCAAAAAAGTGGCTAAGAATCTCTCAAAATTCGGCTTTTCTGGGAGTATTATTGTCCTTCTTACTGAGAGGGAATGAGAGCAGGTTATTCGTGGATATTTCTAGTCGCTAAAATCATGTTTGACGTTCAAATCGCTTATATAGAGACGCAGTTTCTTTAACTTCAAATAAATGGTTAAGAATCCCTCAAAATTCGGCTTTTCTTGGGGGCATTATTGACTTACTGAGAGAGAATAAGAAAATATTATTCTTGGACGTTTCGAGTCGCTGAAGTTGAATTTGACGTCCAAATCGTTTATATAGAGACGCGGTTTCTTTAACCTCAAAAAAATGGCTAAGAATCTCTCAAAATTCGGCTTTTCTGGGAGTATTATTGTCCTTCTTACTGAGAGGAAATGAGAGCAGGTTATTCTTGGATATTTCGAGTCGCTAAAATCATGTTTGATGTCCAAATCGCTTATATAGAGACGCAGTTTCTTTAACCTCAAATAAATGGTTAAGAATCCCTCAAAATTCGGCTTTTCTTGGGGGCATTATTGACTTACTGCGAGAAAATAAGAGAATATTATTCTTGGACGTTTCGAGTCGTGAAGTCGAATTTGACGTCCAAATCGTTTATATAAAGACGCGGTTTCTTTAACCTCAAAAAAATGGCTAAGAATCTCTCAAAATTCGGCTTTTCTGGGAGTATTATTGTCCTTCTTACTGAGAGGGAATGAGAGCAGGTTGTTCTGGGATATTTCGAGTCGCTAAAATCATGGTTGACGTTCAAATCGCTTATATAGAGACGCAGTTTCTTTAACCTCAAATAAATGGTTAAGAATCCCTCAAAATTCGGCTTTTCTTGGGGGCATTATTGACTTACTGATAGAGAATAAGAAAATATTATTCTTGGATGTTTCGAGTGCTGAAGTTGAATTTGACGTCCAAATCGTTTATATAGAGACGCGGTTTCTTTAACCTCAAAAAAGTGGCTAAGAATCTCTCAAAATTCGGCTTTTCTGGGAGTATTATTGTCCTTCTTACTGAGAGGGAATGAGAGCAGGTTATTCGTGGATATTTCTAGTCGCTAAAATCATGTTTGACGTTCAAATCGCTTATATAGAGACGCAGTTTCTTTAACTTCAAATAAATGGTTAAGAATCCCTCAAAATTCGGCTTTTCTTGGGGGCATTATTGACTTACTGAGAGAGAATAAGAAAATATTATTCTTGGACGTTTCGAGTCGCTGAAGTTGAATTTGACGTCCAAATCGTTTATATAGAGACGCGGTTTCTTTAACCTCAAAAAAATGGCTAAGAATCTCTCAAAATTCGGCTTTTCTGGGAGTATTATTGTCCTTCTTACTGAGAGGAAATAAGAGCAGGTTATTCTTGGATATTTCGAGTCGCTAAAATCATGTTTGATGTCCAAATCGCTTATATAGAGACGCAGTTTCTTTAACCTCAAATAAATGGTTAAGAATCCCTCAAAATTCGGCTTTTCTTGGGGGCATTATTGACTTACTGCGAGAAAATAAGAGAATATTATTCTTGGACGTTTCGAGTCGTGAAGTCGAATTTGACGTCCAAATCGTTTATATAAAGACGCGGTTTCTTTAACCTCAAAAAAATGGCTAAGAATCTCTCAAAATTCGGCTTTTCTGGGAGTATTATTGTCCTTCTTACTGAGAGGGAATGAGAGCAGGTTGTTCTGGGATATTTCGAGTCGCTAAAATCATGGTTGACGTTCAAATCGCTTATATAGAGACGCAGTTTCTTTAACCTCAAATAAATGGTTAAGAATCCCTCAAAATTCGGCTTTTCTTGGGGGCATTATTGACTTACTGAGAGAGAATTAAAAAATATTATTCTTGGACGTTTCGAGTCGCTGAAGTTGAATTTGACGTCCAAATCGTTTATATAGAGACGCGGTTTCTTTAACCTTAAAAATGTGGCTAAGAATCACTCAAAATTTGGCTTTTTCTGGGAGTATTATTGTCCTTCTTACTGAGAGGGAATGAGAGCAGGTTATTCGTGGATATTTCGAGTCGCTAAAATCATGTTTGACGTTCAAATCGCTTATATAGAGACGCAGTTTCTTTAACCTCAAAAAATTGTTAAGAATCCCTCAAAATTCGACTTCTCCTGGGGGCATTATTGACTTACTGAGAGAGAATAAGAGCATGTTATTCTTGGACGTTTTGAGTCGCTGAAGTCGAATTTGACGTCCAAATCGCTTATATAGGAACGCGTTTTCTTTAACCTCAAAGAACTGGCTAATAATTCCTCAAAATTCGACTTCTTTTGGAAGTATTATTGACCTTACTGAGAGAAGAATAAGAAAATATTATTCTTGGACGTTTTGAGTCGCTGAAGTTGAATTTGACGTCCAAATCGTTTATAAAGAGACGCGGTTTCTTTAACCTCAAAAAATGGTTAAGAATCCCTCAACATTCGGCTTTTCTTGGGGGCATTATTGACTTACTGAGAGAGAACAAGATAATGTTATTCTTGGACGTTTCAAGTCGCTGAGGTCGAATTTGACGTCCAAATCATTTATATAGAGACGCGGTTTCTTTAACCTCAAAAAAATGGCTAAGAATCTCTCAAAATTCGGCTTTTTCTGGGAGTATTATTGTCCTTCTTACTGAGAGGAAATGAGAGCAGGTTGTTCTTGGATATTTCGAGTCGCTAAAATCATGTTTGACGTCCAAATCGTTTATATAGAGACGCGGTTTCTTTAACCTCAAAAAATGGTTAAGAATCCCTCAAAATTCGGCTTTTCCTGGGGGCATTATTGACTTACTGAGAGAGAATAAGAGCATGTTATTCTTGGACGTTTTGAGTCGCTGAAGTCGAATTTGACGTCCAAGTCGCTTATATAGAGACGCAGTTTCTTTAACCTCAAAAAATTATTAAGAATCCCTCAACATTCGGTTTTTTTGGGATATTATAGGGGTATTATTGACCTTACTGAGAGAGAATAAGGCAACATTATTCTTCGATCTTTGGAGTCGCTGAAATTGAGTTTGAAGTCCAAATCGCTTATATAGAGACGCGATTTCTGTAACCTCCAAAAATGGCTAAAAATCCCTTAAATTCCCTAATGTTTAACAGTAATTGACTCCAAAATAGAAAGGTATAAATGACTTGAGGTGACATCATCTACGAACAATCTCCATCCAAATACCGATAGAAATTCATTTAACAATTTCCAGACAACGTTTTCAAATTCTGCGCAATTTTTTACACATCATAACTTGATTTTCGAATACTGGAACTGTGTTGCGGTATGGGATCAATTCCCACTTGACCCCAACTATAAACTTACGCTAGCCACGACCACCCACTGTGAACTATAACCGACCAATTTGAACGTAATGATACATTGCCTGCAGCCATGCAATACGTCAAAGCTGTCGCCATTAATCTGTCTGTCTATGAAAATGTGTATAACTTCCTGGGCAATAAATTAATATATCTATCCCGTCTCGCGGCTGATCGGTTGGAAATCCCCGACAAACTTTCATAACGTTATTGAAGAGCTCCGCGATAAAATTGTCTTCTTGCTCCAGATCGGGCGTCAATATTTGTTTAATGTGATTGAAAAGTGTGACGGAAAATCCCGCACATATACTCACGCAGCGTGAAGGAACATGTGCCGGTAATAAAAGTGATATATTAATAACGTGGGGTAGGGTAAATATGGATTGATTGGATTGTTATAAAGATAGAAAATCCTTCATTTCTGTATTCCGAATATTAATATTTTTTATACGTCCTAAGTCAAGAAATAAACATGTCGTTTTTATTTGGTTGTCTTGAAAAAGGATTGAGTGGCACTGACGCAGTTTTACTGAGCCAGTTTCGTCAACCGAGGTGGCATTGTTAGGGGATGGCTGAAATTTAGAATTGTTCTTATAAGTCGAGTAATGGGGAATTTGAAACTAAATTTAAAGTGTAGTACCCCTAGCTAGATTCTTAAAACTTAATAATTAATCTAAAGCTACCAAGAACGTTTTGTAGAAAAGGTTTCGGCATTGGTCATAGTTAATTTTTGACGTTTTAACCATCTCATCGTGGCCTTCCAAAGCGCACTGAGCTCTGTTGGTCCGAGTCCCTCTATTTATACACTGGCAGGAGGTGTGGCTTTGTTCCAGTAATATTGCGCGGCAGCCTTGCGCACAGTTGATTTCTTGGTCGGTAGGTGTGGCTTCAGTGGAGCTCATGCCAGAGTATAAATAGGGGGGATCGAGTCAGTAGAGTTCACTTCGCTGCAGACTAAGACGGCGACAAGGTGTTTTAAGATAATAAACGTGGAAGAGGATCTTATCAGAATACTGAAATAAAATGATCAGAATAAGAAATTAAGTGTGCAGAATTCTAATCTAGTTCAAGTCATAAAGCTTTGTCCTTTTTTTTTGTTACTTGGTGCTTTGAAATAAAGTATTCCTTTGTAGAACTTTCCTTCTAAGGGCGTTCATTATCCTATCTCCTACATGCTATAGGCGCTAATTTATTACTATGAGGATAACAAGACGAAGGGAAAAAAGAAGACATCAGCTTAAAAATTAATTTTATTTCAGATGCTCAAGTATCCCCTTACAATGCCGAGCCGTGGCGTGTCTGAACCACCCCTGCCTTCGTTTGAAAATTCCTATTTATAATGCATTTCGATCCTCACACGGCTGCAGGCGGAGAGAGTAGGCAGTTTCAGTTATTATTTTTTCAGACAAACCTCTCGTACGAAGTAGTAAACCTATCCAATAGCCATATATAGCGTGCCGTTGGAGGTGTATTCAATTGTTTATCATTTCACTTTGACGTCATATCTCGGGGTATGGAACGGCGAGAGGTTTTTTGTTCGGTTTCGTTATAGATTTTCGCGCAAAAAGCATGCAACTACTAACAATGGAACGTAAATATTTAATCCTTTTTATGTGGCATTGCTCCGGAAGCGCCGTTTGCGTGTACACTGGGGCCAAAAAATAGCGAGGTGGTTGGAACGAATTTTGTCGAATAAATCTTGACTCTTTTTTATAGTTTGAAGGCCATTACCAATTTTGATATTTTCATAATCATCCGCTTGTCTCGAAATTGACAATAAACTAAAAGTCGGAGAAGTCTCAGTAGATCAAGCCGATGGATGGGTGAAATGCCAACATGTGTCAAATCGCTGTACTCTGTAGTCAGAATTTCATGAACAAGAACATTTATGATTGGTTATTAGTGGCGTAATGTAAGTCAGCGTGATTACCCCCCATGCCCGTCACGGTCTGAAATACGCCATTATTCATTTGTTTTTGCACTAAGGCTTTCCTCAGACAGTTAGTCTGTGAAATTAAGAACTTTTCCAAACACAATGATAATCAGCCCTCATAAACATGAGGTTTCACAGACACACGTTTATTTTCAACTTCCACCTCTGACAGGCCCATAAACTCTCGACTGAATTCGCCGGAGACGAAATAAACATAAAAAGAGGCAACCTGAAAACGCAATTATCCTCGCAAGTTTTCGGTACAGTCCCAGAAGAAAATCCCGTAATTTAACAACGTGCCAGCTCTGTGTAAAGTAAAGGGGAGCGGAAATTATCGAGGCCGGTTTGTATGTATATCTCTGGACATCGCCGGAAGTCACCCGCGTGATGGAAAGCCTCACAAAAACGTTATTTTTAACTGAACATATCTGGACGGGGGATCGGGAAATGGACAGGCTCGCGGGGGATACAAGCTGTCGCGGTATCAGAAATGGCTACATTAAAAACCTGCTAGCAGACACGTCAACTGGATCGTAATTTAAAAGTTTTTTAATTAATTTTCAGTTGATGCTAAAATATGTCAGGATATTTTAATTAAGCCAAATGGCCGCGTTTGCAACTCTTAGGGCGGAAATGGGGCTAAAAGTGGGAAAAGCATTAAATTTATAACATCTATATGTGCATCTTTACCCCCCAAACACAATATCACCCTTCCCCTTCCGTAGGGATTAAAATTGAAAACTACGTCCTATTGGAAACCGGATTAAAAGGATATGGACATGATGATTAAAATTCGTGGGGGTTCTTAATTACATTAAAAACATAAAACAAGCAAACTAATAGACATGTTAATTTGAATGCATGTGCACACAAGCTGGCCAGTCGCCAGGGCTTGCGAAATGGGTAGCTGAAACTATTATCCTTTATTTATTGCAGGACAAAAGTATTTTGTATCTATTTAATAGGCATGAAGTTAAAGCAGAAGACTGCATAATTAATTGGTACCCATGCACGGGTGAATTTCTGTAATTGTCACAGTTTAACGTTGTACACAGTTGTCCTGGCGTTGTTATCTAAATATCAGGGTCGTCCTAGATGCATTATTTTTCGGCCGTTTTGTGGTTTCTTTACGTGCGCGTGTTCTATCCGCAAGGGTGCAACGGTAGACCATTGAAGCTTATATTTCTGCTATGCGAAGAAAAAGAAGAAGAAGGTGAAGAAGAAGACGAAGAAGAATGAGAAGAATGTAAGAATAAGAAGAATAATACGAATAATAATAAGAAATGGAAGGATGAGGATGCGGAGGAGGAGGAGGAGAAGGAGGAGGGGGAGCTGATGATGAAGAAGAAAAAGAATAAGGCGAAGAAGAAGAAGAGGAAGAAGCAGCAGAAGAAAACGAAGAAGTAGGAGGAGGAGAATACAAGAATATGATGACGGTGATGATAAATATGATGACGAAGAAGACATGGTCAACGAAACATCAATAATTCATCCCTTAGAGCCAGTTATATTCACTTTGAATTACGGTTTTCCAATTCTTAAGTTCACCAGCCGGTCGTATTTCTACTTATTTGACTCTTACGTTAAGTTTACGAATGCTTAAAAAAATGGGAACTGAAACTTTTATAGGTAGAGAGTGCAATGCTGTGTATACAAGACTTTTGATAAAGGAACAGAAAAACACACGGCATCGAAACTTTCAGATGAAAAAGATGCCTGCGAGATGTAAATATGGTAATATTTATTTCAACTGGAAGATATATTGTTGTATTACGACGTGACAAAAACGTATCTTTGATGGGAATCTCATTCCAATTTGAAATTTATTCCTAAGAGAGCGCAGCTTTTCTTCGGCAATACGAAAAGATAAACGACTTACATATTTTTCCAGCATTGAATTGTCAGAGGTACAACGCGATTTACACTGAGGGATGAGTTTTGCCATCTGCATATTTATGTACGTATAATCGGATAGTTCGGCAGCATAATGAAAAGTCTGTAACAGCGAAAGAGTGTCACAATATAGAAGCAAAACTATTTTTATTGATTCTTTCAGTCATTTTTATGAGGCATGCCAGTATTGTATGATGATAAGAACACATTCTTTTGCGTTGAGCACCGTCCAGTAGGTCCCGCTTCGTAGTTGGCTATAAAAGGTGTGCAAAATTTGGTCCATCGATTTTACAAAGAGTTGACGTGGGCCAGTGTCATTGAGTTCCTACAGAGTAGCGTCTCGAGGCGTTGGTGTTAGTGCCGACGAGTCCCTACAGCGTAACGTCTCTAAGCCAGTCTCCTCGATGGCTATTTTTTCTGTGTTGACTTATTCTTCCCAATTGCTACTTTTGGCCATAAGAATGAATAAAATTATTATTATTCTTACGATTTGTGAGTATGGTATTAATACACTTAGCAAATTCGACACTGGAACGTATTTCAGTTGTAAACTTCACTAACAACATCGTAACAAACAGCCGTATCTAAAGGGATTGGAATAACATATACTTTTTATTATGTTGGCCCATCCAGAGACACGTAACTAGAACAAATTGTACGCAAAGTAGAAAAAGGGGGTAAAACATTTCGATTTTATTAGAACTTTCGAGACGATATTATTTGCAGACAAAAACGATTCTCTCTTTTTATCGGCGCATATCAATTGGTCTTTATTTTATATTTTTATGTGCACGTATGTATATACAAAAGATACACTTTTATTTTCAATGTTATTCTAGTATATTTACCACCACCACCACCACCACCACCACCACTAATTTAAACATATATTTTTTTCAACTTTCCTTTTGTTTCGACCATCTTGTCTCGGTCCTCGCAACATATAAGTATGTTATTTATGGCTCCTGACTGCATCTTCACTACTTCCGAGTCTGTCTAGACTTCTGCTGGATATCATCCCCTTACAACTGCACTACTGCTCCATTTCCCAAAAAAGGAAACACGGCACGAATTTTACATAATCAAATTCATATCCTTGAATCTCGAGCGATGCCATCCGTGTTCGGATTATCACATAAAGTCGGCTTGTCACTCTATTTCATATGCATACATAAATAAACACGTGTAGCATGTAAAGAGCCTAATAGAGTGAACGGATACAGAGTTTTTTGTGACGTAACCTAAAGCGACATGTCTGAAGCCGCGCGCAATTTTATCAGGCCGGAGCTTGAATTTGTTTACGTACACCGCAATGGTTTAAGGGTATGACTAGGGTGTATCTCAGTGTGAAAAAGACAAAAAATTATGTATGTCGGGAAAAGAATAATCAGACAGAGTTTCTTCTTTGAAATTGAAAAAAATTAAAAAAATAAGGCGGACAGTCCCTGCGGGGCTGTTTTTCTGAGGGAAGAAATTTGGGATTTCTTCTTTAAAATTGAAAAAAATAAAAAGAAATGAAGCTGACAGCCCGCTCCGATTAGTTAAGTGAATCCAAGAAAAATGGTAAAAAAATTTTTTGACTGCAATTTTATTTTTGGTGGGGGACAAAAATTTATTTTACATTTTACATCCATGGAAAAATATACACTCGTTGGGAGCGTTTTTTTTTTCACAAACATATGTATTTATCTGAAGCATGCCTAATATAATCATGTCTATATCCGTAAACAGGCAAACTGAATATTGATTATTTCTCTACTCTGGTCGATTTTTCATTTGTTTATGGTTATTGTGCGGGTTTATGAATATTAAATGACGTCCTGTTCACAATCATTTGCTTTAATTTTTCAAGAAAGCAAATACGAGGTTTTTTTTGGATGGACATAAATAAAATAAACCATCATGAATGAATTTTGTGGGAAGTTATTTTTTAATTTCAATATTTTTTGCTAGATAAATTCTGTAATGTAAATCAAAATCTGTCGGCATATAGTTATAAAAAGTAGTTGTTATAGGAGTTGACAACAGATTTTAAATTTGTATGTTCAGAAGTGGAGCATCAATATAAATTTATAAAATTGAATTGGATATGTTTTTATTATGCTTGTATGCTTTGTAAATAAAGTTATCCAAGAAAAATGGTAAAAAAAATTTTTGACTGCAATTTTATTTTTGGTGGGGGACAAAAATTTGTTTTACATTTTACATCCATGGAAAAATATACACTCGTTGGGAGCGTTTTTTTTTTCACAAACATATGTATTATCTGAAGCATGCCTAATATAATCATGTCTATATCCGTAAACAGGCAAACTGAATATTGATTATTTCTCTACTCCGGTCGATTTTTCATTTGTTTATGGTTATTGTGCGGGTTTATGAATATTAAATGACGTCCTGTTCACAATTATTTGCATTAATTTTTCAAGAAAGCAAATACGAGGTTTTTTTTGGATGGACATAAATAAAATAAACCAACATGAATGAATTTTGTGGGAAGTTATTTTTTAATATCAATATTTTTTGCTAGATAAATTCTGTAATGTAAATCAAAATCTATCGGCATATAGTTATAAAAAGTAGTTGTTATAGGATTTGACAACAGATTTTAAATTTGTATGTTCAGAAGTGGAGCATCAATATAAATTTATAAAATTGAATTGGATATGTTTTTATTATGCTTGTATGCTTTGTAAATAAAGTTATCCAAGAAAAATGGCAAAAAAATTTTTTGACTGCAATTTTATTTTTGGTGGGGACCAAAATTTGTTTTACATTTTACATCCATGGAAAAATATACACTCGTTGGGAGCGTTTTTTTTTTTCACAAACATATGTATTTATCTGAAGCATGCCTAATATAATCATGTCTATATCCTTAAACAGGCAAACTGAATATTGATTATTTCTCTACTCTGGTCGATTTTTCATTTGTTTATGGTTATTGTGCGGGTTTATGAATATTAAATGACGTCCTGTTCACAATTATTTGCATTAATTTTTCAAGAAAGCAAATACGAGGTTTTTTTTGGATGGACATAAATAAAATAAACCATCATGAATGAATTTTGTGGGAAGTTATTTTTTAATTTCAATATTTTTTGCTAGATAAATTCTGTAATGTAAATCAAAATCTATCGGCATATAGTTATAAAAAGTAGTTGTTATATGAGTTGACAACAGATTTTAAATTTGTATGTTCAGAAGTGGGGCATCAATATAAATTTATAAAATTGAATTGGATATGTTTCTATTATGCTTGTATGCTTTGTAAATAAAGTTATCCAAGAAAAATGGTAAAAAAATTTTTTGCCTGCAATTTTATTTTTGGTGGGGGACAAAAATTTGTTTTACATTTTACATCCATGGAAAAATATACACTCGTTGGGAGCGTTTTTTTTTTCACAAACATATGTATTTATCTGAAGCATGCCTAATATAATCATGTCTATATCCGTAAACAGGCAAACTGAATATTGATTATTCGCCTACTCTGGTCGATTTTTCATTTGTTTATGGTTATTGTGCGGGTTTATGAATATTAAATGACGTCCTGTTTACAATCCTTTGCTTTAATTTTTCAAGAAAGCAAATACGAAGTTTTTTTTTTGGATGGATATAAATAAAATAAAGGAACCATCATGAATGAATTTTGTGGGAAGTTATTTTTTAATTTCAATATTTTTTGATAAATTCTGTAATGTAAATCAAAATCTATCGGCATATAGTTATAAAAAGTAGTTGTTATAGGAGTTGACAACAGATTTTAAATTTGTATGTTCAGAAGTGGAGCATCAATATAAATTTATAAAATTGAATTGGGTATGTTTTTATTATGCTTGTGTGCTTTGTAAATAAAGTTATTTACAAAAAAGGGTCTTTGACAAAATAACCTATTCGTTACGATACGGTCGGTATACACTCTTTACGCTGCCGATACGGAGCATCCCCCATTCCCGCGGACATGAATGATACAATATGGTCTGCTGACCGGGATCTTTCTGCAATTACCTTTTATGCTCCAGGTTTTCTAAGTCCTGCCTATCCTGCTCGACATGTTTTCTTAAGCATTGGATTCTTTCACGACGTCAGTAAAATGTCCCAAACAAACCCAACACAATCGGCAACCATTTCTGCTCTATTAAACTGCGGCTTTTAGAAAACTAACTTATTGATCAGCTCAGAAGTGTTCCAAGATGATCAATAAGTTACTTTCCTAGCATTCTATGAACTTTTACATTATTTTCTAATTTATTTAAGCATTCCTTGGTTCTCGCGCTTTCGTTCATTCCGTCATAAATAAAACCGTTGACAGGAAGGTTTACCGGGTGCATTCTATTCCAGTCACGCAATAAATCCCATTTGCTATTTATAAATAAAACCGTTGACATTAAATTAAATATGATTCCCTTAAATTGACTTTGATCATATGCACTCACGGTGCACTCATGGATCGCACTAGTGCATTAGGCACATTAACGTTGGTTGTGAGCAGTGCATTATTAATGGCACCCCCATCATCGATCTGGGTAATGAGTTGGATAATCATGCAAAAGTAAAATAGGCCTGAGATGAGTTTCCAGTTTTATTTTTAGTATAGTCGCTGTAGACCATGCAGGCAATTTTTCAGAGGTAAAAAAAGCTTCTTATAACGAGCACCGTTGTGGTGAAAGGGTCGCCAGAAACTCAGTGCTTCAGCACGTAATACGCTATCTTGCCTGTTAACAACCTATTTTTGATATCATCAGTCACTTTCTGTGGCTTTTACTTTCCATCCCTTCGAATCTGCATACGAGTCGCGGTGACACGTGTCCAAAAGGGCGAGAGAATCGCGTACGGCATGTGGCTGATTCCGTAATTAAAACCAGACGTGGGGAATCGCTGCATGTGACTTGTCATTAACACGGAATTAAAATGATTTATCTGAAATTTGGAGTGAAACGTAACTCATAAACATGAAATATATCGCTGGGTTCGCTTAATCCAAGGCGTTATTTATCGCGGGAATTGTTTTTGTTTCCGTTATTAATTAGACAGGACAAACTTGTTTCGTGGAGAAATAATAACAGATGTGGATGTAGTTTCTATTCTCTCTACTTTTTTCTTTATTCAAATGCACGCCGCTAATAAATTATTTCCAAAAGTTTGTGAGTAATGGTTTGCCTGGGACTTCGGTCAGAATTCCCTCATTTCTTCGACAGGCCCTAATGCGAGGTTGTGTGTGTTGCGGTGTAATCAATCATCATTTAAGTATGTTTAGAAGAAACGCGCCGCCGTGATACTAAGAGATAAGTTGCGGGAAATAATGTATCGGATTTACGACACGGTTTTTCTAGCTATTATTATATTATATATAATACTATTATAAACTAAAATCTCAATTAAGCGATCCAGAGGTTCAAAAATTAATATTTAATTCATTCCTGCGTAAAATCTCGCAATATCGTTACAATTTGGCGCCCAACGTGGGGGCCCTGATTTTTACTAATAAGGAGCATTGAAACATCATGGTCGTGCCAGCTATCGGCATGTTGCGGTTGAGTAATCCGTTTTAATTAAACCTTTTCTTTTACTAACCGTATTATTATCAAATTAAATACTAACATATCATTTCAGATAAATTTCTTAAGGACACAATCTAACATATACGTAAATCAAATAAACTACAAAGTAGCAATTAAGTTTCTTTTGTCAGAAAGCTATTTCCGGGGTTCTTATAAAACACTTGGTTCTGGAGCAGGCTGTACCTTTATTGTTATCTTACATGGAAAGACGTCGTAGAGTAATTTATGTCCCTGATTTATGCCCGGGTAGAATTACACGAAGAGTCAAATAACAGTAAAATTTGCTACACCGGATCGTAATCCGTAAGACTAGCGACAGTCACGTATCCATAACGTTTCGCTCCGACCCATCAAATTTGATTCGGTAATTGAGACATTTACAATACTTCGCCAATTTGAACAACCGTTTCAAAATTGATGACACCGGGTTTTAATCCGAACTCTCCAAAACTACACTTCCGGTCATAAATTGCAGCTGAAAAAGTTAATTGCCGAAGTTATAGTGGAAATTGCGCCCCGACCGGTTTAAATCAATGTTCGCCTGACGGGAAATAAAACTCGGTCTGTTTATGATGAGTGCGGAAACCTCTAGTCGGCTAGCGGCTTTAAAATCATGCGCAAATTGTGAAAAAGTAGTGAATTGCTTAGCTTGAAGGTAAAAGGTATCTCAGAAATGTCAAGAATTCTTCTTCAGGTGTTAGATTAAAATCTGTTTCCCGTCAAGTCGCGAACCGAATCCTATCCGTCTAAGTCGCACAACCAGTACCAGACCATTTTACAGTCAAGCTACACTGCCGTTGATTAACTTATTATTTGAGTAATAAATTCATTTAGGCAATTGAACATTTATTCAGCTATCAAATCAAACTAGAGCTAAGAAATTTCGGATATATCTATCTGTCAATGGAAGCAAAGGATTTTATTATTATTATTATTATTACTTCATTAACTAGAGGTTCTATCTTGTCCCAGTTGTTTTGAAAATGCGCGAAACTTCGCCACTACGTATTTATCACAGCCCTAATGGATCTGTTCACACCTTTACCCTATTAATCCTGACAATATACGAAATGACAAACTTTAATCTCCAACCCTGAGGATAGTCCTACGAGTAGTACAACAAAGTTTTAGCTGTAGCGATGTGACGTGCCTCCCCGAATATTATACTCCTCTCGGTTAAATTAAAGTCGCTTGTCTCCGGTGATTGTTTTTTTTTTTTAGTGACAAAATTACACGATTCGTGCAATGTTTATTTTTACTGCTGTTTTGGAGTCGGTTATGACACTGCCGTCGTAAAAAAGCTTTCTCTATTTTAGCTCCAGTTATAAGACGTCCTTTGGAAGTAATTTCGTATCCGGTTCTCTTCGAATCGAATTTGTAGGATTATCTGGCAAAGGGCAAAAGAGAAGCTATTGTGAAATAAGCTATTGTGAAATAAGCTTTTGTGTCGTTCGTGGCAGTTTACAAGATTTGGAAATTATTCCAGCCATTACTTGGGATCTCTTGTAAATTTGCACATAGTCGATTCCGGATTGTTGGATTGGATTTTTTCCGTTAGGTTTTATTTTCCCTCTATGTTTTCTTTGCGGCTAGAAGTTTTATTGATGATGAATCAACTGTTTGTTGCACCTGGTATGCATGTATTTGCTAATAGGCTATAATAATTATTAATATATATTTCCTGCTGCGGTCGTAAATTTGAAACGACTGTGCAATAATTTGATTTACACCCTTCCAATATGTCATACCGGCATGCTACTACAACATGTAATGACCGCAGTCATGTAAATGAAGTTAATTTATCATGTTTGGTTATGAAAGGCTGATAAACGGATGGATGTTGCGCACCGGAAACTTTTTAATGGTTAGTGTGATATACTAAAACTGTTTTGTCCGATCCCGCCAGACAAAGCGTTTGCAAACTTATAATGTTTTCTTTAAATCTAAATCTTTCTATTTTTATTATAATTAAAATTAACATAATATTTCTGCTTTTGACAGCTGTCAAATTTTCTGTCAACTTAGTGAAAATGCCATTTAATAATTATTAGAACAAATGAAAGTACAAAGCTGTCATATTTCTGTAGGCTTCGTAGGTATTGAATACGAATTTCATTTAAAAAAAAAATATTGTTTGTTGGTAGCTGTCAAAATTGCTGTCAAATTTAAGAATATGCAGATTTCCGTAACTTTGGAAACAATGTGAATTTCCATTGAAGAAAGGATGTAAAGTGTTTTTTTAAATTTGCTAGTCGATAATTGGGTAAAATACATTTTTAACATTTGACAGCTGTCAATATTTTTGCCAACTTAATAAAAATTAATAATTATTTCAACAAATTGATGTACCGAGCAGTCAATCTATAGGTTTTGTAGGTACTAAATACGAAATTGATGTCAAAAAAAATATGTTTTGCTAGCTGTCAAAACTGCTGTTAAATAAAAAAAATGCAATTATATCCTTTTCGTATTACTTTCGTATTCAATGTTTACAAAACATATAGGAAAATGTTTGTTAAGTACTTAAACTTGTTGAAATAATAGGAAAATGGCATTTTTATTGAGTTGACCGAAATTTTGACAGCTGTCAAAGGTTACAACTTTATTTTAACATCAATTACTGAACTAGAAAGTTTTAAAACATTTTGTGTGTTCTATGGAAATCAACATTAGTTTCAAAATTACGAAAGATATACTTACAAATTTTTAAATTTGACAGCAATTTTGACATCTGTCAACCAACATAATATTTTTTTGATATCAATTTTGTATTCAGTGCCTTCTAAACTTATAAAAAATGTTTGTTAAGTACGTGTATTTGTTTAAATATTTATAAAATGTCATTGTCATTAAGTTGAAAAATTTTGGCAGCTGTCAAAAGTGAAAACTTTATTTTATTATCTATTATAGAACTAGCAAATTTCAAAACACTTACTAACACTTCTTCTATGGGAATTCACGTTATTTTCAAAATTACGAAAGGTGTACTGGCATTTTTTAAATTTGACAGCAGTTTTGACAGCTACCAACAAATATAATATTTTTTACAACAATTTCGTATTCAGTTCCTTCATAGTCTATAGAGAAATGTGTGCTTGGTGCTTTAATTTGTTGGAGTAATTATTAAATGGCATTTTCATTAAGTTGCCAGAAAGTTTGACAGCTGTCAAAAGTGAAAACTTTTTACAACAATTTCATATTCAGTTCCTTCATACTCTATAGAGAAATGTGTGCTTGGTGCTTTAATTTGTTGGAGTAATTATTAAATGGCATTTTCATTAAGTTGCCAGAAATTTTGACAGCTGTCAAAAGTGAAAACTTTATTTTATTATTTATTATAGAACTAGCAAATTTCAAAACACTTACTAGCACTTCTTCTATGGGAATTCACGTTATTTTCAAAATTACGAAAGGTGTACTGGCATTTTTTAAATTTGACAGCAGTTTTGACAGCTACTAACAAATATAATATTTTTTACAACAATTTCGTATTCACTTCCTTCATAGTCTATAGAGAAATGTGTGCTTGGTGCTTTAATTTGTTGGAGTAATTATTAAATGGCATTTTCATTAAGTTGCCAGAAATTTTGACAGCTGTCAAAAGTGAAAACTTTATTTTATTATTTATTATAGAACTAGCAAATTTCAAAACACTTACTAGCACTTCTTCTATGGGAATTCACGTTATTTTCAAAATTACGAAAGGTGTACTGGCATTTTTTAAATTTAACAGCAGTTTTGACAGCTACCAACAAATATAATATTTTTTACAACAATTTCGTATTCAGTTCCTTCATAGTCTATAGAGAAATGTGTGCTTGGTGCTTTAAGTTGTTGGAGTAATTATTAAATGGCATTTTCATTAAGTTGCCAGAAATTTTGACAGCTGTCAAAAGTGAAAATTTTATTTTATTTTCAATTATAGAACTAGCAAATTTCAAAACACTTACTAGCACTTCTTCTATGGGAATTCACGTTATTTTCAAAATTACGAAAGGTGTACTTGCATTTTTTAAATTTGACAGCAGTTTTGACAGCTACCAACAAACAATAATTTTATGAAATTAATTTCGGATTCAGTTTCTCCAGAAAAATTTTTTTTAAGTACTTTTTATTTAGTTGACAGAAAATTTGACAGCTGTCAAAAGTGAAAACGTTATTTTAATTTCAATTATAAAATTAGAAAAATTTTAAATCTTTTTATCTCTTCTGTTATGAAAAATCACATTGTTTTCAAAATTACGAAACATACTTTTTAATTTTTAAATTTGTCAGTGATTTTGACAGCTGTGTAGGATAAAAAAATAGTTTTTTCTTCTAGTTATAAGAAAATTCCCAAAAATGCCACCTAGACGTTAAGACGTTAAGTATATCCAAGAAATTGTATTTACGCAAAATTTTATGGATGGCACAAACCCAACAAGACGACGCGTAACATTGTAGGCCATCTCTCTTAATTATCCTAATGATTTATGACAAAATAGACCCAAGGCTCCCAAATAACATCCACGTTTTAAATAGAGAATTCGTTATTGTCAACGTAACGTGTTACAGCCCAGAAGTTGCAAGGACTCAAGGCTTGTAAACTTCCGACTAAATTATTTATTAGCAGGACATCCGTACAGCTCCGCTTAAATCCCTAGACAGGAAGAAAATAGTACAGCACGTTTAATTTGTTTAAATATCACAAAAAAATCATTCTAAAATAGTCAAATAGTTAATCTACCAGTTTTTAACTCTATTGGGAATGTATCTAAAAATCAATAGATATTAGGTCAGGTAGTCCTGGAGGCCACTGTTGGTCACTTTGTGTCCCTTCTAGTGAGACGGTTTGAATTTAAATCAACTTTAGTTAAAAATTCAAGAGGTGTTAAATCAGATGATCTAGGAGGTCGCTCTGGAAAATAAAAATCCTCCAGGAGCTGATATGAAAAGAGAACGTGATTTATTTCTCTGCACAATTTCGTAACTTCCAAGTGCATATGTGGCCTGGAATATTTATGATATTAGCAAATGCTGCAGCGGAAATTTCATTATATTAGCTTTCTTTGATGTACTCGCACAACGGAAATGCTCATTAAGAATCTCTGTTCTTGCTACGCTAAGAGATTTTGGTCGTTTAAGGCAATATTCAGCATGCTTTATTTTCAATAACTGGCATCAAAGATATTAACCTTACAAAATTGTTACTGTGCAGTAAAGTAGTTGCAACAATAAATTGCGCCCGCGGATAAAAATAAAAGCATCCAGAGCAACCGGCAGCAATAAAGCTCTAATCCTGCCTCCCTAATTAATTGTCAGAGACACGGCACAAACTACTAAAACACAAAGCACATGTGACGCTGTGCGATAAACTTCGGGTACATATTTAAAAGCTACTTAATTGCCATACAATTAAAACAGTTAGTCGTGTATGGGAATCCCTGGAACCTTCGAAGATGGACGGTTGCACTAATTGTATAATATATTACTCTAGTGTAGTCGGTTCTTAGTCGTGCCAAGTTAAATTGAGCCGCTTGTGCCAAGTGGTGCGTGAAATCTTTGCTAATTTGGAGTGCAATTGCATGTATGGTAATTGCAACAAGGCTGTGGACAGGTCTAAACCTCCGAAATCAATATTTAGGCGACAAATGTCAGCCGCAGGGCTTAGTCCCATGCAACATCAAGGTGAACAGGGGACTAGATGGAAAGAATCTTACGTAGAAAAAGTTATTGATGAAGTGCAATATAAATTTCAATAATGCTGACAGGCTCCGCAGATAATATGAGAGGGTGTCCAAACGTTTAACTACTTAATAAACAAACGTCGAAGGTTCTTTCTAGTTCTAGGTGGCTTATCAGCGGAGTCCAATGTATCCCACCAAAACTGAACATATTATTGGGCGAGTTAGGCCTTTAAACAAGACGGTTTGATATCCGAAAACTTTCGAGGATCGTGTTCTTTGCACCACAAAAATGCGCCCACATGAGCTGCCTAAGTTGCCGTGAGGACCAAAGCTAATTATTAATCTTACCTTAGGTATACAACCCATTTAACATATAAGACACTTTTAGATTTCACTATACAACTACTTATTTAAATTTTAACTAGATTTATACATTAATTTTGTTTATTTGCTGTTATTGAAATTTGCTACATAACTTTTGCCTACGTCAGTGTTTCCTGCTATAAATCTCCAAGGATTTTAATGAGGGTTCGTAGCATAGGAATCTGCGAGCTGCCCTTCAATGCCAAGCTTATCTGAATCAAGGGATATTATCACTCTTGGAAAGCATTTAGCTTGAATTCACGGGCTCTTGTTACAAGTGTTGCTACTAATGTAGCACATTGTATGTACAAACATACTTCACTAAGCACAACACGGATAATATCAAATCCACCCAATTTGCAGGACTATTTGAACTAAATTAAGTACACACGATATGTTAACACACCCCCTTGCCGTCAAATACACAATACTTATACGCCAGGAATTTATGAGCCTACTTGTTGATTCTGGGGGTGGAAACTGCAGCGAAGTTTTTATTAAGGCCGGGTAATAAATCCAATAATATTCGCCGGTTTATTGTGGGCGCTTAAGTGTTTAAATGTGTTGCTGGGGATGTATTAAATTTGTACTTTGCTGATTACGTCAAGTATTCATTTATCTGCAGTTTATGATTATGCATGATTGCAGCAATAATATAGAGCGAGGAAAATTAGACCAATTAAAGTGCAAATATACGTGTACGTTATAAAATTAGACTTATTGATGTGAGTTTTATATAAATGCAGAAATTCTGCTTTTCTCTGAAATAACATCATTATTCAACGCGTGCAAAAATGAGCCCGAATAAATTTTCGGTGCCTTTTAGAATTTTAACGAAGCTATTTTTATTTCGATACCTTCCATATAAACCACCAAATACATAACGCATTTGACATCTTTGAATACTATTAGGGCGGACGTCCAATAGAGTGTATTACTTTTATTCTACTTACTTTGACCATAGATTTTTTATAGGCTTACTTTACAGATGAGGTACCTAGTTACTTTACTGACAATACGGTTACTTTATTGCTAATGAAGAAAGTTTTTTACAGACGAGCCATTTGTTTTACTGACGAGACAGTTACTCTACAGATAGGGTTGGCACTCAACAAGCGAAGCAGTTATTACAGAGATGAGGCATTTTACAGATGAAGCAGTTATTCTACTAGAAAGTAATTACCCTACAGACGAGGCGGTTACTCTGTGACGGGGTATGACGTTACGGATGAGCCAATTACTTCACTGACGAGTCAGTTACTCTACAGATAAGGCTGGCACTCAACAAACGAGGCAGTTATTACAGACGAAGCAGTTATTCTACTAGAGAAGTAATTACTCTACAGACGAAGCGGTTACTCTATAGACAAAGCTATTACTTACAGATTAGCCAGTTGCCTTATTGCCGAGGCAGTTACTCTACAGATAAGGCTGGCCCTCAACAAGCGAAGCAGTTATTACAGAGACGAGAAATTTTACAGATGAAGCAGTTATTTTTACTAGAGAAGTTACCCTACAGACGAGGCGGTTACTTTGTAGACGAGGCTATGACGTTACGGATGAGCCAATTACTTCACTGACGAGTCAGTTACTCTACAGATAAGGCTGGCACTCAACAAACGACGCAGTTATTACAGACGAAGCAGTTATTCTAATAGGAAAGTAATTACGCCAGGTAGTTACTCTATAGACGAGCTATTACTTTATAGACGAGCCAGTTGCTTTACTGACGAGGCAGTTACTCTACAGATGGGGCCCGTTACTCAACAAACGTGGCAGTTATTACACAGACGAAATATATTACAGACGAAGCAGTTATTCCACTAGAGAAGTAATGACTGTACAGCGAGGCTATTATTTTACAGACGAGTCAGTTGCTTTACTGATGGGGCAGTTACTTTACAGTCTGTTATTCCATACACGATGCTTTTACTTTACAAGCCAGGTAGTTACTCAATTTAAAGGACAGTTACTCTAGATACGAGGCTTTCACTTTACAGACGAGGCAGTTATTGCACAGACGAGACAGTTATTGCGCAGATGAGCCAGTTATTACACAGACGAGGCTGTCATTATACAGACGTGGCCTTTACTTTACAGATGAGCCAGTTACTTCTTTACTGACGAGCCAGTCACTCTACATATAAGGCTGGCACTCAACAGACGAGGCAGTTACTACAGAGACGAGGTGTTTTACAGATGAAGCAGTTATTCTGCTAGAGAAATAATTACTCTACAGACGAGACGGTTACTCCATAGACAAGGCTATTACTTTACAGGTGAGTCGGTTGCTTTACTGACGAGGCAGTTACTCTACAGACAATGTACTTTACAGATGAGACAATTGATTCCACGCCCCTGTCCTTACTATGGTTTGTACAAGAAATTTCATATATACCTTTACTTACACATGCGACGCGAATATCTGCATTACAATGTAATTTGTTGTTTTTAGAAGGGGTTCGGGAATCTAAAGCCTACGCATATACAAATAAATATTTACTTAGAAAGTAAGGCAAGTAAACATTGAGGGCGCTTCAATAAAGTGCTTGCTTGCTGTATTAAAGATAAATCATCCATATCCGACTGCGCTTCAACACTGAGTGACAACTACCTCCCCGATTCTAAGATGTAAATCTATAAAAAGGAGCGGGCTTTAAAATTCAAATTTATTCCTTCTGAAGTTCTAATTTGATTATTTAAGTATATTCCCAAGAAACTTTAAATGTAGGCATTAAAAACCAAACAGACTCGATGAAATTGGAATGCTATGAAGTGAAGGGACGAGCCGGATTAAGCTTGTTAAATATGTCTAGGGCTGCAGAAGTTTCGCCGATAAAGTCCTGCCCGAAAGTTTTGCGTCGTTAGTTTAATTTATTTATATTTTTTTGCTCGTGTTTACTGTCGAGTCCTTCGCTATTAAGTATCGATTGAATCGGCTGGCGAGCTAAGTGTTCAACGACCAATTATGTTTGGCAATCAGTACAAGGAAAGGCAGAGCTCTCCGATATGTTCAATTGGTTAAGTGTTGACCAACGCATCTAAAAACCTCCTGGTTATGGACCCAGTAATACAAAAGAAGTAGAGCCGACAGTAAAGGCGACAGTTTTGTTCGCCTGTAATAATTCCGATAATTTGTGCGGTTCAGCATACTGACCCGAAATTTTCTTCAGTCCAATTGTGCAAGTGATGTAAATAATATTATAAAGTTTCGAAAATGATTTCTGTAGTTGTTTACTTTACCATTTCTATTTTCTCTTGAAATCTGGGTATCCAAATCGATATCAAAGTAATTAATAGCTGGGTAAAGTGTGTCAGTTAGCTTTCTGTCTGGTAGCTTTTATTAACTGTACCTTCCTGTGGAGGCAATAATGGAAACTGGGTAATCATAAAGACGGCCGAAGAGAGTCATTAAAACGGTAATTAAGTAACCCCATCAGAGCTGCGCTACCGATGTATCTCCGCAACGATGCTCGTATAATGCACCTCCCGTAGATTTGTAGAGAAACAATTTATTAATCGCGCAAATAAATTTTACAACGTATCCCAGTTCTGTACGAAATTTCTAACAATAATATTATCTTACCTTCAACTCAAAATGTATCCTTTAGGCAGTGTTGTATACGGTCGGCGCTTTTACTCTGCAGTAGTTGAACATGGCCCTGAAACAATACAAATTACACATAAATAAAAAAAGGATATAAACCTGCCCAGATGATGCCAACTTGGGCGGCGAAACGTGCGTCGGGGTAAAGGATATTTTTGTATCGCTTCGATTAGTTTGGCGTGATACCTTCAGGTGTAATAACGTGGCCTAAAAATTACACTTCTTTAAGGAACTCGCTTTTGCCTAATTGTATTTTAAGATTAGTCGTGAAGAGATTTAGAATATATTACCACGTCGTCCATGTAAACAAACAATTTTTGTACCGATATTCACCAAGTACATTGTCCATCATTTGTTGGAATCTTGTAGGAGCGTTTCTTAAGCTGAACGGCATCCTAAGATATTCAAAATGACCCACCCCACATACGTTTCCTGCATTTCGAGGTCATTCAATTTATTACTTACTGATCTAAGTTGAGGTATTGAAGTCATTTATGTAAACCAGAACTAAAGAGAGTCCTAAGGGAATATTTCGAATTATAGTTGGGTACAAAAATAATCCAAAAGGACTTGGAATCTTCCTTGAAAATTTTTTTGACCGTAATTTCGACTAAATTTTTTAGCATCTTTAATACTTCACTAGTTCTACCTATCCGCCTCACCTGTATGCGATATTTCTCAGGGCGAGCGTTTCCACATGGCGAATATGTGACGTTGAGAGTTGAAAAATGGAGCAGATGATCAGGTAAAAGTGAATTTCCAACTACGCTCTTTTACGTACAGTCCTGTATTACCCAAGGGGCACTTTAATATTCAATGCAGTAAGTGTGCGGGCACGTACTACGTTTTGGTATACGATATTAAACTGAAATAATGCTGTGTTAGTATAAGAACCTTCGAGCCTTTGTACGTTGTAACGAGGAACAATTTACAATTTCATTTAGTTTTTTATTATTTGATAGAATTATTCTCGAGGTATATCACTTGCCAACACGAGTCTATTCCCAACTGGATTTTATTTGGAGAATCGATTTGGAAACCGTGCGAGCCGCTGAAAACCTTTGATGTATTTTCAAGCTCTGTTCGTACTTGTTTGTTACATATTTATTTAGGCCTTAGCTAATCACTTCATGTGGCAGAGATAAAATGGGATTAGTGCTGTATAAACAATGGAAAGCAGAAAGTAATTAGTTTCGTTGCTTTATTACTGCAAAAAATAATGGACCGTTATTAACACCCTACTAACCGACGCATAATGATTAGCTTCGTCGAGGAAGATTAACAGCCGATCTCTCTGCGTATATTGTTTCATATGGAGGGACGTAATCCCGTATCTCAATTTGGACATATCCAAGGCAATAAGCAACGTGATACGACGGCTTTACTTGCATGAACATCAAGCAGTATTCCGGCATCAAGTCCCCCCACGTGTAGCAACACATTTTTTTAAAAAAGGAAATATCCGAGGACGAATTTTACTTTCTGAAATATCATCTTGCACCCCACCTAGTAGTAAAAATTTATAAATTTTGCAAATTTAACAAAATGGCTACAAGCCCCACTTGTAGCGCCACATTTTCTAAAAAAGAAAAATTTAAGGTCTAACTTTAACAAAATGCTTTTTTGAACTGACCGTATAATATACATGCACTCTCATTCTAAACTAATGCCGGAACCGCGTACCGAAATAAAGACGCGGCCCATTCGAGAGCGTCGATATAAGGGCGGGCAAGTATCACGACTACTTGAACGTGAAGACCCTCTTTACGACGCCGTTGAGGTCGCCCGCCTCCTCGCAGCGTCTGTGCAAATTGTTATCAATATTACGCGAGGCTGAATCAGGATCCGGTGGAATTCGACTACATGTGATAAGATTGCAAATTGCCGCGTCAGTATTTTTTATGTTGGGAACAAGGGGGCTGCTCGATAAGAGCGTCGATGTAGGCAGAATAAAGCAATCTTATATATAAAACTTGCGACTTGTACAACGGGAACCAGAATCGGCGTTATCCCCCGTCGAGCGTATCATTAGGGATGTAGTGAGAAGTCAGTCATTACCTGTGGTGTGTAGCTTCTGAATTTAATATAAGCACTTGTTAGGGGTCAAAGAGATGCTTAAATTGGCGTCGTTGTCCTTAATCCGCTTCTGAGCAGCAGTCAATTTAAAAATTCAAAGCCATACTTGAACTGTTTATGAACACTTAATCAATTATTATGCTAGAATTCTTAAATAGCCACTCGTATTCTTCATTTTAAGTTAGCAGGGTTAATATTAGTTGTACACAAAACTCAACGATCACTAACGTTTCGATTTGTGAATGTTAAAAAAACTGCAATTTATTTCAAGGATAAATTAAATGCATATTTGAAAAGATAAGGCAGGGATCTTTTATTTGTCCATACTGAGGTATATGCAACAAAGTATACATAAAATAGTTAACCAAATTTATGCCGTAAGTTAGGCAACACAAAATACAAATTAAATAAAATTCATTTAGACAATATCAAATAAATAAACCCAATTTCAATATCTTCAAGGAACCCAGATGAGCCTGAGAAAAGAGGAAAGTAAGTGAAATATTATAAATAAGAGTAAAGTAAGTGAAATATTATATATTTGTTATGTACATAGAAAATAAAATTAACAATAAAAATTCAATATAAAAAATAAATAAAAAGTAAATTCCAAAAATTAACAATTATAATTACAACATAAAAAATAACAATATACATATATGTATGTATATACATATATATATATATACTTATAAACGGTACATTGTTGAGCCCAATATATCAACATGTCGCTAGTGATCCCGCTCTTTAGAGCCAAAATAGATGAGTAAATTTTATCGCGTTTTTTTTCTTTTTTGAACAGTAGTCAAGGCAAAACTATGCTCCGTTATCATCGAGATATACACACCTTAAAATTTGCGTTAATTTCAACCAAACACATTTTGTTTTTCTTATTATATTTTACATTATGCTCGTAGCTAGTTTCATGACTCTTGTGGCCGGAGTTTACGATATTTTCCCGTTATTAATCGTTCTCTTTGATCTACGCATTATTTAAACGCTCAATTCTGAAGGGTACAAAGAGCCCTGCAAAATCGGAAGGCAAATTATCCAATAACAATCCATCCGCCACATTAATGTAAAAAGATGCCTTGATAGGAAACGATTTGATGCCACAGCACACTATGTGAATAGAATATATTATCGCTGAGATTTCGATTAAAAAAAAAATATGGAACGAGTTCTGCATGAATAATGAGCGGAGATGCCTTTATTGATTCTTAATAAATCTCTTATGTCCATTTATACATATCTGTGGAAAATAAGAAAAACAAGTTTGAAGGAAAACAGGCCAACCAAAACCCTGGGTTATAATAGACGTATTAGTCTTCGGCTTTCAGATTGCGTACTAGGTTAGATGTTCGGAATATTATAAATTGCGTTACTACTATTCATATAGATAAATAAATAATAAATAAATGAGTTAAAATATATTCCTTACCCAAGTCGTTCATAATAATTGTAATAAATTGATTACTTAGTTTGGTATTCCACAGGGCCCAAATACAAGCCCAGTATTTATTTTATTTCTATCAGCAACATCATATCCAAGTGCAAACTTGTCTTTCAGCAGTTTTGATATTGAGTTCACCATTTATTAACAACAAAAAGGGCATTGGTCCAACGTTAGACCCTTGAGGCATACCTAAAGACTTAATTTACAACTTACACAACAATTTGGGGGATTGTATAGTAATACAACCCTTTCATGTGTCACAGCAGCAAATTCCACCTGCTTAATTAACTCACTACATCTTATTAATAAGATGTGGGTAATTAAATTTCCCTTTAGCTCCGGCTGAACCGAGATTCCTGTTCGAAGCAAAGTTGGAGCAACCCCGAATACCTTTCTCCTCGGGGTTTATGCAAGATTCAGCATCAATTTATTAGTTTTCGTTAATACTTAATGTCACATAGTTATTGCTAGTAACTTAGCCGGTGGATGTTGCGGGGTTACGTGCGAGCCCCCGCGAAACACCTGTGGTGCGGAAGTTTGCCGCTTTGTCATGCTTTCCGTTCGGGTTTAATTAAAAATAGCGGCTTATTAGATACGTACGGTGGAAAAAGTTCTTTGGAGCAGATACAACACCGAGGAATTAATTGGTGTGAGGCTTAAATATATGACTGGCTGGGGATGTATTAATTACAGTTGCTTTTAATTACTAACATATGAATGAGGGGTTGTGATTAAGTAGGGCGAGAATGTAAGTCGGGCGTAATCGGATATAATGATTGTGTGTCGGGGGCCTTGGGGAATTTGTGCTTAAACTACCCAATAAAATGTGGCCCAAAATATATTTGTAGCAGGGGCAAATAAAACTATAACCCTATTAACGTTTGCATGGATCATATTTTTGTTCTTCATTATTTTCCTTAGGATAATGTGGTTAGCATTACCTCCACTACTACCGATGCCAATGGGAAGTATATGGGGGCGAGTCTAGTTTCTAGTGGGCGTGGCAGCCGGGAGTCTGACCAATAGCCTAAACTTAGATCTAATATGGTCGTAAAGAGGGTGGAGCTAAGATAGTGATACTACTATCGATGCCAATGGGAGGTGTATGGGGGCGGTTCCAGTTTCTAGTGGGCGCGGCAGCTGGGAGTCCTTGACCAATAGCCTAAACTTAGATCTAATATGGTAGTTAAGAGGGTGGAGCTGAGATAGTGTATCTGGCCAATGAGAGCGTTTATTATCTAAAATTAAAATGGTTACTAGTAAATGGCGGATAATGGGGCGGAGCTATTAAATATTTCCTTAGTAGAATGTGGTTAGCATTACCTCCACTACTACCGATGCCAATGGGAAGTATATGGGGGCGGTTCTAGTTTGTAGTGGGCGTAACAGCCGGGAGTCTGACCAATAGCCTAAACTTAGATCTAATAGGGTAGTTAAGAGGGTGGAGCTAAGATATCATATCTGGCCAATAAGAGCGTTTGTTACTGTAAAATTAAAATGGTTACTAGTAATTTATAGAAAGTTGAAAAATGGGAACGTCTTGTAGAATAGTTTCCGGATCTTCTCCTCCTCTACGTTGAATATTTTGAATGCTTGAAGGCTACATAATCAATTTATACATAGTAAAACTTGTGTCCTAGATTTTGGACTCGCCCCGTGCACGATCCATCGACACTTCTGATGGTAGGGGTACCAGTGCCCGCATCGTCCTCTACTTAGGTCCGCAATTGCATTTTGACCCTACTTAACTAGTGAAGCTTTCTCAGTTTTACTACTACTGACTACGTCAGTGGAAGTAAATAAAAAAAGAAACAAGCATTGATAAGATTTATCATCATTGGACTTGATCGAGTTGGGTACAATTTGGCGTAAATATCTTATCGCCTAGAATGCTTGTTTTCCTTAAGAAAGGAGCTGTAGGATTAGAGAAAACCGATAGGCGCAGGCTATACAAACAGCGAGTTTACTAGACCCAATCTCATTTATGTAAGATATCCGATCTGCCAGTCCTTGACAAGGAACTAGAGTTGGGATTTAGCACGAAATATACAAGTGATTGTAAATATTTGCCAGCAAGTAAAGAAATATTGCGGCGTAAAATAAAAACAATCTGCATTGATATGGAAGGGCTCCTAAACCTCGATTCCACTGAATTAAAGTTATTGAAGGCAGATGGTATGTTTGATACATAATTTAGTAACAGCTTTTATTCAGCCGTGCCATAATCGCTTCACACAATTGCGCTGCAAAGAGATTTCCTCTACATTTTGTCCTAATATACATACCAAACGCGTTGGTGCTAATTGAAAATGGCTTTGTTCACAGACATTCATTTCACCCTTAACTATGTTAAATTTGTTTTCATGGGAAGCGATTTATAGCCCAGCTCATATATATATATGTATGTATATAACTCTTAATTACTCTTAATTTGAAATATTGCGCACAATCTAGTTTCCAACGGGGCGTGAAATTATCGGCATCTATCTTGATGGTCTAATGAAATCCTACTAGTCCAGTTGTTAATCCTCTGCTAACAAATGAAATCCTTGATAAGATTTCGTTTATTGCAATTCGCAATTTTTTGTCGCATATATTGACCATTGAGGGAATGCAAGGAGAAGGAGGAGCTGGAGAAAAGAAGGAGAAGAAGAAGAGAAAGAGGAAACGACGACTACGATGATGACGACGACGATAAAGACGACGACGATGATGATGACGATGATGACGATGACGACGATGATGACGATGACGACGACGATGACGATGATGATGATGATTATGATGATGTTGATGATGGTGATGATGAAGAAGAAGTAGGAGGGAAGAAGGAGACGAAAAAGGAACAACAGTTTAATTTGCTGAATGGAAAATGGTTTGGATTTGAGGTTCTGATAATGAAATTTCAGACGTTTCCAAATCACGATTGACTTAACATAGATAAAAATGTGATCTAATGAAAGTGACGGCGCGGCGGCGTATATTGTTCAGAGGAAGGGATTTGTTTGGATGTCGAATGCCTCCGGACGAAAATGAATGAGTCGTTCGCCTTTCATTCTTTACAAATTTTCCATCATTTTTACTACCATTATTTTCAGTGCCTGCAAGAGTGGTTCGTTACATAATAATCATATATACGTCTCTATAGGCCTTATCTTTTACAATTCGTCCAGATAAAAGTAAAGATACGTCATGTCTCACGTTCTTTTTCCCCTGGCGCTCATGAAAAAATGTTATGATGGCAAAAATGACTGATTCAAAGACGGCGTTCCTATCTAAGAAGCTCAGGCGGAGTTTCATTGTGCTGCGCCGGTTATTTGAGACCAAGCCTTTCAAGACGATACAGTTGAGAGCTGCTTAAAATGGCGTCTAATTATTCTACAAAAATTTCGACTTTATCCTGTATCTAGAAAGGGTGACGAGCGACGCAATCCAGTTTATTATTTAATATTTCATCACGAAATATGATGAAATTGAATTTTCGTGTAAGATTCCATCCCATGCAGCCCACGTCGAGTTTGTTTTGAATCGACACAGAGGCTTTATTTGAATTTTTAGTGATTGATGTTCCATATTTCGTGCAGGAGACGGAGGTAATGTATGACCAGCGGAATATCTAGCTGTCAAATGTTACACCTGATAAACTGTAAAATTCGTTTGCCTATTGAGGAAAATAATTCTGCAGTTTCTACAGTCGTTACTCCTGTATGATGAAAGGGCTGCTCGTGTTGCTTAGGGGCTACCGGAGGACTCGTCGCATCCGATTAAAGTTTCAGGATAGTTTCGGCCAACTTAGTTTCCAAAGGTCTTGTGGAGTTTACGCAGTGGACTGACATTTGCCAGAACTGTTGCAACAATAATAACAAATATGCACTTACTAACTCTTCACTGACTGCTTTTATCTGTAACTACTCTAGCAGGATTACGTACCTTGTCCTGCCACATTCATCCATTTACGGCGCGAAAAATATTACCGCTGGGTCCGATTTATTTTCATTACTGGTTTTTACTTGTTTTGATTTGAAATCTGGAACAGAAAACTCTGTTTTCCCACATTGTCGCATCATGAAATATAGTTACGGCCGGTGAGAAAAGATAGGTACAAACACGGCACTAAATAATGTGAAAGGCATACACCAGACCGTATAAAAGTCATCTCTGTGATTGTATATGGTGGCACAGTGTCGTATTTCTTCCCAACCGCTGAGTCGAAAATATCGCGAGCCATTCCTCTATTTTATGTTTTTTTATTTCATGTGAAAAAAAAAGTGTCCGGGTAATGGCGAGCTCTGTAAAGTTGTGATATTTATTAGCAAGTTCCGGGCGGCATTACGTTTTATTTATTTTCTACTTCTGGCGCTATAAATTTTAAAATTCTTCCGAACTTGCGATTAAAAATGATATTACCGCTAATGATGTAGAACTTTATGTGTTTGCATATTAATTTATCTCATTATGACTTCCAAGTTCTTCAACTTTGATACTTTCCATCGCATTTTTACGGCGGAAAAGAGAGCAACTAAGGACTCTAAACGACGCGGCCTCTTTAACTAAATTATTGTGGCAGTAATTTACAGTGAGCCAGAGAAAAGGACAAACTTTTAGCACAGAATAGTTTACAATGAGAATGTTTTATTACATCCGTTAAAAGATGCCCGATAAGTTTTTTACAAAGCTTCAAGTAATTGTACGATTTTTTTAAATTTTGTAACAGTTATGTTGGTTATAGAACTGTTATAAAACTTATCGGTTACTTCTCTAAAGTGGTGATATTAGGCGTTTTACAGGCGCTTTCAACTGTTTGTAAAACACTTGGCTCGGTAACAGTTTAGCTATATAGCAACGATTTAAGGACGCTCCAACAACCTAATTATAGAACCATTATATATCTTCATTTCAAAATTTCCGATATATTTATTATAAAGCTTAAAATTTGTGCGAGCTTTTTATTTAATAAAATAATGTTCGTTATAGAACAATTACAAAACATATCAGTTGCCCTATAAATTATAATAAAACAGTAATCTTTTACAGAACTCCAATTGTGTAAAATTTTTGTTTCTTAACAATTACACAATTGTCGACTATAGAACAAATATAAGACTTATTCTTTTAATGCTACGTAACTATTTATAAACTATTTAGGTCTATAGCAATTTTCTGATACAATAATAATTTTAAAAAATTCTTACAACTCGTTTATAGAACCAACCCTTTGTTTAAGATTCTCTACATACCTCTTATAGAGCTTCAATATTTAAAAATTTTTTATTTTGTAACAAATGTTTAAATGTTGGTTATAGAACCATTATAAAACTTATTGAGTTGCATCTTTAATTCTCTATTAGTAGGTCTTCTATTACAATTAATCATAAAGCGAGAATTTAACAATCTAAACGCGACGCAAGAACGTTTTTATATAGATGCTGTGTTATAGAACCAGTATAAAACTTAACGAGTTGCCTCTTTAATTCTCTAATTTGATACGTGTTGTAAATAATCTTGCACTTAATTATAAAGTAGTTGGTTCTCTGCGACAATTTGGCAATATAAAAGCGACCTAGGAACCTAACTATATACCCATTGCATCAAAATTGTATTGTCCCCTTGTGAAGACTCCTAATATGTCTATTACAGATCTTTAAGAATGCGCGAACTCTTTACTTTATAACAATTAATTAAATTTTGGTTATAGAACCGTTATAAAACTTAGCTGCTTCTTACTGTATTGGTAGGTGTTTTAAACACTTTTACAACTATTTTCAAAGCATTAAGTCTCTACAACAATTTACTGATATGATAACGATTTTAGAAACCATTTATAGAACCAACCCCCTATTTAAAATTCTCGATGCACCTCTTATAAAGCTGAAAATCTTCGAGGCTTTTCATTTTAAAACAGTTATTTAAATTTCGTTATAGAACCATTATAAAACTTATCAGTTGTCTGTTTAATTATCTATTGGTAGGTCATCTAAACAATCTTACGGTTAATTATGACGCTGTTGGCTTTTCTGCGACAATTTAGTAATAGAAAAATGACCCAGAAACGTTCCTATATAGATTCTGTGTTATAGAACCAGTATAAAACCGTTCAGTTGTTTCTTTAATTCTCTATTTTAATAGGTGTTACACATAATGTTTTACTTAATTATAAAGCAACTGGGTCTCTGCGAAGCTTTTTATTTTAAAACAATTGTTTAAATTTGGTTATAGAACCATTGTAAAACCTATCAGTTGCCTCTTTAATTATCTATTGATACGTCTTCTAAACAATCTTACGGTTAATTATGAAGTTGGTTTTTCTGCGACAATTTAACGATATAAAAATAGCCTAGAAACGTTCATATATAGATCCTGTGTTACAGAACCAGTATAAAACCTTTCAGTTGTCTATTTAGTTTTCTATATTGATAGATGTTATAAATAGTCTTGTACTTAATTATAAAACAACTGGTTCTTTGCGATACTTTATTGTATAACAATTCTTTACATTTGGTTATAGAACCATTATAAAACTTATCAATTGCCTCTCTAATTATCTATGATACGTCTTCTAAACAGTCTTACGATTAATTATGAAGCTGTCGGTTTTCTGACAATTTAACAATATAAAAATGACCTAGAAACGTTCGGATATAGATGCTGTGTTAGAGAACCAATATAAAACCTTTCAGTTGTTTCTTTAATTCTCTATTTTAATAGGTGTTGTAAATAATGTTTTACTTAATTATAAAGCAACTGGCTCTCTGCGAAACTTTTTATTTTAAAACAATTATTTAAATTTTGGTTATAGAACCATTATAAAACTTAGCTGCTTCTTACTGTATTGGTAGATGTTCTAAACGCTTTTACAACTATTTATACAACAATTTGACGATATAATAAGTTGTGTTATGTCTTTCAATTAAATTAATTGTTTGAATTCGCTGATTAAGCGCGCGTCCATAAATGAAAAGCAGCTGAAAATATTTATCGGGGTGCAAGCGCTTCCCCTTACAACATTTATCAGGGATTTATCTTCTTATCCTGAGTATTTACACACCTTACGGGGAGTCCTTTGTCTCCCACGAGCGTTTTACTTGTCTTTAAGCTAAACTTGGTACCTTTGTAATAATAGATGAATCTTTATCCTTAGGTAGACGTTACATTGTATGTGACATCGCACAAAGGGAATTCTTGCTAATTTTTATTTAATTAGGTTGCTTTTGTGCGCGGACAATGGACAGGGAATTATAAGCGCTCTAACTATAGGTAGTTTAAAGAGGATTATATTGTCTTGGCGCTCTAAGTAACTCGTACATAATAAAATAGGCAGGAACAATATCAACTCTGAAATTACTAATGAACTAATGCCACCCTTTTTCTTTATTTTCAGCTCCTAGGAGGCGTTCCTCGATGGTTTTTCTGGCTAGTGTACAAGTTAAACGTCAAGGATTAAATACAGGTATATTAACATTAAAATCAAATAACCGATGTTTTGTGGGGAGCCGGTGTATGAACATGAAGAAATTTATTTCGCAACTTAGTTAATATTCGCCAGAACGGACTGGAAATAATAAGTTTTAATAAATCGCAAAATGCCTTGCTGCTACCCGCATGTTTTATTAGATTTTTTATGCCCAGTTTTATTTTACTGGCGCACTAATAAAATAATAATGAAATACGTTTTTCCCTTGGCAATGAACGCAAGCCGTAAAATATGAGGCTCAGTATATGAATAAATAAGTACCGGGTGGCTCGGTTAAAATTAAACATAATTCCTGGACAAACAAAATATATATTTTTCCATCGTTCTGACCAATGTTATTTATTGCAGGAAAATCAAATATCTGTCCAATGATATATAAGATTCGACTCAATTATTTCACAAGTCGGGTACGTCCCCGTATCATTAATTATTTTACAGCCATATAACCATAAAAACGTCCAACTTGCTCGATATCACGACGGCGAGCTGCCGCAGAATTTCAGCAATCTCGGTATCAATAATTTTAAGTTATCGGTCGACGAGCGAAGGTAAAAAGTGGCTTGCAACTTTTACCGGCGCGGTTTGTATTTTAGTGGAAACATAAGGGTGGAAATTTGTTTCCTTTTATTAAAGAAAAACCAAGTTCAAACTCTCGAAGTCGAAGTCGAAGAAAGTTTGAAACCTAATTATGGTGTACTGTAAAATCTGGCTTTTACTAGTTTGCAGGTTTTATTGTTGACTGCTACGGGCAGCGGATCACGATACATTCGTACATGCGACCTTTGTAAAATTAATCCAGAAACTTGCAGATGACCCTTTATTATGCGCATTTACTGCTAAAATTAATCTTCCACTGACAATTCGCTTCCGTAAAACTAGATAATAATTTGTAGAAGAGTTTCTCGTCCGACCTAATAGATCTTAAGAGAAACCTGACGTCACCGTTTAGGTTCTCGTCCGACCAAATATAACTTATAAACCAGCCCCCGTGACCGTTTAGATTCCCGTCCGACCTAATAGATCTTAAGGAAATCTGACGTCACCGTTTAGGTTCTCGTCCGACCTAATGGAAATAATTACATATATTGCTTCTTTAATATTAAGTTCACTGAACATTTAATGCGTTATAACAGCTTGTAGTTTCTGTGATTAAAACCACGGCGATCTCAATTACGGCGTGCATAGAGAACGCTCTGTGGCAGTTTATATATTAAAAAAATGTCCCTCGAGGCCTGGCTCACAATAAAATGCATCTCTCGGACATCGCCTTCCCCCTTCCCGATGTAATATCCTGCGGCCGTTGCGACCTCAATCTGTTCCAAAGTTGTTACAACTTCAGCAAGGATGACATTGTAACTGTAACAGCTTCTAGGGAGCGTTTTATGGGTTGGTGTTTAAGCGGCGATGAAATCGTCGGTCTTTAATCATAAAAGCTGAACGGCCCCGGCGTTAAAAACAAGGGAAGGATGTGGTCGTCTCGAGGCTTTATTAAAACCAATTCTTAAGTAGAATTGTGGCGGCATGAATATTTTTTTGGGCTGATGTGTGAACTGTACTTAAATCTGATAACTTTCAAGCATTTTGCTGCGAGACCTCTCCGCAAGGTTCTTGTTTTATTTGCTGTAATGTGTGTTTTTTCCGAAATAGATCAATCAAGGCAGGAGATTTATCATCTTTTTTATACAAGCAACAATAGAATGTGATCTACGAATCGGACCAACCCCTATGTTCTATCCTGCACGATAACTTTTGTATTAGGGAGTGTAGTATAATGATTTTGATTGTTTAGCATCGGCGCCTTCGCCAAAAATGTTAAAGAGCAGCTTAGCTTGTCTTCCTTAATTAAGATATTCAAATATTTGCGTGGGCTTTTTCGATCGCCCCAATTTGCCGGTTCACGCACAAATCGCGGTATTAATCTCACGTCTTGTTAGCGAATTCCGGGCGATGTGATTGTTACGGCTGTTACATTTGGGGAAGTGGCTCTCGAGATGTTGAGGGGTTGTTTATGTAATCTTGATGTGCACTTGTTAAATCTGGTAAATGGCAGTTATAAATCAAGCGGTGCCACTCCGGCATTCAACCCTTGCTAAGCCGCGCTTTATTAGTTGCTCGATATACACTCCACGGTGCACTCGGTTACACCGCCTCCCCATCGCCTGCTTGTTTGTGGATATATATTATAAAAGTCCACTTATATATCAAAGGAGACAGACGCGACACGTCGTTTAGTATATTTTATTCAGGTTTTGAAAGCGTCGAACCGACCTACAGTTATTTGAACTTTGAGACAGTGAGACAGTTATTTGATGATAATAATAATAATAATAATGGAGATTTTATTGTGGTTTTCTGAGGCAGTTTCTAAACAAATGAACGAAATACCATAATCTTTTTATCTAAAGAAGTTTTTTTTCAAAATGACAAAATTAGAAGAAGAAATAAAACCTTGTCTTCTTCTTCTCCTATCTTATTTCTACTTCATTTAATTTGTCCCTTCTTCAATTGAATCATCAATGCTCTTAATTTCTTCCTTAGTTTCTTTTTATTTTAAATCTTTGACGCTCCAACCATTTTATTGTGGTTTTCTGAGGCAGTTTATGAACAAATGAGCGAAATACCATATTTTTCTATTCAAGGAAGTTTCTTCTTTCAAAATGTCAAAATAAGAGGAAGAAATAAAAGAGGCCTTCTCTTCTTCTTCTCCTTTCTTATATCTAGTTTATCTAATATGTTCTTTCTTCAGCTGAATCATCAATGCTCTTAGTTTCTTCTTTGGTTCCTTTTTATTTTAAATCCTTGGCGCTTTAACCATCTTATTGTGGTTTTCTGAGGCAATTTATAAACAAATAAGCAAAATACCATAATCTTTTTATCTAAAGAAGTTTTTTTTCAAAATGACAAAATTAGAGGAAGAAATAAAACCTTGTCTTCTTCTTCTCCTATTTTATTTCTACTTCATTTAATTTGTCCCTTCTTCAATTGAATCATCAATGCTCTTAGTTTCTTCCTTAGTTTCTTTTTATTTTAAATCTTTGACGCTCCAACCATTTTATTGTGGTTTTCTGAGGCAGTTTATGAACAAATGAGCGAAATACCATATTTTTTTATTCAAGGAAGTTTCTTCTTTCAAAATGTCAAAATAAGAGGAAGAAATAAAAGAGGCCTTCTCTTCTTCTTCTCCTTTCTTATATCTAGTTTATCTAATATGTTCTTTCTTCAGCTGAATCATCAATGCTCTTAGTTTCTTCTTTGGTTCCTTTTTATTTTAAATCCTTGGCGCTTTAACCATCTTATTGTGGTTTTCTGAGGCAATTTATAAACAAATAAGCAAGATACCATAATCTTTTTATCTAAAGAAGTTTTTTTTTCAAAATGACAAAATTAGAGGAAGAAATAAAACCTTATCTTCTTCTTCTCCTATTTTATTTCTACTTCATTTAATTTGTCCCTTCTTCAATTGAATCATCAATGCTCTTAGTTTCTTCCTTAGTTTCTTTTTATTTTAAATCTTTGACGCTCCAACCATTTTATTGTGGTTTTCTGAGGCAGTTTATGAACAAATGAGCGAAATACCATATTTTTTTATTCAAGGAAGTTTCTTCTTTCATAATGTCAAAATAAGAGGAAGAAATAAAAGTGGCCTTCTCTTCTTCTTCTCCTTTCTTATATCTAGTTTATCTAATATGTTCTTTCTTCAGCTGAATCATCAATGCTCTTAGTTTCTTCTTTGGTTCCTTTTTATTTTAAATCCTTGGCGCTTTAACCATCTTATTGTGGTTCTCTGAGGCAATTTATAAACAAATAAGCAAGATACCATAATCTTTTTATCTAAAGAAGTTTTTTTTTCAAAATGACAAAATTAGAGGAAGAAATAAAACCTTATCTTCTTCTTCTCCTATTTTATTTCTACTTCATTTAATTTGTCCCTTCTTCAATTGAATCATCAATGCTCTTAGTTTCTTCCTTAGTTTCTTTTTATTTTAAATCTTTGACGCTCCAACCATTTTATTGTGGTTTTCTGAGGCAGTTTATGAACAAATGAGCGAAATACCATATTTTTTTATTCAAGGAAGTTTCTTCTTTCAAAATGTCAAAATAAGAGGAAGAAATAAAAGAGGCCTTCTCTTCTTCTTCTCCTTTCTTATATCTAGTTTATCTAATATGTTCTTTCTTCAGCTGAATCATCAATGCTCTTAGTTTCTTCTTTGGTTCCTTTTTATTTTAAATCCTTGGCGCTTTAACCATCTTATTGTGGTTTTCTGAGGCAATTTATAAACAAATAAGCAAGATACCATAATCTTTTTATCTAAAGAAGTTTTTTTTTCAAAATGACAAAATTAGAGGAAGAAATAAAACCTTATCTTCTTCTTCTCCTATTTTATTTCTACTTCATTTAATTTGTCCCTTCTTCAATTGAATCATCAATGCTCTTAGTTTCTTCCTTAGTTTCTTTTTATTTTAAATCTTTGACGCTCCAACCATTTTATTGTGGTTTTCTGAGGCAGTTTATGAACAAATGAGCGAAATACCATATTTTTATATTCAAGGAAGTTTCTTCTTTCAAAATGTCAAAATAAGAGGAAGAAATAAAAGAGGCCTTCTCTTCTTCTTCTCCTTTCTTATATCTAGTTTATCTAATATGTTCTTTCTTCAGCTGAATCATCAATGCTCTTAGTTTCTTCTTTGGTTCCTTTTTATTTTAAATCCTTGGCGCTTTAACCATCTTATTGTGGTTTTCTGAGGCAATTTATAAACAAATAAGCAAAATACCATAATCTTTTTATCTAAAGAAGTTTTTTTTCAAAATGACAAAATTAGAGGAAGAAATAAAACCTTGTCTTCTTCTTCTCCTATGTTATTTCTACTTCATTTAATTTGTCCCTTCTTCAATTGAATCATCAATGCTCTTAACTTCTTCTTTAGTTCCTTTGTGTTTTAAAACTTTGATGTTTCAACCATTTTATTGTGGTTTTCTGAGGCAATTTATAAACAAATGAACGAAATACCATAATCTTTTTATCCAAGGAAGTTTTTTTTATAATATTTGGTAGACGTGGTAAACCTCCAAGCGAGCCTCCAAGGGTTGATAGTCCTTCGAAGAGAAATTTGTCCCAGCCTGCACTCCGGCAGATTTAAACTCCATCGAAAATATTTAAGATATTTTGTGTGCGTTTTAAGGTTTCATGATCACAAATTTTTCTTTTGATACGAGTTTGTAACTGCGCTTTGTAAGTTACAGTATTTATATCTTATTCAATTGTATCGCGCCAGATTTGCATTATTTATATCAACATTAAGCGCACTTAAACTAGGTAGAACGTTTAAATTGCTAATAAGCAAGAGATTTAGGACCAGATTATGTTTTCAATTAAAAATAACCATTTAGTACCCCAGAAATAAATTAGCTTGATTAATTTTGAAAGCTAAACAAGCAAGTAAAATGCACCGCCACTCCATGTTAATCTAGTTAGTGTGTCTCGTATGGAGCGTCGCGCTTCGAAAAAAGTTAGCTGGTATTAAGGACTCTACTAAAAATGCAAATGACGCGAAATTGTAGCTTAATGATTGTACGCCGTCCCTCGTCTGGAACGTTGGCTTAATGGGGAATCCCAGGTAAGGTTTTTAGCGACGTGACGTTTTATTTACTACGCAAATTTACTAAATTTATCCAGATAAGCTAAAAAGCAATTGTTTTTTTATAAATCTAGTTCTTCGCGACAATTGACGTCACACCGGTTTCCATCTGATCGAGCATCACATCAGGAATGAATATGTAGGACCGGAGTATCCCACGCAAGCTTTTAGTGTCTCCGTCGTAGCTTCCGGCCGGCGTCGGCAAATTAGAATATTCCTTTAATTCGGTTTGCCGGGATGGAAACAAACGAGGTGTGGTCGTGGGACAGTTTCAAAATTAACTAAAAGGATAACTCGGGGCAAATCTGACCCTTTTCGATTACTCTGCAAGGATTTGCTCGTGGAAATACACCAGTTTGCCATCTCGATAAGTTAATTTAAAGCGGCTATTGCTTATGCAAATAATTATTAGGGCTCACCGAGGTTACGCAATCTCCTACTTAGGGATACACTGAGTGATAATTTCTTTTAACTGGGATGTTCCACAAGGAACCATCTTAGGGCCCTCTCTGTTTTTCTTCACATTAACGACTTACTCTCTGCAACAATCAAGCCTGTATACGGTTTGCTGATGACTGGACGTTCTCCTTTTTGGAAACCAATGAATCCAAAGGATTTTTATACCTCCAGATGTTCACAGACCGACTCGATTAACGAGGTACTGGATACGTATCTTCTTCATTCTTTTTGAACTCACGGCACTTTTTGGTGTAATGTCTGTCGGACTGTCTTTAGATGCTTCAGTTCTTAGTACCTGAAAAATATATTATTTTGAATAGCAATAGTTGTTGATCTCCCAAAAGCACCGAAATTTTATTTTATTTTGCAGGATATATATCAAAATAGTTGACAGATCTTGAAATTAATTATGATTTGAATTTTCATGCTTAAAGAGTGACAAACAATGTATTAGAGTAATCGAACTTAATATATTTTCCCTTTCCACCTTCCTGCTGTTTCGGAGATGCCTGAAGAGGCCCGATTAAACCGAGGAAATGCTGCTATACCGCACCTTGTTAATTAAACATCGAGCTTTGCAGGAAACAGCGGCCATTTCCTCGCCTTTGGCGATTTCCAGTTGGTACAACTTCCTTGAATGGAATATTTAACGTGCAAGTATATTGGTTTTGCCCTGAAGATTCTTACGCCGTTTGCAATTTCTAAAATAAACTCTTAGTTTGAGTAAAGAGAATCCACGAGGCGGTTGTGGGGGTGGTCGGTGGTGATTTTTTTGTTGAGTTTTGGCCTAGTTGAAGTTAGGGGTGCAAATTCTCACCTTTTGTCGACCTCTCGGTATAAGAAACCACTAGCATTGAGTTAAATAATTAAATATATCTTTTGTTTAACAATCCAGTTTGTTACTGAAACAAACCAACGGCTTTGAATGTGACTGCAGTCTCTAGTGCAGAACAAACGACTAACTTCATTCTGACAGACAATCTGTTGTTCAGGCTCGATTCATATTATTCCTCCTAACTCCTAACAGTAAATTGGTTCTTGTAAACATCACACGATTATACGGTTAGCTGGAGGAGCAGCGGCGATGGGAATTAATTGAGGACTATTCAGGGCTACATTAACGCGGTTTGTAAGGCCTATAACTAAGGGGATATTTGAGCAAGATTGATGCGAGGCAGAAGGTGCGAATATGTAAGTGATTTGTATTTTTTTGATATGACGTGAAAAAAATTTTTCCCCAAAAAAATTGTAAAATACTAATTGATGAAAGAAAGGTCAATAAACGCCTTTCGATAAATATAAACACCCTTCTAAAAATATGTAATATTTTGGGCACCAAAATACTTTTATTATGTTTAACAATTTTTATAAATGAATATTTTATTTTTTGATTAATACTGTCAAATATAAATTTTAAGGTTATATCTTACTATCAAAATTAAATTTTAAGGTTATATATTAATGTCCAAATTTAATTTTAAGGTCATATGTTAATGTCAAATTTAACATTTTTAGGTTATCAAACTTTCACAAATTCGTACACTAAAACTTAACCTCTCTTATTTTTATGACAAAATTATAAAATACTAATACTGTCAAATATAAATTTTAAGGTTATATCTTACTGTCAAAATTAAATTTTAAGGTTATATATTAATGTCAAAATTTAATTTTAAGGTTATATATTAATGCCAAATTTATTATTCTTAGGTTATCAAAATTTCACAAATTCTTGCACTAAAACTTGCCTCTCTTATATTTATGACAAAATTATAAAATACTAATACTGTCAAATATAAATTTTAAGGTTATATCTTACTGTCAAAATTAAATTTTAAGGTTATATATTAATGTCAAAATTTAATTTTAAGGTCATATGTTAATGTCAAATTTAACATTTTTAGGTTATCAAAATTTCACAAATTCTTACACTAAAACTTAACCTCTCTTATTTTTATGACAAAATTATAAAATACTAATACTGTCAAATATAAATTTTAAGGTTATATCTTACTGTCAAAATTAAATTTTAAGGTTATATATTAATGTCAATATTTAATTTTAAGGTTATATGTTAATGTCAAATTAACACTTTTAGGTTATCAAACTTTCACAAATTCTTACACTAAAACTTAACCTCTCTTATTTTTATGATAAAATTATAAAATACTAATACTGTCAAATATAAATTTTAAGGTTATATCTTACTGTCAAACTTAAATTTTAAGGTTATAAGTATATTAATGTCAAAATTTAATTTTAAGGTTATATGTTAATGTCAAATTTAACATTTTTAGGTTATCAAAATTTCACAAATTCTTGCACTAAAACTTAACCTCTCTTACTTTTATGATAAAATTATAAAATACTAATACTGTCAAATATAAATTTTAAGGCTATATATTACTGTCAAAATTAAATTTTAAGGTTATATGTTAATGTCAAAATTTAATTTTAAGGTTATATGTTAATGTCAAATTTAACACTTTTAGGTTATCAAACTTTCACAAATTCTTACACTGAAACTTAACCTCTCTTATTTTTATGATAAAATTATAAAATACTAATACTGTCAAATATAAATTTTAAGGCTATATATTACTGTCAAAATTAAATTTTAAGGTTATATGTTAATGTCAAAATTTAATTTTAAGGTTATATGTTAATGTCAAATTTAACACTTTTAGGTTTTCAAAATTTCACAAATTCTTACACTAAAACTTAACCTCTCTTATTTTTATGATAAAATTATAAAATACTAATACTGTCAAATATAAATTTTAAGGTTATATCTTACTGTCAAACTTAAATTTTAAGGTTATGTATTAATGTCAAAATTTAATTTTAAGGTTATATGTTAATGTCAAATTTAACATTTTTATGTTATCAAAATTTCACAAATTCCTACACTAAAACTTAACCTCTCTTATTTTTATGACAAAATTGTAAAATACTAATACTGTCAAATATAAATTTTAAGGTTATATCTTACTGTCAAAATTAAATTTTAAGGTTATATATTAATGTCAAAATTTAATTTTAAGGTTATATGTTAATGTCAAAATTAACATTTTTAGGTTATCAAACTTTCTTAAATTCTTACACTAAAACTTAACGTATCTTATTTTTATGATAAAATTATAAAATACTAATACTGTCAAATATAAATTTTAAGGTTATATCTTACTGTCAAACTTAAATTTTAAGGTTATATATTAATGTCAAAATTTAATTTTAAGGTTATATGTTAATGTCAAATTTAACACTTTTAGGTTATCAAAATTTCACAAATTCTTACACTAAAACTTAACCTCTCTTATTTTTATGATAAAATTATAAAATACTAATACTGTCAAATATAAATTTTAAGGTTATATCTTACTGTCAAACTTAAATTTTAAGGTTATATATTAATGTCAAAATTAAATTTTAAGGTTATATATTAATGTCAAAATTTAATTTTAAGGTTATATGTTAATGTCAAATTTAACATTTTTAGGTTATCAAAATTTCACAAATTCTTGCACTAAAACTTAACCTCTCTTACTTTTATGATAAAATTATAAAATACTAATACTGTCAAATATAAATTTTAAGGCTATATATTACTGTCGAAATTAAATTTTAAGGTTATATGTTAATGTCAAAATTTAATTTTAAGGTTATATGTTAATGTCAAATTTAACACTTTTAGGTTATCAAACTTTCACAAATTCTTACACTGAAACTTAACCTCTCTTATTTTTATGATAAAATTATAAAATACTAATACTGTCAAATATAAATTTTAAGGCTATATATTACTGTCAAAATTAAATTTTAAGGTTATATGTTAATGTCAAATTTAACACTTTTAGGTTATCAAAATTTCACAAATTCCTACACTAAAACTTAACCTCTCTTATTTTTATGATAAAATTATAAAATACTAATACTGTCAAATATAAATTTTAAGGTTATATCTTACTGTCAAACTTAAATTTTAAGGTTATGTATTAATGTCAAAATTTAATTTTAAGGTTATATGTTAATGTCAAATTTAACATTTTTATGTTATCAAAATTTCACAAATTCCTACACTAAAACTTAACCTCTCTTATTTTTATGACAAAATTATAAAATACTAATACTGTCAAATATAAATTTTAAGGTTATATCTTACTGTCAAAATTAAATTTTAAGGTTATATATTAATGTCAAAATTTAATTTTAAGGTTATATGTTAATGTCAAAATTAACATTTTTAGGTTATCAAACTTTCACAAATTCTTACACTAAAACTTAACCTCTCTTATTTTTATGATAAAATTATAAAATACTAATACTGTCAAATATAAATTTTAAGGTTATATCTTACTGTCAAACTTAAATTTTAAGGTTATATATTAATGTCAAAATTTAATTTTAAGGTTATATGTTAATGTCAAATTTAACACTTTTAGGTTATCAAAATTTCACAAATTCTTACACTAAAACTTAACCTCTCTTATTTTTATGATAACATTATAAAATACTAATACTGTCAAATATAAATTTTAAGGTTATATCTTACTGTCAAAATTAAATTTTAAGGTTATATATTAATGTCAAAATTTAATTTTAAGGTTATATGTTAATGTCAAATTTAACATTTCTAGGTTATGAAAATTTCACAAATTCTTACAATAAAACTTAACCCATCTTATTTTTATAACTTTCCATACCTATCGTTTAATGCTTCCAAACTCCCACAACTTGCACTTCCTTGCCACACACTGCGATCCCTCATTCGTATATCCACTTGGTCCACATTTTGCTTAACCCCAAATAAGGGTTGCGATTTCGCTCGGTGCATAATTCGCCGACGTAGAACATCGACCCCGGCTTAGGTCAGATCGGGGAAGCTCCGAAGGCGCAACTGGTAGTTTAATTCTCCTTCAACTCCACGCTCGTCCTAGTCTCGGGTCTGGTCTGTAAATGCGGAGTGCGATCGTTTGTCTCTTAAAATCTCTCGGGAACTCGTACCCTGCCACAATAAAGCATGTTTCTATGTACGTCAAAGCTGAGAGCCCGGGGACGGGATGCTTTCGTTTGCTTAGTGGGTATTTGTATACGGGGCGGTAAAAGGCTGGAATTGCTGCCAGTTTGCGAATATTTTTTTCCTCTGGTTTCATCAATTTGGATTTGATTTTTGTCAATACACGTCAATAATCAATAATCAACGCGGAAGAGACAAATTTTTTAGTTTGCCAATTTTTTTTGTTACCTTAAATTTACAGTCCAACCCAACCACTTTATCTGTTTGTGCCTACAAAAGAAACTAGCAATTTTTTCTCCGTTGCGAATTTAAAAACGTCCAATAAAGCATCAGCATTAGAAGAAAGGCCCCTACTATTTTATTTTTTCACTTTCGCCGGCTGCAAATTGAGTTAAAAGTTTAATTTCTTTTTCCCTATCGTGTGATGTGTTGTATACATAATTATATTACACCTCTCCTGCTCCGCTTCTTTCGCAGCGGCGTTTTCAGTTTTGTTAAAGCTTTAGCGGCCGAAAGTGGTGGTTTACCGCAGTCATTACGCTTAGGCTTTTAATTTAGATAAAACTGAGTTAATTATTTTCGAGTGTCCTCCGTTTTACAAACGCTTCTTTAGTGTCAACGGTTTGTCTTGCAGGCACTGCCGACAGACAATTTCAAATGACACGTCACTGTTAATAATGGAGAATAACATAAAATATTTTATTATTCGTAAATTAATTAAACTGTTTAAATCTCCCGAAAAGTACTGAAGCCGAACCTGGTTGCATTGCTTCAGTAAAGGACTAGCAGAGGGGAGTGCTTAGCACTCATGTGAACTTCGTAAATGCCAACAAAGTCAATTTATTCTTATTATTATGAAATGAAAATCGTAGCTTTTTTTATTGCCTACAATATTGGTGGTAACTAATTTTAGGGTAGAATTAATAGGAGAGAAGATAATGGAGGTAACCTTTCCAAAATGACCACTTTAACTCATGAGTTATTAACAATAGAAATAAATTCCCCAGGCAAAAGTTATAGCTTTATTTATTGCCTGCAACATTAGTAGTAACTAATTTTAGGGTAGAACTAATAAAAAAGAAGATAATGAATAAAAACTTATGTTGGTCGTCACGTTTCCAAAACGACCACTGTAACTCGTGAAATTTTAACAATAGAGAAAAATTGTTGAAGCAGAAGTTATAGCTTTATAATTGTCTACAATATTAGTACTAACTAATTTTAGGGTAGAATCAATAGGAGGTAGGATAAGTGAGAATAACCTGTTTTCATCACTTTTCCAGGATGACCGCTGTAGCTCGTGAATAGAGAACTATTCTAACGAAAATTGTAGCATTTGTAGCATTGGTGTTAACTAATTTTAGGGTAGAATTAATAAAAAAAAAGATATGGGCGAACAATTTGTTTTGGTCGTCACTTTTCCAAAACGACCACTGCCCTTGTGAAATATTTAAAATAGAGACAAATGTTTCAAACAAAAGTTATAGCTTTATTATTGCCTACAATATGAGTACTAACTAATTTTAGGGTAGAATTATTAGGAGAGGAGATAATTGAGAATCTGTTTTCATCACTTTTCCAGGATGACCGCTGTAGCTCGTGAATAGAGAACTAGTCTAACGAAAATTGTAGCATTTGTAGCATTGGTGTTAACTAATTTTAGGGTAGAATTAATAAAAAAGAAGATATGGGCGAACAATTTGTTTTGGTCGTCACTTTTCCAAAACGACCACTGCCCTCGTGAAATATTAACAATAGAGAAAAATTGTTCAAGCAAAAGTTATAGCTTTATTATTGCCCACAATTTTAGTACTAACTAATTTTAGGGTAGAATTAATAGGAGAGAAGATAATTGGGAATAACGTGTTTTCATCACTTTTCCAAGGTGATCGCTGTAGCTCGTGAAGTTTTAACGATAGAAAGAAATTGTTCAAACGAAAATTGTAGCATTTTTCATTGCCTACAATATTAGTAGTAACTAATTTTGGGGTAGAATTAATAAAATAGAACGTAATGGAGAAAAACCTGTTTTGTACATCACTTTTTCAAAACGTTATAAAAAAAAAGTTATAGCTTTATTATTGCCTACAATATTAGGGCTAACTAATTTTAGGGTAGAATCAATAGGAGAGAGGATAATTGAAAATAACCACTTTTCATCACTTCCAGGATGACCGCTGTAGCTCGTGAATAGAGAAATTATTTTAACGAAAATTGTAGCATTTTTCATTGCCTACAATATTGGTGTTAACTAATTTTAGGGTAGAATTAATAAAAAAGAAGATATTGGCGAACAATCTCTTTTGGTCGTCACTTTAGAGAAAAATAGAGATAGAGAAAAATTGTTCAAACTAAAATTGCAGCTTTTTTATTTCCGACAATATTGGTACTAACTAATTTTAGGGTAGAATTAATAAGAGATAATAGATAAAAGCTGTACTATTTCAGGACTCACTATTAAGTAAAATAATTAAAACAAGAATTCAGACACGGCTGGCTAGACCTATAAAAACCAATATAGACGATGAAAAAACCGGGTTTTATAGTCAGCCTCCCACATGTCAGCAATGGCTCGATGCGATATTTTAGTTAAGATAGTACGGAGTAGGAGCACAAAATCGATAACATAATTATTATCAATCCCACGCCGAGTATCTTAAGAACGTTTTAAATGAGGTCAAATCTTGGCAGCATACTCTGACCTTTTTTGATCTGTATCAATCGCGTCGGAAATAATGGAGAGAGCGATATATATATTTAAGACAACGAACTATAATTATTTAAATCTGCAATGGATAACAAAAAAAATATTTAAACCGCCTAGATATGGGTAGATATAAATGCCTCGACTTTGAAGCGCCCAACAATGAGTTGCGGATTTCTTTTGTTGCACGAAAACCGTAATTTGAAGTGGAATTGATTCTGTTTTCGTTTGTTCGAGTTTATTTGTACAACATTGCACAATGACGGTATTGCAGCAGTTTTAACTGAAGCCTTGTGATCGGAAATATCCGATTTTCACGTAGCTTAATCCTCCGCCGCATCACATGTTAAAATAAATAAACTGTTAATTGGAATTACCGTAAATTTAATTGTTGGTTAAAATAATAAATAAAATGATGTAATGAGCATTTTGCAACGATAATGACAGAAAACAGGTTTGTTGGTTGTTTATAATAGAAGTGAGTATTGTTCTTGCAGAATGTCCAGTCCATAGTTGGCCTGTTGAAGATTTGCTTGTGTCCGCCTATTGGAGCCTCACAACCTGATCTTAAGAATTTTCAAGGATTCGCACCGGTGGGGAGAAAACCAATAAACAAACCGTTTCCTTTATCATTTTAATGGCATCTAGTTGGAGAGAGTTTGAACAATAAAGTTTATTAGAAATTAAAATATTCAACGCGGAGGAGATCCTGAAAACTTTAATAAATCACGAAATTTGAATCAGTTCAGTCATTATTAAGACCATCTTCAACAAAACATAACTAACAAAGTAACACGAAAGTTATCGTAAACTGATATATAAAGCAGAAAGAAGTTTGTTCATTGTTTAAAGCTAATCCCATATATATTGTCGGTTATTACGACTCCGGCAAACTTAAATAAACGCTCACACAAACACAATTTTTCACGCCAACTACTTCTCCTCGAAGCCGTCTTCTCAGTTTGAACACGTTTTATTTTATCACCGTGGAAACTATCTCAATCCGCTGTTATGCGTCGCTCCGATCATTTCTATTTCTCGGATGATAGTTTTATTGGTTTTATCGCGCGAACAAATAATAAGAAAAGTTTGAACGTACCATTGTTTATTCCGTAAATAAGGCAGCGCAATATAGAATTCAATTTACTCCCTCGATTTTAACAGAAAAAACATTTTTGCGACTTGAACTGGAATACTTATAGGGACGGAAAAAGCGCAGTAAATCGTAGGTAGTTTCTTGTTGGGAAACTTTATTCGTGTAAATGTTTAAACTTCGGTGACCTGAGAGGCGGTTGAGAAATATATTTTCTGTTAAATTTAACCAAGATAAATACGACGACCAACAAGTTGTGGCGTCGCTTGAACTAAATTAAATACCGCACGTAATATAATACGCTTTATCCCTAAAGAAATCTTGTTCAGGAACGGCTCAATATTTGGAGCTAAGGGATAGAAGTGCGAAGGTTATTTGACCAGACTAGAAAAAAAAATTGGGAACTAATTTTCCTACAAGTTGCCAATCTGTCGATTGTCATGGTTGAGAAACGTAAAAGTGGCCTCACCAAATGGTTTTCGCTATAAATTTCATGTTTGACCTAATTCTCATTCAAATTTCCAGTCGATTGCTTGCTATGTAGAAAAGCGCAAAAGTGGTTTGACCAAATGGTTTTCAGCTTAATTTTTTTATTCAACTGGAACAAATCAAAACCTCTGGAACAAATTAAAGCAAATGCAGAACTGATTTTCTTCAAATCTATCGATTGTTGTGGTTGAAAACAGCGAGGGTGATTTGACCAAATGGTTTTTGCTATAACTTCCTTATTTGATCGAGAAAAAAGTTCAACGCTGTAAAAGAAATTAAAACTGATTAAGAATTAATTTTTCTAGAAGTTTTAAGTTTATTCATTGTCATGACCAAAATACATGAAGACGATGGCTTAACCAAATGGTTTTTGCTATAACTTTTTTATTTGATGGAGAAAAAATTCAATACTCTAGGACAAATTAGGCCAATTAAGTACTAATTTTTGTACGAGATTTAAGTGTATCAATTGCCATGACCAAGAATCTTGAAGGGTTTGACCAAAATGGTTTTCGCTATAACTTTCTTATATGAACTAGAAAAAAATTCAATACTCTTGGTCAACTTAGAACACATTAAGAACTATTTTTTTATGAGTAATAGGTCTATTGGTTGTCTTGACCAAGAGGCGTAATGATTGGTTGTCTTGACCAAGAGGCGTAATGGCTTGACCAAATGGTTTTCGTTATAACTTTCTAAGTCGAGCGGAGCAAATTCAAAATTTTGAAAACAAATAAGAACAAATTGAAAACTAACTTTCCTGGGAGTTCTAAATCTATCGATTGCCGTGGTAGAAAAGAGCGAGGGTGATTTGACCAAATGGTTTTCGCTATAACTTTCTTAAGTGATCAAGAAAATAATTCAATGCTCTGAGACAAATTAAAACAAATTGAGAATTATTTTTTCTAGGAGTTTTAAGTCTATCGGTTATCATAACCAAAAAAACGTGAAAATGGTTGACCAAACGGTTTTTGCTTTAAGTTTCTTAGTTAAACAAAATATCTGTAATAAATTAGAACAAATTGAGAACCAATTTGCTTACGAGTCTTAAATATATCGATTGCTATGGTTGAAAGAAACAAGGGTAATTTGATCAAACGGTTTTCGCTATAACTTTCTTATTTGATGGAGAAAAAATTCAATAATCAGGACAAATTAGGACAATTAAGAACTAATTTTTGTACGAGATTTAAGTCTATCAATTGCCATGAATTTTTTTATGAATTTTAGATCTATTATTAGTTATGGCCAAGAGGCGTGAAGATGGTTTGACCAAATGGTTTTCGCTGTAAGTTTCTTAGTCGAGCGGACCAAATCCAAAACTTTGGAAACAAATAAGGACAAATTGAATACTAATTTTCCAATGTATTTCAAATCTATCGATTGCTATGGTCGAAACGAACGGGGGTGATATGACCAAACGGTTTTTGCTATAATTTTCTTATTTGATTGGGAAAGAAATTCAGTGCTCTGAGGTTAATTAAAACAGATTGAGAATAAATTTTTCTAATAGTTTAAAGACTAGAAACGTGACGATGGCTTGACCAAAATGGTTTTCGCTATAACTTTATTATTTGATGGAGAGGAGATTCAATACTCTGGGACAAATTAGGACAAATTAAGAACTAATTTCGCTGCGAGATTGAAGTATGTTAATTGCCGTGATCAAGAAACTCGCATGGTTTGACCAAAATGGTTTTCGCTATGACTTTCTTACTTTATGGAGACAAAATTTGGTACTCTGGAACAAAAAGGAAAAAATTCTCTGTCGAGTTTCAAATTTGTAGATTGCCATGTTTATGGCCAAACGGTTTTCGCTATAACTTTCGGAAAACATTCAACGCTATAGGGTGAATTAGAACAAATTGAGGACTAATTTTCCTTTTTGACCGGAACAACTCTGAAATAGCTTACGCCGAATACTTAATACTCTGCTCGTTCGTCAACCAAGTTGGCATAATCGGGAGATGAATACAACTAGTTTTAATTATACTTTGAATAAAAGTAGTTCTGCAAACCGCTTTAGTTGTTCAATCCAATTTTTCTCCAATAAACCTCCTATTATTCTTGAACATACTCTGTGAAGAGCGTCCGGGCGTTTACTGCGAACGGTCGCATCAGCAAAATCACCGAAATATGGCGGTGAGAAATATCCTCTGGTTAAAATTCATGCGGCCGCACATGCATGTATAGAATATCCATAGGGCCAGATCAATAAACACCCATTTCTACCTGCTTGAATGGAGATATGATAACGCCCCAGCAGAGCTGAGCTCTTTTGCACGTGACGTGACTGAGACATTATATTGTTTACCGAAAGGAAAATGGAACCAACGACGTAGCGATGGTGAATAAATTAGAGGTTCAGATAGGCAGCGGTAAACGGTGTGTGTTTGTTGTTCTACGTAAGTGTATGTCTTGGGAAGGGTTGTCGTGTCACGGAATTCACACTGTCGAATAAGTGAAATTTGTTGATAATTTAAAAAGGCTTCTTAAATTAATTGGTGTGTTTGTATCCGAAATACCTATCAAAGTTAAAAATATGGCAACCTTGACCAATTCGTGTTATCCGACCCCGCGGCTTTCTCTCCTGTCTTGAGATCCCACAGGAGACAATTTGCCAGGGGTATCTCCCTTGTGAAGCTTAGAAGCCCTCAGGCTTACATTAATGAGATAAGTGGGATAAACAGGATGAGATGATTAATTGAATACAAGATGTAGTGGATTTGTGAGCGATTCAATAAGGCATTAGCAACTGGGCCGAGAAATAGCTTTAGTATACCTATATATTATAAATATTTATTCTGGCGACCTTGATTGTTGTCTTTTCTGATTGATAGTTTCGTTGCCGTGGCATTTAACTTTGTTTTTTCAAACCTTACAAATCCAAATTGTTCGTCGTAGGATAATGAATTCAAGCTTATTCTTTTCTTTATATACTCTACTTTAATTCGTTCCATATTCATTATTATTGCCCAAGGCAATAAGGAAATGTAGCGAGAGATACGAGCGAATAAAGTAGGATTTTGAGATCTTGCAATTCTAACTTTGTCTCGTGAATTTAAGCTTATTCTTATCTTTATGTAATCGACCTTAAATACATGCATTATTGTCGCCCGAGGCAATAACAAAATATTATGGGGAGAGACACGAGCGAATAAGGTAGGAATTTGAGATCTTGCAAACCCAACTTTGATACTCTGTATTATTGAAACTGTTTATTGTAGGGTTATGAATTCAAGCGTATTCTTCTCTTTATATAGTCTACACTATTTCGTCATACTAGTATTATTGTCGCCCGACGCGATAAGAAGATATTTTATGGAGAGACACGAGCGAATAAAGTGGGATTTTGAGATCTTGCAAACCCAGCTTTGACTCCCTGTATTATTGAAACTGTTTATCGTAGGATCGTGAATTCAAGCTTATTCTTCTCTTTATGTAGTCGACTTTAACTACATGCATTATTGTCACCCGAGGCACTAACAAAATATTATAACGAGAGACACGAGCGAATAAAGCAGAATTTTGAGATTTTGAAACTGTTTATCTCGTAGGATCATGAATTCAAGCTTATTCGTCTCTCTATATAGTCTACTTTAATTCGTCCTACAGGCATTATTGTCGCCAGAGATAATAAGAAAATATTATAGGAGATACGAGCGAATAAGGTAGGATTTTGAGATCTTGCAATTCCAACTTTGTCTCTTTACATAGTCCACTTTAATTCGTTCTACATGCATTATTGTCGTCCTAGACGATAAAAAAATATTATGGGGAGAGACACGAGCGAATAAAGTAGGATTTTGAGATCTTGTAATTCCAACTTTGTCTCGAGAATTTAAGCTTATTCTTCTCTTTATGTAGTCGACTTTTATTACATGCATTATGGTCGCCCGAGGCAATAACAAAATATTATAACGAGAGACACGAGCGAATAAACAAGGATTTTGAGATTTTGCAAACCCAACTTGGACGCCCTGTATTATCGAAATTGTTTATGGTAGAATCATGAATTCAAGCGTATTCGTCTCTCTATATAGTCTATTTTAATTTATCCTACAGGCATTATTGTCGCCCGAGATAATAGGAAAATATTTTAGGGAGAGACACGAGCGAATAAAGTAGGATTTTGAGATCTTGCAAACCCAGCTTTGACTTCCTGTATAATCGAAACTATTTATCTCTTAGGATTATGAATTCCAGCTTTTTCGTCTACTTTAGTTCATCTTACAGGCATTGTTGTCGCCCGAGATAAAAAGAAAATAGTATAAGGAGAGACACGAGCGAATAAAGTAAGATTTTGAGATTTTGCAATTCCAACTTTGGCCCTCTGTATTATTGAAACTGTTTATCGTAGGATCATAAATTTAAGCTTATTTCTCTCTTTACATAGTCCACTTTAATTCGTTCTACATGCATTGTTGTCGTCCTAGGCGATAAAAAAATATTATAGGGAGAGACACTAGCGAATAAAATAGGATTTTGAGATCTTGCAAACCCAACTTTGACACTCTGTATTATCGAAACTGTTTACTGTAGGGTTATGAATTCAAGCGTATTCTTCTCTTTATATAGTCTACATTATTTCGTCATACTAGCATTATTGTCGCCCGACGCGATAAAAAGATATTTTATGGAGAGACACGAGCGAATAAAGTCTGAAAAAATAGTCCTAGAGAGAGCGATCTTTGAAGTGAAACTAACACTGAAATAAGTTTCTACAAACAGAAACAATGTACTAAAGCGCGCTCCTGTAACCAAGTTGGCATTATCGGGAGATGCTGTAGCCTTATTTTCACTTAAAAAAAATTTGTTGCTTAAAAAAATTGTTTAGCTTCTTTCTCAAAATATGCAACGAGTATTCTACAGAAAGTGCAACAATTTAACGACTAAATACATATAAAATGCTACTTCATTCCACTTTTAAATTAATACCAGCAATTAATAACCAACTTTTCGACATCCATTAATCATTTGATCTATCTATTTTGAAGTTGGGTTTTATCTAAAAAGCGGAACCATTAAACAACTCTTTGAATTTATCAAACATCTACTGTTCTGGTAGATTTTACCAGACTGAGTAATGATTAAAGTATACAACAAAAAAAAAACAATTTCTAAAGCAAATACTCGCGGGAAACGTCGAGTCATATTAATAGTTTCATATTACGAATTTTATTAGTTTTGCGGACGAACTTCCAGGTTCTCACATCGATTGACGAAATGTTAACATAATTACAAGAAATAAGCTTAGATAAACCTACGAAATATCCCTGCCAATTATTATTTGTTATCTCTTAAACTTGGCACGGCACGACGTACCTTATTTAAAACCAATAATTATCGGGTCATTTGCCCGCTAATGTTTGCAGTTTTGGCGAGAGCGCAAGTTTTAATCCGGCTCCGAGGCGGAAATTTCGGTAACGCAAAAGTTTGGTCAAAGTCGCATCGATAAATGTTGGCAAATGACGCCAAGATTTCATCTTGTAGCGCATTCTAAAGCCTATTAGTATCCATTTCAATTACATATTAAATTAAAATACGCCATTGATCGATATTCTGTTGTATACTTAGTTTGCAAGTGCACAATAATTGAATCTGCAATAAGTACAATGTTTTTAGTTAGAGGTGAGATTGAACTACCTTTTTCCATTGAAATAAGAAGAAATTCTTAACGACTTTATTATATATTATATAAAAAGAGTCGAGATCTCGACGAGTATCTTGTCAATATCTTTGTTATTTCTAAAATAGCTTGGATATTGCAAGTGTTATATAAAAAGTAAGTATGTAGGACGATTACTAAAATCATATTTACCCAAAAATTTTATTATGACTGCTCGAAACATGTGGCGGTGATTTACCGTTCAGGGAACGACCCGAATCGTCTGGCTTGCGTGTCCTAAACCGGAACTTTTTGTATTCTGTGTTCTTCGTGTTTGAGGATAATTAATGGGGTGGGTGTTAAGGTAGGCAGGACAAATGAATCTCAGGCCGTTACAATGGCACAAGGGTCCTAATAATGTTCCTGATGCGTCCCGTGTCATATGTACAAGGAAAGGCCACCTCTCTACAAAGGATTTGCAAAGTTTGTTTACAGAAATATTGCGTTAAGGCACATTATTTGACCAAAACTAGGAAATATCAGATGTACAGCGTTTGTTTATATATCAAAACTTTGTTAAATTCGCATTTTTTTATAATTTTTTTAATGCTCCTAAACCAGTGCGGCGTGTGTATTTACTCGAAATGAAAACTTTATTATTATTTTTTTAATGTCCCAAACTCGCCGCGCTATGTGTATTTGTTTAAAATGAAAATATATGGAAGAAGCCTAAAGTATTATGTGGACGTCCTTACGAATAAGGCTCTATAAATGTTTATTGAATTTTGCATTTTTTTTAATGTCCCTAGTCTACTGTAGCGTGTGTATTTGTTCCAAATGGACGTATATATATTCTTGACCTTCCTTTTATTAATTATTATATCGACGCCCTATAACAAATATAAAGCTCCATAAATATTTATAACACTTTTTTTGTTGTCCCTAGACCACTGCGGCGTGTGTATTTATTTGTTCAGAACGAAAATATATGGAAATAGTCGTTGCCTTCCTTTTATTAATTATCATTTAGATGTCCTATAAAAAATCCGCTACAAATAAGGCTCTATAAATATTTATCGAATTTTAATATTTTTTAATGTCCCTAGACCACTGTAGCGTGTGTATATATTTCAAATGAAAATATATAGAATCTTGGACTTCTTTCTATTAATCACCATGTAAAAGTCCCGCAAAACATCCAGTACGGATAAGGCTCTATAAATATTTACCAACTTTTATTATAATTTTTTTAGTGTCCCTAGACCACTGTAGCGTGTATATAGAATCTTGAAATTCCTTTCATTAATTTATTATGTGGACGTCCTATAATAAAACCAGTATGGATAAGGCTCCGTAAATATTTATAACCCTTTCATTTGCTGTCTCTAGACCACTGCGGCGTGTGTATTTATTCAGGACGAAAATATATAGAAATAGTTGTTGCCTTCCTTTTATTGATTATGTGAAAGTCCTTTGAATATCCATTATGGATAAGGTTCCATATATATTTATCGCAATTTATTGTCAAACCAGAGCCGAGACCTCGACGAGTATCTTGTCAATATCTTTGTTATTTCTAAAATAGCTTGGATATTGCAAGTGTTAAGGCTTGTAACTATATTCGGGGGATTTTCTGGGGGCATCAGAAGAGCAGTTAGTAGGCTCTGGTTTTCGCGTGCGAATGATGGATGCCCAAGGATTGGACGTCGCCCTCATATGATGTTTGCACTGTGCTAAGTGGTGAGTAATATTATAATTATGTGTGTATTTGTTCAGAACGAGAACATATGGAAATAGTCGTTGCTTTCCTTTTATTAATTATGTGAAAGTCCTTTGAATATCCAGCAAGGATAGGGTTCCATAAATATTTATTATTATTATTATTATTTTTAATGTCCCTAAACCGCTGCGGCGTGTGTATTTATTAAAGGTGAAAATATATGGAAGCAATCTTCGCCTTCCTTTTATTAATTATCATGTGGATGTCGTAATTAGTGGACGTAATGTACTTATCACCTTTTAAGGTTCGAAAGTTTCAAGGCGCACAGAGTTGAGGAACATCAAACGGAAGCTGAGGTCTGGTTGTAATTTAACTTCCGGCCCCGCGAAAAGGGACGAGTATACTCATAGGCGTAGACAGTCTTTTAAAAATGCGGTCTTTCGAAAGAAATTTTAACACAAAAATAAGTATATTTTAAGGTCAATCGGGCTTAGGTGGAAGACCCTCTTCCTCCTCTGCATCTGTTGGGAATATTTTTATTTAAATGCACTCTAACCTAACCTAACCTAACTTTTTGGTGAAAATAGGTTTTAAGTAACTGTCATTAAAATACAGGGGTAGCACTGAGCCGTCGCTATGTCCTTTGTTTTAAAGCCATTTCCGGATAGTTGTAAGTAATGGCAAAAAAATCACGTATAAAATTCTGACAGGGTACAAATCCGCGCGAATCCGGGATTTCTGGTTCTCCGCCACTCGCTTGGGTCTTGAGCCGCCTCTGGGACAACTATGAAGACCGGCACGTGACGAAATTATCCGGACATATCCTGGGAACCTTTTAGGCATAACAATATCCCATATGACATTCGCAAATAACCAACTTTTGTTGTGAACTGAAAATGCGAAATGTTTGGTTGCAAATTGAAAATTGTTGTCTATCCTGCTGAATATGAATGAGGCCCAGGGCGACGTTTCAATTTAATGAATCAATTTCCGAACTGGCAGCTACAGAATCAATGTTATTGAAACTGAAGAATCATAATTATTAACCCCATTCGGAACTGTATTATAGAATATACAAGTTGTTTATGGCATATAAAATATTTAAATTAAGTTTGAAATTGTAATTTTTGTCATAAATCCGAGCCGGCTCCAATGTGGACGCTATCATTGGAAAATCAAGCGTCAGAGGTGTTTTATTAAACAAATGGCACTCATCAGGAGTCGATCCTGGTGACTACGTGCAGCGGCTCGAATAATTCGAACCGCAGATCCAGAATAGTTGACTGTGAATTGATGCCTGACAAAGCTTGTTTTTCCAACTTTCCACCTCGCTTAATCTTAATCACGCATTATAGTGATTGGTTGCAGATAGTCTAGTTAAGGAATTACTCTACATCCACGAAAACTGCGGCCATTACTTTTGTCGGCCGGAAAACGAATCGTTGTATGAAAAGACGGATAACAGAAGATTTGAGGGGGGGGGGGGGGGTGGTTTAAATAATCGAGGAATTTTTCTTTAAAACAAATCGGATTTTTCAATCTAATTAGTTTTATTTTTGGCTTTACGAACGTGTTTTTGATTTTACTTTTGAATCGCCGCATAGAAATGTTAACGCTTTCCACGTCGTAAATACGTTTCTAAGAGCAGAAAAGAGTGTCCAAAGGTATACGTTTAATAATTTCTCGTAATGCAGTCCCGTATTCCCATATTGTCTTGGCCTCTCTAAATATTAAATCTAGAATAACACGGCGCGGCAACTCTCCACGTGAACTAACCATTAAAATAAATATCATGAATAAATCAGGTGGTAGTATGTGGCTCTGTGAGCGAGCACTTTTACGTTTACGTAGTAGTTTCGGTTTTGTTCACAGCAGTCGTAAAATTTTAGTTAGTATTGTACTCGTTCGGAAAAAATACGAATTATTTATGGTCATCAGAAGTAACAAGGGAGGCTGTGCTCCCCTATTTTCATCGTCGATAACTAAGTCCATGTTGACAGGTAAAACGTGAACACTCTGTAAGAATAATACAATATGCAAAAATAAACAAAAGAAAACCAAGGTCTCGAAATTTCTTCTGGTCTAATAATATTAATAGTTAAGAATGTCAATTGGCAAGTAAATTATAGTGGAAGATTCTATTACTAGCTCATATAAATAAAGATGTTTATTATTATTATTATTATTATTATTATTATTATTATATAATTTGGATAAAAGCTTTTGACACTGCAATCTTTTTTCAGATTAAGCCAAGGGACGAACTATTACAGAAAGAAACATATTCAAGCGTGTAGTAGTTTTAACATCCATACCATGGACGTCAAAGTGCACCTGGAGACGGAGTATAACAATCTATAGACACTAGTTACATTTATTTGGACATATCTAGTTCACTCTATCGTAGAGAGAACGACCGGTTTCGTCAAACCAGAGCCGAGATCTCGACGAGTATCTTGTCAATATTTTTGTTATTTCTAAAATAGCTGGGGTATTACAAGTGTTAAGGCTTGTAACTGTATTCGGGGATTTTCTGGACGCATCAGCGCCCAGAAAAGCAGTTAGTAGGCTCTGGTTTTCGCGTGCGAGTGATGGTACTATGGAGACGAACCGCTTTAGGGAAAGGAGATAAAGGCATGTATTATTATATTATTCAATTATTCTTACTAATTTGTGTTTTTCTATATCTAGGTAGGTTCCGAACGAGATAGGATATGGTGAAGACATCGTAAGGTAAATATACATAACCACTGTTTATATCCGATTTATTTTGATCGTGAGAAGGACGACTATTTGTGTAGATATCTTATGGTAAAATAAGAAAGTGTGTTTTTACTAATCTTACAGATGCAAAATACTCGAAATGTGATTTGGTCATAACGTCATGTCGTCCTTCCCAGATCAAAATACGCTCTAATAGTGCAGCTTTACTTATTACCGTTCTTCCATCAAATCGACTAAGATTAACAGTGATCAAAATATGCTTTTCATGTTGCCAAAAAAATGATTGTATCGATCAGTAATTAACTCACTAGATTATTTAGTAAAAGATTTACTTACTGAGTGAATTGTCAATTGTTAGAATGATCGAAATCATTGTTCAATAAAAAAAATGTTTGTTGAGTTCTAATCAAAATCAGTTAATAAAATATTCTTTAGTACTATCTTGAACGGTAGGACCAGTATTGTTTTGTTTCACAAAAGTATCAGCCTCATTTAAGTGTTATTATTAAATGTCTAACTATTTTTTCTTTTGTTTCAGGGTGAGTGGTGGGGTTTATATTGTGCCCCCATAGAATGTATCGTAAAAGGGAAAGGGGGTGCAAAAGAAAAACGTGTAACAAATGGTATGCCTTAACCACCATGCATTTATTTAACATTGTTATCTATTATGAATTTATATAACTATTGATACTGCTTACTTATCCGCAGGAGAGCCCTCATCAACAAAGATATACCAACGCAACGTATGCGTCCTTTAGCACTAGAACGGACGGTAAGTCCTATTTTGCAGTTTTATCGTTAGATGACTAACTATTTTCTGCTTTGTTTCATGGTGAGCCTTGGAAAGCGACAGTGTTTGAAATGTGAAACAAGAAGAGGAGTCACCAAACGACAAAAAATATTCTATGGATTCTTTTAAAACATCGAAATTAAATAATTTATGCTTTGGCACTAGACGGTAGATATGGTTAACTCTTTGGAGCGTTATTATTAGACTAACGAGATGGAATATGGTTAAATGGTAAGTAAGATTATCTATCATGATCTAATAATCGGCAATAGCGTCACTAAAGCTATATTTATTTATTTTTTATTGGGACCCTCGGTATAAGCGATGCTGGTAATAACCCGTTCTGGTATTTCCGCATTCCCCTTCAGCTGCACTAAAAGAGCAACCATTGTTGGCCCTCCGCCATGTGTACATTTTATTAATAATAAATCGGGAGATTTCGGACTTCTGTGCTAATAAATATTCCAGTATTTGCCTAGGTCGTAAACGCAACGGGCGGGTACACCTCCCTCAATGTGTAATTAATTACGCGCACATTAAATTCGAAATTTGTTTGGTGATTAAAATCAATAACAGTTATGATTAGTTTTTGTTAAATTTGCAACAGGAGTTTTTAGGGGATTTAAAAGCAATTTATATCTGGGATCTATTCATCAGTTTTATTGAAACAAATTCACCGGGCGCGGGCGGGCAGGGTGTGACGAGATTAAGTATTTGTTTATAAAATTGCTTCATTAATTTCGTGGCTTAGAATAACAAAATACCGTTTTATTTTATTTAAACTTTAAACACATAAAACGATTTTCTAATGAATCATAATAATGGTTATCCTGCTACTGTATATCTAAAATAGGATAAGCCATTATTCTCGCTGATTGGTTCGAGAGATACATGAATAATATCTGACCCAATTAAGAATGGGGATTAATTTGGGTTAGCCAAGATAAAAGGTAGAAGAAAAACTGCTATTATGCCGGAAGCCCAGAGGATGCTCGGTGGAATTAGGTCCAGCGGAGCAGGGATATCGTGCGTGGTTCGTGTGGCGCTATATTGATATAATTCGTCCTGTACAAGAAATAAAAACGTCTTCTCCCAAAAAAGTATGTGGCTGGTAATTTCTGAATTAATTATTTCGCACATGCAACGCGCATTTCGCCAACCAAGTTGGCATCGATATAATTCACTAATCTGGTCTCTTCAAATAGTTGATATCGAAGTAGTGTAAGCCTTCAATATTACCTTTCTACCGTTTTTGCCCTTTGAATGGCCTAAAACTTCATCCAATTTATATCCCGCTAAAAGGTAGCTCTCACATGTTTGCAATTAAAGTCTCCCAAACAGTATTTGTATGTGTTCAAGATAAGTGATATAAATGTGGGCATGATAAAGGTAACCGCAGTTTCTTGCTTCCCCAGAGCATCGTAAGATTAAAATTTGTTCAAATTCTCCAAAGTAACTAGAACCGATAAATTATATTTTCCCATCTCCTGTTTCGAAACGATATCACCAAGATTAGTGGTGATTTACCGAGTTTATTATTCCAATTGTCAAGTTACCTCAATATTTTAAACGTCCCGACTTTCTATCATTCACGAGATTCATTATTTCACGAGGAAATAAATCTGGAAAATTTATTGCACTTAAAATCCTCATGTTTGGAAGGTCAAAGAGGTCTCCTTTTTCGGTATCGGGATCCGGACGTCTTCGCCGTCCCGAAATCGTTCTCGGCTTGTAGATGCCCCCCCCCCCCCCCCTTCACTTTGACATTTAAACGTCACTTTGGCAGCTATCACAAAAAAAATTTTCGAGGAAACGTCACTTTGAGAGTTGTCACAAATTTTTTTCGAAGAAACGCCACTTTGACAGCTCACAATTTGTTTTTAGGAAAACGTCACTTTGACAGCTGTCACAGAAATGTTCTTTTTCGAGAAAACGTCACTTTGACAGCTGTCACAAAAATTTGTTTTAGGAAAACCGGGAAAACGTCACTTTGACAGCTGTTGCAAAATTTTTTTTCGAGAATAGGTCACTTTGACAGTTGTCACAAATTTTTTTCGAAGGAACGTCACTTTGACAGCTGCCACAATTTTTTTTAGGAAAACGTGACTGACAGCTTCCACAAAAAACTATTGAGAAAACGTCACTTTGACAGCTGTCACAATTTTTTTTCGAGAAAACGTCACTTTGACAGCTGTCAATATTTTTTAGGAAAACGTCACTTTGACAGCTATCACAAAAATTTTCTTTCGAGAAAACATCACTTTGGCAGCTGTCACAATTTTTTTTCAAAAAAACGTCACTTTGACAGCTGTCGCAATTTTTTCGAAGAAACGTCACTTTGGCAGCTGCCGCAAAATTTTTTTTCGAGAATACGTCACTTTGACAGTTGTCACAATTTTTTTCGAAGGAACGTCACTTTGACAGCTGCCACAATTTTTTTTTAGGAAAACGTGACTGACAGCTGCCACAAAAAACTATTGAGAAAACGTCACTTTGACAGCTGTCACAATTTTTTTCGAGAAAACGTCACTTTGACAGCTGTCAATATTTTTTTAGGAAGACGTCACTTTGACAGCTGTCACAAAAATTTTCTTTCGAGAAAACATCACTTTGGCAGCGTCACAATTTTTTTTCAAAAAAACGTCACTTTGACAGCTGCCACAATTTTTTTTAGGAAAACGTGACTGACAGCTGCCACAAAAAACTATTGAGAAAACGTCACTTTGACAGCTGTCACAATTTTTTTTTCGAGAAAACGTCACTTTGACAGCTGTCAATATTTTTTTAGGAAAACGTCACTTTGACAGCTGTCACAAATATTTAGTTGTCCGGATTTTTTCCCAGCAGTGTATATTTTACACAGGACAAATAGAGCTATAAATAAACCATATCTACAACGGGTTGAAAAATATATGTAAGTTTAATTCGTATGCTCTCCAATATATCAAATGGAAACGGAACTCAGGTGGAATAAAGCTAAAGGAATATAGATTCTACCTACGATTCCCTGACCAAGATGCCGGGGAACTTGTTCGATTTAAGGGAGTTTGACACAATAACACGTCCCTCCACTAACACTTGCAGGGACCTTTGTGGCGGATTAATCTCAGTAAAAGCATCTTGGAATAGATAATCGGAAATTTTCTGAAAATAAGTGGTATTTTTGTAGCCGCAAAAGGCGGGTTGTTGAGTACATTTTTGCGTCATTAATGGACTAAAATTGTCTTCTAGGTCACGTAAAATAGTAGTTCAAATTTATCAATTTTACGATTATTTTATGAGCCAGGAAAAATACCTAAGTTACTTTTGCCCTTTTGAGAAAAAATCAGTTTATCGTATTCTCTTGGTATTCGGTCCTTGCGCTACGCACAGTTATTTTGCTGAAAAAAACTTTAGCTTAAAAATACACGTCGCCTCGCTTATATACTACTTTCGGTCCTCACAGACATAACCTACGTTGAAATTTTAATATTTCCTCCGCGGCCACGAAAAGGGAGACAAAACGCGAATGGTTCGTATTAAATCAGCCTTAAAACATTTTTAATAATGAAGAGCCCAGCCCGTGCGGTAACTAGACGAATGTTCCAAAGAAGTGGGACTTTTAACCCTGCGGAGAGTCGTTAAAAACACGTACAATAGGAAACAGGAGCCAGTGATGCTGAAAAATTTATCGGGATTTGTGTACGGGAATTGACAGGTTCATTGATAGGTTTCCAAGATTTTTTTTAAAAATCACATTCGTTACCCTGATCCCTATAAACTTCAACCCTGTATGCCTCCCATAGAAGCCATAATTAAACAACAAACATTGTCCTCTTTACCGAGTTTTTCTCTTGCCTCCCTCTAATTATCAGGAGATGCCCAATTATCCAGAGATTAACCCGTTTTTATTCGTTTCTGCGTTAATTAATTCCCCTTGCATTTTACCGAGTTTTTCCTCAACCGCCCCGTTTGGCCTAATAACGCGAGGATGGACTCCGTGCCTTCGGCTACGGCTGTAATGAAATGAAATTCAGTTTTTCATTTATTTTTTGCTCCTCCCGACCTCTCACATCTCTAAGATCTCGTTAGTGTAATGAAGATTTATAAAACAGTCACCGCTGTGTGCTGTGTTTGTGTTGTGCATATTAAATAAATAAGGTAAGGATTAAGCAGTTGTGGTGCACGGGGTAGGTGAGGGCGGGTTTGCGAGGGATCGTGTTTATGCCCTAAGAAGACAACGCACGTAATAATCTTTCTTAATTACTTATTTGCATGATAGTGTTATTGTTATGGAAATGGCGGGTTGATTAAATTTCTTTTTAAGTCCGTCTTATTCTGCATGTTGTTCTCAGTTGTACAAAATTGAATAGGTTTATGTAACAGCTAATAAATTAGTGGATGTAAAACATTTAGGGGAATTGAACTCCCACAACGTCAGAAAAAAAGGTCATAATTTCGTTTTGTCTTGATTATTGTTTCCGTTTAAAATAGCTTGAGCCATTATTTTCGTGTCAGTTTGAAAAAAACATTTAGGGAAATTGAACTTCCTCAACGTCAGAGGAAAAAGGTCATAATTTCGTTTTATCTTGATTACTGTTTCCGTTTAAAATACCTTGAGTCATTATTTTCGTGTCAGTTTTTTTAAAAATACGCGTAAAATATTTAGGGGAATTGAACTTCTTCAAGGTCAGAGAAAAAATGTCATATTTTCGTTTTATCTTGATTATTGTTTCAATTTAAAATACCTTGAGTCATTATTTTCGTGTCAGTTTAAAAAAAACATTTAGGGGAATTGAACTTCCTCAACGTCATAGAAGAACGGTCATAATTTCATTTTATCTTGATTATTGTTTCCATTTAAAATACCTTGAGTCATTATTTTCGTGTCAGTTTTTAAAATAAACATGTAAAACATTTAGGGGAATTGAACTCCCTCAACGTCAGAAAAAAGGTCATAATTTCGTTTTGTCTTGATTATTGTTTCCATTTAAAATAGCTTTAGTCATTATTTGCGTGTCAGTTTTTTTTTAAAAACGTATTAAACATTTAAGGGAATTGAACTTCCTCAACTTTAGAGAAAAAAGGTCATAATTTAATTTTATTTTGATTATTGTTTTTGTTTAAAATGAGTCATGATGTGCATGTCAGTTTTTCGAATAAACTTGTACATCAGTCAGGGGAATTGAACTTCTTTGAAAAGGGAGAGAAAGCTCATAATTTTGTTTTATTTTGATTATTCCTTTAAAATGCCTCGAGTCAGTTGCTTGTCAGTTTTTCAAGTAAACTTGCACTTCATTCAAAATTGAAATTCCTCAATGTTGGAGAAAATAGGTCATAATTCTGTTTTATTTTGATTATTGTTTACATTCAGGATAGTTGAACTTCAACGTCAGGGAGAAAAACGTAAATATTTTGTTATATTTTGATGATTGTTTTTATTCAAACTGCCTTGAGTAATTATAGTTTTTCGAAAAAAAAGTGTACAACATTTAGGAGAATTGAACTCCCTCAACGTCAGAGGAAGGTCATAATTTTGTTTTGTTTTCATTATTCTGGTTTAAAATGCCTTGAGTCATCATTTGTCAGTTTTCAAGTAAACTTGTACATCATTCAGAATTGAACTTCTTCAACATCAGAGAAAAAAGGTACTAATAATAATAATAATATCTTTTTACTTTGATTATTGTTTACATTTAGGAGAATTGAACTTCAACGGCAGGGAGGAAAACGTCATAATTTCGTTTTATTTTGATTGTTTTCTTTTAAACTGCCTTGTCATTATTTTCATGTCAGTTTTTTGATAAAACGTGTACAACATTTGGAAAAATTGAACTTCCTCAACGTCAGAGAGAAAGGTCATACTTTCATTTTATTTTGATTATTGTTTTCGTCTATAAGTAATCATTTTTATGTGAGTTTTTCTAAAAAGCGTGTATTACATTTAGGAGAATCGAACTTCAACGAACAGAGGGAAACCGTCATAATACAACATTTAGGAGAATTGAACTCCCTCAACGTCAGAAGAGGGTCATAATTTTGTTTTGTTTTGATTATTCTGGTTTAAAATGCATTGAGTCATCATTTGTCAGTTTTCAAGTAAACTTGTACATAATGTACATCATTCAGAATTGAACTTCCTCAACATCAGAAAAAAAAAGATAATAATAATAATAATATCTTTTGTCTTTGATTATTGTTTACATTTAGGAGAATTGAACTTCAACGGCATGGAGGAAAACGTCATAATTTCGTTTTATTTTGATTGTATTCTTTTAAACTGCCTTGTCATTATTTTTATGTCAGTTTTTTTATAAAACGTGTACAACATTTAGAAGAATTGAACTTCTTCAGCGCCAGGGAGAAAAAGGTCGTAGTTCTGTTTTATTTTGATTATTCTTTTCATTTCAAATGCCTTAAGTCATCAATTTCGTGTCAGTTTTTCGAAATAACGTGTACGACATTTAGGAGAATTGAACTTCGTCAACAACAGAGGAAAATAGGTCACAATTTCATTTTAGTTTGATTATTAATTTGTTTTAAAATACCTTGAGTCATAATTTTTTCATGATAGTTTTTGACAGAACGTGTGCAAGATTTAGGAGAATTGAACTTCTTCAACGTCAGTGGGAAAAGGGTCATAAAATAGTTTAATTTTGATTATTGTTGTCGTTTAACATGCCTTGGGCATCATTTTCATGCCAATTTTTTTAACAGGCGTGTACATCATTTAAGAGAATTGAACTTCAAGGTCAGGGAGAAAAAGGTCAGAATTTCGTTCTATTTTGATTATTCTTTCCGTATAAAATGCCTTGAGTTATCATTTTCATGTTAGTTTTCGAAAGACAGTGTGCAATATTTGGAAGATTTGAACTTCAACATCAGGGGGAATAGGGTCATAAAATCATTTTATTTTGAATGTTTCAGTTTAAATGTCTTGAGCCATAATTTTAAGGTCTGGTGAGTGGGGAATTTTTCATTATCCTTAACTTGCTCGCGTGCTATAACGTCACTGATAATATTGATAACCATACAATATAAAGACTTTTTACCCAACTCTCCCATACAAGGGACATAAACACAAAACTTTATCTCTCACAAAGTCATTTAATTAATCCTTTATTTTCATAACTACGTCCATTATACTTTCGCGGCACTTCCATTAAACTTTCGAGGCAATTCGCAAGGCCAAAAAATTAAGGAGTTTATTTATTAATTTACAGAGTGAAATATAATGATTTACTTTAATGTCGCCAGTAAATTTAAATGTATTCGCGACTAGAACGGAAAAGTAATAAAGTAATTAACGAACTTGGCTATGACTTAATGAAAGTTAATTTGATTTCTTCAAGACCGTAGAACAAAGATGGGCGTTTTACGCTTACTTAAATCACAGTTCGAGCAAGTGGTGGAAAATTTAAAGTACCGGGGTACTTGATTTTGATTTTTGTTTATTTCATTACTGTATATTTTCACACACAATTACGTCGATCCATTTATAAAAATGTTCCAATTACAATCTGTATTTGTTTTCGTCGAGGCTATTCGCTATTATTTGCAAATGTCATGCACCATGTCGTGTTTTCATTGCCGGGGGTGTGCTTTTTACTCCTATTGCAATTAAATGACCGCCAGCCATTAATGTTATCGGGAAACAAAAGCTTTTGATGGTATTATTTTGTGAGTGCTTGTTAGTTGGGCGTTGCAAAAAATAAAAATTTATTGTCAGAATGAATAAGGTCTGGCGAATATATTACAATAGGACTAGGTCCTGTAGCCACAGAAAATTCAGAAAAAAACAAAAACAATAAATAAAAAAAATTGAAACAAAAAAAAAAAATTTGTTCTTTGTGTCCTTTACAATTTCCTATTTTGTATTAGTTGGATTTATGTCCACGTTAAAAACTTGGCTCTTAATCCGCATCCAATTTCCGAACTGAAGGTGACAATAAATTGAGGCACTTTTCACCGACAATTTCAATAAAACTAATACAGAAACGAAGCAGCCATGAAATAATTAATGATCTGTAACATGTTAACCTTAATATCGCGATGATAGCTATTAAATACCAGTACTGACGGGATGTCAAACACTTAAATGCAATACATAATACCCGTTGAAATTCCACAACATTAATCACTGAAGATGAGGCTGAATTTTATAGAAGTTGCAGGGGTGTACACAAAGGTTGTTTGCGGGAAGGTAAATAAGCCAATTATATCCGTGGAAGTTAATTACTCACTACAATGAGCAAAACGTGCTAGCTCTGCGTTGATTACGAACGCATTTGGTGTAATTTAGATAATATCTACTGCCTTTTTGTACAAATCGGTAGTTTTAGGAATAAACTAATAGGATATGAGTATTCAGAAACGGAGGTAGAGGCGAAAATATTAAGCGTTAAATATTATAGGTTAAAACAGACCCCCTGGCATTACCGTTTCTTCACTGCGGCTATCTAAGCCTCTAATATCCAGCGAATAGAGTAAAGTGATTTTTCTACACTTTAAAACAGAAACTGACGCCCAAGATGGACGGCCCTGATAGTACCGCTGCCCCTCAGGCATAAAAATTTTCTTTATAGGTTAATACAGACCTCAGGGGGTCTATTGTTGACACTAGGGAATATGTTCCCATGTGGGAATGACGTCAATATGACGTAAATTGACATTTACTATTGGTTAACTTACTATTACAGAGAGAAAATGACGTCATTCCCGCTTGGGAACACATTCCCTGGCTTCAAGAATAGACCCCCTGGCATTACCGTTTCTTCACTGCGGCTATCTAAGCCTCTATTATCCAGCTAATAGGGAAAAGTGGTGTTTCTACATTTTAAAACAGAAACTGCCGCCCGAGATGGACGGTCCTGATTGTACCGCCGCCCCTCAGGCATCAAAGTTTCCTTTATAGGTTAATACATGGCCGCCCCTAGTTGACCCGAATGACGCTGACAAATACGCAATAAAATCTCCCGTGAACTAGATTATATCCAAATTCTTATTACAAGACATAAAGGAAATGGAAATTACAAAAGTGCCTGAGCAGAAGGAGAAATCTCGAATTCTCCATCGACCAAGTCATTATATCTACTCTGTGAGAGTTCACACGAACTTTTGTTCCAAATAATTACCAACCTCGGAGGCTTTCCGGAACTTTTTACGCGGTAATAAAACTCAGATACTCAGATGCTACCATGAGGGAGCTACAAGCAATCAAATCGAGCACTCGACACGTCGCGTTTTATATTTTAAACGTGATGCAATCTTTTTTTCCTCCGATTTCATTCCCGTCTGCACGGGCACAATTCACGTCAGTGGTAATTTCAATATTTCTTCCATCATAAAATCCCTTGTGTACAAACTCCAATTAGATTCGCGTAATTTGACAGATCCCGCGCCTGATCGGGGGGAAAAGCGAAAAATACTGGGGTGGGTAATTCCTTGAGATGTAGACGATCATTTGTCTTATTCTCATGCTAAAATTTTAACTGAAACAAATTGAGCTCATCTGATATGCGCCATTGCTATGGTATTATAAGATAATTGCCCTTAAAGGGTAGGAAGTCTTTATTTCGCATTAGAATCGAGATATTCTTAGGTAACAATACTAACAAATTTTCTAACAAAAATTATTACAGAGAAAATAACCGTGGTAAAAGGACGAGCAAGATATTTTATTGCTAACGCGAAACTCAATTTCCATCGGTAAATTTTAATATTCAGATGGGCGATTAGAAAAAGGATAAAAATGAGAATGGATAAATGAATATCCGCGGAGCAGCGATCCGGATCGAGTTACCGTATTGATTCAAGGGAAATGCAAATTGAATCGCTAATTGGGATAAATTGATTCATTACGGCTGTTACTCTTGTCACGTCTTCGCTTAAAAAAATTGTCTCCTGGGTGAAACGTTACAAATATCATTGATTCCAACGGACTTGGCCTAATTAATTCATGTTAAAATAAAAGACAACTGGTCAGTGTCATCTTACAAGTTCTAATGCCAGTTGGACTAGAACTCCACGTCCACAGGAGACGTATGCAAGCGCTGACGTCAGAAACAACTTTAAAGATTTATATCTTGTGGTGCTCGGCAACTTTGGGACAAGTTTTCGCTTGCACAGAATTATTGCGTGCATGATAAAACTCCTGCAAACTTTTAATTTGGTTGCTAGCAAAACTCTCACAGCATCGATTAAAACTACTCAAAACAAAATAGCTCCGAAACTTTATATCCATGGATCGGATTAAGCTTGCAAAGGTGAACTGTGATGCTGGATATTTAGTCCCAGCAAATTGCATTTCCTCTAGAAGAGCAAGAAGATAGGATAATTATTAAAATCAGACGCACAATAATTTACGCCGAGACCTCGGAAAACAATACCAGCAAGGACAGTTGAGCACCGTGAGTCAAATTTCGTTATTTCCATTACATCCCGTAATCGTACATCTTCACAAAAGGACTAATAAAACATTTTAAATTGCCAGTTTCGAGTGTACCCAATTTGCTTGTGCTATCAAAGAAAAGAAACAAAAGTTGCACATTTATCCCCCGAAGACACGAGCGGTTATCAAGCCAATCTATCAACTGCATATTTTTAGCCGTGCACTTCCCGATAGGAGTGAAATATTGAATGGAAAAGCAATTCTAGAGCGTTTGAGATTTACTTAGAGCTCTAGTTATCGATAGAAATCCCGAATTATAACACATGGAACTCTTCGCCGCTTTTGGCCGCGCTGCCAAACCTGACCGATCAAATATTCAGCCTGGGATTGTTCCGGGGGAAACACTTGAATGCAAGGGAACAAAAGGAGCTGGTGCATTTGTTGTTAAAAAAAAGTAGGACGGCTGCCGCAGGGAGAAGTCCTAGATGTGTGAATAAAAGATTTATTAGTCGCACTCAAGATCTATTATGACGGGCCGAGTATAAAGAGATCTCTGGCGGCATCAGCAAACAGCAGACACTCTCAAGAAAATGATAGTACCAACCATTTCTTTTGTAACACGTAAATATTTTACGTGCAAGCATTACGCCCCGGGTTACGTAATCATAATTCCGAGTAATACATTTTCTGCTCTCTGTTTTTGTTCTCGCCTCCTTTCTTAATGAGAATGTAGGCGGTATATTTTTAAATAAATCCATTATCCATGGGTTTCAACTTGAAGCAAGTCAATAACTAAGAAATTTGGTGTACACATGTATTGTATACTGTCATAAAGTGAGATAAAAGACAAGTTTGTAGGGGTAGGTCATCGGCTTTGTCCTATAATCGCTAAATAATGAAATAACTTTGTATATACACATAGAGTTATAGTTGAGCCAGTTCAATATATAAACGGTCATTGTGAAGCCCAAAATTACACTGTTGCAACGTATCGAGGTGTATACCATCACCATTTGGTTAGATATGGTCTTAGGGCACCGTACGCAAATTTTAAGGAGGGCTCAACAACGTACTACTCCCATCGTCGTGTATATCTCTCACGTACTCTGCAACTAGCAGGCAAAATTTATACAGCAACAACGTTGGGCTCAGTAACGGTGCCTACGAATGCCTTAAGTACTCTTTAAAATAAGATCAAGATGAATTTTACTCACCTATCTCGTTTCTGAAGGGCGGGATCAACAAAGTACAGTTTATATGTATACCTATATGTATATATACATATATAAACATCATAATTTTATAATTTGTAGTGCACTGAGGATGATATTAAAGAATATCGAAAAGCCGGCAAGTTTTCTTTTGAATTCATGAAAACCTAGCCTCTAAAAATATATTTTATCATATATTTAAAATGATTATTAGGAGATTCAATTTTTATTTACTATTTTAGCCAATATCAATAAAATTTCGTTTTGAATTATTTCCGGCTGAAACGCTACATTTTACTACTTTGCCTCGCGGACGATATGTTTTTTATATATTTTTATTATTTACCCGCACTCGAGATTTAGAAACGCGTCTGGAGATGGAATTGGAAGCACACCCACTTCATATATTTTTTATAGCGTGGCAGCCTTTAAAGTTTAAATTTTATAGCGTCGCGAGCCGGTATTTTATTGAATTTTTTTCCCTAAATCAATCCCTTGGTATTTACATTCCGGCATCTGGGTGCATTTGTACGTGTTCGCCCAGCGCCATATTTTAATATTTCAGCCCGCATTAATCGCCTCATTTCCGCCGGAAACTGTATAGCTAAATTTCCGACCGACGCGACGCACTCCGTACTAGACTAGATTATATAAAGAAATAAATTATTAGGGCTTACCGGAAGGAGAAGCCGCGAGACTTTTCGCTGATTTATGCCTGTTTTGCCATAGAGCTAATGGAGGTTGTGTTGCATCCGGGCCAATTATGGAAATGTTGCACGAACTTCATGTTGTCTATAATGGAACGTCTGTTAAAATTACTTACTCCAATTAGCAATATAACTAATACCCTATTTTCTATATGGGCTAATTTACTCTACGGTGATTTTTTTTGCATTATGCTATTTGCCATACTACAGCCAGATACTTACAGGTACACAGAACTAATGTAGAAAGCCGACGTAAACATATTTTATATATATACAGAGTTAAAAACAGTCATTGTTGAGCCCGTTCAATATATAAACGGTCATTGTGAAGCCCCAAATTACAGTGTTGAGCCCGGACGTGTCGAGGTGTATATCATCACCACTTGGTTAAACATGGTCTTGGGACACCGTACGCAAATTTTAAGGAGGGCTCAACAACGTACTATTCCCATCTTCGTGTATATTTCGATTAATTTACTCTTCTATCTTGGTTCTAAAGGGCGAGATCAAGAGCGACCTGTTGATATGTCGGGCTCAACAGCGTAATTTTGGGCTTCACAATGACCGTTTATATATTGAACGGGCTCAATAATGTCTGTATATAACTATATATTCAACTGCATGTCAACTACACTCGCTTCTTCGTCCTGTAATACTTGCGTGATTTTTCCAACCCACTATATCGCTAAGATTTATTATACTTTTCTTTTCATTTATTTATTCATACATTTGCCCAGCTCCCTCCCATCCTCAAACTAATTTGCCTGCAGGCCACGCTACCTGCATTCACGTTTACTATTGTATTAATGTACCTACCTGAACTATATTGTTAATTATTTACTCTGCCCTCGCATCGTCGCTACAAACAAAGTGCATTTATTAGCGTCACGCTATCGCAAACTAATACGTTTTGGTGGAACCGTCATCGTCATTACCCGATATCATTTATTTAATTGAAATTGCAAATACACCAGGTTTGCGTTTTCATTAACGCCCATATTGATTTTGTAGATGTTGCAGTATAAATGGGCTGATGAACGTTACCTAATTTAATATTGTATGTGTTCAAGTAACCGCATAGCTAAACGATTAATATTGTATGTAAATCGTAAGCTAATTATTTAATTTAAAATGTGCGCTTTTTGGAGCTTTTCATTCGATTTTTGTTATTTTTAGAAAAAAAATTTTTTAGTTTATTTTTAGATTAATTGAATTATATGTAAATAGTAAGCTAATTATTTAATTTAAAATTTGCGCTTTTTGGTGCTTTTCGTTCGACTTTTTCTATTTTTAGAAAAAAATTTTAAAAAAATTAAAAATAAAACAAAAAAATTTTTAGTTAAATTTTAGATTAATTGAATTATATGGAAGTAAGCTAATTATTAATTTAAAATTTGCGCTTTTTGGTGCTTTTCTTTGACTCTTTTTATTTTTAGAAAAAAATTTAAAAAAAATTAAAAATAAAACTAAAAAATTTTTTAGTTTAGTTTTAGATTAAATGAATTATATGTAAATAGTAAGCTTATTATTTAATTTAAAATTTGCGCTTTTTGGTACCTTTCGTTCGACTTATTTTATTGAAAAAAAAAAATTATTAAAAAAATAAAAAATAAAACTAAAAAATTTTTTAGTTTTATATCAAAAAACAGCTCCGCATGGGCTTTTAACGAAAAAGACGTACTTTCCAATCGCAGACACTGTAGCCGAAAATTATTTTAGAAAAAAAAAATTTTTGAAAATAATTCTTTCTTATAATTTTATAATTAATTATTATAATTCCTGTTAAACTGAAGTCAACAGAGTCAATAAGTCAATTTCCTTAAACCCAGCATATGTTACATGCGATACCCTGTGCTGTTCAAGCATCCCCAGATCTTCCCCGACGTGTCCCTTAACGCATCGCACGCTCTGAATTGGTTAGTAAACTAATAGCCCAATAAATTCACGCTCGGTTTCCGATTAAATTAGAGCTGAACGCCACGAGCCGCCACTGAGCTGTTTACCTCTTCTGCTGCTTTATTTGTTTATTAGACGTGCGGCACATCTCCATGCCAAAGCTACAGGAATTTTATGCCTTCGCAATACCTAATTACCTACGCCAAATTAGAAACCTGCCTAACTCGACACAAAGTGATTACATTAAAATCGTATTAGATTATGCCGTACAGGTACGGTAGGTTTAAAAGAGGCGTTTCACGTGGTTCGGAAACCGTAGCGTTTGTTGGTTTATGAAATGTTTATTCCAGCTCATAGTGGCAGATGCTGCATAATGGGAAATTGTTGGATTGTGAACCAAAAATGTGCTTTGCTGCGAATACAGAATTACCGACGATTACGTTTCTCTTTTATCTCGTACAGCGCTCACGTTTACGGTAATTGTCTAGTTTAGTAATTGGTGGGAAACGTGTTTTATTAAAACATCTACTTGTATATTACTTAATTTTATTTGCTTTGCTTTATTTTGCTTTACCGTGCTTTACTTTATTTTATTTTACTTTATCTTTATATAAAAAACTGTATTTCTCTTCAACAGTCGCATTTACGATATTTGCCTAGCTTAATAATTAATTGAATTGAAACTACAAATTTTTAAATAAAACCTTTAGTTATAAATATTTTACCTAATTTTACTTTACTTTCACTTACTGCACTTTATCTTACTTACTTTTCCTTTTCATTATTTTACTTTGCCTTATAAAAATAAGCTTCTCACTTTGCCTTACTTTGTCTTATTTTATTTTACTTTATCTTATCTTTATAAATTTTTCATTGGAACTTCTACGTATAAGTATTTCACTTAATTTTACTTTACTTTACCTTATCTTATTTATTTTACTTTACCTTATAAAAATGTGATTTGCTGTGAATACAGAATTATTTCCGCTTGTGTGTCTCTTTCTACAACATTCGTATTTACGATACTATACCAGTTTATCAATAATTAGTTGCAAATGTATAAGTTAGAATTTTTTTAATGAATCATCCAGCTGTGAGTGCTTTACTTAATTTCACTTTATTGTTTTAGTTCACTTTATTGTTTTATTTCACTTTACCTTACTTTATCTTACTTTATTTTACTCTATTCCGTATCTATATATACATTTTTAATTAAAGCTTCTAATTATGAGTATCTTACTTTATTTCACTTTACTTTTGTTTACTTTATCTCACTTACTTTATTTTACTTCACCTTATAAAAATATGCTTTGCTGTGAATACAGAGTTATTTTCAATTGTTTCTCTTTATCTTATACAACATTCGCATTTACAATTCTTTCCTCCATTATTATTTTTTATTGAAACATTCAGTTGTGAGTATTTTAAGTTCACTTTGCTTTGATTTATTTCACTTTACCTTACTTCGTCTTACTTTGCTTTACTTTATTTTATAAAACAGATACAAATTTGCTGCTGATTGTATTTCCCTTCGCATTAAGGTATTTTCTAGTTTAATAATTAATTCAAAGTAACTCCATTATAAATTTTTAATAAAACTTCTAATTATGAGTATTTCACTTTATTCCACTTTACTTTTGTTTACTTTACTTTATTTTACTTTACCTTATAATATGCTTTGCTGTGATTATAGAATAATTTTCAATTGTTTCTCTTTATCTTATACAACATTCGCATTTACGGTACTTTATTTTATTTACCTACTTTACTTTACTTAATTTTGCTTTGCTTTTTTTTACTTCACTTTATCTTACTTTATTTTATAAAAATGTACTTTGCTATGAATACCGACTTATTTTCGATTGTTTCTTTTTGTCTTATACAACACTCGCATTTACGGTACTTCCATTATAATTTCCTTATTGAAGTTGTGAGTATTTTACTTAATTTCATTTTACTTTGCTTTGTTTTATTTCACTTTATTTTATTTTACTTTATTTTATAAAAATATACTTTGCTGTGAATACAAAATCACTGCAGATTGATTTATCTCTATTTTAGTCAAAACTTGCATTTACGGTACTTTCCTGGTTTAATGATTAATTGGAAATGGGTCTCATTTTTTAAATTAAAACATCACTTCTGAATATTTCACTTTATTTTATTTTATCTTTTTCATATTTCACTTTATCTTACTTTATATTATTTTATTTTACTCTACCTTATAAAATACTTTGCTGTGAGTACAAAATTGTCGCTAATTGCGTTTCTTATTATTTTACACAACATTCAGATTTAACTCATCTGCTTGTCTACTTTCATAATTTGTTAGCAGTTTGTAATTAATTAAATTAAAATAATAATTATACTATATAATTTCAACAATAGCAGAGACAAACAAATTAGATTTAAATGGTTATTGCCGTGCTAAAAATGAACATTTTACTCGCCACTAAAGCGCTAACATCACATCATGTCTTATGACTACAAGCTTTAGAGTGTACAAACGCTGCACCCAACGACATTAGCCGTGGTTAAAGTTATGTTTACATTACCAAACAATAGAATAATATCAGCGCTTAAGCATCCATTGCATACGTTTTTACGTAGAAGGCATTTCTCTGATATTTGTCCTCTTTGTAGGCGTAGACTCCCTCATTAAAATTAGTGCATACTTACACAGCCATACAAACTTTTAAGTCTTTATATAAAATGTTTCGGGTGCAGTTGTTGGAGGAATCTTAGGGAAAATTCGAGCCAATAAAATATAATTTGGTAATTGGCAATAAAGAATCAATTTAGTGTCCATCTGTCTATGGAGCCACTAGTTTATGGTAGCAAAACAATTGCTCTCGTAAATTCTGTCTTTTGCCTTAACAAAAATTAGTCGGAACTGTGCCCGTTATAATATTTTTATTGGAACGTTCATTTGCGAAAATATTACTTTACTCTATCTTGCTTTACTTTAGTTCACTTTACCATAAATAAGTGTATTTTATGTGCACGCAAAATTATTTTGCACATTATTTGTATTTATGGTAGTTGGAAGTGTGCCCGATTCAATTTTTTTATTAAAACATTAAGTCACGAGTACTTTACTACCAAATCTTACTTTACTTCATTTGGCTTCACTTTTTCCTACTTTACTTTATTTTACTTTACCTTAAATAAGATGCTTTACTGTGAATGCAGAATTACTGTCGACTACAATTTTCTTTATTTGTATATTATTTGTATTTCACTCAGTTGTGGGTATTTCACTTAATTTTGCTTTACTTTGTTTGCTTTCACTTTGTCCTACTTTACTTTATTTTCTTTACCTTATATTAGCTTTACTGTGAATACAAAATTATTGCCTTTTTGCTGGTCTAAAAATGTTAGCAAATAGTGCTTTGGACCGATAAAAAGATTTTTTTAAGTTGTAAGTACTTTACTTAATGTTATTTCACTTTATCTTACTTTACTTTATAAAAATACACTTTGAGTATTTTGCTTTGCTTTACGTTATTTTACCTGCAGTTGTGAGCATTTTACTTATTTTTGCTTCACTTTACTGCTCTTCACTTTATTCTACTTTACTCTATAAAAATATGCTTTGCTTAATTTAATCTTTTTAACCAGTTATTAAACTAAACATGTGTACCGTTTAATCCCCCCATCTTAACTGCTACAATGAATTCACAAATTATTCTAGATCCAAATCCCATAGTCTAGCTAGATCATTGGCACGTTCCCATCAACGTGAAATTTACTGTACATAATGTTCTGCGGGGTGGATCTGGGAGACGCTATAACATTGTTTGTTGTCATGTAACGAGCCCCAGACCCATTTTAATGTCTAGCAGAGCGGTGGATAGGTATAATGAATATGAGTTGGCGGAGGAGAAACAAACAATAAGAAAAATGCTCAGCAGTTTTTGATATATGACGACAGAAGAGGACGGCAGTATTGTAATGCAAATGCTGCTAGTTAAAAAGCATACACTGTTTATTACGGGTATTTAAAAGCATAACAACGTGTAAAACCGTAAAACGTGTAGTATATACAGGGTACATTTTAGCGGCTAACCTGATCTCATATTATTGTTAAAATAACAAATAACAAAATCATCCCCCCATTTTGCGAAATTAGAGTCATTACCTGTAACGGTGACTTAAATCGTTCTTCCCTGAATTTTTTTCCTTATTAATCTCAACCATCAATTTCCATTACAATGGCCTGCGAATCCCCCATCAAATTTACGTGGAATGGTACCGATGATATTAAAGACCATCACTTTCGTTTCAGCTTAATGCAGTTTTTAATTATGAAATACGGTTCTTTCCGCTGGTTTTATTAAAATTTGTATCCAATGGATGCTATTAAATCCAAAGAGATTTTATATAGCAACATGCGAGACTAACGCTGCTTCAATTAAATATGCATTTCGCATTCTGTTTGAAACAATACAGCATTAAATAATTTAAGTAACGGTGAGAATTCCTGCTATACATTTTGCAGTAAGTACACTTGTACTGTCGTTATTCAATATAGATAGCATGTTTCTGAACACGGTCTCATATTTCATTCATTTGTTTATTTATTTACTTGATTTTCCTGCTGCAGACGTTGACACCAGACTACAGCAGGACGGATAATACGGGCAAAAATAAACTTCTACTGGATAAGATATTTTGTGCACTAAGTAACTTCATTGGCTTTACGCCAGTCACGGCCATTTACATATACAACGACCTAATTAAGTAAAGATTTACAAACTTTGGCCTACTGCCTGTTTTTCAGAAAAATACTACTCAACGGCCCTCCTGAAAATTAACCTTCTTTAAGCGAACAGAAGGGTATTTTTAGCAAAGTACAATAGACAATAAATTTGTATTCACAGTAAAGTTAAAGCAAAGTAGGACAAAGTGAAGTAAAACAAAGTAAAGTAAAATTAAGTAAAACTGAGTGTAATTATTTATTAAACTAGGACATTACTATAAATACAAATAATGTACAAATAATGAAAATTGTGATCGACAGTAATCCTGCATTCACAGTAAAGCATCTTATTTAAGGTAAAGTAAAATAAAGCAAAGTAGAACAAAGTGAAATAAATCTTGTTAGGAGCCCGAAGCACTATTGAGAACATTTTTGGACCAGCATAATACTATAAGTACAAATAGAGAGGCAAAATTTTGTATTCACAGTAAAGCATACCTATATGAGGTAAAGCAAAGCAGGACAAAGTGAAAGCAAACAAAGTAAAGTCAAATTAAGTAAAACACTCACAACTGAGTGTAATTTTTTTATTAAACTAGGCCATTACTATAAATATAAATAATGTACAAATAATGAAAATTGTGATCGACAGTAATCCTGCATTCACAGTAAAGCATCTTATTTAAGGTAAAGTAAAATAAAGCAAAGTAGGACAAAGTGAAATAAATCTTGTTAGGAGTCCGAAGCACTATTTGAGAACATTTTTGGACCAGCATAATACTATAAGTACAAATAGAGAGGCAAAATTTTGTATTCACAGTAAAACATACTTATATGAGGTAAAGCAAAATAAAGTAAAGCAGGACAAAGTGAAAGCAAACAAAGTAAAGTCAAATTAAGTAAAACACTCACAACTGAGTGTAATTTTTTTATTAAACTAGGCCATTACTATAAATACAAATAATGTACAAATAAAGAAAGCATCTTATTTAAGGTAAAGCAAAATAAAGTAAAAGCAAACAAAGTAAAGTAAAATTAAGTAAAACACTCACAACTGAATGCAATTATTTATTAACCTAGGCAATTACCATAAATATAAATAATGTACAAAATCGGAAATAAATTTGCGAGCACAGTAAAATATACTTATTTATGGTAAAGTAAGATAAAGTAAAGTAAATTTTCATAATTGAATTTTTCAATAAAAGAATTATAACGGGCACGCAAAAATTATTATTAAAACAACCAGGATTTTACTTAATTCTATTTTACCTGATAAAAATATACTTGAGTTTGAGTTAATAGTTACGTTTTTAAGTAAAATAAAGTCAGGTAATATGATGCAAAGCAAAGCAAAGCAAAATAATAGGTATTAAAGGTCAAAAAAAATGTTTAGGAGGCAAATCATGTTTGGCCAACAACATTTTTGGATGAGCATCATATTTCCATCACCAATTAACCAGACGCCTTATGTACCGTTACATGCATTCAAATTTGCAACGTAACACCGCCTCATAGAGCAGGTTAATTTCCAATTGCATTTTCTATTCCATCTAGATGTAAATGACATGCATTTCAAACATACCAAACGCCCTAATCAAAACAAATGACATATGAATTTGTGATACCTGGCACTGACGCCGCTTGACCTCGTCTACTATTAGCGTCACGGGCTCGTATATAGAGCTCTCGATAATAATTATAGACTAATTAAGACTGAAGTGCATCCATGTATTTTCGACTGAAATGGATGTATATTTGTTACGGATGCCCGGCGGGACCATCCGCTTTGCATAAATCAAATATGGACGTCCGCATCTGCTAGAGTTGCTAAATTTAGGACGCCATATTGGTTGAATATATGTGTAAAACGGCGTGAGCCATTCAGACCAGTTTCAAAGAGCATACCTAAAGTCGGAAATGGGCACGTGCGCCTCAATTGTTGAAACTTTACCATGAGAATTTTACTTAAATTTTATTTTACTTCACTTTATCTTACTTTACTGTATTTTACTTCACCTTACAAAAATATTTTACTGTGGATATAAAGCTTACTTCACTTTATCTTACTTTACTTTATTTTGCTTCACCCTATAAGTACATGCTTTGCTGTGAATGCGAAACTATGGCCGATTGCGTTTATCTTTACTTCATACGTTATTTGCATATACGGTAATTGTCTAGTTTAATTATTAGTTAAAATTATGGTCATTATATATTTTTAAACATCCAATTGTGAGAATTTTACTTTGTTTGCTTCACTTTATCTTACTTCACTTTATTTTACTTCTCCTTATGAAAACATGCTTATTAGTTAAAATTATGGTCAATATATTTTTTTATTAAAACATCCAATTGTGAGAATTTTACTTTGTTTACTTCACTTTATCTTACTTTACTTTATTTTGCTTTACATTATGAAAACATTCTTTGCTGTGAATGCGAAATTATTTCTGATTGGTTTCTCTTTAAATTGCGTTCATTGTAGTTTTTTTATTAAAATATTCAATTCCACTTTACTTTGTTTTACTTTGTGATGATTTTACTTTGCTTACTTCAGTTTATCTTATTTTACTTTATTTTACTTCACTTTATAAAAACACGTTTTGCTGTGAATGCGAAATTATTGCCGACTGCGTTTCTCTTTATTTTATACGTCATTTTCATTTACGGTAATTGTCTAGTTTAACGACTAGTTAAAATTATGGTCCTTAAATTTCATTATCAAAACATCCAATTCAGAGAATTTTACTTTGTTTACTTCACTCTATTTTCCTTTGCTTTATTTTATTTCACCTTATAACAACACGATTTGCTGTGAAGGCGAAATTATCGTTTATTAAAATATCCTATTGTGAGAATTTTACTTAATTTTATTTTTTGTTTCACTTTACTTTAACTTACATTACTAAAAACATCCAGTTGTGAGTGGTTCATTTAATTCCACTTTACTTTGTTTTATTTGTAAATATTTTACTTTATTTTACTTTACTTTGTTTTACTTCACTTTATTTTGTGAGAATTTTACTTTGCTTACTTCACTATATCTTACTTTTCCTGCACCTTATAAAAACATGCTTTGCTGTGAATACGAAATTATTGCATGTTGCGTTTCTCATATTTACATTTTTGGTAATTGTCTAGTTTAATAATAAGTTGGAATTGTGTTCATTATAATTTTTTTAATTAAAATATCCAATTGCAAGAATTTCACTTAATTTTATTTTACCTTGTTTCACTTTACATTACTTTACTTTATTGTTAAAACATCCAGTTGTGAGTGATTTACTTAATTCCACTTTACTTTGTTTTACTTACAAACATATCACCTTATTTTACTTTACTTTGTTTTACTTCACCTTATTTTACTTTATTTTATTTTGCAATAGACTTTGCTGTGAATACAAAGTTATTATCGATTGCGTCGTATTTATTTTATTTATCATTTGTATTTGCGGGTAATTGTCCAATTTTTAATTATTTGGAAGTGTCTAGTATAGATATTTTATTAAAGCATGCAGCAAAGTATTTTTTCTATAAGATAAAATAAAGTAAAACATGGTAAAGTGAAATAGTAAAGTAAAATTAAATTAAAATACTCGCAGTTTAAATTTATTTTGCTTTACCTTATAAAAATATACTTAACTACGAATACGAAATTACTGCTGATTATATTTCTCTTTATCTAATATAGAAATCGCATTTTCAGTACTTTCCTAGTTGAAAGTGTGTTCACTATATTATTTATTTTACATTGCTTAATTCGAGCTTCCTACCAAACTTAGTCTCTCCACCTTAACACGTCCTGATTAAATGCCGCATATTTGTTTTGTTTCAACTCTCTCAAGCCGTAACATAATTTTTACCTCAGAATTCACCTCGAATATTTTATAAATAGAAAACTACATGCATGTTGAATTAAATTAAATATAATAGTAATAAACATTTCAATAATCACTCCTTTCTTCTACCCCATAGATGCTGTAATCGTTACGATCACAAACGCAGTACGCAACATGACATCATTGAATGCAATAAGCTAGCAGTAAGGAACTACAAGACCATCCTTGAATGTAGGTAAGTGAGCCACGAATTACTTTAAATTATTATTTAGGTATATAGTTCTTTCTTGAAACTGTTTATTAATCTTGCCCTAAGTCTCAGACGTAGGCATTGCTATTTTTATAAAAGTAGAAAAATTGGCAGAAAAACAATTTTTTGCAGTACGCCGAACCAAACAAAATAAATTGAATTGTTTATTATTTTTTTCACCGGCTGCTGCATCTTTAACTCCGACCTTTACACCCCCCCTTCCCCTGTCCCTACCCACCTCGCACAGTCGTTACAATTAACATTCTTCTACTTACGTCTGATTCTAATGCTAGCACATTTCCTAAAAATTCAACGTACAGTTAGCGTCCCGGTCTTGCGAGCTGGTGAGGCTCGACAGGTTGTTATCCACGCGAATATCTCGGGGAAGCCCGCGAGGGTGCAACAAGAAGAGCCAATGTCCCGGAACGTTCGGAGAACCGGAGAGTACTGGCCTAGGCCAGCCGGGCGCGAGGCTCGCGCATGTTCGCGCCATCGCCGGGATCACAGCCACCGCACGGTCTTTACTAGGCGGTACGCTCGTTAGGGGATGCTAAGTGCTATTCTTGATTGATATTTGACACTCGATGTGAGCAAGTCGTGATACCTATAAGATGCAGGCGGGCGGTGAGCAATACCACTCTTTAACGGACGGTGGACTAAGAGAGATTGGACTAAACACGTGCTCTATGCGTTTTATCTCTTTTATCTTTGTCTTCTTCTTAATCGGGCAATTAAGTAATTACGTAATTTTAGTACATATGGCCTAAAGAAACAACAAAATCTCTCGCCAATATTTCCAATCATCATTGTAGCCCAAGCAGTCACTCCTCTTCTTCAAAAACCTTTCATCAAAACGCATACTTCTACCTATACATGGCACAATCCTTCCATCTACTCTACTTTTTTATTACTGTCAAGAAAGCTGAAGTTACCAAGCCCATTATTTCCTGTAACTCATCAATGAATCAGCTGATCCTCAGTTGTATCCTTATGAGAAAATAATATTGTCTCGAAAAGCACTTAAACATTATTGTTCAAATTGTATTGCATCCCGGAAAAACATTTCTTGGGGAAGTAAATCTCCCATTTTTAAGTGCATCAGCAGGGACTAAAATCAGAATAGCAATTCTATGTAAACTTTATTTGCTGCCAAGCATAAGAGGACTAAGACTCCTTTTGTCCTAATCGATTGCACTATTTTGGTGTTTGCCCCCGCGGGATACCGAAGTCTATGCACTTCTGCGATCACAGTCCGGTCTCTTTCCGGATTTGATAATTATTGTCTCTGTTTCCATTTGAAAAACTAGATCACTGCTATAAATAGTTCAATCGATTCGGCACACAATCTCTGAGGTTCATTAAACTTTCTCATCCGAGTCCGCTCTATTAAAGTCCTGATGGCCCAGTTAAATTTTCTTGACGCATAGGCGATTATTCCGGGAGTCGTTAAGTGCACTTGTTGCAAATTAAACATTAAAGCGAGCACTAATCAGCTAATTGGAGCAGTTGCTGTTTTGGGGCAAGTATTGCCATAAACACACAGGGGTGTATAAAGTTAAAGAAGGGGCTGCTCTTTTTTTAGCTTTAGAATCCCCCTCCAGTCCCACTTCCAATAATTGTAGACCATCAGCAAAACTCCTTCAGTTCTAGCTCCATTTCCACAGTCAAGGTGGTGGAAGTGAAAGACCAGATGAGGTTGAAGGTTGAAGAGAATATGGAAAAAAAAACTTCCCCAGGCTCTCTGTTAGGGGATTCTCATATAGTCGATAAACAGGAGGAAACTCTTAACCATCGAATCAGAGTCTGTCGAATATTCGGAACGAATGAAGGCTCATTCACCACCTCTTGAAACAATGTGAAGCGTTCTGATGGTCAAAGTACGAATTTCTTGGTATTGAGTTGATACAGAAGTAGGAGATGAATTCTCAAAAGTGAAAGCACATTCTCGCCTTCATTAAAAGGTCGAAGGGAAATATGGAGAGAACAGGTTTAGTAAATCGTCAAAGACCTGCCAAGTGCTAGCGAAAAACCAAAGGAGGGGTTGGAGAGTGTACTTTCATTCTGTCTAGCAGAGAAGAGTGGAAGGAAACGAGAATCAACTTCTTCCAGACTCTTTGTTAGGTGATTCTCGTATGGCCTATAGATTGGAGGAAACTAAAACATTTAATCCAAATTTTGTCCAAAATTCGGGGTGAATGAAGACATATCCGTCACTCTTGGAGCGATGCGAGGGATTTTGGTGGTTGAAGCTAGCATTTCTTGGAATTGAGTCGTTCCTGAAGTGGGAGGTGAGTTCTTTCAAGTGGAAGCATATCCTGACTTTAGAAAAGATATGTGGAGATAGCAAGTTTTGCAAAAAGTCACCGATCCGCGAAGTGCTAGCGGAAGACCAAATGAGATTGGACAGAATATTCTTCTCTATAGATAGGAGAAAACTTTAAAACATCTAATTGGAATTCTGTCCAAAATTTGAGATGGATGAACACACACATCCATCTCTCTTGGAATGATACGAAATATTTTGGTGATCGGAGCTGGATTATATTATCCAGATTGATAGTAGATAGCGGACTATTGCTTTGAAGACCAAGAACCAAGGAATATAAAGTAAATAAACGAAGTGCTCCATAGATATGGGATATGTTGGCAGACCACAAAGAAAATGGGTGCTTTATTGGAGGAAGATGATTTTAGATAGATGGAGAGAACAGTCAGGGGTGGATGATTGAAGGTTGGCAGGACGAAAATGTTAATGAAACAGCAATCCTTAAAAACTATCTTTATTTCAGAATTACTGAGCTTCTCTAATAAGAGAAATAAAACAGTTTGTCAAACAACCTTAACAATACCACTCTGTTACAAGCTAATAGTCCATGTTCAATAATTTAAAATCAATCAATATATAACAATTACGTATCACAGGATGTTTAATAGTATTTTACATTTATCTAGCTTAAGTAAGTGTCACTTCACGACGAGAATATTATCTACCAATCAGGATTCTGCCTTTCTGCTTGAATATATTTCCCTGCGGTCCTCTACTTTTGAACACGTTATCTTTGAAATTCCTCCACTCATCAGTCCTCTTCTGGCCGTTTGGACCCCATGTCCTTGTTGAGAAAGTCTTGCAGATGATCTGAAAGGTGATAGATAGATGATATGTGGTGTTGAAGAACAATCCCAATAAAATACTCGTAAGACCTTCATTATGAAGTATTCTTACCTTTTTCGCTGGGTATTCCCTGTTAGCGTGTAAGTAGTAGATAACCCAGTATATCATTTGCACTACGCCTGCTCCAAGAATGCACCAACCAATTGCTAGAAAAAAAAATTGGATGGTTATCTAAACTGGGCACTTATCCTAAAAATAAAGGCAATAATCAATAGTTGCTAAGCATAGAAGTTTGCAAGAAGCAAACACGTTTGCATTAGGTTTGATGGTACACGCAATGGAAGAGACATTAATTGGACTGATGAGATATGGCTTCTATGTTTGGTGTCAGTTGAGAGCCGGCCAAGCTTACCAGTTATTCCATCAGGATAAATATACTTGTGCCTTCCGTAAATCAGAGGTTCCAGAGTAGCTACAAAGTAAATGAAGATCACGATCAGCAGCACCGGCATTATGACTCCCCAACACCATCTCCAGTAAATGTTAACTTTCTTCTTGGTCATAAATTCCAAGTCCAAGCAGAAGTTGTCGATGCCTAAAAATTTCACAAAAACATCAGATCTGTTCAATTAAGTGTTGTCAGCCCAAAAGAACTTACCGTACATCCATGTGACCGCTGTGACCTCAAGTATAGCGAAAACGAAAATAATGAAAGTTCCTCCAAAATGGTCCACAAGGTCCAACATATACTGTCCTCCCTAAAAGCACAGGAAACAATAAGTAGAAATCATTTATGGATATTGATGATCAGATGATTCATTCAGGCAGACGTTCGTTTGCTTATCAATATTATGACACTGCCCTCTAGAGTAGTCGGGAAACAACGTGAATGATCTGCCTCATCAGTTGCTGCCCGAGTACTCTGAATCTAAACCTCGAACACCTTGGTCGGAATCATTTGAACCTAGACCCAATCCAGACAACTATGTCGACTTACCGGCGTCACGTACATCAGCCCGATCAGAAAACAAGAAGCGGCTGTCCCGACTGATATCATCCAATGCTTCACTTTGGGAAAGGCATCGCTGATAGCTGTATTCAGGGTGCTCTGTAGAGCAACCAGACTTCCCACCCCCAGCACGAACAACATGAAGAAGAACAGAATCGCGAACAGCTAAAACAGATTGTTCTAAAACTTTTCGATTTCAAAAAAAATCTTGCGCTTACCCAAGGCGCGAAAGTAAACTTGGATATGGCGTCCGGGTACGAGATGAAGGCAAGTCCTGTGCCGCCGCCAGCAGAAAGCACTTGGCTTGGGTGTACGCCCATTTCATGAGCCAGGTTGCCGAGGATTCCGAAGATTGTCACGCCAGACAGCAGGGAGGTGAACGTGTCCAAGGTGGTGACCACAAGGGCGTCCCTGAAGTAACAAATGTGTCGAAGACTTAAGGGAATGTGGATAGTTTGATAATTACCTGTTTATGTTGTGTGAGAAACCGTTGTAAGACGAGAACATGATGATGGATCCAAATCCTACGTTCAGGGAGAAGAAACATTGCGTTACAGCTGCATACCAAACCTAAAATGTTGAGAAAATTATATACTTAGAAAAACAGCGTGACTGATTAAGAAACCAGCTCTTTCGTTGTCTGGTAGTAGTTCTAAAATGATTTCCTACTCGCCATTGGAGTTTGGCTATCTTCATTATTATCTAGGTCTATTCTGATTCTAATGCTCACGCGGAAGCTCAACCATCTTGTTTTGGTCTTCTGCAGTGAAGACCAAAACGAAGGAGATCCTCATTGCCATGGAAGAAGACCAAGACAAGACATATTTGTAATGATTGGTATGGAACTCAAAAAACTGCACCAATATGATCCATGATAGATACTTACATCTGCGTCTTTCAGGCGTTCCCAATCCGTCTCGATGAAATAGTACATTCCATCAGCGGCACCGTCCAGAGTGGAGGCCCTTATCAGCAGAGCTATCATGATTACGTAGGGGAAGAGGGCCAGAAAGTAAGATGCCTTTCCTGAACTCTTGACTCCTCTCATGGACACCAAGAACGTTATGAACCAAGACAGCAGAAGGAACAGGGTGAGTCTCCATTCGGGAAGACCAATTCCATCGCTGATATCGTCAATCTCTTTTAACACTTCCCTCCTGAAAAAGAAATAGCAAATACATAGAGGGTGATACTGATGGTAGCATTTTGTTGGACGGGGCATAGTACTGCGCCTTGTGGGACGCTGCTAACGCTTTGACGTATTGCTCCTCTCACCTAAAGTACATTTCAGATGAGCTGATCGTGTTGTTAACCTCATCTGTTGTGTCGTTATTGGAATTTGTGGCGTCCACGCAGATTAAATTGTTTTCAGTTAGGTAATCCGCCCATGAAGCCTGGCAATTGGACCATGGAAAGTCGGATGTGAAGGAATTCACGAAGTAGAACAGCGTGATGGCCATCAAACTGCAGTAGTAAGTGGCTACGCAGGTGGAGCCGATGAGTTGGCCGTATCCGATGCCTACAAAGAAAATGAGTCGATTAGAATGGTTATTGGTTCTTGTAGTGGTAATGGTATAGGCAGTAGAAACTAAGGAAGTGCGAGCTTGAAAGGGAGTTTTTTCTAGTCTATAGTTGGTTCCCAACTGGAACTTGATTCTATGTAGGGTAGCAAGTTATACTGTTCGTTTAACATTGAATTGTATTACTGGTTGCATATTTTCTTAGGCGCTTGCTCTTTACTAGCAGAAACTTATGATGATGGACTACTTGGACGTTTAGTAAGCACTAAGAAAAATTGCTCTTAGTCTGTGGAAGAGTAATATTTGCTTGGATGGCTAATTTTAAGTTTCTTTTGGTTGTTTGTGTAATAAAGGATACTAACCCTTCAGGACAGGCGACAATTTCTCGTACATTTTTACGTTTCCCCTGCTGGAAAATTGCCCCAGTGCCATTTCCATGTAGTACATTGGCCGACCTATCACCGTCAGGACTATGATGTATGGAATTAGGAAGGCGCCGCCACCATTGCGGTTCGCTATGAACGGGAACCTCCAAATATTCCCCAGCCCCACTGACATCGCTATGCAGGACATGAGGAACTCTATGCTGTTGCCCCATTGGGCTCGTTCTTTTCCGTCCTCTTCTTTCTGAAACATATGCGACAGGATAAATTCTAAATATCGTTTACTGGCCGTTTTTGATCATTTGTCTTATGATACTCAAAAAAAAAAAAAAAAAAACCTCATACTGTATGTTGCTCAGCACCGGTATTTATGCATCTAAGTAATAAAGATTGTAATGGTAATTGGTACACGTGCCAAGCATGCGGAATTACCTAATGACCGTAAAACTACTAATTGTTTGTTTTTTAAGTCGCGGTTTCCCTAAATTTGAATGCGAAATGTTTTATCACATTCCTGTCATTCTAATAAACAAATAGCCTGATGTTTTTAAGGTGGATTGTGGTATTTTATCGGGGTTATGTTTTAATCCTTTCTTCGTCACTACATTAATAAAACGTACTTATCAGTCACATCTAATATTTGTAAACGTTTATTAATTGGCGATATTTCTTAATAAATTACTCAATTTGTGTATTAAATTGCTTATCTCGCGTTGTTAATATTATTGATGAGTTTGCGAATATAAATTATCTTATCAATAGCTTTAGAAGGTTTTACTGTCCCTCCATAGTTAACACGTTGTAAATTATATGTTTGACTCATTTGTTTAATTTTTTATGTACGTTGTTTTTAATTTAAACGATCTAGATAGCTGGTAAGCGTGGCATTTGTTTATTCGCTGCTTCTGAAGTAGCTGGCCATCGAAACGCCGTTTCGCCAACCAAGTTGGTATCATCAGGATATGAAAATAGTGGCCGTATTCAAAACGCTAATAGAATACATAATAAAAAACAATAATTAAAAAAAAAAAAAAAAAAAAAAAAAAAAAAATTATATGCCAACCGCGCGATCTTAACTGGCTAAAGCAGTAACGGCTCCAGATTAAATTCTCAAATTAAATCCGCGGGGTGGAGCGATTATTTATAAATGAATTTTCCTTTTAATTTTTCATATTATAGTATTAGAATTATTTGTTGGTTCCTAATTAGAATACTACTATTCTCGTTAATTTAAAATATGAAAATATAAACCCAGATATAAAATCATTATTATACAAGATTGTGCCGGTGATAATTAAGTGGGTTAAATAAAAAGAGTTTTTACAATAAGAGCATCCTTATTCTCTTAATGTGCTGCGGAACTCGTCTCTGAGGTAATTATAAATATTACGACAGCTAATGCTTGCGAATTATTTCAGCTATTCAACGTAATTAATATCTGCTATTTATAATGCCAATGCATTTACCAACAAATGATTTCTCTTTGCCCTTGAAGTTAATTGCACAAAATACCTGGATATCTCACGATGCAATATGAACCCGAAACGGTTTGTTCTATTAATCATTGCATATTAAATTGCAAGGATATTATTAAAAGAACACGCAAAAAACGAGACGGACTGTCTCACACGCCACTGTGACGAGTAAATCAGATGTGAGTCACGGATTTACTCCATGAATTGGATTATGCTTTAGTGACCCCTTTAATCCGTGGCAAAAGCAACCTAATAACACCTACACTTACCTCTGTCGGAACGGCGCCATTTCCGTTTTCCAGGTCTGTGGGTCCTTTTTCAAATGCTGGATTGTCAAATCCATTGGTCTAGAACAAAAAAAATATATTATTCTCGAATCTGTTCACGAATTTTGGTTCATTAACATAAAATTTCGGCTATTATAATAAAGAGACGCAACTAAGCAGGTTTTGAGATTTTAGCATTGCATCTTTTTGCCAAAAAAAAAATTGAGGACAATCCTGAAGTTATTGACAAAGAAATACGATAATTAATCTCGAAACCTGCTCTGCCGTGCACCTTTGTTATTTTTACCCAATGCTAATAGTAATAGCGACGCCTGATACCCTCCACTTCATCCTTTAGCACCGCCTCCACCTTTCTCTTTTAGCCCCGCCCCTTTTTCTTTTAGCCCCGCCCCCTTTCTTTAAGCCCGCCCCTTTCTCTTTTATCCCCGCCCCCTCAGCCAATCAGAATGCGCGAGCTCACCGCACGGCTCCGCCCCTTTCATCACTCACTCCAGCCGTGCCCCTTCTCCACTACTGAAGTGAGCTAGAGTGAGGGTCGAGGTGACTTTAGGCAGAGCTCTGCGGTGAGCTGACGCGTTCTGGTTGGCTGAGGGCGGGTTCTAAAAGTGGGAGTGGAGGGCGTGGTCTCAGGTGTCGCTATTACTCCTAACGCTATTATGCAAAACATTCTAAACTATATTCATGGAAATAAATCTCTTTATGACATTCGATTAAAAGATCGCCATGCTTTGTCGCGTTGAACATTTCGTTCTACTTCGGCCTAAATTTAAAATTTATACCGATCCTTATTATAGCCCCCTTGGCTACGTGCAACGACTATGTCTAACGGGAGAAGAATAGTGTCATATTCAGCTAGTTACATGACGTCAGAAAAGAACGTATGCATTTTAGAGATGAACGTTCCATTCTCAAACGTCTCGTGTCACTTTGGAAAGTAATGCTCCACAAAAATAGGATTTCTCTGCTATTCATAAATGGCGTTATGTCAGTCTGGCGATGATGGTTAAGACCCAGTGGCGTAGACAGTTTTTTGACTGGGCGGGCGTCATAAAAATTTTACTAAATTTCCCAACAATATTGCATTGTTTATGCAGAAGTGCGATTTACATCGGGTTATCACCGCTTATCTAAACGTCAATAAACGTTGTTTTGCACGTGTGGAAAACAGCAGACAATAAATACATAACAAATTACGAGCCATAATACACAGTATAACAAAAAGTAAATAAAAATAATATATTGAGAGCATAGTCTAAAGGAGTATCTGAAAACAAGTATTTGGAAACAAATTTCAGTTTTGCCAAGGCCTGCTCAGTCGCCCGATTTTAATCCGATTGGGCATGATGGGAGAAAGGGCAGTCTTGTATGTATAATCGCGAGAGTAGGAGGCCCTGTATATATAGTGTCAAAACAACATAATCTTTGTGAGAAATTGAGCGTCGATAATACGCCACGTTATCTCTTGAGCCTATAAATACTTCCTTCATTAATTCTTCTGGTAACCCAGTATATCTCGTTTAATGCAGCAATAAACGCGAACGATGTAAATACGTTTTTATCTGAAAACATATTAACATTGTAACCAAAGCCAACTAGTATTATTTTTATTGCGGCATTCAAAAAATAGTTTATTACATCGGTTACCGTATATAATTTCGCGATATATGTAGGTAGATTAATTACCGATATCAGCTTGGAGCAGCAAAACGTGAAAATGTAAATCGGTAGCGCATTATATCCATACACGCGTCTAAATATCGTTCGGTAAGGCACGCACAGAAAAGTTGCGGAATTCACCGATTTTTATAAGGGATATATAAATGTTAATTATAAAGCTATTGTAAAAATTATAAGTTGCTCCATTAATGATTTGTTTTTATTATAAATGATATTACAACTATATAATTCTGCAAATATTTTCATTTCTCACGGTTACATACATGTTAGTTATAGAACCATTATAGAACTATGGTTGCTCCTTTGAAGTTTTATTGTTAGATGTTATAAACGCTCTTACAACTTATAAAACGGTTAGGCTTATACCTATATATTAATTTTATAACGGTTATATAAATGTTACAGAGCTATTATAAAACTTGGTGGCTTATTTAATGTTGCATTACCTGGTATAAACGCTCTCGCAACTTATTGTCCAGCAGTTAGAATTAAGCAATTAATTTACCAGGCAATTTGTTAGTTTTATAAGAGTTATATAAATGTTATTTATAGCGCTATCGTAAAAATTGTGCATTGCTCCATTAATAATTTGTTTTTAGTATAAATGATTAATTATAATTCTGCAAACATTTTTGTTACTGTCGGTTACATAAACGTTAGTTATACAGCCATTATAGAACTTATACATTGCTCCTTTAATGTTTAATTGTTAGACTTTATAAACGCTCTTGCAACTGATCATATCAAAACTGTTAGGCCTATACAAACATATTTATTTTATAACGGTTATATAAATGTTGGTTACAGAACTGTCATAAAACTCCTTTAGGTGTCTCCTTTAATTTTGTATTACTTGGTGTTATAAACGCTCTTGCAACTAATTATCCAGCAGTTGGAAATAAGGAATTAATTCATCAGGCAATTTCATTGTTTTATAGGGGTTATATAAAAGTTAATTATAGAGCCGTCATAAAAATTTATAATTTGCTCCATTAAATGCTGTTACAACTTTATAATTCTGCATATATTTTTATTTCTAACGGTTACATGCAATGTTTTAATTATAGAACCGTTATAGAACTCATAGATTGCGCCTTTAAAGTTTTATTGTTAGACGCTCCTACAACTTATCATAAAACGGTTTGGCTTATACATACATATTAATTTTATAACGGTTATATAAATGTTGGTTACAGAACTGTTATAAAACTTATAGGTGGCTCTTTTAATGCTAAATTACTTGACGTTATAAACGATTTTGCAACTAATTATAAAGCAGTTAGAATTAATCAATTAATTTACCAGGCAATTTGTTAGTTTTATAAGAGTTATATAAATGTTATTTATAGAGCTATCGTAAAAATTATGCATTGCTCAATTAATGATTTGTTTTTAGTATAAATGATATAATTATAATTCTGCAAGCATTTTTATTACTGTCGGTTACATACACGTTAGTTATAGAGCCATTATAGAACTTGTACATTGCTCCTTTAATGATTTATTGTTGAACGTTATAAACGCTCTTGCAACTAACTGATCATAAAACGGTTAGGCCTATACAAACATTTATTTTGTAACGGTTATATAAATTTTGGTTACAGAGCTGTTATAAAACTTATTAATGGCTGCTGTAGTATATATTTCCGTGTCTTTAGAAGGGTCCAACATTATTATTATATTATATTATTTTGAGCTCCTCTATCCAGTATTTGTTTGCGGCATAAGAACCGCCTCGCCTTGTACCTATCCGAAGAATTAAAAATAAGGTCGATGTATGCTACTTAAAAAAAAATCAATATTCCGTACCGCCTAGCTATATATATACTCGTATACCAAGAACATATCCTACTTTTACTTTTTATACGGCTTGGTGATATCTAGCCTTGATAAGAATGTAATGAAATTTACTGTTCCACTATAAATATTGCTTAAACTGCAATAAAAATAATCCTCTGTTTATAAATGAAGTGCGTGGTCTTGGAGAGTAATTGTGTCATTACTTTGTATTTTTTCCACACCATTTTCGTCTCTGCCAGCGGCAGAAACTTAAGTAAATGTGTGCGCAAATATGAAAGCTAAATGATAAAATTATAAATTAATTAGGGCCCAAATTTAGAACTAATAAGAAATTGAGCAGGTCAACATGGCAAAGCGATTAGGACTTCAAATAGTAGATTAGAAAAGAACTAGGTTATTAGAAAAACTCGCATATTCGTTCACATTCACCTTAACCAAGAGGATGTGGAACAACTGCAGTCAGTTGTAGTTCTTTAATTTCTTGAAAGGGTTCTGGATGGACGTGAAGTACGACTTCGACATCAGGGCCTTTTGTGAACTTGGGTTTTAGTTTTAATAAGACTTTTAACATTGTTTTCATTAAATAAATAAATTTAACTGGGATTCGTTGTGCAATCCAAACCCAGGCGCAACAGCGGAATTCTGGGCTTCACAATGACCGAACATATATTTTACCTACTCACAATATACATATATAGCTATATAGTATAAGGACTTTGCCATTTCTACTTAAATTAGTATTAGTTTTAATGGGCTCAAATATTTTTATATACACCAAAAGCTCCCGCTATATACATTGCCCGAGAACTGTGATGTATATTTCGAAAATGATACGTTGTGGAGCCCTCCGTAAAGTCTGTGTACAGTTCGCGAGATCTTATCTAGTAAAACAGCGATAGTATACATCTCGACTCGTTATCAATCCCAAATTGAGGTGCGACAGCGTAATTCTGGGCTTCACAATGACCGAACGTATATTTTACCTACTCACAATGTTGGTATCGTTTTATATGGTTTATTGAACATCTAGATCTCCCATTGAAGCATTGAGGAACAATATCCTTGTAAGGACAAAAATGTAACAATAATAATTATAGATTACAACAGCGCAATTCTGGGTTCCATAATGACAGATCGTATATTTTGCCGACTCACAATGTTCGTATCGTTTTATATGGTTTAATGAACATCTAGATCTTCCATTGAAGCATTGAGGAACAATATCCTTGTAAGGACATGGATGCAACATGAATTATAAATTACAACAGCGCTATTCTGGGTTCCATAATGACAGTTCGTATATTTTTACCTACTCACAAGGTTCGTATCATTTTATAAGGTTAAATGAATATCAGGATCTCCGGTAGAAGGGTTAAAGAACTACATCCTTGCAAGGACAAGAATGCAACAGGAATTTTAACTTACAGCAATGACTGTAGTTGCAGGTTCTAACAGCAAAGGCTTTTCAGAAATGGAATGTATCTTTATCGAAATTGTTCCATCTAATAAATAAACCACTGTTCCCGTATATCCTTAGATATTTAGTCCGTTATTGAGAACGAGAGGTAATTTTGACCGTCAAATTGCATCAGAAATTCTTACGACTAGTAAGGTTTTGTACCTTCACTTGCGTCGAAGGTACCAATTAATTAATTCAAAATTAGCATTAAAACACAGTGAGACGGTGCCACTTATCCCAAGCGAATGTTTGACATGCATTGCTTATGAAATCCCGTAATTAGTTTCACTTCAATCTGATTTATATTACTGGCGATTTCGAAATCTCTTCGACTGTCTATAATAACTGTTAAAAAAGTTCTTGCACTAGTTCCTCGTTACAAAACGAAACATGTAATTAAATTGAGTGTCGGATTGCTTTCGGCTTGTTTGTTAAGAATGAGAAAAACGAGTGAAAATAAACCAATGTTTTAGCAACTCAACATTTTTGAGGTTTTCCAAAAATTACAAATTTTTTTCGATTTTTAAATTTCTTAGGAAAAACTCTTCACCATGCAATATTTATGCTAAATAAAATGTTAAATTTATATATCATACTGAGACAGGTCATGGTAATGCATAAATTTTCTCCAGTAATATAAGAATACGCAAGAAAAATCCCTAATTATTATACTTAGTTATCGTAATAAGCCGTGCTCGCCTTGATTCGCGTTATTAAAATATATTAATAATGCAGACATGCTAGGACCTTCGGTAATCAAGATCCTTTCCATCTTAAAGCACATTCTTATTTAATGTTATTAAACGAGTAATAATGACATGCCGATTTCCGGTAATAATCGTACCGTACCAGTTCCTTTCGCGTATACTTGAGATTTATTTATGTTTATATGAGTTTTATCGGAGTGAGGCTCACCCTAAACTAGTTTGGATTGACTGCATAAAACATTTATTTGTCCTTTGTTATTAGCAAATCCACGTTTCATTTAAAACAAGACATTTGTTGTTCTTTTTTGGTTATTAAACAGGAACATTTTAAAAGCGATTTATATTTATGTTTTGGATACCTGTTGAAAGAAATTATGACTAACGTGTGTCCCTAAAGAAGAGGAATTTTTCGGGTATGTGGCAACAGTGTAAAACAAAAGTGGGTGATCCCTGTACGTTAGTAATCCAATAGAAAGTAAATTCTAATTTTGACAGTTGCAAGTTGTTCAAAATCCAATAATTAATGGTAAAAGAATTGCTTTATGCTCCTAAATTTTATGTTAGAAATCTGCTCGCAAATGTGACAGAAGGAGTGGCAGACAGACAGATGCACGACCATTTTGAGAGTCGGCCAAATCTCAATAATTCACGCATTGGTGAGAAAAATTCCGGCCTAAATTTAATTTTAGAAATCCGCTGGCAGATGTGACGGATGGATACGCAGACACACGGATGTTTTGACAGTTGTTTAAAATTAGCTGGTTAACACAACGCTGTAGGAAATTTTGATTTGCGGCCTATTTTTTTAGAAATCCGCCAGCAAATGTGGCAGACAGACAGACGGATGGGCATTTTGAAAATTGTTGAAAATTTGATTATCAACAAATTGTGTGAATAATTTTGCATTGTGACCTAAATTTTATAAATCCGCTGCGATGAATCGACAGACAGACGGATTTGGTCATTTGAAAAGTTGTTTAAAATTCGATTAAAACAATGGCGTGAAAATTTTTTTTGCGGCGTAAATTTTATTTTAGAAATCCGCTAGCAAATGTGACCGATGGACAGGCTGACGCACTTTTGAAAAATCCGTTTATTAACACAACGCTATGAAAAGCTTCACTTTAGGGTCAAGATTTAATTTTAGAAATCCGCTAAATGTGACGGAGTTTAGACAGACAGACGGGCAGAAATTTTTGGAAGTTGTTAAAATCGATGATTAACGCAATAGTGTAGAAATTTTTGCTTCTTGGTCTAGATTTAATTTTAGAAATCCGCTAATAATGATGACGACGGATGGACAGACAGACAGACAGAAAGACGACACACGTTTAAAAAGTTAGCACAATGCTGTGAAAACTTTGCTTTAAGGTCTAAATTTAATTTTAGAAATCTGCTGACAAATGTGACGAATTTGCAGACAGATAGACAGACGGGCAGAAATTTTTGAGAGTTATTGAATCGATGATTAACGCACATTGTGGAAGATTTTGCATCTTGCCCAAAATTTAATATTAGAAATCTGCTGCAAATATGACCGATGGACAGACGGGCGGACATTTTTTAAAGTTAAAATTGATAATTAATGCAATAGTGTGGAAGATTTTGCTTCATGGCCTCAATTCAATTTTATAAATCCGCTGAAAATTATGACGGGTGGGCAGGCAGACAGGAGGACGCACATTTAATGTCGGTGAAAACTCGATTATTAATACAATGCTGTGAGGACTTTGCTCTAAGGTCTAATTTTATCTTTAGAAATCCGCTGACAAATATGACGGATTATAGACAGACAGACAGACAGGCAGAAATTTTTGAAAGTTGTTAAATTCGATGGTTAACGCAATAGTGTGGCAGTTTTTGTTTCATTATCTAAATTTAACTTTAGAAATCCGCTGGAAATATGAAGGCTAGATAGACAGACGGAAATTTTTCGAAGTTGCTAAAATCGATGATTAACGCAATAGTGTAGTTTTTGTTTCATGGAGTAAATTTAAATTTAGAAATCCGCGGACAATTGTGACAAAGGACAGACAGACGGCAGAAATTTGAAAGCTGTTTAAAATTCGATGATGAACACAAGTCTGGAAATTTTTGCTTTGTGGCCTAAATTTAATTTTTGAAATCCGCTGCAAATGTGACGGATGGACAGACAGACAAGCGGACATTTTTTTAAGTTATTAAAATCGATTGTTAACGGAATAAAGTGGAAGTTTTTGCTTCATGGCCTATGTTTAATTTTATAAATCCGCCGACAGTTGTGACGGATGGACAGACAGACAAAAGAACACACATACAAAGTTGATGAAAACTTGATTATTAACACAATGGAAACTGCTTTACAATCTAAATTTAATTTTAGAAATCCGCTGACAAATGTGACGGATGGGCAGACGGACAGACGAACACACATTTAAAAAGTTGGTGAAAACCCGATTATTAAAACAATGCTGAAAACTTTGCTTTACGATCTAAATTTAATTATAGAAATCCGCTGGAAAATGTGACGGATGAACAGACAGACTGGCGGACGAACGCACATTTTGAAAATTTCACAAAACTCGATAATTAGAACAATGGTGAGAAAAATTTTGCTTTATGGCCTAAATTTAATTTAGAAATCCGCTGGCAAATATGGCGGATGGTCCAATAGACAGACGGATGGGAATTTAAAAAATTTAAAATCCGATTAAATGGTGTGAAAAGTGTTGCTTTACGCCTGTATTTACGATTTTGGAAATCTGCTTGCAAATGCATGAAATATAATAGTAGTAAATTACTAATTGAAACGAAACATTTATACAGATAAATTTAATAAATAAATTTCTGGTCTATGCAAAAACGTGCTGATATGTAGAAAAGCATGCAGAAACATAGTTATTTTGTCTAATAGGCGAAAAGGTGTGTTGTTTATGTAGGTAAAAACTGTAAATATAACAATATTAAATATTCTGCATTATTTAAAAAAAAATCAAATTTAATACTCTTCAGAAATTTCACCTAAAATTGGTATTATAACTGGCGCCTGTGCCAATAAATAAAAACAAACATATATCCCTCTGATAAGAACTCACAGGATCACAGAAAAATAGCACAAATAAAATCACTAGGTACTTAATCCACCCACCTTCGTTTCACCGTTCATCGTGAGCTCGTGTGTTTGGTCTGACACACATCAATAACTACTGGCTCGCACCACTGAAATTGCACCTGAATGATCTTACCTGTAAATGAAATTTATAAGGAGGTGGGGGCGCGTCTATCTGACAGTATCAAATTTGTTTATTGCAATTAATCGCGGCCCAGCCGAGGGGAACGTCGCCATAAATCAACTTCGACACTGGGAAGCGACAGGAAATTGACATACGCCGAAATTGTCTAGTGATATAAACATTTAAGGATCAATAAATATAGGAGAGGTAAATTTCAAAATTTCTGCGGCATTGAGAGGAAGTGCAAGTTTTTTGGGAAAAGTCCAATGGCCGATGATAATTACTTAGTTCTGTTATAAAATTAAAAGTTAAGGACAGAACATTTGTTTGTTGTTGCGTTATTGTTATTACATTTTCTTTCTAAATCCGCACGCATTTTCGAGAGTCGGCGGCTGGGTATACCGTCTCCTATCTACTCGCATTGCCCTTTAATTATTTAATCGAAAACCGTTAGCACCAGCGACTTCAATACAAACCTTGTTTATTATTTCTGTTCTAGATCCTCGATAAACCATTCATTGCAGCAGGTATGGCAGGTACTCCGGTAGTACTACTCTGAAGTTTACTATAAAAAAAGTGAGAAACCTCTTAGCGCCTGTAAAGACGCCAATTATTTCACGCACAAAAACATAATCGGGATTTAATAGATTTTAGAAACTCATTCAAAATATTTACTCGGAACCGAATTTATTAAGTTTTGTGGCGTAGTGAAAGTCTTTGTTATGTTGAACTTTGTTTTTTTTAAGCCTGGTCATCTCAGATGTTACAGTACGATGAGCAGTTCTCGAATAGTTTAATGTTCGTTGATTTATTAAGCTGGATGGATTTGTTGGTCAATAAAAAAAATATTAAAAATTCGAAAAATTTTGCAACTGAAACTAGATCAAGATAAAATGCAGTACTACTACCAGGAACCGATCTTGGGGCCTTAGGATGAGAGTTAGTGGTCATAGAGAGAGAAACAGACAAACCATTGGGTTAAGTTTTAGTTCCTCTCGCATGTCCAAACTACAAAATCTCACTATTTTGCTGTAACATATAGCTGGGTAATTTTTTTTTTTTTTTTGTATTCGGTAATGCTTTCTAATTATTTATGAAACACATTTCCAATGAAATGAGAGAGTCTAAGAACATTTCTATAATTTCGACCATTAGTTGTCACGAACACCTAGAAAAACAAACCATTCCGAATATTCGAAAGTACTAGTTTAAAATTCGATTTAGTAACTTATGTATAATTTTAATTAAAAACGTTGCGAAAACAAATCGCTTATTATGACCAAGGCCACGTAATTTAGTCCGCCGTTGGTTTATGAATAAATAATATTTATTACTCTAGATATTATTGCGGGATTTTGTGAAGATTTGTTACCGAAGCCATTGGACAGAATTTCGACTTTTCGTACTCTAACAATAGAAGACAGCTCAAGAGCTCAATAGATAAGACTAGCAAAAGTCACTTCTGGTGAATGTAAATCATCCAAGTCAAGTGTGACTAAAGGATATATTTGTTCAGGTTATTGTTTCTTAAAGCACGCAAGCAAAATAAAGCAATACAACAAAAGCAAGCTATATAGAATTCATAAAAAGACCATTCGCGTTTTTAGTGTATGCTCGAAATTCAAATGCAAAAAAATATTTTTACGCGCCCGAGAAGTCAAAATATGTTTTAACATGTACGATGCGAGCGCATAAATTTATTTTACATATTAAATAAATCAATTTATATAAAATCGCATTTGCACGTGAACCGGTCGTGCAAGACTCGCGTACAAATTTACCGCAGGAAATAATATGCAACCTCCTAGACGTTATCTGGTTATTGCGTGAGGTGTTGTGTTAGTTTAGGAAGTGCGCGTTCCCTCTAGGTTAGACTGGAACATAGAACATGCAAGAATCAATAGGTCTTAGATCTGGAGATTTAATTGGTCATTTAATGCAAATTAACTTAAAGATACCTATAAGTTATATCTTATTAAAAAATATAGTTTTTCTTTCTGTTCACTAATTTCCTCCTTCCTTTCCTTCTTTTCTCCATTTCTTCCTTTCTTCATTTTTTCCTCCTTTCTTCCTCCTTCTTTTGCTTATTACTTTTCTTCATTCTTTCCTCCGTCCCTTGCTCCTTTCCTTTTTCCTTCTTCCTTTCTTCTCCCCATTCCTCTCCTCACCTTCCTTTCTACTATTCTTCCCTCCTTTTATTTCTTCTTTTTATTTATTTTATTACATACTATTATCTTATAGGTATCATTCAACATAGTGGAGCGTTATCTTATTAAAAAAAATACTTTTTCTTTAATTAGATTTAGATCTTCTAGGTCTTCTCGTCCTTTGTTTTTTTATTGCTTCAGGCCTTTTCTTCATTCATTTCCCCCTTCCTTCCCTCCTTTCTTTCTTCCTTCTTTTCCACCTTTATTTCCCCTGTTTTTCTTCCTGTCTTCGCTCCTTCCTTTACTCCATCCCTTGCTCTTTAATTTCCTCCTTCCTTTTCTCACCTTTGGTGTAGAACTTACACTTGGAGTAGTTTTCCACACACACCAAAACACTTTTGCACACACTCGACGCGCGTTTCGCCAACCAAGTTGGCATCATCGGGAGATGATTAAAACTAACTTCTTCTCATCTTCTCCCGATCCTACTCCTTACCTTCCTTCCTACCATTCTTCCCCCCTTTTTTCTTCCTTTTATTTATTTTATATATTACCATTATCTTATAAGTATCATACATCATTGTATATAGTGCGTTATCTTATTAAAAAAATATACTTTTACTTTAATAAGACTTGGATCTTCTACGTCTTCTCGACCTTCATTTCTTTCTTGCTTCAGGCCTTTTTTCACTAATTTTCGCCTTCTTTTTCTCCTTTTTTAATGTTTTCCACTTTTCTTCCCTCCTTCATTTGCTCATTACTTTCCTTCTTCCGTTCCTCCATACCTTCCTTTCCGTTTTCCTTTTTTTCCCATTTTTCTCCGCATACCATTGTGGTGTGTTATCGTATTAAAAAACATACTTTTTCTTTTCTTCTCCTTTATTTCTCTCTTGCTTCAGACTTTCTATGCACTTCACTCGTTTCCTCCTTCCTTTCTTCCTTACTTTCCTCCTCTCTTTTATTTTTTCTTTGTTTCTTCTCTTTTTTGCTCATTATTTTCCATCTCTTTTCTTTCTTCATTTATTTCATCCCTTGCTCTTTCCTTTTCTTCTTCCTTTGTTTTCCTCATCCTTCCCTCTTACCTTCCTTCTTATCATTCTTCCCTCCTGTTTTCCTCCTTATTTAATTTATATAATATTATTATTCTATAGGTATCAAATAGCATTGGGGTGCGTTATGTTATTAAAAAACATAATTTTTCTTCAATAAGATTAGATCTTCTAAGTCTTTGCGTCCTTCATTTCTTTTTTGCTTCAGGCCTTCTTTTCACTAATTGTCTCCTTCCTTCCCTCATTTCATAAATTTATTTCTTACTTTCTTAATTTTTTCTTCCTTTCTTTCTTCCTCATTTGCTCATTACTTTTCTTCTTCTTTTCCTTCTTCTTCTCCTCAATTCCTTGCTTCCTTTTTTCTTTTCTCCTTTTCTTCTTCCTTTCTGTCTAATTTCTGTGGTGTGGTGTGTTTATGTTTCTCTTCCCCCATTCTTCTCCTTAACTTCCTCCCTACTATTCCTCCCTCATTTTTTTTCTTTTTACATATTTTATAGATATATTACATACTAATATTATCTTAAAGGTATACAACGTAGAGGTGCGTTATCTTATTAAAAATTATACTTTTTCTTTAATAAGATTTATACCTTCTAGGTCCTTCATTCCTTTCCTACTTCAGTTCTTCCTGCACTCATTTTCTCCTTCCTTCCCTTCTTTCTTTCTTTTTTCTTTTATTTTTCTTCCTTTCTTCTCTTCTTTGCTCATTATTTATCTTTTCTTTTCCTCCTTCATTTCCTTCAGGATGAGGAGAAGAAAGGAAGAAGAAATGGAAAAAAGAAAAGGATGTCTTTTTTCCATTTCTTCTTCCTTTCTTCTCCTCATCCTTCTCCATACCTTTCTTCCTACCATTCTTCCATTCGCAGTTTCTTCCTTTATATTTGTTTTGTATATTACTATTATCTTGTAGGTATAATACAACATTGTAGTGGGTTATCTTATTAAAAATTACACTATTTCTTTAATAGGATTTAGATTTTTAAGTCTTCTCGTCCTTCTTTTCTTTTTTGCTTCACCAATTTCCTCCTCCCTCCCCTCCCTCCCTCCCTCCCCTCCCTCCCTCCCCCTCCCTCCCCTCCCTCCCTCCCCCCTCCCTCCCTCCTTCCCCACTTTATTTCCCCCTTTCCTCCTTCCTTTCTTCCTTCCTTTCCTATTTTCTCCCATTTTCTTCCTTTCTTTCCTCTTCATTTGCTCATTACTTTTCTTCTCCCCATCCTTCTCCTTAGGTCCTTTCTTCCTTCAATTCTTCCTTGCTTCCGGCCTTCCCTTTAACTTACTTCCTCCTTTCATATGCTCCTGCTTTCCCTCCTCATTTTCCCCCTTCCTTTCCTACTTTCCTTCTTATTTTCCTTTTTCCTTTCCTTTCTAACTTTCATTCTCCCCGTTCTTCTTTATTCCGTTTTACTTTCTTCTTCCTTGCTTCTCCCCATCCTTATTCTTACCGTCCCTCCTACCACACTTCCCTCCTTTTGCCCTTTTTATTTATTTTATATATTTCATTAAAATTTGTTACTTACGTCATGTGACCTCGTCTGCCCAATTTGCTTCATTCTTAACCACTTTTTTCCCGTTAGCGGCAAAGATGAGCGTGCCTTTGGTGCTAGTTATACCGTATATCAGTCATCCGACTTTCTTCTAATTAACTTCGTCTGCGTTATCTCAAAAATGTTATTACATAACCTAAAATGCGACTCATTAATCTCCTTTCGGCAAGTTTGCGTTAACGACTGGCGGAGACCCTTTAATTTTGCGTCATTGCGGTAAACATGCTGCAGCGATAATTTGCGGCGATTACACCGGCAGGCAGCTATAAACTTTCACATCTCCATTGATTCAGCGGCATTAATTATTGCGATTATTATGTGTATAAAAACGTCTCTCGGTGCGTCAGGACAGGTTTGTAAAACAATCGTGAGGTAAATTCGTCTTAACAAGCGCTTAGGGAATTAATTACGGTTGGTTTAATTAAGCAGCGATTCGCTGTATTAGGTGTGCGTCTCGGGGGATTTCCAGAATTTTATATTCATCGCGATGGGAAGTTCAAACATTGTTATTGTTATTGGCACTCATCTAGGTCCACCAATTTCTGTGACATTGCCGTCTGCCGCAGCAGGCTCGGGAAAGAAATGCAGAGACTAACCGTTTAAGTATCTCGGCTTTAGAATATACATATTTGTCTGTCCAGTATATTAACAGAAAATTATATTAATAGGAATTTCGTCAAGACTAATTTGGGCGATAAATTCACATAAATCATTCGGTCGAAATCAAAACAATGGCTGTCGTAAATTAAAGGATATACGCTCGTTGTAGATTAAATAATATATAACGTGAAGGTGACACAGCAATTTATCTACGCGTATGTCGAATACTTAAAATGGTAATAAATACTGTCCGCGGTGTGAAATATTCCATAAGCAAGTTTCGCGAACGCAGTACGCACAATTTGAGTGCGGTAAGCTCGTAGGAGAGGAATGATTTTTAATTTCAGCAAGCAGGGCAAGATTGCTATCCTATGGGCCGGTTTCTGACTGTTGACCTTCATTAGCACACTTTACTACTTTTTAAAAAATATTTATTCCACTTTATATATCATAATGGAAATTCACTATCAGATATCTGTTTTCCCAGAACGGATATCATTGATCAACATTGACAGTAAGGATATCGCCGTTAAAATCGCTTTGTTTTGCGTATTACTATAGGATTCCTTCAAGAATTGTGTCTAATACTTACACTACAAATAATAATAAACAAGAAAGTACCTTTAAATTCAAAATGACCATCATATTTTGATAAAAAAGACCTTAAACGACAAGTTTTACGTTTCTAAAATTATTGTAATTGATTTAAACAAAAATATGTGTTCATATATTAATATAGACGCCTAATCCTTTGGATAAATTATGTCGTCTGATTCCTAAGTCAATTATTAAATGATTAATTGATTTACAACGTACAATAAACAGAATATTATCATTGCGATTAATTTAAGTGGCATTACAGTTACTGAGGCCCCACCGGTCGTTTTCTTAAACCTACGTCGGACACGTGCTCAGTCCTCGCCATTTGCATTGAAGATGAGCCGTCTATATTTAAGTGTCTAAAGACTATGCTGTGTCATCGAATATACTTAAATAGTATCTGGTATCTTTAAAATCAATTGATTATCAAAAATTTCGAACAAGGAAAGATCTAAGTTAGACTCTTTTGGGATTTCGAATATAGTACTTGAATATTTTGTAAATCTTTTACTCTTCATCATCATTGAACATCACGTGGTTGAAAGATCCCGAAATGGACTGAAAGAATAATTTAGGGGATAACATAAAGGCAGTGACCCCATAAACTGCGGGAAGCTGATGCTAGTAAACAACGTCAAAGAGAAGGGAGGAAGGAAGAAGAAGAAGCAAAAGGAGTAGACAGAATATGGAAGAGAATTTAAAATATGCAGCTGCAAGAAGGGGAAATTGGTGATTCCAAAGAGAAGCACCCTGGAGAGCAACAAGATGCAACCAAGAGATGCATTCGATCAAGTTCTCAGCGACGAGGAGATAAAGAAGCCTTGGAAGGACTATTCCAATAGTTCTCTGTATTCTAAAATACCAGATACCTCTAACAGAGGTAGATAGTCCCCAGTCAACCTCATCGGTGACATTTGTGGTAAAGTTTTCGGATTCTCTTCTGCCTTAAATAGAAAGAAGAAGAAAGAAGCTTACCTCACAGTATAATGCAAGACTGCCCAGAAGAAACAAGAGTAGACGGACAATGGAAGAGTTTCTAAAATATGCTGGCGCTAGAAGAGGAAATTGGAGTTTCCAAAGAGAAGCACCTTGGAGAACAATGTAAATACTTCAAGGGAGACAGAAACTCCTAAATCGTTCAAATTGTTAGCGACAACAAGAAGGTTAAGAAGCTGTACAGGGTTTTTCCAAGAGTTGCTCAACATACCGAAACACTAGGTCCAATTGCTGGAGTAGCTTTTGTTGCACTACTAAGAATGGAGACAGTCAATTGCGACTCTAACTAATGACAAAGTCCCCGGTATGGACCAGCAGAAACATTTAAATATGAAGGAGAATTGACGAAGAATTGAACAGTTCTGATCACTACTCATCAAGGATGAAATTAATCTTTTGATACGTGAAGATTCCCTGAGATACCAGAACTGGGTTTCCAGAGAATCGGACAGCAGGTAGTGCTTCTTGGAGGAAGCTATAGAAGAAAATAAACCTCTATAACTTGTGCAGGAATGCATTCGATGAAATTCTCAGCGAGGAGATAAAAAAACCGTGGAAGGACTATTCCAAGAGTTCTCTATATTCTAAAATACCAGATCCCTCTGACAGAAAAGCTTTGCTGTACCATTAACAATGGAGGAAGTCATTCGTGACTAACAAAGAACAAGGTCCCCAGTATAGATTCCAGCAGAAATATTTAAATATTGATAGGAATCGATAAAGACATTGCTCAGCTTCATAGGAAACATTTGTGAGAAAGAAAAAAATGGTAGAAAGAAGTATATACTACAATATAATGCAAGGAAACCTGAGAAGAAACAAGAGGAGTAGACAGAAAATGGAAGAGCGTATAAAATATGAAGCTGCAAGAAGAGGAAATTGGAGATTCTAAAGGGAACACCCTGGAAAGCAAGAAGATAGTAGAAATATTTAAATATGTATAAGAATCGACAAAAACATTTCTCAGTCTCATTGGAGATATTTGGGGGAAAGTTTTCAAGTTCTCTTCTGCGTTAAATATTTTGGTCTTCTCGTGGTCTTCTTCTGAATCGACAAGGTGGCCTTTTGACCACCACTCAACAGGAACAAAGGAAGAAGCGTCAAGCAATGTGGAATGTGAGCAAACGATGGCAGAAAGAAGTATATCTCACAGCATAATCCAAAGTTGGCCCGCCCAGAAGACACAAGAGTAGACAGACAATGGAAGATTTTGTAAAATATGCGGGCACTAGAAAAGGAAAATGGGGATTCCAAATAGAAGCACTTTGGGGAGCAATGCAAATACTTCAAGGAAGACAGAAACCCCTAAATTGATCAAATTGTTAGCGACAACAAGGATGTTAAGAGGCTGACGAAGGACTTTTCCAAGAGTTACCCAATATACCGATATACTAGGTCCAATTGCTGGAGTAGCGTTTGTTGCACCACTAGCAATGGAGCCAGTCAATTGCGACTCTAACTAATGACAAAGTCCAGCAGAAATATTTAAATATGGAGTAGAACTGACAAAGCCATTACTTAACCTCACAGGAGCGATTTATTGGAAGGTTTCCTTCTGCGTTGAGTATTTTGTGGTCTTGGCTATCTTGTCGTAGTCTCATGAAGCAACAGAATGGTCGAAACCTCAAGTTTTCTAAATACTCAACGTGGAAGAGGATACGAAATCTCTTCTACAAATCATCAGCTCCACGAAAGCCTTAGAATCGATGAAATCAGCAAATATCACTGGAAAAAGCTGGTATCCGCAGAGTGGAGTAAAAGTTTCATGAGTCCGATATACAAAAAAAGGAGACGAGCTCCAATGTAAGAATAAGTTATCTTCGATTGGAAACTGGAGCCTATCCCAGAGAACCTGATTGGAGAAAGTCAATTGGGATCTAGATCAAGACAATCCACGGTGGACAAAATCATCATGATTGGAGACGATAACATAAAAGTGGTATAGAACCTCACCAGCATCGTTAATGGTGGAAATGAGGGTACAGAAATTTTCAAAAGATTCACTTAGACCATCAGAGTCTATTTTTTATTTTCATCAACATTTTACGACAAAAATTAAAGAAAGCAAAGCTTATGCTACAATTACAGAATCAAGACATTAAGATTGACACATAAACAAGAGGAATACAAGAGTTAAATCTATTTATAAATTATTATTAGATCATTTGTTATGAAACAACGGATTTTTCCTGCTTTTATTTCAAAAAACAATTAAACCAAGTGTAATTCCCCTACTGACCACATTGTTTGTATTCACTTGTTTATTTACATAAGCGTAATAATTTTTGAAGGTGATTCTATCGGAATGTGCATGGCAAGTAAAAAAAAAATCTGCAACCAGTTATTTATTCAAGCTCTACAGTGCGGTGAAGTAGTCAGTCGTCGATTTGGATGGAGAAACTCGTCCTAGACTACCTGGAAATTTGGCCGAAACCGTGGACTGAGGTAAACGAACTGACCGGCCCACACATGACCGTAAACACCGCAGGTCAAGGAATAACTCGAAGTCAGAAGTATTGTTACACTAATATAAGGTCGGACGCACACCCAATATCCGAGTATACTGAAATTAATTTCTTGAATCTCTTGAATCTGAGGTTGGGAGATTCCTGTTTCTCGACCAAGCATTGTATTAATGTAACAAGTAGGATCTTGAAAAATAATTATTATTGTTTTGACCATCCTGTATTTTAACCATCAAATTGAACAAGCGTAGCATAGGAATCATAGATTTTAATAAAACAATGTCTCTGGATTATTATGACTATGGCAGAGGAAGTTACTGAATTCCAATGGAAGAATTTCACGTCATATCAGAAATTTGCTGGGTTGGCGCGAAACGAATTGAAAACTGTCACTTTCGCTGAGTATGGGGGATGCTCAGAGCTCGAAGAAATACCTTTCATAACCGACAAGGATTGTGTATAACAGCAGTATTTGGAAGATATAGTTTCATACACTGCTCTCGCTGCGGATGCATTATTATTATTTTCATCGTCCGTGTAAGGCATTTTTTGACTTTTGACAAAAATATTCACAAACGTCAATGAATTCATTTGTTTTTAAAATCTAGAAGACGCGGCCATGATGATTTATGGCTACTGTGCTTCATTTGTTTATTATTGTTTTTAAAACTCCAGGACCCAATATCTCAAAAACGGCTTATCCAAACATAGAAAAACTATATATTTTTGGAATCAGAGAAATGTGCTCTTTAAACACATGGATCCATATACAGGGTGTTTCATATATGTATTTAAGAAAAATTTAGGTTATTCATTTGTTTTTTCTGACAACGAATTCTAAAAATATAGAGTAAATCATTGGAAATCATCAGGAGGATATTAACGATTCTCTTTCAGTTTCAATCATTTGTACGTCCAACATATTGTCCTATAGTTTATTTTAATTTTTCAATAGTATTGCTTCTTGTCCACGGTATAACTTTGAAAGAAATCAGAAACAATAATTATTCATTCGCATAAAAATAGACATGCAATTATGTGGTAACCATAACAGCCGCCGCAATGTCTGGGGGAACTATCGATCTTATTTTAAATAAATAAATTTGTCAACATCGTGTTAATAAACTGGCACCTTAGTTACAGTTTGACTCAAACAAAGATAGTTGGGTATTTTTTTGTTTTCTTCAGACTAGATTTCTGATGTTAATATTGTTGGAAGCAGAAGCTAAAAATGTTGAAATTTTGCGCTGCATCTCCTGTGCTGGAGTGCATTTCGATGCGATCTGCCTATCGCGAGAATGCGATTTGCTGCAAAAAGTAAAAACAAGAGGGGTTTCGGGGAATGCCCAAATTGTTGCGCGGCCAGTTAGTTGAAGGGAAAAACACGCAAATTATCGTATAGACAAACGGCTTCTTTTTTAGCTAATGTTGAATTTCTCAGCGAGATGCTTGCAAAGCGATGTGCGCAAAATAATGCAGCTAAAAACCTGGCTCCGTCGTAACAATACACAAGCTTTAGTAGAATTTTCAAAAAATAAATTAATTGAAGCCTCATATAGCAAATCAAATCTAAGAAAGCTATTTAATTACAATAAATGAGAAACAAAACCGAACTGTGATAAACAGCCATTCTCTGGGCAATGCGCCCCGCCGAACGCTGAATTACAAGCCGAAAGAATTATTCCCAATAAGGAACTCCGGAATAATTGTTAACAGTCTCCTAGAGAGTACAATATTTTTTAAGTTTCCGAAGACGAATATGGTTTTCAAGAGTTTTTTATTTATATATTTTTTTCTTATAAGAACGATTATATGAAAAATTTAATAAATCAAAGAATATAACCTCCAGCACTTATTACTAATAGAATTATTAATAGACTCAGTCTCCCAATGAATCCATTTCTGTTTGCTTATCATTATATTTCTTGTGTCTATTAAAAAAGCTCTTCAGAGACGGGCATTTACTCGACAAGCAAACCGTAACACGCCACAATCACGTGAACTGATAAGATGGCGTTATGATAGACTGTCTAAGGACAAAAATGTGTCCTTATAAGTTACAACACGGCTTAAGAACTTTGAAGATCCTATTTTATAATTACTAAGGGCAAATTTGATAGTGTGGAAATATGAAAAATACGAAAACAGTTTTTTGATGCAAAAACTTTTCTTTTTATAAGTAACCACAATTATGAATGAATTAATTTTTTTTAAAAGTATTTGATACTGCTTACTATATTTTTAGATAGTAGACATGTTTTATTGAACCTAAAAAGGATATATATATAATATTTAAATTACATTTTGAAAATATATTATTATGTAAATATTAGGGATCTAAAAATAGCTAAATTAAAAAACTGCCAGCATGTTAAACCGCATTCTACTACATTGGACATTGGAATTAAAAAGGTTAGCAAATTATTTCCTCCTTTTAAAAAAAAGTCATTTAAGCGTTATAAAACTAGTTCTGTACAATATAGTAAATACATGCAAATTTGCAATAATTGGATATTAACTGGATTAAAATAATATTGGTTTAGATTTACAAATAAAAATTGAATGTAAACGTGATCCTCAACTTTTTAAATCTGTAAAACGCAATTATTCCAGCGTTGAATTTCCTGAGAAGTACAAAAAAAAAATAAAACAATGAATTCTTTATTATGAACATTTGGGCAGTTAACCAGGGTTGCTTCTTGCAGGATTGTGTGAAAATTCAATAGACGTTTATTTAGTAATAATATAAAGTAATATAAAAAGCAAACGAATTAATTTAATTTAAACAAATGTTTGTAGAAATCATAACGCCAACGACAATTTCTTAAACCGTAGGACTTATATTTACTGCAATTACTTTTTAAAATATATGCTAATTTCAATAAAATAGAGCACGTATGTCACTGCACGTAATTATGTTAAAGCACGTATGTAAAATTTATGTTAAATTCAGTTAAATCTTGGTAAAACTCTGTCTGAAAGGTCCAACTTTAATTTCTCCGTGCAGGTTGGTGACTTTCAATTATTTTAAAGGGGAAACTGAAGGTTAAATAGAAAAATGGCTTGTCAAAACACCATCGACAATTTTTGCAAATCGGAGGAATTATAGTTTTATTAAAATCATGCTATATTCAAGGAAAATGCACGTACGTAAAATTTGTAGTAACGCACGTATTCATCATAAAACACGTAGGTAGATTTAATGCACGTATTTATGTTAAAGCACGTATGTAATATTTATGATACGCTCAATTGAAATTTTACCGAAATCAGTCTGGAATATAAAATTCGATTTTTTTTTGTGTAGGTATATTTATAAAAATTGATGTAGATATTAGAATTTTCTGTAAAACGTAAAAAAGTAATTAATTCAATTAAAGAGCACGTACGTAAAATGTATGTTAATACACGTATTTATGTTAAAGCACGTATGTAAAACTTATGTTCAATTCAATTCAATGTTAGTAAACGTCAGTATGAAAGGTAAAACTTTAATTTCTCCGCGAAGGACGGTTACTATCAATTATTTTAAAGAAGAAACCGAAGTTAAATAGAAAAATGGTTTGTGAAACCTATGAACACCATCGGCAATTTTTGTAAATCAGAAAAATTATAGTTTTATTAAAATCATGATAGTATTCAAGGAAAATGCACGTGCGTAAAATTTGTAGTAATGCACGTATTCATGTTAAAACACATAGGTAGAATTTATGCACGTGTTTATGTTAAAGCACGTATGTAATATTTATGTTAAGCTCAATTATTACATTTTTACTGAAACCAGCCTGAATTGAAAAATGTGAATATTTTTTTCGTGCAGTTATACTTAAGGGGCACGTACGTAAAATGTATGTTAATGCACGTATTTATATTAAAGCACGTATGTAAAATTTATGTTAAATTTAATGAAATCTTTACTGAAATATGTGAGAAATGAAAAATTTTAATTTCTCTACTAAGATCGGCGATTTTGTTGAAGCAACTAAAAAATGTATCTTTTTTATTTTTACATGTTTTCTATACGTAAATTGTTTTCATAAATTATGTATTAAGTAATTTGTTTCTCAAAGAAATTATTATGTAACTTGCTAATGTTACACATGTAAAAAAGTGACATTATCAAAGGTGAAGGCCGTCTTTTTAAAAAAATTGCGGATGTTGATTTCAATAAAAATAGCACGTATGTAAAATGTATGTTAAATTCAATTAAAACTTGGTAAAAGTCAGTCTGAGAAGTCAAACTTTAATTTCTTTGCGAAGGACGGTTACTTTTAATTATTATAAAAGAGGAACTGAAGGTTAAAATAGAAAACTGGTTTGTGAAAGCTATGATTTTTGTAAATCGGAGGAATTATAGGGGTTACAATTTTTTTAAATCAATACTGAATTCAAGGAAAATGCACGTACGTAAAATGCACGTATTTATGTTAAAGCACGTATGTAATATTTATGTTATGTTCAATTGAAATTTCGTGCAGATATATTTATAAAAATTGATGTAGATTTTAGAATTTTCTGTAAAACATGAACTATTTATTTATTTAATTCAATGAAAGAGCACGTACGTAAAATGTATGTTAAAGCACGTATTCATGTTAAAGCACGTATGTAAAATTTTTGTTAAATTTAATGAAATCTTTACCGAAATACGTAGCTAGAATTGATGCACATATTTATGCTAAAGCACGTATGTAATATTTATGTTAAGCTCAATTGAGTTTTTACCGAAATCAGTCTGTAGTGTAAAATTTGTATTTTTTTTCGTGCAGATATACTTATAAAAATTGATTTGGATTTTAGAATTTTCTGTAAAACGCGTAATTTCTCGTCTTTCATTATACCTCTAAAATAATTATCTTAATCGTCAACCAGAATTGGAAAAAGGTGGATTTTTCTGGTTTTCCCACAAAAGACTGTAATTACCGACTTATTAATAGAGGTAAGTCATAAAAATAAATTACATTGTACCAATAAAATGCAAAGAAAACAAAAAACCTATTACCTACAATTAATTATTATAAAAAATCGTAATCGTTCTGATAAATCCGTTATAATAATTGACTGTCGTCAGTAGATGTTGTACGAATAATGAATAATAGCATCACGCTCACACCAATCTGCATCTTAAGGAAAAATATGGTTACGTAAAATGTTTAGAATTAATTACAGTAGTGACGTACCTGCATCAGAAGGTGCAATCCTAGGTTAATTGAAATCTACTCTATTTATGATCGGGAAAAGTTTGAAAATAGCAAAAAAAAACAAAATTTGATGAATAGTGTTTTTGATTGAAATAAATTGTCTTTGTACTGATCTGGATGACATGTGCATGAGTATTTGAATATTTTGCAGCACAAGAGCATTTCTACGTACAATTTACCTTGCAAGCTAATTTATAAAGCATTATTTTGCATGCTTCCAAAATGGATGATTGCGCGCGCCGATTGACAGTAGAAATTAGACAATTACATTGTTTTATAAAACCATAAAGAATCGGCAAAGAGATCCTGTCTTTCGTGCCGATAAGTCACGTGACCCATTTCGAGTGCACTTGGCCCCACAGGACCAGGCGATATTTACGACATACCCCTGATTAGTTTTATTTCCACATCAAAGAGGGCAATAAAGATCCCCATAAACACGTATTTGAGGAAAAAATTATTAAACAATAAAACAATGTTAACTTATTGGCGCGAATGTTCGTATTAGCCGTCGACAATCCCACGTTTAATCTAAATTGCCGCAGACGTAGATAGAAGCTAATAAAAGTGATTAATTATTATTAAACACCATAATAAAAATATCCCAAGGCTTTGAATTATTCACATCCAGAGATCGCATGGATGTAAAGAGTACGTGCCGATCTTACCTTGGGACGCAAAGCGCACATCTGACCGAGGCGCTAAAGTGCCGTTGAAAAATCGGGCTTCTTAGTCCACGTCATATGACGATAGTCACAAACGTAACTCACTTGCCATACGTAGACAAAGTAGATTCTTAAACTTTGTGAAGAGCGCCAATTTGCTAGTGACGCGAAGGTAGGAAGAATTTCATGTCATATAGAAGATTAGCTTAGCAGAAATTTGCTGGGTTGGCGAGAAACAAATTGAAAACTGTTATGTTGCTGAGTGTGAAAATTTAAAACGAGCGTCTCTAGTAACTAAGCGGAGAGGCTCAGAGCTCTAGAAGAAGCATATGGAGGGAAGCTAATTTTAGTTTTACATTTACATGATGCTCTACAAACGACAGGAGTCCTAGGTTTGCTCCCTGAGGCACGCCTAAAAATTCCGTGTTCTGAATGTTGCGTTTTAATTTTTATAGCAAATAACTTTCATAACCGACAAGGATTGAGTATAACAGCAGTATTTGGCAGATATTGTTTCATATATTCCGTTTCCAATAAGATACTTTACTGTTCATTTTAGGTATTGATAGAAAAGAGAAACTTTCGAACGACGAGTCACTAAATTATTGGAAATTCTGAATATATGAGACACGATTCGGTCGAATAAAAATTTCTACTTTTCTACTAAAATTTCGTGCATTGCCTTTCTTAAACAATTATGCCTTTCGTTCCCAATAAGATATTTTCTCATTCTTCCCAGGTATCGATTGAAAAACGAAAGAGCCCTCGAATGGTGTATCACTGAAATTCAAAGTAGATGAGGGACGGTTCATTCGAGTAAAAATTCCTATATTTCTACCGAATTTCTACCGCAATGTTTGAAGCTTGGAAAAGCGACACTAATTTAATTATATTCAATTTAGATCTAATTGAAAACTAATCATTTTTCTTACTTATCGTACTTGCATTTGTGAGAAATACTATCCAAACGATTTTTATTGCTTTTTAGAGTTAGGAGCGAAATGCCTGGTTGTGCAGTAGTAAATTGCAGTAACTTTGCAAAAGAGGGCTTTTTTAATGAAACGCTTCCCCAGAGACCCAGCAAGGAAAAAAGAACGGTTTTTAAAAATGAGAAGAGATAATTGGAAACCAACAAATTATTCTTGTTTATGTGAGGTAGATATATTTTATGTATCTACAGTTTATTTTTAAGTACGACGTAGTAAACAAATAAATAAACACAGGCAATAGAACTTTGATAGACAGCCATATATATATTTATTTTTATTCCTGTGACATTTATAGATCTCTTTCAGTCTACAGTACCACAAAGATTATAAGTAGCTGCAATTTAAGGAATTAAAATAAAGAATAACAGCTTACGTTAATTACATTAACTAAATTTATTAACTGATACGTACGTAAAAATATCTATATGACATGTAATATTTGCGAACTAATCGATATTTACTCAGTTTTTTTCCTATATTTTAAATAGGTATTTCCTTTAAACAGTTTTATCTTCTTCAGCAATCTTAATCTATTCTGCAATCTAAATCCTGGTTTATTAAACGTACAAAGACAACAGAGATTAGACTTATACAAAGTCGCTTATCAAGCCTTTTGTAGTTAAGATAAACATTACACCTTTAGAGTTGTTAAATTTTAATTTATACCTTAATCAAAGGTTGCTAGGCAGTAAATTCGTGTCTGCGGCGGTAAAATAGAATTTCTGCATACCTAATCTATGAGGTGCAAGTACAGAGCGTTGTCCAAAAATACATGTAGGACATCATTTTGGGGGGACAAGGAGCTACATTTGCATTCATCCATAAAAAAAATTATCGACAGATTATTTTATAACGTGCTTAATGGTATTTTGCAACATCAAACTATTTGCCCTATTTTTTAAGTATGCGTTTATTAGCGATATAAAACGATAAACTATATCCTAACGCCAATAAATTAATAAAAAGTCGAGTGCAACAGTACAAATTCCATGTTAGAAAACGTGTTGGTTTCATCGTCCTGGAATTTGCTCTACTAGTTGTTGCATTCAGCAGCAGATGGCGATTGGCCCAGAAGCAATCACCGAGGAGTATGAGGTTCAATTTTGTACCTTAAAGAGTCAGATTTGTCGTCCTGATGGTACAGTTGAGCTGTAAGAGTTACGCCCTGCAGCTGGTGCACCATGTGCATAGATTTAAAGCCACAAAGCCTTTACTTGGGGCCTTAATCCGTCACTGAGCAAAGGCATTACATACATTTTCAACGCTATATTTATTTTTGTCAACACAAACACATTATAATCGTAACACAAACAAGTAAATAACTTAAAATACTAGCAGCTAAACTTATTCCTTCCCTATAAGTATACAGAGTTTATCCACGATCCACCTCCTGTTCTTCAAAACCCTGACGTGCTTAGCTTTCGCCTTGAACTCCTGCCACCTTTTGTTCTTGTTCAGGTCTTTGGGTCCCCAGCTGTCGTGCAGGAACATGGACTTGGCAGCCTGAAAATACACGTTTTTAATAGTGGCAAGGAAAGGGTCCAGGGTATGCGGTACCTCATCGCAGCCTTGCTCCTTTCGTCGCTTGAATAGCTCAATGAAGAACCATAGAATCGGTTGGATAACGCCGAAACCAAGTAGGGCCCAGCCCCAAGCTGAAAAATGACAAAATATAAGTTTGTGAGGCCTGTCGTAAAATAAAGGGTTTTTAGAGAAAAATCAAGTACACCACTAACCATTTGGTGCCCCACGTTGGGTGCCAAAAGTGCCTTACGTTGGGCGCCAAATATTTCCTCAGAACTTACTCCACGTAACGTTAATACAAGATAAGAGGGCTGACCAGGCCAGGCTGGTACCAGCAATTTTTGGTGCTCTGGAGCACTTTTTCCTCGACCTACTCTTTCTTGAAATCATATAAGATTGCTTCTACAACGATCATCCAAGCAAGCAAAAGATCAAAAGGGAACTGAACTTACCAATTATATGCAAAGGGTACGGCTTTTTCTCGTACGTGAGTTCCTCCAGTGTAGCCAGAAAGTAGACAAACACCCCCAATAGAATAATTGGTATGACGACACACCAGCATATCCTCCAATAGGCTCCTGGTTTCTTCTTCAGCATATATTCTATATCCAGACAGACGTTCTCCAAACCTAGACACATATTTCGATTTTGATTGGCAAATCAATTTCCTTCAAAGTGAGGCAACTCACCGTACCACCACATCAGAGACACGATTTCAACGATTGTCAGGACGTAGAAGATGAACGTTCCTCCAAAGAAATCGACCATGGTAAATATCCATTGACCACCCTGGAACCAAAAGATATAAGCTGCTTCAGCAGAAATCACAGATTACTCAGACAGTTGCTGATTGATGAGCTGATCAATTTTATACTTACTGGAGTAATATAAACCAATCCAACTATGAATCCCCCAATCGCTGTGACCAGAGAGACGTGCCATATTTTCAAATGGGGATAAGAGTCCATGACCACCGTGAAGGCGCACCCTTTCATAGCCACTAGGCTGCCCACTCCAAGGACGAACAGCATGAAGAAAAATAACAGCGCAAACAGCTGAAAAAATCGAAATATAGTTACTGACAAGTTCAAAGATTTGATTCATACCCATGGTACAGCTTCAAATCTGGCTATGGCTTCAGGGTAGGAGATAAAAGCCAGTCCAGTTCCGCCGGACTTCACCACGTCGCTAACGCTGACGTCCATTTTGAAGGCCAGGTTTCCCAAGATGCCGAATATTATCAGGCCGGCTAGGAATGAGGTGCAGGTGTCCAAAGTGGTTACTACCATGGCATCCCTAGAAATCAAAAAGTAGGGTTATTATACGCTAAAATTAGAGGGTATTGTAAGCGAGCAAGCCAAATCTAATCTACCCAGCTATGTTGGTAGTGGATTCGGTGTTGTTGCCTCTTTTTTGCACCATCCAAACTAAGGACTCGCTTCAGCTAGTCTGGAGTAAACAAAAATGAAAGCAGTAAAGATGGATAATTTGGACATCGCTCTGGAATCGTATATCATATTCCTCCAGAGGTCTTTGACATTCTAATTGTGAAACACAAAGAAGAAGCTGCGGAGCTAAGTATATATAATTGCTCGGACAGCCAAGAAGCGATCTGCTCATCTAGTACCAAGACTATATCGTCGAACGAAGTTCTGAGAGGCCAATGCAAACTTAGGAGTTACCCAGCACTACTAGGTATGCAGATTTTACCTATCCAAGATGCGAGATAGATAAGGAATGTTCAATGAGAGTTTGGGATTTGACATTTTCAGTACTGGAATGCTTCTAATGGAAGAGCTCCCTTGATGGGAGCGGCGCCAAGACCTTCATAAGAAGACCGAGGGAGAAGAGAGAGAAAGTGTGTTAAATGATTGAAGAGGCGGTGAGGAGTAAGGCAAAAGGGCTCATTAGTTGTCTACTTGGTAGACTCCAGCTCCCCTCAAGTTTATTAATGCTACAACTAGGAGGAGCAAATATTTGTGGATGATATGTAAGGATAGAGCTTTTCATTCTGCGTTAAAGCATAACTTTTGCTTATTCCAATAGCAAGACCTAGCTCTGCTGTTTGATTAATATTTCCAAAGTGCTTCCAGCCTCTTGGTCTTCACTAGTTATTGTAGATTTTGGCCTACAGTTGTCTTCATAACACGTTTTGAAGATTTGAAGACAACTGACTCATGATTTGGCCCATCATCATCAATATCTTGATGCTGTCTTCAAACCAAACGAATCACGTTCAAGTTGCAATTAGTAACTTATTGAATAGACAAGCACGAGATGGCTGTGATGGTCATAAAAATATGTTCCTAGCGACAGCAATTGGTCATGATAGATCTCGGATAGATTAATCTCTTGATAGCTTAATCTGAACTAATATTCTCCTTAGAAATGGGTTTTTATCTGATCAATTATCAGTAACAAAACACCAAATTAAAAACGAACACGAGGAAGCGTTTGGAAAAACTACAGTTGATAGCAAATAACAAATAACGGGAATTTCTAAAAAAAAACAAACATTGCAGTTATTTGCAAAACAAGTCAATTAGCTTAACATAATTTATTACCTGGATGTATTGATCCATATAAAGAAAAATATTCTCGGAGCTGTTTACAAAATACTTGTACCAAATACAATAGCAAATATATTGGTACAGATAGATTTGCTTTCCTCTATCAAACTTTAGCCGTTTATTGGGCAAGGATCTTAGAAACCTATTTCGTCCCTTGATGTAACACCGTTGGTTATCAAAGAACCAATTAAAAAAGCAATTGAATTAGTCCTAAAAAAACTGCAATACCATGGTTGCGACAACAACCTAGTTGGTTTAAATTTTTGAGTACCTTGATCCTCTCCAAGATCATCACCTCCAGATTCGTTGGTGATTAAAGTCACTTACCTGTATACGTTGTACCGAAAACTGTTATACGAGGCGTACATCGTGACAGACCCAAATCCTATATTCAAGGAGAAGAAGCATTGGGTTACGGCTGAGTACCACACCTAGAACAAAACGGTTCTAATTTAGGCAACCAGATATGCATACTGAATACGTTTAATAAAAAAGATAATGAAATAAGTGTAATTCTTTTATTTCCAAAACTATTGGAGTGTTTAGGACCAGACCAGAATGGTTTTTCCTGCTTCAATAATGATTAGAAGAGTTAATTCTTACCAACCTTAGCACTCAGAAGCATCTCCCATTTGGGCTGCACGAAATACAGGATACCCTTCGCCGACCCTTCCAGCGTAACCGCCCTGATCAGCAGGGCGCCAAGTATAACGTACGGGAAGATAGCCAAGAAGTAGGAGGCCTTTCCGGACGTCTGGACGCCCTTCGCGCACACCGCAAACGTGATGACCCAGGATACCAGCAGACACAAGGTTAGACGCCACTCAGGAGCACCGATGCCGTCGCTGATGTCAGGAGATTCCTTCAACACTTCTATCCTAAAACAAACCTTCATGGATGATCGTAAATGCCTCAAAGGTCCGTCTTGGGGCCGGAATTAATTTTTAATTAATATACTTGCCGGAACCAAAGCTCCGCCGAGCTGATTGTGTTGTTCAAATTCCAGCCGGAAGATTTCGACGGGATGCACGTCATGTTCTGAAGGAAGCTCTCCTCAGCCCACGCCGGATCACACTCTGCCCATGGCAAGTTGGAGGTGAACGAGTTGACCATGTAGAACAGTGTTAACGCCATTAGAGAGCAGTAGTAGGTGGCCACGCATACTGTGCCGATTAGCTGTCCGTAGCCCACACCTGGAATCGAAATAAATCATAAGTTGGTTTACTTGTTTATAAAACAAAAAAGTTTCTTAATCAAGTTAATTGGCGCAGTCGGTAGGATCATCAAATATGGGGGACTGTTCATACTAATTGGGTGGTTACCTTTCAGGACTGGGGCCAGGCTCTCGAACATCTTCACGTTGCCCCTGCTGCAGAATTGCCCCAGGCACATCTCCAGGTAGTACATGGGCCGGCCGAGGAAGAGCAGGACTAGGATGTACGGTATCAGGAAAGCGCCGCCTCCGTTGTCGTACGCCACGAAGGGAAACCGCCAGATATTGCCCAGCCCCACGTTCATTGCGATGCACGACATCAGGAACTCCACGCTGTTCCCCCATTGCGCCCTGTCCTTTATCTGGTCGTCTGGGCCGCTCGCGAATTCAATAGGAGGTATGGTCTACAAATATAGTTGTCTTTTTTATACACTGTCATAAGGTGGCTAATATAAAACACGTGTCATCGTAGCAATTTTGCTGGATGTTATTGTCAGGTGAAATATTTCGACTTTTATTTTTTATGAACTGAGAAAAAATGTACTTATTAAGGCCTCTTAACACTAGACTAAACTAATGATTTTCTCGCTAGGAAAATACATTAAAGCTATGTTACATTTTCTATATTAATGAGCTGTTTTGATGCATCGCATTGTCGTCACAGAATATTTGTTATGACTCACTGTAAATCATAAATTCCCTTCAATAATATCGTAACTATACAATAAAGCGATAAAATTTTCATTTTTCTTTGTTTATTGTACCTGCACAGGGCAGGCCAGAGAGCGTGTAAACAGTTTACTGATTGTAATTAAAATCGATTTGATGCAATATTCCCGGCATTATCATTCGCTTGATGTGAACATTGACGTCCATGTAAGACGATATATGCTTCCAATTTCGTGACAGTACAGAGAAGTACTTACCTTGAATTAACTTGCTCTCAAACTGATTGAAATTCTTTTTTAGCTTCAGGAAAAATATCAATAAATACAAAATCTTTTCATCAACACAATCAGTCAGGAAACATGGGGATGCTGGGAGCGTCGGCGTCGGGACGATGCCTGTTTCTCGAGTTTCGCCCACATGATATTTAATTTTTAATTAACAAAAATATGTACTGCTACTCTTATGATCAATTAATTAATGTACCTACGTCTTTGATAAGAAATCGTATTGTGTGGTAGTTCTAAATATAAAAAATATTTAATTACACTTACGATGAAATGAAACCCCAGAAATTAAATAACTCGCATGAAAAATATTAAGCAATATTTTTTTTGGTTTCAAGGTTTACAGATGGTGGATTTTTATTTCCCTGAGATATGGAGAAAGACATAAAATGGTAATAAAGTAATATCTGTTTATTTATTTAGAGATAATGTAATTTAGACAATTTACTTAGGCATACGCTTTATACTTACGTTTAAAAAGTATTTATTATTTTTATTATTTTTTTATTTAACGAATTAGTATGAGGCGCCGTTTAAGACATTATTAGTATTACAAATATATATAATAATTAATGAAATATATATATTTTTTCATTAAATATATTTATTTTATTAAAATATTTATGTTTTATAAATATATATGTATCTTTGTAAAAATATATATGTGTATTTACGAATATATAAATATATTTTCACAAATATATATTATTTCTGCTAACATATATTTATATAGAAATGAGCTATTATCGTCGTACGCGAGGTGGCGCCATGCTGAAATTTATACGGGCATTTTACCTAAATTTAATCAGCATGGCGCCACCTAGCGTACGACGATAAAAGCTCATTTCTATATAAATATATGTTAACAGAAATAATATTATTTGTGAAAATATATTTATATATTCGTAAATAAATATATATATATTTTTACAAAGATATATATATTTATAAAACTTAACAAAATAAATATATTTAATGAAAAAATATATATATTTCAATAATTATTATATATATATTTGTAATACTAATAATGTCTTAAACGGCGCCCCATAAATTAGGTCGCTTAAAAAATATATGTCGTATACTAAATTATTTTATATAGATCGAAAAATGAATTAGATTTTTGTATGTCGAACTAAGTTGCGACGTTATTTTTTTTTAAATCGATATCTAGATCATAGATAATAATAGTAATTATTGCCAAGAATTGATTTGGTAAGATGTTGTTACCTTGGCTAGGTATTAGCTCCAATGCTGGAATTTATAGTGTTTTCGAAATAAAGAAAATAATCCCAGAAATTGCATACAATATATTACGAACAACAACTTATATAAATTATGGTGCTATAACAACTAGAAATTGCCCCTTGGGCAAGTTCTTTGGACAAAAGCTGAAAACGACCACATTATCCAAAAACCCTTTTACAGTAATTATATGAATACTAAATTCAGGGTTTCTTCTTTAAAATTGTAAATATGATTATAATCAAAGTGGACAGCCCCTGCGGGACTGTTTTTTTTTAAATGAAATTTAGAATTTCTTTAAAATTGAAAAATTAAAAAAATTAAGCGGACAGCCCCTGCGGGGCTGTTGAAAGAAGAAAAGAGTTTCTTTAGGCTTTATACAAGCATAATAATAACAAACATATCCAAATTGATATACTTATATTGATGTTTCATCTCTAAATATGCTATTATTAAATGCATTGGACTTTTTTTAATACATTATGAATATTGGATTAAAAATTATAAAATTCAAAACGTCTAAAAGCAAATTATTAAAAAATTTTTTATATATATATTTTTTTTAACTCACCACAAAATTCATTCATATGGTCACCAATTAAAAAATGAAATCCACAAGAAGGTGTAAATATTCTTTCGCTATTAGTAGCTCATCAGGTGGACGATTAATCTCGCAAAACAAAGTTATTTACTTGAATTTACATTTTACAATTAATAAACTGTAATTTACATTTTACAATTAATAAACTGTAATTTACATTTTACAATTAATAAACAAATAAGTATATCAATTTGGATATGTTTGTTATTATTATGCTTGTATAAAGCCTAAACAAAGTCATTTATAAATAATGCATATCAAGCAAAGAAAGAGAATTGTAAAAGAGTTTCTTGTTCAATATTAAAAAATTAAAAAAAAAAACAGAACTGACCCGCCTCGATTAGTTAAGTGAATCGAGGAAAATAGAAAAAAATTTTTTTTACCAAAATTATTTGTGGGGGCAAAAATCAAAAAAAAAATTTTTAGCTCCAAGGCTACAATTTATAGTATTTTCGAAATAAAGAAAATCAGCCCAAAAATTACATACAATATATTACGAACAACAATTAACATAAATTATAGTGCTATAATGAGTGTATCCAAAACCCTTTTACAGTAATTATATGAATACTAAATTCAGGGTTTCTTCTTTAAAATTCTAAATATGAATATAATCAAAGTGGACAGCCCCTGCGGGACTGTTTTTTTTAAAGAAATTTAGAATTTCTTTAAAATTGAAAAAATTTAAAAAATTAAGCGGACAGCCCCTGCGGGGCTGTAGAAAGAAGAAAAGAGTTTCTTTATAAATGGCTTTGTTTAGGCTTATACAAGCATAATAATAAACATATCCAAATTGATATACTTATATTGATGTTTCATCTCTAAATATGCTATTATTAAATTCATTGGACTATCTTTAATACATTATGAATATTGGATTAAAAATTATAAAATTCAAAACGTCTAAAAACAAATTATTAAAAAAATTTTTTCTTTTTATTTTTTTTTTAACTCACCACAAAATTCATTCATTATGGTCACCAATTAAAAAACGAAGTCCACAAGAAGGTGTAAATATTCTTTCGCTATTAGTAGCTCATCAGGTGGACGATTAATCTCGCAAAACAAAGTTATTTACTTGAATTTACATTTTACAATTAATAAACAAATAAGTATATCAATTTGGATATGTTTGTTATTATTATGCTTGTATAAAGCCTAAACAAAGTCATTTATAAATAATGCATATCAAGCAAAGAAAGAGAATTGTAAAAAAGAGTTTCTTGTTCAAAATTAAAAAAAAAACAGAACTGACCCGCCTCGATTAGTTAAGTGAATCGAGGAAAATAGAAAAAAATTTTTTTTACCAAAATTATTGTGGGGGCAAAAATCAAAAAAAAAATTTTTAGCTCCAAGGCTAGAATTTATAGTATTTTCGAAATAAAGAAAATCAGCCCAAAAATTACATGCAATATATTACGAACAACAATTAACATAAATTATAGTGCTATAATGAGTTAACAGGAATGGCCCCTTGCCTTGCAGAGGTCGAGAGTTCTTTGGATAAAAGCTCAAAACGACCACATTATCCAAAAAACCCTTTACAATAATTATATAAATATAAATATAAGTGTATATGAACAGTTAAACCACACCTATATCCTGAAACTTCATTCATTAAATATATTAGTTACTAACATACATAGGTACATAAATATTAGTGCACAAATATTTCACTTGGAAGTGTCTCTTGCCTGTGCGTGGATCAGAAGTTCCTTTATCAAAATACTTATTTTACGTTTATTCTATAAATATAGTGAATGAAATTTATGTGAATAAATATCACTAGAATTTAAGCTGCAGTTTTCTCTAGAGGTACTATGATAAGGCTCTTACTGTACTTGTAAGAAACTTATTTGTAAGCTATTATAGATAGGCCACCCTTGGATAAGAATTTCGTATTAAAATTTTGTATTAACCAACACCGTGGAAGATAATTAAGTTAATAAGTGTTTGTCGATAGAAATATTCTATCTATGAAGTCTCTTACTTTTACTTGGGTCGGGAGTTCTTTGGATAGAGCCACGTTATCCAAATACCCATTTCACAAGTATTACATAAAGCTGAATGAAACGAAATTTACGTGAACGAAGTCACTAGAATTTAAAGTACAGTTTTCTCTAGAGATGCTGTGATAAGGCTCTTACTACACTGGTAAGAAACTTATTTTTAAGCTGTTATATATTGATTATACACCCCTATAACTTTTTTCTTTTTTTTATCCGATTTGAACCAAATTTTAGTCAATGATAGATCCCATTAGGATTAACTCATGGCCAAAAAACCATTCGTCCGCTACTAAAGCAAAGCCACCTGCTATACCAAAATAAAAGCAAACAATCAAGAAAACATATTAGGCGTTTTTTTATCGGAAAATTTTACTAATGAAAGTTGTTCAGAATTGGCTAAAAACCTTAAATCCAAAATTCCATCAAAATAAAAAAATATTGATATTTTGATTTATAAAATTTTTTAAGTCCGAAAGTATAATTTCACAATATCAATTAACATTCGTATTTAGTTGCAGAGTATTAGTTTAGTTTTTTTTTTGTAAAAAATAAAATATTACAATACAATAACCCGTTAAAATTTATTTTCAGACCTCAAAATGTTTTCAAACAAAATATTAATATTTTTTGATTTCGATTAAATTTTGGACTTAAAGTTTTTGAACAATTCTGAACAACTTTCATCAATAAAATTTTTGATAAAAAAATGCCTAATATGTTTTTTTGATTTGCCACGTTTATTTTGATATCGTAGGTGGCTTTGCATTAGTAAGGGGCAAATGGCTTTTGGGCCATAAGTTGATCCTAATGTACTCTATCTTTGAGTGAAATTTGGTTTAAATCGGAAAAAAGTTGTTATAGGGGTGTATCCATATTAAGTGAAACACACTGTATAATAAGTCTCTTACCGCACTTGTAAGAAAATTATTTGTGAGCACTTATAGATAGGTTATCTTCAGACACAAACTTAACATCAAAACTGCACTTTGACGAACACAATAGTACAATTAAACAGTGAGGTGAGGGAATAATTTTAAATACAAATTGTGAAATAGATTATCTCTAGCTAAACACTTATCACACTTAGAGTGAACAAAGAATATTTTTATGAGTAAATTAGGCTATTTAAGCTTCCATTTATTCGGCCTTTGTGTTTTACAAACATCACACGATAGAATATACCTAGTAATGTCGGCGTACATGTCGGGCCAGTAATACTTTTCGGCGATAAGTTTTTGGCACTGATAGATTCCTACATGATTTTCGCCGTGATTCTCTTGAAGTATCTGTTGGCGCATGGACCTCGGGATGACGAGTTTCCAGTCGTCCTCCTCAATATAAGACGAATGGCCGTAATTGATGAATTTATAAACCCTCTCGGTCCAGACCTTAAATTTCGGGTACTTATTCGGGTAAAGTAAGATGTTCCTCCTTAAATTGGTGTACCAAGTGCCATCCGGCAACACATTGTCATCGAGATAGCAAATGACGCGAGCAAGTGCATCCGGTGCAACGTATGTCGCTTCTTTTCGATGGATAATTTCAAACTCGTAGCCCTGCAGTTGCAAAGTCCAATTCGCAAGCCTGCCCAAAGGATTCTGCAGCTTATACAGCCATATCAACGACAGCTGATCCGTGATGACCTTGAGTTTGGTCCCCTCGAAATATGGCCTGTATTTCTCGATGCTGTACAACAAAGCGAGGCATTCCAGCTCGGTGGTGGAGTACCTGGCTTCTTGGACGGTTAGAGCTCGATTTGCGTACGATATGACTCTTTCGCCGTCTTCAAAATTTTGCGTCAACATACAAGCCAAGCCTATTTGCGCAGCATCGCATTGGAGGGTGAATTGCCTGCTGTAGTCAGGGCACGTCATATTCGGTGCTGATATCAAGCATTCCTTAATATCGTTAAACTCCCTGTCGCACTGGGAACTCCACATAAATGCTATTTTCTTCGTCAACGTGGTAAGCGCTAAGGTACGCATTGAGAAATTCGGTATAAATCGCCGGTACCACGACACCAATCCTACAAACCTGCGAACGTCCTTGATGTTCCTTGGAACCGGATAGTTCAGCATACATTCGATCTTAGCCGGGTCGGTTATGAACCCGTCTGTATTTAGCAAAAACCCCAAGAACTTTAATTCATCTCTCATGAAATGGCACTTCTCACGGTTAAGTCTAAGACCAGCTCTCAGCAATTTCTTCAGCACTCTGTCCAAAATGTCCATGTGCACCTCGAAGTTAGGCGATATTATGATGATATCGTCGAGGTAAATAAACACCGACGAATCCAATTCTGCGCCTAGCGCGTTTTCTATGAACTTCAGCCAGGTTGCGACGGAATTGTACAAGCCGACAGGCATGCGCTTGAACTGATACAGGCCGCGACAAGGCACCCGAAACGTCGTCTTACCTTTGCTGCTCTCCTCCAGTTCGATTTGCCAGTAAACGGATTTGACGTCGATCGACGAAAGATACCGCGCAGCTCGCAAACGAGCCAGCACCGAGTTGACATCGGGAAGGGGGTACGGATCTTTAACGGTCACTTCGTTGATCTTTCGAAAATCTACGCAAAACTGATATTCGCCGGAGGGTTTCCTAACCATTATCACCGGCGAAGACCATTCAGAGATAGACGGCTCTATCACGCCTAGCTTTAGCATGTAGTCGATTTCGTCGTTAATTATGTTCCGCAAATAAGGCGAGAAATGATAGTATCTGTGCCTTATCGGCCGGCTGCAATGCGTGACGATTTTGTGTTTGATTATTTTTGCGTATCTTAAACCAGGAGTCATTTTGTTGAAGTGAGGGGTGACCATGTCGTTCAGCTGCCGGCGTTTTTGCTCATCAGCAATCGCAATGGCACAAGGATCAGTTTCAGCTTTGTTTCCAAACTCCCAGCTGTTATTCGTGAAGTTAGAAATGATGTCCATGTCGCGCCAAAAATCGATACCAAAAATGATTTCGATGTCAATATCCAAAACGACCAAGCACCTAATTGACTTCAATTTGCCGTCCAAAGTTATCGGAATATTAACCAACCCTAGCACGTTACATATGTGGCCGTTCGCTACTTTAAGCGCGTAGTAATAATTCTCCAAGTTGCAATTGTGACTTTTTAACTTCACCCAGCCCAGTCTTCCGATTATGGTTTGCGAGGCGCCCGAATCCAGCAGACCTATAAAGTCAACGTCGAAAATTTTCACCCTGAGGTATGGGCGGCAATCGTTCTTAATGGAACTGAACAAGCTGTTTAAGCTATTCCTTTTTTGATGAACGTGCCAAGAGGCCTCGATAGGTACCGGATTTGGAAGGCTGTTTATGACCGACGACCGGTTGAGCGTCGGCCATGCAATGAGTTTTTTGGACCGCAATGACACACACATTTGGTCACTCCTTGTTTTCCGCATTTGAAACAAAAAGGGGTAGTTTTCGGTTTGTTGCACGCAGTAAAAGTGTGACCTAACTCTCTGCAGTTCCAGCACTGGATGCCGTTTGGTCTTTCGACGCGATTGCTGCCCAGTTGTGGATTACTGGGGCCCTCGTACGGCAGAACTGGCTCTAACAGGCTCAGGCTCGGGATGCAAGCTTTGTATATTACAGCGCTATAGGGTGGTGTCGTCGTATCGACAGTGTTTTTGCTGGTAGCCCCGTGTAAACTTAGTTTCTTTTCGAAGTCGAACTCTAACTGAACTAGCTGTTCTTTTAGGTTTGCTATACTTACCAGCAGGTTGTAATCCGAAGATGCAAGCCTGCTTAAGCGAGCGTACAAGTGTTTTATCTTGGTGTCTATGTACTGCGCCTCAATGCTGTTTACCGACGGAATTATGTGATTGAGCAAGTAAGTTCTTAGCTCGACGATTTTGTTGTTGCAAATTTTAATTTCGACGGTGACTTCAGGCCGGAAGTTCTGGGCGTTGTGTACTTGCCCAAGGGCCTCCTCGCGCACTAAAACCTTCAGAATCTGAAGCATAGATAAGGCAGTTTCATCCCTGAAATCCGTAAAGCCCCTGACCTGTAATTCATACTCCAGTTCGTCTTTATTTAATCCAACCGGATCCATGTTTGATCGCTATTATTACTATAATTATATTTTTTCTTACTATTAATATTATATAGTGGCGAAATTGTTTTAATTGTTATGGAACATGCTCAAAAAACTGGCCTCAATTTGTAACATGCTCTAAATTTCTATCGACAATGTGAATAATATACAAAACACAGATATGAGAGACAACTAACTGCTTGATTAAATATACGTCTACGGTCTTATGTTTGTTAATAACTAATCACAGTCGAAGAGTTCTTGAACACAAGCACAAGAGAATTACAACTACGTTTACTAGATCAATTAAATGGTTCCGTTTCGTCCTGGGGATGGAATGGAAAGTCAGTTGCTGTTTTGCCAATAAAATCCTTACAAACAAATAAATGTTACTGTGAGGTACTTATCTTGTTTTAGGCTGGTGTAGATTACGTGAGATTTCGGAAACTATTTTCGTTTTTCGTAATTAGACTCTTCCAAAATATTGTCGAGTCTAAAATGCTGTTTCCAAAACAAATGAACACGCTGTTGCGATGGCGTGAAATTCTTCTAAAAGAAAATAACCACCGTCCAAATATTCGTTTGCACCAATGATGGAAAATAACTATGAAATTATAGAATCTGAGGTACTTACCTCTTCGTGGCGAATTATCTGAACACAATAGTTTAAACACAATTTTCTAACGAAGTCTAACAACTAATGAGCCGAATTACGATATATTATATTTATTTTCAACTCTGCCACCTACGTTGTCTTTTACCTACTCCTGCGTATTGCGGCCGGTATTGAAGCCCACAGATGTCGCAACATTTAATTTAATTTTATAGATCAAGGAATAATTATTCGAGAAAAGTTTTATTTCGCAGTTGTGTACGTAAAATGTTAAATTCGGTGGGCACGTACCAGGTTCGTCAGAAGTGGGACACGCCAATATTTAATTATATTCCAGCATTAAATGTGCAGGAGCGTATTTGGCCTTTTAGCTCCTCTTGCAATACATACAGGGTGAATCAAAATTTCACCAATAATGTTTGGCGTATCAAGCAACTGAAATAAGCACGAATAATATACTCACAATTACGTTTTAATCAGCTATAAATGACTTATGAAATGACAATTTAAAAATCAATATAATAATCAACAGTTTTGGAACAGCTGAAATTTGACAAAAATAGAAAACATAACATGCAGCGGTCCCAAAAATTTTAAAAACAAAATTAATAATTTTATTAGTTGAGCGAAAAATAGCTGCTGCTGCTTTCGAACAGGCTGAATCATCCCTCTCACACCCAATTAAATGGGGGGTCGTATTATGAGATTTCAGATGCGCAGCGATTAAACCCCTCGGAAACGTACAGCGCCATTACTCATTTTATCCTGAAAAGCGATGCAAATATGTTTTATAAACCTAAAATTAGTTTTCAAAGAAAATGGAGGTTTAAAATTTGCAAGATAATAATCAAATTGGACCACCTGGATAATAAATAAGGCATTCGAAAATAGACTCGTGTCTTCTCAGTCTACAGTGCACAGATTGAAAATATATATTTTTTTAATGAATTTTATTGTGAATACGTGACTAGTTTATTATGGAGAACTACAGAGAACTATCCGAGCGCTAGTACTGTATTTGTGACGTACTTCAACTGGAGATGAGGAGGAACATCAATTATTGACAAAATACTTTTTCAACGTTTCCTCCGGTGGAAACGTTAAGTGATGCACTTCGAACGCTTCCGTGATATATGTCGCATTAAAAATTAAGTCCTCACCATCACTTTGAATTAAATTTTAAAATAAACGACAATTTAAAAATTAAGATTACAATCAACAGTTTTGGAACCGCTGAAATTTGACAAAAACAGGAAATTTTGTATTTTACAAATTCCCTAGTTGCTGAAGCTGATACAAGCACATTTCAAGCTGATTCACTAATTAAGTACTATACTCTCCTTGTGTATATAGTAAATTAAAGACTAGAGCAAAAGAATATCCAGCGGTCCCAAAAATGTTTTTAAAAAATTATCGTTTTGTTAATTGCTGATCTTCGAACAGGCTAAAGCATCCATCTCACACATTAAATGGGGGGGGGGGGGGGTCGTAATATGAGAATGTTCTAAAATTCTTAGTATTTTATGTTGACATGTCTGGTGTTTCCTATAAAACTATACCCCCCATTATTTCGGTCAATTACCACCGATTTAAATTTTTCAAAAACCGGTCGAACACAGAATTTTCCGTAGATTTTGAATATGCTATTACTTTTTTGCCTACTTCAACCGTATACGAGGAGCAGAAAAAAGTATATTTTTTCTTAAATGGACACCCTATATATTTTTACATATTTGGATTCGCCTCGTCCTTCTGATTACAAATATATATGACACTTTTATATTTGCTATCAAAATGGCGTAAATAATTGAATTTAAACTTGGGGCGTTTCCTTCAAAACTATACCCTCCCCTTATTTCGGTCAATTATTAACGATTCAAAATTTTCAAAACCTACACATAGAATTTTTCGTAGATTTCATATATGCTATTACTTTTTTTCTTCCTTCAACGGTATACGAAGGGTGGAAAAAGGTATGGTTTTTTTTTGGAATGCCCTGTATTTTTTTACATATATAAGTATTATATATATTTATAATCAGAAAGGTAGGGCGGATCTAAATACGTAAAAAAATACATAAAAATACATAAAAAAAAACATACTTTTTTCCACCCTTCGTATACGGTTGTAGTAGGAAAAAAAGTAATAGCATATTCAAAATCTACGGAAAATTCTGTGTTCGACCGGTTTTTGAAAAATTTAAATCGGTGGTAATTGACCGAAATAATGGGGGGTATAGTTTTATAGGAAACACCCTGTACATAAATAGACAGCTGATTGCGAGCGCCACAGGGGCTTGTCCTGCGGCTAGACGTCTATTTTGAAAATCAATATCATTATCAACAGTTTTGGAACCGCTGAAATTTAACAAAAACAGGAAACATAATATCCAGCGGTCCCAAAAATTTAAAAACAAAACTAATAATTTTATTAATTGGGCGAAAAATACCAGCTGCCCTTCGGACAGGCTACAGCATCCCTCTCACATCCTGTTAAATGGAGGGGGTTGTATTATGAGAATTTTCTAAAAGTCTTATGATTTTATATTGACATGTATATAAATAAACAGCTGATTGCGAGCGCCACAGGGGCTTGTCCTGAGGCTTGACGACTATTTTGAAAATCAATATTATAATCAACAATTTTGGAACCGCTGAAATTTAGCAAAAACAGAAAACATATCCAGCAGTCCCAAAAATTTTAAAAATAAAATTAATAATTTTGTCAGTTGTGCGAAAAATACCTGCTGCCATTCGGACAGCTAGGCTACAGCATCCCTCTCACACCTTGTTAAATGTAGGGAGAATTTTCTAAAAGTCTTATGATTTTATATTGACATGTATATAAATAAACAGCTGATTGCGAGCGCCACAGCGGCTTGTCCTGAGGCTTGACGACTATTTTGAAAATCAATATTATATTCAACAATTTTGGAACCGCTGAAATTTGACAAAAACAGAAAACATATCCAGCAGTCCCAAAAATTTTAAAAATAAAATTGCTAATTTTATTAGTTAAATGGAGGGGGTCGTAGTATGAGAATTTTCTAAAAGTCTTATATTTTATGTTTCCCTTAATTGAGATTTTTTTTATCCTTTCTTTTAGTTTTATCCTTCTCAGTTTTCAGTGACATTTATTATTTTAAAAATCTAGGGGTATGTAATGTTTACAGGAGCTTCTTTTGTTTACTTGTATAATAGCGACATTTTTGAGTAAAAATAATTTCAAAATTCCACTCGCGCAACTTCTTTGCAGTCCAAATATTAAATCGCACCTTTTCAGAATGTATGAAAATTTTTTCCAGTTTCAACATAGAATAAAAACTAACATAATTAACGACGATACGTTTTTTAGTGCTTGCTACATTATTAGTGATCGACTTTGTCATTGTAAGCAAAAGACTTGAACATATATTTAAAACCTCACCACATTATTGTCCTCGTTATTTTTATCTTTGTGCTCCAGCTCGATTTCGTCGCTCACATATCCAGGATTAGTGTGACTATTTTCCTACAAAAACAAAATACACACTTCACTTTTTATTGCAGGTCTACCGCTTTTTCAACTTACACGCATTTTTCGTTGTATTTGCCGCTGGATAGATGCACTGGCTGAGGGATTTCAATGCCCCAAAATCTTTTAGAGCCGAGCACTGCAATCGAACTACGTACCTACAGATTTGCGATTTTATGGGATTGCTTGTAAAACTGATCTGTTGCCTCCTTTCTGTGTGAATCTCAGTGATTACCTGATAAATATTATATTTGCTAAATTACGTTGCAGGGCCGGACTTGCAGCGGTTGCTTGGATATTATTCAACCTCGACGCTCTATTGAAAATGACGCTAATGGGTAGGCGGGATTGTATTTTTGAGTGGATTTTTTGCACTCCATGTACGTAAAAGTTTTTTTTGCAGATTTTGCATTTTTTGAAATTCATGGAAAGCATGAAGGAATGAATTTTAAATGAGATCATATTTTTTGCGTCATAAGGGCCTCTATTTGATATGAATTATGTTTAGATTTGTTAATCTCGAGTAATAAAAATCTGTTGAAAATAATCTCCTTGTTATGTTATCAGAAGGATTAAATGTTACATTTAATTATAAAGACAACAATTATGAATTTTAAGAAATATATAATATTAATACCAGTTAAGAAACAGCTATGTGGTGCTTCTGAATCATTTTCACTTTTTAAAGGTGTACAGGGAGGCCAAACATTATTTGCAATTTATACCAGAATGTTTTCTTTTTTTCTCGAAATAATTCAAGTAAAAAAAATTGCTCTATTGCTCCCATAATAATAACAAAAAACAAAATTTTTACGTGCAATAGATTTTATATTTGTATGGTCAGAAGTGGAGCATCAATAATTATTGATTGATGATTGGGTTACTTTGTTAAAATCCATTTTCAAATAGAAATTGTTTGCAATATTTTTTTTTTTTTTCTCGAAACTGTTTTTATTTACTTGTCAATTTTCACTGTATTTTATCGTTTTACGACTAGTTTCGTCCTATTCGGACATTTTCAAGTGACTTGAATAGGACGAAACTAGTCGTAAAACAATAAAATACAGTGAAAATTGATAAATATACAAATTGGACATTTTTTGTTATTATTATGTTTGCATAAAACCACCAAAATAGAGTAATTTTAAGTATTTGTGTTCCACTAACTGACCTGCTAGATCCCCAGATCTTCCAAAAATTTCCCTTTATTGAGATGGAAATTGTTTATACACTTTATATACACCTATAACAACCCGGAATCCGAAGAAAAGAATAATAAATTCTTCTAAAAGTATCACACCAAGACAGTCTTAAGAACAGTAGAAAGCGAAATCCACTGTCACAAATGATTAATAAATACTCTGGGCAGGTGTGCAAATGGCAAACTTTGCCATACGCGAAGAAAAACCTCTCTTGTAATATTTCTGCTTTAAACGAGTATTGTGGTTTCCATGTACAAAAAAAAATAGAAGTTCGTTCCTGCTTCTTAATTGGACCAATTATAATATTTACATAATTATCAGCGGGTGAGCCTATACAATATTTGGAGAACAAACATGTATAGTGTAAGAAATTGTACAACTTTAAATATTTGTGTAAGTATGCATAAGGACAACAATTTTATAGAGGCGTCCACCAAAGTGTTTAGTTTTGGTATATATTATATCCTTCCATAATGGGACAGTATTTACGGTAACTATAAGAAAAATATTGCAAATATTAATTTAAAAAAAAAAACGGTACTTTTCCGGGGGCCGTAGCTTCTTTAACCGGAATATTTTTTTGCCGGACTTTAAAGGAAGTTATTCCGTTATTCCTGTCGGGTCCTTCAAATTTTAACCCTTAATATCCTGACGCGTCCGGACTAATTTTTTATCGAACCAAGATTTGTTGAAATTTCGCAACAGATTGCAGCTTATAGTCGATCCGGCGAACTTTTTTTGTTTTGGTCCTAGGTAACAATCATTTTCGGAATCCGGACGGCTTCAGGACTTCCAAACCATTTTTAGTTCCTGGATAGGACCTCTCCGCCCCTTTGACGTTTAAACGTCATTTTTGACAGTTTTTTTGGAAAATCAACGAAAAAACGTAATATTCAACCGCAGGCGGCCCCGAAGGGGCCGTACCTATTCCCAAACGTTACTTTGACACTTAACGCATAAATACGTACTTTTTAACCGATTTTTGCCCCGTCCCCCAAAATAAAATTTTGCCAAATAAATTTTTTTCAATTTTCTGTCGATTTTCTTTTTTTACACGAATCACGTTTCAAACTTTAACAATTTATCGATCAACCTAAACATTTGATGTCGCCGCATTTTAAGATATTTCCAGACACCGCCGACATCATTTCTTTATCTTTACCAATAAACGGAAAATTTAGTGTTGTGCAAGAGAGCGGCCACACAATAAAACATTTTATTGCAGCAATTCGAAACACAGTTGTGTTTGAACAAATTGTGGCGTGTGAAAATTAAGTGTGGAAGAACAGTTTTAAATATGTGCAAATAAAACTTTTAATGTTTGTTCGGTGACAGTTTGTTTGCTAATTTATATGCGTTATTTTAAAGATAACCAGTATGAACGCACACTGGACTGAAGCAATTCAAATGTGACAAAATTTCGCTCAAGGTCACCACGATATTTTGACGTGACCGTTGCGTAAAGGAATAAAATAAAGAGCCGCAACCCAATTGTCCAAAACGTGGCCTATGCACTAACTCATTGTCAATAAAAAGTATATGTAAATAACTTTTATTAAAATCGCGCTTTACAAACAACATATTTAATAAATGGAAAATTTTGCTACCACCAATTACGTTAACTGTTACTAGTGGATTCCTCGCTGATGTGCCCGTGCGGCTTAATGTCTTTCTTGGTTACTGAATAAACGTTATAAGGCTTGTTAATGACGCTGTGAATCCCTTGGAAACAGTTTATCTTAATGTTATGGCTGTTATACTCTAAATACTTTCGCACAAAAAACCTGTTCAGCTCGTGAACGTTCGGATGGTCCAGATACTCGTCGATGTCCATCCACTTGCACTCCATGATTTCGCGCTCGCATTTTTCTATCTGTTCGGACAGCGGCTTGAGGCTCACCACGGCGTATATGTCCGAACATTCGAACATCCCCCCATGGGTATGCCTCAGGGTCAGGAGGGAGTCAAACTCGGCGGAAATGCCGGTCTCTTCCTGGACCTCTCGAATGGCGGCGTCCACCATATCTTCCTCTGAAAAAAAATCGTTTTTCAACTGGTTCAACAGAAGAAACAATCTTTTGAAATGATTAATGAAATCTGCCATGAATTAGAAAGCATAAATGTATATACACGTCTGGCCACTCAGTTGTTTCGGATTTCAGTAAGTTGCACACATTTCCCCTGAATAGAAGCGGTCGCCGGTCGACGCTTCGTCTCGAACTAACGTGAATATGGGGCGGAGTCGAAATTGTTAGGGGAGTTGGTGCAACTTACTGAACTGTATCCGAAACTGAGTGGCCAGACGTGTATATACTATACTTATAAATGATACATTGTTGAGCCCGATATATCAACAGGTCGCTGTTGATCCCGCCTTTTAGATCCAATACAGATGAATACATTTTATCGCGTTTTGATCTCTTTTAAACAGTACTTAAGGCATTCATAGACACCATTATTGAGCCCAACGTTGTTGCTATATAGTTGGGGTATGAAGAAAATGGGAATAGTACGTTGTTGAGTCCTCCTTAAAATTTGCGTACGGTGTCCTAAGACCATATTTAACCAAATGGTGATGTTATACACCTCGATACACCCGGGCTCAACAGCGTAATTTTGGGTTTCACAATGACCGTTTATATATTGAACGGGCTCAACAATGTTCTTGCTGTATATATATTTTTCTCTAACGCTTTGTTTGTTTGTAGAAGAGTTTTAAACAATTGGCGATTTCTTTCCACTCACTTGGCTCTACATATCCTCCTGGAAGCTTCCAGAAGGGGGTGTTGATTACAGAATATCTCTCGGTCACCACCAAAACTTGCGACTTGTCGTTTATCACCACAGCACCCACGCCAATCATTGTATGAGCGTATTGGGGTATGTTGCAGTGCTCTTGCTCTGGCAGCCACAAGTACAACATGACGAATTCGTCCTTGGCGTGGTGGAACTTGAAACCGTTCTGGAATATAATAGAATTTAGGGAATGTTACGATTTTTCTAGCTTTCAGCTGATTTATTAACACGCAGAAAGTATGCGACTTTAGGCGCGCATGCGCAATGGCCACATGCGCAGATCATATGAATTTTACCTTCGAAAACAAGCATGTTTTCCTTAAATTATTTATTACTTTACAATTTTGTTAGTTTCATGGGTTCATTTATGATTTTGATTAATTCATACCTGAACGGTGGACTGTACAGGTATGCTGCCCCGGACTTTTTTGTAGGGAATTTAATACTCTACAAAAAAGTCCCGAGCAATTTTTTTCTATGTAGCTTCGTTTTGGCAGCGCTTCAAGTTGAAGACCGGAAACATTTTTTTTGCAACAATAATTCGAAAACGCTGCAAATTTGAAATGTACAAATTTTACCTAATCATATTTTGCCAATCCCAATTTGCCACGGCACTGGACCAACTGATTATTGAGTTTTCGACACCGCCTCGCCACCTAGCCGTCGATAGCTCAACTTAAACTTTGCAGAAGCAGCTGTCTATGAGTTGTTTATTCAAATTTTCAAAACAGTGCGTGTGAACATCTAATAAACTCATGATTAACTAATTATGTAAGATTGTCAACTGACCTTCGTCAAAACGGGGACCCAGTCGGATTGATCCAAGTGGACTCTGAACCATATCCCACGTTTCCCAGTCTGTTTCCAAAACTCGAGGGAATCTGCAAAATAACAAACCTCATAGTGCCTAAGCATAGAATTATAAACAAAAAGTACCTTCTAGTTTCTTTGTAAATTCGTTTATGTCATCGCATTGTTCTACGTTGGAATGTATCGTGACCCCCTTGTATCGATCCGTCTTCCCTTCGAATACGTTGTTTGTGCTGTTTGCCATTTGGAATAACGTCGAAGATCTACAACAAAAACTGCCTCAATGTGTTTTGACAAGACATCTGATGCCGTTATCTCACTTCCTGCTGTCATTAGATTTGCAAACTCTGGAATGAAAATCGGGCGTTACAGTGCGTGTCTTTCGAACATACTTGAATTGTATACCACATAACCTAGATTTGCGGAACAGAGAAGTTAGAATATTCAATACTGTACTCATTAAATTTCAAAAATTTTGCGGTATATCACTGCAACATCACTATCACGGGTTAATTTAAACAAGACGAGCGATAAACATATTACAATAAAAATTTTGATAAAATTGGTTGTTCGAGTGACATTGACATTGATATAAAAATAAAACTACTCAAGCATGGATATGATAAATAGATTACCTGTTGGTTAGTTGTAGCTAGTGTATGTCGAGGTTATATAGTTATGTTAGTTTGCTAAAATAGGCCTGTTACATATTTATAATCGTTTTTATTATTGATTTTATCGTTGCGATTATTCATGAGATTGTTCTAAATGTAGGACGCGGCGCCATCTTTCAGATTATTTGCGAACTACAGGAACATAGTTACCTGCAATGTCGAGAAATGAATTTGTTCGTGCAGCGGCGGCTGATTTTGTTTTTCAGCATGGGGGCTGTCCCGAAGTGCTCCCTTGGCTGGCTAGATGGGATCAAAATAATGTAATTTTTAGTACGTCTAAAACACGTAAATATTATGACTTCTTTCTGACAACCTAATATTAAAGATGACGTAAATATGACGTGCTCGTGGCAAATCGAAGTTGCATCTCAGCAACGTGTTCCAAGGTCGATCTATCCAAGAGAAGCAGACGTATTTGGAAAAATATATAACCCCTTCCTAGACAGTCTTGGCTTTGAATTTTGAGGCGCTTAATATTTGTAGTGTCTTTTATGTTATACAATCGGTCAGCGAGTTCGTACTAGATAGGATCAAAATAATGCAATATTTAGTACGTCGAAAACACGTAAATATTATGGCTTCTTTCTGACGACCTAATATTAAAGATGACGTAAATATGACGTCCGCCTGACAAATCGAAATCGCATCTCAGCAACGTGTTGCAAGGTCCGATCTATTCAAGAGAAGCTAACGTATTTGGAAAAATACGTAACTCCTTCCTAGACCGTCTTGGCTTTGAATTATATGGTGCTTAATATTTGTGGCGTCTTTTATGTTATACAATCGGTCAGCGAATTCGTACTAGATGTCAAAATAATGCAATTTTCAGCACATCTAAAACACGTCAATATTTTGTCTTCTTTATGACTGATAGATGTTAAAATTGACGTGAAAATGACACCCACATGACAAATTAAAATCACATATCAGCTAAGTATTTAATTTGCCTTTAAATCTTGCAAAATTTGACGCCCGTCACTTTATTTGAAATAGTTTATTTACAATACACAGAAGAGTACAGTGGGTTGCGTATCCTCCAGTGCTAAGTTATAAAGTGATTATGATTGATTCGCTTGGCGTACGAGAGGGTTTTACTTACATGACGTAAAAATGACATCCACATGACGAATTAAAATCACATATCAGCTAAGTATTCAATTTTTTTATCCTTAAATCTTGCAAAATTGCATAATGCCTGCCTTCCATCTGTCACTGTATTTGAAATAGTTTATTTACAATACTCAAAATAGTACAGTGGGTTGCATATCCTCCAGTACTAAGTTATAAAATAATTATGATTGATTCGCTTGGCATAGGAGAGGGTTTTACTTACATCATATTACAAGAATTTTAACAGCCTAGGACGGAGACAACTGCCTGCAACACCTTATTCTCTCCAGCAGCAATAAATTTTCCTCAGCTGGCATTATTGTGGTTTACTACCGGTATGATGCCTACGTTGCACTGAATTTCTTGCAACATTTCTACCGCAGCAAAAACATAATACTACTTTGTTGAACCGATTTTAATTAAATTAGATTATTGTACTGGGTGTTGCAGTACATTATGCATAAAATGAACGATTAGATTGGTCATTTTGTGACATCGCTACTGCAATTGGAATTTGTGCTTACATACCGATAGGTGAGAATTTTTCTGCGCAAATGAAACGCATCTTTACTATGTTCACATCAGATAATTTTTATTAATTATTTATACATATTTTGATATATTTTACAATATAATTGTCTCGATATAATTATACAAGAATACACTTAATACATATCATAAAATATATTTATTTTATAAACTAAAAACTTGTGCAAGTTTTCTACAATATCACATTTGCGTTTGGAACTCATGCCTCATATTTTCGTAAATGTACCAAAAATATCACCAATTTTTGGAGATATTCGCATATCCCAAAAATCCCAAAATCTAAACGGTTTGTCCAAGTAAAGCAAAGTTAACTTGTTTAGTAAATTGCCTCAACAACAATTATATAATTGAATTGATGAACCTGATGTGAGAAAAACTGATTTTCTGGGAGTAAAACTTTGTGCAAAAAAATAAGTACTTTTTATCAACACCACCGGCTTAAAGTAACTGAAAAACTTCTAAATTGAGAGGTGTAATAGTCCGGTCTCCGTTTTGCACAGAAATTTTTAAATAATCAACATCAAAACACTAAAAAGGCAATTTATGACGTTTTAATGACGTAAAATTGATGCTACAAAAATTCCTTGACCTCGCTGGTAAAGACTCAGGAGAGCAGTAGTCATATTGTCTATCAAAAACTAGGTCGATCCCCAGCTGAACCCCTCCTGAATAACCTTGGCCTTGGATTGGAGGTTGTCTAACTTACGTGATGTGTTTTGTTTTCTTAAATGATTTATTTTCGTGTTATTATTACATTTTTTTGACAGTTAAGCACCTCTCGTCCTGTTGCGAGTTTACACCAGTCGTAAAACGCTCCCATTGTTTTGTATCAGATTAATTGCACGTGTACGTGACTTATAAACCCCAAATGATGACGTCTTTAACGCCATATTAACACGTCACTAAGATGTGATTTTTATTCACTATGCGGACGTCATATTTACGTCATCTTTAATATTTTGTCATGGAGAAGACGTAATATTTACGTATTTTGGACGTAAATTTGCATTATTTTCATCCTGTAGTGCTCGATAAAAGTCACCACATAAATTAGACAACCCCTCAACACCAAAACCGTCCAGGAAGAGTTCATATATTTTGGGGTAGCGAACCGAGATCATGATAAACGATGTTACTAAGCATGATCGTCACAGCACTGTGTTGCCAAACCGTTATATAACTTTTAAAATGCAAAATATACATCACGGCGACGTGGTTCTTGCTCAACATGCGTGGTCATATTTAAGTCATTAATTCCCCATTAAAATGACTTTATATTTTAAACTTGCCTGCGTTGTTGAAATTTGCAGTGTTTTTATGTACCTGGAGTTTAATTTCAACGTTTAAAATTGCAGCACGTGTTACTTTAAAGGCATACAGATCAGGATCAAGCTATAAGGAACTTATTGGTGGAATTTAAACCATTTAGATTTTGAGTTACGATTTCTTACAAGTATATACCTGGTTAAAAAGTCTCTAATAGTGAGATTATTAATATTAATTTGGCAATTAGTTATTTTGGCAAATATCTGGTACACCTTCAAGCCATTCTTGAGCATATTATTAAGAGTATTTATAAGATACCCTTTAAGGTAACATCAATGTCATAAATTATCTAAATTAAGACTAACATATTTAGAGATTTCTATATAAACACAAACTTTATACAATTCAACGGCTTATATAGGAAAATCTTCAGATAATCTCTTTCAACTGTCTTTCCTTAACAGGAAACAAAAAATAAAAATAAAAAAAGTATTTATATAAAATAATTTACATACTTATTTTAGTAGATATATTTTAAAAAATAAATCTTTGTCTTAGAATATAATTTTTATATGTTGCAACAAAATCTACATATGTACAGGACACTACTCAACATGAATCATATTTCACAAAAACACGGAAGCGCAAAAAATCACAATTGCTTTTTAACAAAAAAGTTCAGACTAGAGATGGGTACGGTTCGAATATTTATAATTGACTTTTTTCCAGCTTCACCTGGCCGACGAAACGAAAAGTCTTGTTTCAAGTCGCCAATTGAAACTGAAAAATTTTAACTTCTAAGTCTATGACAAGTTTCTCATCTCTATCGTCCGACACGAAGCCGACCAGGAAAAAGTCCCTATTATAAATATTGACCGTACATTTTAGTTTAAATAGTAAAATCACCCTTGAGATTATTTGCGCTTAAAGTGATTCTAGTGAATATGTCATAGGTCGGTTGAGAATATTGTAGTTTTGTTGCAGAATTGACGAAATCGGTTTCTTTTATAAAAAAATTGCACGCCCTCCTCTGGAGTGATATTTCCCATACTACTACGTATAACCCTGTGTTAATGGTTCTGAGTGATTTTTTATTTAAGTAAATATATAAATATATAATATTTATAGTCTCTATCTGCTACCTTAATGAAATTAAGTAAATATAACTAGAAAATGGTCATTTTGATACTTAAATAATGGAATGCGTGTGAAATTCAGGGTGCCTCTAAAGTACAGGAAATTTCTTACTTAAAAGATCAGACTTAACCTCACTTTACTGATACTAATCCTCCCTGTCGGACGCGATGCGAACTAGTAGAAGGTCGACTGATTAAGTATTGTTCAATTCCACTTCCTCAGCCGCGGCGCTCGTTTCTTCCCTAGCAGCCTCTTCGTCTTTATTTTGTCTTCGTGACGATTTCCTATTGTTTAAAACTTTATGTACACCCTGCGACTGATTTAAATATATGAAAACTATACATATAAATTTAACGAGAATTCACCATTGTGTTTTTCTGGGTGTGATTCTAGGTTTTGTTGGTACATGTTGTTGTTGTTCTGCTCTCTGGTCGTTGTGTCTTCTGTTGCGTTTGTTTCTATTTCCGCATTACTGTCGCTCCTCTACGTCTTGGACAAATCTGTAATAAAAAATATATATATAACAGCTGAGAATGTCACCAAAATAGAGCCTAATTAAAACAGGAATGTGCAAGAATTATGTGTTAATAACACCGCCTGACTCGGAGCTTAGGAAACGCAGGTTACGTCACAGTTTCGCTCGGTGCTGGCTACGATCAAAATGCAACTAAACGAAAAACCACTGGTGACCACATTTTAGATATGTGCAAAATTGTGCAAAACATATTTTAATAGTACAAAAACAATAGGAATTTTGTTAAGAAGGAGAACTAAGGAACATTTTTGGTCTCCGTGGGCGTTGACATAAGTATGTGCAAAATTGTGCAAAATGGAGCGATCAGAAGCGAATTTCTTGGGACGTTCTGGACACTATCGTGTGCCCAAAGTAGCAGGTGCAAAATTGTGTAAAATAGAGGGTGTGCAAAATTGTGCAAAACAGATATATTAATAGTACAAAACCAATAGGAATCTTGTTAAGAAGGAAGATTAAGGAACTTGAAAGAATGGCGAAAGAAAATTTTTAGATGTGCGAAACATGAAGTAGATGTACAAATTGAGCGATAAGATACACAAAACTAAAAAAATATTGTTAGAAAAAAAGGTTAAGAAACATTTTTGGGACTCGCTAGGCTTTAACACAAATATATGAAGAAATTGAAGGAAGGTGTGCAAAATTGTGCAAAATGAAGCGATTCAGATAGCTAATAAACAGTTTGGTTGTGAAGCGAGCAGAAGCAAATTTCTTGGGACGTTCTGGACACTATCGTGAGTCCATAATTTTAAGTAGTATGTGCAAAATTGCGCAAAATAGAAGAACAAAAATAATAGTAATTTCTAGAGAGAAAGACTGAATAGACATTTTTGCTGCTCCGTAGGCTTTTATATGAGTATGTGCAAAATTGAAAGTAAAGTGTGCAAAACTGTAAAATTGGTCAATTAAGGTAGCACAGAGCCAATACAGATTTTGGTTCTAACGCTATCTGTAGCAAATTTTTCTGGACGGCCTGGGAGCTAACGCGAGTGTGTGCAAAATGAGGATGTTAACTGAAATTTTGTTAGAGAGGAAGACCGAAGAACATCTTTTAGGATTTTGTACATGAGTATGTGCAAAAGATGAGGTAGGTGTGCAAAATTTAGCAATAAGATACACAAAACTAATGGGAATTTTATTCGAAAGGAAGACTAAGAGACATTTTTGGGAATCCATACGCTTCAACATAAATATGTGCAAAGCTTGGAGCAAAAATAGTGCAAAATGGAATGATGAACGTAGTATAAAGCTAATAAACAGTTTGGTTATGAAACGAATGGAAGCAAATTTCTCGAGAGGTTCTGGATATTGTCGTGAGTGTGCCCAGTAAATGTGCAAAATTGTGCAAAATAGAAGATATAACAAAGTATTAGGAATTTTGGTCGAGAAAGACCGAAGTGAAATTTTTTACTCTTACATGTGTGCATATTTTTTAGGCTTTTACAGGTGTTAAGTTTGAAGTAAAGTGTGCAAAATTAAGCGATTAAGATTAAGTATAAAACTAATAAAAATTTTAGTTGTGAAGCTAGTTGTAGCAAAGTTCTCAGGGCGCCCTGGGCGTAAGTGTGTGGAATTGGAATTTTATTAGGATGGAGGACTAAGAAATATTTTTGGGACTTCGTAGGCGTTAACATAGTATGTGCAAAACTTAAAGTGGGGTTTGCAAAATTGTGCAAAATGTAACGATTAAGCACCAATCTAATAAACAGTTTGGTTGTGAAGCGAGCGGAAGCAAATTTCTCGGGACGTTCATAAATGTGTCCAAAGTTTTAAGTAGTATGTGCAAAATAGAGGATAGCACAAAACATTGGAGTTTTGTTAGAGAGGAAGACTGAAGAGACATTCTTGGCACTCCGTAGGCTTTTACATAAATATGTGCGAAATTTTCAATAGTGTGCAAAATTGTGCAAAGATTAAGATAGTACAAAACTAATAAAAATTTTGGTTGTGAAGCTAGCTGGAACAAATTTCTCAGGCTGCCCTGAGCGCTATCGTGTGTGTAAAAGATGAAGTAGTTTGTGAAAATTGTGCGAAATGAAGGTATTAATTATTGCAATTTTGTAAGAAAGGTACACTGAAGAAATTTTTTTAGAACCTCGTACATGAGAATGTGCAAAATATGAAGTAGGTGTACAAAATTCAGCGATAATATACACAAAACTAATAGAAATTTTATTAGAAAGGAAGACTAAGAAATATTTTTGGGACACCGTAGGCGTTAACACAAATATGTGAGAACTTGAAGTAGGATGTGCAAAATTGTGCAAAATGAGGCTATTATGACAGCACAAAGCTAATAAACAGTTTGGTTATGGAGCGAACAGAAGAACATTTCTCGTGACGTTTTGGATACGGGGGAGTGTCTCCAAAATTTTAAGTATTACGCGCAAAATTGTGCAAAATAGAGAATAGCACAGAAAATAGGAGTTTTGTCAGAGAGGAAAACTGAAGAGACATTTTTGGGACTGCATAGGCTTTTACTTGAGTATGTGCAAAATTTAAAGTAGGATGTGCAAAATTGTGAAACTTCGAGCGATGAAGATGGCACAAAAGTAATACAAATTTTGGTTATGAAGCTAATTGGTGCAGTGTGGTCAAAATTGTGCGAAATGAAGGTATAAATTAGAATTTTGTTAGAAAGAAAGGCTGAAGATATATTTTACGATTTCGTATATGAGTATGTGCAAAAGATGAGGTAGGTGTTCAAAATTTAGCGTTAAGATACACAAGACTAATAGGAATTTTGTTAGAAAAGAATAATCATTTCTGGGACTCCGTAGGCTTTAACATGAGTATGTGCAAAAATTAAAGTAGGATGTGCAAAGTTGTGCAAATTGAGCGATTGACTTGGCAAAAGAACTGATACAAATTTTGGTTGTAAAACGAACTGGTGCAAATTTATCGAGACTCTCTGGGCGCTGTCATTTGTGTGCAAAATTTGGGAAAGTGTGCAAAACTGGCCAAAAAAATCATAAACATATTTGACAATAAACGTTTCTGGATTGTTTCTCACCATCTTCGAAATCAGTTATTGGCGTCGAGGTCGGTGAAGAGGGCATTTAAATTTATTGTCGTAAGTAAATTTCTTCTGTCGTGTTTATTTTTGCGACACAAGTATATTTAATTTTAGCATGTTTTCTACTTCTGATCAACAGTGTAGATAACTGAAGTAAAAGGTTTAAGTTTTATGGCGTACATTTATTGCTGCAAACGCGATTATAAAATAAAATAATAATATAAAATTTCACCGTCTGCTGGTCAAATTATCATCTAACGGAATTATTATACTCAAGCAGATTGTTATTTGTTCTTTACGGACATGTGGCGGAACTTCCTAATAATGTAATATACTAAATGGATGGTATTATGTAAAATTCTAGATATGGCGCAGAAAATCCCCCACCCTGAGTGCCATAAATTGCAAAAAAATCGCAGAGAAAAAATGCGCAAGATAAAGACAAGGGATAAGCCAGCTGTTAAAGAAAAAGTCACGCAGTGGGAAAAGGGAGTAAGAAAGAAAGACGCTAAATAAAATTATTGGAATTTGAAGAAGAATATTAATACACTCATGAATATCTAAAATTAAATCAGAATTGGGTATGATCGAGATGGTGCTTTTCGAAACGTTTCTTTGCCAACATTTATTATAATAAACGGCACTGTCTAATTTTTTATTCGATAGCAGCATCTACGTCTATGAGTCCGATACGATTTATTAAGAATGATAAACACAACAGGAGGGAGTGCAATAACGTGATAATTTTATTGGGCTTCATTTATGGCCGATAAAATTATTTATTGCCTAAAATTAATAAATTGAACTTACGTGTAGTGTTTCTCCTCTCCCCTCATCTCGCATATGACATTTGTTAGTGCCATTATGTAATTTTTCGCTAAGGTTAATGTTTCTATTTTTGATAGTTTTCTTTCCATTTTTATGTGTGGAATTACTTCTCTAAGTTGCTGAAACAAAAGCGTATCGTTAGGAATAGGGGGATAAAAAATTAGGGTTTCTTTAAAATTGAAAAAATTTAAAAACAAATGCGGCCCCTGCGGGGCCGGATTTTTGTACTAGAAAAAACAACTGAAAAAATTTAGAAAATAAATCAAAGCCCAGAGAAGAAATTTAGGGTTTCTTCTTGTAAAATTGAAGAAATTATAAAATAAAACTGACAGTCTTTATTGAAAGTACAAATATAGGGTTTCTTCTTTAAGTTGAATTTGAGGTTAATGTGATGAAAGAGTTGGAGGCCAGTAATAATGAATAAAAAGGGAATTTCCTCTTGTTTCCCCTGGCTACACCAACACTTTATTTACACAACTAAACAATTGCAAATAAACTCGTACAATTACGTGGATATAATCCGCTTTGATTACGCAGCAAAACTTTGTTTTTAATTTGAATGGCATTTGTCGTTGTTGTTCTTTTCTGTTACTGTTTTGGCATCTATTTTGCTTGCCGCGTGTATCACCTAGGGTTTTCCAAGGTTGTATTTACATTTGTTATAAATGCTACAAATAAAACTACTGATTGTCCTTGTTAAATAACACAAATTGTTTCTTATTGGAAAATTATTTAAAAAACCACACGCATAAATACATATCTCAATTCAGTGAAAACGATTCTTATATACAGGGTGAGGCTGATACGCGTGTCCACTGATAGACGTATACAGATAAGTCCAGACTGTTGTTAGTATCTCATTAACCGTGTTGGGATGTAGAACCCATGTCTGAAAGAAATTTGATTTACGCATTCTGGACCAACGTTTCGAAATGTTTCTAACTTCAATAATTCATCCTAGATAGGATTAATTATTGTAATTTTAAAAAAAATTCAAGACACATTTAAATATTTCCATTGTTTGTTTTTTCGCAACAAGTTCAAAGTATGTTGGACAACCGAGGATATACAGCTTTGGCAACGGTCTAACTACACTAGATATTTACCTCAAATGCATCATTTAGCGAATGCATTCTCATTCTTTCTCTCTCGTTGCTTTCCAGTCTTCTTAAGTTTCTCTCCCTTGCACTAATACATGTTTTTCTCCGCCTTATTGTGGTCCCACTCGATGCGCTACCGCTCGACGCACTGCCTGAAAGAAATAAATGTATTTAGCAACAAATTTTTTATCAGATGAAATGTTTGGGTATTCGACTCTCGTGTGCCTGCAGGTTATATTATTGATTGTTCGTTTGTTCTTTCCGCTCGGATTTCGTGTAAAAAACATATTTGAATAGCGTGATAGCTAACTGCATATACGTTAAAAGAAACGTTATCGCGGATTGTAAACATTACGTGAATAACAATAGTGATAACAGTAACGCACTTTCCGATGGAAAAGGCGAGAAGAAAACAGAAAGTAAAAGTAGTAACATTGAAGAGTGCATATTTCTTAACATTCAAGATCTATACCGTCATAACACTTATAACTAGTAATTATGATTTATGCCTCGTACTCACAATTTATCTCGCCATCACGACTTACATATCGTAGTAACGACGTACATAACGCAATACTGACCTATATCTTATAACTAAGACTCATATTTGGTAATTACGACTGATATCTCGTAATTACGATTTATATCTTGTAATTACGACTTATATCACGTAATAATTACGTATATAAGACAATAACGCCTTGTAAGCTTATAGTAACGACTAATATGTTGTAATTACGATTTATATCTTGTAATTATGATTGATATCCCATAATTACGACTCATATCTCGTAATAACGACTTGTATAATGCAGTGACGAATTATAAACTCATACTTAAGACTTTTATTTTAAAATTACGACGGATATCTTATAATTACGATTTATATCATGTAATTATGACTGATATCCCGTAATTACGACTTATATCTCGTAATAACGACTTACAAATGCAGTCACGATTAACTAATGGAATTAGGGACTTATATTCTATAATTACGATTGATATCTGGTAATTACGATTTATATCTTGTAATTACGACTGATATCTCGTAATAATGAGTTATATAATGCAGTCACGGTTTATAATTTCATACTTAAGACTTACATATATTCTATAGTTACGATTGATATCTTGTATTTACGATTTATATCATGTAATTATGACTGATATCCCATAATTACGACTTATATCTCTTACTAACGATTAATTTTGTATTTAAGACTTATAGTTTTTAATTACGATTGATATCTTACAATTAATATCTTGTAATTATGACTGAGGTCTGATATAATGCAGTTACAATTTACATCTCATACTTTTATACTCGTATTTTATAATTACGACTGATACCTTGTAATTACGATTTATATCTTGCAAATATGACTGATAGCTCATTACGATCTATATCTCATAATAACAGCTTATATAATACAATCACGATTTAAATTTTGTCCCTAAGATTTATAATTTATAATTACGACTGATATCTTGTAATTACAATTTATATCTTGTAATTATGTCTGATTGCAGCTTACATAGTCATAACGACCTACATAAATCAGTCACGACTTATAATTTCATACTTAACACTTGTATTTTATAATTACGACTGATATATTGCAATCACGATTTATATCTTGTAATTAGGACTGATATCTCGTAATTACGACTGATATCTTGTAATTACGACTGATATCTTGTAATTACGATTTATATCTTGTAATTATGACTGATATCACGTAATAATTACCTATATAAGACAATAACGATTTGTAAATTTATACCTAAGGCTTATAATACCGACTAATATGTTGTAATTACGATTTATATCTTGTAAAATTGACTGACATATAGTAATTACGACTGATATCTTGTAATTACGATTTATATCTTGTAATTATGATTGATATCCCATAATTACGACTCATATCTCGTAATAACGACTTGTATATTGCATTGACGATTTATAATCTCATACTTAAGACTTTTATTTTAAAATTACGACGGATATCTTATAATTACGATTTATATCATGTAATTATGACTGATATCTCGTAATTACGACTTATGTCTCGTAATAACGACTTATAAATGCAGTCACGATTAACTAATGGAATTAGGGACTTATATTCTATAATTACGATTGATATCTTGTAATTATGATGGATATTTCGTAATTACAACTTATATCTCGTAATAGCAATCACGATTTATAATCTCATGCTTAAGACTCATATTTTACAATTACGACTGGTATAATAATAATAATAATAAATAATAATAAACGACTTTATTATAAAAGTATACAGAATACTAATACAATGGGCGAAGTTTAGCCAGTTTTACCCGGCTACTCTTACACTTAACCCGGATCGTATCGTATCGTGTAATTATAATTTATCGTGTATCGTATCGTGTAATTATAATTTATATCTTGTAATTACAATTGATAGCTTGTAATTACGACTGATATCTCGTAATAACGAGTTATATAATGCAGTCACGGTATATAATTTCATACTTAAGACATAAATATTCTACAATTACGATTGATATGTTGTATTTACGATTTATATCATGAAATTATGACTGATATCCCATAATTACAACTTATATCTCGTAATAACGACTAATTTTGTATTTTTGTATTTAAGACTTATAATTTTTAATTACGATTGATATCTTACAATTAATATCTTGTAATTATGACTAAGATCTGTATTTTATAATTACGACTGATATATTGCAATCACGATTTATATTTTGTAATTAGGACTGATATCTCGTAATTGCGACTGATATCTTGTAATTACGATTTATAATTAGCAATTACGACTAACCGAGTGATTTGAGCCTAAGGTTTAGGTAATGGTAATGGTACACGTGGCAGGCAAATAGTTCAGATTGAATGCGTTCCACTTTCGAGAACACCCTGTATATTAAACTGTTTGTGGTATTACCTCCATGCTTTCGCCGCTTTCTACCCGTGGCCTCGTCGCTACTGGACTCCGTGAGATCATCCCTCCCATCGTTACTGTGTTTTCTAAGTTCCATCTCTTCTACCTCGACATCTTCGTCTTCTTCATGCCAGGGTGCCGTCATTTCAAGAGACCGCATTATTCCCTACGCACACTGCAAAAAAAAAATATGCGTTAGAATATTTTCTTTTATTAAACTGTAATGTTAATTAGGTATTAGTTTTGTCACGGAATTGAATGAAAAGTAAAAATTGGAAGAATTCAAGAAACAATAAATATCGCGTATCGGCGCCAGTGATACTGCCGTAATTGCTGATGGAAATAATAATGTAATAAAATGGTTTATCAATTTTTAATAAAATCTTTACGAACTGTAAACAACAAAATATATTAATTTCATTAAGTACTGATAGGTTTTATTAAATATTATTAATATACCTAATTAAGCATTAATAAAACTACTCAAAAGATAACGGAAACGGACTGTGACTCTTATCTAGTCTGATATTCATTGCTCTGATTACGATTTTAGCTGATTGCGTTTAAGAATATTTTTCGGCTCGGTTTAGACAAGCGATTTTGTTAGACTGTCTGTCACTGGATAGGAAAAATCTGAGAAACAATGTCATGGAATCAAGCATAACCAGTCACCAATCAAGAAAAGGAGAACATCCAGAGTCTTAAAAAAATATTTGCTTCTTGGCAGTAACAGCAAAATAGTTGCTTTGTATTATTCGGGATTCTGGTACACTTGACCTAGATTCTTCGTAGTTATACATCTAAGTACATACGCAACTTTTTTATTATTACCAGTTCCGACAAAGTTTTTACATTTTGAAAGATGTTCCTGCTGAAATGTCAGCGAAAAATATGTAGATGTAATATAAATGCAAATATAAAATATAAGAAATTATACCGAAAACGTGGCAGCCTAAAGTTAACAAGCAGAAGTTAAAATGATCGGCGCAAACATTTTTTGTATCAGCTCAACACGTATTTAAACAGTAGCAAGAAATACCACAAATAACCTAAGAATGAAAGAATATTCCTAGTTTCAATAGTATCTGCCTGTTTCGCACTGATGAAGGCTAACTACCAGAAGCCGGTTTACGAATGAAATGGGCGAAGGAATTTGTATCTTCCCGACGGGGGATGTTCCTCTGTACCAGCTTTACCAATTACACCACGAAGGCAGCCAGAGCGAGACGAAAATCTTGCCTGTACAGTGTACACATACAAAAGTTTTTGCTTATCCACAATCTTATCTACATCTGTGCTGATGTACAAAACACGTGAATAAACGATTTTATTGTTGCAATTGGTAGAAGAAGTGAATGAAGCTTTTTTAGTTGTTTGGACCATATAATTTTTAGTGGCTAATAAACCAGATAAGGGCTCATTTAAAGGTAATCATTACCCGACTTAATTAATCTATTGCAAAATATCTGTAAGGCGTTTTATCGCCAAAACGTTAGCTGTAAAAATTGATGGTGTTCGTGAAGTGTATTTTTGCGATAACGCGGTTTGCTGCTCTAAGCAAACACGAGACGAATTATCTTCCTATCAGTACCTAACACAGAATTCTAGGATTTTCCGTCGGTTACTCCAGTGACTTGAAAGGCGGTTAAGAAAACATTTTTTTTGATTCCTCGCGACGCAACGTTATCGTACACTGAATCACATCTATCAAGAAAGCCACAGATTGTAGAAGTCATGCAGGGAGGCGTCTGGTCGCCATATTGGATATTTTTTTACTGCTGGACCAAGGTGTGTAACACCTTAAATTAATGGTATATTCGTCCATAGTAACTTGCCCAAATTTCGAGCTAATCCGATGACGTATAATGGCAGCATTAAAAAAAATTCGATGTTCACACCAGCGCGCTCATTTCTTTACCTGATTTTTTTTACTCAATGATGCCCGATTATTAATCCCAGTAAGCGTTTGAATTGAACATAATGCAAAATGATTTTTCAACAGTAGGGTAAACAATTTTTAACTTTAAATGAACACTATTAACTTAATAGTTAGGTATAATAAATAGCATTTTTGAAATGGCATGCGTACAAATTCATAATGTCCGTTATCAACAGTAAAAGCGGTCTTTTGAATGTCTTCCGTGTTAATTTCGATCTGGTGGAAACAAGATGCTTTAACATTAACAATACCCAAGGTGACTTCCATTTTGTTCACAACAACAGTGAACAATTTTTATAAATTTTTCGTGAACTCTTCTGAGCGTTATGCCACTTCTAGATGTGTTAAAACGGACAGCTCTATGGTAATTTCTTTTTATTTTGCCAAATATTAAAACAGCGTCCATTTTATCGTTTAAAATTCACGGCATGGTTATTATAAAACACTTTATGGAGGTAGAGAAAGCATGTAATAGTGGGTGAATAATACCTGTCAAATTTATTTCCACATTTTCAAGGCACATTATTTTTACTTTCCTTGTACAAAATGAGCTTTACCTATAGATCATAAATTAACGTATTAGTTAGACTACTAGATTAATTGAATTTTAAAAATCCAATTAAATAAAAAAATTTATTAGAAACATGATTTTACTTGTCTTATTGACAAACTTTCATTATGTTCAATTCAAATGCTTATTGGGATTAATAATCGGGCATCATTGAGTCAAAAAAGCAGGTAGAGAAATGAACACGCTGTGTGAATTTGTTTTAATGCTGCCATTTTGTTATACGTCATCGGATTGTCTCGAAATTTGGGGAAGTTACTATGGACGAATATACATTTAATTTAAGGTAACACACACCAGACGCCATTTTGGAATATCGATTTTTATATTTAAAGTCAAACAATCGCAAATCTATCTGGGAGTATACAAATATTTGAAACCAACCAAAAGTTAGTAGGGGGGTAACTGACTTTTGGATCTTACTGTATATGTAACAATTTGACCATATCGATATATTGGAATATTCAACGTTAAGATGAACCAGCTCCTCTTTCTCTTCATCTTTAAGGAACCATTTTGTTGAACTTGAAACAGTATGAGATAAAAAATAAATTCGGAAATTTGGATTTTTTGAGGTTAGAATGTACTTTTAAAGTAACTATACCCCAACAGTTCGATAGTGTATTCATTTACGAGTGTTTTAGTTTTTTTCTTAATTTTTCTACGACCAATAGAGCCGGACATATTTAAGAAATAGTGACTTTTGGAGCTTATGCCTGTATATGTTTTTGAAATCTCTCAATTCTAATGTAATGGTAAATTGACGATTTTGACAGTTGACAGCTGCCAACCAACTGTCAGGTCAACATTGACAACTCCAAAAACTTGAAATAATCTATAGTAATTAATGATCTTGAAAAATGACGACTTTTTTGGTTGCTATATTTAAATCTGACGTCAGATTGATAATTTTAACAGTTGACAGCTGTCAAAACAGTGTCAAATTGCCATTACTTATTGAATACTTAAGTAATTTTATAACTTTATGGTTTTAACGTCGCTGAATTTAAATTTTTAGTAAGATTAACGATTTTGACAGGTGTCAACTGTAAAAATTTTTAATCTGACAGCAGATTTAAATACAGCAACCAAAATATAACATAATTGTTCAAGATCACTATTATAGATTATTTCAAATGTTTGAATTGTTAATGTTGACTTGACAGCTGGTTGGCAGCTGTCAACTGTCAAAATCGTGAATTTACTATTAGATTCAAGAACATATGTACGGACAAGTATTTAAAAAAAATTCTCTTCATCTTTAAGGAACTTGTTGAACGTGAAACAGTATGAGAAAAAAATAAATTCGGAAATTTGGATTTTTTGAGGTTAGAATGTACTTTTAATGTAACTGTACCCCAACAATTCGATAGTCCATTCATTTACGAGTGTTTTAGTTTTTTCTTAATTTTTCTACGACCAATAGTGACTTTTGGAGCTTATGACTGTATATGTTTTTGAAATCTCTCAATTATAATGTAATGGTAAATTGACGATTTTGACAGTTGACAGCTGCCAACCAACTGTCAAGTCAACATTAACAACTTCAAAAACTTGAAATAATCTATAGTAATTAATGATCTTGAAAAATTATGTTATATTTTTTTGGTTGCTATATTTAAATCTGACGTCAGATTAATAATTTTAACAGTTGACAGCTGTCAAAACAGTGTCAAATTGCCATTAATTATTGAATATACTTGAAGTAATTTTATAACTTTATGGTTTTGACGTCGCTGAATTTAGATTTTAAATAAGACGATTTTGACAGCTGTCAACTGTAAATTTTTTTAATCTGACAGCCGATTTAAATACAGCAACCAGAAAAATATAATGTAATTTTTCAAGATCAGTATTATAGATTATTTCAAATGTTTGAATTGTTAATGTTGACTTGACAGCTGGTTGGCAGCTGTCAACTGTCAAAATCGTCAATTTACTATTAGATTCAAGAACATATGTACGAACAAGTATTTAAAAATAAATTCTCTTCATCTCTAAGGAACCATTTTGTTGAACGTGAAACAGTATGAGAAAAAAAATAAAATGAGAAATTTGGATTTTTTGAGGTTAGAATGTACTTTTAATGTAACTATACCCCAACAGTTCGATATAGTCTATTCATTTACGAGTGTTTTAGTTTTTTTCTTAATTTCTCTACGACCAATAGAGCCGGATATATTTAAAAAATAGTGACTTTGGGAACTTATGACTGTATATGTTTTTAAAATCTCTCAAATCTAATGTAATGGTAAATTGACGATTTTGACAGTTGACAGCTGCCAACCAACTGCCAAGTCAACATTAACAACTTCAAAAACTTGAAATAATTATAGTACCTAATTAATGATCTTGAAAAATGTTGTTATATTTTTTTTGGTTGCTATATTTAAATCTGACGTCAGATTAATAATTTTAACAGTTGACAGCTGTCAAAACAGTGTCAAATTGCCATTAATTATTGAATATACTTGAAGTAATTTTATAACTTTATGGTTTTGACGTCGCTGAATTTAGATTTTAAATAAGACTAACGATTTTGACAGCTGTCAACTGTAAAATTTTTTAATCTGACAGCCGATTTAAATACAGCAACCAGAAAAATATAATATAATTTTTCAAGATCAGTATTATAGATTATTTCAAATGTTTGAATTGTTAATGTTGACTTGACAGCTGGTTGGCAGCTGTCAACTGTCAAAATCGTGAATTTACTATTAGATTCAAGAACATATGTACGGACAAGTATTTCAAAAAAGTATTTAAAAAAATGCTCTTCATCTTTAAGGAACTTGTTGAACGTGAAACAGTATGAGAAAAAAAATAAAATTAGAAATTTGGATTTTTTGAGGTTAGAATGTACTTTTATTGTAACTATACCCCAACAGTCTCTATATGCTTATCTTCTCTATTTTGTTAACACGCAATCTTTAAAGCGGTTTTATGGTTCACTCCACCTGAAGCTCCCCCTCTCTACGTCATAAATAACGTTTTCGAAGATGCATGAAATCGCGAAACAACAGAACAATAGCCAGTAAACTAAATTAAATACTTCAAAAGATATCAGATACCAAACTTCAGCTAAATTTGGCTTGATCCACTTGAGGTGAAGAGCCAGTGTCTTCGACTATGATCGATATATTGGAAATTCTAGCACTTTCAGTTGATGGATAGCTCCTCTTTTTTCCCTTTCTCGATCGAAAATAATAAGGTTGCCACTGTAGGTTCCATTTCCATCCGCGCCCGGTTTTAACATCTGCCTTTCATATCAAGTGCTTCAAAACCAGTTCAGACAAACGTGAACCAGTATGAGAGAAACACTAATATCTGAAGCTTTTGTCCATGATCGATACGTTGGAACATCCAACATTTAGGTAAATCCTGACTTCCACTAACCAACAAACCAGTCAAAAATTTTGCGGTCCTTGCCCTCGCTCGTACAGTTAATAAAAATATTTCAAGCACTTGCCTTTCGCGTTTTTTCCACGTTGAGAAACGAACCGAGCGGATTTATATAATAAGTACAATCCGAATTACGTTCTCCAAGTGATATGTTCCGCATGTAAATCAATTTAGGCGCTCGTACAATTGGGAATTGCTGCCGTGATATGAAACATCACAACGTATTAAACACCTCGTGTCAGTCTCGTTTCCACATCAGTTCCCGTGCGAAATTAATTATGACAACAATTATTTGTCATCGCCCACTGGTTCTGATTCAACTATAGGTACAAAAAAGTTGGCAGAAGTAACGTTCGAGTTAATAATGTAAACATTTAATTTCCAGCAATTAATTAGACGTTTTACGTGTTCAAACATCCTTTCTATTGCACCTTGCTAGTTTTGCAACAAACAATTTATGACATTTGCAGTTTTATGGTCAATCTTTTTCTACGCCGTTTACTTTCTAAGTGAAAGATATTTTGCAAGAGCAACAAAATTGTTACTTTCACGATAATGCCAAGAACCCGTGACGAAATGTTACTTCACATAAGGTGATTCTAGAAGGACGTTTGGAAATTTGCTTTTATTTTTAAACGTTGATGGACGTGCGTTAAGCGTGCGGAATTGAATTGTTTTGCGAAAATCGAGGTGCAGTGACTGTTGTTTAGATTTACAGCGTGACCACTGCAGGATTTTTATTAAACTTGAATCGAATTAATGGTGAATGATGTTTGGAAAAAATAGATTCGTTATCAGGGCCTAATGTGGATGACCTTCTTGGAAACGAAATTAACAAAATTGGGTATATTAAAGGATTTGGGTACTCTGAATTTAGTTTTGCTGCCTAAATTTTGTGTTTCAAAATGGCAGCTCCAAATTTTCGGCCAGAATGAGGAAAAATTAATAATTCATTTAAATCATTGTCTAAGTTAGGAATTCAGTAAAAATTATGTTCAGTTTGTTTTAAAATGTTCTGTTTAGATGTATACATTCATATATGAGTAATTTTAGTACAGACGTTTTCTAAATTTAAAATGACATATCCAATATGGCGCCCAATGTGGCCAAAGGATGAAAAATCACTCTGAGAACAATTTTTTGTGCTAATGTCTTAATTTTTTTTTAAATACTTGAAAAGAACCCGCATATCAGTTTTCGAAAACTCTTAATTATAATCAAATTGACGATTTTGACAGTTGACAGCTGCCAACCAGCTGTCAAGTCAACGTTAACAATTCAAACATTTGAATTAATCTATAATAGTGGTCTTGAAAAATTATATTATATTTTTCTGGTTGCTGTATTTAAATCTGCTGTCAGATTAAAAATTTTACAGTCGACAGCTGTCAAAAGCGTTAATCTTACTAAAAATTTAAATTCAACGACGGTAAAACCATAAAGTTATAAAATTACTTCAAGTATTCAATAACTAATGGCAATTTGACACTGTTTTGACAGCTGTCAACTGTTAAAATTATTAATCTGACGTCAGATTTAAATATAGCAAAAAAAATATAACATCATTTTTCAAGATCATTAATTACTATAGATTATTTCAAGTTTTTGAAGTTGTTAATGTTGACTTGACAGTTAGTTGGTAGCTGTCAACTGTCAAAATCGTCAATTTACCTTTACAGTAGAATTGAGAGATTTCAGAAACATATACAGTCATAAGCTCCAAAAGTCACAATTTTTTAAATATGTCCGGCTCTATTGGTCGTAAAAAAATTAAGAAAAAAACTAAAACACTCGTAAATGAATACACTATCGAACTGTCGGGGGTATAGTTACTTTAAAAGTACATTCTAACCTCAAAAAATCCAAATTTTCGAATTTATTTTTCTTCTCATACTGTTTCACGTTCAACAAAATGGTTCCTTAAAGATGAAGAGAAAGAGGAGCTGGTTCATCTTAACGTTGAATATTCCAATATATCGATTATGGTCAAATTGTTACATATACAGTAAGATCCAAAAGTCAGTTACCCCCCTACTAACTTTTGGTTGGTTTCAAATATTTGTATACTCCCAGATAGATTTGCGATTGTTTGACTCTAAATATAAAAATCGATATTCCAAAATGGCGTCTGGTGTGTGTTACCTTAAATTAAATGTATATTCGTCCATAGTAACTTCCCCAAATTTCGAGGCAATCCGATGACGTATAACAAAATGGCAGCATTAAAACAAATTCACACAGCGTGTTCATTTCTCTACCTGCTTTTTTGACTCAATGATGCTCGATTATTAATCCCAGTAAGCATTTGAATTGAACATAATGAAAGTTTGTCAATAAGACAAGTAAATCATGTTTCTAATAAATTTTTTTATTTAATTGGATTTTTAAAATTTAATTAATCTAGTAGTCAAACATTAATTTATGATCTATTGCTAAAGCTCATTTTGTACAAGGAAAGTAAAAATAATGTGCCTTGAAAATGTGGAAATAAATTTTACTGGTATTATTTACCCACTATTACATGCTTTCTCTACCTCCATAAAGTGTTTTGTAATAATCATGCCGCGAATTTTAAATGATAAAATTGAAGAAATGAAGAGAAATTACCATAGAGCTGTCTATTTAACACATCTAGAAGTGGCATAACGCTCAGAAGAGTTCACGAAAAATTTATAAAAATTGTTCACTGTTGTTGTGAACAAAATGGAAGTCACCTCGGGTATTTGTTAAAGTTAAAGCATCTTGTTTCCACCAGATCGAAATTAACACGGAAGACATTCAAAAGACCGCTTTTACTGTTGAAAACGGACATTATGAATTTGTACGCATGCCATTTCAAAAATGCTATTTATTATACCTAATTATTGAGATAATAACGTTCATTTAAAGTTAAAAATTGTTTACCCTAGTGTTGAAACATCATTTTGCATTATGTTCAATTCAAATGCTTACTGGGATTAATAATCGGGCAGCATTGAGTAAAAAAATCAGGTAAAGAAATGAGCACGCTGTGTGAACATCGAATTTGTTTTAATGCTGCCATTATACATCATCGGATTAGCTCGAAATTTGGGCAAGTTACTGTGTACTAATAGACCTTTAATTTAAGGCGTCACACACCTTGGTCCAACAATAGAGAAATATCCAATATGGCGACCAGACGCCATTTTGGCTTATTGATTGTATATTATTTAGTCCTGCAAATAAATCGAAAAAATTGGTAACACGAGATTTTTACAAAAAATACTTTGATGGTTCATTCCAAAGATATTGGCTACCAATCAATATTTGCAGGTGTAATCCAATGCAGGTCGGGGTCTTTGCCCGCTGAGTAGTTGTTTCCTGAAATCCTATTCAGTCAGATATTTTTTAGAGCAAAAATCGTTTTCAAAAGACGAGGGTTCATACGTAGCCTCCAAAGACACCTTTAAACGTTTGCTTGCACAATAAACGATAGCTATTCCAGTTATGTTAACTATTCGACTTATGAAATAAGCATGTTTAAATACCTTACGTTTATTACTTTTAAACAAAGTCGTAAATTAATTCGTTGAAAACTTAAAAGCATTTAAAGTCATTTAAGCCATTTAAAGTCAGGAAAAGGAGCTGATTTATTGTATGTGTTACTTAGGCGTCCTCTTAATTCGTATTTGACGAATACGAATTAGATAATTTGTTCCTTTTACATTTTTTTACATTCTATTTGTATCGATTAGGAGTTCGGTTATGTAAGGAAGGTTAAATGAATGTCAGTGGTGCGGCTGCAACTAACTGCATTTTGGTGCTGCTTAAGACGGTCCGCGTTGGGCAAGAAAGCGGGTCGATTGCCTTTACATAATTGAATCGACTGGAAAGCGAACGTCATTTAATTTAGAGAAGTGTATCGAAATCGTTAACATTTCAACAAAATAAATTATGTATATGTTTTTTCAGTGTCAATTAAAAATTATTTTTCAGCGACATTTCAAGGCACCGAACCCGGTACCTGCAGCGCGTAAACATCTGATATAATATTATTAAAGTAGCAATTAATAATAAATGGATGCAGTAGCATACTATGTTTATTTTCTAAGATTTATGTGAAATAATAATAATAGGGTGTGAGAGGGATGCTTTAGCCTGTTCGAAAGCAGCAGGTATTTTTCGCTCAACTAATAAAATTATTAATTTTGTTTTTAAAATTTTTGAGACCGCTGGGTATTATGTTTTCTCTTTCTGTCACAACTCAGCGGTTCCAAAACTGTTTATTATAATATTGATTTTCGTATATAGTATTTTATTTCAAATTTAATTCAAAGCTGATACGAGCATAAATTTTTTTTTTGTAAAGAGAATAATTTTCTTCTCTACAAAAACTTCCTGTTGCATATCTTTATGGTATTTTTCGCTCAACTAATAAAATTATTAATTTTGTTTTTAAAATTTTTGAGACCGCTGGGTATTATGTTTTCTCTTTCTGTCACAACTCAGCGGTTCCAAAACTGTTTATTATAATATTGATTTTCGTATATAGTATTTTATTTCAAATTTAATTCAAAGCTGATACGAGCATCAATTTTTTTTTTGTAAAGAGAATAATTTTCTTCTCTACAAAAACTTCCTGTTGCATATCTTTATGGTATTTTTCGCTCAACTAATAAAATTATTAATTTTGTTTTTAAAATTTTTGAGACCGCTGGGTATTATGTTTTCTCTTTCTGTCAAATCTCTGCGGTTCCAAAACTGTTTATTATAATATTGATTTTCGTATATAGTAGTTTATTTCAAATTTAATTCAAAGCTGATACGAGCATTCAAATTTTTTTTGTAAACAGAATAATTTTCTTCTCCACAAAAACTTCCTGTTGCATATCTTTATGGTAAAACTTATTGTATTTGTTACAAGATTTGAAGTAGAATCGTAATAGCATTTAAATTCTTATTTATACCCCGACATAAAAATTGCATTCCTCCACCAGCCGGGTCCTTGATTTCAATTATTCATGGCGCTCTTATAAAACCCTATTATTATTTATGGAACATGGATAAACTTTTTACATATTCCCCAAGTGAATTGTCATTATGTATTCGAAAATAATTTCTCCTGCTTAACATAACAGTCTAACTTTGTTTTTCTATTACCAACTTCGTGATGGACGTAATATTTCAAAAGCTGGCGAACCTCCGCTGAATAATAATACGCGCTGAAAAAGTTACGGCGCTCGACTTCGCGGGAGGGGGCATTTAATTACCGACGTCAACTTATCTGACATGTTCCTAAGACTCGCCGTTATGGGGAGATTGGTATTGAGAAGTGCAGTGAAAAAATCCGCTTTTAAACATGACATGGATAATATCCAATCTATATTCTTTCCGAGCCATACGTTCGAATATGAATAATTTGCCGTTTCTTTCCTTGTTTCAATCTAACTTGTCGGACGGGGGCAAGTAGGGCACCGACTCGATTGTGGGACATCAGGAAGTTCGAAATTGAAAGGATATTTAATTTGTGGTTTTCTATAGTTACAATTTTTTTAAATAGCTTTTAAATACATTTTTGTAACGTGCACCACATCGCAGGTACGTACATTATATAACAAAAGCGTTTAAATAATTAAATCATTCCTGCCACAATTCCATTCCCCGTGTTGCTCCTTTTTTCCGGCTTGTGAAATTTTAATTTGTCGATTTGAATCAGTTAGCCACCGTATAAAATCTTCAATTAAACCAGATTGGGAAATTGGTCAAGAAGTTTTGTAACGATTATATCAGGCCGATTGTGGTCAGATATGTGGGTAAAGCGATTATAAAACCTTTACGTAAACGTTAAAAAATATGGCAATTAATTTCCTTAAGGTCAATTTTGGTGTTTGTTTTTCAATTCGGTTAGGAATAAAAAACGCTGCAGGAAATATATAATCGCAATAGTGTAACAATGCGGTTCACGCAGCAAATTGCGTTTTCGCATATTTCATTCGGTACATTAAAGTAATCGATGACGTAATTTTGTTTCTGGATTTTCAACTTTGTTAACCAACTCTCAAGTCACCGGAGCAATCCTCCGAAATCTCGGGTGAGAGAAAAAAAGATGAGGGTTAAATTATATTACTATCCTGAGAAGTGCCCAACTAAGTAGGTAGTAAAAAAATTAGGGAATATGGATAGTGTCTTCTTATATTATTTCACCTTCAGCCACTAGGTGTGAATAATTGATAAAATACACTTCTCAACTCATTAAAACCTGGATATGTTCAATGTCCTATCTTGTAAACATCTGAAACTGCTTAGACTCAGTTTGTGCTAAGCAGAAAACTGGGGAGTATTTGGAAACAATTTTGCAAGTTATGTTCTTTGTTTTAGGCTAGAAAAATACTAGATAATTTATTGTTGAACATATATTTTTGTCTCCTGCATATATACAATAGGAACATGCCCTACTGGTTGTTTTAGTAATTGTTGTATCACATCTCCTAAAGCTCTGGCTATGATAAAGGATAATGAAATAATGACAGATATATTATAACATGGCCACCTGATCAAGAAAACTCGGACGAAGAGGATACTATTGACAAATAATTTACTAACATCATAAAACAAAATTGAGGAGAAACCATCATCTAAGAATAACTTAAATAGTTTTCCATTTCATCAATGTCACCTCCATTTCATTTCCTTTTTATTTCCATTTCAATCTCATTTTATTTCCATTCCGTTTTTCATTCAATTTTTTATGAAAGCGCCATTTTACAAGAGTGCTTCCATGACACACTGCTGGAAGAAACTGCTCTTTCCATTTAATATCGATTTCGTTTCCATTTCAATTACATTTCCAGTTAATTTCCGTTTCATTCCTTTCTCAATTCCATTTCCAATTCATTTCGAGTTATTATTAATTTTATTTCCATATTTCATAAAAACGAATAACTGAGGAAGATTATCAAAAATTAGAAGAATTTTCTATTTAAAGGACTTAACTTAGAAGCAAGTAACATGTAGTTTTGTATATGTCCTACATATAGGATAATAAGGATATGGAAACGAAATTTCATTTAATTTCCTTCTACTTTTCCTTTTCATCTTCCTTTTCCTCTTAATCTTCCTTTCCTATTCCTTTTCCTTTTCCTTTTCCTTTTCCTTTTCCTTTTCCTTTTCCTTTTCCTTTTCCTTTTCCTTTTCCTTTTCCTTTTCCTTTTCCTTTTCCTTTTCCTTTTCCTTTTCCTTTTCCTTTTCCTTTTGCTTTTGCTTTTCCTTTCTTTCTTTCTTTTCCTTTCCCTTTTTCTTCCTTCTTTCCTTTTTTTTTCCTCTTCCACTATCTCTTCCACTTCCTCTTCCTTTTCCATTCCCTGTCTCTTCCATTTCATTAAGAGGACTTAACGTGGAAAAACTGCTAAAGAAATTAACTGCATGCCATCGAGTATAACAGATAACTGAAAAAGATATTATCAAAAGAGAAGGAATTTCCAATCCGTCAAGGAACTTTGTAGCAAGTGATATGTATGTAATTATGAACTAATATTTCGTGTCTTTTATATCCATTTCGTTTTCATTTCTTTCCATTCCATTTTCATTACTTTCCATTTCGTTTTCGTTTCATTTCCATTTCCTTTCCGTGTGCTTTCCGATTGCTTTCCCTACTTTCCATTTCTTTTTCTTCTCTTTTCCATTTCATCAAAGAGAACTTATTGGATGATGTCTTTAAAAGTGATAGCTTAGAAGAATCTTTCTTAAATAACTGGTTTCGTTTATTTCCCTTTGCTTTTCTTTCGCTTTCTTCCCTTAACTTTTCCTTCCCCTTACCTTTTTCTTTTCCTTTTCTTATCCTTTTCGTTTTCTTTTCCTTTTTTCCTTTTCTTTTCCTCTTCTTTCCATTTTATTTTTTATGAATTCTGAGAGCGCCCTTTTACAAGAGTGGTTTCATGACGCACTGCTGAAGAAATTAACTGTGCTTTCCAAAAAAAACAAATTTTTCCATGGCAACGTTGATGAAAGAAAAAGGAAATGGGTACTGGGAGCTTTTTCAAGATCGCTAATCTGGCAAGAAATTTTCTAAATATAACTTTAATAATGATACTTTTCGAATGATGAAGTCTCTCCTGCGTAAATATCTTCAGTTGTCAGGAAGGTGAAGAAAGCGAAGAAGAAGAAGAGTTTCCATAATATCGATTTCGTTTCCATTTCCAGGTAATTTCCATTTCATTCCTTTCTCAATTCCATTTCCAATTTATTTTGAGTTAATTTTTATTTAATTTCCGTATTTCATGAATGAGAACGAAAAACTGAGGAAGATTGTCAAAAATAAGAAGAATTTTCTATTTAAAGGACTTAACTTAGAAGCAAGTATATATGTAGTTGTATATGTCCTACATATAGAATTCAATTCCATAAAACGAAATTTCATTTAATTTCCATTCTATTTACTTCCCTTTTCCTTTTTATCTTCCTTTTCCTCTTCCTTTTCCTCATCCTTTTCCTCTGCTTTTTTCGTTTTATTTTCCTTTTCATTTCCCGTTTTCTTCCTCCTTTTTCTTTTCTCCTTTTCCTTTTCCCTTTTTCTTTTCCTTTTCTCTTTTTCTTTTTCCTCTTTCTTTCTCTGTTCCCCTCTTCCTCTTCCACTTCCTCTTCTCCACTTCCACTTCCTCTTCCACTTCCTCTTCCACTTCCTCTTCCACTTCCTTTTCCTTTTCCATTTTATTAAAAGAACTTAGTGGATGTACTTATGAACTTTGAAAGTGACAGCTTACAAAAATATTCTCCAAGTAACTGGTTTAGTTCACACGTGGAAAAACTGCTAAAGAAACTAACTGCATGCCATCGAGTAGAACAGATAACTGAGAAAAATATTATCAAAAGAGAAGGAATTTTCAATTCGTCAAGGAACTTTGTAGCAAGTGATATGTAGGTATGTAATTATGAACTAATATTTCGTGTCGCTCATATCCATTTCGTTTTTATTTCTTTTCATTTCATTTTCGTTTCATTTCCATTTCCTTTCCGTGTCCTTTCCATTTCCGTTCCGTGTTCTTTCCGATTGCTTTCCGTCTACTTTTCATTTCCATTTCGTATCCTTTCCATTTGCGTTCCGTCTACTTTCCATTTCCTTTTCGTTTCTTTTTCATTTCATATAAGAGAATTAATGGATGATGTAATTATCAACTCTAAAAGTGATGGCTTAGATGAATCTTTCTTAAATAACTGGTCTCATTTATTTCCCTTCCCTTTTCTTTTCTATTTCTTTCCTTAACTTTTCCTTCCCCTTATCTTTTTCTTTTCCTTTTATTTTCCTTTTCTTTTTCTTTCTTTTTTCCATTTCCTTTTTGTTATTCTACCATTTTATCAGTAAGAAGTTAGATGTATGTATTTTTCCTTTTCTTCTTCTTTTCTTTTCGTTTTCTTTTCCTTCTATTCCTTTTTTCATATTTCATTTTCGTTTTCTTTTTCTTCCCCATTTCATTTTCTTTTTCTTCCCCATTTCATTTTCTTTTCCTTTCCCTTTGTCATTTCTTTTCCATTTCCTTTCTGTTGTTCTACCATTTCATTTCCTTTCCATTTCGTTTTTATTTATTTGATTTTTTATTTTTTCCATTTCATTTCCTTTCCATTTACATTTCTCTTCAATTTCATATCCATTTCATTTCCACTTCGTTTTCATTTGTTATTTAATTTCTGTATCGTTTCTAATTTTCCCATTTTTTTTCCCCATTTCATTTTGCTTCCATTTCATCAAATTATGTTCTCAGTTTAAGCTACACTTTTACAAGAAGATGAAGAGTGATCTTAATTCTTTTAATAGATCATGCATGTTTTAAAGAGTTTGGAAGTACAATTCCTTTAAACGTTTGTTTTAATTTCATTTATTTCATATTTATTTTCTATTCTAAAATATGTAACTTAATCGGTTTCTTAATTCGGCAATCTGAAACTAATTAAGTACATGTTTGTGTAAACCAGTCCACTTTCCTTTAGAGAATGTCTCACATACCTGACCATTACATTCTCGTGTCTTGTTAAATATTTATTTATTTAAAGCTAACTGTTATAATTAAAGTAATATTAACAATTTAATGGGTCGTGTTCGAAGTTATTATATATTTGCGTTATAGTTTATTTACAAATATCATTTGCAATAATATTCGAGCCTGTTTGCACAATTCATTCGCGTTTATTGTTAAATATTTACCTTTAGCGACGTTAAACAGGTTCGAGTTGGATGTTTTGGTAATTCCATTGTCAGCGCATGACACTGGCGAAAATATTTTAATTTTGTTGTACTTGAAGGCTTTACGGACGTAAACAATGAGCAAGGGGACGCGTTTCTGTTTCGTTTAATGAAAACCAAACTTTGCCAAATATATTCAGGATGGAAAAGGAAAATTGCAAATTAGAAATACTTATTTTATGTGCGTATGGCATAAGCATTAAGAAGATGGTATGTAGGGCACGAGATGAAAAGCAGCAGGAACTGGAGGCGTCAAGCAATTTATAAAAAACTAATAGAAAGCTCATTGAAGCTGGCAAAATGAAAAGATTCGACGCCTTTTACCGAAACCCAACAAGAACGTAAGATAATTTTTAAATGTACACCGTGCATCATTAAAGTTAAAGGCGCCCATATTTTTTTTACTCCGCCTACGCTTCCCAGTAAAATTAACAGAGAGGATACAAGGGCATATGGTGGCTTCGTTGCAATACATTTTTTGCTTCCTACTTACTCGACTCTGCATGCGGCTCTCTTCGGCCAGTAAGTTCACCAGAGCTTTGCCCACTTGAGCAAGGATACATAAGTATCATTTCTATTCGTATCTACATAGAGAATGACACTTTGTTAATCAATAAGGCATGATAAAGGTTAGCAAGCAGTGATCGTTAATATGCTAATGTTACAAGAATTAATTGTGCTGGCTGTCTACTAGATTTATGACGCGTGTGATTTATTAAAAACCAACGAATTATGTGGTACACGCTAAGTGGGCTGTGCTAATCCTCTTGGGAAAGGCGAATTGGAAAGGTCATTGTCATATAATCTTTGGAAAAAAACGAGCATTATAAAATCGATTTATCTCAATCTATTTTAACTTTCTCCAGTCGTCCTTAATGATGTCCAAATTTTAGTCTGGTTACGTTAGTAATTTTAGTTTAGACGCAGGCCTGGCCACAAGGCAGAAAATGTAGTGATTTTTTTCTAAAAGAAGGACTGTGTTCCCGTTTTTTCTAAGTTCATTTTAACCGACTGGGGACAGTTGTTGAGGTCTCAAAAAATTTTGGTATTATGCATGTTTCTTGTCAGACACAGGGGACGAGATATAATTTTGAAAAAAATGGACAAAATGTAAACAATTTAATTTTTTGGTCTTGTGGGTCCAAAGCTAATCATGTGTATCTCTGAAACTATTTATCCTACGATGTACGAATCCAAGCTCCGTTTTCTCAATATAAAGTCTACATTCATTTTTCCTATATTCATTATCGTCGTCCAACGCGTAAAAGTGAAGTTATCGACAGGCACGTAAAAGGAAGACTTTGTTCCTATTTATTTTATTGGAGTCAATTTTAACATTTTTTTACCGATTGTATTTGACTTCTATTTGTCGTAACCAAGGTAGCCATTTTCATGTTAAAACCTTGCCAAATATAGTCTACATTAATTCATCTTGTATTCATTATTGTCGTCCAACGCGTAAAATTGGAGTTAGTGACAGAAACGTAGAAGAAGGACTTTGTTCCTATTTTCTGTTAGGGCAAATTTAACCAACTATATATAATATCTATTTGTCGTACTCGCTTTCATCGTTAGTCTTGCTGAATTTTGGTTATTCGCACGTTTCTTATCTACAAGAAATCGGGTTATAAAAAAAATTAACGTAAAGAAAAAACTTTGCATTTTAAGCCCTTGTGAGTCCAATTTTAACACTCCAAGCAGTATCTACGTTGGATCTAAGCTCTCTTTTGTCATTATGTATTCTACATTCATTCATCTTATGTTCAATATCGTCGCCTAACTCATAAAAATGAGGTTATCAAAAGAAACGTAAAAGGAGGACTTTGTTCCTTTTTTATTATTGGAGTTAATTTTAACATTTTTTTACCGATTCTATTTGACTTCTATTTGTCGTAACCAAGGTAGCCATTTTCATTGTTAAAACCTTGCCGAATTTTGGTTATTTACACGTTTTTTGGCCGACAAAACATAGAGTTACAAGAAAATGAACAAAATTGCATGTTAATCCCACTTCAGCACTCCAAACAGAATCTATCGTAGGATGTTGGAGCAAACCTCATTTGTATCATTAATATAGTCTACATTAATACATCTTGTATTCATTGTTGTCGCTCAATGCGTAAAATTGGAGTTATCAGCAGAAACGTAAAAGAAGGACTTTGTTCCTATTTTCTGTTAGCGCAAATTTAACCGACTATATTTAATATCTATTTGTCGTACTCGCTTTCATCGTTAGTCTTGCAGAATTTTGGTTATTGGCACGTTTCTTGTCCTACAAGAAATCGAGTTATAAAAAAAATTAACATAAAGAAAAAACTTTGCATTTTAAGCACTTGTGAGTCCAATTTTAACACTCCAAGCAGTATCTATGTTGGATCTAAGCTCTCTTTTGTCATTATATATTCTACATTCATTCATCTTATGTTCAATATCGTCGTCCAACTCATAAAAATGAAGTTATCAAAAGAAACGTAAAAGGAGGACTTTGTTCCTATTTTTTTATTGGAGTTAATTTTAACATTTTTTTACCGACTGTATTTGACTTCTATTTGTCGTAACCAAGGTAGCCATTTTCATTGTTAAAACCTTGCAAAATTTTGGTTATTTGCACGTTTTTTGGCCGACAAAACATAGAGTTATAAGAAAATGAACAAAATTGCATTTTAATCCAACTTCAGCACTCCAAACAGAATCTATCGTAGGATATTGGAGCGAACCTCATTTGTGTCATTATATAGTCTACATTAATTCATCTTGTATTCATTATTGTCGCCCAACGCGTAAAATTGGAGTTAGTGACAGAAACGTAAAAGAAGGACTTTGTTCCTATTTTCTGTTAGGGAAATTTAAATATAGTCGATATTTAACATCTATTTGTCGTAGTCGCTTTCATCGTTAGTCTTGCAGAATTTCTTGTTTCTTGTCCGACAAGAAATCGAGTTAGAAAAAATTTTGCATTTAAGCCCTTGTGAGTCCAATTTTAACACTCCAAGCAGTATCTATGTTGGATCTAAGCTCTCTTTTATCATTATATATTCTACATTCATTCATCTTATGTTCAATATCGTTGTCCAACTCATAAAAATGAAGTTATCAGAAGAAACGTAAAAGAAGGACGTTGTTCCTATTTTTTTGGAATTGATTTTAGCCGACTATATTTTAATTTTAAATGGTATATATAGGGTACTTACTTTATATATGTCGAATAATTTTAACTTTAAGTTCGATAAAGGGGTCAAGTTTTAATTTGAAAGGTGAACCTAAGGAAATAAATGCATTCTAATGCCTAACTCTCCGAAACTATCTATTCTAGATCATTTTTCTCATTATATTGTCCTCATCCTATGTTCAATATCGTCGTCCAACACGCAAAAATTAAATTATCAGCGGAAACGTAAAAGAAGGACTGTGTTCCCAGTTTTTATTGGAGTTAATTTTAATATTTTTAACCGACTGTATTTGGCTTCTATTGGTCGTAGCCAAGGTAGTCGTTTTCGTTGTTCAAACCATTTTGGTTATTTGCACGTTTTTTGGACCGACAAGAAATCGAATTTAATTTAAAGCAACGGAAACAAAGGAAAAAGTTGCATTCCAGGGCTTTGCAGACCTAATTTTGACGATGTGTTTCTCCGAGACTAGCTATTGTAGGATGTTTGGTGAAACCTCAATTTTATCGTTATGTCTACGTTCATTCATCTTGTATTAATTACTGTCATCCGATGCGTAAAATTGGAGTTATCAGCAGAAACGTAAAAGGAGGACTTTGTTCCTGTTTTTTATTGGAGTTAATTTTATCATTATGTATTCTTCACTCATTCATCCTATATTTAATATCGTTGACTAACTGGCAAATATAAAGTTATCAGCAGAAACGTAAAACAAGGACTTTGTTCCTATTTTTTTTGGAATTGATTGTAAGCGACCGTATTTTAATTTTATATGTTGTATACAGGGTACTCATTTTATACGTTGAATAATTTTAACTACAAGTATATGATTGACAAAGAAATCGAGTTTTAATTTAAGGAAATGGACACAAAGGAAAAATGTTCCATTCCAGGGATTTGCAGACCTAACTTTGACAATGTATATCTCCGAAACTAGCTATCGTAGGAGGTTGGGGCGGACCTCGTTTTTCTCATTATATAGCCTACTCATTCATCCTATATTCTATATCGTCGTCCAACACGTAAAAATGAAATTATGAGCAATCACGTAAAAGAAGGACTTTGTTCCTATTTTTCTCGAATTGCTTTAACCCACTGTATGTTAATTTTATATATTATATACAGGGTGCTTGTTTTATTAGTTGACTAATTGTAACTATATTCTACAAAGAACACAAGTTTTAATAAAAAAGTAGGCCTAGGGAAACAAATATTTATTAACTTATATGAAGAATTGCGCCTTTTAAGATATTTTCTTGTTTGTTTAGATCAACTTCAAGAAGCTATTTCTATTTATTTTGGAAGATTATGGCTCATTTCACGCATAATTTAATATAATACATATTATATTCTTATAAACGGTACATTGTAGAGCCCGATATATCAACAGGTCGCTGTTGATCCCACCCTTTAGAACCATAATAGGTGAGTAAATTTTACCGCATTTTTTATCTTCTTTATACAGTACTCACTACTGCTAATTGCAGCTTACGCGAGAGAACTAACCGAGATATACACGAAGATGGGAACAGTACGTTGTTGAGCCCTCCTTAAAATTTGAGTACGGTGTCCTAAGACCATATTTAACCAAATGGTGATGGTATACACCTCGATATATTGTTGAGCCCGAACTCGGGCTCAACAGTGTAATTTTGGGCTTCACAATGACCGTTTATATATTGATCGGGCTCAACAATGTCTGTATATAACTCTGTATAAGTACTTTTAACGTTAACCTAGGCAGTTTACCACTTAATGCAAAAACTTCATATTGAATTCTGTTGTTAAACGTTCGGGGGCTTATTATTAATTAAATTAGTGGAATAGAATGGAAACAAATCATCAAAATGAACGATTTCCAACGTCTCACTCTTTTCCATTTATATCAGAATTACGTCCTTGATATTGTGGATTGACCAATATTTATTTCGTGCACTTGAAATTCGAGGATCAGATGAACAAAAGAGATTATTGTGAGATCTGATTATTCTGAATTAATTACATTTTCCTAAAACATCTTTAAAACGTCTTACGTACAGAATATAGCTTTATTACTCGACATTGTCCTGGTATTTTTTTTGTCTTAAAATTTGTTAAACATAAACTCTCGTTCTTATTCCCTTGGTAGGGCGTAGCTCAGTTAGGAAGAATTTTTGGCCTTATTTATTCAAGTCAAGTATTCAAGTTCATAAATTAATAAAATAATTATAAAGTAGTTGTCGATTTATTAGAATTTCGTTTGCGATATTAAAATTTTCTTACCAGCGAAATCCTGCATTCGTATACAAACAAAACAATTAAACTCCACACTGCCAACACTTGCTATTTACCCTAGCTGTTTAAGTAAGTAGATGTTTTACGATACTGAATTGTTTTATCAGCAGTAATCTTTTTAATAATATAATTTTTACAATTATTAAATTGTAAAAATATCCTTATCAAAGTTTTTATAAATTTAAGATGATTTTATCGAAATTCGTTCCTCGGTGATAATGGCTTTATCAGGCTCTAACAAATCCCTACGGAACGCGAGAAACATTGTAGTTTTGCTTGATTTTAAATGCAAAGTTATTTCACGCAGGGGATTGCTTCTGGAGGTGCCACCTTCAAGGAGGATTTTCTTATTCATAATAATTGGAATGGACAATAAAAAAATCATTGTATATTTTTCAACACGCTTCTATGCCCGAGTATTTGTGTGACCCTGTACTTTGTTAAATAAAAGCGCTTTAATACCTCTCCTATTACTAATATGATTAATTAGCGCACTTAGCAAACCATTAAGCTGTAGCAAATTGTGCGCGTTTAAACAGGAACTACAGAAAATCAGAAGTTTAATTTATTTTGCGAGTCAATATCCTAAAAACATTTTCTAAGAAAACACCAGTCGAATAATGTAGGTACTCGCTAATAATTTTTATATTTGGCCAAGTCTAAGTCGGCAATTAAATATTGCACTCTGCCCGAATCCACGTCGGACTACTCTGCTTAATTTAGATATAAATTTCACGGTGATTGCGCCTTTAATTACAATATTGTATCTTAATTTTAATTTTGTCCTTGGAATGATGCGGGATTATCTAGGTTCATATGTTGATTTTGGTTCTCAAAGTGAGACGAACTGCATATTTTACGCTGTAAATAGCAGATAGGGGTAAAAATTAGGATTCAAATGTTGGACAAACCAGAGATTCAGCTGTAACTAAATTTAAGAAGCATATGTAAAAATCTGCCATCGGTGCCATCAAATATTGCGTAGAATGGAATTCTGTAGATAATCTACAAGATTGGTATAAAAAAACTGGAATAAATCAATGAAATTATATGAACTGAAGTTGTCAGCAGAAATACAAAAGGAGGACTTTGTTCCTACTTTTTTTTATTTTAACCGATTGTATACTGGCTTTTATTTGTCATATATGTCAGTCATTTTATTTACTAAAGTCTAGAACAATTCTGGTTATATGCATGTTTCCGCAGTCAGACACATAAATCGAGTTATAATTTTAAAAAAATGTACATAAATAATCCAACTCTTTGGCATTTTCGGTCCAACTTTAATGCTGTGTGCCTCCGAAGCTATTTATCTTGGGCTATTGCGTCTAAGCTAATTTTTTTCATTATATAGATTATTTTCGCCGTCCAAAGCGCAGGAACGCAAAAGAAGGACTTTGTTCCCATTTTTTGTGTTTTAGTTGTAACGTGGTTTTTGTTTGTCGAATACAAGTCACCCATTTTCTTTAAAGTCTAGAATAATTCTGGTTACGTGCATGTTTGCAGTCATACACAGAAATCAAGTTACAATAAAAAAAAATGGATATGACCTTGTGAGCCAAATTTTACGCGGTGTATCTTTGAAATTATCTATAGTAAGGTGTTGGATTTATGTATTTTTCTCGCTATATGGTCTATATTTATTTATACTGTATTCATTATTGTCGTCCAAAGCGCAATAATTAATTTGTCAACAAAAACTAAAAAGAAGGACTTTGTTCCTATTTTTCTATAAAATTGATATCTGTCTTAAAATTTTGAGTCTAAGTTCATTTTTCTTATTATATAGTCTTCATTCGTTCACTTTATATTAATTTTTACCGCCCAAAGCGTGAAAATGAAGTAGAAACGTAAAAGAAGGACTTTGTTCCTCTTTTTTGAAATTAATATTAAGCGACAGTATATTGAAATTTATTTGTCACAGACAGGACAGTATTTTTCTTTTTGTTAAACTCTTGAATCATTTTAGTTATATACATATTTGCAGTCAGACACATAAATCGAGTTATAATTTAAAAAAATGGGAACAAATCAATTCAATGGCCTTTTAGATTCAACTTTAATGTTATTTAAGTTAATTTTTCTCACTCTATAGTCTATATTCATTCATCAGTGTGTGTGTGTTTTCGTATTTGTTTGGAACAAATTCGTAATAATTAAATTGTCAACAGAAACTAAAAAGAAGGACTTTGTTCCTCTTTTTTGGAATTGATTTTAAGCGACTGTGTATTGACTTTTATTTGTTATATACCAAAAATGTTACATTTTAGGACTATGCAGACCTAACTTTGAAGCGCTGTAATAACTTCAAAACTAGTTATCTTCGGATAAGTCAAAACTCATTTTTCTCAGCATACAACTTTTTACTATTTTTATTTTTACCACCAAGCACTTAAAAATGAAGTTACTAACAGCAATACAAAAGGAGGACTTTGTTCCAGTTTTTTTAAGTTGATTTTAACCGATTGTATCGTGGCTTTTGTTTGTCGTAGACATGTCAGTCATTTTGTTGGTTAAAGTTTTAAATAATTCTGGTTATATGCATGTTTGTACTCAAACACAGAAATCGAAAAAAAAAAAATTAAATGACCTTGTGAGCTGTGTATCTCTAAAATTATCTATCTTAGAGTTTTGAATCTAAGCTTATATAGTCCATAAATTATTTATACTGTATCCATTATTATCGTCCAACAAGTAATAATTAAGAAACTGAAAAGAAGGACTTTGTTCCTCTCTCTGCAAAATTGATTTCAGTCAACTGTATATTAATTTCTATTTGTCGTAGATAGGGTAGTTATTTTCTTAGTTAAGTTTTAAATAATTCTAGTTATATGGATGTTTGCAGTCGTACACAGAAATTGAGTTGTAAGTTTAAAGAAGTGGACAAGAAAAATTCGATTTAGTACCCAACTTTGCTGTGTATTTCCGAACCTATCTTAGGGTGGTGGGTTTAAGCTCATTTTTGTCATTATATAATCTAAATTCGTTAATCTAATATTTATTTTCGCCGTCCAAAGCGTGAAAATGAAGTTATCGGCAGAAACGTAAAAGGAGGACTTTGTTCCTCTTTTTTGAAATTGACTTTAAGCGACTGTGTATTGACTTTTATTTGTTATATATCAAAAATGTTACATTTTAGGACTGTGCAGACCTAACTTTTTAGCTCTATAATAACTTCAAAACTAATTATCTTAGGATAAGTCTAAGCTTATTTTTCTCGGCTTACAACTCTTTATTATTTCATAATATTTTCATTTTTACTGTCCTACACTTAAAAATGAAGTTATTAACAGAAATACGAAAGGAGGACTTTGTTCCTCTTTTTTGAAATGGACTTTAAGCGACTGTGTATTGACTTTTATTTGTTATATATCAAAAATGTTACATTTTAGGACTGTGCAGACCTAACTTTTTAGCTCTATAATAACTTCAAAACTAATTATCTTAGGATAAGTCTAAGCTTATTTTTTTCGGCTTACAACTCTTTATTATTTCATAATATTTTCATTTTTACTGTCCTACACTTAAAAATAAAGTTATTAACAGAAATACGAAAGGAGGACTTTGTTCCTCTTTTTTGAAATTGACTTTAAGCGACTGTGTATTGACTTTTATTTGTTATATTTCAAAAATGTTACATTTTAGGACTGTGCAGACCTAACTTTTTAGCTCTATAATAACTTCAAAACTAATTATCTTAGGATAAGTCTAAGCTTATTTTTCTCGGCTTACAACTCTTTATTATTTCATAATATTTTCATTTTTACTGTCCTACACTTAAAAATGAAGTTATTAACAGAAATACGAAAGGAGGACTTTGTTCCTCTTTTTTGAAATTGACTTTAAGCGACTGTGTATTGACTTTTATTTGTTATATTTCAAAAATGTTACATTTTAGGACTGTGCAGACCTAACTTTTTAGCTCTATAATAACTTCAAAACTAATTATCTTAGGATAAGTCTAAGCTTATTTTTCTCGGCATACAACTCTTTATTATTTCATAATATTTTCATTTTTACTGTCCTACACTTAAAAATGAAGTTATTAACAGGAATACGAAAGGAGGACTTTGTTCCTATTTTTTTAAAAAGTTGATATTAACCGACTGTATTGTGGCTTTTGTTTGTCGTAGACAAGTCAGTCATTTTGTTTGTTAAAGTCTTGAATAATTCTGGTTATACGCATGTTTGCAGTCATACATAGAAATCGAAAAAAAAAAAATTAAATAACCTTGTGAGCTGTGTATCTCTAAAATTATCTGTCTTAGGGTGTTGGATCTAAGATTATTTTTTCGCTATATAGTCTATAAATTATTTATACTGTATTTATTATTGTCGTCCAACACGTAATAATTAAGAAACTAAAAAGAAGGACTTTGTTCCTCTCTCTATAAAATTTATTTTAATCAACTGTGTATTAATTTTTTTTGTCACAGATAGGGCAGTTTTTTACTTAAGTCTTAAATTATTTTAGTTGTATGTATATTTGCGGTCATACACAGAAATCGAGTTGTGAGTTTAAAAAAATGGACAAGAAATATTCACTTCTATGGTTTTTTGGACCCAACTTTAATGCTTCGTGTTTCCTAATCAGTCTATCTTAGAATGGTGGATTTAAACTCACTTGTCTCATTATACATTCCTTCAACTTATATTCATTTCGCCGTCGAAAGCGCGAGAATGGCAGCAGAAACGTAAAAGAAGGACTTTGTTCCTATTTTTTGGAATTGATTTTAAGCGACTGTAATTCATCATTATCGTCCAACACGTAAAAAATAAATTATCAGCAGAAACGTAAAAGAAGGACGTAATTCCTATTTTTTTTTTTTTTTTTTAGTTGTTTTTAATTGCATATTGACTTCTGTTTGTCATCCCCTTTATCAATTCCTCATTATATAGCCTACATTCATCCTAAGAAATGCGTTAAGTGTTTTCGTATTTGTTAGGAAGAAATTGGTAAAAATTGAGTTGTCAACAGAAACTAAGAAGAAGGACTTTGTTCCTCTTTTTTCCCTTTATGGAAACACCATTCTATTATATTCATTTTTCGAATTTTATTATCAACCCAAAGAAACTGCCAGGACGAACAATTACATTAAGGACTCGGGTCGGCGAAGGCGATTTAATTTTAAATCATGATTAGCTACGAAAAAAAATGTTTTATTTATCTAACACACCATCCGCCAGGTGCTTGACCCAACTTACAGTAAGCTAAGCTTATATTAGTAACTGTAACATGTACAAATGAAAATATATCAAAAACTGCCGTACGAATTACTTTATAGAACATTTCACTTAACGCGTATAGAGATTAAAAGAAGAAACTATTAATTAGACTTTTGCATGGTACGGTTAAAGACCCCAAAAAAAATGGCCAAAAATTTTTTCCCCCGATTTTACTCCGAATCACGTAATTCATCCGGCATGCCAGCCCCACGGGGGCTGGTAGCTTTATTTCATTAAAATGTTTCAATTTTAAAGGGGAAACTAAATTTTCTTTCTCTCTCTACCCCGAAACTTGTTAGATCCGTTTTATTGTTATATTTAATTATAGCCCCGAAGGGGCTGTTTTAAACCTATTAGAAAATATACAGCCCCGCAGGGGCTGCTTAATTTTTTTTATTTTAAAGAAGAAACCCATTTTTTTTTTGTTGGTTAACATCCAACAATCATCAGAGTTCGCACCAAGCAACGCTCCAAAATTGAACAAAATCGCACCAATCGTGAAAATCATGCGCTCGCAATAATCGCAACTTTAAAATCACTATGTACTTGCAATCGCAATAAAACTCGACGTAACGCCGCGACAAACGTCCACTTAGCAAATTACAACGCCGTAAACGCAAGAATAAAACGAAAATTTAATACAAACCAACCTACCAACTCGAATATATCCATATAACAAGGCGTCCTTTCGAACACAGAAATACACCCACAAACCACAATAAGCACAAAATACAAATACTGGTCGACTCGCAACAGTTAATTAAACAAATCATGCACCTCGAGTGTCGTGCGGTGTTTTAGCCACGAGATTGCCAGTGAAACTGAATTATAATGCTTGGAAAGAATTCAAAGCTTTCCCGTTAGCCCGGTGAATGGCAATGTAAAAATCTAGGTCGTCTTGTTTCAGTTTGGCAGCGAGAACGGTGTGCCCCGTGGTCACCCCCTCGGCCCCTCCCCAGCGATCGCCCGCCGATCAGGATTGTTACGTCCAATCGAATTTTTATAAGCAGGTTCATTGCCGGGCCGGCTATTGAGAAATGGAGAAATGTCATTGGGAGGGCCTTTATTTCTATTAGGTAATTTTCTCTACGAGCCGCATAATTGATACCACAGACAACTCTGATATTGGAAATACCAATCCGACAAGGAAATAGCCTATCGAATAGAACGAATCTTTAAGTGGTTAGCTGTTTTGTTCGCTATTGTTGATAATTGATACGAATTAAGCAGTTCGCTCTTTATTATGCAAACAGTGACTACAGGCAGCGTTTTTGTGGTATCGATCACTATACAGGGGCCTCCAAACAAAGAATAATACGAACAAAAGTTAACACCCTTTGGTCGTGGTGAAAGAAGTTGCAGACACTCTGGTTAAAGGTTATACTCTTAAACCTGCTGGTGGTGCCTCTTGTCGTGAGCAACCCACCAATATATAACTTTAAAACAGGATAAGTTGTTACAAAAGTCGTTATTATTGATAAGACGCAGCGCAGGCCATGAGACGGGCCCCTGGGGAACACCAGAGTTGGTAGGGAGGTGCATTTTTCGTCGGGCCTTGAACAAACGATTTTAGGGTGAAAGCAAAAAGAAAATCAGTCATCCATTAAAGAGAGGACAGCAAGCCCTAAATGTTTAAACAGAGCTCCAAGATTCGTTTTACCTGAAAGCCACGAGCTCATCCGACTTGTACACGGTGAACGTATTATATTTCCGCGAAACAAAGCTAACTTTAACAATTAATTCAATTTCTTGTTTAATTAATCTACGGCTCTGCGGTGTAATTTAATAAAATTATATTTATTAGAGGGTTTATTAAATTTATGTTCACTTTAATGAATCCCGATGACGTAGGCGGGAATTTATTTCGGTAAATATCAGACTTATTATGTCGGCATATAATGTACACCCATGATGTTAATTTGGGGAAGGGGACGGTATCGGATTAGAGTAGAAGCTTATTTCTTTTGCTGGTGGAAATAAATCAGAATTGTATTAAATTAAGGCCCGGAATATAGAGCTTTTCTCCATAAATTTTTACAGGTACAGGTTTTCTAAAAATCTGTATGTAAACGTAAATGTACAGGCCTATAGAAAAGCTGTACCTATAAACACTTAGCTTTTCTATCTGTCTGGCATGTTTACAGATAAGACGCATTTAAACATACGCAAAAGTTGCGCCTGTAGACGTACAGTTTTTCTACAGATCTGTATTTCTACAAATACAGTTCTTCTATATTTTCGGTATTTAAATAAGAGGCGCGTAACTAACAGACTTGGAGAAAAGCTACACTAGTAAATGTACAACTTTCCTACAGATTTAAGATTTTTTACGTACAACTTTCCTTCTGTATTTATACAGATACCTACAGCTTTCTTATAAATCTGTACGTTTATAGATAAAACGTGCGTAAACATACAGACCTGTATAAAAGCTACACTTCTAAACGTAGAACTTTCCTATAGATTTAAGATTTTATAGGTAAAACTTTTATACAGGTGTGCAGGTTGGTATTATTACAGATACATCTCTAAAACTCTGTATGTAAACGTAAATGTACAGGCCTATAGAAAGCTGTACCTATAAACACGTAGCTTTTCTATCTGTCTGGCAAGTTTACAGATAAGACGCATGTAAAGGTACCCAAAAGTTGCGCCTGTAGGCGTACAGCTTTTCTACAGATTAGTATTTCTACAAGTACAGTTCTATATTTTCTGTATTTAAATAAGAGGCGCTTAAACATACAGACTTGGAGAGAAGTTGCACTTGTAAAAGTAAAACTTTTCTACAGCTTTACGATATTGTAGGTACAACTTTCCTACAGGTCTGTATTTATACAGATACAGCTTTCATATAAATCTGTACTTTTATAAATAAGACGTGCGTAAACATATAGACCTGTAGGAAGAATGCACTCGTAAAAGTACAGCTTTCATAGAGGTAGACTTTTATAGGTACAGTTTTTATACAGGTGTGTATTATTACAGGCACATCACTTCTGTAGATCTGCACTTTTACAGATAAGATTCTTGCAAACGTTCACGCTTGCAGAAAAGCTATACCTCTAAATATACAGATGTCCTACCAATCGACACTTCAATATAAGACGCGCTTAAAAGTTGTACCTGTAAACGTTTCTACACATCTGTATATAAATGAGAAACGTGTAAACATACAGATCTATATAAAATCTGTACTAGTAAACGTACAGCTTGTCTACAAGTCTAATATTTTATAAGTACAGTTTTCTTACTCGTCTATATTTATACAGGTACAGCCTTCTTATAAATCTGTACGTTTATAGATAACACGTGCGTAAATATACAGACCTGTAGAAAAGCTGCACTTGTAAACGTACAACTTCTCTACAGATTTAAGATTTTATAGGTACAGCTTTCATACAGGTATTACAGGTACATCTCTTCTGTCGATCTGTACATTTACAGGTGACATATCTTCAACGTTCACGCTTACAGAGAAACTGTACCTCTAAACATACAGCTTACCTATCGGTCAGCACTTTCAATGTAAGACGCGCTTAAACATACTAAGAACGTTTCTACAGATCTTATCTCCAAGTCTAATATTTTATAAGCACAGCTTTCCTACAGGTCTGTATTTATACAGATACAGCTCTCTTATACATTTGTAGGTTTGTAGATAAGACTTTCGTAAACATACAGACCTGTAGAAAGGTTGCACCTGTAAACACTTTTCTACAGGTTTAAGATTTTATAGGTATAGTTTTTAAATAGGTCTGTATTATTACAGGGTGCATCTCTTCTGTAGATCTGCACATTTGCAGAAAGAATACTCATAAAATTTCGTGCTTGCAGAGAAGCTGTTCTTCGAAACATACAGCTGTCCTATCGGTCGGCACTTTCAATTTAAGACGCACTTAAATGTAATTAAAAGTGGTACCTGTAAACGTTTCTACAGATCTGTATGTAAATGAGAGGCGAGTAAAGATACAGACGAGTGGATAAGCAATAAATGTGCAGCTTGTCTACAAGTCTAGTATTTTACAGGTACAGCTTTCATACAGATCTGTATTTATACACATACAGCTTTTCTATAGATCTGTATGTTCATAGTAAGACGCGTGTAAATATATGGACCTGTATTGCGGTTGTACGACTACCCTACAGGTCCGTACGCTTACAGATAAGATAAACGTGCAAGCCTGTAAAAATACAGTGCCTGTAAACGTACAGCTTTCTACAGGTCTGTATATGTTATTTTTCCATAATTGTCATGAAGAAGTCCTTGGGATGCAGTTTTATTCCAAATTTTCTTGTTATAAAATAACTTACTATTTACTATCGTTATTATTATTGAAACTACACCAATGAAAGTAAAATAAATAAATGTAGCTGCTAGAGGGTACTGGCAAGGCAAAAAATTAGCCTAAAGATATTAGTCATGTTAAAAGAGACATAATTATTCACCTGGTGTACCACAAGGCTCACACTGTTCACCGTTACTTCTTAACCCAATTTTGAATGATATGTTACCGACATTCCTACGTAATTGCAAGTAATTGTTAGCTTGATGGTCTTAACGATATAAACTGATTGGATTCCAAGAAGATGTAGATTTTTTGCTGCTTGCAAGACATAAATAAATTGTAGGCATGGATAGTTCAACAATAATGACATACTTAGCAGTAATAATGCCTGTGGTGTTTATGAAAGTAATAGTAAGGAATTTGAGTTCATTTATTGTGTTGGCTAAACGTTGAACCACCTCGCGCAATGATTATTACAAAACAGTAAATCGAATTTAGGATTTCAGATTATCAGGCACGTTATCCAGATTTAACACCCCTTTACCATCGTCAGAAAAAAATGTAATGAGCGTTGTACATAATTGCAGAAACTTATTTCCAATTAGCCCTAACTGACATGTTACAAATATGATCAAAATGACAATTTCGTTAGTGTATTGGTTATTCAGTGCAACATTTTTTAAATCATTGAATTTTATTATTCCACATTCAAAATAACATTTCCTGCAGAACTTAATTGCGCTATTAAATTCTCATACATATTCAAGATCATTCCAGAGCTAATGCTCCAATCGTGACAGGCAAGGAAAACTATAAAAAATTAAAATACATTTTTCTAACAAAATTAATATTAATTATATATTCCACTCTGCCTAGTTCATTTATAATTAATAAAATCCTGCTTCGAAAACATTAATATAATTGCATTTTAATTTTTGAGCTCTACAGTTAGCCAACTCGTAAAAGCCGGCTCGCATTACAACGTGAATTAATTATATACATTTCTCGATTTCATGATGTCCAACAATCGATGGCTGTTGGATTCATGTACATATCTAGCTCGTATTAGGCACAGCTGGTTACGCAACATAAATCGTGGCGACCTCATCCCATCTATCAATATGCAGAAACTATGCAACTTTAGGCGAGGGTTGTGTAGGAGAAATGTAAAGCAGTCAGTCTCTTATCCATTATGTAGTCGCTCACATTCATGTCTAATGCCATTATGATGATTAATGATCAATGTTTGTTGAATATTTAGTGTTTAAGGTCTAGTTCCTAATGTTTATTATTATGTAATATTTCATATTTAATATTTAATAATGATGTGTGATGGTTAATGTCTCGTATTTCATGTTCAATATTTCATATTTCACATTGATTGTTTAATATAATGTTTATATAATATTTTATGTTTAATGTTTCATATTTCATATTTATCCTTTATTGTCTAAGATCTAATATCTAATGTTTAACGTTTCAGGTTTCATATGTCATGTTTGTTTGCTATGTCTTGTTTAATGCTTTATTTTTAATGTTTAATGTTTGGCGAATTGATCAATGTTCGATGTTTAATGTTTCATATTCGATGTTGACTATTTAATATTTAACGTTTAAAGATTGATATTTAACAAACAAGATGTTTTTAAATGACGAGCTAATGTTTCATATTTCATGTTTAATGTTTCATATTTCATATTTAGCGTTTGTTTGATGTTGACTGTTTAATATAATATGTAACGTTATGCAATATTTAATGGTAAAGGCTTCACGTTTATAACATTTTATGTTTAATGTTTCATATTTCATATTTAATGTTGACTGTTTAATATTTATTCTTTATTGTCTAAGATCTAATATCTAATGTTTAACATTTCAGATTTCATATGTCATGTTTGTTTACTATTTCTTGTTTAATGCTTTATTTTTAATGTTTAATGTATGATGAATTGATCAATGTTCGATGTTTAATGTTTCATATTTCATATTCGATGTTGTATATTTAATATTTAACGGTTAGCGATTGATGTTTTACCCAAAAAGAAGATGTTTTTAAATTGATTAACATAAACTTACTAGCTATGTTTCATATTTCGTGTTTAATGTTTTATATTTCACATTTAATGTTTGTTTGATGTTGACTGTTTAATATAATGTTTAACGTTATGTAATATTTATTGATACGGGTTTCACGTTTATGTAACATTTTATGTTTGATGTTTCATATATCATACTTAATGTTGACTGTTTAATATTTATTCTTTATTGTCTAAGATCTAACATCTAATGTTTAATATTTCAGGTTTCATGTGTCATGTTTGTTTACTATGTCTTGTTTAGTTGTTTATTTTTATTGTTTAATGTTTAACGAGTTGATCAATGTTCGATGTTTAATGTTTTATATTTCATATTCGATGTTGACTATTTAATATTTAACATTTAGAGGTTGTTATTTAACAAACAAGATGTTTTTAAATTGATTGACATAAATTTACGAGCTAATGTTTAATATTTCATGTTCAATGTTTCATATTTCATGTTTAATGTTTCATATTTCACATTTAACGTTTGTTTGATGTTGACTGTTTAATATAATATGTAACGTTCTGTAATTTAATGGTATCGGTTTCATGTTTATTTAATATTTTATGTTTAATGTTTCATATTTCATATTTAATGTAGACTGTTTAATATTTATTCTGTATTGTGTAAGATCTAATATCTAATGTTTAATATTTCAGGTTTCATGTGTCATGTTTGTTTATTATGTCTTGTTTAATGCTTTATTTTTAATGTTTAATGTATGATGAATTGATCAATGTTTGATGTTCAATGTTTCATATTTCATATTCGACGTTGACTATTTAATATTTAACGTTTAACGATTGATGTTTAACATAAACAAGATATTTTTAAATTGACTGACATAAATTTAAGAGCTAATGTTTTATATTTCATGTTTAATGTTTCATATTTCACATTAATGTTTGTTTGATGTTGACTGTTTAATATAATGTTCAACGTTATGTGATGTTTAATGGTATAGGTTTCATGTTTATTTAACATGTTATGTTTAATGTTTCTTATTTCATGTTGAATACTTATTGTCGGATGGTAACTGTTTAATATTTAATGTATAATATCTTAAGTTTTAATATCTAATGGTTATTGATGCGCAATGTGTTTAGTGTTCCAGGTTTCATTTGGAATGTTCGTTTAATATTTCATGTTTAGTGTTTCATATTTCATATTTACTGTTTCATGTTGACTGCTTAATATGTTTAAAGTTGGTCCAGGTTCATTTTTACTTAATATATTATGTTTAATGTTTCAAATTTCATATTTAATGTTTATTGTCTAAGATCTAATATCTAATGTTTAGTTATTCAGGTTAGACAACCCCGAATTGATCGATGTTTGATGTTGAATGTTTCATATTTCATAATCGATGTTGGCTGTTAAGCATTTGAAGTTTAACGATTAACGATTGATGTTTAATATAAACAAGATGTTTTTAAATCGATTACCATAAACTTAAAAGTTAAGTTTCATATTTCATGTTTAATATTTTTATTTCATATTTTATATTCAATGTTTAATAATTAATTAGTGTTATGTGTAATGTTTATTTAATATTTCATGTTTAATGCTTTATTTTTAATGTTTAATGTTTGATGAGTTGATCGATGTTTAATGTTTCATATTTCATATTTGATGTTGACTTTAATATGTAACGTTTAACGATTGATGTTTGGTGTTTTTAAATTGATTACCGTAATTTCAAAAGCTAATGTTTCATATTTCGTATTGTTTGATGTTGACTTTAATGTAATGTTTTATGTTGTGTAATGTTCAATGACCCAGGTTTCATGTGGAATGTTTTACATATTTCATGTTTAATGAATTTTCTTGACCAATGTTTAATGTTTAATGTTTCATAATTTCGTATTTGTTTAATATTTGACGATTGGTGTTTTTAAACATTCTATGGGTCCAATATCCTACAATTTTTATACGAAATTTCCCAATAATAATAAAAGTGTAATAATTAAAAATTTATTTGTGAAAAATATATATAGCATTTTTTTCGTATTTTCACAAAATATCCTTTGTCGTCCTTTCGTTTCAAATTTTACAGGAATAACTGTGTCACTAAATGGAGGAATACTGAAAAAACTATTTAATCTATATTGACCTTCACTCTTGCCAGATCCTTCACCCACAGAGCATCTCCGTACGATCGCAACGAAACGATAATTTATCCCATGCCGCAGGCAATGTCAATGATCTTTAGCGCTGAATTAAAGAAGTCTTGTGTGTACCACCCAGGTGGACATCAGTCATTATTTCAAGCCTTGCCAGGAAGAAATGAGCACCAGATATATAACAAATCAATTTGTTGATTTTCTCTTCTGTGTTTCGTTACTGTATATCCTGATTTTGATCGTTACAGAAATTAATATTTCCAACCCTTTTTAATACCTACTGTAATTGTAACAATTGTTGTAAAAAAAAGTCTCGGGCGCATTCGATCCTGTAATAATCATTCCACGCAGTAAATACCACTCCATTGCCCGGTTCAGATGCCACAAGTTGCAGTTTTTAAATGTAAACTGGTTGACAAACCTGTACCTTGACGCTGCCTTGGGCACTCCAAATATTAAGCCGGTGTTCACGCGAAAATTTTTATTCTTTTTGTATCGGTTGTCTGGTTCAAAAAACAACATTTTTTAAACGAAATATATATAGAACAGTGTATAAATAAGATTTAATTAATTGTCAATAGATTCTCCACGTATAAATATTTTTAAAGATGTCCGTTTCTAATCAGAGAGAATAACAATAAGCTGATAATAAAATTATTAACGAGAATTTTTACTAGGTAACATACATATAATAATATTCAAGAGGAGAAGTCACAATCCCACTTCTGAAATTCCATTTCGCGTTTGACTTTAGCCGATGCTTTTTGCTCCTATTTTATTTTATCTTTGTGCAGTTTCGCACTATTCAGGAACCTTACACCGGCTTTTCAACATATAATACACCGAGGGAAATATTGGGTAATGTTAAATCTGTCTGGAATTGCTCTCATATTATTATATTTACAGACTCAGTCGATGTAAACAGGTTTCCTTGGCATACACTTGTACTGATACAAACGTAAAATGAAGTGGAAACTTCCGACGTGAAATACAGTTGAAAGTTGAAATAAGAATGAACGAAATCACAACGCACACGTCAGTTATTTCTTTGTCGACCCTGCCACGAGGCTGGTACGTCTTTATTTGTATAATTTTAGTTTAATTTTACACCATTTTCTTTCAGACAGCAATTGAGCTGGAGGGAATTCGTGAAACCGTACTATAGGATTTAATTTAAACATCTAAAACTAAGTCAATTATTTGCCCCACTCGATAGTCACATGGGTAAGAAACAATCCCACTTCTGGAAAAAATAAAAATTTGATTGTTGACGCAAAAATATGACTGTTTTCCATTAGATTTCAGTCACATATTGACTACTAGATGCCACTTGCATTACTCCTACCTATAACGTTCCATTATGCACTTCTTGCTGGGCTGACCGGTAGATAATACGTGTACGCACAGATCAGGAAGTTTACGTCAACTCCTATCACTGACAACAATCCCAGTCTATTAATAGAATATTAATTATTACTCTCATAGAAAAAGTTGCGCATATTATTAACACGAAAAAAAATCTTATCAAGACTTTTATCCTTGGCCCAACCTCATATTGCTTTCTTCTAGGGCGTTGTTGTTTTTCCTGTGCCGATATTTGCATTGTGTAACACGTCGGAGAGTTGCCATAAGCCTTAGCGCGGCTTTGCTCTATTTGTGGTAATTATATTGTTTAGAAGGTGTAATGGAACTAACAATTATGTTACGATTTATATCTCTGCAGCCTAGAGAAAATGGGATTACGTTGTATCGAGTTATTGATGAAAAATAGTTGTGAGGATGGTTATCTGATAAATTAGTGAATGTCGAACTGAGTTGTGTGCACAGCGAGTACAAGATAAATATAGGGTAGACTAATTAAATATTTAGTACAAAAAAACATTGTCTGGAGCTTCACGTGCGTGGCTAAAAATTGGAATAGGCACAGCTTTAGTTTCAAACGTAATTGACATATTGAAAGCATTTTTTGGCTCACTAATAGCAGCAACTTTCAAATTACAAGTTTACAAGGTTCTGAGGCTCCAGTAGGCGGACACTGCAGCATAAACGAACCCTCACCGACTAGACTAACCCTGGACTGGACATTCTGCAAGAGCAGTACAAATTAGTATATATACACGCGTATATATATAAACCGTACATTGTTGAGTCCGATATATCAACAGGTCGCTGTTGATCCCGCCCTTTGGAACCAAGATGGATGAGCAAATTTTATAGCATTTTTGGATATTTTCTAAACAGTACTCAAGGCATTCATAGGCACTATTATATAGTCTTAGGACATCGTATATACATTTTAAGGTGGGCTCAACAACGTACTATCTTCGTGTATATCTCGATTAGTTCTCTTACGTTCGCAGCAACTAACGGGCTCACCTGTATGTATGAAACTAAATTTTTCCTGCTAGTTGAGAGAACTAACCGAGATATACACGAGGATGGGAATAGTACGTTGTCGAGCCCTCCTTAAAATTTGCGTACGGTGTCCCGAGACCATATTTAACCGAATGTATATTATCATCATTCGGTTAAATATGGTCGATACGTTGTTGAGCCTGAACCCGAGAGCAACAATGTAATTTTGGGCTTCACAATGACCGTTTATATATTGAACTTTAGCGACGCTGAACCCCTGTATATGCAGGGACATGCATGACTACGATTTAATCCAGTATTTGGGGAATATACGAAACTTACTACGCCAAAAACTTTTAGAACGTTATATAACTAATGGCGTTAAACAAAAAACGTGACCTTGTAGATTTCTTCTTCGGTGTCAGCAGTAATTTGCAGCAAACTTGTGCGTTATAAAGAGCAACCGGTAAAAAAAATTAATTTCATGCTACACGTTGTTATTATTGTCATTTAAATAAAATTCGTGTCTGGAGAAGAAACAATCTGTATTTCAATTAAACTGGTTCCATCGGTGTTCCGTCATTCAATCTTTTTAGCTCATCTAAAAGGCCTTTTTTATCGCGGAGAGCACTTTTAAAAGTTCAGTTAGATTTGAACGAAAAACCGATGAATTTCGTTTCTTGTTGAGTATAATCCAACGCCAAATGCCGATATGAAGTCATTGACCGTATGTTTAAAGGTAAGTACAAGTCAGGTGGAAGAACCTAATTTGCCATTCCAAACGCGATTTTCAGTTTTAAATACTGGGGGTTTTATCTGCTGATACGCACCTAATTTGCATGTTCGAGCCTGCAAAACAATTACTTACAAACACGGGGAATAACACATAGTATTTATCTTAAAAACTATTAATTTTCATATTTCGCGTTGTCATAGGAGGCCACTGAATATTCAATTTCTACAAAAATCAGTATAATTCCCTTAGTTTTAATTTGAATAAAAAATATTTTGTTCTAATTTCGCAACTTTTTATCTTGAAATTTATAGTCCGTCCGACAGATTGCAGCTTATAGTCGATCCGACGAACTTTCATTTTTTTTTTGTTTTGCTCCTAGGATTGAAACATCAGTTTCGTAATCCAGACGGATTCAAGACCTCGAAACCATTTTCGGTTCCTCTTCTTTCCCTTTGACATTTAAATTTTTGACAGTTTTTTTGGAAAATCAACGAAAAAACGTGCCTATCAACCACAGGCGGCCCCGAAGGGGCCGTACTAATTCCCAGGTGTCACTTTGACGTTTTTTGCCATTAAACCAAAAAAACGTACTTTTTGATCGCAGACAGGACTGTATTAAAATAATTTTCGTTTTGAAGATATTATTGCATCAATGCTACATTCACATTGATGCAACTTTGACCAGTAAATTTCACTCGCTAGTTAAACAAACATCTATTTCTACAACCTCAACAGAGTAGGTTTTGTCTCGCAATTTAGGCTCGTAAAAATTTCGTTACTTCTCGTCAGGATGAAAATGAAATTCCCTCCCTTGGGAGGAGGCAATAAAAAAATTTGCCAGCATTGTATACTGTCGTAGTAACACTAGTGTAAGTAATACACGGTATGCCCCCGAGTTTGTAGGAAAATAAAATTCCCTCCCTAGTGAGGGATAAATATATTTGCGTAGTATAAACTCTCGTGTGGTATCAACAGATATATAATTGCTTTTCTTTCGTAATACGCTTCGACTGAAATCGAACCTCAGTGTTTTATCTCGTCTTTTAGGAGCGGAAGTATGCCGTTTTATGTTGACAAGAGGGTAGTAAAATTGCCTCTCTAGGGAGGAAGCAGTAAATAAATTTGCACGTACTGTCTACTAGTCTACTGTCATAGTAATAGTAGTGTAAGTAATACACGGCATGCCCACGAGCGAGCTTGTAGAGAAATAAAATTTTCTCTCTGGGAAGAAAATTATAATTATAATAAACTTCACTCAGTAGGCAAACAAAAAATAGCTAGTTCTACGCCTTAACATGTTTTTCCTATATTGTAGGGGTGGAAGTATGCTGTTCGTCTCGACAAGAGGGGAAGAAAATTTCCTCCCTAAAGAAGAAACAATAAACAAAGTGTTATGTTCATATATTTATGTAGCATCAGTAGGTATATACATATTTGCTTTTTTCTACAACCTCAACACTGAGTAGTATTCTCTAAAGTCATAGTAACCATGCTGTAACTAATACATAACGTCCCAAAAATGAACTTGAAGAGAAATAAAATTACCTCCCTAGGATGGAAGTTAAAAACGAATTCCCTCCTTCCTAGGGAGGAGGCAATAAATGAATTTGCAGGCACTGCATACTGCCATAGTGACAATAGTGCAAGTAATACACAACGTACCTATGAGCTTGTAAGGAAATAAAATCCCCTCTCTATGGAGAAAGTAGCAAATTTGCAGGTATTTTATCGGTTTACAAATAATTGTCCACTTGCAGGAGAACACTTCCTTCCCTTACTTGTACAAATTGTTTAACGAAAAAAACGTACTTTTTGACCGCAGACAGGGCTGTATTCAACAAATGTTTATGAGATTTTTTCGATTTTTGCCCCCCTCCCCAAAAAAATTTTGTCAAAAAAATTTAAAGAAACCATTTTCGGTTCCTCGATAGGGCCCTTCTTCCCTTTGGACATTTAATAGTCATTTCTGACAGTTTTTCGAAAATCACCGGAAAATGTATTATCCAACCACAAGTGGCCCCGAGGAGGCCGTACCCAGTCCCAAACGTTGTCTCGCAATTTAGGCTCGTAAAAATTCCGTTACGTCTCGTCAGGATGAAAATAAAATTCCCTCCCTTGGGAGGAGACAATAAAAAAATTTACGAGCATTGTATACTGTCGTAGTATCACTAGTGTAAGTAATACACGGTATGCCCCCGAGTTTGTAGGAAAATAAAATTCCCTCCCAAGAGAGGGATAAATATATTTGCGTAGTATAAACTCTCGTGTAGTATCGACAGATATATAATTGCTTGTCTTTCGTAATACGCTTCGACTGAAATCTAACCTCAGTGTTTTATCTCGTCTTTTAGGAGCGGAAGTTTGTGTTGACAGGAGGGTAGTAAAATTGCCTCTCTAGGGAGGAAGCAGTAAATAAATTTGCACGTACTGTCTACTAGTCTACTGTCATAGTAATAGTAGTGTAAGTAATACACGGCATGCCTCATGTAGAGAAATAAAATTTCCTCTCTAGGATGAAAATTAAAATTATAATATAATAAACTTCACTCACTAGGCGAACAAATAGCTAGTTCTACGCCTTAACATGTTCTTCCTATATTGTAGGGGTGGAAGTATGCTGTTCGTCTCGACAAGAGGGGAATAAAATTTCCTCCCTAAGGAAGAAACAATAAACAAAATATCATGTTCATAGATTTATGTAGCATCAGTAGATATATACATATTTGCTTTTTTCTACAACCTCAACACTGAGTAGTATTCTCTAAAGTCATAGTAACCATGCTGTAACTAATACATAACGTCCCAAAAATGAACTTGAAGAGAAATAAAATTACCTCCCTAGGATGGAAGTTAAAAATGAATTTCCTCCTTCCTAGGGAGGAAGCAATAAATGAATTTGCAGGCACTGTGTACTGCCATAGTGACAATGGTGTAAGTAATACAAAACGTACCTATGAGCTTGTAAGGAAATAAAATCCCCTCTCTATGGAGAAAGTAGCAAATTTGCAGGTATTTTATCGGTTTACAAATAATTGTCCACTTGCAGGAGAACACTTCCTTCCCTTAAAATTATTTAACGAAAAAAACGTATTTTTGGCCGCAGACAGGGCTGTATCCAAACAATTTTTGCGAGGTTTATTTTCGATTTTTGCCCCCCCACCCAAAAAAAATTAGTCCTGCTTGCTTAAATATACCCTGTACAGAAAAACGTTTTACTGGATGCTGTACTAAAAGGAAGCAAGGTCGCTTTTATCCAATTTGCACTCGCACAGTAATTCGCAATTTAGTTGTAAATTGTAAAATTTATTTAAAAAAGGCATAACATCAATATAATTGAAATCAACCTCAAGCGTATAAGAACTAATTAAACTCTACTAGGAATGTAATTATTTCGCGCATAAAAACCCAGCTCAGAATTTATTTACCGATGGAATAAAAACAACTTACTTCCATGTGGCTATTGTGTACGTTGCGCGTATGTTGAATTATTATAGCAGCTAATTATTCGTACAGGTAGTGGTTACCGACTGACAGAAAAAAAATATCACTTCCGGTAGGTGTGAACAAATTCACACGGACATTTTTAAAATTATATTCGCATTTATGGTCGGATAATGTGGCAATTCTAAATGACCTTGCATCGGCATTTGGCATTTAAATCTAAAAATATTTTATTCATATCCCGATCTAGGATTTGTATTGTATTAAAATCTACCGGGTGGTCTACAACGGCGTGCACCACATTACTACTGACCTAAAAAAAATTGCAATGCGACACAGGACGGGCAAGGACACTCCAGCGGCGCCACACGGACATTAGAAGCAGTTACGATAAACTATTAATATTATTATCCGGGGCAATAGCTGCAGATGGACAGACAGATCAGTGGGCAAGTGATATCATATTTCTCGTAAAAAAACACTCTATATTTATTTACGGATTCGCATAAGATTTTAATAAATTTTAATGCGGTTCTAGGACTGACCCTTGCGGCACACCTTACTTAATATTATTTGCTATAGCAAAGTATTGGGTGAATCATTCTTGATGATCCACTTTTAATTATTAGGTTGTTCTTGATTTATCCTGAGGGGCCTATTAGTTATAAAAACCAGAAAAAACGTATTTATTAGAAAATATATCTAAACAATCGAAGGTGAATTAGAACCGGAAGTAGGAATTAGTTTCTCGTCTCCGATGCATAAAAAACTGCTTTCTCATCGTTCCTCGGTTGTATACGTGTATTTCCTATACAGTATCAACCAGTAATAATCCAATTAAATTAGCATTTAAGCTAGAAGTAATTACAATAGAACCAAGGCGAATATGAACGTACTCAAAATGGGTCATAGACTTTGAGCCTCTGCCAATTTTTGCAAAGATACACCCTTCTTTTATTCGTCAATGTAAACAATGGCCGAACAATCGATAAAAGTGAACAACTCCAAATCCTTTATTGAAATTATCGAGGAAAGTTTAATAAAAGCCAAAAGGCCCGGGATATATATTTACAGACCTACTTTTATTTATTTCCCACACAGTCGCAATCAATTATTGTATTTTGTTGGATTCTCTCTGCAAACTGCTAACAAATGAGATATACCCTTTATTGCCATTTGACTCAATAACACGATCTATTTTTATCTGAATTAAACGGCGTTATGCAATAAACTTATCTAATGCCACCATCTAGTATTAAAAAAGAAATTATATCTACGATCTCAACAGTGGGTGGTATTCCTATCCCATTTTAGGGGCGGAAGACGTTTCGTCTCTTTTAAAGAACGATAAAACTTCCTCCCTAGAAATGAGGCAATAAATGAATTTGCGGATACTGTACACAGTCATAGTAACATTGTTATAAGTAAAACACGGCGCATCTACGAATTTTAAAGGATATAAAATTACCTCCCTAGGGAGGAAGTTATAAATAAATTTGCGTTTCGTATACTCTCATAGTGAGTGGTTCTTCTTCATTTTAGACATGGTAATATGCCGTTTCGTCTCGACTAGAGAAAAATAAAATTCCCTCCTTAGAAAGGAGGCGATAAATGAATTTCAAAATACGGTACACTGTCATAGTAACAGTTGTAAGTAACACACGGCACACCTACGAATTTGTACGGAAATAAAATTACCTCCCTGCTTGGTGGAAGCAATACATCATATGTTCACAGGGCTGGTATTTTCTTCCTCATTTTAGGCGCGGTAGTACGCCGTTTCGACTCGTCAGAGAAAAATAAAATTCCCTCCCTAGGAAAGAGGCAATAAATAAATTTGCGGATACTGTACAATGCGATAGTAACAATTTTGTAAGTAATACACGCCGTAACTATGAACTTGTAAGGAAATAAAATTACCTCCCCAAGGAGGAAGTTAAAAATAAGTTGCGTTTTGTATACTCTCAGTGAACTTAATGGAAGTAAGTTCACGGGAGTGGTATTTTCTTCCTCATTTTAGACGCGGTAGTACGTCGTTTCATCTCGGCCAGAGAAAAATAAAATTCCCTCCCTAGGCAATAAATGAATTTACGGATACCGTACGCTTTCATAGTAATAGCTTTGTAAGTAATACACGGCGTACCTATGAACTTGTAAGGAAATAAAATCACCTCCCTAGGGAGGTAATTTTGCGTATTCTATACTCTCTTCGTGGAAGTAATACATGGCATGCTCACGTCTTTCTCTTTTGCGAACACGTTGTACATAATCGATAATTTACATAAGTGGAAACAATTTATTATGAAAACCAAAAATCGAAAACTTTCAATCACGCTTTGACGCAGAAAATCTCAACCTCAGCTAGTTAAATTTAAGGCACCGAATATCATGCTCTCATGCTCCCCTTAGATGATAGCTTTGCAATATACTAATCGGACTAAATAAGATTCCCCTATGTAATTTATTTCCATGGTAACTAAAAATTAATTCCCTTTGACTTTAAAGTTAGTTTTCGTCATAATTATATCGGTATTAATATTCTCGTCATGGTTAATGGGGCCTTAAAACTCATTATCTTACTGGGTTTACTTGAAATTGCCATCCTCGTTATTGTTCCAACTAAGAAAATACACAACACATTTTTCTTTTATCAGAAAGAACTTAATAAAAATAAATGGTAATTTTTAAATAAAAACACACATTGATGCAACTTTGACCAGTAAATTTCACTCCCTAGTTAAACAAACATCTATTTCTACAACTTCAACAGAGTAGTCTTTTTTGTCTCGCAATTTAGGCTCGTAAAAATTCCGTTACGTCTCGTCAGGATGAAAATAAAATTCCCTCCCTTGGGAGGAGGCAATATAAAAATTTGCGAGCATTGTATACTGTCGTAGTAACACTAGTGTAAGTAATACACGGCATGCCCTCGAATTTGTAGGAAAATAAAATTCCCTCCCTAGAGAGGGATAAATATATTTGCGTAGCATAAACTCTCGCGTGGTATCGACAGATATATAATTGCTTGTCTTTCGTAATACGCTTCGACTGAAATAGAACCTCAGTGTTTTATTTCGTCTTTTAGGAGCGGAAGTATGCCGTTAACAGGAGGGAAGTAAAATTGCCTCTCTAGGGAGGAAGCAGTAAATAAATTTGCACGTACTGTCTACTAGTCTACTGTCATAGTAATAGTAGTGTAAGTAATACACGGCATGCCCACGAGCGAGCTTGTAGAGAAATAAAATTTCCTCTCTAGGAAGAAAATTATAATTATAATATAATAAACTTCACTCACTAGGCGAACAAATAGCTAGTTCTACCCCTTAACATGTTCTTCCTATATTGTAGGGGTGGAAGTATGCTGTTCGTCTCGACAAGAGGGGAATAAAATTTCCTCCATAAAGAAGAAACAATAAACAAAATGTCATGTTCATATATTTATGTAGAGGTATATACATATTTGCTTTTTTCTACAACCTCAACACTGAGTAGTATTCTCTAAAGTCATAGTAACCATGCTGTAACTAATATACAACGTCCCAAAAGTGAACTTGAAGAGAAATAAAATTACCTCCCTAGGATGGAAGTTAAAAATGAATTCCCTCCTTCCTAGGGAGGAAGCAATAAATGAATTTGCAGGCACTGTATACTGCCATAGTGACAATGGTGTAAGTAATACACAACGTACCTATGAGCTTGTAAGGAAATAAAATCACCTCCCTATGGAGAAAGTAGCAAATTTGCAGGTATTTTATCGGTTTACAAATAATTATCCACTTGCAGAAGAACACTTCCTTCCCTTATTGTACAGAAAAGTATTGCACTACAAATTATTGACAGTATTAAAATTATAACTTACCAAAGTTTCCAGAGGTGTAAGAACACCTCTCTTCTTATTGCGTTTCAATTATCAACCAGAATCTGAAATTGAAAAAAAAATAGTATTTATATTTTCTTTTAACACTAAATTACTAAATTGTCACATTTGAAAATATGTAAAATTTTGAGCCCGGAGTCCAGGAGCATTGTTTCAGTTGTGTTTGAAACGTGATTTAATTAGTAAACATTAATAACATCCGAAGTAAAAATGTACTATACTGTAACATTTAATTTAATTTATTGTACTTGGCTCTTGCTGTGTTTTCACACTAGTTTTTATTACATAAAAGCTGTCGTGGGAACTATGAACTTAATAAATAATTAATCTTGTCGCTGTCATGCCGCACAAGCATTCCAACGTGTACTTTTTCCATCGACAATGAACTGTACATAATGGTAAACTTAATTAGTGGGACATCTCTTTAGTGGAATCAAAACGCACACTGTTGCCAAAAAAGAGTCATAAAGTCGAGTCAACTTACGTCTTTAATTCGTACAGAAAACAAAAAATTTCAAAAACTGAAAACTTAATATCGATCGCTAAAACTAAACAGAACATTACTTTTTATTTAACAAATAAAATTTCGGTTTTGTAGTATAAATAATTATATCACAACTGTTGCCAGCTATAGCAGCTACAAAATATTTAGGCCTTATCTATGCATTTACGCCAATTTTAATAATAAGGGTCGAGATTTTGACCCTTTCCTCCTCGATTGACTCGCTTTCAATTGTCTTATATATTTCCCAATAAAAGCATATGTATACGCTGGAACTGGCACGGATGATCTGAACCGAGTACGTACGTAAATCCACTACACGTCAGATCAAAGATATTACATTTGGCATGCATTACCTTTGTGATGGTAAATCGTAAAGGAGATGCTCTGAAAATTCACAAGTCCTTAAAATATCCTTAAGGAATACGCATATCATATCTCCACGACGTTATGCCGTGGTCGATGCACCAACTCGTTTTTCATGAGAGTCTGAAAAAATATTAAAGGGTCTAGACTGAGTGCAGTCTATACCAAAGCCAAACCCATTCATCAATGCGTATGTCTGCGTTTTAGTAGCTCTATGCGACTCTTTACTTTTTTAGTGCTTGAACTGATTAAAAATTACAAAAGAAACTTAGGAAAGGCTAAAGAGAACAAAAAAGACTTCAAAAATACTAATGAGAACAATAGAGGCTTTAAAAAGACTAAATGAAACAAAAGCTCAATTAAAAAAACTAATAGGAACAGAAGAGCATCCTACAAAAACTGAAAAGAACAAAAGAGCCTTCAATAGAGGCTAATATGAACAAAAGAGCCATCAAAAAGACTAAAGAGAACAAAAGAGCCTTAAAGAAGACTAAAAGAAACAAAATAGCAATAAAACTGTTTAAAAATTACAAAGGAAACTTATGAAAGACTAAAGAGAACAAATAAACTTTAAAAAGACTAAAGAGAACAAAAGAACCTTCAAAAAAGGAACAGAAGGGCAATTAAAGAAACTAATTGGAACAGAAGAGCGTCTTACAAAAACTGAAAAAGTAAAAGAGCCTTCAGAAAAGACTAATATGAACAAAAGAGCCATCAAGAAGACTAAAGCGAACAAAAGAGCCTTAAAGAAGACTAAAAGGAACAAAAAGGCAATGAAACGGATAAAAAATTATAAAAAAGAAACTTAGGAAGGCCTAAAGAGAACAGAAAACACTTTAAAAAGACTAAAGATAACAAAGGAGCCTTTAAAAAGACTAAAGAGATCAAAAGAGCAATTTAAAAAACTGAAAGGACCAAAATGGTAATCAAACGGACTATAAATTACAAAAGAAACTTAAGAAAGGCTAAAGAGAACAAAAAAGACTTCAAAAAGACTAAAGAGAACAAAAGAGCCTTCAAAAAAGACTAATATGAACAAAAGAGCCACCAAAAAGACTAAAGAGAACAAAAGAGCCTTCAAAAAAGACTAATATGAACAAAAGAGCTATCAAAACGACTAAAAATATCAAAAAAGCCTTCAAAAAAACTAAAAGGAACAAAATGGCAATCAAACGGATTAAAAATTACAAAAGAAACTTAGGAAAGTCTAAACAGAACAAAAAGGACTTCAAAAAGACTAAAGAGAACAAAAGAGGCTTCAAAATACTATGAACAACAAAATGGCAATTAAAGAACTAAAAGGAACAGAAGAGCATCTTACAAAAAGTGAAAAGAATAAAAGAGCCTTTAAAGAAGACTAAAAGGAACAAAAGGGCAATCAAACGGATTAAATATTGCAAAAGAAACTATGGAAAGGCTACGGAGAACAATCAGATCTTCAAATAGACTAAAGATAACAAAAGAGCCTTTAAAAAGACTAAATGAAACAAAAGGGCAATTAAAAAAACTAATGGGAACAGAAGAGCACCTCACAGAGACTGAAAAGAATAAAAAAATCTTTTAAAAACGACTAAGATGAACAAAAGAGCTATCATATGAACAAAGGGGCCTACAAAAAGACTAAAGAGAACAAAAGATCCTTCAAGAAGACTAAGGCGAACAAAAGAGCCTTCAAAAGAGCAATTAAAAAAACTAAAGGGAACAGAAGAGCACTTACAAAGACTGAAAGGAATAAAAAGAACCTTTTCAAAAAGACTAAGATGAACAAAAGAGCTATCAAAAAGACTAAAGAAAACAAAAGAGCCTTCAAAAAGACTAAAGAGAGCAAAAGAGCCTTCAAAAAAACTAAAAGGTACAAAAGAAACTTAAGAAAGGTTAAAGAGAACAAAAAGCAATAAATAAAAAAACTAAAAGGAACAGAAGAGCATCTTACAAAGACTGAAAAGAATAAAAGAGCCTTTAAAAAACTAAAACGAATAAAAGAGCCATCAAGAAGACTAAATAGAACAAAAAAGCCTTCAAAAAGACTAAATGAAATAAAAGGGCAATCAAACGGAAAAACTGATGAAACAAAGAGCAATGAAAAACTAAAATGAACAGAAGAGCATCTTACAAAGATTGAAAAGAATAAAAGATCCTTCAAAAAAGACTAAAATGAACAAAAGAGCCATCAGTAAGACTAAAGAGAACAAAAGAGCCTTCAAAAAGACTAAAAAGGGCAATCAAACGGACTAAAAAAAGTAACTTAGAAAATAGTAGTGGTGAGAGATAGAAACATCCCTCTGGTGGTCAGTTGCTACTACCTGTCAAGACATCGACGATGTCTCTGTGACAGATAGCGATTTGCAAAGCAAATACTAAAAGCAGGCGACCTCTAGCCCTGGTGGACTAAACTACATGCTAAATAATAAGTAGAAATCCAAGTAACAACTACTCAACGGGCAAAAGCCCCGACTTGCATTGGATTACACTTGGAAATCCAAAATTGATAGCCAATATTATTCGTCTTTTCCTCACCAGACACAGACCGGTTTCGAACTTATTATGTTCTCGTCAGTGTGCCATAGGTAATTGAAAAGACGAATAATAAAGGCAAACCAAACTAGTCTATGACAGAAATTTAAGACAATTTTGTCGCATATGTAGACCTAAATGTAAATTTTTCCTAACTAATTAATTACGCATGCGAAAAATCTAATTAATGCATAAACCACTAAGGGTTGCTCCGAAGCGACTGTCCAAATATTGCATTTCTGCTCCCCTGGCATTTAAATAAGAAAGTTTCTCGTTTACATACTCTCTAAGAAAAACACGAATTTCATCATGTGCTCATCATGTTTTATACATCACGTTCTTTTTACCGGACAGCTATGACGGCCATAATAACGCTTCAAGGGGTCTTATGCCAGAAAATACCCACGTGGCTGCAGAATCTTAAAAGAGCGCACAAAAACCCGCTGGGATATTTTTCAGAAGCATATTTACATTTAAAAACTTCGACTATCTAGCTCTCTACTGGCAGCTGTGTTTTGAGTTTGCCCTGTGGCCTCAACCAACACCTAGGAGATGTCAAAAAATCATTAACGAAGTTACAATAAATTCTATATTGACAATTCTTTCTCCCGGTATACGTAAAATGTAAGTTTGGGGCAAATATTTTGTCGATTGGCTTTCAAGGTCCCTATGTATTTATATCTAATTTATGTTGAATAGATATTTATTGTTGGTGCTGCTAAAATCCTTATAAATGAGCTACAGCATATTTCAAGGTGATCAGTTGACCTTAAACAGAAAAAATTGTCTGACTCAAAGAATTATATTCATTGCAGAAGTAGTTCGTTGAAGCTCGACGACATGCTCTAAGAGGTGCAACCCCGTAAAAAAATCATTCGATTTAAATAACCCATTTCTTAGCTTATAGTGGCCCTGAAAACTAATTTGAAACATTATCAGCTCCATCCATGTCCGCCATGGCGCGATTTGTGGCTATTGGTCTTCATCAGTACGCCCTCATTGCTAGCTTACTGCATACTAATAATTTCCAGCATGCGCACGATTGTGACTGCGACTGGTATTTATTACTATGTTAAATATTTCACGTAATTATATGTAATTTAATGTAGTTTTTGTTTAAATTAAAGGCTCTTAACATTTCAATTATAAACGTAATTGTCTGTTACAGTGAACACAATATTATAAGTGGATTTCCTGAAACGGAAAACGCTTAACTGTGTACAAAAGAGTTTAAAAGTACCAACCGTTTTATTCTGCCAGCGATCTTCTTACAAATTACCATGCTTAATAAAACTGATTATAAGGCTATTAATTAAGGGAACTATCGTTAGCGTTGTAAACACAATTCTATAACTGCTAATTACTCATTGTTACATTGATTAACGTGATTGATATTATTATTTTGTAATAATTATTACGAAAGAATTCCATTCATTGGAAATTAAAAAATTTAGCGTTGAAGAACGTGGAATATCTACGTTTTCCTTGGAAAATTTCTGCAATTAATTGACCTAAATACTAGTATGTTAAGTGAATAATACAAGAACAGTAAAAAAGCTCTAAAATATTTTAAAATAAGCATATAGGATGCGTCAAATGATCACTTGAAATTACAAACAAAATAACAGGACAGCCATCAAAAAGACTAATAAGTCTAAAAGAGCAATCAAAAAGACTAAAAATAGCCTTTCAAAATGCTACGGAAAATGATAGCATCGTCTAAGCCATCAAAGAGAACTACAGGCTTTCAAAAAGACTGAAGTGAACAAAAGAGCCATCAAAAGACTAAAGAGAACAAAGAGCAATAAAAAAACTAATAGGAACAGAACAGCCTTTTACAAAGAGTGAAAATAACAAGAACCTTCGAAAAAGAGCAAACAGTCCTATAAAAAATTAAAATGAACATTAGAGCAATAAGAAACCTATAAGGAACAGAAAAACCTTTCACAAAAACTGAAAAGAACAAAAGAGCCTTCAGAAAAACTAAATAGAATAAAAGACGCAATCAATAAGACTAAAAAGAACAAAAAAGCAATCAATAAGACTTAAAAGAACAAAAGAGCCTTAAAAAATACTAAAGAGAACAAAGTGCAATTAAAAAACTATGAGTACACAATAACCTTTTACAAAATCTGTAAAGATCAGAAGAGCCTTCGAAGTGAGAGTAAACAGAAAACTTTAATGGAATAAAAGAATATTTTACCAAGACTGCAAAGAACAAAAAGCCTTCAAAATGAGGAAAAATCAATAAGACTAAAGAGAACAGAAGAGAAGAAAAAGACAACAAAAGCATATTCAAAAAAACTGAAAAGAATAAAACAGTACAAAATGGCAACCAGTAAGACTACAAAGAACAAAAAAGACAAGAGAGCCTTCAATAAAACTAAATAGAATAAAAGGAGCGATCAATAGGACTAAAAAGAACAGAAAAGCCTTCTAAAGAACAAGGGAGCACTAAAAAACTATGAAGAATAAAATAGAAAAATACTAAAAAGGACAAATGAGTCTTCAAAGAGACTAAAGAGAAAAAAGTGCAATTCAAAAAACTAAGAGAAACAGAATAGCCTTTTACGAAGATTGGAAAGAACAAAAAGCCTTTAAAAAAGGAGAAATCAATAAGACTAAAAAGAACAGAAGAGACTTCTAAAGAAGAGAGAACAAAAGTATATTTAAAAAAACTAAAAAGAATAAAAATTAACAAAAAAGGTAACCAGTAAGGCTACAAAGGACAAAAAAGCCTTCGAGAAGACTATAAATGAACAAAAAAACCTTCAAAAAGACTAAAAGGAACAAAGGAGCTTTCAAACAGAGTAAAAATAATAAAATGGCCTTTGAACACGCTAAGGATAACGAAAAAGAATTCAAAAAGACTAAAGGGAACAGAGAGCATATAGAAAATACAAGAAGGAACAGAAATTCATTTTATAAAAACTGAATAGAATAAAAGTGCCTTCAAAAGACTGAAATGAACAAGAGATCTTCAAATAAGCTAAAAGAAACAAAAGAGCATTCAAACAGACTAAAAACAACAAAGAGGTCTTTGAACAGGCTAAAGAAGACAAAAGAGACTTCACAAAGAATAAAGAGAACAAAGAGCAATAAAAAAACTAAAAGGAACAGTCCTATAAAATATTAAAATGAACAATAGAGCGCTAAAAAACCTAAAAGGAACGGAAGAACCTTTTGCAAAGACTGAAAAGAATAAAAAGTCTTCGAAAGGAGGAGAAATCAATAAGACTAAAAGGAACAGAAGAGCCTTCTAAAGAAAATAGAATTAAGAAGACCAAAAGGGCAACCAGTAAGACTGCAAAGAACAAAAGAGCCTTCGAGACGACTATAATGAACAAAATACCTTCAAGAAGACTAACAGGAACAAAAGATCTAAAGAGCTTTCAAACAGAGGAAAAATAACAAAAGAGTCTTTGTACAGGCTGAAGAAAACAAAAAATACTTCAAAAAGACTGCAATAAAAAACAAGAAGGAACAGAATTTTTTTTTTTATAAAGACAAAAGAATAAAAGAGCCTTCAAAAAGACTAAATAGAATAAAAGGAGCCTTTTAAAGAAAAAGAAAATAGAAAGAGTATTAAAAATACTTTGGAGAAAAGAAAAGACTAAAAAGAACAAAAGAGCCTTCAAAAAGACTAAAAAGAACAAAAGAGACTTCACAAAAACTAAAAAGAAGAAAAGAGCAATATCAATAAGACCAAACAAAACACAATGGCCTTCGAAAAGACTAAAGAAACAATCCTTCAAAAAAACTAAAAAAAAAAAACAAAAAGAACAACAGGGTTTTCGAAAGACTAATGATAACGAAAGAGTGTTCAAAAATACTAAAAACAAAAGCAATAAAGATACTAAAAAAACGAAAAATGCAATCAATCCATAAGACTTTAAAGGACTAAGGCGCCCCCGAAAGGACTAAAGAGAATAAAGGAGTCTTGAAAAAGCTAAAAAGAAAAAATAAAATAGCGTTAAAAAACTAAAAAGAAGAAACAAAAACAAGAAAGAAAAAATAAACCTTCCAATAGACTAAAGAGACAAAAAAGCAATTAAAAAAGACTAAAATACAAAATAGCCTTTGAAAACAGATTCTTCAACCTCTGGTGCTTCCTTCCATCGAATTTTCCTTTTCCCATAGCCTGCTCAATCCCCCAATCTTAATCCGACAGAGCATGTTGGGACAGGCAAAGGAGAGTTTTACGTGTCAATCCCTGTTTTGAAAATAAAATCATCAGCAACTCTTAGTAAAAAATACAATACCTAATTGTTATTCTGCTTCCTGGTACATAAAAAATTCTCCTTTGCGTTAAACTAGTTAAAAGTTATCAAGAAAAAATTATTGTCTCTTTATCTATCGCTTGCGGTCGTAACTTGCGACAAAATATTACTGCAACGGGGCAAACCCATATTTTCATGGCCATTCAGTAAAATTATCTAGATTACAAAAGAAAAATGTGCCCATGGAGCTATTTAGCACAAGGTTTAATTAAGGCCTACCCTAGACTGAGTGTATGAAAGAACTTTAAAGCAATTAAGTGTTGATTGATAAGAACCGCTTAGTGATATAACATAAGCAGGCAAGTATTTTAAAAACTATTAGTTTAATCTAGTTCTGAGACATTACACACGTGACTTGGTTATGTCTATGAATGGACGCGGCACATCCAAAAATTAATTTAAAGAAAAACTATTTACTTTCTCTTATATGGTTAAGAAATTTAACGTTGCTCCTTTAATAAAATAATTTCATTCTAATTTTCGCAGAGTGTATCATTTTATTTAATGATATCTAATCACAACCGTAAACTAGCAATTAAAAACTTTTATAAATTCCAGCCGTATTCGACCGAATGCACACGTTGTAGATTTTGATTGACCTTGACCTTTTTGTGTTTCAGATAAGATTTACATTTGCCTACGTAAAATCATTTTTGTTTTTCTTCCAATTCCGACGAACTTTTGAATAAACGATGTGAATGTGGCATATATTATAGTAAAAAAATAGTTTTATTCTGCTGCCTTACGTCTTCGATAATACCAGTTCTCAGACCGTGTCCACATAAATTATTTCATGTACACCTTTGTGTCGGCTTCAATAGGCAGGTTTTAACTTATCATATTTTATACACAGAATGAGGTGATAATCAGTCAATTAAATCTCGAACTCGTGTGGATAATAAAAAACTAAATATAGGCGAAGATAGTGAAAAGGCAGCTTGAAACATTTTTATATCTAAATTGGGGTAATCGGTACAAAGAATTGTCCATTGTTTAAACTTCATAATAAGAGGTAAAAGATACGTATTTCTACACCCTAGTCTTAGAACACATAATTCCAACGCCCCCGACTTGCTTTCGATTATGTTTTCAATTTGTAAATGAAGCTGTATCATATTATGATACGTAAATCAACAGAAACATACCAAAATAAGCGTAGGAGATGATTAAATTAAAATTATTTACAGTTGTAAATAAAATAGCAGGAGATACATTGAGATTAATAAAAAGAACAAAAGAACCTTGAAAAAAGAACAAGAGAGGCATCAAAAGGACTAAAAAGAACAAAAAAAGACAAGAAGAATAATAAAATGAACAAAAAATACTTTAAAAAGATTAAAAAAATTAAAGGGCAAGAGCAATCGAAATGACTAAAGGCAGCAAAAAAAACCATGAAAATGAAAAGCAAGTGTGCCTTTAAAAAACTAAAAGAGCAATAAAACAAGCTAAAAATAACAGAAGAGCCTTCGAAAAGAAAGAGAAAAGCCATAAAAAAGACTAAAAAGAATAAAAGAGCCATCAAGAAGAATGAAATGAACAAAAAAGGCTGCAAAAAGATTCAAAAGATTAAAAGAAAAGAGCCATCGATAGGACTAAAAAAAGAAAAAGAACCATGAAGTAAGAAGAAGAGCAAATGGGCCTTTAAAAAGGTTAAAAATAACAATAGAGCTACAAAACTAAACTAAAAAGAACAAAAGAGTTTTTAAATATAAATTAAATAACAAAAAAGTTTTCGAAAACTAAAAATACCAAAAGAGCCTTCGAAAAGGAACAGAGAAGCCATAAAGGATACTAAAAGGAGCAAAAGAGTTATCAAGAAGAATAAAATTAACAAGAAAGACTTCAAAAAATTTAAAAGAGCCTTCGAAAAGGACCAAAAGATGGCTAGTCTTTTCGAAGGCTCTTTTAAATCTTTTTGATGGAAGGAAAGGACTAAAAAGTAGCCACCAAAAGGAATAAGAATAGCAAATGGGCGTTCAAAAAGACAAAATAAAAGAGCAATTAAATTAACTAAAGAAGAGCCTTTTAAAAAGAATAAATAAAAGGCCATAAAAAAATAAGAGAGTTTTCATAAAGACCAAAAATAACAAAGTACAAATAAAAAGACCAACAGTCTTCCATGAAAAATAAAAGAGCCACCAAAAATATTAAAAAGAACAAGAGAGCCATCAGAGAGAATAAGATGAACAGAAAAGACTTCAAAAAGATTTAAAAGAGCCTTCGAAAAGACTAATAGGAACAAAAGAGCCATTAAAAGGACTAAAAGGAGCAAATGAGTCATTAAAAGCAATAAGGAGATCAAATGGGCCTTCAAAAAGATAAAATAACAAAAAAGCAATAAAACGAACTAAAAAGAAAAGAAAAGCCTTTAAAAAAAGAGAGACAAAAAGTCATCAAATAAATTTAAAAAATAAAAGAGCTTTCATAAAGTCTAAAAAGAACAAAGTACAAATAAAAAGACCAAAATAATAAAATGAACAAAAAAGACTTCTAAAGATTCAAAAGAGCCTTCGATAAGACTAATAGGAACAAAAGAGTCATCGAAAGGATTAAAAAGTGCAAGAGAGCCACCAAAAGGAATAAGAAAAGCAAATGGGCCTTCAAAAGAAAATTACGAAAGAGCAATAAAATGAACTAAAGTGAACAGGAGAGCCTTCTAAAAATAAGCAAAGGAACCATCAAAAGATTAAAAATAATAAAAGACTGAAAAGGACAAAGTACAAATAAAAAGACCAAAAGACCTTTTCATAAAAAACAGGAGAGCTATCAAAAATACAAAAAGAAACAAAAGAGCCATCAAAGAGAATAAGATGAACAGAAAAGACTTCAAAAAGATTCAAAAGAGCCTTCGAAAAGACTAATAGGAACAAAAGAGTCATTAAAAGGACTAAAAGGGGCAAGAGAGTCATTAAAAGCAATAAGGAGAGCAAATGGGCTTTCAAAAAGATAAAATAACAAAACGGCAATAAAAAAATAGAAGAGCCTTTTAAAAAGAAGAAACAAAAGACCATCAAAAAGATTTAAAAAGTAAAAGAGCCTTCATAAAGACTAAAAATAACGAAATAGTTTTTAAATACAAATGAAAAGACCAAAACAGCCTTCAAAAAAAAATAAAAGAGCCATCAAAAAGAATAAGATGAACAAAAAAGATTCAAAAGAGCCTTCGAAAAGAAACTAAAGAGCCATTGAAAGGACTAGAAAGAGCAAAAGAGCTGTCGGAGGAAATAAGGAGAGCAATGGACCTTCAAAAAACTGAAAATAACAAAAGAGGTACTTCAATATAAGATACTTCGAATAGGCCAAAAGGAACAAGAGATTCATCAAAAGGAGTAAACAGCCTTCAAAACACTAAATATACTAAGAGAGCCTTCAAAAAAATAAAAACCCAGAAAGGCCGTCAAAAAGAACAGAATAGCCTTTCAAACTATTGAAATGAACAAAAGAGCCTTCGAAAATACTAAAGAGAATAATAGAGCTTTAATAAAAAGTAAAAAAAACAAGAGTTCTTTTTAAATAATTGAAAGTAACAAAAGAACCTTTGGAAGCACTTAAAAGACCAAAAGAGCCTTGGAAAAGGAACATTAAATGCCATCAAAGGGACTGAAAAGAGCAAAAGAGATCAAAATGAATGAAAAAAGAACAAAAAGTCCTTCAAAGAGAACAAAATGGCCTTAAAAAATTACAAAAAACAAAAGATGTCAAAAAGAGTGAAAAGAGATGAAAATAAAAAACAAAATAGTTTTCAAAAAGACTAAATGGAACAAAAGAGCCATCAAAAACTTAATACACAAAAAGCCTCCGATACAAAATTATTATATAATTTTTTACCCGTTATTTGCCAATATCTCAGATTTTATTAGATACACCGAATTTCGTTATCTATAAAATGAAACATTGATTATATTCCACACTAAATCCTATTATCTTGCATTGGCAAATTTGCTCCTAGCCTAGCTGTGTACATTTAATAACATTACAGCCCGTACGGAATAGCTCTTTTTTCTCTTAATATTTTCGAAAGCTCCCTTGTTTTATTGCTCGTACTTGTGAATATTCCTATTTAAAGAAACTATCTACACTCAAATTGTTACATTCGTGGCAATGAAAAATCTCACAGAAATAATGAACAATCATTACATGAGCACAAGAGCAGGATTTCTAATGAAAAATTTTCTATTATATGGACCACTCGATGTATGAAATTGTGATTAATGATGTATTTACACTATTACGTGGAGATAGCGAAAGAGAAAGGCAAATAAATATATTATAGTTTAAGTTGTTACTTTTACTTAGAACTCTATCAATGAAAGCATCACTTTATAGCTCGTGAATATACAAGAGGGTAACTTAATCCAACGCCTTATCTTTTTATCACAAACAACAAAGCAATGATAGTCATTTTACAAAATATGATAAAGATAACCACCCGGATATACAAACCTTATTAAGACTCCTAGAAACAAACGTAAACACAACGAGCCTTGTTTATTCAAATACAATGTTTTGAAATTGTAATGACCTTTACGGAGTATCGGTAGTCATATATTTGTTTATTAAACAGTGAAATATTCAAATTCAAAAATTATTTCATGCAAATGTCCCCAAAATCGAATCGAACGTTTGCGTTCCCTTGTATCTCGTGAATACTTACTAGCACATAACACGGATCTAGTACTAGGGATTTTCAAAGTGACATTATGTATGTATATTAGATACACCGATACACCTGAGCCGAGTCCGGTTTCGAGAAACAAATAGGTCTAATTAATTCAAGAAATTAAAATGGACATAAATTAAATTTTATGAATATGACAAGGATATCATAATTACTGTGGATAATAATAAATTTTCTCAGAATTTAATATAGTCTATTCCAGTTTCAAGTTGATAATTGGTGTTTTCTTGCTTCGGTGACGAAAACATTTATATTTATTATAATATTAATATTAATACATTAATTACACCTCCAGTTCACAAAACTACATTTTTTGAAAGGTCTTTTACGGCCAGTATCTGTAAAACTTATTGGATTTTCGTCAAGAAATTATAACGCTATACCTGCCGAGATAAGAACACAAAAGAGCCTTGAAAAACTAACAGGAATAAAAGAACATTCAAGTAACAACAAAAAAGATGAAGAAACGATAAACCATTCAAGAACACTAGGAAATAAAAAAACATTTATATTGATTAAATAGAACAAAAGAACCATCAAAAACAACAGAGCCACCAAGGAGACTAAAAAGAACAAAAGAACATCAAATATATTAAAAGGAATAAGAGAACATTCGAAAAGGAACATAAAAGTCATCAAAAAGGTCAAGAGACCAAAAACATTTAAAAAGATTATAAACAAAATATTTAAATAGACTAGAAGGGACAAAAGAGCATGCAAAATAACTAAAAAGAACAAATGAGCTGTCAAAAATACAAAAAGGAATAAAAGAGCCATGAAGAACAAAATAGCCACTAAAAAACTAAACAGAACAAAGGAACATTCAAATTGGCTAAAAGAAACAAAAGAATATTCAAAAAGGAACTAATCAAGCAAAACATCAAATTGGCTAAAAGAAACAAAAGAATATTCAAAAAGGAACTAATCAAGCAAAACAGAAGAGCATTCAGAAGACTAAAGAAAATAAGAGAATACTCAAGGAAGCTAAAAAGGTATTTAAGAAGATTAAGAAAGACAAAACAACATTTGAAAAAACTAAAAGAAGCAAAAAGCAAGAACACTAAAAAGGGCAGTTAAAAAGATTAAAATGAACAAAGTAACATTCAAAAAGGAACAAAATAGCCATAAAAAACAAAAGACCATTCAAGAAGGCTGAAAAACAAGAGAACATTCAATAGACTAAAGATAACAAAAATCATGCAAAATGACTATGATAAGTCACCAAAGAAAACAAAAGTACATTCAAATACATTAAAAGAAACAAAAGAACATTCAAAAAGGAACAAAAGAGTCACCAGAAAAAACAAAATAGCATTCAAGTAGACTAATGAGAGTAAAACAGCATTCAAGAATGCTGAAAAAGGACAAGAGTTCATCAAAAAGACTACAAAGAACAATGGAACATTCGAAATGGAACAAAGATGATATAAAAATAAAATAAAGCATTCACGAAGACTAAACAATAAAAGAATATTCAAATAGAGTAAAAAAAACCACCAAAAGGACTAAAAAGAACAAAAGAACATGCAAAAATATTAAAAGCAACAAGCCATCAGGAAGATCAAAAGAGGATTTAAGAAGGCTAAAAAGAATAAGTAAACATTTAAAAGGATCAAAAACAAAAGAACATTCAAATACATTAAAAGGGGCAAAAGACTAAAAAGGAACGAAAAAGCCATCAGAATGAACAAATGAGCATTCAAGGGGACTAAAGAGAGAAAAGAACATTCAAGAAGGGTAAAAAAGAACAATAAAGTATTTAAGATTAGAAAGGACAAGAGATCATTCAAAAAGGAACAAAAAAACAACAAAGCATTCAAGAAGACTAAAAAACAAAAGAACATTCAAGTATATTATATAATAGTAAAGGAACAAGAGGACATTCAAAATGACCATCAAGAGATCAAAAGAGCCATTCAATAAGACTGAAAGGATAAGTAAACATTTAAAAAGATTAAAAACAAAAGAACATTCAAATATACTAAAAGGAACAAAACAACATGCAAAATGACTAAAAAAAGAACAAAACTGCAGTCAAAGATACTAAAGGAACAAAAGAACATTAAAAATGGGACAAACGAGCCACCAAAGAGAACAGAAGATCATTGAAGAAGACTATAGAGAAAAGAAAACTTTCAAGAATGCTAAAAAGGACAAGAAAGCATTTAATAAGATTAAAATGGAACGAAAGAGCCATCAGAAAGAGCAAAAGACCATTCAAGAGGCCTAGGAGAGCAAAAGAGCGTTCAAGAAGGGTAAAAAAGGACAAGAAAGTATTTAAGAAGTTTAAGAAGAAGACACCATTCAAAAAATACAGAAAGCATTTAAGAAGACTAAAAAACAAAAGAACATTCAAATATATGAAAAGGAACAAGAGCACATTCAAACTGGACATCAAAAGAACATTCAAGAAAATCGAAAAGAATAAGTAACATTTAAAAATATTAAAAGCAAAAGAAGATTCAAATAGACTAAAAGGAACCAAAGAGTATGCAAAATGACGTAAAAAGAACAAAAGAGCTGTCAAAAATACTAAAAGAAACAAAAGAACATTAAAAAAGGAACAAAAGAGCCACCAAAGGAACAGAAGAGCATTCAAGGAGACTAAGAGAATATTTAAGAACATTTAAAAGGAACAAAAGAGTCATAAAAAACAAAAGAGAATTCAAGAAGATAAGAGAACATTCAATAAATTAAAAAGAATAAAAACGTGCAAAATGACTAAAAAGAACAGAAGAATATTTAAATTTATTAAAAGGTACAAGAGTTACATTTAAAATAGCCCATAAAAAAGATCAAAAGAGCATTCAAGAAGACTAAAAATTATAAGGAAACATGTAAGAAGATTAAAAACAAAAGAACTTTCAAATAGACTAAAAGAGATAAAAATAACATGCAAATGACTGGAGAAGAACGTAAGAGCTGTCAAAAATACTAAAAGGAACAAAGGAACATTAAAAAAGGACAAGAGAGCATTTAAGATGATTAAAAAGGACAAAAGAGCATTAAAAAAAAGACTAAATGAAACAAAAAAGCATTCAAGTAAACTAAAAAGACAAAAAAGACTAAAAAGGACTAAGGAACAATAGGAACATTCAAAAAGGAACAAAAAAGCCATAAAAATACAGCATTCGAGAAGATTAAAAAACATTCAATAGACTAAAAAGAATAAAAACATGCAAAATGACTAAAAGAACAAAAGAGCTGTTAAAAGTACTAAAACAAACAAAAGAACATCCAAAAAGATTAAAAGCAACAAAAAAAAATAAACTTAAAGATTTAAAATGACTAAAAAGAATAAAAGTACATTCAAGAAAACTAAGAAGAACGAAAGAATAATAAAAAAATAAAAGAAACAAAAAAGCATCATTCAAAAAAAAACTATCTGCATTCAATAAGACTAAATAAAACGAAAATACATTCAAGAAGACTAAAAACAGCAAAAGAGACGTTAAATAGACTAAAAAGACTAAGGAATATTCAAAAAAGAACAAATGAGCCATAAAAACAGCATTCAAGAAGATTCAAAAACAAAAGAACATTCAATAGACTAAAAACTAAAAAGAACAAAAATCATGCCAAATGACTAAAAAACAAAAGAACATTCAAATACATAAAAATAAACAAAGGAACATTAAAACAGAAACAAAAGAGCCATTATAAAAAAACAAAAGAGCGTGCACAATAATTAAAGAGCTGTCAAAAATACTAAAAGAAACAAAGAAACATTCAAAAAGATTAAAAGCAACAAAAAAGCATTTAAGAAAATTAAAAGGAGCGAAAGAATATTCAAAGAGACTTAAAGAAATGAAAAAGCATTAAAATGACTAAAACGAACAAAAGAGCCATCAAAAAGAATAAAAGTGCATTCAACAAAACTAAAAAGAACGAAAGAATAATAAAAAAATAAAAGAAACAAAGAAGGATTCATTCAAAAAAAACTAACGGCATTTAAGAAGCCTAAAAGAACAAAAGAGCCGTTAAAAAGACTAAAAAGAACAAAAAAAAAACATTAAAAAATGAACAAAAAAGCCATAAAAACACCATTCATAAGAACAAAGAACTATAAGAAACAAATGAGCGTGCACAGTGACTACAGGAGCTTTCAAAAATACTAAAAAAAACAAAAGAATAAGAAAGAAATAAAAGAGCCTTCATACAGAACAGAAGAGCATTCAAGAAGACTAAAGAGAACATTCATGAAGGCTAAAAAGGACAAAAAAAGCATTTAAAAGGACAAAAGACTAGTCAAAAAGACTAAAAGAGACAAAGAAGCATTCAAGATGACTAAAAACCAAATGAACATTTAATAGACTGAAAAGAACAGAAAACATGCAAAATGATTTAAAAACAGAAGAACTTCAAATACATTAAAATAAACAAAAGAACATCCAAATATATGGAATTAAAAACTATAAGAAACAAATGAGCATGCAGAATGGCCAAAAGAACAAAAGAACTGTCAAGAATACTAAAAGAAACAAAAGAACATCCAAAAAGATTAAAAGCAATAAGAGAGCTTTCAAGAAAATTAAAAAGGGCAAAAGAATATCCAAAGACACTTAAAGAAACGATAAATCATTTAAAATGAATAAAAGTGCACTCAAGAAAACTAAAGAGAACGAAAGAATAATAAAAAAAATAAAAGAGACAAAAAAGCATTCATTCAAAAAAACTGCAATCAAGAAGACTAATGAAACAAAAAAGCATTCAAGAAGACTAAAAAGAACAAAAGAGCCATTAAAAAGACTAAGAAGACAAAGGAACATTAAAAAAGGAACAAATGAGCCATAAAAACAGCATTCAAGAAGATTCAAAAACAAAAGAACATTTAATAGACTAAAAAGAACAAGAAACACGAAAATGACTGAAAAAACAAAAGAGCCATCATAAAAACAAAGAACATTCAAATATAAGGAATTAAAGAACTATAAGAGACAAAAGAGCGTGCACAGTGACTAAAAGAGCTGTCAAAAATACTAAAAGAAACAAAGAATATTCAAAGAGACTTTAAGAAACGATAAAGCATTTAAAATGACTAAAAGGAACAAAAGAGCCATCAAAAAGGATAAAAGTACATTCAAGGAAACTAAAAAGATCAGAAGAGTAATCAATAAAAATAAAAGAAACAAAAAGCATTCATTCAAAAAAGAACTAACTGGGAGCCTTCAAAAATACTAAAGAGAAAAAAAGAGCCATCGAAACAGGCAATCTTGCAACACAGCTTAGGTTGATCGCTTTCTTAAAAAGTTGCAAACCTTCAACCTTGCCAATATTTCAAATTTTATTAGAATTTCGTCATCTATAAAATAAGTTGCCAATCAACAACATGAATATAGGATGCAAAGAGCACAATAAAAACAAAATGCACTGAAACTTCTCAATGAAACCTGTTATCTCAAACCCGCCGTTGATTTATGTTTCATAAACGGAATGCAAACAAAAGAGCATCGATAACAAACGAACCTGAGGCAGGCCGAGTAATAATTGTTCAATTATATCGAATACAAAGGGCGGAGGACATTAATGTTAATTAATATAATTCACAACGGCTCCCGAGTACGCCATCCCCATATTTATTAAATTAACAAAATAGATCGTTGAGGCGACTTAATTACCGTTTTGTTTTATTGCGAGCCAAATAGATTTTAATTGGAATTTATTTTTGTTCCAAATACTCAATTAGACGCGCCGCGTCCCGGGATGGCACCAAATTATATTAGTTTTACCCTTATATTAAGTCCATATTGATCTTGTCTAGCGATGGAGCCTTTTCATTACATCTTAGAATTACAACTCCGTTTTATCTCGAGTGTACCCTAATTGTTACGGGAGGCTTCCTATTAATACCCAGGATTAAATACCAAATACATAATTATGTAACTGAAAAATATTAAATGTAAAACACCTCAAGTCGGTTGTAATAAAATTGATAGAGATCCCAAAATACAGAATTAAGTTCATTATTGGAATACTCCACAACTGTTTATACCCCAAAGTTACCCCTTCTTAAGGTATATTCTCCTATATGAATACTTTTCCCACTGACTACTCTCTTGTGGAGTAGACATGGTATATAAACAGAAGAAAAGGTAACAAACGTATCAACTTCCTTGTATGTCCTTTCGGATCCAGGAGAAGGTGGAAATCAGTCACCGAAACGTTTTAACCACTCGCAGTTGAATAAACTTCCAGCGTACTTGTCAACTTTCTCTGTTGCCAAGAAAAATTATATAACGCAAACAAGTACTTGGTAATTAATAACTGACTGGCTCCTTTATCTCAGTTTCCAATACTTAGTGAAAAAATTTAATCACTCTTAATTACCTCAATTACTCGTGTATAATCAACTTGTATAAGCACCAGAACAAAGATATTTCTTTGTTCAATTCCGGATATGTTAGTTTGTGGCTGTTTTATTAGTTTTATTGACGCCTGTAATCGATTACCGGAGATAGAAAGTGATATTATATTATCTGTCTAACCTTCCATCTGTGTTTTATTGTATTGATAACACACTTATCTCCAGCGAGTAGATATCTAGAGGAATTGTTAGTAACAATACATAATATCGATGCACATTTGAATACATAATCGTTTTTATAGACTCTGCGGCACATAACTTGTTCCACTGCTGTGATTCGACTTTCTATTCCTCTAGACGTAAAGGTTACCTTCCCGTCTGCGGAGTTTTGCACAAACCGAAACTGGTCATTATATCGACAGTGCTAAACATTCGATATAAAAACTAATTGAATTGTATGTTACTTTTATTTTATTCACTTTCTCTGTATGCTGCCGATTTTTGAATTGCATGTCTGCGAGGTACTGCAGCTTGATTGCAAATACTGATTTTAATAAAAACAGGAACTGGTGCCATGTATCTCGGGCAAGAAACGGGATGCATCGGATTAGAAGTTCCAGATTTAATTATTTTTAATTGCTTTTTAATGACATCTAATGACCTCAACTCCCTCTTTTCCTATTCCTATTAACCAGCAAAAAATAGAGTAGAACAAAGCAAAATATTGATGTAGTTTAAAATCCTAGACCTGTAATGATTTTTTATTTTTAAGTACCAGTGCCAGTACCAGTACTAGCCTAATATTGAAATTTTAGCGCCAATTGGATACAGTCCACATCCACACTATCAAATCAAATTTAAAAGATGTAGTATGGGTGTTGATGGCGTTGAAAAGAGAAGGTCGGGATCATTAAAAATCTATTAAAAGTAATTAAGAGGAAGCGAAAGGGGTCATTAAAAAGTAATTGGAAAACCCAATTAGATGACGTAACAATGGGGTGGCATTTTTATCAGACCATAATTACTTTTTTATGACGCCTTTCACATCCTTTTAATTACTTTTTAATTGCTTTTTAATGACATCTAATGACCTCAACTCCCTCTTTTCAAGGCCATCATCTGTAACAAGAAATGCATGTAAAAGCATGATAACTAGCAAAAAATAGAGTAGAACAAAGCAAAATATTGATGTACTTTAGAATCCTAAACCTGTAATGATTTTTTATCTTCAAGTACCAGTACTAACTTAATATTAAAATTTTAGTGCTCATTGGATACAGTCCATATCCACACTATCGGTCAAATTTAAAAAATGTAGTATGGGTGTTGATGGCATTGAAAAGAGAAGGTCGGAGTCACTAATGGTCATTAAAAAGTATTTAAGAAGTGAAAGGGGTCATTAAAAAGTAATTAGAAAACCCAATTAGATGACGTAACGATGAGGTCACATTTTTTATCAAACCATAATTTCTTTTTATGGCGCCGTTCACATCCTTTCAATTACTTTTTAATTGCTTTTTAAAGACATTTAACGACCTCAACTTCCTCTTTTCAAGGCCATCATCTGCAACGAGAGATTTATGTAAAAGGATGATAATAACTAGTAAAAAAATTTAAAAATATAGTATGGGTGTTGATGGCGTTGAAAAGAGAAGGCCGGGGTCATTTATGGTCATTAGAAAGCAATTAAAAAGTAATTAAGAAGAAGTTAAAGGTGTCATTAAATAGTAATTAGAAAACCCAATTAGATGACGTAACGATGAGGTCACATTTTTATCAGACCATAATTACTTTTTTATGGCGCCTTTCACAACCTTCTAATTGCTTTTTAAGTGCTTTTTAATGACATCTAATGACCTCAACTTCATCTTTTCTAGACCATCATCTGTAACAAGAAATTTATGTAAAAGGATGATAATAACTAGTAAACGATAGAGTAGAACAAAGCAAAATATTTATGTAGTTTAGAATCCTAAACCTGTAATGAATTTCTATCTTCAAGTACCAGGGCCAGTACCAGTACTTGCCTAATATTAAAATTTTAGTGCTAATTGGATACAGTCTACATCCAAATCATCGGTCAATTTAAAAAATGTAGTATGGGTGTTGATGGCGTTGAAAAAAGAAGGTCAGGGTCATTAATGGTCATTAAAAAGTAATTAAGAAGTGAAATGGCCATTAAAAAGTAATTAGAAAACTCAATCAAATGACGTAACGATGAGGTCAGGGCAGATGAGGTTTTATCAGACCATAATTATTTTTTATGGCGCCTTTCACATCCTTTTAATTACTTTTTAATTGCTTTTTAATGACATCTAATGACGTCAACTTCCTCTTTTCAAGGCCATCATCTGCAACGAGAGATTTATGTAAAAGGATGATAATAACTAGTAAAAAATAGAGTAGAACAAAGCAAAATATTGATGTAGTAGAATCTTAAACCGGTAATGATTTTTTATCTTCAAGTATCAGTGCCAGTAACAGTACTAGCCTAATATTAAAATTTTAGTGCTAATTGGATACAGCCCACATCCACACTATCGGCCAAATTTAAAAAATATAGTATGGGTGTTGATGGCGTTGAAAAGAGAAGGTCGGGGTCATTTATGGTCAATAAAAAGCAATTAAAAAGTAATTAAGACGTTAAAGGGGCCATTAAAAAGTAATTAGAAAACCCAATTAGATAACGTACACGTGATAATGTCTCTCCTTAAGGCTTTTCCCTCAGGTACATTTCCTTTTTACTTCGATTTCAGGAATCGGCGTATGATATTGAAGGAAGTGCATGAACTTGGTTAAGAAAAAATTTTTTGAAAAATTTTCAAGTAGCTAATAATAGTTATTAATTAATCATTACAAGATTACAAAAAAAATGTTTGAAACATTTTTGAAAAATTTTCAAGTTGCTAATAATCAATTATTTATTTGAAGTTATTTTCAAGTTGCTAATGGTTATTAATAATTTGAACAAAATTCAAGAAAAAATTATATGTTATTTTTATTATATAAATGTAAACAAGAAGCGTACTTGGACTAGTTTGAGACCGCTTATATCTCATGTTGCACACCACATCACAACATTGGTTGATCGTAGATAACCATTTAAATTATCTATGGGAAAAGATACGTAGAAAACTAATATTACAAACATAGTTAAACTATCTAGTACACTAGTTAACCGATAATGATTTGAACTTGAATGTAAATAAAACTTATTACGTTATCTTTAAAAAATATGTTTACACGACAAGATTTAAATCTGGGCAGATAACGAAATAGACGTTGTACCAGAAATTAATGGAGTGTGATAATTTGTGAAAGATTCTCTCATCTAATTTATGATCATCGCTAAGAATTGCGTTAACCAAAAATAATTTATAATCGATTGTAGATAGAAATGTTAAACTGATAAAATAGATACACAAAGCACACGTACAACTGTCAGTATTGAATCCCAAGTGCGAACTAGACTGTTGGATGCCACTACACGCGAATATTTTATCTGCAGGCAGGACTCGATCGACCCTGAGGGAGTGCCGAAAGGATAATTTCGCGAGGTATCGCATGGAAATTAAAATTATATTTCATTCTAAAGTTCCCAAGTCTCATTTTTGAAGTTTTTTTTTATTAATTCTTGCAAATTAAGTTTCGGGCTCCACAAAGAAAAAATATTTAAATCACTGGCGGGACTGTTGTACCTCCTCGGGCAGCGGAAATATATTTTATATATCCACAAAGAACATTAACTTTCTAATTTCACCTTAGAGAGAGTTTTTTTAAATTTCGAGAAATATCCTGCTTCTTTGTGCTGCAATTAATTACATAATTCACCTGGGAAGTTCTGTATGAGTTTAAATTCACAATTTTCCGCCCCGCAGAACAAATAATTGATCATTTTTTCTCCCTTAAAAAGACCTGCAAGAAACTGACAACAAAATTTTTTGCATGTTATTGACAAAAATTGTAAACTGTCAATTGTACCCAAGACACACTCCGCAGGAATCCGTGACTCAAGCTGGCCATTTAACGCGTTTTTTAAGTACAAGGCCACGTGGTAATATTTTCGCCAGAGGCACGTATTGTCTCTCAGATATTATTCTTACACTTCACGTGTAAATTGAGTGAGTGCACGGGCAGGTAAAAACAGTCGCAAAGCCGGTATAGCTGTAAAAGCGCCCATACCTTCGAGGTTTGAAGGACGTCTTCATAGTGATACACAAACACGAGACTGGGTACTGTTATTACGCACTCAGTCAATCCCACTTTGAGAACACGCTGGACCAATTTCACTTCGATTAAAAAAAAAATCGAGCTTGAATTTGCTTTAAGTAGCTTTAAGAGGAAGATTGGGCTTTGATTTGCATTATTGTCACAATTTATTGAACTAAAATCAACTAGATCGTGGCGTAGGTAACTATTGTACTTTTGCCAGTATTCATCGATTTCTTCGTCTTCTTCTTTGTCTTCCTCGTCTTGTTTCGTCATCGTTTCTTCTTCATTCTTCTTCCTCTTCGTTGTTTTCTTCTTCTTTATCCGTATCTTTCTCTGGGTAATCAAAAGACGAAGATTTAAAAAAATAATTAAGTGAATAATTTATCGATGGTAGAAATTGATAAATCATTCACTAAATTAGTTTTTGAACTCTTCGTTTTTTGATTGCCCATCGATCGAATTTTGATGAAAATCAAACTTTGGACATTTTTGAAAAATCATTGAGCATTAACCGTTTGCCACTATTCATCGATATCTTCGTCTTCTTTCTTTTCTTCTTCGTCTTCTTTTTTCATCATTTCTTCTTAAACGTCTTCCTTGTTTCCTTCTTCTTCATCCATATATGTATTTCTCTTTCCACCAGTGACAAATTATTCGCTAATTCATCAGCAATGTTTTTTAATTAATTAAAATTCAAACTTCTTCGGAAATTTTTGAAAAATCATTGAGCATTGACCTTTTACCACTATTCATCGATATCTTCGTCTTCTTCCTTGTCTTCTTCGTCTTCTTTCTTCATCGTTTCTTCTCATTCGCCTTTGTTATTTTCTTCTTCTTTATCCATATCTTTCTCTTTCCACAATTGATAAATTATTCACTAATGCATCAGCAATGTTTTTTAATGAATGAAAATTTAAACTTCTTTGGAAATTTTTGAAAAATCATGGACAAAAATTGAAAATCTACCTCGACACATCCAGAGGCAATTAAAAAGCGAGGATTTAAAAAAAAATTGCTTAAGTATTAAAACCTGCAGACTGGTTTGAAAAAAAAACTCACTTTTTTGTGTAAACAACACTTTTTTTTAAATCTTTGATTGCCCATCGGTCTGTCGAACTAAATATTTGATTTTTGCAACTTCAAAGATTTTGATGAAAATCAAACTTCTTTGGACATTTTTGGAAAATCATTGAGCATTGACCATTTGCCACAATTCATCGATTTCTTCGTCTTTGTCTTCTTTCTTCGTCGTTTCTTCTCATTCTTCTTCGTCTTCGTTGTTTTCTTCTTCTTTATTCATTTCTCTATCTATCATTGATAAATTATTCACTAATTCATCAGCAAAATTTTTTAATGAATATTTTGTGACGGTTTGGAAGAGGATATATGCCCACGCCTCAAACAGCTTCAAGATTAGTTAGACGTTACACTTACTTTTATCCAAATTACTCCCAAGGTTTCCTGAACGCAGATCAACTAAACTGTGGAGCTTTTGCCATAATATTTCTTCTTCTTTGTCTTCTTATGCTTCTTCTTCTTCTACTTCTTCTTCTTCTTCTTATTCTTCTGCTTCTTCTTCTTCTTATTTTCTTCCCTTTCTTCATTTCTTCCCCTTCTTCTTTATCTTCTTCGTTCTCGTCTATTTCTATTATTTTTAATTTATTCACTAATTCATCATTACATTAGACTTACTTGTATTTAAATTATTGTAACGGTTTGCTGAACTTGGATTTTGTGAAGCTTTTGCCACTATGCATACTATTTCTGCTTCTTCATCATCCTCTTCCTTTTCTTTTTCGTCTTCTTCATATTCGTTTTCGTTTACTTTTGTCTTTTGTTATTTTTTAAATTTAGTTGTGCAAGGCGCCTCTTTCGGTTATTACTAATTTCTTCCCTAACTCATCTGCAATATTTTAGTGACTATCTGGAAGAAGAGACAACACTCTTTAAGCACTCCTCATAGTTTGCTGACCTCAGATCAATTAAACTGTGATGATTTTCCCATTATTTATACCATTTCTTCTTGTTCTTATCCTTTTCCGCATTCTAATTTTTCTGCTTCTTTTTCGTTTTCTTTTACTTTTGCCTCTTGTTATTTTTACGTTTCCTACTCAGATAAACTACTTTGTGAAGTTTTTGCTACTATTTATTCTATTTCTTCTTATTCTTATCTTTATATTTATCTGCATTCTTCTTTTTCCTCGTCATCATTTTCTTTGACTTTTGCCATTTGCTATTTTTACTTTTACTGCTCAGATCAACTATTTTGTCAAGCTTTGATCCAGACTATTTATTCTTATTCTTATTCTTATTCTCCTTCTTCTCCTTCTTCTCCTTCTTCTCCTTCTTCTCCTTCTTCTCCTTCTTCTCCTTCTTCTCCTTCTTCTCCTTCTTCTCCTTCTTCTCCTTCTTCTCCTTCTTCTCCTTCTTCTCCTTCTTCTCCTTCTTCTCCTTCTTCTCCTTCTTCTCCTTCTTCTCCTTCTTCTCCTTCTTCTCCTTCTTCTCCTTCTTCTCCTTCTTCTCCTTCTTCTCTTTCTTCTTCTTCTCCTTCTTCTCTTTCTTCTTCTTCTCCTTCTTCCCCTTCTCCTCCTTCTTCCCCTTCTTCTTCTTCTTCTCCTTCTTCCCCTTCTGCTCCTTCTTCTCCTCCTTCTTCTTCTCCTTCTTCTCCCTCTTCTCCTTCTTCTTCTTCTTCTCCTTATTCTCCGTCTTGTCCTTATTCTCCTTCTTCTCCTCCTATTTCTCCTTTCTGTTCATCATTCTCTTTCTTCTTCTTCGTCTTCTCATGCTTCTTCATCTTCTCGTGCTTCTTCGCCTTCTCGTGCTTCTTTGCCTTTTCTGTTTTCTTCTTCGTTTTCATTTGCCCTTTTTTAAATTTAATTACGCAACTTGCCTCTGTCCTTTATTGTTAATTTATTCACTAACTCATCTGCAGGGTTTTATAGTGATTTTGTGACTTCTCACGGTTTTACTGCACTCAGAAAAACTAAACTATAGATTTTTGTCACTATTACTATTTCTTCTTCTTTTTCGTCGTTTTCTTTTCCTTTTCATCTTCCTCTAATTCTGCATTTTGTTATTTTTGTGCGACTATTTGGCAAAAGAGAAGAATTGCCGCTGTGTAAATAAAACCTTACCCAACAACGAGCCGTTTTAATTAGGCCACCCGGCATTAGCCTCCTCATTACGTACGTTCTGTACATCGGCTTGTTGCTAATTAAAGAGATTAGAGGTATGTGATGTGCTAAAGAAGAAAATGCTATTATTTATTTTTCTAGGTTATTAAGTAATTATCCTTAAAAAGAATTCAGCTCCCAGGTATGCATTAACGATGTCGTAACTTAATTCTCTCACTTCTGATGGTCTGCGTTGTTATTAGACGGTAATTTGTGTTTAAGTATAGCATGAAAACTGGGCTATGCAAAACGTATCATCGGAAAGCCTCAAGGCTGTAGTAACGTTAATGTGACCTGTGAGATTTTTTCGCGTTTTTTATATTGAGGTCGGTGGGTTTACTCAATTCAAACCACCAAGTAATGAGAAGCTTTTACAAGACAAGAGTCGGTAGACGAAATGGTTTCCAAATTTCTCGGTTGGCTCGTGGTCTTAGCAGGATTTTTTAATTTTCAGCAGGAAATAAATTAGCAGTTTTAGGCGACCCGATGGATGGAAGCGAAATTAGGTAACGAAAAGAAAGGAAATTAACGAAATCAATTGTGAATATTGTGTATGTTGGACGAAGTAAATCTTCGAGGTTTTGGTGTGCAGTTACCTAATATTTTTCTCCCAGGATATCAACGCTGGTATATCCCCAGGCAGTTTCAATTGTGTCGCCAACATCAAACCGATAATTAAATGGCATTGTGTTTCGCGCGTGTGGGTGTTATTTGTTTATTAGTTCACTTTAATTTGATGGATGTGGGCTATTTTCCGAACGTACGCACAGAAAATATTTAATAACGCTTATATTATTAATTTGTCACTATCTTATCAACAAATCCATGCACGAAATCAGTGATGGTTGATGGTCGATACTGTTATTAAATATATTGGCAGTACGGTGAACAAAAAATGATAATTTTACGACATTTATAAATAGTTTATTGGTGTCGCTGTTTACGAACTCAGCTGAATGAAGCTGGGCAATGGAGACACATATCACGTTTTTTATTGCTTTGAAAACATAATAATATATAGTCCTGAAAAATTGAAGTAAACACTTAATACTTGAGAAGAATAGTAGCAAATAGTAAAAAAGCCTTTTTACCCTCTAGGCTAAAAGGCATAGCATTCCTACGTTCAACAGCGACTGATAAATTAGAACGCTAATAAAATTGTTGATAACAATAAGCCAGCGACAAACGACGTAATGGCGATGAGGTACAAACTGGTGGGCATAAAAGCTAAAAAATCAGTAAGAAAGCAGAAGAACCTATGGAAAATCTACATTAGGAGCCAAAATCAACAAAACAAGGAGGAATATTGTATAGTGATAAGGGATGAAGTAAAAGAAGTTGGGAGGATTCGGAAAGGAGCTGAACGAAGACTACAGAAATAGCAATAGATACTTCTAGAGTCAAGTAGGAAAAAGAACAATCACCATGAGATACAGAAATGAATAACTAAGAAGAAGAAACAAATGAAATAATTACTATGGAGAAAATATTTAAAGCTATGTATTTACTTTACAAAGAGATAATGATTTGCCGAAATAGAATTTTTATTTTTTTTATCCTTGTTCAAAATCACTGTCAAGATTAAAAATTGAAAAGTATGTCTTTCACAATTTTCAAAACAATGTGATTTGTCATAAAAGACGAGATATAGAGTATTTTAAATTTATCTGTTTTTGTAATTGAAATTAAAATAACGTTTTCACTTTTGACAGCCGTCAAATTTTCAGTCAGCTGAATAAATATGCCATTTAATAATTATTTCCACAAATGACATTTTTCTATAGGTTTTGGAGGTACTGAATACGAAATTAATTTCATAAAATTATTATGTTTGTTGATAGCTGTCAAATTTAACTATGCAAGTTTGTCTTCCATAATTTTATAAACTATAAGCTTTTGTCACTTTTACTATTACTATATACTATTTCTTTTTCGATTTCGTTTTCTTTTTTATCTTCGCCTTCTTTTTCTAATTATTCTTCTCATTCTTCTTCTTATTATTAGTATTATTATTATTATTATTCGTGCTTCTATATCGTCTTCTCGTGCATCTTTGTCTCTTCCTTTTTCTTCTTCGTTTCCATTTGTCATTTTTTAAATTTAATTCTTCTCCTTCATTACCTTCTCCTTATTCTTCTTCTTCTTCTTTGTCTTATTCTTCTTTATCTTCTCGTGCTGCTTTGTCTTCACGTGCTTCTTTCTTGTCGTCTTCATTTTCATTTGTCATTTAATTTAATTATGCAACTTGTCTGTTTCTGTTCTGTTCTGTTTTCACTTTTGACAGCTGTCAAATTTTCTGTCAACTGAATAAAAATGCCATTCAATAATTATTTCCACAAATGACTTTGGTACTTAAAAAGACATTTTTCTATAGGTTTTGGAGGTGCTGAATACGAAATTAATATCATAAAATTATTATATTTGTTGATGGCTGTCAAAATTGCTGTCAAATTTAAAACTATGCAAGTTTGTCTTCCATAATTTTATAAACAACGTGAATTTCCATGGAAGGGAAGGGAAGTGTTTTTTAAAATTTGCTAGTTCCATAAGTGATATTAAAATACAGTTTTTATTTTTGACAGCTGTCAGAATTTCTGGCACCTTAATGAAAATGGCATTTAATAATTATTTCAACAAATTAAAGCACCAAGTGCCATTTCTCTCTAGGCTTTGGAGGAACTGAATACGAAATTGTTGTAAAAAATTTTTATATTTATTGGTAGCTGTCAAAACTGCTGTCAAATTTAAAAAATGCAAGTGTGCCTTTCGTAATTTTGAAAATAACGTGAATTCCCACAGAAGCAGTGCTACGAGTATTAAGTGTATTGAAATTTGCTAATTCCACAATAAATAATAATATAAAGTTTTTACTTTTGGCAGCTGTCAAAACTTAATGAAAATGACATTTTATAATTATTTAATCAAATGAACGTACTTAACAACCATTTCTTAATAAGTTTTGGAGGTACTGAATACGAATTAGATGTCAAAAAAATGTGTTGGTTGGCAGATGCCAAAAGTGCTGTCAAATTTAAAAATTTACAAATATATCTTTCCTAATTTTGAAAATAATGTCGATTTCCATAGAAGATACATAAAATGATTTAATACTTTCTAGATCAGTAATTAATATTAAAATAAAGTTGTAACTTTTGACAGCTGTCAAAATTTCTGTCAACTTAATAAAAATGCCATTTTATTATTTCAACAAATTAAATTACTTAACAAACATTTTTCTATAGATTTTGGAAGTACTGAATACGAAAATAATAAATAAAAATATATACTTGCATATTTTTAAATTTAGCAGTAGTTTTGACAGCTACCAAAAAACAATATTTTTTTGACAATTTCGTATCTAGTACCTGCAAAATCTATAGAAAGTAGTCTGCTCGGTACTTCAATTTATTGAAATAATTATTAAATGGCATTTTCATTAGGTTGACAGAAATGTTGACAGCTGTCAAAAGTAAAAAATGTATTTTAATATCAATTATGGATCTAGCAAATTTAAAAATACTGTACATCCTTTCGTCAATGAAAATTCACATTGTTTCTAAAGTTAAGGAAGACAAATTTAAATATTTTTAAATTTGACAGCTACCAACAAACAATATTCTTTTAAATGAATTTCGTAATCAATACTTTCGAAGCCTATAGAAATATGACTGCTTTGTATGTTCATTTGTTCAAATAATTATTAAATGGCATTTTCGTGAAATTGGCAGAAAATTTGACAGCTGTCAAACCGAAAACATTAGTTTAATTTTTATTATAAAAACAGAAAGATTTAGATTTAAAGAATTTCATATCTTTTTCTATAAAAACTCACATTGTTTTTAAAATTACAAAAAACATACTTGTAAAATTTTAAATTTGACACTGATTTTGACAGCTGTCAAAAATTTAAAAAAATGAAAATTCTATTTCGGCAAATCTATTATCTATTTTTAAACTAAACATTTCAAACTAAATTGGGCGAATCTTTTTTGGATCTAAATTATAAAATAATATAACTTAAAATAAAAAATCCGGCTCGAGAGATTGATGAAGAATTTAAAAACGAACATTAATACGATCGACATTTAAATTAATATTAGTATTTGACTTTTTGAGCATGCGATGTTGAAATTTCTCAGGTCAAAGTGTCAAAAAATGTTATTTCCGGAGCAGCTTTGAAGCTTGAAATTATTGGAAAAAATATTGGCCTTGTCGCTGAGACAGCTCCTCCCTCACCACAAGTAAAATTCCGCCCCACAGCATTGGCCACAGGCCAGCAGATTCGGCTTCGATTTGTAGACGAACTCAATTCTATTGTTAAAATTGTTTTGTTATTGTTATTCGCATATTCACGACTGTCGCAATCTTATTTACTTTTTTATAGCGTATTTTTTACATTAACATCGTTTTATCAAAAAGGGACACTAGGTTAGCAACATTTGTCATGTTTATCAAGTTCCGGATTAAATTATCAATGTTTTTGGACAACGGCTATCGCAATTTTTGTTTATTTAAAGTTCAATGTCAGTGTTATAACGTTGCTGCTAGAGCTAGTGGGGTCCCGTAAGTCATTGCAAAAAAAATAATAAATAAAATTATTAAAATCACGCGGCACCAGATCTGGACTATAACGTGGCAGCTCCAATATATACATGTGTAATAGAACCATCATAAATAATTTGGGACGGGAGGATTATTAAGGTACCAACCAGCTGATGCTCCAAACATTTGATTCATTTTCTCGTGGTAGTACTTTTTGGGTATTCCCGAATTTTGTAAAATTCTATAAAACTGTAAGCAACAATTTAATGATTCGAATGAAAATAAAATCATGCTTTATTTACGACTGTGTACATGTAACTAATTTATCTTCTATTGCAATTTTACATACTAATAGATCAAGCTAATATTGAATTTATTATTAACTTATTCTATTCATTCCACGTATAAATTTATTTTTCTCCACGTCACTGAAGACTGGAAATAATGGTAATTCCCACGTAGCTTGTATTTTGTAGGCTATAACATAATAGTTTAAGTTATGTATTTAAGATTTTAGCGAAGAAAAATATTACAATTATATAAAGTTGTGACAATAATAACGATATTTGTCCATTACTAACGTTCTCAAGAACATTTAACTTTAAGATCTATAAAACTGTTAAAAAAATTGACGAACACCTATGTAAACGGGCAGAGAAGAGCAGAAGAGAGAATTATGGATCTCTGCGGAGATGTGAGTTAGGCGAAATTGGCGCAGCCGGTGGTACGCGAAGAGAAAAATTGCGCATATTTTACCTAGTTTTACCTAATATTTGATGCTTGCCCGAGTTAAATATTAAAAGTGTACTGCCCAATCGAATTCGGATTCTTCAATAAATCATGTGAAGGGCTAAATAGCTTTTGCAGCTGGATGCTCCATTATCCAAGTACCCTGCTTTCAATCACCTGGAAATATCTTGTCATATTGTTATATTAAGCACCCATTGAAGATAAAAAAAAATTAGTTCTATAATATTTAAAACGATAACAAAAATAACCTTGTATTTTTATCACGTAACCTTGTGGATGCGATACACAACATAAAGAGATAAATTTTACCAAGAAAACGTATTCCTCGTTTTTTTAGATAAGATTTTACACAGGGCCCGGTTTAACCGGAAGTGATCTAAATGTGTTATTGTATCTTGCCCGGCGGTTTAATAGGTTGACGACTGCGCATAATTCGTTATAAACGCATTAAACGAAAAAAATCCTCATCCGGTTTACCAGGAAATGAACTGCTTGTGCTGATAATAATTTCTTCCGTAATTCTATGACTGAACAATGTAATATACCTTTTTACCTCCATTTTAAGCACGTATTATCACAATACCCATCGTATCCGGCTTAGCCGGAAATGACCTATAAATGCGTTATTTTCACCTTACCAGATATTTAAAAAAGTTTCAGTGATGTGTAATCAAAAACCCGTGAAACACACAAAAATATTCTCTTCCGGTTTACCAGGAAGTGAGCTACTTGTGGTTTAATTGCAGGTCTTTCAGTTGTTTCAAGAGACTAAATAATATAATTATCGCTCTACTCTACTTGCTCACAAGGCAAAGGACTATGGGAAGTACGCATTTCAAGCACAAGCAGATTACTTCCTGTTAAACCGGATGGGGTCGTTTTCGCCCTGCATGCGATTTTGGTGACTTATAAGGACTCTAATAGACAAAGTAAATCGAAAATAGCACAATAGAAATAATTCCGGTTAAACCGGATGTGTGAAGTATTAGGCATATTTATGAGAGATGTTTTGCCTCTACGACTTTTGTTTTAGATTTCCATTTGGTATATCTTAGTTAACTATTAAACAACTCACTCACCCTCTGATTTTATCCGATCCTGATCCTCGTATTAGTTGTAATTCGATATCCGATAGACCGTCGACGCACAGAAATATAAACAAACAGTACATACACTTTGCCGGACCAACTAAACAAACAGCGCCGCATACAATAGAACCACAAATAAACTAATATTTTTCACGCTTACCCATTAATTACCGATAAAATAAACACATAATCAATCCAGCTTATCCACTTAACTACTGACATACGAAACGTGAAACAGTGGGATCCCGAGCAAATACGAAAACAACATGTTTCTTATCTTCGTTGTACTCAGGCAACTTATTATTACTTACATTTATGTGTTTATTATATTTTTTAATCGTTTATCAGCTGTCTTTATGTGGTAATTTTATGCCACGATGTTACTCGGAATCGGCTGTGCTAGTAATATGTTATTCCCAACTGCAGCATAAACACGAGAAATCCCTGATCGGCCGTTTGGTAATCAATATAGACAGTTCGGAAAATATATTTTGGTTTGGTGGGTTTTTAACCCAGCCAAACTAGCTTACAATTTTTTTAAGGGCGCTATGAGCACATTTTTGGCTCAGCCAAGAAAAAATTTTTCGCTGCAGGTATGGGAAACTTAAAATAGTACAATGAGGCTATTGAAGGAAGATTGAAGGTCACCGAAATGAACTTTTGGAGCAAAATCTCTAAGAGGAATAATAAGGATCGAGCTAATTCATGGAAGCAAGGACCACACACAATATTCTACGGTATAAGAACCAGCCAACTCCTATGGAGCGGACTCAAGCAAAGAATAATGGAAGAAGACTGCCTAACAAGTCCTGATCTGGACTACCTTTGAAGAATAGCTGAATAGATGGATTTGCCCCGAAATTAGAAAATTAGCTTGGAAGAGAATGAGTAGGACGAGATCAGCGCCGATTGAGAGTCGAAAGACGCCTTAGAATGAATCCCTGTGGAATACCAACAACCAAGCGCGATCAGAGAGATAATTCTATATAAGCACAACTGAGCCAACCCTTACTTTTATAACGTCTCCACTAACATCATCAATACTTTCGAGAACGCCCTGTGACTAAAAGCGACAATGCATATTTTGAGACACTCGTTTTAAGCTCATTTTATCGCTTGAAATTCATATTAGGTACGTGCGTAAATGGCCTGAGGCGTTCCACAAAAAATTCCAGCGCCATTCATTATCCAAAGCCGATCTAATCTGGAAGGTAAATACTCGAGGAAACGAAGGTAAAGTTTTGTCAGACAACAATTCCATGGCATCGAATTTATCCGGCGCGTTAGCAAAGAAAACTTCGAGAGAGACAATCATAATAAAACACCTCCATCGGTAATATTAGGTCTGAGATAATTTTGCTTGTAAAAACAACAAGTGTTTTATTGAGTTCAGTTTTAATTTTGGAACAGGCATTTTTGTTTTCAGTCTACTGTTTAAAGACTAAAAATATACGTTCTTAAAGGCGCCATTTTGTATCATCATCCCACACGTGATGACTTTCATGGTTGTTTCCATTAGGATTTAGCTTACCAAAATAAAGAGGATGTTAGACTCAGGAAGCTGGAGAGTCACGCAATCATGGTCGAATGGATGGAGAAGGAAATTTCATCTCCACATTTAAGGTGGCAGAAGCAAGAGGCCGAAGACTTGACAGACAATGTATACCAAAATTCGTGCAGGTGTGGAAGAGTAGGAAGATGGTAAAATTTCTCTGGTGAGCTTCCAGATGATCTGCAGCAAAGAAGGAAAGAGCTATGTAAAGCGACGTATATACATTTGCTTCGACATAAAGGCAGCTCTAAAGCGATTCGTTCAAGAGTGTAGGGAAGCATTGGAAGATCTCTTCAAACTTAAAGAAGCAAAACTGGTATGGGTTCTACCGAGACTCGGAACCCAGGAGCCTTTTCTCGGACCAAAACCAATGCTGACTATAACAAAAAGATAAAGCTCGACCGCCCTTAACCACTGACACTAAGAGACACTTATGGAGCATAGGCGCCTTAACAGTGGCTTTAGATAAGATTGAGACGTTGTGTCTGGACCAACATCGACCTGGTTACTGAGTAAGAGCAGGGAAACGTTCAGACCATGGCAAATTTTAGTGACGCCTATCATAATAGCTGTGGAGAAGATACTAGCTGCCCATCCCTTCCATTTCTTGGGTCAGTGGGCATTTGGTAGGCGGAGATTTGAAACTTTCCGCACTGCAAAGCTTCTGAAGGAAGAAAACTTCTGAGAGAGCGAAGAGTTATTTCTGGGTGTTAAGAAATTCTGGGATAGCAAACAAACGAACTTGTTGGGCGAGCTAACAGCTAACATCTTTGTTGATCCAAAACTTGCTTTGGGAATTTCCAAAAGCTCAGCAAGAAGGATTGTGATTACTGGAGAAACAGTTCAGGAAGTTAATGAACCAAGTCCTAAACTGATGAAAGGATTACTCAGAGGAAACAGGTTTAATACCAATAGCAAGGCTCTTAAACAGGACAATCTTCTGGTACAGATTTGGAAAAAATTATGTGGTCCAAAATCTGTGGAAAGAAGCCAGAAACAATGGACCATATCACATTGAGGTGCAGGCCACCCAGTCAGGGACCTGTACCATTTGGTCATAGGAGCTGAGGTTCTGAAGTGGGTGTGGAGTTAATTTAGACAGAAAATAAAGCCGATTGAGAAGTCACATATTTTTTCTTTATACTTCAGTATTTTTATTAAATCCAAATTCCGGTGAACAATTTGGAGGTTTGGTGAAAGTTGCCAAAATTTTTTATTTGACTCAAACATTTTGCTAAAAAGTTAAGCAACTCGTTCCAATCATGTACCAGGAGTCCCATAACTCCTACTTAGAATCTTTAGATCCAAAAGAGATATTTTAACAATTGATGCAACTTATTTATGGGACCAACAGAAATTGGTTGCCTTTTATATTAATTTAGAAAACTGTTTCTAATAATTCGTTTCCATTTGTGACCAACAAATTCCAGCATAATTCCTCCACAACATCCATTATTCAGTAGTCGCAATTAAACATCCCGAGAAGCATATCTGGAAACAAGAGGCTTGTAAAGTATTTACATCCCCCAAAAGGAAATTTATTTTTAGGTCATCTCAGCACACTCCCGGCCTCAGATGGCCCTGGATGAAAAAGAACCTTTCGTAAATTTAAAACAATAAAAGGTAAATGAAAGTGTCTCCCTAATTTAAACCCGGCCTCAAACAGTTTGTTGTTTGAACTAATTAACTCGAGTATTTGGTTTGCAAGACGGCGGCGTTACGCAACGCGATTTTTTTATGAAATCAGCAATTTGTAGTGTGGAATGCCGTGCCTTTCTCTGCAGTTAATAATAATACAGTATAAAATCGAAAATTACCATAATAAATAATAAATGTTTTTCTCTCTTTGCGTTATGTAAACGAGATCGATCGTGGATTGTGGATTTCAAATACGGTTGTTTTAACAAAGGCGTGGAATTCGAAAACAACCACACAAATTCATAATTTGTAGAGTTAATGCGTAAGAAAATTGTTTAATTGCGTCGTCTCTGAAAAACAATCGTATTAACGATTTCCAGCTTAAGTAATTACGCAATTAAATTGTCATAATTCTAATCATTTTAATGATGGACCGCTGGCGCTGGTTATTTCCTAATAAAATAATGATTTCTTCCTGCTTCATTGGTTTTAGACGTCCAAAAACAAATTGTGCCTTAACATAGAATTAAAGAATAGAAATGTCAAATATTTCAACTGATTTAACTTTTCAGTGTTTCAAGATAGTTGTGCACTTCCGAGTTATGCCCCAAATTAATGATAACGAAAATATTTATTACGTCATTATGTTGATTTGCAAAAACAATATTTACTGTTGCTCTTACCAAATATAGTTTATATGGTATAATATTAATATTATTAGTGAAACCACCTTTATTTACAGTGCATTTGAGCCACAGCACTTCTAATGGAAGAAGAAGAAGAAGACGAACCAGAAGAAGAAGAAGACGAACCAGAAGGAGAAGACGCCGAAACAGAAGGAGAAGACGCTGAAACAGAAGAAGATGAAGAAACGATCTTTAGAATATGATTTATGCCTATAAGAAATTTCAAATGAGTGTGAGTATGAGAATGGATATGATAATGAGAATAATCATGAGTATAATAAATAAAATTGTGGACTTATTATTCAAGGGCCTGGAGTATACAATAGTCAGAGCAATAATTCAAGATCTTGGGACGTTATTGAGACACCATACTAGAGGGTAAGTACCTTAATTAGTCCTTTTAATACTTGATGATCAATAGGTCCTGTGCCAAGAGATGACGCAGACTAAGTGTTCTACCTACCCGATCCTACCCACGCGATTTTACCGATACTGATGGCCCTCTTGTCCAGTATCTGTTTATTACTTATAGCTAATTTTAGCTCTTTAGCTCTAAGTTACATTTCTACTTGTCATAATTGCCGGGTCTGCAACCCCTCTCAGATTATGTCGCATAGAAATATAAAGTTAAAAAACAGGACTTACGTTATTGCGACTTCATGTAAACGTTGTATCCTTCTTTTCGCTGCACACACAGGAGCTGAGTATCTGAAAAAAATTAAGTTATATTACGTCTATTGATCTGCACATCTCTTTAATTTGCTTACAAATTAGATAATTCTTTAACGTGATATCGCGAACAAAAAATGCTTATATAACTTCAAAGAGCTTGGGAAAGTTTGTAGACGTTTCGCTAGTTTATTAGGGCGAGGGTGTAATTTATATTGCGGCCTTTTTTCTGCTAAATATACAGGGTGTCCAAGTTCGTATTCCCTCGGAAGATTGTGCAAAAACGAGTAACTTTATAAAAAAACTTTCTTAACAAAACAAACAAACAAAACAAATTTTTTTTAAATAGAATATCGTGAATTTTTTTGGTGCCACTTAAGCCTCCAAGGGTCCTGTATTACGCCCTAAAATATTTTGCCAATCGGATGCAGCGTTGCCAAGTTGTTTTTTTTTTCTGCTTTATTGTCAATTTACAAACATTTTTTTTACTGCAATATCTCCGCGATTTATTAATTGTTTTTTTATTTAATTATATTTTTCTCAAATTGAATGCCTATAATTTTTTTACATGGATGAATAAAGCATTAAATTTTTTTATTCAGTTTCTGAGATATGATTATTTCAAATAATTTGTCGATATGTCCCTGTTTATTATTATTACTATTATTAACAGATATTTAATTCGGTTCTACTATAAAATTCCAGCCGCTCCTAAATCTATAAAACTGATGCTCACTGACTACTATCTGAGGATTAAGTTTTATTGCATAAATAATTTTTAAATATACCCACGGCTATCTAATCAGTATCAGTATTACTAAAAAAAATATAAATCTTAAAATTATCTAATAACATATGTTTTGAGGACTATGTAAATAGTCACCTCATCCAATGTATATTTTTATTAGCTTGGAACAAAAACCATAGATAAAAAAATAAATAAACTGGTGTAAGTCATATTTCGATTTTTTTTAGATAAAGATTAAAGAGTTGAGGATTTTGTTGATATTAAGGGATCGACCTTATTAGGTAGCTATTTAAAAAAATTGAAACTTTACGATAGTGACGTCTGTGCCTTGCCTATGTTTAAAGAACTAATAGTAACATATCAGTACGATTAAAATTCGGAGGACTTGAAACGCGCTTGGTAACACGCTATATATTTTAATATAAAAATTGTTCATATATGAGTGGGCAATTACCTGAAAAGTTTTATAAGATTTGTAAACAGATTATAGTAACATAAGGTGTCATTTCAGATTATTAATTGATAGAACCACAATAAAAACGTATAGATAGAATGAGACGCTCAACTAGCTAGTAATGAAGACAAAAATACGTTTGATTTTTAAAAATTTCGAAAAAAATTTGGAATAAAAAATTTTGAAAATATTTGGATTCAAAAATTTTGGAAAAATTTTAATTTGGATTCAAAAATTTCGAAAAAAATTTGGATTCAAAAATTTTGTGAAAAATTTGGATTCAAATTCAAAAATTTCGAAAAATATTTGGATTCAAAAATTTTGTGAATAATTTGTCTTCAAAAATTAATTAAAAAAAATTTGAATTCAAAAATTTGGATTCAAAAATTTTGAAAAAAATTTATTGTTCTTAATGCATGCGCCTATTAAGTGTATATTTCTAAGACAGCTTTGTGTGATGTAACGCTGCGCCGCGCCGTGCAGAAAATTACTGCAATTATTTTTCCGCATACGTACCGGCTAGTTTTCCTTTCTATTTGGCGTATTTTAAACGAAAACGAGTTGATTAGTTTAGTGTCCGGATAAATTGCCCGCATTTCAAAATAAATCATAATCCTTGCAAAAATGGCATTAATTACAGCGTTGCTTTCATTTATTCAGCGGACTGCATTAACCAATAATTATTGAACGTTAATTTATTCAAGCTAGAAACTCACTTTCTTGTATGTTATTACTGATGCAGATTAGGTTGGGACCGACGTAAAATAAATTAAAGAATCTTACTTATTTGGAGTCGTGGTTGAGCAAGGCTGTGTTCGGTTTGCGAGATAATATCCGCCATTGGCTCCACAGGATGCGTTTATTGGCAAATATGCACCACCAAAACAACACAGTGAATTTTTTTTGATAGGGGGAATCTTCTGCTATTAGCTTATCTATTGAATAATTGACTATATCGCATTAGTTTTGATCGTACGTATTAGCGTGTCCTAACCTCCACCAACTTTAATTAAATCTAATTTTCGTTACTATAAACGTGTAATTTCGGTTTCCGTTGTCTATAACGGAAATTCGGAAAGTCTCTGAATAGCAATAACGATATCCTGTTTTTGTTGCTAAGCGTGTTTCCTAATTACCAAATAAGTTTTATGTGCAAAGGCCGAATTCGCAGAGTTTAAACGGTGACACTGAAAAGTGTGCAATGCAATTATTTTTGCAAGTTTTTAGGAACAGTGGCCAAGTTATAACTCGAAATTTTGTTTCAAAATTCCGAATTATAAATCGAAATTTCAAAATTCCGAGTTATAACTCGAAATTTTATTTCAAAATTCCGAGTTATAACTCAATTTTATTTAAAAAATTCCGAGTTAAAAGTCGAAATGTCAAAACTCCCAGTTATAACTCAAAATTCCAAGTTATAAATCGAAATATCAAAATTCTGAGTTGTAACTCGAAATTTTATTTCAAAATTCCGAGTTATATATAACTCGAAATTTTATTTCAAAATTCCGAGTTATATATAACTCAAAATTTTATTTAAAAAATTCCGAGTTATAATAAGTCGAAATGTCAAAATTCCGAGTTATAACTCAAAATTTCAATTCAAAATTCCGAGTTATAAATCGAAATTTCAAAATTCTGAGTTATAACTCGAAATTTTATTTCAATATTCCGAGTTATAAATCGAAATATCAAAATTCTGAGTTGTAACTCGAAATTTTATTTCAAAATTCCGAGTTATATATAACTCGAAATTTTATTTCAAAATTCCGAGTTATATATAACTCAAAATTTTATTTAAAAAATTCCGAGTTATAATAAGTCGAAATATCAAAATTCCGAGTTATAATTCAAAATTTCAATTCAAAATTCCGAGTTATAAATCGAAATTTCAAAATTCCAAGTTATAACTCAAAATTTTATTTAAAAAATTCCGAGTTATAATAAGTCGAAACGTCAAAATTCCGAGTTATAACTCAAAATTTCAGTTCAAAATTCCGAGTTATAAATCGAAATTTCATAATTCCGAGTTATAACTCGAAATTTTGTTTCAAAATTCCGAGTTATAATTCAAAATTTTGTTTAAAAAATTCCAAGTTATAAGTCGAAATGTCAAAATTCTGAGTTATAAGTCGAAATGTCAAAATTCCGAGTTATAACTCAAAATTTTAATTCAATATTCCGAGTTATAAATCGAAATATCAAAATTCCGAGTTATAACTCAAAATTTTATAGAAGAAATTCCGAGTTATAAGTCGAAATTTCAAAATTCCGAGTTGTAACTCAAAAATTTAATTCAAAATTTTGAGTTCTAACTCGGAATTTCAAAATTTCGACTTATTTTTTAAATAAAATTTCAAGTTGTAACTCGGAATTTTGAAATTTTGACATATAACTCGGAATTTTGAAATTTCGCCTTATAACTCGGAATTTCTGAAACAAAGAAAAAAATTCAACTTCCCGATTACATCACTTTTCATCAATTATTTTGACTAATTTCCCTCCACTAACAAGGTATAAACGAAACAGCTGATGTCGAACGCACGATCATTGTTCTTATTTTATTACGCGAGATAAACTTTTTATATAAACATAAAACGTATATATGCCTATTCTCCAGGCCATTGTTGCACTTCACGGTCAATGTTTCGTTTAATTTTTAAATTTATTTACATCAACAGCCGTCCTACGCATACGCCGGGGATTTCACGTAATATTTACATGATTTTATGTATCAATTTCACCGGGGAGATTTATGAATCGTAGTTAATCATTGTGATTATATCACGTAACGTGGCATGCCATGCACAAATAACACAAAAAACACATAATTAAAATTATATTTCACATTTAACAGTATAAATCCATATTATACCTCCACCCGCTGTTTTATGTTAAATGGGTTGCATACCTAAGGCAAGATAATAATTCTTCTCGAAGCAGCATAGGCAGCCCATGTGGACGCAGGGTGTATATTTGGTTGCCTACTCTTAGGTTGTGTAATTTTGAAGCTTTCGGCCACTTTGATTGGTCGACTGTTTCCTCGTGGAGAAGCGAGAAAATGGCCTCTAAGTTCTAATGAGACTGTGTTTGAGGTGACTTCTTGATGTATATTGCGTGATTTGCATATCCACTTTTGTTTTGGGATCTCTTAGAAGTTTGCCTAGTTGTGTTCGATTGTTTGTCGTCGTTTTTGTGGTGATAAGAACAAGTTTTCGGATATCAAACCGTCTTTTAAGTATGACAATTTTTTTTCTAAATGTTTACTGTTTGAAGAACGCAATAAACCCTTGTGTCTTTTTATTATCACGTTACATGGTGTTTTCTTTTAACTTTACGGTGGCAGACAACCCATAGTGTGCGATACAACTAATCATCAAGTAGTTAATTTGTTTATAAAGTAGTTAAACGTTTGGACACCCTCTCATATTATCTTGGGAGCCTGTCAACGAGGTTGTTAATCCGCTATCTGGCCGCTGCTAAGCTCTAAAAAGCTGGCAGTCGCTGGCGAATAGAGTCGGATAATAATTTTTTCTCCGCTAGTAAAATATGGTCAATTGCCTTTTTGTATTTTAATACATCGCTTATTCTTCCAAATTCCGTCGTTCAAGTCCGTTAACACAGCCAAGCTATTTCTAATTGAGAATTAATTACATTTCTACTATTACAGCATAATTATTATTTATAATGGATAAATTACCTGCATTCTGGTATACATGGGTTCATTTTCCTGTAAGCTATTATTACAGCACCGAATAATTTGAATATTCAGTACCTGATAACTTATGACGTAAGCTCGATAACGAAACCTATCAGACGTGGAAAATATTTTGAAATCCGGCCATTCCTACATGCCGGTTATCTATTCACACAGTATGCTGTTATCTAGGGAGACAGCGCGCACCGTCGAGCTGTTTACATAAATTCAAATTCTGTTCGGACGTTTTTTCAATTACCTGTACAGATTTGCTTGCACTGGAATTTCATGAGGATAATAACTTGTTTGCATAAAGAATATCGTTATATCAGAACTTCCAGATATATTTTATTGTTTTTCTATAGTTAAACATACACCAGATAAAACTGTTTTTGACCTGTTATTGCCAAAACAAAACACAGTATCTATATTTAACCGCGATAAAGTATATTACTTTGTTATTTATGATAATTGCTGCATTATCCCAGGTCAATTCGTAATAACGTACGAGGGTGAAAATGTTTTTATCGAACGTATTTGCTGACCTTAAAATCGCGAAGAGAATAAATAATTAAATGAAATTAAAAATAAGTTTTAATAGGTTCCATAACTTTGATGGTCGTGGAATCGGCAGCTATATTCGGCTTAAACGTTGAAATTATTATTTTGAAGGGCGTAATGCGGATGTAAAAATCGGAAATACTGATGTTAAGTTGCGAAAATTCTTTTGGATATTTTAAATTAATTTTAAACGTTATTTATTCTTGCTCCGAATTTTTTTCAAATAGAAGGTCCGAGTCTCCGCCCGCCAAGTAATGGCCTTAATCGGAACCAATACATTTCATTAAAATACTGTTTTAATGAAAAAATTGCTGTAACACTGATCCAATGACCTCGATATCATACTCGTAATACGTATGTTGCTTCCAAACTATGTAAAATAACTGTTATATAATACGCCGATACAGAGTTGCACTTTCGAATTATTTTGACCTGAATGGGTATTCATCTTCTAATAATGCAAATGGAACTGCTTTAATGCCGATTTACCGTTTCCAACTCGTAATTGATTAATAAGTTTTATTTTATAACGCAGAAACCGGCGGACCAAAACCAATCTGGTTGATTTTTTAGCGTTGTTTACGATTCAACCTATTTTACTTCTTGCTTAAAAATTCCAAGCATTCTGTTTCAATCTAGAACGAAATGGAATAGAACCTGGCGATAATCGTAGTGTGTTTTAAACGAAGGACTTTTGCGGCAAGTAGAGGTCCTCAGGCGACCCTTGACTTTTTTGGATAGTGAGAGTGGTGAGAATGTTTAGGGGTGGCTAACAAATGGAGATACGGTTATTTGTCCAGGGGTCTTAAGATGATTGTCTTGTCAGCTGGACTTGGACAATTTCTCATACGGGTTATTTAGAAATAAATAACAGAAATAATAACTCCATGTATACCAACGTATTTATTTATTAGAACAGTAATGAATAAATAAATAAACAGGATATTTCAGCGACTTTGCAGTCGAGTGTGTACAAATTTGATAACGATAATAAATATGCGTGTTGGCAATCAAGAGTATATACGCGTGAATATGATTTTATTTCGGAAGACGGTGAGTTTTGATAACTGGTGTCTGTTTTCGCGGCTGAAACGATTTCGGACGGCAAGCAAACGGAATTTCCAACAGGGTATAGTATGAACGGCGGGCAGTCGGTTAGCTATAGATATTCTTGTCTATTCAGAGGGTTTTACAACATAGCTAACTACTGCCATAAACGTAGAGCTATTTACCAATGACTATTTTTCGTAAGTTAAGTTTTCCGGTAAAACTTTGCCTTAAAGATTGCCCGAGCGAGCAAATCTATTTTTCTCTTTTCACCCTCTTAGGAGTTTAAAGTTTAAGAATCCGCAAAAAATAATTTCTAGACGCTATAGAATTAGTCCGAAGTTACTTTTTGACGCCAAATGACTATTAAAATTATTATTTGGGAATATCTCGAAAACAATTAAATTTTAGTATATGAAGCGATACATGAGATATCATTGGAAGATGTCCAGTTTCCTATCGGGCAAAATTTTTTAATGGAGCTAAAAAAAGTCTGTTAGGAAAATGCTATTTTGATTTTATCTTCCTAATCCTAAAGTCTTTCTACCTTCTATGGGCGCAAGAAGTGATGTGGAGTTAAGTTTTTCTCAGGATCTTTCTTCCATAATTCTCTTCATTTCTTCTGGTCTCTTGTTGGTGATAATATCTTCTTTAGTTTCTCTCCTCTCTCTACTGCTTTATTGATTTCGTCTTCCTTGTTCTTCTTGGTCTCCTCCAATTATTTTTCTTTACTGTTCGAGCTTCGAATATTCTCCATGTTATCCTTCTGTCATCCATCCCCTTCTCAGCTGATGCGGTGGTCTACTGGTGTCATGTTTGATCATTTTGGATATGGTCTAATCTGTTTTCGATTTCAATTTTTCTCAGGAATCTCATTTCTGTTACTTGGATTTTTTTCTCTATGTGCTTCTGTTATTGTCCATGCTTCTGCGCCATAAATCATCAGTATAGGAACGTCCAGTTTCTTAAATATTTTTACTCTTGTTTCTTTAAGTATGTGTTTGTTACCTAGATAGGTTGTTTTTATACTATTGAAGAGCTTTCCAGTGTTTGCTGATCGTTCTATTATTTCATTATCTATTTTCTTATCTTTTGATTTGTGCCCAGGAATCTGTTCCATTTGACCACTTTCTAGTCTTATTGTGTGAATTTGTTCTTCTTTGCTCATAGTGTCTAAATTTTTGTTCAAAATGTCTTCTGCGAATATCGCCATGTCATCCATTTTCCAGTAGCCCACTTCATATCTTGTATCTTTCTTATCGCTTCGTCTAATATTAAGGAGAATAGTAATGGGCTCAGTTTACGTCCTTGTCTTACTCCTTTGCTGGTCTCGAACATTTTAGATGTTTCGTGTTTCGTTCTGACATAATTTCTCGTGGTCTTGTATATACTTCTGATACTTCTATTTATGCCTTGATTTATATTTGTTCTTCTTATTCTTATTGCTTCTTTTATTCTGTTAGTGTGATTTTCCTTACTTGGATTGTTTTTATCGTCATTTTCGCCTCCTTGGTTCTTCCTTGTATTTCGGCATGGCTTCCCAGTAATTCTTTAAAATATTCTCTCTATCTATCCATGATCTGTGCTTCTTCTGCGACTATTTTATCACTTTTATGTTTTCTAATGTTATACTTTTCTTCTAGTGGGGAGAAATTAGTCGAAATAATTGATGAAAAGTGATGTTGAATTTTTTTTTTGTTTTTTGTTTTATACATGTAAATGGGTTTAAAATCGAAAAAATTTGCAAAATCGGGCTGCGGCTTAGCGAGAAAAGCGCATAAAAGTGCATTTTTGATGTATTTAAAAAAAACTAAAATACTAGTAAATGAATAGACTACCGAACTGTTGGGGTATACTTACTTTAAAAGTACATCCTAACCTCAAAAAATCCAATTTCTCATTTTATTTTTTTTTACTAATAATGCAATAAGTTGGGTAAAAGTCTTCAGATTTATACGAAAATTGAAGAATATATGTATTTTCAAGCTATATACCGGGTGTAAACGAATAGTGGGCCACTGTAACTTCCTAGTTTTTAAAGATATCGGGATAAAATTTTGTATGGTGAAATTAGGTAAGATTTCCAACTTTTTGAGACCTATCTGCCATATTTGTCACTTCCGGTTTCACCGGAAATAGCCCCTATAGTCTTTTCTAAATGGACCACTCTGAATGTTTTTACATTTTTGAAATATTGATCACATTTTGGATACAATTATGCTATTTTGAACCATTTATACAGGGTTGCACGAAAAATAATTCGAATTTTAGTTGTCAATCTAGATGGCTGCGAATATGGTAAAATTATTTTTGTTCCAATGTAATTCATATAAAAAATACGAAAACGTCAATATGTCCAATAATACATCATACAGGGTGCTCTAAACTCATTAAAATCGCCTTTTTCAAAATAACTCTTTTTTTAAATATCATGATATGGGCCACCCGGATATTCAGAGAGCCCTAGTCAGTAAAAAATAGTGCAACGATGCATAAAAAATGCACTTTTATGCGCTTTTCTCGCTCGATTTTCGGTTCAAATTAAAATTTGTCAAATTCTTGCGCTCTTTTATATTATTTGGAAAACCCACCAATTCGATTCATTCCGCAACGATGCGGCAATTCGATCTCCATTCTCAACCACATATTTAAAAAATAAACCTGGCTCCGCTCCAGTTCACTTTCGCGCAATTTGCGTTTCAAACCATAAACCACTGATGGTAAAACCGCGGCGATCTAGGCTACCGATACACGAATAAAAATAATATAGCCGGGCGCTGCTGCTGCTTGTTAAATATGTAAAAGTAACGAGTACGAACAGAAAACTTAATGTCACCATCTAATCCGTCTTTAATCTTCGTACACGAGCAACAATAACAAAATGTTGTTATTATTAGCTTAGAGAACGTCAGTTTTATTTATTGTGAACGTGACGTTTTCGTCACTGGGGGATTATCGTAAGGCGATCGGCGGCCTTGACTTGGTATGGAAAAATGCGTAAAAAATCCCCGGTTATCTAATATAGACGGATTTGATAAATACCCTAAATTTTATTGCTTTTCTATCTTCCAAAGTCGAAGTGTATATCTTCTTGAATACCCAGCAAGTAAAATATAGCATTAAACAACCCCTAACCCAATATTGCCAGTGTCGGAACTGGAGATAGGCAACTAATAAATCCTCCACCGACCGTATTCAATTTTTTTGCGTATTGTGTGATTGTAGTTAAAATTATTGTCATCTAGGATAGAGAAAGATTAGATGAGTATTTATTAGTAAACTTTCATACTTTGTGCAAAATTTGGAATTGTAAATAATTCCTATATTTACTCACTGATCTTTATCGGACGATTTCTTTAATCTGTATCACTACAATTTTTAATATGTAAGAATTTGAATTGTATCTCCGAAAACAAAACATTGCATTTAAGTACTCTTAAAAGATATTTCAAATTATTTACCTCTTTATTGATCAAATAGATATGCACACACCTGTGCAAGCGTATCCTTCCCCACATATTGCAAGGAATGTTTCGTTCAATTTGCAAACACTTAAATTAAATTAATCGACGATACGGCCTCATTGTTCCTCTCAAAGGGAGTCAATTTCGCAATTTATTAAAGGGAAAATTGCACGTTTAATTGAAAAAGGACCTTCCAGAGTAAGGAATGACAGAACAGAACATTACCTTAACAATTATACAATTTGGAATCCTCTTTACATTCCCAGATTATCAGCAGAGCATAAAAAACAGAACGAACTTTTTATAGAAAATGATCTCCAAAAAGCGGGCCAATTGCAATCAACTCCTGATGATACCACCTTGGTTGACGATACGTGCGTCATCGCTTAGTATTTTTTATAATAAATACTACACGCAGCTCTTAGACATTCCTTGCTTTCAAGTACTTTTATTATAGTCAAAAGTGTACTGATATGCACATACCGCTAAAATATTTTGAGATTCGTTGTGATAGAAAATAGCTTCTGTGAGTACCTGAAAGAATTTCCAAAATCTAAAGTGTGTCACGTAGCATCTGCGAACGTACCTACTCAAAATATATCTAGTTACAAATATAAATAAAGGAAATGGGTACTTGAAGCTGCGAGTATGGGTATCATTTTTAGATATATCTCGATGTAGCCGGTGTATTATATTAATATCAATCGCTGTTACTCCCCTTTTTAAAACAAAACACTTCAGTTGTTGGGTTTGTTCATTCAGCAATTACACGATGATGGGCACTTGAAGATCGTTTCTAGACAAAAAGATATGATAATACGTGTCCAAGTTTTTGAAAAAAATGCAAATTTGCGACCTCAGATTTAACGAGTAACGTTTGCAAATTGCGCAACGCGCTAGGGCTGGATCATTCTTTCTCTTTAGTTTCTTCCATGGCTGAAATTTTTCTTGCTCTTATCTAAGCCGCGGCCCAATACAATTAGGATTATGCATTTATATAACACAAACCTACTTTACTTTATAGATAAACACATTAGAAGCAAACTGGAATGCAAACAAATAAAATCTCTTCTTATTTTTACTCCATGTATTTTTGCAACTCAAGTTCCAATAAACTTTTATCGCACAACGCTCGATAAACCTTGGTAGTAAAGCGTATTATATGTATATTTACTGCACTGACAGGAGATATGCTTTTTAATTATTTTCTTACATTATGAGCGTTGTAATTTTGTTTATAATTTACGAGTGTGTACCTACACGAGTTGATATTAGTAGGAGAGCCCTCGACCAGGTTTTTCGACCTCATCGCGACACGAGGATTCTATTTTTTTTTTCAACATTTCATGTCAATATGCAAAAAAAATTCTATTGCTACTGACGTCTATCTCGTTGGTAAAGGAGTGAAAAAAATTGTCGAAGATGTACTCTGTTTGTCGACGGCGCCCCTCTTTCACTTTGACATTGAAACGTCACTTTCACAGTCTTTTGACAGCTGTCACCGAAATTTAAAAAATAATAAAGAAACGGCCCCTGCGGGGCCGAATAAACAGTAGGTTGTAGACGATCCAACCCCTATGACGTTTTTTGTTGAAGAAAAAATTTTTGGTTACAGCTGTCAAAAAAATGTCAGTGACGTTCTCTTGAAAAAAATTACATATTAAGATTTTTTTTTCAAGAGAAGGAACGTCATTTTGACATTTTTTTGACAACTGTCACCAAAAAGTTTAAAAAATTTTTTCATCAACAAAAAACGTCAAAAATTTTTCCCCCCATCTCGCCCCGAATCGCTTTACTAATGCGGTAGCGAGCCCCATAGGGGCTGGATCTTCTACCACCTACTGTTTATTCGGCCCCGCAGGGGCCGTTTCTTTAATATTTTTTAAATATAGCCCCGCAGGGGTTCTTTAATTACTTAATTCATTATTTTACTTCTTAAATAAAGCCCCGCTGAACTTTTTTGTTTTTTTCTCAAATTTTACCCCTAAAATCCTCAATTTTTTCCAACTCCCTGCTCCCGCGACCCAATGTCGGACTCTACTTTTTTCTCGAAACCTTTAGCTTTTTTCAACTCAAAACCTCGAGATTAAAACCACTGATATAAAAAAATTAGCAGAAAAATTAAATCCAGCATACCCAAATCCTTTAGTGTACCAAATTTCGTTAATTTTTATCAAGAACTAGCGTGATGATAGATTTTTGACGCCTATTTTTATAAAATTCACACGTGTGCCACAGGGAACAATATTGGGACCCTTATTGTCTGTATTTATTCTTTTGGATTTTTAATCCTTTAAGAGGGACGCAATCCCACAATACATATTGAATATTTCGCTGACAGTCCAGGTTTCGTAGACTATTTTTTCAATAATTATCAACAAAACTTCTTTTCTTCGCCTTCATTTTACGAAAATGGAGAAGAGAAAGCTTTTCCGGCATTATCTGGTATCAATCAATCAATTTCGAGAGACATTAATTGCCATGGACCAGATTTTTGCATGCTCAATTAGGATAATGTAACCAGGTCGACCTCCAGATCTAAATCCAATCGAGCTCGTCTGTAGTGGATTGGTATTCTAACTATTAGCAGGATTAGAAGATTAAGTTGATCGAGATGAGCTTGCCAATATTGTGGAGGAAGATTGGAAACTAACTCCTCAACACTTTATAGGCGGCCTGCCGGCCTCAAGCAATGTTAAATGCGAAAAGTGGGCCTACAAAATACTGATTGATTACCTTGTTTGATCGACAACATTCTAGCGCAGTTACTCCTAGTTTTTTGCATGTTTACGTGCAAAAACAGGAGTCAATAACAGGTCACTAATAACCTCTATCACAAGAAGAAGTATATATTCTAAAAATTGTCTATGCTCCAAAGTTGGATCGTATTAAAAATACGTGGATTTTAGAACGGTACCAATAAAAAAATGTACTGGCCTCGTTTGCGCCATAAAAACCGTTTTGCACAATTACATAAAATATTAAACAAATTCGACACATGCATACGATTCTTGCGTACGAATCGCCGGAACCCAAACCTAAGCAAGTATTCCGAGCTGCAGGATCAGCGATAAAAACAGAAGTAAACAAACGGAAACAGAACTCACCGTATTCACGTGCATAAAATCCCGACAAGTCACTTCACAACATACGGACCGAGCGCGGGCAAACCTTCAAGTGATAGCTTGTTGATCAAGAAAGCGTCGCACATGCGCCCCCGACGCCCGAGACGTCACTCTCCACGTGGTAATAAGCGACGCTCTCACCCACGCGAACACCCACGCCAGTAATAGTTGTCAATCACTCGAGCAATTCGGATCTGCGGAGTGGCGCTTGCCTGAGTTCACGTAAATTCGGGATTTCGGTGGCCCGCAGGATCCCAGGAGATCATCGGATGTACGACTCGGCGGATCCTTAGTAAATATAGGTCGCCTAACACACAATATTTCCTGCGTCTTGGGAGGTGACGGGAGATTCTAACGTTACTACAAGTTGGTAAACAGTTTGGAATTGCGGTAATTGACGGGGACGCCGAAACTTTGAAAGTAATAATGATAATGGTACAAACGTTTCTCGATAACAGGAGCTAATGCACTCGCTCAAAACACGAACATTTGAAGCACACGCGCCTAGCCAATGAGGTTGCGAGATCATTAAAAGTTAGCTTGTAACGATATATAACCTGTTTATATTATTGTCGTTTGGTACTTGGGGTAGGTCACTGTTATTACCAAATAATTTACTTGAATTAAGTAATTTTAGATTAGTAGTTTCATCAGGATAAAAGTATTGCAAGAAACAAAATTATAGAAGCTCTTCTATATGAATACTCCTAATAGTTCTCACAATAACTGTCTCTACTGGGCTCTATCTAAAGTGTAAGAGTTTCCGGGTTCTCTTCCACTCAATATAATTAACGCCGAAGATGATCTACAAATCATTGGAAAGCCTTAGAACCAAATAAGAATATTTCTAATAGTTCTCATAATAATTGTCCCTCTTGGGCTCAATCCAAAGTGGAGGAGTGTCTATGCTCTCATCCACTCAATATAATTAATGCCGAAGATCTAGAAGCTCTTCTATTAATGGTTGGAAAAAACTTAGAACCAAAATATAAATGCCCCTAATAGTTCTCCTAACAATTGTCCTTATTAGGCCCAATCCAAAGTGGAAGAGCTTCTGGATTCTGTGCCACTCAATATAATTAACACCGAAGATCTGGAAGCTCTTCTACAAATCATTGGAGATGCTTAGAACCAAAATTTGTTATTCCTAATAGTTCTCATAATAATTGCCTCTATTGGGCTCAATCCAAAGTGGAAGAGTTTCTGGGTTCTCTTCCACTCAAGTAATTTATGCCGAAAATGATCTGGAATCTCTTCTACAAATCATTAAATAGCCTTAGAACCAAATAAGAATATCCCCAATGGTTATCATAATGATTGCCCTTATTGGGTTCAATCCAAAGTGGAAGAGTGTCTGTGTTTTCTTCCACTTAATATAACAATTGCCGAAGAACATCTAGAAGCTCTTCCATTAATGATTGGAACCAAATAATGAATGCCCCTAATAGTTCTACTAACAATAATTGTCCTTAATAGGCCCAATCCAAAGTGGAAGAGCTTCTGGATTCTGTGCCACTCAATATAATTAACGCCGAAGATCTAGAAGCTCTTCTACAAATCATTGGAGTGGCTTAGACCCAAAATTTGCTATTCCTAATAGTTCTCATAATAATTGTCTCTATTGGGCTCAATCCAAAGTGGAAGAGTTTCTGGGTTCTCTTCCACTCAAGTAATTTATGCCGAAAATGGTCTGGAATCTCTTCTACAAATCATTAAATAGCCTTAGAATCAAATAAGAATATCCCCAATGGTTATCATAATGATTGCCCTTATTGGGTTCAATCCAAAGTGAAAGAGTGTCTGTGTTTTCTTACACTCAATATAACAATTGCCGAAGAACATCTAGAAGCTCTTCTATTAATGATTGGAACCAAATAATGAATGCCCCTAATAGTTCTACTAATAATAATTGTCCTTATTTTGCCCAATCCAAAGTGGAAGAGCTTCTGGATTCTGTGCCACTCAATATAATTAACGCCGAAGATCTAGAAACTCTTCTACAAATCATTGGAGAGGCTTAGAACCAAAATTTGTTATTCCTAATAGTTCTCATAATAATTGCCTCTATTGGGCTCAATCCAAAGTGGAAGAGTTTCTGGGTTCACTTCCACTCAAGTAATTTATGCCGAAAATGATCTGGAATCTCTTCTACAAATCATTAAATAGCCTTAGAACCAAATAAGAATATCCCCAATGGTCATCATAATGATTGCCCTTATTGGGTTCACTCCAAAGTGGAAGAGTGTCTGTGTTTTCTTCCACTTAATATAACAATTGCCGAAGAACATCTAGAAGCTCTTCTATTAATGATTGGAACCAAATAATGAATGCCCCTAATAGTTCTGCTAACAATAATTGTCCTTATTAGGCCCAATCCAAAGTGGAAGAGGTTCTGGATTCTGTGCCACTCAATATAATTAACGCCGAAGATCTAGAAGCTCTTCTACAAATCATTGGAGAGGCTTAGAACCAAAATTTGTTATTCCTAATAGTTCTCATAATAATTGTCTCTATTTGGCTCAATCCAAAGTGGAAGAGTTTCTGGGTTCTCTTCCACTCAAATAATTTATGCCGAAAATGATCTGGAATCTCTTCTACAAATCATTAAATAGCCTTAGAACCAAATAAGAATATCCCCAATGGTTATCATAATGATTGCGCTTATTGTGTTCAATCCAAAGTGGAAGAGTGTCTGTGTTTTCTTCCACTTAATATAACAATTGCCGAAGAACATCTAGAAGCTCTTCTATTAATGATTGGAACCAAATAATGAATGCCCCTAATAGTTCTGCTAACAATAATTGTCCTTATTAGGCCCAATCCAAAGTGGAAGAGGTTCTGGATTCTGTGCCACTCAATATAATTGACGCCGAAGATCTAGAAGCTCTTCTACAAATCATTGGAGAGGCTTAGAACCAAAATTTGTTTTTCCTAATAGTTCTCATAATAATTGTCTCTATTTGGCTCAATCCAAAGTGGAAGAATTTCTGGGTTCTCTTCCACTCAAATAATTTATGCCGAAAATGATCTGGAATCTCTTCTACAAATCATTAAATAGCCTTAGAACCAAATAATGAATGCCCCTAAAAGTTCTACTAACAATAATTGTCCTTATTAGGCCCAATCCAAAGTGGAAGAGCTTCTGAATTCTGTGCCACTCAATATAATTAATGCCGAAGATCTAGAAGCTCTTCTACAAATCCGTAGAGAGGTTTCGAACCAAAATATGATTATTCCTATTAGTAAATAATTGTCCATATTGGGCTCAGTCCAAAGTGGAAGAGTTTCTCTTCCACTCAATGTATAATTCCAAAGAGGTTCTAGAAGCTGTTCCAACCATTTTAAAGCTTTGGAACCAAAATATGAATATCCCTAGTCCTCATGAAATTGTCACTATTGGATCCAATCCAAAGTAATAATTTTCTTTTGCATATTCTGTTAGATTTTCTTCTTGGTAAAAAAATCTTTGACGCAGGGTAACTTTAGTCGATGAAATATTCAGATACGAGCAAAAATCGAATCCTTTCGAGAGCCAATGTTTTTTCGATTGTAAAGGCAAATCGATGATTTGATCTATAGTAACAAGGTTATTATCAGAGACAGCGTTTTGTCCTTAAACAACGATGAGAAAGAATTAAGGAACTATGACTTAAATTAGGAGCGAACTTTGGATTACTCCTGGGGACCAGTACCAGAAATAATGGAAGTATTAGAAATTGAAATGTTAGAAAAGAACGCCAAGGTTATGAATGGATGCAGAACATTTAGCCTTCGATTTACTCTTGTTGCAAAAATTTTAAGTTTCACCCTGAAGATTTTAGTTTTTCGAAACTAGTTGGGAATATTATATGCACAAAAAGTTTTTTATCTCCAGTTACAGTCCTATGTTTTGACAAAAAATTAAATCGCTTTCGTTTGTCGGTGCCATAATGATAAAGCACGCAACTTAAAGTTTTTTCGTCTCGCCTTCTATCAAACGGGATATTTCGTTTGAGGACCAAGCTCTTATATTATAAGCCCTCTTATATCCACTTGAACTGACAGATTTAAGATTTATTATTGCACGCGACGAATTTCCAGAAAAAACACATTTGCCACACGACTGGATTAGCTTCACATTTTATTTCGTATTTCTCTTAAAGATTACATATATTGAATGTAAAGTTGCCGAAAACCTGACACATTATTTGGGTCACTGCTTGCGCTAAACACGTTTCCAGTTTGGGTGGTTAGAAGTGTGGGTCGTTATTTATCCGCGACGATTATACGAGGTGCTGGATCAAATAGTTTTTGACTACGAAATAAGACGTCGCGGCGCAATTGAAGTGGATATTTATTGGATATACCCAGATTTTTTGCTAAAGGAAATCAGTTACAATTCAGTGTGGTGCGGCGCATAAATCGTTAATTCTTAATATAAATTGAGTAGGCCCAGGATTTGGATCCTGAGGTAGTCCGGGAATCGAACTGCCATTTTCCAAGATGGTGGCTAGAGTACAACTTTCTTTTACAGGAATTTAAAAAATTTCGATCAAAATCTCTGGCCTATGCATATTTTTTCAGATTTTAAACTAAAATATGCTCCTGACACTTACCACGCTGCCGAAAAACATATATATCCTTTCATAACCACCCTGCGCCCTTTTTCATAAATTGAACTAAATTTTAATTTCCCACCAGCCGAGGTAAATTGCAAAATTCCTCGTAGGCGTAGCTTACGGCCTAACCCATTTGGATTAACACGGCGTTTTATTTCGAAATATTTATTATACAACCTAAAAGTCCACCGCTTCCTCCCGCAGCGTGCCATGAATGGCATGCATGTCTGTGAGACACTGATAAGGGATTCAGGGACTACTGGGAAGAGGTAGGCTCCAGGCGGACAATAGTTAGGAAAACAAGGTGTTATTTGGTGGAGGAATTAAGAATTAAGGATACTTAAACTAACATAATTATCTCATAACGCCCACTCCAGCCTCTAATCTGATCTGGAAAATGGTAGATGTAATAGTGCAGTTATATTAACATCCCTACTACCTTCGTTATAGCCTCCTAGCAAGCAAAGTTGCTGCAGCTTAACATTAGCAATCAGCCAGCAGTGGCTCAGTCTCCTTAGTCACTTCCATACTTTTTAGAAATTAATCATTTCTTTATAGCAGAGAAAAGCATCATCGTTATGAAATTGCCGCATATAAATTTCCCTTGCTAAAACTCATTAAACCCCCCCGCCGCCGCCCCGCCGATCTACTCGACACAATAAATAAAACTTAAAAGCACCCCCATTTAGCCTATTTGAATAATTGATCGTCGTTTTCCAGTCAAGTTGTTTTCGCGTCCCATCACTGACGCATCTATCCGTCTATGCCGATAGTAGTGGCCGTTAATCCGTTGCGTCATTGAGCACGCCGCGCCGTTTCAGCACTTTTCGCCGTCTACACTTGTTGCTCCGCCTGAAAAGTACGTAAGCCCCACCGTGGCGCTCTTTCCTATTGATTTTCCGGTGGGTGTCTCGGGACCGGAGTAACGCACTGGCTTTCCGCCGATATTCCGAGAGAGAATTTGCAAGTGTGGACAAGTGGAGCAAGTGTCAGACGTCGTAGTTTTCGCTTTGATGGCGGCGGAATCAAGAACGACGTGGACGTACACTGAGGCCCATTTAATTCGCTCGATAATTTTTTCACATTTATTTCTATAGGTTCTGTATCTACTTTATGGCATCGTTTCAGAATGTTGCCCCACTCCTGGCGCCAAGAGTTTTTTAAAATTGAATTTTAGTAAAAAGTAAAAGTCTCAAAGGTAAGTTCTCCAATCCAGGTGATTCCATTAACGCCCTGAAACAAAAAAATAAGGGGTTTAAAACTAACCCCAGTAAATATTTCACCTGAACCAGTACACTATGTTTTGTCACCTAAACGACAATTACCTAATCAGTTGTTTTGTGTAGTGGCAGAAATAACAAAATTCCAGATTAATGAAAAATATATAAAATTTTATAACTATTTGACGATTGTAGCGTTTTTATTTGGATTTCAAGTTCAGGATATGTTAATTTCAAGGTGCAATTTATTTCAAACCGTCACATTATTGTAATCCTGACTATACGAGGCCATAAAAAAGTGAATTTTGCGTTTCGCTTTATCATGGTAATAACGAGCGATAATATCCTCTGATACACAATATTTTCTAAATAATACCTTATTTATGTAGTAATAAAGTGTTATTAAGCATGGAAAATTACACATGAGGAATATTTATGTTTTAAAACAAAGAAACCAGACGTCAGAGACGTCCCCTTCGTACACTGAGGTAATAAAAGTAGTGCATGGTACAGAAGGTAAAAAAATATACACAGCGTGGTCCTTCTTTTTATTTAGTCATTAGAATTTTGTTACTTCTACCACTTCACAAAACATCTGATTACATTTGACCTAAGTGCTTACCTGCGTAGTTAATTGTCTTTTAGGGACAAAACATAGTGTACTGGTCCAGGTGAAATATTTACTGGGGTTAGTTTTAAACCCCTTATTTTTTTCTTTCAGGGCGTTCATAGAATCACCTGGAGAACTTACCTTTGAGACTTTTACTTACTTTAAAGCTTGTATTGTGTAATTTTTATAAAGAAATCTCATTTATAGAAATCTCTACTCTTATTTAACTGGGTGTCAGGGTGCTGACCTCTTTGATACTTAATTGAGACACTATTTGTATAAACCAACTTAAGAATCTGGATACCCGTGGCTGCTGTGACTAAATACAATAGGCAAGTACCTTACTTTATTTCCTGGATTTCTTTAAATTCTGGCTTTTCTGGAACTCCCAATATTGCTCCCTTATATCATGTTTGAATTCAACTCACAACGGTTTTATTCAAATTTCCAATAATTTTTCCAATATCTCTAGGAGCGACGTATTGCCTACTTTTAGATGACAAACTATAGTGTACTGGTCCAGGTGAAATATTTACTGGGATTAGTTTTAAACCCCCTATTTTTTTGTTTTAGGGCGTTCATGGGATCACCTGGATTGAAGAACTTACCTTTGAAACTTTACTTATTTTGTCGCTTGTCCAGGGTTACTTTATGTTAGATTTTGCATGTTTAGTAAGTATTCTATCTGGATAGTATGCTCGGCGGATGTGACAATGAATAAAGTTTATAAAACACTAAAAAGAAATAATTATTGACGCAATATTGCATTATTTATTGCCGACGCAAACCTACCCTGTAAATGAGCACATTTATTTATTACAATAGAAAATCAAACTTGTTTTGCTTACAAATAAATACAACAAAGGCGATGAAACAGAATTCGCCCCAAAACACCCTTCAAATGATGTCAAATCTCCCTAAATTTGCATTTTCCCGTTTCTTAATACATCAAATATTCCATTCACGTCGCGAGGAAAATCTCCTTATCAGTTTATTGGTTTATTTAATCTTTGATTTTACAAAGGACATTACCTCGATGAAAACAGGATTATCGGCACGCAATTTCAAAAGGTATTCTGCGAATCCTCGAAATTGATAATTCGTCAAAGCCCACAGTGAGCTTGGTGCGCTTATTCTATTTATACGTGCTTAAGAAAATTAATGTTTTTACCCGGAGAGATCCCACAAAGAGCGTTGGCGTTGAAATAAACAGGTTATGACAAAACTTAAGAAAAACGACAGCGACGGTCCTTTGTGCTAAGTGCGTTATTTTTCAACCGTTGTTTACACCACCGAGCTGATATTTGATGGGAGCTGTTTATTCATTTGTTTATTAAATTAAATTATCGTTTTAACAGCTTGGCACCAGTCGCATGAGAGCCAATTTAATCTTCCGAGACTCGATTTTGGCATCGAATTTCCAATTAAGTACTTGAGATTAGTTTAAAAAAAAAAAAAAAAAAAAAAAAAAAAAAAAAAAAAAAAAAAAAAAAAAACAATAATAATAATAAAAGATTATAAGATCGTTTATGTATTTTTTTAATTAATTGCTATATTGTCTATTGTTTCGATTCTCCCCTTCGACAGCTCGCCACCCCCAACCCACCCGAACTAGTGGATTAAACGCGTCGAGCTTCAAAACCCCGAATCGAATTAACCGGCACAGGTGCCATTAAGAAACTAGTTTAAGAACTGACTTCCATTGGCCCGTGCGTTAATACTCGAAGGCACCGGAGCTAACGGACGCTGGGCAGCTCTTCACGTCTAGGTCAATTCAATCAGCAGCGATACAAATCCAATTTGGCCAAACTAAGTAAACGAATTCCGCCCTATATTGTATTGTAACATGTTCTTTGTATTAGGATTTATGGTATGTGAACTGCATTCGCAACGGACTCTTTACTTTCGTCAGATTGGCGAGATATAATGTTGTTAAGGCATCGCATCGGTTCAAGTCGCTGGTCGCTCGTTTTTAATCATACGGAGAAAGTGTACCGCAAGTATCAATTTGGATCAGTTCTATATTATTGAGAGAAGATACTTTCGACTATTGGAAAAAATACCCAACGCTCGCTGCCACAAGCTAAAAATCAGCCATTGTTGATAAACCTATTAATATAGTCATTACTCGATTTCGCAACTGCAATATAATATAACGGAGCGCTGTATCTAGTTTAAATTGACCTAATCCTGACTACGTTCTAATATTAGAACATAAATCTTGATCTTAAATCTATGTTGAAATTTTGAAATAAATCATTTTAATACTCGTAATAGTACACTGCAAGCGTTCCCAGTTGCGACTGCTCCTAATCCCACGATATCTGCAAGGGACAGTAGTGGATTTATGTAGAAGGAACCTCCTTATACAGGATGGCGACCCATTAATATTAAACCAAAAGGTCTGGAAATGAATACAATAAACATTTTATTTCGTAAATACTCTTTCTCTTGCAAAATTAAACGGTGGATGTTAAAATATTCGAAAAATTGACCCTTCCAATGCAGAGCCTAAAGCTAAATTTCTTATGTTTTCTAACAATCTTGTAGCATCGATTTTTGAAATTGCCCCACTTCTGGCGCCAACAATATTTTTAAATTGGATTTTGACTTCGATCATATTATGCAAAGCAAACTTTAAAGTTGTCTGAAGGACGTTTGCCCTTGGACGCGTGTCCACATCGACTGTAAAGAAGTGTAAATCATCTAAAAATTAAACATACACAATTATAAAAGCCTGTCAGCGCGGCGGCGGTTCTAAAAATAAAACCTTCCTCTAGAAAAAAGCGAGTCCTGGCCATTCCGGCGCCCCGACTCAACATGCATAATATGAGCTTTATCGGGAAATCTGAGCATCAGCGAGCAATTTCAATCAGGTCCATGTAATGAATACGTTAACCGACGTCCGAATGATAGGAAAACAAACTTAATTATACACACATTAACGTTGAATTTAGAGCCGGAGAGACGTTGATAAATTATGTCCCACATATCACGCGAATTAATGCCACGCTTTTATCAGGCACAGAAGGCAAAGGTCAGAACTGTCCGAGCAGTAAGAAAAAATCCTCGGATACAATAGGCTGAAGGAATAATTGTGCTTGAGCTAATCATGACGTGAATTTATAAGACAGAAAAGAAGTGGATCAGTATTTTTATAGGTAAATTATGCAGTAGGATAAACCGCAACGAAACAACTGCAGTGGTAAAAAGTATTCAAAATATAGACCTTCCTGGGGATTTATTATTTGTGAATTAAAACCTATAGTGTCCAATTAAACTAGAAAAAAAAATATGTCTATAATATAGACCTTCTTGGGGATTTTTAATTTGTAAACGAAAACCTTGAACGTCCAATTACACTAGAAAAAAATATGTTCAACTTATAGATCTTCCTGGGGATTTATTATTTGTGAACAGAAACCTATAGCGTCCAATAAAACTAGAAAAAAATATGTTTGAAGTAAAGACCTTTCTGGGGATTTATTATTTGTGAATTAAAACATATAGCGTCCAATTAAACTAGAAAAAAAAAATATGTTGATAATATAGACCTTCTTGGGGACTTATAATTTATGTACGAAAACCTTGAACGTCCAATTACACTAGAAAAAAATATGTTGAAATTATAGACCTTCCTGGGGATTTATTATTTGTAAATAAAAACCTATAGCGTCCAATAAAATTTAAAAAAAATGTGTTTGAAGTAAAGACCTTTCTGGGGATTTATTATTTGTGAATTAAAACCTATAGCGTCCAATTAAACTAGAAAAAAAAATATGTTTATAATATAGACCTTCTTGGGGATTTATAATTTGTAAACGAAAACCTTGAACGTCCAATTACACTAGAAAAAAATATGTTCAACTTATAGATCTTCCTGGGGATTTATTATTTGTGAACAGAAACCTATAGCGTCCAATAAAACTAGAAAAAAATGTGTTTGAAGTAAAGACCTTCCTGGGGATTTATTATTTGTGAATTAAAACCTATAGCGTCCAATTAAACTAGAAAAAAAAATATGTTTATAATATAGACCTTCTTGGGGATTTATAATTTGTAAACGAAAACCTTGAACGTCCAATTACACTAGAAAAAAATATGTTCAACTTATAGATCTTCCTGGGGATTTATTATTTGTGAACAGAAACCTATAGCGTCCAATAAAACTAGAAAAAAATATGTTTGAAGTAAAGACCTTTCTGGGGATTTATTATTTGTGAATTAAAACCTATAGCGTCCAATTAAACTAGAAAAAAAAATATGTTTATAATATAGACCTTCTTGGGGACTTATAATTTGTAAACGAATACCTTGAACGTCCAATTACACTAGAAAAAAATATGTTCAAATTATAGACCTTCCTGGGGATTTATTATTTGTAAATAAAAACCTATAGCGTCCAATAAAATTTAAAGAAAATGTGTTTGAAGTAAAGACCTTTCTGGGGATTTATTATTTGTGAATTAAAACCTATAGCGTCCAATTAAACTAGAAAAAAAAATATGTTTATAATATAGACCTTCTTGGTGACTTGTAATTTGTAAACGAAAACCTTGAACGTCCAATTACACTAGAAAAAAATATGTTCAAATTATAGACCTTCCTGGGGATTTATTATTTGTAAATAAAAACCTATAGCGTCCAATAAAATTTAAAAAAAATGTGTTTGAAGTAAAGACCTTTCTGGGGATTTATTATTTGTGAATTAAAACCTATAGCGTCCAATTAAACTAGAAAAAAAATATGTTTATAATATAGACCTTCTTGGGGACTTATAATTTGTAAACGAAAACCTTGAACGTCCAATTACACTAGAAAAAAATATGTTCAAATTATAGACCTTCCTGGGGATTTATTATTTGTAAATAAAAACCTATAGCGTCCAATAAAATTTAAAAAAAATGTGTTTGAAGTAAAGACCTTTCTGGGGATTTATTATTTGTGAATTAAAACCTATAGCGTCCAATTAAACTAGAAAAAAAAATATGTTTATAATATAGACCTTCTTGGGGACTTATAATTTGTAAACGAATACCTTGAACGTCCAATTACACTAGAAAAAAATATGTTCAAATTATAGACCTTCCTGGGGATTTATTATTTGTAAATAAAAACCTATAGCGTCCAATAAAATTTAAAGAAAATGTGTTTGAAGTAAAGACCTTTCTGGGGATTTATTATTTGTGAATTAAAACCTATAGCGTCCAATTAAACTAGAAAAAAAAATATGTTTATAATATAGACCTTCTTGGTGACTTGTAATTTGTAAACGAAAACCTTGAACGTCCAATTACACTAGAAAAAAATATGTTCAAATTATAGACCTTCCTGGGGATTTATTATTTGTAAATAAAAACCTATAGCGTCCAATAAAATTTAAAAAAAATGTGTTTGAAGTAAAGACCTTTCTGGGGATTTATTATTTGTGAATTAAAACCTATAGCGTCCAATTAAACTAGAAAAAAAATATGTTTATAATATAGACCTTCTTGGGGACTTATAATTTGTAAACGAAAACCTTGAACGTCCAATTACACTAGAAAAAAATATGTTCAAATTATAGACCTTCCTAGGGATTTATTATTTGTAAATAAAAACCTATAGCGTCCAATAAAATTAAAAAAAAATGTGTTTGAAGTAAAGACCTTTCTGGGGATTTATTATTTGTGAATTAAAACCTATAGCGTCCAATTAAACTAGAAAAAAAAATATGTTTATAATATAGACCTTCTTGGGGACTTATAATTTGTAAACGAAAACCTTGAACGTCCAATTACACTAGAAAAAAATATGTTCAACTTATAGAACTTCCTGGGGATTTATTATTTGTGAACAGAAACCTATAGCGTCCAATAAAACTAGAAAAAAATATGTTTGAAGTAAAGACCTTCCTGGGGATTTATTATTTGTGAATTAAACCATATAGCGTCCAATTAAACTAGAAAAAAAATATGTTTATAATATAGACCTTCTTGGGGACTTATAATTTGTAAACGAAAACCTTGAACGTCCAATTACGATAGAAAAAAATATGTTCAACTTATAGAACTTCCTGGGGATTTATTATTTGTGAACAGAAACCTATTGCGTCCAATAAAACTAGAAAAAAATATGTTTGAAGTAAAGACCTTCCTGGGGATTTATTATTTGTGAATTAAACCATATAGCGTCCAATTAAACTAGAAAAAAAATATGTTTATAATATAGACCTTCTTGGGGACTTATAATTTGTAAACGAAAACCTTGAACGTCCAATTACACTAGAAAAAAATATGTTCAACTTATAGAACTTCCTGGGGATTTAATATTTGTGAACAGAAACCTATAGCGTCCAATAAAACTAGAAAAAAATATGTTTGAAGTAAAGACCTTTCTGGGGATTTATTATTTGTGAATTAAATCGTATAGCGTCCAATTAAACTAGAAAAAAAATGTGTTTATAATATAGACCTTCTTGGGGACTTATAATTTGTAAACGAAAACCTTGAACGTCCAATTACACTAGAAAAAAATATGTTCAACTTATAGATCATCCTGGGGATTTAATATTTGTGAACAGAAACCTATAGCGTCCAATAAAACTAGAAAAAAATGTGTTTGAAGTAAAGGACTTCCCTGGGGATTTATTATTTGTGAATTAAAACCTATAGCGTCCAATTAAACTAGAAAAAGAAATATGTTTATAATATAGACCTTCTTGGGGACTTATAATTTGTAAACGAAAACCTTGAACGTCCAATTACACTAGAAAATAATATGTTCAACTTATAGATCATCCTGGGGATTTAATATTTGTGAACAGAAACCTATAGCGTCCAATAAAACTAGAAAAAAATGTGTTTGAAGTAAAGGACTTCCCTGGGGATTTATTATTTGTGAATTAAAACCTATAGCGTCCATTTAAACTAGAAAAAGAAATATGTTTATAATATAGACCTTCTTGGGGACTTATAATTTGTAAACGAAAACCTTGAACGTCCAATTACACTAGAAAAAAATATGTTCAACTTATAGAACTTCCTGAGGATTTAATATTTGTGAACAGAAACCTATAGCGTCCAATAAAACTAGAAAAAAATATGTTTGAAGTAAAGACCTTTCTGGGGATTTATTATTTGTGAATTAAATCGTATAGCGTCCAATTAAACTAGAAAAAAAATGTGTTTATAATATAGACCTTCTTGGGGACTTATAATTTGTAAACGATAACCTTGAACGTCCAATTACACCAGAAAAAAATATGTTTAAATTATAGACCTTCCTGGGGATTTAATATTTGTGAACAGAAACCTATAGCGTCCAATAAAACAAGAAAAAAATGTGTTTGAAGTAAAGGCCTTCCCTGGGGATTTATTATTTGTGAATTAAAACCTAAAGCGTCCAATTAAACTAGAAAAAAAAATATGTTTATAATATAGACCTTCTTGGGGACTTATAATTTGTAAACGAAAACCTTGAACGTCCAATTACACTAGAAAAAAATATGTTCAACTTATAGATCATCCTGGGGATTTAATATTTGTGAACAGAAACCTATAGCGTCCAATAAAACTACAAAAAAATGTGTTTGAAGTAAAGGACTTCCCTGGGGATTTATTATTTGTGAATTAAAACCTAAAGCGTCCAATTAAACTAGAAAAAAAAATATGTTTATAATATAGACCTTCTTGGGGACTTATAATTTGTAAACGAAAACCTTGAACGTCCAATTACACTAGAAAAAAATATGTTCAACTTATAGATCATCCTGGGGATTTAATATTTGTGAACAGAAACCTATAGCGTCCAATAAAACTAGAAAAAAATGTGTTTGAAGTAAAGGACTTCCCTGGGGATTTATTATTTGTGAATTAAAACCTATAGCGTCCAATTAAACTAGAAAAAGAAATATGTTTATAATATAGACCTTCTTGGGGACTTATAATTTGTAAACGAAAACCTTGAACGTCCAATTACACTAGAAAATAATATGTTCAACTTATAGATCATCCTGGGGATTTAATATTTGTGAACAGAAACCTATAGCGTCCAATAAAACTAGAAAAAAATGTGTTTGAAGTAAAGGACTTCCCTGGGGATTTATTATTTGTGAATTAAAACCTATAGCGTCCATTTAAACTAGAAAAAGAAATATGTTTATAATATAGACCTTCTTGGGGACTTATAATTTGTAAACGAAAACCTTGAACGTCCAATTACACTAGAAAAAAATATGTTCAACTTATAGAACTTCCTGAGGATTTAATATTTGTGAACAGAAACCTATAGCGTCCAATAAAACTAGAAAAAAATATGTTTGAAGTAAAGACCTTTCTGGGGATTTATTATTTGTGAATTAAATCGTATAGCGTCCAATTAAACTAGAAAAAAAATGTGTTTATAATATAGACCTTCTTGGGGACTTATAATTTGTAAACGATAACCTTGAACGTCCAATTACACCAGAAAAAAATATGTTTAAATTATAGACCTTCCTGGGGATTTAATATTTGTGAACAGAAACCTATAGCGTCCAATAAAACAAGAAAAAAATGTGTTTGAAGTAAAGGCCTTCCCTGGGGATTTATTATTTGTGAATTAAAACCTAAAGCGTCCAATTAAACTAGAAAAAAAAATATGTTTATAATATAGACCTTCTTGGGGACTTATAATTTGTAAACGAAAACCTTGAACGTCCAATTACACTAGAAAAAAATATGTTCAACTTATAGATCATCCTGGGGATTTAATATTTGTGAACAGAAACCTATAGCGTCCAATAAAACTACAAAAAAATGTGTTTGAAGTAAAGGACTTCCCTGGGGATTTATTATTTGTGAATTAAAACCTATAGCGTCCAATTAAACTAGAAAAAGAAATATGTTTATAATATAGACCTTCTTGGGGACTTATAATTTGTAAACGAAAACCTTGAACGTCCAATTATACTAGAAAAAAATATATTCAACTTATAGATCTTCCTGGGGATTTAATATTTGTGAACAGAAACCTATAACGTCCAATAAAAGTAGAAAAAAATGTGTTTGAAGTAAGGACCTTCCCTGGGGATTTATTATTTGTGAATTAAAACATATAGCGTCCAATTAAAATAGAAAAAAATGTGTTCAAATTATAGATCTTCCTGGGTATTTATTATTTGTGAATAAAAACTACAGCGTCCAATTAAACTAGAGAAAAAATGTTTTTGAAGATCTTTGAATAAAAACCTCGAACGTCCAGTTACACTAGAAAAAATGTATTCAAGTTCTCCTCGGGTTTTATTATTTGTGAATAGAAACTTATAACGCCCAATTAAACTATAAAAAAAATATGTTTAAATAGACGTTCTTGGGGACTCAATAATTAATTAAAATTAATAATTTGTGAATGAAAACCTAGAACGTCCAATTACACTAGATAAACCGTTAAAAATATATACTCTCTGTATCATTGAAGCTGTTTATTGCATCATGAATTCTAGCTTATTTATTTTTTATACATATAGCCTACTTTAAGTCATCCTTCATGCATTATTGTCGCCGGACGCGTCAGGTCAACCTCATTGCTGCTCCAAAAAGTTTAAAGACAACGCTATTTAAATACTGGCACTTGAATAAAATAAAAGCTTCCATAATTAAGAGCACTCTATTCCACCGAAAGGTAAATTAATAGTAAATTGTTTTTCCACGCTCCCGCGAAACCCATTTAAAGCTTAAATTAATGACTAGGAATAGAACCAATAGCTGACTATGAAATGTGAGCTTTTAGAGCTTTTTTGTGTTTTGTAAATTGCATTTCATACGTACTGAAATGTTTATTTTCCAACCGCCGCTGTAGGATTATAAAACTTAATTCCCCTTTAAGTAATCAAGAGAGATAGAGATGTGCGTGCAAAATTTTGCCTTAAACTATGAGGTGGATGAAAATTTCCCAAACATTTATTTGACTCGCAATAAAATATATTTTACTTCAAAGCAAACATTTTAGCCTCAGCAGCACCCCTAGTTGGTAATATACCAGACACTTCTGTAGCCAGTTATGATCTAAAATGACGCTAAAATCTTGTAGCTCGCGTTTAGTATAAGTTGGCAATGTAGTTAGTGCATGTACTTCGAGACCCGTTACTGGAGTTGATAAAGTTCCTAACTGCAAGATTAGTAAGCACTGCACCGTAAACGTTAAGCTGTTAATCCGAGTTGTAAACAATTTAATAATTTAATCACTGCTATATTGTGCAGCATTGAGAAGTTTTTTAATTTCGTTAGATACCGATAAAATCGATGAATAGTAGAGAAACTTTTTAATCGTTGAGAGGAAGTTTCCTGACTTTGTTGTCTCTGAGTCTAAAGCAAAGAATAAAAACGGAAGATTTTTTTTTGCAAATTTGAAAAATCTTACTGCTGAACATCAATGAGCTCTGACGTGCATTTCTGTGCAAAAAATGGCTTCTACATCACTCAGTTCGTTACCATTTCTAGTAAAACTACACACAAATATACGATATCGCTTCGAATTATTACATAAAAATTATGTAACGTAACAAGCTTTCATTCAGTTCGAATCAATTTTATCGGCTGGGTTTTCCAGAAAATCATTATTAGTTCCGAGAAAATGCGCCTGTGGGAGTCTGTTATCGAATGATAGGCTTATCTGATTATTTACAAAAGCAAGTATACAACTGTAATTATATGTACATAATAATAAAAAGAGTACACCGTTTAAGTGTAGGCGGTTGGGGAGGGTGAGGGGGGCACCGGATGTATTAGTAAATATTTTATATATTTACTAAATATATCTGTATATTTGTATTCGATCACATTTTTACATTGCGTTTATGCTTTAACGAACTCACCTTTTACATCCGCCTCTTGAGACGGCGCGCAGTTCTGATCCAAGTAAATTGGAAAATCTGCTTCAATAGTTCATTTAGGCCACACTTGACTGGCTAGTAAGAATATGGCAATCTACTTCCGTGACGCTGTAAAAAAGGACGAAATGATTTTCAATTTACCAAAAAGTATGGAACGATAAATAATAAATGTGTTGGTAGTTCGGGAGATGTTCAGTTGAAAATTTCAACCACAGATGCTTATTTTTAAATGCAAAAGTTAATTTGCATTCATTTGTGCAATTTTTTTAATTGTTGCAATTCTTTAGGGCATAGTTGGTTTTTCCAAAGCATAAAATAAATTAGATTCTCCTATAATTAGCTAACCAAATTAGTTTTGTGTTTCCAACTAGCGTTTTGTGTTCTTCTCTTTCTCAATCTCTTCTCTTTGTCAATCTCAATCTCTTCTTTCCCTTTCTGTTTCTTAATCTCTTTCTCGAACTCTTTTCGCTCTCTTTTTCAATCGCTTTTTCAATCTCTATCTCAATCTCTTTTTTATTCTCAATCTCTTTATCAATCTATCTTTCTCATTCGCAATCTCATTCTCAGTTTCAATCTATTTCTAAATCTCAATATCTTTCTCATTCCTAATTTCAATTTTTTTTTCAATCTCCTTCTCAGTCTCTCTCTCTCGATCTCTTTCTTGATATTTTTCTCGATCCCTTTCTCAATCTCATTTTCAATATCAATCTATTTCTCGATCTCTTTCTCAATCTCAATATCTTTCTCATTTTCAATCTCAATCTCAATACCTTTCTCATTCGCAATCTTATTTTCAATCTCAATCTCTTTCTCAATCTCAATATCTTTCTCATTCGCAATCTCATTCTCAGTCTCATTCTCTTTCTCAATCTATTTCTCAATATCAATATCTTTCTCATTCTCAATCTCAATCGCTTGAAAAGATGGAAAATCTCCTTCTCAATCTCTCTCTCAATCTCTTTCTTGATATTTTTCTCGATCCCTTTCTCAATCTCATTTTCAATATAAATCTTTTTCTCGATATCTTTCTCGATCTCTTTCTCAATCTCTCTCTCAATCTCAATATCTTTCTCATTTTCAATTTCAATCTCAATACCTTTCTCATTCGCAATCTCATTTTCAATCTCAATCTCTTTCTCAATCTCAATATCTTTCTCATTCGCAATCTCATTCTGTCTCAATCTATTTCTCAATCTCAATATTTTTCTCATTCTCAATCTCAATCTATTTTTCAATCTCTCTCGATCTCTTTCTTGATATTTTTCTCGATATCTTTCTCGATCTCTTTCTCAATCTCTCTCTCAATCTCAATATCTTTCTTATTTTCAATCTCAATCTCAATATCTTTCTTATCAGCAATCTCATTTTCAATCTCTATCTCAATCTCTTTCTCAATCTCTATCTTTCTCATTCTCAGTCTCAAGCTCTTTCTCAATCTATTTCTCAATCAATATCTATCTCATTCTCAATCCTAATCTCTTTGTCAGTCTCTTTCTCAATCTCTTTCCCGATATCAATATCTTTCTCATTAGCAATCTCATTCACAATCTCCTTTTCAATCTCTTTCTTGATATCTTTCCCGATCTCTTTTTCAATCTCAATCTATTTCTCAATCACTTTCTCGATCTCTTTCTCAATCTCTCTCTTTCAATCTCAATATCTTTCTCATTCTCAATCTAAATATCTTTCTCATTAGCAATCTCGTTCACAATCTCCTTCTCAATCTCTTTCTTGATATCTTTCTCGATCTCTTTCTCAATCTCAATCTATTTCTCGATCTCTTTCTCAATCTCTCTCTCAATCTCAATATCTTTCTCATTTTCAATCTCAATATCTTTCTCATTCGCAATCTCATTTTCAATCTCAATCTCTTTCTCAATCTCTCTCTCAATCTCAATATGTTTCTCATTCGCATTCTCATTTTCAATATCAATCTCTTTCTCAGTCTCAATATCTTTCTCATTCGCAATCTCATTTTCAATCTCAATCCATTTCTCGATCTCTTTCTCGATATCTTTCTCAATCTCTCTCTCAATCTCAATATCTTTCTCATTCGCAATCTCAATCGCTTTCTCGATCTCTTTCTCAATCTCTTTCTCAATCTCAATATCTTTCTCATTCGCAATCTCAATCTCTTTTTCAATCTCTTTCTTTAATTATAATATGAGTAATTGATGAAAATAAATGCACTAACAATTCTGGATATCTATTGGCCAAGCTGTACCAAAAACTTTAACATATTTACCCCATCTAACTCTAACCCAGCGTACCCATGTATGCGTAATTTTACAATAAGTGTCCTTTTTTTATGCAGTAATAAATATTTTAATTATGTTCGTACACCTTTGTTACGGTTTATGTAAAATGCTTCTGCACCTTCGCTACTAACTGCTTCCGGTAATATTTTTTACAATTCCATTATTTCGCATGGTCCAAAATAAAATAGTAGGAAAACATTATCGCTGCTGGAATTTTAAGTCGCCGTGTACCAACTTTCTATACTAAAGGTTACATGTTTTTTGTTTATTATTAACTTTGGAGCAGGGCAGGCGCTAGCCCCAAGGATTGCGACTTCGATATTCGCCATTAATTAAAAAAACAAACTCTCTGAATCTCCCTTTTTTTTTCAAGTGACTTTTTTTGAAACCGGATCCAACTAAATAGGCCGAATTACTTGATTCATATTAAACTCAAAGTAATCCGCAGCCCCCCAGGGGGCTGCATCTCATTCAATCCTTGATATTTTCTTTCTCTATCTCCCCAAAATTTAAAAACATATTCTTTCCCCAAAATAACAGCCCCGCAGGGGCTGTGCCCATTTAGAAATGACACGTTAATTTTTTTATCAAATTTAAAGAAAAAGCCAAACCCGCAGGGTCTGGCGTCCAACCTAATTTGACTAAATTTCGATTATATGCAAAAAATCATAAAACTTATTCGTGTTTGGAATGTGTTCCCTTTCGCCCGCGTCAAGTCAGGCCCTGCATATAGCCCGTAGTGTAGGCGAGGCAAATATTACGAAATCCTTACAGTTATTAAAATACAAGTTTATTTAAATGTTATAAATAAAAACTAATCTATAACATTTAAATAATGTAACAGTATCGCGGTGACCTTTGAATTTATTTTAATTACCTACGTATTTTTCTAGCTCTGTCTTGTTTAGGAACGTACACAACTGTTGATAATCCGCGGGTAACCTTTGTCTACGGATCGCTTATACGGATGGACCACTTTATTTCTCAAGATGACACCTCAAGGCCGGACCAGTATACGAATAATACTAATTGAAATGCTAAATGCGTTTTTAATCGATGGTATTTATCCCTGCATTGCTGTGTTGTGGTATGCTGTGTTGCAATCGGTCCTGACTTTTTTAAATTTCAAGGAGTTCTGGCAAAGCAGCTCACTCACATTAAAGAACTAGATCGAGTGAAAAATACAACTAGTGTACAGGAAGAACCCAAGCATAGATATCAAAGGGCTCCTAGACACTAGCTTGCCTAACGATTATGTTTTCGTCATTTCTTTGGATAACATACCACAAGGTGGAGGAAACTTCAAGAATCCAAAATAGTCAATGAGGAAGAGATCACGAAAACTATTTAACAAATCGGAGCCAAAACCTTAGAATGGAAATTTTCGACATTTACCTACGAAACACCCTGTGTAGACATTTTTGGCATACACAATGGTTGCATTCAAGGTAGGTGGCATTTCTAAGGCCTGCAGTTTTTTATTCCGATTTAAAAAAGTGTAAATACAGTGGTGTTGATGCGAATGCAATTGTTACCGAATTTACTATTAATTACTACTAGACTAGGGCTTACCGACGACTGAAATATTTTGAGCAAGGTTTTCCTCCTCTTATTAAACACCAAGTCGATAATTAATAATAACGAAACCCGACCGTTATAAATGCATTTCACAATATCGAATTTGAATATTAATTATGTTGTTACACGTTTGCCTTGGTATTAACTGCGTTTATAAAGTGCAGCGTAGGAATTGCACGAAAATTGCATAAGCGAACCGTTTCTTCTAATTTTTCTGTCTGGCAAAATCCAAGAGTTTTAGAAAAAAATTAGATGGAACCTCGTTAAAATCTCAATTTTGCAAACAGTCCTTATCGCAGAAGTTCTTTGGTAACTCATTAAGTGACTCAGATATCAGGTTTAGAAATTATTCCCATTTTCAAGAGAATCTCTAAATTCAACTGTTTTAGAAAAAAATTGATGGAACCTCGTTAAAAGTCTATATTTTGCAAACAATCGATATCGTGGAAGTTCTTTGGTAACTCTTTAAATGACTGAGTAATCTGATTTAGAAATAATCCCCATTTTGAAGAGTAAATATTAAAATCCAACAGTTTTAGAAAAAAAATAAATGGAACTTCGTTAAGAGTCAACTTTGCAAACAATTCTCGTCGTAGAATTTCTTTGGTAACTCTTTAAATGACTGAGAAATCTTGTTCAGAAATAATCCCCATTTTGAAGAGTAAATATTAAAATCCAACACTTTTAGAAAAAAAATAAATGGAACTTCGTTAAGAGTCAACTTTACAAACAATTCTTGTCGTAGAAGTTCTTTGGTGACTCTTTAAATGATAGAAATCTGATTTAGAAATAATCCCCATTTTGAAGAGTAAATCTCAAAATCCAACAATTTTAGAAAAAAAAATTAATGGAACTTCGTTAAGAGTCAACTTTGCAAACAATTCTCGTCGAAGAAGTTCTTTGATAACTCTTTAAATGACTGAGAAATCTTGTTTAGAAATAATCCCCATTTTGAAGAGTAAATCTCAAATCCAACAGCTTTAGAAAAAAAAATAGATGGAACATCGTTAAAAGCCTCAATTTAGCAAACAATTCTTGCCGTAGAAATTCTTTGGTAACTCTTTAAATGACTGAGTAATCTGATTTAGAAATAATCCCCATTTTGAAGAGTAAATATTAAAATCCAACAGTTTTAGAAAAAAAATAAATGGAACTTCGTTAAGAGTCACCTTTGCAAACAATTCTCGTCGTAGAATTTCTTTGGTAACTCTTTAAATGTCTGAGAAATCTGGTTTAGAAATAATCCCCATTTTGAAGAGTAAATCTCAAAATTCGACAGCTTTAGAAAAAAAAATAGATGGAACATCGTTAAAAGCCTCAATTTAGCAAACAATTCTTGTCGTAGAAATTCTTTGGTAACTCTTTAAATGACTGAGTAATCTGATTTAGAAATAATCCCCATTTTGAAGAGTGAATATTAAAATCCAACAGTTTTAGAAAAAAAATAAATGCAAACAATTCTCGTCGTAGAAGTTCTTTGTTAACTCTTTAAATGTCTGAGAAATCTTGTTTAGAAATAATCCCCATTTTGAAGAGTAAATCTCAAATCCAACAGCTTTAGAAAAAAAAATAGATGGAACATCGTTAAAAGCCTCAATTTAGCAAACAATTCTTGCCGTAGAAATTCTTTGGTAACTCTTTAAATGACTGAGTAATCTGATTTAGAAATAATCCCCATTTTGAAGAGTAAATATTAAAATCCGACAGTTTTAGAAAAAAAATAAATGGAACTTCGTTAAGAGTCAACTTTGCAAACAATTCTCGTCGTAGAATTTCTTTGGTAACTCTTTAAATGTCTGAGAAATCTGGTTTAGAAATAATCCCCATTTTGAAGAGTAAATCTCAAAATTCGACAGCTTTAGAAAAAAAAATAGATGGAACATCGTTAAAAGCCTCAATTTAGCAAACAATTCTTGTCGTAGAAATTCTTTGGTAACTCTTTAAATGACTGAGTAATCTGATTTAGAAATAATCCCCATTTTGAAGAGTGAATATTAAAATCCAACAGTTTTAGAAAAAAAATAAATGCAAACAATTCTCGTCGTAGAAGTTCTTTGTTAACTCTTTAAATGTCTGAGAAATCTGGTTTAGAAATAATCCCCATTTTGAAGAGTAAATATCAAAATCCAACAGCTTTAGAAAAAAAATAGATGGAACATCGTTAAAAGCCTCAATATAGCAAACAATTCTTGTCGTAGAAATTCTTTGGTAACTCTTTAAATGACTGAGTAATCTGATTTAGAAATAATCCCCATTTTGAAGAGTGAATATTAAAATCCAACAGTTTTAGAAAAAAAAATAGATGGAACATCGTTAAAAGTCTCAATTTAGCAAACAATTCTTGTCGTAGAAATTCTTTGGTAACTCTTTAAATGACTGAGTAATCTGATTTAGAAATAATCCCCATTTTGAAGAGTGAATATTAAAATCCAACAGTTTTAGAAAAAAAATAAATGGAACTTCGTTAAGAGTCAACTTTGCAAACAATTCTCGTCGTAGAAGTTCTTTGGTAACTCTTTAAATGACTGAGTAATCTGATTTAGAAATAATCCCCATTTTGAAGAGTAAATATTAAAATCCGACAGTTTTATAAAAAAAATAGTTGGAACATCGTTAAAAGCCTCAATTTAGCAAACAATTCTTGCCGTAGAAATTCTTTGGTAACTCTTTAAATGACTGAGTAATCTGATTTAGAAATAATCCCCATTTTGAAGAGTAAATCTCTAAATCCAACAGTTTTATAACCAGTACCAAGAATCATTGAGTGATAGAATAAATAATAGCTCCAAATTCTTAAAGTTATAACTAAAAAAAATACTCAGTCAACATTAGTAACTTTGCTTTCTCTCCAGATCTGCGATGGCCAGATCTAGTCAGCTATGAGCGCCCAAATGCATTCAACAAGCCTTCCACTTCCTCAAGTTATGAACTTTAGACACTGGTACAGAAATAGTTGGTTATATAACAAACCATTAACTATTAAATATCTATCCACGTCGACCGATATAGCAGAAAAGCAATTAAAACTTAAACAGGTTTTCTCCTACAAAAGTCCACGGCACAAAAATTGAAAGTAATTTAATTTCAATAAAATCAAGTTGTCTGCCAATCGGGGCTAACAATCATAGATTGTTGACATTTGTTTTTCATTCTTATTCCGATCGGGTACCAAAGACGGCCTTGCCCGGCCGCGCCTGTCTACATTTAGAAGCACAGAATCGAATCACTCGAGAGAACGAGAAAGAGGCGAAAGCTTTCTTCTGTACGCGCACCTACCGGTGTGCCAGACAAGGACGCACGAGAAACCGTGGATTACTAGATGGTTTTATATAGATCAACAATTACTTTTATTTAGGTTGCAAACTGCGCTGCGATTATTTACTGGAAAGAAAGTCGGTTTTGTGAGCGGTGGGTACTGAATAATTTATCGACGCCCATAGACGTTTCCTTGGGGGCCGTGACATCGATTCAATGCGCGTAAGGCCCGGTATTTTCACCTACTAGCTGCTAAATTTGATTATCGAGTAATTTCCACGAAAAGAATTATTGATACAGCCGGGACCAATCTGCTGATTTAGTTTGACAGGGGATGAAACAGCAAGCAGTTAAATATGCAAATCACGCAATATAAATCAAAAAGTCACCTCAAACAACGTCTCGTTAGAATTCAGAGCCATTTGCAATCAAAATGGCCGGAAGCTTCAAAATTACAAAACCTAAGAGTAGGCAACCAAATATACACCCTGCGTCCACATGGGCTGCCTAAGCTAGGAGCAAAGCTAATTATTAATCTTAACCTTAGGAATGCAACCCATTTAACATAAAAGAGCAGGGTGGAGGTACAATATGGATTTATACTGTTACAACATCATATGACTAACTTAACCTTACATTTTAAGTTTTGTAAGTTTATTTTTAATTTTTGTAGTTTTATCTTGGATCCATTGTAACATTTAAAAATTCTCTCAGACAGTAGATTTGTATAAAGTTTCAATATTGTAGAGAAAAATCGGACTAATAATTCTTCTGTAATTAATTCCACACTTTGTCCAAACAGTGTTCTATAAAACTTTGTCCATTAACTTTTCGCCCATTTCAAAAGTATTCGAGTATGAAGCTTTGCGCTCCTAAGAAAATACTGGTGCAAAATTCGGAACACTCTATCTGACATTAGCAGTGACAGTGACAGCTTTGAATAAACATCAGTCTAGGCCTACGCTATGTTGTTACCAAATGGTGTGCCTGAATCCATAGGAAACAATCCGTTTTCAGGTGAAAAACAAGCAGTCTGCTGCGCTCAAGGTCACCTAAACCCATTTGACATTAGTTGACAAATTATCGTGCAGACAGCAGCAAATTAATTTTAGGAAAAAAATTTGAAATCTTAGTATGCAACCTGTAAGTAAGTTGACCAAATCACACCGACCAATCTCAACAAAATTTTTTAAGGAAAGCAGTGACGACAGGACTACAAAAATACTTCAGCGACTTGAACACTTGGAAGGAGAAATAAGTCGCATAAAGGAAGTGCTACCAAGCATTGAAATGGGTGCGACGACGACAATAAAAGAAGAAACCCCCGTCCTACCCGAAGCACCTGAACCGAAAAGGGAAAATTTAATTGAAGAAAGCGAAAAAGTGCAGCTGCAGCAAAGGCCAGAACGAAAAGACATCCTCGAGAAGATCCATGAGCTTCTATCGGAGTAGCAAGGGGAGTACGGTTTTTGTATGTAGTCCGGGCTAATCAATCAATATAAGTAACTATCAACTATCATAACCTTAAATATGTCATATTTTGTTATCACACTGCAACTAAAATAAATGTTTTAACAACCGAGTACGGTATAAAGTAAACTGATTTTGAATATGAGAACATATTGAGACCTCGTTCACCTTTTCTGTCCTTGTGGTGCTGCAAGCGTCTCATAAGTGTCTCATTATCACAAGAAGAAAACGAAAAATATAAAAATTCCTTTCAATAGGAACCTGTTAAGGAAATCCAATATAAAACATCCGTTTCTTCACTGCAGCTACCCGATAGAGTGATTATGAAAATCAAGCCCTTCCTATTTGTCCAGATAATAATAAGACCAACCTTTACCTCCTAAAACTAAACTTACTTTTTATTCGTTTCCTCTAGGGTCGACTAGATATTTGATATTGTGAAAACCGGATTGAACTGTTTCTTTTGTCACTTTTTTGTTTACAACTGCTTCTAAAGAAGGTCAAGTTAATATTTATTATTTGACATTTCTCAAATTGGTGTAAAAAGAAAAAGAGTGACTCACTCGGCCTAGAAAGAAATGTGTCCGCATACCGCGATATTTTTTCGTACTAGCCAGCAAGTGTGACGGTTGATGTCATCTTGTTATTGTTCTAATTTCGCACTTCTGTTGTTTCGTTGGTTGTTTCTTAATTAGCCGTTGCCTCAGTACTTTTTCGTACTAGTTAAAGTGATCTGCAATAAGAAGTTCAAAAAAATATTTATTATGGTGTGCCTCAAAGCTCTGTTTTATCCCCTTTTATTATTCCTTTCTTGGCGCCGGTCAGGGTCACTGAGGCAGGATAACCAGGAAGGAATTGGCTGCTAAATTTCAGTTGTTTTCCATTCCCAGCGTCCTTTATACGGTATAAATATATATCCATAAACATTAAATGGGTTGAATGCCTAAGGTGAAATTAATAATTAGCTTTCCTTCTCGCTTAGGCAGCCCATGTGGACGCAGGATGTATATTTGGTTGCCTAGTCTTAGGTAATGTAATTTAGAAGCTTCTGGCAGTTTTGACGCTGTTAGTGGATGAGTTCTTGAGAGATAGAAGATGCAGAGGCCATCTTCTAACATCTCTCTATAATATACAATATAAAAACTACTAGTCACTGTTGCCTGTTGCATTCGTTTAAAACTGCATCCATCAACTGAGAAATACTGCTATTTATAGCATAAATTAATAAATCCATTTAAAACCGACGAAGCAACCATAATCACTTACGGCCTTTTAAAAACATTAATAACAGCTCCTTCACTGAGCAGTTTAATTAATTGTCGATGAAAAAATGTCGCGCGGTTACGCGGTTTCGTTGCGAGTCGATTAATGAAAAACATAAAACACAAACAGGATTCCATTGGACGCCTCTGGCTGTAGGTGAGCTATATTTAGATGTCTTCGCCAATTTAAAAGTAATTGAAATTTGTCAATAGCAGCTGGGATTGTTTACCACTACTGCTGAATGATAAATTACTTGTGGGAGTGACAAATTTGAAATTATCTGAGCGAAATACAAATAGGGCTACAATAATATGGGTCTAATTTCGAAAAGCTTCACGCACCGTTTTCAGGACCTTTGAAAATATTTCCATCTTTGGACAGTCACTGAACTTTGAACTGGAATTATTTTTATTGATAAAAACTTGGATTAGCTAAGCCAGTGACGTAGGTATGAAAGAAATGTTTTGGAAACCTCCTCGTTATTAAGGATTAATAGATAAATAGATTCTGGCAATTACAGTGTGGTTATGACTTTTGCAGTTCAACTTAGACATTTAATTTAGAAGACCACCCTGTATTTGAAGTTAAAAGTTTGTATAACTACAGTTGTAACCCTATAAATCCATATTCTCTTACGTGTTAAATGGGTTGCATACCTAAGGCGAAATTAATAATTCGCTTTTCTTCTCGCTTAGGCAGCCCATGTGGACGCATGGTGTATATTTGGTTGCCTACTCTTAGGTTACGTAATTTAGAAGCTTCTGGCAGATTTGATGCTATTGTTGGATGAGTTCTTGAGAGATGTTTAGTTGAATTCTTAATTTATATTGATTGATTTGCATGTCCCCTTTTATTGCGGGTTTTAATAAAAGGTTCGATTGTTTGATGTCGATTTTGTTGTGAAATGAGCACAATCCTCGAAAATTTTCACTATTCGGTACGTTCAAGGGCTAAATCTTTTATTGTTATGCACATAATAGACGAAATAGGTGTGCACGCTGTGTGAAACTTCAGAGTCTAGGTGAAGGAGCAAGTGTGGTTTTAGGCTAAGCGAAAAGTTAACAAAGGGGTACCTTTATGTATCGTTGGTATATATAATATACAATATAAAAAACTACTAGTCACTGTTGCCTTTCTCTTGTGTTCAGTTCCCCTTCCAATTTTACTGCATACCATCTTGGCCTTTATATACCTGCAAATATACCTTTTAGCATAATCTAGATGCTCCTCTAGATTATTCCACAATTCTCTAGCTTTCCTAATTCGTTTTTTTAAATGAATATTTAACAAATTTACCTCTGGATTTCTGTTTCTCTCTGAGGCCTAGAACAAAAATTTTGATGTTTGTAGGTGCGTAGATCAATTTTCAGTTGGAACACTATTGAAGGAAACAAAATTAGAAACTAGGATAACGAACTTATTTTACGTCTTTATCAAAAGTATTTTGTACTTGCGGTGTCTATAAATATCTGCGGCCCCGTTGGACTCACGTAGCTTTCTTAGTTTCCTTTGAAGGATTTTCTTAAGCTTAAAAACATTTCATTATTGATAATATATCATTTCTTTATAATACAGTGATTAGTGAATAACTTAATTACCTTACTCGGTATACTTATTTTCCTTCTTGCATGGCCTGCATGGTTATGCAACAGTATATGAGCGTGAATTGCCAGTTGCATAATAACGTGGCGCAATTTTCACCGTATAGCGAATATCTGAACTGATCAGCAAATCAGCATTCTAAATATTTTTGCGATTTTAATAGTAGGAAAAAATATGTAAAATAATTTCCATAAAAATTAGATAATTTTGGTTTTTAATTAGTGCCTATATTGGTGTTAAAAAATAACGTTTCTTAAAGGAAGAATTAATATAAACCAATTAATTATATACTTTTTAAAAATATTTCTTATACTCACATTACTAGAAATAAGAAACATTGCGGCGAGCGGAATAAAATGTTTGAATTCTAATTTTGAAAATTGTGAATTTTTTTCTTTATTTTTGACGAAAGAAAAATATAGCAGAAGTAATATATATTTGTGAAAATATATTTATATATTCTTAAAAATATATATATATTTTTACAAAGATATATATATTTATAAAACTTATAAATATTTTAACAAAATATATATATTTAATGAACAAATATATATATTTTAATAATTATTATATATATTTGCAATACTAATAATGTCTTAAACGGCGCCCCATAATTTTTAAACATTCAAATTTAAATTTTTTATTTTCAAAAATAATTCACAAAAATATTTAAAACTACATTGCCTTGTTGCTGATTTTGTAATATAAATAGGTAATAAAAGTTGTTAAAAAATCTTTGAAATGCGTAAGTATGGAAAAGCTGGATAATTATATACAGGGTGAGTCAATAAGATCACCTCGGTCGATAACTCGTTTAATATTTATTGTTTTGAAAACATTTTTCTACAAAAATTGTAGGAGAACAAGAAGCCATATTCTAAAATTATTTCCAATCATATAGGGTGTTTGATATGAGGGTGGCATATCAAATTTATATTTTTTTAAACGGGGCACCCTATATATTTGTATTTTCTTTTTAATTGCCTTTTCGAGTATCTAGTTTTTGAAATTTCATTGCGACGTTGTCAAATTATTCGTCTTTTTTTTCAAAAAAAAATGTCGCTGTCAAAGTGACGTTTTCTCGAAAAAAAAAAAATGTTTGTGACAGCTGTCAAAGTGACGTTTTCTCGAAAATAAATTTTCTTGTGACAGCTGTCAAAGTGACGTTTCCGCGAAAAAAAAATTTTTTGTGGCAGTTGTCAAAAAAACTGTCAAGTTGACGTTTCAATGTCAAAGGGAAGGGGGGGGAGGCGCCATCTACAAACCGAGTGCGCCCGAAGACGTCCGGATTCCGAAACTGCGATCGGTTCCGTCCTGGGAAAGATATTAAGGAAACGTCAAACTGGGACCATAACCTCAAATTTTTATCGCGACGCGCTGTAGATTTCGATAACCTAAAAGTGGCATTTTGACGTTGACGTTGTAATTTTTAAGTATTGTCAAGACCTGCGCTCGTACGGAATTTGAAGGGTTCTGCGCGCGCATCCGGCGGCCATTGGTCTCTCATTAATTATTGTGCAGATTTTACAAACAATACAAATATCTTGGGACCTAGTACTGATCCCTGTGGAATACCAAGACCCGCTTTATGACTATTTGTCTTTCAACTTCATCTGCAGCAATATGGCGAACAACAATTATTCTTCAGTTGTTGTAATTACCTCTAACGTATTGCATTTCCTCACTGCGACTAATTACGAAAGCGTAATATTGACAACACTCTCTAACAATCCAATAAACAAAGAGTACAAAGAGGAACTTGAAATGAAATGACTAAATACTGTCCATCTGAAATAATTAAAATATAAATATATCAATCAACAGTTAGTCGCGGCCGAGAAGGAAGAGAGGCCATTAAAATCGCTTTAATGGAGCAACTTTATGCTCCCATATAAATAACGAGCTGCCATCCGAGAACAAGTCTATATCTAGAAACTTATCAAAATCCACAGCCTATCAAAAAATTGCTGACACTGATTTATGCAAACTCGGCGGAACTGATCGCAGAGCGATAACGTACAGGACTTTGTTATTCTCCAGGTGGCACTGCGGAATGGGCCCCGCTCTGCGGAATTCCATGGTATTAGATACCGAAGATTGTTCCCATGATTACGTGGTGACAAATTTTTTTTTCTTCACCAATTTATTATTCTTTTCCTTGATAGTTTGAAACCAAAGTCTTCTACTACAGAATCACATAAAAATTGACGTGGTTCGTAAATCCAATTTTGACTCTGAGGCCTTCGCGGAGCTGATGACTTGTAGAAGAGCTTCCGGGACCTCTTCCGAGTTAAAAATTTTAAATTCTTTTTTAGGGGGGAACAAGGTGTCACGCAAGTAACCATATACTTGGATATTTAAGAGAACAGGCAACATATTTTATTGATTGGCCACCTAATAGTCCAGATCTAAATCCCGGTGATTTTCCTAAGTTCGTACAATTCCCTCCATGAACGGTGGATTAGCTGGTCTAAGGCGATTGAAAAAAGCGAACAAAACTGATTATTATTATTATTATTGTTGCAATAAATGCGTTTTACAAGGATATCCCTTTGGGCGCTGATTTGAAAAAAATCCTAGAATTTATCGCACTTGCGCCATATTCTTCAATTTTAATAAATCGAGGCGAGACACGAATGGCCTCAACAATAGTAAAACAAATAAGGCCATGATTCAATTTCACCGGTAAGGCTCGCATCCACACCTTAGGTCAGGCAGGTCTCAATATAGATCATTAACACATATTTTTCGTCCATAAATTAGCTCCGTATCCGCCTGGGCATTCTTAAGGTTGGTACACCTGGACGCCAATTCTTAGCACGTGCACTTTAAAGCCCCTCAATTGTTAATTATCTGTCACGTCGTGATGAATTAGCGGCGTATTATCTTGAGCCGTCGCCTACTTCAACGTAGAAAAACACAATCACGGCGGAGTAATTGTTTGGAGGATTTTTGATTTATTTACTTCGTTTGGAGACAGTTAATTGTCGCGGGGCATTGGCGTACACGCGAGGCATGGACACGAGAACACACGTACGAAAACGTTTTAGAAAGAAATCTTCTCGTAAAACGAAGTTAGATGGCCTATTGGACCTTCTGAGTCCCAAATTATTAGAAAAGATGGCATTTTCCCAACCCTCTTGGTACAAATCCCATCCATCTTGGTACAAGTCTTCAGAACCAAAACTTGTAAGATCTACCCCAAACTAGAAGGAAGGCAAAAGTGGTGAATAAACCCAAGGCAAGGGGACGACCAAGCGCCCAACCCAAATCTTAAAGAGAAAATTTTAGACTCATACCTATCTAGGAAATGAAATATTGAATTTACCGCTTCACAAGAATTGATTTGATCTAGTAGGAAAATCCACAGGAAGCGCCCTACATAGCCTTGTTAATAGGATTGAAGAAACGATCTTGGCTAAAGAACCAGCTCTTTGTTCCCTTATAGATATATGGGGAGCTCTTGGTAATATCAACGTTTAATAACTAAATTATTAAGGCTGTGTCAACGATTCAGTTAACCATTCGCTTGTGAATCAGTAATAGTTGGAGGGAACGACCGATATTCGATTAAGTCAACCAGCCGCTATCACAACATCTGAACCAGCTCTCGGCCGTTGACTTCAACGCAGGTCGGAACAAGCTTTTAATATATCCATATCTCGATATCGATAGATTAACGGTAGCCGTCGACAATGAATGCTTCCTCGTATACAGGTTTCGCAACGTCCTGAACTAAAGATACAACACTATAGACACACTAAGCACAATACACAATTCACCTTAGACACCTGCCCAGACAGGATTCGTTCACTCCTCTTTGGCTTCAGTCGAAGGGTCTCTAAGAGTACAGGGAAATGAACTATGGTAAAAGGCTGAGAAAGATATTTTGGTGCTGATGCGAAACTGAAAACTGATGACAGTACCTGAGGGGATAGAATGAGGTGTTAAGAGTTAGTTGTGTTTTTGAGGTTGTCGAGACAAACTGTTCAAGGGTTGCCCCCTCAGGCTTAGTCCCAGACAATGTAAAGTTGTTTCGTGTGCGACAGAATTTGCCCGCTAGCAAATCCCCAGTCCGACCCTGCACCTTGCGGAAATTTCCCGATAAATCACCAGAACGCATCTATTTTTGGCGGAAACATGATGGATTAGGATTGATATCAGATCTTGCAACGTTTTGTTCTCAACCCCTAAATTGTTTTATTAAACAATCGTCCATTCGTTCAGGTTTATGAATATATATTGAACGTTCAACGCCTGACAGTTCCAATTATATTCTAAGCAGAAGATGACGATTTAAACCTTGCTGTTGCTTATTGTACTGAGTTTCATAAAACACAATATATACTTCATTCTCAAGATTTGTATATTAGCGGATTTTTAAAATTGAGAGCATGGACACCTATTATTGAAAAATTTAGTACCACAATTACCTCCAACGCCGGTATGTGGGCACCACATTTGCCCGAGTTGCCACCTCAAACACCACCACAATGATTGAACGCCTTCGATTAAAAACGCACGCGAAAAAAATCCCATCTACTTTTAAGGACTTAATGTCCGGTTAACATGGCATGTATGTAAAAGTTCGTGTCCCATGATCAGTCTGGATCAGCAATTCAGGTAACTAACTGGTGGGCGTATGGGCAGTTGACGACCAATAACTGTTACGTTTTCAATTCAGAAGCTTGATTTTCTCACGTTGAGTGGTTGATAGGAGAAGCGCGGAGTGAAGGTACGCACGCCAGCAATGGGACAGGATAAGGACAGTGACGTAGATGCTGACCATAATTGATAGGAATAACGTTTGGAAATTTTATGATATAGTTCTTAAAGTAGTTAATTGGAGCTGTGCCAATTGGAAGAACTGCCAGATTTTGCTGAGCAGGTCTTTTAATTGTTCAATATATAAACGGTCATTGTGAACCCCAAAATTACACTGTTGCGCCCAGCTTCGTGCCCAACAACGTATATACAATGTATATCATCACCGTTTGATTAAATATGATCTTAGGACACCGTACGCAAATTTTAAGGAGGGCTCAACAACGTGCTATTCCCATCTTCGTGTATATCTCGATTAGTTCTCTCACGTACGTTGCAAATATAAAATCTGTCTTGGTTCTAAAGGGCGGGATCAACAACGACCTGTTGATATATCGGGCTCAATAATGTGCCGTTTTATAGGTATATTTTTTTTTACATTGAACTTTATCCGAACTTTCGAATTTAAAGCGTGGATAATTTGGCATCGCAGCCTATTAAATCGATTCGACAATTTGCGCTTTACTCGAAAAAATTGAACACCGCCACTGGCCGACGTATCAGTTCCAGGATCTTAACAACCTTCCCACATTTAAACATGTGTTATACACATACTTATTTGTAAGCAGATGAGATCTTTTAGCTGTGGAGCCCGGACACCATACCTTACTCCTAACTTACCAGAATCTAAATCGACTATTAATTATATAAAACTAGGTACATGATTTTTCGAACTTCCACGCCGATTAAATCTCAGGAATAACGTCCCGAACGAAGTTTTCATTACAAAACATTCACCGGCTGGGTCTTACGATATCCTGCTCATGGTGGTAAGTCCAGTCCCAGTAAGTGTACTTCAAAACGTGGATTTATATACGCTGGCGAAACATTTCAATGTCCTGTTCATGGTGGTTGTGTGGCCCCAGTTTATGATTTAAATCGTTGTTTTTTCGGTCAAGGAGGAAATAACTTCCCTGTTAGCATAGCTCTGTATTTGAGGCGGTTTAGGGGTTTAAATATCGACTATCATATGCCAATTTATTTAGCCGAGATATATCTTCCTAGGACAGAGACTAAGTGTGGTAATTTTTTCAGAGAAATAATAGATCTCACTTCACTGTTTGTATTCCACCACACCGGTTACCCAGTTACCTAATGGAAATTGCTGGATTTCATAGGTTTCCTCAAAAGATCTTTCAGGTTAAAAGAGGGCTTACGCGAACCTTAACAACCCACTTATGATCCAATCTAATTTAACTCACTTATGGATGCACTGTATCAATTTTTACGTGGGCGTTCCACCCAATCTGAGCGCAACACTAACCTCGTTACCGATTCCATAAATCTGCGCCATATCTGTAGGAATTCTGTCAGTACAATGTTGTTGCTATCAAACCTGCAAACACACAAAGCCTACGTTTAACGTCATAAATATACTTTATGTCCTTTGGAATATAATTCGTCGTCACAACCCATTTTACGCACATTTGAGCGTGAATTAATGCGCCTTGGTGCTTTGCGCTGTTATATACGACAAAAAATAACGCGCTAACAACAAACAATCATGTAAATCGTCGTATATTACACCTAATAAAGAAAATTGCTCAATAAATATATGGATTTTTATAAGCAGGAAACAATCTGCGATAAATGTAGGTGTAATACACGAGGTGAACTTGCAGTTATGGTTGTTTATTGCTGTATTTTATTATAGTAAACAATGCCTCAGCATTGCTTTAATCTACTAATGCAGAACGCGCACAATACGAGGATGGCTCGTAATGACTTGGAACATAAACAGTCCTGTCCAGCCACCAAAGATGAGGTTAGTTTTGCCTTACAATGTCCTGCTCATGGTGGTAAGGTCCAGTCCCAGTGAGTGTACTTATCATACGCTGGCGAAACATTTCAATGTCCTGTTCATGGTGGTTGTGTGGCCCCAGTGTATGATTTAAATCGTTGTTTCTTTGGTCAAGGGGGAAATAACTTCCCTGTTAGCATAGCATAGCATGTATTTGAGGTAGTTTAGGGGTTTAAATATTGACTATCATACTAAATCAAGACTTAGAGGGCGAATTTGCACTTATTTAAATATAGCTGCGAATTAAGACTCGCCCTGTAAAAACTCAAATACGTCCTGCAGCCCATAATCACGAATTTTTTCCACATTAGGTTTAAATTATATTATCTGCAAAATGAAATTAAGCCTGTTCTTAAGTATTCTTAATTAAGGTAATGTTAATATTATGACGTTAATAGACAGCCAGTGATTAATTACAGGATGCCGGTATAAATCACTTTTCAGAGCTTTGATTCTATTACGTTACCAGTTTCGCAGCTGGGGATTTCGAAAAAAGTCGCGCGTACGGTAAACACCTGCGGTTACTTACTTAAAAACGCCAGTCCTGTCGCTGCGTTGAAATTGTATAGCCTCAAAGAGCGCCATAAATCGGACGTTGTAATTTTAATACAAACGATTATCTGCATATAAAATAATCTAGATCTCGCACTATCGGAAAGGAAACCAGATAAAGTTAATGTGGACGTTTTGCGCAGAAACAAGGAATAAATTTGTTCATGCACCGACGAACGGATTTAATGGGAATATGTATGGGCACCGTTTATTTGTAGATTACGCCAGAGGTGAATTCCGAAGGAAAAGTTATGTCATTAGATCTTGAGATCGCTGGTACTGTACAGGATACGCGAACTTACCGGAGAGAATTTAGAATTATATGCGCGAATACCGGATAATCGGGGTGAGAGCAGACGGTTCTAGCGGCTTATATATCAGTGTATATGCAGGAACTTTAGGCGAGAGCTATGTAGTTGATGTACCATCCTTCGAAAAGGGCGTAAAGCAGTTGGTCCATCGCCTGATAGATGTTGGACAAGGTAAGAAACTGCAATACGAAATTAGTTAAAAAATGATAAGTCGATATACAGGGCGTAATAGCTTGACTTTTCAACAGAATCGGTTGGTCAAAAAAACACTAAAGTATTCAATAAAAATTATACCCTTTAGATTTGCGGCTGAAGATAATCGACTGATTACTGGTTATATAGGTAGGCAACACATAATACATTGATATTTGGTTTATTTGTTCGAAATCCCGCCACAAATAGCATGCGTTAGTTTGTGGTTCACTGATACCTTGCAAATAATTATAAATGCCAGATTCTCCCCTTGTTAAGTAGATTGTGACTAGATTGTGGGAGGAGCCAAAAACAAAAATGGTGGTCGCAATTTCGTAACTAGCACAATTTATCGAAACGCAACTTTGTAAGTTTCTTTACGCGACAAAGTGTACGCCCAAGTCCATTGGTATGGATTTAAACCGATATATACATATGTATTCGTAATAAAACTTTAACCACAATATTTAATTGCCTTGTATCTGGGTCATTAATTTTATTCGTTAGTGGGATAGAGTAGAAGAATATGTCAGAAGGTTCGTATCTAATCCGAATGTCAATCTGCAGCCAATTAATATGCGTAGGCCGATTAAAATTTTTAGTAATATCATAAAAAAAAATTTAATAATATGTACACAGCTGTCCAAATAAATCGACATAGTGAGGAGAAAATGTGTATCTACTGAAACATCATGGAGTATTCCGTTTGTTTGTATTACAAAACATTCACCGGCTGGGCCTTACGATGTCCTGCTCATGGTGGTAAGATCCAGTCCCAGTGAGCGTACTTCAAAACGTGGATTTATCATAAGCTGGCGAAACATTTCAATGTCCTGCTCATGGTGGTTATGTGGCCCAGTTATGATTTAAATCGTTGTTTCTGCGGTCAAGAAGGAAATAAATTTATTACAGTTGTTAATAAATATTTTTGTATGCTATATTAAAATTCACAATGTATCGTTTCCGTTGTTTATCACTAATTAAACCTGTTTGGGATATTGTCCAGTCTGATTGACAAGACAGTCATGCCCGACCCCTGGACAGAAGGAACCGTCTTATCCGTTGTTTACGCTTTAACACAAATATTATTTTTGCATTTTTTGCATTCTGCGTCTAAACACCATTAAATACGATACAATTGTGACCGCGTCACATTCCAACAATTTATGCGCCTCACATCTGACCTAATCTCCTCTCGCGAGCGCGTTTTTTGCGCCCGCTCTGTAATTTTTACGGCAACGGCCCTCGTTCATCTACCTATTATAATCCTGTCTCGGCGGATATTAATGGGTGCCGTCCGCGAACTACCGCATGCCATAAGCACGGGTGCGGGAGCAGTTCACCGGCGATATTTTTTCCCGGTCGCTCTAAGATGCCGCACCACTCCGCCACGGGCACCACGAAGTTGACCCCGCGCACGCTGCTGGTACTCGGCTACCCAACAAAAACACTGGCGATGGCGGGGAACGCGAGAGAACGAGCAAATTACTGCCAAAAGGCCGCAGGAAAATGAAACTGTCGCGTGCTGTTTAGGGAATTTTAGGATAACGCTGTTCTTTGCACAAATCTTAAGAAACAATAGGCGTCCATTAAAGCGGCTCCTTGAGTGTATATTTGTCTCGTATATACCGAGAGGTCAACAAAATATACGTTCAAATGCATCTATGAATTTAGCAATGTCAAACAGTTTGGAGTTTTTCACAAGTAGATATAGTTGCAACATTTTGGAGACTGCTGAGTAGCGAAACCTTCAAGAATTTATTGACGTCCCTAATTTATTGACGTTGTGAATACCCCCCATCAGTAGGTAACCGAGGTAAACGCTTAATGCCAATCGTAGATTTATACAGTAAGGTTCAAAAGTCAGTTACCCCCCTACCAACTTTTGAATAGTTTCAAATATTTCTTGGGCTCTTAGGGGTTATACTGCCAGAGAGATGTTGATATTGTTTGACTCTAAATAAAAAAATCGATATTCCAATATGGCGTCCGGCCGCCATAACTAAACATTAGAAACATTGGTGTTGGTGAGAGAAACTTCTTCAAGCCTCCAATTTACGCGCCACTGTGTAATAAAGGTGTTGTTGGTAGATCCTGACCAACATCGTGCAAATATGATTTCTGCAGATTCCAGTTATCCGCGACTAACCAGGAAGTGCGGAGCCGACCGACACTGTCGAACTCATGGCGTGCTATGTCCAATATGATTGAATTATACGGTCGGACTGGGCTCTCGACTTCTCGCTTGTCTTGCTCTCGGATTGCAAAAAATATCTCGTGAAAAGTGGCCTGCCTCTGAATAATAGCCGTAATCATAATAGTAATAAACGGATGGCAAGCAATGGCGCACGCTGGAACTGTTATTTGGTAAAAATTGAGCCAAATTAGTTTCAAGTATAAAATACACTGAATCTCCGGATTGACATTTAGAAAAAAATCAGTATTCTTGCACAAGCATCTTAGTGCAAACAGGATGTTAATCTTTGCTAAAAACTAGTTGCTAGAATTCATAGTATTTAGTTAGTTAATTTCGTCTCATCAGTGAATTATTGTGGTTACTGGCTTCTTGGTCCAGTGACTGCTTTTTCTGCCAACAACGCTTGAATTTAAATAATTTTATTAAGCTGTCAAAGGGATATTAAGACATTTCAGTATTTTTTAGCTCATAAAATATCCGGGAAAGGTGAATATCTAACGCAGGCTATTTGCGCAAGAGTTTGTAAGCTGTATTATAATTTTTTACAAAACCATTTGCGCAAGAAGATATTTGTTTAAAAAAGTGCAAAAATTCTGATTTTGTATCATAAAATATACTGAATACATATGTCCAATATGAAACCAATATTGCAACAAAATATTAATTTGAGTTCATTGAACCAATAAAAAGAGAAATACCAAAATCTGATTTGTAACCAATATACAACCATCGTTAAATGTTCCAAATATTGGGTCAATATAAAACCAATATAAATATTATTTGGGATTGTAGGTTAATACAACACATAATAGTTTTTGCATCAAGCGCATAAATATTGTTATATTGTAGTAGTAGTAGAAAAAGAGAAACAACAAATATTGGTATAATGTTTTATCGCAATATTTCGTTCTATATTGGACCAATATTCAATTTAATGTATACATATCTGAAGAAGTATGCGATGAAATTGTGGATTGCATTAAAATTTATTTGTATCATGAAATATACTGAAAATATATGTCCAATATGAAACCGATATTGCAAGAAAATATTTACATAAGTCGATTAATTATATATTGAACCGTTAAACGAGAAATATTTATTACATATTGGAAGCTGGTTAAAATCCCACCCACATATAAACACCAGCATGAGTCCAAATATTGGGCCAATATAATAATATAAACAATATTTGGGATTGTAGGTTAATACAATATAGTATAGTTTTTGTTTCAGTTTTTGTATCACGTGCATAAAAATAGTTATATTGTAGTAAGTAAAGACCAGTTAACATATACAGATATCGTTGTACATCCCTAAAACACTGAAAAAGATAAACAAAATAATATTGGTATAATATTTTATTGCAATATTTTCTCAATATTGCATTTCCGTATTGGACCAATATTCAATTTAATGTAAAAAGACAAACCAAAAATATTAGTATAATATTTCATCGCAATATTTCTCAATATTGCATTTCCATATTGGACCAATATTCAATAATGTATACCTATCTGAAAAACTATGAGATGAAATTGTAGATTGCGTTAAAATTTATTTGTATCATGAAGTATACTGAAATATATATGTCCAATATGAAACCGATATTGCAAGAAAATATTTACCCAAGTCGAATAATTGGATATTGGACCGTTAAACGAAAAATATTGATTACATATTGAGGGCTGGTTTGAACCCCATATTTTAACACCAGAATGAGTTAAATGTTCCCAATATGGGGTCAGTTTAAAACCAATATAAACGGTTTGGGATTCTAAGTTAATAGAATACATATTAGTTTTTGTATTGCATTCCCGTATTGATCCAATATTTTATCACAATATTTTCTCAATATTGCATTTCCATATTGAACCAATATTTGATCACAATATTTTCTCAATATTACATTTCCATATTGGACCTATCTGAAGAAATATGCGATGAAATTGTAAATTGCATTAAAATTTGTTTGTATCATGAAATATACTCAAAGCATATGTCCAATATGAAACCAATATTGGAAGCTGATTTGAAACCCATATATGGGTTATGATCCAATATTTTATCACAATATTTTCTCAATATTGCATTTCCATATTGAACCAATATTTGATCACAATATTTTCTCAATATTACATTTCCATATTGGACCTATCTGAAGAAATATGCGATGAAATTGTAAATTGCATTAAAATTTGTTTGTATCATGAAATATACTCAAAGCATATGTCCAATATGAAACCAATATTGGAAGCTGATTTGAAACCCATATATGGGTTATGATCCAATATTTTATCACAATATTTTCTCAATATTGCATTTCCATATTGAACCAATATTTGATCACAATATTTTCTCAATATTACATTTCCATATTGGACCTATCTGATGAAATATGCGATGAAATTGTAAATTGCATTAAAATTTGTTTGTATCATGAAATATACTCAAAGCATATGTCCAATATGAAACCAATATTGGAAGCTGATTTGAAACCCATATATGGGTTATGATCCAATATTTTATCACAATATTTTCTCAATATTGCATTTCCATATTGAACCAATATTTGATCACAATATTTTCTCAATATTACATTTCCATATTGGACCTATCTGAAGAAATATGCGATGAAATTGTAAATTGCATTAAAATTTGTTTGTATCATGAAATATACTCAAAGCATATGTCCAATATGAAACCAATATTGGAAGCTGATTTGAAACCCATATATGGGTTATGATCCAATATTTTATCACAATATTTTCTCAATATTGCTGTGTTACTGTAAAAGTATTAATACTGAATATTTTTGAGGCTTATAAACGAGTTTTTGTTCAAAAAATATTACTTCGGCCTTTGTATTCCCCTGATCTAAACCCACGTGAGAATTCCCTAAATTTTCGGGAGTGGGCTCCTTCGATGCGTTTCTTCTCAAAAGGACTATTTTGAAGCACATAAAGTTGATTTGTAATGAAGTTGATAATAAACTTTCCATCACTCTCTAGACAGACCTCGTGAGTTGGCATGCGTAATTTGTGGGAGCCCAATACCGACTGATACGGATCTCGATATAATTCACTGAATCTATTGAAGTGCAATCGGAATCAAAATTATCTTTAAATCAAGATCCAAAGGTCAATCAGCAACTGTCCTTCTTAGATACCATCTGTAGTCATCTATCTATAAGTACAAAATGTTGGGTGCAGTTTTTTCTGCCTCTGAGGATAATGAAGTCGTAATGTTAATGCGGGCAGCACGCAGTCGGAAGACAGGGCTGGCTTGAAGGATTTGTCGGGGAGAAAAAATTATTGTTTGAATTCCATTAATTGAGTATTCCCAGTCGAAGAAAGTTGATAAGAATAGCAGCGCACGACTTTGCTCTAAAAAGTTAACAGACGTTGAGAAATTTCTATACAGGGTGAAGATTTAATGGGTTTGAAAACGCTTCAACAAAGAGGCTACTTTAAAACTAGATTTTTTTTGTTGAACAAAGCGGTTTGATAAAATTTTAAAATTTTTCAGGGACATGGTTGATAGATGTGGGGGGTTTGCCAGTTGGATGCCCACCTCCGCCAACGCCATTACCGGCTTGGAGATGGCAATTTAATTAAATATCCGAGCCTTGCATTAGATTAGTTTTCTGGCTTTACGCGACGAATATCAAGTGACAATTGCCAACATTTAATGAGTTTACTGCACTGAAAGCCGCAGAGATTTTTTCGTTAATTTATTACACAAAGAAAGACGTTTACATTGTAGATGCAACATTCAGTTAATTATTTTTAAGTTATTTACGTTCAAATGATAATGTTCCTCGTACATTTTTGTAGTTCTGGCCGGCTTATTTCCTTAATAGTCCTCGATAAACGAAGAAGACATTAAAAACATAATTTACTTTGATTCAAATGCTTGAAATATTCGAGGTATTTATTTTAAGTATGCCTCAAGTTTCCACGTCCGTCAGTTTATTAAAACTCGGCAAGTAATGTAATATAATGTTATTAGATAGCCATTCGTTGCCTGAAGGAATTTGCCCAGGTAAATATTCAGAGTCTAAGCAGAAGAAGACTATTACCACGAGATAACACACTTATTTATAAATAACACAACAGGTGCACACCTGACATGACATTTTTTAAAATAACAAAGTGGGTAGTATAAGAGTACTTTTAGGACAATTTTACTAGAATTTAAATTTTTGACATTTTAACTAAATTTTAAATTTTTGACATTTTTACTAGAATTTAAATTTTTAAGGTCACATTTTTACTAGAATTTAAATTTTCAAGGTCACATGAGGGTTTGCCCTCAGGTCAAGGTCATCATTTTTGCTAAATTTTAAATTTCAAGGTCGCGTGATCATATTTACTTTATTGTAAATTTTAGAAACTTTAGAAATATTGTAAAATTGAGATGATCACGTGATCAATTCGTGATTTTGAAATGCTGTAAAAAACAGAAAATTAGAGATGTTGATTACGTGATCAATCCGTGATTTTGAAATACTGTAAAATACAGAACATTTAATATGTTGATCACCTGATCAATTCGTAATTTTGAAATACATACTATAAAATGCAAAAAATTTACTTGGCTGATCGCGTAATCAATTCGTGTTTTTGAAATGCTGTAAAATACAGAAAATTTAAGATGTTGATCACGTGATCAACCCGTAATTTTGAAATACTGTAAAATACAGAAAATTTTAAATGTTGATCACGTGATGAATTCATGATTTTGAAATTCCGCAAAACGCAAAAAATTTACTTAACTGATCACGTGATCAAATCGTAATTTTGGACTTCTGTACAATACAGAAAATTTGAGATATTGGTCACGTGATCAATTCGTGATTTTGAAATTCTGCAAAGTACACAAAATTTGAGATGTTCATCACGTGATCAATTCGTGATTTTGAAATACAGTAAAATGCAAGAAATTGCCTTAGCAGATCACGTGATCATATCGTAATTTTTGGACTTCTGTAAAATACAGAAAATTTGAGATGTTGTTCACGTGATCAATTCGTAATTTTGAAATATTGTAAAATACAGAAAATTTGAGATGTTGACCACGTGATCAATTCGTAATTTTGAAATACTGTAAAATACAGAAAATTTGAGATGTTGATCACGTGATCAATTCGTAATTTTAATATACTGAAAAATACAGCAAATCTTAAAATATTGTAAAAATACAGAAAATCTTAAAATACTGTAAAAACAGAACATCTTAAAATTCTGTAAAAATACAGAAATCTTAAAATATTGTAAAAATACTGAAAATTTTGAAAAAAATGGGTTTCGCAAATCTTCAATTATCTTCAATAATTTCTCCTTCAGGCAACGCAAATAAAAAAAATGATAAATGAAAATTACTATATTTTTTCTTGGTTTTTATCATTTTCATATTCTCTTTACTACAGGGTGAATTCTAAATGTGATATCTGATAAACACAGTGTCATATATTTTTTAAAACGTCATGTCAATTGTGCACCTGTCGTTTTATTTATAATTAAGTATGTTAATGCTATTTCGTAGCGATTGTTCTTAGAATATTCTAGTAGCAATGGCTAATTATCAAGCACTGAGTGGATAAAAACTACTACTACGAAATAATATTAACACGAGGTAACACACTTAATTATGAATAATAGGTGCACAGCTGACCTAACATTTAAAAAATATATATAACACTGTTTATTCATTAATTCAAATTAGATTTAAAGAGCATATGGCTGACCTCAGATATGTAGGGTTGCCCATTATTAATGCCTCAATATTAATAAAAAAATTGACACATAATAGATAGATAAATTTAATAGCAGAGTTGTGTTGACTCGCAAAAATTATACTATTGAATTTTTTCCGATTCTACTGTTATGGCGTTACTAATAAGATTCAGTCTTCTTATTTCATTTTTAATTACGTCAAAAATGATGGCGAACATATTACAGGCTATACAGTATCGATTGATCGTCGATTATAATGTAAATTTCTATCTGCATCCTGGTTGGAATAACGAAGAAGAAGTTGTCCTGTACTGCGGCTACAAATGATATCTGCTTGTGTTAAAATACCGTTAGAGAACACAAAAAAAACGTTTTTACATCTTCTATCGACGTGTGCAAGCTCCGCCCATCCTCGAGGCAACCATCTAGATTGCTAGAAATACATATTTAATGTGTTACGTACAGATATTAATATTTTATTGGTCTAATGCTGATAGATAAAGCGACTCCCTCAAGGTAAAATCAGCGTAATGCTGTAAAATACTCTTGGATACTGATTAAAATGTTAATGTTAGATCACAGAGATACGATTCGTCATGATATAAGTAAAATATTAGATAGTTGTGATTAACGCAGGATTATATTATTAAATCAAAAACTGGTATATGAGTTAGTCCCCGACATAAAGCGACCATTTACCTCGGGATAAGCGCATCACAGATTGCAAAACCCCTAAACCCGGAGGATTTCTTTTTAAAAACATACCTAATATAATATCTCAGTTACGACACTAATGAATCGAAATCGATATTTCTTATAAATCCTCGCGAAGTGTTTTTCTACGTTACTCATTAGGGTTTTGTTGTTACTTTGCTCCTTTCGCCTGCAGCAGCAAAAATAAAAATCGTTTTTCGACTAGAAGCCCGCAATGATTAATACTAAAACACACAGCTCATTAAAAGATGTAGTACCACTCGTAGATTATAATTTCAAGATTTATTGCAGGCAATTAACACCAACGGAGATGAAAATCTCGGGCGATCCAACACCATTCAGGAATTTTTATAACACCAGCAACAGCAATTATTTGATGAGTTATCGCCGGTCTCGTAATGGCAGCGGTTCAGTCATCGACGCTCAAAATAAAACGTTTTAACCTTATACGAGGATATTGAGAGAACGATTCGAGGAGTTGAACAGAAATAATTATAGAGAATCAAATAACTTTTTTTTTAATGCTTAATCAAAACCAGTTTTGACTCCTTGAAAGGAATCGCACCTTAAGTCACACGCGGAGCACCTCAGGGGTCAGTTCCTGGGCCCTTGTTGTTTATTCTCTTCGTTAACGACGCGCCCCGTATTGAAAAGTCCTACAATTTGCGCATTACATACGTTTAAAACTAATCTGAAGGCTAAAACAATCATAGGAATAGGCACACCACTTTGAAAAATCATAAAACTCGATACCTACGCACCTAGTCAATGAGTACTTTTTAAAAACAGTTTAACTAGATACGCTTTAATTTACCTAGAAGTGGACTGGAAAATATGATTTAATTTTATGTCCGTAGAATACATGTTTTTGCGATGTGACGCACGTTAAAATTTTTTTATGGGAACAAAAGCATTTCAATATCGTTTAAAAATGCATGGCGGACGCCCCTGCGAGGGGAATGGTATGTAGAGTGAAGGCCCGATAAATAAGTTAAATCTGCCGGTTGGTAAAAAACCAACTTATGCAAATGGCGGCGCGTCCATTGTTCTGTTTCTATCTCTGAATAGATGTAATTCTGATCAGAATAGCTAGTTATACACAGGCGTTTGTTTTACAGGTGCAGACTAGAAGGGGTGGCGGCAGGACGAAATTGGAATTGAAATGAAGTCAGCCAGTTGTCGCCGGTCCATATGGTTATAAAGAGGTTTGTGTTGATTTTCCGTGACCTTAACTTTCTTGTAGTTACTTTTAAAAAATGTCACATCAGCTGTGCAACTGTTGCGTTAAATATAATTAAGTGTGTTATCTCGTGTTAATATTTTTTCCCAAGATATAACACACCCAATTATTAATAACACAACAGGTGCACAGCTGACATTTCTTGTGTTATCTCGTATTAATATTATTTCGTAGTGGCTGTTTTCATACTATTCTAGCAGCCATGGCTTGAATAATTAACCAAACCCATCAAAAGAGTGTGAAAAAACTACTACGAAATAATTTTCCCAAGGTATAACACACTCCATTATTAATAACGCAACAGGTGCACAGCTGACGTTTTTTTTAAAATATATAACACGGCGTTTATCAGATGTCTTTTATGTGTATAACATGAACTCGTGTTGCATACCCGAAATGCTCTAGTTTTTGTTAATTTTGTCACACTCATTGAGTATTTCACTGGTATATATCTCGCTGCCGTTTATAAATCGGACGTGAATCGCCGCCGCCATTATCGCGCAAATGGAAATAAAGGAGATGCGGAAACGATGAACAGAAAACGAATTATATTAGCAAGGGGGCGTCCGAGGCAACACGTAACTCGTAGAGTAACCGGTTGTCGATTTTTCAGGAGCAGCGTTTGAAGAGCGGCAATTATTATTCCGAGATTAAGGCCTTTTCACGGTTCATTCAGGCGGCTGCTGGAGGTTTTATCATACTTACGTAACTGCAGGATCGACGTTATCCCGCTACATAAACCGAATTTAAAACTCTTATTTATCGTCCAAAGAAGGCGTGATAATTCGCAAATAAAACGCAGGAAGCAGTACGACTACTTTATTCGTTTTATCAAAGAGGATAAATTACGGTGCAAATCACGCACAACTAAAATAGGTATAAGTATAGTTGGCCAATTCGATTATAGCGAAGTTATTTTTCGTTCTTTTTAAAATCAATTTAGAGAAGAGCGAGAAGAAGAAGAAGAAAACCCAGTAGCCCAGTAGAAGAAGAATAAGAAGCCCAAGAAGAAGAAGAAGACGAACAAGAAGAAGAAAAATACTAAGAAGAATACGACGGAATGAATAATGATTGTGCAGTGTATTTGTAAAACCTTAAAATATATAGCCCCTCAGGGACTGTTTTAAACCTACTATAAAAAAAATACAGCCCAGTAGGGGCTGTCAACTTTATTTTTTTTCTTTTTCCAATTTTAATGCAGACTTTTTTCCACTTCCTCTACCCCGAAACCCTCTTTGACTCTACTTATTTCTTTGAGTGGCTGGTAAGAAGAAGAAGAACGAGAGGAAGAAGACCGAGAAGAGAAGGACCAATAAGATGAAGGCCCAGAAGTAGAAGAAGAAGACCAAGAAGAAGAAGAAGCCCAAGAAGAAGAAGAAGAAGACCGAGAAAAAGAAGATGAAGAAGACAAAATGAACTTTATTTAAATATTAGTGTTATTTTTGTATTTTTCCAATTTTAATGTAGAAATCTTAAATTTTTCCACTTCCTCTACCCCGAAACCCTGTTTGACTCTACTTTTTTCTTTGGGTGGCTGGTAGGAAGAAGAAGAACGAGAGGAAGAAGACCGAGAAGAGGAGGACCAAGAAGATGACCCAGAAGTAAAAGAAGACGACCAAGAAGAAGAAAAAGACCGAAAAAAAGAAGATGAAGAATACAAAATGAACTGTTATTTTTTTATTTTTCCAATTTTAATGTAGAAATCTTAAATTTTTCCACTTCCTCTAACCCGAAACCCTGTTTTACTCTACTTTTTTCTTTGGGTGGCTGGTAGGAAGAAGAAGAACGAGAGGAAGAAGACCGAGAAGAGGAGGACCAAGAAGATGACCCAGAAGTAAAAGAAGACGACCAAGAAGAAGAAAAAGACCGAAAAAAAGAAGATGAAGAATACAAAATGAACTGTTATTTTTTTATTTTTCCAATTTTAATGTAGAAATCTTAAATTTTTCCACTTCCTCTACCCCGAAACCCTGTTTGACTCTATTTTTGCTTTGGGTGGCTGGTAGGAAGAAGAAGAACGAGAGGAAGAAGACCGAGAAGAGGAGGACCAAGAAGATGACCCAGAAGTAAAAGAAGACGACCAAGAAGAAGAAAAAGACCGAAAAAAAGAAGATGAAGAATACAAAATGAACTGTTATTTTTTATTTTTCCAATTTTAATGTAGAAATCTTAAATTTTTCCACTTCCTCTACCCCGAAACCCTGTTTGACTCTATTTTTGCTTTGGGTGGCTGGTAGGAAGAAGAAGAACGAGAGGAAGAAGACCGATAAGAGGAGGACCAAGAAGAAGAAGACCCAGAAGTAGAAGAAGACGACCAAGAAGAAGAAGAAGACCGAGAAGATGAAGTAGGCAAAATAACCTCTATTTAAATATTAGTGTTTTAGCTATAGCGGCAATTATTATTGTTACATACTTGTGGAATGTTAATTAACGATGCGAGGAAGATATTTGAAGCGAATACGGAATGAATAATGATCGTGCAGTATATTTATAAACGCTTGCGCGTTACGCCGCTTATCCGCGTTATTTATATTGGGAGAAAAAGGACGATGTGCATAATATTTCAACGCCCCTTTATTTATTCAGCAGATCCAATCCGGCGACAAGAAAAATTTAAGAGCGGCTGCATTATGATGTGTAAATATTACCTACTTCTGTATCGACACCATGTGGGTCTTTTTAAAGCGATGGGAGTTAATATGGGCGCTTGCTGGCAGATACGTAAGTTGCACTTGGTGATATGGACGATGCAATTTCTGCTGAACAATCTCCGTGAAAATATTAAAAAAAACTACTAGAGTATCGAAGAAGTGTGAAAAGTCGTTAGAGCTGGACCACCAATATTCGTATAACTCGATTTTGAATTAAAACCAAAATTTCAGGTAAGTGACCTCCATATAATGTGATCAATATTCCAAACTAATATTTTTTCGTGCAATATTTAGCAGGAACTATTACAGTTTTGGACTAAAATACAGAAAACCAAGATCCTTGGCCTTAAAAAAATAGATGTCCACAAGCACAACTGAGCCGACAAGCAATGTTTTATAACCTGGCGTGCATATTTTGCACCTTACCAAGTATAATTGGATATAAATAAAAAAGTAGTTTCTAAACTCTTGTGAAATAATGAGCGTTAAGGCACCGAGCTAACGGATAAGTAGCAAAATATTTTTAAGTGCCATCATTTTGGATCGCCTGTTGCGTGTTACTTGATGCGGGTGGCAGGAGTGATAACCGCGAACAGCACCGCTTGTCTATATGACGAATGGTAGGTCGAAAGTAACACGGTCTGATGTATAGCCGCCGTAGATCTTTATTATTTTAATTTCAGCACCACGCCCCCAGCTGAATATGCTATTATACTTCGGTGCACTCTGCTGATGGTGGTATTTGTCATTTTGAACTCGGGCTACATCACAAACCACGCACACATTATGTATAGTCACCACTTCGATTTTTTGTTTCTTTTATTACGTTGAGGGTTTATGCCATTTATATTGAACGAGATAATGTGCCGATATTCCCAGGACTTACTAAAATAGACGATGAAGATATCAGGTACCCACTTAGTTTGTAATTTGGAATGAGTATCCATAGCTAGCTTGTTTCCATGTAGCATAATTGGACACTCTGGAGCAATCCACTTCCAGCAGCCATTTTAATGTCAATGTCACCGAACTGATAAATTTAAACCTGTGCAAATTTAAACCGTTACAAAGCACGGAATATACTAAAGATAGAAAGTCCACAAGTGTACATGATCGCTGTTTTATCCGTTCAAGAAGTTATAATTACAGGCCGCTGCATATTTGGCAGGACCTATATTTGAAAACAAACAACAGTAAAGTCAATGAACTCAATTTGAATTAAATAAATCTTTATTGAATCAAAATTAACAGAATATTGAGTAAGGTAACTTTCCTCTACTGGAAGATCCCTGGAACGCCCTAAAAAGGAAAAAAAAGGGTTTACAGGATAAGTAAAACAATTAAAAGAAATTAGATTCTAAAATAAACTTAAATTACAATATTTCCTAAATTAAATAATAATAATAAATATATACAAAAGTCAAGACAAATCTCGATCTTCCCCTATTACATTACAATATGTAAGTAAAGGCGGTTGATAGCAAGCCTTCTGAGTATAATTTCAGCTCAGAATTGCTTCCTCAGATATTGGTAATGTTAGGATCACAATCAATCAAATCCAAATCAATTAGACGAAGAGAGAGAGCGAGCGCAGACATCATTAGCATCAAAATAAACACGAACATCATCAATTAATACCATTCCGTTCGCTACGCCATTTTTCATTTCGGGACTCAACACCCCGACTAAATCGTTTATTACAAAATAACGGATCCGCGGCCTACGCAAACTCCACTTATATAGATCACAATATCCCAGTGAGCTGTGCACGCAGGTGTTAAATGTAAATAGGAAAATGTCGGAGCCGAAAAAAAAACTATTTAGTCTTATTAATATTCCGACTTGTTGAATTTCAAATGATTTGTTGTGTCTTATATTTATTTTGTCCGGTAGACGGAATGAATTTATTGGAAGCGTGACTAATTTCATTCTAATTTTTCGGATTAGCATATCGACGAATTAGGAGTTGCAGGCAGGGGATTGTGCACGGCAGCCGAATGGGAGTTTTCGTTGACGAGTTTATTAGTTTGATTCATCTCCAAGACGATTAGGATGTGTAAGGAGTGGTTCGGGTCCAGGGTCTTATTCTGCCTGCTCCCCAGGTCGAATTGTGGTGTCTCTAAGGTACAGTGACGGTTTTACTTGGTATACTGGACTGGTCGGGCGGACTGCTAGAAGCAAACTAAATTCAACTCGTCTGGTTTTCACACTCCAGCTCACGGAATTATTAACCGGCACGGTGCGACTTGACTTACTAGTGCTGGACTGGTCGGACCTATAGCTAGAAGCAAACTGAATATCACAATCTATTCAGCGCTCCAAGTTACTAGATTTAAATTGAAATTAATTAAATTTACCTGCCTTAAAGTAATACAATTTACTTGTTATAGTTTGTCTCTACAACTTCGCCATATTCAGTAAAAAAACGTGGCTGCCATATTTCTACACCCACTCACGCAGGTACGAAGTAGCCGTTTAGCATTTTTCGAGATTCTGCTTTGTGTTCCACGGAGATGTATAGATTAAGGAGTGCCGTAATTACCGAGGGGGTAATTAATATCGGCCTCCTGTGATCTGAACCACGTGAGTACAGTTTACGTCCAAGGATTGCGAGCGCAATATTTTTAGCCATAATCCGTGCATGTTTCTCATATTTATAGCGTTATATTGAATATCTAATGGTATTTGCGGAGTGCTTTACTGGTTAACGAACGAAAAATGCAAAAATAACACATTTTTAAGTTCGGTTTATGTTTTAATTTAATAAAAAGTGAAACTCACCCCACTTAACCCTAAATATAAATTAGCGTTTTCTGGTCATTGTCATTAGCAGAACTGGGTCAATTAATAAAAATCGTACCAGCAGCGCTGAGATACGCCCGGATTTGCATTTCTGGCCAGTCGATTACCCGCGGCTCGGGACTAGAATGGTCCAATTTATGGCCATTATTAGTTTATTGAGTGTAAAAAATTGTATAATTAAATGTTCCACGACATTTTAGATGTCGAATCCAGATAAGATGACAAACAGTACAGAAAAAACCGCCTTCCAGGAGCACGATTTCGGTGTTCACGAAACAATCAATAAACACATTTCCATTTATGGGAAGCAAATGTAGAACTCATTATAAGAGCACGAGACTATTGTTTACATTACTATCAATTAATATAAAGGAATTTCGTTACAAAATTCCGTTTGTAATGGAAATTATCTGATAGACATATCAAAATAGAAACTAATCTTGGTACTAATTACTTTAACAGAATGAAATCTATCTAGGCGTTTAACAATAAGTGTGGTAACAATACGTTGCGTTGGTATGGCTGATTTTCTAAAACGACGAGCTCGTATCGCAAACAACGCTGCGAACTCTACATCGTCAATCAAAGGGTTACTTTGGGTTGAAACAAGACGTACTTACACAGGGTGAGGCCTAGCTTATGTCATATATTGCAAGGAAATGTAGGAACCTTAAATGGAAGTAGATGCACTTTTTTTCGGAAATTGTTTTAGAAATATCATCAGAGACTCCTACATTAATTCGTCTCGTATGAATTAGTGTCGCGACAATAAGGGATTAGAAGGAGAGACATGAAAGAAAAACGTACATATTTTAATATCTTGCAAACGATCGTGAATTCCAGCTTATTCTTCTCGTTATATAGTCTACTTTAATTCCTCCTAAGCGCATTAACAAAAGGTATTAGAGAGAAAGACCCGAAGGAAAAACGTACATACTTTAATATCTTGCGAATCTAACTTTGACGCTCTGTATCACCGAATCTGTTTATTATACGATCGTGAATTCCAGCTTATTCTTCTCGTTATATAGTCTACTTTAATTTGTCATTCGTGCATTATTATCGCCCAACGTAACAAAAATGTATTAGAGAGAAAGGGACATGCAGGAAAAACGTACATATTTTAATACCTTGCAAATTTAACTTTGGTGCTCTGTATCGCCGAATTTGTTTATTACAGAATCGTGAATTCCAGCTTATTCTTCTCGTTATATAGTCTACTTTAATTCCTCCTAAGCGCATTATTGTCGTCCAACGTAACAAAAAGGTATTAGAGAGAAAGACCCGAAATAAAAACGTACATACTTTAATATCTTGCAAATCTAACTTTGACGCTCTGTATCACCGAATCTGTTTATTATACGATCGTGAATTCCAGCTTATTCTTCTCTACTTTAATCCGTCATTCGTGCATTATTGTCGCCCAACGTAACAAAAATGTATTAGAGAGAAAGGGGCATGCAGGAAAAACGTACATATTTTAATACCTTGCAAATTTAACTTTGGTGCTCTGTATCGCCGAATTTGTTTATTACAGAATCGTGAATTCCAGCTTATTCTTCTCGTTATATAGTCTACTTTAATTCATCCTAAGCGCATTATTGTCGTCCAACGTAACAAAAAGGTATTAGAGAGAAAGACCCGAAGGAAAAACGTACATACTTTAATATCTTGCGAATCTAACTTTGACGCTCTGTATCACCGAATCTGTTTATTATACGATCGTGAATTCCAGCTTATTCTTCTCGTTGTATAGTCTACTTTAATCCGTCATTCGTGCATTATTGTCGCCCAACGTAACAAAAATGTATTAGAGAGAAAGGGACATGCAGGAAAAACGTACATATTTTAATACCTTGCAAATTTAACTTTGGTGCTCTGTATCGCCGCATTTGTTTATTATAGAATCGTGAATTCCAGCTTGTTCTTCTCGTTATATAGTCTACTTTAATTCCTCCTAAGCGCATTATTGTCGTCCAACGTAACAAAAAGGTATTAGAGAGAAAGACCCGAATGAAAAACGTACATACTTTAATATCTTGCAAATCTAACTTTGACGGTCTGTATCACCGAATCTGTTTATTATACTATCGTGAATTCCAGCTTATTCCTCTCGTTATATAGTCTACTTTAATCCGTCATTCGTGCATTATTGTCGCCCAACGTAACAAAAAGGTATTAGAGAGAAAGGGACATGCAGGAAAAACGTACATATTTTAATACCTTGCAAATCTAACTTTGACCTTCTGTATCACCGAATCTGTTTATTATAGGATTGTGATTTCCAGCTTATTCTTCTCGTTATATAGTCTACTTTAACCCATCCTACGCTCATTATCCTCGCCCAACGTAACAAAAAGATATTAGAGGGAGAGACATTAAGGAAGAACGTAGTATTTTGAGATTTTACAAATCTAACTTAGGATAGGAAATCTAGTGTGACCGGCTTTACTTAGCTTAATAGATACCTATTGCGATTTTCCGCTGGATAGTCAGCCCGCGTTTATTTTCATCTTTCTCCTGCTGTCAGGCAAATGTCCCCGAAAGATTTATTATGCGCTCACCGCGTGCTGAGCTGATTATAAAATTGTATTTATGAATTTATTATTATCCACTCGAAACTTGTCGTATTAGCTATACAAATATACGAAATACTTTTGAACGGAATACATTACGAAATAATAGGAATAAATCTAACCAGTCATGAAACAAATGGCACGGCAATTAATACTTAACTGTAACACTGTAAAAAATGTCTAAATATGGACACGTGTTTTAAATTAAATCGACTGACAGCGAACTGGTTTATTCAAATTTCAATATTAAAAAATGAGCGTTATTAAACTAGAACATGGAAATGTCATAGTCGCTCATAAGTGTAATAAATGGTCCCAAACGTTGGACACGACAGGGCGACGCGAGATTACCGGCAAGATGGACTATTTGTAATTTAGACGATTCCGCACAAGCGGGAATCGACTGTCGAGTAGGTTCAAAGCCCAGGGATGCCCTCAAAGGCTAGGAACCTGAAGTTATAATTTTTACTAAATATTTTTAAAATTTTTATTTTTCGTTCGTTCGTTATAAATTATTTCTTCTATCAGTCTTTCCAATAAGCACACCATTTTCAAAAACACCTTGTATATATCTTATTATTAAAAGCAACCATAACTGGGTGGTAATGTAAATTGTCTTCGTAAAATTCTAATAAACACGTAAAACCCCTTGCATCCTGGTCTGAATGACAGTTGCTATGCCCACCCACATTTATGGAAATCAAACCATTTCACGCCTCACACGTACAGCGGGTTATTCATACACATTAAAATGTATATCGGTGCCTTGAATCGGGGGTAAAACTAAAAATAAAGTAACTTCTTGATAGAATAGAAGATACAATGGATAATTCAATTCTTCGAGTTTAGCATTCAGCGAATGTTGCTCGGATCACCTCAAGGATGTCTTCCAGGGCGTGTAGTTTATTTTATGGAGATGCCTTATTAACTTTTCATCGCTGCATAGTCTTCAACGTCTCTCAGCTAGTTTTTTTTATCGGTTGTCCAAAGTTACATTTCTTTTATATTATACAGGACGAATCCACAAGGCAGCAGGATTTTGCAAATGAAAGGGGAAGGACAACTACATCATTTGATTTAGCCCAGATTTCATTTTTTTTCGCATTAATTTATTATTAATATTTTATTAAGACGGCCGCAAGTTTCGCTTTAGCAACGACCGAACTCAAACCTATCCTGAATAATCCGCGTCTTAAAAATACGCCACTCATTGTTCGCGATGGAATTGTTGCCCTACAAAGGATTATCTGCAAACCAGTAGCTTTGTCCGTAACGTGTCGCCGGTGTAAGACAGTGTTAGACATCCATTTATTATTTTTCCAGAATGTATTTATTCAGGCCATTATGCGATCGGACGCATTAACATAATGCTGTAGGACAGGGGCGCACGGAGGACAGGAAGGGCTAGAAAATACCAGACCTGTGCTTTCCAATTTTTCAGTCTATTTATACGACACAAAACCGTCAATACGCAAGGAGGTCCAATTTTACTATGGACTCTTCCAAGTTTCTTGTTATTTTTAATTTTTAGTTTTTAGATTTTAGTTTTCAGTTTTTATTTTTTAGTTTAGTTTTGGTTTTTAGATTTTGTTTTTTTTTTATTTTTAGCTTTTAGTTTTTAGTTTTCAGTTTTTAGATTTTAGTTTTTGGTTTTTAATTTTCAGTTTTTAGTTCTAGTTTTTAGTTTTTAATTTTTAGTTTTTAGTTTTCAGTTTTGTTTTTAGTTCTAAGTTCTTAGTTCTTAGTTCTTAGTTTTTAGTCTTTAGTTTTCAGTTTTTAGATTTTAGTTTTTGGTTTTTAGTTTTCAGTTTTTAGTTCCAGTTTTTAGGTTTTAGTTTTTAATTTTTAATTTTTAGTTTTTAGTTTTCAGTTTTGCTCTTAGTTCTAAGTTCTTAGTTCTTATTTCTTAGTTCTTAGTTCTTAGTTTTTAGTCTTTAGTTTTCAGTTTTTAGATTTTAGTTTTTGGTTTTTAGTTTTCAGTTTTTAGTTCTAGTTTTTAGGTTTTAGTTTTTAGTTTTCAGTTTTGCTTTTAGTTCTAAGTTCTTAGTTCTTAGTTTTTAGTCTTTAGTTTTCAGATTTTAGTTTTTGGTTTTTAGTCTTCAGTTTTTAGTTCCAGTTTTTAGGTTTTAGTTTTTAATTTTTAATTTTTAGTTTTTAGTTTTCAGTTTTGCTCTTAGTTCTAAGTTCTTAGTTCTTAGTTTTTAGTCTTTAGTTTTCAGTTTTTAGATTTTAGTTTTTGGTTTTTAGTTTTCAGTTTTTAGTTCTAGTTTTTAGGTTTTAGTTTTTAGTTTTCAGTTTTGCTTTTAGTTCTAAGTTCTTAGTTCTTAGTTCTTAGTTTTTAGTCTTTAGTTTTCAGTTTTTAGATTTTAGTTTTTGGTTTTTAGTTTTCAGTTTTTAGTTCTAGTTTTTAGGTTTTAGTTTTTAGTTTTTAATTTTTAGGTTTTAGTTTTCAGTTTTGCTTTTAGTTCTAAGTTCTTAGTTCTTATTTCTTACTTCTTAGTTCTTTAGTTTTTAGTTTTCAGTTTTTAGATTTTAGTTTTTAGTTTTTGGTTTTTAGTTTGTAGTTCTAGTTTTTAGGTTTTAGTTTTTAGTTTTTAATTTTTAGTTTTTAGTTTTCAGTTTTGCTTTTAGTTCTAATTTCTTAGTTCTTAGTTTTCCATTTTCTGTCCATTACTTCTTCACTTTGACCTGAACACGAAATCAAATTTTCTGTCCCCTCCAGAGATCCTCGACGGGCCGGCCATGGGTAGAGATGCGGTCCGCAGACAACTCACTGCTCCTCTCAATGAAAAATATAGATGGAGTTCACAGAAGGCAGGTGAGAAACACTCGTGGGACACACTCTCCTTTGTGCTCGACAAGGCGCCCCCCATAAAAAATAGCAACAAGTTTCTTAAAGGGTTCCAGGCCAACTGTGTGACGGTCCATAAGAAATATGGTAATTGAATCTGACTTTAATAATTTAGAATCGAGTTTGCTTAGAGAGAAGTTTATTAGAGATACAAAGATAAGTAATTACCTTTCTTCGTGGTGGTAAAGTGAATTGGTTCTAACTACCTATGATGTACTTTTAAAAGATTCTTAAGAAATTTCCAATAACATTTTATACGAATATATTAATTCTGGCCTGAATTCAAAAAAACGTTTCTACTTATTGCATTAGAAATAAATTTGGGCTGTTAATACAGTTTCGAAAAATCCTTCTTCTTCTCCTCTGCTTGCCGCTTACGTTGTTTTATTCCTTGGAACTAATTCCTACATATTGATTTCCTTGTTTTCCACGCGAACGAATCAAAACCATCGGATGCCATCAGTTCATCAGGAAGATGTAAGGAAACATAAGAAGGCGAGCTACCTCAAGAATGTGTTATCTTGTACGTGGATAGTAATTTAACACTTTTGTAACAAATTATCGAGTGTATCGATTATCACGGTTAGTTGTCGCCACAGCACGGTGTCGACAATAGTGTTTTGATCAGTGTCAGATTTTGTATCATATACCTGGTGGCCACGAGAGTATATCAATTCATGTCTTGACAAAACTATTTGAAATGTCAACGTCAAACGTCAAAATGCCGCTTTTAGGTTATCTCGAAATCTACAGTGCGTCGCGATAAAACTTTGAGGTTATGGTCCAAATTTGACGTTTCTTTAATATCGGTCCCAGGACGGAATCGATCGCAGTTTTGGGATCCGGACGTCCTCACTGCCCCGAAACCGTTCTCGGTTCGTAGATGGCGCCCCTCTTTCACTTTGACATTTAAACGTCACTTTGACAGTTTTTTGACAGCTGTCAAAAAAATGCGTGGAAACGTCACTTTGACAGCTGTCAAAAAAAAAAAATTTCGATAAAACGTCACTTTGACAGCTGTCACCAAAAATTTTTTCTTCAAAAAAAAAAATGTCAAAAATTTTTCCCCCATTTCGCTTAATTAATCTGGTCGCCACTACTCATCCGATCCTATTCATCCGATGGCCAGCCCAGCCCCGTAGGGGCTGGATGACTAGAAATTTGAGAAAAATCCCAGGAAAATTCTGAAATAATTCATGGTAATGTAACTAGACGAGAGAAGACGAATGTCGTAAACGCGAGATCGCTATCTCCCTTAGTTCTCAAGATATGAGCGATTGAAGAGAAAAAGAAATCGACAAATTTCCTCTTTTTCGAATTTCGTCCCATATATCTCGAACACAGAAGTAGTTGTGGAGTTCCGGTTTGCACCATTTGATTTCTCGTGCAAAATTTAAGCTCCGTATCAAATCAGTTCAAGAAAAATTTAAATATTTTACCTGCACGAAAACAATTACATAGTTCATGTTCGAATTGCGCCAAGTCATACACTTACAGTTTTTATGAGGTCTATAAATAACATGTTGATACATTGCCTGAGGTGGTTAAATAATTTTTTTCACATGTCACCATGTCACCACATTCATGCTTTGAAAAAGTTGCGTCTGTATCGCTTCCAAGCAGTTTCCTGCCAGTCTCGTTATACTTATACACGCTTAAGTTTTTACGTGCCGGGGTTAACAATCTGAAATTATACGTATTACCATATAAATTTTTCTAAAATTATGAATAAACTACCATGCAAAGTCCTGCGCTCCTAGCTGTGTATTATTTTTAGCAATAGCTCTGCCTAATTGGTGCAACTTAAAGTATAAGGTAGTATATTTCTAGGATGATATATGACACGAAATGATGGGTAGCTGACATGCAGTAACTCTTCATATCCTATGGATAAATTACACGCCGTTCGATTACGTAAATATAATATTGCCATTAAGGAATTACGACGTGGAGAATAGGAATGTCTTAATGGACAATCGTGGATTGGTTTAAAGGTTGGTCGGTGCTAATTCGAAAATTATTAGTTACATTAACCATTGGTATTACTGAGTAATCGTTATTATGCGTATTTGTGTAGTCAGCTGTTAACATTCGTACAAAAGGGTATTGCGCAACAAATAAAGAGATTTCTCAGCGTATCTAATATAAAGTAAGAGATAAGTTTCGGCAAAAATGGTTTCCTACTGTTTTATATACAAGATGAGTAGTGTGCATCCCTTAAGGTCAAGATGATTAGAATATTAATTGAATTGATTCTGTATTGGAGTTGCTTTCCTGCAACGGCCAAACTGTCGCCTACGTCAAAAGATTATTGAAAGCTGCGATAGAAAGCAAAGTTTTAATCATAACTAATACTATTTCAAAATGAAAAACTGGTTGAATTATTGCCCACATTTTTGAAAAACATCACGAACTTCTTACGCCTAGACAACCTGCATATCCATAAAGACGAATTAACGTCAAACCTAAAAACCAAGATTTACTCAATTTCCTGCTCTCCAGCAGTATTAGTGGCCACTTTTTTAATTACCCCTCGCTTAATTAAGGCTGCCGATAAACCTCGAGAGGTTAATAAATAAATGTATTATTCGCCGTGCTAATTCGACTAATTAATAACCGAGGAAGTGAGGGTTATAAAATATCGTTGTCCTTTTATATAAAACTGCAAATAGCGTTAGAGCCTACGAACTATTAATTAATTAACAGAAGAAACCAGTTCGGTTATGAAAGGTTACATGCAAAAATATTATCCCTACGTAAGATTGAGAGCACCAGGAAGCTGTTGCCGTGCTCGTGGAATGTTAAATAGCCAATTTAATCGGCGGGAACATTTTGTATGCACATAAGTCTCGACATACAATTATTAACAAAGGCATGTTTAAAATTGTCGTTGTAGTATTAAATGATTTATTATGTGGCTGAATGAGCAAAATTTTCCACTACAATTTTCTTCGCTTACCAATTCTTTTAAGAACTACAACTCACGAGGTGTGAACAATTTTCTAGCTGTAGTTCAAGTATAACAAATATGTACCAAAGAAATTTTAACGTAAAAATCTAAAATACCTACTGCGCATGCGTAAAACTCAAAGGCACCTACTACGCATCCACTTGGCTGAGAACTATCTACTGCGCATCTATACCACTCATGGATACCTACTGCGCATCCACACAGCTCAAAGATACCTACTGCGCATCTGTACGGCTCAAGAATACTTTCTGCGCATCCATACAGCGCAAAGATACCTGCTGCGCATCCGTACGGCTCAAGAATACCTTCTGCGCATCCATACCGCTCAATGATACCTACTGCGCATCCAGTCATTTTTCTCTGTAAAATGTAGGTGATAATGACGCGTGATTATAGAGTGACTTCCGTTAAAATAAGTCATTACCAGTAGAGAAAAATAAGAGAACACTTTTGTGTATAATTTGTATATAATATTATATACGCCAAAGAATCTGAGGAGTATGAGTTTTTACCTTACGTCACGTCCGTACATCAGCGCGCGCTGACTTAGGGCGCCAGCGCCTCTGACGGTCGCTAGTGTGAAACTGACAACAGTGACATAAAATCGTGTGTTGATAAGTTAATCAAATTATACAAATTCAATGAAGAAAAGGAGAGACAGAGCTACTATTGACGCGTCAGACAAAGACAGACATAGACTCGTGAGAAAACTGGCGTAAATATCGAGATTTAGGTATAACAAAGATCCTAAAGAGTTAAAATCTTCGTAATTACTTTTTATACGTCCCCTGCGCCTGCCTTGATCAGACGACAGATCCGTCTCGGGCGAAATAACAAATGCCAGACATAAACAAGTCCGGCGTTTGCAAATGTCGATTTATTTTTTCCAGCATACCTCCATCATTGTCGTTCTCAAAGTCACTGCGCCTCATTACAAATAAATTACAGCCCCCTCGTCAATGGACCATAAACCATAATGATATTAATAGTTTTTGTTTAACAATGCATGAATAGCTATATCTTAAATTTATTATCTACGACCTGGGCACGCCATTTGCATATGAACTAAATATGAAATGTGGGAATTTGAATACAATTTACTGCGAGATACGTCTCGGATGCAAAATTTAGATTTATCTCTGCGATTATTAAAATCGGAATAACTCTAAGATAAACGATTATCGTTATGCAGCATCGATCTCAGCTTAAAAATGAGCCACGACTGAAGTTTTATGGTGTAGCGAGCATGGGCTCCAACAACGCTACTAGTTTCAATATTGCAGATATTAACTCGAGAGGGGTAGGGATACGGAGACAAGATGGCTAACAACGTTTATTTATTCTTTTCTAAGACGCAAATTTTGGTGCTTTGTTTTTTTCTTACGAGTTGCGGCCACGAAAATTCTATGCATATAGTACTTTTTCATTTTCATTGTACCCAAAAAGATGGAAGCTGTCGACGTCTACGTACACGCAGAATTATATGCACCTACGAAGTGGGACCTGCTGGACAACAGCTCGACTCGGCTTAGGTCGGCTGAACCGCTGTCGTTGCGCGCTATATCAACATACATACCCCTCTTTAGTAGGAGTGTAGGAATGGTTAGGCGTCTCTTGTTAACTGAAGGCTTTGCCCCTATGTACCTTCTCTCTTAGTTGCATTACAGATTTCGCACTCTAAGTTGAACCTTGCCAATAGTGTATATATACACTTATAAACGGTACATTGTTGAGCCCGATATATCAACAGGTCGCTGTTGATCCCGCCCTTTGGAACCAAGATAGATGAGTAAATATTATCGCCCAACGTTGTTGCTATATCGTTGGCGTATGAAAATAAATTTTGCCTGCTAGTTGCAACGTACGTGAGAGAACTAATCGAGATATACACGAAGATGGGAATAGTACGTTGTTGAGCCCTCCTTAAAATTTGCGTACGGTGTACCAAGACAATATTTAACCAAATGGTGATGATATACACCTCGATGCGTTGTTGAATCTGAACCTGGGCTCAACAGTGTAATTTTGGGCTCCACAATGACCATTTATATATTAAACGGGCTCAACAATGTTTGTTTATAACTTTACATGTATATATATTTCTTCTGATGTCTGACATCTTTATAAAAGTTTGTATAATCTATTTGGTTTTATTAATGAGTGCATTTAAAAAATATATATTTTATATCTATTGCAGCCTGGAATGTCGACCAAGCCCAGTATTAAAATTCTGATAGATAATATTGGACATAAATAATTGACTTTGCAATCATATCAATAAAGAGCTTTGTGTAGTTGCATGTTTTAAAGTAAATCATTCTCATGACAATATCGGGGCATGTTGTATTATTTTATTTAGTCAGCAGTAATTATTAAAATATTTAGCCTTACACAATTTAAATTATACGACATTATCAAAGTTTGCAACTGGGAAAACATGACATGGCTTTTAATTTCCATTTCAAATTCAAATAATAAAAATGGCGTTGATATACTATATTAAATTTACTGTTACGATAAAAGTGCGCCACAAGGTTCATACTTTGGGCCTGTTTATTTATATTACATATCAATGATTTTAATAATAATTTACTTCCTGAAAAGTGTTTCTGCATTTAGAGGACGCGAATTTTTGTTGAATTATTCCACTACCTGCAATATTTTAACGTATCTTTATAGATAACAATTGCCACTGTGTCAACTGAAATTATCTCCTCACAAATATCCGCCTAATAACGGTGACTCATCGGCATTAGAGATCATGCTCGCCTCTTGTCAAATAACGAAGAGGGGCGGATCCGCCGTAATTACATATTACTTTATCAAACATGAGCCCAAAACCATTCCCACAATGGTTTCGCGTCACGAACTGTTTTTTTCTGCCGCAGCCTTCTCACATTCGATACAGTTTCCATGGTTTATTAATGCAGTGATTGATCTCAACCGAAATGTCCTAGAAAATACACGTAATGTTATTTTTCGACCTAATATCGAACAAATTAATAATTTATTAGCTGCAGCACTTTATCATGATCGAATATTAAAAAAAAATCTTTTGTATATTTAGTACTGCGTTTATAATTAGCTGGGATGACTTGCACATTCTCCAATGCGAGATACAAAATCGGTTTCTTTAAAAAGGGCAACCGGCCCAGCCTATACGTGTTGCTATTATCCGAGCTTGTATGAAATATGATACACCAATTATTTCGATTATTAAAATATAATAAGTCAACACGCACAATTACGCCTCTATGTTTTGAGAGGAAACAAGTACTTAAAGATATAAAAGGAAACTGTCCACGATAATATAAACTCCCCCCGAGCATACTGACCAGATAAAATACTTAGTACAATACAAACTATAAGGTCAGTAAAAGTCTCAAAGGTAAGTTCTCCAATCCAGTTGATTCCATTAACGCCCTGAAACATAAAAATAAGGGGTTTATAGCTAACCCTAGTAAATATTTTATCTGGACCAGTACACTATGTTTTGTCACCTAAAAGACAATTGGCTATGGTACGCAGGTAAGTACTCATATCAAATGTAATCAGATGTTTTGGGTAGCGGTAGAAGTAAACAAATTTTAAAATAAACTCAATGGTATTTTATTTGTACAATGAATACAATGATACTGCGCGTTACATCAACAATCTGTTTTCTGTGAGTTTAAACCTGAAATAAGTCGCTAATTAAGAGATCTTTGGATTTAATTTATGAAATAGGATATAATGAAGTTTGCAGGAATGATTTATGTATCCAATGGCGTTTTTTTTTTTTAATTGAAATCGTTTTAATTACAATTAAATGATCTTATATGTTAGTGCATATCCACTAATAGGAACTATTTTTAAAGAGTGTATATAGAGAAAAGTTGCCTTAAAGCAAGTAACTTTTTGTATTTTATATAGTATATTAGATACACGTAATTAAATGCAGGTAATTAAATTGAGAGCTGTGGAATTATCAACTGTTAGGTGACCAAAGGCTGGTAACGGAGTTGTACTGGGTTTTTATTTTATTTTCAATGTTTTTTATTATTAATCGACTGCATTTAATGTTTTTTTAATGTGCTTACATTTCATATGAGGACTTTTTAACACTTAAATCTTCTACAAGAATTACTCTGCGACTCCAACATGCTCGGGAGGGTCGTCGAGTTTTCGAGCCCATTGCACTCTCGGTCTAGTGGGCCTGGTCTGGCTACTGAGTTAAAAATCACTAACAAAGTAAGGTTAGTCTTGGGAGGGCCGTCGAGTTTTCGTGCCCATTGCACTCTCGGGCTAATGGGCCAGGTTGAATCTTATTATTATTATTATTGTTGGAGTGAGCTCTTTGGGTGGGCCGTCTAGTTTTCGTGCCCATTACACACCTGAAGTTGGTACTGGGACATTCAGTGCCAAGAGCAGTATTGAGTCTGGTATAATGAGTTTAATATGATAAGTTTGATATTATGGTTTAATATGATAAGTTTGATATCATGGTTTTAATATGATAGGTTTGATATCATGGTTTAATATGATAAGTTTGATATCACGGTTTTGATATGATAAGTTTGGCATCTTGGTTTGATATGATAAGTTTGATATCATGGTTTTGATATGATAAATTTGACATAATGGTTTGATATGATAAGTTTAATGTCATGGTTTTGACATGAAAAGCTTGACATCTTGTATTGATATGATAAGTTTGATATCATGGTTTTGATATGATAAATTTGATATAATGGCTTTGATATGAAAAGTTTGATATCATGGTTTAATATGATAAGTTTGATATCATGGTTTTAATATGATAAGTTTGACATCATAGTGTGATATGATAAGTTTGATACCATGGCTTTGATATGATAAGTTTGATATCATGGTTTTGATATGATAAAGGTTAAATATACTTAGTAATCAGGTCTCTAAGACCATTAGATTATTATCTCGTGTATTTAATTATAATTGTTGATCAACTGTAAAACATGGTGCTCAGATATTTTTATTTATTTCCAGTGGCTACCATTCGAGTATCACCTCGTCATCACAATAACTGTCATCTGTCCTGACACGACAAATGTGTCCCCACACAAAAGTGCACCCAAATAATCCTGAATAAGACATCTTATATGCCTTACACCTCTACGTACCTATTTCTCCCACAGACATCAACTTGGATTCTGTTCAGTTAGAAGTGAACTGCGTAAGCTTATATTTATTGGCAACGGCAGCGAAAAAATATGATATAGGAGACGCATCCATCTCCAGTAGAGCATGGCAATCTAGATTTTATTTCTGCATACCAGTTTAAATGAATGTTTAAGCAAAATTGCATCCACGTAAGCTGCTAATATGTAAAGCGGAATATATGAGGCTGCCGCAGATATAAATGTAACACGCCATGCCATCCGTAATAAGTTCGCTCACGTGATGATAATTTCTGATGTGTTGCAAGTTATAGGCTTGTGTCTTAGTACGCGCGGTAATATGGGATGAGGTAATAAATACAGATAAAGGAAATTATATCCTGGTGCGTTTTTCACGGCGGGTTAAAAATTCAATAATAACTAACCAAAGAATATAAAACCTTTAGTTTTATATTCTAGAAATACACAATTAAATACTTGAGATAATAATCTAATGCTCTTAGAGACCTGATTACTAAGTACCTTTAACCTTTATCATGTCAAAACTATGATATCAAACATCATATCAAAACCATGATATCAAACTTATATCAAAACCATGATATTAAACATCATATCAAAACCATGATATCAAACATCATATCAAACCATGATGTCAAACTTATGATATCAAACTTATCATATTAAAACCATGATTTCAAACTTATCATATCAAAACCATGATATCAAACTTATCATATCAAAACCATGATATCAAACTTATGATATCAAACTTATCATATTAAAACCACGATATCAAACTTTTCATATTAAACTCATTATATCAGACTCATTACTGTTCTTGGCACTGAATATCCCAGTACCAACTTCAGGTGTGCGATGGACAGGATACCTAGACGGCCCACCCAAAGAGCTCACTTCAATAATAATAATAATAATAAGATTCAACCTGGCCCATTAGCCCGAGAGTGCAATGGGCACGAAAACTCGACGGCCCTCCCAAAACTAATGTAACTAAGTACATTGATTTAATTAATGCGTTCGTTTCGACAATAAATCGGTACATCAAAATCCACTATTTAAATTTGTTCCAGTTAGTATAAATACGGTACTAGATACAATAAACAGAAAAGAAAAATAAATTTCTCAGCTACATCTGTTTTATAAGCGCAATTAGCGATTTGAACGCTGCAAATCAATCTACAAATAAGAGCCCGTAAAAAGATCTGACACATGCACATACAGCGCAAACTAATATTTTTTCGTTTTTATTTTTTTTTTATACATAAAACTAAACAGCGAAATAGTTTTTATCAATTACATGGCCGACTAAACCCTTTAATTAATAAACCAATCGATTAATAGTGACAGTTAATAACTGTATTTAAATAGCTGCGTTATTTATAAAATGATTATGCAGACACAAAGAAGTAATTAAATTCCGAAATGTCATAATTCTGAAGTGCTGCAATTTGCGTCTGTTCAATAGATAATTAAAGTGTGATTCTAATCTCGCAATGCATAATGCAATACATAATGTGTTGATCACTTTAGATAGAAAAACTTAGAAAAGCATAGTTAATCGACGACCGTATCTAAATATTGTTTACGGTTTCTTTGTGGCGAGGGCCGATTGTTCGTGCTTTATTGCGGCGATCGAGTCGACTGCAAAGACGAAACGCTGAAATATATCAAAATGTGTGGGACTGCATGTGTACAGGGTGGACTATGTGGCTTAAAAAATCTCAGATTAATTACAGCGACCTTGGCTGCCCAGGTGGAGACGCAAACTAGTGAAACTAGTAATAAAATCGTCGACCCCCTAATGACAGTGCTGTTAAGCGATTACACACGTCAAATCAGCAGGCCACCAACACGTCGAGTTATCGCGGTCACCAAATTTATTAATACCGGGCAGGCGGAACAAAATATCGACGACGACCTTGATGACAGTGCTGGTAAGCGATTACACACGTCAAATCAGCAGGTCACCAAAACGCCTAGTTTTCGAAATTCGGCGCTATTTACTAATATAGTGGCGAAAAAGAAGCGGTTCCGGTTAAACACATTATCACGCCTAAACCAGCTTGATTCAAAACTAGGAAGTAACTAAAATTTAAAAAATCCTAAACGACTGTTACTCGTTGAAACCAGCACTTAACTCGTCGTCAGTCGTAATTTATTTGCCGCAGATTTAGTGTATTTATTTATGATGCCCGCAAACGGATACGCCGGTACGTGTCACATTGAAGAAGTGGCTCAGGCGCTCATACAACTCCTGAAACATACCTATCCGGGCTAATATATTTCCTGGGAAATTTTCATAAATACTATAATGCAACTCTCAATAAATAAATCTAATGTTTTATGTGTCGTATAGATCGCAGATTATACGGTACAATGTAATATATTTATTGTACTACTGTGTATTAATACCTCTTGAATTTATGGCCGGTACACATATAAACACGATTATAAATCTGATTTTATCATTTATTTCCCTTGTAAGTCGATAGAGCATCCTGTCGGTGAGTCGAATTACTTTCGGTGTGTGTATATGCAGGGGAATAATCCGAAGTTAACTACCGATAGATAACTTATCGCGGATGGCATCTGCGATAATAATGAGCGTCCAGCTATCCAGGAATTGAACCAGGATGCTAGTATTGTCGCTTTGAGATGTGAAATACAGTAAATGTCTTCGGTTACATTCCACGGACGCCATAACGAACTTGTTTATGATGCGATTGTTTACGTTAAAGTGAAAATAATTCAAAAAATATTTGTGTACCTCGTTCTGGAGGATTTATCCGAATCTAACAATCCGAAATCGACTAAGTGCAAATTTACAAGAGATCCCAATTAATGGCTGAATTAATTTCACAAACACAAGCAGCTCTATCGGTCTAGTTTGAGAATTAACAAAAGAAGTAGCGATCGATGCTAATTTATAGCACATTTTGCGCCAGAAGATATGCAACCCACTGTACTGCGCACGTTCTATGACAGCTAACCTCAAATAATATGACAGATCTATTTACTATGAAAACAACTTCGAATCGGCAACAACTGAGAATAGTCGAAATAATTACCTACTTTAAGTATGTCGTTTCTTTTGTTTTTCTACATATTTTGGGGCACTCTAACCTGCGCGAATTGCACCACAATTATGTCAATTGGCGCATTTCGTTACGCCGCTGTGTTCGAAAAGGATGTGGAAAGGGTTAAACTGGCCGGCAACCTTTCTTATTTAGCCTGGGTGACGACATAATCCACGCGCCATTGCCGACTTGATTAATGACTTTACACCTTCTTTTGTCCGGTTTCAATATTTAAATTAGTTTTAATTGTGTTGTGCGCTGACAATAAGTAGATTCGGGGAACAATGGACAATTCTTGTGGGATAAAAAAATTCGAGGATCGGTATCCGAATTGGCAAATTGGTAGAAGTGATTTGTAATTAGCAGAATCTGCGGAGATAACCGGATAGAAATCGCGGCTATTGGCTGGCAAGAAATGAGTTTAATGGCCAGAAGCAATAGAATTGAATTCACGAAGAGTCTGTAGTACTCCTTTTTCAAAAAATAAAAACACTACTAAATCCAGTACTACTGTAACGAGTAACTGTGGTGCGCAAGACTGGCCACGCAACAGCATTGGCATGAAGCCACGCCCCTCGATGGCGATAGGGCATTTCTGGCCACGCGGCATTGGCGGAATCAAGCCACGCCCACCAATAGCGTTTAAACCACCAGCACGCCTGGCCCATCAAGCAACGTCACCAAGACGAAGCCGCGCCTCTAGTATGCGCATAAACAGAGCAGCCCACAGAGCTCACTTCGCATCGTTATCAGCGAAACGCACCCACTCTCTAAATAATAACAGTGATATATAGTTACGAGGTAGAATAAAAGCAAGACGAAATTTAAAGGTTTCCTAAGTCACTAACGAGATTCAGGCATTTATAACGCGGTTGTAAATGGAATAAGCAAAAGGATTATAAATTGCGCTTTATAAGTTAATTAAGTTGCTCTGCGCTGTAAAATAAAGGAAATCATTAACATGTGTTACATTCCTTCTCATTGATACCGCGTGGAATTAATACCAAACTGAGATGGTTTTACAAACGTAATTGGATCTGTTATTAAAGAAACTTATAGAAGATTGCACGTCGTGAAGTTCTTGAGGATTTTCGAAATGTGATAGCTACCAGGATATTTACGATAGCGCCTCCAAATTTGGAATGGTAATAAGTGGTGTGTTGCTTAAGGGCGTGAGGATGGAAAATTTAAAAAGCGTGGGTTATTTGGGCGGTAAAAAGTATGGGTCAAATTTGGAGTTGTGGGTGAATTTTGATATTTAATATAGTCAGTGTTTGTAATGGAAGTGCCGTAAACGCATGCGCACGCCCTAAGACAAGCCTTTTAGAGTGCGTTGTAAAAATTACAGCAAAAAATATTCACCAGTTTCTTCGTTGCAATGGTTTAAAATAAACCTTGCAAATCCGAAAAGTTGTGTCAAAATTATTTTTATTTTAAGAAACTATCCGCATGTAAGTCAGGGTGCGAACGCTATCCGTGGACCAATTTCTGGTTATTGGTCTTCATCAGCATGGCCATATTGAGTTCTCCGGGCCACCTTTGAACGGATATAATTAAGAGCCTTATATATGGTTCTCCAGCATATTGGAAGCGAAATTATATTGAGAAACGCGCCAAAACAAGTGTCCGTTTTAATAAAAATAATAGAATGTAGCAATCTAGTAGTGAAGGAATTATGTTTAATTTTTTGTCTCTTCTGTTTAATTTGGCCTCTTTTGTTGCAAGCATATTGTTTGATGAGATTCTTTCTTGCGTTCCTATAATTAATTTATATATTCGAATCTGTACAAAAAACACTTAAATTTATGCGAGGAATTCGGCTTCAACTTTCGCTCCAATTTACAACTAAAAAATGATACACATCCATCTTGGAACCGCTCATCTACATTAAATTCCATTATTACACATTCGTTTATTAAATGTTATAATTATGAATAGAAAATATTAATAGCGAAGTCCTTTAGCAAGAAGCCGATGCGTACGGCCGGAATAATCAAATAAATGCATGTAATGAGCCGAATTCGTCCAGGGGCGTACTCGACTTCTTTTTTTCGCATGTGGCAGTTTTATGGATTTTTTTTTTCAGTTTTCGGGAATTTATAAGCAAAAAATTGAAAAAATATAATTAAATATCAAGAAATGCAGTGAAATATTTTGGACACCCGGTATAATATCATTTCAAAAATGTTTTTCGGTAAATACATCATTATCAAATAATATTCTACATTTTTAGAAAAACCAATTAATAAATCGTGGAGTGATGAGAGTTAGAAAATTTTTTGTAAATTGCTGAAAAAAACAAGAAAAAAATCAAAACTTGGCAACGCTGCATCCGATTGGCAAAATATTTTTGGGTGCAATACAGGACCCTTGGAGGCTTCACTGGCGCCAAAAAAATACAGGAAGTTATAATTTAAAAAAATTATACTTTCTTGTCTAACCCTGTATAATCGAAAATAATTTACTTCGTAGTAGAAATGAAACGTTGAAAATTTTGTTAAGAAAGTTTTTTTATAGTATTTGTGAAAATCCACATCTGTTTTTCATCATCAGTGCAGAACAGGTAAATTTAATAATTTCCTCATGTCTCTTATTGCATAAATCTTGGGCCACACTGTATACACACATTTTAAATAAATATAGCGAACCAGTTGAATCAACGCAGAGGCAGCGGGCACTAATCGTAAAAACCTATAATAATTAACATATAACCTCAAGAACAAAGCTCGCATACCTTATTATAGATGGAGATTGCGACGGGCGGGACGCCGATGCGTAATTTTTAATAACTCTAATCTAGCGAGCTGATCTGGTAATTCAGTAAGCTATTCATTCTTTTCAATCATAGACATCACGAGATGGTCGAGATAGGGAGCAGCTTCCAAATCCGTTATGTGAAACCATTAATTAAACTTCACATTATAAGATTTACTCATCAATTTTTTTTTCGTTTGTTTTTGTTTTATTTGGACTCGGCGTGTCAGAGGTGCGTTTTAACGGAGGATTTTGGACGCAAAATGTATGTACGATTATACGTATAGGCATAATTGTAAAAATAAATAGACATCTACGGGTTTGAGAAACTGGAAATATACATACATATGCATAACCCATTTCAGGTAGTCATTAATTAACGACCGCGTGATATGATCAGCTTGGGATAATATGATTAATTTATATAATGCTAAGTACAATGAATCACTGATTTGCCATTTTGTATACTTGGAAACGCGAGGGCTTGGAGGTGTTAACTTGTAGAACCTCACATTAAAGATGTAAGAACATGTTCTAGGATTTAATTGCGAAACTATCTTGAAAAAGGTAAAAATATATGCAATGTCATTAATTAAGGATTAAAATGCAACATAAAAGCCTTTCGTAACGATTTTGACAAGAAGTGCTAAAAATTCTGAACTTGCCCGGGTTTTCGCAACTTTTGCTGGGAGCCACCGAGGGGTGCGGTTGACTACGGTGCCAGATCGAATAGATTATGAGTTGGTAAGCCGTTTATACTCACATAACTGCAGAAAACCGTGAATAGCTTTGACAAGTGATATAATTGTCTATAAAAATAAACAAATCAGAATTTAATTGTAAATATTTCTATGTATATACAGGGCGTCCACGTAATGCGTATTTCTTCGGGTGCGCTACTTAAAACTCCCCAGACTCTCTTATATTTTAAGCGACGTCCATGTTGGGCACATCAAATTGTAGATATTTTCAAGGCCATTAAAAATGCGTTTAGAGTGAGTTAAAAACATTTTTTGAAAAAAAATTATTACAAAATTAACTTAATTTCCCTGTATATTTTTTGCCTTACTCTGTACATGAACTGTGTTAATCATTTCTTATAAAGGTTTCACTTAGCTTCAATTTATGTTTTTATGTCATGGTCGAATTGTTTTTTGGTTTCAGAGAAAAAAATTAAAAACGCTCTTTTCGATTCCAAACTGAATTTACGGGGGGTGGGGGGGGCTCAGGGGGCACAGGTGTGTTGTCTCCTAAGACCATATTTAACCAAATGGTGATGATATACACCTCGGTACGTTGTGGAGCCCGAACGCGCAACAGTGTAATTTTGGGCTTCGCAATGACCGTTTATATATTGAACGGGCTGAACAAAATCTGAGGTCCAAAATTGTCTCCCGATGTTTCTGTGGCTGATAGTACATCCAAAAATAAAGGTACTCTTTTATATAAAGTTATTTCCAAAAGTGGATAATAAGGGAGATAAACCCCTTTAAAGGGGAATAATAAATATCAGTTTTTCTGCAATATCTTCCGACCTCTTTAAAATATTACATTCATATTTTAAACTTGGATATAGGCCGTCCGGACACCAGTTTACATAGTATCAATCAAACCCTATCTTATCGTAAGGGGTAGTTTTGGGGGGTGGCTCTCAGTATTTACCCCTAACTTTTTTATTTTTTACATATTTCTAGAAGTTCTTATAAAAAACTAATAACATAAATTGAAGCTAATTTAAACCTTTATAAGAAAACATTAAGTAACAAAATTCATGTACAGGGTGAGGCAAAAAAATATACAAGGAAATTAAGTTTCCTTTTGTAGCAATTTAATTTTTTTTTTAATTACTGTACGTACGTTTAAAGGCCTTAAAAAAGGTTTAAAGGGCTTAATAAATAAGAAAGTTACGAGTTTGGGGAGTTTTAGGTGGCGCACCCTATATATTATTCCAAATTTGGTGAGAGGTTGTCAAGAGCTTTCCAATGACCTATCATAATATGTACTTCTCTTGAGCGGTATTTGAAATATTCTAAATTTTGTCCAAATTTTGACAGATGTACATACAGGGTGAGTCTCTTAAAATTGACACCCACCTTATCTCCCCTATCCTCTGCCGATTTAACTCATTAAAAAAAGAAGTGGGCACGATTTTTGACGAATTTTTATATTGTGAAAACGGATATTAAAAATTTCCTAAAATATACAGGGTGGAAAATAAAACAATTTTTTTTTAAAATGGAACACCCCGTATATTTTCATACCAAAAATATGTGGATAAGGTAGATAAGGGGGGTGTCAATTTTAAGAGACTTACCCTCTACATATATGAAAAAATGTCAAAAATTGTGGCCGTAAAAATGACGTTTTTTTTTAAATTTAAAATCGTATTTATAGCATGCAAATACATATTTTCTCCAATTTTCGTGGAGATCTGAAGATCTTTATCCCACTTATTGCATTATTATTAAAAAATTAATAAATTGAGAAATTTGAATTATTTGAGGTTAGGATTTTGCTAATTTTTTCATCATTTGCATGTATAAAACAAAAAACAAAAAAAAATCAACTTCCCATTAGGTACATCACCTTTCATCAATTATTTTGATTAATTCTCGTCCACTATTAGGAATTTTATTGTTTGTATTTATTTTGACAGATCAATTGCTATTAAACCAAAAAATATACATGCTGCTATTGACGACCATGTGTAGTATGACTTTAATTAAACAGCAATCCAACAATCGATAGGCTCTGGCATACAATTCTTGATATGACCCTTTTATTACAATTATTCAAACGACTATACGAGCGCTCGTAAATTTATTACAGTAGGCATTCTAAGCATATATGACGCAAAGGCTTTATTTATTACGCTACAAAGTCATACATACATGATGTTAATTAAATTAATATTTTTGTTATCAATATTCATATCAGCATGCAGCAGAGAGAATTACGCTTTAATCCATGGGAAAACAATGTTTTACAACAAATTCTGCTTCGTTCTAAGATTTGCCTTATATCCTTGTATACACATTATCCTTTATGAGGCGTCGTTTAAGACATAATTAGTATTACAAATATATATAATAATTATTGAAATATATATATTTTTTCATTAAATATATTTATTTTATATTTACCTAACCTAACCTAAATTTAAACAGCATGGCGCCACCTAGCGTGCGACGATAAAAGCTCATTTCTATATAAATATACGTTAGCAGAAATAATATATATTTGTGAAAATATATTTATATATTCGTAAAAATATATATATATATATTTTTACAAAGACATATTTATAAAACTTGTAAATATTTTAACAAAATAAATATATTTAATAAAAAAATATATATATATATATATATATATATATATATATATATATATATATATATATATATATATATATATATATATATATATATATATATATATATATCAGTAATTATTATATATTTGTAATACTAATAATGTCTTAAACGGCGCCTCATAATCCTTCTACAGCAAAAATGTATAATTGGAGGTGCGCGATTTGTTAAAAATCGCCCGAGAAGCAGTTACCTCGACATATTTTTTCCTAGGCACGACGCAAATTCCTGGCAGGAAGATAGTGGAGCGAGCAAGATGTATGATGGATAGTGAGTAAGCCGGTATCGGCATCCGCATCTCCGTGCGCCGCAAACCGCTACCTCTGCTGGCTCCGAGTTTATATTTAACCAGAGATAAGTTCAGCTGCGGTCCACTTTTCATTATCTCCGATATATCACTTATTAGCATTTTACAATGATATTCATCAAGTGCCGTGTCGAAACGAACTACCCGATGCTATCTGAGTGGGAATAACCATGCCTTGTCTCCATTTAAAGATATTGTTGTTGTTTATACATGTGTGCCGGGTTATTTTTAGCTCGCCCGGAGTGTGTTTTGGGTGGGTAATTAGGAGAGGATTGGTTTATTTATGCGGATACGGCAGCCGGACGCGGTTTTCCCGCGTGGACATGGTTTGACGTGTCGACAGTCTTGAAATCGCGCCATATTTACCACCTGTTGACCCGATTCTCCTAAGATAGAACATAATTGCCATACCGCAAATAGTAACGTCAAAATAGATCTATAGATATCACAGGTTGAAGTTTAGCCACATGGCTATTCTTTCAGTTCATAAAAAAAAAATCGGGTTGAAAATGTATTAACAATGATCTTCGTTTGTATCTTAAAAACCAGGTAAAACAGAGCAGTAACTGTAGGTTCATTTTTGAAAAAGTATAAAATTCTCTACAATAACGATAAAAACAAAAAAATACGATAAATTTGATGGTAAAGTTTGTACTTCTGGACCCCAAAAACACCTTTTAGATTTTCAATTTTTTTCTGGTTTATATTTATTTTAGTAAGAAAAAGATTATAATTTCATTTCTAAGGAGAGACAAAAGCTATCCTTTGCAAATTTTGCGCATTTCTATGTACGGGGTGACCCATTTTCGAGCCTCATCATTGAAATCTCGAAAACCGTAAGTGATACAGGGTCGGCTAAATTATGGCAAAGTTGCTCAATTTGATGCTTACCAAAATGCTGTGTTACAGTTTGGAAAATTCCAAATACTTTCGAAAATACCCGGAAAAAAGCCGAAATTACATAAAATCTTTTTATTTTCTTCTTACGTTATTTAAAAACAAATTTCAAAACGAATAACATTTCATCAGGGGCAATTTTTATCCTCTACAAGATGGCGCTGCCAAATTTGAAATCCGACGTTTCATCTTCCTAAAACCATCATCAACTTATTTTTTTATATACGTGCCTGGATTTTTTATTTTATTTTTTTTTACTCCCTAAAAGCTATGACCCACCACAAATTTTGATTTTCCAACGTTTCGATTACAAAAACTGACATTTTCTGTATTTTAAAAAAGTATTTAATACGACACTGTTTTTAAAACAAATTATTTTTTTAATATTCTTAATTTATTAGTAATACGACAGTTTTTAAAACAAATTATTTTTTTAATATTCTTAATTTATTAGTTAGGTAACAAATAATTATCTTAATTTATGATTCTGAAGAAAAGCTTTATTAAAAACGAATAAAGAGTAATTATAATTATAACTAAAGCACTTATTGTAGGTAAACTAATTTAAGTTACAATAGTAAATACGAAAATAATAATATTTATTTATTTCCAAATCCTAAATGAGTAAATAGGATTTAAAAAAATAGAATAAGTCAAATATTTTTATTTCAATACAATGTGTTCGCGTACCTCGTTTATATGGAGCTTATTTCTGCAATATTATAATATTGAAATAAAAATATCCGACTTATCCTATTTTTTAAAATCCTATTTACTCATTTAAATTTTGGAAATAAATAAAAATTATTTATTCATATTTCCTATTGTAACTTAAATTAGTTACCTACCCTTAAGTGCTTTATTTATAATTATAATTAATTTTTATTCACTTTTAATGTACAGGGTGATCATTTTAAGTGTCGATTTTCCTGCTTTATTCTTCACCTAGGAAACAAACTATACTTGTGTACTTTTTTTCGAGGAATCCGATTCCGAAAAGATAAAAACAATTGAATGTCAAAGAAAAAAGTTATGGCCGAAAAACTGAAAAAGAAAAAATATACACCCTGTATATTAATGCGGAAATGGATATGTGACATTTCACTGATTGTAAATGCGTATCAGATACATATTTTTCACTTCCGGTTTGACCGGAAATTGCTTTAATTTTTTTATTTTAGGTGATATCTACACCTATATATTGAGCTGGAAAAATTGCAATAAATTCTTTTTGTTTTGATATCTCTTCAAACAAACATAGAAAAAACAAAAATGAAACCTCAAAATTTTGTTTTTTTTTTTTCGAATGTTTCAAAAACTAAACAAGGTATTCTTGATTTCATCACAACATATTCTTGAATATAAAATTGCGCAACTTCGCTCCCACTTTGTTATCATTTTTTAAAATAGATCTAGCTTGTAGATTTTTAGGCACTAAAAATCTAAAAATTATCAGTAATAAAAATAGAAAACGTCAAAATTCGTTTGTTTCCATGGCCTACCATGTCGTTAAGTTTCCTAATTGTTTGAAAATTTAAAAAAAAACTCAATTTCTCACTGATTTAATTAAAAAGCTTTTTCACTTCTGTTTTTACTTTAGAGAAAAAACACAGAGTGTTCCATTTAAAAAAACAAAAGTTGTGTTCATATCTTAAACACTAAAGAGAAATTCAAAATTATTTTTATGTCATCGAATGTATCTAAAAAAAGTGCCTGTAAAATATTTAAACCATTTTAAAATATCCAGCTCCATATAAAAGTAATTACTCTAAGTGATAAAATCATAGGAACTGAAATAATTTTAAAGTAAAGCGCAAAAAGGTGCGGAGCGATTTTTTTTTGACTAAAAACTAAAAACAGTCAGTACGACAAAAAGTTTTATGCTACCAATAACGCCCCGTTTACAGTAAATATTGTGTTTTGGTTTGTCGTTCGATATACTAGTTGTAGTTATTAATGTGGTGCAATGCTATTTAATTATCCGGTAAGTCTGATATTAATATAATTTCTTAAAATAGACCTAAAGGATGTATTAAAATAAAATTTCATTAAACTCGGTTTATTTTTGGGGACCAGTTTTAAAAACATCGCATCATCAACAATACGTGGGGTGGACGGAAAATATTTTGCGTAAAGGACGAGGGTTAATTTGTCATTTTGAATTTGTTTTAGGCGAACTCAAGAAGCTCATCAGACAGATTCATCCCCAGACGCGCGAATGCTGACTTCGACCTCTCCTACTACTATATCAAAAAAAATCGAGAGCCGCAGATACATACAATTAAGGGCACAGAATCGGATTGCTTCATTAATACAGCAAGATATTTTTACAATTTAAACCAATACAAATCAGAGTAAGTACCGAATTTTGTCTTCCATTGTGTTACGATACAGAAAACATATTTGCTAACAAAAAAAAACTCAACAAGGTGCCACTCGTAGAACAGTTTCTGTGCTGATGAGGAAAGACAACCAGAAACCGGCCCACGATTCGCCCGACATGAGCAGTTCCCTCATTGTATTTCATTCTGTGTATATTTATAGGTTATGGAAAGCAATGATGCCAGACATGAAAAAAATCTTAGTGTTCTCTTCCCCCAAAAAGAAAGACAAGGGTAGCGAATATAAAAATCCAGACTCTCCACTTTGGCCTGTGTATCCACGAGCCATGCCGCTGATCGGTGCCCCAACCATTATCTTGGATATGCCGGATCTGGATTCGAATATTTGTAAGTTATACCGGGTGGCCACAAAAGTGTTGCCTACGAAATAAATGGAATACCCTGTATTTTTTACATTTTCTTGTTCGTCATGAAATTCTGATTTCTGGGATATGTCACAAGTTGGCATTTGTTTAGAAAATTGCGTCGAAATTGCGAAACAAATGAAGAACAGGGTAGGCCCCTGCGAGATTTTTTTTTTAGTCTTATAGAAACCATTTTTTTCACAAGTCTATATTTCATAATAAGTCATTTCACAGGCAACACTTTAGTGATCACATACTCAGGGTGTTATTTATAATAATTGTAGACAAAAGAAATATTTTTTTTACTGATTTTGAGCGACCAAAAAAAAGTTAATGGTTTTTCTAGTTTATCGCTGTTAACAGACAAAATTTCAGGTCATCACGTGGTGGACTGGGGCAAGAAAGGTTACATAGCGACGATTTACGAGAGGGAGGTCCACCTGTGGCATCCGGAGCAAAAGTTAAAGAGGCAAGTTACCAAGACGTATAAGATGGTGCAACATTGTGTCAAGTGGAACAGGGAAGGAACACATTTCGCGATGACCGTACATTTTTCAACCGTTGCTATCTGGGACTGTGACGTTTGTAAAGTAAGTGAAATATAGTAGCCTCTATCGTACATATTCACATAGTGTTATTATTATTATTATTATTAGAGACGAGATCTTAGCGCACCAGGGTCAGTATTGGCTCCAGGTGCTATGAGTAGTGACAATTTTCATGCACAATACTTTGTAAATGTAGTGAAAAAATAAGAGAACATTTTTCGAGTATAATAGTACATACATTATTTACCCAAGAAAATCTAACGTATAAGTCGAAAATAGAGATAACCTAAACTGAAATTATCTTGGGCTAATTCTACTTTCTGCGCGTTCACAAAACTGTAGGATACCTACTGCGCATCTATAAAACTCAAAAATATCTACTGCGCATCCAGAAAACTGAAATATACCTACTGCGCATCCACAAACTTCAATAATACCTACTGCGCACCCATAAAACTCAAAACAACCTACTGCGCATCTGCAATACTCAAAGCCACCTACTGCGCATCGGTACCACTCAAGGAAGGAAAAAAGTTATGGCCGAAAAACGGCAGAAATGTTAATAAAAAATTCAAAATGGCGGATTTTTGTGTATTTTTAATTCGATCGTTAAATGCATGTTTGTAAATTTTAAATATCACTTCCGGCGTATATTTTTCATAAAAAATAAAATTATAAGTTCGTAAATTGATAGCGTTATAGCGTCTGCTGGACGAAAAAGTTAGTCAAATCATACCTAAAATAAGATGGACAGATCTATCCTCCATGCACCAGACAAAGATAGACATAGGTTCGTGAGAAAACTGGTGTGTTGACCGTCTGCTCTGGCTGCATGGGCCGGTAGGTCTGCTGAAAATTTGTTTTATTTCTTACAGTGAAAAAAAATCTGACCTAATATTTCGTTTTCAGACGACAGATACCGTATACTGCAAATGTTTCGGAGGGTGTATCATAACAGCCGTGGAATGGACAAACCGCGACGGTCTAATAACGGGCTGTTCGGAGGGACGGCTGTGCCAATGGAATTCGGACTTTGCTTGCGTCAAAACGTGGTATCTGGCACATCTAGACGCGATAATCAACATCAAATTTTCGTGCAAAGAAAATTATATGGTGACCACTGGAGCGGACAAACTGGTGATGGTGTGGAGGTGGCCGGAATTCAAGCAACATTTCGGGGTCAGGTTCTCGCGGGTACCCGTAAAGGTACGATGTACCGATGATTTTTTTTATACCTAGATAATTGGTAATTTTTTCGTTTTAGAGTTTAGCTTTTCATCCTTGGAAAGACTCGTTGCTGGCAGTCGCTGGCCCAAAATATACAACCCTGTGGAATGTCAACACTAAGAAAGCCTTGGATTACAAGCGCCATCCCTATAATAATTGTTTTGTGGATGCGTTAACTTTCAACCCACTGTCTGGTGAATTGGTGGTAAGCATATTTGTTAAATTAATAATAATAATAATAATTGTTTTCGAACTTCTGGCCAAACGTTTAACATCGGAGACAATACAACTTTGCCCTAAAGCGAAAATCAGAAATTAGCATTGCTAGGCACTTTCTATTAAAATCATTTGTGTAAGACGAGTATAGCATAGGACCCGAAATACTTCCTTGGTGCACACCTTGTTTTATCTTGAATAGCCTAGTAATTTATGTGTTATCTTGCCCGCTATAAGGAAACTTTGAGATTTAGGCTAGTCCTAAGTTTATTGGCTGCTTCTTTTGGAGTAACTAGTTCAAATTTTTTTCTTCAATACTCTCGGTTTCTTCAATAAAGATCATTATGTATTTGCTTCAAGATCTTGTCCGCTATAAGCAAACTTTGAGATTAAGGCTAGGCCTAAGTGTATTGGCTGCTTCTTTTGGAATACTAGTTCAAATTTTTTTCTAACCAGTTACATTTTCTAGGTTATAAGGTACAAAATAACTTTATAGGTTATGTTAATTTTGTTTTGTTCCAGGTGAGTTACTATTATTATGGGAGGAAAGGTGTCCATTTCCTAACTGTCTTAAAGGGCCTAAATGAAATCGTTGATGAAGTACAATTTCACAGCGGCAGAGTTCCATACCTACTGTGGGATGCCGTGGGAACTAAATTAGGTATACTGAAGCATATATACAGGGTGTCCAGTTAGTGCTCCCTCAGAAGATTGTGCAAAAACTTTATAAAAAAACTTAAATTATTTTCAATTATACAAGGTGTCACAAAAACGAGTTACACAAGAAAGTATAATTTTTTTAAATGGAACACCCTGTATTTTTTTGGAGCCAGTTGAGTTTCTAATAGTCCTGTATTATGCTCTATACTCTACTTTAACATTAACAAATATGCTCAAACAGTCCATTGTGACCAGATAAAGCAATTTATTTGCAAAGCAGTTAAATCAAATCATGCAGCGTCAGAAGTATAAAATACAACACGTGTCAAACGCCTTGTAGAACAACCCATTAAAATAATATCTGAGGGATTTAATGCTGTGGGGATGGCAGCATGGAATTCGATTTCTTATTTTCTTTCTAGTACCTAAACCTTTGTCTGGAATCGATCAATTCATTGCATATATGCATGCAAAATGTCATGTTTTATGATAATCCGTTTTTTCATGACCAGACCCGAAGAATAATATAATCAACTTAGTTTAAATGTACTCCTCCTTGGACCCACCTGCTACTAAAACAATGTCGGCGATTCATTGTGTTAAACAATTGATATTAGATGAATGTTAACGAGCGTTGTCATTTTTTGTATGTTAACAGTTACGGCACAAGCGGAGCTCGAGTCAACTTCCTGAAGGCAGCGTTTTCCTTTTTATTTTATTTTAGTTATAATACAGTCACTTGATGCCAAAAAGTACCCAAATTAGGGGTTATTTCACAATTTATATTTATGTTAAATGTACAATCAGGAACACTTAAAAATACTGTATATTTGGAAAAAAAGTATTTTTTTTGCGCCTACGTATTTTTAAACTCGGTTTGTAATTTGAAAATATTAAGTTCCCGCCAACACCCGTGACGTCAATGTTTACGCATGCGCAGTATAGCGTAGATGAAATATCTCAAGAAAACTAACCTCACATTTTTCACGCTCTTAAACTCGATACTGAAATAGTCCATATTTTTCGCAAAGAATTCCTGAATCATAACGTAGTTCACTTCAGGTAAATTTTCACTGCTAGCTTTAACGAAATTAGGCTCCATAATAGTAAAAAATGATCAACTAACACAAACTAAAGCAAACTGTCAAAAGTGTCAAATGGTACTGGACTTTTAACAAAAACAAATCTTCCTAGATTTAGTTCTAAACCGTGACGTCAGAAGTTAATAAAATTTGAAATTATTGACGATACTTTTTATTGATTTATGAATAATTAACAAATAATAAAGACATGGTATTTATCAATACATTATTCTTGCATATTCTACTATCCAAATTGATAGGTATTTTTAAGTTTTTCTTTAATATGAAATAACCCTATTATATAGTGGCTTGCGGATTGTTAAACTTTAGGGTATCAACTTCAAAAAATTAATAATTAACGAAGTACTGAGAATAAATTAATGAATCTTTTTTTATTTATGTTTTTGGGGTTGCTGAACACGAATGTGAAGTCGGAAATTAAAAATTTTATATTGCACTCTCAATATGGCCGATAAAAAGGGGTAAAATGAATGAATGAATTATTTTCTGTTTATTTTGAGAAATTGCCACCCAGTTCTTCTAGAGAACAACCCATGAATCTGACAAGTCTATAAATCTAAATTTCAATTTAATTTCTTCATCATCGTAAACTGTGAAACTAGATAATTAAGTGATATGATATCGTCTCGTATTACAAAATAGGCATCATAGCCGCCAAGGTTATGGAAACTATTGAATTTTCCTTTATTCTCAGGTAATAAAGTAATTTGATATCGTTCAGCTAAGTCTCGTATTACAAAATGGGCGTCATAGCCGCCAAGGTTATGGAAACTATTGTATTTTTCTTTATTCTCAGATAATAAAGTAATATGATATCGTTCAGCTAAGTCTCGTATTACAAAATGGGCGTCATAGCCGCCAAGGTTATGGAAACTATTGTATTTTTCTTTATTCTCAGATAATAAAGTAATATGATATCGTTCAGCTAAGTCTCGTATTACAAAATGGGCGTCATAGCCGCCAAGGTTATGGAAACTATTGTATTTTTCTTTATTCTCAGATAATAAAGTAATATGATATCGTTCAGCTAAGTCTCGTATTACAAAATGGGCGTCATAGCCGCCAAGGTTATGGAATACCACAGGAACTACAAATTTACTTTTATAATTTAAATTAAGTACATTTATTGTGCGTAAAACTTCTGAACTTCCCGAGCGATGACAGTGATCCCTAACAATTTTATCTTAAATTTCTCCTCGCAAGTATGACACGTTTTACTGGCATCTCGTAATCCAACTTCAGTATTCATGGGCTCCACACTCGGCGGGTATTAAAGCAAAAATAACGTTATAGGGGGGTGTTTTGGAATTTGAATTTGACAATCTACACGTTCCAATAGTCACTTTTTTTCTTCGGAACCCCTGACTTGGGGTGAAACTCACCCTCAACGAAAAAGCACCCTTATTCCTTTTTAATATTACATATTTGACCCATTTTGAATCAAACTATGTAAAAATATTTGAATTTAAACTGCTATATAATTAGTCCGAAGTGATATCACCTAGTTACTGTTATTGATTTGCTTAAAATATATATTTTTTAGCTACCGTTAGCGTGGACGAAAATTTGTGCATATGGGATTTCTTTGGCACGTCCACGGCGACGGAGAAGAAATTTTTAAACTTGTCAAGGAAGAGGGAGTTCAGCACGGATATGCTTAAGAACCTAAACATTTTCAATTCGTGTATCAGGTAGAACACGTCGGTTTCCTCTAATGTTTACGGTTCCTATTGTTTTTTAATGTTTGATTATATATTTTAATAAAATGGATTTATGTACTTTGTGCTTTATTTCGCCTAGTAACAATTACAATATTAATAATTGTCTTTTGCTAAAGAAATAACACTATTATTATTTATTATTTATTTATTTTATTTATTTATTATTAATTAGTTTAAGGGCCGAAATGTGTTACCTGCGAATATCCGTATTTGACCAATAACTTTCGCTGGTGACAACTGCGATTTTTTTTAAATAACGGTCGCGAACAAACCACTTACGAACGCCTCCCGGGCGCAATGATTGATGCCTCTAAATTCATTTAGCTATCGAAGCTTATTATGTTCGTAATCAAAACATTCCCATATTTTATATTTTATTGGGTAATCAATTTGCTCCGCAGAGATAAAACGCGACAACTATAATTCATTTTCAATAAATAAAACATTAACATATTTGATTCGAGTTTTATGAGATTTTCACGTCGATTAACATATAACCAGCAAATTAATAAACATATTTATTCAAATGAAGTTCATTTAGATAAAAACAAACGATAGGCTCGTAAGAGAACTAGTAATTCTCGACCTAACACTTGTAAATAGATTTAATATTAGACGCATTAGCATAACGGACACCTAAACTGTAGAGGAACAATAAAAATCCGGGTTTGGGATCCCACATGGGGCATTGTTTATGCGAAATGCGTATAAAAACCGGAGCACTGGCTTTGTGTACCTGCCTATGCGTTGTATCGGACAGGACAATGCCAAGAATGGGTTAGGTGGAACAGAGAGGGCGGGAAATATGCATTTCCACCCGGCCTCGAGGAATTCTCAACCCAAAACGGAAATGGTGAAAATTATCAGCAGATCAAGCATTTTGTTCAAAAGGTAATTTCTCGTTAAATTTGAGTAGACCAATGAGAATGCGTTAAGATTGGAAAAACCAAATTTTTAACCGTTTCATATCGAAAGATTTGAAAAAGACGTTTCGGAAACTCAATCTGGTTCTATTTTCAACGTTAATCTCTTTTTTATTTTTTATAATTCGTAAAGAACAAATTCGGCATTATTTTTTTATTAAACAAAAAAAAAGAGTTTCCTTTAAATAAACCATTTCATCTTCTGCTCCTTCAGACTCATCAGAAGGTATACATTTGGAACACTGTTCATTTTTTGTTGAAATAGGTGCATCAACTTAAATTTAAAGACAACAGACACACACTCAATGTCCCAGTACAAAAACGCAGCTAACGTGCGGGTTGTTAAACTAGAGACAATATCTCGGTTCAACAATCAAATGCATATGTTGCGCCCTGCACCGCTCAGGGTACGGCTGGGTTCCATAATAATTATGAGATTCGCGACCTTGCCGGGCCGTTCCGCGTTCTCGACAATGTCGTCGACCCGTCTCCCCCGCAACAGTTTATTTTGTATTCTTTTTCGGTGGCACACGTGAAACCAATACATAGGTGTACCGAAATAGAGTACCTGCAGTTATGCATTCAAAGAACCATTCATGCGACAAATATACATATTTTTATATATTTTTTATTTCACTGATAAAATCCCAATACTGGCAAATATTATTTTTTCTTGTTATGGGAAGTAAGCAGATACTTCGTCTAACTAGAATTTTTAAGGAAAAATTTTGATTTTGAGGGGCCTTGGGAACTCTAATTTAGCAATATAACATTTATTTTCTGAGGAAATTTCAATGAGCGATCAATCAGTGAACCTGAAACCAGATTTTTTAATTTTACTGATAAAATTCCAATGCTGGCAAAAATTATTTATTTGTGCTGTGGATAATATAAGCAAATCGGTATTTCATCAACTAGAATTATTAAGGAAAAATTGTGAAGGGTCCTAGAATTTTAATTAAATAATATAACATTTATTTTCAGAAGAGACTTCAACAGTAAATCAAGCAACGAACCCGAGGCCAGATTTTTTTATTCCACTGATAAAATTTTAACACTGTCAAAAATTATGTTTTTATGTTATGAAAAACAAGCAGATACCTCGTCTAAAGTCGATTTCATTTTTGTACCGCAGATAAAAAATTACCGACAAAGGAGCACGTGCGGCGGCTTCTTTGAACGTTAAAGAGGCCGCGTTTCTGCTTTGTAAATGCGGCATTTTTTTTTCCTGCTTTACAAATATGAAATGAACTATAACTAGAATTTTTAAGAAAAACATTATGAGTGGCCTTAAAAACTTGAATTAACATCGTAACATTAACTTTTAGAAGAAGTATCGACAGTAAATCAAGCGACAAAACCGAAGCCAGATTTTTTTTATTTCACTGATAAAATCCCAATACTGGTAAAAAAAATTTTTTCATGTTATGGAAAGTAAGTAGATACCTACTTCGTCTAACTAGAATTTTTGAGGAAAAATTATGAGAGGCCCTAGGAATTCTAATTTAACAATATAACATTTATTTTTTGAAGAAATTTCAACGAACGATCAATCAACGAACCTGAAACCAGACTTTTTAATTTCACTGATGAAAATTCCAATACTTACTAGCAAAAAATATTTACTTGTGCTGTGGAAAATATAAGCAGTTAGGTATTTCGTCTAACTAGAATTTTTAAGGAAAAATTGTGAAGAGCTCTAAGAATTTTAATTTAACAATAGTATCTATAGGTATCTAACTTTTATTCTCAGAAGAAATATCAACAGTAGGTAAACCAAACGTCGAGTCCGAAGCCAAATTTTTTTATTTTACTGAAACAATTTTAACACATAAGAATTTTAATAACATTCATTTTCAAACATCGAGTCCAAAGGCAATTTTTCTTATTTTACTGATAAAAAATATGAAAAAAATTACTTTCTCATACTCTGGAGAGTAAGTATAAGATACCTATACATTGTTTATATATAGAATTTTTTAAGAAAAATTGTGAGGGGCCATAAGAACTTTAATTAAACAAATATATAATATTTATTTTCAGAAGAAATATCAACAGTAAATCAAGCGATGAGCCCAAAGCCAGATTTTTTTTTTATTTTCTTGATGAAAACCCAATACTGAAAAAAATTGCTTTCTCGTTACTCTGGATACCTTATCGAAGTAGAATTTCTGAGGAAAAATTGTGAGGGGCCCTAAAAACTTTAATTTAACATAAACAATTATTTTCATAAGAAATATCAACAGGAAATTAAACCACGAACCCGAAGCCACATTTTTTTTATTTTACTGATAAAACACATTTGCAAAATTTATTTTTCATACTATGGGAAGTAAGTAGATCCTCGTCCAAATACAATTTTAATGAAAACTATTAGGTATGAGGGGCGCTAAGAATTTTAATAATATTTTTTTTCAGAAGAGATATCAACAGTAAATCAAACAGCGAACCCGAAGTCATTATACTTCTTTTTATTTTACTCATAAAACCCCACTATCTACTAAAAAAAATATTTTTTGTACTTAGGTACTATAAAAACTGAATAAATACCTCGTCTAACTAGAGTTTTTAAGAAAAATATTATGAGTGGCTTTAAAAACTTGAATCAACAACGTAACAGTAACTTTTAGAAGAAATATCGACAATAAATCAAGCGACGAGCCCGAAGCCAAATTTTTTTATTTCACTGATAAAATCCTAATACTGGCAAAAATTATTTTTTCTACTACCGTAACTTTCCGCGCGCTCTATAGTGTGTAAAGTTAAACTTTGCGCACTAGTGCGTAAAGTATTTTTTCGTTACGCACTAGTGCGTAAAGTAAAATAGTAAAAAATTGCATATTAGAGCACCTATAATGCACCTATTATAATCATATCTTATTTTAAAAAACGTTAAATGTGGTTATTTAATTTTATGTAGGTAGTCCATTTATTTAAAATTACGGTCCTATTATTATAAAAAATACCTAATTCTAGTATTCTTTAACAATAATCTTTGAATTTTTTATAAGTTTGAAGTTTCATTTATACTTTCAGAACTGATTAGTGTCACTCTTTAAAATTAAGTAGGCAATAGCAATAAGTATTGTCATTGTTAAATTTTGACGTAAGTATAAGTAAGTTTGGCATTTGGAAGTTCGTTTCATATTATTATTAGAAAATTTAAGTAAGGCCTTTAAATTTGTTATTAAATATGATTTTTATGTAACTTTCACCTTTAAATTTTATTTTAAATTTGTTAGTTCTCGAAGAGATAAGTGCCTTTACGCACTAGTGCAAAAAATAAAATACTTTACGCACTAGTGTGTAAAGTAAATTGCACTTTATACATAATATATTTCTTAGTAACCATTTTGGTAGTAGAAAAAATATTGTAAGCAATTCGTGCGTAAAGTGAGCTTTTTTCACTCATTGGGTTGTCAAAATTCCCATTCGTGAAAAAATATCACTTTACGCACTTGTTGCATAAATAACTATTTTTATGTTATGAAAAACAAGCAGACACTTCGCCTAACTAGAATTTTTAAGAAAAATATTATGAGTGGCCCTAAAAACTTGAATTAACAACGTATAACATTAACTTTTAGAAGAAGTATCGACAGTAAATCAAGCGACGAACCTGAAGCCAGATTTTTTTTATTTTACTGATAAAACACCAACACTGGCCAAAATTATTTTGTCATAGGAAGTAGATACTTCGTCTACCTAGGATTTTTTAAGAAAAATTGTGATGGTCTTTAATTTAACAATTTAACATTTAAGTACTTTCAGAGGAAATATCATTGTTAAATTAAGATTCTCAGGACCCCTTACAATGTTTCCTCATTAATTTTACTTAGACGAAGTATCTGATGACTCCATAGTACGAAAAAATAATTTTTGCAGTATTATGGGGTTTTATTAGTAAAGTAGACAAAATCTTGCCTCGGGTTCGTCGTTTGATTTACTGCTGTTATTTTTTCTGAAAATACCTAATGTTATGGCCCTTACAATTTTTCCTGAAACATTTTAGTAAGACCAAGTATCTTCTGACTTTCCATGGTATGAAAAAATAATTTTTGCCAGTATTGGGGTTTTATTAGTAATAATGAAAGTTCTGATTTTGGGTTCGTCGTTTGATTTCCTGTTGATATTTATTCTCTAAATAAATGTTATATTATTAAATTAAAGTTCATAAGGAGGCCCTTCACAATTTTTCAATTAAAATTTTAGTTACTTGTCATAGGTACCTAACTTGAAAAAATAAATTTTGCCAGTGTTGGTGTTTTATGAAACTGATTTTTTCTCAGCTATTCCTAAAACCGTAGAAGTTCTAGAAAATCGAAAATCGGTTTCAAAACGACACATATACCTAATTGTCTCATTCGCCAACGCTGGCTATGAAAATTATATTTAGCCAGCTCCTTGTTCGCTATTCGTGATTATACTGTTCCGTTCTTGATTAATATTAATCTCCTAAAATATCTTTGGCACGCGTTGTCAATAATTAAACTCTTTTAATGTAACGTGAAATTAAATTATATCCAATAACGGGTTATATGTCTTAAATATTGATCTAAAAAATCTAAGTATAAAAACTGGTTTATTAAAAAAGCTGTTACTGTTATATTTAAATTTTAATTCCAGTCATCATATCGATGTTACACAATGATGTCCCATCAGATGGACTACGTTATATTTAATATCATATTAGCCGACAGCTTCGAGCCTGTCATTTGGGTAACTGTAAGTCGTTAGCCAATAGGGATTCAATAATGTTTAATTTTATTATTTTCAATTTAGTACAAATAGGTACACTTTATACATTATTAATATTGGCTCTTCTTGCATAAACATGTTTTCTTTTTATCTCAGTAGTCTTTCTAGACGCCTCCCTAGATAGGCAATCTCCGAGTTAACCCATTGAAAATCCCATAGAGGATGGACTTAACCTCATTTACTGCATTTACATAAATATCGCATTTGCCGGTCCCCCTGTCCTGTTACATCTCTCCTCTCTAACAAGTTAAATTTATTAAATCGTCCCCGCTCACAATGCGCGTTTGTCTAAAAATTGGTAGCTTTATGCAAATTATCAGATCCAAGAAACTGGTCTAGCAGCTTGATTTTTCAACAAAATAGTAAAGGGTTGCAGAATGGGGTGAGTTGATGATTAATTTGATCGCCGCGCCGTACAACTGGACGGTTCTCTATTATTTGCCTGGGTGGGGAGATATCTTGCTTGGTGCAATTTTGTACAGTCTAGTATTATCTTTGATTTTTTTGGAGTTCGAGGGGTTGAGGTATTGCAAATCTGGAACGGGGTGGATGTACGGTGTAGAGTTTGATGTAAATTTAATACAGCTGGCTTCGGGTTCGTCGCTTGATTTACTGTTGATATTTCTTCTGAAAATAAAAATGTTATAAGTATTGTTAAATTAAAATTCTTAGGGCCCTTCACAATTTTTCCTACACCAAAATTCTATAGTTAGACGAAATACCTATCTGCTTATATTTTCCAAAGCGCAAAAAAATAATTTTTGCCATCATTGGATTTTTACAGTAAAATAAAAAAAATCTGGTTTCAGGTTCATTGATTGATCGTTCGTTGAAATTTCTTCAGAAAATAAATGATTTTTTATTAAATTAGAGTTCCTAGGACCCGTCATAATTTTTCCTGACTTTCCAAGATATGAAAAAATAATTTATGCCAGTGTTGATGTTTTATCAGTAAAACCAGTAAAACTTAAAAAAAATTCTCGCTTCGGGTTCGTCGCTTGATTTACATTATTTTATATTATTAGGTATTATCTTTCAGAAGAAATATTAACAGTAAATCAAGCGACGAACCCGAGTCTACATTTTTTTTTTATTTTACTGAAAAAAACACATTACCCCCTATGGTAAAAATTATTTTTTTGTACTATGTAAAATAAGCAGATACTTCATCTAACTAAAATTTTATTGCAAAAATTGTGAGGGGTCCTTATATAGACAGGGTGATTCACGAGGAAAGGGACAAAATGTTATGGTAGATAAAGTGCACTTAGATGAATTAGAAATGACTATTGAAAAAAGCCTGAGCCTTTTTTTTATTGAACTACAGGGTGATTTATGAGTTTTGCCCAATACTTCTTAAAGTTATGTCTTTTAAACTAATCACTAGAATCAGCTCGTATTGTGGGTATATAGTATACTATTAATTGTCAATTTACATGCATAATTAAAGACGGAAAATTCCAGGACCGGCTCAACTAATTTTTATTTTTAGGGCTCCTATGAAAAAAATCATCCTGTGTACGTGATTTTTAAATTCTAATACTGAATTATGAAACTACATACAAAAATATTCGAAAATATGTATTTTGTTGTTTTGCCACACTTTGGGCGAATTTTAAATAAACAATCAATTTTCGTCAAAATCGAAGGTCTGCACAAAATAAATTTATAAAATTACATTTTCTTATTCAAACTAAAATATTTTTGTTTTACAAAATTTTGTGATTTCATGCATGATTAATATGAAATAAATAATCAAAAATAAATAATTTCAACCGCTTGATTATTACTAATAACTGATCTATGCTTTATATTCTTAAAATGCGATTTTAAACATCGCTTCCATTTATAATTGAAGAGTAACGTCGTTAAAGGACAAAAGAATTTTTTGCTGCGCGCCAAAAAATTAAACCCTGTTAATTTACCAGCTACCGGCAAATTGCGTTCCCATCGCGATTCGCTAGAATTACCAGGAATTTCTACGTCAGTTTCCAAGTCCCGAGAAGCCTAATTAAAATTAAAAAACACAAATCACTTTCAACGCTGATGAAACGTTTAATAGATAATCCAAAAGGGGAACTTAATTTGTGAAAAAAACTCCTCGTCCCTAATTGAAACATAATTAACGGGCCTTATTGGTTTCTGATTATACGTCGCATCGAGTGATGAATATGTTTCAATTAAGGACAAAAAATCCTTAAAAGAATTTTGCTTGTTTCTAAATTGTTTCAATAGCGTCTGCTTTCCGCTTTTAGGGCCCTTATAAAGCGTTAACTGTACAAATAATTACATATTTTAAATGAAATCCGTGTAAGTGAATAGAGCAATATATTTTTTGTTTGGAATGGTAACAGTCGATTATAAAATTCAGATAGTAAAGTAGGTTTCTACGTGAATAGGACTGGAGCCAATTATTTAGTTTAATAGCCGCCTGACGAATCCAGCAGTACGCGTCATCTCGACAACATTCCGTATATTTTATTGATATCAAGGCTGACATAAATTATTCAAAATGCTACCTGTTTTCAATTTGCTATCTTCTCTAATTTATTTGGTCCAGAGACATATCACATCAATAAGAAGGCGCTCCTCTAATGACTGCTAATACATTTTAATAGCTCGTCTTCCTTAAAATAGACTTGATTTATCATCTGATAGGCACTCTGGTTTTTTCTTGCAAACTGCTTGTTTAGCCAAGGCGTGACATGCGACGTAGAAGTACGCATTTACACGGGATTATTTATTTTTGACATTTAAACAATAATTGCTAAGGAATTGTTTTTATTGAACTATAAAAATATATAATGAGATTTGTTTTTTTTAATAACACGCTGTCCGTTTAAATGTCCCAATAAGAAAAATATTGAGCGTGTTTACACTGACCACACTTTTTTATGTTAATAACTTTTGAACGGTTTGCGCTTCCGGACAAACTGAGATTGAATTATATTGAATGAACTTTTTTTTGATTAATTGATTTTTGAGAATTAATAGACGACGCAGAAGAAGCCTATCTGAATATTTAAACCGCAAGATGTCCAATGGATTAAAATCTTGGCAAATCGTACCTTAATAGATCGCTGGACCATCGTGGCTTAATTGAATGGCCTGTTTGTTAACCGGATTTAATACCCTTGATTATTTTATAACAAACCTTGGACTTGTGTTGTTCGTTATGTTTAATAATTATATTTTAAGTATATTTAGACAGTCTGAACTGTAGATATAACTTTTTCTGAATTAAAAGCTTTAACCGTTAAGATATTTTCTCCAAATTATTTCAACGTTATTTCTAACTCTCCGCAATACCGTCTAACTCTCTACAATACCATTTAACTCTCTACAATACCATCTAACTCTCTACAATACTGTCTAAACCCTCTACAATACCATTTAACTCTCTACAATACCATCTAACTCTCTAAAATACTGTCTAAACCCTCTACAATACCATCTAACTCTCTACAATACTATCTGACTCTCTACAATACCATTTAACTCTCTACAATACCGTCTAACTCTACGATACGCTAACTCTACATTATTTACCTGATCTTATGGCTTAAGGCTAACAGTAACATCAGTTACTTCAAGTAGCCATTGACTAACGAAATCAAGAGACTTCCGATAATCCTTAAATAATATTTTCTTAAATTTAGGTCGTCAAATAGTTACTTTATAGTATAGTGTTTTCTCAAAATACTGTCTCTCTATATTACTCACTAACTCTCTACTTTACTCTTTACCTCTGCATTATTTTAACTTTACATTACTCAATTCCAGAGTGTCCTCTTACTCTACATTTTTTAGCTATCTACACAACTCTCTAAATACCCATCTTTTAACTTGCTAGCTATATTATCGGATCTTATGGCTTGTGCTACTTCCTGTTAGAAGCTATAAATTAACCTTTTTTTAATTTAACCTTCTAAGTTTTCAAGCAGTTGCTTTTCCAGAAATAAATACTATTCAAGCTCTATATTGAATCTATATTATCCTCTAACTCTCTACAATACCCTCTAACGATACGTTACCCTTCAACACTACATTAACTCTAAATATAAATTACTATTAAGCTCTATTGCTCATTCTCTCTTTAACTCTACATTACCCTCTACCTCTGCATTATCTTTTTACTCAATATTTGGTAACTCTATATGTTATCTTTTAAAATCGAAATCACCTGATGTTATGGCTTGTGTTAACCTTTTGTTAGAAGCTTTAAATAACCCCTTTTGACTTTAACTCTATTTAGCTTTAAATAAAGAAGTCTCATAATTTTCAAGCAGTTACCTCAAAGTATTCTCAAGGAATATTTTTTTAAAACCCTCTACATTATCCTCCAACCCTCTACATTATCCGCAACTCTACATTAACTTTAAATCCAATTTCACCTCTACTCTACATTTCCCTCCACATACTTTACAATAACTCTTTTTAACCTCTACTGTAGATTTTTCTAACTCTGCATTCTCTCTCTAGATACCGACCCAGTAACTTGCTAGTGATAACATTTGACCTCATGGCTTACGAATACCTGTTATAGTATGTACTGAATGCCTAGAATTATATTTCTTAGAATTCTCTACAATACCTTCTAACTCTCCATGTTTACCATTTAACTCTACATTACCCTCTTACTCTACATTTTTAACTCTCTACGTGATTCTCTAAATATTCATTATTTGCCAGCGATATCACCTGTTCTTATTTGTAATAACCTGCTGTTAAAGCTTCAAGCAACTTTTAAATATCTTTTAAATTTACTCTTCTAACTAAGAAGTTTCAAATAACTTTTTTTAGTTCAAACAGTTACCCCAAGATATTTTGTAGAAATAAAGATTCTCTTAACTCTCTACACTATCTATTTCTCTACATTACTCTCTAATATAACTCAACTCTACATTAACTCTAAATATTATTATCCTCGACTTGTGATTACAAAATAATTTAAACTCCCCATGTTATTCACTAACTCTCTACCTCTGCATTATTCTAACTTTACAGTAGTCTATCTTGCACTCTACATTTTTTAACTCTTACTCTTAAGCTCTACTGCACATTCTCTCTTTAACTCTCTACATTACTCTCTACCTCTGCATAATTACAACATTGCATTACTCTAACTCTACATTATCTTTTTACTCAATATTTGGTAACTCTATATGTTATCTTCTAAAATCGAAATCACCTGATGTTATAGCTTGTGTTTATCTTTTGTTAGAACTTTAAATAACCGTTTTTGACTTTAACTCTATTTATCTTTAAATAAAGAAGTCTCATAATTTTCAAGCAGTTACCTACCTTAAAGCATTATCAAGGAATAATTTTTTTAAACTCTACGATATTCTTCAACTCTCTACATTATCCTCCAACTCTCTACATTATCCTCAACTCTACATTAACTCTAAATCCAATTTCACCTCTACTTTTAATTTTTCTAACTCTACGTTTCCATCCACATACTCTACATTAACTCTTTTTAACCTGTACTCTAGATTTTTCTAACTCTCTACATTTCTCTCTCTAAATACCGACCCAGCAACTTGCCAGTGATAACATTTGACTGCGCGGCTTGCGAATACCTGTTAAAGTATGTACTAAATGTCTAGAATTATATTTCTTAGAATTCTCTACAATACCTTTTAACTCTACATTACCATTTAACTCCAACTCTAAAGTATCCTCCAGCTCTACATTTTTGAACTTTCAACATTACTCTTTAAAACCCGCCTTGTTCGCTTCCGTTTAAAGTTATATCTAGCAGTGGCATTAGAAGCTGCAAAAAACAATAACCAGTCAGTGCTTCTGCAATATAAAATAGAATAAAGAATAGTCATGCAGAACTTCCCAGAAGAACCACAGATTTGTCAGCAAAATCAAGGACGCTTCCTTAGAAAAATTATTTTTATCATTTTATGTTTAGCATCTTCCATTGTCACTTTTCAAGCCAAAAAATAGGCAGATTTTATTTCGCAGCTATTGGCCAGATCTATAGAAGGCAAAGCTGAAAAAAATATGCAGACTTTCCAACAGGTACATTAATAGAAAAAAAAACGACCGAGTCAACAAATTAATTAACTGTAAACCGACACGGCGTCAACCTCTTCCCTTCAATCAAGCCAAACCTCCTGTGCGAAAGAGTCACCCTCGAGCATCTTGACCACTGCCCAGCTTACCCTGATTGAGCTGGTACGGTGGCGGGAGCTACAGTATTCCAGTTCTGGCCAGCTGAGATCTTCGCAGTCTTCGTACACTCGCGAGGTAACCGCGCTCTGGATGACTTCAAATCAAGTGACCGACGCCCGTCAATTGTTTCGTCTCTGTAAACAATATCGCAGCGCCCAAGCCGACCTGTGCGATTGGCAACGAGAATGGTACTATAGGCGAGTGTATGTGCAATGTCAAGAAAACTAGATGTTGTGTCAGGTGGAAATTCGGGCTTTGATAAGAGACTGAATTGTTGTAAAAGGACTTGGTGTGCAATTAAATTAGAAGCCTTTCAAAATTGCAATAATAAAGTTGTGTACGTTATATTTTTTGTGGTGTTTAGAGTTTCGTTGGTTTTTGACATTTCGAGAAGCTCGTGCCGAAGCTGCATGTAAGTAGAAATTTTTTACACTTTACACGTGTGTACTGACACAAAGTTTTATTAAACCATTGCTTTGCGAAAAAATTGCTCGCCTTACTGACCGTTAAAGTCTCCACGGCCGTTCGCTTTATATCCCTCGACTTAAGTGTGTAATTACACTTTTAAACGATTATGCGACGTGATTTTCTCAACGCGCGCTGAAAAACATTAATTGCGATTGTAATTGAAATTGAACTATAATGTTTTATTGGCGCGGTGCAAATGGATGAATTGTATTAATGCCGTCGCCAGCACGGAACCGCGGGATCGAGACGGAACGTGTCGGCTCTGCTTCGCTCTCTTCTTTCGAATTGGATACCTACCTATATGGAACATATTAAAATGTTTAAGCACTTGTTTCAAACTGTGTTTAGTGACTCGATGGGAGTTTTGATAACAATGCAAGGGCCCACATGTGGCATGCTACGCCTAGAGAAGACTATTATAACAGATACAAATCTACTTGAAATAAATATATTTTTTTAAATAATGAATGACAATTTGGTTTGTTAAATATGCAATGAAAATAGATAGCTAATTTAAGATAACGTCTATATCTATTGAAGTCTGCGAGCCCCTCTCCCGGCGGCAATTTTTCGTTTGGAAATACTTAGCATTTGAAGTTTTCGTATTTTCGCAATTTTTTCAATTTTCCAAAACACGTCCCCCTTCTGAGCTTAATAACTAGCGGCTCCTTCGAGATGGACGAACGGGACATTTTTTTCTGAAAACTAGATGAAATTTAGAAAATTGACGGGTGAAATCGTTTTCCTCGATTTTGCTTCCTAAGAAAGTTATGATTTTATTAAAAGTGACGATTTTTCCGGATTTTTAGCGAATTTCCCGGCAAAAAATGTTCCGGACCCTTTCCATTTTGACCTGGAGGATCTAGACCCTGACGGCGACCAAGAAGAAGGATAAATGAAGAACTCCTTTTTTATTTTTTAGGTCCATCTTGGATATTATCCGAGATACGAATTTTTTAAAAAGGTCGATTTTACCGATAAACGGTATTTTTCCGGGGGCCGTAGCTTCCTTAACCGGAAGATTCTTTTGACTGGACTTTAAAGGAAGCTAGACCCATCAGTCCTGTCGGGTCCCTCCAAATTTTAACCTTTAATATCCTAACGCGCCCGGAAAATAAATTTTTTAGCGAACCAGGATTTGCTGAAATTTTTTTTTTTTCGATTTCTCCTCTATTCACTTAACTAATTATTTATTTTTTTTATTTTTTAAATCTTAAAGAAGAAATCCTAAATTTCCTTTACCCTGAATCTTTGTCGGACTTTCTGTCCAATAGCTAAAAAAAAAATTTCTAAAAGAACTGATTTTCCAAGCTCAAGCCCTTAACATATTTTTTAACAAAATAAATTAGTAAAAGTAAATTTTACTATTTACGTCAAAATGTAGGTAAGTCTGTATCCTCTAAATAGCGTCTTAAAAAGACATAAAACTCTTTGCAGAGCTTATTTGCAAATTCTACATTTAACTGATGAAAATCAAGTACTACGAATGTAGAAAGCAAATAATTTAATATTGCAATAAGCCCCACCAGACGAATTAATCCAAAAGGACTCCTCTGTTATCAGGCAGCGCTCGTCACCATCCCATGGACCGGTTTCTGGCTTATTATTAGCCTTCTTCGGCACGCTATTTAGAGGATACAGACTCACATTTTGACGTAAATAGTAAAATTTACTTCCCGTGGTCCGCTACTAATCCGTCCGTACCGCCTTCAGTTAAGTATACATATTCAGAGATCTTATTGTTCGTGTGTACCGCCGTATTATGCTACTAAATCAAACTAGAGCTAATTAGTAATTCCTCCGTTGGTCTTTTGTTTCATAAAATATGCATCGGCCAGTTCGATTTGCTCGCTCGGGCAATCTTTAAGGCTTTAGTGCATAAAGTTCTACTGGAGAACTTAACTTACGAAAAATAGTCCTTGTTAAATAGCTCTATGTTTGTGGCAGTAGTTCGCCGTATTGTAAAACCCTCTGTATAGACAAGAATATCTATAGCTAACCGACTGCCCGCCGTTCATACTATATCCTGTTGGAAATTCCGTTTGCTTGCCGTCCGAAATCGTTTCAAGCTGCGAAAACAGACACCGGCTATCAAAACTCACCGCCTTCCGAAATAAAATCATATTCACGCGTATATACTCTTGATTGCCAGCCCGCATATTTCTTATCATTATTATTATTACAATACAACTTCAAACTAGTATCGTTTTACTGTCTGTACTGCGTGAAAATCAATTTTCAAGTAGCCTCAAAAAATGGCACTGCATGCTTTAGACGGCTATTAAACTCGATAGCATCGCATACAAAAACATCGCAGTGATGTCATGTTTCCAAATTAGAAATTCACAAAGCGACTATATATTTACACTAATAATACTTCAATACTTACGTCTTTATTACTCATTTTCCTAAAATTATAATTAATTTGGACTCTAATTATATATTTTAAATTAAGAAGTCGGCCACGAAGATTCCGTAGATTAAGATAAGTGTGTATAATTACTTCGCCGGGATAATTTATGTGCCGTTTTTTTTGGAGCAGGCAAAAAAGGTCGTAAAGCGTGATAATAATTTCAGTTATGTGAGTTGTAGAACGGTTCCGGCAAAACTGAAACATTGAACCAATAAATTAACCCAACAGTTTATATCGGCGACAAAAAAAATTATTTAATAATTATAATGCAATTTATCCACACACTAAGTGAGCGATTGCGGCAGCACACTTGATTCCACGCACGCCATATTTTTTCCGCAGCTAAAAAAGTTTGCAGATTGTTCAAAATAGCTACAGTTTGTTTTTTATCGCCAACGTGTTTTCTAAATTATTTCCCTAGTTACGCAGATGCCCGTAAGCCTTGAAATCTTAAATAATTGTAAGTGCAGGGTGGACCAAATTCGATGGGAGTTGGGGTTTTTCTGAAAGTAAGAGAGATGGAAAAAACAATCGAGAAACGATGGCTCAAACCGCAATTGTTTTATCTATTTCGACTATCGAGTTACAGAGCGTTTTTGGAAAATTGGCATTGACCTTTTACCACTATTCATCGATATCTTCGTCTTCTTCCTTGTCGTCTTCGTCTTCTTTCTTCATCGTTTCTTCTCATTCGTCTTCCTTGTTTTCTTCTTCTTTTTCCATATATTTCTTTTTCCACCAGTGACAAATTATTCGCTAGTTCATCAGCAATGTTTTTTAATGAATAAGAATTCAAACTTTGGAAATTTTGGAAAAATCAAGGGCAAAAATCGAAAATTTACCTGGACTCATCAATAGGCAATTAAAAAGCGAAAATTTCAAAAAAAAATATTAAGACTTGCAAAATGATTTGAAAAAAAAATTATATTTTCATCAAAAAACGTCTTTTTGTGTAAATATCACTTTCTTACGTAATTACGACAATTTTTTTTTGAAATCTTCGTTTCTTGATTGCCCATCGATCTGTCGAGCTAGATATTTGATTTTTGCCACTAACGTTTCACTTGATGAAAAATCAAACTTCTTTGGACATTTTTGAAAAGTCATTGAACATTGACCTTGCCACTATTCATCGATTTCTTCGTCTTTGTCTTCTTTCTTCACCGTTTCTTCTCATTCTCCTTCGTCTTCGTTGTTTTCTTCTTCTTTATCCATTTCTCTTTCTATCATTGATAAATTATTCACTAATTCATCAGCAATATTTTTTAATGAATATTTTGTGACGGTTTAGAAGCCTCAAACAGCATCAAGATTAGTGAGACGTTACACTTACTTTTATCTAAATTACTCCCAAGGTTTCCTGAACGCAGATCAACAAAACTGTGGAGCTTTTGCCACTATGCATAATATTTCTTCTTCTTTGTCTTCTTCTGCTTCTTCTTCTTCTTCTGTTTCTTCTTCTTCTTCTTCTTCTTCTTCTTCTTCTTCTTCTACTGCTTCTTCTTTTCCTCCCTTTCTTCTTTTCTTCCCTTTCTTCATTTCTTCCCCTTCTTCTTTATCTTCTTCGTTCTCGTCTTCGGTTGCCTTTACTTTTGCTTTTTGTCATTTAGTTGTCTTCTTTTGCTCCTGGTTCTTGTTATTTTTAGGATTTCTTCGTCAATTTGTTTTGTAGAATGCCTCTTTCTATTATTTCTAATTTATTCACTAATTCATCATTACATTAGACTTACTTGTATTTAAATTATTCGAACGGTTTGCTGAATTTAGATCTTGTGAAGCTTTTGCCACTATGCATACTATTTCTTCTTCTTCATCACCTTCTTCCTATTCTTTTTCTTCTTCTTCATATTCGTTTTCGTTTACTTTTCTCTTTTGGTATTTTTTAAATTTAGTTGTGCAAGGCGCCTCTTTCGGTTATTACTAATTTCTTCCCTAACTCATCAGCAATATTTTAGTGACTATCTGGAAGAAGAGACAACACTCTTTAAGCACTCCTCATAGTTTCCTGACCTCAGTTCAATTAAACTGTGATGATTTTCCCATTATTTATACCATTTCTTCTTATTCTTATCCTTTTCCGTATTCTAATTTTTCTGCTGCTTTTTCCTTTTCTTTTACTTTTGCCATTTGTTATTTTTACTTTTACTGCTTATATCAACTATTTTGTGAAACTTTTACTATGATCCAGACTATTTATTCTTCTTCTCCTTCTTCTTCTTCTCCTTCTTCTCCTTCTTCTCCTTCTCCTTCTTCTCCTTCTTCTCCTTCTTCTCCTTCTTCTCCTTCTTCTCCTTCTTCTCCTTCTTCTCCTCCTTCTTCTCCTCTTATTTCTCATTTTCTTTCTTCTGTTCATCCTTCTCTTTCTTCTTCTTCGTCTTATTCTTCTTCGTCTTCTCGTGCTTCTTCGTCTTTCCGTGCTTCTTTGCCTTTTCTGTTTTCTTCTTCGCTTTTCAATTGTTATTTTTTAAATTTAATTATGCAACTTGTTTCTTTCTCTTATTGTTAATTTATTCACTAACTCATCTGCAAGGTCTTATAGTGATTTTGTGACTTCTCCGGTTTTACTGCACTCAGTACAACTAAACTATAGATTTTTGTCACTATTACTATTACCATATACTATTTCTTCTTCTTTTTCGATATCGCTTTATTTTTCGTCTTCGCTTTCTTTTCTAGTGATAATAGAAGACAGATAATTGCTTTAAACTATATACTATACATCCTAATATTTTTAGATGTTTTGTTTTATGCACGCTTTTCAAAGAATAAAATTAATTAAAACCGGATTATTTTTGTTTTCCCAACTAGTATTTTAATTTTTTTTATCTTCTGATTAATAACAAATTTATTGAATTAATACAAATAATAAACATTATTAACCATCACATTCTTCAATTACTCTTGAGTTGCTTCAGTAATTTCTTCTTGAGAAGAATCTCCGTCATCCTAAATTAAAATTCTTCAAAAATTGATTATTTGTTTTAATTCAGGTTTTACTCAAAATCATAGCAGCATCAAGCTTCAGCTAACCCGGTTACTTTAACATTGTAACGTAATCTCGCTTTAATATATTCAAAATACGATACCCTTTTTGCAACTAGTATACAAATATCGGTTTCATTTTATTGAGACATTTAGCTGTCTGTGCAGTGGGTACGTAGGTGCTCGGTTTCCACATGCGTCCCGGATACATAACAGCCAGGTTTCAAGCAAATATTTATTATTCAAAAAATCCCACGCGGAATTGTTTTACGAATCGTAAATCGTATCCTATTCGGATTGTTTGGTTTTCCTGAAAGTATGGAGTTTTATGCAATTTTTAGCCACCGCATAGACGTTATGGTGTAAAGTAAAAAGACGTCTTCTAAGGCGGATACGTTGCAACTCAGCTTGCAAAAACCTGTTAACAAAATGAAGGAATCGTTGCTGAAAGTTTTTATAAATTATCTTTTAATAACTGTTCACGAAGAACAATAATCAGTTCTGGCCTGTTGGAGAAATCCAGTGCCAATAAAACTTTAAAACTTAAAAAAAAAAACCCAATAATATTCATTATTTAATATTTTTTTAACTACTTAATAAGCAATATTCAAATTTTATTTTTGAACTATGCGGACTAACAACTATTTCTTCTTTTCATCCCTTAAATAACTGTTTTTTTCGTGAGTTGAGAATTTGCTCACGAGCGAAGCGAGTTGGCAAATTCTCACGAATGAAGAAAACGTATTTCTTACTAAAAGGTGTTTTTTTTACGAGTGTGGAGTTTATAGTACGAGCCGAAGGCGAGTGCTATAAACCAGTAAAATCGACCAAAAACGATATTTTTGGTCACTTTTAAAAATAGGCATCTGATTTTTCTTATGCTCCAGCTGCATAATACCGTGTTTTACAAACAGTTCCCAAGATATATTTTCCAAAAATACGCAGATATCCGTAAAATATTAATGGGTTTTTACAAGGCGCAGTTTTTCAAATGCAACCCGGATACACAACGAGCATGTCTTCGACTTGAAGTTTACATTATTGTTAAAAAATCCCACACGAGAGTGTTTTACTAATCAGGATGTTTTACAGCATGTCTTAGGTATCTGGAATTATTCCATTTTCTTGAATGCACTGAAATATGAGTAACAATTTTTGAACCGGATACAGAGCATGGTTTATTGATATTGTTTTTTTTATGAAGATCTTGCAAGGCCAAGTACGTTTGCGAATTTTTTTCTCGAAACTTTTTTAATGTCAGATTTGTACGGGACAATTTAAACATTAATGAAGTAATAACTCTAAAGATTCAGATATTTAATATTAATAACAAAATAATTGGCAACAATAATCACAATATTAAAATAAATTCGAAATTTTAGCACACATAAAGATTTCAAGTTAATATTTTACTAATAGTTTAACGGTAAAAATATCAAAAATTAATATATGAAATACCGATAATGTCTTTCGCTCTCCGACGGACAAAAGTGAATGAACTTATGCCTAATTCAAAATGGCAGGAAATACGTAAAACCAAGGTAAATCTACACTCTTGTAACTTACACGAAAATTAAGGAATGAACTAATAATAATAATTTGTTAATAATAAAATCGATATAGTTACTGTGATAGCGTGAATATGATGAAAAAAGGAAACCAGAAAATCGGACTTATGTCACATCCGAAGCAAGTGATCAAATGTACTACAAATTGATTAATTCAAAGAGAAGAAAAAAAATACTATAGATCACTTACCCCGTATGCTTTAGAAGCTCCTGGACCGATATCTGTAGCTCTGGACAGTAAATAAATGCGGAAAAAACCTAAGTCTCAAGTGGACTTCCTTCACTATCCAAAACCAGTGTAGTTTTCCTTTTTCCAGCTCATATGAACCACAGTCGAACCTAATAACAATAAAAATTCACACAGAAATTGTTCTATGTACGAAATAACGATAAATCTGCAAGTTTCACTTACAGCGATAATTTATACAATTTAAATATTGTATAACGTGTCAATTAACAATAATTGAACCACGAAAACGTCTACTTTAGACAAGATACGGTAAAGCGGGAATGGGAATACCCATCCACGTGCTTAAAAAACAGTGCTACTAGGTAATTATCTGAAAATAATCCAATATATGGAAATAATACGAAATATGGTAATTATTTTGACAAATTATTATTTTTAATATAGCACAATAAAGCTGAAGCAATAATTAATACGCAAATTTTATGAATAGCGATATTTAAGCGACTACAAGAAATGTATGACTTACCTAGGTAAAATTCGAAAGGCAATACACGCTCCCTCTAGCCCGAGACGAGCCTCGTTCACAACGTTCATCCGCTGTGGCATTTTTGTTGTATTTTTTCTACCACATACCGATCAAGTGCGAATACATGGTTATTCAGTTGTGAGGAGTCATATTTTAATACGCAAAATAGAAACTATAACCTGCTGTAACGAATTGTAACTTACATCGTTACAAGGTAAATATCAAAATTCTGCTATTGTAATATACTTAATTATAAAATTTTATATATAAAGATAAAACTAAAATTTGAAAAGAAAAGAGAAATAGGAAAAAGAAGAAGAAAAATAAAAAAGAGAAAGAGGAAAGAAAAAGAAAAATAAAAAGAAGAAAATAATAATAATAAGAAGAAGAAACGGAAAAAGTTAAAGAAAACGAAGAACAAAAGTCTTCTAAAGTGTCATAGAATAATATTATGTTATTGAGTTTAACAAAAATCTTCCAGATATTTCCTTTGCCAAATACCTGTTGGCATTTCTCACCCACCACCTTACAATTAATGCACAGCCAGCCAAAATAAACACATCAAGTATAACTCGAGCAAGTTACCAGCAAAAACTGTTTTCTGGGAACAAGAAGAATTCCCACCAGCCCTCCTCAGTATGCACGGCAATGGCCGAAGCCCGTCTGACATTCGAGAAACAAGATCAAAATATCAACTAAGTTATTTAGCTGAATTATAATTAAACGCATTTTTAAAATGAAATACCTGTTAGAAATATGTGCAGGAAGTTCGCAAAAACTGTTGCGTGTCGGTTGACGAGTCGTATGATGAATATCAATACGTGGTTTAATTGTAGGCTCTCCTGCTCGAAGAGGAGCCTCTCGCACGCCGCAGTCTCGTTTCTCGGTCGTGTATATTCCGATCCATTGATCGTTGATGATTTTTCAACGAGAAACCGCCTCGTTGCAGGAGTCTGCGACGATGAAAAGTTGCAGTTCTGACTCTAGTTTCATCCATGCAATTATTAAACCACCTCTCCTTTCGCTAAGGAATAACTACATAGGGTTGAGATCGGAAGATCCAAGAGGCCATATGGACCCACTGCTTCCAATCTCAGCTATCTACTTCACTACAATCTAACATTTTCAGTGATAGATTCAATTTAAAAATGAGCCCTTCGATTAACCATTATCCAAAATCCGGTCTTAAGATTGAATTTTGTATGACTCGATTTTGAATTGATTCTAACATTTTCAGCGAATGTTTTCCTATCAGTTTCTACATCGATTTGGGATTGAATCTAATAATTTCAGTGAACTTTTCCTCTCAACTTCTAAATAAGATTCATTAAACTACGATAAAAATATGAATTGATGCACAATTTTATTTTGGATTGAATCTAATACTTTCTGTGAACCTTTTGGCTATTAGTTTCTAAAAATTCCTGCCATACCAATTAATATTTGTATGACTCGATTTGGGATTGATTCTAACATTTTCAGTGAACTTTTCCTCTCAGTTTCTAAATTAGATTCATTCAAATACGATAGAAATATAAATTAGATTAAATAAAATACGGGGAAAGTTTGACGATTAACCATCATCAAAATTCGAGTCTTACTACTGAATATTTGTATGACTCAATTTTGGTTTGAATCTAATATTTTCAGCGAATTTTTTCCTCTCAGTTTCTACATTATATAAACTTTGATCAAAATATTAAATTCAATTTTAAAATGAGCCACACGATTAACAATCATTCAAAGCGATCCATACAACTGAATATTTGTACGACTTGATTTGGGATTGAATCTAATATTGTCCGTAAACCTGTCGCCTATCACTTCCTAAATTCGATTAATTAAAATACGGCGAAAGTTTGACGATTAACCATCATCAAAATACGAGCCAGACTACTGAATATTTGTATGACTCAATTTTGAATTGAATCTATGCCAAATAAGGTGTAGTCAAGATATTAAATTCAATTTTAGAATGAACCATACGATTAACCATCATCCAAAAGCAAGCCACACGATATTTGTATGACTCGATTTGGGATTGAATCTAAAATTTTCAGTGAATTTTCTCTTCTCAGTTCCTAAATAAGATTCATTAAACTACGGTAAAAATATGAATTGATGCGCAATTTTGGATTGAATCTAATATTATCTGTGAACTTTTTGGCTATTAGTTCCTAAATTAAATTCCAGCCATACCAATTAATATTTGTATGACTTGATTTGGGATTGAATCTAACATTTTCAGTGAACTTTTTCTTTCAGTTTCTAAATTGGATTCATTCAAATACAATTTTATATTGAATCTAATATTTTTTGTAAATGTTTTGGCTATCACCTCCTGAATTAGGTTAATTAAAATACGGTGAAAGTTTGACGATTAGCCATACTAATGAATATTTGTATGACTCAATTTTAGATTGAATCTAACTTTTTCAGTGATAGATTCAATTTAAATACGAGCCTTTCGATTAACCATTATCCAAAATTCAAGCCTTAAGATTGAAGATTTGTATGACTCGATTTGGGATTGAATCTAATATTTACACTTGGCCAAAGTCGTCTTTAGTGCTTTAGTGATTTGCGTGAGAGAGAACGAGAAACAAGGTACGCACTAAATTTGACACAGATATGGAAGGGCTCTCAGATGGTTTGATTCGCTCTTGTTACATTATTTTGCAATGTTACTTTATGTAAATTTTCAATATCAAAATGTTCCAGTAGTAAAGTGGAAAGTATGATGATATCCTATATATATACTTACGCACCGTCATTAAATTATTACCTATTACAAAAAATCAGCATGTAAATTATTGTTGGTGTGTAAGTATACTTAAGTGGTATAAATATTCAACAATTCTGACAAGTAACAGTGAAATTGGCAGCGCTCATTGCATATTTTGTAAGCAGGCTTAGGAAACAAGGTTGTCGTCTGGTTAAGTTTTGCACATTAATCAGCATTATTAATTGGTAAAAAGTTATTAGAGCAAGTGGGTATAAAGTTCCTTGTAAACACACTTTTCGCTGGATTACTAATTAATCTCCGAAAAAAAAAATATGGCAAATTTCCATTTACGCGGAGAGCGAGCCTGATTGCTTTAATTGGATCAGAGCAACAACAACACACGTGTTTGCACCTGTGGACAGGGACGTGGGCAGGGGTTTTCCAAGGGAAATGATCTCAGTTTTGGTGGCAGATATTTTCCCAATATCCACGTCAATTGCGCACCAAACAGTACGGGCTCTAGTACAGAGCCTTGGAGTACTCAATTTTTCGAAGCTTTTATGAACGTGTTTTAATTCGTTCCTCCAATAATATGCGTTGTGTCTTTGCCCCAAATGAAATATTGTACGTCCTGACGTGTACAGATAAACATCAACTTCAGTCTTACATTAATTGATGGAAGTATGAAAGGAATTTGCATTTCGGATAATAAATGGGCGATGCATAAAATAAACATTTGCGTTCCGAATACATACAAGCTTAAAAACCGAAGAATTTCGCACGTGAAAGATAACGACATTCAAATCCAATTTAATATACAAATGGCGTGCTCTCAGAGCAATCTCCAATAAAAATCTCCAACAATTCAACTTATGCAAATAGACCCATTTACTTTTATTCTCATATTAAATCTTCCAGTACCAGCCTGCCTCCATATTAGAATAACTGCGATAGCTATAAGACTTGCTCTACAGCATGTATACAGATTAAAATATATACTAAATCAGGCGTAGGAAGAAATGCTTATTTTTTATCTCGATAAATAACTATTCTTCTGCACTACATTACACGGTTAACAAGTATTTATACTCGTTATTGCTGTCATTATAATACACATAACGAGCCGTGCAGAATCCGTAAATTGCTAGAAACAATAAAAAATCGCGGATCAGAAAAAACCTGTTTGCTTAGCATATATTTCACACGGGTCGGTTCTTGAGTCCTTGCCCTCAGAAAACCAAATTGATTCGAACGAGCGTAGCAAAATAAACGAAAAATTTGATAACAGCGAAGGATAAAATTATCCCAATGGAGGGGACAAAATTATCCATCTAGTGGTCAGACGAGAACACAAAAAGTTCGAAACCGGTCTGTGTCTGGTGTAGAAAAGACGAATAATAAATTTGGCTACCCATTTGGATTTGTAGGTATAATCCAACGCAAGTCGGGACTTTAGTCCGTTGAATAGTTGTTTCCTATAATCCTATGTATTGAAAAATTTTATTTTAGCAAGTTTTTTTTTATTCAATTCACCAAATTGTACTTTTGCTAGCGGTCATGGAAAAACAAACGAAGCAGATTTTCAGATTTTTCAGTTTCTTAGACTATGTGGATTTTGCTAGCAACTCCGCGCCTTTTACTTAAGTGAGTTGTATTAATCACCGTGATGGAGCAGTTACCCACGCTGAGGTAGCAAGTAACTCTTCCAGTGAAAACAGTTTATCGCATTAACAAGAAACGGGCGTGAACATATTTATTTTATACAAAAAAGCCAAATCACAGTCTACGAAACGAAGAGAAGCTCAGGTATTAGATTTTAATTACGATACTTTATATACAGCCTTAATATTAATTACAGTTGCGACTGGGTATCCATTTAAAATCCTCTAAAGCATGGTCTACGATGGCAGAAAGAGAAGGAGCGGCGTAGTAGAAGATTGTACTATCTGCAGCGTAATTAATCCTAAAAGGCTCTTTCTCCTGCAGCAAATAGTTCTAGAATCTTAATAAAGGTCTGAATGAGCCTGGCAAACATATATTATAATATTTTAAAATAATCAGTTGAATTTTCAACAATAACAACATTAACGGTGCGTTTAGCGTAGAACAGGGTCAATACGAATACTTGAGAATGCCTTTTGGTTGAAAACGCACCCTCACATTTCAAGGAGCCATGGACGACGTTTTCAAAGGCCTTCAAGGACATATCTGTCTAGTATATATGGATAATATCATATTTTCCACTTCACTACCGGAATATTTTGATATTGAAAATTTACGTAAAGTAAAATCTCGACCGTCATTTATTCCAAAGCGACCGTGCTCTTCGCATCGCGGCAACCGCGTTGTAACTTTTCGCTCCTTTAGATCGTCGGGAGATTAAACTGGCTTTTATTAAGCAATTTAGGAGATGGCGATAAAGAAAACATTTTTAGTATTGCGGCTGTTAATGTTAGGAGGTATTTAACTTTATCATTAACATTGCTTAAATTCATACCCGCTGGCGTAACATGCAGTTTGCCTAATTGGACTTGGTTTAATTGATATTGTTGTCAGTGTATTCCGCGGAAATTTACACGGATTTATTGCTGGGAAAAGTCGTTGCAGACGAACATGCTAGCTTTGCCGGGGCACTGGTTGAAATTTAAAGTCATGTATGAAGGCGAGTCGTAATGATTGCACGGAGCTCAAACGCGCTAAAGGTAAATCAGTTGGAGAGAGTAAACAAGTGCAAAGAGTCGATATTTCAGGACTTAAAACTCAATGCAAAAAATGTAACAAGAACGAACCAAACCACGTAAGGTTGGGTTGGGTATCTAAGAGCCCTTCCATATCCGTGTCAATCTTAGTTCGTACCTTACAAATTAACCATCTTTTGTTTCTCGTTCTCTCTCACGCATATCACTAAATCAGCAAGACGACTTTGGCCAATGTAAATATTAGATTCAATCCCAAATCGAGAAATCGAGTCATACAAATATTCAATCTTAAGGCTGGATTTTGGATAATGGTTAATCGAAAGGCTCATATTTAAATTGAATCTATCACTGAAAAAGTTAGATTCAATCTAAAATTGAGTCATGCAAATATTCATTAATATGGCTCGGATTTTAATGATGGTTAATCGTGTGGCTCATTTTAAAATTGAATTTAATATTTTAATCAAAGATTATCTAATGTAGAAACTGAAAGGAAAAAATTCGCTGAAAATATTAGATTCAAACCAAAATTGAGTCATACAAATATTCAGTAGTATGGCTCGGATTTTGATGATGGCTAATCGTCAAACTTTCACCGTATTTTAATTATTCTAATTCAGGAAGTGATAGCCAAAACGTTTACAAAAAATATTAGATTCAATACAAAATTGTACTTCAATTCATATTTCTATCGTATTTGCATGAATCTAATTTAAAGACTGAGAGGAAAAGTTCACCGAAAATGTTAGATTCAATCCCAAATCGAGTCATACAAATATTAACTGGTATGGCTGGAATTTAATTTAGGAACTAATCGCCAAAAGGTTCACAGATAATATTAGATTCAATCCAAAATTGTGCATCAATTCATATTTTTACCGTAGTTTAATGAATCTTATTTAGAAATTGAGAGGAAAAGTTCACTGAAAATTTTAGATTCAATCCTAAATCGAGTCATATAAATATTCAGTCGTGTGGCTCGCTATTGGATGATGGTTAATCGTATGGTTCATTTTAAAATTGAATTTAATATTTTGACTACACCTTATTTGATATAGATTCAATTCAAAATTGAGTCATACAAATATTCAGTAGTCTGGCTCGGATTTTGAAGATGGTTAATCGTCAAACTTTCACCGTGTTTTAATTAATCGAATTTAGGATGTGATAGGCGACAGGTTTACGGACAATATTAGATTCAATCCCAAATCGAGTCATACAAATATTCAGTTGTATGGCTCGCTTTGAATGATGGTTAATCATGTGGCTCATTTTAAAATTGAGTTTAATATTTTGATCAAAGATTATCTAATGTAGAAACTGAGAGGAAAAAATCGCTGAAAATATTAGATTCAATCCCAAATCGAGTCTTACAAATATTAATTGGTATGGTTGGAATTTAATTTTGGAACTAATAGCTAAAAGGTTCACAGAAAATATTAGATTCAAACCAAAATTGTGCATCAATTCATGTTTTACCGTAGTTTAATGAATCTTATTTAGAAATTGAGAGGAAAAAGTTCACTGAAAATTTTTGATTCAATCCCAAATCGAGTCATACAAATATTTAGTCGTGTGGCTCGCTTTTGGATGATGGTTAATCGTATGGTTCATTTTAATATTGAATTTAATATTTTGACTACACCTTATTTGATATAGATTCAATTCAAAATTGAGTCATACAAATATTCAGTAGTCTGGCTCGGATTTTGATGATGGTTAATCGTCAAACTTTCACCGTGTTTTAATTAATCGAATTTAGGAAGTGATAGGCGACAGGTTTATGGACAATATTAGATTCAATCCCAAATCGAGTCATATAAATATTCAGTTGCATGGCTCGCTTTGAATGATGGTTATTGGTTTATCATGTGGCTCATTTTAAAATTGAATTTAATATTTTGATCAAAGATTGTCTAATGTAGAAACCGAGAGGAAAAAATTCGCTGAAAATATTAGATTCAAACCAAAATTGAGTCATACAAATATTCAGTAGTATGGCTCGGATTTTGATGATGGCTAATCGTCAAACTTTCACCGTATATTAATTAATCTAATTCAGGAAGTGATAGCCAAAACGTTTACGAAAAATATTAGATTCAATACAAAATTGTACTTCAATTCATTTTTCTATCGTATTTGAATGAATCTAATTTAGATACTAAGAGGAAAAGTTCACTGAAAATGTTAGATTCAATCCCAAATCGAGTCATACAAATATTAATTGGTATGGCTGGAATTTAATTTAGGAACTAATAGCCAAAAGGTTCACAGATAATACATAATAGATTCATTCCAAAATTATACATCAATTCATATTTTTACCGTAGTTGAATAATTTATAAACTGAGAGGAGAAGTTCATTGAAAATATTAGATCAATCCCAAATCGATGTAGAAACTGATAGGAAAACATTCACTGCAAATGTTAGATTCAATTCAAAATTGAATCATTCAGCTGTCTGGCTCTGATGTAGATGATGGTTATTCGTCAAACTTTCACCGTATTATAATTAATCTAATTTAGGTGATAGTCAAAAGATTTACAGAAAGTATTAGATTCAGTCCAAAATTGTACATCAATTTCATATATTTACCGTGGTTTAATGAATCTTATTTAGAAATTGAGAGGAAAAAGTTCACTGAAAGTTTTAGATTCAATCCCAAATCGAGTCATACAAATATTCAGTCGTGTGGCTCGCTTTTGGATCATGGTTAATCGTATGGCTCATTTTTAAATTGAAACTAATATTTTCACCACACTCTATTGGCTTTCAATTCTTAAATAAATAAATCAAAATATGGTAGAAGTGTGGAATGATGAAAAGAAGCAGATTTGTACATCAATTCATACTTTTACCGTATTCTAATGAATCGAATTTAGGAGCTGAGCGGAAAAAGTTCATTGAAAATCTTAGATTCAATCCCAAATCAAGTCATACAAATATTTATTGGTATGGCTCGATATTAGATGATGGTTAATCTTGTGGCTCATTTTTAAATTGAATCTAATATTTTCACTACACTCTATTGGCTTTTAATTTATAAATAAACGAAGAAATAATAATAATAATAAGTAGAAATGTGGAATGATGAAAAAAACAGATCCGTACATCAATTTATATTTTTACCATTTTATTGAATTTAATTTAAAAACTGAGAGGAAAAAGTTTACTGAAAATGTTAGATTCAATCCCAAATCCAGTCATACGAATATTCCTCAGTATGGCTCGATTTTAGAGGATCGTGTGGCCCATTTATAAATTGAATCTAATAGTTTCACCATACTTTATTGGCTCTCAATTCTTAAAAAAAAACATCAAAATATGGTAGACGTGTGGAATGATGAAAAGAAGCAGATTTGTACACCAATTCATACTTTTACCGTATTCTAATGAATCTAATTTAGAAACTGAGAGGAGAGGATTCACTGAAAATTTTAGATTCAATCCAAAATCGAGTCATAGAAATATTCATTGGTATGGCTCGACTTTAGATGGTGGTTAATCGTGTGGCTCATTTTTAAATTGAATCTAATATTTTCACCACACCCTATTGGCTTTCAATTCTTAAATAAAATACATCAAAATATGGTAGAAATGTGGAATGATGGTGAAAATGAGATTATCTTACTTAAGATATTAGAATGAGTTGATATGCAAATATTTGGATTCAATCCAAAATCGAGTAATACATGTATTCATTCTTGTAGTTCCACTTCGGTTTATATTATATTAAAAATTATTATATTATAATAGTTACCTGACTCACAAAGTATATATTACGGCCCGCATACGCCTCGTTTATTTTTAATGCTTATTGAAAAGCCTTTTTGCTACGAGTAATAAAACACAATGGTCGAGAGCTTTATACATTCCATAGATGTTATAAATACCTTAATAATATAATTCTCGGAAACGTTGGGCAGGAATTTAGATGTTAATAAATCCCCAGCAGCTGCATCTCGGCTAAACATGGGAAAATGACGCAGAGGAGTGGCGACCTGACCAAGTACTCGGCGACCACGAAAAATCGCTGATTACAGCTATTGCACAGAATATGGGAGAGGTTTTTGGGTAATGAATTTTTAAGTAGGTGTGAAGAAAAATCAGAACAGCCTCTTTAGGTAAAACTCTTCTTTGGAGCATGCTACGCGCATCTTCAATTGGACTAAGATCTGGAAACTTGACAGGCCATAGTGTTTACCTGTAATGTTGTATATAAACGCGCAACTAGCGATAGTAGAAAATATAAGCGTCAAAATGAGTTATGTGACAGCAGCATTTCTTCGTAACAAAATCGGCTTTGCAGACGCTGCAGATCTTCCACAAAAGCCACGAACCAGTCCACCTTTTCAGCGCCCACTCTGTACGTTGGCCGTACTGCAACTCTGCCCGGGGATGTAGGGGACTAATTAGGGGCCTTATCTTGGAGATATCGACCACAGATACACGTCTACATGTGTACGCACGATTTGTGCTACGATCTCCGGATATATCGCGTCCCGTAATTGCACTTTTAACTTATTACCGCTAGGACATCGTAAAGAGGCCTTCGCCTGGCATTTCTCCGATTAGCGGCAGTGTCGCGAGGCTTTACGCCTTAATAGCCCGCGAAAATCAACAAGTTGGGAAACCGTTGGCGAAAGCCCTTGCGGTTTTACCTAAACGGCTAGTTTCTTGGAAAATAATAATAATAATAATAAATATTGTCATGTATTTTAACGATGAACAAATATAACTGATACATTGAATTAAATACAAATAGTTACGATATAAAAATTCCTGAAGTCATGAGTCAAGGGTTAAAGCAACCTCAAAGCGAGCATTCTCGTCTGGTCCAGTACACAGTGTTACATATCAAAATCAACGTTGCACGTCTGGTTGCCTATTCCTATTAATTATAAACGCCCTGCACCTGCCGCGTAATGACATTGTGAATACAATCATGCGTAATGCGACGCTCCAGTATTTTATACCTCGAATTACCATTTTAATGCCGCCGTTCCAGAGTCATTAAAAATAAAGTATTTCTTTAATAACCTCGCAATTTGATATTAAGACTGTATACTTAAAACGTGAAACAGTCGCCATAACGATGTATCAGTCTATATAAGACCAGATTGTCAATTTATGTATCTGCGCTGACTTTATATGTAAAATCATATAACAGGTCATGAACGTTTTACTAGATCGCATACCATCTACAGTGGATTTTGCAGAATTTATGAGGTACGACTATTGTCATCGTTTTGACGACGATTTTGGATCTTGCGAATTATTCAAATACCAATCGAAACAACTACTACTCAGGCAAATACTAAAAACCGTTGGAGTACATGAAGGAATTCGTAGCATTTGAAGGAAAAAATTACTAAATGAAAAATAAATAATTTGTTTAAGTATACTTACTTGATTAGGGCTGTTTCTCCTGCTTCTAGACCAAAAAGAGACAAATCGACCAAGGTGTCTAAAGTCCAATTTTTGGAGATGTCGAGTCTCAATAACATTAGTCATGGCTTAATAAACGTGAGCAAAAATAATAATAATAATAATAATAATACAATACCATAAACTAAATTGTTATCGTTGTGATTTTTCAATTTGCAAGGTTTATTTTGAACAATCATAACAAAGAAACTGGTAATTATTTTTGACGGTAATTTTTTTAAGTGCGATTTGAAAGGCTTGGTTTAGGGCATGAGCATGCGCTTAAGGCAACTGTTTTCCTACAATTAAGTATATTAAATATTAAAGTTGACCAATTTTCCAAAATTGACGTACATGCTTTTATTGTTCACACAGTCTATCTATTCTATATTTTTCATCCTCACGCCATGGGGCACCATTCCATCTACTGTCATTCCATTTTTTTTTTGTAAAAATATGTAATTTCTTTACTCCCAGGTCTGTTTTTAAACTTCAAAGCGTTCTCTACTTCGGAAGATTTTTTCACTGGTACCTTTTGGTTTATAAATGTTCCATGACCTTGAATTTAATTAAACCTCCAACAAAATATCTCCACATTTGCTTGATGAATACTCTCCATACGTAAAAGTCTAATGGCATCAAATCCGGTGATTTAGGAGCCCATTCCATTGACTTTTAGAATGTTTAATACGTTTTCTCAATATAAGAATATGTAGTTTCATTCACTCTAACCCTGAAAACGTTCTCTAGTTTGGAAGCTTTTTGACTCGGTAACGTTCGACTTATAAACGCCTCACAGCCTGACATTTTACTTGGCATCCAAAAACATACACCTACAATTTTTGCTGACGTGTAAACATTATTAGACAAAACTAGACTCACTATAATATAATAAGTCTAGTGGTGTCAAATCCGGTGACTTAGGAGTCCATTCAATTGTTTTTTGGCACGTTCACTAACTTTTCTATTCTTTTGTGTAAGAATATGCAATTTTGTAACCTCCCAGGTTAATATTTAATCCTAATATATTGAACTCTTATCCCACTCCAGAACTTAGCTAGCATTTGTTGTGATGTAAAGTACAGTTGGACTGAAAGCACTTGGTTTTCATGCTGAGCCAGCTCTTTGGTTGTGTATTGCAATTTGCTACGTCTTCTATGGAAGTCAAAGCAGCAAAAGAACTGGCAGTTATTAAAAATAAATTTACAGGAGTTCTCATTCACGCTGACATATCTTGAGATGTAAATATATGAAATATGAAGTATTACACACGATTATCGCTTGTAATAGACACAATCATGGAACTCGGATGGCATGAAAAGAAGCATATAAATATAAACCTGGTAATTCCCCTCGTCCATTATACGACAGAGGTAGTTAAGTACAAGGTGTTTCTGATATACGCGCCGTATTTTCAGGATGAGTAATGTGGCTTTCGAAAATACAAAAGCCAAGTCGCGGCGTTTGTATAAACTGGGTACCAAACTGTGCTGTTTTCATTTCTGCGGGCACTTCTATATATTATTTTTTTTTTTTTATTTGCCGTAAATTATCGCTTACCTCACCTCTGCAATTTGCACTTCTAGGAAGGTTAAAGGTTGCGCTAAAATGTTACTTTGTGTATCCATAAATTACACATCGACTTTAGCGCCGGACCTTGACAAATACGAGGAATATTTTTCGAGTCAAAATATAAATACTTACACAGAAATCGGATATATTTATTAGGTATCCATTTTCTGTTGTATATCCACGCTAATTAAATGGTTTGCTTACTATTTCTCTTTGAAATGGTTGAGAGATCAAGAAATTCGAACAAGGCCACCTATAAATTTTTTAACGCGTTTGTAAGGTTAATTTCAAAAAATCATAACAAAGAAACGGATAACTATTTTTTACAGGAATTTTTTAAAATGTGTTTTTAAAGGCTTGTTTTAGGGCGTGAGCATGCGTTTCAGCCATCTGCGCTCCTAAAACTGGCTATATTAAATGTTAAAGTTGACCATTTTTCCAAAGTTGACACACATGCCTTTATTGCTCACACAGTCTATCTATTTTAAATTTTACACCGTCACGCCATCTGGCAACATTCCATCTACTGCCATTCCAAATTAGAACGAGCTGTCGTAAATATTATGGTAGATATTAAGTTTCAAATGCAATAAGTTCTCTGTAAATGGTTATTAACGATTCGTTGCCCAAAAACTTCGAGGCTAACTACACCTTCAGAAAAATTCAAGGGTGTTAAACCCGGCGCTCTTGCTGGTTACTTCACGAGATGTTTATTATTTTCTCTTGTTGTCCATAAGCGTTTTATTTTTCTAAAAAGGATGCTGTTTCCTACACAGACTTACAAGTAAAAACTTGCGGTATGTGCATAAACCTGCCTATTGAATAACAGTCGTTTTCAACACACGTGACCTGCCTATCCCCTTGCGATGCCCATCTGACACCTTTATGGCGAAACGAACGGTCACAATAATAAAACCGGCCGTTCCGATACACTTAATCGCCGCAAAATAGTTACGTGTTGCAAAAACACAAAAAAATGGCGACATGACAATCGAAAACCTACAGTTCGTTATGGGCCTACCGCGAAAGTCATTTATCCAGACAGAGATGCACTAGCGCCGTCTCCGTCTGCGGCGTTTGGCCGCACGGGTAAGAAGAAGAAGAACAGATCGGTTCTTCCTATCGAATGTAATGAAGCTGTACAACATTACCGTGAATTACATGGCTATAAGTGTCTTCCTAACATACTCCCAGGATTCCTGCCTATCTTGAGTATCTTGCGAGGGTCGGCCTAGCCCTCAAATTGAGTTAACTATAACATGTCCCCTATTGTAAACGAGAGGCTCGGTATCGAAATGGATACGGCGTGGCATGGCTCGTTATGCATTGTTGGCGTATATATTACGTTGAACAACGCAAATATCGGTAGTTGTCTAGGCGATATCGATGTATATTAGGTATTGAACATGATATATTTTTGACAGGTTGATGTTATCCAGCGCTGGCAACGGTCGCCGAGGAGCTGTCATAGCAGTAAACACATTTCAGGATTTATGAGCGATGCATTTTTAATAATGCCAGTTGTTTAGAAAAAAATTGGAGATGAAACTCACACAAATTTGTCGATTAAAAAAATTTTTACGAACAAAAATATTAAATGGCAAAAAACATTTGTCTCTTTTATTCAACTTTGCTAATAAACTTCTTTCTTTTATTAAACCTTATCCCTAAAGGGAAATCGATCAAGGCGTCTAGAGTTCAATTTTTGTGAAAGAAACGCAGACAGTTGAAAATCGTATGTCGATATATTTAACCGTTTTCGAGACATTGGCGGGATTTCGAAAAATTCATGACTTTTTTATTTGCGATTATTTTTTTATGCGGTAAAAACTATCTAGAAGGAATAATATACACCCGTTAAAAAAATTTCTACTAAAGTTTGAGATATCAAGTCCAACTTTCTTATTATGTCCACCAGGACGTTACTATAAACAAGTCATTTAAAAAAAGAAAAAAAAGAAAAAGGAGTCGTTAGCTTTGACTTTAATATTCCGGAAAAAATTTAAGGTTAACAAAAATATATATGATGGAGTATATTGTATTTAAAAAAAAAATAAGCACGCATTTAGAAAATGGAAAAACAAATAAGAAAAAAGGAATCATAGTTAGCTTTGACTTCAAAATTTCGGAAAAAATTTAGAGTTTCCAAATAGATATATGAAGGAGCACATTGTATTATTAAAAAAATACACAATAAAAAAAAATTAAAAAAAATTGAAAAAAAGTAAAAAGAAATAGATATTTGTTGGAGTAAATTGTTTTATTAAAAAAATACACATTAAAATAAAAAAGAAAAAATAAAAAAAAGAATAAAAAGTAAAACGAAAAAGAATCAATTGGCTTTGACTTCAAAATTCCGGAAGAAATTTAAGGTTAAGAAAAATATATATGATGGAGTATATTGTATTTTCAAAAAAAAATATGTACACATTTAGAAAAAAAAAGAAATAAGAAAAAAGAATCAGAAACAGAACCAAAAGGTACCCGTGAAAAAATCTTCCAAACGCTTTGAAGTTTAAAAAGAGACTTGGGAGTAAAGAAATTACATATTTTTACAAAAAAAAAAATAGAAAAGTTAGTAAACATTCTAAATGGAATGGGCTCCTAAATCACCGGATTTGATGCCATTAGACTTTTGCGTATGGAGAGTATTCATCAAGCAAAAGTGGAGATATTTTTTTGGAGGTTTAATTAAATTCAAGGTCATGGAACATTTATAAGCCAACAGGTACCCATGAAAAAATCTTTCAAAGTGGAGAACGCTTTGCCAACTGTGACGCTCTTTATTTGTCACTTACGACATAAAAACAGTACCTTCCAGCATGGCAATAATAAAGAAAATCTCGGGCGCCAGTTTATTTTTATAGTGCAAGAAACAGCACTCTCTCTCCTGGCGGTTTTCAGGAACGTCCTGGATAGAACTTCAGTGGAGACACGGATTGATACAGTGGTCTTTTGAGATGATTGCTAATTTTAACAGTCTGGGCAATTTCTCATTATGACGCTCTTTATTACCTTGCTAGGCAGATGGACACACGGTATTTAATTTTAATCACCAAAGATAACGCAGTGTTATTTCTTTGCCAGCAGTTGAAACGATTCGTATTTATACATTCTTTATTGATAGAATATTAGTGCACTCCAAAGAGCAAGATTTTATTCTTTCCAGCTTTTTCGTTTTTTTTATTGGTCCCTGCTCGGGCGCCAGTTGTGACACTCTACTTATTAGAAATATATATTTGCTTTTCTTAACTTTTAAAATTGTTAATCACCCAGTATATTTAGAATACAAATGAAAAACCGTATTTGATTAGAGTTCCATCACCATAGCAGTAAAAAGACGCGATATACAACATTGCCTGCAACTTAAACGTGACAATGATTTTTTCGGCTGTATAATTACACGTGCAAAGAAAAACGTTTAATTTATAGCCACGTATATACGTTCCATTACGATAATATATTGCGTTGCCCTTTCATAATAACACGTATTAATTGTGCCTTATTAAAGTAAAGTAATTTGTTTTCTTATCCGACCAATAAAATACCTAAATTATTGACATTCTAGCAACGCTAATACAATGTATGGAATCGCCGCTTTTGTACGATTGAGTAAAACGCGCACAAATCATACGTGACCGGGAAATTCTTGCAGGAATTTGTTTCTCTGCGCGACTAATGTATAATTTTATTGTCACCTGACTTGTTCCGTTGAGAAATTTTGAAAACAATTTAAAGTGAAATTTTGTGTAACGGGTGCAACACTTCCACACACACACTTAAGACTAAGTTATCCCACTATCCTTGATAATTGTCAGCTCAAGCCTAAAGACTTTTATAGGTTTGAAAATATTCTCATCTCAAACGGCTCACGTATGCTCTATTGGATTCAGATCCGGTGACTGAGCTGGCTGTGACAAAACTAAAAATTTGTCACACAAGTTTGAGAACAAATTTGTCGTGAAAGCTTTGAAATCCAGTAATTTCCATCAGGTAACCAGGTAACCGGTGAGGTGGAATACAAACAGTGAAGCCTAAACATCCGAACTGGCAAAACATGCTCAGTCAATGGTCAATTTTCAATAAGCTTGCTCAGGATAGGAACAAAAAAACGTTATTATTAAAATTATGAATGTAAAGGTTGGATTAAAAATACTTCCTGTGCCTCTTCCTCCATCAATACTTTGTAAACGTGCTAATTAGAGGACATATTTTTTTGCAACAAGTAACAATTACACGTTATTAAGGCGTACTCCTAATAACAGGTTTAGGGGAAAATATACATATTTTTCAAATAAATTATTAATTTTTTTCGAAATTACGCAAATTTATGGCTTTCCGACTTGTATATTCATAAATATGGGTTCACAAGAAGTGCCAGTGCAGAAATATTCGCCGGGTAATACTTAATAACACAAATTCTTACATTAATTAATCCCTGCAAATGATGCTAATTATGAATAATAAGGCTGCGCTGTTTTTTGAGGCCAATTAAAATTAAAACGGTCATGTTATGACAAGAGTTGTGAGATTCCTGTTCCTTTCATGCATAATTCTTAAATATGTAAATCGAGGAAAAAAATATAACGTGCGTTTTCCATTTAAGATCATCTAGATTGCCTGCGCAACTCCACATAAGGAAAACTAATCATACTGGTATAACAGGAGTTGAGATATCCCCATTTGATATATTTTGCAATTTTACGCATAACTTAAATCGGGATTGCATATGTGAACACGTCAATATCATTAATTTAATTAAAATATGTAGCAAATATTAAGTTTATAAGTGAACGCATGTTGATTAGGAGACATGTAGCAAATTACAAGCGCTATGTCACTCGACAGCTAAAATAACACCGATGCTTCCTGTAGACAATTTATTTAAAGGCACAGGCGATTTACGTAGCTCGAACGAGAAATTATAAGCAATTATTTTGAGCTGTGTTCCAAAAGTTAAGATAGAGGCCAAAACCCCAGTCGAGGAGACTGTCCACAGACTCCATCATGGCGAGCTCCTGTCGTGAACCGTCACACTCCCCTCGATACGGTAGAAAGACCTGTTAAATCAAACATAGAGTTGAGTCAACCGGTAGTCGCGTAATCCTAATTAAGGAGATACCTGTGACATATCAAATTAGTGAAGACAGTCATTGGTCGCCGCGTTATATAATAGGAGAATTGACATTCCATTGCGTGAAAACGATTGGAGTCTCAACGATCCAGCCGACAGTACATATTAGGAGAGTTGACATTTCATTGCGTGAAAACGATTGGAGTCTCAACGATCCAGCCGACATTATATAACAGGAGAGCTGACCTTTCATTGCGTGAAAACGATTGGAGCGTCACCGATCCGTCCGAGGGTAGAAATAAATTAAATACGTGTTGTTCATAGTATCACTCTAGTTTGAAGCGCCTTTTGGTGGTAATTCGGTGGCATTCGGTAATGTATTTATGGCCACAGTAACTGTACACTTTCATTATGGATCGTTGTGTTCACGTACAAATATCTAAATCTATAATTGGGGACAGTTGTCTCTGCGTATATCAGGGTTTTGTATCAAGCCATTTAAGCTTTGGCGAGTTGGTGAATGCAAGAACTGCACCCGTGGTATTCCTCTTAGGTCGAATTTCAAATTGTTCCTATCATCAATACCATGTTAGGCGGTAAGGTATTGTTTATGGTTCATTAACGTGTATTAAACGCATTAACATTTTTACAGCTCGTATAGCATGCATGTAAACAAAGTCACGAGCGTTATTCAATAATGGGATTTACCTTAATTCATCCCCAGCTATCGCGAGCACTCCATAAATAACCCACGTTTTTTAATAGCAACGTTTTCCTTTTATTACCGATTTTAGCGTACGCTTTGATTAATCCCAAGAAACGCCAATTCTTCATACAATGTAATTCCTGTGAAAACCGATACGAGACAAAAAGTCGGGCCTAACGTTTAACGTAATAAAATTAAACCATATTTTAAAAGCGATATCGGTTTTTTTAGAGTTCACCTTAACTAGATGTATCCGTTTTCTTTTACAGAATATAATAATAATAAATCCGAGAATAAGGTTTTGTTGTAAACTGTTATAAAATAAAATAATCGTTAGTAGGATCTCAAAAACTGGATCTCTATAAAAAGACTGCGTTGCTCAATGAAGCGTGGCGTTCTTGATTGAATTTTGCATTCTAAGAGACCGACACTCGCTACATAATAATCTAGATACCCGTGGAGAGGTCACATGGTATTCCACTAAATGTGAATCATACTGAAAATATGTGAATTTTTGTAATAAATTGTTATTTATATCACCGAGCGGAGGATAAATCTTAGCTGACGTTGGGTAGGTAAGCCGAATACCTCAAATGTTTCTCGCTCTTAATTATTCTGCGTCTGCGATGCGAAAATAGGGCGGATTGTACAGTTATTCATCAGCAGTGGACAGTTATTCATCGGCGGACAGTGTAGCTAATTAATTAATAATTTATTATTACGTTACAGTCATAACATAACCATCTAGAGTGAGCAGCTAGCTCTAAAAGAACATTTCAATTCAACAAATAACAAATAAAAGTAAGCTAAATCAATTTTCATATCACTTTATTAACATCAGTTAACCATAAGAGCAAGGTAAGTCTCTCTTAAAGCACCAGGAACTCTTTTAACGGCCTGAAAAATTAAAATAAAAGAGGGATCAATAAGACCCTTGCAAGTAAAATCTCCTGATGGCATACTCATTCTCGTTCACAGATCTTTAGAGATCCTGCCCTTTAGAACCAAGATAGATGAGTAAATTTTATCCCATTTTTGATCGTTTTTTAACAGTACTCAAGGCATTCATAGGCATCGTTACTGAGCCCTACGTTGTTGCTATATCGTTGGTGTATGATATTAAAGTTTTGTACGTGAGAGAACTAATCGAGATATACACGAAGACGGGAATAGCACGTTGTTGAGCCCTCCTTAAAATTTGCGTATGGTGTCCTAATACCATACTTAACCAAATAGTGATATACACCTAGATACGTTGTTGAGCCCGAACCCGGGGCTCACAATGACCGTTTATATATTGAACGGGCTCAACTTGTATATAAAAATTCTTCTCAAATTGGAGGTTTTGTTTAATTATAATAATAATCCTTGCTACTTCCATTCGGTCGATCAAGCGCACAAACATCCAGCCGTGTAATTTTTCCGGTACCTGAACAAATCGACATTCCTCTCCAATATCATCGCCGTCACATTTTACAGTAATTATACTTTCATCGTCCGGCTACCTGCTGCGAAAAATCATTTTTAAGAAATTATATTTTCATTGTTAATTTACTTTACAAGGTGCGCGGGCCTTATAGAAATGTTGAACATTTCCAGGCCGAGCGGTATTGGATTTCAATTAAAAACCATTATCTAATCGCACGAAAACAGCCTATGTGTTTATTATTTTGATGTAATAATAAATCACGGTTTTTTTTATCCGGCTTACCAGCTAACTACTTCAGCAGTTTGATTGACAAGGCAGATTGATTATTTCCTTTATGGGCTATTAGAAATTTATAATTGTGATGGTAATGCCAAGCGGAGTTTTTGAAATATCTTCTTTAATGTAACTGTTGTAAGCCGTAGTCTGTTGGTGTAAAAGCGAGACAAAGCCTGTTACGGTTATACGGTTCTAATAATGGTGATTATTGATGTTTCTCTGTGTTTGGTTTCAAATACCTAGTAAATGTTTTTTTCTATCAACTCTTTGTAGCAGTTAAATGCCAAAACATTGGACCAAACAACTGTCCTAATTGACCCTTCGAAATTCCTGCTATGCTAAAATATTAATGTCAAAATGATGTTTGGTTTCAAATAGCAAGTTAGTAGCAGTTAAATATGTAAGGGAATTTAATCCCTCAAAATTCCTGCTATGCCCAAACATCAATGACACACCTATATTGATTTTCTCCTGCTCATTCTCTATGGTAATTAAATATGGCAATGCGTTTAGCCTACTGTGTAAAAAAACAGATTCAATTAGTCACTCAAAATTCCTGCTAAATCAAGCATTTGACCCAATTGGTCCTTCAAAATTAATATTCTCAAACAATAATGAAAAATCCTTGTTGATTTTTTGTTTAAATATCACGTGGAGCTTTAAATATATCAGTACATTCTACTACCGAGTCAACCAACTAACTCAATTGGTCCTTCAGAATTCCTGCTACTCCCAAACATTAGTGCCTATGCTGATTTTTAGTATTGCATAACAATTTTAATATTTCCACTTAAATATGCCACTATTATGCATCCGATTTTATTTGCAAACATCGCCAAAAATTGCAGTCCAGTATAATAAGACAATTGGTCTATTTGGTCTCTTAAGTTCCTGCTATACTCAAACATTAATAGCAAATTTATACTGATCTATGGTTTCAAATATAGTGTGACGATTGTCTTCTCTAAAGGAGTTAAATATTTCAGTGAAATTAGGCTACTTGGTCAATCAACTAGCAAAATTGATCCCTTAAAATTCCTGCTATGCCCCAAACATTAATAACAAACATACTGATTTTTCGTTTCAAATATCCAGTGAAGAATTACTTTTGTCCATTCTCCAGGTAATTAAATATTCCAGGGCGTTTAACCTACTGTGTACAACAATTGATCCAATTAGTCACTCTAAGTTCCTGCTGAATCAAACATTAATGGAAAACATTTGCTGACTTTTGGTTCAAATATCGCGTGGCGATTTCTTCTTTCCACTTTTTATGATATTGAATCAGTACATTCAGTCTACCGGGTCAACCAACTCGCCCAATTGGTCAAAATTCCTGCTACGCCCAAACGTTATAGCAAAGATATGCTGACTTTTAGTATTGCATAGCAATTTTTTTGTTTCCACTTAAATATGTCGCTATTAGAGAATCCGATTTTATCTGAAAACATCGACAAAAAAATTGCAGTCCAGTATATTAAGACAATTGATCTATTTGGTCTCTTAAGTTCCTGCTATGGCCAAACATTAATCGCATATTTATACTGATCTCTGGCTTCAAATATCGTCTTACAATTTTCTTCTGTCAAGTAGTTAAATATTCCAGTTAATTTACTTGATCAAACAACTAGCATAATTGGTCCCTTAAAGTTCCTGCTATGCCCAAACATTAATGACAAACATATGCTGATTTTTGGTTTCAAATATCCAGTGAAGAATTACTTTTGTCCATTCTCTAGGGAATTAAATATTCCAGAGCATTTAACCTACTGTGTAAAGTAGTTCCTGCTGAATCAAACATTTATGGAAAACCCTTGCTGATGTTTGGTACAAATATCGCGATTTTTTCTTTCCACTTTTTATGATATTTATCAGTACATTTAGTCTACCGGGTCAACCAACTGGCCCAATTAGTCCTACAAAATTCCTGCTACGCCCAAACATTAGTAGCAAACCTATGCTGATTTTTTGTTTTGCGTAGCAATTTTCTTGTTTCCACTTAAATATGCCACCATTAATGACTCCGATTTTATCTCGCGCACATCGACAAATCGACAAAAAAATTGCAGTCCAGTATATTAAGAAATTGGTCTATTGGGTCTCTTAAGTTTCTGCTATGCTCAAACATTAATGGCAAATTTATGCTAACTTTTGATTTCAAATATCGTGTGACGAATATCTTCTATCAAGTAGTTAAATATTCAAGTGAATTTAGGCTACTTGGTCAAGCAACTAGCAAAATTGGCGTCTTAAAATTCCTGCTACGCCCAAACATTAATAACAAACATAATATGCTGATTTTCGGCTGCAAATATCCAATGAAGAATTACTTTTGTCCATTCTCCAGGGAATTAAATATTTCGAGGCATTTAACCTACTGTGTAAAACAATTGATCCAATTAGTCACTCAAAGTTCCTGCTGAATCAAACATTAATGGAAAACCTGTGCTGATTTTTGGATCAAATATCGCGTGGCGATTTTCGTCTCTCCACTTTGTGTGATATTTAAATATATCAGTACATTTAATCTACCGGGTCAACCAACGGATTTAATTGGTCCTTCAAAATTCCTGCTACGCCCGAACGTTAGTAGCAAACCTTTGCTGATTTTTTGTTTCAAATATCGCGTAACAATTTTCTTCTTTCCACTTAAATACGCCATTCTTAAAACGTCTACAAGAAAATTACAGTCCAGTACAATAAGACTACTGGGTTAAACAAACGGCCTATTTGGTCCTTTAAGTTCCTGCTATGCTCAAACATTAATGGCACATTTTGGTTTCGAATATCTTGTGACGATTATCTTCTGTCAAGTAGTTAAATATTCCAGTAAATTTAGGCTACTTGATCAAATAACTAGCAAAATTGGTCTCTTAAAATTCCTGCTATGCCCAAACATTAATAACAAACATATGCTGATATTCGGTTGCAAATATCCAGTGAAGAATTACTTTTGTCCATTCTCCAGGGAATTAAATATCCCAGGGCATTTAACCTACTATGTAAAACAATTGATCCAATTAATCACTTAAAGTTCCTGCTGAATCAGATTAATGGAAAACCCTTGCTGATTTTTGGTCCAAGTATACCGTGACGTTTTGCTTCTATACACTTTTTATGATATTTAAATATATCAGTCCAGTACGTTTAGTCTACCGGGTTAACCAATTGGTCCTTCAAGATTCCTGCTACGCCCGAACGTTAGTAGCAAACCTATGCCGAGTTTTAGTATTGCGTAACAATTTTCTTGTTTCCACTTAAATATACCACCGTTAATGAATCCGATTTTATCTGCGAACATCGCCAAAAAAATTGCAGGCCAGTATATTAAGACAATTGATCCATTTGGTCTCTTAAGTTCCTGCTATGCTCAAACATTAATAGCAAATTTATTCTGATATTTGGTTTCAAAGTATTTAAATATTCCAGTAAATTTAGCCTACCTGGTCAAGCAACTAGCAAAATTGGTCCCTTAAAATTCCTGTTATGCCCTAACAATAATGACAAACGTATGTTGATTTTTGGTTTCAAATATCCAATGAAAAATTACTTTTGCCTTTTCTCCAGAGATTTAAATATTCCAGAGCATTTAACCTACTGTGTAAAGTCACTCAAAGTTCCTGCTGAATCAAACAACTGGCCCAATTGGTCCTTCAAAATTCCTGCTACGCCCAAACATTAGTAGCAAATATATGCTAACTTTTAGTATTGCGCAACATTTTCCTTGTTTCCACCATTAATGAATCCAATTTGATTTGCGAACATCGACTACTCAAGGAACTACTTTCAACCAGTCAAAATTTTGGGGCATTACAGACACCGCTGATTATTTTCCATATTTTCCACTACCCCATAAATATATTTTGCATAAGAATCTAATTAGTGCCTCATTGTTTCAGATAACCACAACTTCCCCACACCTAATTAATAGACCCATAGGAGGTAAGTAATATTAATTGGTTCATGAAAGAAACACAATACGAATTATCATACAATTTGCAATATAACTTCAACCGACAATTAAAAAATAATGAGTAACAATTAAAATCGTGAGTGCTTACTTATACATTCATAATTAGATCCTGATACGTTTTTAAAATGAATATTTACCTTTAAGTTGCATATTCATTCTCCGGGAACGTGTTGCTTGTATTACAGAATGGGAAAACATTTTCAGTTCCGAATTGAGTTATTAAAATGTAAATATTTATAATGCGTTTGGCTGCATTCGCCGGTGGTTCGTTTCCGCTCTTGCAACTTGTAACTTATCGAAAAATTAATAATAGTAAGCGAAAGAAAATCCGTGCTTCAATTCCTTCGTGGCCACTCTGTATAGTTACGTGTGATTTATGAGAAGTCCTGCATTAGAAATTAAAATCGAGTAGTGACAGCCGTACGCGATGCTTCCGGCGATCATTTTTCAAATCAAACACGCGAGGACTTTTAAATGTTACCAACAATGACATTTAAATCGAGTATCAAATTTCGGCTTGACGGTATTTAATTAATCAAAAAAGACTTATTTAACGCATTTAAAAAATAGTATACGGTAGCAATTTGTTGAGGACAAGGTGGGCTGTGGTAACTGTAGAAAAAATCTTTGTTTAACTTCAAGACAAGGCAATTATTATTAATATAAAAATATGAAGACGCTAAAGACAGTCATTCAGTTTAATTAGTCATTGTGACATTTTAAATAATTGTGTGTCACAATAGCACAGCGGGGAGAAAACTTTCTACTACCAAGGTTGCTTGTATGCATATTTAGTCAAACAAAGCCAATGCAATTAGGAATTCAAACCAATCGAAGACAGGCAAATTTCAGGTGTTCCCCAAGGATCAACAATGTATCATATTAACGACATTCAAAGCTACCAACTGACACAAAATATGTGAAATTTAAAAGACAGTGAAATATTAGTATACTTATATGTCCACTGATTGGAGAATGAAGGAAATATCAAACGTTAGTAATCTACTTCAATTAAAATATACCACCAAAAGAAATCAGAAGTTTGATTATATCTATGATGACATTACTTTATTTGGTCTTCTGTGACATCTTGCCTCAAAACGGGATGTGCAACTATTGATTAATGGTTTTAATTAAGAGCAATTAGATAATTAAATAAGCGAAAAAAGTATAGATGTTACTCTTTCTCACATCCAATTAAAGTGTTTAATTTTTGTCGCAGGCTTCGACAAAAAAGCTGTTTTATTAAAAGATATTCCCATTTTAGTAAAAAAAATGATCTCGTACCTATCTAGATTAACACATCACGCAGGATTAATTTTTTGCTTGATACCTCATCAAGATGCCCACATGTTCATAATTAATAACTTGTGCTCGAAGTCGATCAACTATTTTACCTCATGACCACCACAGACTTTCATAATCAAGGATTTTTAAGAACTAAATCAAGAGAAATGTATAGAATTTATATTACTTAATAGTAGAGAGAATTCTTACTGTGATATTTATTCATCAATGGTTAAATCAGTATCAGATAGATGTGACTCTGGTGAACAACCAAATGCTGCTAGAGCTAAAAATTAGTTACGCTAAAGAATTTGGCATGTAGCATGGGCCATATAACAAAGAAAAAAGGCTTACCATCACTTATGCTGTCGTAGTCTGGTGGTCTAAAGCAACTTTAATAATTGCAGCTACAAAATCAACTGGTTCAGAGACTGAGACAGAAAGAGTACTCCAATAGTAGCTATTGAGCCTTTACTGGATCTTCCTTCGTTTAGCATTGCGACCCAAGGAGAGCCAGACTGCAGAATTTACTTGACCCAAATCTTCTTGACATGAGGATAGTGAATATAGAAAACCCTTTACTGTACATGAATCACGTTACACAAACTCTTCTATGCCATCATTGGAGGCAGAGAGGAATGGCTAGCAGGAAGTCCTTTACTACTTAGAGATGCAGACCAGACATGTCCCAAGATAGGAGCTACTGCAGGAATACTTGGATAAACACCAACAAAGAGGGTAAGTAAGATTATTGGAGGAAACCAACATGGGAAAATGCCAATAAATGTATCATGTCCTAAACCAACCAAAGAACTGTCCACAAGAAACAGGTTTCAACTAGGAACAATAGTAAATTCCAACAGGGATAGAAGCCCAGAAGACATGCTCTCGGATTTTACATAGACCTTATATTTTGGCTCGAAATGAAATTCTGCCACAAGGGGTTTTTGGGGTCGAGAATCACGATTCCGTGCATATTTTTGACCGATGACCTAGCCGAAAGCCGTCAGCTGCCTATTTGTTGCCAATAAATCACGTTAGTTCAATTTCTTGCCGTCGTATGCGCTGCGCGTTATATTTAATGCAAAAATAGTAGTACCTGACGCAAGATTGCATTTACCTTAATCAGCAATTTTTATGCAACGCTTTTAATATAATGTTCGCATTTTCGCAACGACGTTTTAATTACAGAATAATTTTCCCCTCCGCGGGGCTCCAATGGAATAACAAACATCGAAAATTAGCTGCATCTTAACTGCCTCATTAGCAGGCGATTTCTTTTGAAGTGCAGTCATTAGAATGAACGCACGCATATGCAACATTGTTTTAAATTTATTACGAATTAAAGCATCAAATAAGTAGTCATTTGATGCTTTAGTGGCCTTGTACGTAAAGGTTTAGCATATGTCTGAGTTCATTGCGAGGAATTGCAAGAGTGCGAGCTGTGCATCTTTCTGTTTTGGGGTTGGCGACTAGGTATGCTTTTGTTCAACCCTAATTCCATTCCAATTACTAGCATGTTCTCTTCGATCTAAGAATATGGGGAGGAGAAAGGAAGAGGAGAAGGAAAAAAGAAAGGAAAGAGCAAGGGATGGAGAAAATAAAGGTGGAAGAGAAAAGGAAAGTAATAAGCAAATGAAGGAGGGAAGAAAGGAAGAAAGATGAAAGAAATGAGGAAAGGAAGGAGGGAGGGAATGGATGAAAAGAAGGAGAAGATCTAAAGCTTATTAAGTATAAAATAATAAAGAGAGAAAAAAGGAGCAAGGGGTGGGGAAAAGGAAGGAGGAGAGAAAATTAAGAAAAGAGAGAAGAAATGGAGGAGGAGAGGTGGGAGGGAAGGAGAAAATTAGTGAAAAGGCCTGAAGCAAGAAAGAAATAAAGGACGAATATATAAAATAAATGATAAGGAAAAATGAGGGGAAAATGGTAGGACGGAAGATAAGGAGAAGAATGGAGAGAAGAAAGGAAGAAGAAAAGGAAAAAAGAAAGCAATGAGCAAAGGAGGGAATAAAAGAAGAAGAAATGAAAAAAGGAGGAAAGGCAGGAAGAAAGAAAAGGCAAAAGGAGGGAAGGAAAGAGGAAATGAGTGAAAGGCCCGAAGTAACAAAGAAATGAAGGACGAGAAGACTTAGAAGATTTAGATCTTGTTAAAGTAAAAGGAATAAAGCGCTAGGCCATCCATATATGATATATGGTACCTCAGTGAGTTGCACAAGGGAAGAGAACTCATGGAGTCACTTTGGAAGATCATTTTCCTGAATATCATCAGCTCTTCGAGGTCACTATTGGTCCTAGTATAGAAGGACAGTGAAGGAAGTGGAGCAGTAACTTCTGTAGTTGATGCAAACGATCAGTTTCTTCAATTTTCGAGGATTAGCACAGTTGGTAAACTAGTTCAGAATCTATCCTCGTTCAATAATGAGCCACAAAGATAGTGGGGATCATCTGGGCTTGATCCAACGTTGGGAACCTTTTTCTTCCTGATTGTCACCCTTCGTCTGGTTCCAGAGCTCTGAATTAGAGAGCCTTGACATGTGCTGTAGTTTAATAGATTCCTTGCTATAGAAGCCTTTAGGAGAATGCAATGTGGTCCTAGAAGAGACGAAAGGGGTTTGTTTGGACCAAACAGTGCTGTTTGATGATGTTGCTTTAGACACAGCTGACAATATTTTGTCGGTATCAGTTTTGCAATGCCAACCCACAATCATTCGCCCATCACCAAGCACGACCACCTCCTAACCTACATGACGCTTGCAACCTACCTCATTCCTAACAAATTGCCACTGCATAGCCCCATTAATAGCGCACCACGTTAGATAATTTTTCACGTCCGCGAAGCAAACCCGTGCTATAACTATCCAACTATTAGATTAATTGGGTTGATTTCCACTTAGCATCCTTGTATGCCTCTGCAAAGAGGCACCGCCGCACTTAGGACATTGCAAACCGCCGTCGGTCTACATTTAATTATGAAATATGTGTGGCACTCTCGAACATATCATATTCTTTGGTTAATTTGTTGCGCTGCCACAAAGTAACTAGCAAGACTGGTAATTACGGCCGCGATTTATTATTACAAGGGAGCAAATCGTCAAACCGTAATTAATGCTAATTTCTTTGCCTGGCATCTGGAACTTCAGTCGCGTTTTATATATAGACTCGCTGGCGGGAAAAGAACCAATAACATATCTACCACTTTATGTAGTGTTTATCTTTGTGTGATGTTTGAGTTTATTAAACCTTTAGCATGCGATCTTCTCACATAGTAGCTCTTGAATGCAGTGCGTACGTTCCCACCCCTCGCTATATTAAAGTTGGAAATAGCAGCAACTTGTGGCGCTCTTTTTTACCTTGCTGGGACTATTATCTCCAAACAGTACCTGCCAGCTTTGTAACACCTTTTGTTTAACGGAATCTGGGGTGCCAGTCTCCAAGAGAGGCAAGGGTAGTCTGCAGTGAAGATACGGACGTATACAGGGGTCTGTGAGATGATTGTCGATTTTAGCGGGCTGTACAATTTCCCTACGGATATAATTAATTTTACACAGCAGAAATAATAACTTGGAGGTTTTAAAGTGACATACAAAATCTTTATTTACTATGAAAATGACAAGAAGATCCTATACAGTAGGGGCTACGCGTTGGGAAAATCGCTTAGGCTATATTCCGTTGAGATTCTACGAGTCGTAACGGGGTTATTAACCGTTTAGTAGCACCATGTCGAAGAGGTAAAATTTGAGAAATTAAAAAGTGATACGAGACCAATGGCCGCCGGATGCGCGCGCACGATCAATCACGATTCGTGTGTCGACGGAACAATTTAAACAATTTAAAATTTTAACGTCAACGAAACTTCAAAATGCCGCTTTTAGGTTATCTCGAAATATACAGTGCGTCGCGATAAAACTTTGAGGTTATGGTCCGAAATTGACGTTTCCTTAATATCGGTCCCACGACGGAACCGATCGCAGTTTCGGGATCCGGACGTCTTCGCCGACCCGAAGCCGTTCTCGGTTCGTAGAAGGCGCCCCTCTGTCACTTTGACATTTAAACGTCACTTTCACAGTTTTTTGACAGCTGTCGAAAAAAATCTCGAGAAACGTCATTGACAGCTGTCAAAAAAAAAAAAATTCGAAAAAATGTCACTGACAGCTGTCAAAAAAATTTTTTTCAAGAAAACGTCACTGACAGCTATCAAAAAATATATTTTTTTTCGAAAAACGTCATTTTGACAGCTGTCAAAAATAAAAAAAATTTCGAAAAACGTCACTTTGACAGCTGTCAAAATTTTTTTTTTTTAATCACTTAATTCATCCAGGTAGAACCCGCCAGGGCCAATTCTTTAATCACTTAATTCATCGATAGCCAGCCCCGCAGGGTATTAATTAGGTGTGTAAGACATGACGTGGTTCGGCGGCTTGTTGCTATTACGGCGATCGCTGGTTGTGAAACGCGGCGAGAAGGTAGGATGAGACGTTTCTAGAGCCTTGGCCTCCGCTCTCGGAAAGTCAAAGATATCAATGAGTTATTTACACGATTATTCTTACCAATCTTACGGAGACCTATTGCCTCAAACCATAGCTCTTGGGTATATATACGTCCCTTACTGACAGTCTAAGATATACAAGAGCGTGAGACCCTATCTCCCGGGTGAGAGGCTTAAGGTTTCACTGGCTACCGGAATTATTTTACTCCAGATGAATGGTACTTAGGCAAGTACCTCGGGCTAGATTTATTTCCGGGCAAGCGTTAACGCGTTACATAACTTACAACAGTTATTCGGCATATCTGAGAACGGAAATATCGTGATTATCAAGAATGCGGCGTTGGCAATTACAATTCATTAGCCAGTTTATTTTGGCTGTTAGCATAACGATGATATGATTAATATTTATTACGCTGCATGCTACCTACACGCCTAGACACTTGCCTAATAGATGGATGTATCCCGAGAAAAAATCAATTAACACAAGAATAATTGTAATCGGTGATGCTGTTTAAAAAAACATCAAATAATAAGGTGAGAGAATTAAAATCGTGGCTTTAATAATTACGAGTTTTTTAATAAGTCCGATGACTCGATAAGGCATCTCGGTACAGAGGAAGAACAGGTTCGCGGTCTGAATTCATTAAAACCAGAACGGATTGAGTTACAAAATGGAACTCTCTCATAATAGTCGTTGACATTATGTTCGCTCGGCCACTGTCTCAGATGGCGAGCCCAAAACAGAATTCTGCATGACCGCGTTTGTCGAGAGGCGCGTCGCTAATGGGAATTTATTCGGAAAAAAATGTATCGGTCCTTTAAGACTATATTAAATCTCCAAAAGCTGTATTTCTTTCCTGTCTAGAATCACCCTGTAGAAGATCTGATTGAATATCAGCAGATTGTTTCTGCTGCCTACGAGCGGCAGTGCGCCCTCCAAACTGCCGCAGTAGGTGCAATAACAAGACGCATAAATTCGTTCGACAAATGAATTTTATGTTCCCCAACACCGCCGTTGCCATTTAGACAGTCTCGAGTGCCCCTGGGCGTTCTCTAGTTTATATGAACGTTTGTTCTAGCAAGAGGGCACTTCTCCCACTGTCGAGTGGGAGAAATAACTAATTTATATGAGATAAACTATGGACAGAAGACAGAAGCGATAGGTTTAGTTCGTGATGGTGGAATTAGTTTCGTTAATCTGCATGGAGGCTTAAACAATAATGGCAAATACATTGTCTTGCAGTGATAGAAAATAATTGTGTTGTTTCATGCAGGGCACGAGGTCGTCGAACCAATAGTCAATACGCCAAAATTGGTATAAATTTAATAAAACAGTAGGCACACGCAAAGCAGGAATGCCACGACTAATTACCTCGAATTTAATACAGATCATCGTCGCTAGGCTAATGAAAAAATAATTTGCTTCAACGGTGTGGCTCGTAATCACTTTTATAATTAGATAGGACATGCAAAAGAAACGGAGATGACTGTTATTTTGGAGGATGACGTTTTTAATTTTATTAACCGCAAAATTAATTAAGAAATTATAATTGAATCAGCGAGGATTTCGGTGGAGTACAGTTGCCAAGGTTGCGCATGCAATCCCGAGCCCGATTAATTCAAGTTCATTTTATTGTTACCATCATCTTGTTTATATTTTTATAAAAATGTCAAAATATGGCGATATTATTCTTGCTAAGGCAGGTCAAAATTTTGTCCAAGTAAACAGATCTGTTGGCAAATTATGTTGTATAACGATAACTAACGTATACGATCTACTTAACGATCCCCCTTTAACGATCTCTTAAACGATCTATTGAACGATCCGTTGAACGGTCCTTTGAACGATCTATAGAACGATCTGTTAATAAATTACACTATATATTTTAGTATTGTCACGTATATTATTCGTAAACGATCGACTGAGTGATCTTTGAACGATCTCTTGAACGATCTACTGAATGATCAATTTGAAACTTATGTACAGAATTACTAATAAACTTCGTATATAACATGGCGACTATATTGTTCCTATAAAATCTACTGAACGATCCCTTGAAACATCTACTGAACGATCCCTTTAACGCTCTTTTGAACGATTAATTGATTACTGAATGATCATGGCAAATTACGTACAAAATTAGTAATAAACTTCGTATATAATATGCCGACTATTCTGTTCCTATAAGATCTGCTGAACGATCCCTTTAACGATCTCTTGAATGGTATCTTGAACGATCTGTTGTAAATTACGTTATATAACCAATCGCACTATATATTTTAGTATTGTCATATACATTATTCATATAAATAATGACGATCAACTGAACGATCTTTGAACGGTTTCTTGAGCGATCTACTGAATAATCAATTGACAAATTATGTACAGAATTAATAATAATACGTCGACTATATTGTTCCTATAAGATCTACTGAACGATCCCTTTAACGATCCCTTCAAAGATCTACTGAACGATCCCTTGAAAGATCTCTTGATCGTCCCTGAACGATCTCTTGAACTTCCCTGAACGATCTGTTGGTAAATTACGTTATATAACTAGTCGCACTACATATTTTAGTGCTGCTATGCATATTATTCTTATACGATCGACTGAGTGATCTTTGAATGATCTACTGAATGATCATGGCAAATTACGTACAGAATTATTAACAAACTTCGTATATAATATGCCGACTATTCTGTTCCTATAACATCTGCTGAACGATCCCTGTAACGATCTCTTGAACGATCCCTTGAACGGTCCTTTGATTGATCTATCGAACGATCTATTGATAAATTACGTTATATAACTAATCGCACTATATATTTTAGTATTGTCGTGTACTATATTCGTATACGGTCGACTGAACAATCTTTGAACGGTTTCTTGAGCGATCTACTGAATAACCAATTGACAAATTACTTACAGAATTATTAATAAACTTCGTATATAATACGCCGACTATATTGTTCCTATAAGATCTACTGAACGATTCCTTTAACGGTCCCTTTAACGATCCCTTGAAAAATCTACTGAACGATCCCTTTAATGATCCCTTTAACGATCTTTTGAAGTTCTCTGGAACGATCCCCTGAATGGTCCTTTAAATGATCTACTGAACGATCTGTTGGTAAATTACGTTATATAACCAATCGCACTATATATTTTAGTATTGGCATGTACATTATTCATATGAATAATGACGATCGGCTGAACGACCTTTGAACGATTTCTTGAGTGATCTACTGAATAATCAATTGACAAATTACGTACAGAATTAATAATAATACGCCGACTATATTGTTCCTATAAGATCTGCTGAACGATCCCTTTAACGATCCCTTAAAAGATCTACTGAACGATCCCTTGAACGATCTCTTGAAGGTCCCTGAATGATCTGTTGGTAAATTACATTATATAACTAGTCGCACTACATATTTTAGTGCTGGCATGCATATTATTCTTATACGATCGAATGATCTTTGAACAATCTCTTGAACGATCTACTGAATGATCATGGCAAATTACGTACAAAATTATTAACAAACTTCGTATATAATACGCCGACTATTCTGTTCCTATAAGATCTGCTGACGATCCTTGTAACGATCCCTTTAACGATCTCTTGAGCGATTCCTTGAACAATCCTTTGATTGATCTATCGAACGATCTGTTGATAAATTACGTTATATAACTAGTCGCACTATATATTTTAGAGTTGTCATGTATGTTACCATATACGATCGACTGAACGATCTTTGAACGATCTCTTGAATCATCTACTGAATAATCAATTGTCAAATTAAGTACAGAACTAACTAATAAGCTTCGTATATAATACGGCGACTATATTGTTCCTATAAGATCTGCTGAACGATCCCTTTAACGATCTCTTGAGCTATTCCTTGAACGGTCCCTTGAATGATCTATCGAACGATCAATTGGAAAAATGCGTTATGTAACTAATCGCACTATATATTTAAGTATTGACATGTTTATTATTCATATACAATCGACTGAACGATCCGATCTTTGAACGATCTACTGAATGATCGATTGGCAAATTACGTACAGAATTACCAATAAACTTCGTATATAATACGCCGACTATATTGCACCTATAAGATCTACTGAACTATCCCCTTAACGATCCCTTTAGCGATATGTTGAACGATCCCTTGAACGGTCCGGTCCTTTGAATAATCTATCGAACGGTCTGTTGATAAATTATGTTATATAACTAGTCACAATATATATTATAGTGTGTATATTATTCATATACGATCTTAGAACGATCTCTTGAACGATCTACTGAATAATCAATTGGCAATTACGTACAGAATCAATAAACTTCGCACAAATGGCGACTGTATTGTTCCTATAAGATCTACTGAACGATTCCTTTAACGATCCCTTGAACGGTTCCTTGAATGATCTGTTGAACGATCTGTTGGTTAACAAATTACGATCTACTGAACGATCAGTGAACAATCTCTTCAACAATCTCTTGAACGATCTGCTGGTAAATTACGTTATTAATTTAAATTCTACTCATGATCATGGGGAACCTACATAGAATTTTACGTATTGTCATATCTATTGCTCTTATATGATCTACTGAACGACCTCTTGAAAAAATAAATTGTATGATCAGTTAACCAATTACCATCTACTGAACGATCTTTGAACGATCTCTTCAACAATCTTTTGAACGATCTGCTGGTAAGTTATGTATAAATTTAAAATCTACTTATGAACATGCGAAACCTACATAGGATTTTACGTATTGGCATATCTATTGCTCTTGTATAATCTACTGAACGATTTTTGAACGACCTCTTGAAAAATAAATTGAATGATCAGTTAGTAAATTACGATCTACTAAACGATCTTTAAACGATCTCTTTAACGAGTTATCGAACGACCTGTAATGTTTCTTTTACCTAACGCTTAATAAAAACAAGTGGCATTTAGTAGATAATTCTTTACTTTCAACAATTTTGGGAGAAGTATATTGGACATTAAGCAAGGTTATTACAAACCGTCTTGGCAACGGTTTCCTTATGGTAAAAATAATCCTTCACAATTAGGCATTATCTAAATCTAAAAGTGCCATTCAACACAGAAGATTACAATTCCGTCATTAGGAAACAAATTAAATCGCCTCCAAATCCCGCCTAAGCCAGAATTACAAGCAACGTCGAGCATTAAATCGCCAAGATTATCCCTGCTGACGAATATGTAAAATTCGATAAACATTTCAACTTCCCATTATTGATTCGTATACACGTAAGTAGGCGTTAGAACCAATAAGAGCTGCAGTCCGTGTAATTAAGATTGGAAATTAAAATTGTAGCAATCAGTTTTATTGACAGGCTTAATTTTATATCTCTTAAAAGCTAGTCGAATCAGATATCACCGATAAGATGAGGCCTGTATACATTTGTCGCTGGTTGTTAGAAAGGAGAGACAGACGCGTAATTAAAAATATGTTAATGGCCGGATTGTTGTTAATGATGTACGATTAATGTAGTCGAGTCTCAACTTTGATCTCATTTTTAATATAAGACAATTTTTTATATCAGTATTGCGTTTTGAAATACTCTCATGGGTAGCTTTGCCAGAAACAAGCACCCACCGAACGGCGCAGCACCAGCCTGAAAATCACTGGGTTCTTAGCTTTGGGTGCTTTTTAACGGTACCAAATATAAAACCATTATAATCTCATAAATCTGTTTTGGAGTAAAGCGATAATTATAAAGCAATCTTTTATAATCAATTTAAAAATGCACACAGCGTAATCCTTCGTTTACATACAAGCCAAAAGCATCAATCTTTAGACGTGGATCGTAATTATATGACTTAATCAAATAATTTTATGTTGTTGGACTGGGGTGCCGCGAGGTGTTTATACATTTGGATAAAATGTTGAAATTATCAGGTAGGCACAGTGATAGTTATGCCTACGACTGTGTGTGAGGCTCAATTTCAATAAAAATAAACACCGATAAATTGTAGGTTACGGCCGTTTTATTGGTTCACTATTAATTATAAGATCATTTGGAATTAGAAATCCGTTGCTTCTACAGCTCCGGGATATATTAATTCAATCAAGAAACGTGATCTTTCTGAGCAACTTCCGAAAGCGAGATTCCAAAGATATCGCTTATAGAAATAAGGCACGAGAACTAACTCGCCTTGGAATTTGTTCAGCGTTCCGTTAGAGATGGGAAAATGGGATAATTGTAGCATTAATTTTTTTTTGCATTTGGCTAAAATCGTAAATATATCCGTGGTACCATTTACGAAGAGCTTAGGAAATGCAAACTTGATTATACTAGTTTCCTGAGCGTTTTATATCACTGAGAAAACGAAGGAAGAAAGCCAAGTGAGGAGCACGCGTCTGTACGGGTTTTTAGCGCACAGCGCAGGGGGCGGGCCTTTTCAGAGCGTTCAGTCTTCGGTCCGACTTAAATTAATTAAAACCATTAACTTTTGGCTCTAGCAGTCAGTCAGTCAATAGCCACGATACGGTGTCCGACAACAAATCACTTATGCTCGACTCAGGAATTGGGTATCAATACACATGTAGCTGTAAATAAATGACAGATTTCGATTTTTCATTATTGCGCCTATTTGTAAAATGGTTTGGCTGAATATTTTGATTTCTTTACGTTGAGACCATGTTATGGTGGTCTTCATCTAAATATAACGAAGCGATCTCTGTAGGCCCGAGTTTCTCTAGTTTTTTACAGCCACTAAAAAAAAATTATGAAAATATAATGGCGATGGAAAAATGCGCTTCTGATGGCGATGGAAAAATGCGCTTCTGATGTGATATCCCATACAAATTTCTATTGCGCGCCAAAAAAACATTCTCTAATAGCCAAGCCAAGAATTATTATGACAGCTCACATGACCACTCACCAAAAAAAATCTACACCTAAGTGAACTCTGCGACTACGGCGAGTATGCGAGAAAATAACTGTAATTTGGTTTAATAGACCATTCACAATTTTTTTTCACCAAGTGAAATTAGTGGGTTTGCGTTTTCGACATGTGAAACCGCGCGCCGGCCACATAATCATCCTAAATTGTATGGTTTTTTCTTTGTGCGATGGACACGTGTTGTTGATACAAGCTGAACAAATTATAGGCGCACACAGATATGAATTATCCGGGCTCCCATCTAGATACTCGCCACGAATATTTTACATGGGCAGCGCGTGCTTGAGCACAGCGTTTATCCTTTGTATTGGGCAAAGTAAAATACCTTCTGATCTTCGATACAGTACTCTGCGAAAGTAAACTTAGTAAAGATTGGTTTCGTTATAACCTTAGGATTAGCTACTTTTCTCACTAAAATGAGCCACTATTGGCATGCATAAAACATAAAAGACATAAAACGTATGCATATTTTTGCGTAAAAATCCTATTACACATAATTACATGATCTTTGATGAGCGTTTCTTATCGAGCGAATCTAAAAAATCGCAGGTAACGTTAGAAAATGATGTTTGTAATCAGAACAAACTGGTATAATGGGTCTAGATACTTATCTAAGATCTCTTTAATTAGGTGGCTGTAAGAACCTCCCAGGTAGGCTGTAATGATAAGCTTCTATTACCATTAAATTTATTTGTTTCCTCGAAATTACGCGCGCATTTTTGCAAGAAGAGGAATTCACGTAGCGGATGGCGTAATGCAAATTTAATTATAAAGACACACAGGGCAATTTTGACATTAAGATCGGCTTGGAGTTGAGCTAGGGACAAGGTGCGCAATCTACCAGATACGTTGGAATCCTGGAGAGAGGAAGTGAACGTTAAATGAGCCATAAATAATAGATTATAGTTTTTTTACATTATCATCTCACGTACAAAACACTTATAATATATTTTTTGCAGAATTTTGGACTATTCCTCATAAGGAAGAGCTATTTTTTGTAAAAAGATGCCTTGTTCCACTAAGCAAGACCACAAAACGCTTTTTATTTGCTGTATGACCTTTTTTTACATTGCCAGCTCACCACGTTCTCTTAAACACTTATAATATTTTTTTTTTTTTGAAGAATTTTGGACTATTCCTCATAAAGAAGAATTATTTTGGGCGAAACTATGCCTTATTCCAGTAAGCAAGACAACAAAACGCTTTCCATTTGCTGTATAACCTATTTTACAGTTCATTTTTACATTGCCATCTCACCACGTTCTTTTAAACATTTATAAAAATTTTTTGAGGAATTTTGGGCTATTCCTCATAAAGAACAGCTATTTTGGGCAAAGCCATGCCTTGCTCCAGTAAGAATGGACACAAAACGTTTTCCATTTGCCGCATGGCCTTTTTTATAGTTTTTTTTACATTGCCATCTCACCACGTTCTTTTGAACACGTATAATTTCTCTTTCGAAGATTTTTTGACCATTTCTTATAGAAAATGGCTACTTTAGGCGAATCTATGCCTTGCTCTAGTGAACAAGACAATAAAGTGCTTTCTATTTACCTCATGGCCTTTTTTATAGTTTTTTTTACATTGCCATCTCAATGCCATGTTCTAGTAAGCAAAACAACAAAATCCTTTCCATTTGCCGCATGGCCTTTTTTATAGTTTTTTTTTACATTATCATCTCACGACGTTCTTTTGAACACTTATAATTTCTTTTTTGAAGAATTTTGACCCATTTCTTATAGAGAAGGGCTATTTTTGGCGAAGCCATACCTTGTTCCAGTAAACAAGACAACAAAACACTTTGCATTTGCCGCATGGCCTGTTTTATAGTTTTTTTTTACATTATCATCTCACCACGTTCTTTTGAACACTTACAGCTTCTTTTTTGAACAATTTTGGACCATTTCATGTACAGAGGGACTATTTTTAGCGAAACCATGCCTTATTCTAGTAAGCAAGACAACAAAATCCTTTCCATTTACCGCATGACCTTTCTTATAGTTTTCTTTACATTACCATCTCACTACGTTCATTTGACCACTTATAATTTCTTTCTTGAATAATTTTCTACCATTTCTTATAGAGAAGGCTATTTTTTGCGAGGCCATACCTTGTTCCAGTAAGCAAGACAACAAAACACTTTCCATTTGCCACATGCCCTTTTTTATAGTTTTTTTTACATTGCCATCTCACCACGATCTTTTGAACACTTATAGTTTCTTTTTTGGAGAATTTTTGACCATTTCTTACAGAAAAGAGCTATTTTTGGCGAAGCCATGCCTTGCTCCAGTGAACAAGACGTTAAAGCGCTTTCCATTTGCCACAAGGCCTTTTTTATAGTTTTTTTTACATTATCATCTCACCACGTTCTTTTGAACACTTATAATTTCATATTTGAACAATTTTGGACCATTTGTTATAGAGAAGGGCTACTTTTGGCGAAGTCATGCCTTGCTCCAGTGAACAAGACAATCAAGTGGTTTCTATTTGCCACGTGGCCTTTTCTATAGTTTTTTTACATTATCATCTCACGACGTTCTCTTGAACACCTATAATTTCTTTTTTGAGGAACTTTGGAACATTTCTTATAGAGAAGGGCCATTTTTAGCGAAGGCATGCCTTGTTCTAGTAAGCAAGACAACAAAATCCTTTCCGTTTACCGCATGGCCTTTTTTATAGTTTTTTTACATTGCCATCTCACCACGTTCTTTTGAACACTTATAATTTTTCTTTCGAATAATTTAGGACCATTTCTTATAAAGAAGGCTATTTTTGGCGAAGTCATACGTTCTTCCAGTAAGCAAGACAATAGAACGCTTTGAATTTGCCGCATGGCCTTTTTTATAGTTTTTTTTTACATTAAAATCTCACCACGTTCTTTTGAACATTTATAATTTCTTTTTTGAAGAATTTTGGACTATTCCTCATAAAGAAGGCTATTTTGGGCGACACCATGCCTTGTTCCAGTAAGTAAGACCACAAAACGCTTTCCATTTGCTGTATGACCTTTTTTATAGCTTTTTTTACATTGCCATCTCACCACGTTCTTTTGAACACTTATAATTTCTTTTTTCTTTTTACTCCTATTCTTAGTAAAACGATTAAAAAATGTCAAATAAATTTTTGGAAAATTAACTTTTAAGATATGAAGATCTACTTTTTGAGAAAAAAAAATAAAAATTGATATATCTCAAGAGCTAATTACTTTAGATAATAAACATTGTTGCTCAAAATATTGCAAGACGGATCTACTATCACATCTCCAAAGCAATGTGTTGTGGAATTACCAATAACCCGTATATGCTCCTCTATCTGGTGCATAGAATTACCCTAATTGATTACGCGCCTGTGTCGGATATCTACCCAATAAATAAATCAAATCCGTAATAAATTGTTTTACCGCGTTGTTTATTGCTGCTAACCTACGTGTCATTACGTGAAATATAATGACGTATAAAACAGCGTAAAAGAACTTTATTTTAGGGACACTTAAGCGGCGGGTAGCCCAGATGAAACCATCTGAAAGGCATACCTTTCTTTATGGACTATTAATTTGAGGAAATTTCAATGCAATTTTGCTTATTATTATTTTAATGATGTTCGTAATTCCATTATTATCGAGTTAAGTCGCGGCTCCTGCCTTGCAAAGTGTTTGTATCAAAACTATATTTGGTGGTCTGATCCTGGTCTATGTGAATCTTTTGCCATTCGCTCCTGGCGGTGCGTAACAAATCTTACATCCCGCTGCTATTGACGACGATGTGCAACGTGCTATAATTTTTTTATTACGAATAGGAGTTGTTACATTCAATACATTACTTCTAGTATCTTGTGTACCTACACCAAGGTGCATAAGCAGTTTAAACTAATAACAAAACTTATTGATGGTCCCTCTGCAACCCACGCCATAAAATTTGAAGTAAATATTCACTTTTCGGTCGTAACGTAGCTTTAAATGACAAGCAGCTCTATTCCGAAAACTATAACCGAGCCGAGTTAAGTGTATTATGGTTCTAAAGCCGAGTTTTATTTCGCTGGCTTTCGACTTAAACAGCTTACGCTCCAAGAGGACGTTGTGTTCGTGAAATAAACCTGGTAGAAAATCATTAGAGTGGCTGCGCTCGGTCTAATTCACAATGTATTTTACAACTCTATTTTGACACGGATTCAAAACGGTTGAACTGACTGCGCAGCCTTAGCTCTTGTTTATTTCCAATAAATGCTAAACTAATTACGAAAAAAACGTTCATAAAATTACGATTCATTTACATTACATAAACAAGTTAATTTATACAAGTATTTTTGCTTGTTTTTGTAATGCAGCCGTACATTATGAAATAAATATCACACTTTACGAGATATAAATGTTGTATTAGAGACAATTTGCATAATAAGTCTTATAATAGTCCTTAAACTATTCCCATTTTATGCAGTAAGGAAAAAAGTTTATATAAATTTATTTATTGTGTTCCACTTAGGCCTTTGGCAGATATTGACGTACGAGATGAAATATGGTCGTAATCAGTCGGACTGTGGCCGAGTTTGCTCTACCCTCGCACTAAGATTTCAACGCAAATGTTTAAAAATATTAATTGTGCAAATTGCTTAGCCTGAATAAGATAAGCAGAGTTACAACAAACCACAAGAAGACTGGATATTTCTCTAAAGTACTCGTTCTTTGTATTTTTGCCCTTTCGTCCTTTTGTCATTTCGTCCTTTTGTCATTTCGTCCTTTCATTCTCTCATCTCTTTTCATTTTATTATTTATCCTTTAATTTTTTCATATTTTTATCCTTTCGTCCTTTCAACCTATCGTCCTTTCGCCTTTTCGCCCTTTTATCTTTTTAACCGTTTGTCCTTTTGTCCTCTTGTCCTTTCGTCCTTTCGCCCTTTCGTCCATTTATCTTTTTAGCCTTTTGTACTTTTGTCCTTTCGTCCTTTCGCCCTCTTATCTTTTTAGCTTTTTGTCCTTTCGCCTTTTCGCCCTTTTATCTTGTTAACCCTTTGTCCTTTCGTCCTTTCGCCTTTTTAGCTTTTTGCTCATTTGCCTTTTTGACCTTTTGTTCTTTTGTCCTTTCAACGCAACTGTTTAAAATTTTACCCTATTATTCTTTTGTCCTTTTGCCCTTTCATCCCTTCGCGTTTTCATCCTTTCGTCCTTTTATCTTTTCAGCTTTTTGTCTTTTTGTCCTTTTGTCCTTTCAACGCAACTGTTTAAAAATAGGTAATTGTGCAAATTTCTTAGCCCGAGTAAAATAAACTGGAGTTGCAACAAACAACAAGAAGACTGGATTATCTAAAGTACTTGTCCTTGGACTTTTTGCCCTTTCGTGTTTTGGTCCTTTCGCCCTTTTGTCATTTCTACTTTTCATCCTTTCATCATTTTTAATTTTATTATTTATCCTTTAATTTTTTCAACTTTTTATCCTATTATCCTTTCGTTCTTTCGTATTTTCGTCCTTTCATCCTTTCGTCCTTTTAAATGTTTGTCCTTTCGCCCTTTTGTCTTTTTAGCTTTTTGTCCTTCCGCCCTTTTGCACTTTTATCTCTTTTACCGTTTGGCCTAGCCTTTTGTCCGTTTTCCCTTCGTCCTTTTATCTTTTCAGCTTTTTGATTTTTTGTCCTTTTGTCCTTTCAAATAAACAGGAGTTGCAACAAACAACAAGAAGACTGGATAGTTATCTAACTGGTTCTTTTATTGTTTGCTCATTTGTCCTTTCGCCCTTTCGTCTTTTTTCCTTTCATCCTTTCATCTTTTTTTAGTTTATTATTAATTATCCTTTAATTTTTTCATCTTTTTATTATTTTACTCTATTATCCTTTTCGTCCTTTCATCCTTTCGTCCCTTTAAACGTTTGTCCTTTTGTCCTTCCGTCCTTTCGCCCTTTTGTCTTTTTAGCTTTTTATCCTTTCGTCCTTTCGCCCTTTTATCTTTTTAACCGATTGGCCTTTTGTCCTCTTGTCCTTTCGTCCTTTTATCTTTTTAGCCTTTTGTGCTTTCGTCCTTTTATCTTTTTAGCCTTTTGTGCTTTCGTCCTTTCGCCCACTTATCTTTTTAGCTTTTTGTCCTTTTGCCTTTTTGTTCTTTTGTCCGTTCGTCCTTTTAAACGTTTGTCCTTTCGTTATTTTGTCTTTTTAGCTTTTTGTCCTTTCGTCTTTTCGCCATTTTATCTTTTTAACCGTTTGTCCTTTTATCCTTTAGTCCTTTCGCCCTTTCGTCCTTTTATCTTTTTAGCTTTTTGCCCTTTTGCACTTTGTCCTTTTGTCCGTTTCTCCTTTCATACTTTCGTCCTTTCGTTCTTTCGTCCTTTTGTCCTTTTATTTTTTTAACCCTTTGTCTATTTGCCCTTTCGTCCTCTCGCCATTTATCTTTTTGTCTCATCTTTCTTCATTTTATTATTTATCCTTTAATTTTTTTATCTTTTTATTATTTTACCCTAGTATCCTTTTGTCCAGTATCCTTTCGCCCTATTATCTTTTAGCTTTTGTCCTTTCGCCTTTCCTTCCGCTCTTTTATCTTTTTAACCATTTGTCCTTTTGTCCTTTCGCTCTTTCGTCCTTTTATCTTTTTAGCCTTTTGTCCTTTTGTTCTTTCGTCCTTTCGCCCTTTTATCTTTGTAGCTTTTTATCCTTTTGCCTTTTCGCCCTTTTATCTTTTTAACCGTTTGTCTTTTTGTCCTTTCGCCCTTTCGTCCTTTTATTTTTTTAGCCTCTTGTCCTTTTGTTCTTTCGTCCTTTCGCCCTCTTATCTTTTAACCTTTTGTCCTTCTGTGCTTCTGACCTTTCGTTCATTCGCCCTTCTATCTTTTTAGCTTTTTGTCCTTTTGTCTTTTTGTCCTTTTGTCCGTTTCTCCATTCGTCCTTTCGCCCTTTTATCTTTTCAGCTTTTTGTCCTTTTGTCCGTTTCTCTATTCGTCCTTTCGCCCTTTTATCTTTTTAGCTTTTTTCCTTTCACCTTTTCGCCCTTTTATCTTTTTAACCGTTTGTCCTTTTGTCCTTTCGCCCTTTCGTCTTTTTATCTTTTTAGCCTTTTGTCCTATTGTTCTTTCGTCCTTTCGCCCTCTTATCTTTTAACCTTTTGTCCTTCTGTGCTTCTGTCCGTTCGTTCTTTCGCCCTTTTATCTATTTAACCTTTTGTTCTTTCGTTCTTTCGCTCTCTTATCTTTTAACCTTTGTCCCTCTGTGCTTCTGTCCTTTCGTTCTTTCGCCTTTTTATCTTTTTAGCTTTTTTGCCCTTTTGCCTTCTTGTCCTTTTATCCGTTTCTCCATTCGTCCTTTCGCCCTTTTATCTTTTTAGCTTTTTTCATTTTGCCTGTTTGTCCTTTTGTCCGTGTCTCTATTCGTCCTTTCGCCCTTTTATCTTTTTAGCTTTTTGTCCTTTTACCTTTTTGTCCTTTTCTTCGTTTCTCCATTCGTTCTTCCGTCCCTTTATCTTTTTTTCCATTTGTCCCTTTGTCCCTTGGTCCCTTTGTCCTTTTGTCCGTTTATCCTTTTGTCCTTTTTTCGACGCCACATAATAATCGGCGAAAATGCGCACAAATCGTGAACGGAGCACACCGCGTAATGCCCAACAGGAAACCGCTTCTACTTTCGCGAAACCAACAAATTATCCTATTTAAGCCGGTGTTGATTGACCCCTGTGCGCAATCAGCAATTGCATTTAGTCGACGCAGTTTACCCGGTAAGTGCGCACTGCACGGCCCTCATTACCTCCTGCTTCGGTTAGTCCTGTTTCTACAGCCCATCCATCATCGTTGCGAAACATTGCTTCCTCTTTTTTCCAAATGGGTGATGGATGATGGTTGAGATCCGTGCGCAAAGACGGCACAAGTTCGTCGTGGTCCCGGTGATGTTCGCGGGCTGCCGGGTCATGTCACTCCTGATATCATCCATCAATCTTAATCCATTACAGGCCCGACTTATAATATAAATGTCTTAACATCCTCTGGACGCCCGTCATTAAATTAATTTCGCTATCCGGATTGAATAACAAAGGAGTCAAGGACTGAGACGTCACATTTGACAAGAGGTGGATAAGCGGGCAGATCGGACAGGTCAACGATTTACATATTGATACGAGTCGGACTAATTTCGAGGCGAATGGAAGAACAATGTCGCGCCTGGGTTCTCGGTAGACTTCAATTATTTATCTTAAAGTTGTAGTTATGACAAGTCCCGATAGCAGGAGGTTGAGAGTGACAGCGCGTACCAATGCCGAGCTCGATTGTATGCAGGTTGTCGATTTTGTTTGTTTCGTTGTTTATTATGACAAAGCATCCAATTAGAGGATAGGCAGCATTCAGATACAATTAAAGTAATCGATAATGACATCAGAATCAAGAGGCCAATAATTACAGTTGAAAGGATTAGCCAAATGCAGAAGAGGATCTCTCAGACTAATTAGGGCACACGATTCCGGAATCTACAGTCACTAACCCCGTGGGTTTAAGGGAAGTGGCTATAAATTTTGTTGACGCTGTTTTTATGTGGAGTCGACCACGGGCGGGACTATTATTTTTTAACAATTATATGAAGAAGAGAAATAAAGAGAAAGAAACAAGAAATTTTCCACACACTCGATGATTTAGTGTGAAAAAATTTGTTCAGTGTAAAAGAAGATTCCCGAATCCTTAATGCAGTCAGGCCTCTACCAAGAAGAAATAATATCGTTAACAAGCACCGTGAAAAAGAGGGGCCTCGGGATTGTTCCTTGAGACACGCCTAAAATTTACGAGTATATTATGGTTTAACAAGTTAATTAATTTTTTCTACAGTTCCAAATTTGAAGAGATACGAATAGCAAAAAGATCAAACATCAAGCTAGGTCATGGAAACGTTAAATCAAGTTTTTTCTTTCTTTTTGCATCTATCTATGTATGCTTTACGAACTTGCCATTACAAACCTCTACTTACTCTAACTGACGATTCTCCGCCTTGTAACGTGATAGTAATATTTAACGTGCGCACATCGCAAACATGGAAATTCACTATGTTTTGTCTCTCTTGAGCAAACCAAGCCAATGATAGTACTAGAACGAATTTAAAAGTATATATATTCATGTTAATTATAAATTAGTCATGTGCCTGCAATTATAATTACAGGTATTATGGCAGCTGAGAACAGGCGCGATTGTAAACAACACAATATTAGCTAATTTGCAGCGGAGCAGAATAAAAAGCTATCGCCAGAACAATCGCATTTTCTAATTAATGGGCGCAATAAAAAAGACATATAAGTTGATCTAATTATGTTAAAATATTCAGGTGAACGGCAAAAATACCGGCTCTTATTTTTTAGTGCGACGTCCCGAGATATTAAGCAGATACAATCTTAATCTCCGCTTTAGAAGGTTTACTTAAAAACTTTTATATCATGTTATAATTGCTAATAATCTTGTTTATTTTCGTGCGGCAATTATTAATTTATATGGTTGACAGAAGATACAGGTTTCACGGAAGCTTTTTTATGTTAACAAAGAAAATAAGTCCAAAAAGGCGGCGATATTGTCCAAAGTGAAAGTAAAACAAGAACGTTGTATTGTACAGGGTGAGTTGCAAAGGTAACTGACCCACACGGAAATATTTATTTAACAAAGGCCTAGTGCGTTGCATAATTTACAAACGTTACTCGTTATATCTGAGGTCGGAAATAGTTTTTAATAGATTTTTCCGGCTGTACTCGAAATTTATTTGAAACGCAAGCATCTTTTCAATAAATTAAAATGTTTCCCACGTAACTCCCAAGAATTGTACATGCAAATATTAGCCGACGCTTCAACAGGTGTGTTTATTAATTCTTAATCGCTAATTACATCTGCGAGACATATCCCAGGTATAAAAAAACTAGAATAAAAGAAAGTTGAAACTGTATAGGATGCTTTAGATTATAAAATTGAACTGGACAGGTTTAAATTCGAGTTATGCCAGCGCATTTGTATTTTTTTATACTGACAAACCAAAAACAAGTCAATTAATAGCGATATCATTTTTTATAAAAAAAAGAGTTGCAGCATATTTAAAAAAAAATACTCCTGTTAAAAATATCGTTTCAAAAACTGAGGATTTCGCACATATATTAAATAACGGCGTTACAAATTATACATCGTTAACTCACAATTCAAAAACGCCCAATTATTCAATCAAACCAGATAGCAAATAAGATAAATGTCCGCTTCATTACGTAATTTGGACGAATTCAACAAGTTTCCTGGTAAAAATAAACCGAGCAACGAAACAGGTGTGCATTATTTTTAATTCAATATAATTACACGAGATTGATCGGCGTTAAAAATGGGAACTGAACGAACAAGGCGTTGACCGAGCGGGTTATCGAATAATTCTACATAAATTTAAATATTAATTCCGCTTTTACTAAAGGCAACTGAAGCATTAGTGATGCTCCTGTTCTTTTTATAATATATGCTTTTCTAATAGTACGGGCAGCGCATAGCCGTAATAACCATCCTTTGAACACGACAGTAATAATAATAATAATAATCGGCGAAGATGGTCGGCCACATAAAATTGGTATAGGAAATATAAATACAGAAAGTTGTCCTTCCTATGTTATATTTGATCCTATTCTATTTTATTCTATCTTATTTTATCCTATTATGTCCTATTATATCCTATTCTATCCTATCCTATTCTATCCCATTTTATCATATTCTATCATATCCCATTTTATCCTGTCCTATCCTATTCTATCCCATTATATCCTCTTCTTTCCTATTCTATCTTATTCTATTCTATTTTATTATATCCTATTATGTCCTATTATATCCCTTTCTATTCTATTCTATCCTATCCTATTCTATCCCATTTTATCCTATTCTGTCTATCCCATTTTATTCCATTCTATCCTGTCCTATACTATTCTATCTTATTCTATCCTCTCCTTTCCTATTCTATCTTATTCTATAATATCCCATTTTATCCTATTCTATCTTAGTCTATCCTATTCTGTCCTATCCTATCCCATTCTATCCTATCCTATTCTATCTAATCCCGTTCTATCCTTTTCTTTCCCATTCTGTCATATATCACATCCAATTTTATCCTATTCTATCTTATTTTATCCTATTCTATCCTGTCTTACTCTATCCTATCCCATTGTATCCTATTCTATCATATCCCATTTTATCCTATTCTATCCGGTCCTATACTATTCTTTCCTACCCTATTCTATCCTAATTCTATCCTCTTCTTTCCTATTCTATTCTATCTTATTATATCCTATTATGTTCTTTTATATACTATTCTATCCTATCCTATTCTATCCCATTTTATTCTATTCTATCATATCCCATTTTATCCTATACTATCCTGTTCTATCCTATTATTCTATCTTATTTTATCCTATTCTACCCTATCCCATTCTATCCTCTTCTTTCCTATTTTATCCTATTCTATCATATCCCATTTTATCCTATTCTATCTTATTCTGTCCTATTCTATCCTGTCCTACTCTATCCTATCCTATCCTATTTCATTCCATTTCATTCAGTTTCATTCCATTCAATTATTTTCTGATCTGCTCTGTTCTACTCTACTCTATTCTTTTGGATTTGTGAATAACTCTTTTCAAGGTTTGTAAAATGGATTACAGATTCCGTTCCGCGTTGATTATTTTCGTGGCCTTGTTCTAAAGTAAAGTGAGCTCTGTTGATCCGAGCCGACATGGAAATCAATGTTCCACGTGACATCAGGGAAAGGAAACCCCGTCTACAGATAATGCGCATAACTTACTACGCAGGGTCACGTGAACGTAGCCGCGCCCACTATGAAGAGTATAAATAGAGCTCAGACCAGCCAGAGCTCATTTCGCTCCCGAAAGTGACCACGATAAGATGGTCCAAACGTAAACGCAGAGAACTCGAAATGGAGTTAGTGCTACCAATTAATGACTTAGTAATTAATATTGATTTGTATAATTAGTTGCAGTAAAATATCAACGTCCGTGCATTTGTCGATGGACTGTACTATCACGGTCTCGAGATTTTTTCGTTCTGCTCTCTCGTCTGGAACTAATTTTCATATCCGATTCAGTAATTATTAATTAGACATTAATTTTAATAAGTCGAATGGTTCTGCATAAGTAATTTGATTGATTTTCTATGCACGTCCTTCCTGCACTCTAGGAATTTTCATAATCTTATATTTATTCAAGATGGGAGACGTTCCACGTAGACAACCACTGCGATGTTACGAGGGGAAATGCTGGAAGACTGCGTACACGATGGCCTTTGAGTAGACACGTCAATTGACGAATATTAATTGGTTAAATAATGGAACAATTATTTCCCCGATTTCGATTCCGATTTCGCCGTATTATTTCAGACTCTAAAGTGCCTACAAAGCTCTTGACCCCTGGACATTACCGTGTCTCCACTAGCTTCCTGCGTAATGGTATTTTTGCACTATAAATAAGAACTGGAAGAAAATGTAGCTTGTCTCTATAATGTTGCTAGCTGCGAAAGTTAGCCGGATGGAGAGGCTCGAAAACGAAAAACAACCAATTGAGATTTCAAAAATATAAATCTATACCGATTCGATGGCTATAAATACACATACATTTTAAAGCGATACAACAGAAACAAGTGTTTTATAGCCTCCACCGACAAGGTGTATCCTGTAAATACAGATGTTACACGGCAACACGCTATAAACAACCGGTGGTGTATTGTGCTTCTGAAATATAACCGGATTTGGTATAAAAGTCGTAAAACCCTTCCATAAACTACATATATATTGCTGTGCATCTACAAAAAATCGCACACTGATGTGTAAGCGTGTTTTTGCTCGTCTATCTCGCCATTTTATTAATACAATTTGCATTTCCAAGGCAGTAATTCTTATTATGAGAGGCCATTCGATCGGCCGTATATTGCTTCCTTATATAACGAAACTATATAAGGAGGTACTGTGATCGCGAAAAAACGGACGTCGAGATTTTAACGGAATTATTTTACACTTTAATGGCGCACGACCAGGGAACTAGGGGAAAATACTAAAAACTAATTGCCCAATACTTTCGGCCATTTTTTCATTAATAAAAGATCATAAAATTAAAATATTTTAACACCAAGAGCTATGAGCGAAGACAACAACCATAACAAGTATTGTTCATGCACTCCACATCTTCAGTTTGTTGCAGATTCAATTCCTGCTGAACGACAGTTATTCCGAAACATCCATACCTGAGTCGTTTCCTCATAATTCTATTCTCCTACAACAAACTGCATTCGCTAAATCATTCAATTAATGACAATTCAAGATGCTTATCCCGGCCGCGAGGGAGAGAGCTTGCTTCCAGTTTCGCGCCGGCATAAATCCCGCCTGAGAACCTTAGCTGTAGTCAAAGTCCTCCGAGAATGTTCGCGATGTTTGAATTATGGTAACAAGGTGGCAGATGATGGAATAACTTGAGGCCTGTGTTCATATCTTCGGAATTTTTCTCTGCGATCGTCGATATCGGTTTATGGGAGTTGTTAGGCCGGCCCGCCAAAGAAGAAAGATATACGATGACATCGATTCGCGTGTATGATTACGGACAAACCAATCGCTCCAACGACCGACTTGGATTTATGCCTTGAACGTCTGGAACACGCGCGTTTCATACATACGCTTCGATATATGCGCTATGTCCGCTCATGTTATTATACCAGTTACCAGCAATATCACTCTGCATTGGTATTGGCATTGGGAAGGATTTGAGGAGAAGATGCAGTTCTGGAGGTATATTGTGCTGTTAATGTATCTGCGTTGGACGTATTATTATGGCAATGAAAATAAATCGGTTTTCTTATTTTTTTAACGTGTTGCGCCCAGCTGGAAATAAAACTACATAATGTTCTCCTTTGAATAAATTATTCTAAAATTACGTGCTAAAACACATCATAACGTAGGCCAACAAAGACACACACAGCCTTTAAAGTATAGCAAATAACTATTAATTCACGTAGTACGGAATCAACTATTAATCCAATTAATACGGAATCGACTAAATTATATGGATGAACTCTTGACAATTTAAAAGAAATTGATAATTGTAGACAATAATTGCCCTAAAATTATGCCCTAGAATACATCATAATATGTTCAAGGCAGGAGAAACCACCCATAATCCTTAAAATAAAGAAACAAAACTATTAATTCAACTAGTACGGAACCGACTAAAGTATATGAACAAAATTAAGAAAAGTCAATGCTTTTTCAGATAAATTGCTCTGAAATTAAGTCGTATAGTACATTATTATATGTTCAAGGCAAAAGCAATCACACACAACCCTTAAAATGGAAAGAAAACAACTATTAATTCAACTAATACGGAACCAACTAAAGTATATGTACGAAATTAAAGAAAGTCAATGTTTTTTTTAGATAAATTGCTCTAAAATTATATGTTCAAGGCAAAAGAAATCACACACAGCCCTTAAAATGGAGAAGAAACATTGTTAATTCAACTAATACGCAATTGACTAAAGTATACGAACGAGTTCTTGACGATTTACGAGAAAATTATAATTATGGACAATAATTGAAGAAAGTTAATGTTTTTTTTAGATAAAATACTCTAAGATTATGTCCTACAATCCATTATAATATGTTCAAGGCAAAAGACACCACACACAACCCTTAAAATGGAAAGAAAACAACTATTAATTCAATTAATACGGAACCGACTAAAGTATATGGACGAAATTAAAGAAAGTCAATGTTTTTTTTAGATAAATTGCTCTAAAATTATGTCGAATAGTACATCATTATATGTTCAAGGCAAAAGAAATCACACACAGCCCTTAAAATGGAGAAGAAACATTGTTAATTCAACTAATACAGAATTGACTAAAGTATACGAACGAGTTCTTGACGATTTACGAGAAAATTATAATTATGGACAATAATTCAAGAAAGTTAATGTTTTTTTAGATAAAATACTCTAAGATTATGTCCTACAATCCATTATAATATGTTTAAGGCAAAAGCAATCACACACAACCCTTAAAATGGAAAGAAAACAACTATTAATTCAACTAATACGGAACCGACTAAAGTATATGTACGAAATTAAAGAAAGTCAAATGTTTTTTTTAGATAAATTGCTCTAAAATTATGTCGAATAGTACATCATTATATGTTCAAGGCAAAAGAAATCACACACAGCCCTTAAAATGGAGAAGAAACATTGTTAATTCAACTAATACGGAATTGACTAAAGTATACGAACGAGTTCTTGACGATTTACGAGAAAATTATAATTATGGACAATAATTCAAGAAAGTTAATGTTTTTTTAGATAAAATACTCTAAGATTATGTCCTACAATCCATTATAATATGTTTAAGGCAAAAGCAATCACACACAACCCTTAAAATGGAAAGAAAACAACTATTAATTCAACTAATACGGAACCGACTAAAGTATATGTACGAAATTAAAGAAAGTCAAATGTTTTTTTTAGATAAATTGCTCTAAAATTATGTCGAATAGTACATCATTATATGTTCAAGGCAAAAGAAATCACACACAGCCCTTAAAATGGAGAAGAAACATTGTTAATTCAACTAATACGGAATTGACTAAAGTATACGAACGAGTTCTTGACGATTTACGAGAAAATTATAATTATGGACAATAATTCAAGAAAGTTAATGTTTTTTTAGATAAAATACTCTAAGATTATGTCCTACAATCCATTATAATATGTTTAAGGCAAAAGCAATCACACACAACCCTTAAAATGGAAAGAAAACAACTATTAATTCAACTAATACGGAACCGACTAAAGTATATGTACGAAATTAAAGAAAGTCAAATGTTTTTTTTAGACAAATTGCTCTAAAATTATGTCGAATAGTACATCATTATATGTTCAAGGCAAAAGAAATCACACACAGCCCTTAAAATGGAGAAGAAACATTGTTAATTCAACTAATACGGAATTGACTAAAGTATACGAACGAGTTTTTGACGATTTACTAGAAAATTATAATTATGGACAATAATTCAAGAAAGTCAATGTTTTTTAGATAAAATACTCTAAGATTATGTCCTACAATCCATTATAATATGTTCAAGGCAAAAGAAACCACACACAACCCTTAAAATGGAAAGAAAACAACTATTAATTCAACTATTACGGAACCGACTAAAGTATATGGACGAAATTAAAGAAAGTCAATGTTTTTTTTAGATAAATTGCTCTAAAATTATGTCGAATAGTACATCATTATATGTTCAAGGCAAAAGAAATCACACACAGACCTTAAAATGGAGAAGAAACATTGTTAATTCAATTAATACGGAATTTACTAAAGTATACGAACGAGTTCTTGACGATTTAAGAGAAAATTATAATTATGGACAATAATTGAAGAAAGTTAATGTTTTTTTTAGATAAAATACTCTAAGATTATGTCCTACAATCCATTATAATATGTTTAAGGCAAAAGCAATCACACACAACCCTTAAAATGGAAAGAAAACAACTATTAATTCAACTAATACGGAACCGACTAAAGTATATGTACGAAATTAAAGAAAGTCAAATGTTTTTTTTAGATAAATTGCTCTAAAATTATGTCGAATAGTACATCATTATATGTTCAAGGCAAAAGAAATCACACACAGCCCTTAAAATGGAGAAGAAACATTGTTAATTCAACTAATACGGAATTGACTAAAGTATACGAACGAGTTTTTGACGATTTACGAGAAAATTATAATTATGGACAATAATTCAAGAAAGTCAATGTTTTTTTAGATAAAATACTCTAAGATTATGTCCTACAATCCATTATAATATGTTCAAGGCAAGAGAAACCACACACAACCCTTAAAATGGAAAGAAAACAACTATTAATTCAACTAATACGGAACCGACTAAAGTATATGGACGAAAATAAGGAAAGTAAATGCTTTTTTAGATAAATTACTCTGAAATTATGTCGTATAGTAAATAATTATATGTTCAAGGCAAAAGAAATCACACACAGCCCTTTAAAATGGAGAAGGAACATTGTTAATTCAACTAATACGGAATCGACTAAAGTATACGAACGAATTCTTGACCATTTACAAAATAATGGTAATTGTGGACTATAATTGAATAAAGTCAATGTTTTTTTAGACAAGTTGCTCTAAAATAATGTCCTATGCCACATGAAAAAATGAAGAGAAAACACTATTAATTCAACTAATACAGAACCGACTAAAGTATATGGACGGAATTAAAGAAAGTCAATGTTTTTTTAGATAAGTTACTCTAAAATTACGTCCTATAATACATCATAATTATGTTCAAGTCAAGAGAAACCACACATTACCCTTAAAATGGAGAAACAAAAGTATTAATTCAATTCGTGACGATTTACATGAAAACTATTAATTCAACTAGTACGGAACTGACTAAAATATATGAACGAAATACATCATAATATGTTTAGGGCACAAGAAATCACACACAACCCTTAAAATGGAAAGAAAACAACTATTAATTCAACTAATACGGAACCGACTAAAGTATATGGACGAAATTAAAGAAAGTCAATGTTTTTTAGATAAATTGCTCTAAAATTATGTCGTATAGTAAATAATTATATGTTCAAGGCAAAAAAAAGTCGAAATCACACACAACCCTTAAAATGGAGAAACAGCACTATTAATTCAACTAGTACGGAATCAATGAATTCTTGACAATTTACAAGAAAATGATAATTATGGACAATAATAAAATAAAGTCCAGGTTTTTTAGATATATTGCTCTAAAATTATGTCCTAGAATATACCAATATGTGTTCAAGGCAAAGGAAACCACAAACAACCCTTAAAATGGAGAAAATATGCTATTAATTCAACTAATACGGAGCCGATTAAAGTATACGGACGAATTCTTGATATTTGCAAGAAAATGATAATTGTGGAAGAAAGTCAATATTTTCCTTAGATGAATTGCTTTAAAAATTATGTTCTTTAATACATCATTATATATTCAAGGCACACAACCCTTAAAATGGAGAAAACTACTAAAAAAAAAAATTCTGTGCGCGTCGAATTTGTAATTGATTTTGTTTCATTCCAATTTCAATCACACTTCCAATAAATGTTGTTCCCTGATAACGTGTTGGCAGAGTTGTGAGCCGCCATATCATTTTAACATTAAAATTCAAATTGCTGTATATGATACAACTTAATTTACCAACTGCAATTGGAGAATTCCGTCGCATTAATAAATTCAGAAGCGTGCGTTGAATATATAAAATCGCGACTAAGGGTGGCGCCAGCCATAAAAAGAAACGAATTGGGAAAATGTCTCAAGTGTATTCGTACCAAGTTAAAGGAGAGAATGCGCAGTTTTTCAACCTCTAGATTTTACATCTAGCAGCAAAAATAAGAAAAAAATTTGATTTTCAAGTAATGAGTCGGTTTTCTCGGCCCACCGCTGGACCTATGGTATCGAATAGCCAGCCGCCGGTTTAATTTAAAGTCAGCATCGTATAATCCGCAAGATAACCACACAGAAAGACGGTTGTAATTAGACTTAGAATAAGTGTAGGTAACTAGACAAGATAATGACTAGTTCAGCTGCGGCCTGAATTTCCAATCAAATCAAATCAGCTTGCATTTTATGATCGCGAGATTGTTTTATATTGAGCCTAGCTCAGAAAATTTCGTATCCACTCCAATCGTCGAGTGTTTGCGCAGAAAGTGACGCATGGATCTGTCACTCACAAAATTTATGTTAATATTAACAAAAGTCACTCGAACATAAAAAGGGAGTTCTCCTCCGACCTGCAACCTGCGAAACTTCTCAATCTTTAATTAAGCGTCTATAAAACGAATTAACACAAAGACATTTATGGCTTGTAATTTATAAGGTTTAATTAAATATTCCTCGGTGGTCGGTGTAACTATTGACAAATTATTATTACCACCATAAATTACTCACGACCGTCTTATAAATATGAACTAATTACAACCAGGTCTCTGCAATTAGCATACAACGTGCATTTTTTTCAATTTTACGTCCCGGAGACATGTTTACTGCTTTGTTATGTTAAACTAACCATAAAAAACTAACCGACACTATGAAATAATGCGAAGTAACCACACAAACTGTAATCTATAGTAAGACTTTGGGATTAAAACAGGTGTTCCACAAGGTACGGCACTGGGACCAATTCTTTTCTATATTTATCTTATTCAAATAACTAGAATAGATAAAAGCATTGCTTATACCGTGGAATACCAGAAACGTTAAGAATGACTGCAATTATTTTAAACGTTCAAAATCTTATGAAATTGGACAAAATGGAGGAAGATGAACAAACCTCTAGTGGAATGACTGTCGAAGCGTTGCTTAAAACCTGAGCGATTTTCAAAATAGGAATTATCGCACGTAAAAAAAAGTCCTATAAGGGCTCCATCAGATTAAGATCGGGCGACTGACAAGGCCATAGTAAAGTTAAAATTTGATTCCAGACACTTTCGTGATCCTTATGAGCTTATTTGGTGCCTAAAATTCTCTTCCACATAATAAGCTGGTGTCGAGAAATTATTGCAGATCTGCGCATGTGGTGGGTCATTTTTACCCGCCCACGGCTCTTAACATTTCATCCTGCCTCAACTGATTAAAATAGTTCTCACGGCGACCCCAATACATCTCCGTAGACCACCTCGGTGTGCGGATAGATAAACGGAACATTTTAAATCCATCCTCTATCAAGCTGCTACCATATACTGCGTTTGCCTTACCATTCGTAAGCTGTATCCTTTATCTCGCGTACAATAAAGGAAATAGCGTTATTAATAGCGCATTTACCGAAATGTTCGCCCCGATAAGCAAAGTGCTTCCAGCAATATTATTAAATCAAGCAATCAAGACAATTGAAAACGCCGACCACCTTGCTACCTCACTTAATATAATAATCTATGGATTTAGAGTTGGAGCGCTTATCGGCCACTGTTGAATTCTTCCAGAGATATTTATTGGAGTCCATTTACATATTACACAATTATTCACTATAAGCGGCGCTGATTTGTGGAATTATACGCAACCGTTTGTACTTCGCAATATAGGTTGTTCGCTTTTTTGATAAGAAGTTATGGAAAACGTACGCATACATTTCTTGTCTATAAATTTCCTTGGGCGACACCCAGGACTATTATCCTTATGCAGATACTTAAACTAAACGCCTTAATATTCACGCTAAACATTTCCCCATTGGTCAATGGATTTTCTATTTTTATTCTCCCAGGATATATTGAGGAGGAGTTGATTAAGTTTGTAATGAACTGCTGTGGTAGTTATTACCATTGATACACCAACAGAAACTCGAACAACAAGTATTTGGGTTGTCAAGTCGTTATAAAGTAGTTAAACATTTGGACACCCTCTCATATTATCTGTGGAGCCTGTCAACAAGGTTGCTAACAGCTGATGGCGCCCTTTTCTTATATGATAGTATAATTTGAACCACTTTTCCTTTTTGTGATTTTGTTTTGTTTAACTGAAGAAAACTACCACGACACCGTCACAGTCTAACATATACCAGGTAAAATGTTTCGCTGTTTGTCAGCTCCAATCTGCATGGCTCGCATGATCAAGACACACATCGCGTCTCCCTTTCTTCTTCCTTTTGTCCACGGTTGATCGAATTTAAACGATGAATACCACACGACGTTTTGTTTTTATTTTAGATGTAATCAATCGAGGGCACTTAACTGACTACTCCTATGAATACATCAAACAAATTCCCCTGCGCAGAATGGGCAGTAAGAGATTGTTCTGAAAAGTTTTAATTGCTTCCCACATTACACACTGGGCAAGGTGCATTTTTGGGATAGCTATGAGGCAACGTCGGTTTGTGGTGTCTATTATATGTAAACGGAACGACGATAAGATATGATGGATTCTTCATTTAGAAGAACAATGAAATTGATATGTCAAGAATGAAGTTTTAATTTATGTTTGGGCATTGTACATCTACGTCTACGTATGCCGTATTGATCACGGAATGCGTCAGGTTACTTTCGAAAAGGCATGGTAACGATTTATTTTAATTAAAAGCAGAATTTTTTTTGGCTATGGCATTGCGTAAAGAGATAACACACAACAAAATTATCAAATTCGTAGGGAGAGAAACCAACACACTTTGTTGGATAATACATTTTTTCCATTATAATTTTTTTTATGAAAATTTTTAACTTGACATTTACAAAATAAATACTAAAATATTTAATGTTTTAAATTTTTCCTCCACATTTCCAGCTCGAACAATTCAAAATTATATTTACGCTCAAAACATCGCATATTATATTTCAAATCCGAACAGCAACAATAAGTATCACGTGAGCCATTGAGATCCACGTCGTTGGTAGGTGTAGGCGTGGCCTGATTCCACCATACGCCGCGCCATCCCAGAGGGGCGTGGCTTCGTTGCTGTACTGTCACGTGATTAGATGATGCTTGCTTTGTCTGGAGTTAGAGCTCTATATCCAGCTAATAAACATTCTGACAGAACATCAAGCTCGAAAAGCACGTCAATTTGTTAATGAATCAAAATATATATACCAATGAACTTGTGACGTACTTCCGGTTTTAGGCAAGAAAATGCCGAAGTGTCACTATGGCACTCGAGGCGGCGGCGGTGCTTTACTCGGGCGCCAGTTTCTGTTTATAGTGCAGAAACTCCACTGCTCGGGCAGCTACAGTGAAGAAACGGATATTCCAGTGGGTCGCTGGGAAAAGTAGACTTCGTTGCGGAATAAAAGTCACAGCTAGTATCACAATTAGATTTATTCAGGTTTTAGTTATATATTTATCACATAAACAGGAACAGGATTAGCAAATGCGGTTATTACTATAAAAGCTCTAATCTAATTACAGAACCACAGCTAGCATGGCTTAAAATATATAGTTAGCAGGGCTTAAAAGCTATTAACAATATATACAGCTACAATAGCCAAGTCCTCACTTACAATCTCCACCTGTATACCTTAATTACTTTTGCTTCCTTAGGCACGTCTGGTCAGGAACAGCAGCGGACGGGTACTGGCGATAGTGGTGTCGGATTTCGCAAAATCAATACTCTGAAAATATCAGAGTAGTAGGGATGAACGCAAAATGGGCAGCGAAGTAAATAAACTGCGTCACGGCTGGACTTACGGTTAACTTACTTTACGGTGGGTACGTCTGGTTCCTTTCGCTGACAGCTCTTGCCTGACTCCAGCTCTCTGCGATTCGGAATATCTATCTTCTATCGGCTTGCTGAGTGGTAGGGATAAGCGGCGTCCTGGCGTAGTGCTGACGTATGGCGGCGTATCGACGGCTAGAGTGCTCGCATCGTCCCTACTACATTCGTTGCTTCACGCGGGCAGACTGGCCCGGCGTGAATATAGTCGAATAAACTTTAACTTGGCGTGTGCAGAGCCACGCCTAACGAAACCAATAGTACGCATGTCCAACCACGTGACAGCACAGGAACGAAGCCGCGCCTCTCTGGGACGGCGTATGGTGGGATAAGGCCACGCCTACGCCTATCAACGACGTGGATCTCAATAGCTCGCGTGAGAACTCGGACGAATAGACTTTCTTTTGTTACCTCGTTCTTTTGGTTAAGCTTTGTCCGTCCATGGGGGACGAATTTACGGGTGTCCGTTGGACCAAGTAAGCTCTCACTTCCACACCACATACTATAATCTACATTTAAACAAAAGCGAATTCGTTTTCAATTAAATCCGTTTCCTCAACGTACCAATTTGCGCGAGCCGCCGGTGCTGCGTCAAATGAGGCGAGCACGAGGATTTTTCCTGTCGGATTTCGCCCGGAGGCGGAACGCTCTGCAGGATAAAATAACAGTTTTTATCGGAGCGAGGCTCCCAGGCTAAGTCTTCTAAAACCTTTGGCGCATTAAAATAAGATCATGTTAAGTGCCGTCGAGTATTCGCACGCACCTAGAGTACGAGATTCCTGTAATAAAATGCCACATATGGCCCAAAGCTAGTCTACCTTTGGCACGGAGTAAATCGCCGGCTGGTTATTTTTGTTTACATATTATGTTAGTTGACTGCGAGGTATGAGGAATTGTTGTATATACAATTGTTGTTAAAGCTGTCGCTCTGGCGGCTTGTTTAATGCAGAAGTCACTCAGGGAAATGTTGAATGTCTGAATGTCCCAAAGGCAATCATGGAATTATAGGTGTTAAGGCTTTCGACAACCGTGATTGTTCATTTACATATTCATCGCCGATATTGGATCACGTACGGGGGTGGGGCAGGTGAGCGATTCTTATAGAGAACAGAAAATAAAGAAAAAGAAGAAGGAGAAGATGGGAGAAGAAGAACAGGAAGAAGACGATGAGGATGAAAAAGAAAATTGCTTAATGTTTCGTTCCACTTTCATGATCGTGAAGCTGTTTCCCTGTTCTGTGTTTTCTTCTGCTTCTTCTTCTGCTTCATCTTCATCATCATCATCATCATCATCATCATCATCATCATCATCATCATCATCATCATCATCATCATCATCTTCTTCTTCGTCTTCGTCTTCGTCTTCGTCTTCTTCTTCGTCTTCGTCTTCTTCTTCTTATATAACTTCTGTATATTCTTCTGTCTCTAATTTTTCTGCGCTCTATGTTTCATTTGAGTGAAACTCCTAAGAACCTCTTTGTTCATTTACATATTCATCGTCGATATTGGATCACGTACGGGGATGGGGCAGGTGAGCAATTCTTATAGAGAACAGCTTCACAATTTCAAGAAAACAGCTTGAGCTGCTAGAAAAATGAAAGTCTAAAGTTTCTTTTTATCGTAAATCTAAAAAATTGCACTGTGCTATGAATATCCATCCGAGTATCGTTAACTTTTCTACGTGTATGTAAAGTGTTACCCATTAAGTTTGCATGGCGTTTTATTAGCATTAGATGGACTTTAACATAACCGTAGCGTTACGACGAGCGTCTTTGATCTAATCATAATAAAGACATCTAAAAGTATACCTGCCATCCGAACTCTTACAACTATTTTCACAGGCTTTAATTGTTCCATAAAACCGACTTGCTTTAATTTCGATCTGAAACGAGATATTAAGGACGGAGGTAGCATAAACGCAAACGAGCTCCACCGACCGACCGGTGGACTGAGGCGTGCGTTGATAATAATTATTACAAACAGGTCAGTTTCAGAGTGACTCGACTATTTTATTAACTCACTGCAAGGCATTCTCTCATTACTCTGGCTCTGGCCAAAGCTGAAATCTCCTAAGGCCATTTCTGGCATTCTAAAGTAGGAATTCAGTATTTCAGGTGCGTGCAAGTGCATACCATCACTCAAGCAGCTTTCGACTCGTGGTCAGAGGACGGATTTATATGCCAGGAGGTAGTAAAAAGGTGGACGTTGCGCCAATACCGACTGGAAAATCCTAAAATATGACACTTTGATTAGGTGGTACATTTGTATCAAATTATTTTATTTCTTAACTTCATCTTCTGTTTCTTCTTCTTCTTCTTCTTCTTCTTCTTCTTCTTCTTCTTCTTCGTCTTCGTCTTCGTCTTCTTCTTCTTCTTCTTTAAATTCTTCTTCTATTTCTGAGTTTTCTGTTCTCCTTCTTCATTTGAAGGAAATTTACAAAAACCTCTTTTATATTTCTCTATCTTAAACACAAAAAATCGGAAAGCGTTAAAGAAGATAAAGAAGAAGAATAAGATGAGAGAGAAATAGAAGTTAAAAGATAAAGAAGACAATTATTATCAAGTTGTGGTACTAATACTTTTATTTTTAAGTAATTGAGAAAACTTGCTGTTCTTCTTATTCTGTGTTTTCTTCTTCATCTTCATTAACTTCTTCCTATTATGTAACTTCCTCCTTCTCTTCCTTTATTTCTAATTTTTCTGCACTCTATGTTTCTTTATTTTAATTAAACTCCTAATAACCTGTTTTATATTTAATTACCTTAAAAACGGAAAAATTTGAATAAAAAAGAAGATAAAAACGGGGAAGAAGAACATGAGAAAGCAAGAAAAGGTAGAAGGTGGAGAGATAGAAGAAGAAAATTGTTTAATGTTTCGATTACGCTTTCATAATTTTGTTATTCTTCTCTTTCTTTATCTTCTTCTTTTTGTATAACTTCTTTGTCTTCTTTTGTTTCTGGTTTTCCTGCATTCTATATTTCTTCATTTGAATGAAACTCCCACGAAACTCTTTTATAATTTTTATCTTAAACGCAGAAAAATCAGAAAGCGAAGAAGAAGAAGAAGAAGAGGGCGAAAAAGAAGAAAACGAGAAGAGGATAAAGAAGAAAATTGTTTAATGTTGCAATTACGCTTTCATAATCTTTTGATTCTTCTCTTTCTTTATCTTCTTCTTCTTTTTATATAACTTCTTTGTTTTCTTCTGTTTCTGATTTTCCTGCGTTCTATATTTCTTCATTTGAATGCAACTCCCAAGAAACTCTTTTATAATTTTTATCGTTGACTCAGAAATATCAGAAAGTGAAGAAAACAAAGGAGAATAAGAAGAACAAGAAGAAGAGAGGAAGAAGAGAAGACGAAGATAAAGAGGATAAAGAAGAAAATTGTTTAATGTTTCTATTACGCTTTCATAATCGTGGAATGCTGAATTTTAAGGGTGGAATAGACTAGATCTAATGTGTTTCCTTCTTCTTCTTTAACTTCTTCTATTTCTTTATGTTCTTCTTTTTATATAATTTCTTTATCTTCTTCTGTTTCTGGTTTTCCTGCATTCTATATTTCTTCATTTGAATGAAACTCCCACGAAACTCTTTCATATTTATTATCTTAAACGCAGAAAAATCAGAAAGCGAAGAAGAAGATACACAAGAAGAAGAAGAAGATGGCGAGAAAGAAGAAGACGAGATGAGGATGAAGAAGAAAATTGTTTAAAATTTAGATTACGCTTTCATAATCTTTTGATTCTTCTTTTTCTGTATCTTCTTCTTTGTATGTAACTTCTTTGTCTTCTTCTGTTTCTGATTTTCCTGCGTTCTATATTTCTTCATTTGAATGCAACTCCCAAGAAACTCTTTTATAATTTTTATCGTTGACTCAGAAATATCAGAAAGCGAAGAAGAAAACAAAGGAGAATAAGAAGAACAAGAAGCAGAGAAGAAGAAGATAAGACGAAGATCAAGAGGATGAAGAAGAAAATTGTTTAACGTTTCGATTACGCTTTCATAATCTTTTGATTCTTCTCTTTCTTTATCTTCTTCTTCTTTTTATATAACTTCTTTGTCTTCTTCTGTTTCTGATTTTCCTGCGTTCTTTATTTCTTCAGTTGAATGAAACCTCCAAGAAGCTCTTTTATATTTTTATCGTTGACGTAGAAAATCAGAAAGCGAAGAGGAAAATAAAGAAGAAGAAGAGAAGAAGAAGATGAACAGGATGAAGAAGAACATTGTTTAATGTTTCGATTTCGCATTCATGATCGCGAGATGTTGATTGTTAAGGATACATTCTGTGTTTTCTTCTTCTCTCATGACTTCTTTTTTATTATCTTTTTCTTTTTATATGACTTCTTTATCTTCATTTGTTTATAATTTTTATGCGTTTTATATTTCTTCATTTGAATGAAACTTCCAAGAACTTTTATATTTTTTATCTTAAACACAGAAGAATCAGAAAGTAAAGAAGAAGATAAAGAAGAAAAAGAAGAAGAGGATAAGAAGACATGCCGATTAATATATATTATCAAGTTGATGATGGTAATACTTTTTTATTTTTAAATGATTGAGAAAATTTGCTGAGCTTATTCTGTTTTCTTCTTCTTCTTAATTTTTTATTCTTATTATTTAACTTCCCCTGTATCTTCCTCTATTTCCAATTTTTCTACATTTTATGTTTCTTCATTTTAATTAAATTCATAAGAACCTGTTATATATTTACTCACCTTAAATATAAAAAAATCAGAAAATGAAGAAGAAGATTAAGAAGAAAAGAAAAAGTAGAAGACGATGAGAGCGAAGAAGAAAAGTGTTTAATATTTCGATTCCACTTGATCACCACTATGATCGCGGGATGCTGTTTTTTAAGGGCAGGACTTTGACTTCTTCTTTTTTCTTATCATTTTCTTTTTATATGACTTTTTTATCTTCTTTTGTTTATGATTCTCTCAAGAACTTTTATATTTTTTATCTTAAACACAGAAAAATCAGAAAGCAAAGAAGATAAAGAAGAAGAAGGAGAAGATGGGGAGGAAGAAAAAGAAGAAGACGAGAAGAGGATGAGGAAGAAAATTGTTTAACGTTTCGATTTCATTTTCATGATCGGGAGATGTTGATTTTTGAGGATAAGGCAGACTTGCAGACTTGACCATTTGTTGTGGTCCTTCTTCTGTGGTTTCTTCTTCTTCTTTGACCTCTTCTTTGTTTTATCTTCTTCTGTTTCTGCGTTCTATATTTCTTCATTCCAATGAAATTCCCAAGAACCTCCTTAATAGTTTTTATCTTAAACACAGAAGAAATAGAAAACGAAGAAGATAAAGAAGAAGAAAAAGAAGATGGGGAAGACGTAAAGGAATATTGTGATGAAAAAGAAAATTGTGACGACGGGCGATGTACGTGACAATACTGTTATACCTCAAATCCGTTCTCTTGTGCGCCTATAGGATAAATGACCAACTATTAACATTGAAAGGGCTAGATAACTACATGAGCTACCGAACTCTTCTCGAACCACTTATTCAACTACCGCATATCAAGCGCGATACCAGATGATTTATACGTTTTGGTTATCTCACATCCAAGGACCAGTTCTATCTGTCCACGTGCAGGCACAACTATAAATTATTTCTGCTTTGTTATATAGATGCAGGACGAAAACAGTACTATTTGCGCAATTAGCAGGGATATTTATAATCTGGCTCTGCGGACATGTGTGGAGGAACCGTCTCTGATGCCTTAGTTTGATAGCTCTTTTGCGGATTTGGTTTTGGCGTTGTCGGGGAGTTAGCGATAATGCAATGGGTTTAAGAAGAGCTGTAAGTAAAGGTAATTTTTGCCAGGATTTCAAAATTTTTTTAATTCGACCTCAACTAGTTCCTGAGATGACAAATTTTTTTTTTATTTTATGGTCTTATTAATAATTTTTTTATTATTATTAAAAAAAACTATTCTTCCTTCTTTAAAGGTAATAATAAACCGCAGACAAATGTAAAGTAATTTCGCAAATATCTCGGTTTTGATCTATGACTAAACTTTGATATCATTGACATAAAAAAAGAGCAAGCAGTAAATCAAATTACTGCATTGCTGCGAAGGTAATAATATAAATCCGAGAAAACAACAGAGCTATTGTTATGATACACAATAATTAATAAATTAATAACGAAAGGAATGAAGGTTAATAATTAAAAAGTGAAACCGCATTAGGTATTGAGTGCGGAATGATAATTAACTACTGTGTACCTACTGTTTTTATTGTAATTCAAGGGTATGGAAACGATTCCGAAAAAATATTGCGAAACGAAAATTCCAATGTTTTATTTGCATCATTGTATTAGAGGAGAAATTGCAAGGCAACGGTGTGATCCTTATAACGATTATTATTATTAGAAATCCCTATGGAATTCCTGCTTTCAAAAGCAGTGCCACGCGACCATTGATTGCGCTAAGCTGACAGGGAAGGATTTTTTTTCAATTTCAAGTGAGATTATGAGAAACTATCTATCCCTTGGCTCATGCACAAACCAAAACCAACGCAACCCTGAATTTATTTAAAAAAAAGACAAAAAAAACAAAAAACAAAAAACTATCCAACCCTTGTTGCAGTAGTTGCACCGTTACGCTCTTGTGGAAAAACGGTGGACGGCTAGACAATGAAATAGGAAAAGTAAGTTCTTTCGGAAAAAGAATAACACGTATTATATCTAGGTATATAAGGTTCGTAAAATAATAATTACCCATTCACGTATTTTCTCATTTGATTTCATCGACTCATATTACAAGGAAACTATCGCCTGCGCACGTACAGCAATTTTTCAAGTTTCCTCGGTTGTTAATCTTAGAGGCAATTTTGCAACTATGACTATCTGATAAAACAGGCATGCGGATAATGCAAAAATAATTAATTTTCTAAGAATTTCACGTCGCTACAATTTCTTCTTTAATAATGTTTACACGTAATAGCTCCAGAAATTAATTTAAAACCAGCTTATTAGCATTTGAATTACGGTAATTTAAACTATAATTAATTCAAGATTCCTCTGGTCTCTCCACTGATAATATCTGCAGATCGTATCTAATCTAATGGAAGTCATTATCAAAAAAAAAAACACCTCGTTGAAAATTATTATACTTAAAACATTTACTTTTCTTTGCTGTTATTTTTCCTCTCTTATTTCCTTAAAGCAAATTTTTTCGCTTGTGAAAACAAACGCATGTGTAGCCGAAATACGTCATTGTAAATTTGCTGGAACGGTCACCTCCTTCGCATTAACCGACACATCCCGCTTGGGTGGTCAACACAGTCCCAGTGAACTTTAATTCATAACGTGGAGTTATGCGCCGGCGGAATTCTGCATTTCCCGGTTGTGACGTGGCAACCTTCCGCTCCAACGTATGCTCCAAGTCAAGTTTCTCTCATTATAAGCAGGAAAATCCGTAAAATTTGGTAATTATCTGGAAAAGTACGTACCCAGCATAATTGCATCGCGCCGTAGAATCCACGACCTGCCAAATTTTGCTGATTTATTTGAAAAGTAGTTCAGTCATTTTAAAGCATATAGATATATATTATATGACTGATGGTCGAGATGGTAGCGTACACCTCTCACCCAAAAGTTCCGGGTTCGATTCCCGGTAGTGGCAATGGAAAATATTGTGAGAGGGATTTTTCCATTATACACGGATATTGGATGTGTGTCCCTTGTTTTTAAATGTGCCTCCCGCACAAGGCTCTTCTATAGCCTTCTGATAAAGGGAGTTGTAATTACACGTGGTGTTATTTATTATTATTTATATGGTGGTAAATATTTAAACGTCTAGAGGGCAGTTTCATTGAAAGTCAATAACAAAGGTAAATTAAGTTCTGCAAGACCTGGTGTACCCAGGAACGCCCTGAAATGAAGAGACTAGGGTTAACGCTACCCTTAAGTGACTATCCTCGTCTGGGCCAGTACACAGTGTTTCTTATCATGATACAGATATTTAACGCAGGCGAAAGAAACACTACAAAACTAAAGAATATGCAACTTGTAATACCTACTTCCTTGGATGAATTTAGAAACTTTCCTATTGAAAGAAAAATTAGAAGTTCCTGCAAAGCGGGTCGCCATCTTATTTTTCGGTCAAATTCATTAACAAAATTTGAAGATAAAGTACCTAATTCAATCCATTGTCCATACCAAAGCATCCTAGCCTCGATAAACTGAACTTGCTAAAAAAATTATCCTAATCGTAATACCCATATAAATTTCCTTACGAAGGATAAATACAAAAACTGCAGCAGCGCAAGCAGTTTATGTGCAGCCGCAGCATTAATTCAAGTGAAGAAGTGATTCCCCGTACAATAATTCATGCCATCCATGCACCGGATTTTTTCCTGTTAATACATCCTGAACAATCTACGCATTGCCGCAGCCTCAGTGCTGATTAGTTTCGGTCGGGTGATCGCTGGATATCGCTGCTTATACATCTTAAATTATCGCTGCTTATTATCGAAGAGTAGTCGGGCCTTCGGAAAGAGATCCCCGCCGCGTGGTCTCCCGTTTAATTACTGTTTGTGTTGTGCCATGCAGATTTTAATGAGTTATATCGAGATAAATTTCGCGTACAAGTAAATAGCGAACCCAGGAGAGTGGTTCCCCTGCTCCAAAAGACTCGAATTTCACGGCGGGGTGTTCCTGTGGCGTCGTTTAGAAAATTGTCGTGGAGACTTCAATGCTCCGGTAAGACAGAAAACTTGGCCAATTAAAAATTGGTTTTAATTAAATAAAAAGCACCAAGTCGATTGGTTCACTGATCATGTGGCAATATTTAAAACATGTTTTAACTGCTGCAATTCTGAGTTAGGAGAATGTAAGGATTCCAGCGCACTTTGGGTGAAAATTTAAAAATGCTTGAGAAATTAAAAACTCGCTTAAAGAATTATGACGCTCCGTTTGCAGGCTGTGGTGAGAATGCCATGTTGCACTGTCTATCCCAAACTGAGTTCGATTCCCAATTCCGGCATTAGATTTGGGCTCTATTTTATGTGTGATTTGTTTGAAGTTTTTTACTCGATTAATATCCTTATATTTAGAGCAGCTATTTGCATTCAGCAAATAAATAAATGCGTCCGATTCCAAGAACGTGGTACTTATATAAAGCCTTCTTGCAGATGCCGACAAATATACAAAATAAATGCATAATCACCAAGATAAATTCTTTGTAGGAGGTATAAGGGTACTGATCTGTACGCGGCTCTATATATATACCGTGTAGCGTCCTGTCCGATGTCCTTTGAAAACGCGAGAGTTCAAGCATAACATGCTCACGGTATAGTTGCGGGAATAATCAAATCATTTAGTGTCAAACGTGCGTCGCGGACAACTCACAGAAACGCCGCTATGACTCTCCGGACTCATTGTCGATTTTCAAGTCAGATACTTGGATAAATATTTCCTTGAACAGATCGGAGTGTCACGGTGAGTGCTCGGGGAATTATGATTTTTATGCGTTATTGTTCACGGAGATTACTTCCTTGTCGTCCCCGTGTGATGGTACGGTACCAGAGTCTCTATTTAATAAATACTTAGTTACAAATAATTTTTAAAATTGATCGTTTGTGCACAACACGTATAAAGTGATAATTTTGGTTCTGTTCTAGCATTATTTGAGTACAAAAATATTCAGGAAAAGGATTATTAGAGTCCTAATCAGATATTTTTACATTTCTTCTACTTACTAGTTTGAAACAAATGCGTCTAGACAGCTTTGAAGTCCAGAAATTTCCATCAGGTAACCGGGTAACCGGTGAGGTGGAATACAAACAGTGGAGCCAAGCAATTTTCAGTAAATGCCAATGAAACTAGCTTGAAAATACCATCAAGGTGAACCAGAGGTTGTTCCCCGCATACAGAAAAGTTCCTGCGTTCCAGGGATGCAGAATTTGATAATTATCTACAAAAATAAATGAGTTAACAACTCACTTTGCAATGTAAATACCCTGACCCTGATCTATGAATATTAATACAGGGTGAATACCAATAACTCATTTTAATTTTAAAGGATGGTATAGGTCCCTTAATGGTAAGGCCATATAGGTACCAAAAATAAAAAATATATACCCTGTAGTTTTCGAGAAAGAAAGTAAATTAAAATACGTCAACATTTTCGGAACTTCGTAACTTACCTATCTCAACAGAAAATAAATCAGGATAGGTCTTTGCCTCTGGCATTCACCTTGTTTTTTGCAATCATAAATTCACTAGTTTCAATTAACTTGTCTCCGACCGCAAATTTATAACATTAGAACAGTGTCGGCCTGTGTTGCATTTATAATTTTTTTCCCTGTGTAATGTTGCAGGTGGTCGAATATGAAAGACCGTCGAACGGCGGCTTAACTTTATTAGACGTTTTTTGGCACGTTTTTTACGTTAGAACTTGGAGTTTGTGACTTGGATACAAGGCATGTTGCTCACCCCATAAGTGGGTCAGTAGAGCGACGAAGCGGTACTCAAAAGTTTACCAGAATTTTACGTAGGGTAGGTCAGTTTTTCAACTTTCTTTTTTATATTTTTTTTATTGGTAATTTGTGTTATAAATATCAACAGAAACCCCCTCTTAAAATTAAAATGAGTTATTACTGTTATTAGTATTCACTCTGTATAATACACAAAATGGCATTCCTCAGGGACCCTCTTTAGACCCTTCATTCCTCTGGTGGTATTTAAATGATCTTGTGCTTGCATTAGCTATAATCTACTGACTATATTTTTAGGCTATATATTTGCTTTAAGAGACTTGCAGGAACTTAATCCTTTGCTACAACATAATAAATCAATATTTATACATATATACATTTTAACTTACTTGCTTCTATCCACATTGAAATACCACACAAACAGACCTGCAAATTCTCCCATCAAAACAATTAACTTTACAACATAACTATGTTGATTACACTATAATTATCTGTGAATATTAATGTTTGAACATTTTAACTACGCTGTAGACAACATAATTATCTGATGAAATTAACATTTTGAGTGGTCTTTCTGCTACATAAAAGTGTAACTGGTCTATATAGGTACAATTTTATTAATTCACTTAATATTCCTAGTTTGTTAGAAACTGGCGTGCACTTACGCCTCCTTGTAGATTTTAGTGATGAAACCTTGTTACTTAGTTATGAGTTAGAGTGAGCTGAGTACGGATTTAATAAGTAGCAAATGGGTATACGTTAACGGGCGTTAAGTGAAATGAAATTGACTAGAAACATAATAAGGAAAAATGAACGCCAGTGAAGCTTTAATGGAAATATACAGGGTGTTTTTTTTTTTCATGACTCTGACCAATAAGAACATCTCGATTTTTATGAATATATAACAAATTTTTTAACTCTTTATGAAACAAAATAAAAAAAAATTTTTATTTTTTGGTTTGATTAATTTTATTTTAATTTTTTTTTTTTCAAACGAATCTAACGAGCTGCTGCTGACTTAAGTGAGCCGGTAACTAGCATGTGCACTAGTAGCGTTTAGTCCCTGCAATCGATTATTTCTTCCTCAGCTTAAAATTTTCATTAAACCAGTCAAGAAACTAATATATAAAAATGTTGTTTCTCATTTACCAAAAAAAAAAAAAATACACCGGTGGGAGACCGCTGAGCAAGTTGTCAGTTTTTATGAGACATGACATGACTTGGCAGTATGAGGCCACCCATTGGCCTTTTTCCTCTTAATAATGGCCAACAGACTGTGAGTAGTCGAGATTTCACATGACAGAGTTTATTAATATTCTTGGTCCGTTTCCTGAAATGGGATCATTGAATAAGGTACCTATTATAAATAATTAATTGAGATGGATGAGTAACATAGAATCGACAAGGGTGTTATTATTGTTATTACGGAAAGATGGCGATATTATTTTTAATGAAAATCATGTAATTGCTAGCCTGCAGAGAGTCGGTTTCGATCCGGCAGAACTGCAACCGACAATTTCATCGACCAGGTGATGGGATTCCGATGAGGCGGGAATACCAAATTGTTTTCACGCTTGTTGCACTAATTACGGGGTTCAAAAATGCGAAGCCAAGAAGTCCCCATGAAATATCAATCAGTTTTTATATTTATATTGTTGCACCACGTGAAAAAAATCCCTTTCATATACTTCAAAAAAATTGTTGAATTTTGCCTTTTTATTAATGTTTCAACTTAATGCTTCTGCCTACCTCTGGCGCCGATTCTAGCACTGGTATAATTACGCACACAATAACCCATGAATAATTAAAAAATGCAAATCTGATCGACTAACAATCCGCGTATTTTCCAGGAGGACGGAAAGAGTAGGTGTTCGATGTCTGATTGGAGCCAACATAAAAATAATCTGCTCTCATTGGCTAACGCACTTTCCCATCTCCTTGAAAATCACACCGGCGGAGTAATTATCAGGTTCTATTCCATAAGAGTTCCTACTGTGTAATGTGTGGTATCGCATACGTAGCCAGTTTCGAATTTGTTTCTTCAGCAGGAAGTGATTAATAAAAAAGAAAGTTGGACATGCAGAGCAGTACGTCATTATCGAACCCACATGATTGTCTTAAATTGTCGATAGCTTATTTAGGCTCGTTTACAAGTGAGATTACTTAAATTTACTGCAGAGTGCACGTTTAAGTCTAATACACCGGTGTCAAAGTTTATGCAACGAAACAGAAATACACTTTTGTTGAATTATGTTGGTAGTTGTTTTTGTTGATTTACGCTCGATCAACATTTACGCAGCGTTTCTTATTGTAGAAAATCCCCGAATGATTAGAAGTCCAATGTACCAAAGATTCAAGTTTTACTTTTATGTTATCATATTATTTTACATATATTTCTTTTATAATTTGATAGTCATTAACTTAAAAAGTACCTCAGAGCATTTTCTGACTCTTTAGAAGTCCAATGTACCAAAGAAATCAAGTCCTAATTTTATGTTACTATTTTATTGCATATGTATACATATCGTTGACAACTACATAATCTATAAAACAAAAAGTATCTCATGACATTCCTCGATCGACTAGAAGTCCAATGTCACTAAGAACCACAGGTTCTATTTCTGTATTTTTATTTTATTATTCATATAAGAAAGTAAGACCTTAGAGCATTCTTTGACCTACCAGAAGTCCAATGTAACAAAGAAGTCGATAGCAATTTTATTTTATATAGATTTCGCTTTCAATTATATAATCGTTAAAGTAAGAAAAACACTTCAGAACATGCTTTAAACAATTATAAGTCCAATGTAAAATCTATTGAACATCCATCTCTTTTGTAATTATATAATTGAACAGCTACAAGTTCAACATAACAAAAGAAGCAAGTTTTATTTTTATATTATTATATCATACATATATTTATTTTAAATGATAGTCGTTAAAGTAAAAAGTACCCCAAAACATTTTCTGAATGATTAGAAGTCCAATGTACCAAAGAAATCAAGTCCAATATGGTTTTATTTTATTGGATATACATTTCGTTGACAACGACTTAATCTATAGATTAAAAAGTATTTCATGACATTCCTTGAACGACTAGAAGTCCAATGTCACCTATTTTTACATTCCTTTTATAGCTATTTAATCAAAAAGTAAGAACATAGAACATTCCTTGTACCTCAAGAAGTCCAATGTAACAAAGGAGTCGATATCTATTTTATTTTATATAGATTTCTCTTTCAATTATATAATCGTTGAAGTAAGAAAAAATACTTCAGAACATGCCTTGAGCAATTATAAATCCAATGTAAAATCTATTGAACATTCATTTCTTTTGTAATTAAATAATTAAGCAACTAGAAGTCCAATGTAACAAGGGAATCAAGTTTTGTTTTCAATATTATGCATATACTTCTTATATTATAATTTGATAGTCGTTAAAGTAACAAGTACCTCATGACATTTTCTAAATGTTTGAAGTCCAATGTACCAAAGAAATCAAGTTCTACTTGTATGTTATTATTTTATTGTATATACATTTCGTTGACAACTACTTAATATATAAAATAAAAAGTATCTCATGACATTTCTTGAACGACTAGAAGTCCAATGTCTATTTCTGTGTTATTATTTTATTGTATATATCCCTTGAACGAAGTCCAATGTAAATTAAGTTCAATTTTTTTATGGTTATTATTTTATTGAACGTGCATTTTTTTGTAAATATATAATTAAACAACTTTTTAATCAAGAGAGTAAGACCATAGAACATTCCTTGGACTACCGGGAGTCCAATGTAACAATGGAGTCGATATCTATTTTATTTTATATAGATTTCTCTTTCAATTATATAATCGATGAAGTAAGAAAAATTACTTCAGAACATTCCTTGAACGATTATAAGTCCAATGTAAAATCTATTGATCATTCATTTCTTTTGTAATTATATAATTAAACAACTAGAAGTCCAATGTAACAAGGGAATCAAGTTTTATTTTCATTATTATGCATATATTTCTTATATAATTTGATAGTCGTTAAAGTAACAAGTACCTCATGACATTTTCTAAATGTTTGAAGTCCAATGTACCAAAGAAATCAAGTTCTACTTGTATGTTATTATTTTATTGTATATACATTTCGTTGACAACTACTTAATATATAAAATAAAAAGTATCTCATGACATTTCTTGAACGACTAGAAGTCCAATGTCTATTTCTGTGTTATTATTTTATTGTATATATCCCTTGAACGAAGTCCAATGTAAATTAAGTTCAATTTTTTTATGGTTATAATTTTATTGAACGTGCATTTTTTTGTAATTATATAATTGATAGATAGATAGATAGATACATTTATTAGTGTTAAAACATACAAAGTATATATACACAACAACTATTTAATCAAGAGAGTAAGACCATAGAACATTCCTTGGACTACCGGGAGTCCAATGTAACAATGGAGTCGATATCTATTTTATTTTATATAGATTTCTCTTTCAATTATATAATCGATGAAGTAAGAAAAATTACTTCAGAACATTCTTTGAACGATTATAAGTCCAATGAAAAATCTATTGATCATTCATTTCTTTTGTAATTATATAATTAAAGAACTAGAAGTCCAATGTAACAAGGGAATCAAGTTTTGTTTTCATTATTATGCATATATTTCTTATATAATTTGATAGTCGTTAAAGTAACAAGTACCTCAGGACATTTTCTAAATGTTTGAAGTCCAATGTACCAAAGAAATCAAGTTCTACTTTTATATTATTATTTTATTGTATGTACATTACATTCCTTTACAATTATTTAATCAAGTAAATCCTTAGAACATCCTTGAACTACTGGAAGTTCAATGTACAATTATATAATCGTTAAAGTAAAAAATATATATTTCGGAACATTCCTTGAACGATTAAAAATTCTATATAAATTAAGTTCTATTTTTATATGGTTGTTATTTTATTGAACATGCACGTCCTCTGGAATTATATAATTGAACAATTAGAAGTCCAATGTACTAAAGAAATCAAGTCCTACTTGTATGTTATTATTTTATTGTATATATATTTCGTTGACAACTTAATGTCAATTTTAGTGTTATTATTTTATTGTACGTATCTCTTGAACGAAGTCCAATGTAAATTAAGTTAAATTTTTTTATGGTTATTATTTTATTGAACGTGCATTTCTTTTGTAATTATATAGTTGAACAACTAGTACCTCAGAACGTTCCTCGAGTGATTAGAAGTCCAATGTACAAAATAAATCAAGTTCTGCTTCTACGTTATTATTTCATTGCGTATAATTTTCGCTAACAACTATGTAATGGTTAAAATAAAAAGTGTCTCGTGGCATTCTTTGAGCAACAATGTCACAAAGAATCGCAAGTTCTTATTATTTTATAGTTGTATAATTGAATGATTAGTAGTCCAATGTAACAAAGGAATTAAGGTTTATTTTATGTTATTATTTTATTCTATATAAGTACACTTCTTTTACGACTATTTAATTTATAATATAAAAAAGTGTCTCATAACGCCTTTGAACGAATAGCAGTCCAGTGTAAATCAACTTCTGTTTGTATATATATGTTCCTTAAAAACGCACCTCAGGACAGTTCTTGAACGAAAGAATCGACAAATTTATTAAATTATATAAACATAAAATAGGACCAGCCTTTATTATTGTTGACATGTTTAACATTTGATAATATCTAACATATCTATTGTGAATTTCATTTCGAGACATAAACTAATCCGTACATACGATGGTGTGGACGTCGAGTGGGCGTGTTGAAAAGTTAACGCGTGATATTTTAAAATGTTATCCATAGGTAACAAACAGTCTATGAAAGTAATACTGTCATTATCACAAGCACGCGATTTGAAGCTTTCGTAGTTTCTATTTCTTCAGTAGTTTCTAAACTGATCTGCTGCTGATGATAATTTTTTAATGTTTTTGTCGATGGTATTAATGATCAAATAGGAAGATGAGCAATATATTAGGACTAAAGAAGTAATGCAACCGTACATGGTAACAAGGGAGCCTCCATAGATCTCATCTAACTTCGGAAACAATTTTTTCACCATGAGCAGGACAAGTCCTCAACGCTTATCAGTGCCCTGGTGTTTCTTTAGTTAAATAGATAACCACAGGAATGTAAGCTTCTAATTCTGCTCTTCTTGGTAAGTTCACTTTTTGAGGTAGATCAAAACTTGTTTTTTCTCATGTCCAAATGTCCAAAATAGGACTCCTTGGTTCAAAGTCTAGTCAAGTTAATGTCCTCTCAATCCTTGGCGCTTTTTTCTTACCACTTCTCGACATCGTTGATACTGTTAGTTTCTTCTGTATCTTCTATTCACCAACACGGTTTAAGAGTCCAAGTGCAGGAAGAATAATGAATGAATTAATATTTACATATTATTGCTGATTCAGCTATTGAAAGCAAGGAAGAGATGCTTTAGATTTCACTTCCATGGTAAGAGGGCCATGAAACTCACTGACCATCTATCACTTATTGCCGCGCCTGTACTGGAACTCGAGTAACGGAACGGATTGAGTTATTCTCTCTCAAGCCAAATTGATCGAGCCGGTATAATTTTGCAACGATCTAGCTGCGGGAATCATCCTCAGGGGGTGAAGGAAACGACCAGCGAGCTTTATGTTCCGGTGAACACGAGTGCAGGCTCCTATCGCTCCTTGGACATGGCTCTAGGATGTGAGAAAACAAACGATCCGCCAGAGTTAATATGCGCAATGTAACGGAAGTCCAGGATTTATAGCTCGCGAAGCTGCGGGCGAAGTAAATAATTGTTGGTGTGATTTAGTGGTTTTATCAGATGGTTCCGAGTGCGCCACTAATCTGCTGGAAAAAATGAGGTGGATTGGTCCTCGTTTTTTCTAAAACGCCCTGTATATGTGTGTGAACTTTTACATAATTAGCACCAACAGCATTTATTTGTGTCAACTAATTAATCCTCTTTTTTCAGAATAAGGAACGCCAGAGGCTGATAGAAAATGATTTCAATTGATGATCTAGATCGCAGATAAGATACGAAGGTAATAACATGTTATTTAAATATATATTTTTTTTACCAATAGTCTAGTTATTTAATGAGTCTGACTTACCTTCGGATAAATCGATTACAACTCGAGCAAGGAATTGTGATTCGACTACCGGATGTTTACGTTTTTTGCTCCGACAAGAATAAATTGGGAATAATTTGCAAACTATTTTTATCCGAGGTTTTTAAGTCAAATAGTGTCCTTGGAGTTTGTTCATTTAATTGCTTGCATCGGCGAAGCTACAGAATGACTCGATTGATTTAAAATACTATTTATTTTTTGGTCAATGCTGAAGCAGGCAGAGCTAGACTGAATTGAGTGCTGTCATTGAACGTTTCAATGGGACGGGCAAGAGATCATCAGCATAAAATCCAATCAAGTATCATGAAAAAACCGCTAACGTCGTTAAAGATTGGAGAAAATAACAAGGGGCCTAAATGTGGTCTTTGTGGAACCCCTAATGTTTTTAAGGCTTTTTCACACTCGAAAGATGATTATTTATGATGATAAAACCGTACGACACAAAACACATTTGCCGCTCCGACATGCCCGTACACGGCACCAATATAAATTATTCCATTGAACTATCGCAAAATGAAGTAAAAAATAAGGAATCCTTTAACGGACTCATTAAAAATGCCCTCGGACATGTACCTAAGTGATTTATAAACGTGGCCATACATAAACTGATGCCATATTTGTAATCAGTCAATTTAGCATACTTCGTCTCCATGTTCGATTCACCACAAATGGACGGCGATTTAGATTGATAATGCTGCTATTACCATGTTAAATTTTCACATTGCAGATGCATTACACTCGGTATGGATTTATTTCGAAACGCTCTAAATGGGGAGTTGGGAGGATCCTTTGCCAGCGCTGTTTGATGTGTCATCCACGACAATGAACATCTATAATATATTTATGCATGTATACAGGGTGGGCAAATAGTGCGTCGGACTTCGACAGCTCGAGTTTTATGATAGCTGGAAATTTAAAAAAATTTATGAGTAAACTAGGTAAAAAAGTATATAAGCGAGCCAAGACAATATTATAGAATCAAGTGCCTTTTTTTAAACGGAATGCTATGTATATATATATATATATATATATATACACTTATAAACGGTATATTGTTGAGATAGATGAGCAAATTTAACGCACTTTTGATCTTTTTTAAGCAGTACTCAAGTCATTCATAGGCACTAGTTGCAGCGTACGTGAGAAAACTAATCGAGATATACACGAAGATGGGAATAGTACGTTGTTGAGCCCTCCTGAAAATTTGCATACGGCGTCCTAAGACCATGCTAAACCAAATGGCGATGGTACACACCGCGATACGTTGTGGAGCCCGAACCTGGACGCAACAGTGTAATTTCGGGCTTCACAATGACCGTTTATATATTGAACGGGCTCAACAATGTCTGTTTATAACTATATCAGTATATTTTTTTAAACCTTCTTCTAGACTCCTTTCACTTCTATATTATTATTGACTATCTCCCAACTAGTTGGATGTAATGATTTTTTTTGCTGAAATCACTAGTCTCAATTATGAGATGATAAAAAAAATATATGTGAATACTAGTTACGAGACATCTAATTATGTTTTTAATCATTTTCACTTCCTAAAAATATACAGGGTGGCAAAAATGATTTTTCAATTTGGAATTTTTTTAATTAAATTTTCGAAATTTTTTCAAATGGAACACCCTGTATATTTTTCGACGATGTGATGTAGAAATTAAAAACGAACATTTTTTTGTATTTTGTGCGATCTGAGTTTAATAATCTGTAAATTTAAAAAACTTTATAATTATTTCACTCAATATAGTAGAAATATAGGATTTAAAAAAATTTTTTTTAGACATCGGTCAGAAAATCCGGAAAAATTAGGCTTTTTTTCTGTAAATGGAAAAAAAAATCAATTTTTAAATTTTTTTTGGGGGGCAAAAATCGAATAAAATTTTTTTTTACTAACAGGAAGTTCGACAAAGTTTCGGAGTAGAGAGAGATAAAGATAATTTAGGGCTTCTTCTTTAAAATTGAAAAAATCAAAAGAAATAAAGCTGACAGCCCCTGCGGGGCTGTCCACTCCGATTCGAATTTTTGCAATTTTTTTTTGGTGGTGGAGGGGCAAAAAAATGGAAAAAATTTTTTTTTTTATTTTTTTGGAAGAGACAAAAATTGAAAACTCCTGTGGAATAAATTTTTGACGCCGTGCCATTTTTTTCGGGGCTTCCGTTCCATATAAACAAAAATTTGACATGTTTGGGGACTTTTTCCGGCTTTTTGATTATTTCGGGGGTCCGGGGAAGCTGAATACTCGGTATAATAGTCAAGAGAGCAGCTCGGAGACACCCTCCATCGAAAATCGAAAAAATTGCTTCAAAATTGGCTAATTTAGCGAAACGCTTCTCATTGGTGCAATCGAAAATTTTTTTTATCAAACGTCAAAATCGATTTCAGGAAAAAAAGTCCGATCGAAAATCTAAAAGCAGTCCTGGAATCCTGAAATCGCCCCGAGTCCAAAAATGTAATCGGTTTCCTCCTGGCACCGAAAATAAAAAAAAAATTGACCTTTAAACATAAATGCATAATATTCCGCCTTATATTCATAATTATTCCTAATAAAATGTGTTTAAAAAATTCACAGCACGGCCGCGGATGGATATTTAGCGACGAAATTTTCAGGGATCCGAGAGGAAGGTTGGTTCTAGCTCCCCTGAAAAAACGGTCGAAAAAATCCTCCGGGGAAAGGAGCAAGGGCCCCCGCAAAAGTACCATTTATCGACAAAATCGATCTTTTTAAAAAAAATTGTGTCTTGGCTAATATCGGAGAAAAAAACAGTTCTTCATTTTCCTTTGTTTAAACAAAATGCAAAATAAAATGCTGAACTAAACTAATCTGGAATAGTCCGTTAGTCTACATATATTTGTATATAATAATTTATAGTTTCTTGCTTTGGGATTTACAAATCAGCGATTATTTGCTGTAGCAAAATTCCACCCCAGCATGACCAATTCCGAATTTCTTTAATTGGATAATTCACAGTCGTTAACAACAGCCGTCGAAAAAAACGCAATATCTAATATTTATTTATTTTTAAATCGCAATATGCGGTTTTGCCTTGACAAGATTGCATCGTAATTTTTGTCTGTAACTCACCAAATTTAATAAAATCGGAATTGTGTTACAGACGTTGATACCATAAAACTCAATTTTCTTATATCCTCTTCGAAACATTTTGCCAACGACTGATTAGTTGTATGGAAAAAGCTTGGTAATATTTTAAGTGCAGATTATTATTTGTCTCAGCTATTAGTTAATTATACTGCCTATAAGCCAATCATGAAACAGTTGCGAAATTGCTTGTCGTGTTGTGCGGTAATTACGAATATTTTTGTTCTGGTAAAATCAATTAAAATTGCTAAGATAAAATCTTACTAGATAATACAGGATGTGTATTAAATATGATCACATACGAAAATTAAAAAAAGCAGGTAAAAGAAAATTCCTCCATAATGTTTTATATATTTCTGCCACATTAGTTTGTAGACTGCGCACACGAACTCGATATGTTTATACAAGCAGGATAACCCGCATAAATTATTTAAAAAGTCAGCTGGTGGTCAGTTTACATCGTCATAGCTCAGAAGAGATCCTCAGCCGAGGACAGACTGATGGTCTTCCCTCACGAAGTCGTAAATCCATAACGTTGTTCCGGAATGTGTTGCCTCGTTCTGCTTCATTTTGTTACGGTTTGCATTCGAAATAAACACATAAATTACTGCGGAAATGTTGCGTCTTGGAACTCAGGTTACAAACGCATATACAGGGCGAGAACTCTCACAAAAAATTCATGGAGAATTGGGAAAATGAGACGAATCGAGATATACACGAAAATGAGAATGGTACGTTGTTGAGCCCTCCTTAAAATTTGCGTACGGCGTCCTAAGACCATGATTAACCAAATGGTGACGGTATACACCGCGATGCGTTGTTGAGCCCTAACCCGGGCTTCACAATGACCGTTTATATATTGAACGGGCTCAACAGTGGCTATAAATATATCAGTACATTTTTTGAAGCCTCTGTCTAGACTCCTTCCACTCCTATATTATTATTGTATGTAAATAGTCGTGCAAGATTTTAAAAAAATGTTAAAAAAACCGCTTTAATTGTTAAACTCAATTACCTACCTCGAGAAGCACCGTACCACATTTATTTCCAGCACGATCTGCCCATTTTTCCCCTTCAGTTGTTGCAAGGCTCACCAGATCGATGATTAATGAAAAATAATTATAGCGCAGGACTAACTGGAAACATCACAAATAGAAATATTTACTCCGAGTAAATTCTTTCGGACATTAAACTGTCGTCGGCAGACAAAAAACCTCGCGAGCAGCCATAAATCAAACATCAAACGATCGATTAGGCAAGAGGCGGGCAATAAGTTAGTCGACCTTTTCTATCTAGCTGTGTGTGTGTGTGTGTGTATTTTTGCGGGTAGAATGTGGCATTCCTTCGGTTTCACTCGCGTTCTTCAAAGCACCGCCTTGGGAGCACCTTTACGAATGCAACTGCGCCGAGCAAAGGCCACACGACCAAGATTAATACCTCGCCGAGAACATTATGAGTTAATTAATTGGCCTGCAATAAAGATTGAGCCCGCGCGCGCTCTTCTGTTCCTGCTCGCCAGTGGCGGATGGACTAACACACCAAACTCCTCGCGAAACGGAGTTAATTGCATTTAAACGCCCCGTAAAAATTATAAACGCGATCTTATGCTTAATGTTATGTATATATACTTAAACGGTACATTGTTGAGCCCGATATATCAACAGGTCGCTGTTGATCCCACCTTTTAGAACCATGATGGTGTATAAAGTTAAATTTTGCCTGCGAGTTGCAACGTACGTGATACAACTAATTGATATATACACGAATATGGGAATAGTACGTTGTTGAGCCCTCCTTAAAATTTGCGTATACGGTGGCCTAAAACCATGTTTTAACCAAATGGTGATGGTATACACCGCGATACGTTGTTACGCCCGAACCGGGGCTCAACAGTGTAATTTTGGGCTTCACAATGACCGTTTATATATTGAACGGGCTCAACAATGTCTGTTTATAACCATATATTTTGAGTTTATTCAAAAAATGTTTTTATAACATCACATTTGTGACACATTTACGACATCATCCCCATATGCGTTTATTTGACGTGAAACTAAGAGTTTTGGGCTGGTGGTTTTAAATGGATTTCAAAGCATGTCAAAGAAACCGATTTTAAATCTTGCCTTACCTCATTTATTTTAGGTTTTCAATTATAACGCTTTTATACAAATTATTACTTGCATATAAACCTTAAAAATGAAAATAAATTCAAACTGAAGCCTTTTATAAAAACAAACTAGCCCAACTCTGCAATAATGATACTGAAACTCGTGGCTCTATGTACCTTACCTTGTTCAACAAAAAAGTGACATATCTATCAATCTGCCTGTCCCTCAATTTGCAAAATCACGTCATTTTGACGTTTATCAAATAACGTCATTATAACGTCACATTCTTGACATATTTATGACATCATCCTCATATACACATATTTGACATAAAAATTAATAGTAGTGCAAATATGCAAATAAACATTAAAAGTGAAAATAAACTCAAACTGAGCCTTTTATAAAAACAAACTAGTCCAACCCTGCAATGATACTGAAACTTATGGCTCTGTATACCTTACCTAGTTCAACAAAAACGTGCCTCATATCTGTCGATCTGCCTGTCTCTCAGTTTGCAAAATCACGTCATTTTGACGTTTATCAAATAACGTCATTATAACGTCACATTCCTGACATATTTATGACATCATCCTCATATGCGCTTATTTGACATAAAATTAATAGTAGGGTTAGTGGTTATAAGCGGATGTCAAAATATATCAAAGAGAACGAGTTTAAGAAGTTTTAAACTACTTCATTTGTTTTTAATTGTTAAAAGTAACGATTTTATAAAAATTATTATGCACTTAAATATGCAAATTGTTGATATATCGTTGGTGTATGAAATTAAATTTTGCAGCATACGTGAGGGAACTAATCGAAATATATACGAAGATGGGAATAGTACGTTGTTGAGCCCTCCCTAAAAATTTGCGTACGTTGTCTTAAGACTATGTTTCACCAAATGGTGATGGTATACGTGTTCACTATATAAACGGTCATTATGAAGCCCAAAATTGCACTGATGAGCCCGGGTTCGGGCTCAACGATATGTTGTTGAGCCCGAACCCGGGCTCAACAGTGCAATTTTGGGCTTCAGAATGACCGTTTATGTATTGAACGGGCTCAACAATGTCTGTGTATATCAGTACATTTTTTTGAAGCCTCTGTCTAGACTCCTTTCTCTTCTATACACCCTTCTACAAATAATCTGAGAGTCTTTTCGAGAAGGAAGGTCAGGTCTGGGTGAGTGCATAATTATTTTAATGAAAATAAAAATTTGCAGTCAAATTTGCAAATTGTTGCCGTTACCTTTCCAATCAAAATAAATTTCACTAACCATCGAAGAAACATCCTATAAAAGTAAAACCAGTCAACGCAACTAGTTTTATGGTCTGATCTAATTGACGATGCGTTTCCCATTAAATCAGCGGTAATTAATTTGAAAACTTAACTCAATTTCATGCCTGGTTAATGCGCTTTTTGCATTTTGCAGAATAGCACTTATTTTCCTAAACGAATTTGACTTAGCAGCAGGTACTGATGTGTGGAAGAGCCGAGCTGAGCCTAAGAGCTTTTTTCCAAGAGTCGTAACTGCGCATAACGAGCTGCGAACAGGGTGATTGTAATTAACGCAATACAGCGTGAACGTGAATAAACAAAAACATTTTATCACCGACTTATTTTTGGTATGCAACAAGTAGCTCTCACCAACGCTGAATAATGATATAGTTAATGCGGCTTTTAATTCGCGAACGGTAGCAAAATTAGCCTGGTATGTCATTAAGTGGCTGATGAAGGAAATAAAAACTAATTTCAGGTAAATTCTCACGGTACGGAGGAATGCGGGCTCTGATATGTGATTAGTGGACGTATCTGGGTGTTATCCGGCTTCCGAGTAAGATCTTATAAATACTGCTTAGTTTTTAAAAAGGACTGCCATCACTCAGCCGGCCAGCGGCTCGCTGGCAGCTTTACGTCGGGAGTAAGAACGAGGCATGCTCGAGATTAAATTTATTTTTGTTGCAAGATGTGAAATCAACGTATAAATAACAATTGAATTGATAGTGAGACTTTTGTACAGTTAAACAAAAAATATACTTCCTATCGACTGCGCCAAATGAATGAATGAATCGTCAGAAAGTTGAAAATTGCAATGCTTTTAGCATAAAAGTTAAAACTGAAATATTTTTCTAGTCCAGCCCTGCAGTAATTATACTGAAATTCGTGATTTTCGAGTCTTTGTAAAAAATGTCATTATAACGTCACATTTCTGACATATTTACGACATCGTCCCCATATACGTTTATTTGACATGATACTAATAATTTTGGGCAGGTGGTTTTAAATGTCAAAAAACATCAAAGAAAATGAGTTTAAATCTTGCCCTACCGCATTCATTTTAGGTTGTCAATCATAACGCTTGTATAAAAATTGTTACAAACTAGTTCAATCCTGTAATAATGATGCTGAAACTCGTAGTTTTGTGTACGTTACCTAGTGCAATAAAAACGTACCTTATATCTGTCGATCTGTCGGTCTCTCAGTTTGCAAAATCACGTCATTTTAAAGTCTATTCAAATAACGTCATTATAACGTCACATTTCTGACATATTTCCGACAACATCCTCATACGTTTATTTAACATAAAATTAATAGTGGTTTTAAGTCAAAAAATGTTAAAAGAAAACGAGTTGAAAAAAATATAAACTACTTTATTTATTCTTAGTTACCAAACGCAACCATTTTATAAGAATTATTACTTAAATATGCAAATAAACGTTAAAAGTGGAAAGATATTCAAATTGAAACATTTGGCGAAAACAAACTAGTCCAACTCTGCAATATGTCGATCTCTGCCTTTTAATTTGCACGATCATGCCATTTATCTAAATAATGTCAATAAAGCGTCACATTTCTTACATATTTAAGACGTCATTGTCATATACCTTTGTCTGACATGAAAAGTATGTGCATGGTAATGTTTAAAGGAGTCCTTTAATCCTGAATAGGTTACTATTTACTCTTCAAAATCCTGACAGTATCAAGTTATATAACGATTAATAATACACAAAACTATGTGCGAAGGAGATGTCCAACCCTGCAATAATTCTAGGAAAATTCGTGCCACTGTAAACCCTACCGAGTTCATCATGAACATGCCTGTAGGCCTATCTGGCAGCTGGAAACACTATGCCATTTTGAGGTATGTTCGAATAATGTCATTATGACGTCATATTTATTACGTATTAAGGACGTCGTCTCATATGTGTCCGTGTAACGTCACTTTAAAGTGGATTGAAAATTATGAACGGCTTAATTATGTGAGTACTCCTTTCGCATACTATTTAAAAATTAATTTGAGAAAATTATCTGAGTTGGTTCATTTGATAGTTCTAGAAGCGGGTTTTCTTTAGAAGACTGTAGCTCACTTATGGCAGGTTTAAAAGCGAAGCTTACAAGACTTCTTTAGCTTAAAATAACTTAGTTAACATGGCAAAGTCCTGATAACAATTAGAGCGCAAGGGAGAAGGAAGCAATGTCATTCTAACGTCATATTTATTACGTATTTAAGACGTCGTCTTATATGCGTCGTTTTACCGTCATTTTAAGGTGGATTGAAAATTATATAATATATTGATTATGTCGGTACTTCTTTAGCTCATCTCTCTCGTTAGCTACGGCTGTAGCTCACTTAGGGCAGGTTTAAGATAAAGCTTATAAGAGTTTTTCAGCTTAAAACCCTGTCAAAGTGCTGAGAAGGAGTCCAAGTCTGCAGCCAGCTTGTAAGACGATGTCATTTTAAGGTCTACTGGAATAACGTCATTATGACGTCATATTTATTGCATATTTATGACGTCTTGTCAAATGCGTTCTAACGTAATTTTAAGGTGAATTTATTTTTCCTCCTATATTTTGATGTCATTTTTACGTCATGTGTCTTACGTATTTAAGACGTCGTCATCTCATGAGCATTTGTTTGACGCTAGTTTAATGTAGATTGATAATTATAGTTTACAGCTTATTTTGAAACGATACCCAATAACAATTGTTAAAGCTGATGATTCCTATTTAATATGATAGACCCTTGTCAGTCATAAAATAAACCTTAATTGTAGTAACACTTATGTTCAATTATCAATATCGTCGTTCGTCTAGGTAGCAGTAACGACAAAAACTACGAAACAGCTCGTTAATTTGTGCTTCAGGCCTCCAGTGCGTAACGCCAGTGGTGTAAAAACTGGCCTATGCGTTGTGTCTCCTTACGGATACAGATCTGAAACGGTCAAAGCCTAAGTTGTTAATGGTGATTATCGCATCGAATTTATTATAACTCCATTTCGCGGTAACGACGAATCTTATCTAAATATTTTTGCATAATCGCAGATCTTTCCGAGATCTAGTTAAACGGAGCACCAGACGCTTTAAGATATAATTGAACCTGTCATGCCAGGACACAATAACTGCAAATGAATTTATCGTCGATAAACACTTTTTTAGTCGCAATTGCTAATATCTCCTTGTGGCCACCGTCCGTGAAGGTCAATTTTTTAGTCCGTCTTGTCTGGTTTATGGAAATTATTTATCGAGCCTAATTGAAGTCAAAAATAGCCTCATAAATAGGTAAATAACCATAGTTCAAGGAACTAAACTGTGCGAATAATCGAGCGAAATTTTGGTCCAACTATGAGGCTGCAATTTTTCTATTTCAGTGATAATAACGTTGCGCAGAGAGTTTCCTGCTGTTGGGCGGTTTCCCACCAGACGAATCCTGAAAAAATATGCACCATCGACTGCCCCAAGACATGATTTGTCCGGTGCAGCGTCTCATTACGTTAGGCCTGATTTTTGACTTGGAGATTTTAATTGGCGTGCAGGCATGGAAGCGGATGTTGCGACTTTTTCGAATTTCAGCATACATATATTTTAATTCCTCCGACGTTCGCCGAGATAACATAAGAAACGCTGGCTATAATTCCAATCAGATTAGTTATCTAAATTAAATTTTTCCATTTCCTGGAGAGAGGCGTGCTCGGATAGCAGTTAATTTTCCGAAATGATCACTAGATTACGCTCAGAGCTAATAAATTACGGTATTGCTAGCTTATGAATATGCTCAGATGCAAGCAAAAACAATAAAAATGCAAATGGTAATAGCTGCGTACCGAGTGCATTAACAAATAAATAATTAATAGGTTAATATAGTAACTAATAAATTGGTACCTACTATGGTAATTAATATGTCTAGACGACAACAAACGTTACACTTAACGAACTCGAAAAAAATTAATGTTGCAATATATCGCTTTGAAATCTTAAGTATATGTTGCAGATTGCAGGTGTGTTGATTATTGCAAAAAGCTGCAATTTAAATGAGGTTTTACCACGCAAATAAATTTTGTGACAATATTCCGATAAGTAGGCCACGTTGGTGATTGTATTGATATATTCTCAAATAATGATAAGAAAAGCAAGCCTGATGCTGAAAATGATTATTTTTTTCAGAAAATGAGTTTAAAAACTATTTTTTTTTATATTTTGATTAATGCTTCGGAAACTGTACGAGAACCTCAGCAACATATTTGATAGGGTTTTAAATGAAAGTTAATGAAGAGGCATTGCAGGTCACGTGACTTTTACCCACCGATTATATAAAATTGTTGCCTCTTTTGGAATATTTAAATTAATTTTTTTAAATAAAAATTAAATAATTGCTATTATTGCCGCCCAGTTATTTTTTCAAAAAAATAATCAACTAAGTATGCCAAAATATAATGCCGCTACATCTTAGGGCCTCAAGGTAAAACGCTTTCGGATAATTACCTATAATACTTCTTATGCAAATAAAGAACTACTCGGAATTCGAGCTACTCTTATGTAAGCCTCTCTGATCATCTTTAAGAGGATCTGGATTAACAACTTTAGCAAACTGGCTATTTTTTATCCTAAATTCAAAATATCTAATAGATATTTTTAATTGACGTAAACGTAAAATAATTAGCAAATGCGAGTTTTCAATCATAATTGTAATATAATTAATTAAAAATATCCAATAGATATTTCTAGTACAATTAAAAATTCTACCTAGATATTTAACTTAATTAAAAATAATTAGCAAATATTTCTAAATTTTTTTAAAATATTGACTGAATACTTATTATAATTGATTAAATATGTCTAGGAAATATTCAATTAAAAATATTCTAATAGATATTAGATTTTGTGTCCAAAATAATTAATTAATTAATTAATTAAAATAAGAATATCTAGTGTACTTTTAATTTAATTAAAAATATTAATAAATATTTTATTAATTCAAAATACCCAGAAGACATTTTTAATTGCTGAAAAAATATCTAGTTATATTTTTAATCAATAATTAGAAACAACTCTATAATTTGTAATGTAAAATAATTAGCAAATACTAATTAATATTTCTAAATTATTTGAAAACATTTATTATAATTAATTAAAAATATCTAGTAGTTATTCAATTAAAAATATCTTGATAGATATTTTTTGTTATTTCTAATATATCTTCATATCTTTAATAGAAATAATAATATCTAGTGTTTGCTTTTAATTTAATTAAAAATATCTGATAAACATTTCTATTAAATTCAATATATCTAGTAAAAATGTTTAATTGATATAAAAATATCTACTAAATATGTGTATTCAATTAGAAATAATTCTGCAAACTATATTGTTATAACGTAAACTAATTAGCAAATCAAATTACAAATTTATAATTGACTAGACATTAATATAATTAATTGAAAGTATCCAGTAGATATTTCTAGTACAATTAAAAATATTAACTAGATATTTAATGTAATTAATTAGAAATATCTAGTAGATATGTCAATTATTTAAAACTATTAACTTGGTATTTAATATAATTACCTAATTAAAAATATCTAGTGGCTATTTCTAAATTATATAAAAACATTGACTAGATAGTTATTAAAATTAATTAAAAGTGCTTAGTGGATAATGAATTAAAACTATCTTAATAGATATTTTTAATTGTTTCCAAATTGCCTTCATATTTTTAATTAAAATAGGAATATCTAGTGTTTACTTAATTGAATTAAAAATATCTAGTAGGCATTCCTATTAAATTAAAAACATCTAGTAAACATTTTTAATTGATATAAGAACATCTACTAAATTAATGTTTATTCAATTAGAAGTAATTCTGTAATTTGTTGTTATAACTTAAAATAATTAGCAGATACAAATTATAAATTCATAATTGACTAGTTAGGTACTAATACAATTAATTAAAAATATCCCGTAGATATTGCTAGTACAATTAAAAGTATAGCTAGATATTTACCATAATTAATTAGAAATATTTAGTACATATGTGTCAGCCATTTAAAAATATTGACTAGGAAATTAATATAATTAATTAAAAATATCTAATTAATATTTTGAAATTATTTGAAAACATTGACTAGATATTTATTATAATTAATTAAAAATATCTAGTAGCTATTCAATTAAAAATATCTTGATATATATTTTTTGGTTTTTTCTATAATATCTTCATATCTTTAATAGAGATAAGGATATATATCTAGTGTTTGCTTTTAATTTAATTAAATATATCTGATAAACATTTCTATTATATTCAAAATATCTAGTAAAAATTTTTAATTGATATAAAAATATCTACTGAATATGTTTATTCGATTAGAAATAATTCTGCAAACTATATTGTTATAAAGTAAACTAATTAGCAAGTACAAATTACAAATTTAGAATTGACTAGATATTAATGTAATTAATTGAAAGTATCCAGTAGATATTTCTAGTACAATTAAAAATATTAACTACATATTAGATATAATTAATTATAAATATCTAGTGTCAATTATTTAAAAATATTGACTGGGTATTTAATATAATTAATTAAAATTATCTAGTAGATATTTCTAAATTATTTAAAAACATTAACTAGATAGTTATTATAATTAATTAAAAATGTCTAGTGGATATTCAATTAAAAATATCTTAATACATGTTCTTAATTTTCCAAAATACCTTAATATTTTTAATGCAAATAAGAATATCAAGTATTTACTTTTATTTGAATTAAAGATATTCTAGTAAACATTTCCATTAAATATCTAGTAAAAATTTTTAATTGATATAAAAATATATCCTAGATATGCAATTAAAAATAATTCTTTATGTTTTTAAATATGACTTCCCGCATCATTTGACGCAAAATAATTAACTAAAACATTTTCTATTCAATATCGACTAGATACTTAATATAATTAATTAAAAATATCCAACAGATATTTCTAAAACATTTAAAAACATTGACTAGACATTTGTTATAATTATAAATGTGTGGACATTTATCCAATTAAAAATATATTAATAGATATTTTTAATTGCTTCCAAAATATCCACCTTTTTAATTGAAATGTAAATATTTAGATTTATTTTTAATTGAATTAAACATATTTATCGAATATTTTTAATTGAAATAAAGATATTTGCAAATAATTTTCTAAATCTGAGTTCTTCCAGATAAATGAGATTGTACAGTTTTATAGTTATAAATATAACTGGCCCCTTGTGGCGCCCTTGAGGTACTTTTTATGGTACATTGATGATTTCGACCAAATACTCATTCTCTCTTCTGTCTTCTATCTAATTGTGCACTTCTAAATTTCCATCTTCCTCAATGATCTAGCCTTTATCTTAGCTCTCATTAAAAACTATTACTATTAACTAAATGGTTGGTGCCTTGCACTAAACTGTCCAATTTTCTTAATCACACAAATTCATAATCTGTAGATTTTAACACCCAAACGCAAAGAGAAACTATTAGAAATCTCCACACCCAGACCTCTTAACAATCCTTTATTACATCCAAGATTTATTCTCAACACGAGCAGTTCTTGCCATGTCATTGGCACTATACGAAATGTATCACTTTTATCTATGGGATAAACAAAACTGACTATAATATATCATTCACTCATCACAGGATTGTCTTTTTCATATTCAAATTATTAGTGAATGATTAATCTAGAATCCAATTTAAGATTTATATAGCGATAAATAACACGTTCCTTCTATTCATACATTAAATTCAAATGACGAAATCGCCGGTATCCAGTCGCTTGGAGCTTGATGGTTTCGCTTCTTCATTTATTTTGAGATACGAAACCCACTGTGACGCTCTCGATGAACATCGAATGGTCGCTTTGAAACTGTAAGTGTCCAAATGTATAAAATTAACTTGCAAAGATGGCCATTTAATAAATACTGACATAGTACAGGGAAATGAACTATGGTAAAAGGTTGAGCAAGATATTTTATTGCTGATGCGAAACTGACGACCGTAACTGAGGGGATAGAATGCCCTTTGTGACAAACTTTTTCACATCAACGACTTACTTATAAGCTGCTTATGCATGTATTTCGTGCGACCTCGCACCAGCTAATCTCCATATTTTCCTTCCCGACCGTCCTGCCATCTAATTTTAATGAACCACGAGAGCGATCCATAATACGGCGCTGATTAGGGATGACATTGTTTGTTAGCGTATCACATTAACCGGGGTCTAGTAGGCTAGTAACAAGGTCCGGAGACAATTGACTGCCGGAATGAGCGGCAAACAAAAGCGTCTCAGAGACAGACTTCTTGTAACGACCAGCTGGCGAACACAATAGGCTCGCGCGTGAGCTGAAACCCTCTGAAGATGCCGGGCCGTGCTCGGGTCTCCTCTTTAACTGTCACCTTAAGTGTCCTGCGGCCCGATTGGACGGCTCTGCTAGGTAAAAATCACGAGGAATTTATGAAATAAGTGATCATTGCGGCCGGTTAACAATGGATGAGGAAAGCGTGTCTATGGATTTTATCTACTAAGACGACGTGTTCGTTTTTTTGTGTCTCTAATCCAGTCATCCGCGATTTAAGTTGTTGTTGTAAAAAGGCTGTTTCAGAAATAGCTGTGAAAAGATCATGCACAATAACGACAGAATGGGGTTCGCTATTTGAGTGATACGCTCACTTCTTTTCAAATACCCGCATAACTCAGCAGGATGTGGAAACAAGGAAAAGTTTCGTTCAGCCGAATTAACGGTGAAATCATTTCGTCTGTTAGATAAAACGTAATGGACAGATATGCTTTGGACGCATGTGAACTATTTATGAGCAAATAGCCACTCGTATTCTTCATTTTAAGTTAGCAGGGATAATATTAGTTGTACACAAAACTCAACGATCACTAACGTTGTCGATTTGTGAATGTTTAAAACTGCAATTTATTTCTAGGATAAATTAAATGTATAGATGAAAAGATAAGGCAGTGATCATTTATTTATTTGTCCATACTGAAGGATATGCAACATAGTTAACAGTTAACAAAATTTATGCAGTAAGTTAGGCAACACAAAATACAAATTAAATAAATCCATTTAGACAATATCAAGTAAATAAATCAAATTTCAATATGTTCAAGGAACCCAGATGAGCCTGAGAAAAGAGTAAAGTAAGTGAAATATTATATATTATTTGCTATGTACATAGAAACTAAAAATAAATTCCAAAAAATTAACAATAAAAATTCTAATATAAAATAACGTAGCAATATATACGCGCAGTTTTGTTATAAACAGACATTGCTGAGCCCGCACAATATACAAACAGTCATTGTAAAGCCCAAAATTACACTGTTGAGCCCGGACGAATATCTTTTTAGTATAACTTTTTCTTGTAAAATATGTAGCTTAGAATGAATATATAAAACATGTTAGAGAATAATTAGTCCCATTGTTTCTAAACTAAACTTCAAGAACAGAAAAATCCTGATGACTTCCCCATTCTTGATTACAGCCAGTACATGCAGTTCATAACTGCAGACACCTTTTTATTGGTATTGACAATAAGATGGATAGGCTGCACACATAGCGACTAATCAATCACGTCTTAATTTTTTTCCTAATGGGTATCACAGGTGGTCGGCTTGTCTATAATGTAGAACTAAATTATTTTGTAAAGGCAAAGGGGCCTTGTCTCATCAATATTCCATCTAGGACAAACTTCCTACAGGTAAGACTTCTGTTGGCCGCTGCTCAACTAATCGCCTTTGTGATGTCAGGATGTGGAAAATAATTGCTTTGGTGCGAGCATGCAGATGAGGTTCTTCAAATTTTATTTAATAATAGTAATCGTACACCATGATTGACAATTCGTAGAAACGTAATTAATGACATGGTTTAAATTGTGGCACAAGAAAACTGTGTGTTTCAGAATTATTGGTCTTCATTAGCACAGGCTATTAAAGCATAAATTTCTCTACTGAGTAAGATTTGGCGTTTTGATTAACACATATCCAGGCTGGTTGCACTTATCTGACGAGTCAAATTGAAAATGAGAGAAATTGAAAATTTAATAGCTTATCCATCGGGAGCGTTTTTTGCTGCAGTATTTTGTTGAACAAATTACTCGAACACAGCGAGGAACGATGTTTGATATAAGCTTTTTATTGAGATTGATTTCATGCAATCATAGCTCAACTTGTAAGTTTTATTAGTCAGAAACCAATTTAGCAGTTTAAGTGGATTCCGTTACATAAACATGGACGTGCAGGGAACTAAATTCAATATAAATATATTTTCTTTGAACGTTAAAAAATGCGTATATAAAGCTCGGACGCTGAAATGTGTTACTTACTCAGCAAATATCTAGTAGACATTTTTAATTGATATGAGAATATCTACTAAATATGTCTATTCAATTAGAAATCATTCCGCAATTTGTGGTTATAACGTAAAATGATTAGCAAATGCAAATCACAAATTCATAATTGACTGTATATTTAATATAATTAATTAAAAAGATCCGATAGATATTTTTAGTATAATTAAAAATATTAACTAGATATTTAATATAATTAATTAGAAATATCTAGTAGGTATGTATCAATCATTTAAAAATATGAACTAGATATTTAATATAATTAATTAAAAATATCTAGTGGATATGTCTAAATTGTTTAAAAAGATGACTAGATAATTATTATAATTAATTAAAAATGTTTGGTGGATAATACATTAAAAATATCTTAAAAGAAATTTTTAATTGTTTCCAAAATACGTTCATATTTTTAATTGAAATAAGAATATCTAGTGTTTACTTTTAATTGAATTAAAAATATCTAGTAAACATTTCTATTAAATTCAAAATATCTAGTAGACATTTTTAATTAATATAAATATAGCTAATAAATATAATTATTCAATTAGAAATAATTCTGTATAATTTGTTATTATAACTTAAAATAATAGGCAAATACAAATTGTAAATTCATAGTTCATTAGATACTTAATATAATTAATTAAAAATATCTAATAGAAATTTCTAGTACAATTAAAAATATTAACTATAATTAGAAATATCTAGTAGATATGCCAATTATTTTAAATATTGACATGGTATTAAATATAATTAATTAAAAATATCTACTAGATATTTTTAAATTATTTAAAAACATTGACTAGATAGTTATTATAATTAATTAAAAATGTCTAGAGGATATTCAATTAAAAATATAGTAAACATTTCTATTAAATACAAAATATCTAGTAGACATTTTTAATTGATGTAAAAATATCTACTAAATATATGTATTCAATTAGAAATAATTCTGTATAATTTGTTGGTATACCTTAAAATACTTAGCCAATATCAATAATAAATTCATTATTCACTAGATAATTAATATAATTAATTAGAAATATCTAGTAGATATGTTAATTTTTTTTTAATATTGACTTGGTATTTAATATAATTAATTAATAGTGGATATCTCTAAATTATTTAAAAACATTGACTAGATAGTTTTATAATTAATTAAAAATATCTAGTAGATATTTAATTAAAAATTATTTTAATAGATATTTTTAATTGTTTCCAAAATACCTTTATATTTTTAATTGAAATAAGAAAATCTGGAGTTTATTTCGAATTGAATTAAAGATATCTAGCAAACATTTCTATTAAATTCAAAATATTTAGTAGACATTTTTAATTGATGTAAAAATATCTACTAAATATGTGTATTCAATTAGAAATAATTCTGTATAATTTGTTGGTATACCTTAAAATAATTAGCCAATATCAATTATAAATTCATTATTCACTAGATAATTCATATAATTAATTAAAAATATCCAATACAAATTTCTAGTACAATTAAAAATATTAACTGGATTATTATATTATTATATTAAATATAACTAATTAGAAATATCTAGTAGATATATCTATTATTTAAAAATATTTACTTGGTATTTAATATAATTAATTAAAAATATCTAGTAGATATTTCCAAATTTTTTAAAAACTTTGACTAGATAGTTATTATAATTAATTAAAAATGTCTAGTGGATATTCAATTAAAAATATCTTATTAGATATTTTTAATTGACCCCGATCCCGCATCATTTGATCATTTGTGTCTGGTCACCACTACCGATTTAACTCTCCTTTCAAGCAATGATTGTATGCAAGGGAATTTAATTTCGTTTAGCGTATATTTATAATAACATAACAGCATTCCAACCAAGGTCGCAAGGATATGGCCAGCTCGACCTCCAGACCTGAATCCAGTCGATTAAATCTGACGAGGCGATTAGAAGCTCCAGTTGATCAAACTGAGTTTGCCAGAGTCGGAAAGAAAGAATGGAAAGAATTTGACAAGACATAGAGTGCCTAGGCAATATCCAGGAGCGCTAAATGTGGTTCTACAAAATACTGATTACATAACTGTTAAAGTAGCGTTAGTTTTAATTTGACAAGTAAAGAAACAAAGCAAATAACTGTGTTATAGTATTAGGAATGTCGTTCATGGACGTGCTAAATAACAAGGGCCCAAGAAGAGATCCTTGGGGTAACGTATGTCATTTGCTAAAAACTGACACTTTTTCAGATTAAATATCAATTCATTCTATATTACACACAATTTCCGTTGTTTCTAAACATCGAGTATGGAAAAATCAAGAGAAAATCATAGAAGAGAGAATAATTAGAGCGTAGACGATATATTTAATTTCCGATACAAAATGGCTTAATTTCAATAAAGACTGAAGCGGATTGAAGGCTCTAAGGCTAAATTGCTGTTGCTAGTCTAACTGTAGTAAAAGCAATATAGGTATATGATGGTTTTAACTGTAACCCATCCTCGATCATTATAGGTTTTTTTTCTTATGTTTTTACAAACCTACGATTTGCATACCGTCCATAATAAAAAATGCAGTGATTCTCTTCCACTTTTGCCATTCCAGATCATTATCATGCAGCCTGTGGTTTTGTTCAAACAAACGGTAATAATGTTTAGATAGCCACGGTCATGGGCGTCTCGTTGAGAGGAATAAATAAAACACACAACAAATTTTGCTATTTCCCATCGTAACCGATGAAGATTAGTGAATTATTATTTTTAATATTATCAGGCGATATCGAACGTTTCGATAACTTTCAATAAACTTTATTGGGTTCCACAGGGATCTGTCTTGGGTCCCCTGTTTTTTGTTCTATTCGTAAATGACATTATATGAAAACTAAATGGAATCTTCTCAGCTATTTAACGATGAGTGGAATTGTTTCAGTCTGCAGAAAAAATTTGACAATATTTATACAGTCGTTGCCAAAAAAAGTTTTCTATAGATAGATTTGTAGAAGAATTTTCAGGTTGAATATTTTTATTTTTTTACTTTTTGGTCTTCTTCTGAAGCGAAGATAAAATGATCGAAACGCCAAGGATCAAAATAATCAACGCAGAAGAGGACCCGAAATTTTTTTTGTAAATTCGCTCTTTAGGTTGAAAAATCTTTATTTGGTCACGACTGTAACTCAAAAAATAGTTGCATGGAGTCCATTTTACGCCGTTTAAAACAATTTGAAAAAAAATAATTTTTTCAAACAAACTTTTTGCCATATCTCGCATCGCTCCCGGCAATAATTACCCGTAAGAACAGTCGTTGTTGGTCAGCGTGCGCTACTATAGCGCGTGTATTGTATTCATCGGCCGGTTGCCCCCATCGGAATGCTAGATATCGGAATTAATTAGTTCAAGATGGGCAAACTATACGGCGGGTTCGAATCCGGTGCACGTTTCCATTGTAAAGGTACGCCTTTATTACGGTTAGCCGGAGCACCACCGCGCAGATATATCTGTGAAAAATTATAACCGATCAACCTGACTTTCTATCGGGTGCTCGGGTACCGCGTCTGATGGCAAATCTGAACAACTAGTGAGTTAATAGTTACTGTAAATGAGCTAGCAGATCTTGATTAGTAAAATATAAATCCATGGCTTGTTGTTTTTTCACTAAATAATCGAAAACTCCTACGAAGGCGTAGAGGGGTCATTAATGATTTTAGCAAGTTTCAACCAAAATTCACTATGACTGTTGCAATTTTAACTAAACAATTGTAACTTCGACTTATAATTGTAACTTCGACCTACAACTGTAACTTCAAACCTACAATTGTAACTTCGAACCTACAATTGTAACTTCGACCTACAATTAAGTCGAACATACAATTGTAGATTCGAAGTTAGAATTGTAGTCGAAGTTACAGTTGTAGATTCGAAGTTAGAATTGTAGGTTGAAGTTACAATTGTAGGTTGAAGTTACAATTGTAGGTTCGAACTTACAATTGTAGGGCGAAGTTTCAATTGTAGGTTCGAAGTTACAATTGTAGGTCGAAGTTACAATTGTAAGTTCAAACCTACTATTGTAACTTTGACCTACAATGAAGTCGAAGTTGTAATTGTAGATTCGAACTTACAATTGTAGGTTCGAACTTACAATTGTAGGTTGAAAATACAATTGTAGGTTTTAAGTTACAATTGTAGGTTGAAATTACAATTGTAGGTTGAAGTTACAATTGTAGGTTCGAGCTTACAATTGTAGGTCGAAGTTACAGTTGTAGATTCGAAGTTAGAATTGTAGGTTGAAGTTACAATTGTAGGTTCGAACTTACAATTGTAGGTTCGAACTTACAATTGTAGGTTCGAAGTTACAATTGTAGGTCGAAGTTACAATTGTAAGTTCAAATCTACAATTGTAACTTCGAACCTACAATTGTAACTTTGACCTACAATGAAGTCGAAGTTGTAATTGTAGATTCGAACTTACAATTCTAGGTTGAAGTTACAATTGTAGGTTCGAACTTACAATTGTAGGTTGAAAATACAATTGTAGGTTCGAAGTTACAATTGTAGGTTGAAATTACAATTGTAGGTTGAAGTTACAATTGTAGGTTTGAACTTACAATTGTAAGTTCGAACTTACAATTGTAGGTCGAAGTTACAGTTGTAGATTCGAAGTTAGAATTGTAGGTTGAAGTTACAATTATAGGTTGAAGTTACAATTGTAGATTCGAACTTACAATTGTAGGTTCGAAGTTACAATTGTAGGTCGAAGTTACAATTGTAAGTTCAAACCTACAATTGTAACTTCGAACCTGCAATTGTAACTTTGTCATACAATGAAGTCGAAGTTGTAATTGTAGATTCGAACTTACAATTGTAGATTCTAACTTACAATTGTATATTCGAACTTACAATTGTAACTTCGAACCTACAATTGTAGGTTCGATTGTAGGTTCGAACTTACAATTGTAGGTTGAAGATACAATTGTAGGTTCGAAGTTACAATTATAGGTTGAAATTACAAGTTTAGGTTGAAGTTACAATTGTAGGTTCGAACTTACAATTGTAGGTTCGAACTTGCAATTGTAGGTCGAAGTTACAATAATTGTAGGTTCGAGGTTACAATTGTAGGTTTTTGTTCGACTTGCGCATCATCACCTAAACATTTTAGACTGTCGAAAATTCAACCCTTAGTAAAAATATTATCTATAACTGATTCGGGAATTAAAATAGGGCAAAACTCTCTAGAGACGTAGTGCATACTAAACGATAACGACATTCAATTAAAATGTGTAAAAACACCTGATTTATAACCAATTACTTAGCTTACTTCTGTTACCGATTCCAGACGTGCCTATAAATTAAACGCATTGTTTTACTTAATTGATATAATTGTAATAAACAAGTGCAATAAATTTAAAGAGCTAAAAAGTGCATAAAAGCTGTATTTAAATCTGCACGGCAATAAATAATAATAATAATGTGATTTTTTTCAACATTTATATTACGTAATAAACATTTACTGCCATAGCCTAAAGTAAACAATATCAGCATTTTGTTGTTTTACGCTTGTGCTGTTCATTTAAATAATTTAATAATAAAACAATAAATTTAATTTCCATGAAATATGGTGTCGTAAATCACTCATTTATGGCGTTGGTAATATCGCGAGGCGAACTTTTCCGAATCCTTTTGGCCTTTGGGTGCTCTTACCCGTGCTTTTGTAGTGTAATGACTCTTTATCTTTATCTATTGAATCTCTGATCCGTATCTCGCCCACACAGCTAACCATTGTGCACTTCGGCTGACCACTATAGGCTTCTATTGGTTGCGAGGCGGCCTGGGTCGGCACGAACTGCACACAAGTGGAAGATAAGAATCTCGCATAACAATATTTATTTGTTTATATAATATTACCGAAACGGAAAAGTGTTGTATATTAATTAATAAACTGCTTTTGAACAATTAATAGCATCCATAAACAAAGAGTGTGAGATATATTCGTAAAAAGTCACGCGCGTGACTTACTATTTAAACCAATCTCCTTCAACTTCATGCCTAGCCTGTCCAATAGAAATTCTTTTCCGATACGGTGAAATAGAATGGTCCATTATTATTGAGGGGAGGGAAGTGATTTGACGTTTGAATAGTTTTGACGTTTAAGTTAAGTAATAATTGTGCCAAAAATGATGATATCGGATTTGCAAAGGTTTATTATTTATTGCTATAATCGTAGATAAAATATATTATTTGACGAGTGTTAATGTAGAAAATAACTCACTTGATGAATTACAGCACTCGCCTACGGCTCGTGCTGCTCAAATAATATAATATTAAGGGAATTGGATAATTTTCTTTAGCCAAGATACTTTAACAAAATAGTCCAGAATATTCCCACCGAAACTGTAAATTCAATCCTATAAATAAAAAAAAATTGCCTACCTTACAGGGCCAGGGACTCTTCACATTACGTGGCCCTCAGTAAAATGGCAAAATACCAGGAAATATCAATAAAACCTTAAAGAAATAAAAAGTAAATGATAATACTTAAAAATCAGTGTCTCGTTCGTAAAGTAAAATTGTTAAAAACGTGTCAAAGTGTACACCCAAAGACTGGACATTTTTTGTGTAATCGAAAACGAAAATGGTTTTCCATAAAAATATAAAGTTAAATACTTACTAGTTTGAAAACAAAATTACCAAGAAAGCTATGGAATCCAGCAATTTCCATTAGGTAACCGGGTAACCGGTGAGGTGGAATACAAACAGTAAAGCCTAAACATCCAAAATTCAAATTAAATCCATCAAGATGAATTAGAGGTTATTCCTCGTACGCAGAAGAGTTGGTATTGAATCACAAATAATTTAAATTCAGCAACAAAGTAAGTTCTCTAAATCCTGGTGTGTACCAAGAGGATTTAATAATGTATCTATCTTTTAGTTGATCTTAAGTTTCAACGTAAATTTGTTGAGGGGGGAGGACGGGGGCGGCGGGGGCGCCGGGTCGGGGCGGCGGGGGTGGTGGGGAGCGGGGGCCGGGGAGTTGGGGGACCGGGACGTGGAGCGGGTTGAGCGGGGAGGGGGCGGGGTTAGGTTAGGTTAAGTTTCAACGTAAATTTGTCAGCAAGAAACTTTCTCCTAAATTTTAAAGGAAGCTCTTTGGCTTCTACTTCAACAGCTTCTGAAGACCTAAATACACATGTATTGCCTTATTTTAAGAAACGCCCAAACGGTCAAGAAGGCTGTTGCTAGCTGAGTTGTAGAATATAGTTCCATAGAACCCAAGTACTTCACAATTTTTTTGTAAATTTTATTACTATATATTCAGATTAGTCTATTGTCAGCTGTTCACCTGTCGGTTTATTTACGGTTAAGTGTGTTATTTCGTGTTATCTGGTAGTCTAACGGGTAATTGTTCAGACACTGAAAGTCATTTACATAAAGGAGTGAGCGTATTAATTTCTTAACCCTCCTATAAGAAGATAAAAATATATAAAAAGTAAGTATATTTCCCAAGCAAAGAAAGTGAATAAGTTGTCAAAATAAATACAGTCGTTTACGAATTCGGTTTTATGAAGGGTTTATTCTCAAATACGTCATCGCATATGACAGTGTTTGTGCTCGATTACTTTACCAAAAAGCTCTCGAAAAATAATTTCAGAAAGATTAAGAAATAACGTTTCAGTGCAGTTCACCCCTTGTTACGCTAGCTTTGGTGCATATGTTAATTTCCTTTTTAAAAAATCGCGCCGGTGAGGCAGGTGTTCTTCACTAACAAATATAAGATATTACAATAGGTCGTTTTATTCTAGTTCTTCAAGAGCACAAAAATGGTACAGAGGCGGACCTGCGCTTTAGAAAATTAATTTTCTTAAAAAATCCTCGACGCTGACACAGATCCTATTATTCTAGCTATCTACAAATTATCTAGCTGAACCATTGTCAAACTTCAATTACGTAATGAATACCTCGAATGCCCGTGGCCCATTATTCTTGCGCGACCATTGTTTTTGACATAAAAATATTAACATACCCGAGAGTAATTTATTTTAAAATATTTGTTGGCTCTTTCGACATACATTCCTTTCTACTTGGTGATAAATTATGTTACTGAAGAGACTCGTCAAGAATGCAGGGAATTTATTTTTTGTTACTGGCAATTTTTGGTGCCTATTAATATGGGATTCTAACATGACAAATAACTACATGCCCGCTCCAAACTGCAAACGATCAGTACAGCTTACCGAAATATTCAGCAGGTGAGCGTGGATGAAACAACCAAGTTCTTACCTGCTGATATCTTAGGAATGGCGCCGAAGAAAAGCATTAAAATAGAGCTTGTTTAGATTTAAATAATTAAATGCCAGGGTCGGATTCGTATTACACAAAATCAAAAATTTTTGGTTTTTGCAAAAAATTATATTAAGTAAAACAGTTGTGCAGCTTTCCATCTCCTGGAAAATAAATGGCGTGTTGTTTCAGTACAAATAAACAATTGCTTGTAACAATTAATTTACTCAACCAAGCCCTAGCCATGATCTTTCAGAAAACTGAAAAAACCTAAGATTACGTCAAATACAACGATCAACGTTTTTGTCATATTAAGTCCACCTACTGGACGTTAAAAAGTTTAATTTATTATTAATAACAAATCGTTATAAATACTTTTAAATGCATGTTATTATCCACGATAATTATACATAAATGCTAAACTTAATTGTGGGTTTTATAACAATTAACTGCAAAACCGAGGTGCTGTTACAGTAAATAGTTATTATAGGTTTAGTAAATAATTGCGCCATTCAGCAATTTCTCTTATTTTAATATTTATTGCAGAAATAAATTTAAATGTTTCTGCATTATTGTTGACATTTATAAAATGGGTCAAAATTGTTATTGTTGTTACGATTTAAATCAAAGATTTTTGTAGAATCGGACTTCCAACTTAAACACTCGCGAATAGAGTCTGTTTACCCAACAAACAAACAAAAATGTGTTATTGCTGCTGTAAAACAAATTCAAAACAGATCCCGGTTACAGAAGGGTTAACATTTCCCTTATTTTTATTAGTAGACGGCTCAGTGAGACCCCCAACCTCTGATCAGAAGTGTCGAAGTGTCACTGTTAAGCGAAATTACGAGATCGAAGTGTTTGAAATATTATTATTAATTACTTGACTTATTCTGGAGATCTTTTTGACCATTTTATTCGTTACTTTTAGGCAATACTTAAATTGCAACAATTTTTATTTATTTTTTATTTTACAAGAATATTTATTTGTTTTTTATTCGTTCTATTTTATTTAAAGAATATTTTGTTAAGCACCAAGGCTCATAATTGCTTCTCTGCGCAACTGACTAAGGAGACTGAGTCGTGTGCTGCATAAACCTTTGTAACTGCAAAAATATATAAAACTAATTATCCTTAGGCCAAGAACTTTGCTTCAGTTGCAACGCAAACAAATACTTAATAAAAATAACTTTCTTACCAAACCCAAATAATATATACGTACGTTCAACAAATGATTGTGAAACACAAGGTATAACCTCTTTAGTGCTGTCGTAATGTCGTTACGGAAACGCATTACGGATTTGGAGAGCTTTAAAGTTCAAATATACATATCCGTGCTCCGATGGAAACAGGTGTGTGGGAGGGCCCAAGGACCCAAGGGAGAGCCCAGTTATACCAAATTGGGCAAAATATTCACTTAATCATTTGATTTAATTGAGCTGTGTTTAAAGGACCCTCGAGGACCATGGCCCACCCACGCTTTGAATGTTCTGCTTGTGCAGCGTTTATCGCTGCAAAACTGCCTAGTTTGAGCGTTCGCTTAACCAATTATTTCATTCGGGTTAATTTCATATAGACCCGCAGTTCGATTGGAGAGTTCCCATGGGTCGTTTAGGAATTTGTATATTTGGTGTCCGCGAAAGAAAGGGTGAGTTTCAATAGTAGTTTCCTTTGGCAAAACTAAATTGATTTAAAAACAGGTCATCCTTACTGACCATATTTAAACCAACCGGCGCCAAAGCATAACCGAAAGTAGCCCTACTTTCTTATCTTAAATAAACCCCTGTATTTAATTAATTAATATACACATTGGCCTTGTGCTTAGATTCCTTTTCTTAAAGTTCTCTTAGCATAAAGATGTTTTTCCAGCTGTAAGTCCAAATCTCGACTGATAATTTGATAACAGCCTCTACATGATGTTAAAGGATTTCTTTCAAAAGCTTATTTGTAATCAGTGTATATATGATACAGGTTTATGTTGTGCTCATATACGTTTGCTGGAATTTCCCTTTGCATAAAGATGTTATCTATTTAGAACGGTAAGTCCAAATCCCAACTGATAATTCGGTATAATTTTTGACAGTAACTTCTAACCAGAAGTGAGTAAATGAACATTGCAGACAGACCTCACTTGGATTCCGTTGTTTATATACAATCTAAAGCAATCACGTCCAAATCCCGACTGATAATTTGGTAACAACGTCCAACAGGGACGCTGAAGGAAAATACAAAGGGACCATGTGCCTGTCCGGTCTCTTTGTTAAAATTAAATGCTGTCATTAGCTCGCTATCAATTTTAACTACTGTGTTAGCATGAAGACGTTATCTGTTTTAGAGCAGTAAGTCCAAATCTCGACTGATAATTTGGTAGCAGCCTCAAACGTGAGGTTACAAAATTTTCTATTATATCTACTCTATCAAGATCTTGCTTATAATCAATGTATCTATTATATATATTGATACTGTTCTCATATGTATTTCCTTGAACTTGCCTATGCATAAAGATCTTATCGGTTTTAAGGCAGTAAGTCCAAATCTCAACTGATAACTTGGTATAAATTTCACAGCAGGCCTTGTGCTTATATTCCTTTCTTAAAGTTCTCTTAGCATAAAGATATTATCTTCTTTAGAGCAGTTAAGTCCAAATCTCGACTGATAATTTGGTAGCAGCCTCAAACGTGAGGTTAAAGAATTTTCTTTCATATCTACTCTATCAATAGCTTGCTTATAATCAATATATCTATTATATAGATTGATGCTGTTCTCATATGTATTTCCTTGAACTTGCCTTTGCATAAAGATATTATCGGTTTTAAGGCAGTAAGTCCAAATCTTAACTGATAACTTGGTATAAATTTCACAGCAGGCCTTGTGCTTATATTCCTTTTTTAAAGTTCTTTTAGCATAAAGATATTATCTTCTTTAGAGCAGTTAAGTCCAAATCTCGACTGATAATTTAGTTGCAGCCTCAAACGTGAGGTTAAAGAATTTTCTTTCAAATCTACTCTATCAAAAGCTTGCTTATAATCAATATATCTATTATATAGATTGATACTGTTCTCATATGTATTTCCTTGAACTTACCTTTGCATAAAGATATTATCGGTTTTAAGGCAGTAAGTCCAAATCTCAACTGATAACTTGGTATAAATTTCACAGCAGGCCTTGTGCTTATATTCCTTTTCTTAAAGTTCTCTTAGCATAAAGATATTATCTTCTTTAGAGCAGTTAAGTCCAAATCTCGACTGATAATTTGGTAGCAGCCTCAAACGTGAGGTTAAAGAATTTTCTTTCATATCTACTCTATCAAAAGCTTGCTTATAATCAATATATCTATTATATAGATTGATATTGTGCTCATATGTATTTTCTTGAATATGCTTTTGCATAAAGATATTATCGGTTTTAAGGCAGTAAGTCCAAATTTCAACTAATAACTTGGTATAAATTTCACAGCAGGCCTTGTGCTTATATTCCTTTTTTAAAGTTCTCTTAGCATAAAGATATTATCTTCTTTAGAGCAGTTAAGTCCTAATCTCGACTGATTATTTGGTAGCAGCTTCAAACGTGAGGTTAAAGAATTTTCTTTCATATCTACTCTATCAAAAGCTTGCTTATAATCAATATATCTATTATATAGATTGATACTGTTCTCATATGTATTTCCTTGAACTTGCCTTTGCATAAAGATATTATCGGTTTTAAGGCAGTAAGTCCAAATCTCAACTGATAACTTGGTATAAATTTCACAGCAGGCCTTGTGCTTATATTCCTTTTTTTAAAGTTCTCTTAGCATAAAGATATTATCTTCTTTAGAGCAGTTAAGTCCAAATCTCGACTGATAATTTGGTAGCAGCCTCAAACGTGAGGTTAAAGAATTTTCTTTCATATCTACTCTATCAATAGCTTGCTTATAATCAATATATCTATTATATAGATTGATGCTGTTCTCATATGTATTTCCTTGAACTTGCCTTTGCATAAAGATATTATCGGTTTTAAGGCAGTAAGTCCAAATCTTAACTGATAACTTGGTATAAATTTCACAGCAGGCCTTGTGCTTATATTCCTTCTTTTAAAGTTCTCTTAGCATAAAGATATTATCTTCTTTAGAGCAGTTAAGTCCAAATCTCGACTGATAATTTGGTAGCAGCCTCAAACGTGAGGTTAAAGAATTTTCTTTCATATCTACTCTATCAAAAGCTTGCTTATAATCAATATATCTATTATATAGATTGACATTGTGCTCATATGTATTTTCTTGAATATGCTTTTGCATAAAGATCTTATCGGTTTTAAGGCAGTAAGTCCAAATCCCAACTGATAATTTGGTATAAATTTCACAGCATGCCTTGTGCTTATACTCCTTTTCCTAATGTTCTCTTAGCATAAAGATATTATCTATTTTAGAGCAGTTTAGTTCAAATCTCAACTGATAATTTGGTAGCAGCCTCAAACGTGAGGTTTAAGAATTTTCATTTATATCTACTCTATCAAAGGCTTGCTTATAATCAATGTATCTATTATATAGATTGATATTGTGCTCAAATGTATTTTCTTTCTTATCAGTTTTAAGGCAGTAAGTCCAAATCCCAACTAATAATTTCATGCTAATGTATTGAAGGATGCAAATTCTAACACACAATCCATTTAACCGTACTCCCAATATAAGAATCTAAATATTCATTGATGTGGCAAAAAGACGACGGACAACATGAGCTTCAATCATAACAATAATACTTAGGGCAAAAAATGTACAATAACAATTAAGCCAGCTATTCAGTGGGCAGCCAGTTTCTTGCTGGTTTGTGCGGAATGGCAAGTGGAAATGCCTTCGCCGAACGTGCGAGGCGTAGCTCGGGTGGTGCTTAAATAATAAATAAATGTTTATTAATGTTGGGCGCTCAATTAGTTTCACGAACAGGGATTTAGGATCGTTCGGTTTACGTTATACACAGTGGATGGAAATAAGGTCATAAGGATTGTATGTTGATCTTTTTTAGCGTGACGAGCCAAACGAATCTACAAAATCATAAGCCCGTAACGCACCACAACTGGAGGCGAGTTTCCCATTAAGCACCCGATCTACATGGTCCGCCGTAAGTTGTGGCTTAAGAACGGCAGATTACCAGCTAATAGCCTATACAAATGTAAAGTACAGAAATTAAAGGAACGATTGTACATCCCACAATGTTCCAATGAATGCTTCTAATACATTCTCAACTCCTTTATTACCGTTTAACATGGAAATCAACACACCAATACCACTTAAGTGGTTATCATTTCGCTACTATCTTCATGATGTTTTTCTGGTAATATCTCAATCAAATTTCGTGCCCTGCCTACTAAATCCGCACCTCGCAGCGGCGCATTAAAATTTTATTATAGCACTGACGCCTAGGAGAGAACGTAACGGCCCTAGTTCTTCGGATTGACCCCGTCAATCTGACCAAATGACTACAATCTAAGGAGCCAGCAATGCATATATTTACATAACGAGGTTAGCGCGGACCTGGACGGGTGGGTAATTTCGTAAATAAATGAATAAATGCTTCAGAGATAATGCAAGAACTTGCTACAATATCAAAATTTGTCCGAAAACGAAGATGGTTGAAGCATCAAACAACCAAAATCATCAACGTGGAAGAGAACCCAAAAACCATGGAGACCAAAAAGAAAACACAAGATGTCAAAATGTTCAAATCGGAAGGAAACTACAAAACCATTAGGACGAGAAGAAAACCAAGAAAGGATAGCTAAAGTGAATCCGAAAACCAATGAAGTAAAGAAAAAAACCACGACAAGATGAAAAAAGTCATGCATTTAAAATGTTTCATGCGAAAATAAATATGGAAACCATTGGAGTGAAAAGCAGGTCTTAAAAAGATGATTCAAACGTTAAGGATTCAAAATAATCATCAAGAAAGACAATCTGAAAACCATTAAGGCAAAAAAGAAGACCACAGAATGGTTCCAACGTCAAGTATTTAAAATATTCATGTGAAGAAGAAAACCACGACAATTTGGTCAAGCATTTAAGATACTCAGTGGAAACCAATGAAGAGAAAAGAAGACCAAGAAAGTATGACTCAAACATTAAGCGAAAAGAAACCAAAAAAGACGGTTTCAAACGTCAAGAATGCAAAATAATTCACCCAGAAGAGAACCTAAAAACCATTGAGGCGAAGAAGAAACCCAAAATGTTTAGCACTCACAATATTCAACGCGGAAGGGATCCCAAAAACCATTGAAGCAAAATGGAAGATGACGACAAATTGGTTTAAATGTCAAGCTTACAAACTAATCAATGTGTAGGAGCACCCAAAAACCATTGAGGCGAAGATGAAAACAAGAGAAGATGGTCGGAACATCAAGCATTCAAAATAATCAATGCTGAAGGAAACTTCGTTACCATTGAAGCGAGGAGGAAAACTTACAAGCTGGTTCAAGCATCAAACCATTGATAGGAAAAAGAAAACTATGCAGAAGGAAACTCCTAAATCATTGAAGTGAGAAGGAAACCAAGAAAAGGTGATCAAACGTTAAGAATCAAAAGTATCACAGCGGAAGAGAATCCAAAAATCATTGATGTGAAGAAGAAAACCACAAGATTGGTTTAAATGTCAAACATATAAAATAACCCATATGGAAGAGAACCCAAAAACCATTGAGACGAAGAAGAAAACCACGACAAAATGGTCAAAACATCAAGCATTCAAACTGTGTAACGCGAAAAAGTACATGTAACCTTGAAGCGAAAAGGAGATCATAAAAAGATAATTGAAACATCAAGGTGGTTTCAACGTCAAGTAAGAGAAAGAAAGCAAAACCATAAAAGATCGTTCAAACGTCACAACCTTCATCAACGTGGAAGAGAACCCAAAAATCATTGTAGTGAAGAAGAAAACACAATAAGATGTCATTATGATCAAATCGGAATGAATCTACAAACCCATTAAAACGAGAAGAAATAGTGAACCCAAATACCAAAGAAGCGAAGAAAAGAACCACAAGATGATCAAAAGTCATGCATTTAAAATGTTTAATGCCAAAATAAATATGGAAACCATTGGAGTGAAAAGTAGATCTTAAAGAGATGGTTCAAACGTTAAGTACCTACTCAATTTAATCATCGTGAAAGAGAATCTGAAAACCATTAAAGCGAAAAAGAAGACCACAGAATGGTTCCAACGTTAAGTAATCAAAATATTGAAGGGAAGAAGAAAACCACGACAATATGGTCAAGCATTCAAGATATTCAATGTAGAAGGAAACCATTGAAGGGAAAAGAAGACCAAGCAAATATGATTCGAACATTAAGCTTTCAAAATAATCACCGAGTAAGAGAACCTGAAACGAAGAAGAAAACCACGACAAGCGAAAGAGAACCCGAAACCCATTGACAAAGAAATGGAAACCTTGTAGAAGAGATCCCAGAAACCATCGAGACCACAACGTCAAAAATTTACTTAACGTGAAAGGAATATGGAAACCATTGAGACGAAAAGAAAATCATGACGAGGAAACCATTAAGACGAAAAAGAAGACCAGTAAGATGGTTCTAACGTCCAGCATTCAAAATTATTCACGAGGAAAAGAACTTGATAACCACAAGGCGGAAGGAATATCCGGAAGCAATTGGAGCGAGAAAAGGCCATAACAAGATCGCCAAAACGTTAAATAAGTAAATTTATTACATTAGTTGCTTATTGACGTATTGACATGGACGGCATGAAGTCCAGACTTAAGCCCCATTGAACAAACCTCGGAAACACTCTTAGTGGACGGCGCGAGACTCCAAAAACTATCTTATCAACTTGGATGCTGTAATGGGATGGGGCACAGGCTCAATTAGAAGCAACTAAAAATAGGGTGACTGGCTTTAAATATACTTCGTACTTGTAGAGCGATAAGTCTTCTTCGATTTAATATTGAAGGGTTCATACTAGTAACTATTATTGATGTGTCATTCGTATACATAAAGATTTTGCCTCAAGAGATATGAGAAGGCAAATCATTGACGTAATAAAAATATCAACGGCCCCAACACCCTACCCTGAGGTGTTCCAATACAAATATGTATTTGGTGGTACCAATTTGCCTGTTTGAGGGGTAAGATGATCCGATTATTAATATATCATATTGCTAATTAGTGTTATTTATATCATCGTAATTATTGTAACACGACATTTGAATGATTTTTATCCCTGCCCGCAAGTCAATTCGATTTTATGTCATGCGGTAACGTGGTCTTATATTAATTTTCTGTAATTATGCAAATTTTTATATCCAGTCTACCATACTGCCAGCTTATCTACGATGCAGTAAAATTAAAAACCTGTATAACATGGTCGTTGTATACATTTTAAGCTGCAAGAATCAACGACGTGTCATCGATTAAAAGCAATGAATATAAATCATTGGGATTTGCTCTTTAAGGCGTTAATGTGTTGGTCGGTATTTTATTGTTTTTCGAGTGTTTAGAGGACTCCGAATTAAGCAACAAGATTCAGTCGTAGATGAAGAATAGTGCCTATGAACATATTTATGTAAGTTTTCCGAGGTAGGATGGCCGTACTTGCCGAAAAACGTACAACCACCTGTTCCGCACTGATGATAGCTAATAAGTCAAAAACCGATCTGTGTTTTCCACGTCGCGTCGTTGGGTATGGGAGTTCTTAAATTTTGGAATAAATACTTCACTGCTGCTATATACAAAGGGGGTAAAAAAAAATAGCAATTACTTATGGATTAACAGCCATGTGTCTTTGATTAATTACATACTTACATTATGTTTCTCTATATATGTATTACTACGTATGTACTAAAGTGAATGAATCTGACATTCGGATTTTTTACGACGACGCACATAAAAACCGCCAAGCCGTTGGAACTTCTGTCATAAAAACCACATAAAATGACTAGTTGAGCAAACAGGAAACAATATATTCAACTGTAAAAGGAATATTTTAAGGAGTTTGCCGCTAAAGTGAACTGGACGGTCGTTCGGTCTCCGTGTTCCCTGCGTGATAAATTACGCCAATAGAATGCAAATACTCATTAAAAAATCCCACGTATACGTATTCATCTTGCGAATTAAATTGTTGCAAGCTAAGTATTCGCATAAAATTTATTTAAGTGAAAATTTTATTTTCATGTGTCAATTTAAGACGCTGCGCACCTGTTTCCTAACTGAACTTTATTTTTAGTAAATTTTCAGAAAAAACAATATGAATTCCATAACCTCGTTGTTTTCCTCCTGTATGATCGACCCGAAAATATGTCATTTCGCCCCGGTGATAACTAATGAAAATTAGTTAATTAATTTTACTATTGACAACGGCGTGTCTACATTCGTACAGAAAGAGGCCTCTTTCTCCCGCATGTTAGATTAGAAAGTATGTCATTCACTCTCGGTGGTAGCTAATGAATATTAGCTATTGAATTTTACGCCCCGCTGCGATAATTAGGCTCGAAATTATATCATTCTCCCACGGAGATAGCTAATGAATATCATTTTACACTCTAAAATATGTTACTCCATCCCGACGATAGCTAATGAACATTAGCTAATTAAATTAACTAATGAAGTTTACGTCCCGCCCTGATAACGACGTCTGGGAAGTAGCATTTTCTTCCCGCATGGTAGGCTTGAAAGTATAAATTCCCTCCTGGTAGTAGCTAATGAATATTATTTTAGGCTTTAAAGTATGTTATTCCATCCCGGCGATACCTAATGAACATCAGCTAATGAATTTTACGTTCTGCTGCAATTAACAACATTAGAGAAAATGAACATTCCGTCCCGGAAATTGCTAATGAGATTTATTTTAAGCTCAAAAGTATGTCATTGCCTCCCAGCGATAGCTAATTAATTTTCCGTCTAGCTGCGATTAACAACGATAGCTAATAACTATTAACTAATGAAGTTTATGTCCCGCCCTGATAACGCCATGTAGTGTTATAGCAAACTCGAAAGTATGTCGTTCCCTCCCGGCGGCGACAAATAATAAATATATAACTAATGAATCTTACGTCTCGTCGCAATTAACAGGTGGAAGATTCGCTCACGCTACTAATGACAACAGCGTGTAATATTATAGCAATTTTCAAGACATCTGAACAAGAACTAGCATTCCTTTCTGCATGTTCGGCTCGAAAGTATGTCATCCTCTCCCGGAGATAACTAATGAATATTATTTTAGGCTCTAAAGCATGTTATTTCTTCCCGGCGATAGCTAATGAATGTTAGCTAATGAAAATTACAGCTCTTTACGTTGTTGAAAACGGCGTGCACAATTATAGCAATTTTTGTGATATCTGCCGAAGAGTAGCATTCCCCCCCCCGCATATTAGGCTTAAAAGTAAGAAAGTAAATATTCCATCCCGGCGATAGCTAATGAATTTTACGTTTCACAATTTAACGAAGGGTGGGAATTTAACATTTTCCTCCAACAATGCTGGGTCCAAAAGTATGTCATTCCGTCTTGGCGATAGCTAAAAAAAAATTTTTTATCTCGAAAAATGTGCCATTCTCTTTCGATAACTAATATTAGCTAATGAATTTTACGTCCCGTTGCAATTAACAACATTAGAAATAGCTAGTGAAAAGTATGTTATTTCCTCCCAATGATAGCTAATGAATTTTATGTCTAGCTGCGATTAAGTATGCAAGAGTCTCCCGACAATAGCTAATGACTATTAGCTAATTAAGTGTACGTCCTAACCTGACATCAACGACGTCTAGGAAGTAGCATTTTCTTCCCACATATTAAGCTCTAAAGTATGAATTCCCTCCTGAAAGTAGCTAATGAATATTAGCTACTTATGGGCTTTAAAGTATGTAATTCCATCTCGGCGATAGCCAATGAATATTAGCTAATGAATTTTACGTCCAATTACAATTAACAACATTAGAGAAGACGAACATTCCGTCCAGAAAATAGCTAATGAATATTATTTAAGCTCAAAAGTAGGTCTTTCAATCCCAGTGATAGCTAATGAATTTTATGTCGACGATAGCTAATCACTATTAACTAATGAAGTTTACGTCCCGCCCTGATAACAACGACGTCTAGGAAGTAGCATTTTCTTCCCGCATGTTAGGCTCGAAAGTATAAATTCCCTCCTGGAAGTAGCTAATGAATATTATTTTAGGCTTTAAAGTATGTTATTCCATCCCGGTGATAGAAATAATAATAATAATATGTCTTTATTTCTGACAAATACAAAATATACAAATATTAGTATTCGCAGAAAGGGCGAAGTTCAGCTTGATAAGCTATAAATCTTACCATCTGCTCTTACACTTAACCCAAGATAACTAATGAACATTAGCTAATGAATTTTACATTCCGCTGAAAATTTAGCACTTTTTACGTTTGCCCATAACTTTTTTGTTTTTTAACCGATTTTAATGATCTAGGTGTCGTTGCTTACAGAAGAGAATGGACTATCGACGAATTGTTTCAAAATGGCCGATTCTTTAAAATGTAAGATGGCGGCCTCGTTTGAAAATAGCCATTTATTTAGGTCGATTTTTTTAGAGGAAAAAATATCGAAAAGACACATCCAATAGAAAAAGGCAATAAAATGGACCTTTACCTACATTTAAAACCGCGATGAGAAAAATCGGTCCATCGGGAGCGGAGCTATACGTAATCATACGCCATAGGCAGCGATGTAACCTAACCTAACCTAACCTATAACCTGAGAGTTCCTTGTAATTGATTAACATTATTCTTTGTCCCTTTTAAGCAATTTATTCCTTTTAATTACATTAGCAAATAAAAATATCAATGATTAAACAGGTATGTACAGTAAATCCAAGCCAGCCGGGGGCCTCAATAAATCCACTGTGTCGTCACGTAATATTCGATAAAAATCCGATCTCGAGATGGTCAAGTGGAGCGTCGCGTTGAATCTCAACGAACGCATAAATTAGCCCGACCGAACCATTTCCTTGTGCGCTGTGTGGTACATTAATGGCAACGGGTAGTACAAAGTAGTATACATAAACCATTCCATTAGGAACAAATAAAGAAACGGAACGTAACAATTAGTGTCTGACATTAGGAATTTTGAGACAATGTGTCGTAAGTTGTAGTCGCACACGTATCTCCCACACAGAGGCATTTCTCGGCCGTATCTCTGGCCCGCGACGACAAAGGAATTTATCCGGATACGAAGTAATTCCGCGAGCGCTTAAGTGCCTTGTTATGCGCTACTTAAAACCAATAACAGCACTTTAGCAAACTCGAGCAAGAAATGCAAACAATACCAATACAATGGTTAATCCGAACCTTATATTTCTCTGCTCTGTAATTACCCATAAAAATTGAATTGTATCCGAGCCGGTTGAATGCTAATGCGGAATCGCCCATCTGGACTGCCTTTTTTCTACCAAGGAACAAAACGTTCGGAACCAAACTATGGATATAATGTAGTGGGTTGCCGGTAAATGCGATAAATATTTATGAATTTTTACCTGCATTAAATGTTTTCATTTATTTTTTTGCGCCTTCTACCAAAGAAAACGTAGAAAAATTTGGGCCTTACTTCAATTATAAAACACCATTAGTTTGAATCCATTCATTGATTTTTATTATTGTTTTTAAATATGGAGAGAAATCGTTCGAAATGAATTGTTAAGGGACGTGGGCTTGTTGGAAAATTGCCTGTTTAGGTATAAAGATGAGTATTACGTGGCAACACGTGACCTCAAATTGACTTGAAAAGGACGACACATATTTAAGAGCCTGGGCCTTTTTCAGCTGTATTGTCTATATACATAAGTTCGTGGGATGGACTATACCCAACCCGACAGAATTATCGCCTCATACTTTCATCACACATTCAAACTGGACCCTGTCTATTTCCTTCTGAAGCTCTGCGAGTACGTTGCATAATTCATGCCACAAGAAAATTGTTCATTAAGTGCGTACTTCCGATGGCATTTACAGAGAATTCAAATTAGTTGCGAGACAAAAACTGTAGCATGAATATTAATATTTCAAACATATATTAATTACAGTAATCAATGAAAAACTAATTACGTCGCAGCTAGGGCGTTTTTCTGCTGTAAATGAAATTCCTCGGGAGTAAATAAACAACAGAATTTTGACCTATGCAAGTAAAATAATAAATAAGCAATGTGACATTTCGAAAGTTGTAGATTTATTATATCTGTTATCATTCCGTAACATATATTTATGGGCAGTTAATAATTATTAATTAGTTATATCGCTGTTGTCACTGTAAAAAAAATTTTTTTCAATGTCTATTAATTATAATTGTGGCTTTTTTGTTTGTTTACTCAGAGCGAAAAAATGATAAGAACGAATATAGTATACTCAGGGTTACAAAACTTCAGAATTCATTAATAAAATAAAGGAATCTCAAGGATAGATACCAAAGCGTACGCATAAGACATGATAAAGTTATTTAAACTTTATATCATAAACAGGGTCGCAAATGTTATTATTATTGTCAATTTTACTTGGCGAACAACATTACAATAGTACGAAGCTCCGGAAGGGACACCTAAAATAAAATTTTAAAATTCCGAGTTATAATTCGAAATTTTATTACAAAATTCCGAGTTATAAGTCGAAATTTTGAAATTCCGAGTTATAACTGAAAATTTTATTTAAAAAATTCCGAGTTATAAGTCGAAATTTCAAAATTCCGAGTTATAATACGAAATTTTATATCAAAATTCCCAGTTATAAGTCGAAATTTCAAAATTCCGAGTTATAACCCCGAATTTTGATATAATATTTCGAGTTATAACTCGGATTTTCAAAATTTCGACTTATAACTGGGAATTTTGAATTAAAATTTCTAGTTATAAGTCAAAATTTTGAAATTCCGAGTTATAACTCGAAATTTTATTTCAAAATTCCGAGTTATAAACTCGACATTTTATTTAAAAAATTCCGAGTTATAAGTCGACATTTTGACTTATAACTGGGAATTTTGAATTAAAATTTCTAGTTATAAGTCAAAATTTTGAAATTCCGAGTTATAACTCGAAATTTTATTTCAAAATTCCGAGTTATAACTCGACATTTTATTTAAAAAATTCCGAGTTATAAGTCGAAATTTCAAAATCCCGAGTTCTAACTCGGAATTTCAAAATTTCGACTTATAACTGGGAATTTTGAAATAAAATTTCTAGTTATAACTCGGATTTTGAAATTTCGACTTATAGCTCGGAATTTTATAATAAAATTTCGAATTGTAACTCGGAATTTTAAAATTTTATTTTAGGTGTCCCTTCCAGAGCTTCGTACAATAGCACATCAATAATCAGTTTGAAATTCGTGATAAAGAGATAAAATAAGTGTAAAGTTCGAGGCTGCATAATAAATAGTACTAATAAATAAATACTTACAGATGAATTCCATTAATTCGCGAGCAAGAAAAACGAAACTCGCTGAGCACATTTGCTGAATATGGCAGACGCAGAAGGCCGTTATTTAGCGTTTGGGTAATTATAATCCGAGGCTAATTAATTGACACAAGAATGCAGAAGCTTAGAAATTTATTATTAATAACCGGAGCGTTATACATAATAACAATTTTCCAGGAATTAAATATACTAACGGCAGTTAACGCAGAAAAATCGCCGTATTTATTGCCCACGTAGTTTTAATGATTTCATTATTTATTTGTGGTGCACCTGGATTAATATTTATTTATTTAAATAAGCTGAGGTCGGAATGATTTAGAATTGAGCGCGTGATAGGTTTTGCTGCAATTTTCTGCCAAGCACCGTATGAACACTTAATCGCACTTATCTCCGCCACCAGTTTAGATTAGATTGGTTTTAAAATTCAAAAAGTAATCGGTGATTGCTATTTGTTTAATTAGGGAGTGAGGACGGAAGCGCATAATTTCCATCTGAACCGAAGCATATATTACATGTTACATGTAAACTACGTACTATAGTCAGAAGTATTTTCCTCATAATACCAGAAATAATCTGATGTGCTTGTAAAAGCCATTGGCTTTCCATTTGACACACGGCATTCTTCATCTCAGTATTACAATAGTTAATAAATTCTAGGCACATTTTTATTCTTACTGCAAAGGTATTGTGCATAAAACAGCTGGCTTGTAAACAGAGCTGAAACAAAAAGACATGACCTTCAGACGATACACAACGAAATTAAATCGATAATTACCTAAATAACTCGTATAATATTGTTTTACTACTTACCTAGCCATAAAGACAGAAGTTAAGATATTAATTGAATATTTGGAACATTCGTTTGTTTATATTTGTGCTTTCCGAACTGTCAGTTGATAGTACAGAATTTCTGTCGAATTTAGTCGTAGGCTATCTGTGGCATAGAGCTGATGTTTTGAAGTATCGCCTTGGAGAGTCGTGGCGCTGTCTAATTAATGTATCGTGACGTTAGTCACGGTCGGAAATTGTTAGATAATAAATATCGACGAGATGTGAGTGTCATGGAATTGTCTTTTGCATAAGAGACTTAGTTTATCCTTAATAGGCTTTGTAAATATGTGCTTTGATACCCTAAGCGCATTCGCCCATATCTCCACTTTGATAACAAGGATATAGAAAATTTTGGGCGCGGTTATGACGCACTTCCATCGGACGAACTATACCGAATTCCTCTTACCCTCGCAATACCTGCGGAAACATAAAATCCTACTCATCAGCCAACAAAACTGTAATAAAATATATCCACAACTTTGTAGCAGTAAAGTATGCGGGGAATCCTAGTTGAACGTACCAGTTGGTTAGTTATATAGCGGTTAATTCCAGGAGCAAGTGACAATTCTCGAAGTAATTGCGGCGAGATTCTGAGTACGGCATGCAATTATCCAGACCTGTGTGGATAGTCTAATTATTTGCGACCATTAACACACCATATTAAATCCATGGGCATCCGCGAACGTACATAAGGTGTGCGGAAAGTGGGACTAATTTTAACAACTACCTAAGAACCATCCGCACCAGATCCGAGCCGTACCTGCAGAGGACATAGTGCCACAAGTAATAACAATATCTCTGGTAAAGTTATGTGCGACTCAAACTGCTCATAGCACCAATACACATGTATTAGGCCGTAGCTGCGGCCATGAATTAAACATCGAGTGGCGCGCATTTTTTGCCTATCCACCTTTAACAAGATCTCTACAAGATCGACGACACTTACAGTTTAGAAACGTCTTATTTTTACATACGGAGCGAAATATCCAAAAGGAACTCTTCGTTCGAAGGTGCTTGATGATTGTACCGAATTCTGTTGAATCAATTTGAAGTAATGATAATTTTGTAGATCCGGCTCGAAGGACCATCAAAATGTACAGAATATCCGGTTCGAAGGACCGCGAAACAAACAAAACTCGGCAAAAAGGAGCATGAAAACGTATAGACTTCTAATTAATTCTAACTAACCTGAAGTGCTAATAATATTAGATCCAGCTCGAAGGACCACGAAAACATACAGAATTCGCCATGAGTTAACTTGAAATAATAATAATATTATGGATCCGACTCGAAGGGCCATGAAATGTATAGAATTCGGCGTGAACTAACCGGAAGTAAAAATATCGTTATATATCTGGCTCGAAGGACCAAAAAAACATTCAGAATTTGAGGTATACTAAACTGAGGTAATAATAATATAGTTCCGGCTCGAAGGATCGTCAAAATGTGCAGAATTTGGTTTGAGTTGGCCTTAAGCAACATTAATCATTAATCATGTATATATATATCCTGCTCGAAGGACCAAGTCATAATAATCTCGTAGATGCGGCCCGAAGGACCATCATAACGTACCAAATTAGGCGTGAGTAACATTGTTTTTATATGTCCGGCCCAAAAGGGCTATGAAGACGTATAAAATAATAATAATGGTGATAATCACGTTCAAATTGATCACATGAATTTTAGATATTTCGTTCCCGTAACAATCACAGCAAAATGTACACTGTTTCTTGTGACATCGACGTTTAATAGAGAATCAAAACTGCTGCCGGATTCTCTTCAATTTTGATTTCTTAATGCTTCGACCATCTTGTCATGGTCACCTTCTGAAGCGAAGTGGACTCAGTTGGCCCAAGCGCTCTATTTATACATCAGGCGAGAGGCGTGGCCAGTCATGCGCACCAACGACTTTCACACGTCATCGATAAGAAATGATTCAGATCTTTGTGTTTCTGTGACTGCAACTGCATGATTAATGTGTTTTTTTCGGTTGTCAACGGCTAAGTAACTGATGGCTGTATTTTTAATCGACGCAAAATCATTTGTAAAACGCACTTGCTGGAGCCCGCGTGATAAGGACGAAGGAGGAAATTAATAAATCAGAGTTCAACCAAAGCAAGCGGTGCCATGCCGTAGTTGTTAACGTAATAACAAATAACAACACGGCAACGAAACAACAAGAACAAAACAACGCCATCGTGGCTACTTATCTAGACATTAAATCTCTAAAACAATGCAGTCTACTCAGTCAACAATGACTGGGGTGGTACCGAGATTTGCTGGTCACCTGTGGTAACGGAACTGCTGCCGTTGGGTAGCCGGGATACCATCTACGGCCGGTGCTAATTTTATATCGGGTACTACTACCAGTATCACACACTCCTACTAGAGGCTATTGAATACTGTATGCGGTGACTAATGGGAATATAGCAATTAAAACGCAAATGGTGTTTTTTTCCTAGGAGAGCCGGTTGGGATCTTGTCGACGCTGCACGTATGTTTAGCGTCAGGAGGAGTGACTTTTAGGTCTTTCGTGTTGGGAATTGGCAGTTTAATGTATAAACAGTCCAGCAATACTGCTGCGCTACAATTTGGATCAACCTGAGGTAATAATAATTTTATAGATCCGCCTCGAAGGACCATCGAAGTATACATAATTTAGCGTCAGTTGACCTTAACATTGAAAAGAGCGGCTAATACGGGATCGAGGAAAGAAAAAATTACAGACATTAGGAAAATATGCTAGAGCAAACGCTACAAATGGATAACAAGAAAGTTACTGGATTTCGTTCGATTATTTTTTGTTGTTGCCTCGCTGGCCCTATCGATTCTAGAGTAACGCAGAAAATACTAGCTTCCCCCAGTTTTTTCTGGAATTTGAGTATCACTAACAGATCTTGACCAACCACTGTCGCGATATCCGGTATCATTGGAGGTATCAACCACCAACCACCATCCGATATTGTCTTATACATAATTACTTATAAAAGTTATTAACTTTCGGTGGCACTACTCTGAGTAGAACACCCTATCCTTCCGCAGTACGTTGAAGAGATGAAACATATCGTCGGATAAATCATCCTTTTGTGGCCCGTCCCACTGTTATATTGCGCGTTTAAGAAATCCGCTGTCTTTAAAGTGCAGTTAGCAGAGCGTTGAAGATATTTTAGTCGTTATGTCTAACAAGAGAGTAGGCGGTAGGAACGACTTAATTAACATTAGGAAGAACAGCGTATTTCGAGTAGGAATGTCAGGCTTTCTAATGTAAACCGCGGTGAAAAATTGTTCTCAAAATTGCTACATCAAATTAACTATTTTCGTAATCGTGTAGTATAAAATGCGAGGCGATTAATAAAGAGGTTGCGTTGGTAATGGGGGCCAGGAAACATACAGGGCGGTCCAACAGTACAATAATTCGGCCAATGTGGAAGTTGGAGAAAAATGTTTAATATAAAAGTTGTTTATACCGGGTTGTGCATAAATTTGCCACATACCAAATTTACTTTTTTAATTGGACACCCTGTATATTTTTACATTTTTGATATTAGAATCAGATTCTCTTTCCAACGACGTACGGCTTTTGTATCACTTGCAAATGTTGGCACTGCGAAAATCATGGCCACTCAGAAATTTAATAAAAAGTATAACTTAACTGTTCGTGCTGAAAAAGGGAGAGCAACGTAGGCAACGCCAAATAAAAGTCATTATTATTATTATTGCTACTAACAATACCGTACATTCCCAATGTTTTTTTTTTTAATTAAAGAACTAAAGAAGTAATACTTTTTTTTTGTTACAGATTTTTAGTCAGCTTTGGTAGACAAAAGAAATAAAGGAAGAATTCCAATACTTTGTCGGATATGATTAAGGTTCGTCAGTTTAATAATTTAATTATGGTAATTATATTATTAGTAAATTTAGCTTTTACGGAAAAACCTTATTTTGGGAAAAATATCTTTTACTGGAATATATCCAGGGTGATTGATTTATCGTTATACAGCCTGCAACTTTGAAACGATTTGTTTTAGCGGAAAAGTGTGAAGGGAAAAAAATTCTATATCGTGTGAGCTACATTTTCGTATTTTCGAAAAAACAAATGAACGTCTAACAATTCTAGAAAAATAAAAAACTGAGTTAACCAAAAATAATTCGAAGGAAAAATTAATTTTGAAATTATATTTGAAATCAGCGCCCAAATTTAATCTCAATTTGCTAATAAAATTTTTTTGTCAAATCACAGCTGGCTTCAATTTTGGCAATTATTTAATTTCCTATAGAACGATAATCAAACAGGGAAGTCATATAGGAAATCAAGTCATTGACAAAATTGGAGCAATTTGACAAAAAAATTGTATTAGCAAATTTAATTTTTTCGTGAAATAACTTTTTTTAACTCGTTTTATTTTTGTTTTTCTAGAATTGTTAGTTCATTTGTTTTCTCGGAAATACAAAAATGTAGCTCACATGATATATAATTTTATTTCCTCTAAGCTTTTCCGCTAAAACAATTCGTTTAAAAGTTACAGGCTGTAGAACGATAAATTAAACACCCTGTATATAGCGATTTTCTTTTCGTGACTGTTGATATTTGCATCCTAGAAAATACATAAAGTAGATTACCCAGTTAATAGTTTTAATAATTTTCATCCACTTTTGCAATTTACCACCGAAACACACAAAGAAAATTGCATAAATTTCCATCATACATAAATTATACAGGATGTGAAAAAAAGTTTGGTTTTTTCAAATGGAACGCTTTGTATATTTTTATATAGTTAGATAGAATTTTTCCTTTTGAATCCAAAAATGTATAATAGCCATGCCTCATTTTGAAAAATGAACACACTACAAGCAAAAAACGAAAAAGTCATTACTATTATCTTCACGCCGCGGGCCATAACGCTTAATTTACGCCCTCGGTACATAAATAACTATTATGACCCTTGACGTATAATAACGCTCGGCTAAAGCCTCGTACTATAATCTTCACGCCGCGCCATAACTCTTACTTTACGCCCTTGATACATAAACAACTATTATAGCCCTTGGCGTGTAATAGCCCTCGGCTAAACCCTCGTACTGTTATATTCACGCCCCGGGCCATAACGCTTAATTTACGCCCTCGATACATAAATAACTATTATGACCCTTGGCGTATAATAACGCTCGGCTAAAGCCTCGTACTATAATCTTCACGCCGCGCCATAACTCTTACTTTACGCCCTTGATACATAAACAACTATTATAGCCCTTGGCGTGTAATAGCCCTCGGCTAAAGCCTCGTACTGTTATATTCACGCCGCGGGCCATAACGCTTAATTTACGCCCTCGATACATAAATAACTATTATGACCCTTGACGTATAATAACGCTCGGCTAAAGCCTCGTACTATAATCTTCACGCCGCGCCATAACTCTTACTTTACGCCCTTGATACATAAACAACTATTATAGCCCTTGGCGTGTAATAGCCCTCGGCTAAAGCCTCGTACTGCTATCTTGACGCCGCGGGCCATAACGCTTAATTTACGCCCTCGATACATAAATAACTATTATGACCCTTGACGTATAATAACGCTCGGCTAAAGCCTCGTACTATAATCTTCACGCCGCGCCATAACTCTTACTTTACGCCCTTGATACATAAACAACTATTATAGCCCTTGGCGTGTAATAGCCCTCGGCTAAAGCCTCGTACTGTTATATTCACGCCGCGGGCCATAACGCTTAATTTACGCCCTCGATACATAAATAACTATTATGACCCTTGACGTATAATAACGCTCGGCTAAAGCCTCGTACTATAATCTTCACGCCGCGCCATTACTCTTACTTTACGCCCTTGATACATAAACAACTATTATAGCCCTTGGCGTGTAATAGCCCTCGGCTAAAGCCTCGTACTGTTATATTCACGCCGCGGGCCATAACGCTTAATTTACTCCCTCGATACATAAATAACTATTATGACCCTTGACGTATAATAACGCTCGGCTAAAGCCTCGTACTATTATCTTCACGCCGCGCCATAACTCTTACTTTACGCCCTTGATACATAAACAACTATTATAGCCCATGGCGTGTAATAGCCCTCGGCTAAAGCCTCGTACTGTTATATTCACGCCGCGGGCCATAACGCTTAATTTACGCCCTCGATACATAAATAACTATTATGACCCTTGACGTATAATAACGCTCGGCTAAAGCCTCGTACTATTATCTTCACGCCGCGCCATAACTCTTACTTTACGCCCTTGATACATAAACAACTATTATAGCCCTTGGCGTGTAATAGCCCTCGGCTAAAGCCTCGTACTGTTATATTCACGCCGCGGGCCATAACGCTTAATTTACTCCCTCGATACATAAATAACTATTATGACCCTTGACGTATAATAACGCTCGGCTAAAGCCTCGTACTATTATCTTCCCGCCGCGCCATAACTCTTACTTTACGCCCTTGATACATAAACAACTATTATAGCCCATGGCGTGTAATAGCCCTCGGCTAAAGCCTCGTACTGTTATATTCACGCCGCGGGCCATAACGCTTAATTTACGCCCTCGATACATAAATAACTATTATGACCCTTGACGTATAATAACGCTCGGCTAAAGCCTCGTACTATTATCTTCACGCCGCGCCATAACTCTTACTTTACGCCCTTGATACATAAACAACTATTATAGCCCTTGGTGTGTAATAGCCCTCGGCTAAAGCCTCGTACTGTTATATTCACGCCCCGGGCCATAACGCTTAATTTACGCCCTCGATACATAAATAACTATTATGACCCTTGGCGTATAATAACGCTCGGCTAAAGCCTCGTACTTATATTTTTATTTGCATTTTTGGGTAAGTTATAATTACATTTTGAAAATGTGATCACGCTCCTAGGAAAAATATTGTTCCTAACACATGCGGAAAAGTACCACTTTCCGCACTTGTTAGGGAAATAACTATTTCCGCACGTATGTTAGCTTCGAAAGTTGTACTTTTCCGCACTAGTGCGGAAAAATGTACTTTTCCGTACTAGTGCGGAAAAGTGCAACTTTCGAAACTAAAATGCGTGCGGAAAAGTGGAATTTTCCGCACGCTCGTAGGAAAGAATTGTTTTCAAATAACGTCAGAAAAAAAATAAAAAAGATTTAATGAAATTTCGGTTATTTCCGAAAGTATTTGGAATTTTTGGAGTTTTCTTTTGATTGCTCGTACTCAATGGAAAAATCTGCAAACTTTTTTACCCTAATTTATCAACAAAACTTGATAGTAAAAAAAATGCTCTCATCAGCAAAGGGCACCGCTAATTATAACCTACCTGAATAAACCCCAATCAAAGTTACAATAATTTAATTCCGATTTCGTCAATCAGCCTGACAGTTCTAATGCAAAACAGTATTTCCCGAGTTATTTCTCTCGTAAGTAACGACGTATGTACCCATTATAAAATGTTATAAACAAATTCGATACAATCTTGACGTGCAGGTTAAAAAATTCATCAAAGCGCATAACGTGCGAGTCCGACAGATGTACCTAATTAAAAATGTAGGTACGTAGAAAGCTGGTATTCGAGCTTAGCATGCCGTACAAATATTCGTCGTTGTTCAAAGCCAGATCTCATTTCAGCTGACGAATTAATTGCTTTGGGAATGTTTGCCGAAGGATTTCTTTATTTATGAACAGATTTTTTCCCCAAATAAAGCTCCCGGATCCACTCTTGTAAATACTAACCTAGTATATTAAAAGGATTGTTTTTTATTTGTCTATAGCCAAGGAACGAGCCAACCCAGGTTGGTTTTGCCAAATTTTTTACATCCCCTCCAAAAGATGGTGTATCACCTGCACAACCTTCCTTCACCTACTTTGAGATACCATTGGAGTGAAAGGGTACTCATAAGTCTATTCAAAAGCTACTACAACAAATAAGTGGTAAACCGTACTCGTTGGTTATTAATACATTTATTTTAGTTGCAGCATGATAACAAAATATGACATATTTAAGGTTATGTTAGTTGCTTATATTGATTGATTACTCCTGACTACATACAAAAACCGTACTCCCCTTGCTACTCCGATAGAAGCTCATGGATCTTCTCGAGGATGTCTTTCCGTTCTGGCCTTTGCTGCAGCTGCACCTTTTCGCTTTCTTCAATTAAATTTTCCTTTTTAGGTTCAGGTGCTTCGGGTAGGATGGGGGTTTCTTCTTTTATTGTCGTCGTCGCACCCATTTCTATGCTTGGAAGCACCTCCTTTATGCGAATTATTTCTCCTTCCAAATGTTCAAGACGCTGAAGTATTTTCGTCGTCCTGTCGTCAGTGCTTTCCTTAAAAAATGTTGTTGAGATTGGTCGGTGTGATTTGGTCAACTTACTTACAGGTTGCATACTAAGAATTTCAAATTTTGTTCCTAAAATTAATTTGCTGCTGTCAGCACGATAATTTGTCAACTAATGTCAAATGGTTTTGGTGGGTATATCCAGGTGACCTTGAACGCGGCGGATTGGTTGGGTTTTCACCTGAAAACGGATTGTTTCCTATGGATGCAGGTATAGCATTTGGTAACAACACTTGCCATTTATATACCGTCACTGCTAATGTCAGATATAGTGTTCCGAGTTTAGCAATGGTATTTTCTTAGGAGCGCAAACCTTCATACTCGAATACTTTTGCAATAGGCAATGGACAAAAGGTTTATGGAATACTGTTTGGACAAATTGTGGAATTAATTTTCGGAAAAACAGAACAGAAGAATTATTAGTTTGATTTGTTTCATGAGACAGGAATATCGTCTTTGAATTTTGATCCAACTGCAACTGAACTTCCTCTGATCCGTTACTTAACATGACAGGTGCAGCCTATTCATACCACAAGAGTCTAGAGCGCCAACGTACGTTTTGCTCCCGGGTTTGCGCATGCGTAGAAATGTCGAACGGCAACTATGATGCAAATTATCCTTGCTCTTGAGTACCATTCGAGTTGATACGATGGTCTATCACGCAATCCATACCACGTGAGTAACAATATGGCGTCGAGGGCAAACATTCGTTTTCAGTTAAAGAGTTTGTTTCTCTGTTGTCTTGGTTACGCTCCCTGAATTTAACAAAATTAAACTCGTGTTTGCCCTCGACGCCATATTGCCAAAGAATTTGACAGGTCGTTGGATTTCCTAGTGCATGCAGTTAGAACTAACCTCAAATATTTATATGCATTTTCTAAAAAATGTTTAATATTATGACAATTTTATTAAAATTTCTACTTGGTTCCTGCACTACCAACTTAAACCTCATTCAGTGCATTATTAATGAAGTTTAAATTGCCTTAATCTAATAAAGTAAGGTGCTTTCTGTTGGTTGGAAATCTAAAATAATCTGCAATATTTAAACTTCATGTGTCTACTGTCTGAGAGAGTTTTTAAATGTTACAATGGATCCACGATAAAACTACAAAAAATGAACAATAAACTTACAAAAACTAAAAATTTAAGGTTATGTTAGTCATATGACGTATATGATCCAATGAAACATTATAACTGTGTTCCTTTTGTTCGAATGGGCTACTATTAACAGCTCGTGGTCACTACTCATGTGTTCCTTTTATCAGGCTACATGCTCATGAGCTGCTCAAAAGTATTTCCCCCCTTTCCACTGGTGCACACCGCGAATTTCTGGGCTTGAAGCGCAGATTACGTCAATCTATGTTCTTTAGGTTATGTACATGTTTGTTTATTGGGGTTATGTGAAAATTAAAATTAATTTAATTATGTCGAATTGGGAAAACACGCACTATATCACAAATAAACAAATAGATACAAATATTCAAACCAACAATCGAGAAACACAATTTTCAAACATTTCCTGTGCCTTTCAAATAACCACAGAACACCCAAAACAGCAAATAATTGTTCCTTTTATGAACAGCTAGTAGGAGCTCGCGGCTACAAGCGCATGTGCTTGAAGCACATAAAAGGAACACAGTAAAAGTAAGGTTAGGTTAACTGTCAACCACTCTAACGCGCATACGCAAGCCTGGGAGCAAAACCTAGATCTAGGCTCTCTAGACTCCTGTATTCATAACATTGTCAGCTCACAATGGCACGAAAATAAAGACCTTGAACATTTTAGTCAGTTCTACTTTACTTCTTTTTACTTTATAGGAATATTAATTTGTATTTTGCACCTACTTGTTGCATTTTCATATTTATTTGGACAATCATTGCTTGTGTTAATGTTTAAGGTTTTCAATTTTCCACGTTTTTGAGGTTTCATTTCGTTCACAATATGTTCCTTGCATAAGTGACTAAAGAGGCAGAGTCGCTGCTGGCTAAAAACGTACAGCAGGCTCTTACTTACTCAAGCTGGTAAACGGTGCGGTTTACTTACTAAGCTGGACTGGTCGGGCGGACTGCTAGAAGCAAACTGAATTCTACTCTTCTGGTTTTCGCACTTCGGCTCTCGGAATTAACAACCGATGAAAAGTGGGGGATGTGCAGTAGATCGACGCAGTAAATTCGTCGATTTGTGAAATGTCAATCTATACCGGCACAATAACGGAAATTATTCCATTTTATTTTTACTTACTCACTGGTAGACGGTGCTGTTTGACTTACTAGCGCTGGACTGCTCGGTTCGGCTAGCAGTAGTAAATTAGTACATTCAGGACAATCGTCTTCTCAGCATTTTCCTAGAATTAAAATTTTTAATATTTGCGCTAGAATTTAGTATTTTGGCGTTTTTACTAGAATTTAAATTTTGATGACGTCAGAGGTCTAGGTCACGTGACATTTTTACTAGAATTTAAATTTTTGACATTTTTACTTGAATTTAAATTTTTCACAGTTTTAAATTTATGACAGTTTCCCTAGAATTTAAATTTTTAATATTTTTACTGGAATTTAAATTTTTGACAGTTTTACTAGAATTTAACTTTTTGACTTTTTTCAAGGTCACGTGGCATATTTACTAGAATTTAAATTTTTGACATTTTTACGAGAATTTAAATTGTTGGCATTTTTACTTGAATTTAAATTTTTGGCATTTTTACTAGAATTTGAATTTTGATAACTTCAAAGATCAAGGTCGCGTGGCATATTTACTAGAATTTAAATTTGTGACATTTTTACTAGAATTTAAATTTTTGACATATTTACTAGAATTTAAATTTTTTACATCTTTACTAGAATTTAAATTTTGATAACTTCAAAGGTCAAGGTCACGTGGCATATTTACTAGAATTTAAATTTGTGACATTTTTACTAGAATTTAAATTTGTGACATTTTTACTAGAATTTAAATTTTTGACATTTTTACTAAAATTAAAATTTTGATGACGTCACAGGTCAAGGTCATGTGGCATTTTTACTAGAATTTAAATTTTTGACATTTTACGAGAATTTAAATTGTTGGCATTTTTACCAGAATTTAAATTTTTGGCATTTTTACTAGAATTCGAATTTTGATAACTTCAAACATCAAGGTCACGTGGCATATTTACTAGAATTTAAATTTGTGACATTTTTACTAGAATTTAAATTTTTGACATTTTTACTAGAATTTAAATTTTGATGACGTCCCAGGTCAAGGTCACGTGGCATTTTTACGAGAATTTAAATTGTTGGCATTTTTACTAGAATTTAAATTTTTGACATTTTTACTAGAATTTAAATTTTTGGCATTTTATTTCATAATATGGTGGCGAAAAAGAAGCGGTTCCAAAGCCCAATTATAAAGCAAATTGAAATTTAATTTAACATCTAATAGAATCCAAAAGTACTGGAAAAACTAACCACAAAACCCTTGCAACAGTTGTAAATGAACGCTTTAATTGTCTATGGCCCTGGTCAAAGCAATTATCCAGATTTTTCTCGAATATCACCGAAGCAGGTGCACCATGCAGACCGTACACGCAACCTCTAAACCGGGAGGCGTTGATTTTTAACTTAAAATTACAATTGCCTTTTACAGAATCCTTCTAATTAATTAAGTATATCTATCGAATAATCGCCACGGCACAATTTCGTACCACGTTCGCGTACTCAAATCACTGCGTATCTCTATAAACCACTGCGATCGAAAAAATACTATAAATGCGAATCGTGACTCACTGTTTCTATTAATTTATCTGCACAATGCGGTGCAATTTACCTAGACCTAGTTTTTTTTCTAAGCGCAATCAGAGCCGGATTGTTGAGAGGCAAAAATGAAACACAATGGAGAAATATTTGCGACCGCCTTAATTAAAGGCTACCTACAGATAGTTTAATCACAATTATAGTTAAAATATGGATTAATGTACAATTAGGCATTCTGGCGTGGGTGATGAAATCGACATGCCCCAGGGCACAGTGATAGGCCCTGTCTGGTTTGTATTATACCTAAATAACTTACCCGAGGGAAACAAACGCCATGATGGTTCGGTCCTACTGGAGAATGATAGCAAGTATTGGTGTTAAAAACTGACTAGACAGATCTGCTCTCGCTGGATTTAAGAAAGTGCTTAAAGAAAGCAGAAAATTTTAATGAAATCAAGACAGATTGAAATAAATCAGTTGGCAGTCCGCCCTTAAACTGATCACCACGCAAGTGAAGAGCTCCAGAGCTAGCAAGTAAAATAGACGAATTTACTGCGCCGATCTACTGCACATTCCCCACTCTGTACCGCTTATTAATCAGTTCAGTTCGCTTCTAGCAGCCCGCCCGACCAGTCTAGGTTTTGTAAGTAAGTTATACTTAAAATAATTTCCGTTATTGTAAGTAACAGATAATTAAACGAAACCAGGCATATGGTAGAAATTGATGACTCAGGCGCGTTCACGAGATTCAACACGTAAAACTTAATGGGGGGTTGCGACAAAATCAAGAGTGGCATTCATAGCGAAATATAAAGCAGGTAACCGTTCCGATTCCCGCATTTATTGAGTTATAAACGTCTCGAGTTAATTAATATAATTTACAACTGGTTGTTAATAACTTAAGCTGATTAATGCAACGATCTATCACCCATTAATTTAATGGCAACATAAATGTCCTTTTCCTTTTTACACCCGGCTAAGTTAATTGTATCTCGAATCACCAACTGCACGCGATTAAAACAATTATCTAAGCAAGAACTATAAAAATAATTGTTTCATTACTGTTTCGTCTTATCTTGAAATCTGTTATGAATTGCAACTCGTCGATATGTCGATGTATCTGCTACAAGGAGCAAATCCACGTTTTTGTACAACATATCAGCCATTTTAGGTCATATACTTCGCTCGCCTCATTTTATGATGTTTAATAGCTATTTAGCAGCAACAGAAGTTACCGGATAGTTACATACTAACCACAAAGGATTTTCCTTTACGTTTAATATTCTAACGGTTCAATTTTGTCCCATTTAAATGTATTTCAACTGCACTTTGATTTCGTTTTAAATTCATATTAGTTAGAGAATTTTGGCTCTATATAGTGGCTATCCTACCGTGAATTGAGGCCCTAAGTCGAACGAGCGGAACCAGAGGTGCGATTAATTCCGCCATCACTAATTTAAATATCTGAAGCAATTAAGAATCGCGTTCTAATTTATTGGACGTGTTATTATTATTCATAATCAAATTAATATCAATTAATTTGGACGATGTTCGTTCCGTAAATCAGTCCTAATCACGCGGCTGCATTCCTACATCGCCCATAAATTATTTCTTCCAATCAGCGAGTGTGTTCTAGCCATAGATTTTTTCCAGCTATAAGAATTCGGTTGGCATTTTAATTTGCGACTGATAGTCGTTTAAGCTCACAGCCTGGTGCAGATAAATTACGAAGTAAACGGAGAATGTAAAAAAACTGCTACTTAATATAATCTTTGCATAAATCAAGCTAGTGGGGAACTAAAATTCGCCAAAATATAGGATTCACAAACAAGGATTTCAATCGAAGAAGTTATTGGAGTAATCCATCAACAGTTTTCTTCCGTCCCCATTTTTCAAGCCGAAGGTCACGTTCCATCCACAACTCAATTTGAAAAATATTCTTCAGCTACTGCTATCGACGTTGGCGGTAGATTTCTCAACTTAACCTCTGAGTAAATACGAATTAAATCAGCTTGGAAAATACTACCAAGGTGAACCAGATGTTTTTCCTAGCCTACAGAAAAGTCCCTGTGTGCAGAGTTAAGAGGAGCTTCGCTGTTAAATATTAAAATATAAATCTTGGTAGAATTTTAAATGGCAGAAAAAACAAAGAAATTCGTGTATTTTTCATTATACCGGTCAACTTAAGCTGGTAAACATTACACGATAACTTTGTTAAATAATAGTGTTAAACAAATCTTGGTAGAATTTTAAATGGCAGAAAACTACAGAATTTCGCATATTTTTCATCGTGTCAACCTTCTTACAAAGTGGTAAAATCTGTACGGTATACTAGAGGCTACCTACAATAATGAAGAACAGTTGTTTTATTAAATATTAAAATATTTATCTTGGTAGAATTTTAAATGGAAGAATAAACAAAGAAATTCGCGCACTTTTTATTATACCGGTCAACTTGTAAGTTGCTAAACATTGCACAGTATACCAAGAGCTTGTAACTCTTGGTAGAATTTTAAATGACAAAAATGTGCGGTATACTAGAAGCTACCTACAACAGGAGCTTCTCAGTTAAATATTAGCATTAAACAAATCTTGGTAGAAAAAGAAATTCACATATTTTTCTTTATGTCGGCCTTCTTATAAAGTGGTAAACCCTGTGCGGTATACTAGAGGCTACCTACAATTAAGAGGGGCTTCTCTGTTAAATATTAAAATATAAATCTTGGTAGAATTTTTAACTACAGGAGACTAAAGAAATTCGCATATATTTCATCATATAAGCCTTCTTACAAAGTGGTATATTTTACTAGAGGCTACCTACAAGTAAGAGGAGCTTCTCTGTTAAATATTAGCATTAAACAGATCTTGGTAGAATTTTAAATGGCAGAAAACTACAGAATTTCGCATATTTTTCATCGTGTCAACCTTATTACAAAGTGATAAACTCTGTACGGTATACTAGAGGCTACCTACAATAATGAAGAACAGTTTTTATAATAAATATGAAAATACTTATCTTGGTAGAATTTTAAATGGAAGGAAAAACAAAGAAATTCGCGTACTTTTTATTATACCAGTCAACTTGTAAGTTGGTGAACATTGCACAGTACACCAAGAGCTTGTAACTCTTGGTAGAATTTTAATTGACGAAAAGGTACGGTATACTAGAAACTACCTACAAAAGGAGCTTCTCTGTTAAATATCAGCATTAAACAAATCTTGGTAGAAAAAGAAATTCACATATTTTTCTTCGTGTCGGCCTTCTTATAAAGTGGTAAACCCTGTGCGGTATACTAGAGGCTACCCGCAATTAAGAGGGGCTTCTCTGTTAAATATTAAAATATAAACCTTGGTAGAATTTTTAACGACAGGAGACTAAAGAAATTCGCATATATTTCATAATATAAGCCTTCTTACAAAGCGGTATAGTATACTAGAGACTACCTACAAGTAAGAGGAGCTTCTCTGTTAAATATTAGCATTAAACAGATCTTGGTAGAATTTTAGATGACAGAAAAAAACAAAGAACTTCGTATATTTTCCATTATACCGGTCAACTTAAGCTGGTAAACATTGCAATCCTTGGTAGAATTTTAAATGGCAGAAAACTAAAGAACTTCGCGTATATTTTATCATATAAGCCTTCTTACAAAGTGGTACAGTATACTAAAAGCTACCTACAAGAGGAGCTTCTCTGTTAAATATTAACATTAAACAAATCTTGGCAGAATTTTAAATAACAGAAAGTTAAAGAAATTTGCATATTTCTCATCATGTCGGCCTTCTTACAAAGTGGTGAACCTTTTACGGTATAGTAGAGGCTACCTACAATTAAGTGGGAGTTCTCTGTTAAATATTTAAATATTAATCTTGGTAGAATTTTTAATGGCAGAAGACTAAACACGTCCGCTTATATTTCATCACATAAGCCTTCTTACAAAGCTGTATAGTGCGCTAGAAGCTACCTACAAGTAAGAGGAGATTCTCTGTTGAATACTGGCATTAAGCAAATCTTGGTAGAGTTTTAAATAGCAGAGAATTAAACAAATGTATATATATTTCATTACAACGGCCTTCTTACAAAGTAGTAAGACGCTACCTACAAGTAAGAGGATTTTTCTGTTAAATATTAGCATTAAAGAAATCTTGGTAGAATTTTAAATGGCAGAATAAACAAAGAAATTCGTGTATTTTTCGTTGTACCGGTCAACTTAAGCTGGTAAACATTGCACGGTATGCTCTGAGGCTTGCAATCCTTGGTAGAATTTTAAATGGCAGAAAACTAAAGAAATTCGCGTGTACTTTATCATATGAGCCTTCTTACAAAGTGGTACCAGGCTACCTACAAGTAAGAGGATTTTTCTGTTAAATATTAGCATTAACGAAATCTTGGTAGAATTTTCAATGGCAGAAAAAAAAACAGAGAAATTCGTGTATTTTTCATTGTACCTGTCAACTTAAGCTGGTAAACATTGCACGGTATGCTAGGCTTGCAATCCTTGGTAGAATTTTAAATGGCAGAAAACTAAAAAACTTCGCGTATATTTTATCATATAAGCCTTCTTACAAAGTGGTACAGTATACTGAAAGCTACCTACAAGATTAGCTTCTCTGTTAAATATTAACATTAAACAAATCTTGGCAGAATTTTAAATAACAGAAAGTTAAAGAAATTTACATATTTCTCATCATGTCGGCCTTCTTACAAAGTGGTAAACCCTTTACGGTTTACTAGAGGCTACCTACAATTAAGAGGGACTTCTCTGTTAAATATTAAAATATAAATCTTGGTAGAATTTTTAATGGCAGAAGACTAAACAAATCCGCATATATTTCATCATATAGGCCTTCTTACAAAGCTGTATAGTATACTAGAGGCTACCTACAAGTAAGAGGAGATTCTCTGTTGAATACTGGCATTAAGCAAATCTTGGTAGAGTTTTAAATAGCAGAGAATTCAACAAATGGATATTTATTTCATTACAACGGCCTTCTTACAAAGTGGTGCGGTATACTAGAGGCTACCTACAAGCAAGAGGATTTCTCTGTTAAATATTAGCATTAAACAAATCTTGGTAGAATTTTAGATGACAGGAAAAACAAAGAACTTCGTGTATTTTCCATTATACCGGTCAACTTAAGTTGGTAATCATTGCACGGTATGCTAGAGGCTTGCAACCCTTGGTAGAATTTTAAATGGCAGAAAACTAAAGAAATTCGCGTATGTTTTGTCATATAAGCCTTCTTACAAAATGGTACAGTATACTAAAAGCTACCTACAAGAGGAGCTTCTCTGTTAAATACTAACATTAAACAAATCTTGGCAGAATTTTAAATAACAGAAAGTTAAAGAAATTTGCATATTTCTCTTCATGTCGGCCTTCTTACAAAGTGGTAAACCCTCTACGGTATACTAGAGGCTACCTACAATTAAGAGCACTTATCTGTTGAATATTAAAATATACATCTTGGTAGAATTTTTTATGGCAGGAGACTAAAGATATTCGCGTATATTTCATCATATAAGCCTTCTTACAAAGCTGTATAGTATACTAGAGGCTAACTACAAGTAGGAGGATTTCTCCGCTAAATATTAGCATAAAACAAATCTTGGTAGAATTTTAGATGGCAGAAGAAACAAATAAATTCGTGTATTTTCCATTATACTGGTCAACTTAAGCTGGTAAACATTGCACGGTATGCTAGAGGCTTGCAACCCTTGGTAGAATTTTAAGAGACAGAAAACTAAAGCAATTCACGTATACTTTATCATATAAGCCTTCTTACAAAGTGGTAAGATTCTACCTACAAGTAAGATTTTTCTGTTAAATATTAGCATTAAAAAAATCTTGGTAGAATTTTAAATGGCAGAAAAAACAAAGAAATTCGTGTATTTTTCATTATACCGGTCAACTTAAGCTGGTAAACATAGCACGGTATGCTAGAGTCTTGCAACTCTTGGTAGAATTTTAAATGACTGACAACTAAAGAAATTCACGTATATATATTACCATATAAACCTTCTTACAAAGTAGTACAGTATACTAGAAGCTACCTACAAGAAGAGCTTCTTTGTTAAATATTAGCATTAAACAAATCTTGGTAGAATTTTAAATGGCAGAAAGTTAAAGAAATTCGCATATTTCTCATCATGTCGACCTTCTTACAAAGTGGTAAACCCTCTACGGTATACTAGAGGCTACCTACAATTAAGAGCACTTCTCTGTTAAATATTAAAATATAAATCTTGGTAGAATTTTTAATGGCAGGAGACTAAAGAAATTCGTGTATATTTCATCACATAAGCCTTCTTGCAAAGTGGTACAGTATACAAGAGGCTACCTACAAGTAAGAGGAGCTTCTCTGTTGAATACTGGCAATAAACAAATCTTGGTAGAGTTTTAAATAGCAGAGAATTAAACAAATGTATATTTATTTCATTATAACGGCCTTCTTGCAAAGTGGTATGGCATACTAAAGGCTACCTACAAGCAAGAGGATTTCTCTGTTAAATGTTAGCATTAAACAAATCTTGGTAGAATTTTAAATGGCAGAAAGGTAAAAATACAAGCAAGAGGACCTTTTCTGTTAAATAAAAAAAATTAAATAAATCTTGGTAGAATTTAAATAGTTAGATGGCGGACGAAATTTATGGCAAATATATTTCAGATAGATCTGATCTACGAGAGCTCAGCCCTCCATTACACGCTGCCTATGCTCGACCAACAGCATAATATGTACAATTTATTACACAGCTAATTGGTTGTATATAATCAAAGTTAGCCACGGCGAGAACAATAAAGAGAATGAGATCGCTCCATAATATGGGTGTAGACCAGAATAATAGAAACTGCTTTGCATGTTTTTCTGTCATTGCAATCACCAATTGCGCGGTCAGCTCTGCCTTCTCTCATAAATAATTTTCTTGAACACCTTAGCATTTGCCGGTTAAAAATGCCCCAGTGCTGCGTGAATGCGTGGCTTTGTTTACTATTTGATTTTGTCTTTGCTTATTAAAACAAACATATATAATCAAGGTTGAGATTGTACGCGCTGATTAATACAGTCGTTTTCGGAATCATTAATTTACGCACATTTTCTATGTCACGTAGTATATACAGCGCGTCCGTAAAGTAATGCATGACATTGATACAGAACATGTGACAATACGTTTTTATGTATAAAAAAATGTTTCTCAAAAATGTAAAACCAGAAATTGTCACTTTGTAACGATTTGAGCGAATATACACATAACGGACGCATTATACGAGTATATAAGTAATCTATCTTCCTACTTCTAGTGATCGTGCCGCACATAATCGATACTCGATTATTTATTTTTGTAACAATATTAAGAGTACGTAAGAAAAGGTACATTTCTGATTAATCTAAGCTGAGAATTTTTTAACGCAGAACGAACGTTAGTTCAGAATTTGCTATACAGGATGAAAAAGACGTAATTACTCCTTTGATGTTTATTAATTTTTTTATCTACACGATGCGTTATAAATCTGTGAACATCAACTCCACTTATTAAATCTCACAAATCATGGTTCTAATTAAAATGCCTATACAGTATCTTTAAGGAGCTCATTAATTTTTTATTAAATTTACCAGTTTTTCTCTAGTATAAATAAAAATAATTAAAAGATACGCTTTTTGAAAAAAGTGCTCATTATAAGTTTCGCCGAAGAAAAAATTGGATTGGCGGTGCACGGTGCGAAAAATTTAGAAAGTATGGACGCCACATTAATGGCTGAAATATGTTAAAGCGGTCTCAAGTTATAACGCCATACAGACGAACGCACGTTAAATTTAATAATAATACCTTTATGCAGCCTAGATTTCATTTATTTCAATATGCCCCGCCGAGCGCTGAATTACAAGTTTCCAGCTTGGCGGATTTTGTATAATAATCTCATATTGCCACAAAATATTAGGACTGATTGCAGTAAATACCAGCTGGAAGAATTATTCCTAATAAATGTCAGATATTGCGATTTTTTGCGATTTTTTGCAAAAAAATTCGTATAATTTTGTTTTTATTGAAAAATCATAATTTTTATCAACCCTGGCTTCGAGAATGTTTCGTCACTCAAAAATTACAATATATTCCACCTTATGGGGAAATCGTGGGCCTGCGAGCGGCGTATCGGCGTTAAGCCAACATTGCAACCGTCCAGAACTAATGAGCAAACGGGGAACGGCACTTGATTGTTTTAAATCAAAAGTAAACGATAAAATTAAAATCAATGGGTGCCATTTAGAAGCAGCAAGCGGGCGTAGGGACAAGCACAGGAATCTTAGATTGGAGTGTGTAGATATGTATCAGGGACAACAAATTGCTTTCTCGTTCACTGCACATATACATGAGTGATCTGCCGCGAGCTGTTATCGCCAATCTGAAACTGCCATCCTCCTCTCGACCACCGACCAGCAACTGACCACTCTTGACCGCTCCGTTGATGACCGGGCGAATTCTGCACCGGTGCCGAGGTGATACCAACGTACGGAACGATCCTTGGCGGCTAAATCATTCTCACAAACGTCAGATATTTGAATTTACCCACAATGCACTTAAAAATATTTACGTATAAGCGCCTCATATGAAGGATTTGATGTTCGTTTGTTTTATGTTGATTAATTTTTACAAATGTCAAAAATTACCCATTTTTGTTCGCTTCTGGCGTCCTGAATTTCTATTGTGAACGTCGAAAACCACTATGCGGTGTTTATTTGAAGTCTTCTACTTACTTTTTTACCAGCAGCGATGGGACACATCGTCTACCTTTTGCGCCACAAGCGAATTAAAATGTCATGTATTTGAAATTTTACGATTTCGTGACTCCATTTAATTATGCGCAGTTTTAGAACTTTTCGATTCAACAACTTTAGTGCCTTTCCATTCAACTACCCTGGTATTTATAAAATAATTAAATTATGACATTGCCTTATTTTGCGTATCTATTAGCCAGGATACGCCGTGTCCGATTTTGCTGGTTATTTAAGCGACATAAAATATTGTGAGTAATATAGACAGTATAGGATAAACCCCAGTATGCATTTTTATTATTTGGAGATAGTCCAAATATTCTAATTACGTCCCTGTCTAATTATGTGCAGTGCCGTAGCCAGACTCATTGCGTCCCGGGGCAATATAGAAATTTTTTTATTAATTTAAATAAGTAATTCGTAAATAATTACTGTTATATTAATATCGACAAAATTCAAACAGAAAAAACTTAACATTTGCTTGTTTAAAAAAATAACAAAAAACGGAAATGACCTCAGCTACTTCCATATTTTATATGCTCAAATTGTAATAGATCTAAAATATTTTAATATTGTCCCCTACTAAGCCTGCGACCAGGGCGGTGCCCCCTCACCCTGCCCTAGATACGGCCCTGTCTATGCGCCTCGACATTCTTAACGTGAATTTTCAACAAATGTTTTTTATAGCAGACACTTATATAACACTTCTCGCTATAATTTACGTGAGGTCAGAACGCTTTTTATCGCAGTATCCTATGCTATAATTTTAAAATACTGATATTTATGCAACTAATAACAACAGCATTCTAGCAGTTGCCTCGTGTTAGGCAACGTATTATTTGACCCCTCACTGTGCATAATGAGCCTGTGTTACCTTATAAAACGTTTATTAAAAACTGCTTTATGTTTAATGGACCACCCTCATATTATTGATAATTGAATAGCACGCATTACTCACTCGTAAGTGAAAAGGTCGATCGTTCATAAATAAACAGAAAATGGCATGCGGTAGACAATGCCGTTCGAGGTGTTGCAACCAGGGGATTATGCCTCGACCACTTGATACTGGAACTGGTTTGTAATTAAAATATTAAAATTTGCCTCATTAAAAATAAATAAATAAATCTACGATTAGGGGCGGTTGTCCCTACCACAACAATAAATTTAGAAACAGTTGTTTCTTTCAGCGAGATAAAGAAGTGAATCTCCATTAGCATTAATATTACTACCTTATTCAACAATAATTTATTGGATATTTTATGATAATACTTGGTTATTACCGCTCAGCGGAAACAGCTAACTAATCAAATTGATCCGAATTAATCAATCCACTATTGCAGCGTCACCCCGGGGACACAGATCAATAATAATCCAGTATTTATAGTAAATAGGAAACGCGGAGCTGCGTAAAAAATGCTCCTCACTATTCAACAAACCATAAATAAGCGTTCCCAGCCGTTGCTTGTCCCTTTCAGTTCATTTCAATATTAAGTTGTTTGCCTTACACGAGATATTATGTATTCATATAAGCATCAATGTACGGCGAGTTCTTCAATATATGTACATGCTAAATTAGCCTCTTTCAATTTCCTTTAACTGGATAAAGCGCGCTGGAAGACCAACAACGTAAAGAATGGACGAGAGGTTTGCATAAATACCGCAGTGTCAATCAGTGTCACTTATAGTGGTATTACAGATAACAATAACACTTTAATTGCCGGTTCTGCTGTAATATCTATAATTACCTAGATAACATCTGCATCCTGCTTCAACATTAGATTAGTAATTAACAGTCGCAAAATTAATTGTAATTGTTCGACTTGCAGAAGTCTAGCAGGTTGTTCTAATAGCCAAAGCAAACGATATTGTCATAATTATAATATTACTCTCGCTCGATGTCAGATTTGAATTTACCCACAATGCACGTGAAGTATTTACGCAAAAGCGCCTCGTGTGAACGATTGATCTTCGTTTGTTATGTCGATTAATTTTTAGAAATGTCAAAAATTACCCATTTTTGTTTACTTCTGGTGCCTTTAATGTCTTTTGTAAACGTCGAAAACCACGATGGAGTGTTTATTTGAGGTCTTCCAGTTATTTTTTTACCAGCAGCGATGCGACAGATCGTCTAACTTCTGCGCAACAGGCGAATTAAAATGTCATATATTAGAAATTTTACAATTTCGCGACTCCATTTAATTATGCTCAATTTTAGAACCTTTCGATTCAACAACTTTAGTCCCTTTCCATTCAACCACCCTGGTATTTATAAAAGAATTAGGTTATGAAATTTCGTTATTTCGGGTATGGTAAATTATTTCGACCATAATTATCGGCATTAGGTTCAGACTAAGTAAAAGAGCCGAAATATTGATTTTGGTTTATTTCGAATAGAGAGTTGCCCTCTACACTACATCATAACTCGCAAGAAAATATATAATAATATAAATAGGCTTTTTTCGTTCGGCCTGACGTAGAGCTATACCCACTAGTCATATAAAACAGGCAGAGATGTGGAGATGAGGAATAAGAAGACTACAGTAAGTCAGTCCGTGCTCGTGAACTGGCAGGAGTAGCCTTTGGCCGTAGGAAATCAACAGGAAAACGTAGTAATGTCACGTACGTATAACCCTCGGCCAGCTGAATACAAATGTCTACATCAATTAATGTTATATTCATTATTCATCAGTCAGCGTAATTAACCACTGAATTAATTAGTAAATGTTTAGCTGCCATTAAGCGATGTTAAAACTTTGACAAGTTCGCTTAGAACAGCATTAATTCACATCATAACTGCCATTGGTTGCCTCATAAGCGTCGGCCTAGAACAACTTATTGCAGCGACAGGAAGCTAAGAGAATTCTAACCTATAATTTTTATAGAAGTTTTTCTTTGAATGTACATGGTGGCTCTACATTTCTGAAGATACATTCGATAACTAAATTTTCACTAGAGATCAGGCAAAGAAGTTCACAAAGACGACTCTGGCTCTCGGAAGCTAGTTAGTTCAGTTATCGTGTCACATAAAATTAGTTTAGCTATCCTGCGATAAATTACCAGGAGCTTTTTTTAGGTTATAAGTTTAACCTAAAAAAACTAAACATAGAAAGAGTCTAAAAAGCAATTATTTTAATATATTTTTATGAGTATAAAAAATATCTCGACTATTTTCACGTCCTGCTTCCACAGCAGCAAATTTAACAGACGGCGGTTGTGGAATTGTTTCTATTAAAACAGGTATAATTATTAAATCTTACATATAAATTTTATGTGCCGTCGTAAAAGGTTTTATTAGGAAATATTTTCATCCAGTTCTCTTAATGTTTTTCTACAAATTGGATAAATTTATTGCGGTTCATTTAGTCTTGGTATAAATTTATCGTTCGGTACTTCCATCTGTCTTACCTTACATATTATTAGCAAGAGAATTTTCCGTAAATCATGCCATTACTCTACTAGCTAACAATGTAGCAAAAATAAATACTATAAACCTCGCTACTATAAAGTATAATGATAATATAAATAACCTGATAAACCCATATTCTTTAAGTACCACTTTGAACTTTAGAATTCCAGAGAGAACTAATTTTCTCTCGGTAGAAATAAATATAAATGAGAATAAACAGAGCCTATGTGAATGATCAAAATTCACGTGACCAAAAATAGGCAACCGCAAATACACACTTTATGTTTTCCGCATATGAATGTGAGCATGGTTGCCTAATTATATGGTCACGTGGTTTATGAGGACCTGTTAGTTTTGGTACATAATAAATAATGTTTTAATCAGCTTGTGGCCAATAGGCCTATACATTTTTTCAATAAACAAATGTACTGTAAATACACCATCACGGTGTATCAATATGTATCCACAATGTATAAATAATAACGGGATCACGATTGATCCATAGAGCACAAATCGCATAGTCGATGGTCATACCGGGACAATATAATGTGATTTCTATCTGCGATATCTACATTCCAGTTTGTGGAGGACATAAAACGCACATGGAATGTTCGCATCTTATATCATAACTGAGCTGCATCGTGTGACTGCTGGCTCCCGTGGGAAATTCAGCGTGATAAATCAAACTCATTTTATATGCTTTCTGTTAGTAGGCACTTCACAATTCATGCGATGCCGCCGTAGTTTTATGGCGGAAGCGATATTCTTGCATATAGTTCACCAAAGTGCGCCATGACAAAGTTTCAGTAGTACAAATTTCAGATTGCTTTATAACAATTTCACCTCTTTGATGTGTTCTCTGAGTTTAGCCATAAATTTCAAAAATGTCCTCGAAATTTAAGTTCAGCATACCATTTACCGAAGAATATTGAATACAATTATGAATATTCTTCCTGATTTTGAAAAGAAAGTACCGTAGTTTTGCTAAACACACTTTAGTGGCGCACTCTGTCAATTACAACATTAAACATATGCTGCAACCAGTAATACACTCGTGTGTGTATTTAAATTTGGCGATATTTATATTACCAGCAAGTTTATCAGGATTATTTACGTATAATCATTTGAATGATAGATGTTCATTTATTTGACGTTCATCAATATTCAGAAACGTCAAAAATTTACCATTTTTATTCACTTCTGCTGCCCTGAATTTCTATTGTGAACATCTAAAACCAGGATGTGGTGTATATTTGAGCTGTTCCACTTCCTTTTTTATCAACAGCGAAGAGACAGATCGTCTATATTTTGTGCAACAAGCGGATTAAAATGACATGTATTCGACATTTTACAATTTCGTGACTCCATTTAATTTTTGGGCCGTCTTAGAACCTTTCGATTCAACAACTTAGAACTTTTCGATTCAACTACCCTGGTACTTAAATAAAACAATTAATTTATGATATTTGCCTTATTTCATGTATAATACATTATTTCGACCACAGTTCACATTTGTTACCATTAGGTTCAGATTTTGTGCAACAAGCGAATTAAAATCTATTTAATTTTAGACAGTTTTAGTACCTTTCGATTCAACAATATTAATACCTTTCGATTCAACTACCCTGATATTTAAATATAAGAATTAAGTTACATTTGCCTGAGTAAGAAGAGGCTACAGCTATCCTTTGTTCACGGGGTCACTTCCTGTCCCATCAGTGCACTCCAGAGTTAAACACACATTATACCATTTCAGAACACATCTGTAATAAGTATTAGATTTTTAATCCCGTAGGCCGAGAAGCAGGGTCGTAAAGATCCAAGTAAGCCAGGGGCCCTCCCTGACATGACTATGGAGCGCGTGGGTTGCTTATTTTCAGTGCATAAACTACGTGCAAAATAATAGTCCATAAGTATCTCGGCGCAGTCGGCGTCTTGATATACGGTGGAAATGGACAACGTGCTCACAGATTTACAAACTATCGGACGAACGTATTTCAGTTCGACTGGCTAGATTTATATCGCACAATGGCTTATTGTCAACCATATTGAATGATGGAGGACTCTATAAGGGAGCTATTAGATAAAGATGTTAAAATTATACATATACCTGCTATACGTGTAGCATTCAATTCACTACTATATACGAGCTAGGAGAGTAATGTTCCGACGGACTTTGGTTTTTATTGCTTTAGCGGTTTACAAGCACGTGATTGACGTAATGCGCCACTTTGCTAAAAGGTATTTTAAATGATTCCAAAAATTTAAAATGTGGAATATACAGTTATCCACTATTAACATGGTTATATATAACTTTCAGTGATTACTTTTTATGTAATATATTTTTAAACGATAATATAATAGTGGAAATGGAGGATAAATTAGTGTCGCCACCTGGTGGTGATCATCCATACTTTAAATAGTTTCTGACTTCAATTATTACAAAGTCTTTCCGCGTCTTTAATTTATATTTGTCATTGATTTTACTTTTCGAATTTATTGTCACGTTAGTTTTTGTATTATCCGATTTAATGTTTCTTTTGTTGTGGAAAATAAAAAAATTGCCAGTTTTTTCTTTCCACTTCAAATCTTAGTACTTAGAAATAAATTGGTATCCTCGAGAAAAAAACTAAAAATACTAGCATTTTTTGTAGTATTAAGTTTTTAGTTATAATTAGAATATAATAGTAAATATTTTGTTTCAGGCAGTGATCACCACTACGAGAGGGGAAACCGAATACTTCCTGCCTGTGATAGTTTGGGCCTTATAGGTTCAGTTGATTATTTTTAAAAGCTACTGGCCTGTTAAGTCCCAAGCTGTCACTTGTAAAATCGACTTGAATAACCCGACCAAGGGACTATACTGCAAACCAACGCTGAACTTTTCCACAATAAGTGCACCTACATATGAGTTGTACCTATATGAAGATACACTGTTTGTATTATATAATTTAAGTAAGTCATATTTTCACGTTGAATTTTATTTTTGGTAACATAAACAGTAAGGCTGAAAATAATAAAGTAGGTATATAAACTGTAATCGATTTTAAACTAACCACTCTCCAGACAAAGAGAGACGAAAACCATTCTTTTGATAAGTATTTTTTAAATTTTATTCCAACAATATACTGCATGATTTGTAAAACAAATGAACTTAATAAAGTGACTCGAGCAATAAACAATGGTCGTTTAAATTTAAAAAAAAACCATCCACTTTTGTTGTCTTTTCTTACTTAAAATGTGGAAGACATGAACCTCTTGACAAATTATATGACGTTAGCTACACCTGAACTTGACTATCGAAAATTGGAACAGAAATCCATGCGATAAAACCAAAAATTTGGTTTCCTCTAAAAATAGGCAACCAGATATACATTTTGTTTTTCTGTTATTACGTAATTCCATTGATATGTATATATAGTTGCCTAATTTTGTGATCACGTGGTTTACAAACATTTGTGAAGACCCTTTATATACAAGAAAATTGGCCTCGGATAAGAAAAATTTGAAAGGGGCGAACTCCCACTTTGATTATTAAATTTTCACTTACCATCCATGCAATTTACGGATCGTTTATTTTGTATATCTGTTGCATATATTACCACAAACATAATTCAACGTATATGTTATCGCACATAAAATTACCTACCTATTGGTAATGAGGGAGTTAGTGGTAATTTCAATCCTTTGGGCAATTTTGGGGTTTCTTAGCGGCATTTGCCAGTATTAAGATTGCAATGCCCTTGGAAATCCCAAAAGTGTTCAACGTAAACAATCAAGAAAGTTTCGCCAACTTTTGAACTTATATTTAGGTACCTACCAGAATGATCAAAGTAAGCTGACGGAAATACTTCATCTTGAGACGCGTTAATTTGAAACGTCACTGGGAGCAGGGGAATTATGATGGCCTCCTTTTATTAATTTCCATAAGAATGACGATACCAGTTTACAACACGGGTAACCTATACATATAGTTTTAATCAAAGTTTATTTATACATATGTATTATCAGTTAGTATATAACTTAATTGCATCTAGCAAAAATTTTGTCGAGACCATAACCGACAGTCCTAATTATTTAAAACAATTCAATAAATTAAGCGACAATACCAGGTTATTTTTATTTCACCTGTTGCAACTACATATTAATCATGCAGTGAAGGGGTAGAGCTGATCCAACTAGCCGCCATATTGAACACTTAACCGAAGGTTATTTGAATGTGCCAGAGCCAAAACGTGTCATCACGTGAACATGCCTTCCTTCTTATACCACGTTATTAATAGTTTGAAATATATTTCTTCTTCATTTTGCAGATGCATTTTTTTAATGTAGAGAACAAATTCGAGTTATATTTCTCTGGGTTTGGTAAAGCTTTTTTGAAAGTTTATTAACTGCTCCGAAAGATAATGCAGGGTATATATGATTTTGAGCAATTCATTATATTTACAAATAAAAACCACTTTAAGAAATTAATTTTTACTTTCTATTCAACATATACATAACGAAATATGTAATATATACATATCGAGCGCAGGTATAAAAAATAAACAGCTATTAACGATTTCGTTTTAGTCATTCCCATGTGTCTTCCTCATCAAATATTTTTGCAGACCTTTCAGATGAACTACACTCTTCTGGCTCTGCTTGCTCTTCTTCGACTATTGGATCTATGGATCGCTTAGACCTTAAAAAGCTTCCACTACTGAAATGGAAAAGAAAAATGAACAAAAATGTTCAGTTATTTGGGGATGAATAATACTTTTTTTACTCACGCCAATAATTAAACGAAACATAAAATATATAAATATTTCATATTTTCCAAGTTGATTTTCATCAATACATTTCCTTTATATAATATATTTCTTACTTATTAAAACTATCGGTCCTCCTTTTCTTCGTAGGAGGCGGCACTTCTGAGCTCTTTCTCTTTTTGGCAGGTAGAGGTGAGGGCCGAAGTGCTGGTATACCTGCTAATGTGGCCTGCCTTTTGGCGTACGTCATAATACTGTAAGTGTCGCTTTGAGATAACGTACTCAAAGCTATAGCTGCTTGGTCTTTTTTGTAGAGGCCCACGTAGGCTGAGGTGTCATCCAGCCAGGATATGTAGACGTTTCCTAAAACAAATATTGTTACCGTTCCGAAATGTCTATGTCAACAGAACGTATCTGTACGTTATATGTATATAATGTTATTGCTTACCAAATGGACTGAATAGCTGCGCTATGTTGTTCATTTTCCACTCCTTGGGAAAAGTCAAATAGAATACATGGTCCCTGGATGGCGTTACTAAAAATTGGCAATAAATACTTTGCAGAAACATTTACTAGATTAAATACTTACAATCCTCTCCAGCCACATTCATATATTGGTTGTCGGTCAACACCATCAAAAATATCCTTAAAACAAAATCAAATATTAATAAAAATAAAAGTATAGCAGTCTGCCAATGGCTTGTTGGCTTGCCAATTAATAATTATACAGAGCCTTCGTAAATAATCATAGAAATACATCTTTCACATCCAAGCTTATTATTTAAATACCTAAATTGTAATAATTTACATAAACGGACAAAAAAATAAGTGCACTGATGGTAAAAAAATTAATTACTATTGAAACTAATTACAAAATGAAGTACAATTATAATGGAATGTACGTACTTATTTATGAAGGGTTTTAGTAGATCAAAATTACTGAAAATCGCTTCATCTTTCATGTCATCAGAGACACCTAAAACAAAGATAAACAATAAATGATTTGGGGGGGTTTAAAATCAATTTTAATTTTTATTTAACTAAAATGCATGATTACTCAAGATAACCATACTGTTCACTTACCTAAGAATTTCCACATAGACAAGAAACTTAAGCCTGTGATATAAGCGTCATAACCAGCTTCGTGTTCTTTATTATCGTTAATATTGTAACCCTGTCCGCCATCTTCAATTTCTAAAAGTACGGATAAAATGATAAAACTTTTATTTATAAACAATATTAACTGTTGTGATTAAAAGTTATACTGATTTATATTTACATACCAACTTTGGGAATTTCAAACGGTGCTTCCGATACAGTATCTAATAACTGCTTAAGGACAGTGGAACTTATATGGTCCTTTAAAGGATCCGTACTGGACATGAACTTGGTATCCACAATCCTGAAAAAGTGAATATTTTATAAGGCGCAAATTAAAATTGTAAATGCAGTGCTTTTGCATCATTTCCTTATTAAATACTAAATTAATTAAAGATTTAATTGTAGTGAGTTGAGTATTTTGTTTTGTAACTAATGCAAAAGAGAGGGAATGATTTAAATTAATAATTATTCGTGTATATTTGGTTGCCTATACTTAACATTTCGCAAATTAAAATTCCAAGTAGAACAGCATGTACTTTCCTTTAAAATGATCAGAGAAGTGAAAATTAATTAGGATAAATATATTTTACCTACCTTGAAAACAATGAATGAGCCAAGTCCTTAAATTCGTCATAGTCGCTTGGCAGAGGTGCTAAAAATTTATCTATGGTGTGTAAAACATCTAAACATAAGTTGTGTCCTATTACTAATTTCCCCTGAAAAATGAATACGTTAATTGAAAATGCTTTACCTAAGAACACTAATAAATAAATATTACAAATTATACAGGCGTTATAAGAACATATTGCGCCTACACTTACAGAATTAACGACCATTCTTAAGACTTTTGTAAATCCGATAAAATTCTCTAGTTCTGTCAGCTGCTCCTCATATTTTTTCTTTTCGATTGCTTCCTCCTCTTTCCTACTCTTCATCCTAGTTGCAAATAAAACTCGATCTCCGTGGTCCATCTGCCTGGTTTCCAGAGAAATTTTATCAGTAAATTTCTCGGATTTTGTTTGGTAAACCAACCGCCTTAGGAAGGCGTTGCATTTTGGCAATTGCAATTCAAGTTCGTCACCTTCCAAGAAATCTTCGAGTTGCTGACTAAAATTATGTAGTAGGTAATAATTAAACACTTTCCAAGAGTAAAGTAACGCTTACACAACATCGTCAATAAACTGCTTGGCATTGTCTGGAATGGGAATAATATCGTTCGTTCCATTTTGTTGGAATAGGATGCTGTCTGTCCTCCGTTTAAAAGTCTCTTCTAAGTTACTCCTATACCTGTCCTCTTCGGATACATTCAGGTATGAAATTCCGTCTTTAAATAGTTTATTAAAGTCAAAACCTTGGTTTATAAGGAAATTTATGCTAGATGTTTGACATAAAAACCGCTGGTCGGGAACGTTTTTATTAATCGGTCTTCGAAATATATAAAAGTTATAGCTTTGCTGCTTAAAAGTATCTTTCTCCTTATCATATCTAAAAATGCAATTGTATCAAACCTGCCTAACTTGCATAATGATTTATAATACCTAAATATGCTTAAACCATACTGTATTACCAGAAATTCCTTACAGTTTTTTCGAACTTTCTCGTAATACTGCTTGGGCGTATCAAATGCGTTAATATTGTGAACTACATTAAGTCCTGTTAATTCGCAGTCTATGCTCAAAAATGTGCAATTTTTTATAGACTTCTCGATATCCGGCAAAACACGTTCAAAATCTGAAAAATTATGTTTACTTTAACCTCACATTTACAGCAGTTACAAACAACGACAAAACTAAAAGTAATTTTACTTAAATTGTCTTACTTGCTGCTGTAACTTCCATTTTCTTGTCGGTTTTTATGAAAAAAAACGTACAGTAACTTTAAAAAGTGAGGATTTTTTAAGACATTCTTTAAAAGAAAATCTTTCAGTTGGCAACTACTGCCTGAGGCAGTCCGCAGTAGTTGCCAACTGATTCGAGATTCGAGTTCTGGTCATTCGATTATTAGCATCACCGGATGTCCGATTATTGAGATCATTCGATTATTTCAATCTTGAGCGCCATCTATTATCTACCGGTTAAAATCGATATGTAAAATTGGTGTGCAATCATCCATATAAATTGAATTAATTTTTAGTACATAACCATATCGGCGACTTGCTCATTTACCCATATCATTTGTTTAAAGGTTACGTTAATATGTTATATTAGTTTTGTAAAGGGGAAAAATGTTTATATGAGGTCATCTTAAGGTACTTACTTATATTGACAATGTTAACTGATGCCGAAAAGTAGATTTGGATATTCGTATTGCTCTTATTTTTGCAATATAAGTATGTAATACACTCAGTTATGCTCATCTTTATTTATCTTTCAGATTCTTGCAACCTTGCCTGATAATGAGATAATGTTGGATTAATTCAAAGAATTTCAGTAGCTCCGATCGATATTTGAGCACCGAGAGATGGAGGAGACCAGCATGATTCGTTCCTTCCAGAATTGATCATGACTAGTGAAAATTTAGAATATCAACTTTAGGTATGTGTATAAAATGCAGCACATTATTATTATTATTATTATTATTATTATTCAGTTTTAACTTTATCTCTGTTCTGATTATGATTTTATACTTCCAAAACTGCCATTTCAAGACGAAAATTGTTAGAAAATTATATTACAATCCTGTGGTGCCGGTTGTTAATAAAAAATGTATTGCATTATTCGCTACAAGTTTTTTCAACAATATGCACGGAACTTTAGTCGCTACTAATACCAGTAATAAGGAAATTAATGATTGTAATATGCGTTTCAGATGGAAAAAATCCATAGATGCCATCTATAAAGAAGATATCTTCAACCGACCGTCCTATATGAGCTGAAGAGTACATCCCAACGTAAACCCCAGCTGATTAAGCAAATTAGGAAGTCAGAAGTTGCAAGGAGGATGCAACATCATGTCAGTCAAATTGTTCAGAAAAATTCTTCTTGTAAGTACAATTGTAAAATTATATTGATTACGTTTACTTTTCTTCGTTGGGTGATTACTGTCTTTTACCTTAATCCCATTTTTGCAATGTCGGCCTTTATGAATTAAAAATCAGTGCAAATTTTGCTATAGGGTGTGTCATTTTATAAGTTATCGACTGTGAATTTTATAAGATGCTTATTAAAAATAACTATATATATGTATCTAGTGGGAAAAACTAGTGTTTATGGCACGTAGCATGAAAAGGTGCAGCCGAGTTCGATAATATGCTAAGTGCCATAAACACACTTTTTGCACGTGTTACGTACGATATTTTTTTTACATTCGTTGTTTGTTTAAGGGAAAATTTTAAATGTATAAAAATTTGGAAAATCTTGGTCTCATTCCTCATTAGACAGCATGAGTAAGCTGAGTCTATTACATTTTTTTGATAAACTATATTTATTTGAAATCAAAGACAAGAATAAAACATAAACAAAATCATAGACGTATAGAACTAGACTAACTGCGTTCGGTTTTTACATATCTGAAAGCTAGCTCTGCTCGATTACCTCATTTGCTGTTCGGTAATAGACAATACGTGCTCATTCAGATCTCCTCTGCGTTCGGTAAGCATAAATACCAGCGGTCAGCGCCATCTCGTTGAGCTCGACTTCAAGACGTTGAGCAAACAGATTTTTTAGGGTTCTTCTGTCATCTGTCTATTATAAGTACAACCAAGAAGACTGTTCTCTAGTCTTCTTGAGTACAACATAACAGAACACATAGATTAAATAAACGTCATTGTTTTTTCTGAGTGCTACACCTAAATAAAAAAATAAATAATTTATGTCCCTCCTTGGTATTCGTTCGGTAATTAAATTAGGCTCGTTTGCCTCGGTGATCACGTGTGATAAATCTATATCTGCCCGCTCTCCTCTGGATTTTTGAAACCGAACACAGTAACTCTAGACTCAGAGCGACTGAGCGTTCCGTGTCTAGGAACTGACAATATATTTTGTGATGTTATATTACTTTGTAAGGGAGAAAAATGTTTAAATGAGCTCATCTTAAGGTATTTACTAAATTTATAATATAATCGGTTATTATGCCCATCTTTATTTCTGTTTCAGATTCTTGCAACCTTGCCTGATAATGTTGGATTAATCCAAAGAATTTCAGTAGCTCTGATCAATATTTGAGCACCGAGAGATGGAGGAGACCAACAAGAATCGTTCCTTCCAGAATGAATCATGACTAGTGGAAAGTTTGGACGTGGAATATCAACTTTAGGTATGTGTAATGCAGCACGTCTGGATTAAATGTTGAGAGAATATGATTGATTCCAGTTCATTCAGTTTTAACTTCATCTTTGTTCCGATTATGATTTCGTACTTCCAAAACTGCTATTTTATTACGAAAATTGTCAGAACATATTTCTACCCTGCGGCGCTGGTTCTTAAAAAAATATATTGTATCGCATGATTCGCCACAGTTTTAAACTTGTTATTTTACTGTTTAAAGGCTGTGGCAGATCATGCACTATTTTTTTAAATTAAACTTGTGGGATACTGCCACTGCCCTGCATGCGTGTGAAGTATATCAAAACTTATTTCCTTGGCGTTGCTGGCAACGCGTTGGTTGCTACCTTCACACCAGTTCCGCTATGCTAGTTCTGTGTTCTGTGCTGTGTTCCGTGGTTATGATGACTTAGTTAAGATGGCTGCCTTTTCAGAGTATTTTAGGCTGTGTGTATAAAATTTGTTTTTTTTTGAGGAAAAGTAAACTTTTTCGTAATGGATAAAAGGGATATTACTCACTGAACGTCCCCCTGTGTGAATGCACCGAGAAAATTGGATGAAATTGAGTTGTTTCTAATGATACAAAATGTTGATGCCAAAGAGTGAAATTTCAGGATTTTTTTGCAAAAACTGAGCGTTTGCATGGATAACTTATTTCAGTTTCAAGTTCTGCGATTTCAAAACAGGAACTTTCAGACCAAGATGTGGGGTTCATAGTTTTTTCGCTGAAAATGATTGAGAGGTTAGGTTGTTTTTTTTTTTGTTCTCCTTTGCGTTTCACATCTCTTTTCATCTCATATTATTTGCACACGCAGAGACAAATAAGGAAACCTGTTCTTATTTGCTTGAGAAGTTACGGGAAGAAAATGTACACCGTGTAACTAGTGTAAACTACACAAAATATAATACACTATTGTTCATGTTATTTTTAATGTTGCAGCTGGATTCGCTGCAACTCGCACAGAGGCAGGTACCTTTATCGAAGTAGGTGGACGCCAAGTTCCTCTAAATAATCATGACGTTCCGATTGTGGTAGAACCTGGAGTGAGTTTATAATAGATAAAAACTAGTACCTCACATGCGGATATATATGGAACAAACTAACAGGTTTGATTTTAAATTTACATCTTTATATTAGAGTAGTTACAGTTAAATTGGTTAATCTTTAATATTATATGTTGTGGCTGTTTGGCGTTGTACACCGTGTATGTTTGTGTTCAATCATGAAGAGAGAACGGGGTCACAACTCGATTGAGCTCTTCTAGCTCACTCAACTAAATTTACCAGCATGTATGTGTGCAAGATGCTGTGCCCTCTGGAGGTATTATGGAAAGGACCAATTTGACTAGTATGCAGCCTGATTTAACTTGGATGTTCACCAATAATGTGGCATCAGGAAATTGTTGTGCAACTTTGCCCCCATGTAACCGAATCTCTATAACTGGTTCCGAGATCCGTATGGGGAGCATCCTTTGTGTTACTAAATATTTAATAGATAAATTCTAGTTACTGTTTTACCATAATATAATATCCAGGCCCGGACTGGACCTCATTCTGCTACCGGGCAACTTTTTTGACCGGCCCCACCCCAGCCGATTGTTTTGTAACCGTGATGAGTACAGATCACAATAATTTTATTATTTAGGTACATATTTTATATTATAAACGGCAAAGATATAAAATAAGATATTTGTCAACAGTATAAAAGTTAAAAAATAAGTCGTGTCAAATGTGGCATGGGCCAGTGGCGTGGCGTATTCTATACAGCGCAATAAAAATATGAGGGTACTTTATATTGATTTAATATTTGTTATAAAAAGCCCACCGGGCATTTGCCCGGCTGCCCGCCGCTCCAGTCCTGGCCTGATGATATTTGATAGCATCAAATATAAAATATATCTATTTCTTATTCAACTGCTGAAAGAAAGTTCTATTTATTTGTATTGACTATGGTTATTTGCCAGATTTGTGGTTATGTAATAAATTAGTTCATTTGTCCTTATTGGACCCATGGGTGATTGCACTGATTGCACACCAGCTTTACATATTGACTTTAACTAGTAGCCAGTAGATGGCGCTCAATATGAGCATAATCGAATGATTTCAATATTATTATTATTAGGTATCCGAATGATACTAATAATCGTATGATTTATGATCATTTCACGTCTTCAGATTGGTGGGGTTAGTCGTTAGAATTTTATTTTCTCCAATTTGACCCGATTTGCCAATGCCAATGCTTAACTTAATCGTTGAGTAACCGCCAACCGGGTTGTGTCGATCAATTCAATAATCGAATGTTCGATAATATTTCACTCGAATGCGCCCATGTCAATCTCTATTCGCTAAGATGTGTGTGAAGTTAGCAACGCGACGAAAATTTATTTCAAATTCTCTTAAAACCAATTTCATTCTCAAGGGCACGTACCACCCTTGAATTTCAATACCAAATTGATAACAACATTCTTCAGTCCGTTACTGAATTTCGTGATCTAGGTGTTACCTTTGATTCACGATTAACATTTGTTAATCATGTAAACAATATTGTTTCCAACTCACTTAAAGTTTTAGGATTTGTTAATAGATTTGGTAGTGAATTTTCCCATGATGTTCAAAAAATTCTGTATTGTTCATTGGTGCGTTCCGGTCTTGAATACTGCTCAACAGTTTGGTCTCCTCTCTACAGATCGCATTGTAACCTCATAGAAAGTGTGCAAAAGAAATTCTTAAAACATATCGGTTTCAAAATGGGTTTTCCAATCAATAATAATATAGATTCATTGTCACTGTTAAAAACACTTAATATGGGCACATTAGAAAACCGGAGGTTTATAGCTGATATGTGCTTTCTTTTTAAGTTAATATCATATAACATTGATTGCCCGTTTTTATTAGGTCTAATTAATTTTAATACAATGAATAGGACAAGAAGCAGTAACCTTTTTAATATTATTTTTCATTCCACCAATTATGGATTTAACTGCCCAATAACTAGGTCCTTAAGGAACTATAATAACCTTGAAAATAATTCTGTTGATTTCTGCTATTCTTTGGCTCAATTTAAATCTAGAATCCGAGCACAATTAGTTTGATTGTTGATGCTGGTCTTGTGCCTGTTTAACTCGCTTCTGTGTTATAATATACGGGGTGTCCAGGGGGTCGGGAAGCGGTTGAATGTGTATGTGTCTATGTTCGACCGCTTCCAGACTTTTTGGACGCCCTGTATATATATGTGATAGTGATTTTATTTATATAGTTTGTTATACCATGTGATTTTTTTTTTGTACTAAATATTTTTATTACCCAATTTTTATCTATGTTGTTTTATGTTGTTATTCCACAATCCACATTTTTTGCAATCTTTGTACTAATGGAGTTTTTCCGTAAATTGAATAAATAAATAAATAAATAAATAAAAAATATTGAGAGAGTAGTGAAATTAAAGGCAACTAATCTAGAATTAAATATTTTTTAACGCTATTACAATCTAAAAGATTAATAAAATCGATTTATATAATGAAACTTTAATTCAAAAATAAATGAAAACATTTCCCCAAAAATTCGCGGTTGTCATACAAAATTATTATGGGTTCGTGGTAGTATATGCATCGCCTTACAACCCTTATAAGGTGAAAATGTTCGATCAGTAAAAGACTGCAGCGGCATATCCGCAATAATAGTCATATTCTTTTCAGCTGCCCCGGTGCCCAGGGCACCAATTTTTGCATTCTTTTGACTGCCCTAGTGACGTAATGCTTCACCAGGGTTACCTCTCACCTTCCCAAGCTTAACCAGCTCTGTAGTTGGGTATGCTTGGGTCAACTTCTATGCTTGGCAATTTAATGATAACAATAAGTTAACATATGAAATTATAGTACAGGTTACGTTATAGGTTATAAATTTCATTAAAAACCAAACCAAAAACATTAATCTTGAAATTAATGGCATCGGGCACTCGGGCAGATGAATAGAATACTTTGAATTTGGCACTTTTTGTGATGTCAAAATGACGTATTTTACCACCTCCAACTGCACTTGGGTAAAGATGGGCAGCCGAAAAGAATTTGACTCAACGACATAAGAATAACTAGACAAGTAATGATTCCGATTTGTTTGCATTCGTCCAACGTACTCAGCGTCTCATTGGTGCTCCACGTGTTTGTAACCAATGAGACGCTGAGTACGTGGACGAGTCCATTTCATTACTTGTCTAGTAATTCTTATGTCGTTGATTTGACTAATATGTCTCTCCAACACATTATATTTTCCTAGGTGGAAATACACCACAGCAGCGCCGGGACAATTTATCCTGTATAAACGTTATTACGGCTGATCGAAGATTTTTGCCCTATAGGGGTTTATATATTGTATTTATATTATTATCACTGAACGAGCAGTCTATATCACGCAGCGTGATAAATTTTGAGGTTAGAATACAGCTGACTGAAGTTAGTTGCAGTGCATCAAAACTTGCTTCCTTGGCGTTGCTAACTTCACACCAGAGCCGCTACGCTAGTGGTGAAGTTAGTTGCACTATATCAAAACTTACTTCCCTGCTTGGCGTTGCTAACTTCTGACCAGTTCAGCTACGGTAGTTCTGTGGTTATGACTTGGTTTCTTGGTTATAATGGTTATGTTCCGTGGTTTTATGACAACCTATTGAGAATATTTTAGCCAATGTGTATAAAATTTGATTTCTTTGTGGAAAAGCAAACTTTTTCGGAATTGATAAAAGGGGCATTACTCGCTGAACGTCCCCCTGTGTTAATGCACCGAAAAATTGGATGGAATTAAGTGGTTTTTAATGATACAAAATGTTGGTGTCAAAGAGTGAAATTTCAGGATTTATTTTTCAAAAACGGAGCGTTTGCATGGAAAACTTATTTCAGTTTCGAGTTCTCTGACTTCAAAACAGGAACTTTCAGACCAAGATGTGTGGTTGCTAGTAAAGTACATAGTTTTTTGCAGAAATTGATCGAGGTTAGGTTCGTTTTTTGTTCCGCTTAGCGTGAAACGCTAAGCGGAACTTTTCATCTCATATTGTTTGCACACGCAGAGACAAATAAGGAAACCTGTTCTTATTTGCTTGAGAAGTTATGGGAAGAAAATGTACACCGTGTAACTGGTGTAAACTACACAAAATATTTATAATACACTATCCTTCATATTACTTTTAATGTTTCAGCTGGATTCGCTGCAACTCGCACAGAGGCAGGTGCCTTTATCGAAGTAGGTGGACGCCAAGTTCCTCTAAATAATCAAGATGTTCCGATTGTGGTAGAACCTGGAGTGAGTTTTTAATAGATAAAAACTAGTACCTCACATGCCGATATATATGGAACAAACTAACAGGTTTGATTTTAAATTTGCATCTTTATACTAGAGTTGTTACAGTTGAATTGGTTAGTCTTTAATACTCCGGTATTATATGTTATGGCTGTTTGGCGTTGTAGACCGTGTATGCCTTGTGTTCAATCATGAAGAGAGAACGGGGTATCACAAATTGATTGAGCTCTTCTAGCTCTCTCAACTAAATTTTCTCAGTTAATTTGACAATATACCAGCATGTATGTGTGCAAGATGCTGTGCCCTCTGGAGGTATTATGGATAGGACCAATTTGACTAGTATACAGCCTGATTTAACTTGGATGTTCACCAATAATGTGGCATAAGGAAATTGTTGTGCAACTTTGCCCCCATGTAACCGAATCTCTATCTCTAACTGGTTCCGAGATCCCTATGGGAAGCATCCATTTTAAATCAGCCTTTGTGTTACTAAATATTTAATAGATAAATTCTAGTTACTGTTTTACCATATTATTATGATAGCCAGGCCCGGACTGGATCTCATTCCGCTTCCGGGCAACTTTTTGACCGGCCCCACCCCAGCCGATTGTTTTGTAACTGTGATGAGTACAGATCACAATAATTTTATTATTTAGGTACATATTATATATTATAAACGGCAAAGATATAAAATAAGATGTTTGTTCATTTGTCAACAGTATAAAAGTAAGTTCATGCACGCGCGATTTGCGATTTTCAGGATTTAATTTGATTGGCTAGTTTCAAAAATGTTAGACGCAACTATTTGTAATTCAATTTATTGCGAGAATCACAAAATTTAAATTTGGGGGGCGGGAAAATTGAAATTGTTTCTATTTTTCGCGATTATCGCGACATTTTTTTACACTGTGCATTTGCTTTTCTTCATAGAGATACCGATGATCTATATTTTTTTTGCATTTATGCCCCGACCTTTTCTTTTCATAAAAATTTCTCTCACTGCACAATATCTCTGTATTTTTTTTCTTTTTCTGATTAAATACTAAGTTATAATTATTTTTCTACGTTGTAAGAGCCTCAACACATAAGCACTATTCATGGTATTTACTTGTTATCAAGTAGTTTTTCCGTTTTTTGTAGTAAGTATAATTTTTTGGTTAACTGCAGAAACAGCAAGTCTGACAAGACAAGTATGTTTCAAATTCAAAAGTAACTAGTTTTCGCGTTTGTGCATGAACGAACATTATTTTTCGTTTAAAAATCGCATATCGCAAATCGCGAGTGCATGAACTTACCTTTAAAGTTAAAAAATAAGTCGTGTCAAATGTGGCATGGGCCAGTGGCGTGGCGTATTCTATACAGCGCGATAAAAATATGAGGGCACTTTATATTAATTTAATATTTGTTATAAAAAGCCCACGGGGCATTTGCTCGGCTGCCCGCCGCTCCAGTCCGGGCCTGATGATATTTGATAGCATCAAATTGGGCACTATACTCCAACCATCGAGTAAAAGCATAATATAAAGAACCAGAATGTGGCCTATGCTGGCGGCGAACTATGCATGGCGCTATAGTTAAATATGGTTATTTAATTTTAGTACTCAATTCATTTATTGTCACGGCATATTATAAAATACAGGGAGTGTATATTCAACCGAACGTTTGGTTCTTTAGTAGCGGTATTATTTAACCGAGCATATACATTTCCTAAAATATATCTATTTCTTATTCAACTGCTGAAAGAAAGTTCTATTTATTTGTATTGACTGGTTATTTGCCAGATTTGTGGTTATGTAATAAATTAGTTCATTTGTCCTCATTGGACCCATGGGTGATTGCATTGATTGCACACCCTAGGTATCCGAATGAAACGAATAATCGTATGATTTATGATCATTTTACGTCTTAGGATTGGTGGGGTTAGTCGTTAGAATTTTATTTTCTCCGATTTGACTCGATTTGTCAATGCTTAACTTTATCGTTGAGTACTGTTTGTCTGATTACTCTGTTTTTCATTCCATTATTTATCATTCGAATACGCTGATACACAGTAACCCGGTGGTGTCGATTAATTCAATAATCGAATGATCGATATTTCACTCGAATGCGCCCATGGCAATCTCTATTCGCTAAGATGTATGTATGTGAATTTTCCTAAAAATTCGCGATTCTCAGTCAAAATTATTATGGGTTCGTGGTAGTATATACATCGCCTTACAACCCCTATAAGGTGAAAATGTTCGATCAGTAAAAAACTGCAACGGCATATCCGCCATAATGTCTCTCCAACACATTTTATTTTCCTAGGTGGAAATACACCACAGCAGCGCCGGGACAATTTATCCTGTATAAACGTTATTACGGCTGATCGAAGATTTTTGCCCTATAGGGGTTTATATATTTTATTTATTTTATTATCACTGAACAAGCAGTCAACATCGTGCATCATGCAGCGTGATAAATTTTGAGGTTAGAATACAGCTGACTGAAGTTAGTCGCACTATATCAAAACTTACTTCCTTGGCGTTGTTGGCAACGCGTTGCTAACTTCACACCAGATACAGCTGACTGAAGTTAGTTGCACTTTATCAAAACTTACTTCCTTGGCATTGGCAACGCGTTGTTACCTTCACACCAGATCCAGCTGACTGAAGTTAGTTGTATTATATCAAAACTTACTTCCTTAGTGTTGCTTGCACCGAGTTGCTAACTTCAGACCAGTTCAGCTACGGTAGTTCTACTAGTTCTGTGTTCTGTCAGTTCTGTGGTTATTGTCGGTTATTAGGGTAGTATGTGTATAAAATTTGATTTCTTTGTGGAAAAGCAAACTTTTTTGCAATGGATAAAATGGGTATTACTCGCTGAACGTCCCCCTGTGTGAATGCACCAAAAATTGGATGGAATTAAGTTGTTTTTAATGATACAAAATGTTGGTGTCAAATAGTGAAATTTCAGGATTTATTTTCCAAAAACGGAGCGTTTGCATGGAAAACTTATTTCAGTTTCGAGTTCTCCGACTTCAAAACAGGAACTTTCAGACCAAGATGTGTGGTTGCTAGTAAGGTACATAGTTTTTTGCTGAAATTGATTGAGGTTAGGTTTGTTTTTTGTTCCGCTTTGCGTTTCACATCTCTTACCTAATAATATTTGCATTGCTACACGCAGAGACAAATAAGGAAACCTGTTCTTATTTTGAGAAGTTACGGGGAGGAAAATGTACACCTTGTAACTGGTCTAAACTACACAAAATATAATACGCTATACTTCATGTTACTTTTATTGTTTCAGCTGGATACGCTGCAACTCGCACAGAGGTTACCTTATATCGAGGTAGATGGACGCCAAGTTCTACTAAAGTTCCTCTAAGTCAGCATGATGTTCCGCTTGTGGTAGGACCTGGACTTTTTAATACTTGGAAACTAATACCTCATATGCGGATATAAATATGGATGGAACTAACAGGTTTGATTTTAAATTTACATCTTTACATTAGAGTAGTTACAGTTAAATTGGTTAGTCTTTAATACCCCGGTATTATATTATGTTGTGGCTGTTTCTCGTTGTAAACCGTGTATACCTTGTATTCAATCATGAAGAGAGAACGCGGGGTATCGCAACTTGATTGAGCTCTTCTAGCGCTCTCAACTAAATTTGACAATATACCAGCATGTGTGCAGGATGCTGTGCCCTCTGGAGGTATTATGGAAAGGACCAATTTGACTAGTATTACAGGCTGATTCAACTTGGATGTCGTTTGAATGACAGTTGCTGCAATTTTTCTTGCACTTGCAGCAAATAGCTCCTGATCTATTTTGATTGGACTTGCGTGGAAATGCTGGTGATTTTTTTAGTAATTTTCATATTGCCAACCCCCTTACAATTCCCTGCAGCCTACAGAAGTGTCCAATTTGCTTTTGTGAATTTATTATAATTTAAAATGGTCATGTAGCAAGTAAATACAATAGCTGTGTCTTGGCGACGAAATAGTTTCAAACTAGGGCGAGTTGCTTTAATCACCAGTTGATCCACCAGATGTTTTATCTCGTTGTAACTTCGGAGATAGAACGAGATAAAACACATCTGATGGATCCATCGGTGAATAAAGCAACTCGCCCCTAGTTTCAAAACACTGCAAATTGATTGGTCTATATTCGACCAATCACATTGCAGTGTTTTGAAACTTGTTGAATTTATTTCGTCGCCAAGAAATGGCTTTTATAAACTGATTTTTTATGCAGTGAAATTTGTTTGGTTGGTACTCCTGACCTTACGCAATAATAATTTCAGAAAATAGAAATTGCTGACTGCAAAACAGATACGCCATTTATGGCAGGGAGCATTTTGCAGCAAGAAAAATTGCCGACTGTAAAGCGTCCTTTACATCTCATGTATATCATTTTTTACTCAACGGCTGCAACCCATTATTATACAGGGTGTCCCGTAAATAATGGATAATCCTGAAGATGGTAATAGGCCAGGCCATAACCTATCGGAATATCACAACTTGACCTTATTGAAAACCCTGCGGTTTTCGAGACATGGGCACTCTCTTGAAATTTTCAAAAGGTCAAAATGTGATATTCTGATGGGTTTTGGCTTGGCCTATTACCAGTTTCAGGATTATCCATTATTTACAAGACACCCTGTATGAATACAACTTGAACTTTTCTGATATATTTGATTTTCCAGGGCTGGTATTGGATCTTACTGGGGCTCGCTGACGCACGACCATTTGCTGGAAAATTTGGAGGACAGGGAACTTTGAAGTTTGTTGTTTATTTGCTTCTGTGTTGTATATTTTTTTATGTTTACTTACTATGTTTTGTTGTGCCTGGCAATTATAAATAAACTTATTTTAAATGATATGCATTTTCATTTTCCCTTTTACCAATAAAATATAATTAAGAGAAAAGTGGAATTAAGACCGTCAATTAAAATTGTGGTATTAAAAATATCCCAGAGATGGAGCCACTTCCATGTCGCAGATAAAAATATGCTGCAAAATATGTACATTTTTTAACTAAACTGTTGACTTGATCTTTGTTTTAAATCGCCAAGTGAAAATTGAATTGAAAAGATATTTCTTGATGAGTGAAACATGGTTGATCAATTTGTTATTTTTGCAAACGCCTTATTAAATCGTCTTAATTTTTAAAGGTACGTCATGCTGACCAAAGATGGCGCCACATAAAATTTTTGCATTTCGCTGATACAGATCGGTCGGACGGCTATATAAACTAAATATTTTCAGACTTCTTCAGTAACTCCATTGCTATAGGGGGGGGTGTATTACTATTTTTAAGAAAAATATTATAAATACTAAGTATTAATATATATATTACTATCTATCTTCTTATAATACAAAAATTCTAAAGCAGGAAAGACACTCCATGGAGTGAGGTCGGTCTGGGATCCCAACCCTTCCCCACCCTTGTGGGTATCATACTTATAAAGCCTCAGGACCGGAATACTTCTGCGGAATATATGTGGCGCCATCTTTTGTAATATTATTGAACTACAAATTTATACCGAAACGTTGGAATTTTAAGCGAAATATTAACTACAACGTTAAACTAATTTTACTCAATCGAAATATAGAAAAGAGAAACTATAAATTCTGATAAAACTTTACATCAATTGTTCAATTTTGAAGAAAAATATCAACTGGTACATTAGATTAACTTTTCAATCCATTCAATAAAGTCTATAATTTCTATGATTTTAGTAGGTATGGGATTGCAGAAATAACAAAATTAAATGCATATACAAATATTTATTTCTGAATGAACTACAGAGTTAAATATATAATAAAAAATACATCATAGTTAAGTACACTGGATAACACTCTGTAGGAGTCTTCCACATAACGCCATCTTCCTTGTCCATCCTAACCATCTTCCTTGTCCATCCTAACGCTGACCCTAGAACAAAGAATATAGGATTTTATGCATGACCGGGCGATAAATTGTGCTTTAGCGCCCGGTTATGCGGGCTTTAGGTCTAACTTTATGGCCCACCGGCCATATTATCGCCCTCGGGTGATAATAGTAATTTTCGTCTGGAAGGTGAATTGTGTTACAGTCGAGTAGATATTATGCACGAGGCGACGAAGGAGCCGAGTCCAGAATATCTAAACGAGACTGGAACAACACCTAACGGACGTGTATCAAATAATATTTTATTTCATCCCGTCATTAATTGTGCTTTGTATAATTTGAAACTTGCTTACTTTCTTAGATCATTTGACATTTGACAGTTTTGACACCATTTTTTAATTTAAGGTAAATTTTTATATGTAAAATAACTGTCAAAAGGTATAATAACAGTTTGTGATTGGTTCGAAATGAATTTCCAGTGGCTTCCGGTACATTACAGTATCTAGTACCGTAATACCTCACTTCCCGGCCGCATATGAGTACTGTGATGTTGTACTTTCCGGACGGGATGAAATAAAGTAACTTTATAGCCCGCAATTGAAATATAACAAGCACTAGATTGGCTTTGTTTGACCGTTGCTAAGTAATGACTTCGAATTGCTTGAATGACAACATTCAAGCAACAGTCAATATGCTTGTCAATCAAAACAAATCTAAGTTAGTAACTAACCCAACGACATAAGAATTACTAGACAAGTAATGATTCCGATTTGTTTGCACTCGTCCAACGTACTCAGCGTCTCATTGGTGCGCCACGTGTTTGTAACCAATGAGACGCTGAGTACGTGGACGAGTCCATTTCATTACTTGTCTAGTAATTCTTATGTCGTTGAACTAACCCTATAAACCGTTTGTGCATACAATTTTATATGTACCACGGGCGTAATAAACTTCTTGACCATTAACGTGTAACAATATCTTCATGCTGCGGGCCGTAAACGCTTACCTTACGCCCTTGATACACCTCTGATGAGACAGACTACACTAATACTAGCATATTTTACTCAATTTACATTTCACCAACATCTGGCGATAATTCAAATACAGGGGACGTCTTAAGATAAGTCCTCCTGAGGAAAATATAGGTAGATTACATGAAATTATTTTTTCCTACTATCGTGAAAAAAGTTAGTACTTTACTTACACTATTTGCAGTGCCAAAAGTGACTATTTGCTTTGATAACAATGAAATAACACGTGCAAAAAATGTATTTATGGCACTTAGCATATTACCCAACTCGGCTGCGCTTTAATTCGCATTTGCAACGTGCCATAAACACTAGCTTTTCGCACTAGATACATAAATAGCTATTTTTTAATAAACATCTTATAAGATTCACAGTTAGTACCTTATAAAATGACGCACTCTGTAGCAATTGTAGCAAAAGTTGCACCGATTTCTAATTTATAAAGGCTGACATTGCAAAAATGGGATTAGAACACAAGACGTTGGTTGGATCACCCAATGAAGAGAAACAAACTTGATAAATATTTTTTTACAATTGTACTTACAAGAAGAAAAAGCCTGATGTTGGGATTTTTTTGAACAATTTGATTGAGATCATGTTGAATCCTCCCTGCAACCTCTGAATCGTCTTTATAGATGCCATCAACCTGCTATGAATTTTTTCCATCTGAAACGCACATTACAATAATTAATTTCCTTACTGGTATTTGTAGCGACTAAAGTTCCATGCATATTGTTGAAAATTCAACTAAACAACTGACCCTTCTATCAAAATGTTTTAATCGATGTTCAACTCAATAATAACAAAAAAAGTTTCAAATTAATTGAGTTATTTTTTTAAAACACGAGTGCCATAACCCAGAACGTATTTACTTATAATCTCTTCGAAATCTATTTTGTGCTCACGAACCTCGGGTAAGTCTGCAAGGCAGTGGCAGTTTCCCACAAGTTGGAACATAATTTCCTAACAATTTTCGTCATAAAAGGGCAGTTTTGCAAGTATAAAATCATAATCGAAACAGAGATAAAGTTAAAACCGAATAAACAGCAGTCAATCATATTCCCTAAATTTTTAATCCAAGACGTGTTACATTTTATACACATACCTGAAGTTCCACGTCCCAACTTTCCACTAGTCATGATTAATTCTGGAAGGAACGATTCTTGTTGGTATCCTCCATCTCTCGGTGCTCAAATATCGACCAGAGCTACTGAAATCTTTGAATTAATCCAACATTATTAGGCAAGGTTGCAAGAATCTGAAACAGAAATAAAGATGAGCATAATAACCGAGGATATCATAAATTTAACAGCAACATATCACACTACGAATATGCAAATCTACTTCTCGACGTCAGTTAATTTTGTCAATAAAAGTAAATACCTTAAGATGAGCTCATTTAAACATATTTCTCCCTTACAAAGTAATATAACATCACAGAATATAACATAACCTTAAACTAATGATAATATGGGTAAATGAACGTATCTAAATTAGTTCATTTGTCTCTATGGATGATTGCACACCAACTTTACAAGAACTTGTGTGAAGTTAGCAATACGCTGCCAGAACCGGCAGGAAATAAGTTTTGATACACGGATTTAAAAATCAACATAACCTATAGATTTTCATTTGAAGTGAATACCTACCCGTACCTATACCACGTAGCGTAGCACATAGTTTCAAAGTTTTTTTTAAATGTACAGGTGGGAAAAACTGAATTTTGTAGATGAACACGGCAATAACTACATCAACCCTACATGAACACAAACCTCAAACTTATTATAAGGCGCCTGCACTGCACTATCGACATTCTTTACACCTCCTCCAGAGTCCGTGAAATAAGTGCAAGAACGTGTACACTGTACTGGTATACCAAACTTATTGGCAAAAAGTGTAAAACGTGTACACTAGTGGCTGATGACAAACAAAGCTATTGATATAATCGAAATATTCCGATTACTACTGAATAATCAATCATTCGATTATTGCAACCGAGAGATCATCCGATTCGAAATGATTATGAATGTGTTTTTAGTTTGTTTTAAGAACAATGACTTCGAATTCCTACCGATATAATAACTCGTATAGTTCCTTTACCATGCATTACTTACATTACTAAGGGTAGTATTATGTTCATACACATGCACTCAGTCTACGGTTTATCTGCTCTTCTAGCCTATAATGTTCCGTCTCTGTAGATTTCTTTTACCTATCGTTGCATTGTTTGAACCGAACAGGGACTTGTTGCTTTAATCCTTTTTCCATACAAGGAAAATTAGTACGAAATTGAAAAATTCCTACAACAGTCATTGTGAGACAAGGCTATTAAGATGTAACAACTATTATTTAACCTTTTACAGCCATCCAATGTATTTCGCTGCCATTATAAGCATCCACTGCGTATTTATTATCTTCCTTAACTGCTCCGATAGACTGCAGAAATGCCTTGTGCACTAATTCGCTTTGAAAAAACATGTTTATCTTCTTTGGAAGATTTTATAGCCTCATCCACCTCGTGAGCAATTATTTCTGTGTCAAAATTTGGGGACGCTATACTTATAGCCAGTCTAACTTTACTTCCCGATTTCCTGGCGTGTAAAGGCATTTTATGTTCGTTCGTAGAGCGTTTTCGTTTTAGTGTGATAAATTTCCCAAATGTTTTAAACATCTATATTATAGGTATCTAAAAATTAAAAGCAATTTAAAAGTTGAACAAAAAGCATGTTCACTTAACCTACAAAATCAACATATTTGGCTGTTTTATAACAATAAATTACCTCTCTCAATACAGACAGGATCATCATTGTCATCAAATTCATTACCAGGTTCATCCATACTTCTTTATTATGAATAAATAGCAAACGCAAAGGAATGGAATGAAAATGAAACTAAAAACCAACCAACGAGAAGTTAGCCGCTAGCTCAAACGCTACAGGCATTTTCGGAAACATACTCGAGTTAACTAGATTACAGCAAATACCTGTCACGTGACATCAAACAACCGAGTAAGTTTCCGTAAAGGTCTCAACTTTACAAACGACTTCAACTAGTAGGCACTAGATGGCGCTCAAGAACTGGTGTGAAGTCGGCGTAGGAAATAAGTTTTGATACACAAAAATTTAAAAAACAACATAACCTATAAACAATAGATTTTCATTTGAAGTGAATAGATACCTACCCTGTCTACACCCATATAGCATAACATAACCCAGTTTTTTTTGAAAATGTACAGGTGGAAAAAACTGTAATTGTAGATGAACACGGCAATAATTTCGAAATAAAACGGCGTCGACCCTACAATTTGCCTACATGAACACAAACCTCAAACTTATTATAAGGCGCCAGGCCGAGGTTTACATAAAGAGCCGAAATTACTAGTCTAATCGTCCTAATTGAGATTATGATTCACCGTTTATTTTCTTAATTTTAGGGCTCTCTAGGCTATATCAATATGATGTTGGAACTGGAACTACCTATATTTACCAAGAGCAAGAAAGATTTTCCTCCTGATAGAATAACACACGTTGCTATTGCAAATAAACAATTAGTGGTAGCAATGGTCAATGGAGTATTATTCCGAATGAATCTGCATAACCCTTCTGACAGTGATGGCCAAAAATCCTGCTACAACACAACGAAACCCCTGCTAGACAACGGCTCGCTGAGCAACAGATCTAGCGACTCCTCGAAAACCACGTGTTGTTTTTTAGTTGTTTAAGTTGTCAATGTGATATTTACATGTGATAAACAAATGGAATACTATATATTTTTTATATTTTGTGTGGTACGCTTCACTTATAACATAACGGATGAAATTAATTAAATAAATTAAAAAGTATTTCGTAGGGATTAGGTAGTAAATATTTCAAACGTGACTTTTCTACCCTACCAAAAATTAAACATTCGTAATATTAAACAGTAAGATAAATATTCAACATTTTATTTCATTTAAATTGTGATTGATAATTATGTAATTATTATAATCGTTAAATGAAGCGTACCATCGATGTTACCTGAGAAACACTCACAAGTCATTACAGAAGGGATCATGAAAATGACGCGGAAAAATTATTTAATATTGGATCGTTATTTAAAATTTAACAAATTAGTTCAAATTTACTGTAATTTAAAAACTAACATTCGTCATGATTTCCCAATGTTGTCGATTAAAAGTGTTCATCCTGTAGCCTTTTATTGTAGACACTCATTTCCATGAAACAAACCCCCAGATCAACTCGATTTTATATTTAATTTAAGGCGCCCAATATTTGGGAATTTGTTGTCGATTGAAATAAATTTAAATACAAGCACTTCTATATAGGCAACCAGTAAAACATTCCTGAATATTGAGTGTTGCTTGCGAACAGAAATAGATATACAATACCTCGTTTCCCTGCATGTTACACACCTGTAAATACGCAATTTTAGACAATTTAAAAACGGTAATTAGTAAAGCAAAATTTATCATAGCTAATTAGGAGAATAGTATTAAATATATCATACATATTTTTAAATATCAACATTCCAACTTCTATATTGTTACCTAAGAGTTTAAATCGTTATATCCATCTTCTCTATATCTATCTTCAACTAAAATTTAAATGTTATTAGATGAATGTCTTATTACACCTTTAAAATTGAACATTATTTGCCTTGAAGTAAATTGGAATTAACTGCATCTGATATTTACCCAAATTAGTGTTCCCGTTACGCAAAATTAGCTTTCAAATGTTTAGTTTTTTTACACAAACTCATGTAAATAAGTCACATAACCAAAATGCCAAGCTCTCGCCCTCTCACTCACTGCAACTTGCAAATTATTGGCATTTCGAAAGACGACGTAATGGCAACAATGGAATTTTATAACTGTTTAAAAATATATACTTCAAATCACGAGAGATGACCGTTACGTCACAAATTAATTTCTAATCTTCAACGTACGCTGTTCAAGCGTTCTTTGTTTACAACAAAGTAAAACGAGAGAGATAGGGAAAGGAAGTCCATTATATGTGACTGTTAATATCTCCGACTGACGTTGCTGTTGCGTTATACGAAAACCTAACCTCCTTGACGAAAAAGAAAGAGAGAACCCAATTTCGTATGTCTCAGTAACAAGCGAGAATTCGATCAACTGATTGAACGCTTTTGACTAGCGCCGTTGTCGCATGTTTCATAGTTTCCTGTTTCTGCATGTCAGCCAGTTGTCAAATTTGAATTTGTTTATCTTTGAGTTTGATTGTTACCGTTTTCCTTATTCCATTGATTTTTGCACATTAAAAACAGTTCATTATGGAACTAACGATAGTTAATCTCCAAAACAACTGCATTTTGCCAAATTATATATATTAAAAACTTCGATAAGAATATAAAATTAGTTCAAATTTAGACAGGCGAGATCGTTAAATTATTCTGACATTTAACAGACAAATTGCAGGTTATGTTTTGTTTTGACGTTTAAGTTTGTTTACATCCGGATGTCATTTTAACAAGCATGAATTTGACTAACTCAGTACTGATTTGATTCACACGAATTATAATGATGACGTAACGGTCTTCTTTCGTGATTTGGACTATATTAATATATTTTATGAAAATCAATTAATAAATTTCATGCCGTGTTCTTTCACATAAATCATTCTCGCATCTATTAAAAATGTATACAATTTTTTAATCACCTATCCGGACCTTTACACTCGATGCATATACCTACATTATTTTACTTTTTATACTATCGCAGGGTAAAGAATACAATCGTTTTATAAAGAAAAACTACATATCCTTAACCAAACGAAACCAATCAGTATTGGCATAGATTATTTGCTCGAAAGTAAACCGCTGATCAATTGAAACGTTACACCACAAAATTTTATCAATTCATTTTGGCGCATCTAAAATTACGGTAAATTTGCATTAGATGTGGTTATCATCCTGTAGTTTCTGAACGATACACGATATAGTGAATGTATTTAGTATTTTTCACGGCCGATAAGAACAGCAATGCAAGGAAATAGATTTTTGGAAATCGTCCATTGAAATATTGGAACAGCAGAAATTTAGTGGTTTGACGTTTCACTTGGCCAGGCAGTATAGTAATTATTTTGTTATTGTTCATTAGATGTATACTTTTTAAACAAAATCTAGTCAAATTAATGTGAACAATGGCCAATTGTGGCCTCCTATTAAATTTATATGTCTTAACACTAAATGTGAAATTTTATTTTAGACTTTTTTCCCAATTCGCAAAAAGTAGTAGGTTAAAAAACTGTAAATGTGTCAAAGGAAATGTAATTTTAATAAATAAATTATGAATTTGGCTTTTTATTGACTATGAATGAATTTTGTGGTGAGTTAAAAATTTTTTTTTGGACGTTTTGAATTTTATAATTTTTAATCCAATATTCATCATGTATTAAAGAAAGTCCAATGAATTTAATAGCATGTTTAGAGATGAAACATCAATATATAAGTATATCAATTTGGATATGTTTGTTATTATTATGCTTGTATAAAGCCTAAACAAAGTCATTTATAAACAAACGACTTATTTGCAAAAGTGTAAAATGTGTACACTAGTGGCTGATGACAAACAAAGCTATTAATATAATCGAAATATTTCGATTACTGCCGAATAATTGATCATTCGATTATTGCAACCGAGAGATCATCCGATTCAAAATGATTATGAATGTGTTTTTAGTTTGTTTTAAGAACAATGACTTAGAATTCCTACCGGTATAATAACTTATATAATTCCTTTACCATGTATTACTTACGTTACTCAGGGTAGTATTATGTTCATACTCATGCACTCAATCCACGGTTCATCTGCACTTCTAGCTTATAATGTTCTGTCTCTGTAGAATTCTTTTACCCATCGTTGCTTTGTTTGAACCAAACAGTGACTTGTTACTGTAACCCTTTTTCCATACAAGGAAAATTAGAACGAAATTGAAAAATTCCTACAACAGTCACTGTGAGACTATGCTATTGGGATGTAACAACTATTATTAAACCTTTTAAAACCGTTGAATGTATTTCGCTGACATTATAAGTATCCACTGCGTATTTATTAGCTTCCTCAACTGCTCTGATAAGACTGGAGAAGTACCTTGTCCACTAATTCGCTTTAGAAAAAGCATGTTGACCTTTTCTGGAAGAATTTATGTCCTCATCCACCTCGTGAGCAATTATTTCTGTGACGAAATTTGGGGACGCTATACTTATAGCCAGTCTAACTTTACTTCCTGATTTCCTGGCGTGTAAAGGCATTTTATGTTCGTTCGTAGAGCGTCTTCGTTTTAGTGGACATTGGAACAAGTGTAATAAATTTCCCAAATGTTTACTATATTATAGGTATCTAAAAATCAAACGCAATTTAAAAGTTGAACAAAAAGCATGTTCACTTAACCTACAAAATCAACATATTTGGCTGTTTTATGGCAATAAATTACATCTCTCAATACAGGATCATCACTGTCATCACTCATCAAATTTATTACCAGGTTCATCCATACTTCTTTATTATGAATAGCAAAGGCAAAGTAATGGAATATGGAATGAAATGAAAATGAAACTAAAAACCAACCAACGAGAAGTTAGCCGCTAGCTCAAACGCTACAGGCATTTTCGGAAACTTACTCGTACTAGATCATATCAAATGGCGTTCGTTTACTAACCTAAGGCATTTTCGGAGACTTGCTCGAGTTAACTAGATTACATCAAATGATGTTCGTTTACTGACCTAGTCAAATCTACCCGTGTTCGTAAACATGAAAATACTCAACCCGATTTGCTACTCGAGTTAACTATAGGCATTTTCGGAAACTTACTCGAGCTAACTAGATTACAACAAATAACTCTCACGTGACATCAAACAACCGAGTAAGTTTCCGAAAAGGTCTCAACTTTACATATCGACTTCAACTAGCAGGCACTAGATAGCGCTCAAGAACTGGTGTGAAGTGAGCAACGCGTTGCCAACACCGGCAGAAATAAGTTTTGATACACGGATTTAAAAATCAACATAACCTACAAATAGATTTTCGTTTAAAATGAATATCTTACCCGTACCCATACCACGTAGCGTAACTCGTAGTTTTTAAGTTTTTTTTTAAATGTACAGGTGGGAAAAACTGAATGTTGTAGATGAACACGGCAATAACTTCGAAATAAAACGGCGTTAACCCTACATGAACACAAACCTCAAACTTCAAACTTATTATAAGGCGCCTGCACTGCACTATCGATATTCTTTACACCTCCTCCAGAGTCAGTGACAAAAGTGCAAGAACGTGTACACTGTACTGGTATACCAAACTTATTGGCAAAAAGTGTAAAACGTGTACACTAGTGGCTGATGACAAACAAAGCTATTGATATAATCGAAATATTCCGATTACTACTGAATAATCGATCATTCGATTATTGCAACCGAGAGATCATCCGATTCGAAATGATTATGAATGTGTTTTAGTTTGTTTTAAGAACAATGACTTCGAATTCCTACCGATATAATAACTTGTATAGTTCCTTTACCATGCATTACTTACGTTACTAAGGGTAGTATTATGTTCATACACATGCACTCAGTCTACGGTTTATCTGCTCTTCTAGCCTATAATGTTCCGTCTTTGTAGATTTCTTTTACCTATCGTTGCATTGTTTGAACCGAACAGGGACTTGTTGCTTTAATCCTTTTTCCATACAAGGAAAATTAGTACGAAATTAAAAATTCCTACAAAAGTCATTGTGAGACAAGGCTATTAAGATGTAACAACTATTATTTAACCTTTTACAGCCATCTAATGCATTTCGCTGCCATTATAAGCATCCACTGCGTATTTATTATCTTCCTTAACTGCTCCGATAGACTGCAGAAATGCCTTGTGCACTAATTCGCTTTGAAAAAACATGTTTATCTTCTTTGGAAGATTTTATAGCCTCATCCACCTCGTGAGCAATTATTTGTGTCAAAATTTGGGGACGCTATACTTATAGCCAGTCTAACTTTACTTCCTGATTTCCTGGCGTGTAAAGGCATTTTATGTTCGTTCGTAGAGCGTTTTCGTTTTAATGTAATAAATTTCCCAAATGTTTTAAACATCTATATTATAGGTATCTAAAATTAAAAGCAGTTTAAAAGTTGAACAAAAAGCATGTTCACTTAACCTACAAAATCAACATATTTCGCTGTTTTATAACAATAAATTACCTCTCTCAATACAGACAGGATCATCACTGTCATCAAATTCATTACCAAGTTCATCCATACTTCTTTATTATGAATAGCAAAGCAAAGGAATGGAATGAAAATGAAACTAAAAACCAACCAACGAGAAGTTAGCCGGTAGCTCAAATGCTACAGGCATTTTCGGAAACTTACTCGTACTAGATCATATCAAATGACGTTCGTTTACTAACCTAAGACCTTTTCGGAAACTTACTCTGGGTTACTTACTCGGTTGTTTGATGTCACGTGACAGTTTTAACCGATCACTAACACTTTCCTTGAAGTATACGAACGCATGTTTGTTTTCATTTCGTTTCTTAACCTCAAAGAAGATTTTCCTCTTTTTGCATGTTATTCATAATTCACTAACGCAGACAATAAATAAAATAATATCATTTAATAGCTATATTCGTTTTAGATGACTTTGTATGACGCAAGTCATTGCGTCACAAAAAATTATATTCGTTTTATATTCTTGGTCTGCCTTCAACGCATTCGTTTTATAAACGTTTGGCGATGTTGGTGTTGCCCGGTGTTGACGTGAAGTGCACATGCTACATGAGCATGTTCTAGTTGTGGCAACCTCAGATGAACAAAAGACATGGAGGTCGTAACCTGAAAATAGTGACGTGAGTTGTCATCTCACTACTATTCTATAGCATTTCACTCGCATTACTTTCAAATATAACATTTTTGAGGGAAAAATCATGCCTAGATACTTGCAAACTTATATAAACGTGTATAAATTTACCTATAGTTGGGCCAAAAAGAGTAGTCAGTAAATCAAAACATTCACCGGCAATTCTTCAAAGTATTTAGCTGTTATGGAATACAGAAGTGGCGGCTTTTTTTACCATATAATCCCATATAATTGAGAAAAATATATCAAGTTTTATCCGCCTACCAGAGATGAAAACCACAACTAGTTCCCCCTGAGTTTACTGACTACTCTTTTTGGCCCTACTATAGGTATGAATAACTAATAATAAACTGAAAGTTAGGATAGATTTTTATATCTAGCACCAATTTTATATTCGTTAAAGAACCGGCTTGGTGGAAAACGTGTGTTGACACAACTCACAACAGCCACGTGATGAATTTGACGCTGCATGACTTTAAGTGCAAGTTGTTGTTGCCTCAACATTTCTAAAACAAATAAAGCTATTAAATCACAGCACAGAAGATATAATTAACTTAACCTGAATCAAACTTCGAATCTTCGAGGTGGTTGCTTCACAGTTGACCGTCGATTTTGAATTTTTATGCAATGCGCATGCGGTTCAATTTGACCCTGCTTTAAGATAGGGTTACATATAGTTAACTCGAGTAGCAAATCGGGTTGAGTATTTTCATGTTTACGAACACGGGTAGATTTGACTAGGTTAGTAAACGAACATCATTTGATGTAATCTAGTTAACTCGAGTAAGTTTCCGAAAATGCTATCAAATCTACCCGTGTTCGTAAACATGAAAATTCTCAACCCTATTTACTACTCGAGTTAACTATAGGCATTTTCGGAAACTTACTCGAGTTAACTAGATTACAACAAATAACTATCACGTGACATCAAACGACCGAGTAAGGCCCTCCGCACATTAAGCTACTAAAAAGAAACTAGTTACAAACTTAAATCACCTAGCAGTTAGTTATTAGTCACTGCCCATGTATTTCAATGAGCATCCGCACACAACGCTACTAGTTGGTAACCGGTTTGTAACGTGTTGGTAATCAGTCAGTCTCAACCCGACATGCAGAGTCGCTTGGCGTTTAGTTTCTAGTTTCTTTTGTAAACAACTACACAAAACGGCGAAAATGGCAGAACAATCATTGAATATAAGACTAGTAGAAGAACTTTCAGTAGCGTCGTGTGCGATTCATAATTTAGTTTAGTTTCTTTTTAGTAGCTTAATGTGCCTAAGTTTCCGAAAAGGTCTCAACTTTACATATCGACTTTAACTAGTAGGCACTAGATGGCGCTCAAGAACTGATGTGAAGTCAGCAACGCGTTGCCAGCACCGGCAGGAAAATGGAAATAAGTTTTGATACACGAAAATTTAAAAATCAACATAACCTATAAACAATAGAATTTCATTTGAAGTGTCGATTTCTTTTTGAAAATGTATAGGTGGAAAAAACTGTAATTGTAGATGAACACGGCAATAACTTCGAAATAAAACGGCGTTTGTTTTAAGAACAATGACTTAGAATTCCAACCGGTATAATAACTTATATAATTCCTTTACCATGTATTACTTACGTTACTCAGGGTAGTATTAAGTTCATACACATGCACTCAGTCCACGGTTCATCTGCACTTCTCGCTTATAATGTTCTGTCTCTGTAGAATTCTTTTACCTATCGTTGCTTTGTTTGAACCAAACAGTGTCTTGTTGCTTTAACCCTTTTTCCATATAAGGAAAATTAGGACGAAATTGAAAAATTCCTACAACAGTCATTGTGAGACAATGCTATTGAGATATAACAACTATTATTTAACCTTTTACAGCCGTTGAATGTATTTCGCTGACATTATAAGTATACCATGCGTATTTATTAGCTTCAACTGCTCTGATAGACTGGAGAAGTACCTTGTCCACTAATTCGCTTTAGAAAAAGCATGTTGATTTTTTCTGGAAGAATTTATGTCCTCATCCACCTCGTGAGCAATTACTTCTGTGTCGAAATTTGGGGACTTATAGCCAGCCCAAATTTACTTCCTGATTTCCTGGCGTGTAAAGGCATTTATATATGTTCGTTCATAGAGCGTTTTCGTTTTAGTGGACATTGGAACAAGTGTAATAAATTTCCCAAATGTTTTAAACATCTATATTATAGGTATCTAAAAATTAAAAGCAATTTAAAAGTTGAACAAAAAGCATGTTCACTTAACCTACAAAATCAACATATTTGGCTGTTTTATAACAATAAATTACATCTCTCAATACAGACAGGATCATCACTGTCATCAAATTCATTACCAGGTTCATCCATACTTCTTTATTATGAATAGCAAACGCAAAGGAATGGAACGAAAATGAAACTAAAAACCAACCAACCCGTGTTCGTAAACATAAAAATTCTCAACCCGAAACCCGATTTACTACTCGTACGTACTCGAGTTAACTACAGGCATTTTCGGAAACTTACTCAAGTTAACTAGATTACAATAACTGTCACGTGACATCAAACAACCGAGTAAGTTTCCGAAAAGGTCTCAACTTTACATATCGACTTTAACTAGCAGGCACTAGATGGCGCCCAAGAACTGGTGTGAAGTGAGCAATGCGTTGCCAACACCGGCAGGAAATAAAGTTTTGATACACGGATTTAAAAATCAACATAACCTACAAATAGATTTTCGTTTAAAATGAATATCTTACCCGCACCCATACCACGTAGCGTAACTCATAGTTTTTAAGTTTTCTTTTAAATGTACAGGTGGGAAAAACTGAATGTTGTAGATGAACACGGCAATAACTTCGAAATAAAACGGCGTCAAACTTCAAACTTATTATAAGGCGCCTGCACTGCACTATCGACATTCTTTACACCTCCTCCAGAGTCAGTGAAAAAAGTGCAAGAACGTGTACACTGTACTGGTATACCAAACTTATTGGCAAAAAGTGTAAAACGTGTACACTAGTGGCTGATGACAAACAAAGCTATTGATATAATCGAAATATTCCGATTACTACTGAATAATCGATCATTCGATTATTGCAACCGAGAGATCATTTGATTCGAAATGATTATGAATGTGTTTTTAGTTTGTTTTAAGAACAATGACTTCGAATTCCTACCGATATAATAACTCGTATAGTTCCTTTACCATGCATTACTTACGTTACTAAGGGTAGTATTATGTTCATACACATGCACTCAGTCTACGGTTTATCTGCTCTTCTAGCCTATAATGTTCCGTCTCTGTAGATTTCTTTTACCTATCGTTGCATTGTTTGAACCGAACAGGGACTTGTTGCTTTAATCCTTTTTCCATACAAGGAAAATTAGTACGAAATTGAAAAATTCCTACAACAGTCATTGTGAGACAAGGCTATTAAGATGTAACAACTATTATTTAACCTTTTACAGCCATCCAATGTATTTCGCTGCCATTATAAGCATCCACTGCGTATTTATTATCTTCCTTAACTGCTCCGATAGACTGCAGAAATGCCTTGTGCACTAATTCGCTTTGAAAAAACATGTTTATCTTCTTTGGAAGATTTTATAGCCTCATCCACCTCGTGAACAATTATTTCTGTGTCAAAATTTGGGGACGCTATACTTATAGCCAGTCTAACTTTACTTCCTGATTTCCTGGCGTGTAAAGGCATTTTATGTTCGTTCGTAGAGCGTTTTCGTTTTAGTGTGATAAATTTCCCAAATGTTTTAAACATCTATATTATAGGTATCTAAAAATTAAAAGCAATTTAAAAGTTGAACAAAAAGCATGTTCACTTAACCAACAAAATCAACATATTTGGCTGTTTTATAACAATAAATTACCTCTCTCAATACAGACAGGATCATCATTGTCATCAAATTCATTACCAGGTTCATCTATACTTCTTTATTATGAATAAATAGCAAACGCAAAGGAATGGAATGAAAATGAAACTAAAAACCAACCAACGAGAAGTTAGCCGCTAGCTCAAACGCTACAGGCATTTTCGGAAACTTACTCGAGTTAACTAGATTACAGCAAATAACTGTCACGTGACATCAAACAACCGAGTAGTTTCCGAAAAGGTCTCAACTTTACAATCGACTTCAACTAGTAGGCACTAGATGGCGCCCAAGAACTGGTGTGAAGTGAGCAACGCGTTGCAAACACCGGCAGGAAATAAGTTTTGATACACGGATTTAAAAATCAACATAACCTACAAATAGATTTTCGTTTAAAATGAGTATCTTACCCGCACCCATACCACGTAGCGTAACTCATAGTTTTTAAGTTTTTTTTTAAATGTACAGGTGGGAATGTTGTAGATGAACACGGCAATAACTTCGAAATAAAACGGCGTCAAACTTCAAACTTATTATAAGGCGCCGGCACTGCACTATTGACATTCTTTACACCTCCTCCAGGGTCAGTGAAAAAAGTGCAAGAACGTGTACACTGTACTGGTATACCAAACTTATTGGCAAAAAGTGTAAAACGTGTACACTAGTGGCTGACGACAAACAAAGCTATTGATATAATCGAAATATTCCGATTACTACTGAATAATCGATCATTCGATTATTGCAACCGAGAGATCATCTGATTCGAAATGATTATGAATGTGTTTTTAGTTTGTTTTAAGAACAATGACATCGAATTCCTACCGATATAATAACTCATATAGTTCCTTTACCATGCATTACTTACGTTACTAAGGGTAGTATTATGTTCATACACATGCACTCAGTCTACGGTTTATCTGCTCTTCTAGCCTATAATGTTCCGTCTCTGTAGATTTCTTTTACCTATCGTTGCATTGTTTGAACCGAACAGGGACTTGTTGCTTTAATCCTTTTTCCATACAAGGAAAATTAGTACGAAATTGAAAAATTCCTACAACAGTCATTGTGAGACAAGGCTATTAAGATGTAACAACTATTATTTAACCTTTTACAGCCATCCAATGTATTTCGCTGCCATTATAAGCATCCACTGCGTATTTATTATCTTCCTTAACTGCTCCGATAGACTGCAGAAATGCCTTGTGCACTAATTCGCTTTGAAAAAACATGTTTATCTTCTTTGGAAGATTTTATAGCCTCATCCACCTCGTGAGCAATTATTTCTGTGTCAAAATTTGGGGACGCTATACTTATAGCCAGTCTAACTTTACTTCCTGATTTCCTGGCGTGTAAAGGCATTTTATGTTTGTTCGTAGAGCGTTTTCGTTTTAGTGATAAATTTCCCAAATGTTTTAAACATCTATATTATAGGTATCTAAAAATTAAAAGCAATTTAAAAGTTGAACAAAAAGCATGTTCACTTAACCTATAAAATCAACATATTTGGCTGTTTTATAACAATAAATTACCTCTCTCAATACAGACAGGATCATCACTGTCATCAAATTCATTACCAGGTTCATCCATACTTCTTTATTATGAATAGCAAAGGCAAAGGATTGGAATGAAATGAAAGTGAAACTAAAAACCAACCAACGAGAAGTTAGCCGCTAGCTCAAACGCCACAGGCATTTATGGAAACTTAGTCGTACTAGATCATATCAAATGACGTTCGTTTACTAACCTAAGGCATTTTCGGAAACTTACTCGAGTTAACTTGATTACCTCAAATGATGTTCGTTTACTGACCTAGTCAAATCTACCCGTGTTCGTAAACATGAAAATACTCAACCCGATTTGCTACTCGAGTTAACTATATGTAACCCTATCTTAAAGCAGGGTCAAATTGAACCGCATGCGCATTGCATAAAAATGCAAAATCGACGGTCAACTGTGAAGCAACCACCTCGAAGATTCGAAGTTTGATTCAGGATAAGTTAATTATATCTTCTGTCTTCTGTGCTGTGACTTAATAAATGATATTATTTTATTTATTGTCTGCGTTAGTGAATAACATGCAAGAAGAGGAAAATCTTCTTCGAGGTTAAGAAACGAAATGAAAACAAACATGCGTTCGTATACTTCAAGGAAAGTGTTAGTGCTCGGGTAAAACTGTCACGTGACATCAAACAACCGAGTAAGTAACCCAGAGTAAGTTTCCGAAAAGGTCTAATGCAATCACCCATGGGTCCAATAAGGACAAATGAACTAATTTATTACATAACCACAAATCTGGCAAATAACTATAGTCAATACAAATAAATAGAACTTTCTTTCAGCAGTTGAATAAGAAATAGATATATTTTAGGAAGTGTATATGCTCGGTTAAATAATACCGCTACTAAAGAACCAAACGTTCAGTTGAATATATACTCCCTGTATTTTATAATAATATACCGTGACTATAAATGAATTGAGTACTAAAATTAAATAACCATATTTAACTATAGCGCCATGCATAGTTCGCCGCCAGCATAGGCCACATTCTGGTTCTTTATATTATACTTTTACTCGATGGTTGGAGTATAGTGCCCAATTTGATGCTATCAAATATCATCAGGCCAGGACTGGAGCGGCGGGCAGCCGGGCAAATGCCCGGTGGGCTTTTTATAACAAATATTAAGTTCCCTCATATTTTTATTGCGCTGTATAGAATACGCCACGCCACTGGCCCATGCCACATTTGACACGACTTATTTTTTAACTTTTATACTGTTGACAAATTAACAAATATCTTATTTTATATCTTTGCCGTTTATAATATAAAATTTGTACCTAAATAATAAAATTATTGTGATCTGTACTCATCACAGTTACAAAACAATCGGCTGGGGTGGGGCCGGTCAAAAAAGTTGCCCGGTAGCAGAATGAGGTCCAGTCCGGGCCTGGATATCATATTATGGTAAAACAGTAACTAGAATTTATCTATTAAATATTCAGTAGCACAAAGGCTGATTTAAAATGGATGCTCCCCATAGGGATCTCAGAACCAGTTAGAGATAGAGATTCGGTTACATGGGGGCAAAGTTGCACAACAATTTCCTGATGCCACATTATTGGTGAACATCCAAGTTAAATCAGGCTGTATACTAGTCAAATTGGTCCTTTCCATAATACCTCCAGAGGGCACAGCATCTTGCACACATACATGCTGGTATATTGTCAAATTAATTGAGAAAATTTAGTTGAGAGAGCTAGAAGAGCTCAATCAAGTTGTGACCCCGTTCTCTCTTCATGATTGAACACAAACATACACGGTGTACAACGCCAAACAGCCACAACATATAATACCGGAGTATTAAAGACTAACCAATTTAACTGTAACTACTCTAATATAAAGATGTAAATTTAAAATCAAACCTGTTAGTTTGTTCCATATATATCCGCATGTGAGGTACTAGTTTTTATCTATTATAAACTCACTCCAGGTTCTACCACAATCGGAACGTCATGATTATTTAGAGGAACTTGGCGTCCACCTACTTCGATAAAGGTACCTACCTCTGTGCGAGTTGCAGCGAATCCAGCTGAAAAATTAAAAGTAACATGAAGGATAGTGTAATAAATTTTGCATAGTTTACACCAGTTACACGGTGTACATTTTCTTCCCGTAACTTCTCAAGCAAATAAGAACAGGTTTCCTTATTTGTCTCTGCGTGTGCAAATAATATGAGATGAAAAGAGATGTGAAACGCAAAGGAGAACAAAAAAAAACAACCTCACCTCAATCATTTTCAGCGAAAAAACTATGAACCCCACATCTTGGTCTGAAAGTTCCTGTTTTGAAATCGCAGAACTTGAAACTGAAATAAGTTTTCCATGCAAACGCTGTTTTTGCAAAAAAATCCTGAAATTTCACTCTTTGGCATCAACATTTTGTATCACTAGAAACAACTCAATTTCATCCAATTTTCTCGGTGCATTCACACAGGGGGACGTTCAGTGAATAATACTCCTTTTATCCATTACGAAAAAGTTTACTTTTCCTCAAAAAAAACAAATTTTATACACAGTCTAAAATACTCTGAAAAGGCAGCCATCTTCTCATCATAACCACAGAACACAGAAGTCACAGAACTAGCATAGCGGAACTGGTGTGAAGGTAGCAACGCGTTGCCAGCCAGCAACGCCAAAGAAATAAGTTTTGATATACTTCACATGTATGCAGGGCAGTGGCAGTATCCCACAAGTTTAATTTAAAAAAATAATCTAGTGCATGATCTGCCACAGCCTTGAAGCAGTAAAATAACAAGTTTAAAACTGTGGCGAATCATGCAATACAATATTTTTGTTCGAGACCAGCGCCGCAGGGTAGAAATATGTTCTGACAATTTTCGTAATAAAATGGTAGTTTTGGAAGTACGAAATCATAATCGAAACAAAGATGAAGTTAAAACTGAATGAACTGGAATCAATCATATTCTCTCAACATTTAATCCAGACGTGCAGCATTACACATACCCACCTAAAGTTGATATTCCACGTCCAAACTTTCCACTAGTCATGATTCATTCTGGAAGGAACGATTCTTGTTCTCTCGGTGCTCAAATATTGATCAGAGCTACTGAAATTCTTTGGATTAATCCAACATTATCAGGCAAGGTTGTAAGAATCTGAAACAGAAATAAAGATGGGCATAATAACCGATTATATTATAAATTTAGTAAATACCTTAAGATGAGCTCATTTAAACATTTTTCTCCCTTACAAAGTAATATAACATCACAGAATATATTGTCAGTTCCTAGACACGGAACGCTCAGTCGCTCTGAGTCTACAGTTACTGTTCTGTTATGATGTGCTCAAGGTCCATTCGTTGGACTGTTAATAATCAAAATATATGTTTATTGTCAAAACTGCGAAGTAAATGCAATTGGGAAAATTAGATTTCTGAAAAGTAAAATTGGGCATTTCACTAAACTGTTGACTTTTTAGTTATCGTCCATAAGTTGTTGAATTATTTTACCTGCAATTTATCTTTAAATGAAATAGGAGAATGTAAAGTATAAAAAAGTATAATAAATGTAATTCTTGTTTAATTAATATAATACACAAACTAAAACTACTTCAAATTAAACAGTTGCACATACTTTTGATACATATAAAAAATAGTTTAGGCACTTTGTATATTCTTAGAATATTTGTTAAATTTAATGATCGGTAACACATTTGCGCCTAATTCATAACCTGGCTAAATATGATTGTTTTTTATTTCTTTACTGAATAAATATTAGAATAATCAGATATCTCCGTCTTAGAGTTCCAGAGTCTTCCTTACTTTATCCTTATCAGTTTGTTCCACTTTCTGTCTTCCTGTCTTGTCAAAACCTGCAAAACAAATTGATTATATATCCGATTTATACCATTTTAATTAAAAAGGAATAAAAATAGTATTTACTGCTCATTATTCTTTTCTCAAAAATCTTACCTAATATTGTGTTTTCGTTGTTCCTATATTCTTCGACGATATCATCCAGGGTTTTATCTGCATCAAGAACCAACACCGGTATGGTGTTAAAGCGTTCATCATCAGTCATAAGCCATCGTTCGTGACTTTCATGTAACTCGGTCAGATACTTCAAAGACAAGCCATCCTCTTCTGGTCTGGCCCTTGATTTAACTCTCTCGTGAACCACCTCAGGCGTACTCCTCAGATAAACTAAAACATTTAATTTTGGGAAAATATGTTTTACATACATTTCCATTTCCCTCACCAATCAAATCGAGGTTGATATCCACGTTAGCCCTGATCCACCTATACCACTGATCCATCACGGAATAATCCGCCCCGTGCAAGTACCCGCTTCGATACGCTTGCTCCAAGAAACAAAACCTGTTATTTTGTATCGATCGTTCAAACATTTGAACGGTGGTAGCGGAGCTCTTTGGTTTGGAAGTTTGGACGTTGAGCCTCGTAAACTGAACGTAGCTTTGGAAGACTTTCAGCCATTCGTGGATATCTGAGTACATCAATTCCAAAAGGTTGTGGCCGTTCACATTTCTCCACCATTCGATTGGTTCCTAATACAGGGAAGGTGTGATGCTTTAATTCGTGTTAAAATACTATAGGAGACAAAAAGTATATTCACAAATTCCGTCTCGACGGGACGGCATTTCTTTATTTGCTTACCCCATATGTTTCAAGGCCTGGCATATTGCTGAAGTATTTGATGAGTGTCGACTTTCCTGCTCCAATATTGCCCTCTATTGAGACCCTAAAGGGCCTGTCAGTGGGAGTTTTAACGTTTGTCAATTCTTTTAGAGGAGATATACCCACAAAATTAGTTTTCTTGTTGGGCGAGGTGAAAGGGCTTGCTGCGGGACGTTTTTGGCCACTTATGGTTGTGATAATGCCCTCCATGTTGGTAAGATTACTAGGAATGATATTACTGAGAAAAAACTTAGTTAATTATGTAGTAAACTAGAAAACACAAACTGAATATTTGTATATTCGGCATTTTGGTGTGGTGGATTCTAGAACTAATTATTACACTGAATACATTGGTGAGATCCATCACATCTAAATGTTGAATTTAGGAACATGCGGATACAAAGTAGTCACTTGATCTGAGATTTGGAGGTTAAGAAACTAACCAAGAAAAACAATACATATAAAATTGAGGTTAGAATGAATAAATAATTTAAATAGAATCAAATAACTGGAGGAGGTATTGGATGATTCATATTCAAATATGGACTGTAGGTAATGTTGGATTCCCTTATATACAGGGTGTCCCACTCGTCTTGCTCGTCATGGGTATCTTGGAAATGGTAAGAGACACAAGTAGGTTAAATGACACCTTATCGAGACTTATTGTTATGTGCAAAAATATTTTAGTAAAATCAACTCGTTTTTGTTTCATAAGCAAAAAACTGATTTTTATCATTTTAATTTTCCTTTATAACTGACTTCTTTGTGAAAATATTTTAATGCGGTTTTTTCCTTTTTAGAGCACTTTTTGATGCAGATTTTGAAAAAATTATAATATTTTTGCTAGCTCTTTTAGATTTTGACACACAAACTTTCATTAGTTTTTTAAAAGCCTAATATTATTTGAATGATATGTAGGCCCCTAATAATTTTTTAATTAATAAAGCAAAATATGCTTTGAGTTTTTTTGTTTTATTTCATAAAAATTAGGGCGCAAAATAAAAAAATCAAATAAGTATGACCTGACCTTTGTCCTCGCCTTTGTCCTTTGTCATACCAAAATGAATTAATTATTCCACGATAAAAACATCTTAAAAAAATAGGCAGGTAGGTACTGTTTTTATATCATTTAAATATTTTTGCGTGTATCAAAAAAATAATAATAAAAAATTAATAACCAATTTCACAATAGTTCTTTATATTATTACAATAAAAAATATAAGCAGAGGTACTTAATAAAAAAACCCGATTGTAATAAAACGTTATGTAAAGAACATTAAATTTGAATAGTTCTATAAATAGAAAGTAGAGGAAAGTTCATACGAAATCATACGTTACAAGTATATTTTTAATGTTCTTTTTAAATGACTAGAGAGTGTAAAGAATAACCAATTATGTACTTAGGTAGGATAGAGGAATGTTTGTCTATTCATGAGAGATTTTTACAATTTAAATAACTCAAGCATCACATACCTACACTTACTAACAATTAATTTATCAGTTATTGTGCACAATAGATTAAATTGCCATATATTTTTGGGTGTTGTATGTGATTATTTATTGATAATTAAATACAAATTTAGGTAAGCGTACTTTTATAAAGCAGTTTAATTGGTTTATCGCGTTTATTAATTAATTCAGATGATCCCTGATCCCCTTATTTGACCCAAAACGCAGTATTCAGTGTGTGTCACTGGACTGTGGACTAGAGTATTGCATTGGCGCCATAACCTACAAAACTTGTGTGCGCATAATAAGGATTAAATACGGTTTCTCAACGGAATTAATTGAAATGTGGTGGTTTAAACAAAAGCCGAAACATTTACCTCTGGCCTCGGGTGAGTATTCCTATTTTGTTTGTCCTATTTATTAAAATAACTGCACTTTTTATCATAACACTCAACCTTAACCCTCAACGCCTACGAACTACTCTAAAAACAATGCAGTGCCGTGCGCTTGACGTGTGACGTCAGGGTTCGTTAAAAAACATAAAAGTTATAAAATTTGTCAATTTCAGCTTCAGAACTGCTTTACTGCTAATTTTAACCTAAATAGAGGTTCAGCCCTTTTGTACTAGCTTAAAGCTTAAATTCATAATTTTATAATATGTATGAGTTGTCTAAGCAACGTTACATGTTACACACAATTTATTCGGTTTTAATTTCCGTAAACTTTAAAAAATGCTCGTTTTACCATATAATAAAACAAGGGTGTTCATACTATTCATTAGTGATTCATGATTCATTCATGTATTAGGTAGGCACCTTATATACGAAAACGTATACCTGGTTGCCTACTTTTGGGCAAGTGATTGACCATCAAGGCCTTTGTACAATTTAAAGACACGATTGACGATTGACAAGAACTTTTTGAAAAACTGTGGACCTGTGATTGTGTTTTTCAAATTTTCAAACATCCACCCAGCATGCCGCTATTTAAAACAAGTTCAAGGTGGGAGGTTCAAATATTGAATTAGAAACATACATACGGGGTGTTTCAGGAGGAAAGGAAACTATTCTAAGGACGTATTCTAGAGGTCAAAATAAGAAAAAAGCGTCTATAAATAAGTCTTTAAATGCTCCTATTTCGAGATACAGGGTATCGAAAGAAATTATTAAAAATCCTTTTTTTTTTAAATGACTTTGTTTAGGCTTTATACAAGCATAATAACAACAAACATATCCAAATTGATATCTCGAAAACGATTTAAAATATTAACTTGAACTTTAGCATGCACTATACTGGCAAGGAAACGCTTCTTTTTGATTGAACGAGTTTTGACAATTTCACCAGTGACTGGCGTGACAGCAAAATATTAAATGATTTTGACGAAGAAAATAGTACTCTACTGCTTTCTTTCAAAATAGGAAATGGTTCCTTAATCGGCAGCCAATTCTAAATAAAAGGCCTTTTGAGTTTTTCTGGTAGGACAAATCGTATTCGAGTAATAATTAGAAACTATTTTTCTACGTCACTGTTATTTGTTTCCAATATCAAACCGTTTGTAAAATAATTGATTTTTAAATTGTCGGTGTATCTTCTATCTACAGAGTGATTATCCAGACCCTTACGTTTATTTTAAATTTCATTGTTCTCCAATATCCACCTCAATTGTGCACCAGTTTATTATCGTTAATATATTTCAGGACCTTTTATGCCTGGTTGCGTGGATGTTATGTTGGATTACGACAAACAAGCTCCATTTATGAGACTGTATTACCCAACAAACACTAAAAAAAATGCAAAGGTATGTAACTTGAATCGTAAGAATTATTTTATATATTTTTTTATTTTAGGGAAATTCAAAGAGGTTCGTTCCCTGGATTCCGGATGACAGTTATTTAGTAGGCATTTCAAAGGTTCTGATGCTTCACACTTACCTAATGCGATTGCTGTTTTGGTGGACAGGTAAATACAGCAAATCAGACAGAACTAGGCAACCATTTACACGCAATGTGCAGAAACAGCAAATTATTTACCTGGTTGCTTATTTTTAGTCACCTGCGTATACCTCTTTCTTTATCATTTTGGGAAAACCTATCAAGTATAATTTTTGTTTTAGGTGTTATTCATATCCCCGCATTATTTGGAGAAAAAGCGAGGACAGAAGAAAGACTTAAATGTATAATAATATCCCATGGTCTAGGTGGCAATCGATTTTTGTATACTAATGTGTGTTGTGAAATGGCCTCAAACGGATTTTTGGTAGCCGCTCTTGAGCACAGGTAATAATATTAAATATCTTGTGTTGAAAAGTGGTCCGTTTGTCTGTCCCGCTTTGGTACATATGATGTAAATTTAACTCGTATAGAAAAATTTATTGACATCACAAAAACCATTAAATTGTTTAACAATCTTTTAAGTCAATTGCATATGTAAACAGAGCATTAATGAAATGCTAAATGTTATCACTCAAGGATTTTAATAAAATCCTTGATTGCCACCAGCGGTTGTGATCTGGTATGAATATACTAATTTGGTTATTCTTTTATTTTAAATAAGGGATCTATCTGCCTGTAATACATACTTCTACGCCAATCAAGAGGACGCCAAAAAAGACAAGAGAACCACCCTAGACTTTAAGTTTGTTAAATTTGGCGATAATCACTATACAGAGCGAAACGGGCAGGTCAAAATCCGGGCCAGGGAATGTACCAGAGTTTTAGATTTCTTAAAAAATCTCAACCAAGGAATCGTTCCTTATAACGTCATGAGTGATGTCCCTACAAAACTAGAAATGCCGTTCAACTTAGAGGATCTGGTGGGAAAACTAGATCTGGACAGTTTGACAATGATGGGGCACTCGTTTGGCGCAGCCACCGCTTTGTGTACCACATCTAAGAGGAAGGAAATTAAGTAAGATTATTTATTTTTATATTCTGACTTCTTGTTTTCAACCACGTACAATGTAAATTAGGCAACCAGATACACACTCCACAGTTGCAGAAAGTATAAGGTGTGTACTTGGTTGCCTATATTTGGGCGTGGTAGAATCATGAAAATGCATGAAAATAAAAATGGCACATATAAAAATACATATTGTTATTGAATATGGGCCTTTCTTTTTAATAGTGCATAGTAGTATCGATAATAAATTGATACTGAAAACGTTTAACATTTTTCACTGAAATTAAAAGCCAAGGCCCGATTTTATTACTTATATATATACGATCTGCTGGAAAATTCATTTGTTTAGACAGTGCATATTGCTCGATCCCTGGATGTTCCCCATCAAAAACGAAAATCTAGAGGACACAATTGAGCAACCATTGCTGTTTGTTAATACCCAGACTTTCCATGTTGCGGCAAACGTGAAGACTATGTCGAAGTTTCTGAAAAATGATCACAGACGAATGTACACCATACTGTGAGTAAAATTATGTTTTAAGATTGTGTTATAACGTTCTTTTTTAGGCACACAACTCATGAAAATCAATGCGACTCCGTGTTGCTCATAGGTTATTGGTTGAATTGGTTCATGAAGAAACTGAATCCGCTTGTAGCGCTTAGAATAAATAATGCTCTTATAATGGAGTTTCTTAACGAGCAAATCAGTTACCCCAGTAGTATAGAGATATACTCGAATTGTTTGGAAGCGCAGAAACACAATGTCGAGATTGGCCTTACAAGGCCTTGGGCTTAAAGAATTCATTAATTATTGTAGTCTATTTATTTGTTTTGGGTATTTTGCGAAAAAATAAAACTGTTTGTATAAATTTTGACTTTAATTATAAAGGGAAATACTTAATTTTCATCAATAGACAACAAGGCATTTGTTAATATTTTTTAATATAAACATAAAACAAACATTTTAAAAAGGTATACAATTATTGGTTAGTAAAATTTGGAGGGCGCTTCTCAGTAAACGCTGCCATACCCTCCTTTTGATCCTTAGTGGCAAAAGTACCGTGGAACATTCTCTTTTCATATTTCAAACCTTGAGAAAGCGTTGTCTCCAACGCAACGTTAACAGATTCCTTGGCAATAGCAGTTACGAGTTGGGAATTGCTCGCGATTTTCTCGCCCAGTTTCACCGTCTCCTCCAGCAGCTGGTCTACAGGAAATACTTTGCTCACTAGGCCCATTTTCTCTGCTTCAAGGGCTGGAACTTGGTTGCCTAAAATTTTAAAAAAATACAAAAAGTTGAAAGTATCTAGGAGATAACGCCATAGGATTAGACCTAACTACCAAGGACCATTTTTTTATTGTAGCAATTATTGCAATTATTTTGTCATTTTTACCCCCTTCCTTTAAAAATGTCATGATTTTTACCTGTAAGAACGATTTCCATTGCCTTTGACTTTCCAACAGATCTTATTAAACGTTGGGTGCCACCAGCACCAGGGATGGTACCAATGAGGATTTCTGGTTGGCCAAATTTGGCGTTTTCACCTGCGTATATTATGTCACACATCATGGCTAATTCGCAACCTCCGCCAAGCTAAAATTAGTCATGCTTGTTAAAATAATTCCATTATATAGGCGATGGACTTTAAAATACAATGGCAGTTTTCCTATTAGGAATTTTATAGTCCCCCTTATGTACTTACAGCGTATCCATTAACGGCTGCTATAACAGGTTTAATAGTTTCGGCAACTCTGTTCCAGTGGCTGAGGAAATTTCCTGAGACGACCTGAGAGTATGTGTTGTTTGCCATTTCCTTAATGTCAGCACCTGCAGCGAAAGCCTTCTCGCTTCCAGTTATGACAATGGCACCCACTGATTGATCGGCCTCAAGCGTATCTAGGGCTTTAGCCACTTCAATCATGAGGCCGTTGCAGAGGGCGTTTAACGCCTTTGGCCGGTTCAGAGTAATGACGCCTACATTATTTTTTTTCCCAGCTTTCGTCACATTTATGAACTCGAAATTTTCTGGAAGTAATAGCGCAATCTTACAGCATGCACAACAAAATTGGTGATTTAATTTAAACGTTGAACGACTTTTATTAAAAAAAAAAAAGTGAGTGAATCTAATAACTAGGCAACCAGGTGCACATTTTTCTTTATATGTACAACATTAAGTGTTGCCTAATTCTGTCATCACGTATGAAAACAGGTTTAAAACAAAATTATCAGTTTTAAATAAAAACGAGATTGTTGAAAATAAAAAAACACTATTTTTGCCAACCCTGCAAATAAATAACCTATTGTAGTTGAAAAATTTATATATAACATAAATAACATATAAATTTATATTTATGGGGTTTGCAGATTAAATAATTGAAGTCCGTCCCTGGGTTGGATTTTGGATTATTAAATAATAATGACTGGATAAATAATACAGAAACCATACTCGATAATAAGACATCTTTGTCCGTGTTAATAATAATAATCATATAGTAAATCAATTATTTTGTATAATTATAATAATTTATAACAAACATAATTAAAAACTTAACCTCAAACTCAAAATTAAACTTACCTAATTTAGGGGCAGGACTGGCAGGAGTACTGAGCAATTTAACTTGTACGAAATTATTGCTTTTAAGAACATTTGCTTGCACTTTGGAGTATACAAATCGACCTAAACTACGAGTTGCCATATTGTTGAATAATAAACTAGTACTGTGGACGGGAGTGTAATAATTATAAATTCTTATATGAAAATTTATCTTTATTGTTGCTACAGAACCGAGCAGGGGACCGGTTTAAAGGTCTCGATTTGTTTTTTATCATTGAACAGTTAATCAGTTTAATATTGACCCTGAATTGCTTGGGAGTTTAAGTTATAGGTATGCAGTGTTTTACTGATTAGTTTCTACTTATATTTATTATGAGATTTAACAATAATACTTTTATCTTCGTGTTTACTATACAGTTAACTTTAATATGCGATAACGATATAAACTATCGTAATTTTTAGCACGATAAAAAGCATTAAAACAATTTAAAATACATGATGCAGATAGGGCTGCCATCTGTGAAATCAAGAAACCAGGGCAAGATGCTCGAAAACCCCGGATTTTTGAGCTTAAAACCCGGACACTTCTGCCGAAAATTTTTTTACCTTACCAATTGGGTTACCAATAAAATAAAATAAGTTTAAATTGTTATAATTATATAATTTTCTTTGATAACAAAATTAAATCTTCTAAAAATTAACGAAACTAAAAATCAAGTCTACTTTCCCTCTTCTATTAAGAAACAAAAATAAAATCTAAATAAAGAAACTAAACTTTCTCCTCTAAACAAAAAATAAATCGTCTAATAATTAGAGAAACTAAAAATATTTGATAGGAGACTTTAAAACCCGGACTGCATACAAAACCCCGCCCGGACGCTTCCCGGACGCCCTCCAAACTAGGACAAATCCGGGGAAACCCGGACGGATGGCAGCCCTAGATGCAGAGAAATTAGGTATAAAAATAGAATTCCTAACAGAACCGGTGCAAGCCCATTGGTCTCCCCTATATGCATATAATTTTTGGCCGTTCCTATCTTTACAGGGTTGTTGGTAATTCCGATAAATTCCTTTGGAGATGTGATAGTAGCTCTTATCATGGGTATCTTAGAAATTGTAAGAGATACAAGGTAGGTTAAATGACACCAAATGCAGAGCTTATCTTACTATTATGTGCAAAAATATTTTTTTGTCACTTTCATTTTGCCATTCACAGATATCTATTTGAAACAATTTTTTACATGAAAATTAATAGAATGCTTAATTTCTTAGTTTTTTTAAAAGCCTAATGTTATTTGATTGATACGTAGACACCTAATAAGTTTTTAATCAATAAATGAAAATTTGTTTTGAGCGCTTTTTTGTTTTATTTCATAAAAATTAGGCAGGAAAATAAAAAAACAAATAATGGCGATAACTGCATTATTTTTTAAAATCAACCATTATTGTAGTATATCATTTTAAAGTGAATAATAGTATATTTTACAAGAGATGAAAATACTTACCGTTTTTTGCAAATTCTCACGAACGAAAAAAACTTATTTCATCTCGAGCAGGAAATGCTTTTTATACGATTATTTTACTTAATTGTTTTCTCTACCAAACTATTTGGTAGAGAAAACAATTATGTGCTGCAAAAAAATAATTTGGAAAGTGCCTTCATGTTTTTTGAAAATATTTGCAAAATAATTAGAAACCACTTTTTTTTTAATCGGGATGTGGATGTGAAGCGTGGATATCATTTCTGAGATGTGGATTGCCTAAACCTCACCGCCCACCAACCCACCAATGGATGAACAAAAACAAACACAACTGTATTTAAAAAAAATTTAATCACAAATGTTTATAAACCCTCATTTTTATAATTAAATGTAATAAGCATTTTGTTGAATAAACCAAACAGCATATTGATCAACTAAGCTATTTACAGTTTCTGTCAAAGCTAAATTGGACTTGGAGTTAAACATCTTTACACGATAATTCTCTATGTGATTATGAAATAGGGATGATTTATTTACTACTTTTGTCGATAAATATTGAATTATTTCTTATTTCTGTATTAGCTTATATGATTATGTAACATATAGACATTTTTTTTGTTACTATGTAATGTGTATACGTTGATTGTATTAATATAGCAATGTTTAAAATTAAGTTACACTAGTTACAATTTCTTTGGCGACTCGTTCACTAATTCGGATGTTTTGCTCTAATCAGATCCATAATAGCGAGTTTTTCCTGTTGCATGTGAGACCATTTCATGAGCTAACAACTTTTACAAAACAGAATTTTAACAGATACTCAGTGTTGAAATAAAAACGTCCTTCACATGAGAGCATTATAAAGTATTCATTAAATCGACACATCTTTATGATAAAGATTTTGGACAAAAACCATTTTATTTCCCACGAGGGTACGTTTCACCTCATCAACACTATTTATTAGTATTGCCTCCTGAACACTTAAGATTAATTTAATCAAATTATTATTTTTTCCCCGAAGTATAAAGTGGTCTGAAAACAATAACAGACTGCTTGGAAGAATGTAAAAAATAAATTTCCAAATCAACACCTACTATAAAAATAGTAAAGAAACCATAAAAACAAAACGGAAGAAATTGCCCGTCAATAAGTTGTTACAACTTAAAAAAATACCTTGGGTACATTATGGCAAATTTGGCCGTTACATCTGCTCTATTACATTCTGTCCGATCTATAATATGGTGATGTCCAAAATCCTTACAACGAAAATAGTAAAGGAACTAAAATACACAAACAGATAAAGTATAACTAAAAAACTCAGTAAGTCAATTACAATTTAAAACAGATACGATCTTACCTACGAAGCCTAGGGGGCCCTTTTTAGCCCCTTACGCGTTCCCTATGTCTTTTTCCACGAATAGTACATCTCTAATGGCTTATTTACTTTCCAGTATTTGTCGTTTACCTGGCCCAACGTCTGATTGCCATTCAGCTGGACGTACTGAGCAGTCGTAGGGGAAATGTATATGCAAAAATTAAGAAGGCTGTGAGTCGTAGACAACTGAGAATCGAGGTCCAGCGTGAGCCGCATCGCTAGGTACTTGTGCAAGTGGTCGACGGTGGCGTTGGCAGTAGTCTTTATGTACCTTATAGAGTTCTCTTTCAAAGCCTTAACTAGCGGATTGTCCCCCGACATTTCAGTGGGATGGGGCTTAAAAACGAGCTCAATTTCATTTAGCGTCATAGGTTCTGACGGCCCTTCGCCTTCCGTGTCAGTTTGTTCGGTACGCTCACTCGATTCGCTCTCCTCGCTACGTTCTGAAGTCATAACACTCTTGGGACGCTTTCCCAGGGATTTGCTTATGGAACTGACGCTGGAAGATACTGGACTCGGCGGCTGAGAAGGCGTACTGCGACCAGAGGGCGAAGGACTAGGAATGTTTGAATTGACTGGAGGCGCTATGCTGGTGGGTGCTGGGATCGGTGCTGGAGCGTTTGGGACCACAGCATTATTTGGTGCAGATGAAGGGTTTGAAGAACTCTGCTGAGATGGAGTCTAAAAAAAATAAATAAAGTACAGACAAACAATATTTCAGGACAAAAAATACTTACGGCGCTTTCACTAACATTTGCCATGTTGGCGACGTTAGAAGCGTTCTCGTCCTGATTTTCACTGATAACTGTTTCATTAGTCTTACGGCCCCTGTTAGGCCTATTTTGAGACTGAATTTTAATTCCCTCCTTAATAGACTGGACGAGGGCATCCCTTGAATGACTTTTGTTCAACTTGGCCAGCACTCTCTCTTGATGGGCTTCATATTCGTCCCTGCTGGGGTATATCTTAGAAATAAGCAAGTCAAAGTTTGGGTCAGGTCTGAGGGACCTCTTTGACACAAGCTTCTTACGGCAAGTAGGGCATTCTTTATTGCCAGACCGTAAGGCAGTTATGATACAATCTGAGCAAAAACGATGAAGGCATTCCTTCGTTGTCATGGTTTTTTTCAACATATCCAAGCATATGGGGCACATTAACTCGCTGTGTAAGCTCCTGGGCGAGACCGCAATTTCTGTGTTGTCTGTAATAGCCTCTTGAGGGGTCCGGTGCAACTCGTAAAGGGACAATTCCCATGTCTTGTTTAAACCTATTTGCTCCGATGCAGTCATTTTGATTCAGTTCTTCAAATTGGCGACTCACACATTAACGTTTTGGGTTTCTACAATCGGTTGACAAAAATTACGATGATTGACAAAATGACAATCCATAGAGAAACATGTTTTGATTGTCAGTAGTGACATCTAGCATGCAATAAAGGAAGCATTGCGCCAGGCACTCTGCCATCTATAGGACGTTAAGTTAACTATATTGGCAAAATATATTTTGCGAAAATCAGTACGCAGGAAACTTTAAATAATTCTAATAGGTGCTTTAACTCATAGATGTCAGGTCACGTACAAACGAATATTACAGAGGCAATAAAGCCTCTGTAACGAATATTACATGTATTATTAAATTTGACACAATTAAAACTTAGAATTAGAAATTTTCTTTATGATGTTGTAAAGAAACATGTAATATGCGACAGTTTGACTTATGAGTCCAGTCAGTGTCGGTTCGAGAGTGACAAAGTAAATGATCAACAGATGTCGCGTCGTACGGTGTCAAGAGTGACAAAGTATATCATCAATAGATGTCGCGTCGTAGCAGGAGCGCTTGTCGTGGCGCGAAATTTTAAATAGGTATTATTTGTTGGCTGATAAAAAATAAAGAGGTATAATATTTAAAATGATAAACAATGTCCAGGTGATGATGGCAGTTAATGGAGAATGTATTAGGCATAATGCTGAAATAGACTGTTGATGTTGTAGTTTATAAAAAGTTATGATGGGATTGTTATCGATTTCTTCGCATCGGCTATGCATGCGTGCACTCGTGAATATAATTAACAGCAAACTGAAGAAATTTACTGGAACGCCTGCAATTGGTAGGTGTTTCCGGTGTTAATTTTGCACACCTATTTTTAGAGCTCCTTACGTACAAATTGTGAAGACGCTTTAGTTACTTTGGTTATTTCTCCGATACCATACACACAAGAAATTGTACCACGAAGCATCAACTCTTTAATTTGCGCGTAACAAGAACAAGGTTATGTTAGTCTGTTAAATCGAAGTTATTCAGTTTCTCAGGAAATTGAACAAAGAACAATGGTGAAATTAGGAGACATCTAGAAGAGTAAAAAAGCCTCAGTAACATCAAAATTGCAAGACATGTAAGTGGCCATAAATTATGTATAGTGTTTACAAAAATAAATAAAATAAATGTTTATATTAGATATAGCATTAAAATGTTGGGGTCAGTGGGAATTATTACGTAGATTTAAAAATATCTCTTAATAAGATATACATAAACATTTAAAGAATACTGTTAAAGAAATTAAACAGATAAGCTGTGATGTTAAGACGTGTTATGGTCTGCTCCCAACTGATTTGGCACTACTGGTCAAACAAACTGGAGTATTTCAGTGCGTTAGAGAACAAATATTGTGATATTCATAAAATAATTAAAGAACAGGGTATGTTGTTTAAAGTGTATGTTTTTTCAAGGTTAACCAATGGCCGGAATAAGGTTCACCCATCAGCAAATAGAAAGATTTAACGACAGAATAAAAAACTGCTTAGAAAATGAGCAGTGCCGGCAAGTTTTTCAGCGCTACTTAAGAAACTCCAGGAACCCAGTGCTGAACAATGCTTTACATTTATGGATGGCAGCTAATAGTACAAACTCATACGATGAAGATGAGTTTCTCGATCTTATTGAAAACGTGGACGGGTTTAATCAGAATCCCCTATTGACTATATCCGAAACTGAACACAAGTTGATTTATATCAAAAGAGAATGCTGTAAGATTTTGGAGAAAATACGTTCTCCTTTTATAGAGTACTTAAATGCGCATCACCTGTAACTTATTTATTGTTGTTGAGATTATATTTAATAAAGTATCTTGTTATACGTTGAGGAAATATTTCATTTGGTCAAATTTCCCTTCAGGATATATAAAAATTTAATCATGGTTATTTAAAATATGTAGAAAGAGCCGAATTGGTGCTTTGAAATGCCATAAAATTATATTAGGAAGCGAATTCTTTAAATTAATTTTATTATAAATGAATTTATTTCATCAAATATTTACCACGCCTATATTTTTTTCATATCAAATCAGTTACGGAACTGTAACGTCAAATTACTGATAACGTACAAATATTTTACCGTTATCTTGGTTACGTGGTGGGTATTAAATAAAAAGTACGTGCCGTGGATCGTTGAAATTGGCTTAAGGCGGGCCACATTATATACTATCTTATCTGTAGTTTAGTCTTTACTATTGCAGTACGTGACTTGTGATCACTATAGTTCTACAGCTTAAATATTATTCCCAATTTTTAAAGGTATATAGGTAATATAATATTTATAGAGAGACAAAATAAATGAGGTCTGTTTTATACAATATGTTATTCCAGGTTAATCAATGGCCTTATTAAAATTAACTTCTCCATTTAAACGCGGAAACTATGACAGACCAGAAAACATTCTAAAAGATCTCGGGTGTCGGCTGGATTTCGAGAAATTCCTAAAAAAGGGAGGTCACAATACGGCACTCAAACAAGTACAATTATGGGTGTTAGCTGATGAGTCAGATTCTGTTACTGAAGAGATTCATGATCGTGTGGCAGAATTGGGATTTGATGAGACCGATGATTTGAGGGATATCAAGAAACAATGCTTTATTGCCTTGAAAAAGCCTTGTGAGTCCTTCCGAGACTCCTTGCAAAGATTGTAATGTAATTGTTGAGTTTTCATTTAATAAAGTATCTTGTTATACTTACCACGAATATTATATGTTTTATTTGATTGAATTTTTTATTTTGACCATATTTGTTTTATGAAAATAAATTCCTAAAAATGCTGACTAGCTGGTCTAAAAAATTATGTAGATTGTTCCTAATTTCATACTCTGCATTTGGCACACTCAAACTGGAACACCTTGTATGCTGTGCTACGTTGGAAAACTTTGACTAGAACAACAAAACCATGTATATTTTTCGTTATCACATTTCACAAAGTATGTCATCGTCAGAAAGTAATATATATTTTTTATTGTGAATTCTATTCTTACACACACAATTTGTTTTACCATTGTAACGTCTTCCCTATAGTTTATTTACCTCCTCTGTTAACTTTAGTTATATTTATATTTTTAAATACATATTGTACTAACAATTTTCTTTGTTACTATATTGTAAATTAGTTATATAAACTTTAAATCGTTTAATTCATAAACTTCCATGAATTATCCTTAATACGTAATACAATTGCTACCCAGTTCAGTTATTATTATTTTTATTACACTATTCATTATTATTCTATAATTAAACAATCTGGTCAGGTATACACACATAACTACACATGATCTGTATAACTGGTTGCATAAAGTTGAACTAAGAGGCAATGGGAAATTATGAATTTGTAAGTATGTACGCAGGCGCGTAGCACATGATCGCCATCTATGAACCGCCTTGCGACATTGCGTCCTCTGGAAAGGTTTATAACAGTGACCTATACTAAGTTGGCTAAATACTTAATCTGCGACCTCTACAGACTAGTAGCTGAAACAACGCCAAGATGTGCGTGCGCAACACAGATTTTTATGATTTTTTTAACTTGGAAATAGATATTCGAAGTTGTACAAGTGCATTATCACAGTTTTGCCTGTTAAAAGACTTGGAAAACTTTAAGGCGATTAGAGCAGAACGAAACAGTTAATACCGGGTTATAAAGTTTAGATTCTGGTTGGCTGGATTCAAAATTTTATCCAATGAAAACCGATCGGTCAAAACCAGGGCCGTAACAATGTTTTTGGCGCCCCTTTTTATTTTATTTTATTTTAGGTAGCAGAGCGAAGAAGCTTGGCGCCCCTCAAAACTCGAGCCCTGGCACTTGCCCGCTGCCAATACATTGCCACGGCTCTGGTATAATTCTACTACAATCAAATCGGTTTATTTTGTTAAAAATTTATGAAATATACATGGGTATTAGTTTTAAAATTATTGTTCTTCACTCTTTTCTGGTCGATTATGGTCGCTACCTAATATTGATTAAAAAATATCTAAAACGCATTACACACAATATTAACGAAGGAAAAAGGAAAATTAAGTGTCGCCACCTGGTAATAACTACAGAGACTGTATAGGAACAGTGGCGACAACGAGCTGTCAGCATTTTGATTGGTAGTTGGATTCACGCGGTAGGTACCGCCATTAAGAGGCTGAAAATGCTAAAATTGTTTAAGCTGTCATATTATACAGTGTATACTTGTGCATTCTTAACAATTTATTGTGCCTTATTTAATAATTTTGTATTGTATATTGTATTCATAAGGTAAGTGTTGGTTTAGTTTATTTCTCGTCATGCCTCATTGTTGGCCATTTGATTGTTTAATCATTTATTATTTAACTGAAAAAGTCTAGGAAAAACCTGTTTTAAAAATTGTAGAAAATACATCTTCATTGTATTATTGGCTAGTGTAAAATTAATTTTTTTTTGCTAAAAACATTTTAATGATATTTACAAGTTTACCTAACCTCACACGTGCACACATATTCTTAAATTTTTAAGAAGTGTACATATACATACATTTTTGCATAATACATAACTAAAATATTGTAGTTCATATTACTAGTCAACTAAAGAAATCCTAGCCAAAATGCTTTTTGTTGGTTGGAATTCTAACCTATAATTGGCAGTCTGTTTTAAATAATCTTTAATATCGCAACTTTATAAATCTACTGTCTACAAATATTAAAATGAAAATTGAAAATAAATTTGCAAAACAAAAAATTTAAGGTTATGTTAGTCCTGATAAATTTAGCCTCATAATGGCGGGGGGGGCGTGACTTTGACTCTATTGTCGTTTCTGTCCCTATAAAGTCTCTGTAGTAATAACCACCCATATTTAAGACAGTTTCTGGTTCTAATTATATGAAATAGGTATTTCTATATTATCGATTCAAAATCTGCAAATATCATTCTGAAACAACTGACTAGGGAAAGAGTCATCGAAACTTTTCGCTAATAGTACCAACGTATACCGTGCAATTAAACTAATAGGCGTCTATTTACAACTCTGGCGGGCAAATAAATAATTATACAGGTGTATTCAGATACTTCACGGTTTATGTGGGAAAGGCTGAATTTTTTAAAGACAATAAACTCCGCGCATATCTTTTGTACATGGGCGAAGGCTCATATGTTAGAGAGGATGTGTTGGATATCCGTCAAATCGTAAAACAAAACAACGTGTTGGACCAATTGGATTAAACACGGGCACAGAGAAGATTAACTAGCATCTAAAATACTTATTTATCCCTACGCGAATGCTTTAAGTCACGACGAAACACTAAATTGCAGTTATATCGTACGCAACATCCTCGTGCCCTACCATGTAGCTATTTGGCGGCTCTAGCAGCGTGGCGCACATGGTTTCTCGTTTATAAAGACAATATTCGTATACCGATGGTGTGGACAGCCAGCATTCCGTTTCCAGGGCTGATGTATATGATGTTTGAGTTTTATCTTAGAGAAGCATTTCTTCCACAAACAAGAATTCCTTCTATTTGCACATGTACATATTTAAGTCGGCCCAGGTCGCAGACCGTAATAAAGCTAACGAGCCTTTTCAGCTTTTATATTTTGTTGTGTAACCTACACATTTAAATTAAATTTAAGGCATAGACATGCACTTTTTGTTTTTCGAATAAAATAATTTGCAGCTCATACCAAGAGTTGGGGAAAATAAATTTAAAAGTTAAAAGCAATGAAAAATGTCGGAAAGTTAGTAAATTTGGCCAGAAAAAATATAAAATGGCTGCAAATTTTTTTTTATTTTTGTGTAAGAAAAAACTAACTTTCCGACATTTTATACATATTTTAGATTAATCTGATAAAAATTGCATTCAAATCGGATAAGTTTTAAACGAGATATTCGAAAACTACGATTTAAGTGGGTATGTAAAAGACTTATAATTATTATTCTTATGTATTCTTTCTTATGTCGATATCTTTAATCGAAATTGCCTGACGAATTATGATCCAGGCGACACCTCCTCTCATCAATAATTTATCGGCCAAAAGATCATCGCATTATTAAATTCGAATTACCCTCTCACGATCATAATTAAGTTGCTCAAAACCCATTCAGCCCAACACTCCTCGGGCCTCTTAAAATAATTAAGCTTGTTGTGGTACATGAATGATTAAAGAAAACAGCTTTCTAATTCGTAATCCCCCTTTGTCGGGGCCGATCTTGAGAGGGCAGGAAACTGATGACTGGCATCCATGGGGATTCGACACCACCACAAGCGACGGGCGGGGTAGGGGGCGAACTAATAGACCTGCCCTAGGAACCACCCCTGATACCGTCACCTAGACAAGAGGGATGCACTGATTCCGCCGGGGGCACTGCGAAAACAAAGTCGGAAACGCCGCATTGTGCAGGCTGGTATTTGTACAGGATATCGAGAATTAAAAACAAATATTGGGACTATTGGGTTTATCGATGCACGAACGATGCTTTCGATTCATATTAGGCATTATATATTTTCGCTGATAGTAGGTTACAAAAAAGCTGCTGAACTCAAAAGTGGTTTTTTAAAATGTCTATGGGCCTGGCCGTGGCCTCCGTTAAGTAGAGGCCGTGAACACTGGCACGTCACGTGACCTGACGTCACAATAGTCGTCTGAATGCCATGCCGCCGTCTAGCTGAAACTCGACAGGTTTTCCAGCGCATGTGTCTATGTAATATTGTGTGATTTATGTTAAAACTTATTTATTTAATGGTGTCTATTTGTCGATACATTTATTGAGGTTAGATATTATAAAACTGCTTTATGATTTTTTCGCACTAACCTAAAAATATACATTTCTCAAGATTTCTAAGCATTTTGCCACGCTTTATCCAAATTTCTGCTTGGAGTTTGTACTGTCATCAATTATCTTAGTTAATGTAATGTCCATGGAGGCTTACATCCATTGTCCTAATAAATTAAGATGCTTTTTATTAGATCTAAGAATTTGAGGTTATGTACATAACCTCAAAGTTATACATAACCTGACATACCATCAAGCCTACTACATACTATCTTGCACACTCGTCTTTGCAGGTTTGGGTCACTGGTCTACGTCAGACCTGTATTCGGGTTTAATCGTATCAGGTCAATGTCACTGCAAAAAAATTGTTGCTAGTCTAGTCTTTTTCAAGTCACAAAAGTTTAATGTCATTAATATCAAAAACTCAAAGTGACATTGTAAACTGTAAACAAACTTCCTCCAACATCTGTCATTACCTCATGCGACGTTGCCAAGATTTAAAAAATTATCAAATTTCATATTCAGAAATGTAAATAACAAGAAGAAAAAATATGATTTCCAAATAAATCGTATATTATGAAAATAAATGTGTACATAACTAGATAAAATTGATGCCACAAGCAATTTGGCACTTGTCATTATTTTGTTAGGTACTGATAACGTTGCGTGTTTATGTGGCTTCCACTTCAAAAACTGACATCACGAATATAAGACAACAGCAAGGATATAGAATTGCTAGCGTTCCTTACAGAATTTTGCGGGCAACCTACTGTCTGTGAATTCAGAGAAAGTGAGGTTATGCTCCTGTCAAAGCATCCTCCAACAACATTGGTGTAGACGACAGTAAAATAATGGTAGTTTGCCTTGAATTTGTATGATATGATTCACTTACCAACAGACGCTTTCATATGTCAATCTTGTGAGTTTGACACTAGTGCTCGCCAGAGGCGCTGGCGCACTAAGTCAGCGCGCTGGTATTTAACGCCATTTGCTATTTAGATCTCGGCTCCGCCTCGGCTTGGACGTAAAGTAAAAACTTATACTCCCTAGAATATTTACTATTAAACGCGAAAGTGTTCTCTTATTTTTTCTCTACTCTTAATAATTTTATTGTGACTATAATTATTATAATTTTGTTTTAAAAGATAAATAACATCCGATATGGATGCGCAGTGTGTATCCTTGAGTGATGCGGATGCGCAGTAAATAGTTTTGAGTTGTGTGGATGCTCAGTAGGTGTTCTTGAGCTTTGTGGATGCGCAGTAGGTATCTTTGAGTTTTATGGATGCGCAGTAGGTATTCTTCAGCTTTATGGATGCGCAGTAGGTGTCCTTGAGCTATGGAGATGCGCAGTAGGTGTATTTGAGTTTTATGCATGCGCAGTAGATATTTTTTAGTTTTGTGGATGCGCGGAAGGTGAAGGTGAATTGAGCCAAGATCTTTACGCTAGGTTACCTGTATTTTCGATTTCTACGTTAAATTTTCTTTCGCTTTTGTCGATTATTGTCGCTATCCAATATTTGTCAATGGACGAGGTTTATGATATCATTCTTTTTTATTATGTATAGCTTTCTAGATTTTCCTGTGGAAAGAATAAAGAAAAACTCCGGCGCGGCGATTAGACGCGGGCATGCAGTAATTTCACTTCCTGCTGCGTGGACGCCAAATACGAAATAAGGTATACAATTCACGACGGCTTGAACAGAGTAGCAAAGAGTACATAACAAAGCGGCAGTAATTTGATAGACACGCAGAGGGGCTTTATTGCTGATCAATTACGTTGTTAAGGGTAACAGGTACAAGGTATTATATGGAATACATCACGATCAATTCCACATGCTGCTTGGCCTTTTGTGCGCCGCGTCGCGGCACGCCAAACAGTTTACGAAATTCATTCTTTGATGTAGCTCGTCACGGTGTTGCGTCATTTTCACAATATAATGGCGTTTGATGTATAATTGTAGCTGTCCAATTAGGCGGGTCATTCTCACTCCCTTTCAGGAGGCGAAAAAGTGCAGTAATTATGATTTTTTTTCTAAATCTCGAGTCTGTCTGTCGGTGCTTGCTCTAGCTCTGAGCGATTTGGTTTACAATTAAAATGTCATATCTAGGACCGGAAGAGCCTTGTCGATCGGCAGAAAAATTATTCCAGCTCACATCCTTTTTGTTACTTATCCTGCTGTCAAGCAGGATTACATATTCTGGTAAAATCGTTTATTCGTAATGACCACAGCATTGGATTCGCAGATCGTTGAACCGACTAAATCTAAAAAGCAAGACATTGAACATGGCTGTTAATTAGCTGAATAATTAATTAGATGAACTACTCGCTACTGAGAAGGTAGCTGATACAGTTGAACTGGGGCCTTGTCGAAGGTGATATTTAATTGAGGTCGATTAAAATGTTAGTAAGAGATTAAAACTGCAAAAAAAAAATTAAATCTTCCTCCGTCCATTACAAACCGTCGAATTCTTACACTCTCCATCGAATTCTTACACTCTCATTAATAAATCACTCAGCACCACCTATTTGTGACTGACGTCTGTAACATATGTTTAAAATTTGAGCCGTATATGTATATAACGCCTGATATGTCACAACCAAATATTTAGCAGGTCATTGTGGACCACCCCTAATGACGTTTTTATGCTAATTAGGCTCTACCACACACGATTAAAATGCACCGGCGGACAGTAGCCGACCACAAAATTATCGGATTGCATGTTTCGCTTAAAACAACATCGAGAACCCTGCGTTCGGTTTTCACTGGAATGATTTAAACGCTCCCGCATTTTAGCCACACACTTTAGAGACTTTATTTTAGGTGGGTTTCCGCATGAATTGATTTGCGAGCCTTTTCTGAAATACGTAAACGTTCAGTTGCTGCTGAATTTTGTTCGCCAACCACCCCAAACAGATGTTATACATTAAAAGTACTGTTATTGCTTTCATTGTCGCATTTATGTATACTCATTTGTTAGTAGTAGAAGCAGAAATACTGATAGTATAAGAAGAAGAAGAAGACGAAGAAGAAGAAGAAGAAGAAGAAGAAGAAGAAGAAGAAGAAGAAGAAGAAGAAGAAGAAGAATACGCTGCAGCAGCAGAAGAAGAAATATAAGAAAGAGTAAAGGAATAAGTGGAAGGAGACAAGGAAAGAATAGGGAGGTGAAGGAGAAGAAGACGAAGAGCTTTTATGAAACTACGTAAACATTCAATTGTTGCTATATTTTGTTCTTTATTTCAATAATATCAGACAGATTTTATATATTAATAGCAACGTTATTGCCTCGTCTTCTCATGTATGCATACATATTCATAATCAAATAGAAAACTGCCAGTAATGTTAGCAGAAGAAGAAATACTAATATAAGAAGAAGAAGAAAGAGGAGGAGGAGGAGGAGGAGGAGGAGGAGGAGGAGGAGGAGGAGGAGGAGGAGGAGGAGGAGGAGGAGGAGGAGGAGGAGGGGGGGGGAGGAGGAGGAGAATAAGAAGGAGGAGGAGGAGGAGATAAATCAGGAGAATAAGGGGAAGAAGGAGAGAGGGAATGATAATGAATAGAGAAAATCTGAAAAAATGAGGAAAAGAAGAAGAAGAGTTTTCTAAAACTACTTAAACATTCAATTATTTCTTTCATTTGTTCTTAATTTCAGTCATTTCTGACAGATCTTTTATATAGCATCGTTATTGCTACGTCGTCTCATGTATTCTTACTTATAATCAACCAGAAAACTGATATTAATGCTGGTAGAAGTAGAAATACTAATAAAAATAAGAATAACAAGGAGAAGACGAATCAGAAGAAGAAGAAGGGTAAAAAGAAGAGAATAGAGAATAAGGAAAAAAGAAGAAAAGTTTTCTGAAACTTCGTAAACATGCAATTGCTTAATTTGTTCTTAATTTCAATCTTTCCTGCCCGATCTTATAATATTAATAGCACCGTTATTGCTACGTCGACTCATGTATTCATACTCATAATCGAACAGAACATTGGTAGTAATGTTAGAAGAAGAAGAAATTCTAATATAAGGAGAAGAAGAAGAAGAAGAAGAAGAAAAAGAAGAAGAAGGAAGGGGGCACATGAATCAGAAGAAACAGAAGGAAAGAATTGAGAAAATAAGGAAAAGAAGAAGAAATGTTTTCTGAAACTACACAGACACGCAATTACTGCTATAATTTGTTTCTACTTTCAATCATTCCTGACAGATTTTATAATATTAATAGCACTGTTATTGCTACGTCGTCTCATGTATTCATACTTATAATCAAACAGGAAATTAGTAGTAATGTTAGTAGAATAAGAAGTATTAATATAAGAAGATGAAGAAGAAGAAGAAGAAGAAGAAAAAGAAGAAGAAGAAGAAGGAAGAGGAGGAGGAGGAGGAGGAGGAGATGAATCAGAGGAAGAAGAATTGGGGGAAGGAACTAATAGAGGAGAGTATAGAGAAAAGAAGGGAAAGAAGAAGAATAGTTTTCTGAAACTATGTAAACATGCAATAGCTGCCATATTTTGTTCTTTATTTCAATAATATCTAACAGATTTAATATATTAATAGCAACGGTATTGCTTCGTCGTCTTATGTATGCATAAATATTCATAATCAAACAGAAAATTGATAGTAATGTTAGTAGAAGAAAAAATACTAATATAAGAAGAATAGGAAGAAGAAGAAGAAGAAGAAGAAGAAGAAGAAGAAGAAGAAGAAGAAGAGGAGGAAGAAGGAGCTAAATCAGAAGAAGGGAAAGAAGGAATAAATAGAAAAAAGAAGGAAAAGAAGAAGAAGATATTTCTGAAACTACGTAAACATTCAATTGCTGCTATAAGTTCTTAATTTCAATCGTTCCTTACAGATTTTATAATAAATAGCACCGTTATTGCCATGTCTTATGTAAAAATATATATTATTACTCAATCAGAAATACGTCAATAATTAATATTAATAGAAGAAGAAATATTAATAGAATCCGAAGGAGAAGAAGAGGAAGATGGACAAGAAGAAGAAGAAAATAAAGAAGAAGAAGCAGCGTGATAGAAAGAGGAGTAGGGTGAGTAGGAGGAGGAAGAGGAAGAGGAAGAAGATAAGAAGAAGAATTTTGCTACACAAGTTGACTTATGGAAGTCAGTTTGTGATTTATTATTTTTATACCTTTTATCTATTTACATTGTTATGTTCCCAATGTTCTTTGAATTTTTCATCGCTTTGCGGCGGTGATTCTGGTTTAGGTCATTAACTTGCAAATTGTTATTGTTGTCTTCGAATATATTTCGCTCTTTTACTAGCGGTAATTATAAATTTTACAACGTTTATATCGCGAGTGCAGACGATAGCCTTGGGATAACTGATGTAGCTTTTTTGTCAGATGTTGGACCTGTTCACTGTCCAATAAAATATAAAGAGATCAATGAAAATAAAAAGCTGCTGGAAGAAATATTTGTAAAGGACGAAACTCGCTAAAGCAGAGTTAAAATTTAGAAGATGAGAAACAAGAATCATAATCTTTTTTTTTTTATAATTTAAACATAGCCATGGTCAGATTTAAGCATCGGTATTCAAAGACCTACAAGCGATCGAGCTATTGCCGGCTTAATAATACCATCAATCTTTTTTTACGTCCACCGGCAATGCGTTTATTTACAAACGAAGTTGTTAGCTTCGGAACAGGTTGAAATGGTGCGCTATTAGGGGTAAATTTATAGACCTGACTTTGGTTACAGTCTGCTAAACGTTCCAATTGATCAATATGTTTATACAGGGGGTCTTATTAAGGATGAGGTGTGCGATATCTTGGGAATCAACGTGCAGAAGCACTTGTTCCACAGAAAAGTCGATTTTGTCCAAAATATTACCGGTTAAGGAATGTCGAAGTAATTTTTTTCGACATCCTCAGACAATTTCCTACAACTTTGACGCGACACTTATGATTCTATCTCCGCTAATAAGGGGCTGGCAGGGGGAATTCCACAGCGAAAATATGCCGATAACTTCAGTTCGCCTAATTCAAATTTACTTAACTTGTTCTTGTTAAAATTATTAATTAGAAAAAAATATTTAGCTGTTTGCACGAAATATTACGCCTGATTTGTTAAGCTAAGCTAATTTTTGTAACGGTATTAATAATGTCGCCAACTTGCGAGGGTGACGAGGCCTCGGGCCGTCGTAGGACAAATGCGGGAAAAACAAACGAGCAAACTTTGCAGAAGATTGAATAATGGTCGAGTCAATAAAGGTAAAACTTCCAGCCCGAGAATCACGTACGGTATGCAAACAGACGGGTCATTTGACAAGTTTAGATACCTCTATAACAATTTGACCATAGGCGAGATGTAGAAATTATATACGTGTCATTGAATCAGAGATTCTTTGACTTATTAAATTTATCTACAAGTAAATTGTGTTTGAAATTCGTGAAATTTTTTTAAGTTAAAAGTAATGGAAAGACATCTGGAAATTATCAAAAGTTTCTATATGGACCGCGAGGGTGCAAAATTCATGCGGTCTACAAGAAAATTGGTGTTTTTTCAAAATTTTGACGGTTAAGGTGTGTCGAAATTATTCTGATCGAGATCCTAGGACAATTTCCTACAACTTTGACGCGACACTTATTACTCTATCATCGTTAATAAGGGGTTGGGGCAAGGGGGTATTCCCCGAAAGAATATTCTGACAACTTCGGTTCGTTTAGACCGAATTTAACAAACCTCAGCTTATTGGACAGAGCTTTTTACGCGGAAAGATGAAAATCGGAAGTCGATATCTTTTCCGGTTACGATATATTCCCAAAATGGTGGCTCTAGCGCGTCAAAATTTGAAAAATATACCGCGATTCTAGCGGACTATGTCGATTGCGCCTTATTGAGGTCAATATAGATATTTTAAAATATATTTCAGAGTTTTCTAATGGACAGATTTATCAAAATGATTACGAAGATATCGTTGAACTGATGCATTTTCCAGCCTTTTGCTCCTAAAATAGACGCCTATTAAAATCGAAACCATCTACCAATTAAAAACCGCGTGCCTAGAACCTTAACTGAATTCCTTCGACTTGGACCGATTTGCGGCGCTATGAATGACATTTATTCCTGTTCAGAACCTAGATGCGAGCCAATGAATCAAGCGCAGCTCCAGTATACATATTTACATACGTTTTCATCATTAAACCTGTTATTTTATCGGCTAAGTATTTATTTAAGCCTAACCTGTTCGCTAAGGTAATAATTCTTGTGACGATATTAATAATGCTAACTTGCGAGGGCGACGAGGCTTCGGGACCGCCGCGGAACAAATGCGGGAAGCAAACAAGCAAACTTCGCGGAAGATGGAATAATAGCTGAGTCAAAGGCAAAAGTTCCAACCTGAGAATCGCGCTTGCAAATACAAACTTCTATACCAGGCGACGCAGAAAGTATAAAGAATTATTATTATTATTATTATATTTTTTTAATAGTTTTTAAAGTAAAATTTTCATTTGGGGGATCGAATATAACCATCAGTGGCCATATCTTGACCAACCGATGTCAGAGACGTCACTTCCGGTCTCATATAAAGGTCAACTTTCTTATTTTAAATAGCACCCTGTATGTTTATGGCATTTTTCTTATAAAGTGAATCGTATGTCTCTTTTTGGGTCATAAGTGACCTTGAAACCAGTAATTATTTATTATTTCTAGTGGGCCATGATATTCTAGAACAAATAAAAAAATCTATTGAAGTAGGCTTTGCATTTTGTTAATGGCATTTTTTAACAAATTTAATCTGAAACTGAACTGTTTTGTTCATTTGTTTAGACAATGATGATTTTTTTATTTTATAGAAATTCAATTACAGTCCCACCCTGTGCGTTTCATTTCTTTTCCTGATACGGTCCTGCATTTGCTTTAAACTGTCTCTTGCCGTTTCTTCCTTTTGCAGTTGAGTGGATTCGTCCAATTTAGTTTTAAATATTTACTATACAAATAGATAATAGTTCTGCCAAAATAGAATTTTCATTTCTTTTTTAATTCTTGATAGCTGTCAAAATCACTGTCAAATTTAGAATTTGAAAAGTATGTCTCTCGTAATTTTGAATGCAATGTGATTTTTCATAAAAGAAGAGAAAATTTAAAGTATTATATTTTTATAATTGAAATTGAAATTGAATAACGTTTTCACTTTTGACAGCTGTCAAATTTTCTGTCAACTGAATAAAAATGCCATTTAATAATTGTTTCTACAAATGACTTTCTGGTACTTAAAAAGACATTTTTCTATAGGTTTTGGAGGAACTGAATTCGAAATTGTTGTAAAAAAATATTATATTTGTTGGTAGCTGTCAAAATCGCTGTCAAATTTAATAATTTAGATATAGTATATATTTTTCGTATTACTTGCGTGTTCAGTACCTCTAAAACCTATAGAAAAATGTTTGTTAAGCACTTTAATTTGTTGAAATGGCAATAAAATGGCATTTTTAATAAGTTGACAGAAATTTTGACAGCTGTCAAAGGTTACAACTTTATTTTAATATCAATTACTGAACTAGAAAGTTTTAATGCATTTAATGTATCTTCTTCTATAAAAATCAATATTAATGTCAAAATCACGAAATATATACTTAAATTTTTAAATTTGACAGTAATTTTGGCATCTGCCAACCAACATAGTATTTTTTTGACATCAATTTCGTAGTTAGTACCTCCAAAACTTATAAAAAAATGTTTGTTATACGTTTATTTGTTTAAATAATTATAAAATGTCATTTTCGTGAAGTTGAAATATTTTGACAGCTGTCAAAAGTGAAAACTTTATTTTATTATCTATTATGGAGCTAGCAAATTTCAAAACACTTAATAGCACTTCATCTATGGGGATTCATGTTACTTTCATAATTACGAAAGACATATATACTTGTCAATTTTTAAATTTGAGTGATTTTGACAGCTGTCAAGGATAAAACAAGAAAATTATTTATTTGTTAAGATTATCCAGTAAATTCTGAGGTCTGAGCCCTGTATGTCGCGTTTAGTGAAAAGTGTGTTTATTTCCAGATTTCGTACACTTCATGCTCTCTTGACCCGACTATAGAGACCTGTCAGACGATGCGAAGACAAGTCCTGAGACCGGCAAGCAGTGCACGCCGCACGTAGGACGGAGCTTCTATCATTGCAGGCTTCGGCATCGGCATCGCTTATTTCACATTCGTCGGTTGCGAGGACCGCACGTGCTTTTGTTTTGTTCCAGAGACGACGCGAATCACATACGAGTTCGTACTTTTCTCTCAGTGGGTTCAGTGGAAGTGGCCTTTAAATTAACAATAAAATTGACTGTTTCTTCTGAATCGGTGCACAAAAGGAGCTGGAGATGTATAGGTGAGTTATGTTCTTGTTGTTGTTTGAGTCGGTGCGCGTGTTTTGAATTGAAGAGGTTTTAAGTTCAAGTTGAACCACATGGAGGTATGCAATTTTTTAACACTTGAACGTAACGTAACAGCCACTTGATTTTTTTAAATTTTGCGCCACAGCCCACAGGAGTACAACCCCATTTATCCCTGAAAATAATTTGTACTATCTGGGATTAGTTTCTTCATCAGGAACAACCTGGGGTGCGCGGCCCTGTTGATCAAGCAGTCACAAATAAGGCAATATTTTTACGAAATAATGAGAAAATTAATTTGGTCACTAGTGTTTAAATCTGGACAATGTTGTGGCTCCTGACTTGAAAACAGGATTATATGCTAATAAAATATTGAATTAAATTACAGAATTATTGACTTCTAAAGCAAAAAATATTGAAATTAAAAAATATGAGGCTTTGGTGTAATTTAGGATTGCCAGATCTCTGGAATTGCGCCAAAGCTTTCGGCATTATTTAGGATCCGTCCCTGGCGTCCGGCCAGCTAAGCCTTGATCTCCCTCATTTGTTTAAAACACTAGGGTAAATATTGCAATGAGACAATAAAATCGTTACGGCCCTGTAGAACCTAGTTTTCTTTAATTCTTTTCATTTTTTTCTGACATTTATAATGATTTTTTTTTTGTAATATTAATAGCAAAGTTTTGTGTAATTTTATTTGAAATTAAATTTTCTAAAATTAACCGAGCAAATGGAATGACAATTAATTGTGAATCAAACGAAGTAACGCGGTTACCAGGAAAAACATGGAGTTATATCCTGTGCCAGGATATTTGTATTTAATAGTTTAGTTTTAAATGTTTTTAATGATTTGTTCTATTTCACAAAGAATAATTATTTGCTGTGCCTTTTGGGATCACCCTGTATATATGAAACGAATAAACCCTTTTCTGTTGCTGGAAACCTATACGTGAAGGTTTAAAGTGGTAGCATATCCCAGTGGTAAAGCTTACCCTACGATGGCTCTGAAAGGCCACTGGAGTAATAAAAAAAACTAGAAATTTCTACGTTTAAAGAAGAAACTTCTGTTTTAAAACTAAAAATTTCTACTTTCAAAACTAGAAATTATTACTTTAAAAGTATAAATTTCTACTTCCTAAACTAGAAAATTCTACTTTAAAACTAGAAATTTCTACTTTAGGACTAGAAATTTCTACTTTAGGATTACAAATGTCTACTTTAGTACTAGAAATTTTTACTTTAAAACTAGAAATTTTTTACTTTCAAAACTAGACATTTTTACTTTATAGAAGTAGAAATATATAATTTTAAAGCAGAAATGTCTACTTTTAAAGCAGAAATTTCTAGTTTTGAAAGTAGAAATTTCTAGTTTTAAAGTAGAAAGTTCTAGTTTTAATGTAGAAATATCTACTTTTAAAGCAGAAATTTATAGTTTTGAAAGTAGAAATTTCTAATTTCAAAGTAGAAATTTCTAATTTTAATGTAGAAATGTCTAGTTTTGAAAGTAGAAATGTCTAGTTTTGAAAGTAGACAATTCTACTTTTGAAAATGGAAATTTCTAGTTTGAAAGTGTAAATTTCTAGTTTTAAAGTACAAATTTTTAATTTTAAAATAGAAATGTCTATTTTTAAAGTAGAAATTTCTAATTTTAAAATAAAAATTTCTAGTTTTGTAAGTAGGAATTTCTAGTTTTAAAGTAAACATTTCTAGTTTTGAAAGTGGAAGCTTCTAGTTGTGAAAGTAGAAATTTCTACTTTAGGACTAGAAATTTCTACTTTAGGATTAGAAATGTCTACTTTAGGACTAGAAATTTCTACTTTAAAATTAGAAATTTTTTACTTTTAAAACTAGACATTTTTACTTTATAGAAGTAGAAATTTCTAATTTTAAAGCAGAAATGTCTACTTTTAAAGCAGAAATTTCTAGTTTTGAAAGTAGAAATTTCTAGTTTTAAAGTAGAAAGTTCTAGTTTTAATGTAGAAATGTCTACTTTTAAAGCATAAATTTATAGTTTTGAAAGTAGAAATTTCTAATTTCAAAGTAGAAATTTCTAATTTTAATGTAGAAATGTCTAGTTTTGAAAGTAGAAATGTCTAGTTTTGAGAGTAGACAATTCTACTTTTGAAAATGGAAATTTCTAGTTTGAAAGTGTAAATTTCTAGTTTTAAAGTACAAATTTTTAATTTTAAAGTAGAAATGTCTATTTTTAAAGTAGAAATTTCTAATTTTAAAATAAAAATTTCTAGTTTTGAAAGTAGGAAATTCTAGTTTTAAAGTAAACATTTCTAGTTTTAAAAGTGGAAGCTTCTAGTTGTGAAAGTAGAAATTTCTACTTTAGGACTAGAAATTTCTACTTTAGGATTAGAAATGTCTACTTTAGGACTAGAAATTTCTACTTTAAAATTAGAAATTTTTTACTTTCAAAACTAGACATTTTTACTTTATAGAAGTAGAAATTTCTAATTTTAAAGCAGAAATGTCTACTTTTAAAGCAGAAATTTCTAGTTTTGAAAGTAGAAATTTCTAGTTTTAAAGTAGAAATTTCTAGTTTTGTAAGTAGAAATTTCTAGTTTTAAAGTAAACATTTCTAGCTTTGAAAGTGGAAATATCTAGTTTTAAAGTACAAGTTTTTAGTAGTTTGAAAGTAGAAATTTATACTTTGAAAGAAAAAATATTTACTAGATAATCTTGATTGAATTAAAAATATTAATTAGAAATTTCTGTTTAATTTACAAATAATGTCTTAGAAATATCTAATAGACATTTCTAATTGAATTAAAAATATTTACTAGATCATTTTTGGGGTAGTTGGCGCGATTCTCCTTGGTGACTGATATAAGCAGTTTTTTCTAAATTGCCACTATGAAGGCTTGGGAAACTACTCCACGGATTTATCAAAGGCGTTATAATACATTCAATAAATTTCTTAATGCCTATACATTATCCAAAATTATTAATTGACTTTATATAGTGCTCTCTACTCTCTGGGTACTTACGTCAATACGTTGTACAGCAGTCGTAATTGCTCGTTTTATTATATCATTTTTCCCACAGCATTACTCGAAGAATTCGACTATAACGGGCCTCCGCGGCCTTTGTAACGACTTCTACGAAATGGCATCTCGTCTAGATTAATTCAGATAGGCATTTTTCTGATCACAATACGTTTTTTTCGATGTGTATTCTTTTGTATTTGACAAGTCTACCATAATGCATCGGGTAATGCGGAAATTAATGAGACAGGCAGGCGATGAATTTGGAAGCCACGGACGTGGCTTGCAGTAAATAATACGATTGGGGAAAATTTGCGATCTTGTTTTGATGGTGCATATCCCAATGGTAAAGAAGGCAGCTGTCTCGGGCAGGACAAACAGTAATAAGCAAATCCTGCCGATAGACAAGTTCGGTTGTCGTGTCATGGCAATGTATGGCAGCCGAGAAAAAATCCAGCCTCTTAAATTATTCGCAGTGAATACTGCAGCGAGGCCAGCAGGATCAGGAATTTATTCCTGTTGTGATTTTAATGGACCGCCTGTATTTTTCTAACTCCATCGCTATGCGATGTTCTCTCACGTGGCTGATTTTTCTTTGTGCAATGACGTCATATAAAAAGGGGTTCTTAGAACTATTGAGAAACAAATCATGCGTGTCCATTGCAGGGCATCGAATCTATAGTATAGGGTGGAGCCGATGCAATTGGCTAGGTTCGAGAAGCCGACGAAACGGCGGTTATTCCGCAGGAACTAAAGAGGACGTCCTGGGACCTAGATTTTTGAAACAGGAAACGATGTGATCAAATTCTTGTGCGTGTTACGGTTATTGACGTAGTTATTGTAAATTCCTAATTAGCAATAAACAATGACGTGATTGTTATGGAATTAAAATAAATAAAGTCCCCGCATTGTTTAGATTACGAGTTGGGTATAATTTGTCCTTCTCAGGCACAGCTTCCACAAAGCCGTACATGTGACACAACTTAATTAAAATAAATATTAGCAGCGTGGAAGATAATCTAGGTAAATATTACCAGGAACGTTATTATCGCAGTCGTCGCTTGCGTTACCACATAATTATTTTTCTTCTAAGAGATAATCATAACATTTTAGATATTGGCTGAAGTTTGAATAGTTTTTTTAGGAAACGCAAGCAGTAAATTAGTATCAGTATTTGTTTCATCTGCAGGGTAAGCCCCAGTTTTAATGGCAGGAAAACCCACGACGTGTATCCTAGAATCTAGATCATAGTTAATCCCAGGAAACGTTGATTATTGTTTTAGATGGTTATTTATGAAGCAGGTCTTAGGCGAACAAGAAAATGTTAATTCTTCCTGCTGTATAAATTCAAACATAGTATGATGGCTCTAAAGGGCCACAGTAAAAATTAAAAAAACTAGAAATTTCCACTTTCAAAACTAGAAATTTCTACTTTCAAAACTAGAGTTTTCTACTTTCAAAACTAGAATTTTCTACTTTCAAAATTAGACATTTCTACTTTAAAACTGGAAATTTGTACTTTCAAAACTACAAATTTCTACTTTAAAAGTAGACATTTCTACTTTAGAACTAGAAATTTCTACTTTAAAACTAGAAATTTCTACTTTCAAAACTAGTAATTTCTACTTTAAACCGTGTACACAGAGGTCTCCATCCAATAAATTGGTCAAAATTTCGATATCGACTATTAGGCAATTTATATCGAAAAATTTATGGAGTGTTCGATTCGGCCATACCTGAAATACCTTTATACACAGTTTAAACTTATATAGAGTGTTTATTTGAAAATTTTATTCGTTTTTTCTTTTCGACTGACTCTGTATAGAAATTTGTTATGTTGATAAAAAAGGTAATCACTCGATTTAGTGCTACTTACATCATATATCTATCTAGGGGTGAAGTAGAAACTACACACGTAGGAGTTTCTAGTTTTGAAATAAGAGATTTCTAGTTGAATTTTCTAGTTTAGAAAGTAGAAATTTCTACTTCTAAAGTAAAAATTTCTAGTTTTGAAAGTAAAAAATTTCTAGTTTTAAAGTGGAAATTTCTCTCGAAATTGTTGAAAAAATATTTACTAGATATCTTCAATTCAATTAGAGGTATATGAAATTTATTGAGATATCCTTAATTATTTTCAGATCTGAAATTCATGTCTAATATCTGAAGATAGTTAGAGCAAAGAATTTCAGATATCTCTAATTGTATTAAAATATCTGGTAAATATTGTTTTACTAATTAAAATTATTTAATTACATTAAATGTTTAATGTAATTAAATATATCTAGTAGTTATTTCTAATTATTAATGTTTTTAATTTAATTAAAAATATCCTGTTCATAATTTTAACTGATTAAAAAATATCTGTTACGTATTTTTAATTCAATTAAATACATATATCACAAATTCATCGACATATTTAATTGAATTAATATCAGAAATATATTTCACATATTACCCGAAATTAATTGGATATATATTTAGTGAATTTCATATATTACCTTTAATTGAATTTAAAATATCCAGTAAAACTATTTACTAGATGTTTTTAATTGAATTAAAAATATCTACTAGGTATTTATAATTAAAATAAAAATATGTAATAGATAATTTAATTAAAAATATTTTGTTCTTAAAAAATATCTACTAAATATTTTTAATTCAATTAAATATATCATAAATTCGTCGACCGATACTTAATTGAATTAATATCAAAAATAGATTTCATGTATTATCTGAGAGTTATTTGAGATATCTTAGTGAATTCAGATATGTCTAATTGAATATAAAAATATCTAGTAGATAATTAAAACTATTTATTAGATGCCTTTAATTATTGAATTAAGAATTTCTAATAGATAATGTATTTCTAATTAAAATAAAAATATCTTGTTATTAATTTAACTTTATTAAAATGCATCTACTAGATATTTTTAATTCAGTTAATTAGTCAGAAATTTATCGAGATATCTAATTGAATTAATATCAGAAATATATTTAAGATATTATCAGAAATTCATTAGAGATACCTTTGGTGAATTTCAGATATGTCTAATTTAATATAAAAATATCTGGTAAGTAATTAAAACTATTTACTATAGTTTTTAATTGAATTAAAAATATCTACTAGATATCTCTAATAAAAATAAAAACATGTAATAGATAATTTAATTAAAAATATTTTCAAATTAAAAATTGATTAAAAATTATCTCTTAAACATTTTTAATTCAACTAAGTATATCAGAAATTCAGTGAAATATCTAATATTAGATGCTTTTAATTAAATTTAGAATTTCTACTGGGTAATGTATTTCTAACTGAAATTAAAATATCTTGTTAATAATTTTACCTGATAAAATAATGTATACTAGATATTTTTAATTCGATTAAAATTATCAGAAATTCATCGATATAAGTATCTAATTGAATTAATATCAAAAATATATTTCATATATTATCTGAAATTCATTAGAGATATCTTTAGTGAATTCAGATATCTCTAATTGAATAAAAATATCTAGTAAATAATTAAAACTTTTTACTAGATGTTTTTAATTGAATTAAACATAATATGTACTAGATAGCTCTAATTAAAATAAAAATATATAACAGATAATTTAATTAAAAATATTTTGTTCTTAATTTTAACTGATAAAAAAATATCTATTAAATATTTTTAATTCAATTAAATGTATCAAAAATTCATCGAGATGTCTAATTGAATTAATACCAGTAGCTATCTAGTAGATAATTAAAGCTAATTGCTAGACGTTTTTATTGAATTAAATCTACTAGATATCTCTAATAAAAATAAAAATATGTTACAGATATTCTTAAGTTAATTAAAAATATTTTAAGTAATTAAAAATCTGCCAAATATCTTTAGGTCAATTAAATATATCACAGATTCATCTTGAATTAATATCAAATATACTCGTATAGTTAAGATATTACTTGTAATTTATTAGATATATGACATATCTTTAATTAATGTTAGGATATCTCTAATTGAATATAAAAGTATTTAGTAGATAATTAAAACTATTTACTAGATGTTTTTAACTGAATTAAGAATATCTAAGATAATGTATTTCTAATTAAAATAAAAATACCTTGTTAATACATTTTACCTGATTAAAAAATATCTACTAGATATTTTTAATTCACTTAAACATATCAGAAATTCATCGAGATATCTAATTGAATTAATATCAGAAATATATTTAAGATATTATCTGAAACTCATTAGAGGTATCTTTAGTGAATTTCAGATATCTCTCTAATTGAATATAAAAATGTCTAGTTGATAATTAAAACTAATTAAGAGACGTTCTTAATTGAATTAAAAATATCTATTAGATATCTCTAATAAGAATAAAAATATGTAACAAATATTCTTAATTTAATAAAAAATATTTTGTTAATAAATTTAACTGATCTGCTAGATTCATCAAGACTTCTGATTGAATTAATATCAGATATACTCGTATATCTCAGATATTATCTGAAAATTAGAGATATCTTTAATTAATTTTAGATATCTCTAAAAATTGATTATTAAAGTTTTTAGTATATAATTAAAACTATTTACTAGATCTTTTTAGTTGAATTAAGAATATCTACTACTTCACCTGATTAAAAAATGTCTACTAGGCATTTTTAATTCAATTAATGTATCGGAAATTCATCGAGATATCTAAGTATCTGAAATATGTATTTCAAATGTTATCCAAAATTCATTAGATATGAATGTATATTTATAATAAACAACTCAATTTTTTTTAGTTTATTTACTAATTTAATTTAATTAAGAGATTCCGAGTTTAGCATTAAAACGAGTGTACCGTTATTTTGTAGAATTTTGCATATTAGCTCGCGACGCTCGCATTTCCACAGAATTGTATGTTCTCAGACAAATTTTTGCACAATTAATATTGTAGCATAAGATCTGAGAATTACCTTAATTACCTAGGCTAGCAAACAATGCGCCTCTTAAAAGCAAAGAAATGCCTTCTTAGTTTAGAACTATTGATCGGACCAGTTAATTCGAAGCATGCCTCACAGAATTGAAAAGTTTAACAAGTTGAAGTTGGGGGTTAATCCAGTGGTATAGGACCTTTGGCACTATTCCTATTACGTTTACATTTTTGCAATTTCCAATATCTTCAAAGCATAATCGGTTCAAAATCCTGTCGAGATACCATTTTTAAGATGCATATCTCAGATTATCAATCAAATCGCTTGTCCTAAGACCCCCCTAGACGACCACAACAATGAAACAAGGTGTTTATATAAACATAATTTAATAATAAGCACTTCCTTTCCGAAGGAGCAAGTGGGGAATAAGGACTCCATGCAGAGTTTCTATTTCTGGTTTTGCGTTCAAGAAGTCATGTGAACTCATTTACGTTTTGTCGGACTGAAAATTTAGGTGGCTCTTCGTTGATGCGGCTCTAAATAATTAAACGCTCAAGTAATCGCCGAAACAAAAGAACGGGCGGCAACGCCAATTCACTAGCCAGATGACAAAGTTCCCGACAGCCACTTCCACGTCGTGCCTGCTTGACTTTTCACAAACTCAAATCGGTATGTAATTACAGCCTAATTATTAGTCTAGCCATGCCATTTTTTACTCGGGTTATTCACCATGTACGGACAAAGTACACTCTTGAATAAAAAATAAAAATCAGTAAAAATACTTTCTGCGGTCAAATTGATCACGCAACGAGTATCTTATTTATTTCTTGGAATGTTTTATTTAGAGAATACAAATTTAGGCGGTCCGCGAAGCATAGCAATGTCCCATGTTGGCAGATACAATAAACCGCAAAAAAATCGTCAAAACTAATCGACTTATCGTGGGACTTAATATTATTGATAGGAGTTTAATATTTAATAATAGGCCGAATAAACACAAAACATAAAAACATAGCGGAGATCAAGTAGCGAATGTCGGAGGTCAAATAGCGATTATCGAAGATCAAATACATTAGTGGAGATCAAGTACCCGGTTATCAGAGATCTAATACAATGGCGGAGATCAAGTAGCATCGAACATCAAATTATCGGAGATCAAGTAACACCGAAGATCTGATTATCGGCGACCAAATACAAAACGGAGATCAAGTAGCAATTATCGGAGTTCAAGTACATTAGCTGAGATCAAGTAGCATCGAAGATCAGACAATCGGAGATCAAATATATTAGCGGAGATCAAGTAGCGATTATCGGAGATTAAATACATTACCTGCAATCAAGTAGAGATTATCGGAGAATATTAAATACATTAGCGGAGATCAAGAAGCGAGTGTCAGAGATCATAGCGATTATCGAAGATCGAACACATTAGTGGAGATCAAGTAGCAATTATCAGAAATCTAATATGTTGGCGGAGATCAAGTAGCATCGCACATCAAATTATCGGAGATCAAACACATTAGCGGAGACCAAGTAGCCATTATCGAAGATCAGATTATCGGCGACCTAATACATTATCGGAGATCAAGTAGCCATTATCGAAGTTAAAATACATTATCGGAGACCAAATACATTAGCGGCGATCAAGCAGCGATTATCGGAGGAGATTAAATACATTAACGAATTTCAAATAGCGATTATCGGAGATGAAATACATTAGCGGAGATCAAGTAGCGAGTATCGGAGACCAAATACAGTAGCGGAGATCAAGTAGCGATTATCACAGATCAAATCCATTAGTGGAGATTAAGTAGCAATTATCGGAGATCTCATACATTAGCGGAGATCAAGTAACATCGAAGATAAGATTATCGGAGATCAAATACATTAGGGGAGGTCAAGTAGCATCAAAGATCAGATTATTGGGTATTAAATACATTCAGGGAGATCAAGTAGCAACGAGGATAAGATTATCGGCGACCAAATACATTAGCGGAGATCAAGTAGCGGTTATCGAAGATAAAAAATATTAGCGGCGATCAAGCAGGGATTATCGGAGATCAGATATATTAGCAGAGATTAAGTATCGAATATCGGAGATCAAATACATTAGCGGAGATCAAGTAACGATTATCGGAGATCAAATATATCAAGTAGCGATGATCGGAGGAGATCAAATACTTTAACGGAGATCAAGTAGCGGTTATCGGAGATCAAATACATTAGCAGAGATCAAGTAGCGATTATCGGATATCAAATACGTTAGCGGCGTTCAAGTACCACTTTCTTGAGTATTTTGAAGTGCCAGATAATCTAAAAAAAATCTGGATTTTTAAAAAATAACCTTTACAGGCGTAAAGATGTATTTGATTTCCGATAATTTGATCTTCCACGCTACTTGATCTCTGATAATTGCTACTTTATTTTAGCAGATGAATGGCGTTGACGAATGCGAATGCTTGTTCTGAGGTACTGATTGTGAACAAACAACCGCATAAGCTCCGAACGAGCTCGTTCATTCGTTCGGTGTTGTTCGCTATAGTCCAAACGCACCTTTAGAAAACATTTAGTTTTAACGAATTTTAAAATTATTTACGAAACAGTCGAAATTCTTTAAGAAAAGCATTTAACATAGCTACATCTACATCCACCGTATGTTTCTTTCGGTGTTTATAACATAATTTATTGACTCTACGGCCTTTAAACTAGTTTTTACGGTTTTGTTCTGCGACAAAAATAAACGCTGGAATTTGCATTGATTTAAAGGAACTGTCCCCACTATGAACTATGACCCGTTCAATAACTGGATTGAAATGTTCAGCGCTAGAAAAATACAGGGCGATTCGACTATTAACTTTAACTGAAATTATACTATTCTATTGACATAATGATCAGATTTTGCAATGAAACAACCATCCAAACCTTCCTCATTATTAACATTTTTATGTTAAAACACAATTTAATGACCAGCCATTAATCTCAGACGAGCTGAATATCCGCAATAATGATCTGCAATTACTGCATTAAATTGCAATATCTTGTACTAAGTATTATTTAAAAGAAAACAAGCTCGAGTGTGCAATGCCATCCATATGTCCTACTTATCTTTTCTCGATAACATGCATTTCTAAATTAATCAGCAATACATTTTCTAGGTAGGAAATACAATACTGTGTTGATATAACTCAATATACGTGTACATATTATGTAATTTGTTTGGGCGATTTCAACCTTGTTTTGTCGTCTCGTCAAATTTGCTTGTGTTAACGAATCAGCATTTTTGGTTCAAGAGGACCACATATATCAATTATTAACTATCCAAATAATGATCGATAAGAGTTAAGTAGAACGATCACGTTGAATTGATATCAAACTTACATTTAACCACCATTATTCACTACTAGTCACTGTTCCTTTTCTCTTGTGTTCAGTTCACTTTCCAATATTCTACTGCCTGCAGTGAACCATCTTGGCATTTATATACCTGGAGATATACCTTTTAGCATAATCTAGATCAAGTGGCATCGAGATTAGATTATCGGGGATCAAACACATAGCGGAGATCAAGTGGCGAGTGTCGGACACCAAATACATTAGCGAAGATCAAGTAGTGAATAGCGGAGATCAAGTAGCGATTATCGGAAATCAAATACATTTAAAGGTCAGATTGTCGGAGATAAAATACATTAGCGGAGATCAAGTACCTAGCGATTATCGAAGATCAAACACATTAGTGGAGATCAAGTAGGCATTATCGGAGATCAAGTAGCGATTATCGGAGGAGATCAAATATGTTAACGAAGTTAAAGTAGCGATTTTTGGAGATCAAGCACATTGGCGTAGATCAAGTAGTGAGTATAGGAGATCAAATACATAAGTGGAGCTCAGTAGTAATTATCGCAGATCAAATACATTAATGGAGATTAACTAGCAATTATCGGAGATCCAATACATTAGCGGACATCAAGTAGCATCGAAGATCAGATTGTCGAAGATCAAATATATTAGGGGAGGTTAAGTAGCATCGAACATCAAATTATCGGAGATTAAATACACTAGCGGAGATCAAGTAACATCGAAGATCAGATTTTCGGAGATCAAATATATTAGCGGAGATCAAGTAGCATCCAACATCAAATTATCGGAGATCGAATACATTAGCGAAGATCAAGTAGCATCGAACATCGTAGATCAAATACATTGGCGGAGATCAAGTAGCAATTTTCAGAGTTTTCGCAATTTTCTACCGATTATCGGAGATCAAGTAGCGATTATTGGAAATCAAATACATTAGAGGTCAAGTGGCATCGAAAATCAGATTGTCGGAGATAAAATACATTAGGTAGGTAGTGAGTATCGGAAACCAAATTCACTAGAGGAGATGAAGTAGCGATTTTCGGAGAATAAATACATTAGCGGAAATCAAGTAGCAATTATCGGAGATCTAATACAATAACGGAGATCAAGTAGCATCGAAGATCAGAAGTAGTGATTATCGGAGATCAAGTAAATTAACGAAGATCAAGTAGCGATTATCGAAAATCAAATACATTAGTGGAGATCAAGTAGCAAATTTCGGAGTTTTCGGAATTTTCTAATACATTAGCGGGGATCAAGTTGCATCGAAGATCAGATTTTCGAAGATCAAATATATTAGCGGATATCAAGTAGCATCCAACATCAAATTATCGTAAATCAAATACATTAGCGGAGATCAAGTACCGATTATTGGAGATCAAGTAACGAATCAAATAAATTAGAGGTCAAGTAGCATCGAAATTCAGATTGTCAGAGTTAAAATACATTAGCTAGTGAGTGTCGGAGATCGAATTCACTAGCGAAGGTGAAGTAGCGATTTTCGTAGATTAAATACATTAGCGGAAATCAAGTAGGCATTATCGGAGATCAAGTAGCGATTATCGGAGGAGATCAAATATGTTAACGAAGTTAAAGTAGCGATTTTTGGAGATCAAGCACATTGGCGTAGATCAAGTAGCGAGTATAGGAGATCAAATACATTAGTGGCGCTCAAGTAGTAATTATCGCAGATCAAATACATTAATGGAGATTAACTAGCAATTATCGGAGATCCAATACATTAGCGGACATCAAGTAGCATCGAAGATCAGATTGTCGAAGATTAAATATATTAGGGGAGGTTAAGTAGCATCGAACATCAAATTATCGAAGATTAAATACACTAGTGGAGATCAAGTAACATCGAAGATCAGATTTTCGGAGATCAAATATATTAGCGGAGATCAAGTAGCATCCAACATCAAATTATCGGAGATCGAATACATTAGCGAAGATCAAGTAGCATCGAACATCAAATTATCGTAGATCAAATACATTGGCGGAGATCAAGTAGCAATTTTCGGAGTTTTCGGAATTTTCTACCGATTATCGGAGATCAAGTAGCGATTATTGGAAATCAAATACATTAGAGGTCAAGTGGCATCGAAAATCAGATTGTCGGAGATAAAATACATTAGGTAGGTAGTGAGTATCGGAAACCAAATTCACTAGAGGAGATGAAGTAGCGATTTTCGGAGAATAAATACATTAGCGGAAATCAAGTAGCAATTATCGGAGATCTAATACAATAACGAAGATCAAGTAGCATCGAAGATCAGAAGTAGTGATTATCGGAGATCAAGTAAATTAGCGAAGATCAAGTAGCGATTATCGAAAATCAAATACATTAGTGGAGATCAAGTAGCAAATTTCGGAGTTTTCGGAATTTTCTAATACATTAGCGGGGATCAAGTTGCATCGAAGATCAGATTTTCGAAGATCAAATATATTAGCGGATATCAAGTAGCATCCAACATCAAATTATCGTAAATCAAATACATTAGCGGAGATCAAGTACCGATTATTGGAGATCAAGTAGCTAATCAAATGCATTAGAGGTCAAGTAGCATCGAAAATCAGATTGTCAGAGTTAAAATACATTAGCTAGTGAGTGTCGGAGATCGAATTCACTAGCGGAGGTGAAGTAGCGATTTTCGTAGATTAAATACATTAGCGGAAATCAAGTAGTGATTATCGGAGATCAAGTAGCGATTATCGAAGATCAAATACATTAGCGGAGGTCAAGTAGGGATTACCGTAGATCAAGTAGCAATTATCGGAGATCAAGTAGCATCGAAGATCAAAGTTAGTTCAGATCACTTTTTAATATTCTACTGCCTACAGTGGACCATTTTGGCCTTTATATATCTGCAGATATACCTTCTAGCATAATCTAGATGCTTCTCTAGATTATTAACCAATTCTCTAGTTTTCCCAATTCGTTCTTGCAAATTTCGAAATTTAATTGAGTATCTATAAATAAGTATAGAGGTACTTTTCCTCTCTTTATTTCTCAAAAACTCAAATTTTATTAAATAGGTAATCTCTAAAACTACCAATCATTTGTGTAAAAAATTGGCCATTGTGAATCAATTTAATTATTAATTTGCCACTTGCTGCCTAAATTAAAAAAATTAAGCTGCAAATTTTAATGGAAATAAAATTATTTGTTTAGATAAAATATTCGAAAATAATTTGTGTAAAAATATGCATGTGTTACCTAGTTAGTTTTTGTTTCTTCTCGATTGAAGAATTCAAAATGGTAATCAAACGCTGTGTAATATTTAATTTTTCAATTCTATATGAAAATTTCACGCCGCAATAACTTTAAATATATTATTTCGTAGGATGGCCAAAAGAGCATGTCTTAAACTAAAATAAACTCGTTTCTCATAGGAATTTGACTTATTCAAAGCAAAGATTTAAGTGCCCACTTATATAAGTATAGTTTCAAGTAGTAACTTCTTAAGAGGACTTCTGACACTATCAAAAGTTCAATATTGAACATATAATACTACTCGAAGCAAAGTAGCCTAATGCCTTGCTTTGCGATAGCATTTGTGTGAATTTTTTTTTGAAAATATAGCTAAATCATGTTTCCCTGGTTAGTCTAGACGCTAAACAGGTAAAAATAGATGTTTTAGATATAAAAATTGCGTAAAATCTAAAACAATTAAAAAATAAATTACAAATGAATTCCATAATTTAGCTGTTTTTGGTAAAAATGACAAACAGGAAATTGCAAATCTGCCAGGACAACTTCTGCAAATGTTACTGGGGTAGTTTTTGAGCCTCACTATATACTTACTTTAATTAGAAATAATTCCTTCTAATATTGTCGGTTGCTGTAGCAATAACAATTTTTTTTTTTTAATAATATACCTCATGGCACATTTTTTTTTAGACACCTTAATCCGTTACTTTAATGAAAACATTGAACTTAATTATGCTGCTAATTATATTTACCGATTTTCAATGCATTTGTTAATAATTCTGGCAATTAAAAAGCAAGGTCGACAGCCTTTGGTGAGAAAAAAAAATTAAATTAATTTAACCATAGAATTATCACACACAACAGAATTGCAATAGAAATATTAGCAAACGAGGTGAGTTCCTCGCGACTCCCTTAAAATTAAAATATGATGGCAAGGTAATCAAAGGATAATCTAAATTACTCCAGGATGCGGCCGCGGCGTACGTATTTTGTGCTATGTCTAATTTTAAAATCTTGCACATTAATCATACTTAATTTATTGTTCTTAATCCGTTTGTGCCACACAAATTATTTAATTCCTCAAGGCAGCGTTCTGCTTGGCGAGACGCTTAAATTTGTATGATAAAGTGTATATAAATAACCGATACTTAGTGCTTAATAAATGAAAAAAAAAACATCGCATAAACTCGACCTAATTTATTTCTATCTGGTATTTCTCTTAGGAGTGTACTTGCACAGGATGTTAATAACCTGCGAAAAATAGACTAATGTTAGTTTATCACTGAGCATTCAACAAATGGACAGGGGCGGCTCCAGCCTTTGTGGCTTGATCAATTTTTAATTTTTTAAACTTTTTTTTTGAGAAAGAGCGTCATAAGGTGTCGAAGTTAATGCCGTATTGAAATTTCTGAAAACAAAATTATGGTTTCAGTGGCAAAAAAATAATTGATAAAAATTAAAAATTACTTTTTATTTATTTTTCATGCGTTTATAAATTTTTTTTAAACTAGCCAACGCTGAAAACAAGGCAAAGAATATGCTGTCAATACATTAAGGCATTTTACCTAAATTTAATCAGCATGGCGCCACCTAGCGTACGACGATAAAAGCTCATTTCTATATAAATATATGTTAGCAGAAATAATATATATTTGTAAAAATATATTTATATATTCGTAAAAATATATATATATATATATATTTGCCAAAATGCTGTCAAATTTAAAACTATGCAAGTTTGTCTTCCATTATTTTATAAATAATGCCAATTTCCATAAAAGAGAACTCAAGTGTATTTTTAAATGTGCTAGTTCCATAATTGATATTAAAATACTGTTTTTACTTTTGACAGCTGTCAAAAATTCTGGCAATTTAATGAAAATACCATTTAATAATTATTTTAATAAATTACAGTATCAAGCAGACATTTCTCTATAGACTTTGGTGGAACTGAATACGAAATTGTTGTAAAAAAAAATATATTTGTTGGTAGCTGCCACAACTGCTGTCAAATTAAAAAAAATGCAAGCATGGCTTCCGCAATTTTCGAAATAACGCGAATTCCCATAGAAGAAATGCTATTAAGTGTTTTGAAATTTGCTAATTCCATAATAGATAAAAAAATAACGTTTTACTTTTGACAGCTGTCAAAATTTTTCAACTTAACGAAAATTACATTTTATATTTATTTAAGCAAATGAGCACTTAACAAACATATTTTTATAAGTTTTGGAGATAGCGAATACAAAATTGATGTCAAAAAAATATTAGGTTGGTTGGCAAATGTCAAAATTGCTGTCAAATTAAAAAATATATAAGTATATATATTTATAAAACTTATAAATATTTTAACAAAATAAATATATTTAATGAAAAAAAAATATATATTTCAATAATTATTATATATATTTGTAATACTAATAATGTCTTAAACGGCGCCTCATAGACAAGAGACAGCGAGCAAATTGTCGAAGCCTCCTCGAGCTTTTAATTTCGTAAAGAGGATGTCAAATTATTCAAATTAGTTTTTTACGCTTCAATTGCCCTTTAATTAAATGGTGGTTTTTTAAAGCCGTTAGTTGTGCGAATATAGTCCAGAAAAAATTAATTTAATATGGCTTAAAGGAGCGGAAACATGAAACATTAGATTGATGCGGTCACACGCAACGCTGACTCCAGATATACAAAATTAAAATACGAAAAAAACATCAGTCACTTGCAGGCTGCCTCAAACTATGTATTACACAACGATATTCGTGAGCTATGGGATTTGGAGCGGAGCCGGCGCGGTTTTATTTTGATGAAAAAATTGATTGGGGATAAACGGAATTGCGGGCTTCCGATGAAAAATGAAAAGTCATTTTGGTGCACGAATCAGGAATCGGTCTTCTAGTTCTTAAATTGACTACTCATAAATTAGCAGAAACTCGGACATTGTAGCTAAAACCCAACTTGTTACTTGAGTATCCGTTCCCAGTTATGTCCCAATGCAACATTAATTGACCGCCCGTCAACATTCCCTGCTCGCTCGGTCGCCTGAATGTTATTAAAAGCTTAATTACAATGTTCACATGGCTTGTATACGGACAATATAAGTACAAGTGCTCTATCAATCAAATTTTGACAGGCTTATAAAAATCGTGCATTATTTATTACACATTCTAAACTCGTTTTTCTAAGACATTGTCTCGGGATGGCATTCGCGTCTGCTTATGGCGGGTTGTTAGGCAGAATAAATATGTTTTAATTAAGCCAAAGAAGGAGATTAACGGTGTACCTGCGGCACGGAAATAGACTATAAAATGATAAAGTTGGTCGACGTGAATTTGAAGATGATAGCTGTGTGCTTCGAGCTTAAAGAAGACGAAGCCGCACCTCTTTGTGACGGCATACGACTGACCGTGCGACATTGGTGGAGACAGGCCACGCCTACGCCTGGATCTCGATAGCACGCGTGGCCCACCGCGCAACGTCATCGAAACGAATCCACGCCTCCTACACGCACAAATAGGCCCAAATATTTACTTTACAAATAGGTAATAGAACTGTCAATATCTAATTTTCATTTCTTTCTTTATCCTTGATAGCTGTCAAAATCATTGTCTTAAAAATTGAAGAGTATGTCTTTCGTAATTTTGAAAACAATGTGATTCTTCATAAAAGAAGAGATATAAAAGTATTTTAAATGTTTCTATTTCTATATAAATTAAAATAACGTTTTCGCTTTTGACAGCTGTCAAATTTTCTGCCAACTGAATGAAAATGCTATTTATTAATTATTTCCACAAATGACTTTAGTAAGACATTTTTCTGTAAGTTTTGGAGGTACTGAATACGAAGTTAATTTCATAAAATTATTATGTTTGTTGGTAGCTGCCAAAATTGCTGTCAAATTTAAAACTATGCATGTTTGTCTTCCATAATTTTATAAACAATGTGAATTTCCATAGAAGGGAAATCAAGCGTTTTTTTAATTTACTAGTTCCATAATTGATATTAAAATACAGTTTTTACTTTTGACAGCTGTCAAAAATTCTGGCAACTTAATGAAAATACCATTTAATAATAATTTTAAGTATCAAGCAGACATTTCTCTATAGACTTTAAAGGAACTGAATATGAATTTGTTGTAAAAAATATATTTGTTGGTAGCTGTCAAAACTGCTGTCAAATTTAAAAAATGCAAGGATGCCTTCCGTAATTTTAGAAATAACGTGATTTCTCATAAAAGAAGTGCTATTACGTGTTTTGAAATTTGCTAATTCCATAATAGATAATAAAATAACGTTTTCACTTTTGACAGCTGTCAAAATTTTTCAACTTAACGAAAATTACGTTTTATATTTATTTAAACAAATGAGCACTTAACAAACATTTTTTATAAGTTTTGGAGGTACCGATACAAAATTGATATCAAATGCCAAAATTGCTGTCAAATTAAAAAATTTACAAGTATATCTTTCGTAATTTCGAAAACAATGTTGATTTCCATAGAAGAAGGTACATAAAATGTTTGAAAACTTTCTAGCTCAACAATTGATATTAAAATAAAGTTGTAACTTTTGACAGCTGTCAAAATTCTGTCAACTTAGTAAAAATGCCATTTTGTTAATATTTCAACAAATTTAAGTACTTAATAAACATTTTTCTGTAGGTTTTGGAGGTACGGAATACGAAAGTAATACGATAAAAATATACTTGCAAGTTTTTAAATTTAGCAGCAGTTTTGACAGCTACCAAAAAACAATAGTTTTTTGACATCAATATCGTATTTAGTACCAGCAAAACCTATAGAAAATTATCTCGGCACTTCATTCACGTGAAATAATTATTAAATTCCATTTTTATTAGGTTGACAGAAATGTTGACAGCTGTCAAAAGTAAGAAATTTATTTTAATATCATTTATGGAACTAGCAAATTTAAAAAAAACATTTATATCCTTTCTTCAATGGAAATTCACAATGTTTCAAAAATTGAGGAAGACAAACCTGCATATTTTTTAATTTGACAGCAATTTTGGCAGTTACCAACAAAGCAATATTTTTTTTAAACTAATTTCGTAGTCAATACCAAGAAGACTAGAGACCAGGAGACCGAGATTGGTTCAAGTAGTTGGTCGTTTCCTATCGGCAAAATGACTGCTGAATTTGAGGTTATGTTGAACTGAAATTATCTCCATACTATTATTGAATTTAATTGAAAATTAAACGCAACTTTTCACTGTAGTTTTAAAATAAATATAACTTTGAAAACAACTGTCAAACGTAATAATTAAAAATACCCTAACGAACCGCAGTAGAGACTAGCAGCGCCGTCTGGTGACGTATACCGGCCCACCCCCTACACTCATTTTTCTCTGGTCTCCTAGTCTTCTTGGTCAATACCTCCGGAACCTATAGAAAAATGTCTGCTTAGTACTTTCATTTGTTCAGATAATTATTAAATGGCATTTTAATTAAGTTGACAGAAAATTTGACAGCTGTCAAAAGTAAACACATTATTTGAAATGGAAGAAGATATTAAAGAAGTGGTAGAATCCCAGTTGTAATTGCAGTGATTACACCCGTTTCCTTTTTCTCGAAAGACTTGGCTAGTCCTTGGATAAATGCCAAGAAAATATACAAAGATTTCGGAATGGTCATCTTTGCAATGCAATTATGCCTTTCACAATAAGTATTATCAGTAGTAATACCACAAGAGATTGAATTTTCGCGATAAGTCTGTCGATTTATTTCTAACGAAACTGAGTTGCTTGGAAACACCACGAGTCCGAAGGACGAGTGGTGTTTTCAAGCAACTCAGTTGAGTTTAGAAATAAGAGACAGACTTATAAGATAAATTCAATCACGAGTGGTATTTTATTAGACTATTTCACGAGCAAATATTTTGGTTGATAACTTCACTTGAAGTAGCACCGAAGCGACTCATTTTTACGTCTGTCTCTATATTTAATTTTTATTAAACTGTCAAACTTTGCTTTGCCATCCGTATCCATGGTTACGGCCATCCGTATCCATGGTTACGTCGTTGAAAACACCACGCTGATAGACCAATTGGAATTGAAAGACAGTCGGTGTTTTCGCTGTAATACAAGCTGTCTTTGGTTTGTGATTGGTCATATTATGTGATAATTTTAAGGTGAGTGAAATAGTCACAAACAGGCACATTGAAGAATAGAATCAACAGTGTTCCATTTGATGTACTAAATTTGATTTCACATACTTGCATAAAAGAAACATTCCGAGGGTCAATAATATCAAATTACGAATCGCAAAATTTCAAACACACTCCATGGCATGGAATCTTTTTCTCGTGCGTTCCTCATCCTGGGGGCGTTCTAAATGTGGCCAGTAATTTCCTGTAGGTTGTTCACCCTCCAGTATGCAGAAACAAATCATAATACTAGTCGTACATCACAAATGTGCATTAATATTAATAAACTGAATATAAAAGCTCACCCACTTTTCTTCCGTTTAAAAATAATGAATTATTCCAAACGCGATTTTAAACGGAGCAAATTGTAAAATTATACGACGTGGGACTCGACTGCGAGGATATTATTTTATTAATAATACTACAAACAATAATGAAACTCGCATTAGTTTGAGGCTGGTATTTATTTAATTACCCGCCGTAGCGTTATTTTTCTTTAATTGCAGAGGCAATTTAGCTAATGAAATTCGAGATGAACGTGGAGAGTAATTATCGTCTTAGGCGATACCAAAGCAAAGGTGTAGCAGCCCAGACGGTTAGGCCTCATGAAGCCATCGAAGATAGTGCGAACAAGGCAAGGGATCTTATTCTGTTATCGCGGAAAGAAATTTGAGAATACAAGTATGAATTCGAGTGCAGCCTAGCAGAGGTTTAGTATATCGGGTTGCCACAAACTTTAACGTAAATATTTAAGCATTTGTTGGAAAAAAAACTTTTGCAATTTTTTCTTTTTAGCTAAACTAGAGCTAATTAGTAATACCTCCGTTGGTCTTTTGTTTCATTAAATATGCATCGGCTGGTTAGATCTGCTCGCTCGGGTGATCTACAACGTCTCAATGCATAAAGTTCAATCGGAGAACTTAATTTACGAAAAATAGTCATTGATAAATAGCTCTACGTTTGTAGCAGTAGGTCGCCGTAATATAAAACGTTCTGTATTGACGAGGATATCTATAGCTAACCGATTGCCCGCCGTTCATATTATATCCTGTTGGAAATTCCGTTTGCTTGCCGTCCGAAATCGTTTCAAGCCGCGAAAACAGCCACCGGTTATCCGAAATAAAATCGTATTCACGCGTAAAGATTCTTGATGGCCAGCCCGCCTGTTTATTATCGTTTTCAAATTTGTACATACTCGACTACAGTCGCTGAAATATCAGATTTAATTGATTTGTTCATTAATGTGTTAATAAATAAATACATTGGTATATAGAGGTAAAATTCACGAGTTATTATTTCGGTCATTTATTTCTAATTAACCCGTTTGAGCAATTGTCGAAGTCATTTGGCAGACATTCAGCTTACGACCCCCGGACATTCCGTATCTCCATCTGTTTAGCTACACCGGAACGTTCTCCTCTAGGAGAACCAAAAAAGTGCTGTTCCTTGCACTTAAAAATTAAGGAACTGGCGCCCGAGTTTTCCATCTAAAAAGGTTACGTAAGTATAGAGCGTCACAACAGGCACAAGTTAAATAAAATTTATATAACCCAAACTGTTAAATAAAATATTTCGCTGAAGTTATATTTCAGAGCAATAACAGCCTCGCCTTTGTGCACGTCTGGGGGCATTAAATTTCCCACTCGGTGTCCTTTACAGCAGTCCTGAAAGTTATGTGTCATTTCCTTTATTTGATATTTATTTTCTACTTTTATTGGAAATGTAGCTGCGCTGCTTTTGTCTGCGAAAATCGCGCACTAGCGTTACGGGTTCAAATACAAGTGTTTCCACAGAAACAATAATTGCGAAATAAATTAATTTTGATGCATGTTTTACGTAATAACTAGAGAAACAACATTTGGTAAGGTAATCAAAAGTAGGCGAGGCTTCACCTGAGACGCCTGTAGTTTTACAGGCCTGTGAAGGAGTCAAACCGAGAAGGGCCCTGTACTTTCACAGATATACGAAGGGGTCATGGCATGAAAATCTGTAAAATATGGGTCATAAATTTCAGGGGCTTGAAAATTACAGGCATGTAAAAGTACAGATCTGTAAAAGTGCAGACGCAGATATCATTGTGTCAGACTATTTATATTAAGGACGTCTTGCCTGTCCCAGGTGATATCGTATTGTCATGTATTTTAAACTATAAAAGAAAGTAAAACCCGACTATTAAATAAATAAAATTAAAAATAATCCTCTTAATAAAACAAATAACGAGAAACTTACGTATGGTATACTCAATAGATAAATACAAGTTTAAAAAAAAAGGATATCATGTCGGAGAACCATCTTTATAAATCTGCTGTAGAACACCTGTTGATGCGAAAGAGGTCAACGAGCCACACGTAAACAAAGGGTTAGCTACGCTACACAAACCAAACGTAAACAAATTAATGGCGAAAATAAAGTAAATGCATTGTACTATGTTTCTTTAAAATAATCAATAACAGAACAGCTGTTAATTACACGCTTTAAACGAAGTTTGAACGATTTTCAACACAACAGTTAAACAAAGATGGACTTTATTTCTGTAAATTTCTTTTAAAATTATTATTAAATAGTGTAAGACTTACCTGTGAAACCTCCAGTCTAGTCAAATGACTAGACACAACGTAAATTAGATCCTAAGAAGTGTTGTGTAGTGATTTTCGAAAGGTTCAGTGATGTTTCGTCGAAGTGAACGGCAGGTCAAATTTCATCTCACGTAATGTCAACAAATGGTATCCACAAATTCGTCAGGGGATAAGATGCTGAAAATGACATAATTTCATAGGAAAATTGTATAATAAAGTTAAAAAAGGTAAAAATACGAACCATAATGAGAGATGGGAATCAAGAAATCCTTGGTTTGGCAAATTTTCTGCATATTTCTTAGAAACGAAACAAAAGGAGAGTTGTTATTGGGTAGTGAAAGAAGCAAACCCACGTCCAGATCGCTCCTGAAATAAATTCAGAAAATTATAATTTAAATCGGAAATTTGTATTCCCAGGACTTTCCAATGATGAGTCAAGGCCAAATACGAAAAAGTTACAAAAAAGAAGCTTCAACTTACCAGGAATAAAGGTAAAAATTATCCTAATTAATGAGCAGCCACCTGATTGGTCGAAATCCAAAATTGCATCCAAGGCCTATTTGGTTTAAACAAATCCAGTAAACGGTGCAATAAATTCTAGAACAGTCAGCCATCTTATCTGGACCACAAGTGTCAAAAACTAAAAACAGGTCTGCCAATTCAAGTGCATTTAAAACGATATAGAATTATCCTTGTTTAAATCCACTTAATCATTGTTTTGTGTAGTGCAATATTGCTTACTAAATTTTACTTAATTATAAGTAACACAAGTTCTGCGAACGAGCATTTGTCTGTTGGAATTTGGCGTTAAATAAATAAATAAACAGATGCATTTGTTGGGTAAAGGTCACTCAAAGTGATAAATAAATCAACCGGTTCATTTGATAGCATATTTATAAAACGTGGTTATTAATATTATATATAGCAAAACTCAACTTGATAACAATTAAATCATCAGTGTACGTGCACACATTAATCAAAATTTTAAAATAATTTTAAACACATTTAACTATGAGGCGCCGTTTAAGACATTATTAGTATTACAAATGTGTATGTATATATATATATTTACGAATATATAGATAAATTTCATTTTGAAGAAGAAAAACACAAAGGTCTTATTCCCACAAAATTCTTCTTTATTGCAACCGGTTTCGTGATCCAAATCTTACATCACATCATCAGGCTACAAGAATTTCTATAAATACCAAAGGTTTGTCAAAATTAGCATTATTGAAAAATTTTTGTCCAATTTTTTAGAAAACCAATAAATTTTATGTAAAAATACATGTACTAGAATTTATTTATTGTTATTAATTAATTTTAAATTAATCAAAATTAAAAACACAAAAGACAATGTACGCGGACAACAGATTAAAATTTAAAATAACGTCCTTAACAACGTACAATAGGCGCCTCATATTTAACCATTTCCAAAGCGACTTTGTATCGCATATTGCTTATAACTTTCGCGGCATCTACAAAGCACATCTCCCTGTAATAATGAACATAGGCAAATGTGACTAACTAAGGCTTTTAAGCCTATTACTTCTTACTTAATAATTAATGAAGTACAAACTGCCTCAGGAGGCGAGCGTAAGCATCAATCAAGCTGCATACAGTCATTTCCAGCTTTGTAAAAAACTCAATGGACTGTTCTAAGGCACTCGAGGCGTATTAAGCAAAAGCACAAGTCATCGGAATCTTTTAATTGACGCTCAGGTTAAACATTTTGCGCGAAATCGCGGTGGCATAGGGCACGTATAGCCCTCTTGTGTTGCGCTGCCGTCAATTATAGACCTATTGTGGATTGTTAAAACGAGAACGTGCCTCTTTATGCTCGTGGTGCGTGGGGAAGCCGTTGGGACCCAGGCACGGACTGGAACGATAATGTCCACCGTACACCTTCAACCGATTTCTAAATCTGCCAAAATATATCATTTTAGGAAAAATGTTTCGGCAGATAGTAGCTCCGTTAGGAAGTGCCATTTTATTGACTTAGGTAAGGGAGATATTTATAGACAGGGGAGTCGAAAATCCAGTAAGCTCTAATTTTTTTTTTTTTTTTTTAATTAAGGACGGAGTCCATTCAGCCAGTCACCAAGACAATAATTAAAAGAAACCAAGAAAAATCATCGGGAGATGATTAAAACTAACACTCATTAATTTACTTAATCCCTTGTTCGTGGACTGAGGCAAACTTTTTCCTGATACATCATTAACTGTAGCGCCATTTGGCAAAACTATAACTTTATTAACTAACAATACAATACTTCACAAACTAAGCCGATCAATCAATAATAAGTTTCGTTGTAGACGAACCCGTGGGGAAACCTGCGGATAAGAAACTTCCTGAGTTCGTCGTACACAATAATAAACACGGCGAACGGCAACGTCGGAATTAACGAAACCAAATCGATAGGCTCGAACTGAAAGGTTCTATTAATAACAGGACAGTACACGATAATGCCCGCCAAAAAGATCTCGAACATCATGCCGGCGTTCAGCACGTGGTTGGTCATCCCCTGCTGGAACAGCGACAGCCGCCTCGTCTTGCACACCAACAGGTCAGCGATCTGGGTGATCACGACGGACAGGAAGTAACCTGTTACGCATTTGCGCGACAGGAATTGCCGCTGCGCATACGTCCACTCCTGCCCGAACGAGTCCTGCAGGTCGTTGAGGTGCTTGCTTTCCCAGTGCTGCCGTATGCCTGAAAATGGTCAGCATTAGGATAAGATTGTAGGAAGGTTGCTAAAGAAGTCCTGTCGTATCGCGTCAATATTGTTTTGTCGCCAAATGTCGGAAAACGAAATTAGACGGCGCCAAATCTGGACTGTATTGTGGCTACACCAAGAATTGCATTATTATATTTGAAAGGTGTGCCGGATGTTAGGGGATGTTTTTTGGTCGTGGGTCTTCAATGGCACGGCGCAAGCAGGTACCTGGTACTGTCTTCTATTTCACGGCTCAGTCACCTTAAACTCTTCCGCAGGGAAGTTATTGTGAGGGTTGGTTGTTCCTTGTTGTTTTTGCCATAGTCTGAGGATTGTCCACCTCAAAGCGCCATAACTTTCATTGGGATGTGGTGGGTACATCACAATAACGTTACCGTGGCCATGTATCATCGTAACATTGTCTTTGAAACGTTACATGCGCGATATTCCTTTATAACGTTGCGCGCGACTGCATACGACAAGAGTTCTTTAGCAGCAGAGGTATTCACGGTTCAAGCATTTGGCAACTACTAACAGATTCTCGTTACCTATCAGCTTATTCCAGAGAAAGCCATAGCCTGCCATCACGTAAAAGTACGTGGCGAAGCTTGCGCATGTTTGGATCAGTCCGATCTGCGCGTAAGTTAGGAAGATCAAGCGGTTGTTGATGAGCTTGTCTCTTTTCGGATTCCTGGGGTTTCTCTTCATGATGTCCGATTCGGGCTTCTCGTACGCCAGACTAATGGCGGGCCACAAGTCGGTGCCTGTAAGGAATGTTGTTAGATCTCGCAAACTAAAACTGGATTTTTACTTGCCTACGTCTATAACGATGATCGCCATTACGCTTAGAGCTTCCGGAATGTTGAGAGCCATCAGCAGCATAAAGGGGATGATTTCGGGTACGTTCGACGTCAGTTCGTAGGCTATGCTCTTCTTGAGGTTGTCGAAAATAAGCCGGCCCTCTTCTATGCCGGTAACTATGGAGGCGAAATTGTCGTCTAGAAGGATCATGTCCGCCGCTTCCTTTGACACGTCCGAACCAGTTATTCCCATGGCGATGCCGATGTCCGCCTTCTTCAAGGCTGGCGAGTCGTTGACTCCGTCCCCTTAAATTCAGTTTCACAGTTTAATTAGCGCTTGTTTGTTTTTGCACGTAAAGGAAGTGGGTTAAAACCTGTGAAGCGACAGTGACCAAAGCTCTGAGGATGATTGGACCAGTTTTGATCATCTCCGGATGATTTCAAGATCCTATCGTGAGATGTGGTGCAAAAAATGGTGCAGTTAAACAAGATGACAGGATTTTTATGATACGAGTTTATTTTAAGTCTTATGGCGTCACAACGTCGGAACCTTGACGCATAAAGATACGCATCGGGCATTTACGAGGATTTGCTGGAATGCTCTGGTAACTTTACCGTTGTTTTAATGATCCAGAAAACCATCGTCGCCGATCAAAAGCATAAAGCACAACTTCTTCAACGCCGAAGCCCTCGCAAGAGCCGTTTCATTTCATTAAAAAAAAAAAAAAAAACTAACGAGATACTGGTTGTGTGTTAATGGATTTGACACGTAATATTATAGTTTGTAACAAAGCCTGTAGCAGAAATTGTATATTAAAGTCGCCGGCTCGGCAAGATATAAGTTGTTTGTTCCGTAATCCTATACAAACAAGGATAACCGTACATAAAAACTTAACGCAACTACCTGTGACAGCCACCACCATGTTCAAGCGTTGCAGCGCCTCCACGATCTTCAGCTTCTGCTGGGGGCTGGTCCTCGCAAACACGATCTCCTTATAAACCTTCAGGATCCTCTCCAGCTGGACGTCCTGCATTTCTCTCAAGTCCGCGCCCGTTATCACCGCCGCCGTACACTCCAGTTTTTCCTTCTCGGTGACCGTGGAGAGTGAGACGTCGTTTTTTAGTGCTATGTCGTAAACCGACAAGGCGTTGGGGGATATAATTCCGACCTTCTTGGCTATCGCCGCGGCAGTCACGGGGTGGTCCCCGGTGACCATTATGACCCTTATGCCGGCGCTCCGGCACTTAGACACCGCCTCGGGGACCGAGGGGCGCGGCGGGTCCAGCAGGGAGATCATGCCGACGAATCTTAGTCCTAGGGAAAAATGTATGTTTAACCTTGTAGTAAATTCTGTTTTCGTTTTACGTTGTGACAGTAGCTTTCAGATACAGGCTTATAATACACGGTATATTTACTTCATTTTCACAGCAAGAGACGATTTTGATTAACGGGGAACAACCATCGAACATAATAATTTCTTTGCGTAAGTGACTAAGAAGACTGAGCCGCTGTCAGATGAAGGCTGAACCAGCACTTGCCGCTATGTTTTAATTTATTAAATACCACCCTTATTAAGTAAAACCCTCTCGTGTGCCAAGCGAGTCATTTAACTTATTCATGCCAAGCGAGTCAACTATTTAGTAAAATAACTTAAAGTGTCTTAATATTTGTCTCATTAAAATCAACCCCTAACGTAACATATGGTTTAGGTGTAAACCCTACCATGACATAAGTAAACCAAATCATTAAAAGGTCATGAGGACTATGACAATATACGGGCATTGTCTTATACCTTTCAGTGGGAAATTCGGCTTATCAGAATTAAACTTGTAATCAGGCCCGAAACTATCAGGCAACACCAAATCAGCAAATGCCAATACTCGCTCGCCTTTGTGGCCCAGATTGGCCACGGACTTTTTTATCGATTTCAGTAGCTGTGACGTCTTTTCAAGAATCTCCCCATCCCTCAGAATGCAATGGCAGTTATCCAGAACCCTTTCGGGAGCTCCTTTCATTACAAGCAGGAATTTTCCGTTCTCCAAACGGTGGATCGACACCTGGTATTTGTTGTTGGAATTGAATGGTATTTCACACACCTAGAGGAAACATGTAACAAGACCAATGAAATTGTTTTGGACATAGTGAACCAGCAGTTTTGCCAGATTTCAATCTAATTGTTTTCTTACCTTAGGATATTGTTTCCTTTTCTCCTCCACATCTCCCTCTAGACGTTCCATGATTTTTAGAATGGCGGATTCGCTGGCGTCGCCGGTGGTCTGTCGCTTCTCGATCGGTACTTCGCTGTCGTCTATAAACGACGCCCTGCTGCACAGAATGGCTATGTTGCAAAGCGCCATGTAGGAATCGTTCTCCTTATCCACGCTATCGAAACTCGCCAGGACGTCGTGCTCGGTTGAGTCGTAAACCAGATGCGAGGCTGTCATCAGATTTTGCGTCAAGGTACCTTAAAGAAACCATTCTGTTTTAGGGGGGGGGGGGGGTTGCAACGGCGCACATTTACCTGTCTTATCTGAACATATCACGTTGCATGCGCCCAAGGTCTCGAGGCACTCTAATTTTTTGACCAAGCAGTTCTTCTTCGCCATCCGTTTGGCGGTGAGGCTCATGCAGGCGGTCAAGCAGACCGGGAGTCCTTCTGGTATGTTCGCTATGACGATGGCTATGAAGAACGAGAAGCTCTTGAAGAAGCTGTAGCCGAGTAGCATGGACACTATGAAGAACACCAAGCCGATAACCACGGCGAGGTAGGTGACGATCTTGACGAAGTTGTTCAACTCCTTGTGGATGAGCGTCTCGTCCTTTTCTATCGACGAAGTCAGGCCGGCTATCCTGCCTAAAAAGAGTCAAAATTGGGTAACCCTGGTATGTATACCAAAGGAAACTATTTAATATTTGGAAGACTAACTCTAAGTATTTCTTTGGTTTTAGTTGAGTTGGTGTGGTGGGAAAATTTTTGGGCTCTGAGTTTCTCTTTAATTGCCCAGGAATCAGTTATTTAGACCAATTTGGAATTTGTTTTTTTCTGACCTATGACAGTGTCGTCTCCGCATTTAATCACAATCCCAGTGCCAGACCCTTGAAGAACACTGGTGCTGTAGAAGGCCAAGTTGAAGGTTTCAAGCGGGTCGATATCAGTGCAGTCGGGGCCTCGACTCATCGGGTACGATTCGCCCGTTATGGCGCTATTGTCTACCTTCAAGTTTTGGGACTCGATCAACCTTATGTCCGCAGGGACCACGTCGCCGGCTTTGATTTCCACCAAATCACCTTAAAAATATTTAGAATTCAATATTTATACTCTTAGAATAACAATCTAGTAAAGGTAAGGTTTTCGGGGAGCTGAAGATTTGTAGAAGAGTCTTCCAAAGACCACGACAAGATGGCCGAAGCGTCAAGAATTCAAAACCATCAACGCGGAAGATAACCCGCAAACTCTTCTACAAGTTCAGTGAAGACCTCATCTAAAACCTTGGTAATGTTCAAAATTTTGTCAGCTTACCTTGCACTATTTCCTCACTTGGTATAACGTATCTTTCTCCGCTTCTGACGACAGTGGCGAATTTTGGAATCAACTTCTTAAAGCTTTCCATAATGGCGCAACTGGAGGAGTCTTGGTAGAACCCAAAGAAACCAGTGAATAGAATAACTGCCACCAAAACCACCGCTAGAATAGGGGAATCATTACGTCAACCAATAACCAAAGCATATATAGGTTTATCATTGATCGAAATACCTTTGGCACCCACAGAGGTGAGATTCTAAGGCTTGTGGTTGGGGCTGAGGATTTGTAGAAGAGTTTCTGGGTTCTCTTCTGCATTGACCAATTTGAATGCTTGGTATATTGCACCGTCTTTCTTCTAAGGCAGATTGAAGGCCATGACAAGATGGCCGAAATGCCAAGAGTTCACAACAGTCAATGTAGAAGAGAACTCCTCCATTTGGTCTTGCGCCAATAATGTTTACCTAAATAGAGCGAGTCTGTGGACGTTTCCTCTTCTTGGCTGGCAGATATCCCGTATCCAATAAACGTTAATATGGTGCCTGCCCAGAGCAGCATGTTAAATCCGCCGAATAAAAACTCAGCCAGAATTATCCACCTGGATTTCGTCGCGGAAGCCACCAGGCAATTCGGGCCGTTAGTTTTCAGCAGCTCGTCGGCTTTCGCCTTGTCCAAGCCTGAGTCGAGGTCCGTACAATACCTGAAACGAGGAGTAACCTAACCTAACTTAACCTAACTTATTTTTTCGAGGATTACAAAAGCATGTAATCCTAGAAGAAATAGGTTGTGCCATGGGGAGGAAAATTAGTCCCTTCCAGAGTTACTACAAGAATTGCCATTAAAAAAAAATGGCGGATTATTTGGGATACATAAAATCTCCAACTAATAAACTAATAAACAGATTTTCTAGATCTGTTTCTGCGCCCTGTATATAATAGCAATTGTCTTGAGGTAATATTCTTTCGGAAAATTGGTGGATCATTACAACTCATCTTTTTAATTTTGATGGATTTTGTCACGTCATGTGCAGGTGCCAATTTTTGATGCACGCTCTCCGAATTCAAAGCATGTGTGTGAGCAATTTCTCTCACAGAAACCAATTTAACCGATGCAAGATAACGATGCACCCCACATTATCCAGAGGTTAACGAAAATAACGCAATTTCGCAATAATAATTATTTCGTACGCGAAGGGGAAACATCTATTAATTCTTGTTGTCGGGGGCCGACCTATTATTGCGGAAATTTCTTTTCAGAACTGTCTCGATGTACACTTTATCCGACGTAATCCTCAATGGTATCGACACGAACAGAAGCAGGGGAGGCGAATACAATACCTACATAATTAATTAGATACTTTTCGTTAATAAGTTAAAGTATCGATTTTAGCCTTATGCGCTCCCTCGTGTCGTTTTGTTCCAAAAATAAGCGCTTCAATATTTATTGGAGATGAAAGTACGTCCACTAGGAACGTAATAAAAATACAAGTCCGCGCGAGTAATGCGGAAACATACTATACATTTTTGAATCAGTGTGAGGCAGAGATACTACTCCACTCTATTCCAGACATAAATTTTCTTTATACTTGAATATATATGATAAAGGATATGCGAATAATCAGATCTCTATAGTATCGAATAGTCGAGCGTTAGCGTCTATCAAAGTGTATCCAATCTGGTATGGGAATGCTCAGGAAGAGCTCAAATCTTTGGAAGAGCGGACCAGAGTCAAATTACCCCAACACTAAGATACCAGTGGACCAAAAACCAATGAACTTGCTAGGCAAGGATCTTGGTTAGAACCTGCGCTAAAATTTTGCGAAAGCACAGTAAGACGGGTCATCAAAGATTGGGCTCAAGCACAGCTAGTACTGGAGGAACATTCCAATAAATCAACAAGGGAAAACTCTACCAATAACCCACTAACGAAGAAACTGGTTGTAAGAAATAGGTTATGGTTGAGAAGAACAATGAAGGTATTAGCGTCTAACAAGGTGATGTCCAGTCTGGTATGGGAATGCTCAAGGAGAGCTGGATGAGCGGAACAGAGTCAAATTACCTTGGTGCTAGGATACCAGGGAAAAAAAGCCGACGAACTTGCTACACAAGGATCTTGGCTTCGATTCTGCGCTGGAGTTTTGCAAAAATCCTTGATAGGAGTCATCAAAGGCTGGGTTAAGAACAAACACGAGTGCTGAAGGAATATTCCAAGAGAACATTGGAAGGACCTAATTGATGAACCACTAACGAAGAAACTGTTCACAAGGAAGAGGACACTCAAAATCTATTCTATCACGAATCTGCGTCATTCTGCAAAATTCAGACAGTGCCCTTGCAGCGTTATAGAAAAGAAACAACAAATGTATAGATCTACTAAGACACTTAAGCAGTCCCAGAGGTCTGGTCTTTATTAACTAAGCTATAGCATGAGCTAAATACCTTGCCACTAACTCATCCAAGCTAATGATGTGATCGTTTAGAGTAAGATCCCTCTTGAACTCCTCTATTTCCTTGCCGGATCGAACTTTGACTATCGGCTTCAGGTATGTGGCACCAGTTGAGCTCTTCGACTTCACCAGGGTGACACTCCCGCCGCTTTTGCTTGGTCTGCTTCTACCGTTCTTCATTTTTGCTTAATTTTTGCAATAATATGACAAGTAGCGAGTGACAATATCAGAGCGAAAAAGTCAAAAGATCACACGTGCAAACCAAATTAACGGTATTGACGTGTGAATCGGTTGAGGTGATCTTGCGGCTGATAAAGTAACTAAATTTGTGGTTCAAATCTTCTACAATGCTTTCCTTACAAGCAGATCTGCTATGCTGTCTGCTTAGTAATTTATAGCACTTCCTGTCGATTCTGGTGTTCCCACATCGCATCTACAACCTGGCTGGGAACAAGTAAATTTTTGGATCATGTAAACATTCGAGAATTAGCATAAATATGCATGCAAAAACGCAAATTAATTTTTTTATTTAAATTCTTATGCTGTCTACCTATTACTCTCTTGGAATATTTAAAATAAACTCGGCGTTTAAATTATGCACACGTACTGGAGTCTTTTTGAATATCAATGAGACGTCTAGCTCTTTTTTATGTAACAAAAGCTATCTCTACCATATGCAGTAATTTACTCAGTCATTGAACAGGCAAGAAGTATTGTACCCACATAAAAATTTGAAGGGACTTTATCATTGATGAAATTGATAACAATGTCAAATCTATACATAAGAAATAGGCGCCATCAGCTGTTAGCAACCTCGCTGACAGGCTCCCCAGATAATATGAGAGGGTGTCCAAACGTTTAACTATGTTATAAACAAATTAACTACTTGAGAAACCAAATATTTAACTGATTATAGCACCCTGTGGATTGCCTGTTCTTTTCGCCACAAAGATGTCGACAAACAATTCGAACACGACCAGGCAAATTCCTATATATTCCACACCAAAAGTGGACATGCAAATCAAGCAAATTGATTTGGACTTTATCCATTTTATTTCGCTTCTTCCACGAGGCCCCCTCGTCGACGAATCAAATCAGAGCTGCCAGAGTCTTCCTAAATTTACACAACCTAAGAGTAGGCAACCAAATATACACCATGCGTCCACATGAGCTGCCTAATTTGCCGCGAGAAGAAAAGCTAACGAATATTTTTACCTTAGGCATGCAACCCATTGAACATAAAAGAGCGGAGGGAGGTCTAACATGGATTTATACTGTTACAAAGTGTTCCACAAGGTTCTACTTTGTGTCCAATTTTACTCTAGCATATGTAGGTGACTTTGATTTTACGTCCCAATGGAATCGTAATTCAGGTAGTAAATCTGTTTAACTATTGCCAATGTATAAATTAAATATAGTTGTATTCCGGACTATAAAACTAGTTATTTTAATCACGCCAATCACTATTTTAATGTTCTACTACGCTATAACATTTATAGCGTTAGCACATGTGGACTTACAGGGAGGCTCTCTATTCAAAGAGGTAACTCTCTGAAAACTCAAGATTTTGCGTTAGTGGAAAAAGACGAGGCGCTACAGTTTCTTATGGAATACGAACCAAATGTTTATTTTTAGACAGATAAACTGTGCTTTAATATAGGCGACGTTTCGAAATGATGATTGCAACTGCAACTGTTCCTCTTGCATCTCAAATACGACTTCAAGAGGCCATTTTAGCATGTCAGTATTTCTGAACGTTAATACATACCCTCTGGCACATTTAAACACACCTCTTGCGATAATTGTGCTTAATTAATTTCCTATATCAAGAGGCCATCCATTTTCATGATTTAAAAGTACTTTGCATAAACGTACATAAACGAGTAATAAAAGAACCGATTTCGCCGTCCGGCGTAGTTTGATTGCAGCAACTTTGCTGCAAATTAAAATAATGCGTCCGTCCAGTTTTTGCGACGCTTGCTCCATTAACCCATTGAAATATTCATCGCAGCAAAAACAAAACCAACGGTCCTTAAAGATTCCGTAAATGGTAGCGTCATAAGAAAAGCATTCCGTGCATCGCAGCTATTCCAGGAACCGCCCAGATTATGCATGCCCAACCACTCGGGAATTCTGTGGCAGAGTCGGACGAAGGTAACAAGTAAGAAAGTATTCAACAATATATAGCTGGCTGATCGTTCCATCCTTTGCTCATAGTTGCTTTTCATGCTGTATATGTGTATATATACTTATAAATGGTACATTGTGGATCCCGATATATCAACAGGTCGTTGTTGATCCCGCCAAGATAGATGAGTAAATTTTATCGCATTTTTCATCTTTTTTAAACAGTTAGCACGTTGTTGAGCCACAGCCCACTCTACTACTAGCCATGCTGAGAGAAATATGACAACCATGCCTACGGGCCGGTCTTGTGCGACTAGTTTGACTTTATGTGTGAAGTAACTAACACGTTTAGATAATTATACGTCGTTTTTGTGTATTTCCACAGTATTCAAACGATTATTGCATTGTGTAATATATCGTAGTTATGTTATTTGTGTAAAGAGTGGTTTGTGACATATTTGGATTATTTCACAATTTGTGTAAGAAAACAGTGAATATTTAATTTGTGCTTGCAGTTTTACCTGTGTGTTTTCCCTCCAGAACAACTAAGGCTGTATTTTGTGTGTATATAAGTGTAAAGGAGTGAGTGAGGTTTGTAGAGATTCATTCTATAGGATACATGATACATATTATATCAGGTAAGTGAAAAACATTGTGTAAAATGCCCTCCAGATGCGTCGTTCCCGGCTGCAAGTCAAATTATGATACATCCTTGAGGGATGAAACCGGCACGACAAGCTCGACTACGAAGTATAAGTCGATATTTCGTTTTCCAAAAGATGAGGCACTGCGAAAAAAATGGATGTTGGCTGTACCCAGAAAAAACTGGTCTCCTACACAGTATTCCGCGGTTTGTAGTATGCATTTTTTAGAAACTGATATTGTGAGGTACGGTACGACAAATGGTTACAACCTGATGGAACAATCCAAAACATTTTGATACGGCCTAAATTAAATAAAAATGCAGTACCCTCAATATTTCCAAATTTACCTTCATATTTAACAAAACATATGCCAGTTTCTAGAAAAAATCCAGAGTAAAGACGCAAAAAAATTATTGAGAATCACGAAAATTTGACTAAGAATTTTGAAAATTCTGATATGATTGAGAGCTTTGAACATCTGACTATTTCTCACCAGATCTATATTTCATTGTCTAATTGTTGGAATACCAAGTTAGTTGGGTCTAAATTTTACTTTTATACACTGGATTTTGATGATTCAATTTTGTCTCTAAAAAATCAAATTATAATTGATAGCGAATTAAATATTAAAGTTTACTTGGGGGGCAATCAACTTTCATTCAATGACCTAAAATGGGTTCTTCCCTTTGATATGCAATTAAGTAGATGGTCTCAGCTGGAAAATTTATTGTCTAGGTACAAAATAAGGAATGACAGCAATGAAAATGTTGACAATATGTAGTAGTGTAGTGTAGTGTAGTGTAGTAGTGTTAGTGTGGTATTTTTTCATATGTATGCAATTCTGGAATCCATTATTAATAACCCTTCTGTAGAAAGCGCTTTTCTGAAAACCGATAATCAAAAAATGATTTTAGGCAAACTCACAGTACTTAGTCTTCGTTCGGACAATTTTTATGTAGAATTTTTTCAAACTTGCCATTGTGGCAGAGAGTATAAAGATTTATTATTTATGCTTTGTTCAGTATTTTCCAATATATTATTAAATGATTATGTCAAAAATAGAAATGATAACAGACTTAGTGCTGCAAGTAATTCTAATGCATCTTCCTCCAAAAAGAGGAAACTCAATACTTTTAAATAGATTTTAATTCACGTCCATGTTCAACTTGTGTATGTAAGTATGTATTAATAATTATTACTATTTGATTGTTATTATTTAATGGTGATAAGTAAGTATAATAAATTATTGTTTATAACTTCAGCCAACTTTTGTAAAAATATAAATTGTCACTGACAAACTAGATCCCTCGATAAAACGCAGTGACGATAATATAAATTATAATAACACATTATATTATTTGTTATAGAGCAGAAACAGCCAAAAAGCGAAGGTAAATTTATAAAACCGAGTAGATATAAAACATTTTGTTTCTGTAGACGGGTTCTCCTGCGGAGTGCATATTCAACTAACCGGACTTCTCTGTAAGCAAGATGCGGTGTTGCCACAATTCTCAGCATGGCTAGTAGTAGAGTCGGCTGTGGTTGAGCCCTCCAATCAACCAAATGGTGATGGTATACACCTCGATGCGTTGTTGAGCTCGAACCCTGGCTCAACAGTGTAATTTTGGGGTTCACAATGACCTTTTATATATTGAACGGGCTCAACAATGTCTGTTTATAACTATATGTGTATATATGTGTATATATGTGTATATATGTGTATATATGTGTATATATATGTATATATATATGTGTATATAAGTGTATATATGTGTATATATGTGTATATATAGGTATTGTAAAATATTGATTTGTATTTTTTTTAATGGGAAATATAAAACAGGTCAAATTTTATTAGTCTCTAGTATAAAATGTTATAATAAACGCTTATAGTTATAATTATTAGTTTTACAATTAATATTTATTTATTATACATATTATATGTTTTTTTTCTATTTTTCGTATACACAAAATATTGTTTCCGCTTTTTACTGTTTTATATATTTAAAAAAATAAATATCGCACTGGCGCATTCGCCAATCTGTTGCGCCGGCTCTGGATGGAAGCTGCACCTCATGCGCCTTCAAATTTTATTACTAAACTCTCCGGCTTTTTCTGCATTTTCCCAACGTGTTTCTCGTGAAGCTTTATTAAATGCTTAATATATTCCGGGCAGGTAATGATTAATGCGTTGGTAGTTCATGAACAGTAATTTCCAGTATTAAATTAGAAATGTGGGAAAAAATAAATGGTAAATTAATAATTTTATACGTTTATTTAACAACGACAAGACAAGTTGATTAGCAATAAGAGAGAGGAAAATGATGGATTGTCAAATTAATTAATGATGAAAAATTGCCTGCGTTAAAGTTTATTGTCGGGCAGGGAAGATTATCTTTCTTTATTAGAGCTAAGCAGCATAGTGCTACGAAAAACGATAAATTTAAACTTGCTTTTAGTAAAAATTATATTAATAGTTTGTTTTGAACGAAATCGCTGCCTAAGATACTTATAACGCCGATGACCGATAAAATCCCTCGGAACTAATTATTATCACCAACACGTTTCTAAACTGTATTACAGCTTAAAGCTTATTTATCGTCAATTTGTACAGAGTTACCTCTTAATATCCTAGAATAACATTTGCTTGAATTGTTAATATTTTACCGTTCCGTTAATTCATTAACAAACATCCACCTGCCAAAGGTAATTCGAGTACATTGTATAATGGTTTAACGTTATTTAAATCCGATTGGCATAACCATTAACATAATCTTAAAGCCAGTGCCCTACTATAAACCTATAAATAGTTTACGAGTTTATTTTTAATATAAGGTGGCTCCGAAATACGAGTATCTGTCTGCATAGGACGTTCATCCATATAAATTTCACACTGTTTCATAAACCGAGTTCCCATCCCGCTAGTTGTAACCAGCGGCCTCGTCAAGGTGAAAGTCATCCTCAGTATTCCTCATTCTCATTCAGCCGGTATGCTATTAATCTTTATTCATTAGCCATTAAGACGTATTAGAGAAGCCGACTGTCAATTGTTTCACCTGAAGAATAAGAAGATCGAATAAGGTCTCTTTCTGACAAGTCACAATAAAACTTGTTTAACTAGGGAGTAAAATGAGGGAAAGAATAATAATAAACATTTGGCAATCTACTGATAAACATCTACTGAGATATCATAACATTACCCTCTGTCATCAATAGCAGCGGGACTTAATATTTATTAACTGTGGCCGGGGGCTTTTGATTTGAAAATGCAAGAAAAAATATCAATTTTCTGTGTATTTGATAGAAAATAGCAATAGAAGAAAATGCTATGTTCTGTGCGAGTAGAAAAAAATGCTATTTTCTGTGCTGGCAGAAGAAAATGCTATTTTCCGTGCGGGTAGAAAAAAATGCTATTGTCTGTGCTGCTAAAAGAAAATGCTATTTCCTGTGTGGGTAGAAGAAAATTCTATTTTCTGTGCTAGTAGAAGAAAATGCAAATTTTCTGTGCGGGTAGAAGAAAATGCTATTTTCTGTGATGGTAAAAGAAAATGCTATTTCTTGTGTGGGTAGAAGAAAATGCTATTTTCTGTGCTATTAGAAGAAAATGCTAGTTTCTGTGATGATAAAAGAAAATGCTATTTCCTGAGTGGGTAGAAGATAATGCTAATTTTCTGTGCCTAGTAGAAGAAAATGCTATTTTCTGTGATGGTAAAAAATGCTATTTCCTGAGTGGGTAGAAGAAAATTCTGTTTTCTGTGATGGTAAAAGAAAATGCTATTTCCTGTGTGGGTAGAAGAAAATGCTATTTTCTGTGCTATTAGAAGAAAATGCTAGTTTCTGTGATGGTAAAAGAAAATGCTATTTCCTGAGTGGGTAGAAGATAATGCTAATTTTCTGTGCCTAGTAGAAGAAAATGCTATTTTCTGTGATGGTAAAAAATGCTATTTCCTGAGTGGGTAGAAGAAAATGCTGTTTTCTGTGATGGTAAAATAAAATGCTATTTCCTGTGTGGGTAGAAGAAAATGCTATTTTCTGTGCTAGTAGAAAATGTTAATTTTCTGTGCTTAGTAGAAGAAAATGCTATTTTTCGTGATGGTAAAAAAATGCTATTTCCTGAGTGGGGAGAAGAAAATTCTGTTTTCTGTGCTAGTAGAGCAAAATGCTATTTTCTGTGCGGGTAGAAGAAACTGGTATTTTGTGTGCGAGTAAAAAAATGCTAATTTTCTGTGCTGGTAGAGGAAAATGCTATATTCTGTGCAGGTAGAAGAAAATGGCATTTTCTGTGCTGGTAGAAGAAAATGCTATTGTCTGTGGTGGTGAAAGAAAATGCTATTTGCTGTGTGGGTAAAAAAAAATTCTATTTTCTGTGCTAGTAGAAGAAAATGCTAATTGTTTGTGAGGGTAGAAGAAAATGCTATTTTCTGTGATGGTAAAAGAAAATGCTATTTCTTGTGTGGGTAGAAGAAAATGCTATTTTCTGTGCTATTAGAAGAAAATGCTAGTTTCTGTGATGATAAAAGAAAATGCTATTTCCTGAGTGGGTAGAAGATAATGCTAATTTTCTGTGCCTAGTAGAAGAAAATGCTATTTTCTGTGATGGTAAAAAATGCTATTTCCTGAGTGGGTAGAAGAAAATTCTGTTTTCTGTGATGGTAAATGAAAATGCTATTTCCTGTGTGGGTAGAAGATAATGCTAATTTTCTGAGCCTAGTAGAAGAAAATGCTATTTTCCGTGATGGTAAAAAAATGCTATTTCCTGAGTGGGGAGAAGAAAATTCTGTTTTCTGTGCTATAGTAGAGCAAAATGCTATTTTCTGTGCGGGTAGAAGATACCGCTATTTTCTGTGCTGGTAGAAGAAAATGCTAATTTTCTGTGCCTAGTAGAAGAAAATGCTGTTTTCTGTGCTAGTAGAGCAAAATGCTATTTTCTGTGCGGGTAGAAGAAGACGCTATTTTCTGTGCGGGTATAAGAAACTGGTATTTTGTGTGCGAGTAAAAAAAATGCTAATTTTGTGTGCTGGTAGAGGAAATTGCTAATTTCTGTGCGGGTAGAAGAAAATGCTATTTTCTGAGCTGGTAGAAGAAAATATCTATTTGTCTTACTAGGGAAGAAAGTGCGTTATTTCTTCCCGTGGGTGATGTTCGCCCAAGGAAGGAAATCACATTTCTCTGCCCAGTTCTACATGCTAGATGGGAAGTGTGGTTTACCCCTTGGCGAATTGTAAATGTAAAGTTCACTTAAGAAAGAACGGTTTAATAAAATAACGAATAATATTTAGTGTAGGGTGCCCTCAACGCCACAACTTGTAAGGAAAAAGTAATTAACCAATTGCAGCCCAAATCACAACTCGGTTTCCGTCAAATAACTATTAACTTATTAAAATAAACAAGTTAAAGCGAAATTTCCAACTATTTACAGAAATGTATGTTATTTCCTTGCCTATGCTACCTACGCTAAACGTTAAAATTATTTAAGGAACTAACGGATTTTTTCCCAAGGATTATTTACATATCTGTTTAACGCTAGTAACCTGCTAAGATAATTTAACGGTACTAAAAAAATCAGATACAATTTGTCTATATTTACGTAGGCACAGTATGATTGATTTGGTCATGCCTCGGGCTATAACCAGGCAGGGCAGGCCTTAAGAATTTCAACCGCCCTAATATACTATAATAATTTGCCCACCTAAGGAGATGCCTACATATAATGTATCGTGATATATTTTATATTATATTAATAACTGCTAATATACCTTAGCGAGATGATTTTAACACCATCACAGGGAAAAATCATATAAATGTGACACCCAAAACCCCTATCTAGGAGACTGTCTTAAAACTCCATTGTGACGAGCTTCCTCTGGATCCTATCCAACGTCGACTTTACTACGTAAAATCAAATTCTTCACACCGTTGTATGCACCTACGAAGCGGGACCTGCTGGACGTTACCCGACGTCACGACGCCACTATTAGGTTCCAACTGATGCTATGCTTCAAACGATTCCGCTCTTTTCTAGAAATTCAATAAACCCGGCAATATAAAAATACTGTACACCGCGATACGGCGATAATCAGGAGCGCTTGCACCTTCCCAGATAACGTTATAGTTAAGTATAGAGTTTAGTAGATCAGTGATTTCATACGCCGGTATTAAGTACTTAAACATTTTACTATTCTATTATTGCACGTCGAATGCATACGTGGTATTTATGCGCAATGCACCAGTGAAATGTCTGAAAGAAAATGCATTTACCGATAGTCGCTGATTATTGGGTGGATGCGCCTTGAATGCTGTTATAAGCCGGAACGGCATTACTCATAGGGTCACCGCAACCGCAAGAGAATAAAAGCTAGTTAATTTGTTCGTGAGTCAGCGAGGTGTAATCTCGGCCCATCTACAGGAACTGACCAAGTGTTCTCCCCTGAAGGGTTATGCGATGTAAAAATGGTTTTTAGAATTCCAGTCAATTCCTTCAATACTTTTGTCGATAATATAATTGTATAAATCATAAGCTCCACGATAGACTTGTACCCTAAATAAAGACGTTTGAATTACAGTAAAGTTGATTCAAAATAAAAAATGATGATTATAGGTGTATTACTTTTTATTCTAGGCTGGCCTGTATGGACCCTTAATCTTCCCGTAAGGTATCAAACTTGTATTATTTTGGAAATTTTGACAATTAATAAGTGAGGTTATGATTATCGCTTAATATAAAATGAAGCATTGCGTTGAAAACCTCTATAAGAAATTGCCCAGAACTCTAAAATTGGCAATTCACCTCAAAGACCCCTGCATAATTCCGTGTCTCCACTGCAGTTCTATCCAGGACTTTCCTGGAAACCGCCAGGAGAGAAAGTGCTGTTTCTTGCATCACTAAGAAACTGGCTCCAGAGATTTTCTTTAAAAAAGGGTATTACAATGCTGGAAGGTAGGTTTGTAGGTGGTAAACCCAGCAAAAGAGCGTCACAATGTGAGCCACAGCAGAAAAAAGAATTGACTTACATTTCTCGCGAAGCGTAAGGATTACAGACCTCTAACATGGAACAATATTTACCCGCCGACAGCGACACGCCTCAAAGACAAACATTTCCCGAGTCCCAACCAAATAAGAGAAAAATGTAATATATTGCTTCCTTATTTTATACGTTCCATATAAAGGAAATGAGTTTTCTTGTGTAAACAGCCCATAAAATATAGTGGATCTGAAGATGCACCGTTTCTACGCCAAATTGGCACTCTAAATCCAAATAAGTATATAACAACTCCGACGGGATTAAATTGAGTTATGCGTTAAACGCGGACGCCGAACAGGTTAGTCTCGGATTTATCGACAGATCCGCTTGCGAAGAGTTTATTATTTTTCTTGTGCAGAAGAGGGAGTTGTAACTGGCGTCTAATATAACCGAAATCCTTCGCGCCACCAAGACGAAATACTTTGAATTTGATATTAACAAAATATATTTGATATTACAAAAAATGTAATTCAAACGTCTTCCTTTAGGGACAAGGGACAAGTTTCTAATATCCCTTCCGGATGTCCATAGACTAACCGATAATGCCTCTCACGGTGGAATTTAGAACCAATGAACCAACAAATACCAGTGTATTACTGGTTGCCTATACTCATGGTGGTATTGGAATGCAACATTCAATCCACAAGGATCGTGCTGATAATTTAAACGATTTATAGGGAGCATTAAGGACAAAAGTTGAGAGACAACGTCGCGAGGCTTTCGGGGCCGATTAGCCCATTGTCTAACAATGCACGATAATTCCTCATCGGATTCCGCGGAGTCATCATTTTTTGCGAACGCCAATAGCTCGATCACTGTTTTACCTTTGAAGATAATTAAAATTAGGTAGCTGTTAATTTTTCTGCAACAGATCCAGACAAAAAACCGCTTAGCGTGGCCCACTTGAATTTGACGTTGCCAATAAATTACTTCTTGATTGCCTGCCCATAATACATCCAATAAAAAACGCAATTAATCAGTAATCGGTCGATAATGAGATGATAATGAGGTGGGTTATTTTCGCGAGGAGACGTATTTAGCAACTGGACGTTGCCTCCATGTGCAATAACCGTTATTTCAATAATCGTATAACAATATATTTAAAGTTGTATTTGCGAAAGTAATCCTCGCGTAAGTGTTGTTAATTGTTTAAGAATGTTCTCACGATTCTCTAAATTTACAATTTAAATTTGCCACTCGTTTGTTTGTTTTTCACATTTCCGTTATTACAAATATACCAATTAAGAGTAGCCGTTGACGCTATATTCTTGCCTCACATATGCCGACAAAAATTTTCTGCCCCTGCCCTGCCTTATTTTTTTACTGATATTCTAATTTTCTAATAGTGGCAGAGAATTTGGAAAACTGATTGCAGATGGCGCAAACATTAGTTATCTAACCTTTATTAACTACGATTAGATGGCGCAAATATCAGTGGAAGTCAAATAACATAACCTCAACGTTGTAACACAACTTGCCTAAAGATGGTGCTAGAGTAGCTGATGTTATTTGCATTTATATCATCTAGTAGGGACTTTGAAAAGTTAGTTGTAAATGGCGCAAATGTTAGTGGAAGTCAGATAACATAGCATAAACGTTGCAGCAGAGATAAGGTTGTCCAGAGATGACGTAAGACATACTGGAGGTTGAGGTGATATGCTGCTTATGTTATTTGACTCCCACTAATATTTGCGCCCCCTGGTAGGGAGTAGGTAAAAGTTAATTGTAGTTAGTGAAGTTAGATAACGTAGCTTAAACGTTGCAACACAGATAACGTTGTTTAGAGGTGATGTTAGAGCAACTGGAGGTCAAGATTAAATATGGTATATGTTGCTTGTGTTATTTGACCTTTGCTCCATCTGACAGGGAATTTCAAAAATGTTGGTGCAGGTCCGATAACATTACATGGATGTTGCAACACATAAAATTGTCTAGAAATGGTATTAAAGTGTCTGGAGTTTAAGACGAAATCTTGCTTATGTTATTTAACCTCAACTACATTTGCGCCATCTAGCAGAGCATTTAGAAAGCTAATTAAAGATGGCGCAAACTTTGATGAATGTTAGGTAACATAGTCTAAACGTTGCAACACAGATAAAGTTGTTTAGAGGTGATGTTAAAGCAACTAGAAGGCAAGATTAAATATGGGGTATGTTGCTTATGTTATTTGACCTCCATCAAAAGTTAATTGTAAACATTACATGAATGTTGCAACACATAAAATTATCTAGCAAGTGTCTGGAGATCAAATGTTGCTTATGTTATTTGACCTCAACTGTATTTGCGGCATCTAGCAGAACATTTAGGAAGCTCATTATAGATGGCGCGATAGTTGGTGGATGTTAGATAACATAGCCTAAACGTTGCAATACAGATAAAGTTGTTTAGAGGTAATGTTAGAGCTACTTCAAGTCAAGATTAAATATGGGGTATGTTGCTTATGTTATTTGACCTCCACTGACATTTGCCTCATCTGACAGGGAATTTCAAGAGCTAATTGTAAAGGATGCAAATGTTGGTGCAGACAGACTGGAGGATAGGATGATGTGCTGCTTATGTTATTTGACTGCCAATTGTGGTTAGTGAAGGTTAGATAACATAGCCTAAACGTTACAACACAGATAACGTTATTTAGAGATGATGTTAGAGCAACTGGAGGTCAACATTAAATATGTGGTATGTTGCTTATGTTATTTGACCTCCACTGACATTTGCGCCATCTGACGGAGAATTTCAATGCTAATTGTAAAGGTTGCAAACGTTGGTGCAGGCCAGATAACATTACATAAATGTTACAACACTTAAAATTATCTAGAAATAGTATTAAAGTGTCTGGAGGTCAAGACGAAACGTTGCTTATGTTATTTGACCTCCACTGACGTTTGCGCCATCTAGCAGATAATTTAGGAAGCTAATTTTAGATGGCTCTAACTTTGATGAATGTTAGATAACATAGCCTAAACGTTACAACACAGATAAAGTTGTTTAAAGATGATGTTAGAGCAACTGAAGGTCAAGATTAAATATGGGGTATGTTGCTTATGTTATTTGACCTCCACTGACATTTGCCCCATCTGACAGGGAATTTTAAGAGCTAATTGTAAAGATGCAAATGTTGGTGCAGGCCAGATAACATTACATAAATGTTACAACACATAAAATTCTCTAGAAATAGTATTAAAGTGTCTGGAGATCAAGACGAAATGTTGCTTATGTTATTATTTGACCTCTACTGACATTTGCGGCATCTAGCAGAGCATTTAGAGAGCTAATTATAGATGGCGCGATAGTTGGTGGATGTTAGATAACGTAGCCTAAATGTTGCAATACAGATGAAGTTGTCTAGAGTTGATTCAAAAGCGACTGGAGGTCAAGATTGAATATGGTGTATGTCACTTATGTTATTTCTGGCAGGCAATTTCGAAAGCTAATTGTAGATGGCGGTGAAGCTGGTGGAAGTTAGATAACATAGCTTAAACGTTACAAAGTTGTCGATATGATATCTTGAACGATATGATAAATTATAAAAATCAAATACTTATCTGGTCTACACGTGCATACCGTTTTTAATTCGTGATTTCTTAACACTCGAATGTTTCTAAGTACATAACAACGGGCGGCCAGTAATTATTAAATAACGAATCAGTTTTTCACAAGAGCCCATTCAAGCCGTAATTAAATAAGCTCCTCACAAAAACTAAACCAACAAGCCCTTTTGACCAATCATTTAGCGCCCTTTAAGACAGTGACTTGCATTTTGCACTTATCTGTGGCTATTAATATTATAATAATGTGTGTGTTCAATCGCTGGGGCCTGGGCATTGTGGGAATATTAGCTTCTTGAAAGCAGTTCGATTAAAGCTCGGTAAGAGACAGAGCTGTACCGAGATTTTTGAAGCACTGGGCCCAAATAAAAAGCAGCTCTCACGTTACAAGCATGCCAACATCAGCGTGCTGCTTTTCCATTTTGTTTATCTCCTTTTTACTGGCACGTAATTAACACAAAACATAATTCGTTTTTGATTACATATATTCTTCTCGCTGCATTACAGTCCTAATCCAGGAAGCAACATAACTAATCTGTAATTTGCAACGCATAATTGCCGCCATCTAAATTATTACCACCACGTCTTGCAGGTTTTTCTCCGTATCAGCATAATATATGCATATACGCTAACACATATTACAACCGCACATATGCTAGTATCCTGCAAAGGATAATTTTACACTTAGACCATTAAATATATATTAAACTCAAATTAAAATTATTTTGTAGCTCGGCTGTTATTACCCCAGCCAGCGGTATAATAAACCCAAGCATTATCGTATTCTTACCAAACGCCCATAAATCAAGCCAATATAAACACTAGAAATATTTTAATACCGCTATTTGCCTGGGGAGTGTCAAGAGAGTATTGGAAACCATAAAGGAGTCCGCAAATTATTTCCATAAACGTTGCCTAATAATAACAATAACTCTAGAGAGCGTTTTATCTTCGTCTTAAAGCTGTTCGATCTTCGGGTTAGAATAAAGACGTGGTAATAAAGTGCGAGGTGTTGGCCCAGGTGCTGGGGGCAAAAGAGACAAACGCGAGATGGCTAAACCAGATCCTGCGTTCGAATATGACTGATAGATAACGTGGGTGAAACTGGGCGAACGGAATATATAAATATTCCCTACTCCATGGTTCACGAACAGAATATGTTATAATTAGTCAAAATAATTAGCAATATATTTTTAATTAAAAATTTCTAATAGATATTTTTATTTTAATTAGAAATATCTGGTAAATAATTTTAATTTAATTAAAAATATCTAGTAAATAATTTTAATTGTTAAGAAAATATCTGTTAGATATCTAAACTTCATTGCAATATTTCTAATCATTTTCAGATCTCAGACATGAATTTCAGTTATCTGAAATTAATTAAAGGTATCTCGACAAATGTCTGAGTTACATAATTGAATTAAAAATATCTAAACATTTTATAATTAGTTAAAATAATTGCAAGATGTTTTTAATTAAAAATATCTACTAGATATTTTTATTTTAATTAGAAATATCTGGTAAATATTTTTAATTTAATTAAAAATATCTATTAAATAATTTTTAAGAAAATATCTGTTGGATATCTAAATTTTCTTGCAATATTTCTTATCATTTTCAGATCTCGGACATGAATATCAATTATCTGAAATTAATTAAAGGTATCTCGACAAATTTCTGATATACTTAATTGAATTAAAAATATCTATATATTTTATAATTAGTTAAAATAATTAGCAAGATATTTTTAATTAAAAATATTTACTAGATATTTTTAATTTCATTAAAAATATCTAGTAAATAATTTTAATTGGCAAGACAATATCTGCCAGATATCTAAATTTAAATTTCAAAGCATTATTTCTAATTATTTTCAGATCCTAGACATGAATTTCAGTTATCTGAAAATAATTAGAGATATCTGGATAAAATTATTTTCTAGATATATTTAATTTAATTTAAAATATTTAATAGATATTTTTATTTTAATTGGAAATATCTAGTTGATATTTTTAATGTGCTTAATTAAAAATATTAAGTAAATAATTTTAATTGTTAAGAAAATATCTGCTAGATATTTCTAATTATTTTCAGATTTCAGATATGAATTTCAGTTATCTGAAAATAATTATTAAAGATATTTGGATGAATATATCTAATTAAATTAAAAATATTCAGTAGATATTTTTCAATCAGTTGAAATTCGCCTCGGTCACCGCCTGGCGGATTTAGTCAGAACCCTCGTCGTGTACCGCAGTTTACTGGTTTTTAAGTTTTCATAAATAAAATAGGTAGCAAAGACGTTGAACTTAATACTGGAATTAGATATTTTAAAAACTACTCACGTTATTTATACGTTGAAATGACGATTGCGCATAAAAAATTGCATTTTTGTAATAACAAACTTTGAAAACCAGGAAACTGCGGTACACGGCGAGGGTTCTGACTAAATCCGCCAGGCGGTGACCGAGGCGAATTATGTACAAAATATTTTTAGTTAAATTAAAAGTATCTAATAAATATTTATATTCTATTAAAAATTCTATTAAAAAATATCTAATAGATATTTTTAATTATTTTCAGATATTCTAATTAAATTAATAATATTTGATAGAATCATAAGATTACTTTTTAGATATATGTATTTAATTTAATTAAAAGTTTTAACAGATATTTTTATTTTAATTAGAAATATCTAGTTGACATTTTTGATGTAATTAAAATGCAATTAAAAATATCGAGTAAATAATTTTAATTGCTAAGAAAACATTTACTAAAATTCTAAATTTCATCACAATATTTCTAATTATTTTCAGATCTCAGACATGAATTTCAGTTATCTGAAAATAATTAGAAATATCTGTATGAATCTCTTATATTATGTCTAATTAAATTAAAAATATCCATTAGATATTTCTAATTATTTGCGTATATCTGAAATTTGTTTCTGATATAATTAAACATACTTCTGAATTTCAAATATCTCTAATTGAATTAAAAATATTTGATAAATCCATACAATTATTTTCTAGGTATATTTACTTTAATTAAAAATGTTTAATATATATTTATATCTTAATTAGAAATATCCAGTACTTAGTTGATATTTTTAATGTAATTAAAAATATTGAGTAAATAATTTTAATTGCCAAGTAAATATCAACTAGATATCTAAATTTTATCGCAATATTTCTAATTATTTTCAGATCTGACATGAATTTCAGTTATCTGGAAATAATTATTAGAAATATCTGGATGAATTTCTTATATATTTAATTAAATTAAAAATATCCAGTAGATATTTTTCAATCATTTAAAACTATGTGCAAAATATTCTTAGTTAAATTAAAAGTATCTAATATAATTTTTATATTCTATTAAAAATATCTAATAGATATTTCTAATTATTTTCAGATATTTGAAATTTGTTTCTGATATAATTAGACATACCTCTGAATTTCAAATATCTCTAATTGAAATAAAATTATTTGATAGATCCATAAAATTATTAATTCAATTAAAAATTTTTAACAGATATTTTTATTTTAATTAGAAATGGTTAGTTTTTAAATCAATTAAAAGTATCTAGCAAATAGTTTTCGGAAACAGTATAAAATATAGTTTACAAATATTTAATAGATATTTGTAATGCAATTAAAAATACTAGGTAATTTTAATCGAATTGATAATATTTATTAAGAATTCGAAATTTCGTATACATGAAATTCTTATGTGTTAAAAATATATACTTTTTTAATAGAAATAAAACATTAATTAAATATTTTTAAACGATATAAGAATTTGTAATAAATACTTTTAATTAATTAATTAAAAATATTTATTAGAAATTCTTATTTTATTTAAAAATGTCTAATAAATATGTTTGATAGAAATAAAAATATCAATTTGTAATAAATATATTTAGTGCAATTAAAACTATCTAATAGATATGTATTTTTGCATAAATTAAAAATATATATTAGATATCTTTATTTCTATTAAAAATATCTAGTAGATAATTAAAGCTAATAGGGAATCTAAAACCTTTTCCTTTGTAAATCTTCGAGAGTCCTGCAGCTTTCTGGGCTTGTTCTGCTCTACCTATCTGATATCTAATTAATATTTTATTTCTATGAAAAATATTAATTAGACATGTTTAATGAAATAAGTATTAATTAATTGTATTAAAAATATCTAATAGATAGTTTTAATTGGATTAAAAATATTAATTGGAAATTCCTATTTTATTTAAAAATATCTACTAATTATAATTATGTTTAATTGAAATAAAAATATCAATTATATGTTTTTAAATGAAATAAAAATTTGTAATAAATATCTTTAAGGTAATTAAAATCATCTAATAGATATTTCTAAATAAATTAAAAATATTTAATAGATATCCTTATTTCTATTAAAAATATCTAGTAGATATTTAAAGCTAATTGGAAAATCTCAATCCACTGGACTTGACATGGGGTTGTAGTTGGTTGGTAGAAGAAGAAATAGCTGGGATATTTCAGAAGTTACTCTAACATCATGGAGTCGGTTGACCGTTCATAATATACATTTTTCTAATAGATCACCTGTGCTGTACGAGGGACGTCGGTACCATGTGTGACCTGGAGTGACCTTATGGTAATGCGAAGCCCCTAGGGCTACCATGAGCGACTCTCCTGCAAGACCTGGACACATGTTAAATGCAATACGAATTCTTCTCAAGTTTTTCACGTGACTAATTCAAGGATAGTTAAAAAATGCTCTCGCATAGTGGACTGCAGACTGGGATACTGCTATTTTTCTTTATTGCCCTGTTATCTTGTCAGAGAGTGGAATTATTGAAGATTATAGGTTGCGCGTAATGCTACGGGGATTAAGAGGGAAATTGGTAAATTGCTGGCGTGCTAAGGGACTGGCGGGCTAAGTCGTTTTGGATAAAGGTAATTTTGTTTAATACTGCTTGACGGGGTATTAATTAAGTCCAGATAATTTCTTTTTACTCTTTGTCGAAAGAGAAACCGCTTTTTTTAAGTAGTCGCAGGTCTATTCACCGATTGGACTGTGAAACCCGTGTCACCGCGGACGTCATTAGCAGGTAAAATATTTCGGTTCTCTCTGCAATACCATCATGTTCTTCACGTTTTGCATTTCTACCGGTTTTGAAATGAATCGTGATGCATAATTTAATTAAGTTAATGACAAACTTAGAGCTTATAGACGATAACAATATCGAGATAACATGTTTTGGGCCCTCGGGAAAGGAGCATTAAGAAATGTGGTTTTATAACAAATGATGGGTTATAAATTTTAACGGCTCCTGCTTCAGCTTATATGCAGGAGTTTTATGGGCTGTAATTTGGCAGGATTGCGATACCATTTATCTGAACAGAATCTTCGTCATAATGTCAAATAAAATTGACCTGGCCGAGGTTCTTTTTCGAGATGGACCCTACCATCAGTTTTATGAATGAAAAGTGATGACGTAAACGAATTCAACATCTTCTATAGTGTGAGTAATCTAGCGCAGTTTATAATCATATAATTTAGAAAAACAATTTCCTGTCGACATTCAATTCGTAACGGATTCTTAGCAGCCTCTGAGAAATAGACACCTATGACTCTCACCGTAGAAATAAGTGTCATCTCAGGTGCTATTTGCATCATAAAGTTTTATCAGTCCTCGTCCTATCGCCTTAATTAAATTGTTAAACATGTTAAGCGTTTTTCAAAACTTGCTGTCCACTTAGAATGGATGGATAGATTAAATGTCACGCCTATCACGTATCTTGTTATTCGCGTTTAATGGTGATTTGAAAAATAATTGGCTGGAGTTTATCTCGTACAGGGTGGCCCGATCCCCAGTTCTCAACTCCAGCAAGACCTTAAATGAACACTGGGATCATTTTAGTTCAAATCCCACACGTTCTTGTTTTTTTTATTAAATTCATCAGGCATAAGGTCTATTGCGAGTTAGAAGCCGGAGGCAGGTTAGATATGTGTGTTATTCCCCTGATAAAGGAGAGCAGTTGAGGAAGAAGAAATATCCAAACCGTGCAGCTATTATTTTAACAGGAATGGTTGTTTCTTTATGATAATTTTAGTACAAATTAAATGTATGTTTCGTTAATAAAACAGTTACAACGAACCTGTTGATACTCACTGGTACTGGCATTTTACCTAAATTTAATCAGCATGGCGCCACCTAGCGTTCGACGATAAAAGCTCATTTTTATATAAGTATATGTTAGCAGAAATAATATATATTTGTGAAAATATATTTATATATTCGTAAAAATATATATATACTTTTACAAAGATATATACACTATTGGTAAGGTCCAATCTAGGTTGCCTATATAAATGCATCAGACGGAGATAACTTGAAGCATTTACAAGTTAAACAGACAACGCGCTATCCCCTACCTGCCACCTTCCATTCTTTACAACACGCGGTCGAAGGGGACGACGGAATCGGCCGAATGTGTCGAACGGCCGCGATGTCGCGCCCAACAAAACAATTATTCATCAATAAGCCTTTCTCCTGCGAAGTACAAACTGTTATTTTTAGAATACAAGTTTTTATTTCGTTTTTAGGTTTAAGGCTAATAAATAACATCAACTCTTAAACCGCTGTTGTATTGTCAAATGCAACAGCGATAAACATGATAAAATAATGAAAACATCGTAAAAATATCGCACGGCCGTAAACATCAGATACTCGCTTCACCGAAGCTCCTTACTCACTAAACATAATTCTCGGCTCGGCTTAGGTCGGCTGAACCGCTGTCGTCGCGCGCCACATCAACACACATACCCCTCTTTAGTAGGAGTGTAGGAATGGTTAGGCGTCTCTTGTCAACTGAAGGCTTTGCCCCTATGTACCTTCTCTCTTAGTTGCATTACAGATTTCGCACTCTAAGTTGCACCTTGCCAATAGTGTATATTTATAAAACTTATAATAAATAAATATTTTAACAAAATAAATATATTTAATGAAAAAATATATATATTTCAATAATTATTATATATATTTGTAATACTAATAATGTCTTAAACGGCGCCTCATAAATTTCGAGACTAATCCATTTTTTTTTGCAGGCATCTGCTGCTGTCCGGCGTGCTCCTCGCCGTCCTCTACATCTCGCTGTCAGAAGGCAAACCCAACACAAAGAACCACGAGCTGCTCTCGAAGATAGGCATGCAGAGGGTGCGGGGGCCGAACAGCCACCACAGGAAGCGGTTGGCGGTGGAGTCCAGGCACCACAGCAGGTCGGACGACTCGCACATGTTCATCATCAAGCTGCCGCCGAACCCGCATTACTACGCTCACAACAGGCCGAACGCCGTCGAGGACATACACAGTAAAAGTAGGAATGTGCCGGTTGGGTTCAAGAATAACGGCAAGCCGGCGAAGATTTACCACTGGAACATCCCAGTGCTGAAGAAGATGGCCTCGAAACACAAGTCCAGAGGCAAGGATTACAACGCTATAGATATCCAGAGCTCTGAGAGCTGGAACGAGGTGCTGGACAAGCCTGTGAAGGAGAAGAAAACGCTCAAGCCGTCCTATTACGTCCCGGCTAAGCCCAAGAAGTCCAGCTTCACGAAATACTTCCCCGGTAACGGCAAACCGCATTCGTTTTACGTAATAGAGAAGAGCAAGAAGGCGCATTACCACCGACTGTTGCCGTAGTAGTGTTGATGTTAGAGACTTTGTGCAATAAATTTTGTAAGAAGTTTTATAATTTAGACTGAAATCTAAGCTTATTTTAATTTTATATATTGTATTTAAGTGACTGTTTTTTATAATAAATATTATTAATAAGAAGTCGCCTGGTTTGTCTCTAATTAACGAGCCAAGCAAAGGGCTACTAAATATGCTATATGTCCACATATTACCCTTGAGTACTTATTTGATAAAAAAAGGTTGAAACTGAAGTCCTTAGAAGGGAAGTTGATGGAATAAGATTAATTACATACTCATACGAGCAAGGGCAGTTGATTACCGTGTCTGGAGCGACAATGATAGATAAAGCTCTTATTATTATTATTTTTTTCTATAACTGTTTCATTTTCTTGCATTTAGAGAAGAATTTGAAATGTATAAATTTTATTATATAACTAACAGCAATTTTTTTTGTCCATTATGATGTAAGAGCAGTCCTCCGGACTAAACTTCGCCAAATAAAAGACAATTTATTATTATTATTATTATTATTATGTTAAAATACGTTGAAACTGATTTAGGTCTACCGTTCTTCGGAAGGTACGAACAATGTGTTTTAAATTTCACTACACTGTCACTACTTATAGTCTAAATTTACAACATATAGCCATTTGACGTAGATTATCGATTACATGTTATATGTATATGACAGAAACAAAATGGCTTCCTCTTCTTACCACTACAATAAATCAACTAATCGAATAATAGAATAACGAACAATATAAAAATTAATCGTTGCTTTCACACCTTTGCTCTGCAAAGCACAGTTAATTTCCGCGAAGACAATAAATTCAATTAATAAACAATGAAAGTATGTCTCTCACGCGTTATTTTAAACGCCATCGTAAAGTTTATAACTGTCCCAAGAACATAAATGCTTGAATGGCGTAATCACCATTATTAGCTATTTGAAGTGGAAATACAATATTGATTATAGGTATTTTATTACACCTAGACCTAGTTCCACAAACATTTAATTAAAGTTACCGTACCAGCAATAACGTATTCCTCTTGAACTCAATTTACGCTAAAGTTTATTGCTGATATGATTACTTCCGCCTCATACCTCTTAATTTTCAACTGCATTTCAAAATACTTAATAGCTTTTCTTCATGAAAATGATCGTAAACCACGTGACCAAAAATAAACAAATTAGTACCATCGAGTGCATATCTAGTTGCCTAATTCCATGGTCACGTGGTTTAAAATCATCTGTGAAGACCGCTTCCCATGTTCAACAATTTATCGAAATGGCGCAAAACCCGGATTACCCACTTGTTGACTACCTTGACGACCAGGCACGCAGGTGTTATCGAACAAACATCCACTGACAGACACCGCTCGAGTGTCATATCTCGTATATTGACGTTTACGTCGGCCAAAAAATGACTTTGGCCATCTTACAGCCCAAGCTTTTCTTGGGGCTGGAAACTCGAATCGCCAACAATGTGCATTTTCTCTCAGATGAAGAAGTGGTTTACCCCGTGGGCTCGGTCATAGCAGTCCACAATTTCCATGTGAAGAAGCAGAGGTACATAAAGTTGTCTGATAGGGGGAAGAACTTGACCCACCTGCTCATCAGTCCAAACAAGTAAGTATCCCACGACATATATCCCATGCTTCTATTACCGTTTGTGCTGATTTGGAAACAGCTCATTGCATGACCTATTTCTTTCTCGAAGAAACTGAAACCTGCAATCTTATCTTCCTCTGCACCAAGTAAGTGTGTTAAATTTGCTGTTGCTTCTCTTTTCACCCCTCTTATGCGGAGCGATAAAGTGCGATAGCAACATTCATGTTCAATCCTCATCAACTTTGTTCCTCCACGCTGATCAGTTCATAATCCCTTTGCAGAAAATTGATAGCAGTGGTGGAAGTAACCGACAAATTACCGATAATCACCCTATGGTGCCCGATCCAGTTCAAGAAGAGAAGGACCTTGACGCTGCCCTCGGACAAGGACATCGTGGCAAGTCGATTCGTGTCTGTGGAGTTCACGTACGATTCCAAGCACATAATCTGCGTTACCGGAGAAACGGACTGGACCATGTACTGCTTCAAGTGCGACAAGGGGCGCCTGGAGAGCTTCGCGAGAGCCAACAACCTCAACGGAACCGGAACGGTCAACCAGGTGAGCAAAAAACCTTTGAAGGCATTCGATCTTGTAGAACCTAGTTAAATCATTTTTAGGTATCTTGCAATCCGACCGACGGGAACCAAATCGCTCTGGTAGGAGACGCCGTGCTGAGGTGTTTGGGATGCCAAGATTTCACGTGGCGCTTATTCGGGTACAACAAGGTGGACACGAACGTCTACACGAGCTGTTGTTGGTTGTCACAGGACCGACTCATCGTTGGCACCGACAGGGGCAAGTTGTTGATCCTGGAAACCGGCGAGCTGAAGGCCGTTTTCCACGCATCCGATCTGCCCGTTCTCAACTTGAAGACGAGAGATGAGTAAGTTCTTAAATACTCCGATAGTAATGACTGTCATCGCGTGGTTCTCCAAAAGCTTGCTTATTTAATCATTATTTTAATTGCTTACTTATACTTATGAAGGAATAAGAAGGGAAAACGGTAAGTCCACTCATAATAGTCTAAGAACTGATATCTCTTTCGCTTACATACAGATTTGTAGAAGAGTTTCTGAGGTCTCTTCCACGTTGATTACTTTGAATTCTTGCCGCGATCATTTTTGCTTCAGGTGGTCGAAACATCAAGTAACGCGAAAGAGAACCCGGAAACACCTCTATAAATAGTCAACTCCGCCAAAACCTTAGGACCAAAACACATGGATTTAACTGCAGTGCTAGATAATTTAGAATCTAGCACTGACATAGTTTCCATAAACACCAAGTTTGTAGAAACTACGTCAGTGCTATCGTCACATCAAACGCTCCAGTCCACTTCAGGAAGCATGTCTAATGATTTGATTATCAAGTTCATAAGTAACAAGGTCTGTTTAAATTAGCATGGAAGAAGGCTCGCAGACCAGCCTCAAGTCGGTGGCGTCGATACCCTACATGGAGGGTGAAACCGAAGACTACCATATCCGATGCATCGTTAACTTCAACAGAGGCTTCGTGTTCGGGTTCATGAACGGTCTGATCCACTTGTATGAGAGGGAGTCGCCCAACAAGTTCATAAAGCGAGGCATCTTTATCATACCGGATCGAAGGATCCACAAGGAGTACGAGGAGGAGCAGAAGATCATTACGTGTGTAAATGGCATAGCGATTAACCCCTCGCAGGACAGGTGATGGGTTGTTTTTATTATTGATTGCCATTTGAAGACGGATCGTTTTGCATCCGGGTTGTTTGTCTCCATAGTAATTACTGATTGTAACCAAAAAGATGCAGAAAGGTCGTCAATCAATTTTTAACAAACAATTATTCCATAGGTTACTAGTAACTTGTGACGAGATGCAGCTCTGGTCGTCCAGGATTTTTGTTCACGATGACAATACCGGACCAGAAGTAATGCTGAGAGATTTTGGATATCCCATCCATACCGGACCTATTGGAAGTCTGGCAGTCTGCCGATGGAAGCCCATTGTTCTAACATCAGGTATTGTTCCTTCTTTTCTCTCTCGACAACGTCCAAGCGTGCAGTTTTGCTGATTACAGTAGTCTCCTTACCAAGCTTGGTCATTGACCTCTACAATAACCAAATAATGTTTCAGGTAGCGATCGAACCATTAAAATATGGAACTACGAAACAGATGAGGTGGAACTGATCCAGCACTTCGAAGACGACGTGTATTCCATAGCACTCCACCCTACCGGCCTCTATGCTGCAGTCGGTTTCTCTGATAAACTTCGCTACATGACTATCATGATCGACGACATCATTACGACCAAAGAGTTTCACATACGTACTTGCAGGTAAGCATTTAGGATCTATTGCCAGGATTCTAGAACCAGTAAAACAATTATGGTGGCAATAATGATCCCTCCCAAAAAACCGCACCCCCAATGACAATACACCTAAGTTTTTGCCTGCAGGATGGTGAGCTTCAGCAGGATGGGGCATCTATTTGCTGCTGCCAACGTAAACGTTATCCAGGTGTACTGCAGCATAACTTTCGAACAGATGTACACTCTAAAGGGCCACAATGGAAAAGTAAGCTATAATCTGTTCCATTATCTTGTATCTAATGTGTCGTCACAGTTCATTCGAAGATTATTTGATGCACCTAGGCGTCAGTTGTATACTTCTTTTAGATCGAAGGGATGTCATGGTCGTACGAAGACAACATATTAGCCACTTGCGGCACCGATGGAGCCGTCTATGGTTGGGAGGTCATGAAGTCCACGAGGATAGCTGAGGTTATAATTAAAGCCAACCCGTTCAAGACGGTGCGCGTTACCAGGGATGGGAAAAACATATTCGCTACAGGAATGGACGGCCATATCAGGGAGATGGTGAATTCGAACGTCCATAGGGACGTGGTGTTAACGCCCGACCAACCGATCGACTTTATGGTTGTGTCACAGCTGGATTCAATGATGTTCGTGACAGGTACCTATTGAACATTTTTATCCAGTCTAAGATCCACTTAATGGGATACGTATGGCACCTCGAGTCCATTAAATTGGGAGGAGGTTCATAATCTAATCCACTAGTAACTATTTTTTAGGTAACAAGGGCATCGTATATGTTGTTCAATTACCTCTTATGGAAAAAGCTGAGTACTCGGAATATTCAATGCATAACACAGCTGTAACAAAAGTACGTAGAATGAAAAATTTTTCTCTCAATCCATACAGATGCTGCGTAGTCTCAACTGAGAATCCCAATGTAGTAATGTGGGGTTCCTCATGAGACTATTCCAATTCACCAAATCATTAAATCAATTCCATAGATGCGTCTTTCCGTCGACGATCGGTATCTGATAACTGGAGGTGAGGATGGCAGCCTCTGTTTCTGGAAGCTCTTGAACATCGAGGACAAGGCTCCCAAGTATGACCCCGATGCGACCAAAAGTACCGAGATATTAATATCAAGACAAATCCTAGAGGAAAAGATCGAGCAAATCAGGAACCTCATGTTAAGGATGAAGGAACTAGAGACAGAACATTCATACCAGATGAGGCAGAACGACGCCCTCTATTCCCTGAAAATACAAGATATCCATTCTGGCTACTGCAACGCTATAGAGGAATTGAAAATAAAGAATGAGGTAACGATATCTAACATCAGAGAGTAATTCGTAGTCACTAGTAAGGTTGTTTTCAGCAATTGGATCAAGACCACGTGCAAGAAATTAATAACATAAACATCCAAATCAACAACATGAAGGCGGGGCATGAAAATTTCGTGCACAGATTGGAAGACAATTATAATGAGAAGTTAATCTTCGAGTACAACAAGTTCCACAGATTTGAAACGAAAATGGAAAAGCTGCTGCACGAGCATGAGGCTAGATACGAGGAACTGAAAAAAGCGAAACAGGAATCAGAGGAGGCACTGAATAACGACTTCATGGAGCAATTGAACGAAAAAGAATCAATTTACGAGGAGGTATAAATAAATCATTTGATTTGAAGGCCAATAATACGAAAATAATGTTTCTATTTCGTGAATATAGCTTATGGAGCATTCCCAGCAACAAACCAAGCAACACGAGCTCATCAAGCAGCAGATCGAGGACGATGCCGACCGGGAGATTTTCGAGCTAAAAGAGAGCCATGAAAAGGAACTGAAGGAGGAGCAGGATTTGAACGTTCGCGTGCGCGGAGAGGCATCCGTGGTTAAGAAGAAACTAATGGCAGCCCAAAAAGAAACCGACGATCTGAAACATATGGTCTTCTCCTTGGAAAATGAACACGTCAAGTTCAAGGGAATCATTTTGAACCTGGAGAAGGACATCATGGATATCAAGAAGGAAATGCAGGAGAGAGACCAGACCATTGAAGAAAAGGAGAAGAGGGTCTACCAGCTGAAGAGCAAGAACCAGGAGCTGGAGAAGTTCAAGTTCATTCTGGACTTTAAGATCAAAGAGTTGAAATCGCAGATAGAACCCAAGGAGAGGACCATTCAAGAACAAGTGTGTATTGATTATCGTTAGAATTTTGTACTTTACCAAAAGTCTTCTTCTAGGTGACTCAAATTAACGAGATGGTGGGAGAATTGGAGAATTTGCAGAAAGTTATACTGGGCCTGGACCTTCAGCTCGCGGAGCTACGCGAGAAACTAGCAGCTTCCAGCAACGAGGTTAAGAAGGAGGTTGAGAAGAACAGGAGGATGAAGAAGTCGTTGCAGAATATCAGGATTGACATCCACCACGCCAGCAGTTTCATAAATAACGTGCCGATGCTGCAAAAAACTGTGAAGGTGGGTAGTCAGAACAGCAGCAGTTTAAAAATAGGCGCCTTGTTTAGTAAGCCAACCAAAAAGAATGCTTCATCATATTATAAGCTTAGATTGTGACAAATACATTCGGTCCAACAATATGGCGACTTGGGCGGGGCCTAACCGCTTATTGCGACTACTGGCTTATATAACAAGCATGGCAAGATCAAATAAAATGCCCCACTTTGAGTAAATGAAAAAAATTGTCTTCTTGTCGCCAATCATTTGTGACATTTAAATACCTACAATAAGTTTGACTTTTATTATTTATTTAAATTTATTCTAAGGTAGTATTTATTGCGCATCTACTGTTTGAGATATCTGATACGTTTACTTCTAGGACATGTACCACAAATACAATGCAGATAAGGACTTTGAGGTTACTCAGGCGGAGGACAAAGAGGCCAGAAGTGAGTTCCTCAGACAAAGAGACTTTTTGGAAAGAACGGTCGCCACGTTGCACTTCCAGGTAAGTTTATATATTGTTACAGATGCATGAAACTTGCTTAAAATCTTCTGTGTTCCTAGGCCACGAAGAATACGAATATGTTGAGTTATGACAAAGTGAGGCTTGTAGAAGAAAATGCGACACTATTAGTCGAGACTAACCACCTAAGGAAAAATTTGCAAGCAGAGATGAACACGACCAAGAAACTACACGCGCTCGTGGGCTTATCATACATTTCGCCCAAAATGGCCCAGAAGAAGATCAATATGGCGGCTGCTTCTAATAAGGAAATCCACGACAAATACAAGGAGAAACTAATGGTAACATTTAGTGTTTAGATTAGGTGCATTTGATGAACGCTTTGTATTTTTTTAGGAAAACGAAAAAGCAATAATTGCTATGAGAGACGAGAACAACAGATTGTTAAATAAACTCACCGAAGCAGACCTTGATGAAAATTCAGACGATATCTAAAATATATACTATACTATTGTATATTGTATTCTTTTCACGAATTTAATTTTAATAAACAAATTAACAAATGACATAAATCTTATTTACTTTATAATTGCCATTATTCTCATATTGTTTCTCCTTTCGACTATATTGGAAAAGTCATACGTTGGTCCTATTTGCAAATTCGGGACTAAATCCCATAGCCAAGATCATTTTGTTTTGTTGATTCGAATTAGTAACTTCATAAGTAAGTCTCTTTTTTCTCGTTACGTTTTCAGATATACCGAATAACCGTTGTAAATTATGTAACGCGCTAGGGCTTGGTAGGAAACAAATCTAGCCCGAGGTACTTGTCTAAGTTCAATCGGTAAACCCAACGCGCAAGAAAGGCTGCGTGGGAACCGAATCCTTTGCTACCGAGACCGAAGTATCCGTCATAATAAATTCACCGGGAGCGGGCAATAAAAGATATATCCGCTAAAGATTTTGCATGTTATTCTAAAATCTCCGAGTTGTCGTTTCTGTTGTGTAAGACTAATTAGACCTGTATGTCAAATTGCCCGGTCTGCTAAAAATCGCCAATCAGCCAACAGACCCTCGGACAATACCGTCTTTTCACTGCAGACTACCCTAGCCTTCTTGGGAACCGCCAAGAAAGAAAGCGCTGTTTCTTGCATTCTAAAAGGAACTGGCGCCCGAGATTCCGTTTAAAAAAGTGTTACAAAGCTGGCAGGTAGTGTTTGTAGGTGGAAACAGGTCCATCAAGGTAAAAAAGAGCGTCACAGGATATAAAATTATTATTATTATTGTATAAAATCGTCGAATTTGGAATGTCCGCGCCATCTACTGAGTTATAAAATAATCAAAACTGCTCTTGTATCACAGATGTCAGGGCACGATGTGCTGTATACTTGAAAGCTAAAATACAAAAAGAATTAGTAAATAAATGGAGCTCACTAATAAATAATTGGTGGGATGATGTATAATCTCTAGAATTTGTTTTATTCTCAAATTATCTGACTATAAAAGTACCTCCCCTTATTTGGATGTTTACAGCTTCCTATATTTCTGTATTCTGTAGTCCATTAAACGGCCGTTAGATGGCGCCACCACACCAATGATCCTACATCCTTACTTGGTTTCACATTTTCTTATGAATACAATTGTTTCAATTATTTTACAAAATGAATCTAATTTTTAAACTATTTATTATACAGTATGGGAATACAAATTTTAAAGAATGACAGCAAATAATTAAATTTGAAAATTTCAATTAATAAACGAATTCGATTACAATTGGCAACGTCGGTGTAGGTACGTCAGAAAATTTCTAAGAGTGCTCAATCGGGTTCACGTCCGGCGAACGAGAAGACCGATCCTTGCGATATCAGTTTTTCCACAGCCAGTAAGATGTGGCGTGAAATCTTGAATACAGATTTATAATGAAACCACTCCAGTAGCGCATCAGCTGGCTGCGATCGAAATGCCTGAGGGCAATATTGGAAAGCACACGAAACAATTCTATAATCGTCTGGATTCTCGTTCGGCTCAACTGGAGATTTTTTTAACATTTTTTTCGATAAATTATTAAACTTCCTATTTATTTTTTATTTCACGCAATCATTAATTTGTGTTTTTGGTATTTGGTACCTACTAGATTGCGTTTGTATTTATTTGGAGAATAGTTGTTTCTGCTCATTCTTAAGAGACTGCATTTTTCTCTTGCGGTTTTAAAGTATTTATTTTCATTTTTTTGGACGAGGAATAGCCAACGCTCATAAATTTCCCTGCGCAAATGACTAAGGAGACTGAGCCGCTGCTGGCTGAAGGCCGAAGCAGGATTGCGTGCTATGTGGTTAGAACAAAGTTGGTATTTGGTCTTTCCTTGGAGCCCCTTAATGAGTTTTTGGTATTTGTGATTCTCATGGGCGCCCGGGGAAAGAAGAAGAAGAATTCAAAATTAGTACTTACTTGGTCAGCAACAGTAAATCGATTTATAAATTGTAAGCTAGATATAAAAGGACTGGTACTGGTATAAGTATAAAGTTCCCCTTTGTCTTCCCCCTCCCCCAAAGGAACCCCTGGTAATTCCATACACGTCACATAAGTACGAGAAAGCAAAAATGTTTACGCATAAATGATTCTATCAAAATAGAAAAACCGATTTGTAGTACCTAATCATTATTTTTAAATTCTTAAGGACACTTCTTCCTTATTTTTAGAAATAAACATGACAGTGTTGAAATCTTGATAAGGTTGAAACAATAGAAATAAACACTAGATATGATAGATTTTTTTTTAAATTTCAAATCAAAATGATAATGGAACTGATACGATCAAGTGGATTACTAGCTATTAAAGTGTCAATATACAGGGTGAGCAAAATTTTCAAAAATATACTATAGGGTGTTCCATTTAAAAAAATTGACATCTATAGCGCCCCGCTTTTACGAATCACCCCGTATATTTCAAACTAATTTTAAAATGTAGCCATTTTGGTCTCCTACAACTTCCTTATAAAACTTGTTTGTATTATCGACAATAAAGGAAATATTGGACTCTTTCGCACCGTTGACTCACCCTGTACAATTCACTGCTTCGAACAGTTGCCTTATCGGCTTGTGGCTTATTGAGTAGGATTTGGAATGAGTGTTTAATACCTTAATGTAAAGGAGTTTTTACCTGAAAAGTATATTTATATCTACAGGAATTTTACAGTGTTGTTTTTTGTCTGGTGACTTTGTTTTTAGTGCCACATGTTTTATGACTATTTGTTTTTTTTATTATCTTTAATGGGATGGGACACAAATCTGAGGTTCACATCTGAGAGTCTAAATGATTAAATAAATAAATACGTAATGGGAATTTAACAATATATTACAGCGTAAAAAAATTAATGGATTCGATTACTTAATCTTAAAACCATTATTTTAGAATCAACTTTCTATTTTGTTATGTAGTAGAAGATAGAGTAAATGTATTCGAATTTTTACACCAGAATCAAAAGATTAAGTTCAGAAATAAATGAACGAGTTTGGACAAAAAAATAAATAAATAAATGAGGCTTTTTGCAATTTTATAAACCAAAAATTTTAAAAAATTTTCGATTGCTGGTGCCAAGAAAACAAAAATAAAGAAAACACTACCGGTGAAAATCAGTGAAAATTAATAATATTTAATATTATATTATTTTAACTAAAATTTTTTAGGTTTTTTTTGAAAAATATACCATTTACAATTTTTTAAATAGTTAAGATAAATTGGGATAAATATCTATATACACGTGATAAATATGTTGTAGTTGATTTTTCAGAGAATATATTTTTAGGTGCTTTATAATATGTCATAGGTTAAAAAGAACATTTCTACATATAAGTTATTCCAGCACATATGAACTTCTGCAAACCTGATCAACAACTACTTGCATAATTCGATCTTTAAGCCTGCCATCAATTTATCGTTTTTGCAACTTTGTTCATTATATTTGAATTTCCAGACGTAAACGAATTCATTACTACGAATTTTTTGTAAAAAAAAAAAGAGTTGCTTATATTAAATTTATAACATCTTATGTATCTTGGATATCCTATGTATGATCCCTTTGTAAAAATTATTTGCGTAAAATCTGTGGAAACAGAATTTATAAAACACCCTGTATTAGTGAAAGGACAAACAGTGGTAAATATTTAGACACTAATCAGTCAGTGTAAACTTTTACCTATATCAAAATATAACGACTAGGCGATAAACAGTCTTTATTTACATTTAAAAGTACATATATATTTATTATTTACATGCATTTGCTATATTCAATGATAGAAACGTTATTTCTTTATCGCGTGTATTTACTCAATCGTGGAGAGAAGTCAAATCGATATGTAACTTTAGTAAAACAAATATTTTATTACAAAAGAGTAAAATAGGAAGTCCAATCACCTCGAGGTCGTGTTCAGCAAATTGAAAGGTAAACCGGGTTCTGTACGACCATTATAATGTCAGTAGTAGACCTTAACAATTTCTAATTTTAAACTTTCACTTTCTTCATTTTATAAATAATACCTTATACCGTTACTAAATACCCGCCTGAAAGGTCAACCGGCGCTAGGTAATGGTCAAGATTACTCGCGTACACACATCGAAATAATATAGGACGCATCTGTTTTTGATGATTTTTGCGCAATATGAATATTTCAGCGGAATTTATAACAGCTGGTATTGAAATTAAATTAAATACCATAGGTAACATGACCAGACAGTCTAATACATGTCGATACCATGGATTGATAATAAAAGAGGACAGAGCATTATATCCTTTTTGTTATTGTCAGCGAGCGTCACAGTCTAACAGCATTTTTAATGAATAAACAACGTTGCCAGTACGTAAGAAAATAATGACAACAGGGCTACTTATATGTTGTAATACATTTATTTAGTCTATAAATATTAATAAACGGTATACAGGGTGAATACCAATAACTCATTTTAATTTTAAGAGGGGGTTTCTGTTGATATTTATAACACAAATAACCAATAAAAAAATATAAAAAAGAAAGTTGAAAAACTGACCTACCCTACGTAAAATTCTGGTAAACTTTTGAGTACCGCTTCGTCGCTCTACTGACCCACTTATGGGGTGAATAACATGCCTTGTATCCAAGTCACAGACTCCAAGTTCTAACGTAAAAAACGTGACAAAAAACGTCTAATAAAGTTAAGCCGCCGTTTATAAATTTGCGGTCGGAGACAAGTTAATTGACAGTGACAGCAAAAACTAGTGAATTTATGATTGCAAAAAACAAGGTGAATGTCAGAGGCAAAGACCTATCCTGATTTATTTTCTGTTGAGATAGGTAAGTTACGAAGTTCTGTATTTTTAATTTATTTTCTTTCTCGAAAACTACAGGGTATATATTTTTTGGCCTTACCATTAGGGACCTACCATCCCTTAAAATTAAAATGAGTTATTGGTATTCACCCTGTATGTGAAAGAATGTTCAATAATTTTATCAATCGTACATTTGTTTTCATATTTACATGTTTTAGAATTTTGACAACGTCGCAGACGTCAATGCCGGACGTACTTTTCGTAAGTCGCAAATATATAATTAGACGGTGCCAGATATGCAAGACTAGATTACAAGAGCTCGAACGTAACGTTTCACAGGTAAATAAAACCATCGTTTACGTTTTGCTAGTTACTTAAATTTTTCATCAATATTGATATTATTTTAGTATTTCCTACGCCTATGTCGTTGGAGGAAGCTTTGACAGAAACATAACCACACTTTCGCTGAATTCTATAATTGCCTGTCAACATTCCGTAGGAAACCATATAATCTCCGATCAAGGAGCCCCTAGATAAATGAACACTTTACCGCTATCCACACTTTCACAGTCTAAGGTACCTTATTTGTAAACATATAGTTTCCTTATTGGCTAGTCTACCATTTCGCCATTATAATATTAGTAATTTTCATTTACTATGACCCTTCTACACGCACCCAGCACTGTTGCCTGTAGGATGTTATTATATTTAAGCGTTTTAATGTTACTATGTTGGTAACAAACAATCTGTGTACCGAAAATAACCATTAGTAAGATCGGAGATTCAAACCTTGAGTATATAATATAAAAAAGGATAAAGTATTAGATTCATTTTTGTTGCCAGATAAAATTTATTCTATCAAACTTTTTCGCGACGTTGTCAGTATGTACTAAATAGAGACAACTCCCGCGATATATTTGTTTAATATTTAAAGTGGTAAAATATTAAATAGTTCTACGAAGTTTAGTACAAATTTCATTTCATGTTCGACTATTTGGCAATAATGTTTTTACTTATATGTAATTTGTATTTTTGAATAAAACTCAATAATTTTTAGAAATCTTGGCAACGTCGCACGAATTAAAAATGAACGTTGGAGGAAGTTTGTTCACAGTGACAGTTTGAGTTACTAATGTCAACATTAACATTAAACGTATTAAGTGCTTTTTGGAAGTTTCAAATATAATTAGACGGTGCCAGATATGCAAGACTAGATTACAAGAGCTCGAACGTACCATTTCACAGGTAAATATAAAAACCATCGTTAACGTATTGCTAGTTACTTAAATTTTTCATCAATATTGACGTTATTTTAGTATTGCCTACGCCTATGTCGTTGGAGGAAGCTTTGACAGAAACATAACCACACTTTCGCTGAATTCGATAATTGCCTCTCAACGGCAGTAATATCCGATCAAGGAATCCCTAGAAAAATAAACACTTTACCGCTATTAACACTTTCACAGTCTAAGGTGCCTTATTTGTAAACATATTACAGGCTAGTTTACTATTTCGTCGTTATAATTTTAGTAATTTTCGTTAAATATGACCCTGCTTCTACATGCACCCGCCACTGTTCCCTGTTGGATGTTATTGTATTTAAACGTTTTAATGTTACTATGTTGGTAGCAATCAATCTCTGTACTGCTATGCTATGTCCCTCTAGTTTACATATATCTATGGTTAATATATTCTAAAGAAAAAAGACTCAAAGTAATGCTAAAATGTGTTCTTAACAGTCTCTCAATTAGCCCTCAAAAAATCCCAGCATTTTGAATTTAAAGAGAGATGAGGCTCTACAGTTTATTGTGAAATTTGAAGTACAGAGTGCTGATACTGTATAGGAACAGTGGCGACAAAGGGTTGTCGTTTTGATTGGTAGTTGGATTCACGTGGTATGCGCCATTAAGAGGCTAAAAATGCTAAAATTGTTTAAACTGTCATATTTATAGTATATTCACTATCATCTACGAGTGTTTCAATAGTCATCTAAAGTTAACCAAAGCCAAAATTCTTTTTGTTGGTTGGAATTCTAACCTATAATAATTAGCAGTCTATTTTAAATAATCTACACTATTGAACTTTATAAATTTACTCTCTGAGAGAGTTTTTATGTTATAATGGATCCAAGCTAAATTTACAAATATTAAAATGAAAATAAATTTGCAAAACTAAAAATTTAAGGTTATGTTAGTTCTGATAAATTTTACCTCTTAATGGCGGGTGGGTGTGACTTATTGTCGTCTCTGTACCTATAAAGTCTCTGTAATCTAGAGCATTGACAGTTTCTCTCCCAGCTATAAGTCCGAAATGTGGATGAAAACCAGACAATCACATGGTCCCTTAGAATGTGAATTATTCGAAGCGTGGCTTCCTATAACCTAACGCTTTCTGCTTCAAGGACAATATAAGTATGTATAATAAAACTAGTGCGCTTTTTCTTCATTATTTTGAGTTTTGCTTAACTTTATTTTTATTATGTGACTAATTTTGACACTTTTGGGCGAGATAATTGGCAGAAATCCCCTGGCCACGCTAGTGAACGTGCTTTTGTCACTTTGTGCAGACTGTATTGAAACCTTGATTTCATTCTCTTGTACACAGCCTTGCAATATTTTGCACTTCCGCAACATAAATTAAACCAGGAAGCATTCTTGGAATAGCAAGGCTGGAAATGGGTTTGTCAATCGCAGCAATTATGCGCATTTAAATCGCGATAACGCGTGCACTTTTAATACGTTTCATTACACCCCATACAGGGTGTTCTTGAAAGTGGAGTATTTTTCCAAAATGTCATTTATGGCGATATAAAATGGAGAATTTGCTACAAGGTCTATAACCACATTATTTGAACAAGTATATTCTGTACGTTATAGTGAAGTCGAGGATAGCGGCGCACCGGCTGGCTGCGATCGATACATTTTGCCCTTAATTTTTTTCGTAACGTGTGTTGAAGCGATTCCGTAAAGCAGTTAGTTATCTAGTGTAAAATCGAAATTAGTTACTCCTAATGGTATCGCTATCTCATTTTTATCTTACAATCAGATTAAAGAATAAACAAAGCATTTTAAGATTGTACATGTTTGATCTCAGGTACCTGTCCAAATCATAAATTTGAAAGTGGGGCCTGTTAAACCGAAATTTTAATTTACAACCTGCTGAATATGTAAAAATTGAATCCGTCCTGGCGCCGAGAATCGAGTTTGGCGATAGAGCCAACCAGTTGGATAAACACTTTCCTGTGTTAAATTGCCTTTCAACAAGAATCTGTCAATAGCTATAAAACAATTAGACTCAATCACAATGTTGAGAGCGGCTCCAATTTCTACAGTATTTTATCTGTCAAGTCGATTTTTTCAAATCTCGAGAAATATTCTCATCCACACCATGTTGTGGGTTTTCAAGATATTTATGCTTTAACTATGGCACTTAAACTAATTAGTAATTTGATTTTTTTATTGATTGATTTTGATTTGGATACTACGATAAATCATTCAGGATGACAACTTTAAGTTATCTGTTGTTGCTTCATTTTCAAAACACACCATTTGATACTTATAATTCTTGCAAATAATAATTTGCACGCAACGATAATAGTTTATTTATTTTACACGGTGAATGTACTCGTCGAAGTAGTTTAAGTAGGTAGTGATTGATTAACTTACTACGAAAACAACGTAATCTAAATTTATCTGGCATAAACACTACTAAATTTAGAAAAAAAATCTAACACTAGACAGGATTTGTAGAGACCAAATCTGAGAGGGTCGTGACGTCAAATCCATGTTAATTTTCATGCACAGCAAGTAATACAAAGAAAACTTTATAAATAATGAAATTTTATTAACAATATTTTTATAACACTAGTTGCTAAAAATACATTGCATTACATGGGGATTATTATGTAAATTATTGCAAGCTGCTCGAATCAAAAAAATTTAAAAAAATAAAATAAAAAAAAAACAAAAACTAAAAAAACAAAAACGAAAAAAATAAACAAATAAAAAAAAACCAAAATAAAAAACAAAAACAAAAAAATCTCCTATGGGTTGGTCCTAATCGACCTATCCAACATCCCTCCATCCATTTATATCCAACTTGCTTGCCTTATACCAAGGGACACTTCATCAAAAATATCTACAAAATTCAAAAATTAAAACATTCAAGTTAAATTTGGCCTGGAAGCTCGAGGGTTAATTTCACAGGGGGATTTTCTTGTGCCCACACGTGTAAATTGTGATTGTTAACCACACATCTTCTAGCAAATGTAGCCTCATCAGTCCACAAAATTTTCGTAAATACATTGCACCTCTTGGGATTGAGCTTATTAGTTAATTAAAAAAAATTTTCGTTTAGGTCCGTTCAGGTCTTAGATTTTGTACGAGTTGTAAATGGCATGGTTCTCTACGATCTTTATTTGGTCTGCGTCGAACTTTGGTTTTGGATACTCATATATTTGCAGCTCAGATGTTAGCTTTACGAGAACTTAAAAGGTTGTCAAAAATATTTAATGTGCCATTTTCATGTCTTTTGTTCCTTAGATCTGCTTTCCCACGATGAGCTTTTAATTCACTCTCCAAAACGACAATGGGTGTTAGAAACTGGAGGACCTGGTTGTCTTCTATTTGGAAATCCAGTCTCTAATTACAACTTGAGGTTCATTAGAAATGTAACGTAGAAATTAAAAACATTAAGAATAACTCAAATATCTAAAACGAATAATTAAAACAGCGACCTTTCCAATGGTCTGCTTGAATTTGCTTGCTATCTTATATAATTAACGATATCCCGCAGTACCTAAAAAATATACAACATATAAAAACATCCAATAACAAAGTTTGTGTGCGCGTCATAGAAAAATATTTATACACCCATAATTTGAGCATTAACTTTTTAGGGCAACATATGTTTATGTACCGAAAAAAGCTACCGGCTACTTTCGCTTGCTATCCTAGCGTACCTTGCAAGAGGTAAGTACCGATCGGTGAATGCCATGTAAACTTTGTGACTGAAGTAGGTGTGCGCGATTGGCCGCTATGCTTCTATCTGACATTCTAGAGATTAGAGTGGCGAGCTCAGGTGGTACACCGAGCGTAGCACAAGGTAACAAACTCGTATCACATTCGGCGCGTTTTGTACTTATCGTTTGTCTTTATAAGTGAGTATGCATTCACAGTGATTCACTGTCCAAAAATTGTAACCCGCGATCAGTTGAACATGCCCTCCGTAACGGACATTCAAAAGATTCTCTCGGACTGCCAGCAGTCTCATCTGCTGCGGTTCTGGGATGAATTAAATGAAGAAGAGCAAAAGCAGTTTGTAAGACAACTTGATACTATCAATTTCGACGAAGTTGGCAATCTCTTTGCGAAGGCTCAAGCTTCTCTGACTGAGGATGTGAAGAAACTGGATAGCCGATTGCGGCCGATCCCGCCAGAGAAATTTGAATCTGAAATGGGAGTGGATGAAAGAGTGCTGGAGGAATACAGAAGCGTCGGCTTGGAAGCAATAGCAAACAGCCAAGTGGCCGTTTTGCTAATGGCTGGCGGACAAGGCACCAGGCTTGGGGTAAGCTACCCCAAGGGGATGTATTCAGTAGGACTGCCGTCTGGAAAGAGCCTGTTCCAAATCCAAGCCGAGCGCATCAGGCGAGCGATTACCCTGGCCAAGCAACAAACCGGCAAAACCGGGAAAATCTGCTGGTACATAATGACCAGCGGCCCAACCAACAACACCACAGAGGAATACCTGAAGAAAAACAACTACTTCGGACTAAACGAGAAGGACGTGAAGTTGTTCCAGCAAGGCTTGCTGCCGTGCTACGACTTCGAAGGCAAGATCCTCCTGGACGAAAAAAATTCCGTCGCGCTAGCTCCAGACGGCAACGGAGGCATCTACCGCGCCCTGGAACGGCATGGCATACTCAGAGACATGGAAAGCAGAGGAATTAAGTACGTCCACGCGCACAGCGTTGACAACATCCTGATAAAAGTAGCCGATCCAGTTTTCATCGGGTACTGCATAAAAAAGGATGCCGACTGCGGTGCCAAAGTGGTGAGCAAGGCAGGCCCCACCGAAGCAGTAGGAGTGGTCTGCCAAGTGGACGGCCGCTTCCAGGTGGTAGAGTACAGCGAGATCACGGAAAAAACCGCCAATCTAAGGGACGACGCAGGGAATTTGGTGTTCAGCGCCGGTAACATTTGCAACCACTTCTTCTCTACAGATTTCCTGAAGCAAATAGCCCACCAGTTCGAGGGTGAGCTAAATTTGCACGTTGCCCAGAAGAAGATACCTTACGTGAACGAGGATGGGGTGAGAATCAAGCCCTCGACGCCGAACGGCATCAAGATCGAAAAGTTCGTGTTCGACGTGTTCCAGTTCACGGATAAGTTCGTGACGTGGGAAGTGCCGCGTACGAGTGAATTCAGTGCGTTGAAGAACGCCGACAGTGCAGGAAAGGATTGCCCGTCCACGGCTCGGCGCGACCTTTTGAATTTGCACAAGAGTTACATCGAAAGGGCGGGCGGGCGAGTTACAAACGACGAAGCTGAGATTTCACCGCTGCTATCTTACGCGGGTGAGAATTTGGAGTTTAGGGTGAAAGGGAAGGAATTTGACTGTAAAATTGTGATTCTATCCGATGAGGAACAGTTAATATCTGGTGTTAATAGTTGTGCGATCGGGAATGGGCGTTGATGTTACGGTTTGGAATGAATAAAATCTACATTGTGCACGGGGTGTTCTAAATTCGAAGTATAGGCGTAAGAACTAGGTATTTTTTTTTTTTTGTTTTTATTATTGGAAAATCTCTAGTTTTATTATCCATTTTGAGCTTAGGCTATCGTATGATTGTCTCTTTTTTTGGGGGTGGGGGGTGGGGGGATTTACAAATAAAATACCATAAATCATTACAATAACCGGTAATAAGTTATAAGCTCCCTTTTCCTTTTTAGCTGGAAACAGTACATTTCTGAGTTAAGTATTTGTTTATCATTTCAAGATTAGTCACAAAATTGCAATTGTTTATTGGTTTTAAATTACGTTATTTATGAGATAACAAATTGCGTTATTTCTCCAAAATCCCCGCGTTGGCTGTGAATAGTAAGTACATGGTGGTAACGAAAATAAAATTTTGAATGAGAATATTGCAACAGAAACAGGAAATTTTCAAGTTGAACGAGTACATATTATTAACTAATTCACCTTATCAATGCATTGTGCCATTGTTATTGGCATTAAGGTAAAAAAATCGTATTTAAAAACAAACTATACGAATCATGATTATACGGAATGAGGTTGATAAGCCTCCCATTTTTAACAATTAAATTATTTCGAAACTCTTTTTTGGAAATTTCATATCTAAAATATTTTGATGAAGGTAGATTAGATAACTTTTGGGTACTGACAAGCTGTGATACCACTTTCTTAATAGAAATAACATGTAACATGTAAATATTTAATCAAACAAAATTAGTAATTTCCAATGGGTACCTGGAAACCAAAAATCCAATTTTTAAGTTGATAATAAAACATCAGACTAGTAATTATTGAAAAACATATTCTGATTCGTGTGAAAGTTAAATCACCCTGTATTTTGTGGAGAAAAACAATTTGCTGTTCCTAAATATTAAAACGAAGCTGTTTTGATACTTACGGACATAACTAGTAAGCCTTGAATTTGGAACACCCTATACTTTGGTACAGGTACATTATTTTTTTATACTGTTTATACTCTTAAAATTTAATTAACATCTAAGTGCGTGACAAAAATTATATATGTTATACAGGGTTTTTCAAAACTCGATTTTCTCGAAAAAAATGTTTCGATAAAAGGTTCACAAGTTTTAAAAAAATAGAAAAGTTTTCGATGGATGAAACGATTTGGTCACCTCGGCTTCTCTAGTGGTATGTACTGCATCAAACATATTAATATTTATTGTTTCGAAACATAAAATTCTACGAAAAAAATTTAAAAAAAAAACAAGTCGATCCACTAATGACTTTGAAACTCCTTTCACATCGAAATGTTGCTATTGCCATCTGGTACAATTTTAAAAAATAAGAAACATTTATACGGAACATTTTTTTCTAAAACAGTTACTTTGCAGTAAGTCTATCTATACTTTCGGAAAGCCCTGTATATAGGAGTAATGATGGGTCTATACTCGAGTCTATATGTGGCATTTTCAAATTAATCATCGATGAATTTTGGATCCCAGCTAGGACTGATTCATTGTAAAAGCCTGGCGTAGAACTGGATCCAAAAGTAACTACCTACTTATAGGTCTATTCCTCATTCCAATTTTGGGGGTCACAATATCGAGAGTAATGTGTTAATAGTTTACGTTAGGTGCCTAATTTTATATTATATATTTATTAATTGCTATTTTTTTACTTACGTTTAATTGTATTATGTCGATGTGTCTATAAGTTTAAGGTTTAATTTTGAGAATTCGGTGACTGGTAGAATAAATAAAATAAAAGATTTTTTTGTAATTATGGCCTAGTTTATTTACTATCACACACAATTAGATATTAATATAGGTAAGTATGGAATGGTATAGTCGATATAGGTACATGCTTTTGCAATATATTCAAGTATACAGGTATACTTACCCATTTTAATTAAAAAGCGGCAAATTTACACAAATTGCACTTCAAAACTTTATATTTATCAAAATTCAATTTCACTATTTAATGATTATTGAAAGAAATTAAATAAATGCAAAACTGTAAAACCTTTTAGGTTAAGTATTACGATCTAGAACCCGAGAACCTAGAACATTCATAAATAGAGGAATCATTAGGTTTTCCGAATTTGCAATGAGGATTTACTTACGTGAAGTATATAGAAAAGGAATTTTCATCAAGGTTTCTCCTATTTTCGAAATATGAAGGTAGGTATAGGGTCGTGGATTCACGTTTTACACATCACACTTTATTTAATTGTAAATTATTCTTTATCAAGAGTCTTTGAACACTTTTATACAAAGACACGTACTCTCACATGTACTATACACTTTATTAGGTAATATATTTACTAAACAATTTTCATAAATGGAACTGTCAAACGCCATGTTTCGATTTGTATTTGTAAACACAAAACAAAACAAACCTAGGATTATTTCGCATGCTTATGTTGGTCGCCATGTTTTCACAGAATTGCCAATCCACGTCCCACCTTCTAATCTGAGCAGTGTAATTAGTGTAGAGTTAAAGTAATATTTAGGTCTTTTTCTTGCACGTAAACCAAGTGTAGAAAAACGTATGTCGATGTAACTGCACCAAATAACCAGTGCAATACGAAAGAAAAATTATCATACCAAACGATGAATGTGCAATATTTTTATACGTTTTTCCTGGTTTGTTCCACAATCGTAACTGTAAAATTTAGGTCTGACAGTAGCTCTAAAGCTGTTTTATAATTTATTTGTTGCTATTCGCACCGCCAGTGCAGAGTTGCACCAGTAAAATAAAAAATAATGCAATTTTATATACTCGGCCTGTAACCTGCTAAGAAAATTTTGTTAGAAAACTATATATTTATTAGTTTTAAAACATAATCTGTTTTGTGATGTTTATTTTCGATCCTTAGTGTAGGCTAAAAGTTTATACCTATATTTAAAGTCTAGGATATTCTAAAATATTAAAAAATTGCTGATGATTTGCAGAGGCACATCTCCAATAATAATTTTTAAAGTAGAAAGAAGTGATAGAGATATTTCATCGTTGAAAATATTGTTCACCTCGTCGCCTCGTCCCCTATGGAAATAATTCGGAGACCATCTAAAAAGTGAGTGAACTCTAGAACTGTTAAACACTCTAGAGTCTAGAGATCTCGGATCATGTTTAGCTCTACTCTTCCATTACTCTGATTAGAACATATGTATTCTGGTTTCGTTTGGTTGGTCACAATGGATACTTGTTGTTGCCATGTTCTCGTTCGTTACACAGTTTCTCCAATGCCAAAATTGCCAAATTGACATATCAACTGACAACAAACGTAGCGTAGGGCGTCAGTTAAGCATTGGCCTAAAAAACGAATTAATTTTTATTAAAGTTTTATTACATGTGAAAACTTTGTAGTATGGTGGCGAAACGAGAAAAATCATGCCAGTCCCCTTGTTTTAATGTGCATGTGGAATTAGGTACGTTGATGTGGTTTAAATGTTACAAATTTCTCATTAGTTTTTTGTTGTTATAGATAACAGAGCTCTAAAGGCGAAAAATAACGGTTTGACTCAAACGGTTGCAAAGCTTCAACAAGAAAATGCCGAACTCTCTAAACAAATCACCCTCCTGCAAGGGGATAGTTTTGAAATAAGATCTAGATATAATGTACGTAGGTATCAATAATTCAAATAGTAACTTGTATGAATTATCCTAGTATACAGGTACAAGTACCCTATTTATGTTTTTTCAGAATTTGAAAAATGTCATTTCAATAATAGACTCTACAACGAAAACGTGCCTGCCCAAGCTGAATGAGGTTGTAGAAACTTTTACAGGAATTATACAGCTTTGTTCTGTGGCAGCAAACATTAGTAATTCAAACAAAGGTAATGCTTTTAATCTTACACTACGTATACAGATTTACGCTTTGACGTAATTTATTTTAGACACAAGAACCCAGGCTGTGAAGCCACAGATAGTAAACGGTCATGTGTTGCACAATCCTACTATAACTTTATCGAGATTGGACAATGATGATGCTGCATATTCATTCCCTAGGCCTAGTACTAGTCGGATCTCCTCCAACATCACGATACGACCTAGTACAAGTCGAGACGCAAATGAAGTTAACCGGGACAGAAATTCTAACTTAAATGGTAACCAGGATGAAAATAATGAAAATGACAATCAGGACGAAAATGAATCAAATAGAGATATGGTGAGTTTAAAGAGTTACCTTACTGTAACAAATTATAAAAATTTATCAAAAAGTCTCAACATAACCCGAAATTTTTAACCAAATCTATAACTTCTGTTTGTAAGCTATAAGTTTTGTTAAAAGCGTACTTACTCTCTTTATTCATAAACTGTTTGTTTTCTATAATTATGCACATTTTAATTAATATTAGCATGATTGTTTGAATTTGTCATTTGCCAAAGAAATAAAGGCCACCTACTCTAGACTACGAAAGTGATTTTGCTGAGTATGCATGTGTTTTTATAACTCGGAAGAAATAAAATTAGCAGACTTTGTATTTATTTTAGGTAGAAGACACTTCTTTTATTTGCCAAGCCAATAGAGGTGTGTGTGAAAGAAAAAAGTCTAATGCGAATGTGCCAATATTTCAAGAAGACGGTAAGATGATTGACCTAAATAAAATCAAATTAAACAGAAAAACTTGTGTATGATTAGTAAGATGAAAATATTCAAGTATGAAAATAGTTCTTGATCGTTTTTGTGTTTCTAAACGTATTTAGAGATCTACAGTAAGGTTTTTCATATGGAAGAGCATTTTTGTCACTAATCTGCATTGTTAAAATCATAGTTTTAAAACTAAATGTTCTCTTGTAGATTCGGATGATAGCGATGAAGAATTTGAGATGCCTTTACCAGAAGAAGAAGAAGAAGAAGAAAACGAGGAGGATCAATGGTGAATATTATTTTAAAATAAACTTAGTATACAACTGGAAATAACGCAATAGTCGGTAAAATTTCAATTCTTTATTATTTCAAATAAATTCCTGTCTAAGTGGGAAAACAAATTAACGAGTTAAAGTGCCAAAGAATTTTTATTTATCGCAAATATATCGAAACCCTCAACAAAAATTTCTAATTAATGCTTATTCATTATTTTTAGTGATCAGGGGTTAACAACAATACAAGAAGGTGAAGAGGAGGAAGATGCCGACCTGTCGAGCTCGCCTAAATCCAGACATCGCCGGTTTTTGAAAGGACGGCTCCAAGAAGTAATTTTCACTCCAAATAATAATTTTACAGTGTACTTATTTTATTCCCGTTTAGGTGAGAATCTACCTGAATCAGTTACCGACCACCAGCACAGAGCAATTTAGGGGCTCGGGTAACATCAGCATTTCCTTGGCTCCACCGGAGAGGAGATCATCCTATAAGCAGAGATCGTCGTCCCTTGTTGGTGAGCTGAATGAATCCCTTGTAGACAATAGTTGTTCATTTTTGGACGAAAATATATCTCTGACTGGTACATTGAAAATGAACGAGGAAAATTTCAAAGCGGGAGAAAGGTCGTCTCTCAACCACAGTAGGTCAAAATTAAGCGTCTCATTTAAAAGCCCCTCATCTGCGAAGTCGCCTTCATATCAGGAGAGCAGCTGTGGCAGTTCCAATGATGGAACGTTACAAGTAAGGTTTTTCTTTTATTCATAAGATGCCGTCAAATTGCTAGATGTTTTCTAGCGAAACATAAATTATATTGAAGGTTTTGCCATAAATAACATAATGGGATTTTTTTTAATTTTTCAGTTCTCAAATAATTTGTCGCCAATCCGTTCTTCACCAGCAGCAATGACATTGAGTTCTAACACCAACAGTGCCAGTGAGATGCCGTCGTTAACTTTGCAAGAGTAAGTATCATTTACGAAGTTCTCTTGGCCAATTTATCTTCGACAAGTAACAAAATATTCTCGCTAATTCGAAAGTCTATAGTTGGTAAGACGACTAGACTAATAGCTGTGTAACTCATTATCAGTAGAGTGTTTGAATTAAAAGAAAAAACCTAATTAAAAATGTTTTTTGTTTTACAGGTTTAGCATGTCTTTTGATGATACACATCGCAAAACGTAACTATAATTTAAAACAATCATTCTTTATGTGTGCTCAATTATAACAGCTAGTGCTAGTACTTTTTATGTATTTTTGTATGCTTTAAGAATCTCTGAGGTAATTATAGACCATCTTTAAATAAACGTAATTATAGGAAATTTTTAGGAGTCACGTCGCCTATAGGTCCAATGTAGAACTAAATACAAGTCCTTGTTCGAGCATAACATTATTTTTACTTATTTTAAAATACAAGGAAAAACACCGAAATTCCCCTTTAAAGCTTGCAATGCAGGGACCTTGTAGACCTTCCTGTGCATTCTTGATGTGCACGTAAAGAATTGTTGATTTCACAGAATATTCATACAGAGCATGATCATTTTTAACTATATTAAATTAAGTATTTTTTTAGGTCCACCCCAATGATGCCAAGAATAACTAAGTCGAACATTGATCAATCTGAAAATTTGAATAAGTCCTCCAAAAGTGAAACTTCTTTAACATTTAAGACCAATATTACAAAAAGGCGAGCTACAAGGTATATTTAAATGTTTGTTATTTATGTGTTTTTGTATTTCTTTCTAACTTAATTTGCTTTCTAATGTAACGACTTATTTTAAGAAAGGAAAATACTAATTCTGGTCTTCTTTTCTGATTTCCAATAGGGAGAAAAAAAAAGTTGCACAAGTACTTCTAAATAAGTTATTCAAAGAAAAAAGATTGTCTGGTAACTCACTTAGTCCAATTAAAAATATAGTTCAGTCCCCTTTGATAACGTCACCTTCGGAGATGAGGACCAGGAGTAAAGGGAGAACTGAGGCAAATTCTGTATTTGAGCAGGAAAGTGTGGAACAGGATCCCATAAAAATTGCTAGAATTTCTACAAGAAGGAAAAAGAATTCAGAACAAATTTCGAAAATAAAAAAGTAAGTGCGTTTTTATTACAGAGGGAAAATAAATAAAGTTTTGATCCTGAACAGTTTAACTTAAAATCAGACTATATTAATTTTATGTTTTCATTACATCATTGATATTATTTTCTTTTTCCGCAGGGAGCCACTCGTGAAACCAATAGTGAAAACACCCCCCAAAAAGTAAGTTATTATTTTGATGTATATTGTGTTAATAAACTGTTTTCTTATTGCAGGAGTCCTATAGGGAGACCTAAAAGGGCGGCTAGACCTGTGACATTAAAGGAACCAAATTTAACTAAGTGAGTAATACTCTTAGAAGCTGGACAAGTTTATTTTGGTAGTACAACGTAGAATTATTTTTTTTATAATGTGGAAAAAATAAGAATAATACTAATAAAATTATTCTATTTTTTCCACATTATGAACAACTCATATGGGATTAACCTGCCTAACTTATATTTTTTACATATCGTCCACCTTGAACGTGATGTTTTAATAAGATAAGCAAAACTATTCTCTCCCTCTAAGCAGAAGCACATACCATTGTATTTCTTTCCATTGTTTTTATATGCTCGTAGTATATCTTAGGATCTTGGCAACATGGTTAATTGGTTGATCAGCGGTTCTGTGGTGTTATTTTGTATAGTGTGATCACAAAAGGACGCATCATATGGAAAACTTTCCTACCCATTTTTTAGAAAAAGTTATTAATGAAAACAATTGGGGTTTTACCTTAAACTAAATTCTCCGAGAAAATTTCGAAAAAAATGTTTCTGATAAGGGGATAGTGAAAAGGCTTCCCATATTGTGGCGACATTGTATTGTCATACGAAACGAAGCACTTTCCAATTCTGTTTATAAAAATCCTTAATATTTTTTCTTTGTTTTAGGAAAATGAGACGGAGTAAATGATAAGAATTAGATGAAGTATAGACTTTTTAAAATGTGTTTTTTTATTGTTTATTTATTGAAACTTTTAAAAATCAGCTCACAAATATTTGTATTATAATATATGAGGTTTTTAAATTTGATTTGTGTATTATTTTGATCAGTCTCAAGCATTTATAATACTGTATGGTTCACTGACATGGCTACTTTATTAGCGAATGAAATCACATCTGTGTACGGTGCACGCTATTCTAAGGTGATGCAAATTCAACGGGATTGCAAAGTATCTCGAAAACTATTTGGAAAAAAGTGAGCGCGTTTTGTAGCTCATTTTTAAGACAAATTAAATGGCATTAATATATTTTGAACATGGGATAAACTGATTTTTTGCCCTAAATGGACTCATTTGGATATAATAGTATATTTCATACAAATTTCTTTCATTTCATTTCTGACAAAGTATTTCTAGCAGCTCTTGTAATTTAGTGACTAGTATAAACATACTGTGATGAAAACGTAGGGCGTAAATAGATTTCTATGGGCATGTGCACGTGACGTCACAACTAACCTCAAAAATGTGCATTTTCATAAATTTTCGAATATTATGTCATTTTTAACCAAATTTCTGCTTGGTTCCTATTCAATCAACTAAAATCTTGTTCAGTGCATCGTTAATGAAGTTCTAATTGCCTTAATCCTTAACCTAATAAAATAAGATGCTTTTTGTTGGTTAGAAATCCAACCTATAATTAGCAGTCTACTTTGAGTAATCTACAATATTGAAACTTAATATATCTACTGTCTGGGAGAGTTTTTAAATGTTATAATGGATTCAAGCTTTAAAACTGCAAATTTACATTTATTTACATACATTTTCAAAAACCAAAAATGTATCTAAGGTTATGTTAGATGATGCCCATGCTCTATTCCGCATAACATATTTACATCGATCTTAATCATAGTATGTAGACTTAAACATGTTGACTAAAAATTAATGCTGTCTGATTGGAACTTCCTCGTTTTCTTTTTAGGCCGTTGCGTATACAGTATTTACCAAAATCTCTACTATAGTTTCCTTTCAAACGAGATTCAAAACACTGCAAGTCGATTGGTCTAAATTCGAATTTAGACCAATGAACTTGCAGTGTTTTGAAACTATTTCGTCGCCAAAAATCGACTTATTGATTTCAATAACCGCGCATCTACTTCCGCTTATGAGCAACTATTAATTCGCGAATAAATGTCGAAAATCAGTAACAATTAATTTGTAAGTTACTGCAGAACCTGTGTTTGATTAATAATTAACAATTTAGCGTTTAATAATGCCTTTGTTATTGGTATTTTGACTCTGACATATTTTAGATTGTTACTTGACTTACACGGACTTTTCAACAATCGCGCCGTTCGCCGTTTTGTATCTTCCTCCAGCCAACTAAATTAACTGTTAAATCGCTTAAAAAAATTGTGTGAAATCTAGGTAAATCTCGTTAATTATAATTTACCAACTATTAAACTAAATATCCGCGTGATTAATCTTCAAACAATAGCTAATTATAACAAGTTTTGTTACCGGTATTTTTAATATACCTAACCTATCTTTGCTATTTAAAAATTTAAAAGTAAAAGTGCCTAGCTGTAACCTATTTGTTAATTATTTTGCACTTTTTAACTCAACAATGTGAAATGATGCTATCAAGAGATTCTCCAGGAACGTTTCTTCATAAGTTATATAGTTATTCGTTTGGTACATTTATCGAACATGAAGAAATGGAAGGCATCCCGTAATTCATCATCGGACACCTGTAAGTATATTGTTTCTTCATTAAGAAGTAAAGTAGTGATTCTTTGATGTTATTATTGTAGTCGTATAACAATCTCATTTGCGAAATAAGTTACGATATGTCTAACAGGGTATCTCCGTAACGTGATGTCCTTATACTGCAACTATACTTGGCGTTATTCTGAATCTTTAATACACATATGCTTATCATTTGCAAGTATAACTCAAGAAATGGCGAAAACTTGCAAATAACGGAACGGTTATAAGCCTCTATTATTTTTTCTATTAACTGCGCTATCGATTGATTGGCTTTTGTTTTTTATTTTTTCATAAAATATGAATCGTAACACAAAAGTTGACGGATCCTTTTCTTTAATTGCTTCAACACAATAACATAAATGAATAAGAAGCGTTATAAGGGGGCAAAATAAAAGTACTACTAAGGAATTTTTCATTTATCGAGAGAAAATTTATAGCTTACCTTCTCTGTTGCTATCCGTTAAGCGATTCTTGACCATCGGTTGTTTCAGTACTTTCTCGTGTTGTCTAATGAATGCTTTTACTTGTAATAAATTGCGTACTTGATTTGAACGCAATATTTTGATTTGTTATCGTTAATTTTTATTTTCATTGACATTAATCAATTAATCAGAGGATAAAAACCAAATTACTAATTGGGTTTGCTTACTTTTAAATAAATTTGGTAACGCTTAAAGTGCAAATATATTATTAATTTTCCTAAGCACAATAAACTTTCGTTTCTTTTAGCGAAAGTATTGATATTGTTTCTTTTGTTTTTTTCAACGTTTTCTTTCTGTATACTTTTAATATGCCAGGAAACGAAGGCTCAAAGTGGAAAACTATATAGGATTTGATTTGAGGTGCCCGTTCAAAGAAACGGTTTAGCGTAGAACAACCGAACAGTGCTCACATTGTAGACTGTTTACTCCTCTTTAATTTCCAATATAGGTACTTTCACGATAGCATGCACCGGAAGCTCGAAATAAACTAAATAAAAAAAAAAAAAAATCAAATCCTATATAGTTTTCCACTTTGAGCCTTCGTTTCCTAACTCCATATACATTTCTTCAATTATTATTGTTCACTATGACATGAATGTGTCCTGATATGTCAAAATGACGTTTTTGCAAAATACATTCATCGTGAGCTCTGAAATTCATCATGCAATAAGGAAAACGACCAAGATTTCTGTTTAATGATTTTATTACACCAACAATCATATCATATATTCATAAGTTTTAAATAACAAAACTTATTCTTATTAATAAAATTTAAATAAAAAATAATAAATTCCTAAAATAACATGGAAGCATTTGTATGGATTCGTAGCGGCTAAAGTAAAAAAATCCCACAAGCATATGAAAATATTTTATTTACAGAAAAATTAAAAAAAGTACCCATATAACCAATTGCGTATAAAAAATGAAAAATATACACTGTCTCTTATTTACTCTACATTCTATTATTTTATTTCGCTTCGCTTCTCTTTCCTACAATTTTTTTCCTTCAATAATGTAAACTATAAAAAATATATTTCTTTCGAAAATAATGGAATTATTGACAAAAAAATTGCAAAAAAGATTTTAGTCGGAATACGGTGAAATATTTAATAGAGATAGTTTTCTCTGCCAAAAAATATGTAGATTCCTACTTATATGAATAAATTATTTTCTCCCTTATTCTTAATTTTTCCTACTACATTGATGATATGTTTGCGGGATATTTGACAGATTTTCGATTTTGTTCACCAAATGTAGATTTTAAGCTAGACCTGAGGTATTATTTGTACCTAGCTCGGAAATACTTGACAGTTTTGTTATAGCCTATTACAATTTATCGTTTGTTAGTCTAGCACGTTGCTATATAGTTGTTTGCAATATTGCAGGATTTCTTTGCTTAATTATTATAACAACATTATATAACTTAACACAAAATATGTACGTTTGCAACAACAAACAAAAAGTTTTAACCCGAATCAGATTACTCGCTGCAAGATAAAAAATATATTTGGTGCTCATTTTCTGACAATGTATTTTCTTAAACAAGTTAACTTAATTACATCAACGAGCACTCGTTGTAACATATACAAAAACAATAGAATGTAGATTGTAAAAAATATGATATAAGCATATGATCTAAAGCTAACGTCTCAAATGTTTTTCTTATAGCCTAAATACAATACAATATAAGTACATCTGTGGAATTTTTTGTCTGAGTATTGAGGTAATACAGTATAATTTATGTAATAAACAGTATGTGTTGTACTGGTTCAAGGCATCTTGTTGCTCGAGGCGGTCACATCTTAAACAACCCTTTGCAATCTCTGGTAATGTTTCGCTTTCTTTTTGTTTCACCCTTATTGTGATGTATTATCCGAAAAAAAAAAAAAATACAAAAAACTATCATTCAATCGCAAAACTGTTGCCTAGTGTGCAATCACCTGCTTTTTTATTGAGGGAACGGACATCAACCAAATTTCAATCGTGGGGCAGTGCAGATATATTTCTAACCATTTTTCAAGCAAAACCAATCTAACCTTAAAATGCCAAATGAAGCTATGCAGACGCAAATGAAAATTGTGCAGGTCCTTTTCCGATCCAAGCCCAGAAGTTTGATTGATAGTGTAATATTATAAGTTCCCTGAGGTTCAATTCTAGGCCCAGCCCAACTTGCAGAACATTATAAACGATATGAGTTGCTCTTTTAATACTAACCGATCAATTAAATGATCCAGCGGGCCCTTATTAGAAAGAAACATAATCCAACGGTATTTGAGGGTAAACTGGTTTTGCCAAGTTTAATTTTACATTATAACACCACATACACTATATTCTAGTTCACGCCAATTTCAATCAGTAACAAAATCTACATTTAATTTTTTTCTCTTGTACAGACCAAATATCGATTTTTTTTAGAAAGATAAACTTTTAATATGTATATAATTTTTTTTATAAAATATCTAAATTGCTACCTTTAGGTACAAATTTTAATACTGTTAATTTTCTCAATATATATAATTTCTTCGCACTATTACAAATAATTTGTTGGCATGAATATAGATATGCAATTTTTGTTTCTAACAAATAATATTGTTTAAAACTTACATCTAATTACTACATGTATATAACAAAAAAATATGTACAATGGCGGAAACGACCTGCTCAGTAATTTTAGCTATTTCAGCATATTTTTTGCTACATTAGAAGATAGAATGAACGATATACTTTACTTAACTATAGAACCAACCGGTACACATTTATTATTAAAGTGAGGAAAATACGAGTAGTTTTTTTTAAAAAAACAAGAAATAAAGCAAAATCACTGAGGGGACGCCTTCCACCATCAACAACCAGACACTTTGATGTCGATGATTATTTAAATTTTAAATGGCACGTTTAAAAAAATATTTTTGAATCTTTTAGAAACTAATTTTTTAATGAAATGTCTTTGGTTCGACCGTATCACAAAAACTAAAGAAATAAATAATTTTAACCTAATCAGACAATTTTTTTAGTAGTCACAGCACTAAATATACAGTCAAAATGTATGCTAACGGTTGCCAAATGGTCGTAACCGTGCCTTTCAGATCAAAAGAAATTACTTAAGAACTCTCGACACGCTTATTCTCCCGCCGACACCCAAATTAAACCTAAACATCACAGAAAAATAAATTTCGTCAACAAATAACAATAAATAAATACTACAACTACCAAAATAAATTTTTAACAAGAAAATAAATCACAAGAGGATTGAATGTCGTCTTTTTAAAAAATATTTTTTGACATCCAATGCGCGATGCCACCGGGAAAATAAGCTAGCGAAGACTAGCATACAAACTAACCAATCTAATTTTATAATTACATAATAAAACAAATGCATAAAGATTGGCACATGATTATTTACAAAATTGAACCCTGGAGAGATATGTAAATGTGAATTAATTTTCACAGCAAAACCTGCCTAGCTGTTTTTGTAACCTAGCCAAGTTTAAATTATCGTAACATAAATACATACATAACATTTAAAGTTCATTTTTTCATAGGCTCTTAACACCTATAAATAATTCTTTTTTTTTAATAAAAAATCACATGAGCAAATATACTCGACATATTTATCACATTTAATACGAGACATTAAGATTTGGGAAGATTTAAATTATTTCGTCTGCCAAGGCGCCCCCAAGAGCCGCTCGTGATATGTCGGGACCGCCTCAGGGATCCGTTCCGGGGCCTCGGTCGGTGGGATAAGTTATTAGCGACTTACCTGGAGCGCTCGATTACGTTTCAATTATCAAAAAATTAGTAAAATTACATACTCTACAGTCTAAATTTAATACTTTTGCCTTAGTCTAAGAGTCTAGAGTGAAAAATACGGATATGTCGACGTGGTTTGGCGTGGGGGAGGTGAGCTGTTGAGTGGCGCCTTGGAGATATAATATGAATCTCAAAGAGACAACAATGTATTATATACTAGTACAACAATGTAGAATGTGATAAATATCCGAGGGGTTAGAGACGACGCGTGGGCCGTCGGATAGGGGATAAAATCTGAACTGAATCACAGTAACACTGGAAATGTCTCGCATTTTTTGGGCAGATCACGATAAACAGTTGCTGGAGTGATGGGTGATATGATGAAGATATGTCATCGGAGAGGGTAGGTACATGCCTGCCAAGACAAGTAGTAAATATAGGCGTATAAAAACTACATATGGGCTCTGTGGGAATTTGTACTTTCGGTTCGAGTAGCTTTTAGGCCATCACCAGGGCAGTGGCTCACTGGAGGCGCGGTGGCGGCTGCTGCTGGGTGGGGGAAGCTGCGGTGGCACTGAGGACGCTCTTGATGGCCGTGGTCTTGAGCAGTCGCTTGAGCATGCCGCTGGAGCCTCTGTGCTGGAGGCTTTTGTGCGTGGTGAGCGAGTTCTTGGTGCGGTAACGTCTGTGGCAAAACTCGCACACGTAAAGTGTGTCGGACTGCTCGTGCTTGTCCTGGAAGTGTCTCTTGAGCGAGTAGTAGCAGCTGAAGGTGCGGCGGCAGTAGGGGCATTCCTGTGGCTCGTTGATGCCTCCTGAGGTAGGGGGTGGCATCCGCACCGGCCCTGCAACAGCACAGGGCTGTGGTGGAGGTGGCGTAGTCGGTGGGGACAACAACTGGGGCGGGCATGCAGGCTGATGGCAGCAAGCGGCACAACTCATAACTACACAGACAGCTGCGGTAGCGGCAAGCGGGGTAAGACGGGGGCAATGGATGGTACCTGGGAGCGTGGTCGTAGGCGGCGGCTGGGGCAGGTGCTCTGGCTAAAAGAACTTAATGTCGATGTCCCCGGGGCGCGACTTGTGGTAAGTGTAGATATGCGTCATAAGCGAGTTCCGGGAGCAGTATACGCGCTCACAGATGACGCACCGGTACTCCTCCTGCCGCTCGGCGTGCTTGTCGGCGATGTGTCGCTTGAGGGACGCTTTTGAGCACAGCACCTTACCGCACAGCTGGCACGTGAACACCTTCTTGGGCGACGCCCCTGCAACAGCAAAACCAAGCTCGCTCTGGTCTGGTCCGCGCGTGTTGCCACCAGCAGACACGTCTTTTTTACTTGTTATTTCAATATTTCAATTTCTACTATATGGCCGCGCCATCTTACTGACCGCACACTCGCGATCTGCCCACGCGAACTCAGTATTACTGCTCGCAGTTACAAACACACAAACACCTACACCGACCCTCGAAACCGACGCGAACTTGCTGCTGCGTCTCAGAGCATCTTTTGTGGGGGCCCACTCTATCGAACTTATCACGAACAAGATAAGCGTGTATAGGTACCTACCAAATTAGTGGAGGGAAATTACTTAGTCAAAATTATTGATGAAAAGTAAAGTAATCGGGAAGTTGAATTTTTTTTTGTTTTTTGTTTTATATATGCAAATGAGTCGAAAACCGAAAAAATTAGCAAAATCGGGACGGGGCTTCGCGAGAAAAGCGCATAAAAGTGCATCCTAACCTCAAATAATCCAAGTGTCTCGGTTTGTTTATTTTTTTTACTAATAATGCAATAAGTGAGGTGAAAATCTTCTGATTTTTACGAAAATTGGAGAAAACATGTATTTTCATGCTATAAATGCGTGATTAAATTTAAAAAAATAAAAATTATTTTCACTGTCACAATTTTATTGAACATTTTCGAAAAAAATTAAAACGCTTGCCAATTAAAGCAAAATGGTCGTAGTGTAAACTTTTTTTTTAAGAGTAGGCCTTTTTATGTCCTTTTTTGTGAAAATGTTTTTTTTTAATTATATACAGGGTGGTCCGAAGAGTACCTGACAAACTTCGGCAGGTGATAGAGGGACTTAAAATAAGTGGAAAAGTTCCTATCTACTTATGTCCTTAGGTGATTGCTAACAAAGATACAGGGTTGTTAAAGTTCTGTGAAAAACAAACCATTTCTTTAATAACTCTAAAATTATGAAAGCTATTGACTTGAAATTTTAGGGGTGGCGATGTTTTTTAAGCCTCAATTGTTTTACGGAATCTTGCCTTTGTACTATTTCCAGTGGCGCCGTCACAGGGTGGGGGAGTTAAATTTTTCGCCGAAACTATGTAACGCCACTGCTTTGTACGGCTGTTTTTAAGATTTTCCGAATCTCAGTTCAATTTGGAAGAAAGAAGGTATCTTTTAATTTATTCGTACAACACTTACTTTTCGAGTAAAACGGCTGTTTTAGTTTTATATCTCTACTAAAACCTTTACTACAATAATAATAAAATTAATAATCCTAGTTGCCCATGGTAAACAATGAAACATTATTGTCAGTCAAAATTTTACCTGTCACCCTGTCAGTTTTTATAGTGTTAATGTTGGGTATCAAGATGCCAAGATTGTTCAGCAATGTAAAATAAATGATAAATTTGCAATAAAGTTTAGTCATGGAAATCCTTTTTGCTATTTTACTCGAAAAGTAAGCGTTGTACGAATAAATTAAAAAGACTCCTTTTTTCTTCCAAATTGAGCAGAGATTTGGAAAATCTCAAAATTAACTGTACAAAGCAGTGGCGTTACATAGTTTCGGCGAAAAATTTAACTCCCCCACCCCGCAACGGCGCCACTGGAAGCAGTACAAAGGCAAGATTCCGTAAAACAATTGAGGCTTAAAAAACATCGCCACCCCTAAAATTTCAAGTCAATAGCTTTCATAATTTTAGAGTTATTAAAAAAATGGTTTGTTTTTCACAGAACTTTAACACCCTGTATCTTTGTTAGCAATCACCTAAGGACATAAGTAGATAGGAACTTTTCCACTTATTTTAAGTCCCTCTATCACCTGCCGAAGTTTGTCAGGTAAACTTCGGACCACCCTGTATATAAAAAAATTAATTTCACTTTTTTGACATTTTTTCATATATACCGTATCTTTTATGCCAGATTTTCATATAAGTTTTGTATAAACCGAAATCCAATTCATTAAAAGAGCTTTCGTAAGGTGTATTATTATATTTACCTACTTTTTTTTCACTTAATGTACATATAAAATACAAAATATAGGTATATACGTATATAAGCGTCTATACATAACGCTTTAGTATTTAGTCTTTTTTTTTTACCATAATTTGAGTAATTTAAATCACTATTTTCAATTGCATCATACATTAGAATCAGAAATATCTTCTTCTATTTCACAAAGTGGTTCGCACATGCTACAATCCAAAATTTGCGTATACGATTCACTTGAATCAGTTTCTTGTAACGTTTGTGGCAAACAGGTACCTATACCGGATGTAAACGAATAGTGGGCCACCCCTGTAACTTCCTTGTTTTTAAAGATATCAGGTTAAAAATTTTTATGGTGAAATTATTTAAGATTTCCAACTTCTTGAGACCTATCCGCCATATTTGTCAGTTCCGGTTTCACCGGAAATGGCCCCAATAGTCTTTTCTAAATGGACGACCCTGTATGTTTTTACATTTTTGAAATAAAGATCACATTTTGGATACATTTATACTATTTTAAACAATTTATACAGGGTTGCACGAAAAATAATACGAATTTTAGTTGTCAATCTAGATGGCTGCGAATATGTTAAAATTATTTTTGTTCCAATGTAATTCATATTCAAAATACGAAAACGTCAATATGTCCCATAATACATCATACAGGGTGCTCTAAACTCATTAAAATCACATTTTCCAAAATAACTATTTTCTTTTAAATATTATGATATGGGCCACCCGGATATTCAGAAAGCTCTATTTAGTGCGGGTTAAACGGTACCAAAAGTTCCGTAATGGGTAATCGTTACCGGCAGGAATGACAATTTTTCTTAAGAAATTTATGATTTATATCGAAGTTCAATTAAATTTTGATTAACCCTGTATATTTGTGTTAATCAGAATGGGCCTCGGGCACATTTTTTTGCATATCATAAAATATTAACACAAATATACAGGATTGATCAAAATTTAATTGAACTTCGATATAAATCATAAATTTCTTAAGAAAAATTGTCATTCCTGCCGGTAACGATTACACATTACGGAACTTTTGGTACCGTTTAACCCCTACTAAATAGAGCTTTCTGAATATCCGGGTGGCCCATATCATAATGTTTTTAAAAAAGGAGTTATTTTGAAAAATGTGATATTAATAAGTTTAGAGCACCCTGTATAATGGTATTATTGGACATATTGAGGTTCTCGTATTTTTTATATGAATTACATTGGAACAAAAATAATTTTAACATATTCGCAGCCATCTAGATTGACAACTAAAATTCGAATTATTTTTCGTGCAACCCTGTATAAATTGTTCAAAATAGTATAAATGTATCCAAAATGTGATCTTTATTTCAAAAATGTAAAAACATACAGGGTGGTCCATTTAGAAACGACTATTGGGGCCATTTCCGGTGAAACCGGAAGTGACAAATATGGCGGATAGGTCTCAAAAAGTTGTAAATCTTACCTTATTTCACGATACAAAATTTTATCCCGATATCTTTAAAAACGAGGAAGTTACATGGGTGGCCCACTATTCGTTTACACCCAGTATTAAAATTTTTTCATGAAGTAAAATCTTAATGTAAATTTTTGGATTATGCAAGTAAATATTTACTCATTATTTAATAAAATTAAAAAAAAGTAGAGTCACAACATTTACTTCGAATAAAACATGCTAAATTTTCTTCAAACGTCGATTAGCAATAAAAAATATACATAAAAAATCTCGAATTCGCCACCAAAAACGCATTATGTCAATCAACAATCAAATGGATATTATTTACAATGTATAAAGTGCTATTTATAACATATTTAATGTTACATATATGAAATATTTCAGTTTAACATTACAAATTGTATTTGTATAACATTTTGTAAACATTTAAGAAAAAAATGTTTTAAAGATGCATTTAAGAGAATGTATTACAATACATTTAGAAGGTGTATCGTATGATATTATAGAAATGTTTTCTAGTAACATCGAGTTAATATTGTATAAACATTTATTAAATATTTCTCAGATATATCAATGTTAGTTATCATAACAGAAATATAATGTTTAATGAAAACATTAAAATTGTTACCTCGGTCTAACATTACATAATATGGTGGTTATAAATGTTGTTTGGTGGGAATATACATGTATACTTTGTATTTTATATGTATAGTAAAACAAAAGTAAATATAATAATAATATACCTTACGAGAGCAATTTTAAGGTCCATTCGATAGCGTCAAAGTTGCCCTTAAACATTTATCCTTTTCAAATAATTATTTTAACTGTCACATAATCTTCGTAAATCGTAATTTAACTGAATTTCGTTTTATACAAAACTTATATGAAAATCTGGCATAAAAGATATGAGAAAATGTCAAAAAAGTGAAATAATTTTTGTTTTTTTTTAATTAAAAGAAAAAGACATTTTAACTTGATAAATAGATTCTGGTATATGTTCAAAAAAAGTACATAAAAAGAAACTCATAAAAAAAAAGTTTACCCTATGACCATTTTGCATTAAATGGCAAGCGTTTTAATTTTTTCGAAAATGTTCAATTGTGGCCGTAAAAATATATATATATATATATATATTTTTTACTTTAATCACGTATTTATAGCATGAAAATACATATTTTCTCCAATTTTCGTAAAGATCAGAAGATTTTTACCCCAATTGCATTATTAGTAAAAAAATAAATAAACTGAGCAACATGGATTTTTTGAGGTTAGGATGCACTTTTAATGTAACTATACTCCAACAGTTTGATAGGCTATTCACTTTCGAGCATTTTAGTTTTTTTTTTTAAATTTTTCTACGACCAATAGAGCCGAAGATATTTAAAAAATAGTGTAACGATGCACTCGAAATGCATCAAAAGTGCACTTTTATGCGCTTTTCTCGCGAAGCCCCGTCTCGATTTTGCTAATTTTTTCGGTTTTCGACTCGTTTGCATATATAAAACAAAAAACAAAAAAAAATTCAACTTCCAGATCACATCACTTTAAAATTCTAATTTCCCTCCACTAAATCTGACTCGACACAAGAATCATATAAACCATCTAAGTTGGATGTAATATATTAAGTGATGCGGAGAGGATTCGTTAACTCCATCAAGACATTGTGCCAGTACGACATAAAAAAAAGGCGCCTCAAATAAATTCCATTCGCTTCGTGATAAAAAATGGCGTATAACCTTTCTATTTCCAATTAAAACAGCCAGTCTGATGAGCCTGTCTAGTGTCTGCGCTGGAATAACATCGAAATCGTTCTTGAATATAACTTACGATACCCGTATGTGTACTGCATAGGACGCGGCTGTTGGTACTTTTACGATTTTGGCCTCCTGGACGGTCTACAGTACGGTGTATATATCCTAAATTGAATTAAAGTGTTTCAATTGGAAATAGAACGGTTATACAAATTCGTACGAAATTAATGCTTTAGGTTGCAAACAATCGGGGCATGTTTCACAAAAGAGTTGGGTTTGTATGGTGGGACGTTCGGTAGTAACTTGATAATCGTTATAGTGAGCTGCCAAAGAAGGTGTTCTTTCGTTTTTGGGATCGGATTAGTTTCATTGCGTAACATAAACAGTAACCAAGACGCGAGGGTATCTAGAGATCAATTTACCTCGGAAATACTCTGAGTGTGCGGCGTTACAAGGTGGCGTCGGTTTCGATTTCAGTGTCAAGAAAAAGTCTCTAATCTCTCCTGGTGGCAACACTGCAGTGTGTTGATGGGGTTTGGTAAACATACATACATATATGGGGGATATAGGCAATACTATTCAAAGCAAAATAAAACCCAAGCTGCTTTTGCAAATGTAAAAATATATTTAAACATAAATAAAGGTTATACAACAGTACATAAAATATGATAAATATTGCATCAAACAACATAAAACATGCTTATAATGCAAAAAAACTAATAAGTTACTACACAGGACCAAAAAATTTAAATATTCATTAAAATAAAATCGGGGGTTGCCAATCTTTTTTCCCTTACCGAAAAACAAAATAACAAAATCAGTCAAAAATATCATCAGTCTTAAAAAAATACCGCGAAATAAGTATTCTAATTTCAGTCTTTAAAAACTAAGTCCTGTCTCTCGTACAACAATTTAATAATTTATAAAATACAAAAATAAGACGCTCAGCACAGATAAAAACTAGGTACTTATAAAAAAACAACATATATTATAAAGCCTCCAAAATATATCAGTACAAACATGTAGCACGTAAAATAACACGAAAACAGAACAACTTACTCTACCGATCGATAAAATAAATATTTCTAATATATAATAAACTTTTTGGGAAAAAGAAAACATAGTAGAAGAGCACTGCCGGTTCTAACTCGCTAAGATCGACTCGATCAAAAGTAAAGGCGAGTGAGAGCATCAAAAATATAATAAATCGAATTCAACATTTTTGCAAAATTTCCGACGAGCCGGCGTTGTTTAGAACCGTCACCGCCACACTACTTCCATTCTGTTGAATTTCAAGTAACGTATGTATTTTTTGTATTGCAACCATAATGACTAGAATTTATATAGAAATTTTTAAAGTCGAAAAATACACTTAAATTTATTGCACTCCCATTTATGTAATCCAAAAGTTACTTTATGTGCTACAAAATATTGTTTTATCTCTGCCTTAAGCATTTAAATAATAAAAGATAAATAAAGATATATTATTCTATGTTCAAATATGTATATGTATAATATAAAAATCCCTTTCACCGATTATAATATAAAATGGCTTTGATTTTCTCCTATAAATGCAGGCCTTTACATCTCTCATTACTGTACTTAACGTTACATTGCGAAAACTTATAAAATCTTTAGAATTATATTAACAAAATATATCACAGAGCCAAAATTAAAAAAAATGTAACGCCCATAAGACAGTAACAAGGTCTTACTTTGAGAAGTCTCCCGAAAGTGGTTAAAATGTGAACTATTGCGTACAAAAATAATGGAGATACTTTTTTTACGATACACAACTCCTTAACCTAAAACTTTTATACCTAACCTACGTACCTATCCACCAAAAGTGGCGTTTTTAAAAAAATATTTTCGTCCGATAATTTTAGCACGTTATTAGTCCTTATTTTTCCTAATATTTCAATCACAGCCAATTAATAACTTCAGTTAGTGTTTTTTTATATATAAAAACCGCGAATATGTGGAAACAAATTCACGCCCTGTCGTCTTTTTTAAAGAAATTTGCCAAATATTTTTATATTTATAAAATTTTAAAAAACATAAAGAAATTCATTCGAGCTGAAGCCGTCTCTGACGTTTCTTAAAAGTGATGGCAAAAATACCCTTTCTACTTTGGAAGATTTTTTAAATTATATCTTGCAGTAGGTATCAGTCAAATTGTATCTTCCGTTATTTTTTTTTTGTATTTTTTTTACTATTTCTTCGGAATTTTTTTGCTAAAAATTCCATAATACTTTAAAAAATACTGATGTTAAATTTTACTGTTGTTTCAAACCACGTACTCAGAAATAGTAGGGATTGTATTAAATACTTTTTTTTTTAATTGAAATTTTCAATTATTTACCTACAATTTTTTTGGAAACTTTTCCCCGATTAAATAAAAAATTTTCAAGAATTTCATTTACTTTACTGGGATATTGCAGTTAACTGTGCATATGCATTTGAGGGGGCCGACCCAATTTTTTTTTCGAAAAAAAAAAAAAGAATATCGACATTTATTTTCGAACGTAATTTTGATAACATAGGATTTTTTTTGTCGTTGTTCTGTAGTAACAGATTTGTGTAATTGGGAAAACATTAAAACTAATTTTATTGAAAAATATTAATAAATTTGTTTTTTTTAAATAAATAAATTTTATCATGATGAAGCTCGAATTTAATATTTTTTTTAATTATTTTAAGGCTTTTGTTGTAGATTTATGGGAGGGGGCTTTCCCAGGTTCTCTTTCGCGTTGATTATTTTTTTTTTTACTTTTTGATGTTTCGACCTCCGTGTCGCGGTTTAGTCTTTTTCTAAAGCGAAGTGAAGTGCGCTTCAGAAGAAGATCGACCACAAGCTGGTCGCAATTTGAAAAATCGGAATAATTAATACAGAAGACAACCCGGAAACTCAAATATTATTTTTCTTGTGATATTACAAACTCCCATGCAAAAAACTAAAAGACAAAAAAAAATTTACTGTCAAATGAAATATTCGAAGATAAAAAGGCCCAGTAAAGTAAATAATGCAACGTTAAACGCAACATCAATTCTACGTTACCCCCAAACTTCGTTAAGACATGAATAGAAGAAATTAGTCAAGCCCCAAAACAACGAATTTAGAATTTACTACACCTATCCTTTACTTTACACCCAAATTTACCTCGTAAGTTATCCTTTATCGGCCCCACATTGATAGTCAAACTCTTACCTCACAATAGCAACATTAACAAAATGTCCCGTTACGATCTCCATTATTTTTGCAATATACCATAAACATTACAATATATCTGTCTAAATATAAACATTATAATTCGACTGCTTGACAAAACTTGGACACATCGTCAGCGGGGGCATAACAGGGTGGTTTTTATTGAACTACACAAATCATTTAAAACGTCTTTCATCATTTCTGCCTCCGGTGATAAATGCTCCGGTGATTGTTAAGAGAGTTTAGTGTCCGAAACACTTTCTGGCACAGGTTACAGACAGCGTTGTTGAGTGGCTGGAGGTGTTGCTGCTCCTTGTGTCGTTTCAGGGTTAGCTTCGTGCTAAGCAGCTTTCCACAGACATCACAGCGGTGACTGGCGCTCACCGGCAGAGGGATACTCAGGCGCCGCGCTGTCCGCCCAACCGAGAACAAACATCCTATTAGGCCCCCGCTCATTACGAGTCAAGCAAGTCTTAAACTAGGGTGGGTCTTGGTTGGAATTAAAATTAGGGGAATCCCTTGGTTTTTACCCTACAACATAGTCTGTGGTATAAGTGTCTGAACGGGCGGAGTGGGGGGGGGGGGTTCGGAATCCCTAGTGCAAAAATATGCCCCCGAATTATGTACTTCATCTCACATGTTTGATTTTGCAATAATTGAAATTTGTACAAGGTCGCGCATTTTTGACATCTTCGAAAAATGTTTTTGTTTTAAAATTTTGTCATTGATTTCTCTATTAAAAATATTGATTCCTTAATTTATACGCCTAGAAATGTTTAGGGGGGTTTTTCATCTCAACCTCCTCAAATATGGACCTGGACTTATGCATTTTTTTTGCGGGCACCATCAACTGAAATTTTCTAATACGGCCCTGTTTTCATACCAACGAAGCGAAATATTAATTTTATTACGACTGCATTAATTTTTGGATGAATTTCAAAACAAAACTGATTTAAGTCCGCTCTCCTCACTGGAGAAAAGCAGGGCCGTATTAAGCACAGAGTAGGATAACACCAAAAGTACCTAAATGACTATAACACGTGGCTTTGGTTTGAGTGATTAAGCGCTTTCAATAATTGTAAAAAAAATCCAGGTCCGTATTGAAAAAATTGGAAATTGTGGAAATATGAAAAATTATGTAATGGCTAGAAAATGGGAGATTTTTTTCTCAAAAACATAATTCTTTAAGTGTTTTCTCTAAACAATTATGACATTTTTTTTTAACTTTAATTTGTTTTATTTGTTATTATTAAAATAATTGCAAATGAGATATGTTAGATTTTTCTGAAAACCTAAGCCTACAAAAAAAAATAAGACTTCAATAATGCGGCTTTGGATTTAGAACACACTGCAGAAATTATTTTGAGAATAATTAATTTCTGACAAAAAACGAGATATCAAATATGTGAGATGACAGTTTTAATATAGTGATAAACTTATATACATGGTGTACATCTTTGCAGAATTTAACCGTGCAGGTTCATTTATGGTAAAGTTTGGGTCGTGTCAACAGGGGCAATAGTTTTGGCATAGGCGTCCGAAATGCAAAAAAATCGTGAATAGACAATACGTTGGAATCCGATATTTTAACACTGTACAGGGTGATCATTTTAAGTGCCTCACTCGATTTTCCTGCTTTATTCTTCACCTAGGAAAAAAAATTCAAAAACCATACCTGTGTACTTTTTTTCGAGGAATCCGATTCCGAAAAGATAAAAACAAGTGAATGTCAAAGAAAAAAGTTATGGCCGAAAAACTGAAAAAGAAAAAAATATACACCCTGTATGTTAATGCGGAAATGGATATGTGACATTTCACTGATTGTAAATGCGTATCATATACTTATTTTTCACTTCCGGTTGGACCGGAAATTGCTTTAATTTTTTTATTTTTGGTGATACACCCTGTATATTGAGCTCAGTTTAAAGAACATTTCTTTCTGAATTCAGCAATATATAACATATTATCACTATCTTTCATATTTAATAAGATATTGGGGTTTAAATTTAAAATAACACAAATATATGTTATGTAATAAAATCATCCATGAAAACAAACAAAAGCATTTAAATTATTTTTTATTTCTTTCAAAAACTAAAGAATATAAGTTATTATGCTATATCTTCTTTTGTTTTTGAAATAAATAAATAATTTAAATGCTTTTGTTTGTTTTCATGGATGACTTTATTTCATAACATATATTTGTGTTATTTTAAATTAAAACCCCAATATCTTATTAAATATGAAAGACAATGATGATATGTTATATACATATTTCTGAATTCAGAAAGAAAAGTTCTTTAAACTGAGCTCAATATACAGGGTGTATCACCTAAAATAAAAAAATTAAAGCAATTTCCGGTCAGCAATTTTCACTTCCGGTCAAACCGGAAGTGAAAAATATGTATCTGATACACATTTACAATCAGTGAAATGTCACATATTCATTTCCGCATTAATATACAGGGTGTATATTTTTTTCTTTTTCAGTTTTTCGGCCATAACTTTTTTCTTTGACATTCAATTGTTTTTATCTTTTCGGAATCGGATTCCTCGGAAAAAATACACAAGTATGGTTTTTGAATTTTTTTCCTAGGTGAAGCATAAAGCAGGAAAATCGGGTGAGGCACTTAAATGATCATCCTGTACAGGGGGTTCCACGTAAGAGGGTCACTCGATCTCCTAGCCATATTATTGGGCTAAAATGAAAAACCAAAATCTATTCTTATGTATATTGTTATTTATATTTCTAATATACGAGGTGTTGTCAAAAAACTGATTTGGCAAATTTTTTCCACCCTGTATATTGTTACGGAAATCAATACGGTATATTATTGTGGTTATAAAATAAGCTTATTTTGATATTTTTCTAAAAATTCAGGCAAAAAGCTTGAAACTAAAGAAAATGAAAACTACTAAAGATAATAGACACGTATTATATTTTGAAATCAGAAGATTGTCCACTTCTCAATTAATTCATAATGTGTCGGCAAAATTTAGCCAGATGTTAGCTATTTCCGGCTAAACCGGAAGTTAAATGTAGGAATGGCAAATGCTTTTCTAACCACAATGATATACCATATCGATTTCCGTAATAATATACAGGGTGAAAAAAATTTGGAAAATCAGTTTATTGACAATACCTCGTATATTAGAGATTATCGGATTTCTCATAAAAAATACACGGAAATAAATTTTGGTTTCTCATTTTAGCCCAATAATAACGCCAGGAGATCGAGTGAGCCTCTTACGTGGGACACCCTGTACATTACGTGGAAATTTCAGAGCCATCGGAAGAACTCCAACCGAATTATGGAGAATTTTAAATCGAGCACGAATTTTCACAAATTCAACGACCACATTATTTGTTTTCATACCGTGGCTGTCCCAAAACTGATCGATTTACAGACGTGACAACTAAATATCTTGTATATTGGTAGAGCTGGATAGTAAAATTTCAGTGAATTAAACTCTTATTTTAAGTTTATACAGGGTTTTACTAAAATTAAGGAAAAAACTTTCCAAACAAAAGTGATTATTTACAGAGATATCCTCATTTCATTTCTTTAAATAAAATCATAATAAAATGTTTGATGGTCACTGGAATAATAGAGCCATGATGAGGAACGTAGCGTAGTGTAGCGACACCTTGTGACAACTGAAGTAACGTACGTAAAAGGTAAACAGACTAGTAGCAGAGCTGCTGTATTTATGGCGAAGCTAGACGGAATTTGCTGGCAACTAGCAATTTATAAGTGGTTCTCAAACAAATAATGATTCGGATTTTTAACTAGTTTTTTATTCCTCAGATATTCAACTAATTTATGCTGTACTTGTTTTAAAACATCAAAAATAACACGCAGTAAAATTTTTTCCCTAAGTTCAAAACACCCTGTATAAGAGAATAAAAATTTTTTTTTTGCGATATTTCAGTTTTGGCCCTATTGCTGCGCCATATTTTAGAATACTAATTTAAAACAGTCTAGGATACTCTCTCTTTCTTTCAACTTTGGCATTTGCATATTATTTCCACGCGCCATATTTATATGAAAAATCACTTCAGTATTAGAAAATAATTATGGCCCCTTCCAAATAGAAAATTTCTTTATAGTGGACGACTCAAAATATCGCCATTAATACTGACTTTACGAAAAAAAAGCATATAGAAAAAAGTGGGCATATAATAGGGCTCACAATTCGTAATTTCTTCTACCGAACAACATAATAATAATAATAATAATATCATTTATTAATGTCAGTGCATACAAAAATGTCCACGCAAATGAATGAATAAAACCAATGTTCTAGGCTAACCCACTGAAATTTTAATGCTCAGCAATTTGCTAGGATAGTTGTTACGTTTACCTCTTAGCTACTGGACTATTAAGAGAAATAATCGGGTTCCTCTGTATATACGTATCCGCCAGACATGAAATTTTAGAACTTAAATTGTACTGACAATAAATACAAAATTCGATTTTTTTTTAAATTTTCCGTTTTTGTAGCGGTAAAGGTATGAGGACTATCCGAAAGGGAAATGGAGAAACCAAATGTAAAGCAAAGGCAGAACCGTACTTATTCTGATACGGGTTGGAAAATGCCAATGATATAAAGAATTAATAATAGGAATGCATATGAGCGGAGAGGTCTCGGTAAGTCAAAGTGGAAACGCGAGCTGTTCATAAAATTTAAAAAGTTACAAGGCTGCTCACTCCAGTGAACGAGTGCTGTCAATTATTTTTACTAATATTTTGAGGGGAAAATACCGCATTTGTTACAACACCACACTTATGCGCTCCTATTACTAGCAGTTCTAAATGTCGCTGCTTACTGCTGTGCGCATTTGGTTCCTCCTAATTATAGCCCTTCGGCTGCGGATTGGATGCCTGGTGAACACGTCGCACATCTGTAATGGATTCTAATTCCCTGCCCCTTTTCCGTCCAGAGACTTACATGCAGCACTATGTTCCTACTATTGTTATATAGAATTTTAAGCGTTTATACAATAAAGCATCTGATTTCTAAGCTGCACAATATGTGTAGCCGTTTGAGGATATCCTGGAAAATAGGCAAAATCGCGGCGAAATTAGGAATTTATAAGATTAAGACTGAGAATAAGATTTGCTAAAATTATAATTGTTTCACAAGTGGAGGAGTGCATATAAATGGCGCTTTAATTGGTTATAGGTTGAAACATAACCTCACTTTTGAAAATTATAAAAGTTAAGAAAATGTGAGTAATTAAATATTGTTATATGCTTAAATTTTTAAAATTTAAATTACAAGTCCGTCCCTGTGCCGTAAAAATAATCTTTTATTAGCGAAAGTGTTTTTTTTTTGACTAAAACATATCTTTATTAAAAAACTAACTAGTTTTTATTTTTTATAACTTTAATCTAATGTTGCTGAGAATTAAGTTAGCAAATACCCAAGACAACAACTTTAGAAGTCTATGTATTCTCAACCTTAAAATATTGTATTTTTCAAAGTGTATTTGTATTAATTTTTGTAATAGTTTCGTGTAAGGAAAATTATGCCTACAAGGGATGTAGCAGCTGTCGAGGTAAAACTAATTTATCTCTGACAATTTTTTTTTTCTACTACAAACGACTTTGTCTATAAAATTGTTTTAAGCAGGCTTTTAAGTTTTGTTTGTTGAGTGAAAGAGTTATAAAGAGGCGCAACGCCATATTAGTGCTAATGAGCATTATTATTGTGTTGCGGCTCTTTGAATTTTTTCACTCAACGACAAATTGAATTTTACGAAATGTGTTGCATTGTCTCTCAGTAGGCATAAGGATGGATAGCAGGAAGAAATTATACTTAAGTTACAGAAGAAATGGAGTTCGTATACATGTTTTCAATAAAATACACGGCGCGGCACGTAATATACCGAATCAAACATACCGGGTGGCCACGAGAAGCGGCCCAGGTCTTATAGCTCTTTTGTTTATGAACCAACTGTTTTTAAATGTGGAACATGTACATAAGATTTATTTTCCAATTTAGTGATGTATACATTCAAAATGGCCGACTTCCGGTTTCGACGAAAATAACATCAAATTCGATTTTTTAAATGGAACACCCTGTATATTTTATTATTTTTGGAATCTATACGAACCAATTTCTATCTGATCACGTTGCAAAATTTGCATTTTTTTCAAAAATAATTTTAAAATTTAAAATTTTATTTTTCAATCCCGAAAAAAAGTCAGTTTTTTTTTAATGAAACGTGTATGGACCATCCTCAATATTAGATAGAACATTTTATTTCGAATACGACGATATATGATATGTCTAGTTTTATTCCCATTCAACACCAAAAAATTAAATAATTAAAAAATTTTAAAATTATTTTTGAAAAAAATTTTAATTTCGCATCGTGATCAGATAGAATTTGGGCTGTAGATTCCAAAAATGATAAGTTATACAGAGTGTTCTACCTAAAAAATCAAATTTGATGTTATTTCCGTCGAAACCGGAAGTCGGCCATTTTGAAGTGCACGTCACCAAATTGGAAAATAAGTCTTGTATACGTGCTCCAAATTTCAAAATATTTGGTTCATAAACAAAAGTGCTATAAGCCTGGGCCGGTTCTTGTGGCCACCCGGTATATTTGCAAAAATTCCGTCATTTCAGTAATTTAAGTATAGTTTACTTAAGGATGGGGCCCAAAAGAACGCCGTCACTTATTAAAATAATTTTGACAATTTGAATGAAACAGTTTAAACAGCGTAGGGCAGGGTCGGACTCATATCTACGTACTCAAAGAATTATATAAATTTCAAACAGTATTGGTATTTATTAGCCTAAATGTCTAAATAGAAAATCATCTCACGGGGTGAGCATTTTCTTGTTTTCTCGTACGAGTAAAAAAAATGCTAAAAAATGACGGTCCGGGCAGCAGCTAATGCCAACTTGATTTAGCGTAAGAAAGAAATTTTAATTTTCTGAAACAATTAAAACGAGTACTGTTTACACTGTGTTACTCAAATTGCGGGCCATTGGCGGCGCTCTTTCCCGGCTATTGGGCGAGTGGGTTCGTACATTTCTTGCCCATTTTCCAGCACGTCAAAAATAAACACATTTGAAACAATAACAACTTAGGGTTATGAATAAATTAGAGTTTGGAAGATATAAAATATTTTGTACGGTTCTGTTAAACACATAGATTAAAAACAATAGTTAGTAGTTTGGCGTTCGTTTTTTTCGATCCATCACCCCTTAACATCAGAGAACAGAACACTATCGTCGTTCGACAAGTTCGGACTTTGAGATGTCTCATAGATAGAAAGAATGGGGCGATATCATGTCCTCCGTTTTAAGGTTCTTTACGTTCCTATGGTAAATGCTCTTGTGGTTCCTTAATGAATTTAAGCTGCTGTAGACCCTCTTGCATATGTTGCACACCGGTTCTCTGGAGGGTCTCATGTGCACGTTCTGTATGTGCCTCTTGAGTCTCGTAAGGGAACTCAGGCTTTTGTTGCAGGGTTGACATCGAAAGTCGTCCAGACCTGACGGCAGAAGAAGCCATATTAGCCTCTCTCAGCCGTGTGTTTTGCAAAAGCTATGTACACGCGCGACTATCTACGCTTCTAGTTTTTTTACACTTCATTAGGCTTATGTTATAAGTTATTAGTATAATTGTGATAGGTGCTACTGATGTCTTGTTGCTAGTGACACTGGCTTTGTATTTCGCACAGGATTCCATGGAGGTGGCTGCTCTCAGACCGTTACTTTCAGACCTACAGGGTGATCTAAGATCACAATACACGATAATCTATAAGTATTCAACCACAATAGTGAAGTAATAGCATCTAGTAATCATTGGAAATAAAATGTAAGGCTGAAATCTGAAATATTTTGATTTTTTATATAGGGCAATATGGTGCAGCCCATTGCGCCACTTGGGTATTAAATCACTACAGTCAGTGTCTAACGTACAATATGTTGATATACAAATTGGCTAGAAAAATATTTCGTCTAAAATTAGAAAACTCGAAAACTCAATGAGGTAACGATCGGTATCTTCAATATTTCACCGCGCTTGATTTCGTATCGGGTTTTCATCAGAAATTAATACGGAAGATATTCAAAGGATCGCTTTCACCGTTGAAAGAGGTCATTATGAATTTGTGCGTATGCCTTTCGGATTAAAGAATGCTCCATCAACGTTTCAAAGAGCGATGGACAACATTCAACTTGGGATTCAAAATGAACGGTGTCTTGTTTATATGGACGACATTATCATTTATTCACCTACTTGTCCATGAGCATATTTCGTTAGAAATGGAATAAGGTGCGATCAGGCAACCATCATCAGGAGCTAGCTCTACGAATTTATGGTTTCCAAAGAAGCATTTTTCATCTATTAATTAATACAAAGTGTTTCCGGGTTCCCGAGTTGATTATTTTGAATTTTTGACTTTCCGACCCCAGATGACGGCCAATTGTTGACACTGACTGAGTTCCAGCTCTTCCATGGTTAAAATTCCAATGACTGATTATTTTCAACTTATACAACTCAACTTTGCCTCGACGAATAATATGCATACAAGTTCCATTTTAATAATATGGTGAATTATGATCGATCACCCTGTAGTTCCACCGAGTTAACACTTATTTCTTTATATAAATCTAGTGAAAACCACGAATATGCGAACATGGCTTTTTACGATTAGGCATAGGGCGAAGGCTTGGTTACTTTACTCCCATCACGAATGCTGGGTCTCTTGTTCGATGCGAAATTAAATACTGCAAATTGCAAACCGACAAGCCACCGACGGCGCGAGTGATCCCTCTCCGTTAGTAGACAAAAGTAAATGCCTTCAATTAATTCCTGCGTTCGCATCTTCGTGGTTTTTACTGTGTATTCAGTCCATCTTAAGATCGACATCAACGACACTATAAAAAAAACTGTTTCTGACTCTTAAATTTAAAAAATAACTATTTTGGCTTGAAATTGGGATTAGTTTGGTTGGTTTTGTTAGTTTTGGACTCTGAAATCCGTTTCTCTAGTCAAGAAACAACGAAAGTAAAGAGAATTCCTCCTCTTGTACTTAGCACGAATTTCTTTATAATTATTTCTTCGCCGCCGTTTTCGCGTTAAATGCCACTAAAGACTGAATGACCGCCAAATATTAAGTTAGGAACAAGAAAACGCCACACGCAATTCAAACTAGCTAAAGAAATTGTCAGTATCGTTTCTATAATAAAAAGCAACAACCTCACAAGTGTACCAGCGCCATCTTATCGAGAAAACTATAAATCACCGTCTCCAGATGATGCTTACTTGGTTAGCGACGCGCGAGTCGAGTAAAGTGTTCAGTTGTGATGCAGCAAAAATTTAGAACAAAAAATTTGCGATACAATAAACATAATTTTGAAATAAATTAGACTCCTGAGACAATCTGTGAACCTCCAGACAACTTTCAAGAAGGCTGCTAGCGTCATTAGGAGCTTCTAAATATAGCAAAAACATTCCCTATATCGTATTACCGTCAGAGTTCGCATTTTTTGCCAGAATGGCCACCTAATTGCCCGGATTTATGCTCAACAGATTATATAATATTAACCGAATTTGAGCCCATATCACAGATAGATTTTCTTTTTGGCTGTATTTTTGTGCAAACAATCTCAAAAGAACTAGTCATCGTAACGCAGTAGATATATAATTTTGTTAATGATTGACTTTTGACTTTTCTTTGTAGAATATTTTGTGGGTTCTCTTCCGCACTGAATATCGATCATCTTGCTGTGGCCTTCTGAAGTGAAATGAGCTCTGTTGCCCCGAATTCTTATATTTATGCGTTAGGCAGGAGGAGGAACGAAACCACGCCTTCCGCTAACATGGTGGCGTATAACTGGCCATGCGGCAAAGCCACGCCTACCAATGGCCAGTAGTACGCTTGCCCTACCACCGCTGACGTCGCCGAAGCTAAGCCGCGCCTCCTGCAAAGTGTATAAATAGAGGAGCTCTTGCTAACAGGTTTACTTCGCTTCAGAACAAGACCACGGCAGGATGAGAGAAACGTTTTTGCTCAAATAATATTTTGATCGACTCTATTTCTTTGTTATTTTAAATTATTTAAATAATTCTAACAAAACCAACTTTATTCTAAATAAATTCCTATTTAGTAGCTACGCTTGTTGGTCAAAAACAGTTTTTTAATAGATATTTTATAGAGGCAAGTTGGTGGCTGGTGACCTGCGAGCCCTTTAACAAAACATTGCAATACCTTTGTGATAACTACCATTATCTTTCAGAATAAAATATTAATAATTAATTTGAATTGAACTTTAATTAAAACGTTTTATGCTGAAAATCCGAATAAAGCACGTACATCAATATACATATCACAATTATTTGAAAGTATGGGGCGAATTACTGAATGCGGCAATATGCTCAAAACATATCAATAAATTCCATAATGCATTTTAGTTTTAACTTTTTCATTCGATTACAATTAATTTTAATTCACGGACGTGAACAATTAAATAGCGGATTTGTTCGTCATTTTTAAATTAAAACAATATCGAATTCAATATTATTTGTGGAAATATATTTGCTTTCATAAGTAGATTTAATTTTAGTAATACTTTGTTGGGCTTTTATTATATAAATGATGGCATAATTTTATATTATACAGCGTGTCGCAATTTTCAACTAAATATCTCAGTATATTAGTTATTACTATACCGATTATTAAAAAATGTTTGTCAGTTCAAAACAAAATTCTAATAAAACATTTTTCGACAACAAAAAATAAAACCCAGTTTAAAAATGAATTATCCTCCGAAGATTGCCTCCATTATTTTTCGTAACTCAACTAGAAAGTTAATTAGCAAATAAAATAAAAATATTATTAAACATCGATATCATAATCTTATGATGGAAAATATTTCTAAAAATAATATTAAATTAATTTACGTATAATTATAGTTTAATCGTAAATAAAGTGTTTTTATTTATATGCCTACAAATCAACACTTTCGTGCAGGTTATAATTTGATTTTATGTATATGTATAAATGTTATCAAATGGTTGACTACACAGTCATAGTTGTTTTCTTCATATCGAGTATCGTCAATTTTTAAAAAGATTTTAGTAAAAAATAGATTGCACTAGTTATCAAAAAAAATTTCTTTTATCCAAGTTTGATATTTTGCCATTGAAAAAAGAGATATGACAGCATATAAGCTGCTTAATGACAACCGGCACGAAATTGTTTTCTATAGCATCTAAAAACACTTTATTTCGATCCGCGCCCTCTAAACAAATCCACTCACTATCTACGTCATCAATCTCGGATCATTCCAAAATCAAATTTTTTTTATTTTTCGCTTTCTTTTGGTGGTAGTTGCAAGTGTGCACGACAAGACTGTTTTTCGTCCTGTAACACCGGTTGCATATTTTGCACCAAAACTCCTCGGTCTGGGCATAGTGCAGGTCTTTGACGTGCCTCCTTAGAGTTATTCTGTTCCTCAGAATTTTGCCACATATTTTACATTCCTCGCCGGTGCTTCGAACTTCCTCACCGGACGCCTCACCACCTGGATATAGAGAAAACAAATTAGTTGACTGTGATACGACACCTACTTATCGTTATAGAAATCATAAAAATCAATAAAAAAAGCTCTTTGAAAATACAGTCAACTAAAATCGTTTTATTTTCTCTATAAGCCACTAGGTGAGGGGTGCGCGGAAAAAAACTCTCCAAAATTTCGACCACCATCTTTAAAAGCACAGTACATTCCTTGTTATTATGTAAAAACACCAAATTAAATTATTAACAAAGAAGCAAAACAAAGGAACTCTACAAGCAGCAAGTAATTATACATTTTCAAAATTTGACTTTTAAACTAATCCAATCAAGAATCGGGCGCTTCAGTTTAAAAAATAGACGTGGAAAAACCTAATCCTACTCAAAAAATTTAACTGCCCAGGGATATCCCACTTCTGATTTTTAAAAAACATAACAAGTATAATCATTTATTGAGCATAATTTATAAAGTTCAAATTATCTCGCTGCTACAGATCTATCGAAAAAACAATATATTCGACTAAGTTACATGTCACCACTGGAATCCTGTCCTAAATAACATAAACCCCATCAAAGCAGGTCACTAGTAGTATTAGTTTTATTACGTTAACCGCCGAGTTCCAACTCCGGCTTAACCTTGATCGGAACATCTTCGTGCTTGCTGTTTTTACTAGTTCCGTGATACTGACTCCGGTGACTGATCAAACTATTCCGTGACCTGTACGAGCGTCCGCAAACGTCACAATCGTAGTCCTTGGGCGTGTAATAGTGCGTGTCAGCAAGGTGGCGTTGCAACGACCAAAACCGAGAGAAGGACTTATTGCAAATGGTACAGTAGGCTGGGGTCGATCTGCCTGGCCTGCTCCCCTCTGACGATTCTGCAAACAACCGTTAGAGAGGGCTCAGACCAGACATATACACGACGTAACACTTACAATAAAGGTTAGGTGTTGTATAAGGCGGATTTGAGGGAGCTTAGACATAAGGCAGCCATTTATTACAAATTCCTCCATTTGCTGGGCTAAATTTTTGGATTTTTGGCCAGAACACCAAACCAAGAACTGTGAACTAGAAGATAAAAAGAAATAAAACTGCTTAGACTCATGATAGCCCTAGTAGGTTTTGGGGGCCATTTCTGTGTTAAATAAATTGCTACCTCAGCGATGGGAGAATTTTTAAAAAATACTCTACCTTATGTTTAAAACTCCAGTTACAAAATTTCAAACCACTAGCCTATAAATCTTCATATACAGTATAAAAATATTTGAAAGAGTTCAGACTTATGCTAAATGATAGAGTTAAAAAAATGGCGGACACAAAGCTATGTTTTCCTCATTATTTAGATGGCTTCCCCAAATTAATGTAAAAGTAATAAAAAAAAAAACACAAAATCAGACCAGGGACAAAATAAACAAAACACACATGTTAAACACATTCCGAAACACTTATTAGACAAAAACAAAGAAACCTTCGCAAAACTAGACTGACTTGTTTGCAAATGGATACAATTTTGGAAGGTTTCTTTGGCGAGACTTGTTCTCAAAAAGGTGCGAGACTTTTTTCAAACAAGTCGCCGTATTTAGTAAGACAGGGAGATACTATCAGATTTTAGTAAATTAAAGAAAAAAGTCAAGAAAATCTGATAGTAAGCAATCAACCACATTAAAGTCACCTTAACTGTACACGACATCAAACACAACATTCAGTTAAGACAACTATGAGATAAGTTAAGAAAACGTTCAAGTAGGGACTTTTCTTACCTTGTGACGTGCCCGCCATGCTGTCGTTTCCCTGTAGAGACTGATTTAAACCTGGAATCGAAAACAATAGTTACATCTCGCTGCTACATATCGGCCCGCAAATGGTTAAGTTAGCCATATCTTGTTATTGAGCTATGGGATCCAAATCGAATTAATTTTGATTTTTGAGATTTCTCGATCACATTTTCGAAAACGAAAATGAGTGGGCATACTTTTTTGATTTTCTTTAAGCCAAATTTCGACGGCATTTTGCAAAAAAATTGTTCATAAAGGTTGGTGGGTTGGGCATGCCCAAACATCGATTTATTCAGCTTTTTCATTACTACTACTTGTCAAGATGCGGCTAACTTAAGAGGCCCAGTTGCAATCAAGGCCAGGCAGAATAAAACATTTTTAATAATAATAATAATAATAAATTTTTTCACCTCGGAAGTAAATTAAAAAGCGCATATTTCTTAATGGAGATGAGATTTTAACTAACAGTTTTCAAGTTCTTCCAATACTTGGACCATAGGGTCGCCATTATAGCCACCTCCACCACAAATGACACCCAACAATTTACTCCGGATATGCAAAAATCCCCGGTCGATACTCACCTCCAAGACCAGTAGGATCAGCCGCTAAGGCCGCCATACTAAAATTAAAGCTGCCCGCGGCCGTCGCAAACAGTTTGCTCTCGGATGGAGTCAGGTACGGCCCTATTGTGCTGTCATGGTCCTCGTGGTCCCCTCCCGAACTGCCCGAGTGCGGCCCCTGAGGTAGATTGTTAGGCCCGTTGTCATTGGTCACGTCCGTGGAGTCGTTACTGTTATCTTCAGGATTTGTACTACATATAAGCTCCATTGGTTCGTTTTTAACGTTGTTCTCGTTGTTTTCGTTACAGCGAGAATGCAGCGTCGGGGATGGTGAACAAGGGGAATTCTCTCGTTCCGTACTACTTATTCCATTACCTACAAAAGATACTAACTCAATTTTTCTTAAGCTTTTTTTATATTAACGTCCTGGCCCAGTTTGGCCTAGCCACTCTACCACACAACTAAGACACCACAACCATTTCCTGCGACAGGTGGAATCATCAATGATTCCAAATAATCAACGCGGAAGAGAACCCGGAAACTCTTCCACCATCAGCTCCGCGAAAGCCCTAGTTTGATTCAGAGCACCATTAAATCACCCTTGCGTCTTCCTATCACTTAGAACGTTTACATTATTTATATTTTCACAGAGGAATTACAGTAACAACCTAGCAGGGTTCAATTGGAGGGAATGGAAAACTCAGACTAGCTAAAAATACTGTAGACAATTAAGGCAAAGGAAAATGCAGTTCTCTGAGATAGGGGGGATTGTTACCGACGATACTGAAGGAAGATCCACTTACGTAGATCTATCCAGATCTAACTCACATGCTTGGCACTACCAGACTACCAGAGTTGTGGCCAATTGGTCATTCATACGATACAGCTACATAAGCATGATGTTACTCACCTTCAGCCTCACTCTTCATCGTCGAGTTCAAATTAAGATTAAGTGCACTATTTTTCATGGCGCTCGGTGAGAAGTCCGCGGGCTGCGTCTGAGGGGGATGCGTATGTGACAGGTTTAATTCATTATTATTATTATTTCCTATAATGTGTTCCGATCTGGCTCGCTTGTGGTCGTTCTCCGGGTCCGATGATATCCTCCGTTCTCTTCTGTACTGCATGGCCGCCCTCCTCAGCAGTTGGTTGACCGTCGCCCCGTGCGGCGGCGAAGACGGAGACGTGAACAGGGCATCCTCTACTAACTTCTCGGTAAAACTAGGGTGGTGGTTTGATAAAGGCGTTGATTGTTGCTGTTGAGATCTAACCATACTTTGTACTTGTGCCAACTGGAAGATGCAGAAATAGGTTTGAGAGTTTTAATTGCGCGGGCGGGGATAATCGTTAAGGTTAAAGCTACAAAGGATTGTTTCTGTAAAAAATGTTTTATTAAATCACACTGCTCCAAACAAAGACCACCAACATCTGCGTAAACCTACATATGGTAATTTTTTTTTTTGTACCACAAGGATCAATTCTGGGGCCGGTGTTGTGGATATTGTTTATTAATGATTTAAATGCCGGCTTGTTAATCCGTACTGTAGTTAAAACTAACGGTCTATTCTATCATGTAAGAGATGAGGACATAACGCATAAACACATCTCCTATATAGAGGGCGCCACATTTGCTATTAACAAATATATAAATATGCTGATTGCCTACCTGGTCGCGGCCGTCGCCGTGCTGCTGGGTGAGCCCGCTGACTCTGAGAACCTCCGCCGTTTTGAGAAAAGACGACAGGGATCGCTGGTGCACGTTAACTTCTCCGTGGTAGATGAACTCCACCAAGGCATGAAGGTCCGTCCATGCGACATCTTGCAGGACTATCACAGGGTGTTTGCAGGGGGTAGACTGAAACAAGGAATGAACACGATGTAATGCGTGAAATTTGAGGGCGCTAATAGTACACATTCATATATATAAAATCGTATCCAATATACAGATAAGTCCAGGATGCTTCGAACACGACAGGGATTGGGACGAATATACGAGTGGCCGACAACTCGCCTCAGTTCGAAATTTGTACATTAGGAGAAGGGCGCGGCAGTGCGCTATGGCCCCTCACTGCTCAGCAGTCTGTTGTTAGTATCTCATTAACCGTGTTGGGATGTAGAACTCATGTCTGAAAGAAATTTGATTTACGTATTCTGGACCAACGTTTCGAAATTTTTGTAACTTTAATAATTCATCTTAGATAGGATTAATTGTTGTAATTTAAAAAAAATCTCAAAACACATTTAAATATTTCCATTGTTTGTTTTTTCGCAACAAAAATGTGATTCTACAACAAAAAATTAATTGTCGCTGCACCTCGAGTGTTGCAGGTGTAATAAAAATTATTATAAAAGAGTCCAAACAAGGAACAGTAGACGCGAGAGCCATCGGCTACAGCGCGGAGATCCACGATTTCCACCACTGTGTCCGCTTGCCTACAACGGGCACAAGTAAATCGCGCAAACTAATACCCATGTTCGAGCCTCCTCGGTCTTTATTGGATATACATACTTATAAACGGTACATTGTTGAGCCCGATATATCAACAGGTCGTTGTTGGTCTCGACCTTTAAAACCAAACTAGATGAGTAAATTTCATCGCATTTTTTATCTTTTTTAAGGGCGTTATTGAGCCCAACATTGTTGCTATTTCGTTGGTGTATACGAGAGAACTAATCGATATATACACGAAGATGGGAACAGTGCGTTGTTGAGCCCACCTTAAAATTTGCGCACGGTGTCATAAGACAATATTTAACCAAATGGTGATGGTATACACCTTCGATACGTTGTTGAACATGAACCCGGGCCCAACAGCGTCATTTTGGGCTTCACAATGACCGTTTATATATTGAACGGGCTCAGCAATGTCTGTTTATAACTCTATGAATATACAGGGTGTTTCCTAAGTTTTTGCTGAATTTTAAGAAACAAGTTACATAAATATGTGCCGTAAAATAAAAAAATAAAATTTTCCAAAAAATCTGATTTAAATATTTATCTCGTTAATTACTGAACCAATGCTTACAAAAGCCAACTTGTGTGACGTCTATTTTTTACCATTTGTTTACATCGGCATTACTTTACCACGGTGGTCAGTTTTAAAAAAATTCCAATCAACTGACCCCCCTTGACTTTGATCTACCCGTCTAGCAACAGAACAATTTTTATCTTCCAAACTGTACGCTCGCTCGTACTATTTTTGCCGTCATAAAAGTGCCTGCAATATTTACACGTATTTATGTATCATAAAACTATCGGATTCTCTATTTTTATAATATTAAAATAAAAATTATCTCACGATTTATGATCAACACCGAGGAATTTCTACTATTCTATGCTTTACGAAATTCAAGAAAGTATTTTCGTACATTATTTTAAAATTACTAAGAAATGGTTTCATCTATGCATATGCAGGGCCTGGTAGTTAATTTATATACAGGGTGTATTATTTTTCATAGGCGGTCTCCAACCAATTTTTCGTCTCTTTGTTTTGCTGTTCACCTGTCGGTTTATTTATAATCAAGTGTGCTATCTAGTGTAATCCTGTGAATATTATTTGGTGTCGACTGTTTTTTATTAGTCAATTGTCAACTGTTCACCTGTCGATTTATTTAAAATTAAGTGTGTGTTATTCTTGTATAATTTTGCATATTAATAGCGCCCCTACTATATTATTTCGATTAGTTTTTCCCTTTTCTTGCTAATTTGTGTTTTTCTTAATTAATATTTTTTGCGCTTTAATGGAAATAGTTTTATAGTTTCTAACCTTACACCTATTTTTTTTAAATTATTTAGAAATATCTTTTATTTTCTGTTGGGACTTCCTAAAACGCACGTATCTTATTTGCAGACGGAATGTAGTTTCGTAATCAGTGCGTCCTTAGTTTTATTTACAAATAATTAATATTAGCATGCCTTAGGTTAGTGCTATAGTTTGTTATTCAAATATTTTGCACAACTGTAAATAATAAGTGTATTAAAAATAAGATAATGTTCAAGATGTGAGCCGCATTGAATAAGAATTATCAGAGGATTGGCGTTATCGCGCCTTAATTAAACTATATTTATAAGCGCTTATCAGAGATGTATGTAGAGAAAAGATACAATACACTTTCATTCCACTTTCCAAGTAAATATGTATTATTTTGTTATGTAAGTCGCGAAAATTCAGGAACAGGTTAATCACTAAATTAAAGGTCCGAAATAGTGGACACATTTATTATTAAAGCAAACATATTTATATCATCCTAAAAATGAATTCGCATAAAAACAGAAGATGGTCAATCGTCAATGCATTCTACGTTTTTAGTAAATGGATGCGTGCACTAGCCCATTTCATCTGTATATTTATTTAGGTAAATCTATTAGTCCCTCTCAGCTGTTCACCTGTCGATTTATTTATAATGAAGTGTGTTATCTCGTGTAATCCCGTGAATATTAGCTGTCGACTGCTTTTTGTTTCACTGTCAGCTGTTCACCTGTCGGTTTATTTATAATTAAATGTTATTACGTGTAATATAATTTGGTGGCGACTATTTTTTACTAGTCAATCGAAACTGTCACAGTGTTCACCTGTCGGTTTATTTATAATCGAGTGTGTTAGCTCGTGTAGTTTATACAGATAAGTCCAGGATGCTTCGAACACGACAGGGTTTGGGACGAATATACGCGTGGCCGACAACTCGCGTCAGTTCGAAATTTGTACATTAGGAGAAGGGCGCGGCAGTGCGCTGTGGCACTCACTGCTTAGCAGTTAGCAGACTGTTAGTACCTCATTATCCGTGTTGGGATGTAGAACTCATGTCTGAAAGAAATTTGATTTACGTATTCTGGACCAACGTTTCGAAATTTTTGTAACTTCAATAATTCTTCCTAGATAGGATTAATTATTGTAATTTTAAAAAAATCTCAAAATACATTTAAATATTTCCATTGTTTGTTTTTTCGCAACAAAAATGTGATTCTACAACATAAAATTAATTGTCGCTGCACCTCGACTGTTGCAGGTGTAATAAAAATTATTATAAAAGAATCCAAACAAGGAACAGTAGACGCGGCTACAGCACGGAGATCCACGATTCCCACCACCGTGTCCGCTTGCCTACAACAGGCACAAGTAAATCGCGCAAACTAATACCCATGTTCGAACCTCCTCGGTCTTTACTGTATAAAATATACAAAAATACTAAAAACATGGTTGATTGTTTCCTATTTTTCATCCCTCTTTTGAAACAATTTATAAAAGTGTTCGCACTGTTGTCAGATAAAAATATCACGTCATATTACTCAAAAACAAAAATTACGTTTCAATAAGGCGTTTGTAGAAAAAAACCTGGTCAATTCTGTCAAATAGTAATAAAACTCAATTTGAATTGCATTTTCTATTTTCATAATAAATGTAAAAAACAAGAAAGATTCAAGCCTAAAAGATTAGATTTTTAAATTGACTTTTATTTCAACCTATTTCTCTGTCGTACTTTTTTTGTATCATAATAATAAATAAACATTCAAATGAATTACCGACACATACTGTATGTAGTGTGAGACCTAGTATGTAAACTTTAAGTACCTACGTGGAAGAATAATTAAAATATTATGAGCGAAACTGTGGCATGTAGGGTGCAGGTAGAAAAGTAGAAAGCGAGTTACCTGAAAGGCTAAGTCATATTGTTACTTTTGCCGGAGGATCCGGTGTTAAGGAGCGCAAATTGTTGGTGCGTAGTGGAAGGGCTGATGTAGATTTAATATGAAAGGAAGTATCTTAGATAAATAAAAAACGACCGTATTTTTTTGTTTTCTTAATGTGTGGTGTGTACAGGGTGATAATTTATATTTTTACAACCCTCCCTTTGTTATTTTTACGTAGGTATATTAAATACGATATCAGAAAAACAAATGAGTATCGCCAAAAAAAAGTTATAATACGAACTTGTGCTTTTTTTTGACAACATACTGTATGTTTTTGCGGAATGCGAAAGGGCATGAAAACAGCTTTTCAAAAATATATAACACTGTATATTAATTTATCTTTTGCGGTTTTTAAACTATTTACTTTTTCATACAACTTGTTACTATACAAAAAACACAAGTTTGTATTAAGTATTTTTAGCGTTACTCAATTGTTTTTCTGATATCGTATTTAAAATCTACGAAAAAATAACTAAAACTTCTGTCTTTACGCTTTTTTTTCTTAATTTTTCTAAAAATACCAAAGTTAGGGGGGTGTAAAAATATAAATCACTTTGTAAAAATATATATATATTTTTACAAAGTATATTTATAAAACTTATAAATATTTGAACAAAATAAATATATTTAATGAAAAAATATATATAAGTATTTCAATAATTATTATATACTAAATATTAAAAAATAACTAAAGTGAATAGTTATTTCTATTGAAATAAAAAAATAGGGGTGAATATTTATAACTTTATTGAAGTAAACTAACATTTTCATATCGCATCCTACTTGATAATATTACGGATAATATCACAGATCATATCTTGGATTATATGCATCATATTATCACGGATTATCTTTACGAGGTATGATCGTTCTCATTTTCAGTTTTTTAGCACAGATAAGATTAATTACCAGTTATGAGAGTTATAATTATAGTGCATACAAAATCATAGCCGAAATATTTGCGAAGAAAAATTGGTAGTTAAATTTCATGTACATTAGATTTGTTTTACTCTATGTTTTTAGAATTCGTTGTCAGAAAAAACAAATGACCATCGGAAATGTAATATTTTTGCATAACCTTAATTTTTAAACGAAACACCCTGTATATATGGATGCACGAGTTTAAAGAACACATTTCTGTGATTCCAAAAATATATAGTTTGCCTATGTTTGGATAAGCCAAGCCGTTTTTGAGTTATTTAGTCCTAAAGTTTTAAAAACGATATTAAATAAATAAAGCACAGTAGCCATGAATCATCATGGCCGCGGCGTCTAAATTTTAAAAACAAATGAATTCATTGACGTTTGTGAATACTTTGACAGAAATATTCAAAAACGTCAATGAATTCATTTGTTTTTAAAATCTAGACGACGCGGCCATGATGGTTCACGGCTATTGCGCTTTATTTAACATTGTTTTTAAAACTTTAAGTCCCAATATCTCAAAAACGACTTATTCAAACATAGGCAAATCATATATTTTTGGAATCAGAGAAATGTGCTCTTCAAACACGTGGATCCATATACAGGTTGTTTCATTAAAAAAAATGAAGGTTATGCAGAAATATTACATTTCCGCATAACCTTCATTTGTTTTTTATAAAAATATACAGTAGGTAAAGCATAAATCTTTTGTCTTTACAATTTTTTAATAACTTATCAAATAACTGCTGTAAGCGGGGTGAAAATTATTTAATAATAAAAAAATATTATTTATTGAATAATAAATGTTATTGCAAAATGCTATTGACCTTAGTATGCATTATAATTTACAAGAAAACCACACATAAATATATAAGTACATTTTAAAATGATGTAGATATAATTTTAAAATAAAAAACACCTATAGGTATAATAAAATTTCAGAATAATTTCGTACTTAAATAGTTATTTCCAATTTAAATAACCACACATTGAAATATACGCAAAGAATAATAATTATCAAAACTTTTCTAGGAAACAACACTTCTGGTTGCAATAAAGAATAAACTAGTAGCAGGACACGTATTTCTAAGTGGTCGGGTCAAAGGAAAATCCTAATTCTATACGGAGGTATTGACCTAGAAGGTGAGTCAGTTAATATTTGGACATCTAACTTCGATACACAAAAGGGGCTAATTTGAATGGTTTACGGTTACAAAATTCGGATCACGTTTTCCTATATTTCAGTCACCGCGATCGCAGCCAGCAAATGCGCGGCTATCTCCTACCTCGCGGTTGGAGGGTATGTGATGCTTCACAAGTCTGCATTTAAAAGCTACTGTTGCAACGTGTATATTTATAAGAAAAACCATAGACAAAAAGTTGTAATTCACAAGAAACCCACGTAAGTATATAAATTCAGTTTAAAATACGCCTTTTACAACAAAAAAATACCACTAATAAAATTTCAGCATAATTTATACTTAAATAGAATTCTCCCAATTACAATAACCGCACATATTGAAATTATCGCAATGAATAATAATGATCGTCAAGGCGTTTCTAGGAAAATAGTGGCTAGAAAACACTCTCCTGATTGCAATAAAGAATAAACTAGTAGCAGGACACAAACAAGGTATTTCTAAGTGGTCGGGTCAAAGGAAAATCCTAATTCTATATGGAGGTATTGACCTAGAAGATGAGTCAGCTAATAATTCGGGCATCTAATTCCGATACCACTGCCTGCGTCTTCATTTAACGCGTAAAGTGCCACAAAAGGGGCTGATTTGAACGGTTCACGTTTCGTTCCAGTAAATAAATACGCACGGGCGTCAGAAAAAGCAAATGTTTCATTTTGAATGGTGCTCAGCTACCGATGAAGAATTTTTGGTCTATTTTTAAATTGGTAAAGATAATGTATCTGCTTACACAACCAACAGATTAATTTTGTTTTAGTGTCCTGGAAAAACCGTGTCATAGATAGTACGAATTTAATTATTTTATTAACATACATTTGAAGTTATTTAGTTTCATTTTTTGTTTTGGAATTTTCGCGATATAATAAAAAACAAAACGTAGCAAACAGCAGAGTTACAAAATTCATCTAATTTTATTTTTCGAACTTAAACTGTCAGAAAAGATAAATGAACAGCGAAAATGTAATATTTCTGTATAATATTAATTTTTCTTAAATGAAACACCCTGTATATGGATCCACGTGTTTAAAGAGCACATTTCTCTGATTCCAAAAATATATAGTTTGCCTATGTTTGGATAAGTCGTTTTTGAGATATTGGGACTTAAAGTTTTAAAAACAATGTTAAATAAAGCGCAATAGCCATGAACCATCATGGCCGCGTCGTCTAGATTTTAAAAACAAATGAATTCATTGACGTTTTTGAATATTTTTGTCAAAGTATTCACAAACGTCAAAATTCATTTGTTTTTAAAATCTAGACGACGCGGCCATGATGATTCATGGCTACTATGCTTTATTTATTTAATATTGTTTTTAAAACTTTAGGCCCTGATATCTCAACAACGGCTTATCCAAACATAGGCAAACTATATATTTCTGGAATCAGAAAAATGTGCTCTTTAAACACGTGGATCCACATACAGGGTGTTCCATTTAAAAAATTAAGGTTATGCAGAAATATTACATTTCCGATGTTCAGTTGTTTTTTCTGACAACGAATTCTAAAAATGTAGAGTAAAACATAAATCTTTTGTCTTTACAATTTTTTAATGACTCATCAAAACTGCTGTAAGTAAGGTGTCAATATATGAGGAATGACCCTGTACATTTCTTCAGGAAAATGCAATTTCTAAAAACACGTCGGATTCTATAATATGATACAGGAAGTTCCTCAGCATGGTAGCAATGCCGCAATACATATTGTACTTATACTATCCACGTACAGATGGCGCCACGCGGAGAAATCCAACCCATTAAATTCACTGGGAAACAGATTATTGAAATAAACGTTTGTTACTAATGCGGATTTAAATGACAACTTAAAACCAATAGTTCACCAGGAGCAGATGATAGATCTTGGCAACATAATACCAAAGATCAACATGATTTACAACGAAATCCTACAATTTGGTGGGCTAAGTGCATTTTTATATCTCTATTGTAAATCTGGTGATAAAAAAATAATAAATATCCTATCTAACAATAGAAAGCTTATGAAATTTGAATAGAAGATTATAAAAAAATGATAACTAGGTATAAAAAAACATAACTAGTAACTACATAGATTACCCACATACTTACATCCACTATGCACAAAGAATTTAAATATAATAAGTTTTTTGTAGTTTATGCTAACGTTAACAGTAGTGAATTATCTATTGGCAAATTTATTTAGAACTTTAATAAAAACATCTTTGCTATAGTTATCAACGCCTGGATTAAATAAAAAATTGGCACCGCTTACAAAAAGATTAGACGATTATTATATAAAGTTAAAATAACGGGTTTTCGTACTGACATCACTAATACAAGAAACAAGTAAAGGCTGTCAAAGGTTATCGTTGTAATTTAGCTGGTCACTTCTTTCGGAAATTGCTACGAGAAAGTATGCCTTCCACAAATTACAAACTACGCCGGCTTGCTCTGTGCGTCAGATCAGATAGCGAGCAAACTCAGGTGGCACACGTGACAAAGAGCCATTGATTCGACTAAATTATAGTATACGTATTTGCGAAAGTTTTTTTTCAATATGCGTTGAGCAGAACGGGACTATATATTTTATGATAATAACTTCAGGTCCAATATCCGAGGTGCCTATCCCCACCGCTTGGCAGAAAGAAAATAGCTTTTATCGCGATACAGATAATAGTGAATAACACTGGTAAAATACAAAGTAAATTCTTTAAGAGATATCAAAATTAAATTTTATCATTGCAAATATATCTAATTCTTTAAAAATTTGGCAACGATTTATTTTACGTCAAAGTAAATCTGTTTCTAAATTGAAACTGGAATAGACGCCTTTTAATTTTTCGCATGAAAAGGGATATATATATATATATGTATATATATATATATATATATATATATACAATGTATGAGAAATGAGGACGCTATACTGCTTATTAGCTTTGTATTTCTTCACTTATTTTCTAAACATGAGTATGTAAATTTAATGATAATATGTAATAAAATATATCTTATTTACTTTAAACAGTAAAGAAATGCAGATAAAAGAATAATAGTGTTATTCTACTACATATATTTTTTTTTATTCTAGCGACACAGAAAACGATTAAGAAGTTCAACAGGAGATAAATCGTGATAAATTTTTGAAGAATATTTGATATCATCGAGAAACGGTGTCCCATACATGACCTATATTTGACAACAATGTACGTAAGAGGCTAGAGCAGTAGAAAATAAGTGTATTACTAAATTATTTAATAATAAAGATTTTATTTTTTTCTTTGTTTATGTAATATATAATATATGTATAACTAGGCACCTTTTTAAATATATTTCCGCTCAGTTTTAATACAGATTCTTTATACTTTATAATAATTTAACTTTATTTAGTTTATAAATAATGCCTACTATTAATACATATACATTAGAAAAAAATTAACATTTCAAAAACATTATATCTTAACGTAGCTCAAACAATTATGAACATATATTCCCTATATATATATTTATTTAGTACACAAATTATAAATCTTAGCTTAGCAAACGCTGCACTGTTACTCTTTTTTGGTTTGATTATTTTGCATGCTAAACGTTTTAAATGTTTGCAGGTCCTTACCTTAAGTAATTCTCGAAAATAGGGGCTACAAGCAGACAGGACCACTCGGTGAGCTTTTAGACTTTTCCCATCACACGCTAAGGTCACATCAACGAAGTCCTCATCATCACGGAGGTTCTCGAAGGCTGATGTGATGCTGCTTTGATAATTGTTCCACCGCAGACAGAAATGTTGTGTATCTACCATCGTAAAAAATATTCACCTGCAACAAGAGAAAGAAGGTAACTATTTGAATTGTCCACTACTAGTTTTAGTGCGTAGGAAAGAAAAAATTAATTCTTGCGGTTACTACCGTTAATTCCATGACACGCTGCGTAAAAACCCACTAAATTTGCCCAGATAAATACCTAGTTGATAAAACTAGGTTATGTTTACATCTATTTTGGCAATTTTTGCGATTATTTAAAGAAACACGCTTTAAAACTAATCATTAGCGATGAGACCAACTTACATGAACCATAGTAGTCAACATAAGGCCCGATTAAATCGCAAAACGGTTGTTTATAACAATAATAAACTACCGAAGATAAGTATATATTTATAAACCGAGTTGACATAAAAAAAAAGTTTGCGAAAAATCCGCAGACGGATACAGCACAGTTTCCTTGAGGAAGGTTTGCGTCCGGGCTCGATCATTAAAAAGCAAATTACATAAAAAATTTGATTGGATACCGAGTTTAAGAGTGGGGTAAACAGGAACATGGCTATCGGCAAAAAAAAGCGGAACGGCGGAACGAAAGCGAAAGGACTCGGCACGGCGCTCGCCGACGCCGTAGCCGGTCAGGGACGAATTTGTTTTGTTTAAAACAAGTTACTATCGCAACAATGTATGATTTTGCACCAGCTAGATCTGAGATCGGCATGGAAACGAAACGAAAGTCGCCAGCTCAAGTATCACGTCAAGGGTTGCTTAAGATTTCAGTAAGATTCCTGTATTATTTTCTTATTTTGTTTTTATTTACTTTTATTTATTCAATACAGTAAGCTCGAGTAAGCGGGATGTTGTATGGGAAAGTTACCTGAGAAAATTAGTAGTAGTCATTGAAATGTTTTTGTTTTTTTCGATGGATCCATTTTTTTGTTAGAGGAACATTTTTGCGAGAGTCGTCGCGATGCACAGATGTCAGCTTTCAAGGCACACTTAGAAACCCGCCAAATACAAACTGTTTAAATAGTAGTTGTGTGAGAGTCACTCCGCGAACTATAGCACACCGTCAGAGCATCACGACATTCAGGCGAATATTAAAAATTCAAGCGCGCAAAAAATGACGAAGGCCCGCTTATTCTTTATTGGGACATGGCTATGAGACATCTGCTGTAATAAGCTAGCACTAAAAAATAGTGCGTGCCGCCTACCCCTCCCGCATCGAATGAAAATGCGCAGAATAACGAGTCGGTACAGGCCCGCAATTAAAAATATCAAAATAAAAAAATCGAACACTAAATCTGTGTTGTACGTCTACGCGGGTCTTGCCTCTCGCAAAAGCGCTTTTACTTTTTTTCATTTGCCGGTTAGTTTCACCTTTGGATTTTCTGTTTCCCAATTTTTTCCAATAACACGGCCAGAATTATTAGATGCATATTTATTACTTTGTAAAGAAAAGGGAGGAGGCATGGGCGTCTCGTGCGAACTTTCAAGGATTTTCGTCTCTAATCACGGGCGTTTTTTCAACACCTATTATTTCCTTCGCCACATTATGTATCCAATTATATTATCGGGAAACGGAAACACCTCCTTTTTATGCTCACAATTAAAAAATTATCTATTAGGCAAAGCAAATAATAAAAATGGGAGCTATTGCAGGATGTTTCAGGATATTCAGCATTGCAGGAATTCAGGACTGGGGCCTTCTCCAATACGGTTAATTTAAAGATTTAACCAAATGAGGAAATAATTTTTTTACTGATAGCCGGCGCCGGCGGGGTAAATCCCCAAGGGATGAATGGGATGATCAACGCTTTTAAGGTGATTTTTTAATATATCGAGTGGCACGTCAATTTAAACGATTTCAAAATAATAAAGAGCTTATCCATGTTTATCCATAAAATTGTAGTGTATTTCTCCAGCGCCCTTTCCAGAGACGCGGATGCAAAGCATTTACTTTTTTTTTTTGACATGTGAAAAATATTCATCATCGATACAGATGAATCTCTAAAATTAAGTTATCCCAGGTGGATTTGGGCCAATTTGTGTGATACAGTCAGGATTTTAGAGTTTCATTCCTAATTCGCTCGTCCATGAAAGCGACCAAGTTGAGTGGATTAGGATTTGAACCTGTACCTACCTATTATGTTTTTCGCACCACTAAGGCTACTACTACTACTACTACATCATTGTTAATACCAAAAACAATTGGATTATATTATTATAATACCTTCCACAGCGATAGTATTTTAGATAAAACGTTAAAAATAATAAATCCAAAATGAATATTGAATTCTTGTTTTTGGAAATTTGTAAAAAAAAAAACAAAAAATTAACAGAAATACGTAATTCAATGACTGTTAGTGTTAGCTAGAGGAGTAGTTGTTTTAATTATCTTCTATAAAAGGTGTTTGAAGTGCTACCGTACTTAGATTGCAGTGTGCCTAAATTTGAGCAAGGTTAGTCGTATCGTATGAAAAATTCAAATATTAAAAAATAACAGTTAATAATGTCCAGTTCAGTGGCGAGAAAAAAATGTGGAAACATCGCTTCCACCGCCACTGGTCTAAATGAAAAAAAGTGTATTAATATCGGGCGAGAATTTTAAAAGTTTTCCACATTTTTTACCGGGTTACGAGCGGCACAGAAAAAAGGAAAACTTGTACTTACTTTCCGATGTTTTAACAATTGACTAGATTTTTGGGTAAAATCCAAACCTTTCCAGCCGCGGCACGTATGCAGGTATTATAAAACCACCGAATCCTTTAAAAGCGAGATCTTTTTTATCCTAGTCCTGTCGTTTCTTTATAAAATGTTTGGTAGATCGTGGCAAGCTAATAAAAGGGCATTTTTTCCGTATCAAATGGGGATGAAATAAAAAAACAATAGAATAACATGCAAGAATGATGACACGAAAAATCATCACACACGAGCAATATCCTGTTGTATTTTCTGTGGGAAAATCCTGAATTACTTTTTGAAAATTTAATAACCGTTTTTATATTTAAAAAATATATATTTTTTCTCCCTTATGAAATATACTTTTACTCCGCCAGTCTAATTGTTTATTTGCGCGACTAGTAGCAACACTACTGCACCGCATATTAATACAAAGGACAAAAAAACTGTTATTGCTGCAGGAGGATTCATGAGAACTGCAATCAGCGGATTATGACTCACAACCTTACCCGGCTTTACCCACTATTCCAAATAAGCCGTACACGCTCTAGAGTGGACTAATTATTACATTATTGTCAGGGGCGTCCGGTAAAGAGGGAGGGTGGTACTGGTCTGTAGACTTGGCACCATAACCCCCGGTGCTAGCTACGAAACCTTCAGCACCCTCCAAATATATAAAAGCAGTTTATAATTTCAGGCTAACTTCATGGCAGCTCAGAAGCACCGGTGCTAGTTTACTCTCACTTAGCACCCATTTAAATGAGCGCAATAGAAGGGCTAACTGTTTTAACAAAGTTACTAACAATTTTGTAATGTTCAACCATCAGTGCTAGTTGCAAAATCTTTACTATCATTTAGCACCTGTTTAGCACCCTCCAAACGAGTAAGAACCGAGGTGCTAATTGTTTCAACAGTTTTAGAGTTTTGGGGCTAAGTTAACAGCGCAGCATCGAAACTAGTGGTGCTAATTGCGAAGCATTCAGCACCCTGCAAATATAGAAAAGATGTTTGTAATGTCAGTGCTAACTCCACAGCAGCTCAGAAGCACCGGTGCTAATTTACTGTCACTTAGCACCCAGTTAGCACCGTCCAAATGTGCGCAATAGAGGGGCTAACTGTTTTAACAAAGTTACTAATAATTTTGTAATGTTGGTGCTAACTTCTCGCCAATACCTCAACCTACAGTGCTAGGTTTTTAGCACCTATTTAACACCGTGGTGCTAATTGTTTCAACAGTTTTAGAATTTTGGGGCTATCTACACAGCAGCATCGAAAATGGCGGTGCTAATTGCGAAACTTTTAGCTACAAATATAGGTATATAAAAAACAGAGGAGCTAACTGTCTTAACAGTTTCACAATTTTGGGGCCAACTATCCGTTAGTATGAAAATTATTGGTGTTAATTGCGAGCTCTTTACCGTTATTTGGCGCCCTTCAAATATGTAAAAAACTGAAGTGCTAACGAATTTTACAAAGTTACTTCAGTTCCAGAGATAATTGCCATATCCTGTAACATTTTTTTTAATCCTTAGCACCTCTACGTTTTAAATACTTGTGCAATATGGGTGCTAAATGGTGACCAAGTGTCGCGGTGGTTGTGGTGCCAAGTTTTAGCTGATACTGCATTTGCAATAATTTCGTTTTTGGGTCACCCAATATGAATCTTGCCCAGGGCTATCATAGAACTCGTCTGCAAATGTTTTCTAGGAATAGTGACTAAATTCGAGCAAATTAGGAAAATTTGAGTCAGTAGAAACCGACCAATCGCGTTTCTTATAGTTAAAAGTGTTACAATTAACAGCAATCTGTAAGGCTGCCTTATCATATATAGTTCGTTAAAGAAAAGAGGGCTCAGGATGGACCCTTGGGGGACTCTGACTAAATTTTGGGCCTTACGGTTTATAATGGAATATTTTCAATCAGATTAACTTTGATTCGCACTAGCAACGCCACTGGAACTTGCATAAAAAAACGGAATATAAAAGTAGGAAATACCTCGCCTATACTACCGTTCATAGAAGTTTGCGAAGAAATGTTGAAAATGAGGTGTGGATTTTTGTGTTTTCCAATGCTAATTATTATCTACGCCAAATCTTATTACGATAGCTAGCCGGAAGTAGTTGTGCTATAAAATTCCACGATAGACCACAGACAGAATTATCTTCCTTTAATATAAACTAAATGGTGTAAAATAATTCGTTTTTATAGACATTTACAATCTGTTAAGTCTATTAATAGTTAGTTAACTTTTTTTATGAGTTTGTAGACTGTGTTAGATTATTTGGTGTATAATTATTATTAAATAGATGAGCAGCGATTTTTGCTTAGTTCGGAGAAAAAATTTAAATCAAATTCAAAATTGGGATTTTTCGGACGTTCCGATCTATATTTTTGAAAAGTAGTCAGTGAGTCATTCACATTTCAAAATGGTTTTGCAATGATATAATGGAGTTTTATTTCTACAATTGTTATACTTTGGAATTTCAATTAAAATTTAAAAAATTATTTCATCCCTCTTAGAGGTGCCAGTTAAATTGGTACGCCTAGTACTAAAAAAAAAATACGTTAATCAGATCCAAATTGTATGTCGTAAACCATCATCAAACAATAGATTTAAACTAATTTTAGGTATTAAAAAAATAGTTTTATTGTTTTATTACTTAAGTAAATCTTAGTCAAAAAAATTATGTTTGTTTTAGGTTACGAGATAAATTCTTTAACAATATACAAATAGACAGAAATAAAACAGCATAATGGAAATAAAACGTTTGTAATATTTAAGATTTTTCGATATTATTCCATGCAGCCCAATTATTTATCTGTACATCTGAATTTACTTAAGACTCTGTGTATAAAAGTTATAGAGATTTAAAAAAGAATCCCAAATTTCACATTTTGACACGCTTAAAACGTAACACAAACACGAAATGAACTAATCATACACAACTTAGGTGCAAGATTACTTTTTAGATAATGGTGGTAATTATTAATTACAGCTATCGTCCTTTTGGATCGTACAGTGACAATTGTTATGTTCAATTAATCAATTTGTAAGCAAGTATTAAGTTTTTAAAATATAAAAATGAATATAAATTTATTGAGTAATAATTGTAACAAATTATGAAGCGTAAGATAATAAGGATATTTAGGCTGTTGTTGTTCAAATGTTCAAACAGTTTATTGCCGAAGAAAACGTTTCTGCATTACTTTTATCAAATCATTATGTGATCAGACGTGTTGCAAATAAGCAGCTGTGCATATTTCACCGTGTATGTCTAGGAAATAATTGTTAAGTAAATACTGGTTTGCATTAAATGTGTTTGGTTTATTATATTATATTTCTGCAAAACAAATTGCTACCATAGGGAAGAACGGAGAAACCCGTTTTAGGACGGAAAACAGTAACCGCTACATTTATTTGTCAGATTGCAGCTTATAGTCGATCCCGCGAACTTTAATTTTTTGTTTGTTTTGGTCCTAGGGTAGAAACACGTCCGGACAATTAATTTTTTAACGATCCAAGAAATTTGTTGAAATTTCGCAAAATTTTTATCTTGAAATTTATAGTCCGTCCGACAGATTGCAGCTTATAGTCGATCTGGCGAACTTTAATTTTTTTCTTGTTTTGGTCCTAAGGTAGAAACGATATCAATAAACGGTACTTTTCCGAGGGCAGTAGCTTGTTTAACCGGAAGATTTTTTTGACCGGACTTTAAAGGACGCTAGACCCATCATTTCTGCCGGGTCCTTCCAAATTTTAACCCTTGATATCCCAACGCGTCCGGACAATTAATTTCTTAACGAACCAAGAAATTTGTTGAAATTTCGCAAAATTTTTATCTTGAAATTTATAGTCCATTCGAGAGATTGCAGCTTATAGTCGATCTGGCGAACTTTAATTTTTTTCTTGTTTTGGTCCTAGGGTAGAAACGATATCAATAAACGGTACTTTTCTGGGGACCGTAGCTTGTTTAACCGGAAGATTTTTTTGACCGGACTTTAAAGGAAGTTAGATCCGTCATTCCTGCCGGGTCCTTCCAAATTTTAACCCTTGATATCCCAACGCGTCCGGACAATTAATTTCTTAACGAACCAAGAAATTTGTTGAAATTTCGCAAAATTTTTATCTTGAAATTTATAGTCCATTCGACAGATTGCAGCTTATAGTCGATCCGGCGAACTTTAATTTTTTTTCTTGTTTTAGTCCTAGGGTAGAAACGATATCAGTTTCGGAATCCGGACGGCTTCAGGACCCCGAAACCATTTTCGGTTCCTCGATAGGACCCCTTCTTCCCTTTGACGTTTAAACGTCATTTTTGACAGTTTTTTGGAAAATCAACTGTAAAACGTGCTATTCAACCACAGGCGGTCCCGAGGGGCCGTATCATCCCCAAACGCCACTTTGACATTTTTTGATATTTTACGAAAATAACTTACTTTTTAACCGCTTCTAAATTCAGTTGCACCCATCACAACAAATATCAGAAGGAATATTTTTCGCCACTACGCCAAACTAAATCAAAATAATTTTTTCCGTTTCAATTTATAATTTTTACATTCGTTGTGTATATTTTCTGCACCCTTTGAGCAACAGCTGTTATGAACATGGACAGTACGAACATATTTCGTGTGATTTATCTTAACTAGCCGTATGGTTCGCGACACACAAGGCAGCATCCAACGCAACGGATTAAATTGTTGATCGGAGCAATAATGATCCGGAACGAATCGATTCTGATTTTGGGCCATTTGCACGCCACTTGAAAAACCTTCATCTTATGCACCGGAACGATTACGTTCGGCCTCGGACGATAAAGACGGAAGGGCGATAAAGACATACCAATAACGTAGACAATTACAATGCATGTGAGTGTCGGGCTCGTCGGCCTTGGAGGAAGGTGGAAAGCTTGAGAAAGGTTTTCCGGGATTTTCCGCCTGTTGAATTGGCACCGCACAAAAAATTCACCAAAACACTACACTTACTAACTAGTTAAAAAAACTGGCGAGGCCGGTTCGCCGATACTAGATTAGATTCTAATCTGCACGCATTTATCTGCATGATTAGTTGTGGATGTGTGACGTACAGCTTTTAAAAATTATCTGCAAATAATATCCCACTAACTAAACTTGTTTAATTATTAGAGGCTTATCTCGGTTGAAAACTGCAAACGGTATTTTTATTTGAAATAGGAGAACAGAAACGACTTAAAATATCGCAACGGTCTAGGGATATCGTTTATCAGTATTTAAAATAGGAATTGCCACGTAAAATTCTTATATGCAGGCGCAATGAATTAAGAGCGAGCGGCTGAGCAGGTCATGGTGAAACCGAAATTTGATGGCATAAAAACAAATTTTGCACCAACAGTAGCTGCCGAAGGAAGCACTCGCAGGTCAAAAATTTTCATCCAAATCACGTTACTGCCAAAATTTTTCCCACCATTCCGCAGCTAAACATTCTAGAGTATTGCCTGCACACTTTTGCCCTTCTTGAACCAAGTTGCAGTCTAAACCTAAATCAAGTCTCATTGCGTACTAGCCCAATCTCCTGCCCATTGTGAGAAGTCATTAATGAAATGTAAAAATATTAGCGGTCCCAAAACTGGGACTTGAGGTATACCCTGATTTTTAAAATCTTTCAACTCATATAGCCTTGTTTAATATTGATAAATAGCAAAAATGCCACTGCTTTTATTCTAAATTTATCCACTAATCACAATATCTTCAGCTTCTAAAAAAAAATATTGAGTTACAGAAAAAAAATATTATTGTATTCTTAGTGTATTTTAGATTTGTTTACAATGGTTCATTTTTCCTGACTAATAACTTTTGCTAGTTGAAGTCTATTTGAGGGTAGCGCTGACCCCTCAAAATGGATTACGTGTGCCGCGTCGTCCAACAGGCATATCTAGTAAAAACAAAGGAAACGTGACCATCAGAATTAAAGAGTGGAAAATATTTTCTAAAAGGGAAAGTGTCGCGATACGGTCCCCTTAAAATAAATATTTGTTAATGATTTTAAACTACCATGCAGATGTTACTCCGTTTGGCACGCTACCTAATGCATATTATATTTGAGGTGTAATTTATGCTGTTGTGCGAAATGTTGCGCTGAAATATATTAGTCGAAAATTAATTTTTATGCAGTTGAGTTTTTTTTTGGTCATTAACTGAAAAATTGAATAACAAAAGTTTGGTCTAGTTCTAATGCTTTCCAAAAATGTTCATAATTCACAATCCTTACGATCTTCCAGAAGTTATAATTTCTAAAAACTAGTTATCGTAGTTAATATATTGTAAATATAAATTAGATGACTATGTCGGCAAACACGAGCATTTGAGGTGTGACTTATGTGGTAGATATTTCCTTAGATATATTATTTCAATTACATGTTTGCCAACCTCGTCATCTTTATTTATTAGAAGAAACTTTCAAATAGTTCGAGTGAGAATATCCAACAATGATATATGATTAATATTGCTAGTATACAGGGTGTTCTTAAAATAAACGGTACCTTTTCAAGAGCAAACTATAAGGAGCATCAAAATGTTACAAAAGTCAGCGTGAAGTAGCCTGAATCAATAATGAAAACATATATTCGGCTCGAAGAACCATCAAAATATTCCAAAAGTCAGCTTGCACAAGCTTGTAGTAATAATAATAATATATATTCGGCTCGAAAGATCATTGAAATGTTGCAAAAGTCAGCGTGGACTAGCCTGAAGCAATTATGATAACATATATATTCGGCTCGAAGGACCATTGAAATGTTACAAAAGTCAGCGTAAAGTAATAATGAGTACATATATTCGGCTCGAAGGACCTTTGAAATGTTAACATATTCAGCTCGAATGAGCATAAAATGTTACAAAGGTCAACGTGAACTAGCTCGAATCAATAAAGATAATATATATTCGGCTCGAAGGACCATCAAAATGTTACAAAACTCAGCCTGAACAAGGTTGTAGTAATAACAATAACATATATTCGGCTCGAAGGACCACCAAAATGTTACATGACTCAGCGTGAACAGGTCTGTAGTAATAATAATAGTATATTCGGCTTAAAGGGCATCAAAATGTTACAAAAATCAGCGAGAACTAGCCTGAAATAATAATTATTACATATATTAGGTTCGAAGGACCTTTAAAATGTTACAGTAGTCAGCGTAAACAAGCCTGTAATAAAAATAGTGACATATTTGGCTCGAAGGAGCATCAAGTCAGCATGAACTAGCCTGAATCAATTAAGATAACATATATTCGACTCGAAGAACCTTCAAAATGTTACAAAAGTCCGCTTGAACAAGCTTGTAGTAATAATAATAACATATATTCGGCTCGAAAGATCACTAAAATGTTACAAAAGTCAGCGTGGACTAGCCTGAAGCAATAATGATTAGGTACATATATTCGGCTCGATGGACATTTGAAATGTTACAGGAGCCATCGTAAACAAGCCTGTAATAAAATAAAAGCTTGTAAATAGTGGCATATTCGGCTCGAGGGAGCATCAAAATGTTACAAAAGCGTGAACTACCCTGAATTAGTAAAGATAACATTTATTCGGCTCGAAGGACCATCAAAATGTTACAAAAGTCAGCTTGCACAAGCTTGTGGTAATAATAATAACATATATTCGGCTCGAAAGATCATTAAAATGTTATAAAAGTCAGCGTAGACTAGCCTGAAGCAATAATGATAACATATATTCGGCTCGAAGGACCATAAAAATGTTACAGGAGTCAGTATGAACTAGCCTGTAGTAATAATAATAATATATATTCGGATCGAAAGAACATTGAAATGTTGCAAAAGTTAGCGAGGACTAGCCTGAAGCAATTATGATAACATATATTCGGTTCGAAGGACCATTGAAATGTTACAAAAGTCAGCGTAAAGTAATAATGAGTACATATATTCGGCTCGAAGGACCTTTGAAATGTTACAGGAGTCAGCGTAAACAAGCCTGTAATAAAAATAGTAACATATTCAGCTCGAATGAGCATAAAATGTTACAAAGGTCAACGTGAACTAGCTCGAATCAATAAAGATAATATATATTCGGCTCGAAAGACCATCAAAATGTTACAAAACTCAGCCTGAACAAGGTTGTAGTAATAACAATAACATATATTCGGCTCGAAGGACCACCAAAATGTTACATGACTCAGCGTGAACAGGTCTGTAGTAATAATAATAGCATATTCGGCTTAAAGGGCATCAAAATGTTACAAAAGTCAGCGTGAACTAGCCTAAAACAATAATTATTACATATATTCGGTTCGAAGGACATTTAAAATGTTACAGGAGCCAGTGTAAACAAGCATTCGGCTCGAGGGAGCATCAAAATGTTACAAAAATGAGCGTGAACTAGCCTGAATCAATAAAGATAACATTTATTCGGCTCGAAGGACCATCAAAATGTTACAAAAGTCAGCTTGAACAAGCTTGTAGTAATGATAATAACATATATTCGGCTCGAAACATCATTAAAATGTTACAAAAGTCAGCATGTACTAGCCCGAAGCAATAATGATAACATATATTCGGCTCGAAGGACCATCAAAATGTTACATGAATCAGCGTGAACAGGTCTGTAGTAATAATAATAACATATTCGGCTTAAAGGGCATCAAAATATTACAAAAGTCAGCTTGAACTAGCCTAAAATAATAATTATTACATATATTCGGCTCGAAGGACCTTTAAAATGTTACAGGAGTCAGCGTAAACAAGTCTTTAATAAAAATAGGGACATATGCGGCTCGAGGTAGCATCAATATGTTGCAAAAGTGAACGTGAACTAGCCTGAATCAATAAAGATAACATTTATTCGGCTCGAAGGACCATCAAAATGTTATAAAAGTCAGCTTGGACTAGCCTGAAGCAATAATGATAACATACATTCGGCTCGAAGGACCAACCAAATGTTACAGGAGTCAGTGCGAGCAAGCCTGTAGTAATAATAATGACATATTCGGCTCGAAGGACCATCAAAATAGTCAGCGTGAACTAGACTGAATACATGAATGATGACGTATATTCGTCTCAAAGGACCATCAAAATATTACAGGAGTCAGCGTGCACAAACCTGTAGTAATTATAATATATATTTGGCCCGAAGGACCATCAAAATTTTACAAAAGTGAACTAACCTGCAAATAATTAGTGACATATTTTCGTCTCGCAAGAATCATAAAATTTGCCAATTTCAGTTTAGTAGTAAAATTTCTGGACAGTTTTTAATTTAAATTTAAAGATTTCTGTTTGTTTTATTACTAATTTTTTCAACAATGAATATCCCCCCATTTATGCTATTTTCTTGTTCTTTCTTTTAGAGACGCCTTCTCCTACGAAATTAATAAAAAAGAGACAGAACACATTTTAAATACTACTAAAATAGTATAATTATTATTTTCTTTTTTTTTTTCGTATTGTAAAATATTCGAAATTTGTATCCAACTTTAGTTGTCTTGATTTATTTCTTTGTTTTTCCTTTGCAACTTCGACTTTAGTGACGCATTTTCGGATAACAACAATTTTGATCGCTCATCAGGATTTTTCCTCAAAGCTTCAAAGCTCTGACATTGAGGAACAGACAACCTGTATACCGCAAGCTGCAACGTGTAATTTTTTAAAACACCCTGCGAAATAACAAGAGAAGAGTCGAGTACAACATACGTGCATAATACCCTGAAAATTCGCACAATTTAAATTTTTAATTAAGCCCGGTTATCGATCAGCAGCGAATTTGAATATTTTTTCCGCGCTCGATCCCATAGTTGCGGAGGGTTGGCTATTTTTAATTGCCGCCGCCTATGCTAATGAGGGCTCCCCTGTCACCCTTCTCCACCAATTTACCCCCAAAAAATCATTACATTCTTCGCGGGTAGATACGAGGTTATAGCGCTGCGCATGAACATTTTAATTCTCATAGAATAAATATACAGTTGTGTGAATCAGCTATATTTTTCCCGTTTCGTTTGCCTGGCCATATTTTATTGATTATATAATCAATACCGCAATAAAACCTGCAATGTTTTCATCTTTATTCCCAGCATCCCCGGTTTGTATCCGTGTATCTCTCGGCACTACTTGTCTGTTTGTGTTCCACGTACTTTTGTTACCTGGACTCGTTTTCTACGTTCGTTGCTAGGAAAAATACTTCAGCGAGGTGGGAATCGGGCTCGATTACTTTTACACTAATTTCAGCCCGATGAATTTACAGGGCGAGGCGAATTCCGCGGCAGGAAAAGGACTAATTCGACAGATCTTGATGGGAGCGATTTGTTTTTTGGGCTGATTTTTTTCCCCAAAAACGCTTCATAACTGTTTTATTGTATAAAAAATTGAGAAACATTTAAATTGCTGATCTTTGTGATTCCTAAATTTTGGCAAAACTATCCTCTGCTTCTTCTTCCATAAGACGAAGGAAATGCTAGTCGTAAAAGTTCGCGCTGCATCATTAAAACCGTAAACCAAAAGATTCGGTCTCTGTTTGAAGACGAAATTTGTTTCTGTTTCTGTTGTAAAAAATATTTTTGGCTTCATCAATTTATAGATAAACCATCGATAAACATTTGCTTGTACTCGGACGGTTGGTTTTTCCGCCACTTATGATAACGTGCACATTTCAGAGACATATTTAGCACAAGGCTTATCTCCTTGCCTCCTTTTTTTGTGTGACAGGTGCATGTGTATTTTCTTATCCTAGAGTATTCTATCGGTGATGCGAGCATGCAAAAGGATCATCTGATCCTTGACGAGTGCTTCCTTTTTTGATTAGAGGAATGACATAAAAACAGCAAGCTGTAAACAGTTTCGTACCATTGACGCCATCTCTGGAACGACTGTAGAATCCCCACTAACAGTGTGTGAATTAGGAATCTGCTCTGTAAAGTGGGTGTAAATTCATCACAATAAGCAATTATGGAAAAAATAGACTACTCCTCATAATAGTGTTAACATCCATCTCCTTAAGAACTCCCACTTTTGAGACCATAGACCTAAATTTTGGTACAAACCTTGATCACCTTCAATTCGTTAGAGGAAGATTATTTAAAAAATGGCCGAATATACGTTTGGGGTTATTTGCTTTATCGTCTAAAACTGAAAAGAGAAAAATTAAAGGAGATTCTAGTCGTGAGTGAGAATCCTCGCCATCCTGAAGCTTGCCGAACGGTATCCGTTTCATAGGACATACTATTCGGGATCATCTCCCGTTCCGCGGAGCTCGCGTTTATTTACGGAAATATTAATAATTAAAATACTTTCTCCGCCCTCAGTATTTTCTCCAAGAGGCTAATTAAAAATATTTTAATTTAATATTGAAACTCGACAAACAGAGTTTGCTGTAAAGTAACAGAAGTCAAATAAAATTAATTATTTAGGTATCGAGAAAGGCGATGTGTCTAAATGTAGCTAGTAAGATAAACATTATTCTGGAATATCCGTTAATAATTGATAAAATGTGCGATGCGAGTATTAGCAGAATATCAGAACTTATCAGTGTTGCAAAATATTGCGGATTAGCACAATTTAAATGTAGGTAATGCGAGTAAACGACTCGTTCGTGAAGCATATTTTCGGCCATTGGAGTATTTCCTCTTGATATGAATTTTTTTACGGCTCGAAGGACCATCAAAATGTTACAAAAGTCAGCTTGCACGAGCCGGCAGTAATAATAATAACAACATATATTCGGCTCGAAAGATCATTAAAATGTTATAAAAGTCAGCGTGGACTAGCCTGAAGCAATAATGACAACATATATTCGGCTCGAAGGACCATCAAAATGTTACAGGAGTCAGTATGAACTAGCCTGTAGTAATAATAATAATAATAATAACATATTCGGCTCGAAGGACCATCAAAATGTTACAAATCTCAGCGTGAACTAGCCTGAAACACTGAAATTTTCTACGTCGAATAACAACAGTTACGGACCTCATTTTGGTAAAGGGCACGCAGCAATAAGGATAAGAGAGTATCTGGAAGCTAATCAAAATTAAATGTTATCGTGGCCAGCTCAGTCACCCGATATGAATCTGATTGAGCATGCATGGAACATTCTCCAAAGCAGAGTGTCACGTGACTATCCCCTTTTTAACAACTTTATCTTTACTTTCTTAAGTAAATACTCAAAATATAATGTAAGCAGATTTGTTGAGCATCAGTTTGCACTTAAACTGTACCCACACACTAATCGAAACACGAGTTTCATCTCATTTAATTTGTAAGAGACGCCCTCTAAAATAAAGATTACTATTTATTATATTATTTTTATCTATATAATTTTTTTCCATGTACTAAGCATTTGATAAATTTCGCAATTTTTTCTACATGCATTTTATTTAATATAACATTCTAGATAAAAAATATATATCCAAATATTTATTTTTAGATAACATGTTAGACGAGTAGCAACGATACTGGGTGGTCGTGATAATCGTTGGCGTTGCGAATTTTAATGAAACGGAATTTTGCTCCTAAAACGAGGTTTAAGCGAGCAGGGGCGTATTTTCAATGAGACAAAGTTACAACCAACAACCAACACAATTCTTTTCAAAACATTTATGACGATGGAAAAAAACTTATGGCCATCTCGTTCTCCCGATTTCTGCCTATTTTCACAGTTCGCAAAATCTTGAAGAACCACAATTTCTGAAGAAATCAACTCCAGCAATATTTCGTTTGAGTTAACATTTCGAGCAATTGTCTTGATCTTGTGCTTGCTGATGTCTCGGTAGTTCAACACTTTTTTCTTCCTTTCTTCCTTTCTTCCTTTCTTCCTTTCTTCCTTTCTTCCTTTCTTCCTTTTTCTTCCTTTCTTCCTTTCTTCCTTTCTTCCTTTCTTCCTTTCTTCCTTTCTTCCTTTCTTCCTTTCTTCCTTCCTGTCTTCCTTTCTGCCTCTCTTCCTTTCTTCCTTCATTTCCGTTCTTCATTTTTGCTTTTCTCTTTAGGACATGAGCAAAATTTGTATTTATTTCTCTCGTTAAATCTTTTTTCTCTTCGAGTCTTTTGGCACCCTTAGGCAAAAATCTGAGTTCAGAAAACCGTATTGTTGTAAGAGTAGGCTTTTGGTATCTTGAAATTAGAAACATCTCTTTTCCCTTTGATTTCGTCGATTCATCAAATTTGGTGGTCTTGCACACGATCACTGGAATTTACCAAGTCGCCATGAGTATTTTGCATGCATTTTGACCATGGGGTGGTTCCCCCTGTACACCTCCGATATCTCGCATTATGACTAAATCTTAAATTGTAAAAAACGATAAAACAGAGTTAGACACCTAATCTCAAGTTCAAGTCGTATTTATTACATATAGTAAGTTTATTTTTTTAGGTATTAGTACGAAAACTTTTCTACGTGACCTTATCTCTAAAGCAGTGTCAATGTACTTCTTTATCTTGTAGATAAAAAAAATGTTATCACTCCACAGACACTTTTAAGGAGGGCATTATTTGCCTCTTTCTAAACATTTCCTATTTTAATAAAGGGTACTCGAGGAAGTCACATGATGCAGCGCAAGGACCTTATCGATATGAGAATGCTGGAGTAGGTACCATTGAACTTAAATCTCCCAATTGAGTCGGGAAAAACCTGACTGGACAATGAATTCGTATCAATCTGGCACTTGGAATAGACATATTGTCTGATAGATTGCTAGCAAGGGAGTAAGTGGTCCATAACGGTATCAGTGACGCAGGGAACTGTTTCAACGTCCTTTATGTGATATGGAACGCTTCCATACTTGAGGAAGGCACATGTTGCACCACAAGGACCATGGACCCTATCAATATATTCCAGAATACCAGAGGAATTCCATTCTATTTTGAACTTAAGTGATTCAATTGAATTTGAGTTAGGGAAATGAATTCGTATCATTTTGGTGCTTGGAATAGACATAATAGATGATAGATTATGGCAATGGGGGTAAGTGATCCATAACGGTATCAACTTAGCAATGTTTGGGGTACAATAAAGGCTAAGGAGTTATTCCAAAGGCGACTGCTTTACATCCCCTCCAAGGGATGGCATATCAACTACATAACTTTCTCCTAAAGGTGCATAGCTTCTACATATACAGATTGCCTCTCAGTATTGGATCCTTTAACTCCAATATTAATTTGTTTCACCCGGTATATTCAGCTATGGATATTGTTCCTTTTTTATTGGACGAACTACTTTTATCTCTTTAGCTTCATATGGTTTCGCCATAAATTATTGTTTTATCAGAGTGAAAAATTATGAGCAGATACGTAATATGTAGTTTAGTTTGCATTTTTTTTGCACACCACTCGACATTTATTCGGTCCAGAATTTTAAGTGAACAATATCCAGTTTCGTATCAGAAAAAATTTTAGAAATATGTTAATACCGAGCTCGAAGTATGTTATTCCTAATCAGTATTTTCATAGCCCATTGGAATAGGAACCTACAGTTGAAAGTGGAATTTGAACCATTTCTTGAGGTTGACTATTGAAACAGCATTTATCGGCAGTTTGTTTCAGGGTACAGTAAACATGCCGGTGCCTCAGAAAATTAAACTGTCCTTCAATTTTTGCAGCATTAGATTATACGCATTTGAATTACATTTTAGTACACGATTTTACATTATGGGTAAAGAATATAGAAACTCCGGTGCTTATTACTAAATATCTACTTGTATCCTAAAAGAGACTGTTCACCGATGTAACTGGTGCATACTTTCTTTCAAACTCCGCAAACATAACCCCACACGTCGGACGCCTGCCCATATTAACATAAACATATACCTGACAATCCGTTGAAACAAGAAGTGTTAACAATTTAATCTTTACGATGAGTGAGATTCCGGATTGCGTGTCTCTAGCTCCGTAATAGACTGGTCGTTAGGTTAAACAGGAGCCCAAACGACCTTTAAACGTGTTTTATTGTAATTACTGCTATTATGTTCTAACGACTCGCTAGATTAATAACTTAGTATGCATATGGAAATTAATGCACCGTGTCCGATGGCTGTTTACCGACGTGGTTGCTAATTAAGTTATTAGCCGAGAATGGCGGAGGCGAAGACGCGGAGTGTGAAAAATCTCGAGTCGATTGTTGTTTTGGTGGGATACGCAAGCACGTGATTTTACTTAAAGCACTCGTATACGTTGACTACAGGAAGCGCCACGTGGAACACCCTGTATATTTTTAGATATTTGGATAGCCCTTTTCATCCCCTTTATAAATATATATAATTGTTATATATTTCATCCTCAAATAACTGAGTTATGCAAATAAATAATATTCTTAAAAGTTTGGGATACAACTAAATTTTTACGTAGATGGCCATGCATGAAACAATAATGATTTAAAATAACAATTGTTGATCTGTCAAATTTTAAACCATTATTGTTTTACGCATGGCCATCTATGTAAAAAATAATTTAGTTATATCCCAAACTTTTGAGAATATTATTTATTTGAAATGGATGCACAGATCTACTTTATTCGCGCATTAGCAGAATTGTAATTGTAGAATCTAATTTTTAATTGATTAAAACACAGAATTTAAAAAAAAATTAAAACTATTTTTAGGTAATTTGATGTTTTAATTTTCTAAAAACTAAAATGAGTTGGGTTTTAAAAAATTAACTGTTTACATGATAAGTAAAATAATCTGGCAACACTGCTTGCAGATTAAATGTTTATTTATGGAAATATTTTATAATTTGGAAACTAAAAAATTAATTCTATACAAAAACGACAACAAAATTTAGGTTTAGAGTTGTTATCGCTTTCTTGGGAACGAATATTAAAATAATAATAATAATAATAAAAAACATGGTGCACATAGTGATTTGCACATTATTTGCGACAATGGAAATGTGAAGAATTTGAAAAAATAAATTTATTTATGACAACTACGCAATCATATGACTTTACAGGTCCGGCTCCAGTTTCAGTTGCCATTTAAGTTTATTTTTTCTAATTATTTCAGAATTTCTTTCTACATAAAAGGAAAAAAATGTAGCTTTTTGTTTCAAATTGTATGCTCTATCAGTCTTTTCAATAATTGCACTATTTTCGAAAACACAACGTGATTTTACATTTTTCATTTTTCCCTATATGATTCCTACTAAGGCCTCTGAATATTTGAGAATTAGATGTAAAAAAAACTGAAAAAACATATCATTAATATTCGATTCAAATCGATGTTCTGGTTCGTATGCACTACTCGAACTCGAGTATATTTATTAAATTTGTTAATTTTTATTTATTGCCACATTTTTATCAGCATATTTTAAGTAAATATTACATGTATGTATAAAAAATTGGATAAATCAATATAGTTTGGCGAACGTGTAGTTTAACACATTTTTTTATCAGTCCTTATCATTTAATATGTTCTATTTTAATTTTTTGCGATAGTAAGATAGTGGCGCATATAGGTATATAGATACAGATATATTGTCGACCAAGAATATTAATATTGTTGGTGGTCGTATTTTTAGAAAAACAAAAAAATATATTTCAGTTCCGTTAGGACGTCCAGATAATCGAAGTTTCGATTTTCTTGAATCTTCCATCAGAATCATTTCTTTTTTATGTACATTTACAAAAAAAAAATTGTTTAATCTGGGGACATACCCCACTTGAAAATTTTATTAGTGAGGTCGTCAAGCAACATTTTTTTTGAAAAAAGATGAATGAATTTCAAAAACTAGATATACTTGAAAAGGCAATTAAAAAAGAAAACAAAAAAGTGTAAAAATATATAGGGTGTCCCATTTGAAAAAGATATAAAACGTATTGCTAGAGGTGACAGAGGTGTAAATCCGTTAGATGATGCTTGCAAAGACCATGACATAGCATATTCAAAATTTAAGGATACCGAGAGGGAAACATAGCTGATCGTATATTGGCAAGTAAGGCGTCAGATAGATTTAAATCTTCTGACGCGAGTATTGGAGAAAAATTAGCAGCGTTAGGTGTTAGTGGAGTTATGAGTACAAAAAACAAGTTGGGCATGGGATTACTACGCCGTCCTCGTAAGTGCCGTCGTAACCTTACAAAAGGTAAAAGAATGAATTTTAATGAAGCTATAAGAAGAGCTCATAAAGGTGTTATATACAGGGTGGAACAAAAGTATCAAATAATGGCTTTAACTTTGTTATTTGCAAAGTTACAAAAAAATGTTCAATATAGAAGTTTTGGTTCTTTACCGTGCACGTTTTGAGTTTTTTAGTTTGTTGTTATCTTCTTCTTGTTTGTTCCTATGGCAACCAACTTTTTATTTTTAAATGGCACCCATAATTTTTTTTGTCAATTTGAAACAAGCATATTTTTCTCTATTCAGTCATAAAATTTTGCAATATTTGGAAAAAAAAATAAGCGTGAAAAAAATATTTATTACGACTCAATCGGAACTAAATTAATTAATTTCACAACATCACAACACTAAAATTTAGTTGTTTGTTTGTAAAAATTTAATTGTCAAACTTCCATGGCATTCTTCTCCGAAAGTAATGTTTGTTTTATAACTGCATGACTTTTTCCATGGCATCCTTTTTTAAGAGGCCACGAGTGAGTCGTAATAAATGTTTTTAATCTCGTTTATCTTTTTTTCGAAAAATTGCAAAATTTTGTGACTGAATAGAGAAAAATATGCTTGTATCAAATTAATAAAAAAAAATTATGGGTGCCATTTAAAAAGAAAAAGTTGGTTGCCATAGGAACAAACCAGAAGAAGATATCAACAAACTAAAAAACTAAAAACATGCATGGTAAAGAACCAAACAACTTTCATATTGAACATTTTTTTGTAACTTTGCAAATAACAAAGTTAAAGCCATTATTTGATACTTTTGTTCCACCCTGTATATGCTACTCTCAAATCAAACACCCTATATGATTGGAAATAATTTTACAATACGGTCTTCTTGTTTCCTACAAATTCTGTTTAAAAAAATTTTCTTTTCGATATAATACATATTAAAAGAGATATCGACCGGGGCGATCGTGTTGACTCACCCTGTATATAGACAATATAATAATAAATTAAAAAAAAAAAAGTCATGAATTAGTTTAGGACCCGTAATTTAAGTTTATTATAATATGATACAGTTAGTATGTTATCAAATTTGTATGGTATAAGATTAATAATAATTACATTGGATTGTTGTAATTTATGTTGCACTCGAAAGTGCGCACGCAAGTTTTACATCTAAAACTTAAGCGCACCTTTGTAAACTTTTCTTTGAACAATACAAATTATTATTATCATTATTATTATTATATTAAAATACATATACACGGCATTGATCTGTTTCAGGATATTTAAAAAAATAAAAAAATGATTGTATTAGGTATTTATTTAAAAAAGTTAAAACTTGTCAATTTTATATTTTCTTATTTTCATTTTTATTTAAATAAATCTTACAATTTAACCAAAATTTTTTACACAAGAATAATCAATAAATATGGTGGCGAAAATGGCTTAAATTCGAAAGTATTTTGTCAATAATTTTTTTTTTTCCATAAAATTAGACTTTACGGAAATATTCATTATTTATTTTTAAATTTTTTAAAGTAGTTCGGCGTTCTTTTACACGAGATATTCACGTACCTAAACGATTAATTCCTTTTTTTAAATATTTGTAATAAGTTACCAAATATAGCACATGATAAGATTTAAGTGAAACAAATGCGTACTATTTAGTGTTTACCTAAATATAGATAATTGATAAAAATTTCAAGCAACTTTGTTTCAATTTTTTACAATTTACGTATGTGCAGAAAAAATAAGCAAGATTAGCTAATTATAGAAGTTACAATTATTTTAAGTTTGAGTTTGCGCAGTCGATAGAAATATTTCACAGAAAAAATTTTTGATATGGCAATTTTTTTTGCAATAATTTGACTCGAAAAAAATCACAATTTATGCGGGGATTCTTGTAACTAAAAAAATTAAATTACAATACAAATATCTGAAAAATATTGCGGTAAGATGTGAGTAGTGCAGATTAAGCAATAAACTTGAAGCTGTAAACAAAATGGCGGACTGGCTTACAGCATCAATAACGTTAAAGGATGTGCTCGGTTTATTGTTTAAAAAATATTAGTCATAACAATTGTTTTGCCGGATAGGCATTTTGAGCAGAATAGTTTTCATTCTGGCTTTAAATGCCTAGAACAAGATTACTTAATGTGCCTGTCCATCGTTTTTTTGTCCAACAACTTTGATAAACCAGAAATTTTGATTTAAAATTAGGTAGGTGCATAATTGACATTGATTAGAATTTTAAAAATAGAATATAAAAAGAAATTAAGAATTTTAAAAGTTTGAAGCGATTTTATATTGTTTATATTTCTGCAAAAAATTGTTAATTTTATTACAACGGTGTTTATTGCTCCCTTTAATCCATAATGTCAAGGAGTGATTTTTGGGAAACGTATAAAAAAAATTTCCTGCTAGGAAGGTATTTAAATAATTTTCCCTTTCAAAAATAAATTTTGAAAAATCGCCACATCAATAATAACATTAAGATTCAGTTATTGGACCAGCAGGAGAATATTCATAAAAACTAAACTGCAGGATAATTGCGATAATGAGTTTAAGGACTATTGGCACGTATTTTTTTATTAATGCGTCATCTGCCTTAACAACTCAAGAATCTTACGTAATTCTTATGCCTGTGTGCTTTTCGCCTTGTCAGACAGATGCTTTTATTAGTCAGTGGCGTAATCCTGCGACGTACCATCCCGCAGACTTGATAATTTTTCAGTTTTTTTAACAAATTAAAAAAGCGAGATTCCTGCAGTTTTTGGTTTTTAGCTAGAGTTAAAAGCCAGTTGATGGAGAAATTTTGATTCAAATGCTGTTCGTGAAAATTAATAATGACACGTCTATTTTAAGTAATTATTAAAATATCGCTGTATATTGACACCAATAATGGTGATACATTTTTCCTCGTTTTTTAATAAAATTTGACTGTTTTTAGGTAATGAAATAACTACTCATAAAACGACACTTTAATCAGTTAAAACAACTACTATTCACTTAAACTTTTTAAGAAACATTGAATTATATGATTTTGTATTAAATAGGCTACCCAAAAATATTTTCCGTACAAATTCACTATTACTGGCTATAACTATGTATTAATTAAGTCATAATATGTATTTTACGTAGATGGCAGAATTTATGGTAAGAATTATAAGCAACTTTTATTTCGTGAACTACGCTCCCTTTTTTCAAAAAAAAAAATCAACTACTCAATCCGCTTTTTTATCCCCATGACATGCCCTTTAAACTTATTTAAAGACAACGCATTTCACATTTTTCGAGTTCTAAAAAGCTACATTGAAATATAAAAAAAACCAGTGCGGCTGTCGCTTATTTTCGAAATAACGCACATTTTCGAGTGCCTGCACAGTGTCAGTGAGGTAGGCGCGATCGGCCGCGGCGGGGTGAAAAGCCAAGCAAAACATAATAAAAGCGAAAATAAAAACTCACATAAAACAGAAGGAAACGAAACGAGAACAAAACGAAAAAAAAAATCAAATCGTGAACATCAATTCGGCGGACATCGTCTCCGTAGGTAGGTGCACTGGGTCCGTCACAAGAAGAGCACTGCACTAGCGTCTAACTCGTTGTCGAGTCTAGTAATACTCTAACACCACAATGATGGCAATACTCCCGAAACCCCTAAAGTTGCAGGACCACTTTTTATTTGGTTGCAAATTCATAGGTACCTGCATGCACACCTCAGGGGGAGGGGGGCGAGTCAGTCGCATGGTCATACCCCCCTTCATAGCGTCCGAAAGCACAGTACAGTTATGCGAAAATCGAGATTTGCAACTTGAGGTTAGTGTACATCCCAAATTTAAGATTGTGGTCCATCCGTGGACTAGCCCCACGTTAGCACGGACACGGTGTATAGTTTTGGTCGTCTTTGTCTCGCAACAGGTTTATCTGAAAAGGGGGATCGGCCTTCTTTATTTTGCGTGTGCATGCGAATTTTTAACAGTTTTCATGTGGTGGGTCTATTAGGAGGGCGACTGCTGCTAATGAAATTATTAACATGAATAGGATGCAGAAGTGGATCCGGGAACTACGATCGCTGCTGTGGTCGATTTTGCATTAAAATGCGCTCGCCATTTTCATATTGACGGCACCAATTAGTATGTATAGTAACTTGAGTCAAAACAGATCGAAATAACAACATAAAAATTGGCGAGCTGTTTTTGTCTAGACGAAGGTGTGATTTGGAAAAAATGTAATCCAATAGTTGTAACGCACTATTGGGATGATTGTATCATTGAAGGTAGCTAATGAAGAGAATACGGGGTATATAAAAAAATTTTAGAAGTATATTCCCTAACGCTTTATTTCCCAGATACAGGGTGTCCGAGGGCTATCAAAAAATAACTGAATGATTTTGTATATATATTTCCCTTTCATTCATTGGAGAGGAGACATTTTTACGCGGGTATCTTGGAAGAACCGAGAATACTAAAAGAAAATCATTAAAAATCGTACCTCTCCGAGTTTGATGAAATTTTGCGATTATTTTTTATTACCAGGACACCATACTTATTGAATTTGAATTAATTGAACGAATTCAACTTTTTTTTTAAATAGATACCAAATGCAATGAATTTTATTACTGTTTATCTCATTGATAAAACATTTGTTTGTACAAGTGCAAATTCCACAAAGAGAGCCGACGATAGGTGCAGGAATTTCTGCAACACAATTGTTTTAAAATTTGATTTTATGCAAAAAAAATGAAAATAAACAACGTTGTTTGAATATTTTTCCGCACATCTGTAGTACACCAAAAAATTTCAGCCCATAAGGCATGTTAAAATTTTAAAACGTTTTCTAACCTCAAAACGCCTGCAGATTATAACATAAAAAACATAAAACACACCACAGAAATTAGACAACCCCCAAATCCAAAGCCAAAGGCGTTATATTTTTCATTTACATTTTCCTTGATTGCAACTTACCCTTATTTGAACGTGACATGCTTAACGTCAAATATTTGTATATAACCTAACCTAACCTCAACCGATTAAAATAGAAAAACATGCACTGGAAAATGTGGACTGTTTGTTTCTCTTGAATTTTAAATTGAAAAAAAAAATTTCAAATCGTGTTTTTTGTTAGTCCTAACTATTGTGAATACGTTAAAAATTTTTTGACAAATTTTGATATTTGGCAAATTTTATATCATGTAAATTTTGATATCTGCTAATTTAAAAATGATACAAAGAAAATAAGAGCAACATTTTTTTTGATTCAAGAAAATTTTAAATTGGAAAGAAAAAATTTCAAATCGTGTCTTTTGTGAACTATTGTGAATACGCTCAAATGTTTTTGGCAAATTTTGATATCTGCTAAATCAAAAATGACACAAGGAAAATAAACGAAAATTTTTTTTTGATTCCAGTAAATTTTAAATTGAAAAAAAAATTTTAAATCGGGTTTTTTGTTAAACTATTGTGAATATGCTCAAATTTTTTTGGCAAATTTTGATCACTGGCAAATTTTCATATCTGGCAATTTTTTTAACTACAGTTAATTTTATATTGAAAAGAAAAATTTCCAAACCGTGTTTATTGTTAGTCCTAACTAATGTGAATACGCTCAAATTTTTTTGGCAAATTTTTATATCTGCTAAATCAAAAATGATACAAGGAAAATAAAGGCAACATTTTTTTTGTTTCCAGTAAATTTTAAATTGAAAAGAAAAAATTTCAAGTCGGGTTTTTTGTTAGTCTTAACTATTGTGAATTGAATACGCTCAAATGTTTTTGGCATATTCTCATATCTAGCAAATTTTGATATCTGCTAAATCAAAAAAGATACAAGGAAAATAAAGGCAAAATTTTTTTTAATTCCAGTAAATTGTAAATTGAAGAGAACAAATTTTAAATCGTGTTTTTTGTTAGTCTGAACTATTGCGAATACGTCTAAATTTTTTTGGTCGTGATCATGATGAATTCACCCTTTTAGGGATAAAAACACACCTATTCCATTTTAATATTGGAAGTTGATACCCTACAGTTTAAGAATCCGCAAAAAAAACTCCTAACCTGCTATAGAATTAGTCAGAAGTTACTTTTTGACACAAGGACATTTACGATGACACAAGGATATTTACAGTGAATTTAAAGAACGAGAGCCATAAAACAGTTTACTCGCCTTTCTTCCTTGAGGGAAACTGTAATAATCAGTGCCAAGTTATCTTATTTACTCCTTTTTAAATTTGGGATGTGTAATTAAAGGGCCACAGAACCTTTGAGAGGTTGCTTGGTAACAAACGAAATGTGACAGAAATTAAAGCTTAGCATTTGCCTTTACTTAAAAATACTTTTCACCACGTTTCGATACAAGGTGTAATTTTAAAACTACAATATTTAACAAACTGCGTAAAATGAATAGTTGAAAACGGAAAAATATCACTCCACGTAGTTTTGAGGAGTTAATTCCGTAATTTTGTTGCTTGTGATAAAATAACACTGGAAGTTCCACGTGGCTCCATTTTGGGGCTCTTATTATTTTAATTTTACAAAAATGATTAGCGGAAATGCTATTTTCAAAGTAAGCAGGAGTTTTTTTGTCAAAAAATCTAAAATGAAACAGTTTTTCCTATTGTGAGCTCAATCCGGGGAAACACTGTACCTATATAGTGTTTATGTTTATATCTACATGCTCGGACTCTACTAAAACCTGTGGGGCTTCCCTTTACTCATACATATTTAAATTTCATAGTTTTCAGAGGGTTGTTTTTGTGACTTTGAAAGTGTTTTATAAAAAAAAACGAAAACTGTACGTAGCCACTATCATAACGTTAGTTTAGGTTAAAAATTGCTTCAATTAATAATCATGTTATTTTCTCGTTCTATATTTATATTTTGTATGAGGTTATATTTCTAACGAATATTATACTTCATTTTGTGTATAAATCGAATATCGAATATTCCTGCACGCCCGAATACATAATTCTAAGCGGGCGGTAAACAGAATTATAACAATGATTCGAAAATAAACGCGAATGCTGGGTAGCGAAATTATCAGTTAAAGCGTAGCTGAAATATTCACTAATGAAAGTGAAAAACTCTGGCACCGTACACGCCCCTCCCACTTTTCCTTCATTTTCTTTGCATTTCCCGGGCAGCTAGAGCGCTGATGCTTAGTTTTAAAACTTAAAATTTGTAGGGAAGAATGTCTTAGTTACATAAAATCAATAAAGCTAGAGTTCTCAGGAACCAACTACATTTTAAAATACTCGTTGCTTGAAAGAATCTTTATGAGCTTTTACTCTGCCTAGAGCTTACACGGTGGCACTTGAAAAGCCCCGCTGGATTGTCGTGTTCCACATACCGCACATGATTGGATTGACTGCTTAGAGGTTCGGAAAATTGTGAGTTACGAGAGGAAAATGTGACACAATTTGACGACAAATATTTTAGATATTTCATTATGTTATTTTTGTCACTTGGGCTCATTTAAACATTAAATGTACGCTAAGCTGCTGGCGAACAAAAATTACGAAACACGCGTTCGTAGCTGCATTAAGTTTCCTTTTTTGGGTATATGCAACGGAATGCCGTTTATTATTAGTTATTCAGTTGAATATTTGTGTTTTTTACTATTTTTTGACACTTTCAAAAAGTTATTTATGCAATAAGTGCGTAAAAAGAGCTTTTTTCACGAATGGGAATTTTCCCATGAGAGAAAAAAGATCACTTTACACACGAATTGCATAAATAAATAATAAATAAATAAATAAATGTTTATTGTGCCACAAGAGAATCACACAAAAGGTGAGAATTCGGCATAGCCGTTCTTCCATTCCACCTATAATGACAAATAATATTTAAATGTTCACAAATATTTTGAAAAATGAATCTTACACACTATAAGAGAAATATTACAATAATTATTAAATATTTACATGGTTAGTTAGCATACAATATTTTTTTCTACTACCGAAATAGTAGAAAGTAAAATATAAATCTACTTTACGCACTAGTGCGTAAAGTTTAACTTTACACACTGCATAGCGTGTGTTAAGTTAGTACTTTACAGACGGTAGTAGAAAATATCTTCTTAAGTAATAAATAGCGCCTGTAGAGCAGTTCATATTCCATTGTGTTATAGTTATCGTATTTTGAGTATTTTTCAAAACGTTTGTCTGTCTCGAAGCTCAAGGTATCAATCGAATTTGAACCGTAAGTAATTGTTAGCTAGAGGAACAATCCGTTGTTTTTTAAAAAGATATCGTAGTCGTACCTAGCAATGGTCGAACAAAGCCAATCTCGTGGTCGCTATATTTAAATGGCGGGCTATAAAATTACTTTTTGCGGGCGTTAAGTGCAACTTTATCTCCTTCGGGCGACAATAGTCCGTTATTTAAATATAGCGGCTACGAGATTGGCTAAAATTGTTTGCTTGGAAACATACAAGCAACAGTTATTTATCAATATAAAACGAATCTAAGTTTGTAACTGTCTATAAACCGTTCGTGCATAAAATTTTGTATGTATAACGGGCGTAATAAGCGTTTATAGCCCTTGACGTGTAATAGCCCTCGGCCAAAGCCTCGTACTGTTATCTTCACGCCTCGGGCCATAAACGCTTACTTTACGCCCTTAATACATAAATATCTATTATTGCCCGAGGGAGATAATATTGCCCGCCATAAAGTTAACCACTCTGACCTATAATTTTTCTCAAAACATTAAAAATAATCCATGTTCTGTAGTTTCTGTAGTTCTGTAGTTATTTATGTATCAAGGGCGTAAACTAAACGTTTATGGCCCGCGACGTGAAGATAATAGCACGAGGCTTTAGCCGAGGGCTATTACACGCCAAGGGCCATCATAGTTATTTATGTATCAAGGGCGTAAATAAGAGTTTACGCCCCGATGCGTAAAGATCGGGGCTATTACGCGCCAAGGGCCTTAAACGCTTATTACGCCCGCGATACATACAAACTTTTATGCATGAACGGTTTATAGAGTCAGTTACAAACTTAAATTCGTTTTGATTTACATATAAATAACTGTTGCTTGAATGTTATCAATCAAGCAATTCGTAGTCTCGTTATCTAGCAACGACTAAACAAAGTCAAATCTCGTGGTGGCTATATTTAAATAGCGGACTATAATAGTTATTTATGTATCAAGGGCGTAAGGTTAGCGTTTATAGCCCGCGGCGTGTAACAGCCCTCGGCTAAAGCCTCGTGCTACTGTCTTCAAGCCGCGGGCTATAAACACTTACTTTACGCCCTTGTTACATAAATAACTATTATTGCCCGAGGGAAGTAATAGGGCCTGCGGGACACAAAGTTATACTTAACGCCCATAAAATCGGGCGTTAGACTACAATTACGCCCTCGGCTAAAGCCTCGTGCTACTGTCTTCAAGCCGCGGACTATAAGCACTTACTTTACGCCCTTGTTACATAAATAACTATTATTGCCCGAGGGAGGTAATAAGACCTGCGGGACATAAAGTTACACTTAACGCCCAAAAAATTGGGCGTTAAGTGTTGGGATAAAAATGTTTTAACTTTCAGCTGGCAGCGGCTCAGTCTCCTCAGTCGCTTGCGCAGCGTTATTATGAATAAAATGAACAAAACAACCATTTTTGAAATATAAAAATCAAGTAGGTACAAAAAACAAATTAATATACTTCAACCTTTAATTAGCTTTTTGAGATGGCCTAAAGCTTTGACAATGCGATCCTTCGTGGCTTCTTGCGCGATATCAGGGACACACCGCCAATCATCCGCCGGACATTTTAATTTCTCAATACATTTTCCAAGGTTAAAACCTATTTCTTCGGGCCGTTATCCAAAGCTAACAAGGCATCCACAAAAGATCCAATTTGCCGTAAGAATAATCCCGTCAAATTGGGAAATAGACGATTTTTCCGCATGTCACTCTGTACATAAAGCTTTACGTACAGTTCCGGCAGTAAAAAATACCCGACTTCTGTACCTGATGCCTAATTAACAGAGCTTTTATTGCGCGTAGGGGGATAACTGTATAGAGGCACATAAAATATCTGCCAACAATATAGATCCGAAAGAAAAATAACAGATTATCCCGGTGTGTTATTTTGCGTTAAGTTTCTTGTTGTGAACGATATTTTTTCTATTATTGCAACTGGGCATTCGTCATTTGCGGAACTACAACAAATTTTTTGAATAGAAAGCTCAAATATAATTTACTGTTATGTTTGGGTAACGAAAGAAGCAAAGGGAAAAGTTGGGCTACTTCGTTTGTTTAGGGCACACGATTCTGGTGCTTACAGTCACTATTCACTAGAAATAGACATTTAGTAACTTGTAAATGTAAGCAAATGATACTTTGGAGCAAAATATCAAATTAAGAACCGGCACTGAAAGAACTAATAAAAGCAAACAGTTCAATAAAAATGCAATTCCCCTTCTAACAAAAAACCTTTAATCACAACTATTACATGAAAAAACCCTAATAAAATAGATAAGCCTCGCTGTTGCTACTATGCATATATTAACTCATCATTTCTATGGTCTGGTGCAAGCAAACAAAGCATTTTATCTTAACTTCGGACAATACTTGTCATTGCACTGCACCAAACACATAATGATGCACAAATTCAATTTAAATCCATCCACAAGTAGACTTATTTTAAATAGATATCATAAAAATAATATATCTTTGTCAATTTGACAAGCCAGTCTTTGTTTCATATCAAAATTCTGTGTAATTTACGCAAATTCATAGTCCACTTCTATGAAAATTAGATCGGCAACTTTATATTTTTATTACTCTACTAATTTTACTACTGATTATCTTATCTGTGAAGTTTTTGCAGGCATTTCGCCGCTGATACTATAAAAAATTACGTTTGAGATTGCGATCAAAACCGTCTGATCGGGCTGGTTTAAATAATAACGATTAACTTCTGGCGGGAATTAAACTATCCAAATTCAACTTCACAAGTGCTTTCGTAAATAATTACAAACCAATATATCACGTAATGTCACTTCGAAACAGCTTCCTTATGTGATTTTGTGGAAATACGTCGAGAGGTGTCAAATCGGGAAAATATGCTGGCTACTCTGTCTTCCTAGAAGCACACATTCAGGTGCCTCTTTATTGTGAATCCATAAAGTATTGGACTCCATAACGCGGAAGAATGGCCCAGAAGAAACATTATTTAAATTATGGCAAACATACGTTTGTAACAACGAAAACTGCAGATTTAACGCAATGATGCACATAAACCATGACCCTAAAATACCAATTTGTTTACAAACATTAAACATGCTATCAGGAGAGTTGCACAATATTTGGTGTAATCGGCTCTTTTCTGTTTCTATTAAATAGCATCAAAACATTAATACTGTAATTGACAACATATTATGGGACTCAGGGAAGGCACATAGTTATTTGAGGTAAAAAAGAAGACTGAGGAAGCTATGGAGTTTAAGGGTAAAGGAATGATTTGCCACATTTTGTTTGGTAGCTTGTGGTGGTATTAACAGACGCAAATTCTGCAGAACAATCACCAAATACAGAAACTGGAAACACCAACGATGGCTTCAAAGTGATTATCAAGCTATAGTAAGAGCTGCATCACTTTTCGTCTAAAAATTTTGGTGTAGATCTCCAAATGACTGACCAATATTCCAAACCAATAAAGTATAACTTAGCTCTACAAAGGAAACCAGAAGAGATTATTGGAGACAGTTCAAACATAGTCATTGATGGACCATTCACAGCTTGTACTGACATGGTGATGGTTGGTCAATTTTTGTTAGATTTCATGGAAAACGCTGCGTTTTGGAAGAATTGAAATCTACCAGACTGTTTCAATTCCATTTCACAATTGTAGCTGAATCAGAAATAATCCAGTTGATTTGTTTGCATCTTGATGCTGCACAATCTAGTCGCTGAAGGATAGAACTTGAGGAAGAATCAGCAAAACTCTACTCTGGGCCAGACGTTACAGAATCCAAGTCATTAATGTGAGGAAGGAACAAAGTTGATAAGGTAGATCCTTGTGGAACATCCGAATTGGTACAGAAGGTCTCTGATTAGATTCCATTAATCGCAATAAAGTGAGCAGTTGGAGAGAAAATCTGGTATCCATAGACGCAAGTGAGCTGACAAGCCATGACATGGTAATTGAATTGGTAGACTTTGATGACTTTGGAAGCTACAGCTTGGGGTTCTCCAAATATAGTGGTTTCTTTTTTTTCTTGGGCATGGGTTGCACTCGAGTAGTCTTCCAATTGGATAACCTAGTTTATATGAAAGATCAAAGAGCTGGCGAAACACTGGAGTCAGCTCTAAGGTATGTGTTTTGACAGACAATGGCTGGACCCGTTGGTTTGTTAATATTTTAGACTTTGTTGGAATACTACTAAATCATCAAGAGCAATTTTCAGTGGAACCTTTCCCCGAGAGTCTGTTGAGATCAAGGAAAATATATGCACTAAGAGAGTACCTTTATTGATGTTCTTGCTTTTGGAATTGAAGAACATACTGGCCTGCGAAAAAATCAAATGGTTGGAAACCCAAATCATTCTTGAATCTGTTCCTGGAATTATTGCGAATGATAGACGCTCTGTCTGGAAGTAGGCAAGGGACCGAATATAGATGGAAGCTCCGATACCGTAAGAGGCAATCCATTGTTGACCTTGACACGTATATTGAACGACGGTATCAGTTTCTTAAAGGCTACGTTTTTAGATGGATGCGACTAAAACTGGTTGAATTTCCTGTATCAACTGATTGACCAAACCGCGACCTTTCGTAGTTGGCTTTGGCCGACAACGTCCATAAAGTACCCACCTCAGACAAAAATTGGGATATTCGTACTTAAAAACAATTGTTATTTTAGTTTGTTTAAAATAGCATTCTGGGAACCTTATCTCAAGGAACTTTCTCTTAATCTATTGTATATCAATGCCGTTTAATAATTGTACTTAATATCTGTTTATTGTTTGTTTCTGCAAACATTTAGGACATATCCTAGATATCCTCGGCTGAGTCAATTCTACACCTTTCCGGATATTTCCACTCAATAATAATAAAAAATTATGCTATCCTCTAAATTTTTCAATAAAAACATTAAATCTGACTTGCACGTTTTAATCTAGCGGTCTGGTAGATAGGTCATGCCATGGAAAACATGGTGGTTCCTATACGCGATTTATTTATAAGTTTTATCTTATCGCGAAACAGTGAGCAATATTCAGGAAAAAAACCGCTATTGCAACCGTTGAGATGCGCACTCCGTCCTTCTTTTACCGTATCTGCAACAGGAACGTCTCCGTCTATTTTTCCTTAAGTTTAATTTTCCGTTCTCTTGCTAGGATATGCGGAGGATCTACTTTTACACCTTGTTTACTATTTACAAAGTGGGCATACTTTAACCGGTTAAAGTTGGTTCGTATGTCTGCTTATCTGTCTGGATAAAGAAATTAAACAGGGCGAGCATAGATTGGTTAGTAAACTTGGTCAGTTTTCTAGATTTCAACAGAAATGAGGTGAGAAGGGTACCTCCTTGAAATGGTTTAGTTGTTACAACAAGATATTTAGATGAACGAATTGGAACCTCAGCACTAATAGAATGGACTCCTGAATAACTGGATTTGACACCTCTAGACTGCTAGCTATTGGTCGCACTATAAATGTGGCTCATAACACCAGATTTAACAGTATTGGATTGGATATGTACTTTAAATTAGTAATTAAAAAACGGGCTCCAGGCCTTATCAATGAGCCCCTTCAAAGATCCTGAAGCATTTTTGAACTTTCAATTACAATTAGAAACTAGCCGAGTCCTGAGTGAAAAATTTTTGGCGCTACTTCATCTCAATACCATTTAATGCAAAAAGGGCATACCAGATTTTGTCATTATTCCCTTAAATTTTCTGCCTACTAAAAATGCAAATAGTGTTGTCGGGTCGCCGAGCCGGGCCAAAAGGTCGCCACTAATCGCTATGATTAATAAGTAAGCCCCGCCTCCAAGCCAAATCCGTATATTTTTTTAAACAAAATAATTATGTTCGATACGAATTGCGGAGAGCAGCTCGAGATAGCGAAATACATGAAGTATTTACAAACAAGAGAATAGTTTGAAGGTTATCTAAGGAATAGGCAAATAACATTTGCTAATAATAAATAAGGAGTGCGATAAAAATTCTCAGCATAACAAATACAATCTAGGACATATAAAAATTGTTGTTTATTTAGCAAAATAAATTAAGTGAGCGAGAGAGATAAATAGTCAGCTCGTTAATGCGAATTTGATACCATTAATCATCTTGCGACAGAAAAATTACGTATTTTAATAGTCTTCGAGTAAGTAGGTGAGAGGAGGACACGAGGAAAGTCACCCAATCTGGTAAACGGTAGATCCAATATTAGTATCATGATATCTAGAAGTTTTAAATAAAAATCGATAATCAAAAGTTTTAATATGTATTTCCGTTTTGAAATTTGATATTCTGTATCTCTTCCACCACCATCCAAATATCCACGACTACTTCTTTATTGTAACACAGCAATAAGGGATTCTGTGGATTCCAAAGGATGATTTCCGTTTTTCTAGTGCATCAAATGATTATACAGAAGAAGCTATTTCGATATATTGTATTGGATTCATCTCTTTAATAGTGCGTCTAGAATCTCTACCGCATCTTCCTGAGATAACCTCAATTGATGCTTCACCTTCATTAAAATATATTCCATTTGGAGAGCTAGACCCCAATCATGAGAGATGTTCTTCATATTATTTAAAAGAGTGTTCACAGGAAAACAATTGCCCCACTATTTATACAAATGAGTGGAGCAAGAATCTATATCCTCTTAAAGTTCTAATCCATTTATTTTGAGGTCGAAGCATATCTGGCGGCCAAGCGGCTCTAAAAGTGGTAAGTTAATTCTAGTTCAGAACTGCACTAAAGGAACTTGCCAAGATAATTTTTTATAGTCCCTGGATGACCTTGGAGTCCAAAATCCATCGTAAACTGATGATGAGCCCTTCAAATGGAAAGTAAACGTGACCATCATACCAGAGAGATCTTGAAGAAGGAGTAGGTAGAGTAAAAGTCTAAGATTATCTGGAAATGTCTGCAAATGGTGAAGCACCTGACAAGGAACCGATGTGAGTGTCAGAACATTAAAGAATAGAGCGGAATGAGATTGAGAATCATTTCGATGGAGAAGGTGCAGGAACAGCATCAAGTCACGCAAGGGATCAGATTCGAAAATGGGAAAGGAAGGTCAATCCTCCTATTGAAGTTTAACTCCAGGACAAAGACATGGAAATAAGCTACTTATAAAAGAAGCTAAAGAGCAACTCGAGCCCAGCAAGTCGGAGTTAAGGCTAATTCCTGCTCATAGAACACTGCCCATTGAGATACCATCTCAAAAAAATGGGCAAAGCTGAAGATACTTCTGCACAAATGCAACTTAACATCTTCAACGAAAGCTACGACATTTGGGAACAGGTGGAAGAAAGGGGTAAAAAATTCTGGCCTAAAAATGGATGGATGTTTTTAGATCCAGGATTTTTTCAAAAAGTCAGTAATGGAAGATTTACGCAAAACTTAACAACCCTTTTGCGATCTAGTCTAAATTCATATGGCAGCCATCCTTGTGGAAAAAGGACGATTAGACCATTTCTCTCAAAGAACAAGATAATTCCTGCTGTGGTGGAAATAGGTGAAGAATCCTAAGCAACTCGTATTATTGCAGGATCTGTGGCTGTTTCATGCCCAGAGAGTCCTGAGAAAAGGTACAGGATGAGGATAGAGCATGAGTTGAAGATAATTCAGACAAAAGAATGGAATCCTTCAATATCCTGATTGATGGAGTAGCATTTGTTTCAAGCGGAGAATGCCTATTTTTGATGAATGGAAACAGAATGTGTGAGAAGGGATGGAATTCCACATTGGTATAGGTCTGTGCCAGTGCGAGTATTGCTGCAATTGGAGCAAATGTGTGGATCGCTCCACTTGATCAGATCATTTCCTTAAATATTTCCTATCCGTTTATTTAAATTTCTCTAATTGGATCGTTATCTTCGCATTTAAAAAATGCTTAATTTGATTTAAAAACCAATTTGCTCCTATCTCATTTGACCTTTGAGGCGGCTGGACCAGCTTCTGAAAAAACGCTACGTGACAACTCAACGTATATTGTATTAACTACAATTTAAAGTCACCATATTATAGATAAAACCCAAATTTAGATTATTATAAAGGTTATAGTAATAAAACATTAGGTTTTTCTAGATTTGGATGTAATTATTACAATTTTATCTTAATAGGGTACTCCAGTGCGCGCTCGAGTTATCTTAAAAAACATTTTATTTAGTTTGCAAATACTTAAGTGCTTATGTGCTGGATTCTGCCGATCTTATCGCCAGGCACTAAACACATCTAGATCTTGACGAAGTGGGAGGTGTTTCGCAAACACAATATTAGAAAATAATCAGCGAATATGCTGCTACTGTATTTGGGGCACGCAGACGATCTGAGTTTTTATGGTAATTTCAACGGTATCAACGATTTGGATGAAACCAGACCTTATTATAAACACGAGTGCCTCCTTCTACCGCTTATTGGATGCAGGCAAAACAGCTATTCTTCTGCTAGGATCGTACGCCACAAGGTTTGAAAGAGGTTTCCAAGATCCAAATCAGTTCTAGTTCAGGACTCCATTGAATGAGTAAATTCTTCATCTGCTTAGACTTTGGAAGGTTTTTGAAGGAAGAGATAAAGTCCTACCTCTTATTGGATGCAGGAATATAATTGTAAGATGAGAGAGAAAGCAAAACAGCTATTCTGCTAGGATCGTACTCCACAAGGTTTGAAAGAGGTTTCCAAGATCCAAATCAGTTCTAGTTCAGGACTCCATTGAATGAGTAAATTCTTCATCTGCTTAGACTTTGGAAGGTTTTTGAAGGAAGAAATAAAGTCCTACCTCTTATTGGATGCAGGAATATAATTGTAAGATGAGAGAGAAAGCAAAACAGCTATTCTGCTAGGATCGTACTCCACAAGGTTTGAAAGAGGTTTCCAAGATCCAAATCAGTTCTAGTTCAGGACTCCATTGAATGAGTAAATTCTTCATCTGCTTAGACTTTGGAAGGTTTTTGAAGGAAGAGATAAAGTCCTACCTCTTATTGGATGCAGGAATATAATTGTAAGATGAGAGAGAAAGCAAAACAGCTATTCTGCTAGGATCGTACTCCACAAGGTTTGAAAAAGGTTTCCAAGATCCAAATCAGTTCTAGTTCAGGACTCCATTGAATGAGTAAATTCTTCATCTGCTTAGACTTTGGAAGGTTTTTGAAGGAAGAGATAAAGTCCTACCTCTTATTGGATGCAGGAATATAATTGTAAGATGAGAGAGAAAGCAAAACAGCTATTCTGCTAGGATCGTACTCCACAAGGTTTGAAAAAGGTTTCCAAGATCCAAATCAGTTCTAGTTCAGGACTCCATTGAATGAGTAAATTCTTCATCTGCTTAGACTTTGGAAGGTTTTTGAAGGAAGAGATAAAGTCCTACCTCTTATTGGATGCAGGAATATAATTGTAAGATGAGAGAGAAAGCAAAACAGCTATTCTGCTAGGATCGTACTCCACAAGGTTTGAAAAAGGTTTCCAAAATCCAAATCAGTTCTAGTTCAGGACTCCATTGAATGAGTAAATTCTTCATCTGCTTAGACTTTGGAAGGTTTTTGAAGGAAGAGATAAAGTCCTACCTCTTATTGGATGCAGGAATATAATTGTAAGATGAGAGAGAAAGCAAAACAGCTATTCTGCTAGGATCGTACTCCACAAGGTTTGAAAGAGGTTTCCAAGATCCAAATCAGTTCTAGTTCAGGACTCCATTGAATGAGTAAATTCTTCATCTGCTTAGACTTTGGAAGGTTTTTGAAGGAAGAAATAAAGTCCTACCTCTTATTGGATGCAGGAATATAATTGTAAGATGAGAGAGAAAGCAAAACAGCTATTCTGCTAGGATCGTACTCCACAAGGTTTGAAAGAGGTTTCCAAGATCCAAATCAGTTCTAGTTCAGGACTCCATTGAATGAGTAAATTCTTCATCTGCTTAGACTTTGGAAGGTTTTTGAAGGAAGAGATAAAGTCCTACCTCTTATTGGATGCAGGAATATAATTGTAAGATGAGAGAGAAAGCAAAACAGCTATTCTGCTAGGATCGTACTCCACAAGGTTTGAAAGAGGTTTCCAAGATCCAAATCAGTTGTAGTTCAGGACTCCATTGAATGAGTAAATTCTTCATCTGCTTAGACTTTGGAAGGTTTTTGAAGGAAGAGATAAAGTCCTACCTCTTATTGGATGCAGGACTATAATTGTAAGATGAGAGAGAAAGCAAAACAGCTATTCTGCTAGGATCGTACTCCACAAGGTTTGAAAGAGGTTTCCAAGATCCAAATCAGTTCTAGTTCAAGACTCCATTGAATGAGTAAATTCTTCATCTGCTTAGACTTTGGAAGGTTTTTGAAGGAAGAGATAAAGTCCTACCTCTTATTGGATGCAGGAATATAATTGTAAGATGAGAGAGAAAGCAAAACAGCTATTCTGCTAGGATCGTACGCCACAAGGTTTGAAAGAGGTTTCCAAGATCCAAATCAGTTGTAGTTCAGGACTCCATTGAATGAGTAAATTCTTCATCTGCTTAGACTTTGGAGGGTTTCTGAAGGAAGAGATAAAGTCCTATCTCTTATTGGATGCAGGAATATAATTGTAAGATGAGAGAGAAAGCAAAACAGCTATTCTGCTAGGATCGTACTCCACAAGGTTTGAAAGAGGTTTCCAAGATCCAAATCAGTTCTAGTTCAGGACTTCATTGAATGAGTAAATTCTTCATCTGCTTTGATTTTGGAAGGTTTTTGAAGGAAGAGATAAAATCTTTCAAATGGAAAATGGAGCTAACCTAATGGAAGGATCTTGCTAGGGTAAATAGTTAATGGGATTGCAGAAGTAAACCAAAAGGATCAGTTCTTGCTTTCGCAGGCAAAACTGGTATTTAAAGTCGAAGTCAATTCTGGTTTAGAACTGCACTGGAGGAGCTTGACAGGATAAATCTTTTTAGACCCTGGAAGGCTCTGGAGTCCAGAAGCCACTGCTGGTGATTCCTCCAAATGGAAAGTGAACCTGACCATCATAGCAGAGGGATCTTGAAGAAGGAGTGGGTAGAACGATTGATGGAACTGCAGAAGAATCCACTTATGAATCACTTGTGCAGGTCTCTGTTGCCATTTTTGGAAATATCTCTGCAACTTTTAATGGATGGAATGGAGGAATTAACGTTTCATTAATTTTTTAATGTCGCGTACCAAAAAGAGCGTTTTACCGCTTGTATCCATAACACTAACTCCATCTAATACCGAGTTGAAGAATCACCTTGCAGATAAGATGACAATCGTAGGTAAATTCATAAACCCAGATAAAAAAATTGCGCTCAGCAATAAAAAAATTAAATAAGTTTATGTACCAGCAAACTTGCCGAACGAGATAGCGTTTATTGCAATATGATAATATTTTATTGTCGTAGGTTGGATATGTTTGCTTTTTGTTTTTTTCCTCTTAAAAACACATATTCCATGTTATTATTTTAAGTTGATAGTGGTTTTGTTATTGCTCTAGGCTGTCTGGGATTGTTTGTTTTCGGTTTGCTAAAGAATAACATTTTCATAATGTTTTATTTGCTTCGTTTTCCTCAAGTTTAAATATTTTTTTATGCAGCGAATAATTTTTTATAAAAGTAATATTTTAGAACCAAAGTTGCATTCTTTGTAAATAATCCATCGATGGTGTGGGAAGAAATGTGTCTGACTAATATTGTTGACAGTGTTGATGTTCACTTATTGATATATACAGAGGTTAGTATGAGCAACAAATAATTGCTGACTTTTGAGGAGAAATTATTTTTCTAGTTAAATTTTTTTGAATCCAACACTGATTGCGACATGATTTTAGTAGAGGGAATCGTTTTATAGATTCACTAACATCGTAGATTACATTATCTGTGCTTGTAAGGGCTCTCGCATCGTCGCAACTCTCAGCAATGTACGCTTGACCGTGAGGATAAGAAAGGGGACCTGACAGTATCTAAATGAATACTATGCGATTTTTTGGCAAAAAAAAATCGCACATGGAACCGGTCTATAGTGTAGGGCTAGGGCGAGTTCTATAGACATTGTGAGAGTACATTGAACGCGCGTAGACCCCTTTCATATTATGAAATTTGCAAAGGGGAGCAAGTCTAATACCTTTTGTCTATTAGACTGAGCTCTGGAGGCATTCACACAGGTCTATTCAATACCTGTTTTATATTTTAGCAAATAATATTAGCAAAGCATTGTGACCAAATACTCTCGGACATACAGGTTATAATGCGCGCTATATGTTTTTAATTTATGGCGGCGTGGTGTGGGTATTTTATGGAATAAAAAGTTACAGGCGCATTCACCATGTAGCCTTAGAATTAGCGGGTATTGTATTTGTGTTGTATTTCGCCTTTTTATGTATTTTAGAAAATCATAAATTAGCATAAATATGTATAATAGGAATGAACTGTTCTAACTCTAAAACTCCGTTGATAAATGGTTACTAACGGAGCTACAGTCACTCACATATAAAGATATGTGACTTTGAGTCGATTATTTTATACATTTTCACTTTTCTCCATAGCACAGAATGCGTTTGTAACTGAACAGTATCGGTCAATAAAACATGGTTTTCAAAAACTGATAGTTTAATATTTTCCTCCTTGTATTACGTATTATTTGTCATTAATGTAATATTTTCCTTCACTTTTCCAGTTGCTGCGCTATACAGTATACACCGATCAAAGTCACAGTTGATGTACAGTACAATCTTAGGGTAAGTTTATTAATTCTCATTTAATACCGCCCGAATATTAATATAATTTTATTATTATTATATGATTATAATTAATATGTATTAATGAGCTTTTATATTAAATATATTAATATTCAGTTGATTTCTAATCCATGCCGTTTAAGAGAATGTAAGTCTTTCTCTATGAAAGGGGGTAAATTCGACCCTCATAAATATTTGGATCGCGACCCAAAAAATCGATAAGGAATACAATTCCAATTTTTTTTATATTCAGTTGATCTAACCGATTTATTATAAATACAATATCCTATTATTAAATATCTAAAATTTTGCGTCAAAATGTTACATTGTTTATACTAGTAAAATAAATAAATAAAATATATAAAATACAAATGAAATAAATAAAATAAATGATGTAAACAGAATAAATAGAATAGGTAGAATAACTTGATTGGAATTAATTGCGTAAATAGAATAAATATAATGAATAGAATAATTAGAATAAATAGAATAATAGAAAAAAAACCCAATTAAAAGGAATTAAAAAAAAGAGTACTTATATAGTAGACTTAATATAACAAAAGTAATAAATCGTCTGCGATAAATAGACCAGACTAGACTAGAATAAATGAAATAAATAGATTAAATAGAATAAATAGAATAAACAGGATAAAGAGGATAAATAAAATAAATAGAACAAATACAATAAATAAAACAAATACAATAAATAGAATAAATGGAATACATAGAATACAATAATTAATAAAAAGAATAAGCGAAATGAGAGATTTTATTCGAAATAAGCGAAATAACCGAAATAAACTAGGCAAGTCAGAGAAATCAATGAAATACCTAAATGAAATAAATAAAATAAATGTAATAAATGTAGTAAATGTAATAAATAAAATGAATACAATGAATAGAAAGAATAGAATGAAAAGAATGAATAGAATGAGTAATAGAATGACTAGAATGAGTAAAATAAATAAAATGAATAAAATTAATAAAATGAATAAAATGAATAAAATGAATAAAATGAATAAAATGAATAAAATGAATAAAATGAATAAAATGAATAAAATGAATAAAATGAATAAAATGAATAAAATGAATAAAATGAATAAAATGAATAAAATGAATAAAATGAATAAAATGAATAAAATGAATAAAATGAATAAAATGAATAAAATGAATAAAATGAATAAAATGAATAAAATGAATAAAATGAATAAAATGAGTAAAATGAATAAAATGTATAAAACGAATAAAACGAATAAATTAGTTAAATGAATTAAATAAAATATATGAATAAAATGCATAAACGAATAAAACTAATAAAGCGAATAAAAAGTTACATTGTTCACAGTAGTAAAATAAATAAATAAAATATATAAAATACATAAAGCAAATGAAATAAATAAAATAAATGAGGTAAACAGAATAAATAGAATAGGTAAAATAACTTGAATAAATTGAATGATTAGAATTAATTGTATAAATAGAATAAATATAAGAAATAGAATAATTAGAATGAATAGAATAATAGGAAAAACTCAATTAAGGGAAATAAATAATAAATAGTAAAAATAAACTAAATATAAATAAAGTAATAAGTCGACTACGGTAACTAGACCAGACTAGACTAGAATAAGTGGAATAAATAGAATAGAATAAGTATAATACATATAATAAATATAATAAACAGGATAAAGAGGATAAATAAAATAAATAGAACAAATGGAATAAGTATAATAAGTAGAATAAACAGAATAAATGAAATAAACAATAAACATAAATTTAATAATTAGAATAAATAAATTATAGAATAAGTAGAAAATGTAAATTAAATGGAATAAATAGAATAAAATTAATAAAAGCAATAAGCGAAATGGTAGTAATTATAGCAATAAACGACGAAATAAACTAAGTCAGAGAAATCAATGAAATAAATGAAATAAATAAAATAAATGAAACTAATGAAATACATAAAATAAATAAAATGAATGGAATGAATAAAATGAACAAAATTAATGAAATAATAAAATTAATAAGCAAAAAGGTAAAGCGAATAAAACGAATAAAAGGAATAAAGCAAGTCAAATTAATGAAATGAGGGGAATGCGTAGAATGAAGTGAATGAATAGAATAAATAAATAAATAAATAGAATGAATAGAATGAATAGAATGAATAGAATGAATAGAATGAATAGAATGAATAGAATGAATAGAATGAATAGAATGAATAGAATGAATAGAATGAATAGAATGAATAGAATGAATAGAATGAATAGAATGAATAGAATGAATAGAATGAATAGAATGAATAGAATGAATAGAATGAATAGAATGAATAGAATGAATAGAATGAATAGAATGAATAGAATGAATAGAATGAATAGAATGAATAGAATGAATAGAATGAATAGAATGAATAGAATGAATAGAATGAATAGAATGAATAGAATGAATAGAATGAATAGAATGAATAGAATGAATAGAATGAATAGAATGAATAGAATGAATAGAATGAATAGAATGAATAGAATGAATAGAATGAATAGAATGAATAGAATGAATAGAATGAATAGAATGAATAGAATGAATAGAATGAATAGAATGAATAGAATGAATAGAATGAATAGAATGAATAGAATGAATAGAATGAATAGAATGAATAGAATGAATAGAATGAATAGAATGAATAGAATGAATAGAATGAATAGAATGAATAGAATGAATAGAATGAATAGAATGAATAGAATGAATAGAATGAATAGAATGAATAGAATGAATAGAATGAATAGAATGAATAGAATGAATAGAATGAATAGAATGAATAGAATGAATAGAATGAATAGAATGAATAGAATGAATAGAATGAATAGAATGAATAGAATGAATAGAATGAATAGAATGAATAGAATGAATAGAATGAATAGAATGAATAGAATGAATAGAATGAATAGAATGAATAGAATGAATAGAATGAATAGAATGAATAGAATGAATAGAATGAATAGAATGAATAGAATGAATAGAATGAATAGAATGAATAGAATGAATAGAATGAATAGAATGAATAGAATGAATAGAATTAATAGAATGAATAGAATGAATAGAATGAATAGAATGAATAGAATGAATAGAATGAATAGAATGAATAGAATGAATAGAATGAATAGAATGAATAGAATGAATAGAATTAATAAAATTAATATATAAACAGAATAAAGTGAATAAAATTAATAAAATTAAGGAAATGAGTGGAATGCTTAGAATGAATAGAATTAATACAATGAATTAATAAAACGAAGTAATAAAATTAATAAAATGAATAAAGCGAATAAAGTGAATTAAGGGAATAAAGGGGATAAAATTAATAAAATTAATAAAAGTACTAAAATGATAAAAATTTATAAAATTAATAAAATGAAAAAACCAATAAAATTAATAAAAGTGATAAAATTAAAAAACAATAAAATCAATAAAATTGATAAAATTAATAAAATTGATAAAATTAATAAAACTGAAAAAATTAATAAAATTAATAAAAAGAATACAGCGAATAAAATTAATAAAATGAATAAAGCGAATAATGTTATATTATATATGACTGATGGTCGAGATGGTAGCGTACCTGCCTCTCTCCCAAAAGTCCCGGGTTCGAATCCCGGTCGTGGCAATGGAAAATACTGTGAGAGGGATTTTTCCATTATACACGGATATTGGATGTGTGTGTCCCTTGTCTTTAAATGTGTAGCCTTCTCACAACCACTCCTTAAACATTTACCTGTTACGTGTGGACCTGTGCCACCCAGTCTCGATTATTTATCGACCAATGATAATTATTCTATCGATTTGTTGTGTATTTGCAAAAGGTTCATCGGAGAATACAATTTGAGACCCAAATTTTCAACAATATCATTTTTATACAACATTAAATATTTGTAGTATTTTCCTTAAAAAATGTACAAATAAAATTAAAACAAACTTTAAGCCATCATTTTATCGAAACTTGGATATTTCATTTGGTGCAAATGTTATTTTTGCAACAGATTACAATTAAAATTGCAACATGTACAAAATAAATAAATATTTCGTGGGAATCAAATCGCATTGCCGTATCAGCGCCTAGACGTTAAGATACGGCTCTAAGACTATTTGTTTATTTTATTTTTGAAATTCGCTTGGTCAGATGGGCACCCACTTAGCTTATAAATCCACCGGTGGCAATAAAAAGCAACCGAAATGTTATCGGGCTACGCTATGCGATTTGAACGTGTAGAAAAATAATATTAAACTATAATATTTTAAAGGTGGTCGCCCTCCGGTTCAGTTCCCATGTTGTTAAGATGATAGTGGTCTTTTCCTGCAAGGTAAATTTCTAAACAGTGCTCGGCGGTTTAAGGAACAACGAAGGGCGTCAGGGCCGTGATTTTTGTTCTGTTTGTCGCTCACTTGTTGAGGTTTTACCTTTTATTCCTTATTTCCCTTTATCTTCCAATTTCTACTTCTGGTACTGTAGCGTTCTTTTTTTTGATGTCTGATCTACTTCCTTCATCATCATTAACTCCTTGTGGGTCCTTTTCAAGGTTCCTTTCGTTCTTGTTTTTATTCCACTCAACTTTATTTTCGAGCATTTCTCATATTGTTTCTACACTTCCTATCCATCCGATCTTAATTCTGTGAGTCCTCCTTATGGTTTTACTTCATTTTTACGTTTGTCCATTCTAATATTTCTTGGTCAGCTTCTGGATCATATTCTTTGGTGCTTGATCTACTTCCTCTCTTCGTTATCAGTGGTGGTGCAACTTCTTGTCCTTCCCAAGGTTTCATTCCATTCTTCTGTTCGTTGCACTTTGGTTTCCAACTTTATACTCCAATATTGCTTTCAAAATCTTCTATATTTTTTTTTGTTTCATATCTTGATGTTGACTTCTGTTACTTTACGTTTGCATATTGTCTTATTGAGCGATAATTGGTATTTCTTTTCCATAAGTTTATGAAATTAAAGTTTTATATACACCACTTGATGGCTTTTGGTTACAACCCTCCAGTTATATAAATCTAATTCTGTGTTATTATTAACACTCTTTTATTTGTAATCGTATTCCACTAATAGAACTTACTGCCTCATAACTTAATTTTATCTACTGCGCGTTTCTTAAATATAAAATTTTAAAAAATCATTTTCCTGTGTGAGATTGAAAATTTAAATTAGCGGAGAATAATTTCCGATTCGCGTAAAAATTTTGCCTGGTGGATTAGATATTCTTTATACGTATCGATACAGTAAAATGTTTTTCGAAGCTCCAACGTGGCATTTTCATTATTTACTATTCTGCTAAAATTGGTCAACGCATGAGGAATATTTAAAAATTAGGATCTGCACATCCCTGTATGAGATGGAACGTACCCTCCTTTGTAACTTGTGTATCAATTTAGCTGGCGCAAATGACAATTGATTGCTTAGTTCAAAATTCCATAAACGTTCAATTGGTGCCAAATCCGGAAGTCTTGAAACTGAATGCAATTCAATGAAGCATTTTTTTATACAATCGAACGTTTTTCCGAGCTTTTGGCAGACTATTTCCTGGAATTAAATCAATTTAAAAATTTTGAAATTATCCAGACACACTCTAGTCTAGACTATTGTGAAAGGTTTGTTGTAGGCATAACAACAAATTTCGGGAGTTACATTCTAATTCTTGAATATATAAATAAAAATTAACACTTATTAGCCAAAACACGTCTTTACCGAGACTGATCCTTTTAATTTATTATTTCTGTCAGTCTGATTCCCTAGCTTGTTTTAAATAGTTTATAATAATGCCGGACAATACGTAGTAAATGAATCGCTCTAACGCAACATTTTCAAGCAATTCAAAACGCAACGGCCTGGGTCAAGCTGAGGTCGATTCATTAATATCCTTTGACTTGCACCACTCGAGCGTCTAATGGCGAGTTACGAGTCGTGTCTAATATTATATTGTTTAGGGTCTGAGCGTCTGCTCATCAAATCAAACACAGATAGACTCGTGTCACGTGTGGATATTCAAAACAATGTAATTGCAGAAATATCTGAACAAAAATGTCTAAAAGACAAATAATAGTCCATATATTATTATTTATATATATTATTGCTTAGATATTTTTATTTCAATAATTTTGCGGTATCGAATGCTATTATAATAAGAAAACTACTTATTATTTGTGATATATTCAATCATAATTATTATTCTACAAAAAATTATATTTTAGATATTATTATTTAGATATTGTTGTTTGAATATTTTTGTTTAGATATTTTTGTTTTAATAATTTTGACACATCGAAATCTACTATAACAAGCTAATTATTCTTGATTAACAATATTCACCGGCAAATATTATTGTAAAGAAGATAATAGTTTACGTATTATATATTATTTATATATTATTGTTTAGATATTTTGGTTTAGGTATTTTTATTTTAATAATTTTGCAGTATCGATTGCTATTATAATAAGCAAACTACTTATTATTTGTGATATATTCAATCATAATTATTATTCTACAAAAAAATTATATTTTAGATATTGTTATTTAGGTATTGTTGTTTTAATATTTTTGTTTAGATATTTTTGTTTTAATAATTTTGCGACATCGAAATCTCCTATAACAAGCTAATTATTCTTAATTAACAATATTCACCGACAAATATTATTGTAAAGAAGATAATAGTTTACGTATTATATATTTATATAATATTGTTTAGGTATTTTGGTTTAGGTATTTTTATTTCAATAATTTTGCGGTATCGAATGCTATTATAATAAGCAAACTACTTATTATTTGTGATATATTCAATCATAATTATTATTCTACAAAAAAATTATATTTTAGATATTATTATTTAGGTATTGTTGTTTGAATATTTTTGTTTAGATATTTTTGTTTTAATAATTTTGCGACATCGAAATCTACTATAGCAAGCTAATTATTCTTGATTAGCAATATACAGCGACAAATATTATTGTAAAGAAGATAATAGTTTACGTATTATATATTTATATATTATTGTTTGGATATTTTGGTTTAGGTATTTTTATTTCAATAATTTTGCGGTATCGAATGCTATTATAATAAGCAAACTACTTATTATTTGTCATATATTCAATCATAATAAAATTATTATTCTACAGAAAATTATATTTTAAATATTATTGTTTAGGTATTGTTGTTTGAATATTTTTGTTTATATATTTTTGTTTCAATAATTTTGCGACATCGAAATCTACTATAACAAGCTAATTATTATTAATTAACAATATTCAGCGACAAATATTATTGTAAAGAAGATAATAGTTTACGTATTATATATTTGTATATTATTGTTTAGATATTTTGGTTTAGATATTTTTATTTCAATAATTTTGCGGTATCGAATACTATTATAATAAGCAAACTACTTATTATTTGTGATATATTCAATCTTAATTATTATTCTACAAAAAATTATATTTTAGATATTGTTATTTAGGTATTGTTGTTTTAATATTTTTGTTTAGATATTTTTGTTTTAATAATTTTGACACATCGAAATCTACTATAACAAGCTAATTATTCTTGATTAACAATATTCACCGGCAAATATTATTGTAAAGAAGATAATAGTTTACGTATTATATATTATTTATATATTATTGTTTAGATATTTTGGTTTAGGTATTTTTATTTTAATAATTTTGCGGTATCGAATGCTATTATAATAAGAAAACTACTTATTATTTGTGATATGTTCAATCATAATTATTATTCTACAAAAAATTAGATTTTAGATATTATTATTTAGGTATTGTTGTTTGAATATTTTTGTTTAGATATTTTTGTTTTAATAATTTTGCAACATCGAAATCTACTATAGCAAGCTAATTATTCTTGATTAGCAATATACAGCGACAAATATTATTGTAAAGAAGATAATAGTTTACGTATTATATATTTATATATTATTGTTTGGATATTTTGGTTTAGGTATTTTTATTTCAATAATTTTGCGGTATCGAATGCTATTATAATAAGCAAACTACTTATTATTTGTCATATATTCAATCATAATAAAATTATTATTCTACAGAAAATTATATTTTAAATATTATTGTTTAGGTATTGTTGTTTGAATATTTTTGTTTATATATTTTTGTTTCAATAATTTTGCGACATCGAAATCTACTATAACAAGCTAATTATTATTGATTAACAATATTCACCGACAAATATTATTGTAAGGAAGATACTAGTTAACGTATTATATATTTATATATTATTGTTTAGATATTTTGGTTTAGGTATTTCTATTTCAATAATTTTGCGGTATCGAATGCTATTATAATAAGCAAACTACTTATTATTTGTGATATATTCAATCTTAATTATTATTCTACAAAAAATTATATTTTAGATATTGTTATTTAGGTATTGTTGTTTGAATATTTTTGTTTAGATATTTTTGTTTTAATAATTTTGAGACATCGAAATCTACTATAGCAAGCTAATTATTCTTGATTAACAATATACAGCGGCAAATATTATTGTAAGGGAGATAATAGTTTGCGTATTATATATTTATATATTATTGTTTAGGTATTTTGGTTTAGGCATTTTTATTTCAATAATTTTGCGGTATCGAATACTATTATAATAAGCAAACTACTTATTATTTGTGATATATTCAATCATAATTATGATTCTACAAAAAATTAGATTTTAGATATTGTTGTTTGAATATTTTTGTTTAGATATTTTTGTTTTAATAATTCTGAGACATCGAAATCTACTATAACAAGCTAATTATTATTAATTAACAATATTCAGCCACAAATATTATTGTAAAGAAGATAATAGTTTACGTATTATATATTTATATATTATTGTTTAGATATTTTGGTTTGGGTATTTTTATTTCAATAATTTTGCGGTATCGAATACTATTATAATAAGCAAACTACTTATTATTTGTGATATATTCAATCATAATTATTATTCTACAAAAAATTAGATTTTAGATATTATTATTTAGGTATTGTTGTTTGAATATTTTTGTTTAGATATTTTTGTTTTAATAATTTTGCGACATCGAAATATACTATTACAAGCTTATTATTATTGATTAATAATATTCACCGACAAATATTATTGTAAAGAAGATAATAGTTTACGTATTATATATTTATATATTACTGTTTAGATATTTTGGTTTAGGTATTTTTATTTCAATAATTTTGCGGTATCGAATGCTATTATAATAAGCAAACTACTTATTATTTGTGATATATTCAATATTAATTATTATTCTACAAAAAATTATATTTTAGATATTATTATTTAGATATTGTTGTTTGAATATTTTTGTTTAGATATTTTTGTTTTAATAATTTTGAGACATCGAAATCTACTATAACAAGCTAATTATTATTGATTAACAATATTCTGCGACAAATATTATTGTAAAGAAGATACTAGTTTACGTATTATATATTTATATATTGTTTAGATATTTTGGTTTAGGTATTTTTAGTTCAATAATTTTGCGGTATCGATTGCTATTATAATAAGCAAGCTACTTATTATTTGCAATATATTCAGTGATAAATAGGTATTATCCTAAAGATAATTATATTTTAGATATTATTGTTTGAATATTTTTGTTTAGATATTTTTTTTCAATAATTTTGCGACATCAAAATCTACTGTAAGAAGCTAATTATTCTTGATTACCAATTTGTTCAGTGGTAAATATTTCTTCTAAAGAAGATAGCAGCTAGTTTAAATATTTTTAATTATATATTTACTGTTTGTATATTTTTATTCAGTTATTTTGATGATGGATAATAATTATTGATTTAGACATTCCCCTATGATAATATAACTGTTTATGCGAAGAAGATATTTCATAGTCTTTGAAAATCTAATTATTCAGTAATATGCAGCCTAAATATCATAGTAGACAGAAATTAACATTTACATTGACATTACATTTACAAGTTAAATTAAGGCAAGTGCATGACGAGGAAACTACTCAAACATAAATAGGGAACACTTCAAACCAAAATCCTTTGACTATAAAAATATTACAATTGGTTAAAAAAGCGAGTGGAAACACTTGGCATGTTTATTGAGGTTTACCCAAAATTTTTACCTTGAAATAGCTTTTTTCGCTGTAGGGTATTCAATTCTAGTTTTGAGGAAAAAGTCCAACAAAGTTTTGGGGTAAAGAGAGATAAAGAAAATTTAGGGTTTCTTCTTTAAAATTGGAAAAAAAAATAAAAAATTTAAAACTGCCCCTGTGGGGCTGGTTTTTTAACATTTAAAAAACATGTTTTCTTCAAAACATTTTTCGGGTAGGTACAGTCCCTTTTTTGGAGAAAAATTTTTTTTTGTAAAATTTGGGGTAGAGAGAAAAAGAAAGTATTAAGGATTGAAATTCCTCATCAGCACCAAGTTATTATTAAATGTTCTTTTAAAATGTAAATATTCCATTACAAATTTTACATCCCACGTTCGTCTACATTTTCATTAAGCTCATGATTTCGGCAAATTAAACATCATTTATCAGCTGCTACGCACTACGTGCGTAAATTCGCACGATTATAGTAAATAGTAAAAATAGCAGCAATTCAGAAGACCACCGTACCCATACATAAAAAAAAAACATAATTAACAACGCCTAGGCTTGGTACTCTCAGCGGATAGTTGTACACTTTTCGAACGCTTCAATCACGCACAACTGTTCCCCTGATAGTTTCGACTAGTTTATCGGCGAATGTTTACGTTTACATAGAAGCAATGTCATGGCGTGTGACTAACCACCACTAATAAATAAACCATAAAAACCCGTTGCAGTCGCACACATTCTTGTCTAGCGCTAGTCTAGCCGAGTATCCTAGACATACTTGCTCAGTCATGGCTGCGAAAAACGTTGCAAGTTGTAGTACGGTACCTTTAGGTGAACGCTAAACGGAGAAACGTGAAATATTTACGAATTTAATTAACAAAAATGCAAACCATAACCAATTTTTTTGTAGCACCTTCATATACCTGTCCTGGTTTAGTTATAAAATAAGCTTTTAAAAAATAGTTATTCAAAAACGTAGGAAGACGAAGATCAATTGAGGGCCAGCAAGATCTCCGGGTTTGGCTCCTCTAGGCTTTTTCCTGCAAACAGACTAAATAGCCAAACTCACGCGAATGATCAGGCAAATCTATTCCGTTTATATCTTGATAATTTTCCATGTCTAATAAGAATAGTTTTTCTACTAATCCATCTAAATTAAAATGAATTTCATCCAATAGAAACCAATGGCTCTCAACATCAGTATTGAATCTTTTGGTCCATGTATAATTCTGACTAGGGCTTACTCAAGTGTGCTTGAAGATCGTTTCCCCACTAACAAAAAATAAAAAACGAAATTTTTATATGCAGGCATCCGTTGATCTACATGCAAAATATGCAGCCAGAAAAATAAATTGGTCTTAAATAAGCAGCTTGCAGGATTTCATCCCAATCTTCACTTTTGATAAATCGTCAAGTGTGGCACAAATTATTGCCCAGTGTGCAGAAAAAATAAAAAGAATGTGCAATTGCGTAGGGCTCATAAGCACGAAGGCTGAAGCAATTTTAAAATTTGAATAAACGGCAAATCCTACTAAGTTGTTAAATCTTGCCATAAAGGGCGTTAATATATCATAGAATGCGATTACGTTTGTCATAGACAATGAATTAGAAGATAAAAAATATACCATTAGTAACTACTAATATTCCATTTTCCATAATACCTATATTGACGTTGATCATATTACTTTTTTTTTTCTTTATCATCAGTTCCAAATCCACGTATCCGAAGAACTTATTTCTTTGCCGGCCTCACAATGACATATGAAGAGAAATTTACATATCCTCAAAAATGGAGTAATTATCTTTTGGATATAAGTGGCATCAACTACGAATCTGGTTATCCCAATTTGTCGCCTGCTTATACACGAAGTGATTTGGTCTTTGTTTTTTTTTTTGATAATCCTTGGGTAAGTTACGTAATCCCAGTGGAGACAGTCTGGTGATATTCATTCATTTGTTTTTCATGATTGCCCTCTAAAATATTCTACAAGTTGATTCGGGTTCTTCTTGGAGTTACAATAATTTTTCTTCATGCCAGCTTCTTCATCTCCCTCTATGTTCTGATGTGCTCGAGTCCAAACCATGACTATTGCTTCTTTTCGTTTTGAGCCCATCTGCTGGATTTGGTTCACGTATTGCCCGTTTTGAGTACTAACACCTGAAACGGAAGTCAAGGCTATCTCATGTTTAGGATATCATCAATTCCTCTGTCTCAAAGATGTCTCATGGCCTTTGAGATGATTAAAAAGACAACTGTTTCAAATACAACTTTTTGAGGAGATGGTGGAACGGATGCAACTTTTACAAAGCTACCACGAGGAGAGTGCATAGATCCTCAAATAGAGTTACTTCTTGGGTATGTGGAGATGATATTTATTCAACAACCACTGCTGTTGTAACTATGACTCTGAGGTTATCCTTATTTATTGCCTGCTTCATATTAGTTCTTTATTTTATATATTTTAGACAATATTAGTTCTTTGTTTTGAATAATCCTTTGCTAGTATCCATACTATCTCTTCATGCTAGCTTCGTCATCATCTTGCTCTGATGACTCGGAGTCCAACTATGCTCTACCAGTTTCACTGATTCCTCTAGTACCATTTTGGAGCTAAATTGTTCTGCGTTAAGTACCTATATCTTTGTTGGTGCCTGAATCTCGCCGACTGAAACGTCACTTTGACAGCTGTAAAAATTTTTTTTTTCGAAAAAACGTCACTTTGACAGCTGTCACAAAAAAAATTTTCTCCGAGAAAACGTCACTGACAGCTGTCGCAAAATTTTTTTCCGAAAAAACGTCACTTTGACAGCTGTCAAACATTTTTTCTCCGAGAAAACGTCACTTTGACAGCTGTCAAAAAAAATTTTCTCCGAGAAAAGGTTACTTTGACAACTGGTACAAACATTTTTTTCTCCGAGAAAACGTCACTTTGACAGCTGTCCCAAAAATTTTTTTCCGAGAAAACGTTTCTTTGACAGTTGTCACAAAAGAATTTTATCCGAGAAAACGTCACTTTGACAGCTCTCACAAAATTTATTTTCTCCGAGAAAACGTCACTTTGACAGCTGTCACAAAAAAATGTTCTCCGAGAAAACGTCACATTGACAGCTGTCGCAAAAAAAATTTTCTCAGAGAAAACGTCACTTTGACAGCTGTCACACACATTTTTTTCCGAGAAAACGTCAATTTGACAGCTGTCAACATTTTTTTCCCGAGAAAACGTCACTTTCACAGCTGTCCCAAAATTTTTTTTTCCGAGAAAACGTTTTTTTGACAGCTGTCACAAAAGAATTTTATCCGAGAAAACGTCACTTTGACAGCTCTCACAAAATTTATTTTCTCCGAGAAAACGTCACCTTGACAGCTGTCACAAAAAAATTTTTCTCCGAGAAAACGTCACATTGACAGCTGTCGCAAAAAAAAATTTCTCCGAGAAAACGTCACTTTGACAGCTGTCACACACATTTTTCCGAGAAAACGTCACTTTGACAGCTGTCAACATTTTTTTCCCGAGAAAACGTCACTTTGACAGCTGTCACCCAAGAGTCTAAAAAATTTTTTTTTACCTATTCCGCTTAACTAATCCGGTAGCCAGCCCCGCAGGGGCTGGATCGTCTAGAACATATTGATCCGATAGCCAGCCCCGTAGGGGCTGGATCGTCTAGAACCTATTTATCCGATAGCCAGCGGTTTATAATTACAATTTTATTTATTATCGTGCATTTGACGGATTTAAGCCTTATTCATTGACGTCATTGATACATGTACTTTGATTAGCATAGCGATTTTTGTGAGCGTTTGTTAGGTTAGTGTTGGTTAAATTTTGAAGTTTCTTGTAGCTTTTGCTATATGTAAACGCCTTTACCATGTTGGAGCGTTTATATTTGGAAATTTGAAGAGGAGTGGTCGCAATATTGATCCTTGAGGCACACTTATATCTGCATATTTAAACAGCTATGAGATTTTTGGGTTTCTTACAAGTAAATAAGTTATTTTTTTTTAATTCTTATGTATATTAGTATGTAATTAGCAACTTTTCAAAATCCTGCATAAAGTCAGCAGGAGTGAGTGGGATTATTATTTTTTTCATCTGATATAACTTATGAATGCCTCGATGAAAATGAAAATTTCTGTTTTATTTCTATGGAGTTTCTTTCCAGTGGCGTAGTATTTGAAAAACGTGGGTGGGAAAAATGTTTTAGTGTTTGAGAAAATGGCACAAATATGGCCTAATGAACATTTGTGCCAATTTTGAATTTTGTATGCATAATAAAAAATTTATATAATTTTTATAAACTTCAGCTCCTTGTGTACCCCCATAAGCGAAGAGATTTAAGACAAATTCCTATTATTTATTTAACTTGCCTTAGCTTTATTGTTCTTGACAATGTTCAATGCATTATCTGAGCCGCATAAACAATAATAGTTTTATCGAGCAGAGCGAAATACATCGAGTATACATTTATTGAAAAAAAAATTACTTGGTCAATATTTTCAACTTCGAGAGCTCCCTGCATTTTTCTAAAGGTCAACATAATTCATTTGCACTTGGCAGGCTTATAAGTGTCGTCGTATTTTCCTAAAGCGAAACAGAACACCGATTATGACTGTACTAAAAGATGAAACACTAGTCGAGACCTTGGTGGAATGTGCACGGCCGGCAACAAGTAGGCTTAGGTCGAATGCAGCATTGCAAGGGGGCCAGAAAGGGGGGCCATCGGGTTGGCGGGGCGGGGGGAAGTTCATGGACCCCGATGCAATTCGGCTGTCTGCTAGGAACGCATGGGTGCACTTTCGCCGCGGACTATGCAACTCTTTACCTACCCCCCCCTTTCCCCGCCCGTTACCTTCCTGCTTGCCGAAATTGCATCGAGGAGGCGATGGCGACCTGCTCCCCCCACACACATACACACATGCTCATTGCTAGCTTATAGTGCTCTCCGTGGGACTCTCCTGCTGGCCATTTTATTTGGTATTGACGGATGGCCACTTTAAATTGATGCATCGTGGACTCAGATTTCGAATCAATTGTTAATAATGAAAGCTGCGAAATTCCAAAAAACTGGAAACTAATCACTTGGCGCGTCGGTGTGGGTTTGTGGCCAATAACAAATTCTTGCTTAAAAATAATATCGTGATAATGTTGCTGGCCTACATTTTTCATAAAATTATCTCGGATACAAAGTTTTAAATGTCGGATCAATAAGAAGCTGTCCTTAGGAAAGAATCTCTACGAACTACCGAAACTAGGTCGAAAGTTAACCCGTCCTCAAGTTTTGCAAAATCCATGTATGAAGTTAGGGATTTGTAATAATCCTGACTTGGATTATTATTCAGGAATGCTTTTGTTCGTATAATGTCCTCGTCGGTGGTAAATTGATAATTGATACAAACTGTTTATTCTACATTGCCAACTCACTTATCGAGGTGACCATTTACGAAAAAGAATTTCTACGAAATGAAATTTTCATTTATAATCTGATAAGAGTCAGGGAGCTGTAGCTCGAGGACTCTTGCCTCTGATTATAAAAATGACATTTTTTTAAATCAAACTTTCGAGTGGAGTCAAGTTGCTGATGGAGGTGTATTTTGCTGGGTGATTTACTAAAATTAAAATTATAATAATAAAAAGTAGATGATTTGAACGAATTTGAAAATGTTCAGCATTTGTTTCTTAAAATAACAAAATAATTGAGTAATTATAATAAAATATCGAATTATTTTTTTTTTTGAGATAGATTAAGAAATATTTCTATCGCTATTCGTTTTTGAGTTTCTGCCACTAATTTCGGTTTATCTTATGGTCGCCATACTGGATTTCTTTATGGTTAAATAGTGCTCTAAATTCCATTTTCAACGATGTATTACAATGTTTAGAAAAAATTGCTAGTGAAAAAATTAAATGAAATATATTTTTTCTGAGTAGACCATGAAAACATTTGTTTTTAATAATTTCAAATTTTTTATTAATTTTCAATGCAAAATAGCAAAATCCTACTTTTATGTAATTCAGTGTTTTATAACATTTAGTTATGAAAAGTAGTTGTTTTAACAGATTCGGCAATAATAGCGTTCTAAAGCGATTTAAATGATTTTTACGTCCAACAAGTTTTATATTTTTGCTGCAAAACTGATTGCGGGCCTGTTTGTGGGTGTAGGAAAAGTGGCCTTTATTGCTCGGCAGATTGCGGTAATTGTGGCGGAAATAGTTGCCTTAATTCACAACTATGGGAAAAAGAAGAAATTAAAAACTAAATAATTTTTTTCTTGCCTTTAAATATTATATCTTTGATTAATTTTAATAATCGATTAAAAAATATTATATATATCTTTATACTCATTTAACTCTTCTGTCATTTGTTTCCACCACTTTTCAAACACTGTCGTCCATTTTTGATAAATTTTAACATAAAATTTAAGATCAACGACCCAAAAACCCCTTATATAAGAAATAAAATCCGAATAAAAAAAATTTACACTTTTCCGCCATTTTTGGTTTTAGTTAAGTTTTAATACAAATTCGCAATCAGTGACCTCAAGAACCCCCTGTCATCTAATAAAAATAATAAAAATAGAAAATAAAAAATTAGACTTTCGACGCCATTTTGTAGTCGCCATTTTGCTTTTAGACTGATCTTGAGGCCAGATTCGTTATCTGCCACCCCAACTTTATGTTATGAAATTTCAGGCAATTGTTTAAATAAATAATACTATATTATTCTACAATTAAACGTCACAAATATTCAAATGTCAAATCGCTTTCCTCCCCTCAATAATAATGGACCATTCTATTTCACCGTAGTTAAAGGTGTAAACAAAAAAGATTCCCCCTTGACTTTTTACGAATATAACTCAACGCTATTTATTTATGGATACTATTAATTGTGCTAAATCAGTTGATTAATATATAACATAATAAGAGTGGATAGTACTATATTATTCGACTAGTGGTAATACTAAATAACTCACGCCGATGAATTTTGCAGCGCGAGCCGAAGGCGAGTGCTGAAATTCATCAATTAGTTATTTAACATTACCACGAGTTAAATACTATATTTTATCTACGATTATAACAGTAAATACTAACCTTTGCAAGTCCGAATCCATCATTTTTGGCAAAATTATTATTTAACTTAATTAAACGTCAAAAATATTTAAATGTCAAATCGCTTTCCTCCCCTCAATAATAATGGACCATTCTATTTCTGTCACCGTATCGAAAAAATTTTTTATTGGACAGGCGAGAGTTATTTATTACATTACCACTCACCAAATAATATACTATTACTTATATTAAAATTACAGAATGTAGAGGGTTGTGTAGTAATCTAGCCTGTTCAATAGAAATTCTTTTTTCGATACGGTGAAATAGTATGGTCCATTATTATTGAGGGGAGGAAGGTGATTTGACATTTGAATAGTTTTGACGTTTAATTCATTAAAGTTAGTAATTGTGCCAAAAATGAAGAATTCGGACTTGCAAAGGCTAGTATTTATTGTTATAATCGTAGGTAAAGTACCTATAGTATTCAACTCGTGGTAATGGTAAATAACTTACTAGATGAATTACAGCACTCGCCTGCGGCTCGTACTGCATGAGTTATTTACTACATTACCACTCGTCAAATAATGTACTATTACTTATAATAAAATTACAGAATGTAGAGGGATGTAGTATTATAGCCTGTCCAATAGAAATTCTTTTCCGATACGGTGAAATAGAACGGTCCATTATTATTGAGGGGAGGAAGGCGATTTGACATTTGATTAGTTTTGACGTTTAATTCTGTTAAGTAATAATTTTGCCAAAAATGGTGAATTCGGATTTGCAAAGGCTAGTATTTATTGTTATAATCGTAGGTAAAGTATAGTATTCAACTTGTGGTAATGTAGTAAATAACTGACGCAGCACGAGCCGCAGGCGAGTCTGTAATTCATCAAGTGAGTTCAGACCACTCGTCAAATAATGTACTATTACTTATAATAAAATTACAGAATGTAGAGGGATGTAGTTTTATAGCCTGTCCAATAGAAATTCTTTTCCGATATGGTGAAATAGAACGGTCCATTATTATTGAGGGGAGGAGGGCGATTTGACATTTGATTAGTTTTGACGTTTAATTCTGTTAAGTAATAATTTTGCCAAAAATGGTGAATTCGGATTTGCAAAGGCTAGTATTTATTGTTATAATCGTAGGTAAAGTATAGTATTCAACTTGTGGTAATGTAGTAAATAACTGACGCAGCACGAGCCGCAGGCGAGTCTGTAATTCATCAAGTGAGTTCAGTAAATAACTCACTTGATGAATTACAGCACTCGCCTGCGGCTCGTGCTGCGTGAGTTATTTACTACATTACCACTCGTCAAATAATGTACTATTACTTATAATAAAATTACAGAATGTAGAGGGATGTAGTATTATAGCCTGTCCAATAGAAATTCTTTTCCGATACGGTGAAATAGAACGGTCCATTATTATTGAGGGGAGGAAGGCGATTTGACATTTGATTAGTTTTGACGTTTAATTCTGTTAAGAAAAATTTTGCCAAAAATGGTGAATTCGGATTTGCAAAGGCTAGTATTTATTGTTTTAATCGTAGGTAAAGTATAGTATTCAACTTGTGGTAATGTAGTAAATAATTCACGCAGCACGAGCCGCAGGCGAGTGCTGTAATGTTATTTACCATCACCAGTAAATAACTCACTTGATAAATTACAGTACTCGCCTGCGGCTCGTGCTGCGTGAGTTATTTGCTACATTACCACTCGCCAAATAATATACTATTACTTATATTAAAATTACAGAATGTAGACATTTGTGATAAATATCTTGACGTCGTTTTTCTTCACTTCTTTCTGCGCCAGCCCGTATATTACATAAGGAACGAATAATTTGAGAAAAAAATTCTTGTATGTCGTTGGCCTTAAACAACTTGAACCGTTTCCATCGACTGATTTACCCTCCAAGGGTCCGTCATTTTATCGAAACTTAAACAAATAGTAACCACCTGTGGCATATTTCCCGACAAAAACGAAGAAAAAAGCTTTCTCAATATCGTGTCAGGTTTAATGGAATACATTTTTACACCCATCTACATGCACGGGGGCATTCAACACGCTTTAAAATGACTGTGAGGTGTAACGAGACGAAGCACATGTTGATGCTCTGGGAGTCGGTCCATGACATGGCCTGATTTATAGGCAGATAAGGAGTTGATAGGTGTGATTTGAGGGTTGATTATAGGGTAGTTCCGTCGGTTGCACCTAATCCCTTTATGTGGAAAGTGTTTTGGGATAATAATGCGGGCGGGACAGTGGCTGAGGCTCCCGATAATTTATTGGGTTCCATTCTCTAGGATAGCAAACATTTAATGATGCTGTTATATACAGTTTTAGTTATTCTCAATGTTATATACTCGTATTTGAAAGTTTTGCAACTTTTTTTTATTCAGATTTTTTATATTATTTATTCATCATTAAAACTCTGCGTTAAAGCATAATCCAAGTATGCTCTATAGGATTAAAATCGGGCGACTGAGTAGGCCATTACCTGAAATTTAAATGATTCTAATCACAATAAAAATCGCAAAGTTCCACACTAGCTTCTGTCTAGCCGTTCACTAAAACATCGAACACGAACTGTTTACATTGTTTATCGCTATTTTTTGTTAATGCACTTGCTTGTAACTAGGTCAGTGTCAGTAGTTGGTAAAGAAGCAGTAGAATTCAGCGACTCTAATAGCTTATGAGTGGCAAAACTGGTAGGTGTTCTATAATCGAATTCTGTTTTTAAAATCTTTTTCATTTTGTGTTAAACTAATTATTCGGATTCATATTCGTGACGACTAGTACTGTTAACCCATAAACATATGACCCCCCCCCCCCACTCAAAGATTCACCCTGTATTTATATCGATGCTCTACTTTGAACATACAAATAAAAAATCTGTTGGACGTAAAAATCATTGAAGCCACTTTAAAATGCCATTATTGTCGAATCGGTTAAAACAACTACTTTTCATAACTAAATGTTATAAAACATTGAATTACATCATGACATAATTCATAAGTCATAATTTCGCATTATTTAACTTGTCAGTTGTTGAGCAGTTTAGACGTCTATTTTTAAGCTGTTTTCCCTGCCACTCTTCTATTATCGAGCAATTTTAACTGACAAACAGGTAAAAAAATTGCTTTATATAATATCTTGTCACTTTCAAGGTCGACATGCGCCACCCCATCCGAAGCCCCTGCTAGAAGCCTATTTATTCCCCACTTACACACATATACCATTCCCAATTTGGTGCATTTTCGGTTTGGGCGACATTTAAATAGGGGAACCGGGTCTTCTCGCTTCATAAAACACCGGGAGCATCGACATAGAAAACGAGTGCAGGGGGTAATCTTGGTAATTACCTTGTAGAATTTTGACATGGGTTGACTTGTTGCCGAAGTTCTCATCGTGTACAAACTTAATTTCCACTTGTGTAGGTACATTTTGGCAAATTGGCCCGCTTTGCTCGTCCGATGTGCAAGTTACGGGTAATGGATGCGTTTTCCATTGTTCCACTTCCGTCGCTCTGGCTGTTTATGTAATTGCGCTGATTTAAATGCAGCCAGGTGACGCGTTTTTTTAATATCTGCTAAGCTTTTTAATGTCACAGAAACTGTTTGTATAATCCATACCAAATAGGTGATAAAGTAAACGAACAGTGATTATTAAAATACAGAGTTCCACAGGGAACAGTTCTGGGCCCTGTTTTACTTATTGTATTTATTAACGATTTGCTCAAACGCGGCGCATGGATCAAGTCGTCATTTAAGGATGAGAGGAGCCTTGTCGGTACTAAAAAATAGCTGGGGAGTAGCAAAATTAGACAGCAGGATTACTGAAACGTGTGTCCAGATGGCATCATTAAAATTCATCGTTACAAATGAATAACTGCAGCGATATATGGTTTTTTACTTGCCTCACATCTAACAGACCCGACGCTTGAAGGTTTACATCTCCTCCGAAAAAATGGTATATCAACTACATAACTTTCGCCTAAAGTTGCATAATTTCTGCGTGTATACTGGAAGGTAGGACGAGGTAGATGTGTTTCTCTGGTGGTCAGATACTAGTCGGGATTCCTGTTGCTTAACCTCTCGTATCGAATACGAGACAGAGTTGCATTCGCCCATTGGCATCCATGGGCTCAAACATTTGCTATTAATTTGTTTGTAGGAACTGTGTATGATTTGCAATAATAATTAAAAGTGTCGTTGGCACTGATCATAATTAACCGTAAACAATTTTTGTTATTGTCCGACCTGCCCTATCATAATTTGCTATTGCTAGTGCATGGCGTGCGGCTATGCATACTAATCGTAGCTAATGCGCCATCTCTGCACCTTTTGCAGTCGGTTATGTGCAATTGTTTGCCACTGACTCTCCTTATTATATTATTTCACTAGCTAATAAAATTCTATTACAAACGAAAAGCAAAATTTCACCTAAATCTCGTGACTTTCCCCATTAATAACGGACGCCAAGGCCAGATTTTATATTCTAGCCGCAACACTGATACGTGGAAAATATACCACATTTGTCTAAATAAATGTTGTTTTTACGCGATATAACGCGATTCTTAGAATGCAATAATTATTGTCTAGCGGAATAGATAAATGGGATTATTTGATTGTTTCCTAATATATTTGCATTTAAAATGAAGCAGTTCTGAGGTAAATGGTGATTAAGTCTGCTTGTATGTTGGGCTAGGCAGAAAGTAACATTAAGAGAAGGATTGTTTAATTTTTCAATTCCAGTGGTGTAGCTCAAGCTGTCCATCGTGGACTGGGTTCGAGTCCCAGCTCCGACACTACCAATGTGGATCGTTGATGGATTTATGTGTGCATTTTTTCAATAATCCCCATATTCTCTATGGGGATCACATCTGGTATTCTAGCAGGCCAAGTCGGTTTTAGGGGCATTAGGCTAATTAATGACGCTAACAATATCTATTAGATACATTTATTTCCCTATATTTTTCTGCATTTATACTTTCTTCAATATTACCAATTTAGTTTCTCGTTATCCACCCAAACGGATTTTTTTTTTCACTTGAAATATCAACAATTTACTACATTAACCCACTGCTGCGTCTGCTGCACATTTTTCAAAAATTTTCAAGTTGTCGTTAGTTAAATTAAAAAAAATTTTGAAAAATTTTGAAAAATTTTGAAAAATTTTGAAAAATTTTGAAAAATTTTGAAAAATTTTGAAAAATTTTGAAAAATTTTTGAAACATTTTTGAAAAAATTTTGAAAATTTTAAAAAATTTTCTCAACAATTTATTATATTAAGTAACCGATTGCGCTATACAGGGTGATCCATAACTCTCTTTTCATCGTAAATAATTCGGTTGCTGTTAATATATTTGATTGCTTTCAAATGTATATATATGTAGAAAGTCCTGCAGAATCCGAATATGTATTCAGAAAAACAATTGAATGCCAATTTAAAATAATAATAATAAAAATACGATTTTCTTTAAAAATTTCACCCTGTATATTATTGCATAAAATGATCTGGTAACATATTATATTATATTCATTGATGTGTCCAACTTCCGGTTTGGCCGGAAGTGCTTACAATTTATAGCAATTTTTTATTAACCCTGTATATTTTAATTATTTCAGATAATACTATTGATTACGAATCCAATGATATATAAAACATCATAATTTCACCATTTTATAAGCGAGATTTTCAAAAAACAGTTTTACTTAATAAACTTAATTTAATAAACAAAAATAATTATTAAACAAATGAATTAAAGTAACAAAAACAAACATTATAAAACTTTGCTTACAATAAATGTTCAATTAACTGCCATTCCTGTTCAACACAACAGTTTAATCGTTTCTTTAAATTGTTTCGTAAGTTTTTAAAAATTGTTGGATTATTTATTTTATTGTTTAAATTGTTAATTTCATCTGTTATTTTTTATTTATTATTTATTTATTTTTTTATTTCATTTTGATTACAGAAAACGCACTAACAATATCAATAATATAGTAATGACAGCTACAATCGGATAGGCAATTTTTTCAAGCATGCCGCCTACTAGAATAATTTAAAATCTGTGTATTTAATAATATAGGTACCTACTCTGTATTATGTATCATAAAATTTGAATTTTGTGAATTATTTCGCTTATGAAATGGTGAAACTATGATGTTTTATATATCATTGGATTCGTAATCGTTAGTATTATCTGTAATAATTAAAATATACAGGGTTGATAAAAAATTGCTATAAATTGTAAGCACTTCCGGCCAAACCGGAAGTTGGACACATCAATGAGTATCATGTGTATGTCTATAATACGTTACCAGATCATTTTATGCAATAATATACAGGGTGAAATTTTTTAGAAAAATCGTATTTTTATTACTATTATTTTAAATTGGCATTCAATTGTTTTTCTGAATACATATTCGGATTCTGCAGGACTTTCTACATATATATACATTTGAAAACAATCAAACATATTAACAGCAACCGAATTATTTACGATGAAAAGAGAGTTATGGATCACCCTGTACATTTTTCAAAAATTTTCAAGTTGCCAATAAATAGACGACAATTAATCAACTGAGCAAAATTAGAAAAAAACATTTCAAAAATTTTCAAGTTGCCAATAGTCGATTTTGAAAAATTTTGAAAAATTTTTGAAAAAATTTTGGACACCCACAACTCCGGAACACATATTTCATTTTTGAGGTATTATTCCACCCTTTGTACAAGTCATGTTACACAAACTTTACATTTGTTTACTTCTTTTTAGAATATGCAGTAGCGATTAAATATTCTGACCGTCACCGTAGAACCAATTATAATTTAATTCAATATTTCTGGGACACCAGAATAGAAAAATAAAATTACAATATAATAACACAATTTGTTGTTTCCATGTGCGAAGAATTCAAATGAGCCATCCTCTCTTTTATTAATGTTTAGCCATTGTTTCTTGTAATAAATCGTATGCAAATAAAATAACGTTGAACAAACACACCTATTATGAAAATTCATATAATAATTATTGTAGCCGGATGTGACACAAATATTATCAGCGTTACACAGAAAAATAAATTATAAAAAAAAAACACCTAACCGACGTCCTCGTATAAACTAGTCCATATCATATTTTTCGTTCATACAATATTCAAACTATGTCCGCGGTTATTGTGATATATTTAAATTGTGATCATTATTTTTTCAAACAATGCCCGGTGCATATTAACATGCAACTTTTGGGAAGGCGTATATACATGTATGTATATGCAACCTTAAACATTAAAGTACATTGTACCCGAGAAGCGATAAAAATAAATTTAAAAATAGCAAATGCTGCTTAGAGTGCATATAACATATTTTTAAAACGTATTTAGAATTTTAAATTTAGTTTGGCAAACATTTTATTCATAGAGCGAATGCAATAATAAAAACTTTACTGCACCGGCGAAAGACGAGCGTGTCTTTGCCTTTTTTTAAACGGTTTAAAATAAGCTGAACACTAACGAACGGTTTTATTTTTGTGCATTTGCATCTTGGACATTAACCCATTTTTATATTTATTTTTATTAAAATGCAGACATAACTCTGGAACAGTGAGTAATGGTGTTTTGTTCCGTTCTACAAACGTTGCAACTCTCCAGGATTGGAACTTGCATATTTTTTATCGCATAACCATATTTCGCGATATTTATGGCGTTTGTTATTTTAATAATTTATTGTACCGGGGTGGGCAATTCTAAGAATGAAAATCGACAAAAACACAAATTTATAATGAATCGTTATTATTATTAAAATAACCACCTCACGTATCATATAAAATATAAATTTATTAAATGTCCATAAATCCGCCACTGGTATCTAGTGAGCAACAAATTCGTGCAAAATTCGCCAAACTGCAAGTATCTTCCATTTTACCAGAATTTTTTTCAGTGTGTGAATTGTTCCTTGATATATTTACAAACGAAAACAAAAACGAAAATAAAAATGCTTTCTAATTTATTTATTACTAAGCAGTTATTTTTGATTGAAATTATTAAAAAAATGATGTGGAAAAGTTTGGATTTGTAGACTTTAAATTTACCGTTATACTTATAACTTAAATAAAATATCTCGAGAAAACGTAAAACGTAAAATTAAATTGGAAGAACCCGCTTGAATGACGTCAGAATATTGGCGCGACAGAATTATTAATTAATTTCCTTATATTTGAACTATATAGTTTTATAGGGTTATTTAATTTGTTGATCACGTTTTATCATCAAAAAAATCTTATTTTAATTACATATACACACGATATTTAAAATGCTCCTCTCGACAATTGAGCCTTAAATGGCGTATACGTAGCTGGATTTGAGTTTTAAACGCGCTTTTTCAGCAATTATCGCTGGTCCTACTTCGTGTGGAAAATCTGTTTTCAAAAACAAAATGATTAAGTTCAAATATAAGGAAATTAATTAATAATTCTGTCGCGCCACCATTCCGGCGTCATTAGCTCTTACTTTCTTTTTTCAAGGCCAGTGCCTCCATTTCTACTGTTCATTTTTATGAAATGGTACACCTTTTCTATTTATTTAACAAAAAATGTGACGATTTTTAATTTTTTTACTATCCCAATAAATCTATTATTATTATTATTATTATGTGGGTGCTAGATGCTGAATGATGGGGGAAATGCGTATATAAGAAGACGTAGAAAAAATAGCAGTCATCCCATGCGATTACTCCTCAAGCTTTACCTTTACATTTAATTTGAATTTTCTGACGCGCTCTTTGTTCTTACCGTTTTGGCGGAGGAGCATACCCATATCAACATGTAATATGCAAAATGAACGTAATACGCCATTATTTCGATCTGGTTAGTCTGACAAAGATACAAATGGAACGTACAGGGTGATATCAGAATCCTGATTGGTTAAATAGCCCGATACTCCAATTCCTGTAGAAGTGAACACAATTTTTAATTAAAAGTTGAATCGTCACATTTCGTTTATTATTATGCAGTTAGAAATGGTATACGTCGCCGTTTAATGAGTCTTAGCGAGAGATGCTCCACCATTAGAGTCACTAAATGGCATATTAAAGGCAAAACGTGCAGTTCCTATGCTGCTTCAGTGACTACCCCAGTTAAGTCAGCAATCAGGTTGGAAGAGATGATCCCTATTGTTATTATAATTCAGTTCCTAACCCTTTTTGCCGAACCGGAATTAAAAAATATTTCCTATTGTGATGCAAATATTTAGCAGGAAAAATACCTACCGGCGTACAGGGTGGGCGGTTGAAAAATATTTTAATACAACAGACAGTGCATAGGTTCAGTTAGATTTTTGTAATGATAAAGCGCGTTCAAAAAATTAGCCTATAAAATGATATGTAGTTCAAATATAAGGAAATTAATTAATAATTCGGTCGCGTCAACATTCTGATGTCATTCACGTGGGTTTTTCCAAATTTAATGTCGTTGTTTTAACGACTTTCACTTTCTCTTTTCAAGGCCAGTGCCTCCATTTCTACTGTTCATTTATGAAATGGGACATGCTTTCCATTTAACATAAAATGAGATGATTTTTAATTTTTCCTAAGATAATTAAAGTGTTAGGTTGCTCTTGGGGGTCGTATATAATGCATTTGTAATTTTATTTGTAATCTCTAGTAGTCAGAGTTAGTCATTTGAATAAAATTTAAGAAAAACATTTTTCGAAAAGTTTTTGAAAAATTTTCAATTTGCTAATAATTTGCTAATAGTTATCTTATTAATCATTTTAACAATATTTAAAGGAAACATTTTTGAAAATCCATCGAATTAGTCATTTGAGGAAAATTTTAGAAAAACATTTTTCGAAAAATTTTGAAAAATTTTCAAGTTGCTAATAATCTGATAATAGTTATCTTATTAATCATTTTAACAATATTTAAAGGAAACATTTTTGAAAATCCATCGAATTAGTCATTTGAGGAAAATTTAAGAAACAAATTTTTCGAAATATTTTTCAAAAAATTTCAAGTTGCTACCTAATTGGTCATTTGAACAAAATTTAAGAGAAGAATTTTTCAAAAAATTTTTGGTAATTTTTCAAGTAGTTTTCGAGTAGCTAATAGGCAGATTCTGGAGACAACCAATAATACAAGTAGTTTTGATGGAAATCTGCTTGCTTCAAAAGTAATCCGCCGTACCAAGTCAATACAACTTCATACACAATGATTCGGAGTAAAGATAAAACGTGTAAGCTTCTTAGTAGCAATTACATTAAAAAAAATTATATACGGAAGAGTTCATGTTAACATCATACATACACAACGTACAACATGTAAAGCTCTGTAGTATAGCCATATTTAATAAAATTATATACGGAAGAGCTTATGTAAACATCATATAAATAATAAATACACATCTAGATCCTTTATTAATTTACTAATTTATATGCAGATATGCTATTGGAATGCTTTATGATCCGATTCTTCAGTAGGACGCCACATACGTGTATATTAATGTATATATTTAAAATCTGCAAAAAAATACACAAGTTGCGGAAGGGCTATAGTCTAATATTAATTATAAATTTTTCTCAAGATCACGTGAAAATATTGAATAAAGGGAGTGTGATATTGACGTAGTTTCCAACCATATGCTAGTTTTCAACCAAAATACTTCAAGGTGACTTTCGCTAACTTCATCCCACCATTTCCATGATTTGAAAACCGTTAAAGGGTTCATTACTGAAATGAGGTTGATCATATGATCCTTTAATCTATTTCGGATCGAATTCTATGTTTGTCCAACACACTTTTTTTTCTAGTTCCAATTGAACGTCTTGCTTGGCCAATCCACTTTAAATGACGCTAATATCATGTCCTGACTTTGTACTGAATTACCCAAAAGTTGGTTTAATATTCTGGGGTCGCTCTCAACCAACAAAGGAAACTTAATTACGCAAAATAATTGCGCAAATTCGAAAACTTCGGTGCAAAATTGTATTACTTCGCTTAAAAGGTTCGGAATAAACCATATATCAAAAAGAAATATTTTGGAAAAATAATTTTCGTTGATATCTTCTTTTATATTGATAGTAATTTTTTCATGAAATATGCGTTATCCCAGGTGTTATACCTTGTATGAGCGGTATGACAAGTAATTGAAAAATTTTACATGTTTCATATTATTTGGTATACCAAACAAATAAATGTATTTAGGGAAAAATTTTCGCGTGATTCCATGCCGGCGTTAATGCCTTAGAAGTTATTTTAGGGACATTTTCAATGTCCTCTCAGTAGGCGTAATTCCAATTCAATATCTGATGAAGCATCATCATTTTGCGTCACAAATAAGATACAAACATTTACATAGTCCTTGTCATATATATTTTCGCCAATAAATTCGATATATGTAAAATCAAAGCAGGCCACCGCCGCGTCCCACCACCAAAGCGAGCCCGAGCCCAAACTCGGAACAACAATTTTGTTTTAATTCGTAATTCATTCGAACTGTCATTTCCATTTTTATTCGACACAAAAGCAAGAACACAAAGCATATTTCCCCATTCCCCATCATCCGCCCAATATATCTCTGCACAGAACATAAAAAAAAATCCCTCCTAAAAATCATCCACGTGTTTTACCCAGAAATATTAAAACGAGGCCATCTCTAATATTATAAACACATAAATCTAAAAAGTAAAGCATATATCAAGCAAACAAGGGCTGCCATCCCCCCCCCCCGGTTGCCCCCACCACCACTAAATACTACAGGGAAAAGGGAATAAAATCGAGAGAGAAAGCTAAAAACGCAAAATAGAGATGCGAAAATATGTACAATGAGATCCCTAGCAAAAATTGTGTGTAGGAGTGGGGGAGGGGTGCAAGGGGGTGGATACGGCGCAGGAAGGGTCGGGGGTAAATGTAAACTGCGGGAAGTCCCGGGGCGGAAGTACCCAGCTACGTCGCGGAGCGAAGGGGGCACTCATCCAGCATCCGGTGGCGCGCCGTTTGCACCCCGGCTCTGCAGGAATTAATGATTTGTAATATGCTAATTAGAGGGAAGTAGTGTTTTATTTTGCGAAAACAATATAGAACATACCGAAAGACTTGATACATGACTAAACTATCGTCATTTTATGCTAGTTTTAAAGCTGCAAAAAAAAATCAGTTGAAAGCTCTAATACAGCAGAAATTCCCTTTTGAATGGTTTTGGTTTGCCAAAGCAGCAAATACGTCACATTTAGCACAACGTCCTGTATCCCTAAACCAACGTTGCCCAATATCCGTGTGCAGTGGAAGTAATCTCGCTGGTATTTAATTCCACTGCCTTGACCGGGAATCGAACAAGGAACAAGGAACGTCTTGGTGAAAGCACTGCTCAATGCTCAGCAGACTGTTGTTAGTATCTCATTAACCGTGTTGGAATGTAGAACTCATATCTGAAAGGAACAAGGAACAGTAGACGCCAGAGCCATCGGCTACAGCGCGGAGATCCACGATTCCCACCACTGTGTCCGCTCCACTACAACGGGCACAAGTAAATCGCGCAAACTAATACCCATGTTCGAACCTTCTCGGTCTTTACTGTATATGTTAAAAACTATGACGATGACGCCTGCTTTGTCTGGAGTGTAGTTAGTGCTCTATATCCAGCTAATTAGTAAACATCCTCTTACTCCCACTACTCGGAACAAAATAAAGTAGAGTGAATCAAGAGGTGGCTTAATTTTTGCTCGATCTCATCAAGAACGAATTGTTACTGAGGAACTGAGACATCGCAGCGTTGGATACGAATGAAGCGGCCTGCTAGATCGCCAGATATGAAACCCATGGAGCACTTGTGGAGTTGAATGTAACGATTGAATTGAGACCTAGAAGCAATAAACTAACGAAAGGTGTTGATACTCCTGAAGCTTCTTTGGTGGTTGAATTGGATCAAAACGAAAAATGGACCTGTGAATTGGATGAAAATATAAAATTGTATGTAGAATTGTTTACCCAAACATTTTTCTTCAATCTAGAGAAGGATAGAAAAAAATTTAGTTTTTTCTGCTTTTACTCTCATTGGTGCCAGTATCTGTCTCAATATTTTATCTGGAAACTTGCATTCGTCTCTGGGAATCAATAATGAGTTGCCTAACGCTAAAAAATGAAAACTTCCCATAAATATCCATCTTTTTGTTAATAAAGCCGCCCCTTTTAGCGGCTTCAATGCCGCATTTATTCCTATTTTCCTCCGAGTCTTCTAATAACGTTACATTACGTTTCACTTTGTACGTTATACCGCGCTGGAATTCCTGCATCCATCGTTTTATATTTCATAATAATATTCACCACTAGAGTAATTTAGGGAAAGTACATCTGCTCCCATTAAAATGTACATTTTATAATCGATTTTAGATAAAAGTTCGCTATTTTATAAAAGAAGAGAACGGCTGAAAAAGGGTGGCAAAGGGGAAGGGATGTCGAGTTCTGCCAACTAGACCTTGTTTGCTAACAATTAGATTTTCATGATGGGGATCGCCTGGAGATTACAAACAGTAATTTCGAAAAGATATATGAAACTGTAATTGGAGTGTTGCAAAAATTACATCTGGCGGAATTGATAGGTGAGCCGGTTATAAATAGAATACGTTCCGGTTTTTTTTTGTTTGGCAACTGTAAAAATTTAATGTGATAAAGACGGCAGGTCCGCAAAGTTCACGTGTATCAAGGTTTTTTTAAATGGAAACCTTCGATAAAAAACATGTAAACTTAATTGTGGTGGTATTAACAGTGCAGAACAATCTCCATGAAAATACCGATAAAGAAGACTGGAATCTCAACCATTCGTATTGGTTGGTTTCTCATCGAATTCAATATTGTCAGTGTCGTTTTCTTTCCACGATTTTATCCAAATGAAAATTAATCAAGTTGCTCTGTTTGTGTATAATATGAAGAAAGAACAAGAAGTTGGAGATAATTCAGATCCTTGTGGAACATCCGATTTGGTTTCTGATGAGACTGCAGCAACTGCAATATAAAGTGAGCGGTTAGAGGCAGCCATCTGATATATATTGGCACAGCTGAGCTGACAATTCGAAAACTAATGAGAATTGAAGGTCCTAAGATAGATCCCTGGGGAACTTCAGATGAATCTTTTTTGGTGTTTGTCTATTGCCAGAAATATAATGAATTTTCGACTTGAAAATTATTATCGATCTTCCTAATTTAATTTCGTTTCACCTTGATTCTTGTGGTTTGCGTGGGGTAAAGTGCCAAATTTACCCCAAGAGAAATAATCTGTATCTGAGAATTGCATCAATTTTAAATGACTCTATTTTGACTTTCATTGGTCATTGTATCCTTTACCTGGTGCCTATGCTGTGGGAACAGCTATTTATAAAGCTTTGAAGCGTTATAAATTATTTTGTCCCGCTCCGTTTAGTTGGTTATTCCTGCTTCCTGCAAACACCACACTCGTTCGATTACAACGTAAAAAATTGGCACAAAGCAGGCAATGTGTGTACTGCGAGTTATCCCATCAGTTTTAGTAAAAAAGAGACTCCTTAATGTCTTATGGGGAAACTGGAAGACAACAAAATAAGAGAAATATCGTATGTTTCGAAAGAAGTATGTACTACTATTAGTTTCGTATTAGGCGAATGAATCCCTTTTTTTATGTATTCCCCGACACAGGAAGCGTCCCGGAAAACGACTCACATTTTATTCCGAATTGGGTCGTTCGAGATACAGAAGCTCATGAACGGTACAATATGATATAAAAAGACGGATTAGTTCTTTTATTATTTTTTCTAAAAATGATTGACTGTAGCAATTAACCAATGGCCAATCCACCCGCCTGATCTGACTCCCAGGGATTTTTTCCAAAGGGCTAGAAAGCCAAAATCGAAAATTGTTCACCGTGTCCAATGAGAATAAACTAATTTGTCTAACAAAGAAACGGACATAAATCAATAAATCAGACACAGGACCGTACCTCATATTTTTTTTTTTTTTTTTTTTTTTTTTTTTTTTTTTTTTTTCTATTATAGGAAAAAGTACCAGGGACACCCGCTTCACGCCCAGGAGTCTTTCAGGGCGGCTTTTAATAATAAATTAAATAGTAATAAATTAAATAGGCGAGTTTCTAACGTTTTTTAAAATAATTTTTCACGTCTGTTGCGCTCTAAGTGTCATATTTTAATTAAAAATAAAGTCCCACTTTTCTGATTTTATTAAATAATTTTGGAAAACCTGTTAAATTTGACTTTTCAATTGTTTTTATTTACAAACAAATGTATCTCTAACCACGACAACTTGATTTTTCAAGGGCAACAAAAATTATAAATTTAGCTTTAATGTCAAGCATCTCAAAATCAATCCTGTACATCATTTATACCGAGCGAAATTGTACAGGGTGTCCCACGTAAGAAGCTCACTCGATCGCCTGGCTTTATTATTGAGCTAAACCAAAATCTATTCTCATGTTTTTTTTTTACGAGGAATCCGATTGTAAGGTTGAATAAGTCATAGAACTTCTAATATACTATGAGGTGTTGTCAAAAAACTGATTTGCCAAATTTTTTTCACCCTGTATATTATTACGGAAATCGATATGGTATATTATTGTGGTTATAAAGGCATATGCCATATCTGGCTACTTTTCAATTATTTCATAATATACAGGCTGCCGCCAAAATGTTGTCGATTGTTACCTATTTCCGGCTAAACCGGAAGTTAGACGTATGAATGACATACGTCTTTATAACCACAATAATATACCATATCGATTTCCGTAATAGTTTCCGTAATAGTATACAGGGTGAAAAAAATTTGGCAAATCAGTTTTTTGACAACACCTCGTATATTGGAAGTTCTATTGTTTATTCGACTTTACAATCGGATTTCTCATAAAAAATAATTGATAGTAGATTTTGATTTCTCATTTTAGCCCAGGAGATTGAGTGTGCCTCCTACGTGAGACACCCTGTACCTATACAGTATTTTTTCTTATATTTCGAATAATTACCCTGGTTAAAACCACAAATAATCAATAAAAAAATAATTAAAAACGACATGCTAGAGGAGGTTCCAACTCTTTATTAATGATATGACGAAAAACAGTAAAAAAAATTACTTCAATGACAACGTTAAAAAATAAAAAACTGGAAAGAAGTAACGCTGCTGACGCTAAAATCAATTTTTTAAATTGCCGATAGGAAAATAGTGTCTCCTAATCGAATTAAAAAAAATTACCAATTCATGCGGATGTTATGCCGGGTGCCTGGGGCTCGGCGCCCTTGAATCATCCTGTACCTACTCAACTAAAAAAAAGTGCCGATGAACTCACGCACTGTGGTGGTGCAAACGGCGCGTTCTCCCCCAGCAGCCTGTTGAAATAAAATCCACATTTTAAAGCATATTCATATCGATCGGGAACTTTTTAACACTGGGAGACCCCTTCGCGAACCCCCCCCCCCTCCCCCCCCTCCCCTACTCAACCCTCTCATTCCGTATCTAAATGCGTAGTAATCACCTACGCACAGCGAAATAGTTCCACTATTATTTTTTTTACGTTTTTACATTAATTACGCGCCCAGAACTTTACTGTACGACTGGCTCTCGCGATCTTCATCTGTCGTCGCCATGGCAACGTCGGAGTTATATCTCTTTAGAGGAGTAGTAAATAGTAAAAATTATAGATTTTTTAATCTGCAGGGCACACACAAAAATGTAATGCTGCGCAGAATTAGTAGAATATAAAATTTAGGCGTGGTTGTATAGAAAGAAAAGAGAGGATATGCAGATTGTATAGCTGTATTGACGTTTCTATTTGCGATTTAATTATGTATGTTGTCTTTTTTTAGTTGTTTATTCTCTGTTTGCATATATAGAGCCCGTCCTAATGTTCTGTATTATTCGTTTTGAAAATATTAGGGACCCGGAAAGTTAAGCACACTCATTTTTTATTTATCCCAGGCCTTCCTGCTCTTAAGAAAAGTCTCTTCCATTTAAATTATCTCCTCAACTGCGCCAAAAAAGCACCAACCTTTTTTTTTCCAACTAAAACTTGGAGATACCTCTTATGTACAAATAAACCTCTGTAAGTATTTATAACACTAAATACCGTTGATATCCACACTTTCCTTCAAGAATTTGAATTTAGATGATATTTGACATACCCACCTAATTAAAAAATACAAGGTGATCAGGCAGGATATGGAAAAAGACGAACCAAAATTTTATTCTATTACAAATTCTTCAGTCAGCAACAAAAGAGATAAAACGCACAAGAGAAGGTGATAAAACGGGTAATCCAGGTTGCTCAAATCAGCAACAATCCAAGAAACAGTTGTTATTATACGTCATTAAGGACTAAAGAGAATCGTCATTTAACTACCAGATGGTTATCTTGTGATCAGAGGAATCCCGAAGGTAATGAAAAGGGTAATGTTGAATATTTTCCAAATTTTGGTCGTCATTTAAAAACCAGACAGTTAAATATCCTGAAGATAATGAAACGGGTAACCTTGATGATAATTCAAAAGCTTCCAATTCTGAATGCGCTTCTACGCATCGAAAGAATCTTCATTTAAAATCTCAACAGTGAAATATCCTAAGAATAATGAAACGGGTAATCTTGGAGATATTCCGACATTTGATCCTCCAAAATCAGTAACAAGTAAAGAAACTCTTTTATAGTGTACATAGTTACTGTACTGTTGAAGAGCATCGTCATTGAATGGTGAGACAATTAATGAACAGTAATTTTGTGATAGTGAAGTAACCTGAAGGTAATAAAACGGGTATGTTAAGAATATTTCCGAATCTGGTCTTTCCGAATTGGCAATAGATGACGGCACAACCTTTAATCTGGTCTCCCCAAGTCAGCAACGAAGGAAGTAATAAAACGGGTAATGTTTAAGATTTTCCAAAATCTGGTCTTTGCAAATCAACGGAAGAAACTGTTTTTAATGCGCTACTATGTATTGAAGAGAATCGCCATTTAAACACTGGACAATTAAGAGATACTGACAATGATGATGAGGTATCCCGAAGATAATAAAACGGGTAATCTTGACGATATTCCGTTATATGATCTTCCAACTTCTAACGCGAAGAGAATTTTCATTTCACAAGTCGACAGTTATCTTGTGATAATGAAATATCCCAAGAATAATGAAAAGGGTAACCTTGAAGATATTCCAAAATCTGATTTTGCCAAATCAGCAACAACTAAAGAAACAACTCTTATTAGGTAGCAGTAACTATTGAAGAGCATCGTCACTGAATAATATAACTACAGTTATTTTGTGCTAGAGTACTAACCTGAAGACAATAAAACAGGTATGTTAAAAACTGATGGCACAACTCCTAAAGCGCCGCTACGTATTGAAGAGGATTTCCATTTACATACAGACAGTTCTTTTGTGATGGTGAAGTATCCCAACTATAATAAATTGGGTAACTTGGAGATATCACGAAGTATGGTCTCCCCAAGTCAGTAACATGTCAGAAGAAACAGCAGTTATACATCATTAAGTACCAAAGAGGATCGTCATTTAAATTAGACCGTGATGGGAAGTAACCCGAGGGTAATAAAACGGGTAATGTTGATGATTTTCCAAAATCTGATCTTTCCAGATCAATAACAAGTGAGGAAACTATTTTTAATGCGCTACTGTGTATTGGAGAGAATCGCCATTTAAACAAGACAATTGAAAGATCGTTATTGTGATGGTGAAGTATCCTGAAGATAATAAAACGGGTAATGTTGACGATAGTCAGTTTTCTGATCTTCCAACTTCTAATGCGAAGAGAATTTTCATTATACGTCTCGGCAGTTATCTGTGACAATGAAATATCCCAGGAAAATAAAAAGGGTAACCTTGAAGATATTCCGAAATCTGATCTTGCCAAATCAGCAAGAACTAAAAAAACAACCCTTAGGCAGTATTAACTATTGAACAGCATCATCACTGAATAATGACATGCTTAATATACAGTTATTTTGTGCTAAAGAAGTAACCTGAAGATAATAAAACGGGTATATTAATAATTTTTCCAAATTTTATCGTTCCAAATCAGCAACAACTGACAGCACAACTCCTAATGCGCTGCTAGGTATTGGGGAGGATGTCCATTTACTGACCAGATAGTTCATTTGTGATGGTAAAGTACCTCAAATATCCCCAAGTCAGTAACATGATGGAAGAAACAGCTCTATACGTAATTCAATACTAAAGAGGATCGTCATTTAAATTAGACCGTGAAGGGAAGTATCCCAAGGGTAATGAAACGGGTAATGTTGAAAAATTTCCAAAATATGGTCTTTTCAGATCAATAGCAATTGAAGAAACTTTTTAATGCGCCACTATGTATTGGAGAGACTCGCCATTTAAACACTAGACAATTGGAAGATAGTTATTGTGATGGTGAAGTATCCCGAAGATAATAAAACGGGTAATCTTGATAATAGTCCATTATCGAATCTTACAACTTCTAATGCGAAGAAAATTTTCATTTCACTTCTTGACAGTTAGTTATCTGTGATAACAAAATATCCCAAGAATAATAAAAAGGGTAACCTTGAAGATGAAGTATCTCAAATACAATAAATTGGGTATTACGAAATCTGGTCAGTCAGTAACGACGCAACAGAAGAAGCAGCAGTTATACGTCATTAAATGCCAAGGAGAATCGTCGTGTGCTGGAAAGTATCCCGAGGGTAATAAAACGGGTAATGTTGAAAATTTTCCAAAATCTGGCCTCTGGCCTTTTCAGACCAATAACAAGTGAAGAAACTATTTTTAACGCGCTGCTATGTATTGAAGAGAATCGCCATTTAAGCACTAGATAATCAAAAGAGTGAGGGTGATGGTGAAGTATCCCTAAGATAATAAAACGGGTAATCTTGACGATATTCCGATATCTGGTTTCTCATCTTCTAGTGCGACAAAAATATTCATTTTACGTACGAGAGTTAACTTGTGATAAGGAAATATCCCAAGAATAATGAAAAAGGTAACTTTGAAGATATTCTGAAATCTGATCTTGCCAAATCAGCAAGAACTAAAGAACAGTTATTTTGTGATGGTGAAATATCGTAAAGATAATAAATTGTTATCTTGTAATGGGGGGTATCCCGAGGGTAATAAAACGGGTAATGTTGAAGATTTTTCAAAATCTGGTCTTTCCACAGCAATAACAACTGAAGAAACTATTTTTAATACGCTACTATGTATTGAAGAGAATCGCCATTTAATCTCTGGACAGTTAAAAATAGCGATAGTGATGGTGAAGTATCCCGAAGATAATAAAACGGGTAATCTTGATAATATTCCGTTATTTGGTCTTCCAACTTCTAATGCGAAGAGAATTTTCATTTCACGTCTCGACAGTTATCTGTGATAATGAAATAGTCCAAGAATAATAAAAAGGGTAACATTGAAGAAATTCCGAAATCTGATGTCAAATCAGCAACAACTAAAGAAACAGCTCTTGGGCAATACTACTTATTGAAGCACATCGTCGCTAAATGATGAGATGATTGATGTACAGTTGCTAGTGATGTCACCCGAAGATAATAAAACGGGTATGTTAAGGATTTTTCCAAATCTAGTCTTTCCAAATTAGCAACTGTTAATGCACTGCACTAGCAAATCCAAATTTGTTTTAAACCTATTTGAATGTTTTTCTTAGACCCTCACTTTGAATACTAGCGTTTACCCGGCAGATGGTGTGAGAAAGAAGAAAGAAACATTATTTCAAGCGATTCAGCTAGCAACAAACACTCGAAACATAAAATATCCCCTTAATGATATAATTATATATTTTAACACATAAGTTATGTGATTCGTGTGTTGTTAGCCATCGTGTTTTAAAAAGTGGGTCAGGCACAACACCGGGCCGATAATTTGCAAATTTAATTGGTTTGCAGTAGAAAACGCTTGCGGACGAAACTGCAAAATCATTTGTTCGATCGTTTCTTCAAACTTTCCCTACAAATAAATGATGGCGCGCGAATTCATTTTGACAGCAAAAACAAACAAAAACTCGATTCGCTATTCACTTGGGTGCATGGTGCATGTTATGCCATTTACGAGTGGTACAGGGTGGAGCGACGACGTCCAGCACGCATACATATACCCGCCTTCATCATATCATCAGTAAGGCTATTTTTAACGTGCTCACATCGCCGATAAACGTACCACTTAGCTTTACATTTCCTTTGAAAGACAATGAGTAGGTTCGATTTTCTACTGCTATTTGAAGTGGATTTGCCGAAATTTGAACTTTTGACACTCTGGCGCTTAGGTAAAAGGACTTATTGCTATCCGTCACACTATCAAAGTACAGGATAGTTCAATTTGAGATATTTCAATTCTGCTAATGTAAAAAATAAAAAGCACCCTATCGACTGCGCCACTTTTGTGTTAATATTGCTTGTCGTAATATAAAATGTTGTTATATGTTACGCTTGTTTACTGACTAATTCCGTTATTTTTGAAGCTACAAAGTCGACTAAATATAGCTGGCAATTGTTTTGTTGATTAAAATGGTGAAAAGATAAAAACAATTAAATGTCTCTGACGCTAAACCAATTTAGGAGAATTCCGATTAAAAAAAAAATTATACGTCTTGTGCACTTATTCACTCTGTACGAGCATCATATCACGTGCACTATAATCCCTATTGCGTGGGCATTTGGGCGCGAATTAGCCGAGCACAAGGTGCTACGCCAAATTACGACACAATTCTAGTGAACTTTCGAATATTTCACCAATGGACATGTAGGCGAGACAGCCTCCTTGAACACTGACGTACTTTGACAGTTTCAGCTGGGCTAGATAGTGGATGAAGTGGAAAATTACATAAAAAATGATAGACATCTAAAATGGCAAATTTTAGTGGAGTATATTACAATTTTTCTCTCTCTAAGTGGAATTCTTAAGAAAAAATAGAAACAAAATTGCTTTTTAAATTAAACCCATACATCATTAGATAGATCAAGTTTTGCTCACGTGTAGGCGTTTTGGCCAAATCCCTTCCACCACCTATCCGTAGCTCCTTCCTACATTCCGCTGTTAGTGGCTGCAGATGCCAGAATCGTGTGCTCTAAGTAAACCGAGTAATCCAAGATAACTTTAATTCCCAGCTTTAATCTCCGATTGCGAACTTTAAACTCGGAATTCCGACTTTAATCTCGGAATTCCAACTTTAATCTCAGAATTCCGACTTTAATCTCGGAACTCTAACTTTATAATCGGAATTCCTGTTTCTATATCAAATTTCTAACTTTAATCAAGGAAAGCTGAGGAATTTCCCTTTTAAAGTCGGAATTTCACTTAAATTTATGAATTTCGGCTTTAGTCTCAGCTGGCGGACTTCAAACTAGGAATTTGACTTTCAACTCGAAATTCCAACATCAATCTCGAAATTCTGACTTTAATCTCGGAATTTCTGCTTAATTTTAAACTAGGAATTTCGTGTTTATACTCGGAGTGTCGACTTTAATTTTAGAATTCTGGCATTCATTTCGGAATACTGAAATTTGAAATTCTGACTTTCAACTCGCAACTCTGATTTTAATTCGAATTTCCAACTTTAATCTCGGACGGCATTAATTATTGATTATTTTCAAATTGAGAACCAATCAAATTTATCGCTCCCTCAACAATTCAGTCAGCTCAATATGTCAATTGTTTATAAATGTATTACTGTAAATGACATTCAATTTGGAATTCTTATTTAAAGTCAGGATTCCAAGATTGAAGTAAAAATTCCTAAACTCCGAGATTATAGTTGAAATTTCGATATTAGGGTTAGAATTCCTAGTTTAAAGTCAGAATTCTAAGATTAAAGTCAAAATTCCTTGGTTAAAATCGAAGTTCCGAATTTAAAGTAAAAATTCCGAGATTATAGTTGGAATTTCGTTATTAAAGTCGTTAGAATTCTAGTCAGAATTCTAAGGTTAAGGTAAAAACTCTTAGGTTAAAAATCGAAATTCCGAGTTTAAGGTCAAAATTCTGAGATTATTGTTGAAATTTCGAGATTAAAGTTGTTAGAATTTCTAGTTTAAAGTCAGAATTGTGAGATTAAAACTCAAAATTCCTAGATTAAAATCGAAATTCCGAGTTTAAAGTAAAAATTCCGAGATTATAGTTGGAATTTCGTTATTAAAGTCGTTGGAATTCCTAGTTTAAAGTCAGAATTCTAAGATTAAAGTAAAAATTCCTAAATTAAAATCGAAATTTTGAGTTTAAAGCCAAAATTCTGAGGTTAACGTTGGAATTTCGAGATGAAGCTTAGAATTCCTAGTTTAAAGTTAGAATTCTAAGATTAAAGTAAAAATTCCTAGGTTAAAATCGAAGTTCCGAATTTAAAGTAAAAACACCAAGTTTATAGTTGAAATTCTAGATTAATATTAGAATTCCTAGTTTCAAGTCAAAATTCTAAGATTAAAGTAAAAATTCCCAGATTAAAATCGAAATTCCGAGTTTAAAGTCAAAATTCCGAGATTGTCGTTGCAATTTTGTGATTAAGGTTAAAATTCCTAGTTTAAAGTCAGAATTCTAAGATTAAAGTAAAAACTCCTAGATTAAAATCGAATTTCCGAGTTTAAAGTCAAAATTCCAAGATTATAGTTGGAATTTCGTTATTAAAGTTGTTAGAATTCATAGTTTAAAGTCAGACTTGTGAGATTAAAGTAAAAATTCCTAGATTAAAATCGAAATTTTGAGTTTAAAGCCAAAATTCTGAGGTTAACGTTGGAATTTCGAGATGAAGCTTAGAATTCCTAGTTTAAAGTCAGAATTCTAAGATTAAAATCAAAATTCCTAGATTAAAATCGAAATTTCGAGTTTAAAGCCAAAGTTCTGAGGTTAAAGTTGAAATTTCGAGATGAATGTTAGAATTCCTGATTTAAAGTCAGAATTCTAAGATTTAAGTCAAAATTCATAGATTAAAATCGAAATTTAAAGTAAAAATTCGGAGATTATAGTTGGAATTTCAAAATTAAGGTTAGAATTCTCAGCTTAAAGTCAGAATCCTGAGATTAAAGTCGGAAATGAATCAAATTGTGTAATAGAAGTCTCTATTATCGCCACTGTTACATATTAAGGTACCGCAAACAAGACTTGTGAACTCCGTGTAAAAAGAGAAAAAAGAAAAATGTCCCATACTTAAATAGCAAAATTTAGAACGTGAGACTCGTTAAGTAATTACGTTGAAGTGGACGAGTTTTTAATAATATATTTAACTTCTTCTGCCATTAAGCAAGTGCATGTTTGGTTACAATTTGGGAATGTTCGTCGCCAACTTGCGCTCCTATATGCACGCCCGTTTTCTTATTGCACATCGCTTTGATGAGGATGCAGTTTTGCCAAATTTAAGAGGCATTTCAGCATTTCCATTCGAGCTATTGTCTTCGCACTTTTTAATGCCGGGCCAATTATTTGTGCGGTTTCTTTTGTTGTATAAATTAGTATTTGTGAAACTCGAAATTGGGCGAACGACGACTGATGCAACTTTAGAGTGGGGTCCAGAGAGAGTTGGCAATATTAGTTTTTTTTATTTATAGAAAGTGTTCGATTCCTAAGGTTTTTGAAACGAGGCGCAAGTCGGTTTGCGTCACCGCAATAATTATATGCAGGATTTGCAAAACACGTTCTTGTTTTTTTTTTTTGTTAGCCGGAGTGAACAGTTTATCCTCCGGTTCATTAATCAAAAAAATGTATTACTTACGCAACAAAGAATTGGGTAATGGTCAACACACGGCCCTCGCACTACGAAATCAAAAAAAATATATTACAAAAGCTGCTGGGAGCTTTAAGTAGATCACTTTTTCACTTACCATAAAAATATGTGAAAGGAAAGAAAATTAAGTGAAGAAAGAAGAAGAATATGAAGAATTAACAGAAGAAGAAGACGGATAAGAGGAAGAAGAATGATCGGTGCAAAAGTACAAGCGAATTTATTCATTTGAGAATTTTTCAAAATTTTTTTAATTTTTGATTATAAATTTGCTTGGATGATTGATTCTCGACTCGACTATTAGCAACTTGCAAATTTTTCAATTTTTTTTTGAATTTTTTCCGATAATTGTCAACTATCACCAATTTGAACAATTTTCAAAAATTAAAAAAGAAATAAAATTTTTCAAAATTAAAAAAAAAATTTATTTTTCAAAAATTTTTTGTTTTGTTAATTTTGCTCAAATAATAATTGACTATAAGCAATTTGAAAATTTTTCAAAAAATTTCCAAATTTTTTTTTATGTTTTTTTATGCAAGTTAGTATTTTGAGTTGCCCACTTAAAATAGAGTTTCTGTATATTAGAGCTTTATCACTAAGCAATGGCTGCAGCATGAGCTAACTCAAGACTTGTGCAACACGTTTATATACACGACTGAAACTTTTGACGGTACCTGGTCGCGTTTCCCAATCATTTATTTCTTATTCGGAATCGGTAATTCATTCTTTCTCGGGATACCGTTATCTTGTGTTCAGCTCATCAAAAGCTTTGGCTTATAAAGATGGCTCTGTCCATTTTTGTATAGCTTTTTCGTTTTATTTTTGTTTCTTACTCTCTTCCTCGATCCGCAAGAAAGTAGTACGCAGGTAGATCGCATACATATTTTATGAGCCGATGGATTTTTAATATAGAGAATGCAAATGTTTTTCGTGTGTGGTCGTTTATTTTTCGTCTACTGTCAATATGAATTTCACTGTATCTTTGTTTGGGGTTTTAATTAGAGGCACTCCAGCGAAAGCACCGCACGTAAAGGTCAGATCGACTGCCATACTCTATTGATTTGATGGACCTTCTTTAAATTAACTGATAATGGTTGGCTAAATTCGTGAATTTGTCGCAAACAATTAAAGAATTATTACGTTGGTATATTTTGCGAATGGAAACAGTTTATATCTCGCCTGGATTTCCAGTTTCGATTTCAGAAATTAATTGCATTATACTGGGATATTGAATGTGTGTCTGTTGTCTTTAAACGTATATGCCAGTCTTCAGGATAAAGAAAAATATTTATCTCAGAACGGCAGCTAACAGATTAAGGTAATGGAGATACAAAGATATACTCGTATATACTTATGAACGGTACATTGTTGAACCCGATATATCAACAGGTCGTTATTGATCCCGAGATTATAGTTGAAATTTCAAAATTAAGATTAGAATTCCTAGCTTAAAGTCGGAAATGAATGAAATTGTGGCCTATCTACACCTTCGTAGAAGTCTCTATTGTCGCCACTGTTACATATTAACAACAACAACAAGACTTATGAACTCCGTGTAAAAAGAGAAAAAGAAAAATGTCACATACTCATTTATCTTATAATTAGTCTCAAAATCCACGGCAGATAACAGATTAAGGTAATGGAGATGTATATACAAATATATACTCGTATATACTTATGAACGGTACATTGTTGAGCCCGATATATAAACAGGGCGCTATTGATCCCGCCCATTAGAACCAAGATTTTTTTTTTGGCATTCGGCCATTAGCCATACAGCCAGCCACTAATAATTTAAATATCGTTTACTCCAGCTAACCTACAAAAGTAAAAACAAAAGTTGAGGATGAGAACCAAGATAGACGAGTAAATTTTATCGAATTTTTTTGATATCATAGGCACTGTTACTGAGCCCAACGTTGTTGCTATATCGTTGGTGTATGAAATTAAATTTTGTCTACTAGTTGCAGCGTACGTGAGAGAACTAATCGTGATATACACGAAGATGGGAATAGTACGTTGTTGAGCCCTCCTTAAAATTTGCGTACGGGGTCTTAAGACCATTTTTAACCAAATGACGATCGAGGTATACACCTCGATACGTTGTTGAGCCCCAACGTATATTTGGGCTTCACAACGACCGTTTATATACAGGGTGTTAAGAAAAAGTAGGTCACGCCTTTAACCACAGATTCTTTGGGCGAAAATAATGTGACTTTTATAATGTGATTTTTTATTTTGGAGCGTAGTTTTTTTTTACACAGGGTGTTAAAGTTTACATTTTGAAAATTATTTTTATTAATAATTCTGTTACTGTTTAAAATTTTTACCCGAATTTTTGCACAGACTTTCATCTTATACAGATACACTTTTTGTGTAATTTTGGTAAAAAAAAGTCAAAGCGCAAACGGGAAAAAGGGGGTTGTGTTACCCATTAACCCCCCTAACTTTTACATGCGTACGCCTATGGTCTCTAGATATTTATTTTTAGATTGAACACTTATTTCCCCAATTTTTTTACTCCTACAAAATTTTGATTTAGGACTTGATTAACGAGATATTCCAGTAAATTCAGAATCATTTTCAATATTTCAGTTTCGGAATTTTTGTTTTTACTATTGTTGTTCGTAGTAATCCTGGGTTTTCTTTAAATCGACTACTTTTAGACAAGAAATGCTAGAGACTTTTTTTGTTGTGCATAGACAGAAAAGTTCAATAAAATAAAAATCTTAAAAAAAAACAGTGGCGTACACATTTTTGCTTAGGAAACCTAAATTAATACTTAGTTATCTATGCCACTGAGGTAGGTAAAATAAGCAAATAGAAACACTAATTTAAAGAAAATACTATAAAAAATAAAACATTGCTGTGTTTAAAATTAAACTTTTCATATTATTTACTTTAATTATTTATTAATTTTTGAATAATTTATCCAACGGGCGAATCCAGTTATTGTACATATGGTAAATAAAGCAGACAGCAAAAATGCAGAAAATACAATTATTACTAAAACAAAAAAAGTCTCTAGCATTTTTTGTCTAAAAGTAGTCGATTTAAAGAAAAACCAGGATTACTACGAACAACAATAGTAAAAGCAATAAATTCCGAAACTGATACAATTGAAAATGATTCTGAATTTACTGGAATATCTCGTTAATCAAGTCCTAAATCAAAATTTTGTCGGAGTAAAAAAAATTGGGGAAACAAGTGTTTAATCTAAAAATAAATATCTAGAGATCATAGGCGTACGCATGAAAAAGTTGGGGGGGTTAATGGGTAACACAACCCCTGTTTTTCCCGTTTGCGCTTTGACTTTTTTGAACAAAATTACACAAAAAGTGTATCTGTATAAGATGAAAGTCTGTGCAAAAATTCGGGTAAAAGTCTTGAACAGTAACAGAATTATTAATAAAAATAATTTTCAAAATGTAAACTTTAACACCCTGTATAAAAAAACTACGCTCCAAAATAAAAAATCACATTATAAAAGTCACATTATTTTCGCCCAAAGAATCTGTGGTTATAGGCATGATCTACTTTTTCTTAACACCCTGTATAATAATATACAATAAAACAAAAGTTTAGATATTTTGTATGGATTTATTTTCAATAGTTCACAAAGATATTCTAACTATTAGTATATTTATAAAATGTATCACTTTCAATAATTTTTAATAATATTTGTAACATCAACAAATATTCGTAACAATTAATCGTAATATCTTACTAATTGTAAGTCAAAGTATTAGGTACACAACCGAAGGATAATAATATTATTTTTACAATAAGAAAATATCTCTTTTGATCCCATAAGAGGCCTTGGCCAATTAAAGAAATTGCAAACTATAACCAATTTCCTATTAACAATAGTATACACATATGTAAATAAGTAAAATTATCAATTGGCACCTTAAATTCTTTTGTAAAATTCTATATACCTATCTAATTATTAGAAATAAACGAGCATTAAAAAATACTGCTAATAATTAGGTATAAATTATATTGTCAAACATACACTGAAAAATTATAACGCAAATTTTTTTTTTAATTTATGTATTTTTGCGTTTATCTATTTCAGTGTTATTGTTCAGTTTTAAACGCAACAAAATAAATATTGTACTTTTTTTATATTATGCTGTTATGTATGAACCCGCGTCCTTTTTGTTAAAACAATTCCAGATGTAAATTAGAAACTTTATGTGAAGCCAGGAGATATTCAAGTTGATCATTTGACACATTACCTAATTTTTAAGTTTATCGTTCGAGAGTAGATCTTTCAGGAGGTATATGGAGGAAGAACTACTTTTCCAATGATGCCCACAAGAAAAAGTCAAGGGGTAATAAATCTTGCTGACCATTATGTGGCAACCCTACTCCTAATCTACCTAGCAGGAAAATTCAGATCCCAAAATTCACGTGTACTAGGCGACCATAATGGGGAGGTTTGTCATCTTATTGAAACCCAATATTTCTATTCAAAAGAATTGGTGCTTCAATATGCTGTTTTTCCCATCATGGACCATTTATGGGTGTTCCCTTCCATTATCCTTTTGCAGAAATCTAATTCCTCTGTCGAAATCATCATCAATTCATGAACGAGATGTACTTAATGAAATCTGGCTTCTCCAAAACTTTTGTTGACAGACATTTCTGATTGGTCAGTTACTTCTAAGAGCATCGATTTTACTTTGCTTATACTCCTCATCAGTAAAAGGTGTACCTGGCGGAATAGATGAAGGAACATCCTTCTATTTCAATGTGAAGCATTTGGGAAGCTAAGTATTGAAACTTGCGACGCTAGAATGCTTTTGAAGGAGGAGGAGAGCTCCCTCGACGCTCTTCATTAGAAAGTTGAGGAGGTTTGAAGAGGAACTAAGTTGGCATCTGGGTCTACTTATAGGCTCCCGGCTTCTTAATTCTACTACGAATATATTCAATGCGTTATCATCATCAGTTGTAGATTTTGGACGTCCAGATCTTTTCAATGGTTCAACTGCTGATTTGGAAATTGGTTCTCGACTCGGATGAGTTTCGTTAAATAATTTTCTATCACCACGTCCAATCGTCATCCATACCATTCTTCCAGTTTCAGTCAAACGGATAATTTCTGAATATAAACCACTAACAACTAATTTGCTCGAAAAATTGGCCCAAATTGGTTTACTGAGGTGTAGCATATTGAAAGATGAATAAACAATTGTTTTTTTGTGCTTACACACTAAGGGCGTACCTGTAGAAGAATATGAATGTTATTTGATTGGTAAGTAACTCCTTCTCCAAATCTTATCCTTGCATAGAAAAAAAATGTTCAAATGAGTCTTTCAACTCCTGTTGCCACTCGAAGAATCAAGACGGCGCACAGTGGGAGGGGGGGGGGGGGGGTAATTGGTAATTCCGTTCAAAAATCGCTGTAGGCCTCAAAATTTATTGGATCTTATTTTTTTAAAGGTCGTTTTTAAATTTTCCATCAATCTCTCGAGCCGAATTTTTTTTAAAGATTCGCCCAATTTAGTTTTAAATCTTAATAATAGATAATAGATCTGCCAAAATAGAATTTTTATTTCTTCCTTTCTTCTATTTTTGACAGCTGTCAAAATCAGCGTCAAATTTAAAATTTTACAAGTATTTATTTTGAAATTTTGAAAACAATATGAGTTCTTATAGAAAAAGAGATAAAATTCTTTAAATCTAAATATTTCTATTTTTATAATTAATTAAAATTAAAATAATGTTTCAGCTTTTGGCAGCTGTCAAATTTTCTGTCAATTTAATGAAAATGCCACATAATTATTCCTTGAACAAATGACAGTACAAAGCGGACATTTTTCTATAGGTTTCGTAGGTATTGAATATAAAATTAATTTCAAAAAAATATTATGGTTGTTGGTAGCTACCAAAATTGCTGTCAAATTTATAATTATACAAAATTGTCTTGCTTAACTTTGGAAACAATGTGAATTACCATTGAAGAAAGGATTTATGTGTTTTTTTTTTAAATTTGCTAGTTCCACAATTATTGATATTAAAATACATGTTTTACTTTTGACAGCTGTCAACCTTTCTGTCGACCTAATAAAAGTGCCATTTAAAAATTATTTCAACAAGTTGAAGTACCGAGCAGACAATTTTCTATAGGTTTTGCAGGTACTAAATACGAAATTGATGTCAAAAGATATTATGTTTTTTGGTAGGTAGCTGTCAAAACTGCTGTTAAAAAAAACATGTAAGTATATCTTTCTGGTATTACTTTCGTATTCAGTATCTCCAAAACCTATAGAAAAATTTTTGTTTAATTTGTTGGAATAATAATAATAAAGTGGCATTTTTATTAAGTTGGCAGAAATTTTGACAGCTGTCAAAGGTTACAACTTTGTTTTAATATCAATTATTACTGAACTAGAAAGTTTTAAAACATTTTATGTATCTTCTTCTATGGAAATCAACATTATTTTCAAAATTACGAAAGATAAACTTACTTGTAAATTTCTAAATTTGACAGCAATTTTGGCATCTGCCAACCAACGTAATATTTCTTTGACATCAATTTCGTATTCAGTACCTCCAAAACTTATTTAATACGTTAATCTGTTTAAATAGGTAATAATAAAATGTCATTTTCATTAAGTTGAAAAATTTTGACAGCTGTCAAACGTAAAAATTTTATTTTATTATCTTTTATGGAACTAGCAAATTTATAAACACTTAATAGCAATTCTCCCATGGGAATTCACGTTAGTTTCAAAAATTCAAAAGGCACACTTGCATTTTTTAAATTTGACAGCAGTTTTGACAGTTACCAACAAACATAATAGTTTTTTTCGCAACAATTTTAAATTTGACAGCAGTTTTGGCAGCTGCCGTCAAATATAATATTTATTTACAACAATTTCGTATTCAGTAGGAGACTTACATAGGTTTAGTATGACATGGCACCGTCAGATGGATATGCGTCGGCTTTGGGTACTTTGTCAGCAGTTTCAGCTGTCAGTAAGTATTTTTGTGTTTAAAGTGCCTAAATAATCATTAATATTGATTAAAAATGAGTAATTTAACTGAAATAAAATAAAAACTGAACTATTACCATAAAGTGAGGTTATGTCGCAGTACCCAAATAGAGTTCAGAGTACCCAAACCCGACGTAGACGCAAGTCTCCTATTCCTCCAATGCCTATAGAGAAATGTCTGCTTGGTACTTTAATTTGTTGAAATAATTATTTAATGGCATTTTTATTAGGTGGGCAGAAATTTTGACAGCTACAAAAGTAAAAATTGTATTTTAATATCAATTATGGAACTAGCAAATTTAAAAAACATACTTTATTTCCTTTTTATGAAAATTCACATTGTTTCTAAAATTATGACAAGACAGACTTGCATAATTTTAAATTTGACAGCAATTTTGACAGCTATCAATAAACATAATAATTTTATGAAAATAATTTCGTATTCAGTACCTCCAAAACCTATAGAAAATGGTTCTTTTTAAGCACTAAAGTAAATAATCATTAAATGACATTTTTATTCATTTGACAGAAAACTTGACAGCTGTCAAAAGTGAAAGCGTTATTTTAATTTTTATTATAGAAACAGCAAAATTTAAAATAATTTATATTTCTTCTTTTATAATTTACATTGTTTTCAAAATTACGAAAGACATGCTTTTCAGTATTTAAATTTGACAGCTGTCAAAGGGTACAACTTTATTTTAATATCAATTACTGAACTAGAAGGTTTTAAAACATTTTATGTATCTTCTTCTATGGACATCAACATTATTTTCAAAATTACGAAAGATAGACTTACTCGTAAATTTTTAAATTTGACAAAAATTTTGGCATATCTGCCAACCAACATAATATTTCTTTGACATCAATTTCGTATTCAGTACCTCCAAAACCTGTTGAAGTACGTTAATCTGTTTAGATAATGATAACATGTCATTTTCATTAAGTTAAATTTTGACAGCTGTCAAAAGTGAAAAATTTTATTTTATTATCTGTTATGGAACTAGCAAATTTTAAAACACTTAATAGCCCTTCTTCTATGGGAATTCACGTTATTTTCAAAAATTCGAAAGGCACACTTGTATTTTTTAAATTTGACAGCAGTTTCAGCTGTCAATAAGTATTTTTATGTTTAAAGTGCCTAAATAATCATTAGTATTTATTAAAAATGAGTAATTTAACTGAACTAAAAGAAAAACTGAACCATTACCATAAAGTGAGGTTATGTCGCAGTACTCAAATAGAGTTCAGAGTACCCAAACCTGACGTAGACGCAAGAGAGAAATGTCTGCTTGATACTTTAATTTGTTGAAATAATTATTAAATGGAATTTTTATTAGGTTGTCAGAAATTTTGACAGCTACAAAAGTAAACACTGTATTTTAATATCAATTATGGAACTAGCAAATTAAAAAAAAAACACATTATTTCCTCTCTATGGAAATTCACATTGTTTCTAAAATTATGACAAGACAGACGTGTAAAATTTTAAATTTGACAGTAATTTTGACAGCTACCAATAAACATAATAATTTTATGAAAATAATTTCGTATTCAGTACCTCCAAGACCTATAGAAAATTGTCATTTTAAGCACTAAAGTAAATAATCATTAAATGACATTTTTATTCATTTAACAGAAAATTTGACAGCTGTCAAAAGTGAAAGCGTCATTTTAATTTTTATTATAGAAGTAGCAAAATTTAAAATAATTTATATTTCTTTTATGAAAAATTACGAAAGACATACTTTTCAGTATTTAAATTTGACAGTGATTTTGACAGCTGTCAGGGATTAAAAAAAAAAAGAAAATTATAGCTATAAATAAAAAATTTGGCCCGAGAGATTGATGAAGAATTTCAAGAGGAACATTAAAAAAATAAGATAATCCAACAAATTCTGAGGTTTGCAACGATTTTTTGAACGGTATTTTTTTCCCACCCCACTGTGCGGCGCCCTTGTCTTCCAACGATAAATTCAAAAAAAAAAATATCTATATGCTAAAATATCCACTTGGATATCTCTTAGAATCATATAAAATGTCAAGGCCATATCTTGAATCGTTTCAGCAAAAATGCTCCCATACATAATAGCAACTCAGCATATAAAAATTACATATTAATTATGTCTTTTTGAAATAAAACACATGATTTACTTAAAGTACGTTGTTAATCCTAACTGTCCTTTACTGTCTTGATGCCAAATTAAAATATGGTAATCAAAATGTGCAAGAATTCAAACTGACATGCTATAATTTTGTTTCCTTGATATCCGAAGATTTTTGCTGTTATTCTTAACAACCTTACACGTAAATGACAATTGGAATCGACACCACATGCAAACGTCTTATATACAAAAATATTACAGCTCCCAAAGAATCACAAACGCATCATCGGACGGCGACTAAGGAATTATTTACATTCAATTGAAAAACACAAACCATAGTTGAATTTTCTATGATGTACATTAAAAATTGTGCAATCCTTACGTCTAAAAGTGCATAGAAAAAATGGTTTCTTTGCTATATTTACAACGATAAAGGCGTAGATTATTAGATACATGCTGCTGAAAATAATGGTAGTTAATATGACCCTAAAAAACCTCACTGACAGCCCCTAACAAAATTTGCTTTATTTCTTCGCTCGATACCGAAAATAAATCGCATGGAAAATTTATCCGAGTCCGCAGCAGCATAAAAAAACTACAATTATTTAAAGCAGCGTACTTTTACTATACACATACATTTATTCCTATTCAACAAGACCACCTTGACAATATCAGAATTATAATATATTACTGAACGACAGGGTAGCCTTCGCCGAAGAAAAAATTGCAGCTTATTACCTCTCTTAAAACTTGTCTATCGTTGTCATTTGTACAATATAAGGACATACTTCTTTAAGCAATCCTTTATAATATAATTTTAGGAGTAGTATTTTTAATCTATATGAGCACCCATGTATTGAAGTTTTCTAAAACTACGTATATAACCTCGCTTATACCCTATGTAAGTAATTATTCTGGAATAGTTCACCCTAAAAGTAAAGTTCCTTAAGCTATTATTAAAAAATAAATATGTTGATCATGGTCTTAGATTAAGTAGTGTTTCACTGGTTTATACACTTTAAAATTTAATGAATTGTGACAGTTGTTGGGTAGTAATAGTTTTGCCAAAAATATCACTATCAGCTTCCTTCTCGACTCTTTTTGCTCATTTCCTCGCGGTTTCTTAGTCAAATGGCCAAATAGGAACCACGTAAGCCTTTTTGACTGGCGTGCCGAATATAACCCGCAGTGACCCCAGGGTCTTTAAACTTTTATAAAAGGACGAACAGGTTTTCGACTCCGAAAATATTTCTTGCTAACGCCCTTAAATAAAATAAATAAATTATACACTACTCGTGCGCTGGAAGTGATATTTTATACCGGACGGAAAACGAATGATCGTAGACGAAAGAGGTGTTCGATAGAAGTGGGAATCAAAAAATGTTAGCAAAAGCGAATTTTCTTATATCGAAAATAAGAAATGTCTTCTATACGCAAAATTTTCCGTTCGAAAATAAAATGTGTCTCTCCTTGACATGATAAGATATTTGTTGATCACTGAAATTACCTTTCAAGTGGTGCCAAGCATGTACTAGAAAATCCCATGGCAGAAACACATAAATAATTTTGGTGTTCCCCATGGTACCCTTCTTGGACCACTTGCGTTTACCCTTTGTATAAATGTTACCAGACGTATTAAATTAATAGCAAATAGTTATGTTTTACAGCTTATATGCCTAAATCTAGCTATTTTAATGAATTTATTATCACAAATTTTCCTAGATTTTGAAAATGTGACGTTAGAAGATACAAAATTTTAGTTCAACTTTGGCAATAGTCAAATCAGACGAGATTTGATCGCCATGGTACCAGAGTTACTTAGCAAATTATACCTAATCGTGAATTAAGCTCATACACATTTTCTTCCGGCAGTTGCGCTTGCGGATTCCAATTTCCCTTGCGCACATTTTAAATTTTAAGATGCCACACCCGAATTATTTGATAAAGTAAAATATTGCGCTCCACCGTGTACAGCGTAGTCAGATGCATGCTTTGCATTATATTTTGGGTAGGTATTACTAAAAACCCGGCTTAGGCACACCTTTATCCACGCGTAATTCCATGTTATCTAAAAAATATTACCCCGGCACGGGTGTAATTTTGATCGCTTCATGAATACGAGTGGTACCTCGAATGCGAAGAGTTATTCGAGGTATTTAATGATCATTCTGATTGCTAAAGGTGCACAGGATTTGTTGTGTGTCTCGTTAATATCGCGAAATTTCCGTGTAGGTTTTTGAAACAATTTATTACGTGTGTCCCAGGCCAGTATTATTACGGCTCGGATTTAGTGGCGTATCGTGTGATTTTAAGGCAGTAAATTAGCAAAAAGTTGGGTTTCTAAACGAGAAAGAGATAAATAGCCGACTTAAATTGCGCACTTATGTAAGTTTTATTGCGTGATGGTATACTGCGTCTTTAGATTTTTTCATATGGAACTTTCACTTAAGTTATAGTCAACGTTTCTAAAATCAATTTTACGATGGCAATATTTTAAAAAGGAAATTTTATGGCAAAACGTGCTTAAATATAATGTCGCAATTATTTTCGACTTTTTCATCCAAATTTGCGATCAATTTGACCAAAAGCACACTTTTTCACAGTCAATCAATTAATTAGGAAGTTAAATTAATGCTCTCTAACACAGCAATTAGTTGTTTGCCAGTAATTAGTTATGTGCAATTAGTTAAGTGGAATTAAAAGTAATTAAAAATTAGTAATTATTAATTATAGTTACATGGTGAGATTAATATATTTGACAGTTCTCATGATTACGTCCAATTTTTGATTATTTTTTAATTAAAATTTACTTTTATAATTAATTGATCAAAATTAGTAAACCTATAGCTGCAAAGTGACAGTTAATTAATTATTAGCGTTTAGTAACTAAATACTGATTAGTAATTAGTTAATTATTAGCATTTAGTAATTAATATTTGCTACTTAGCACTTAGTAGTAATAAATTAGTTAAATGTAATTAGTATTTGAAAATTAGTAAAATTAAAGTGAATGAATTTTGCGTGGGTACGATTAATTAATTTAAAATTTCAAAAATATATTTCATGCTGTACTTGAGTATCACTATATTTTGATTTAACCCATGACAGTTTTTTTTATTGTTTCTAACTAATTAAGTTACAGAACAAACTAAGATGCACATATTATTTAAAAATTTTCTTAATAGATATGTTGTTGAAAATCGATTGTAATTAAACCACAAAATTCATTCTTCCTAAATTTACTAATTACTAATTTCCAAATACGACTTACATATTACTAACTACTGAGCAGCAAATACTGATTAGTAAATGCTAATGCTAACTAATTATTACTTTGGAAAAATTAATAAAATTTTCCTATAATTAAATTACGCTGTTTGCAGTTATAAGTTCCCGAATTTTGACCAATTAGTTGCAAAAAACAAAACTTAATTAGCTAGAAATAATTATAAGCTGTCGTAGGTTAAATCAAAATATATATATTAATACCCAAGTACCGCATGAAATATATTTTTGAAATTTGAAATTAATTAAATCGTAATTAGACCACAAAATTCATTCACTTTAAATTTACTAATTACTAATTTCCAAACTCAAATTTCGCATAACTAATTAGATATTTCCAACTACTGTGAGCAGATGAATTAATAAATGTTAATAATTAACTAATTGCTACTTTGAAGAAAAGGAACGCAATTTCCAAATAATTCAATTATAATGTTTGCAGTAATAAGTTTACTAATTTTGGTCAATTAATTACAAATGACATAACTTAATCAGCTAAAGAATAATTACAAAGTAGGACCTTGGTTGTCATTAATAGTAATCATATACACGCAATTCAAATTATTATCATGAATTTTCAACTACTAATTACATATAACTAATGAGTTATTACTAATTACTCAGTGGCAATTACAGGAATTACCAAGGGTATTACTAATTGCTACTTTATGGGAAATTAATTTACTTTTCCAATAATTAAATTGTACTATTCGCAATAATGGTTTTACTAATTTTGGTCAATCAATTACGACTGATATAATTTTACTAAATAAATTTACTAACTAGATATCGCTAACTAATGAGTACAACTTGCAATTGCTACATGCTAATAATTAACTATCTGTTACTTCTGAGAAAATTGATGAATTTTCAATAAATAACATGTCATTTGCAATAATTATTCGTTTACTAATATTAGCTAATTAATTACAAAAGTCGAAATTTAATTTGTTAAAAACTGATCACAAAATTATGTTCAGATTTGCTTGATAATGTATAAAACATGATTTTGGGAATTTAAATTAATTCCTTGTGCGTAATTAGATCACAAAATATATTTACTGATTTGAATTTGCTAATTACAAATTTCTAATTAAGAATTACATATAACTAATTAGATGTTACTAACTAAGGAGTAGCAAATACTAATTACTTACTGCTGACATTTAATTAATTGATATTTTGAATAAAATCAATATAATTTCCCTGTAATTAATTTATACTATTTACAATTATAAGCTAATTAATTACAGAAGACAAAATCTAATTAGTTAAAGAATAATAGTTGTACTAATGAAAATTGACCGTTATAGAACAAGTTATTATAGTTAAATCATCAATTTTCTCTAAAGTAACAGTTAGTTAATTATTGGTATGTAGTAATTGTTATTTGTACTCATTAGTTAGTGATATCTAATTAGTAATATGTAATTCTTATTCAGAAATTGGTAATTAGTAAATTCAAAAGAGTAAATATATTTCATGGTTTAATTAATATCAAGTAATTAATTTAAATTCCCAAAATCATATTTTATGCATTGATTAGTTTTTAACAAATTAAATTTCGACTTTCGTAATTAATTAACTAATATTAGTAAACCTATAATTGTAAGTGGGATAAGTTAATTATTGGAAAATCATCATTTTGCTCAAAAGTAACAATTGGTTGATTATTAGCATGCAGTAATTGTTATTTGTAGGTACTCATTATTAGTGATATCTAATTAATTAGGTGTAATTCGTATTTGGTAATTAGTAAATTGATTTAGTAAAATTGTCATTCGTTATTAATTGACCATAATTAGTAAACCCACTAACTAATGAGTACAAATAACAATTACTACATACCAATAATTAACTAACTGTTACTTTAGAGAAAATTGATGATTTAACTATAATAACTTGTTCTATAACGGTCAATTTTCATTAGTACCACTATTATTCTTTAACTAATTAAATTCTGTCTTCTGTAATTCATTAGCTTATAATTCTAAATAGTATAAATTAATTATAGGGAAATCATATTAATTTAATTTGAAATAGCAATTCCTTAGTTAGAAATATCTAATTAGTTATATGTAATTCTTATTCAGAAATTTGTAATTAGTAAACATAAATCAGTAAATATATTAGACCGGCGGTCAAGTAATTAATTTAAATTCTCAAAATAATATTTTATGCATTATTAAGCAAATCAGAAAATAATTTTCTGATTAGTTTTTTAACAAATTAAATTTCGACTTTTGTAATTAATTAACTAATATTAGTAAACCTATCATTGTAAATGAGATAAGTTAGTTATTGAAGAATCATCAATATTCTCAAAAGTAACAGTTGTTAATTATTAGCATGTAGTAATTGTTTTTTGTACTCATTAGTTAGTGATATCTAATTAGTTAGGTATAATTCGTATTTGGTAATTAGTAAATTTATATAGTAAAATTATGTAATTCGTAATTAATTGACAAAAATGAGTGTAAACCCATAATTGCGAATAGTAGAATTTAATTATTGGAAAAGTAAATTAATTTCCCCCAAAGTAGCAATTAGTAATAACTCATTAGTTATATGTAATTAGTAGTTGAAAATTTATAATTAATTTTAATTGCGTAATGGGATTAATTTGTCTAGTTTCGACTGTATTAACTATTTATTAATTTAAAAAATATATTTCATGCATTACCTTCTCTGGTATATGATTACTATTAATGACGACCAAGATCCAATTTTGCAAATATTTTTTAGCTAATTAAGTGATGTCATTTGTAATTAATTGAACAAAATTAATACACCTACGACTGCAAACAGTGTAATTGAATTATTGGGAAATTGTTTTCGTGTTTTTCAAAGTAGCAATTAGTTAATAATTAACTTTTAGTAATTCATTTGCTCACAGTAGTTAGGAATATTTAATTAGTTATGCGTAATTTGCGTTTGGAAATTAGTAATTGGTAAACTTAGTATGTGAATGAAATTTCTGATCTAATTACGATCGATTAATTAATTTTAATTAGAAATTATAATAGAATATTATTTAGCTATGTGATTATTTTTAATACTTGAGAATAATTTAACTAACTAACGTAAAAGCGACAACAAACAATTTAATAGATAAATATTGATTTTGAAATTTATATGAGAGTATTAATAAGTAGTATAAAATCCTAGCGCATTCGTCATTTCCTACTATTATCCTAAATTTTATAATAATAGTTGCTTGGTGTTTTCAAATTCAAAACGAAAAATTTATGGGTCCGATATTTTTTTGCCACGCAGGTACAGTGTAAATATCCAAACAATTATATCTAAGAAAAATGTCCAAGAAATCTTAGTAATTGAAAAAAACAATTAGAATTCCTAAGTCACTTTAGGTCTAGTTGGCCTTTGGTCTAATTTTGTTTGCAATAGCCAGACCCTGGTTCATAATTGGCACTTTTACTGGTTTTGCAAATAGAAATTCTGTATCCTCTAGGGGACTAGTGCCAATAACTTGATGTCTGTATTTTGATATTTCGATTTTGTTTTGGATAATATCCTTGTATATCCGCAAAGGACTACAAAATTTTTAGTGCTTTGTTCCCAAGGGTTTAGTATTTCCCATTGTATTTAAATGTCTTATTATTCGGCACAACAAATTATTATTAAGTGCACGAAATTACTTCAAAATTGCACTCTGCAATTGTGCATGTTCACGATATATTTTTCGCATGCCCCAATTATTGTAACTGTTTCAAATTTTTACTTTGTAAACGTAAGTGGTAATAATTATAATTCACTTCCCCCACTGTAAATGTAGGTGTATTTATTTGTCGTATGTCATTTGGAGGACCGAATTGTTTCTCTGGACGCTTAAATAATGATATTTTCGGCAGATTTGCAGGTGTCCTGTATAAAAACAGGATGTCCACAGTTGTTTAACTTTTTAAACTTCATTATATTATGTAGTATTTAAAACTGTATTTGTCGTACATTTTTCTCTTTTTGTTTATTTTTCATGAAGATTCACATATTACAAGTCCGAACAGATAACAGATTTCTTAAATTTTTCAAAAGAAAAATTGTAACATAACTCTTTGTCTCTTTTGATGAACTCTGTTATAAAATTCAATATGGCTCCTATAACAAAAAGACAATTATAAATAGTACATAATATTTAATCTGTAGACATAAAATGAACGTAATTTTCAATTAAAGTTATTAGAACAATAGCATGGCAAGTCACTATTCATGTTTATATATGAAAATAATGCCCCAGGACAAGGATATGAGTCACTTGAAAGAGCTAACGTAAATATATCCATTATAAACGTTTGCGTTTAGCAAAACAATTGTAGACACCCCATACTATAATACAACTATTTACAGAGATCTGGCAGACCGTTGCCTAACCACACACCGCCCACAATTCCATCTATCTAACGACAAAACCAATATAATTACAGTTATTTTTAACTTTTGGCCACATCATTGCAATCGAACCCTTTATTTTCGTAATCCCCAGACCCCGTTTCCGCTTCCTCTCCGTTAGCCTTCGATATGTCGTTTGCCGTTTTCTCTAGTTTTTGCAGCAGGTTCCTCCTCAGGTTCCCCAGTCGGTTCTGCTCCTCTTGCACCTCGTCATCGGACGACTTCTCGATGTCGTTGATGGCATCCTTCAGCCCGTTGAGGGTCGCCGAAGGGATCTCCCCGCCATCAAGATTAGCCCTCGACACGTTCTTGTAAACGGCCGACATTATCTTCGGCCTGGTGTCGTCCGGCAGTCTCCGCAAGGGCTCGTCGTTGACGTAACCAGGGTAAATGTTGTAGCCGTAGCTGCCGTTGTCGTAGCACTGCTGGCTCGTGTAACAGTACGACGGATGGGTGAGGCTGGTGTTCGACTGGGCCAGGCCCGTTTTTATCTGGACCGCCAGAGAGTCCGGGGTGTCCGTGTTTCGAGAGGCTGTTTCTATGTAGTATTCGCTATCGTCGCATTCTCCCAGGGTTTCCTCATCGCTGTACCTAGAAAAAGTCAATTGTTTAGTGATATTTCGAATAGTTTTACCAAATACCGGTACCAGGTAGAAGATTGTTACCAACCCTGTATATTGCCATTTAGTAAACTCAGCTATTTTGATATTGATTCTATAAGTGGATCAGTTGGTTTGAAAATTAGTTCCTTGTAGGTCACAGAAAGGGAAGACTAGCTTTAGAGTTTATGTTAAAAAGAGGAGTTCCTCAGGGATCGATGTTGGGACTTATATTATACTTGAACTACCTAATTTATCGGATATAATATTCAATTCTGGAAATCCTCCAATAATTGAATGATAATCAAACCTTTTGTCGTATAAGATGACTTGGATGGGTCAAATTAATATACAGCGTGTCCCACTTTTAATGCCCCCCCCCCCTTCACAACTCAGTTATTAGTTATCCAAGTTTAACCAAATTTGGATCGGTGTCAATAACTTTTGGTGTGATCTTTTTGAATTAAACAAAATTTATTTTTGTCAGTGGCGTGCATTTTTATTAAGAAAAAAGGGGTCGCTTTTTTGAAAAGTCATATTAGGCATTTTTTTACAGAAAAACTAATACAAAATTATTAATCAGCATGCTTTATAACCCCCATGCCGAAAATTTCACAACATTTTGATTAAGGGTTTCCGAATAACGGGCCCAGTAAAAATACAGTTTTTCAATCGTAAATAACTGATAACTTGAAAACGATTTGTGTTTCGAAAAAAAGACATACGTCATTTTCAATTTAAATTGATTTACTCTATCTCCCCATGCCTTCAAAAGTTTCAAAAGCTGCAAGCAAAAATTTTTCATTGGACGATAAAAAAATATTTTAACCGGTCCTGTATTATTTGGGCATTAAGTGATAAAAAATGATCTTATGTGATAATAAATCAATTTTATACCAAAAGAAAAAAGGTTGCTCTGATATTAAATTAAACTATTTTTTCGAAAAACAAGCCGTTGTCAAGTTAATTATTTACGACTGCGGCATTTCAAACTTTTGAGTACATGATGTGATAGAGTAAATCAGTTTAAATTGAAAATGCCGTATGACTTTTTTTCGAAACACAAACCGTTTTCAAGTTATCAGTTATTTACGACTGAAAAAATGTATTTTCACTGGGCCCGTTATTCGGAAACCCTTAATCAAAATGTAGTAAAATTTTGAACATGGGGGTTCCAAAGCATGCTGATTAATAATATTGCATTAGTTTTTCTGTAAAAAAATGCCTAATATGACTTCTCGAAAAATTGACCCCGTTTTTCTTAATAAAAATGCACGCCACTGACAAAAATAAGTTTTGTTTAATTAAAAAAGATCACACCAAATGCCGTTAATAGTAACCCAAATTTGGTTGAAATCGGATAACTAATAACTGAGTTGTGAAGGGGGGGGCCATTAAAAGTGGGACACGCTGTATAGTAATAATAATAATAGTAATAATAATAATAATATTTTCGTTTGATAAAAATTTTGTTTTTCTGAGAATATATTGATAACGGTTCTAACTCGACTGACTGGTTCAAAAGGTGCTTTTCTGGTACGTTGCAGAGATATAAACCTAATGTTTTATGTATGACAGTTGATGTAGAAAAAGGAGTTCCTCAAGGGTCGACATTTGGTCTCATATTGAATTTTCTCTATATAGCTTATTTATCAAAAGAAATTCCGTTCCACAAATCTCCCTAAGATTGGAAAGAGCTAAATTCACTAGTTGTATAAGGTGACGCAGACGGAGCAATAGAATAGAATAGAATTAATATACCGGGTGAGCCAAATAATTTTACATTTTTTACGTTTGCCCATAACTTTTTTGTTTATTAACCGATTTTAATGAGCGAGGTGTCGTTACTTACAGAGAAAAATTGCCTATCGACGAAAAAATTTAAAATGGCCGATTTTTTTAAATGCAAAATGGCAGCCGCGTTTGAAAATAGCCCTTTCTTTAGGTCAATTCTTTTTGAAGAAAAAATATCGGAATAACACATCCAATACGAAAAAGCAATAAAATGAACCTATCTCTACTTTTTAAGACCTCGATAAGAAAAATCGGTCTATCGGGAGCGGAGCTATACGTAATTTTTTGTCATTCTGAAGCCGTAATACTTTAATTGCGCTCTTTTTGGTCAATAACGTTTTTGTTTATTAATTTATTTTAATAAGCTTGGTGTCGTTTCTTACAGAGACAAATGGATCGACTATCGACGTAAAATTTCAAAATGGCCGATTTTTTAAATGCAAGATGGCAGCCACGTTTAACTGAACCTTTCTTTGGGCCAATTCTGTTTGAAGATAATATGTCGAAATGACACATCTAATACTAAAAAGCAATAAAATGGACCTTTCTCTATATTTTAAGACCTCGATGAGAAAAATCGGCCCATAAGAATGACAAAAAATACGTATACGTAAGAATACGTATACGTAAGATTACGTATAATTTCGCTCCCGATGGACCAATTTTTCTCGTCGAGGTCTTAAAATGTGGAGAAAGGTTCATTTTAATGCTTCTTTTGGATTAGATGTCATTTCGACATTTTTTCTTCAAAAAGACTTTGCCCAAAAAGAGCTATTTTCAAAAAATCGGCTGTTTTAAATTTTTTTGTCGATAGTCCATTCTGTTCTGTAAGCAACGACATCTAGCTCATTAAAATCAGTTAATAAGCAAAAAAGTTATGAACAAACGGTATAATAATAATATTTTCCCACTTAGAAAATCAGATATTTTGATAATGATTTTAACTCCACTGATTAGTTTAAGAGGTGTTTATCTGGTACGTTAAGACAGAAAATTAATGTTTTATCTGGGACAGTTGATGTAGAAAAAGGAATTCCACAAGGGTCGATATTTGGTCCGTTATTATTTTTTCTCTATATATCTGATTTACTAAATGGAATTTAATTCTGCAAATTCACTATTACGCGAACGATTCGTAAAGGTACTGGAAAAAGGTGACGTGGAGGGAGCAATGTAACAAATTAATATACCAGTAATAATAATAATAATAATAGTGGCCTTTTTATTATTCTACTCAGTAAAAGCAGATATTTAGTAAATTATTTCAATTCTATTGATGGTATTTAACTGGCATGTCGCAAAGAGAGAAAATTATTGTTTTATTGCAAACAATTGATATAAAAAGGGGAGTTCCTCAAGGGTCGATATTGGACCTCATATTATAATTTCTTTATATAGCTGATTTATCGAGTGAAATTTCATGCTACAAACCTCAATATTACATGGACGATAACCAATAGACCCTACATGAAACTTTTAATTTGGTCCAATGACCATCTTACTTCATAGTCACGTGACAAGTCTTACAGAACTCACATAAGGATTGTCTATGATTTCAGAGATATATTACTATTTCTGCTAAATTAAAACTTCTTCATTTGTACTGTTTTGACCCATGCTGATACTTACTGGAAAGTGGATTTAAAGAATCCATAAAATGGCGCAGTCGATAGGATTCAAATTAACGCTTGCGTTAAATCTGCCTTTCTTACTACTCTTTTTATTACCAAAATAACGGAATTTGGCCCAAATAAAATTAACCGAAAACTTTTTTCATGGCCATATTTATTCCAATTTGTAATACTGAAGCCAACGATTGACATTTATACATTAAATAATTTTATTATTATTACTATTATTATTTATGTACATGACACTCAACGATCTGCCGGCGCGTATATTTTCCTATACTGTACCTATCTGGGGGGTTGTGCACAAGAGCGCATTGGTCGCTGACGGACACGGAGATTTCAGGTTCCGCGCAGGACGTCGGCCCTCCAGATCCCGGGCTCCTTCTAACGCCCTGCTGCACCTCCACCACGAAAACTCCGTCTCTGGCTCCGGGACAGTACTTCATAGTGGTCTCCCTGCTGTCCTCTTCAATGTCCTAGACGAACAGAAAAATCAAGCAGATACTGCAAAAATATTGGGATGAATTTGTACGAATTTAAGGATTTCATATTTCAGGCCTTTTACTGCGTGATAAAAGTATAACCGAGGCAATAAATTTGTGGTAATAAATCGGCGAGTGGCTTTCACAAGCATATAAATTGTCCATAACCTGAGACTGTTTTTATACCGACGACTTAATCCTTTAGAGAAAATTCCTGTGGCGTGCATATGTCGGTAAAACACCTAGGAAATTATTGATTCCAGGACCTTTGCACACAATATAATTATGAAAATAAAAATCAATTTAAATATAACTTACATTTCTCTCTTCTGTTTCTACAATAAGATGGTTGTTCTTCAATGTCATGGTGATAATACTGCCGTTGGTGTTCGAGTGGTTATTGCTCCTAATTTGACTATTTATTTCAGTGCCATCACATACCTCCACGTCGTCCGTGTTTATGGCTAGATGGGTATCTCCGCAAGACTAAAAGGTAAGGAATAATTCAAACATTACTGCAACAATACTTTAATGACATTATCGTAGCTACTTTTGCTCCGCAAGCCACCTGCTGCATCAGGGGGTGTCGCTTATTGTTTTTGCGGCGACATTAATAACCGTATTTATATTATTACCCTGTTAGCAATAAGGACGAGGTGATCGGTCCATTCTAATTAGAATTTCTGATTGCCCTGAAGCCGTATTATTATTAACCGAGGTTTGTTGCGCCGAATATGGTTCCCAGGATGGCAAGTGAAGAGCCTGTTGGATACGTTCAACCACCCTGTTCATGCGCATCATGCCCCCGGGACGCGAAATTAGCGTCATATGCTGTATCTTCAGCGAATTACACGTGCAATTATGTTGAACTTTTGCGAACGGTAACCGCGGAAAAGGGAAAAGCGGTACCCGCAAAATTATCGCAATAAGTAAAATAAATGGCGGACTCGAAACCGCCGTAATTTTTTCACTTGCAATTCGGCGCTGGCCCAGCCAGCTTATTCATAAATATGTATAGTAAAGTAACAGCTGCAATGAAGGTTCATTAGTCAAAATAATTGATGAAAAGTGATGTAATCGGGAAGTTCAATTTTGTTCTTTGTTTTCTTTTTATACATGCATATGAGTCGAAAACCGAAAAAATTAGCAAAATCGGGCTGAGGTTTCGCGAGAAAGGCGCAAAAAAGTGCATTTTTGATGCATTTCGAGTGCATCGGTACACTATTTTTTCGGCACATAATAATATTATATAATGTTAGACCGAGGTAACAATTTTAATGTTTTCATGAAATGTTGTATTTCTGTTATAATATCTAACATTGATATATGTGGGAAATATTAAAACGTAAAATATTTAATAAATGTTTATACAATATTAACTCGATGTTACTAGTATATATTTCTATAATATCATACGATACACCTTGTAAATGTAATTGTAATACATTCTCTTAAATGTGTCTTTAACATTTTTTCGCAAATGTTTACAAAATGTTATACAAATATAATTTGTAATGTTAAACTGAAATATTTCACATATGTAACATTAAATATGTTATAAATACCACTTTTCCAAAAACGCCTGAAGCATTCAAATTAAAAACGAATTTCAACAAATCAACCTGTTACGCCAGATTTATTCATTATTCTCATTAATACCCGTAAAATATGCAGATGGGGATGTTAAAGTGATGAGAGGTGTCTTTTAGAAAAAAAATTCCCCCAAAGCTACGTCCATTAAGGAAAAATGTAGAGTTTGCAAATTATGCTTGTGCGTGATAATCGCCATTTACACAGCAATTTCGGCCTTTCGGGACGTTTTCGAATGTCAGTCACCCGTTTTTGAACATTCTGCAGGGTTCTATTTCGTAATATTTCCAGGAGTTAGGAGACCGTTCTATGAAATACGTTCGTACGTTCAGGTAAATGTTTTAATATGTTAAAAACCGCAATAAGAACTTTCTTGACAAATAGATTGATGATGTATCAATCCATTCAAGAAGTTTCCAATACGCAAGAAATTGAAGCGAATCGTAATAAATGCCGATTTGATTTGTTTTGCTCAAATACAGTGTTTAGTTTGATCGTAGTGGAAGAGGATTCGATTTCATTGGATTGATCTGATTGGATGGATCTGACTGGATTCATCTAATTAGATTGATTTTTTTATTTTGATTTTAAGATTTTGATTTTGAGATTTTGATTTTTGAGATTTTGATTTCGATTTTGATTTTGATTTTGATTTTGATTTTGATTTTGATTTTGATTTTGATTTTGATTTTGATTTTGATTTTGATTTTGATTTTGATTTTGATTTTGATTTTGATTTTGATTTTGATTTTGATTTTGATTTTTTAATTTTTTCATTGTTAAATATTTTGATATTTTGATTTTATGATTTGTTGATTTGTTGATATTTTGATATTGATTGTTTTCTTATTTTTTTGATATTTTGATTTTTTGTTTTTTGATTTTTTATAGTTTGATTTTTTGATATTTTGATTTGTTGATATTTTGATTTTGATTTTGATTTTGATTTTGATTTTGATTTTGATTTTGATTTTGATTTTGATTTTGATTTTGATTTTGATTTTGATTTTGATTTTGATTTTGATTTTGATTTTGATTTTGATTTTGAGATTTTGGGATTTAGATTTTGATTTTGAGATTTTGATTTTGATTTTGATTTTGAGATTTTGATTTTGAGGTTTTGATTTTGAGATTTTGATTTTGAGATTTTGATTTTGACATTGACATTGACATTGACTTTGACTTTGACTTTGATTTTGATTTTGATTTTGATTTTGATTTTGATTTTGATTTTGATTTTGATTTTGATTTTGATTTTGATTCTGGGTCTGATTCTGATTCTGATTCTGATTCTGATTCTGATTCTGATTCTGATTCTGATTCTGATTCCGATTCCGATTCCGATTCCGATTTCGATTTCGATTTTATTTGTTTGGTGGTTTCGATTTGATATTTCTGAATTTAAAATGGTGACCACTTTTGCACTTCCCCTGCATAATATTTAAATTTTTTAATTATTTTTAAATAATCTACGGCTACGCTGATTACTTTCACAGTAAAAGTTAATTTGATTTCTTGTATGGGTTATTCAGGAAGAATTCTTTAGGGGTTTGCATCTTTAAATCTTTAGTTAAAATTGCTAATATCAAAAACTATACATTTTAGGTATAGGATTTTTTATACAAAGTGATCTTATAATTCAGCAATTTATCAGTATCGATAATAAAATCATGATACCGTTCAGGTTCTGCAATGGCCAGCGCAATTCCCACACCTCAACCCCATTGAAAATTTGTGGGAGGGCGTGAAATCCATACAACAGAATTTCCTAATAACCTATTGTACAGGTGAAACCAAGATGTGGAAAAAACTATATATATGGTCATGCAAAATGTTATTTTGTCGAGCATATTTTGGCCTGTTTTCTCCAATGTAAACATTTTCCAAACTACAATTTTAAAGAAAGATAAAGGTGCGATGAAAAAGTTGATTTTTTCCGGTGTAAATGTGTGCGCCTTCGCCATATCTGCTGTTCACCAGACCGCTTTAAATTGATAAAAATAGTTCGGCATGCAAGCAAGTTCAAATTTGATAAGTGTATATTTGCGTTAGCCTCAAGTGCGACATTTATTTGGACAACCCGATTTATTTTTGAAATAAACTTTATCTTATTTTGCATAAATATTTAACCATTTATCTCGGATCTGTTAGTTCCACTATAATAATTATCTAGTTTGTTTGACTACGTTTAGAAGTAATAGACAGACGAGATGCTTTCCGTTCAGTAATAAATACATACTCCCAAGCATTAATCGACAAGGCTAAACCCCGAATTCTGTTTAGGAAACTATTTTAAGTAATACGAAACTGATACGCACACATTCGTTGGAAAATTCGGACGGAGACTAAATATAATGAGGCTTTAATTCCGTCAGCATTTCTTTGTGCAACGCGGCAGATAACGAAAAATTCGCTGGTGTGGAAAAGAAGGTTATCTGTCGCTCACAACATCCGGAGCGTCTAGCAACTTTCTATCACGTTAGGTTCCAGATCGGAAGATCCCCTCATATCGGTAAACAAAACCAGCGCTTAGACAAAATAAATATATTGTGTAAGTCTCACAAAACATCGAGGTTGGTCCTAATTCGTAGATGGTCACGTAGCGCCTTGTTTACGTTTCCATAACTACCTCTAGGAACCGTTACAACGTATTTTCGTTATCGGTGTTATCGAAGCTATGAACAAAATTTAGAAAACAATTATTAAGAAGAAACAGGGAACCCAAAAAATAAAAACGCAAGGGATGCGTGTTTCAAATTGACCATTAACCTCCTTAACCGAAAAAACGTATCCTTAAATACTCCAAGTTAGCAAATCAGTTAAATCATGAATCGCCATTTTGTTTTTCTATCAGAGAAACCAAAAATCCAAGTCATCGTCTGCGGTTAAAAAGTACGTTAAATGTCAAAAAAATGTCAAAGTGACGTTTGGGAATGGGTACGGCCCCTTCGGGCCCGTCTATGGTTGAATGTTACGATTTTTCATTGGATCTCCAATAAACTGTCAAAAGTGACGTTTAAATGTCAAAGTGACGGAAGGGTCCTATCGAGGAACCGAAAGTGGTTTTGGGGTCCTGAAGTCCTCCGGATTCTGAAACTGTAATCGGTTCTATCCTAGGACCATTATAAAAAAATTGAACTTCGCCGGATTGACTATAAGCTGTAATTCATCGGACGGACTATAAATTTCAAAATAAAAATTTGGCGAAATTACAACAAATCTTGATTCGCTAAAATATTATTTGACGGGACGCGTTTGGATATTAAGGGTTAAAATTTGGAGGGACCCGAGAGGCATGATTGGTCCAGCTCCCTTTAAAGGCTGGTTTAAAAAAACCTCCGGAAAAATATCGTTTTTCAGCAAAATCGACCTTTTTAAAAAATTCGTATCTCGAGTAATATCCAGGATAGACAAAAAAAATAATTTGAGTTCTCCATTTACCCTTCTTCTTGACCTTCGTGAAGGTCTGGATCCTCAACGTCAAAATAGAAGGGCTCCGGATCATTTCTAAAGGGTAACTTAACCAAACCTTAAAAAACATAGCCCCGCAGGGGCTATCTTAAATATTTTCTGCAATTTTAAAGAAACCCTAAACTTCTGCTGGTACTCTTGAAGTACCATATAGAAATCGTTTTAGATCGTCTCCACATATTTTTTAGGATTTAATTAAATTTCATTCCCTCGCTGGCAGACCGCAACAATTCCTAGTACAGACCTGCGCCCATTTGTATTAATGAGTGCATTATAAACGTCCACTTTGTATTCAGGTTCGCTAATGATTCATAAAATTAGAAGTTATTTTTTCCAGACATCGCTGAAACTAATTAATTATATTATTGTGGTTGTGGGTCAACATATCATTGAAAAACACACCACTAGACGATAACAACAAACAAGTTAAAAATACATATTCATAGAAGCGCGAATAGGCAACCGCAAAATATTTCTTTGATAAATTAGTTCCAGCACATTTATGCTAATTTTATGTGCGATTAGTTGCATATTGGAGAGCCGGATGCGTACCGTTATGTTAATGAATGCAAAAAAACGTTTTATTGATCCACTGCCTGCACAATTTTGGTCAACTGGATTCAAATCGGAATGGTTGCAGAAATATCAAATATTTGCAAAAATATAAGGTGATATTTTTCCTCTTTGTGGAACTGATTCTTTTGAAGAGGTTCGACGTGACCTTGAGGGAGGCATGTAGCTTGGTTATTATTTTATACCGGGAACAAACAAAACGATCGAGACCACTTGTTATGAATGAAAAAATGTCCAATCGACATTATGCGCTGTGGAAAACAAAATAAGATGTAAATATTATAATATACGTAAGGAGAAAGCTATATACACTTCTGCAACCTTCAGCGTGACCCACAAAATCATTCGCGTTTTCAATAACAATTTTATATATCATCCATCATGTAGGACCGACAACAAAACACCATTAATGCTGAAGTATAGGTAGGTATCATCAGAAAAAAATGTCATTTGTCAATAATTATGAATACTTAGGGTTAGGAAGTGTCGCCTCTTTTCTTATCTACTCTTTGAGTACCTATATAGTCTAGTGTCGAACCGGTTTTCTGAGGTCAAAAATCGACAATTAGCCTCGACAACCCCAAAAACACAACTAACTATAATAATTCCTACTATCCCCCCAGTTGCGGACATCAGTTTTGCGTCATCGAAAAAATAGCTTCCTAAGCTTTTTACTCGAGTTCGTTTCCCTGTCCGTACCTACGTGCTGAATTGAATTAATTTGTTTATCATTTTACGCAACTCTAATACAATGACCCGATTCCAAGTCCCAGTAGGGCGTTGCAGCAAATAATGTTTAGAATAAATAATTAAATTTGCGCTGGGCGACAATACCATCAGGAATAGATCTTTCCGGGTCGTTCCAGGGATCCAAATCGGATCCGACAAGCAATTCTTAGCAGTATAAGGATGGTCGAAAAAATGTAGGATTAATGGTATATAAATGGGGAAAAATCGATTGCACCACAACAATTAACTAGAAGTAGGGTGGGGGTGGGAAAAGGGGTGTTTTTAGGGGTGAAATGTGTTTTTTACGATTTCCGGCAAAACTCAGTATCCTATCGAAAAAGTTAAATGCAGAAGTTGTAGACAATTGAAAGATCTACAACTTTTATTTCAACCGTTTTTCAACATAACCTCAAAACTATTGGGAAACGCCAAAAACCAATTTTTGTTTTTTTATTTTTATCTCAAATAAGCTGTAAGAAATTTTTTTGAAGCGAAATATTTATTTTTTGATTTTATTGCGAATTTAATTTGAAAAAATGCCTAATTTTCAATCACAATAGTTGAATAACAAAATTTTGATTTTTGAAAATTTTAAGACGGAATTTTTTTTGCTGAAATCTCCACTTTAAGATGGTGTAAAAAAATTATACTGTTAATATGGAAAATCATTTTCAAAAATGGGAAAAAACAAATCAAAGATCTTTTCAAGATCGATTTTTCTGTAAATGGATGGTGAAAAACAAATTGTTTAAACAGTAATTTTATAAAAAAATATTGCTAAAAATTACCGTTTTTGTGTGAAAAAATTTTTTTATGCTTCATGGACAAAAATAAATTGAAAATAAGTTTATTAAAACAAATATTTAAAATTATTTCAATTTACAAAGTAGGAATATAAAATCAAAATTCTATTTTAATATAAATTTTTTGGAAAGCTGCTATATACATCATCAGATTCAACATAGTTTTCGGTTTCTTTAGGATCTCCGACAAGGATACTATGGATACTAAATTGAGTAAACAGAAGAATTAACTTCCAAATAATTGCGTTTTCTGAACAATGTTTTTACAACTGATGTATCTTACTTTAAAAATTATGTAAGTGAAAAATATATTAAAATATTATTTGAAAACTGCATTGAAAATCGATTGATTTCAAATTGTTATTGTTTAAACAATTTGTTTTCCACCATCCCCAACCTTAAACGGTTAATAAAAGTTCCCTTATTGATATTACATTGAATATTACATTTTGCATCACTATCAACATTTCATTTTATTTCAATAAACAATGAAAAATCAATCGATCTTGAAAAGATCTTTGTTTTGGTTTTTCCCATTTTTTACAATGTTTTTCCATAGTAACAATATGATTTTGTTACACCATCTTAAAGTAGAGGTTTCAACGAAAAAAATTCCGTCCTGAAATTTTCAAAAATCAAAATTTTGTTAATCAACTTAGGCCTTTTTTCAAATTAAAATCGCAATAAAATCAAAAAATAAATATTTCGTTTGAGACACAAAAATGTACATTTTCACCAAATTTCATTAAAATTGAATCATTTTAGTGGAAGATAAAAATAAAAAATCAAAAAAATTGGGATTTGGCATGTTTCTCAATAGTTTTGAGGTTATGTTGAAAAGTGGTTGAAATTAAAGTTATAGATCTCTCAATTATCTACAACTTCTGCATTTAACTTTTTCGATAGGAGATCTAGTTTCACCCCTAAAAACACCAATTTTCCCACCCCCACCCTACTTCTGGTTAATTGTTGGGGTCCAATTGATTTTTCCCCATTTATATATCATTAATCCTAAATTTTCCAACCATCCACATACTGCTCTAAGAATTTTTTTGTTTTTGAGAGAAGATTATTGGCACTGGTCTAATAGTTACATGAAATAAATACAGAAAATTTATAGAAAAAATGTGGATAGTCCTGGGAACTTTTAGAACAGTTACAGTAAAATATGACATGCCCCATACCGTTCCATTATATTTTTCAAAGTCCCTGTTAAAAGCATTTCTGTAAATGAGTGGACGAAGACAAGAATAGGACGTCCTGTATTTTTAAATAGGTTATCGATGTCAGTACCAAAATCATGGGATGACTCACAAACCACATATAAGTACACTCAGTTGCAATCAATGTTTATTTAATAATTTAAGTTCTGAAAACTGATAGATAAACACTTCCACAAAAAATATTCTGTTATTTCGATTTTTATTTATAGTAAAAATTTTATTTTGGTATATAATTCTTATATTTGTGTTCAGCGATGATTGTCTCAGTTTGGAAATGTATAGAAAGAAATATAGAAATAAAAAAAACATTTGTTTTTATTTTGTATTTTTGGAACTTGGATTGAATTAGGAAAAATTATTTTCACGTTTGATAGAAACAGGAAGTGCCAAAGAAGTAGTATGTCACAGGCTTTTGGATTTGATTCTTAAAGAAGAGAAAATGCCCCATGAAGCAACGAGCAAAAATATTTTGGTCAGAAAATCCAGAATAAATATCCTAAGGAGGTGGATGCAATTAAAAATCGCGAAACATCTCCAACTTATCAGATTGATTGGTTTTTTGATACAGCTGTTTCCCAATGAAAATTATTGAATTTCCTCATGATTCCAATAAGTTGGAGACTGTTTAACCCAAAGTTTTCCCATCAGTTGAAGAGAGTCGCTGGAGTGGCCAGCTCTTTCTCCAGATCTAACCATAATTGCTTACTTTTGCAACCAGTCAAATTCAATAGCAATAATTGGAATATCTATTTACTAAAATCAATAATATTTTTCATAGTTATGCTTTTAGAGCTCCTTTTGTGTATTTGATAATTAATTAAATCCGCCTTTTTGGTAATTGGAGTACCACAGTAGTTTTTTGAATTATAATTTTAATACTTCATCAAATTCCTCGCAGTTGTAATCATTTTGTTATTAATAACTAATAGAGCTATTTTCTCGGCAATTAGTCATCAAGCACGCTCATATCTACGTCCTGCTTTTTATCAAACGGACTTGCAATAATTATCGCGCCGAAACTTGAATAACCGATATCGCTTATTTGTTAAACATCACCTTGATGGTTATATTAAAAGTTTAATTTTTTAGTCAAATCCACCGTATTAATGACTGTAAGATGTCAAAAATTTTCGTGTAGTTCAATACTCTCAGTATTAGCAAGGAACAGTAGTTGTTCTGATTGCACAGATTGTTTATTTTCGCTCAAGCCAATTTTGTATCAATCTGGCATCGGATTGAGTAGTTGCATATTTTTCGCACTTCCACCGTCGAGCACGGAAAAAACGCAATATTTCAAACCCCGCCCAACGCTCGGCATTTACACGTTGCAACTAATTAAAATAGCTCGAAAACGCAGTGGCCTTTGCAGTCAATTGTTAACAACACACTAATTAACAAAAAAATATTAACAAAGTAGACCTCAAAATCGCAGACAATCCAAAGTGCATGAGCAAACAAACGGCTGGGCGAGTTGCACAGCTAATATTTGCCGTCCAAAAAACTTTAAAAAACAATTATCAAATTCTTATTTATTAGCAATGCAAAGATCGTTCACATGGATAGTGCATCGGCCCCGTTGCACCACACCACGTGCAAAAAAAGCAGAAAACGTCATCCTATATCTATCTGGCAAATAAAAAGTGCATTGGGCGCGCCCGGCAGGGGCCAAGAGGATTTAAACTTGCGTTGATAATTAATTATTTTCGAAATTTTTTTATAGATTTTGATCCCCAATTAAGATGTACTTAAATCTGATTGTTGTTTTGGAAAAGGAAGGAACTTTATCCTTTTATGGTAACATAACTTTTGGAGGTCGTGTGGAGTTAGATCAGATCCTTGGGGATCTCCTTTATTGGTAGTTTACTACACCTTGTTTGAGTTAAAATGATCTGCCGGTTATCTATGACAATTTTTTATGTGAAACTGATTTGAATGATGCTCAGAAAGCCACTTTGGATTCGGTTTAAAAAACATTTGAGGATATATCCTCAACTTCAATTTGGGGTTGTACCACCTTAGTAGAATTGAATTAACTGAGGGGGGAATCTTTTAAACGAAGAAATCTTTTCATGTCGCCTTATATGCAACGCAACGTCACCTGATTTCCAGGTTAGTATTTATTGTAATAATCATAGATAAAGTATAGTATTCAACTCGTGGTAATGCTAAATAACTCACTTGATGAATTACAACACTCGCCTTCGGCTCGTGCTGCAAATTCGTCACCATATATGGAAGGACAAAAAACATGCTCACGCGTCAAATCCAACGCCTACTTCCTATAAGATTCAAAAATAAAATCCCACGACCCACTTTTGTTTTTCAGTTTTTTCATATTTTCGACGCCATTTTTTAAACAAATGCCAACACGTGACATATCGCTGAAATCAGAATTTCATGGCGAACAAAACAATTGGAAAATATACAGAGTGCTCCGTTTAAAATAAAGAAGTTGTATCACTTCCAGTTAGACCGAAAATATTATTTCAGAAATCCATGTTTTATAATAATCGAGTTATTCCGTAGGCAATAATCAAATTGGGCACATGTATTTCAATTAAAAGAAATTACATATAATTTTTATGTGTGAACTTTTTCAAAATCTCACCGTAACTCAACGAACATCCTGTATGTACAGGGTGAATATCAATAACTCATTTTAATTTTAAGAAGGGGTTTCTGTTGATATTTATAACACAAATTACCAATAAAAAAAATACAAAAAAGAAAGTTGAAAAACTGACCTACCCTACGTAAAATTCTGGTAAACTTTTGAGTACCGCTTCGTCGCTCTACTGACCCACTTATGGGGTGAACAACATGCCTTGTATCCAAGTCACAGACTCCAAGTTCTAATGTAAAAAACGTGACAAAAAACGTCTGTTAAGCCGCCGTTTATAAATTTGCGGTCGGAGACAAGTTAATTGACAGTGACAGCAAAAACTAGTGAATTTATGATTGCAAAAAACAAGGTGAATGCCAGAGGCAAAGACCTATCCTGATTTATTTTCTGTTGAGATAGGTAAGTTACGAAGTTCTGAAAATGTTGACGTATTTTAATTTATTTTCTTTCTCGAGAACTACAGGGTATATATTTTTTATTTTTGGTATATGACCTTACCTTAAAATTAAAATGAGTTATTGGTATTCACCCTGTATAATAATTCAATATCCAACTAAGCTTCTGCTCAAAACTAATTAAGCTAAAGACAAATAAAAGATTTACATATAAAACGAAAATTATTTCAACAGTTGCTGTGTGGTGTCCGTTTTCCCCCTCGATGCAAACACAGTATCCTCTTACAATATTCCTTCACATCTCGGAGTATATCAGGGTTATTGTAAAGACGCGAAATTTGAGCTGATATTCGGCCATGCCGTTCACGTGTCGTGTACGCCATTGTGGGATTTGATTTTGATAAAACTCGACAGAAAAACAGTTAATGGAGTTAAAAGGGGATTATTTTTTGGATATAATAAAAATCGCACACAAAATTTTTTTCTGAATTTCTCTCTTCTCCCGATGATGTCAACTTGGTTGTAGGGGCACGCTTTATTATATTCTGCACTATTTCCATATTTTATTGATAGTCTCACTTCAAAAATTGTCTTTTTTCGACAATAATTTTCCAAATTTTTTTTATTTAGTTCAAAAAAATGTAATCTGTTTATTTTGACATAAAATCCTCATTTGAAATTAGATAATAATAAATCTGTTACTTAGTCCACTCTTTGCCAACTCCATAAATATAACAACTTGCCAATAATAAATTTTCAAAAAAAAATTTTTAATTACAGACTGTCGCCGCATTTTCTCATTTCCCTGCAACTGGGGGTTTCCCCGCCTATGCACTCCCAAAGTAAGATATTAGGAACCAAGCCCATTACATTTTTCTATTCCTCTCCTTGTTTAAAAGCCATTGCTATTTGACTTTGCAAAATGCGAATGTCAAATGCATCTCCCACTTGCGCTACCCCCGACTCGGCCCGTCTCTGTCGCAACGGGTTGGCCTGCGGGTGCGAGCGAGAAGGAGACGGTGGCCTGGCGTTGTGTACAAAGTGCATTTTCGGCGGTTATTAAACTCATGTTTTGAACATTATATGCTATCTATGCAATAATAGTGACTAGACGAAAACAGTCAAATTTATTTTTAGCGTGCCAAGGACAGGGACGGACTCAGGACGCTTTGTTTATTTTAGCGAGTCGACATGTTAACAGTCTGGCGTGGGTTTGTTATCTTTTGGTGTATTTTTTATTTTGTTTATTAATAATACTGCAAACGCAAGCCAGGCTGAAACCGTTTTGAGATGGAAGTGAAATTTATTAAACGGCTCGGATTCAAGTATTATTTTTCTAATTTATTTTTAATATTTATTACTGAGGGAACGTTTCGTATTGCATACAACATTTTTACGCTATTGTCCAAAGAAATAAATTTGAAACGTTGTAGAAACATTTTTTTCATGTTTAAATGTATTCGAAAAAAAAAATCAAACAAATGCCCCAAACAACGTTTTATTTAATTCTTTGTTATTGAGTATGATATACAGTATGGAAATTTTACAACTGAAATAAATTAATTTCGAGAAAATTGAGTGCAATTTTTATTTTCTAAATATTCCCAGGGATTAACTGATAAAAAATAAAAACTTGTATTTACAAAACTTAGAAGTGGTTGCAACCCCTCTCGATGGAGATAAAATAAGGACATTGCCGACATTGAAGAAGTAAAATTGACCTGTTTTAGCGCTTTAAAAAAAATACTTCATATGCATCCAAGTTACAGAATTTACTCCAGTTAAAGTTTCCACACAGTATAACTTTACATTATAATAAGTAATATATAGGGTGCCCACTCTGAACGTATATTTTATAACTTTATGTTTATGTTTCATTAACGCCTTAGTCATTAACATATATTAAAAACAAAATAGGCCCCAGTACCGATCCCTGAGGAACCCCATTTCTAACAACTAGATGGTCAGAACTTGTAAAAATCGTACATGATGTTTTATATTCGTTTAAAAACAATTAAACAAATTAAATCATCTGCAAATAATACTGCTCCCTGTTTCAGATCATCAATAGAAATTAAAAACAAAGCAGGCCCTAGTACTGAACCCCGTGGAACACCATTTCTCATAACTAGATAATCAGAATTTATAATTCATTTAAAAATTAACCTCTTCTTCCTCTATGTACTGCTGAAGTACAGGGTGTCCCACGTAAGGGACTCACTCGATCTCCTAGCTTTATTATTGGGGTAAAATGAAAAACTAAAAACCTATTCTCATGTATTTATTTGTGAGGAATCCGATTGTAAGGTCGAATAAGCGATAGAGCCTCTAATATAAGACTACGAGGTATTGTTAAAAAACTGATTTTCCAAAATTTTTTCACACTTATTACGGAAAACGATATGGTATGTTATTGTGGTTATAAAGACATATGCCATTCACACATCTAACTTCCGGTTTAACCGGAAATGGCTAACACTCGACGAAATTTTTGCGGCAACCTGTATATTATGAAATAATTGAAAAGTAGCCAATCTCCTGATTTCGAAAATATATAACACATGTCCATTATCTTTAGTAGTTTTCTTCTCTACTCTTATTACGCCAATTTCGGATACGGTGAAATAGAATGGTCCATTATTATTGAGGGGAGGAAAGCGATTTGACATTTGAATAGTTGTGACGTTTAATTCGGTTAAGTAATAACTGTGCCAAAAATGATGAATTCGGACTTGCAAAGACTAGTATTTATTGTTATAATCGTGGATAAAGTATAGTATTCAACTAGTGGTAATGCTAAATAACTCACTTGATGAATTAAATGCTATAGCACTCGCCTTCGGCTCGCGCTGCAAAATTCATCGGCGTGAGTTATTTAGTATGTTAGCACTTGTAGAATAATTTACTATTATCGCATTTTGTTACCAATTTCTCGAAAACTACTTGAGATAATGGACATGTGTTATATATTTTTTAAATCAGGAGATAATGTTCAATTATTTCGTAATATACAGGTTGGTGTAATTTTTTATCGGATGTTAGCTATTTCCGGCTAAATTGGAAACGAGATGGACATATTCCTTTGTAACCACACTAATATTCCATGTTTTTCATATTTCCGTAATAATATACAGGGCGAAAAAAATTTGGATAATCAGTTTTTTGACAATACCTCGTAGTAGAGGTTCTATCACTTATTCGACCTTTCAACCGAATTCCTCATAAAAAAATACATGAGAATAGATTTTGACTTTTCATTTTAGCCTAATAATAAAGCCAGAAGAACGAGTGAACCTTTTACGTGAAGAATGAAGAAAACGTACAGGCCCTGTACGTTTTCTTCATTTATTTTTAGCCAAACGGTGTCATCTGCAAATAACTCGAGGTCAGCTTTCACTGCGGCCGCTCTCAGGGCATTAACATACATTGAAAACAAAACGGGCCCCAGTACTGACCCCTGTGGAACCTCATTTCTTACATCTAGTCTAAATGATCAGAATTTGAAAAATAATTTTTGCCGTTTTATTTTCATTTGAAAATAATCATTTGCAAGAACGCCTCTTTATAGTATTTAAGGGTGTTGCTTTTTTATATATTTTTGAAAAACGCAAAATTTTTTAATCCATTTTAACAAACAGACTCTACTGTGGCCTTGTCTGTCCACTACGCATACACCTAGCTGTACCGATCCCCGTGGAACACCATTACTCGCAACTGGATGGTTAGTTTACGTCAGTTTATGGTCCTTCGAGCCCGATATAGATATTATTAGTGTTACTTAAGGTGAGCTTATTTCGAATTTTGAACATTTTGATGATCCCTCGAGCCGGATCTACAACATTATTATTACTTGATGTTAGTTTACGCCGAATTCTATTCGTTTTTATGGTCCTTCGAGCCGGATATGTACGAAAATCTTAATATTTTCTTTTATTTATGTCGATTAGAGTTTCTTACGTGCTTTTTGAAGCACTCAAAAAATAGTGCGATTAGGCACCGATGTTTCTCACCAAGTAGGTTTTGAAAAAATATATTATTGTCTTTTAGAAACGGCCTTACACTACCTTAGTACTCACCGATGTAATCTGATCGTGTGAGCATTTTTGGTCGTTGTGGACACCTAGGCTAATTAAAAATGTTCTGTTCTAAAAACGGCGCACCTTTTTACATGCCTCGTTTTACGATTTTGCACTCACAGTAAAGTCATAATAAAAAATTAGTTTATATGCACTTTAGTGCTTTATTTCTCATAAGATGTTAATCAAACCTCTTATTTTGGCGCAGCAATAAAACGTTCATGCGAGGAATAATTTCTAGGAAAGACAATAAAGTGCATTTTTGTTTTTGCAAACATTATGCGAGTTATGTGCCATAATGCTATTGTAATGCAATATCATTATTATTATTTTCTAATAAACGACTTGCATACTTAACCACTTAATTCTCAATTACACCGAAATCTTCAAAATATTTGTTCCGCAATTTGTTACCTCCGAAATCCGATGTTCGCAGCGCAGTTACAAGTTTTTTTACGCGACGAATATAATTATTTCCAAAATAAAAGAAGCAGTTGTTAGTTGTTACGCCACTATGAAAAATAAACCAGCTGAAACGCAATGCAAGAGAGGCTTGTTGGTCGTTTTGCTAAAAAGTTGTCCAAAACTTAACGACCCTTAGCGTTTAAGGCGGTGTCGTTGCCCTCCGAAAATAGCATCTTGTTTCAAATAACGTAATTAAACACTTATTATTTGCTTGCGACATAAAATGCCTCTCTTGCGATCAATGGCGTGGCATTTTTATCGCTTTAAGGTACAGGGCGGATTGCACAGATCGAAAATTAATCCAAAACTACGAATAGATTAATATTTTTTTAACAAATTTAGTATTAAATCCTAAACCATTTAGTTCTAACGTAACATTCCTGCGCTTAAAGGCAGTACGCAAAATAAATCATTGATTGCAGTAAGCTAGCAGACAAGAAATCATTTGTAGCTTGTACTTTTGCCTATTTCTTGTTTTGTATTTTCTCATCTGGTAATTAATTTTTTCAATCCTGATAAAGAAAATACAAATTTTTCAACTAAGCATTTTTTTCTAGACATTATTTTAGGACCGTGATAAGTTGGAATATAAATTCAGATGGTCAACTGAATTATTATTAGTTTCTGCGTTACGAATTGCACTCGAGATATTTTTAGGCATAAAAACAATTCTCGTTTTAGTGAATTAAGGTCAGGATTTTAATCTGGCAGAACACTATCCGAGAGCGTTTTAAAATTTGCTTAATTCAGCCGCGGTCCAGTTGAAAATTGTTAAATAATTAAACAAACAGCGATATTATGCTTGTAACATTTAAAAACCATTGGAAATAAGCATCACTGCCAAATGATATGGCCTTGGTGCATTTGGTGACCTCAATTCGAAACATTGCACTTTTCGGGGTTCAGTATGCGACTGCTACACGTCATTTCTATTTTTTATGCACTGCATCTTACACGGTGAGCCAAGTTTGTATCCACAATAACTCTTAATCAGTGGGACTTAAACCCTAAAATGCCACAGTTTCATCTATTTCGACATCTGGTACCTGAAGGATTTTTCCACTTAATTTGCTGTACAAAAATAAACTGTACATTTGTCGGACTTGCCTTTGAAATTTTTGGTCAAAAGGACTTATACTACCTAGAGGTTTCAACTAACTCTACTGGAGTACACTTTAAATAAGCTTCGCTGCAGAGTTGTTTTAAAATGGTTTAACTGTACGAGAAAAAAATTCCTGAATGAAAGGACTCCCAGCTGAATGTGACTTAGAATATGTTTTAGCCAAATTAGCTGAAACTGTGCTATTTTCTAGTTGAGGTCCACTCGATTAAACCCCACCAAATATCAATCTCTAAAGCTTTTAGCTTCGTATATACAAAAAACTGTAGAGTTTCAACCATTGTGTCTGCGATAACTTTTGGACTTAGACTCTAAAATTCCACAATTTCAGCTAATTCGAATGAATAGATTTTACAACCTGGTATCTGAAGGATTTTATTTTAAAATCGTCCAACTGTACGAGAAATAAAAATTCCTGAATGAAAGGACTCCCAGCTGAATGTGACTTAGAATATGTTTTGGCCGAATTAGCTGAACCTATGCTATCTTCTAGTTGAGGTCCACTCGATTAAACCCCACCAAATATCAATCTCTAAAGCTTTTAGCTTCCTATATACAAAAAACTGTTGAGTTTCAACCATTGTTTCTACGATAACTTTTGGACTTAGACCCTAAAATCCCACAATTTCAGCTAATTCGAATGAATAGATTTTACAACCTGGTATCTGAAGGATTTTTCATTTAGCTGACTGTACACAAAAATCTATAACTCTTTTAGCCTTATGCCTTTGAAATTATTGTTCAAAAGGACTTATAACTACCTAGAGGTTTCAACTAACTCTACTGGAACACACTTTAAATAAGTTTCTCTGCAGAGTTGTTTTAAAATGGTTTAACTGTACGAAAAATAAAAATTCCTGAATGAAAAGACTCCCAGCTGAATGTGACTTAGAATATGTTTTGGCCAAATTAACTGAAACTCTGCTATTTTCTAGTTGAGGTCCACTCGATTAAACCCCACCAAATATCAATCTCTAAAGCTTTTAGCTTTCCTATATACAAAAAACTGTTGAGTTTCAACCATTGTGTCTGCGATAATTTTTGGACTTAGACCCTAAAATCCCACAATTTCAGCTAATTCGAATGAATCAATTTTATAACCTAGTATCTGAAGAATTATTCTACATTCAGCTTACTGTGCACAAAAAACGTAAATCTCTTAACCTTATGCCTTTATTTTTGGTCAAAAGGACTTATACTACCTAAAGGTTTCAACTAACTCTACTGGAACACACTTTAAATAAAGTTCGTTGCAGAACTGTTTTAAAATGGTTTAACTGTACGAAAAATAAAAATTCCTGAATGAAAAGACTCCCAGTTAAATGTGACTTAGAATATGTTTTAGCCAAATTAGCTGAAACTATGCTATTTTCTAGTTGAGGTCCACTCGATTAAACACCACCAAATATCAATTTCTAAAGCTCTTAGCTTCCTATATGCAAAAAACTGTTGAGTTTCAACCATTGTGTCTGCGATAACTTTTGGACTTAGACCCTTAAATCCCACAATTTCAGTTAATTCGAATTAATTGATTTTACAACCTGGTATCTGAAGGATTTTTCATTTAGCTGACTGTACACAAAAATCTATAACTCTTTTAGCCTTATGCCTTTGAAATTATTGTTCAAAAGGACTTATAACTACCTAGAGGTTTCAACTAACTCTACTGGAACACACTTTAAATAAGTTTCTCTGCAGAGTTGTTTTAAAATGGTTTAACTGTACGAAAAATAAAAATTCCTGAATGAAAAGACTCCCAGCTGAATGTGACTTAGAATATGTTTTGGCCAAATTAACTGAAACTCTGCTATTTTCTAGTTGAGGTCCACTCGATTAAACCCCACCAAATATCAATCTCTAAAGCTTTTAGCTTTCCTATATACAAAAAACTGTTGAGTTTCAACCATTGTGTCTGCGATAATTTTTGGACTTAGACCCTAAAATCCCACAATTTCAGCTAATTCGAATGAATCAATTTTATAACCTAGTATTTGAAGAATTATTCTACATTCAGCTTACTGTGCACAAAAAACATAAATCTCTTAACCTTATGCCTTTATTTTTGGTCAAAAGGACTTATACTACCTAAAGGTTTCAACTAACTCTACTGGAACACACTTTAAATAAAGTTCGTTGCAGAATCGTTTTAAAATGGTTTAACTGTACGAAAAATAAAAATTCCTGAATGAAAAGACTCCCAGTTAAATGTGACTTAGAATATGTTTTAGCCAAATTAGCTGAAACTATGCTATTTTCTAGTTGAGGTCCACTCGATTAAACACCACCAAATATCAATTTCTAAAGCTCTTAGCTTCCTATATGCAAAGAACTGTTGAGTTTCAACCATCGTGTCTGCGATAACTTTTGGACTTAAACCCTTAAATCCCACAATTTCAGTTAATTCGAATTAATTGATTTTACCACCTGGTATCTGAAGGATTTTTCATTTAACTCACTGCACACAAAAATCTGTAAATCTTTTAGCCTTATGCCTTTGAAATTTTAGGCCAAAAGGACTTATACTACCTAGAGGTTTCAACTAACTCTACTAGAACACACTTTAAATAAGTTTCGCTGCAGACTTATTTTAAAATGGTTCAACTGCACGAGAAATAAAAATTCCTGAATGAAAGGACTCCCAGCTGAATGTGACTTAGAATATGTTTTGGCCAAATTAGCTGAAACTGTGCTATTTTCTAGTTGAATACCGTTCGATCAAAACCCTCCAGATAACAGTCTTTGAGGTTTTTAGCTCCCTGTATACAAAAAGCTGTTGAGTTTCAACCCTTGTGTCGACGATAACTTTTGGACTTACACCCTAAAATCCTAAAATTTCAGCTAATTCGAACAAATCATTTTACAACCTAGAATTTGAAGAATTATTTAGCTCCCTGTACATAAAAGAACTGTAAAACTTTTAGTCTTATGTCTTTGAAATTTTTGGTCAAATTATGGACTTATACTACATAATGGTTTCACTTTCAATTAAGGTGCAGTGCAGAGTTATTTTAAAAACATTATGAAAAATCCAAATTCCTTAATGAAAGAACCTCGCACCGTATGCTACGATAACTTTTGGACTTAAATCCTAAATTCTTACAATTTTAGCTAGCTCGAACAAATACATTTTATAATCTGATATTTAAAGGATTTTTCTACATTTAGCTAACTATACATAAAGAAACTAAATTTTTAGCCTTATGGCCAAGGAACTTAGGACTTAGGACTTAAACTATATGGTGTTTTCAGCTAAATCAGCTGGATTACATTTTAACTTTTGGACTTATCATTTTACAACCTAGTATCGGAAGGATTTTTCTATATTTAGCTCACTGTGCACAAAAGAAAACTGTAAAACTTTTAGTCTTGTCTTTGAATTTTTTGTCAAATGGACTTATACTATTACATATTGTTATTTTATAAACTTAATGAAAAATCCAAATTCCTTAATGAAAGAACCTTGCACCGATTGCTACGATAATTTTTGGACTTAAATCCTAAATTCTCGCAATTTCAGCTAATTCGAACGAATACATTTTATAAACTGATATTTAAAGAATTTTTCTACATTTAGCTCACTATACACAAGAAACAAATTTTTTTAACCTTATGCCTAAGTGACTTAGGACTTAGGACTTAAACTATATGGTAGTTTCAGCTAAATAATTGGCCAAAAGAATTAATAAAGAATCTATCTATCTATCTATCTAAATCAACTGGATTACATTTTAATTTTTGGACTTATCATTTTACAATCTAGTATCTGAAGAAGTTTTTTAAATTTAGCTCACTGTGCATAAAAAAGCTGTAAAACTTTTAGTCTTGTCTTTGAAATTTTTCATCAAATGGAGTTATACTACTATATAGTGTTACTTTATAAACATTATGAAAAATCCAAATTCCTTAATGAAAGAACCTCGCACCGAATGCTACGATAACTTTTGGACTTAAATCCTAAATTCTTACAATTTCAGCTAATTCGAACGAATACATTTTATAATCTGATATTTAAAGGATTTTTCTACATTTAGCTCACTATACACAAAGAAACTAAATTTGACTTAGGACTTAAACTATATGGTGGTTTAGCTAAATCAACCACATTTTAATTTTTGGACTTATCATTTTACCACCTAGTATCTAAAGGATTTTTCTACATTTAGCTCACTAATCACTATACACAAAGAAACTAATTTTTTTAGCCTTATGCCTAAGGGACTTAGAACTTAAACTATATAGTGGTTTCAGCTAAATCAGCGGGATTACATTTTAACTTTTGGACACAATGCTTATTATCGTTATCAAAACTAACATATAATTCAACAAAAAATTTGTACAAAACAATTTCTTCTTCGTCTTAAACAAAACACTATCTACATTTTTTTTATAAAAATTAATATTCTGTTAGCTCCATTTCAAAATGAATTCCTTCAGTTGAAATTTCGTACAATCACTCTGTATGCACACGCCAGAGAGAGATAGGGCGATGGCAACGGATGCACGAAAAATGCAGTGGGATACGCCTAAATCGGTCTCTGTTTGAACTACTCATTAATTTTATTTTATTATTCGTATTTTGATAGTTGAATGCAACGCAGTGTGTCCTAATATTTAAGGTCATATTAAAATCCAGTTTGTATTTGGAACGTTGAATAATCACCCGAGCATAATGTATTGCAAAAATATTGACCAAGTACGTATTTATTTTTGGTTAAATATCGCGTCCACCTGCCACTTTAATTTTAATATCTTATTAAGAGCGATTTAATGTTTTGTCATTATTCTGACATTATTCTCCGTAATAATAGGCCGTTGTCCGTACGAATTTGAATTAATCAGGAGTTAACGTACGGAGCCGGTCAATTTTTGGGGTATTAAATAATGTTCAGGACTTTTTTTTTAAATCTACTAAAACTGTTTTGATGAAATATGTAACGCATACAGGATGTCAGGCAGTTTAATTACTTCCTTTGATAAGACGCCGACTTATATAATTCCTAGCAAGCAGTAGCGTATCTGGATCAGTACGCAAAGGGCAAATAAACGTGAAATGATTAACGAATGAATTATTGCCACCGGCGCCTCCGGCAAAACTTAGAAACTGCAGTAAAATTGTTATTTTATGAAATATTCTGAAGAACTAAATTTCAGTGGAAATACATATTTTATACCTTGCAGTTCTTTTCTTTAGCCCATAAAATAAATAGTATTCCTGCGTTCCCGTTTGTATCGGCGATTTTTAATTAATGCACAAAAAATAAAGTGATTGATATTAAGCTAACAGTAAAAAAAATGTATTATTTCTACAACAATAATGTATAGCATCACGTGTGGACCAGTTTCTAGCTCTTGGTCCTTATCAGTACGTAGCAAATAATGATGCCACACAGATAAATTATATAATTCAGTCAATTTAAAAAAATAGCACTTTCTTATACCAATCTTTGTTGCTTAATTCTTGTTTTATTCTAAAACATGTTTGAAGTTTCTTTTTCCAGTGACTGATGGTATTTTTGTGAATTTCATTTCGCCCCTTACGGACGAGCCGCTCCTGCGTCGGTGCAACGTAACCGCGCCGCGAATGCAATTCACGAATGCATTTTGGCAACAGGCTGCAGGTCTTTGGCCGGCCATTCACTTCCAAATTCTACGAGTTAGTGGTTCCTTCTCGATGCGATCTAGCGCGCTCCTTGTCCCTTCGCGTCGCGGCCCTCGAGGGCGAGCGGGACGGAGGTAGCCGGAAACATGGTCCAGCAAAAACATTGTTCTTTTGCCTGGTTCTTTTTGTAAATCGCCTCGGCGTTTGTTGCACGGTGTGCCATTATTGATTGATGGGCCCCCTCTCGCGGCCAGCGGAGCGGAATTTTTCTTCTGGAGATATCAGTCGCGGATCCCACGGCTTTTCCGGTATTTTCTGCGTTTAATCGTCGTATTATTTTGCGTCGACAAAGCCCCGATGTGCGGCAGTTGGATAAAAATATGCTAAATATATGAATATTCGATATTAACCAGTAACTTTATTTAATCACTAGACCGCATGAGAAATAACTTGACAGGCCCTTTCTGACCTTTCACTTCGCGTTAAGAGCGGCGGAGTATCGTCAGAAACGCCTCTACCAATTCAGGTGTTCCTCAAGGATACGTCTTATGGCCCACTCTATTTCTGCGCCATATTAATGACCTACTCTTTGCGGTTGTCAACTTTTATTGGGCTACAGATTACATTATTGCACATAGTTTTGCAAATAATGTATTGCGATTGAGCCTGTGGGAGCAGAACTAATAACAACTGCGTATATTACTATGTTTTTGACGTCTAACTACTGTCATATTGACAGTTAGACAGACAGACAATTTAATTGGGTTAATGCGCAAAAATTGATCCAATACATTCGTTATTTTTATTCTCCTCAAATGAATTTGCCAGGTCATTGATATGCATCGAGAGTATAAGAGGGCCCTAGGTGGTACCCTGTGGAACACCCGTTGTAAAAATTTGCCATAATACGATATTTGTTTGATCATTTTAATATTTGAGTTCTATGTCAGAAATAAACAATTGCAGTGGCCTTTCCTCTGTTTCAACATATTTTATTTTCTGTTATTATTACATTATTAAGGTCGTTAATAAATATTTGCTACTTTTTAAACAGAATTGTTTCGTCGTACAGAATATTTTCGTTTCTGTAGTAATTTGGCAATCGTTATCGTAATACGATCTGTTAAACCTAATTTCGGATACACATGAGCATGAAAACATTTTTATAGTTCTATTATTCACATGACCATCAGCCATTCGTTTCACCAATTTAGGCATGCACATTTATTTCCATTGTTTAATTAAATTTAATGTAACGATTAACATAATAACGCCCGAAAACTAACCGAAGCCGAATTTAAAAATAGAAACGCATATGAACACACTGTTGAGCACATTAAACCGCATGAAATAAAACAAATTCGACAGACATTAATTAGAAAATTGTATTTTAATGTTGTTAACAAAATAAATAAAAATCGTCTGTGACCTTAATTGCATGGCTTTGTGCACTTTTTTTTTTACTTCCATTTGTTTGCAATGCAGTTCTTTGACTTAATTATTCGATGGCCTTGTTAACTTAGTTTATTGTAAGTGCTTAATACATGGCGCGGGAAATAAAACAATAATATGTTAATAATGTCTTAGAGCTACGCTAAAATGGTCCAAGTCGAACCTCAGTGGTCAACTTTGTCCTTTTAAAGAGGTGGTTCTTATTATAAATAAATATCTTTCGGATATTAACAAAGACAAGTATTTGGCGTTATATTTTGAAATTAGAAAAATGTCCTTTATTTATTGGGGTTCATGTAAAAACATTCAATAATAATAATAATAATCTTTATTGTTTAAGATGGTAGTAAATACGGTTATACAGGGTGATTCACGAGGAAAGGGACAAAATGTTATGGTAGATAGAGTTCAATTAGGTGAATTAGAAATGACTATTGAAAAAAGACTGAGCCTTTTTTTTATTGAACTACAGGGTGATTTATGAGTTTTGCCCAATAATTCTTAAGGTCATATCTTTTAAAATAATCACTAGAATCAGCTCGTATTGGGGGTATATAGTATACTATTAATTGTCAATTTACGTGCATAATCAAAGACAGAAAATTCCAGGGCCGGCTCAACTAATTTTTATTTTTAGGGCTCCTATGAAAAAAATCACCCTGTGTACGTGATTTTTAAATTCTAATACTGAATTATGAAACTACATACAAAAATGATCGAAAGTATGTATTTTGTTGTTTTGCCACACTTTGGACGAATTTTAAATAAACGATCAAGTTTCGTCACAATCGAAGGTCTGCACAAAATAAATTTATAAAATTACATTTTCCTCTCTTATTTAAACTAAAATATTTGTTATACAAAATTTTGTGATTTCGTGGTTGACTAATATGATTATTATTATTTACTTCATATTAATCATGCATGAAATCACAAAATTTTGTATAACAAATATTTTAGTCTGAATAAGAGAGGATAATGTAATTTTATAAATTTATTTTGTGCAGACCTTCGATTTTGGCGAAAATTGATCATTTATTTAAAATTCGCCCAAAGTGTGGCAAAACAACAAAATACATGTTTTCGATCATTTTTGTATGTAGTTTCATAATTCAGTATTAGAATTTAAAAATCACGTACACAGGGTGATTTTCTCATAGGAGCCCTAAAAATAAAAATCAGTTGAGCCGGCCCTGGAATTTTCTGTCTTTGATTATGCACGTAAATTGACAATTAATAGTATACTATATACCCACAATACGAGCTGATTCTAGTGGTTAGTTTAAAAGATATAACCTTAAGAAGTATTGGGCAAAACTCATAAATCTACAGGGTGATTTATCAATAAAAAAAGGTTCAGGCTTTTTTCAATAAGTAGTCATTTCTAATTTACCTAAGTGAACTCCATCTACCATAACATTTTGTCCCTTTCCTCGTGAATCACCCTGTATATACATTTTATTAATTATCTAACAATATACAGGGTGTCCCGAATTGTAAAGACCAAATTTTGCGGTGTGACAGAACTTCACGAAATGTGAAAAAAGTTCCTATAAACATGGGTCGGGAAATGCTTAGTTTCCGAGATATAGGGTGTTAAAGAAACATGCGCAACTTTTTGCAAATGTAAACCTATCTTCTATCACTTATAGTAAGCGAGATACTCATGGTTGCCCTCGAATTTGAATCACACCAACAGTAAAAATCCGCATTTTAAAAATGCATAGAAATGTGCGTCGACATCTGAACAAGCACTTATTATTATTTTCTCTCCTGAATCATTCGAAGAAACCTTAAATTTTTTTCCTAGCTATTGAACCCACCATTGCCCCACCATCTATAAAATCAATTTGCCTGAGTTATAACATTGGGGAGAAATAAAATTACAGATAAAATACTATTGACAGTATTCCGATGATGAAATTGTTGGTGTTAATAAATGGGCGGAGGTGCTGGTGAAATTACGAAAATGTTAAATGGGCTCGACTCATCCGGTCCATTTGGACCATCGTGTTATTTGATACTCCAATTTTACCATTTGGGTTGGGTTGGGATGGAATAACCGTTGCACTTGATTGCCAAAATTTTGAAAACAGTATCCAATCCTGCAGGATTTTCTTCTCAAACCATTTAGGCCAAGATATAATATATAATATATCTCCAATCTTATTGTCCTAACGAATCTTGTACTTAAACCATTTACTACCATCGCGCATCGCCTCATCATTATATTTCATAATTTTTATGTCAAATACAAGATTATCACACCTTCCGCAAGGTCAAATTAATCGCTGTAGTTACTCACCGAAAATTACCCTAGCATATTTTTTACAACCCCCTGGTAATGAATATTTAATGGCCGTATTACGATGTCAACAAGTTTGTTATTCCCGTTGGAATGTCGTTATTACTCCCGTTGCGGGACACTTTCAATCATAATTATTTTAATGCGATTAATTCAGTAATATTTTCCAAATTTACAAGAAACGTTACCCACCCCCTCCCCCCATTTACTCTAACAAAGATTATTTGAAAAATCCACGTCAAATATAAATTGGCTTTATTGTTATTACTTAATAGTCATCAGAGTCAGAGAAGAACGGATGTAAAAATCTGCCATTTAGGACACCATATTGTAACGAAGTGATTTTTTTCCAATCAAGGAATGTTCAATTTTGCTTTAAATATACTTGGGTACACCCTGCCGCTGTTTTAGTAAGCAAGTCCTGTACTAGTTAAGTTATTAATGAGTTGTTAAAAAGTCCGCTGGTAAACAAGCAATCAAATAATTAATTGATTAATTTTCGACAATCCCTCGTATAAGTAAAATCCGAGAATTATTATAAATAATGGCAGAGTCGGAAATAAAAATCATTCGTTACTAAAAATGTTAATCCTTGCCCGTTTTAATCCGTTTCTTTTTGCAATATAGTAGAGAAATTGCAAGTAACTCATTCCCGGTTATAGACGTTCTGAATAGATGCGCCTAAGTGCATAATCCGCTGGACCTCTGCAAGTTACGCCGGGTTGTGCATCCGAGTCCGTCGTTTCAAGTCGGTGACCGCCCCTCTATCACGCGACCTAGATACGTCATAAAGGTTACAAAAGGGAGAGGAGCGGTCACTTCGCTCTCGCTCTCATTCCTCATTCCGAGAAAACCGGCAGCAGTTCAGCTCATTCCGTGAAAGTCATCCGCAGTCCAGGTGCATTCCGAAATAGTCCGCGGGATCAGATCCGATCCACCTTCAGAAGTAGCCGATCAAATCAAAGCCGTCTACAGTTTCGCGCCGCCGCTCCGAGTTGCATAGTAAATTCCGTCAGAACGTTATTTGAAAATTATTTTGGTAAGAATACACCGTAGTCCACTGCATTTTGCAGGTACTGCTTTCAGTTAAGTATAAATATTCAAAGGTCTTTGTGTCCGCACGTATTGTTGTATTATACTACCCAATCAAACCAGAGCTAATTAGTAATACCTCCGTTTGTCTTTTTGTTTGCTAATATATGCAGCAGCTGCTGAGGTTTGTTCGCTAGGGCCACCTCAAAAGCCCCACTGCATAATAGGTTACCGGAAAACCTACGATAAACCAAATAGCCATTATATGCATCAACTGGGAGGATTTGTTCGCTAGGGCCATCCAAACGGGTGATCTGCATAGAACTGGCTCGTGAAACTTACGTGTAATAACATAAGCATTAACAAATAGCTCTACGTTTGTGGCAGTAGTTTGCCGTGTATTTAAAAATTCCGTATAGCCTAGAATATCTATAGCTAATCGATTGCCCGCCGTGCATAATACATCCTAGTGGAAAGGTCCGTTTGCTTGTCGTACATAAGAATTCATTAATCCCACGTATCCGAAAATTCCGACGCAAAAGCACGTAAAGATTCTTGGATGCCAGCTCGATTTATTTTTATCATTTTGAAATAGTTTTATACACACTCGACTGTACAGTCGTGGAGGTTTAGAGTAAATTAATTTGTTCATTATTATCCTTGAATAAATCCGTTATTTTAAAGAGGTAAAATTCACGAGTAATTATTTCTGTCCAAAAATTTCTGAATAACCCGTTTGAGTAGGGGTTGAAGTCCTTTAGACAGACCCCCAACTTACGACCCGCTGGCATTATCCGTATCTCCAGCTGTTAGCTACCCCGGATTGCTTTCCCAAATAGGAAAGCCAAAAAGTGCTGTCCTTTGCACTCAAAAGTTAAAGCACTGGCGCCCGAGATTTCGGTATAAAAGATTACGTAAGTATCTGGAAAAGCAGCCATCGTTACAATATAATATATGTAAAACAGTTTATTGGTTTTAGCCATACTGAAAACAAATACTTTGAAATGCCAATTTTTATAGCCGCAACATCTCCAGTCGCCAGCTGCCGCTCTAAGAGACTAGACGTGCCAACCGAGAAACAGCCAAAAAGACCCACTGGAATATCCGTTTCTTTACTGTAGCTACCTGAGTAGTGGGTCACAAAAACGGCGTTACATAGCGAAGTAAATATGCCATTGTCCATATATACCGCAACCGTGGCATCAAGATCCGTTTCTGCACAGGTGAATAAAAAAGCATCAATTTCTCTCGGCAACATGAAAAACCGCGATTAACATGAGAAATGAGTTACTCATTCCCGAACACAAAAGCGAACCTGTCAAGCCGTTACGCCTATGGATATCGCGGTCCAGTACTTATTTTTCGACTATGGCAGTAATGCAATTTCGGGGAGTGGAAAGGTGCACATGCACGATCCTGCGGTTCTTCAGTTTCGTTGATTTCCATCTCTCTTTTCTTTCAGCTAGCAGTTTGTGCGACGATGCATTGCTTTCCGATGCTTTGCCCGAGAAGAATGTGGTATTTACTCGGCAGGACAGAAGTCCTCAACTTTTAAACTGTCCACATAACGAACCACTATAGCTGTTTAAAGGAATAAATGTAATTATTCCACCTCTGTTACTACTAAAACATCTGGCTGTTGCACTTTATTTTTATTTTATATAAATATGTTTTAGTATTAATAAATAATTAATATATAAACATCTGCTGCGTTTTCAAAATTTATCTTGGTCAAAGATGGTCATGAAATTAAAAACTGCTGTGGTAGCTTATTTCATCCATTTTTCTACACCTGATTGCGTAAAATATGACCTTGAATGTTGAAATCCCTCAGCCATTGTCAACGCTATTTTTTTTTGTTTTTTGAAGCTGCATATACCGCAAATACCTCTGATGTAAACATGACAGGATACATTGTACAAAAAGTCTCGAGCATGTATGAGCGAGTTCAGTGAAGAAAATACGTCAGAAGCCTTATTAAAGCCGGAGTCTGCAAGGGCCCTGGCTTGATATTAGAGATCGTACTTGCTCATTTGTCTGCTATCTGTCATTTTATGTTTAAGAGCTGAGGTGAGATAGATGGAATCAAAGTCTAATGCGTTCGCAAAAAGGGAAATCGATAACAGTGGCGGCTCGTCGGGGTAGGCAAGGTAGGCGCCGCCTACCCTTCAAAATTCGCTCAGCGTTCGACTCTTGCTTCTCAAACAATCAATACAATTACAATTAATAATTACCGTTGGTGGTTGGGGTGTGTACTCTAAATCACCGTGAGTTATGTGTACCGCAACCGCAAGGATAGGCACTCTATCCCATCGCCTTAATTCGCAACTCACAGCGTTCACGTTAGGCGAAATCTTCGGCCGCCTCCGTGAAGTGTCGATGCTGAACGGAACGGAATAGTTCAACATAGTTGTGGTTTCAGTCAGTCTCAGTCAGTAATTTTTTTACATCTGAATGTGACAAGTGCATACGTGGGTTGTGGACTAAAAAGATTACGGGTAACAGTACTTTGATTTTATTTTGGCAGTATTTTACCTTTTGAAAGATATTAAGTATATTTTACTTTAACAAATTTAACATCGGAATTTAGGGAATTTTAACAAAACGCCAAATGGAAAATTCCACGCCACCTATTTTAAAACCTGATGGCATGAGGCGGAACCTTCGGCCGCCTTCGCGCCCTTTGCTGTAGAAGAACTGATCCCGAACAGCCTGAACGAACATTATTGTTACACAGTGAGCACGTAAGGGTTGGAATAAATTTCTTGAAATCGTTACAAAGCTAATGACAAATTTTCTCAGGCACGTCGATTTTTAAATGAATTTCAATTTTTTTATGTAAACAACATTTTTCTTCAAACATTTATAAATAAATAACATAATGAACGAATGAATGGCTTGGCACCCCGTGGGGGTAGCACCGCTAGTAGCTTTCTAGATCCAATTTTTGGGGTGGATCAGTCCCCCTTTTCGCGATCTTTTTTTATCTTGTTACCCCATTTTCTATTCCTATCCTGGACAAATCTTCCTTCACTTCTTTGATCCATTTTGACGCCGGTCTTCCTCTTCTTTTATTTGCCAGTATTCACTCTGTTATTACACTTATAATTTCCTCTGTCGATGCCCTCCATACATATCCCGGTCGTTTTACCCTTTGTTGTTTGATTTTTCTCCTCCAAAAGTTCCAATATTTCTCCTCGCCCTTCTTTGTCAAGGAGATTGCTTCCATCTTGCACATCATCACTGGTGTAATAGGCGTCTTGTACCTTCTAATTTTTGTCCTTATTGTCAAGATCTTGATGGCTTAAGGCGGAACCTTCGGCCGCCTTCTCGCCCCAGGCTATAGAAGTGCTGATACTGAACAGCCTTAACGCCCGACCGACTTTATTGTCAAGAAGAGGGTTTAAAACCAAGCCGAGACCAACAGCCATTCTCTGGGCTATATGCCCCAACGAGCGCTGGATTACAAATCTCCGCTTGGCCGCATTTTGTGTAATAATCACATATTACCACAAAAATGCAAAATTCATTTCAACGTTTCGGAAGGATCGCAACAACTCCCAAGAATAGCTAAAGACCTTTTCCTGCCGTTATCCTTCCCTTTTTATCGAACCCTAATGATTTTGCCAGCTAATCTTCTCCAAGCACGGGTTTTACTAGCATTTACGAGAAAACGCGAAAATGAGGTGATTTTTGGTCATTTGAGGAGGTTGCGGTCGCTAAAAACTTCATCCACTATGTTTTTCGTCTTCAGCACCCTCGAAGACGGCAGGGGTAGTAGGTTTTTCGTTATGGTAGGATTTTGTCGACTACTCTTGGACTCCACTATGTCACAATAATTATGGTTCTAGTAGACTTGCGCAAACATAACTGATTTTACCAAGTAGCCAATAAGAAATACGTATGTTCATTTTTACTAAATGTATAGATTTAAGTACTTATTCAATACTATTACTATACGCTCCTGTGCAAGTTCATACCCAGATAGCACAAACATATCCCTAAATTATTTTTAGAATATTTCTGCAGAATATTCTATTAATAACCTATAAATAAGAATATTCTTTTTAGAATATTCCTAGAATAGACGAATGGGACCCATTTTTCTCTTGAGATTGTCCTAATAATAACTTTCAAATTATTGTTAGAATATTTTTGATTGATTTAGAATTAACCACAGAATATATCTTTGTGCTTATTTTAAGAATAATCCTAACCTAACTTATAAATAAAAATATTCTTTTTAGAATATCCTTTTTAGAATATCCTTTTTAGAATATCCTTTTTAGAATATTCTTTTTAGAATATTCTTTTTAATATTCCTAGAATAGACGAATGGGACCCATTTTTTCTCTTGAGATTGTCCTAATAATAACTTTCAAATTATTGTTAGAATATTTTTGATTGATTTAGAATTAACCACAGAATATATCTTCGTGCTTATTTTAAGAATAATCCTAACCTAACCTATAAATAAAAATATTCTTTTTAGAATATCCTTTTTAGAATATCCTTTTTAGAATATCCTTTTTAGAATATCCTTTTTAGAATATCCTTTTTAGAATATTCTTTTTAGAATATTCTTTTTAATATTCCTAGAATAGACGAATGGGACCCATTTTTTCTCTTGAGATTGTCCTAATAATAACTTTCAAATTATTGTTAGAATATGTTTGATTGATTTAAAATTAACCACAGAATATATCTTTGTGCTTATTTTAAGAATAATCCTAACCTAACCTATAAATAAAAATATTCTTTTTAGAATATCCTTTTTAGAATATCCTTTTTAGAATATCCTTTTTAGAATATCCTTTTTAGAATATTCTTTTTAGAATATTCTTTTTAATATTCCTAGAATAGACGAATGGGACCCATTTTTTCTCTTGAGATTGTCCTAATAATAACTTTCAAATTATTGTTGGAATATGTTTGATTGATTTAAAATTAACCACAGAATATATCTTTGTGCTTATTTTAAGAATAATCCTAACCTAACCTATAAATAAAAATATTCTTTTTAGAATATCCTTTTTAGAATATCCTTTTTAGAATATCCTTTTTAGAATATCCTTTTTAGAATATCCTTTTTAGAATATTCTTTTTAATATTCCTAGAATAGACGAATGGGACCCATTTTTTCTCTTGAGATTGTCCTAATAATAACTTTCAAATTATTGTTGGAATATGTTTGATTGATTTAAAATTAACCACAGAATATATCTTTGTGCTTATTTTAAGAATAATCCTAACCTAACCTATAAATAAAAATATTCTTTTTAGAATATCCTTTTTAGAATATCCTTTTTAGAATATCCTTTTTAGAATATCCTTTTTAGAATATCCTTTTTAGAATATTCTTTTTAATATTCCTAGAATAGACGAATGGGACCCATTTTTTCTCTTGAGATTGTCCTAATAATAACTTTCAAATTATTGTTAGAATATGTTTGATTGATTTAAAATTAACCACAGAATATATCTTTGTGCTTATTTTAAGAATAATCCTAACCTAACCTATAAATAAAAATATTCTTTTTAGAATATCCTTTTTAGAATATCCTTTTTAGAATATCCTTTTTAGAATATCCTTTTTAGAATATTCTTTTTAGAATATTCTTTTTAATATTCCTAGAATAGACGAATGGGACCCATTTTTTCTCTTGAGATTGTCCTAATAATAACTTTCAAATTATTGTTAGAATATGTTTGATTGATTTAAAATTAACCACAGAATATATCTTTGTGCTTATTTTAAGAATAATCCTAACCTAACCTATAAATAAAAATATTCTTTTTAGAATATCCTTTTTAGAATATCCTTTTTAGAATATCCTTTTTAGAATATTCTTTTTAGAATATTCTTTTTAATATTCCTAGAATAGACGAATGGGACCCATTTTTTCTCTTGAGATTGTCCTAATAATAACTTTCAAATTATTGTTAGAATATTTTTGATTGATTTAGAATTAACCACAGAATATATCTTTGTGCTTATTTTAAGAATAATCCTAACCTAACCTATAAATAAAAATATTCTTTTTAGAATATCCTTTTTAGAATATCCTTTTTAGAATATCCTTTTTAGAATATCCTTTTTAGAATATTCTTTTTAGAATATTCTTTTTAATTTTCCTAGAATAGACGAATGGGACCCATTTTTTCTCTTGAGATTGTCCTAATAATAACTTTCAAATTATTGTTGGAATATGTTTGATTGATTTAAAATTAACCACAGAATATATCTTTGTGCTTATTTTAAGAATAATCCTAACCTAACCTATAAATAAAAATATTCTTTTTAGAATATCCTTTTTAGAATATCCTTTTTAGAATATCCTTTTTAGAATATCCTTTTTAGAATATCCTTTTTAGAATATCCTTTTTAGAATATTCTTTTTAGAATATTCTTTTTAATATTCCTAGAATAGACGAATGGGACCCATTTTTTCTCTTCAGATTGTCCTAATAATAACTTTCAAATTATTGTTGGAATATGTTTGATTGATTTAGAATTAACCACAGAATATATCTTTGTGCTTATTTTAAGAATAATCCTAACCTAACCTATAAATAAAAATATTCTTTTTAGAATATCCTTTTTAGAATATCCTTTTTAGAATATCCTTTTTAGAATATCCTTTTTAGAATATTCTTTTTAGAATATTCTTTTTAATATTCCTAGAATAGACGAATGGGACCCATTTTTTCTCTTGAGATTGTCCTAATAATAACTTTCAAATTATTGTTGGAATATGTTTGATTGATTTAAAATTAACCACAGAATATATCTTTGTGCTTATTTTAAGAATAATCCTAACCTAACCTATAAATAAAAATATTCTTTTTAGAATATCCTTTTTAGAATATCCTTTTTAGAATATCCTTTTTAGAATATCCTTTTTAGAATATCCTTTTTAGAATATTCTTTTTAATATTCCTAGAATAGACGAATGGGACCCATTTTTTCTCTTGAGATTGTCCTAATAATAACTTTCAAATTATTGTTGGAATATGTTTGATTGATTTAAAATTAACCACAGAATATATCTTTGTGCTTATTTTAAGAATAATCCTAACCTAACCTATAAATAAAAATATTCTTTTTAGAATATCCTTTTTAGAATATCCTTTTTAGAATATCCTTTTTAGAATATCCTTTTTAGAATATCCTTTTTAGAATATTCTTTTTAATATTCCTAGAATAGACGAATGGGACCCATTTTTTCTCTTGAGATTGTCCTAATAATAACTTTCAAATTATTGTTAGAATATGTTTGATTGATTTAAAATTAACCACAGAATATATCTTTGTGCTTATTTTAAGAATAATCCTAACCTAACCTATAAATAAAAATATTCTTTTTAGAATATCCTTTTTAGAATATCCTTTTTAGAATATCCTTTTTAGAATATCCTTTTTAGAATATTCTTTTTAGAATATTCTTTTTAATATTCCTAGAATAGACGAATGGGACCCATTTTTTCTCTTGAGATTGTCCTAATAATAACTTTCAAATTATTGTTAGAATATGTTTGATTGATTTAAAATTAACCACAGAATATATCTTTGTGCTTATTTTAAGAATAATCCTAACCTAACCTATAAATAAAAATATTCTTTTTAGAATATCCTTTTTAGAATATCCTTTTTAGAATATCCTTTTTAGAATATCCTTTTTAGAATATTCTTTTTAGAATATTCTTTTTAATATTCCTAGAATAGACGAATGGGACCCATTTTTTCTCTTGAGATTGTCCTAATAATAACTTTCAAATTATTGTTGGAATATGTTTGATTGATTTAAAATTAACCACAGAATATATCTTTGTGCTTATTTTAAGAATAATCCTAACCTAACCTATAAATAAAAATATTCTTTTTAGAATATCCTTTTTAGAATATCCTTTTTAGAATATCCTTTTTAGAATATCCTTTTTAGAATATCCTTTTTAGAATATTCTTTTTAATATTCCTAGAATAGACGAATGGGACCCATTTTTTCTCTTGAGATTGTCCTAATAATAACTTTCAAATTATTGTTGGAATATGTTTGATTGATTTAAAATTAACCACAGAATATATCTTTGTGCTTATTTTAAGAATAATCCTAACCTAACCTATAAATAAAAATATTCTTTTTAGAATATCCTTTTTAGAATATCCTTTTTAGAATATCCTTTTTAGAATATCCTTTTTAGAATATCCTTTTTAGAATATTCTTTTTAATATTCCTAGAATAGACGAATGGGACCCATTTTTTCTCTTGAGATTGTCCTAATAATAACTTTCAAATTATTGTTAGAATATGTTTGATTGATTTAAAATTAACCACAGAATATATCTTTGTGCTTATTTTAAGAATAATCCTAACCTAACCTATAAATAAAAATATTCTTTTTAGAATATCCTTTTTAGAATATCCTTTTTAGAATATCCTTTTTAGAATATCCTTTTTAGAATATTCTTTTTAGAATATTCTTTTTAATATTCCTAGAATAGACGAATGGGACCCATTTTTTCTCTTGAGATTGTCCTAATAATAACTTTCAAATTATTGTTAGAATATGTTTGATTGATTTAAAATTAACCACAGAATATATCTTTGTGCTTATTTTAAGAATAATCCTAACCTAACCTATAAATAAAAATATTCTTTTTAGAATATCCTTTTTAGAATATCCTTTTTAGAATATCCTTTTTAGAATATTCTTTTTAGAATATTCTTTTTAATATTCCTAGAATAGACGAATGGGACCCATTTTTTCTCTTGAGATTGTCCTAATAATAACTTTCAAATTATTGTTAGAATATTTTTGATTGATTTAGAATTAACCACAGAATATATCTTTGTGCTTATTTTAAGAATAATCCTAACCTAACCTATAAATAAAAATATTCTTTTTAGAATATCCTTTTTAGAATATCCTTTTTAGAATATCCTTTTTAGAATATCCTTTTTAGAATATTCTTTTTAGAATATTCTTTTTAATTTTCCTAGAATAGACGAATGGGACCCATTTTTTCTCTTGAGATTGTCCTAATAATAACTTTCAAATTATTGTTGGAATATGTTTGATTGATTTAAAATTAACCACAGAATATATCTTTGTGCTTATTTTAAGAATAATCCTAACCTAACCTATAAATAAAAATATTCTTTTTAGAATATCCTTTTTAGAATATCCTTTTTAGAATATCCTTTTTAGAATATCCTTTTTAGAATATCCTTTTTAGAATATCCTTTTTAGAATATTCTTTTTAGAATATTCTTTTTAATATTCCTAGAATAGACGAATGGGACCCATTTTTTCTCTTCAGATTGTCCTAATAATAACTTTCAAATTATTGTTGGAATATGTTTGATTGATTTAGAATTAACCACAGAATATATCTTTGTGCTTATTTTAAGAATAATCCTAACCTAACCTATAAATAAAAATATTCTTTTTAGAATATCCTTTTTAGAATATCCTTTTTAGAATATCCTTTTTAGAATATCCTTTTTAGAATATCCTTTTTAGAATATCCTTTTTAGAATATTCTTTTTAGAATATTCTTTTTAATATTCCTAGAATAGACGAATGGGACCCATTTTTTCTCTTCAGATTGTCCTAATAATAACTTTCAAATTATTGTTGGAATATGTTTGATTGATTTAGAATTAACCACAGAATATATCTTTGTGCTTATTTTAAGAATAATCCTAACCTAACCTATAAATAAAAATATTCTTTTTAGAATATCCTTTTTAGAATATCCTTTTTAGAATATCCTTTTTAGAATATCCTTTTTAGAATATTCTTTTTAGAATATTCTTTTTAATATTCCTAGAATAGACGAATGGGACCCATTTTTTCTCTAGAGATTGTCCTGAGAATAATTTTCAAATTATTGTTAGAATATTTTTGATTATATTAAAATTAACCACAGAATATATTTTTGTGCTTATTTTAAGAATAATTTTCAAATTATTGTCAGAATATTTTGAATTGATTTAACGCATAGAATATCTTGGTACTTATTTTGAGAATAATTTTCAAATTATTGTCAGAATATTTTGGATTGTTTTAAAGTTAACCATAGAATATACCTTTGTGCTTTTTTCGGAATATTCATAATGGAATATTCTTAGATGTGCTGCATTGAATTTGTTTTTTATATTGTAGCATTTACATTTCGTATAAACGATAATAAAAATAACCAGTTACCAGTTAATATTTTTACCATATTTTTTGTGAATAATATAGAAATAATGTCTAAAAGTATTTTCAAAATAAAAATCCAAAGATAATGTACGAAATTATTCATAAAATATATTTGAAATATATTCAATACATATGTAATAATATTATTATTAGATGATATTCTAAGAATATTCATAAAACATTTGATTATTCTAGGAGTAATTCCCAGGTAATTTTTTCAATTAATCAAATTATATTCTTTAAGAAGATTTTCAGATTATTCTGAGAATATCTTGTGCTATCTGGGTATTATCATTAAACTAGCGTTATACGGAAAGCAGTACACATTTAGAGACAACGGACACACACCCAATATCCGAGTATAATGGAATTACTTAATTTTTTCCACTAAAGTCTTAGATTTAAGTGCCAAGTAATATATAGCAAAATATCAATAATCCAAAGTAGGTATCTAATAAAAAAGATACGATTCTATAAAATTCGGTTGATTTATGAGTCATCAAATTTTCACACCTTTATTGCTACTTGACTGACATACTACATCATTCAACATTTACTTCTTTAAACCGTTCACTAGATTGATAAATGATAAAATATAAATATATCGTCCAGTAATAGTCAACCAATATAGTTGTCACATTAAACAAATTTCTATTCGATTTCGATCTAATGTAAAAAAAATTAAACAACCGCAATGCTCATATACCTATTTCTGTTTGAAATTGGAACAATATTTGTCTCACATACGGGATAGCAGCACTTGTTACAGTATCTGTTATTATGCAACCAAATATACAGCTACTTGTTAGTAGGGCTGCCTGCAAGTGGATGCCGCATGATATGGCTTTTGTTAATAATAATTATGACATGGATATTGTAATACTCGTAGGTATAATTAACACGTCCTTTGACTCCTTTGTATTAGTAATAGTTACAGGTATACGGTAACGGTACTCCGTGCCAATATTATACAGAGGGCCTGTTTGTATCAGTCAAAATATTAAACAAATGGACTTTTAAATTTTTCTAGTAGTTATTTAAACTGTTTTTATTCTGATAATTGTACCTTTTCGATTCTCAGCCGCTTGTATGCGTATGTAATGCGGGAGCTATTCAACTTTAGGCGAATGTTGTGTAGTTGATATACCATCCTTCGAAGGGGATGCAAAACAATCGGTCCCTTTGTCTATTAGATGTTAAGGAAGTAAAGATTTCCTATTCTTTAACAGAATACAATATGGCGGTTTAAAAAAATAACCCTGTTCCAAAATCGAGACAAGCTCGATTAAATATTAATCGCATTTAGTCGCATTTACATACCTTATCAGCAAGCAGATGGGAATGTAATGGCCTGGCTATCGATTCCGATGTTCCCTCTCTGTGCAGTATGCCATCGTATTGTCCGTTCTCCTTGCGCCTTTTGTATCTCTTCCACATTATCCTTTAATGAAAAGAAAACACATTTATGGAACGTGTGAAAGCTGATAGGAAGTCAAGGAGGAACTCCTGCATAAAAACGAAACAGAAAAGTGGTTTCCTGCAACATTGCACATTCCAAAAATATTTCTAGTTGTATGGGGTGTTCTGTTTAGCCAATTTTGTTAAATTAAATGGAACACCCTATATATTATTCCAAATTTGATTAGAGAATGTCAAGAGCTTTCCAATTAACTATCGTAACGTGTACCTACTTCTTTTGGGCGGTTTTTTAAATATTTTAAATTTTGTAGAAATTTTGAGAGATGTAAAACTTAAGGAGAAATACCATATTTTTCAAATTAAAAATAATTTCAATAATTTTAAACTTTTTATTGTGGCATCTGATTAAGCTAAAAATACTAACTTTCAAATGATGTGTTAAATTTTTAAATTTTCATCTAACTTAATTTCGGATATGTAGATTTAAAAACATAAATAACTATCTTACTTTAAATGGAACATCCTGTATATTATTTCATAATCAAATAGAGAATTGCAAGTGCTTTCTGAGGATCTCCACACATGATATTTATTTTGACTGGTTTTGAAGACATTAGTAGTTTAAGGCAATATTAAAAAAAAACAAATGAAAGTATTTTATTATTTTTAAACAAATGCCAATTTGTACATTTCGCTGAAATCAGAATTTCATGACAAACAAGAAAATGGAAAAATATACAGGATGTTCTATTTAAAATAAGAAAGTTGGTGTCACAAAAAGTGTAAAAAAACGTTATTTTCGATTTTTGTCCCCCAAAACAATCAAAACAATTTTTTTTGATTTTTTCTCGATTCACTTAACTAATCGAAGCTTAATTTTTTTTATTTTTTCAGCTTTAAAGAAGAAACCTTCAATTTTCTTTCCCTCTCTAAAGGAAAAAAGCTTAAAACGTTTTTTTTCCGATTTTTGCCACCCCCCACCCCCCTCCCAAAAAATAAAGTTTCAAAAACATATGTTTTCGATTTTTTCTCGATTCACTTAACTAATCGGAGTGGAAAGCCCCGTAAGTACTGTCAGCTTTATTTCTTTTGATTTTTTTAAACTTTAAAGAAGAAATCCTCTATTTTCTTTATCTCTCTCTACCTCGACACTTTGTCGGGTTTTCTGACCGATAGCTAAATAATAAAGTTTCAAAAATTTTTTTTCGATTTTGGCCCTACCCAAAAAAATTTAAAAAAAAGTTTTCTCGATTTTTTTCTCAATTCACTTAACTAATCGAAGCTTTATTTCTTTTGATTTTTTTAGTTTTAAAGAAGAAACTTTAAATTTCCTTTCCCGCTCTACTTTTTGACCGATAGCTAGGAAAAAGAGCTTAAAATAGTTATTTACATTACTAGATGCGAAAGTTTACTCTTAGGTGCGAGGTGATTTTTGAAAGGTCGAGGCGAAGCCGAGAGCTTTCAAAAAACACCGAGCACCTGAAAGAGCTTTCGCATCGTGTAATGTATTATATTTTTTCTACTACCGAAAGATATTATGGTATTTCATAATTTAAAACAATTTATTTCATGAAATTATAATATCACGTTTTTAATAAATTTTGTAGTTTAGGAGGCTGTCTATGAAAATTGTTTCCATGGAAACATAACAATTGCTATCTGTCATCGAGGTTTATGTCAAACATTTTAATTTGTGGTAGTGTCAAACGGAAATAAACAAATATGTTTGTGGCGATGAAAATGGGATATAAGAAGCTGCCAATATCGATTGTGTTTTAAAATGGTGTGCCGACAAAAATGATGTGGAAATCGGCGAAAATGTAATGTTGGCGTACTTCCTTGAAAGATCGGAAGTTTTTTTTTACTTTTCTGTCCTGGCTGCGAAAGTTTAACTTTCGTAGCTAGCAACCAGGTAACTCGAAGCTTTATTTCTTTTGATTTTTTCGGTTTTAAAGAAGAAACCTTAAATTTTTCCCGCTCTACTTTTTGACCGATAGCTAGGAATAAATGCTTAAAAAATTTTCTGACCGATGATAGCTAAAAAAATGTTTTGTTTTTTGCCCTCACTTATCCAATCGGAGCTCTATTTCTTTTGATTTTTTTCAATTTTAAAGAATAAACCTTATATTTTCTTTCTCCTCCACCTTCTGACCGATAGTTAGGAAAAAGGCTTTAAAAATTTTTTTCCCCGATTTCTGCCCCCCAAAAATGTTTCAAATAAATTTCTTTTCGTTTTTTCTCTATCCACTTAACTAATCGGCAGCTTTATTTCTTTTGATTTTTGGCAGCTTTATTTCTTTTGATTTTTTCAATTTTGTAGAAGAAACCCAAAATTTTCTGTATCTCTCTCTACCCCGACACTGTCGGATTTTCTGACCGATAGCTAAAAAAGTTCCAAAAAATATTTTTTCTACTACCGATCGTAAAGTACTAACTTTCCGCACGCTGTAGAGTGCGTAAAGTTAAACTTTACGCACTAGTACGTAAAGTATTTATTTTTACCTTACGCACTAGTGCGTAACGTAACATACTAAACAATTGCATACCTATTAGAGCACCTATAATAAACATATCTTATTTTAAAAACGTTAAATGTGGTTATTTAATTTTATGTAGTCCATTTATAATATCACGGTATTATTATAAAACATATCACCTAATTTTTAGTATTCTTTAACAATAATGATTGATTTTTTATAATTCTGAAGTTTCATTTATATTCTTGACATTGACATTAGACAAAGAAATAATAGACATTGACTGATTTAAAATTAAGTTGGCTATAACAGTATTGTGATTTTTAAATGACATATGAAGTTTTGATGTAATAGGTAAATTTTGACGTTTCACATTTTTATTAGAGAATTTAGGACCATTTCGGTAGTAGAAAAAATATTGTATGCAATTCGTGCGAAAAGTGAGCTTTTTCCACTCATGGGATTGTCGCACTCGCCTACGGCTTATGCGACAAAATTCCCATTCGTGAAAAATCTCACCTTACGCACTTGTTGCATAAATAACTATTTTTCATTTTTGCAGGTCCCAAAAAAAATTTGTTTTTAGATTTTTCCCAAATCACTTAACTAATCGGCAATCGGAGCTTTATTTCTTTTGATTTTTTTAATTTTAAAGAAGAAACCTTAAAATTTCTTTCCCTCTCTACCTTCTGACCGATAGCTAGGAAAAAGTGTCAAAAACATTTTTTCCGATTTTTGCCTCCCCCCAAAATGTTTCAAAAAAATTTCTTTTCGATTTTTTCTGGATCCACTTAATCGGCAGCTTTATTTCTTTTGATTTTTTTCAATTTTAAGGAAATTTTCTTTATCCCTCTCTACCCCGACACTTTGTCGGATTTTCTGACCGATAGCTAAAAAAAAAGTTCCAAAAAATTTTTTGATGTCTGCGCATCCCAAAAAAAAATTAAAAACAATTTTTTTTTTGATTTTTTCTCAATTCACTTGACTAATCAATTTTAAAGTAGAAACCCTATATTTTTTCACCTCTTTTTCCCCCCTCGATATTTTGTCGACTTTCTGCCCGATAGCTGAACAACAATTTTTTTAATTAAAAGCCCCGAAATAAAATTCTTATATAGAGAGTCAGCCTCGCAGAGCTAGATTGGGCTATTAAATTATGTCAGATTCCAGCTTTGTGACCTTATTATCCACATTTCAAATTTCAGGAGTCTAACTTTTCTAACTGAGCTATTCCATGACATAATTAATGTATAACTATACCAACACCATTTGTCGTTCGTAAAAAAACGATTAATGAGTCGGCCATAGATCGCCCTGTACCCTTACCATCAACCCGGAACGAGGTTTCCGTTAAATTAAAATATGGAGGAGCGGTCTGTAAAATAAATTACTTTGAGGGAATAAATTCCGGTTCTCTAATCAACGTTTAATCTAGCCACAATGGCCATACAATGTACTAAGCAATTCATTTCATTTCTGTTGAAAAAGCGTCTAACCCTCGTCCATCTTCCCATCACATCATACTGACCTTATCCCGAATCCGGTAAAAAGCATAATCACCAGCGGGATCAGCGTCGCAAAACAGGCCAGAAATACAGTCTGGAGATCGTTTAATCCTGCAATTGAAAAAAAGACAAAGTAGTAACCAGATAACGTGCTCTATAAAAATATCAGCAGGACACAAAGCTGCAGTATTAAAAGTTTTATTGGCAGTCAGATAATAAAATTCAATTTGAGCACCAGAAAACTAATACTAAACAAAGTTTTGGTTGAGAAAGTTTGGCCGGCTCTCCTTGAAGGGCGAATTCAACTTTCGGACATTAAATTTGACGGTACGACTTTAAGCGATGTGGTTAGCATGCATTTCCAGTAAATTCTATCTTATATCGACTGAGTATCATTTTCATGAATTGTTTATTACTCGCAGAAACTTCTGTGCCGTACGGGGAAATAACTTCGAGTTACTGCTTTTATAAGCTGATATTTATCGCTCTTAGTTTGCTATATTTCCGATAAATGTGGAGCTAATTCAGGTCTATATACTTCAAGTGGTCCCAGGGTATCCCACGTAAGGTCGAACTGGACATCAATTTACTTTTTTCTTCACGAGAATAGATAGCCCTGAGGGCTGGAACGTTCCATGTGACCCTACGCAGCAAGACTAAAATGCTGAAAAAACTGAAAACTTTTGGTAGTATTTTCCACTTCTACTTTGACCACTTGCTCTTTTACGTAACCCTGTAAGAAGTACTGTCGCCGAGTTTAATTTAGAAATCTGGTTGATTCCAGAGATATCTTCCCAAACTTGACCGTACTTCTGGATCAAATTAAGGGATTAAGCAATTACAAATTAATTTCGCACATAATATACGCAAAAAACTCATAAAATGTACTTATCGCCCGCATGGTTGTATGCAATAACCGTTAAAAACCGTTAATGTTGTATGTAATAAGCGTTAAAAATTAAATAGATAGTTCCATTTCTAATAATGTTTTCTAGAGCTACTTCTTTAAATAAATCGTTATTTATGCAAAGAATTCTTAAATCACACTTATTACACATGTTTATTTGCACAATAACCGTTAAAATTCGTTAATATTGTATACAATAACGGTTAAAAATTAATTGAGCAAAAATGATGTTTCTAAATTTTTGCTTGCATCAACTTCACAGCGTTATAAACTAATTTGGAATCTTTATTAGGCAAATATTTATAAAGCGCATATAATACACTCATCGCCCACTTGGTCATATAAAATAACCGTTGGAAACCGTTAATATTGATTCAATTTCTAAAATTTGTAGTGCAATGTAAAAAAAAATTATAATTCATTTTGCATTTGCCTTTATCATAGCACCTGGGAAGTAGAGGTTGCAGTGAGGATTACAAATAGGCATACCAGAATTATATAGAAAATTATCCATTACTAGTTTTAAATGTATATTTTTCTAGGGTTGTTTTTTTATATTAGTGTGAGAATCAAAGGATTAAATTAGAACTTTTAATAAATCGCAAAATATGTGTAAAACACGCTTATTGTACGTGTTTGCTTGCAAAATAACCGTTAATACTCGTTAATATTGTATATAATAACCGTTAAAACTCGTTAATATTGTATATAATAACCGTTAAAAACTAAATAAATAGATAGTGACGTTTTTAATAATTTTTCGTGTATTTGTCAACTTGACAATGTTATAAACTCTTTTTGAAGTTTTTAGTAAGCAAATATTTATAAGAAATAAAATGTGTTCAAGTTTGGAGAGCCGGATTTTGACGGCGCTTGTAAGCTAAATGACAGGCCTGATGACAAAGTTATTGAAATCATTTTGGTGGATGATTTTTTGTTTTACAAAAGAATTACGTAGGATATTTGAGAAGAAACCTCGAAAATCGCAATTTACCGTTAACTGTTTAAGATAAAATCATATCCAGGTATAATAGTGTCTTTATGGGCCTTAAATATAATATATCTATGCATAAGGCGCATGTAATACACTCACCGCCCTCTTTGTTATATAAAATAACCGTTAAAAACCGTTAATTTTGGTTCAATTTCTAAAATTTTGCGGGCGCAGCAAAAAAAAATTATAATTCCAGTTGTATTTGCCTTTATCATAGCACCTGGGAAGTAGAGGTTGCAGTGAGAATTACAAATAGGCATAACTGAATTATATAGAAAATAATCCATTACCAATTTTAAATACCTATATATTTTTCTAGGGCTGTTACTTTTTTATTTTGTATTAGTATGAGAATTAAAGGATTAAACTAGCACTTTTAATAAACCGCAATATATGCAAAAAATGTGCAAAACACGCCCGCGTTTGCTTGCAAAGTAACCGTTAAAGCTCGTTAATATTGTATGTAATAACCGTTAAAAATTAAATAAACAGGTACTGATGCAATTCTTAGCGGATTTTGTCAACTTGACAATGTTATAAATAATTTTTGAAGTTTTTAGTAAGTAAATATTTATAACAAATACAATGTGTTCAAGTTTAGAGAGCCGGATTTTGACGGCGCTTTTAAGCTAAATGGTGGGCTTGATGATAAAAGTTATTGAAATCATTTTGGTTGAAGATTTTATGTTTTACAAAAGAATTACTTGGGATATTCGAGAATCGCTATTTACCGTTAACTTTTCAAGTTAAAATCAATCCCAGGTATAATAATGTCTTTATCGGTTTCAGGATATTAATCCTTTGTTTACATATGCAAAAGTAGGCTGGTAAACAAGTCATAACTAAACTTGTACAGTTATATTTAAAACTTGTACGGTAATATTACAAATATAGATCTGTCAATAACTGTCAACAGATGAAATAATAAATAATGAAACTATAGGGCTATTTATTAATACAAACAGACAGAAAATTCCAAACAATAATAATTAAGTACTGAAATCCAACTGAAATGTATTTTCAGGCAATCCAAGGTCCATTTTTATGTAGCCGTTGTGACATAACATTTATGTAATATGAAAAAAGGTAACAAATAAAAACAAACAAAATATAACTGTAACCACGGCGACAAATCAACCCATACAGACTTGACCAACTAATGAAATGAAAACGTTATTAATAAGAGAATATCAAAAGGTAATATCTATTAATAATGTCTTTGTTTTCTGAAACCGATAAACTATTGAACATATCACGGATGTTATGAATCATAACAGCCTTAGATGTCTTAAAATCATCGCTCTACGAGCTCGGATTTCAAAACCGACATCTGCGGCAGTTATGATAGTCATAACATTCCTAGATATGTTAATAGCTATTATTGGAACTTAAATATAAAGTATCTACGTAAAAAGCACATAATATCCTACGATGACTCTGAAAGGCCACTGCAAAAATTAAAAAACTACTATTTTAAAATGTTTACTTTCTAAACTAGAAAACTAGAAATTTCTAGTTTAGGACTAGAAATTTTTACTTTAAAACTAGAATTTTTTTACTTTCGAAACTAGAAATTTCTAGTTTTGAAAGCGGAAATTTCTAGTTTTATAGTAGAAATTTCTAGTTTTGAAAGTGAAATGTCTAGTTTTGAATGTAGAAATTTCTAGTTTTGAAAGTAGATATTTCTAAGTTTTAAACTACAAATTTTTAGTTTCAAAGTAGAAATGTCTCCTTTTAAAGTAGAAATTTCCAGTTTTAAAAGTAGAAATTTCTAGTGTTAAAGTAAAAATTTCTAGTTTTGTAAGTAGAAATTTCTAGTTTTATAGTAGAAATTTCTAGTTTTGAAAGTGAAATGTCTAGTTTTGAAAGTAGAAATTTCTAGTTTTAAACCACAAATTTTTAGTTTTAAAGTAGAAATATCTCTTTTTAAAGTAGAAATTTCTAGTTTTGAAAGTAGAAATGTCTAGTTTTGAAAATAGAAATTTTTAGTTTTGAAAGTGAAAATTTCTGGTTTTAAAATACAAACTTTTAATTTTAAATTAGAAATTTCTACTTTTAAAGTAGAAATTTTTAAAGTAAAAGTTTTGAAAATAAAAATTAATAGTTTTAAAGTAGCAATTTCTAGTTTTTTAATTTTTACTGTGGCCCTTCAGAGCCATCGTAAAATACACTCATCGTTTGGTCATGTAAAATAACCGTTAAAAACCGTTAATATTGTATGTAATAACCGTTAAAAATTAAATAAACACATAGTTATGTAACTCTTAGCGAATTTTGTTGTTGTTGTTTGGCAGTGTTATAAACAATTTTTGAAGTATTTAGTGACAGCATTTCTGACTCCATTACATTACAACAGCTGTATTTCAATATTAATCCAATTTCAAGTAACTAATGAGATCAAACTCTGCTAAAGACAAGCACGTGATTCCATCACATCCAGCTTCTTAATCTCCTAAGTCGCCATGTGTGGGCAGTGATTGTAGATGTGCCGACTAAGGTTTAATTAAGACTACGCGGGAAAATCAATAAATATTTATCACATTCCTGGCCTTTTGCAAGCCCAAGCTCACGAGTTACCAACTAAATTAGAACCAAATTGGTTTTTCTTTGGAATCAAAGCAGAGATGACGCAACGTGACCCTGCCTCACTTGATCGCCTATGCGTAAAACTAATTACCAAAATCTATATTTTGGAATTATTAGGGACGACATCTGACGCAAATAGTCATTAGTTGGATCTCGTTCGTTAATAGCTTTTTTTAATTACATAAGCGATCGATCGTGGCAAGCCTGAGCGTTGGATACTGTATCAGTGGACGCACTAGAATTATTTTTTAAATATTTTCCACCCTCAAACAGAATAGTTCACCCACTATCTAACATAATAATGTGCTCCAGGATAATGAGAAAATCTGGTCCAATTTGCCAGGCGTAATATCATTAATATATTATGCCTGCTGTGTACGAGCGCCAAAACAATTTTCGCCGCAGACAGAAGTGAGAAATCTTAAATTACAAACGTCCCTGATGATATATTTACCTGTCTCTCCTTCATCTTCTATGTAATACCCAGTTCCATTATACAACAGCTCCTTAATTGACTTCTGCGTCTGGTTGGTGTGGGAAGACGGGGAGGTTGTGGTCTCGGCACCAATTCGTTTGGCTCCTATGAGGAAGGCTCCGTTCCAAGGAACTGTCACGTTGTAACTTTCGGTCCGATTTGGATCCGACGTCGACATTATTGGGGCCGTTATGGGTAGCTGGCTTTGGTTCTTTTGTGCCTCTTCATGAATATGATGAAGGTGGACACCGCGTCCTGGAGCAAAGAGAATAGAGATAGAATTAAACTGATTTGTATTTTTGAAATTAATCAACTTTGTAAAAACTCCTTGCTAGATTATTCGAGTTAAAATGGGGCTACATCATCTCCTGACGATGCCAACTTGGTTGTAAGGGCGCGCTTTGCGCTTTATTATAATAAATTTCTCTCTTCATAATAAACGATATTTTAATGAAAAAATCGGGCACCCCTTGTAAACAGCTTTACTTAAATAAAATTTAATACCCGCGTGAATCGTACCAGGACTATTTTCTTATATGAGATACACTATTTATAGACGAGTTTTTCTCTTCCGATGCCAAGCTTGATGAATAATTTTCGAGGTGTCAGTGTAAATATAACAAATGAGTTCCAGTTCCTTAGAGCAAGGAAAAGATGATTTATTGAGGCAATAAAAGAAATTAGAAACGAACAAGAAAAGTGTGAAAAGATAATATTCACTTTAGGAGAAATGATCGATCTATGAAAGTAAACGTTCTTATTTATAATTAGAGATCGGATCGAAGGCGGCTAATGAGTAGACGCTTTTGTTCAGTGTTTAAAAAAATAAATGATTTTGCAGTCGAAATATTTTACCTGTCAGTGATATCCACGCACTGACCGTTGCGGTGACACGTGTCCCATTTCGCAGTGCGATCAAAACTTTGTTTAGGTTTTTAGGATTTATTTCCAAACTCATATTATTTTGAGTGCTGTTTATCGTGCACTTTATCCTGGGAGAGTCGTTAAACTTTAAGGTGACCATTGTGCCCACACTCTAAGGTTGATATAGTTAGGCGTCCTCAGTGGGCTGTAATGAAGCGAGGCCCGTTTTGTTTTTATTGTGGGCTCATTAAGGCGGCGTGTTAGGGAACTTTATAAAGCGTACCGTACACGCGCAGTGTCGATAACAACGTGCGTCCTGATTTAAATACTAAGTGTCAAGAGGGGTTTTCGGTAAGATCTGCGTTTATTTTTTTCTAGCAGTAAAATTAGATAGAACCTCATTTAATTAGCTAGCTAAATTATTTTCCAGTCTGAAAATTGTTGTAATAATCGAGAATGGAAAATAAAAAAAACGTCAATTTTTCAAATTCATAATATAATAAAAATTATAGAGTATCAACTTCAAATATTAAAAAGGAATTTATTTTTACCCCTAAGAGGGTGAAAACGACCCCTGACCTTCAAAATTTAATACTGACTCAAGTATTAAGAGTTAGTTATTGAAAAAATGCAAGTATATGTTTTTGAAGTCGCTGATTACGAATCTGAAATCAGAATTTTAAAATTCGCGATTAAACCCCTAAAATGGCCAAGATAATAGGGGTGCAATGGAAAAATTAGCTATATTTTTTCTTTATTTTAAGCAAAAAAGTATGTTTTTTTTTTATGGAATGCCCTGTATTTTTTTACATATATAAGTATTATATATATATATATTTATAATCAGAAAGGTAGGGCGGATCTAAATATGTAAAAAAATATAGGGCATTCCATAAAAAAAACATACTTTTTGTCGCCCTTCGTATACCGTTGAAGGAAGAAGAAAAGTAATAGCATATTCAAAATCTACGGAAAATTCTATGGGTAGGTTTTGAAAATTTTGAATCGTTAATAATTGACCGAAATAAGGGGGGTTATAGTTTTGAAGGAATTATTTACGCCATTTTTATAGCAAATCTATAAGTGTCATATATATTTGTAATCAGAAGGAGGAGGCGAATCCAAATATGTAAAAATATATAGGGTGTTCCATTTAAAAAAACCATACTTTTTTCTGCCCCTCGTATACGGTTGAAGTAGAAAAAAAAGTAATAGTATATTCAAAATCTACGGAAAATTCTGTGTTAGACCAGCTTTTGAAAAATTTAAATCGGTGATAATTGAGCGAAATAAGGGGGGATATAGTTTTATAGGAAACAAACAGCCTGTACCTTGAACCAAATTAAAGCTTATTAGTAGGTTAAAATTGTGTTTTGACACATTTTGATATCTGCTAAATCAAAAATGGTGCAAAGAAAATAAAGGCAAAATTTTGATTTTTTACACAAAAAAGTGCCAGTTTTTTGGTTCCAGTAAATTCCAAATTGACGAAAGAAAATTACAAATCATGTTTTTTGTTAGTCCTAACTAAACTGGTGCACAATTAAAGTGATTGGGAAAATATGGGCAATATTGGAACCTCAATATTTTTGGAAAAAAATAAGATGATTAATCTTGATGCGGTTTTTTGTGATCGTTAGCAAAATTCATTGGCTTTCTTCCATAGTAAATAGATTTTTTAAATTGTGGATGTTTCTCTTATCTACAGAGTGATTATCCAGGCCCTTACATTTATGTTAAAGTTTATCGTTCTCTCAAATCCCTAAAAAAAATTTGGAATTTTGTAAGACATGCTCGTTATGATTTATAAGTAATTCTAAAGAAACAGTTTGAAGATTTTCTTATAGCTATGTTATTTTTAGAAAATAACAATTGTTTCTACGATATCCAACACTCTTCGAATACAAATTGAACAAATTATATAACTTAACTCTGGGCAATACTCTGGGACTCTGAATTTTTTAATTTTTTTTTCATGTATATGTTTTATACGTCAATATAAATATTAATTGAGGTTTCAAAATTTGAATTCTTGCCCAGTTTTTTCAAAACTGGCTGGTACATATTATATGTGCCAAAGAACCTTAAGGGTCTCTTCTTATGTCGAATGTTCATTGGTGTCTATATATACCACATTCATTATAATATAAAAAATTAATTATTAGGAACAGTTAAAAACGAAAATAAATCAGAATTCTCATTAAAATGAAATAACAGTTGTACTCTAATTAAGAGTATTGTTAAAATACATAAAATACATAAATACAAAACAATAAATGGCAAATATAAAAGAAGCTTTCTTTTCTTTGGTCAACAATTCTCTTCATCAATAAGCAAAATCAAAAATGGGTTATCAAACTTTATGAAAGGGTGCATGGGCGTCGCCAAGGGGGGCAGGGGGGGGGCGTGGCTTTTTGCAGATAGTGTTAGAATTGGCTAAATTAATATTCACAAATAAATTTTATTGCAATTTTTTAATCATCCATGAATCAAAGGTACCTACAATAAATATCTTTATTTAAGGAACAATTCGGTATCTTTTTTTCCAATAAAAGCGCCAAAACATTTCTAAAAAAATTTTCTAAATAAATAAATAAATGAAATATCATGACTTTATCAAGAAATGCCCGAAAAGCCACAATTATTAAGAAAAATGTTTTAAATTTTTCAATGTTTTAAATTTTGCTCTTACTGATTTCTGGTACTTATATGTACCACTTTTTATTTTCAAAAAATTATCTTAGCCAAAACAAATAGACCAAAGTTATATACATTTATTGAAAAAGATAATATTCTCATAGGGTAATTTAATATTGAAGAGTCTAGAAAAATTATTAAAACTACATAAAATTAATTATTTTTGAAACCTCGTTTCTAACCTAACACAATAAATTTGAATTTATTGGCTTTTCACATAATTTTTTAAGCTGGAAAATTGGATTAAAAATTACAAAATTCAGAACGTCTAAAAATAAATTATTGAAAAAGACTAGACTACGTTAAATTCAAATTCTACCTTTATCTTGAAACTTGTACTTAAAATTCTATTTATAAAAATAAAAAATATACCTACCAGTTAACTAAAAAATTCTGAAACCGTTTCGGCAATATTGTCCAAGATTCTGAAATATTCCATCAAAATTGATAAAACATTATTTTCAGATTTTTGACGAAGAGCCGAATATAAGAAGTTGGAAAAAAATTTAAAAACTTTTAATGAATTCTTGGCTCTTGTCAATTAATGTCTCATTAAATTATATAATTTGTTAAATTTGCATTCAAAGGTATGGGGTATGTCGTAGAAGAAATTGTAATTGGCAATCGTATTAAAATTCTGTAACTTAAAATGTAAAGATTACGCCATTTTTTGATAAAAAATAATATGTCTAAAAATAACAGCTATAAAAAAATTTTCAAACTGTTTCTTTAGAATTACTTATAAGTCATAACGAACATGTCTTAAAAATCCCAAAATTTTTTTAGGTATTTGGGAAAACGATAAACTTTAACAAAAGTGTAAGGGCCTGGATAATCACTCTGTAGATAAGAGAAACACCCAAAATTTAAAAATCTATTTACGGTGGACGAAAGCCGATGAATTTTCAAGATTAATAATCTCTTTCCAAAAATATTGAGGTTCCAATATTGCCCATATTTTCCCAATATCCATTTCAATTGTGCACCAATTTAGTTAGGACTAACAAAAAACATGATTTGGATTTTTTTTTCAATTTGGAATTTACTGGAACCAAAAATCGGGCATTTTTTTTTGTAAAAAATCAAAATTTTGCCTTTATTCTCTTTGTATCATTGATTTAGCAGATATCAAAATATGGCAAAACACAATTTTAGACCACTATTATTTTTAATTTGGGTTAAGGTACATGTCAGAAGGTTTTTTAAACCAGAGTTACGACTAATTAAAACGCGTGACCTTTTCATGTAGAATGCGACGATCTACACTTTCCAATACTCAATTTTTTAAAACTCACCCCCAACGAAAAAGCACTCTTATTCCTTTTCAATATATATTTAACCCAGTTTGAATAGAATAAATATTTGTATTTAAAATTGCTATAGAATTAGTCCGCAGCCGCAAACTTTTTTTTATCCTTTTTAACGAATACATGGACTTAGAAGGCAAGGCTCGTTAACCTTAGAAGGTCCTCCTTGCATATTCGACAATTCGCAACTGAACTCTTTCAAATTTCATTTGTTGAACCCTAATTAAACTCAAGGTTAATTAAGCTTCTATGTTCAGGCATTCTTGCGGAGAATGAAACGTTTTTGCTCACTTGTTCCTGGTTTCCCTCATCCTCATTTTCCATTCAAGTATACGAGGTGCGAAAGATCATAATAACCGACACCAAAGGAAAATCACCTATAGAATGTATGCAAAGTTTAATAATTTATCAACCATCGCATCGTAGGCGAAAAATTGTTGATTAGGAATATAATTCCGTTTCAGTTTTTTCAAATTTTGGTTCAACTCTTAAAATTTCCGAAGGAACAAATGTTATTTTCTCACTCAAACGTCAGAAGAAAAATATATTTTTTTAAGTTTAATCATATGACAAAAAATCCTAGGAATCTACACCTCAAATGATAACAGAACTGATGTTAGTATTTTATTTGAGGCAAAAAAACGTAAACAACAAGAAATATTTTCTCAGGGTATTTAGCATATAATCTGTTGCATATTCTACAGCATCAGAAATCGTACTTCCCTCATTTCAACTTTGGCAACGTCAAGCATTTCAGACATTGTTTTCTGATTATTACACGTGTAGTCTTCCGGAGTTCGATGATTGATGAACTTAATAAAATTGGGTGATCCATCATATTTACACTTTCGTCATAGATTCGAGGGTTAATCAAGTCGGTTGTTGCTGTAAATATTCCTAGTTCTAGTCCGTGTGATTGCGAAACACTCCCAAAATCGTGCCAGTTTTCTTTGGTCGAGAATTTTTTCCAAGTTGTCAGTATTATATTTATGGATAATTACAGTTACATAAAGCTGGTCAGGATTGCGCTCTTAAAACATTTTAGCACCAAAACAAAGGACAGTTAAAAGCAAGTGGGGTCTCCTAATGGAATCGTCCAGAAGTTTGTCCGAAGTCGTGATAGAATTAAATTAAATGGTACGGAGAAAATCATCCGACAGTCATGTTACTGCTTTGGTATGTCAGAAAAGCATAGAGTCAAAGTTAAGGCTATGGACATGGATAACCAGACAAGGACAAATGGACAGAGAGAAACAGAGAAAACGGTTGATATACAGGGATGTCTCCATTAATTTCAAGAAATGGTAGATATAATAATTTACACAGTTCGAAAAGCTCTTTTTGAAAAATTAATTGATTTAGTTGTGTTACGAATTTCAAATTTGTGAGCATGTTAACAACTAATTCATGGTAAAGCTCTATACCGACTTTCTAACCCTTTAGCTCTATTGTTTTATTTGTAATAATAATGGTAAAGATTTACCAACAGCAGATTTTCCAATTTAAATAATCGCAGTTATGGCAGTGCAATGCAGTTTCGTTTAGTGCTAAAAAGTTTGTGCGCTTCGTCCAGCGATTTAAGATTCCTGGTCCCTGGAAACTGTAACAGTTTGCGGTGATAACAATTTTCCAGTCCAATTTATCAAGACGATAGATGTAAGCCAGAGAATTTTAAAGTAATGTAATAAATGTTTAATGCGGCAGAAAATTCTAAAGACCGTTCCTCGCCTGGCTTGTGTCCTGTAATTACGTTGGCCTGGCGTGAGGATAGCGCAAACACACACAAACGTAATCTATTTTAAATAGGTTCATTTCCCTTAGCATTCACAGCAATCTCGAGGATGCCGTTTCTGCTCTCCCTTTTGTCTCGTGTTTGCTTGGACCTCTTGGAAGCGGAGGGCTAATTCAAAGGATACGCCAATTCGAGAAATTGCTTCTGTCGCCATTCAGTCCTTTTCGCACCTCTTTAAGAAAACAACTTGCTAGGACAAGGAATCAATCAGACTGGTTTGTTGTTCGTGAGGTTAGAAAAATAATCAGAAGTTAAAAATAAACTAGGTTGGGCGGCGCCAGTCCTGCGAGGCTGACCCTCTGTAAAAGTTGTAGGGGTTTTTAGTTGAAAAAAGTAAAAAATTTCGGGAAAAGTCAGACAGGGGTAGAGAAAGTGGAAACAATTTGGGGTTTCTTCTTTAAAATTGAAAAAATAAAAAAAATCGATATAGAATTGAAAAAATTTAAAAAATAAAAAATCTAAAATATAAGGCAGACAGCCCCTGCGGGGCTGTTTTTTTGACAGACGAAATTTAGGGTTTCTTCTTTAAAATTGAAAAAATTCAAAACATTTGAAAGAAGAAATATAGGGTTTTTTCTTTAAAAATTGAAAAATCTAAAAAAATAAAGCGCTGTCTTTTTTGAAAGACGAAATTTAGGGTTTCTTCTTTAAAATTGAAGAAATTAAAAAAAAAATCGAAAGAAGAAATGTAGGGTTTCTTCTTTAAAAATTGAAAAACCTAAAAAATTAAAGCGGAAAAACGGAGCTTAAGGTTTTCTTTAAAATTGAGAAAATTTAAAAACTTCAAAAGAAGCAAAATAGTGTTTCTTCTCTAAAAATTGGAAATCTAAAGAAATAAAGCGGATCAGCCCCTGCGTGGCTGTCTTTTTTGAAAGACGAAATTTAGGGTTTCTTCTTTAAAATTGAAAAAATTCAAAACATTTGAAAGAAGAAATATAGGGTTTTTTCTTTAAAAATTGAAAAATTTTAAAAAATAAAGCGCTGTCTTTTTTTAAAGACGAAATTTAGGGTTTCTTCTTTAAAATTGAAGAAATTAAAAAAAAAATCGAAAGAAGAAATGTAGGGTTTCTTCTTTAAAAATTGAAAAACCTAAAAAATTAAAGCGGAAAAACGGAGCTTAAGGTTTTCTTTAAAATTGAGAAAATTTAAAAACTTCAAAAGAAGCAAAATAGTGTTTCTTCTCTAAAAATTGGAAATCTAAAGAAATAAAGCGGATCAGCCCCTGCGTGGCTGTCTTTTTTGAAAGACGAAATTTAGGGTTTCTTCTTTAAAATTGAAAAAATTCAAAACATTTGAAAGAAGAAATATAGGGTTTTTTCTTTAAAAATTGAAAAATTTAAAAAAATAAAGCGCTGTCTTTTTTTAAAGACGAAATTTAGGGTTTCTTCTTTAAAATTGAAGAAATTAAAAAAAAAATCGAAAGAAGAAATGTAGGGTTTCTTCTTTAAAAATTGAAAAACCTAAAAAATTAAAGCGGAAAAACGGAGCTTAAGGTTTTCTTTAAAATTGAGAAAATTTAAGAACTTCAAAAGAAGCAAAATAGTGTTTCTTCTCTAAAAATTGGAAATCTAAAGAAATAAAGCGGATCAGCCCCTGCGTGGCTGTCTTTTTTGAAAGACGAAATTTAGGGTTTCTTCTTTAAAATTGAAGAAATAAAAAAAATTCGAAAGAAGAAATATAGAATTTCTTCTTTAAAAATTGAAAAATCTAAAAAATAAAGCGCTGTCTTTTTTCAAAGACGAAATTCAGGGTTTCTTTCGAGGTTTCTTCTTTAAAATTGAAGAAATTTAAAAAATTCGAAAGAAGAAATATAGGGTTTCTTCTTTAATAATTGAAAAATGTAAAAAAATAAAGCGCTGTCTTTTTTGAAAGACAAAATTCAGGGTTTCTTTCGAGGTTCCTCCTTTAAAATTGAAGAAATTTAAAAAAATCGATAGAAAAAATATAGGGTTTTTCTTTAAATATTGGAAATCTAAAGGAATAAAGCGAATCAGCCCTTGTGTGGCTGTCTTTTTTTAAAGACGAAATTTAGGGTTTCTTCTTTAAAAATTGAAAAACCTAAAAAATTAAAGCGGAAAAACGGAGCTTAAGGTTTTCTTTAAAATTGAGAAAATTTAAAAACTTCAAAAGAAGCAAAATAGTGTTTCTTCTCTAAAAATTGGAAATCTAAAGAAATAAAGCGGATCAGCCCCTGCGTGGCTGTCTTTTTTGAAAGACCCAATTTAGGGTTTCTTCTTTAAAATTGAAGAAATAAAAAAAATTCGAAAGAAGAAATATAGAATTTCTTCTTTAAAAATTGAAAAATCTAAAAAATAAAGCGCTGTCTTTTTTCAAAGACGAAATTCAGGGTTTCTTTCGAGGTTTCTTCTTTAAAATTGAAAAAATTCAAAAAATTTGAAAGAAGAAATATAGGGTTTCTTCTTTAATAATTGAAAAATCTAAAAAAATAAAGCGCTTTTTTGAAAGGGTTTCTTTCGAGGGTTCTTCTTTAAAATTGAAGAAATTTAAAAAATTCGAAAGAAGAAATATAGGGCTTTTCTTTAAATATTGGAAATCTAAAGGAATAAAGCGAATCAGCCCTTGTGTGGCTGTCTTTTTTGAAAGACGAAATTTAGGGTTTCTTCTTTAAAATTGAAGAAATAAAAAAATTCGAAAGAAGAAATATAGAATTTCTTCTTTAAAAATTGAAAAATCTAAAAAATAAAGCGCTGTCTTTTTTCAAAGACGAAATTCAGTGTTTCTTCTTTAAAATTGAAGAAATAAAAAAAATTCGAAAGAAGAAATATATAATTCTTATTTAACAATTGAAAAATCTAAAAATATAAAGTGGACAGCCCTGGGCCTGTCTTTTTGAAAGACGAAATTTAGGGTTTCTTCTTGAAAAAATTTAAAAAAATCGAAAGAAGAAATATGAGGTTTCTTCTTTAAAAATTGAAAAATCTAAAAAAATAAAGCGGAGAGGCTGTCTTTTTTGAAAGACGAAATTTATTTAGTTAGTTTCTTCATTAAAATTGCAGAAAAAATTTAAAACAGCCTCTGCGGTGATATATTGTTAAGGTTTGGTTAAGCTAATTCTATATAAGCTATATTTTGCTATCGTAATTTTTTTGGAAAATTTTTGTTCATAGATACCTGCCAGAAAGTCCGACAAAGTTTCGGGGTAGAGAGAGATAAAGAAAAAGTAGGATTTCTTTTTTAAAACTGAAAAAGTAAAAAAAATAAAGCCGGATTAGTCAAATGATTCGGAGAAAAATCTGGGAAAACATTTTTTTGACTAAATTTTTTTGGAGGGGGGGGCAAAAATCGAAAAAAAAAAAATCAAAAACAATTTTTGAATACAGCCCTGTCTGCGGTTAAAAAGTATGTTTTTTCCTTAAATGCCAAAAAAAAAATGTTAAAGTGACATCTGGGAATGGGTCCGGCCTCTTCGGCGCCGCCTGTGGTTGACTAGCACGTTTTTTCGTTAATTTTCCAAAAACTGCCAAAAATGACGTTTAAATAAATGTTAAAGGGAAGGAGGGGTCCTATCGAGGAACTGAAAATGGTTTCCGTGGCCTGAAGCCATCAGGATTCCGAAACTGATATCGTTTTTACCCTAGGACCAAAACAAAAAAATATAAAGTTCGCCGGATCGACTATAAGCTGCAATCTGTCGGACGGACTATAAATTTCAAGATAATAATTTGCGAAATTTGGAGTTCTTTATTTATCCTTCTTCTTGGTCGCCGTCAAAGTCTGGATCCTCCAGATCAAAATGGAAAGGCTCCGGAACATTTCTAAAGGGTACGTGTCGGGAAATTCGCTGAAATTCGAAAAATCCGCCTCTTTTAAAAAAATCATAACTTTCTTAGGAAGCAAAATCTAGGAAAACGATTTCACCGGACAATTTCCTAAATTTCATCTAGTTTTCAAAAAAAAATTTCCCGTGCGTCAATGTCGAAGGAGCCACGAGTTATTAAGCTCGGAAGGGGGCGTGTTTTAGAAAATGAAAAAATTGCGATAACACGAAAACTTCAAACGCTATTTGAAACCAAAAACCGCCGCCGGAGGGCCATTTTGGCAAGAAATACGTAGCCGGGAATCAAACTCGGGACCTCAAATAGAATTGCTCCCAAGCAACCTGTAGATCATTGGAAACTTTTTTTTTTCAGAAAGTGAATAAATGTATGGAAAAGAAAGTATTTATATTTAGTAAAACTGCGCTAGGAAGTAGAGTGCCAGTTAGTTTTAGTCTTGTTTTAAATCTGAAATTTTGGCATATATCCGGAAATGTGCCGGGCACGTAATTGTTATTATTTTATTATATGAACAAAAATTAAATAAAACTTTTTATAACCATCCTATAGGCAGTATAATAACAGAAATGTGTTTACAAGTTCCAGGATAAAAAAAGGACGACTCAAAGAAAAATCCAAGGAAAAATCCAATCATTCACCAATTAACCAGTTCTTCCTACATTAAAGCAACTCATATCCTGACAATATAACGCCTCAATAAATACGCCATCATTCAATGGCAATCAGCAAAAACAAAATAAGCATTTAAACCCATCAAACTCTACTTGCAACTCTACGCCACTCCGTACACAACTAATAAAAGCCACTTAAAAAACTTACTTTACTCAAGGTGATATAAATCCGGCAAAGTCGTATTCATCGCACTAAGGCTGATCCTCCTATTGTTGCCCTTTTCTCTAGCCCATAGCTCCTCCGTTGTCTTTCGCTGGTAATTGTATTCTCGAAAGGAAGAAGGGGGTTCAGTTTTAATCCGAGACGAAGTGTAGCTGTGCACGACACACCTCGCCGGTACTGTGAGGGATGCTGAGGGATGCTCGGGTTTTGTGCGACGTCGCGATTCGCCATTGATTCCGGGACGGGCGCAGGGCCGGCGCGGCGGATTTCGATCCGGTCCATTGGGAAAGGGAAAATCCAATGAATTTTTTGTTTCTAATATCTGAACTAATAAATATTGATAAGTGTACTTCTAGTTATTTCGAATATTTCTTATTATTAGGACTAATCAATGACAAATATGATTGGTCGATGAATTTCGTTTCGGATATTTGGGCGCCTGGCAGCGCTTTGGCTACTCCACCTCTGCGCGCAGAATTTTTGTACGTACATCTTCAAGTTCAAGTGGTATCCAGTACCCTCTTTCAAATTAACAGCTTTTATATTGTTAAACGATATCACAAGAATATTCTGGAAGCGTCCTTTGAGAGCTTCGAGCTGCAAACAACTTATTCCCATTTAAGAATCTCCACTTCTTGTTCAATTATTTCAACAGGTCTTACTGAAAAAATCACTTAAGCGAAATGTGCTAATTAAAAATAATTACGCGCCTTGGGCTCCTGCGATGCTAATTAATTAACTCAAAGGATGTTTTTTTACAACCAACCCGCTTAAAATATGAGACGCGTATTAATAATAATATATCTCTATATGAAATATGAAAAACAAAATTATGAAGGAGTAGAGGAGGTTAATTGTAAAAAAGGTCACATCTGTATGTCATATCGATCACCTATGCTATGTTTGTATCATTATAATATTTAATAACCTCCCGATGATGCCATCGTGATTGTCGAAATGCGCAGTAGCTCAATTATTTGGTGCTAACTGTTCACGTTGGTGTTTAAAACCATTTAATACTAGTTTTAATAATTCCTCCACGAAATTAAAGTCATTAAAATTTATAATTGATCGAATTCAGCTTTCTAATTCATTTTAATTCTTGTACTTTTCAGATAAGGCGTATATAAACTGAAAATCCAAGGAATCGCGCAGAAATTTGTTGATAATGTACACCAGAGTAGTTTTCTGAATATCATTAGAGAAACGAACAATGTAACAGGCCCCAACACTGATCCCTGTGGCACTTCATTCGAATGGTACGTACGAATTCATATATTTGCTAAGTGCGTCATTCTTACTTTCATTCCAAATAACTATTTGCGAAACTTAATAACTTTATTACGAAAAAAAATACAAAAACAGTTGCCTTAATATTTAAAAGACTCGCTCTTGTTTAACAAAGATCTAACTTTAAAGCTGTCTTGTAGCAGAAAAACGCTGCTATCCTCCCTTATTCTAGCTGCCCTGCAAGTGCCTATCAAGCTGGTGCTGCTTAGTTTGAATTTGAGTTCGTCGCTGATTTCCCTAATCCTTACTCCGGCGCTCTCCTCTTTGGGAGTATACTTCTGCAGAGTCTCGCTCTTCGGACTCACCCTACCTCTGTGGTTCAGCTGAGGCAGAGTGCCGGACCATTTCTTCGCGTGCGACCTCCTCGACTTGGCCGCCTGTATGTTTTGGATCAGCTCGGTCAGTTCTAGGCGGTCATCCTGCGGAAGGTTCGCCGCCACCTCTTGGAACACCTGAAAGACACCTTGCACGTTCACTTGCACCAAATGGTTTTGCATACTTACGCTCAGTTTCTGCATTGATTTCAGTGCTTCGAAAATATCACCTTCGCCTCGGTGCTCCCCTCTCCGATGCCTGCCGTTTAGGATCAAGCTCAGAGGACTCGTGTTTCTTAAACTGTCGTGCTGGGGAGTTATATCCGCGTTAAACTCCGTTGCTCCTAGAATTGGAACAAACAACAATCTAGAGAAGGTAAGTATAAAAGGTGAAAACTACTTACTTTCCTTTAAAATGGTGTTAAAGTAGCTCCTGTTCGGCAGAGTCTTTTGCCTGCCAATTTCGTTCCTCTCTGTCGGCGCCTCCAGGGTCTTGCTCCCACTTTGCACCTCCTTTCTCTGATAGGACGGCAACGATAAAATGTGCCTGTACACTTTTCCACGGCCGGACACGAACACCACCCGCAACGTGTTCTTCTCCACCATGCCCAACATGTTCTTGGCCCAAGTCCAATTCTTGTTCACGGAGTCGATCAGGCCTTGAGCCGGGGTGATCTTTCCGGAGTTTACCAGTTGCGCGAAGGAGCCCAGAGCTGTTAACTCTTCGTTGCTTAGCCTCTTTTTGATCGAGTCGATGTGCCAAGAGATGGCGTGGGATGTGGCGAATATTTTGTTCAGATATGGTCGTAATATTGGGGCTAGGTACCTCTTGTTCTGGTCCATGGCCTTGTACAGCCACTTTAATATCACTTTCACCAAAATCAAGTCGTCTTCGAAGTTGAAGTTTAAGAGCTCCTTGTCCTTCCTCATTATCTCGACTAGTTTCGAGGTGTAGGTGTTGTAGTTGCTTTTTATCTTCAGCTTGTTCTTGGCAATATTAGGATTGGTCTGGGTGCTTAGATACTGATCTCTCGCTTGGTCCATGATGGTCACCAAAATAAAAATGACGTCTTCCAGCGGGTTCTCGTGCTCGTGTTCCTCTGAGGTTACAGCGTCTTCCAATATGAAATCAGCCTAGCAAAAAACAAGGTTCGGATCAATGCAATGGTACTAAGAACTAACAAGTATCATCACCTGCAAAATATGTTGCTTCACGTTCAACATTTTGTTCAACAGTAGTCCGATGTATTCCAGTTGTCTTAAGGTGTACTGTGTGTGGGCAACTTCTTGCCTGTTTCTGGAACCAGCAAAGCAGAATCTCCTCCCTCTAGTACCGGACGGAGGCAGCAAGCCATCCACCAAGTCCTTCCATTTGTAAAGGAGCGCCATTTCGCTCTCCTGCGCCAAGATGGACTTACTAAACTCCTCATTACCTAGTAAAAGTTATGTTTTATATAGTTCAGTCATAAGTAGATTGAGTTACCTTTTGCTGACATCAGGGATTCGTCGAAGCACCTCATCATCATCGCCTTGACGTTGTTCGCCTCAATGGTGAAATCATCATCAGATAAATGTCCGGGATTCACCAGTAAATTGGACTTCTTGAAAAAATAATTGGGTTGCTTTTCTACGTGCAGTCTTTGTATGACTTTGTCCAGTATTTTGAGGACGTGCGTGGACAAGTACACGGGCGACCAGTTGATCATGTCAGCCACGGGATGCCTGGAGCTTGCCTCCAATTCCTCCAGGAGCAACGTACGGAAGATGTATTGGTTTAGAATCTTGTAGGACACCTGCAAGAACTGCACTTAAAGATAGAGAATTAAAGAGAAGCAAATTATACCTGTTGTTTCCCTATAGTCCTGGTGCCGTCAATGTCCTCCAAAACATTGAGAAGTACGTCCAGCACGGTCTTGACAGTACTGTGAGGGCCATAGTGGTTCAGAATCGTATACTCTGCGGCAGGTATCCGTATCTGCCAAGCCGACGACTGTACGCCATATCCAACCAAGGACATTCCCTATTCCAATGAAAGAATGCTTCAAAAATAGTAGCTTAGGAACGACAGTTCTGTGATCTCCCCCACTCCTCCACTATTAGCCCCGCCCATCCCCCAACGTTTAGCCCCGCCCACTCCAAATAAGCCCCGCCCACTTTTAGTCCCGGCCCCACCCAACTCCAATTAAGTCCCGCCTTCTTTCAGGCCCGCCCTTCCCCATCACTCCAACTAAGCCCCGCCCAGTTTTAGTCCCGCCCTACCCAACTCCAATTAAGTCCCGCCCTCTTTCAGGACCGCCCTTCCCCACCACTATTTTGAGCCTCCCACTCCAGTCACGCCTCTCTCACCCACTCCTTCAACACAGGGTAACCTCTCATAACTTTGACCTCCCCCTGCCCAAAACCACCTTTTATCCAAAACAGCTCCTCAAAAAAACTGCCCCTGGAAAAAACCACCCCAAAAAAACTACAACCGAAAAAAATAACCTCCCAAAAAAGCTACCCCATAAATTTAAAATTGCTAATTAAGTCCCGGTGCTTACCGTTTGGGCAGCTTGGTGGTACAAGAGGCAGTCCGAGTGACCGAGGGAAATTCTTGATGGGAAATCGGTTGAGGAAGGCCACGTGTCAATGCCGATTGCCACTAGGATTCGAACGTCTAGCGAGATGCTGGACAGAGCAGGCGATAAGAATTCCACCCTTAATCTTATCCCGCTCGGTTCGTCGACGATGGCCAACCTAAAGTCCCTCGGGTCGGGGAATCTTGGCACGTTGCCTCCTGGAAACTAAGTTTTCTAAAAATTTCGATGAAAGGCGATTGACATTGTCCATATTATTTTTTTTGTAATATAAGTACTGAATGCTATTATTGGTATCGTGAACATTTTTGTCAATTATATTACCTGGTCCGTAGTAAACGTGTTGGTGGGGGGGGACTTTTAAAATGTTATGGAGAGTGACACTGTCGACGACTTTTCCAGGTATGCCACAAAAGACTGATTCATCAACATGTAGAGGGGAGCTCGGTACGTCTTTGGATGCAGCCAATGCCAATAACTCCACCAGCCTGGCCTGCACCTTATCTCTAAAATGGTAAGAGAAGTTTTGTAAGAAAATATTTGAATCATATTTACATCTCTGTGTATAACCAACGATCCAGTAATTATAATTAAAGCAAGGTTAAAGGGTAACCTAACGTGCGTTAGTTGGAAAGTTTAGCAATTGTGGCACAATAATAGGTAGAAGAATACTGTATGAAATTGAAGCGAAGTTTCTACAGCTGAATGAGCTCTGTCCCATCATTTTAAGTGATACCCTCTTTAGAGCATCAATTTTCCACCGCCGCACATTTATAGCCTTCTCCTCGTGCAACAGGGCAGGGCGGTATCAAAAACTTGTTACCGCCACAGTCCCAGCAACATGATTTACTCGGGCTCAGTGAATATACATTCCTATATTCACTGCTAAAACGTATACATTTTCAACAGTATTCTGCAAACAAAAAGAAAACTTTTTTTATTGAATTAAATATCCAAACCTTTTCATAATCGGAATATAATTTTATAATTTTCTTTTAATAAGCAAATAAGTTGTGGCCAAAACTTCTACATTTTCAACAGTATTTTGCAAACATAAATAACTTTTTTTTATTGAATTAAAAATCCAAATTTTTACGTTCGCATTACTTCCTTTATATAATTTTATAATTTTCTTTTAATAAGCAAGTGAATTGTGGATAACTTCAACATTTTCTACAGTATTATAAAAACATAAAAAACTTTTTTTATTGAATTAAGCATCCAAATCTTTTCACATTCGCATTCTTTTATTTAATTTCATAATTTTATAATTTTCTTTTAATAAGCAAGTGAATTGTATCTAAAACTTCTACATTTTCAACAGTATTATGCAAACATAAAAAACTTTTTTTAATAAATTAAGCATCCAAATCTTTTCACATTCGCATTCTTTTATTTAATTTCATAATTTTATAATTTTGTTTTAATAAGCATGTGAATTGTGGCTAGAACTTCAATATTTTCAACAGTATTATTTTTTTTATTTTTTTATTTTTTTATTTATTTATTTTTTTTATTTTTAATTTACACGACCCAACAGACACAAAATCCATTTACAGGATTGGAAACAATACAGATATTATAAAATTCAACTAAGTGAGAAATTCGAGATGAACTTACAAAATTAAGGTATCATCATATTATATTATAACACATCATAAAATTATAAACTAAAATACTTATATAAACTATGCTAAAATATAAAGCATTAAAAATGATATAAATACGTAAAAAATAAACAGTAAATGACAGAGAAAAACTAGCAGTGCGCTTGCCCAATAGCTATATCAGGAGTTTATTGAAAGTTTCGGTACTTTGTCAAAAAAAATATCAAAATCGGTCACACGATGGTTATAGTAGTTGCACATATTATATAATGGAGAGTGTTTCAAAATGTTTGAACGAGGAGTTGGTAGATAAAAGCATTGATCTTGTCTTGAGGTAAGCCGAGGGACATGAAAATTTAAATGTCGTACTAATTCGGTGCAGTCGATTGTGTCATGAATTAGTTTGTTAAGAAATGATAGTGATAAGTGCACCCTCCTATTTTCAAGAGAGGGCAGGGAAAAACGTCTAAGTAGAGCCTCTTGCGGAAAGCCGATGGCAGGATAGATACCGTCTAAGTTGAAAGACAAAAATTTTAGAAATCTACGCTGCCCTGATTCTACATTATTTATGCTCACACTGTAATGCGGATCCCAAATAAGGCAAGCATACTCAAGCTTTGAGCGAATGAATGTGTAATACAAAAGTTTGCAAAAAAAACTTTTTTTTATTTGAATTAAAAATCCAAATCTTTCACAATCTTAATACTTAATATAATATAATATAATTTTACAATTTTCTTTTAATAAGCAAATGAATTGTGGCTAAAATTTGAAAATTTTTCAATCAGTATTATACAAACATAAAAAAACTTTTTTTTATTAATTTTATTGAATTAAAAATCCATATCTTTCACATTTGCAAATACTCTTTTATATAATTTTATAATTTTCGTTTAGTATTGTGGCTAAAACTTTAACTTTATTGAATTAAAATCTAATTTTTTCACATTCGCAAAATTACTTCTTTTAATTTTATACTTTTCTTTTAATTTCTAAAATTTCAACATTTTCAACAGTATTCTGCAAACATAAAGAAAACAATTTTTTTACTGGATTAAAAGTTCAAGTTTTTTCACATTCGCAATATTACCTAATTCTTTTATATAATTTCATAATTTTCTTTTAATTAGCAAGTGAATTGTGGCTAAAACTTATACATTTTCAACAGTTTTCTGCATAAAGAAAACTTTTTTTATTGAATTTAAATATCCGAATCTTTTCATGGTAATCGGAATACTTTTTTCATATAATTTTATAATCTTTTATCTTCTTTTAATAGGCAAGTGAATTGTGGTTAAAACTTCAACATCTTCAACGTAAAAACATAAAAAAACCTTTTTTATTGAAATAAAAATCCAAATCTTTTCACATCGCAATGCTTCTTTTTATATCTATAATTTTATAATTTTTTTTTAATAAGCAAGTGAATTGTGGCTCTAAAACTTCAACAATTTCAACAGTATTATACAAACATCAAAAAACTTTTTTTAATTGAATTAAAAAATCTTCCACAATCACAATAATCATTTTATATAATTTTATAATTTTATTTTAATAAGCAAATGAATTGGGGCTAATAAACACTTCAACATTTTCAACAGGATTATGCAAACATAAAAAGAACTTTTTTTTGCATTGAATTAAAAAAATCCAAATCTTTTCACATTCGCAATATTTCTTTTATACAATTTTATAATTTTCTTTTAATAAGCAAGTGAATTGTGGCTAATAAAAACTTCAACTTTTTCAACAGTATTATGCAAACAAAAAAAACCTTTTTTTTGAATGAGAAATCCAAATCTTCATATTCGCAATACTTATTTTATATAATTTTATAATTTTATTTTAAAATGCAAGTGAATTGTGGCTAATCCTACTATATTTTCAACAGTATATGCAAACATAAAAAAATATTTTTTTATTGAATAAAAACATACCTACATCTTTTATATAATTTTATAACTTTCTTTTAATAAGCAAGTGAATTGTGGCTAAAACTACAACATTTTCACCAGTATTATGCAAATATAAAAAAAAATTTTTCTATTGAATTAAAAATCCAAATTCGCAAAATTACTCCTTTTAATTTTATAATTTTCTTTTAATTAGCAAGTGAATTGTTTCTAGAATTTCCACATTTTCAAAGGCATTCTGCAAACATAAAAAAACTATTCTTTTAATGAATTAAGAAATCTAATCTTTTGACATTCGCAAAATTACTCCTTTTAACTTTATAATTTTCTTTTAATAAGCAAGTGAATTGTTTCTAAAACTTCAACATTTTCAACAGTATTCTACAAACATAAAAAAACTATTGATTAAAAAATCAAATCTTTTTACATTCGCAATATTACTTCTTTTATAAAATTTTATAATTTTCTTATAAAGAGCAAGTGAATTACGGTTAAAACTTCAACATTTTCAACAGTATTATGCAAGCATAAAAAAAACTTTTTCTATTTTGAATAAGAAACCCAAATCTTTCATATTCACAAAATTACTTCTTTTAATTTTATAATTTTCTTTTAAAAAGCAAGCGAATTGTGGCTAAAACTTCTATAATTTCAACAGTATTATGCAAACGTAAAAAAATTTCTTTTATTGAATTAAAAATTGAAGAAAAACATACTTCTTTTATATAATTTTATAATTTTCTTTTAATAAGCAGTATTCTGCAAACATAAAAAACTATTTTTTTATTGAATTAAAAAATCAAATCTTTTCACATTCGCAAAATTACTTCTTTTAATTTTATAATTTTCTTTTAATAAACAAGTGAATTGTGGCCAAAACTTCAGCATTTTTAACAGTATTATGCATACATAAAAAACTCTTTCTTTTTTTAATTAAAAATCCAAATCTTTTCATATTCGCAATACTTTTCTTATATGATTTTAAAATTTTCTTTTAATAAGCAAGTGAATTGTTAGCCGGCCAAAAATCGACAAAATTCTTAGCAGTATGATGGTCGGAAAATTGGATTAATGATATATAAATTGGAAAAATCGATTGGACTCCAACAAATAACCAGAAGTAGAGTGGGGGTGGGAGAAGGGGTGTTTTTAGGGGTGAAACTTGTTTTTTTACGATTTCCGACAAAACTAGATCTCCCATCGAAAAAGTTGTAGATAATTGAAGGATCTACAACTTTTATTTCAACCATTTTTCAACATAACCTGAAAACTATTGAGAAAAACGCCAAAAATAAATTTTTTGACTTTTTATTTTTATTTCCCACAAAAATTACTCGATTTTAATGAAACTTGGTGAAAATGTACATTTTTGTGTCTCAAATAAGCTGTATTTTTTTTAAGCGAAATATTTATTTTTTGGTTTTATTGCGAATTTAATTTGAAAAAAAGCCTATTTGTTTTAGTATTAAGCCCTCATAATAAATATTTTGGTACTATAAAAAATGCCAAGCGAGATTTTATACTACAAATTAAAGGCTAGAGTTCGCCGCTAGATCATAGACATTTGCATTGCGAATAATACAAATTATTAATAAAGGCACATTGCTATATTTATTTAAATTCCTCGGATGACTATAAACCAACATTCTACAATATGTGTTATTTGCCCTGTTCTTTGTCACTTTATCTCTCCTGAAAAACCTCTGTTCGAGAGGGTAGAGTTTGATTAAACGAGAAAAGTCAATAAGCCCTACCTTCGCAGGTATCCATTTGAATTTGTATAGTCGCCCCATGTCTTGAAGGACGAAGTGTGTAACCTGATCCGCGCGTACGCCGCAGGATAATCCGAATCAGTTTCGATGACGGAGTACTTCTGTCTGGAATCCGAATCGTATATGCTGGGCATTGATAGGCAGTCGAGCCTCATTATATATTCCAGTTTATTTGAGAATTTCTGAAAAAAAAAGAAATCATTATTATTTTTTATTTATTGAGGCAACATTCAATTTATTTATATGCACAATTATATACTGTTTGTACTTACGTTGTTTTGTTGGTTTGTGTCGCATATGAGGTATTTTGATGCGAATCTCGAGTCCAGCATCCCTGCTCCGCATATTAATCTCTGCACGAGCCTTTCTGTCACGGATTTTGCAACTAGCCATGATTTTTCTGAAAAAAAATTTTTCTTAGCTAGTTCTAGGATTATTTTCAAAAATAAGTCGTACTCCATGTATTAAGTGGATAATCAAAATCATCAAACGGACAATGACATGCTGTTGCTCTGCAGTGAATAAGCTAGTTTTAATTGTTTAAATCAAAATTATTAACAGTTACTGCTGGTAGGATCTGGATGAGGGCATAATGTTACTTACGTTCTGCAAGATTCGGATCATCTATTAAAATAAAAATGTTGCGACAGCTGAAATGATGATCTCATCAACACACTTCGCTTATCTTTGTCCCTCATAGTAACACGCGCAAGTCGATTTATTGCCGATTTCGAAATTTCTGGACTGAACTTTGGACGAGCCACCAAAAATTTGGACTAAATAAATAATACTTAAAATATTAAATAGTTTTGTCCTTACAAATAATAAAGGCAAATTTCAGCAGGCTTACCCTAATTGTTTTAAACTGGAGCGTTTTTAAAGTGTCAATTTAGTAATAAAGAGCTGGGTGCGTGCTGTTGTTAATTAAGGCAAAAATATTTTGAAGAAAGTTATTGTTGTCGTGGAAAGAATAAATTACCAAAACTTCATATAATTAGTCGAATAAATTATTTTTATGTTTCCAAAGTGTTAATGAAAAAAAGTTTGAAAGGCAACATTTAGAACAAAAAATTTTTTTGAGAAAAATCCACATCATTTCCATTTTTTTCTTGTAATAATGACACTTGCAGTGTCACAAACAACAAAGATCAGAGTAGGTAAAGAAATGCCTCCCTTCTAACATTTTTTTTCTCGATTTCAAAATTATTTCAATTTATGGCGAAAGAGCCAGGTACAAAACGATTGTAATATATTAAGTATTTTGTATATTTATTATTTTCTGATAAAATGGCGATTTATCTTTTGTTCTGAAATATGCAATGAAAATGGATTCTCCTTAAGTCAATAACCGAAAAAAAATAATAATAATTTCACTTGTGCACATTTTTTGTTCAAAATTATTGCCACTAAATGAAACCGAACTACAAAAAAAGTATTTTTCCTACCTGTAGAGCCCGAGATATCCTGATACAATCTCCTGTTGAAGATAAAATTCAAATTCTGCAGCTGCTCCGAGCAAAACCTCAGCTTGGCATTCGGCAGCACCAGCTCCTCCAATTTTTTCCACTTCCCGTTTTTCCCCGACCCCTCGCCGCGCCGTTTTCTACTAAACATATTTCCCGAACGTCACACAATCACCGATAAATCTTGACACATCACATCTCGCAGAGACTAATCGTTTTGCAGCGCAGAAAAAAATTAAATTGGTTAACAGTAAATTATTGTTTCAATGACAAATAATTTCTGGAGATAATTAAAAAATAAACGTCGGCTTTGGGCTCGGGTTTACGAAACACTTGTGCACGCAGGCCAATTGAATTCTGTATGGCCATTATAGTCTTTCGTGTTTTCCGGTAATCTATGGAAGTGTCGTTATTATTGCTCCCCACTTTACTTCCGATAAGTTCATTATAGACCGGAAGGCCCTTTGTTGATTTCCATCGTGATTTGAATGTGCCTATAATTAGTTTGTTTACTGCTGGATGCTGGTTTTAATTTCATGTGAATTACGGGGAGCCGCTACGCGCTGCGCATTACGAGGCCAGATCAATATATTTAGTTGATAAATGACACCACACCAAGAGGCCTTAAACTTTTATTATTTATTTTTGGAAAATTCTTTTCTAGGCTATCTTTCTAATTTTTCGGGTACAGCCCCTTCGGGGCTAACTGTGGTTGCAACGTATGTTATCGTTAACAGCCCCCGCGGGGCAGTTTTTCGAAACATGAATTTTTTTAGAAAAAAATATAAAATTCGGGTACAGCCCCTTCGGGACTGTCTGCGGTTGAAAATGTTTTTTTCTTTGATGTGAAAGTGACGTTTGGGGCCTTCTGTGGTTGGATAGCACGTTTATTTGTTGATTTTTCAAAAAACTGTCAAAAATGACGTGTTTAAATGTCAAAAGGAAGGAAGGGTGCCATCTAGGAACCGAAAATGGTTTCGGGGGTCCTGAAGTCGTCAGGATTCCGATACAAATATTGTTTCTACCCTAGGACCAAAACAAACAAAAAAGACAAAAATATGAACAAAAAATTGAGTCTCTAGCTGGGACAGTAGACGAGAAGAGACGTTTGGTGAAATTCATCAAAGAAGGATGTGCTTCACCAAGGATAAGGACCGACTGACCTGTCTTTCCGCTACCGCCACCACCATTGGTCGTTTCCGAACTGTCACCTGTCAATAATCCTCGCCTAACACCACCTGAAGAACCAGTCAGGATGACAATAAGCGCTGTGTGTGAGAAAGTTAAAAGATTGAATCTTTTGACATTTTCTAACATTTTTTGACATTTTTTTGAATTTTTTTGACATTTTGACATTTTTTTTACATTTTGACTATTATTTTGACATATTTTTGACATTTTCTGACATTTTTTGACTTTTTGACGTTTTTTGACATTTTGACATTTTGACATTTTTTGACATTTCTTTGACATTTTGACATTTTTTGATATTTTGACATTTGACATTTGACATTTTTTTGACATTTTCTGACATTTTTTGACATTTTGATATTTTTTTGGTATTTTGACTGTTTTTTTGACATTGACATTTTGACATTTTCTTACATTTTCTGACATTTTGACATATTTTTGACATTTTGACATTTTTGACATCTTCTGACATTATTTGACATTTTCTGATATTTTTTGACATTTTTGACGTTTTTTTGACATTTTGACATTTTTGACATTTTTTTGACATATTCTGACATTTTTTTGACATTTTCTGACATTTTTTGACATTTTTTGACATTTTGACATTTTGACATTTTGACGTAGACCGCGGTCAAAATTAACGTAAACCGTGGTCAAACCTAACGTACCGTTAAAGTTGTTTCAGCTAAAGTCTCCCCAAATTGTTTCACCAATAATTCTCGTATCGTATTTTTGCCTAGTTTGTTATGATTAAAGCTTTTAATAATTTCGAGTAGTAATGACAAAGTGATTTTTAGTTCTCAAGGTCGCGCTCGAAATGTTTTCAAACTTGTTGATCGGCCAATCTGCCAAGTACGAACGGTTCAACGCATCGTTTCGGTTAAAAATACTGGCAAATTAGTAAACGATCTACGAATGCCAAAGTCCATCGGAACGAATCCATTACGCGGTGCATGTGTGTTTGGAAACCCACCTATATTTCTGCGTAAACAAATGCCAATCAAAGTGAAACAAAAAGCATGGTTTGCTTATGCCGGATATGTATTCCAACAGGAAATTAGACAAATCATACGTGAAGTTCATCACAACAAATGAAATATAATTAAAACTGTTTATCTCGTGTATTATTCAATATTCTAAAATATTTAGCAATTAACACTTGGTGGAAAATATTTTGAACAATTTTATCTACATTTTTGTGTCCATCGTTATCGCGTTTAACTTTTAATCAATACAAGTTCTATTTCAAGTAATAATGATGCATGTCGTTTGGTCTGTTTTTCATCTATCGCTGTTTATGTGGCTTTCGAAGAAGAAAACAGGGGTAAAGGTTAGTTATCACACTTGAAGAAATGACAAAAATTTAGAAATGTTTTTCCAATAGGCTTTTAACTGACCGAAACAAGTGAATAATAATAAAAACGATTTGTATGACTCGGGTCTGTAGTTCTTGGTGACCACTTTACCGAATCTCTTTAAATTTTATCATATTTTTTTCAATTTTTTATGGAACAACTAGCGGCTTGCATTCGTCTCGCGGGGGGCTTTCAAACGAGGTGTCACTTGCCATATCGTTCTTCTAAAAATATTGTCTCATAGCCTTGGCACCAAGAGATGCGCATAAAAAAAATAATATTTAAAAAAATTATTATCTTACTGTTTTTTAATTATTCAAGAAAACACTTAACGAGTTGCATTCGTCTCGCGTGGAGCTTTCAAATGAGGTATCACTCGCTATATCGTTCTTTTAAAAATATTGTCTCATATCGTTGGCACCAAGAGATGCGCATAGAAAAATAATATTAAAGAAAGTCATTAAAATACTGTTTTACCAATTTTCAATAAAACATAGTGGCTTAAATTCTTCTCGGGCAGAGCTTCCAAATGAACTATTACTCGCTACATCATTCCTTTAAAAACATTGTCATAGTGTTGGCACCAAGAGATGCGTATCAAAAAAAATTTTTTAAGTCGCTAAAATATTATGTTTCCAATTGTTTAATGAAACAACTAACGGCTTGAAATTGTCTTAAGGGGTGCTTTTAAATTAGGTATCACTTGCCATATCGCTTTCACAAAATCGTCATAATATTGGCACCAAGAGATGCGCAAAAAATACTACAAAAAAATCAATAAAATACGGTTTTTTCAAATTTTTAATGAAGTGACTAGTGGCGTAAATTTCTTTCAAGTGGAACTTCCAAGTGAACTGTCATTTGCTACATCGCTTTTTTTTAAATATCGTCATAGTGTTGGCACCAAGAGATGCGCATCGTTAAATTATATGCATTAAAGAAATTTGTTGAAATAACTAGCGGCTTGAATTCGTCTCCCAGAGGGCTTTCAATCAAGGTGTCACTCGCTATATCGTTCTTTAAAAATATTGTCTCAGCTTTAGCACCAAGAGATGCGTATAGAAAAATAATATTAAAGATAGTCATTAAAATACGATTTTACCAATTTTCAATAAAACAATTATTGCAAAGCTTCCAAATGAACTGTTACTCGCTATATCGTTCCCTTAAAAACATCGTCATAGTGTTGGCACCAAGAGATGCGTAACGAAAAATAATTTTAAAAAATTATAAAACTATTGTGTTTCTAATTGCTCAATGAAACAACTAGCAGCTTGAGTTTATCTTAGGGGAGCTTTCAAACTAGGTGTCGCTATTGCCATATCGTCTCCAAAAATATTATCATAATGTTGGCACCAAGAGATGCGCATCGAAAAATAATTTCTAATGAAGGACTAATGCCTTTTCTTTTCGAGTGGAGAGTCCAAGTGAGCTGTCACTTGCTATATCGTTCTTTTAGAAATATCGTCATAGTGTCGGCACCAAGAAATGGATGCGCATCAAAAAATAATATTTAAAAAAATTATTAAACTGTTTTTTAATTTTTCAAGATAACACTGAGCGACTTGCATTCGTCTCACGTAGAGCTTTCAAATGAGGTGTCACTCGCTATATTGTTCTTTTGAAAATTTTGTCTCATAGCGTTGGCACCAAGAGATGCGCATAAAAATAATATTAAAGAAAGTCATCAAAATACTGTTTTACCAATTTTCAACAAAACAATTAGTGGATTATATTCTCCTTGAGCAGAGCTTCCAAATGAATTGTTATCTTTCCCTTATAAATATCGCCATAGTGTTGGCACCAAGAGATGCGTACCGAAAAATTATTTAAAAAAATCATTAAAATATTGTGTTTCCAATTGTTCAATGAAACAACTAGCGGCTTGAAATTATCTTGAGGGGAGCCTTTAAGGTATCGCTTGCCATATCGTCTTTTAAAATAACGTCATAGTGTTGGCACCAAGAGATGCGCATCGAAAAATAATATGAAATAATCATTAAAATACTAATTTTCCAAATTTCTAACGAAGTGATTTAAATTCTTTTCGAGTGAAGCCTCCAAGTGAGCTGTCACTTGCTATGTCGTTCTTTTAGAAATATTGTCATGCGTTGGCACCAAGAGATTGCGCATCGTTGAATTTTATTAAAGAAATTCATTAAAATAGTGCTTTATTTCTTTAATAAATCAACTAGCGGCTTGAATTCTTCTCGCGGGGGGCTTTCAAACGAGGTGTCACTCGCTATATCATTCTTTTAAATATATTGTCTCATGGCGTTGGCACCAAGAGATGCGCATAGAAAAAATAATATTAAAGAAAGCAATTAAAACACTGTTTTACCAATTAGCGGCGTAAATTCTGCTCGAGTAGAGCGTCCAAATGAACTGTTACTCACTATATCGTCATTGTCATTGTGTTGGCACCAAGGGATGCGTATCAAAAAATTATTTTAAAAAATCATTAAAAATTTAATTTTTTCAATTGGTCAATGAAACAATTAGCGGCTTGAATTAATCTTGAGGGGAGCTTTTAAATAATGTGTCACTTGCCATATGACCTCCAAAGATATTGTGCTAGTGTTGGCACCAAGAGATGCGCATCGAAAAATAACATGAAAAAAATCATTAAAATACTGTTTTTCCAAATTTTTAATAAAGTGGCTTAGTGGCTTGAATTCTTTTCGAGTAGAGTGTCCAAGTGAGCTGCCACTTGCTATATCGTTCGTTTAAAAATATCGTAGTAGTGTTGGCACCAAGAGATGCGCATCGAAAATAATATTTAAAAAAATTATTAAAATTCAGTTTTTTTAATTTTTTAGTGACAACTAGCTGCTCAATATCACCTCGAAGAAAGCTTTAAAAGAGGTGTCACTCACCCATCTTTAGGTAGGTGCCAACATTTGAAATAAAAAATATTCCATTCCCGGAGGCAAAATAATTTTAAATCGTTATCATTTTCACTCGTGCGGTATTTTTCTAATGATATATATGACTTACAACAAACAGAACTTCAATTCAAAAACGCGCCATTAAATATATCAAGCTTAATAATATCGAAATGAACAAACAAACAACAACAAATAACTTATTGAAATCTATTTTCAAAACAATAGTTCAAAGAGCATTACTAAACTGAGTAAAAAAAAATCAGTGGCGCATCGAATATGGAATTAATTTTAATGAATGACGTGAATTGTTGTACAACCTTCTAATACTGCCATTGTAGTGCTAATTTTTCTTTTCGGAAACTTCTGCGCAACATCCTGGCCTCTCTAGAGAGAAACAAATATGACTTATCCAGCATAAAGGATTTATCCATTGTGGAAATGAAAAACACTCTAATCCACACAGGAATATTATTTTTATCTACAGCCACTTTACAGAATAATCCCTTAGGTTGGTTATGGTTTCTTGGGTCTAAATAGGTGTTTTTTGGCAAATCAGTCAAATCACTCGAATCGCCGAACCCCACTGACCAGAGACCGCATCTTGGTCGTTAATTCTCGATATTTAATCAGTTCAAATTAATCAATACCCTATGTCATGGGTAAACTTAATTAGACGGCATGAGTGGCATAGAAAACGATAGAAGAGCTCCAGTACCTTCCGACCATTACTTTAAAGTCTATAGCGTGTTTCGAATTTATTTTCTATATGGCGTGCGTGCGGAAAATACATAAAATGTGGAAAGCTTGCCTATAACAAAGTAAGTAACGAAACAATAGATCATTAAATACCATTGTGTCATGCATTAGACTTGATTCATTCTCCTATTAGAATTGCAACATAGATAAAAGAGTGCATGTTGTGTAACATGTGAGGTCAAGGGGATATCGGTAAATTTTTAAACGTAAAAATACGTAAGCACCTCAGGTGCTTTTTAGCGAACATATTTATATTTTTGTTTTGTTTGAAGAAATATACGAGGTAGTCCAAAAACTACTCAACCCCCCCATATTAAACAGTATTTAAATAAAAATTAGAAACTGTAGAAGTTGAATTTTGCCTACCAAATAATATAATTCGAGACCTATGATCAGTCGTGCGTTACCCAATCGCTATTATCATGGTTGAATCAAATTTGATGCACCGTATCAAAAATATTTGCATAACACAGAGATATTTACGCCAAAGACACGTACTTGGTTTAATTTGTATGTAATTGTGTATGAGATACCTAATACACGTGCTTATGCACTAACGATAATAATCTGATAAGGAATATAAAATGGTACATATATTATTTAAGTGTTTTCGGGACAGTACTTTTTCGAGGGAATAAAATTAATTAAAACCTCTCATAATTTGCTAACCAAATTATTTTTGGGCTTTCAACTAGTGTTTGTGTATGTGATGAAATTTTGAAGGGGTAACGTAAATGCTTCAACCTGAAAATCCTCGTAAAAATCAGGTAACTTGACAAAATGGTATTTTTTGTAAATAATTTTGAAAATGTTTGCGGGACCCTTTGAACGATTTATTAAAGATAATAAAAATTGTTAATTTATTGAAACTTGAAAATAGTATATTATTTGACGAGTGGTAATGTAGCAAATAACCCACGCAGATGAAATGTTGCAGCACGAGCCGAAGGCGAGTGTGTAATTCATCAAGTGAGTTATTTAATTTACCATTACCACGAGTTACTTTATCTACGATTGTAACAATAAATACTAACCTTTGCAAGAAAGAATTTCTATTGGACATGCTAGGCATAAAATTGAAGGAATATTTACTTTTTACTAATATAACTCAAGCTATTTATTTATGAATACTATTAATGACTGATGGTCGAGATGGTAGCGTACCTGCCTCTCACCCAAAAGTCCCGGGTTCGAATCCCGGTCGAGGCAATGGAAAATATTGGATGTGTGTCCCTTATCTTTAAATGTGTAGCCCCCTCCCGCACAAGGCTCTTCTAGAGCCTTCTGGGATAAAGGGGGTCGTAATTACATGTGGTGTATTTATTATTTATTAATTGCTCAGAAGCAGTTCATTAATAGATACATAACCTAATAAGATTAGCTAAAAGTATAGTATGTATTCAACTCGTGAAAATGGTAAATAACTCACGCCGATGAATTTTGCAGCACTCGCCTTGCGGCTCGTGCTGCAAAATTCATCGGCGTGAGTTATTTACCATTTTCACGAGTTGAATACTATATTTTATCTACAATTATAACAATAAATATATGCAAGTCCGAATACATCATTTTTGGCACAATTATTACTTACCTTAATTAAACGTCAAAACTATCCAAATGTCAAATCACTTCCTCCCCCCCCCCCTCAATAATAATGGACCATTCCATTTTACCTTATCGGAAAAGTATTTCTATTCAGGCCATGAAGTTTCTTACGAATATAACCCACGCTATTTGTTTATGGATACTATTAATTGTTCAAAAGCAGTTCATTAATTAATATATACATAACCTAATAAGAGTAGATAAATACGCATTTGAATTTAAGATGCCAGCGCCGAAGCAGCGGAGAATTACGAACTAATTAGTAGATCATTATTTGTTTATGTCAAAATTTTTCTGACAAGTTAAAGTCCTTTTTTTTTCAAAGTTGATAGAAATGTTGCTTAAACCGTAGGAAATTTCCATGTTTACTGTTGGAAGGCCTGCAAATTTTATAGGTTAGAATTCCAAATTTTATTTTTACTGACTTAAACTCAAATTCAATAAAAATTATTAAGATATTGTGTAAGAATATTTAACCTTCCAAATTTTGTTTTCAATTTAAAAATGTAATATTTTAAAAATATATAATATTGACTTTGACAACATTTTGACAATTTTGACAAGAATTTATCTAAATGTGAAAAATGCAACCAAAAAAACCCATAATTGAAGTTGGGGACTTCCAGGAATGCAACTTTCCCCAAAAAATTTGACCTTGAAGAGTATTATAGAAAAAAAAAACGACTTTATCTACCTTTGGTTTGTCAGCTGTTTTTTGTATAAAAAATTATAAGAATAATGCCAGTTATTAATGACGCTACTCAGCAAAATATAACCTCAAAACCGTAGATTAGTAATAATAAAAGCGTAACCTTATAAAAGTATGCCCACAAAAATGAAGCTGCCGACTTTCATAAATTTACTAACGAGCTTCAGTTTTAATACTGGTCTATAAGCTGCTTCTTGTCGAAATGGTTTACTTTTCACGATGAATGACCTTCAAAGGTGCGCGCGCCGTCTTGTTTAGTCGGTCGTTCGGCTACTCGTCAATAGAGGTCGCCCGAAACAAATAAATTATTGAAATAATAAATGGGTGGCGCGCACGTTACCTCACAACTAACCTCAAATAAATGCGTTTATTAAAATTTCCGAATGTTGTGTCAATTTTATCAAAAATTCTGCTTGGTTCTTATACTATCAACTAAAATATTGTTCGGTGTATTAATTAAGAAAATTTTAATTGTTAGTCTAATAAAATAAGATACTTTCTATTGGTTGGAATTCTAACCTATAATTAGCTGTCTATTTTTAATAATCTACAATATTGAAACTTTATAAATTTACTGTCAGAGGGTTTTTAAAGTTAAAACTAAAAAAATTAAATTGAAAATTGAAAACAAATTTGCAAAAACTAAAAATTTAAGGTTATGTTAGTCATATTATTTTGATGAGCGTTAGGTTAGGACCTTATTAAATTACAGTAGAAGCACTACCGAACTCGCGCATGCGCATTCAGTACACAAACAAATTCGATAAACTGTTGCTGGGCGCCATTGTTTTTAATTTAGAAAAGTTATATTATTTTAAAAATATTGTATATTTTTGACACAATATTTTTGACATTGACAACATTTTGACACTAGATTATTATTTTGGCAAGAATTTATCTAGCGTGAAAAAAGTAACCAAAAAACCCTTGTGCCAACATAATTGGAGTTTGGGGACTTCCAGGAATGCAACTTTTCCCCTAAAAATTTGACCTCGAAAAGTAATGTAGGAAAAGAACGGACTCTATCTACTCTAAAGCTAGCTGTCCAATAAAAATTCTTTTCCGATACTGTGAAATAGAATGGTCCATTATTATTGAGGGGAGGAAAGTGATTTGACATTTAAATAGTTTTGACGTTCAATTAAGTTAAGTAATAATTGTGCCAAAAATGATGAATTCAGACTTGCAACGGTTAGTATTTATTGTTATAATCGTAGATAAAGCATAGTATTCAACTTGTGGTAATGGTAAATAACCCACTCGATGAATTACAGCACTCGCCTGCGGCTCGTGCTGCAAAATTCATCGTCGTGAGTTATTTAGTACATTACCACTTATACTATTACCTATCCCGTTGTTTTATAGTTGATATTTTTACAAACAAATTGAGTCGATGTTCGGTTTTAAATTTTCCTTTAGGAATTAGGTTCGTTATCAAGTGAAGAAAAAATGGAAAAGTGGGCCACTTGAAATGAGAGAAATTGTACAAAATGTGCAGGAGGTATTTTCCTTGGGTTTATAGAGTGAAATTTTTAGATTCTTAGGTGACAGCTCGTGTAATAGTTTTGACATAATTTTCACCATTAACCTCACTTTATTTTTGACCTATTATAGGAAAGGGGTTTACAAAAATAAATTGTTCTCTTAAAAATAATCCAATAATAGTTTTTTTTTTGAGGCTAATAGTGAGAAAAACACCTAATACGCACTTTTCTTCAATGTAATATGAACTTTAAATAATCTATTCAATATAGTTCTCTAAATTCATATTTTACAAAATATTGTTAGCAAACATATTTAAAAACGTATAATTTTAATTTTAAGGCGAGTTGTAGCAATGTATTGACAACCAGACAAGTGCCAAGGGGCAATTAACTTCTTCATTCTGTTACTTAAAACAAAATTAGTTAAAAAGGGGCGCCATTTTAGGTATTTGCCGGGGGCGCCAAAAATCTTGTTACGGTTCTGCTTTCAAGCCGCGCTCACCGCCGCTTAATTCGGCACTGCCTAATCTTATCCGCGAAAAAACATCATGTACGGTCGCATTTATTATAATAAATGACGGTCGGGAGCAAAAATAACTAGTAAACCTGAAGTAGTAGCTTGTAATTACTAATTAGATCTTCTCAAAAATCAAGATAACAATAATACTGATGACATTACATTTAAAAATATTAATTTTAATGTGTCAAAATGTCAAAATCTGCTGATTAAACCGGCCATTTTATAACCTCTTGATAGATAATAAGCCAAACATAACCTAAAACAAAAAGTACCACTTACAAAACTAAATATTTCATAGAACCAGAAGATGCGTGTAAGTACTAGTTTTTTTTTGCTCCCGACCGTACTATAAGTGGGGTGCTAAAAATTGTGCAAAACTGGCTTAATCCAGCGCTAGATTGAGTAAAAATATAATAAGGCACCTATTTTCTATAAATTTTTTTCCGCCTTGAATGAACTCGCTGCCATTTACAACTTTTGTTTCGTTTCAGGCAGTAAGCAGGCATAAAAGCTTCGTCCTCCACATACATAATTCCAAGCACACCGCAAAGCTTCGAATCAGCCACCGAGATAATAAAAATAGCTCGCATCTCTACCGCGGAGATTGGGTCGCACGTCACGAGATGGCGCTATCGCTAGTTGATGGAGCAGCCCGAGTAGGACGGTCGCCTTTAGACTGTATGCGAGAGTCGTGTGTTGTGTGAATCGTGCTGGTGCTGAGAATAATGAAAACGGCCTAAAATCCTCGTGTGCTGTGTGCTTATAACCAAAAAGAAACTAACGGAAAATGAGCTTGTGATGTGCTGGTTTGCTAGTGTTATATAATGCACTCTCTATTAATTACTGGACGATTGTTATCCCGTGCAATTTGGAATGGAATCGCAAACATTTCATCTGCAACAGACCCCAATCTTCAAAGAAAAACCGATCCGTGTTTAGTGTCGGCCGTTTGTGGCTTTTCAAAGGAGAGAAAAATCGAAAGACTGATCAAGGGACAGTTCGGAGACGATGCCTGGTTCACAGCGAAGTACAAATCTGCTGATGTATTGGGTAAGTTTAAAGGGAAACCTAACCTAACCTTTGTACGTTGTGTGACGTTTTTAAGTTGTAATCTCGAAAATTTAAAGCAGCAGCTTGTATAATGGGGCTTATTAATGCGCGCCCAAGGTTTCTTTTATTTCTAAACGTGCATCATAGCTTTCCCAGTAATTCGACTCAATTAGGAAATTACATAACCTTGACATTGTGCTTATTTCTTTCAGCACTTAATTTGCATGACAGCATACAGGGGCGTAATTTCTCGCCACAGAAAAGCATTACCGCGTTTTTAAGTGAAAAAAATAAATAAAAGGTATTTTGTTTGTTTATTTTGACGGTTTTTATAATGGTGCACACTTGCTGATAACATGTCTTATTTATGTTTGTTGATAAAGGAATTAAAAAAGCGTTGATTACGAAATAGATGTGTAGAAAAGTTTTTATTCGTAAATTTTAAGAGAAAGTAATACAATGACATGACTTTCGTTGTTGATGAAAAGAATCACGAACAAAGTTTATAAACATTCCTACTATCCTCAAGTAATTTCGTGGAAATATGTAATCAAAATATTGTCCTTGTGCAGATATGGAAACCCTCGATTCGTGCTTCAGATGACAGAACTATATTACTGACTCAATTACCGATTAAAAAGTGCCGACTCGGTGACCCTGCCCCCTTCAGATAACTTTATTTAAGCAATTTGCATGTGCCTAACCAAATAATACGTCAAGAAATCTCTGCAGTCGTAAATTGTGATAAAATTACTTGCTAAATAACCTAAATACACATTTTACTATTTACCTACCTTTACGTGGAAAAAAACACCAAGGTTGACCTTGTTTTAGTTTGGATCTATAAAATTAGGTGCTTACGCTTATCCACGATACAAATCTTTTTGCCAGCAACCGGAAACTACCCATAGGACTTTTTTATGTTGGATTCAAAGTATTGTCTAAGAATATTATAAATACCTCTAATAACAAAACTAGTGTTGAAGAAGTTCGCAGTCGATTTATTGGATTTTTTTGTGATTTTATAAATAATCGTTAAAGCACTTTTTTTCCTGTTACAAACATAATAATTTTATTAAATAAATTTCGTATTTAGTACCTCCAAAATGTTTTTTTTTAAGTACTAAAGTCATTTGTGGAAATATGTACATAATTATTAAATGGCAATTTTATTCAGTTGGCAGAAAATTTGACAGCTGTCAAGTCAAAAGTGATGATGTTATTTTAATTTCAATTATAAAAAGAAGAAAAATTTAAAATAATTTCAATTATAAAAAGAAGAAAAATTTAAAATACTTTAGATCTCTTCTTTTATGAAAAATCACATTGTTTTTAAACCGAGTTTTAAACTTACGAAAGACATATTATATGTACTTTTCAATTTTTAAATTTGACAGTAATTTTGACATCATCAAGGATACAAAAAAAGAATTGAAAATTCCGAGGAAAATTCTATTTTGGCAGATCTATTAAGTATCAATTTGTAAAGTAAATATTTAAAACTAAATTGGGCGAATCTAAATGTATTTGTGACCTGTAGACTCATTTTAATTGAAAATAACTTTTTCTGAAATCGCTCAGGAATGTCTTTCTCGGCGCAATTTCAGACTCCAAAATAGCGTATTCTAGTATTTTAGTCCATTGCTAAGCAACCATCAAAAAACGAGTCCGGGAAAGTACTTTCCCGGCCTAGGCCGGGAAAGTAAGTTTCCCGGACTCGTTTTTATCTACATTTTAGAGAATAAGTAAATATACGCAGACAAATTTAATTATTAACACAGTTCATCACGGCGACATGCACCGGCCACACCAAATATTAAGGCAACCTAAAAAGTAAAATCTACATAAATATCTAGATAATTTTAAAATTCTCACATGTTAAATGTATACCTTATTCATTAAGTACATATGATCCGGTGCTTGAGTAATAAATATTTCAAGTTGTTCATTTGACAGAACTTTCGGCTTCTTTAGTTTATAGCTGTCACCTTGACGTTTCAGGAAAACGCGTAATTTCGAATATTTTGATATATCAATGTCTTCCTTTGTACTAAGTGTTGATCTCAGCGCATGGGAGTAATTTGGCTATAACGTAGAGATGCCTTCAACTGAAGATAAATTAGAAATCATGACATTTTGAGATCGGGAGGTCATGTCTTTTTCGTGGCAATAATCCATGAAAATTTAAAGTCACATTATTTGCAGTTGTTACTCTCTGGTGGTGTCCCAAACGATTTCATAAGCAATTAGATTGCAATGAAAAAATGTTATAATAAAAATTTCTTAATTATAATAATATTAATTGCGATTTCAGAAAAAATAGTATTTGTATCTCGTAGGAAAAGCACATTCCCGGACTCCGTGTTGCTTGTCTCGGCTGCGCCTCGACAAGCAATCTTCACAGTCGTCCGGGAATGTTAGGCTTTTCCTACTAGGTACACAATGTACTATTAATTGACAATAACGATATTTTTTTGCGAGTTTTTTTTATAAAAAATCAATTTTAGATCTACGTTAAGCTCGACGTTAAGTACCTATAAAGAATTATACCTAGTATAAAATCAAAAACGTGGCTCGAGAGATTGAAGGGTTTCAAAACAAACATTTAAAAAAATAGAAGAATCAATAAATTCTGAGGTTTACAGCGATTTTTGAACGCTATTATCGAGGCTTTTATTTTCCACCCCACTGTGGGGTGTGGCAATCTTTGAGATAAAACAACCACTTAACTATGTTCCTACAGGTAGCTGTCAAAATTGCTGTCAAATTTAAAACTATGCAAGTTTGTCTTCCATAATTTTAAATTTTCCTCGAAATTTTCATAGAAGAGATATCAAGTGTTTTTTGCGAGGTTTTTTGCTAGTTCCATAATTGATATTGATATTAAAATCGAGATTAAAATACAGTTTTTACTTTTGACAGCTGTCAAAATTTCTGGCAACTTAAAATGAAAATGCCGAGGAAAATGCCATTTAATAATTATATATACAAATTAAAGTGCCAACCAGACATTTCTCTATAGGCTTTGGACTCGGCTTTGGAGGAACTGAACACGAAATTGTTGTAAAAAAAATATACTTGTTGGTAGCTGCCAAAACTGCTGTCAAATTTAAAAGAATGCAAGTGTGCCTTTCGCAATTTTGACAATAACGTGAATGCCCATTGAAAAAGTGCTATTTATTAAGTGTTTTGAAATTTGCTAGTTCCATAATAGATAATAAAATAAAGTGTTCACTTTTGGCAGGTGTCAAAATTTTTCAATTTAATGAAAATGACATTTTATAATGATTTAAACAAATAAACGTAATTAGGTACTGAAGACGAAATTGATGTTAAAAAATATTATGTTGACAGATGCCAAAATTGCTGTCAAATTTAAAAATTTACAAGTAAGTAGGTATATCTTTCGTAATTTTGAAAATACATAATATTGATTTCCATAGAAGACGATACATAAAATGTTTTAAAACTTTCTAGTTCAGTAATTGATATTAAAATAAAGTTGTAACCTTTGACAGCTGTCAAAACGAGTGTCAAAATTTCGGTCAACTTTATAAAAAATGCCATTTTATTATTATTTCAACAAGTTAAGGTACATTTTTCTATAGACTTTGGAAGTACTGAATACGAAAGTAATACGAAAAAGACAAGGAAAAAGATATTCTTGCATATTTTGAAATTAAACAGCTTTTGACAGATACTAAAAACATAATATTCAATTTCGTACTTAGTACCTGCAGAACCTCGTGCAGAACTCATAGAAAATTGTCTGCTCGGTACTTTTCACATTGTTTCCAAAATTAAGGAAGACAAATTTGCATATTTTTAAATTTAACAGCAATTTTGCTACCAACTTTGCTACCAACAAACAAAAATTTTTTTAAACTGTAATTGAAATTGATATTTTGTATTGAATATCTACGAATTAACGAAACCTCGACGAAACCTATAAAAAAAAGAAAAATGTCTGCTTAATACTTTCATTTGTTCAAACCTCGGTTCAAACAATTATTAAATGGAATTTTCATTAAGTTGACAGAAAATTTGACAGCTGTCAAAAGCGAAATCATTATTTTAATTTTAATTGTAAAAATAGAAAGATTTAGATTTAAAGATTTTATACCTACTTCTTTTCTTATAAAACTCACATTGTTTTCAAAATTACCAAAAACATATTTGTAAAATTTTAATTTTGACAGCCGTCAAGAATAAAAAATTTTTGGCAGATCTATTATTATCTATTTTTAAAGTAAAGATAGAAAACTAAATTGGGCAAATCTTGATATATTTGTGAACATTTTGGACGGCTATCAGAATAATAAATCATTTATGGTTGGTACCTCGGTTGGTACTTAAGATTTAAATAAAGGTGCTAGCAACTGTGTATAAATGATTCTTGGAGAATCAATCAACCTGAATACTAATAAGCCTGTTTTCACGTGATGTTTTGATAAAATTTAAACCTTTGCCCAAATGTATGTACACTGTACAGGGTGATTCCTATAACGTTCTCACTCCATTTTTTTTTATTTGTCTTTGGAAATAAAATAAAAATATTTAACGTGACTTACAGTATTTTTTCCAGGGATTTCGAAAATTTTAACAAAAAAACAATTGAAAGTGAAATTAAAATGGGAAAAACCGAGAGAAAACAAAACGATATTTTTTTAAATGGAACGCCCTGTATATTTTTACAATTTTGAAAGAGGTATAAATTCTCTTCCAAAAATATAACAACATAATAATTAAAATAATAATAATAATAACAATTAGTCAGTACTTTACTAAATAAGAAGGTAATTATGTTATGATATATTTTTGGAAAGAGAATTTAAACCTTTTTTCAAAATTGTAAAAATATACAGGAAATTCCATTTTAAAAAAAACATTGGCTATGTTTTTCTCATTTTTATTTGACTTTCAATTGATTTTTTGTTGAAATTTTCGAAATCCTTTGTCTCGGAAAAAATACTACAAGCCAAGTTACGTTAAATATTTTTATTTTATTTCCAAAGACAAACCAAAAAATTCTCGAAAAAATTAGTGTGAAAACGTTATAGGAATCGCCCTGTACCCTGTACCTACAGTTAATTCACGTCTGATTATACAGGGTCTTTCATGACGAACTGTACATACTTCTAAGGATGATAGAGGCTCGGATAGAGGATCCCTTGACTGTTCACGAATGGGTATAGAAATTTGTCTGTTGCGCTTAATTACTGAGATACAAGGTGATAAACTCGAGGATAAACTACTTATGGCCAATACGAGGGCCAATATTTCTTTTGGAAAGAACTTCCTTACTATTTATAGTATTTATCCTCGTATTTATTACATTTTGTTCAAATTTTACACAATTTGTGTACTTATCACAGTTGATATAATGCCGTTTTTAATATTTAAAAATTTCAGGACCGGACTTTTTTAATTCAAGTTTCTTTATTTCAGTAGAAAATGTCACCCTGTATAATATTTTTTTCTTATTATATGGGAAATTATGGAAGTCCATACACCAGTAAACAAAAGCATGTGAACAGATATTTGTCGCACCTTTATTGATTTTTTTACAAGCGATTGAATTTGGCGAAATGGGGAAATGAAATATAAAAAATTATAATTTGCCTAACTAAATTATCTAAATAAGAAATGAATGGGTATAGCCTTAGTGTCTACATATTTATTACCTAAAATAAATTTTTAACACAAGTTCCTTTTAATAATTTACAAATATTTACAGCAAAATTTCAAAATGAAAACCGCTAGCCTCTCTGCATTTTTGTTGCCACCCTATACTTTGTTTTTTCAAATACGGACCTGATATTGTTTTTCCTTAATTTATTAGTATTTTTCAACATGATTCCAACGATATATTTTAGTTAAGCAAATTATAATTTTTCATCTTTCATTTCCCCGTTTCGCCAAATTCAATCGCTAGTAAAAAAATCAATAAAGGTTCGACAAAAAATCTGTTCACATACTTTTGTTTACTGATGTATGGACTTTTATAATTTCCCAAATAATATGAAAAAAATATTATACAGGGTGACTTTCTCTACAAAACTTGAATTAAAAAAGTCTGGTCCTGGAATTTTTAAATATTAAAAACGGCATTATATCAACTGTGATAAGTAGGTACACAAATTGTATAAAATTTGAACAAATTGTGATAAATAGTAAGGAAGTTCTTGACAAAAGAAATATTGGCCATAACTAGTTTATCACCCTGTATCTCAGTAATTAAGCGCAACAGACAAATTTTTATACCCATTCGTGAATAGGGGTTCTCTATCATCCTTAGAAGTGTGTACAGTTCATCATGAAACACCCTGTGTATATTTTATTTTATTTTACTATCGTCTACGCCTATGTCGTTGGAGGAAGCTTTGACAGACACATAACCACACTTTCCCTGAATTCCCACATAAGTTGCCGCCCAACGTTACAAACGTCTAACTCTAAATTAAGTGGTTACTATACATTTATTAATGTATCTGGTGAATATAGTTCGAAGTCCAATATAATATTCGAGTTGGTAAACCCACAACCGAGCCCAAGATAAATACTGCTGGATTGGTCGCGGTTGCAAATCCGCAGCTCGCCGTGAAGTGAGAGGGAATTAAGATTTATTTTAGGTTTATTAGGAATATCGCCTTACCACACGTGCGTAAGGCGATATCGAACATTGATTTTCAGTAATAAAAATAATAATAATAAAGTTTGTATGTACTGAGTACCTACTTCGAGAATGGATAAAAAACCAAGGAAGCCATGTGTCTGACACTCTTTAAAAGATGAACATGCCTCAACTACAAAATTAAATTCCACTGCCACTCTATTACATATTTTCAAGAAAAGAAAATTAAAGTTCATTTGTTTGTTTTTGGTGATTTTTTTTAAATCTTCCGGTTTGAGTGGCTCACCCTCGGCCTCGCTCTGTACATTAGAGTCGAGGCGAACATTCAGTCTTAAGTTTTAATAAAGCTGGTGGTGGCTCTTCAATTTTTGGGCAGTTTCATTGAAAGAAAGCTGTGATCACACAATGAAACTATCCATTTATTTTTATATTTGGATTCCAACGAAATTAACTAGAAATTTATAGCACACCCACTCAGTGCCTAGGACCGGTGTTTGATTTTTATTTAAATATTTGTAATAAACCAAAAATAAATACCTACTCCCTCCCCCCTCACTCCGCACCCAACTTTAAATTGTATTTCTTTTAAAATTCCTACTTTGTGCTAATATTCCTGTACCCATAATTAAGTACATAATAGAAATAGGCGCTGACTACTCGAACATAACACGAGACACGCATCACAAGTTTTTACGCGATAATTAGTAGATAATAATATATCTATTTAAATATATGAAGTTATTTAAGGTCTGTTAAACTATGCTGATGAATAGTTTTAACCTTTTTAGAATATTATTTATAAGTAGGCACTTTTCTTCCGCGATGATGTGTCGAATTCTTGGCGTTCTAACCACCTTGCCGAGGCGTTCATTTGAACCTTCTGTTGGCCTAAGCCCCTCCTATTTATTGCGCGATGGGTCATGCGCGTTGTTGTTTCTACGCTATTGGTGGGCGTGGCTTGGCTCCGCCTGCGACGCGGCGGCGTGGCGAATCATGCGCGCCTTTGAATTCCACGTCATCGTTCCGGTGGGGTGTAGCGATAAATGTATGATATATTTAAAATAGTAATATTGTTGACAGTCCTTTCTTCCTAAGTCCAGTCATAGTGAGTGGTTCCAATAGTTTTTTATATGGTACTGTTATTATAGTTTGTAATCATTTGTATGCTACGCACGTGATTTTGGAAGCAGATATTACACCATTTATGGACTAGAGTGAATAGTATTTACTGCTATTACTATTTAAATTATTATTTTATTCGTTCACTAGCAGGTCGTTATATTTATCAAAGCCAAGAACTAAACTGAATGGCGAATGGTACAGGGTGATTCCTATAACGCGTTCAAATTTTTTGGTTTGTCTTTGGAAATAAAAGAAAAATATTTAACGCAACTTATAGTATTTTGTCCAAGGATTTCGAAAATTTCGACAAAAAAACAATAATTGAATGTCGAATAAAAGTGAGAAAAACATAGCGATGTTTTTTTTAATGGCATTCCCTGTATATTTTTAAAATTTTAGAAAGAGGTTTAAATTCTCTTTCCAAAAATATAACAACATATATTTACTCATATTTAAAAATGCTGATAATTATTATTATTATTCGAGTTATTATTATTATTATTCGAGTTATTATTTTAATTATTATCAGCATTTTACTAAATATGAAGTTAAATATATGTTATGTTATATTTTTGGAAATAGAATTTAAACCTTTTTTCAAAATTGCAAAAATATACAGGGCTTTCCATTTAAAAAAAACGTTGCTTTGTTTTTTCTCACTTTTATTAGACTTTCAATTGTTTTAATGGTGATATTTTCGAAATCCCTGGAAAAATTACTTATGTTAAATTTTTTTATTTTATTTCCAAAGACAAACCAAAAAATTGGGGTGAGAACGTTATAGGAATCACCCTGTAAAAATAATTTTCAAAATTTAAACTTTAACACCGTGTATAATGAAAACTAAGCGCCAAAATAATAAAATTAAAGTGGTTGCGAGGAACGTCAGCCATGCAAAATAATGCATTCCAAATTATGCTCCGGAAACATATATCTACGTTTGTATTATCGATCAATTGTTTGGTTTTCGCCGACGTGGGTACCTGCCTTTGACACGCCAGATAATATCTTATCAATCTAGACGATCTATGAATCCGTGATCGGATCACGAAACCAATTGCTTGCTAACAGCCTTATCTTAATTAGCTTGATTCTAGTGAATGCCCAAAACCTCCTAAAGGTTTTACGAATATTATAACGTAGAGATGCTTAATCAAAACAGATTACACGTCTTCCTGTTTTTCCGTGTGCAAGATTTAGTTTTAACAATGATTTGCTTATCTATCGCGTGATGAGTCGCGTGATCTGATGATATATAATAATTAGGTCGAGAATTAGGTACAAGATTGTTTTTTTGGGTCATAAAGTATAACTGCTACCCTTGTTCAACTTATTATAAACATTGAACATTTTTGGGAAGACAACCGATGATTATCGGCCTAGATGACAAATTTAGGTATAATTTTTTGGAGATTTTTTTTATCGAAGAAAAAATCTGACGTCACTATGCGTAATAGGTAAGCGAGAATGAGTAGTTATAGTCAGGGATCCAGTGAACTAAATTTCGCTTATTTCTCTGTTGCTATATGTAACTTTTGGACATACTTTTAAAATTAGGTCTATGTTATGTAAAATTTTCTGCCGAATCCATTTCCGGAAGGCGATTTGCGATGAGCTTGCGTTCATCCCCTATATTAATGTTTCACCCCTTTTCGGCGATACATGATATTTAAAATTCTTCAGATATAACTCGTGCTATCTCCAAAACTATCAAACCTACAGGGATCAAATTTTAGACGGAGGTTATATGATGTATGACGACTACGATAGAAGCGTTAAAATAGTATTTTGATTATTGATCTTCCAAGAAAAAAATAAAGTACGCGGGGTGCAGAAATATTGTAGAGAAAAATGTAGCATCGAGGTACTTTTTCTATTTCTAGAGATACTATATCGGTTATGTGAGCGGTATTGTAGTAGAAAGTTCAAATTTAATTTTGGTGAAATAATTTTTACAATCGGAGTATTCTAGCGAAAGATATAAATTATTTAGTATCGGGAACGATACCGCGCGTTTCGATCGCTTAGGCAGAACTTTAAGATAAGAAAAAAAAGTGTAAACAAAAGTTTTAGGGTATTCTATGAATTTTCTTGCTACCATATTCAATAGTATACAGGGTGCCTCATAAAATTGGTTTTTGTAAATTTATTCTTGCACAAGCTATAAACATAATGTAATCAAGTTTTTGAACCAAGTTTAAACTAACAGTCAACAGATATGGGGACCTAAAATTTTAAAATCTCTAACACGTTTTATAACTCGACTTTAATGTGAATAAAAAATTTCAGAAATCTTTAATTTTCTAGCTCATTTTACGCTACTTTGGCATTGGAATTGAAACCTCTTTAAGCCCTCATCTAGCTGCACTAAACCACCGCTTTTTTCTTTGCAAATTATTTGGTACACTTATAAAAACCTTTTTCGGGTTATTTATTGATGTATTTGTACATCCAGGAACAAAACACCACTTTCTCCTAGTAATTTTCACACTGTTTGAGTCTTCCATCTTAACAAAAACGCATAAATGAATACTAAAACAAAAAATATAATAGCAAGCAGGTAAACGAGTTTCGCCACCTGTGGTCCCGTACGCATTATGACGTCACACGCGCTAGTCTCGCTGCAGTGATCGTTTGCTGGCCTCGTTCGTTTTGGCGATTTTATTTTCAGTTTATTTTTAAGAGAAAACAATTTTTAGGCGTTTTATTGGTTACTACGTATTTTTGTGGCCTTAGAACTATCATTTTTTATTGCAGTTAAAAAATAGTGAACATTCCTAATCCTGTATATTTTGGGAGATTTTTAATATCCGTTTTCAGAATATAAAAATTCATCAAAAATCGTGTCCACTTCTTTTTTGAATGAGTTAAATGGGTGGAGGATAAGGGAGATAAGGGGGGGGTGTCAATTTTAAGAGACTTACCCTGTACAAATGTGTTTAAAAAATTAGTGAGAAAATTAGTCATCGACTTGATTTTCAGGTGTGGCTTAGGTTGTGGTAAAATTCGCGATAAATAAAACCAGTATTTAAAAAAGCATTTTGCGGTTTCTGTTTCTCCTTTGTACACATAAATTTATTATTATTAATGCTTTAACTGCTTGGGAATGTGTTCTAGTGTAAGTTCAACGAAAACCAGAAAATATTTGATTAGAGATTTTATTTTAATCACTTCATGTAGATCTAGACAGTTTTGCCTTTTACAAATCATCGAAAATAATTTTTGATAGGTATACTCCCACGAAATTGTTATTTTTTTTAATCTCTCTATTGGGCCTGTATTTGTGTTTACGAGTTTGTTTGTTGGTTTGTCTTCGTATAAGTTGGCTGACCGATTAATATCTGGCATAGTTACGACGATAATAAAAAAATGATACGTTTAAATAATTATTGTTATAATCTGCATTAATCACGTGCACATTTAGATCTTTATGGAAGATCCTGAAAGGTTTAGATTTTTAAAAATTTGCAACAAAAATACTGTTCCTTGTGCCAAAAAGACAAAAATAAAAAATAACAATTGAAAGACACAAATTTGTAACATGTTACGACCCAAAATCGTAGTAATGAGGTCCAGGGTATTACAAATCCTTTTTGCGAACGATAAAAGTCTAATTTAAAAAAATAATATATAAGATTTATTTAAGGACCATAGTAATTACACAAAGTGATTATAAAACCTTGAAATCTAACAATTATTTAGAACATAAATTAGTTTGTCTAGGGTAGATTTTGAATACAATGTCTTGTAAAAATATATATAACAAAAATAGATCAAGACAAATATCTTAGCTGTAAGGAAGAAATTATTAGTAAATTTACAGGAAATAATTACAATGAAAAGTTGAAATATAAATAAATGTACAAAAACTAAAACTTAACTTAATGATGAGTTTCAAACAGTTCCAGAAACAAGATTCCTTCGTTCCGCTTAGGGAGCCCTCAGGAAAAACTAAAGTTCTCGTTGAATATAGTCTTCGTCTCAGGTTTTATGTTACTGCATATGATGTTCACAATGAAATATAGATAGATGGTAAATGTGCTAGGCTTATCTTCTGTGTTATTCAATATACCAATATCAAGTGCCAAAAAATCGCCAAAAATTTTCAATGTCCAGAAATCCAAATATATTCCATTAAATACTCAAAAATTCAATAATAGCTGGTGGTATTGCTCAGTTTTTCACCGTACCAAAATCGTCTAAAATGCATTAAGTACATGAAAAGTTACTTTTAAGTTAACCTATAAAACACGTGGTCTTTTAAAGACAAAAAAACTGTTAAACTTACCCAGAATAGTCTGGACGATTAGTTTGCTATTAAATCCGATTAAATCGACAATAAATTTAATACCCCACGTATTAAACTAAATCAAAATGTAAAACTGTGTTTTATTCCGGGAACTAGCCGAAAGCAAGCCAAAAGTGCCTTTATCACAAATTTCACACAGCAAAACTAACGGTTCATCAGTTGATGGATAAAAGAGGAAATCTTCCCATTTACAACGCGTTTTATAAAATTTTCTTAACCAAAAAAATTTATAGAACTGAGTTCTGATTCGTCAGTGTTACCAACTCACTGTTTTACTCTAAAAATTTCCTATATTTCTTGGACCATTGAACATTTCGATGCGATGGACTATTTATAAAAAACTATGTTTTTTCCAAACAATTTCTAGTTGCTAATATTTACCCAGCATACTTATTTATCAATGTTATTTTTAAACGAATAATAATTAAACTATTTTTGGTAAGAAGAGAACTGTATTATCACCGAACGTTGACAGACTTCAGGTGGTTCAATGAAACAGCTGTGAGGTACTTTCCGCACCTTAACTGTTGGTCAGTTACGTTCAGTGGAAATCTTCCACAGATATTTTAACTATTTTTAAGCCGTAATAATCGAAAAAGTTAATTGCAGAAGTTGTAGATAATTGAAAGATCCACAACTTTTATTTCAACATACCTAACCTCAAAACTGTTGAGGAAAACGCCAAAAAAACCATTTTTTTAATTTTTTTATCGAGTTTTTTATCTCCCATCACCAACAAGTAGGGGTTTCAACGAAAAAAATTCCGTCCTGAAATTGTCAAAAATCAATATTTTGTTAAACAACTTTTTTGATTGAAAATTAGGTCTTTTTTTCAAATAAAATTCGCAAAAAAATAAAATAAATAAATATTTCGCTTCAAAAAAATTACAGCTTATTTGAGACACAAAAATGTACATTTGCACCAAATTTCATTAAAATCGAATCATTTTTGTGGGAGATAAAAATAAAAAAATAGGTTTTTGGCGTTTTTCTCAATAGTTTTGAGGTTATGTTGAAAATGGTTGAAATAAAAGTTGTAGAACTTTGGCATTTAACGTTTCGATAGGAGGTCTAGTTTTGCCGGAAATCTAAAAAAATTCGTTTCACCCCTAAAAACACCCCTTTTCTCACCCCCACTACTTCTGGTTATTTGTTGGGGTCCAATTGATTTCTTACCATTAATCCTAAATTTTTCGACCATCTAAATACTGCTAAGATTTTGTTGATTTTTGGCCTCTGAAAACCGGTTCGGCACTAGACTAATTCTGTCGATTTGTTTTTGTTTTTAAACCGTTTTAAACCGTTTACACTTTTATCGTTTTAATTATTGCTCGAATGATTATGTCAATGTCGTCACGGGTTTGCGGCGGGCTTCCTTACGCACCTTGCATGTAGATTAAGGATGCTGAGGTTTCTCGAGAAAATTGATTGATGATAAGATTTTTGCGACAAATTAAAACGAACTTTGATATTGTTATCTTTTGTATATTCTTTTTAAGATTGCGATTAGTTAACATATACAGGGTGTCCCGATTTTAAACCGACAAACTTCGGGTACAGAAAGTTCACATGAAATTATGTCATACCCCTTCTAACATTTCTTCTCTATCGAGCCTCCTAACGGAGATACAGGGTGTTAAAAATTCAATTTATTTTTTGTTTTTCTTTAATAACTTCCACAATATTAAAGATAGGGAAACCAAACTTGGTACACATAGTTAGGTTGTGAGGGTCCATCTTTGCTATGGGTTAGAGTTGACCTGAGGCGCGCCAGTGGCGTGCGGTGTGGTCACGTCGACATAATTTTAAGGAAAAAAGTATGTGCACTAATTTTTTTCGCAATTCTGATCAGATTTTCATAATTTACGGTTGATTTTCTAAAAAAACTTGCTCATGTAAAATTTTGACTGAGGCATTAGTTTTCGAGATATTTGCGTCTGAACAAAACGATGCACCAAAAACACAATTATCATGTCGGGAAGTTCTGATCAAATCACGACATATCCCTTCTAAAATTTCTCTATAGCCATTCCTAACGGAAATACGGGGTGTTGATTTTTTTTATATTTGGATGTTGATAATTTGTTTATGTAATTTCGTAACGAAATTTTTCTTTTGACAAAAATAATATTGACTTGCAAAAGGCCTTAAAAACGCCTCATTGCAAAAGAAGAAAAACATTAAAAACATTAAATTGACAGTTCAATTCAGTATATCCCTTCGAAAATCAGATTGAAAATAATTTTGAAAGGGCTATCTTAATTAATTAATTGTGTTTTTGGTGCATCGTTTTGTTCAGACGCAAATATCTCGAAAACTAATGCCTCAGTCAAAATTTTACAAGAGCAAGTTTTTTTAGAAAATTAACCGTAAATTATGAAAATCTGATCAGAATTGCGAAAAAAATTAGTGCACATACTTTTTACCTTAAAATTATGTCGACGTGACCACACCGCACGCCACTGGCGCGCCTCAGTTCAACTCTGAACCATAGCAAAGATGAACCCTCACAACCTAACTATGTGTACCAAGTTTGGTATACCTATCTTTAATATTGTGGAAGTTATTAAAGAAAAACAAAAAATAAATTGAATTTTCAACACCCTGTATCTCCGTTAGGAGGCTCGATAGAGAAGAAATGTTAGAAGGGATAAGTCATAATTTCATGTGAACTTTCTGTATCCGAAGTTTGTCGGTTTAAAATCGGGACACCCTGTATATTCCACTGCATTGATTTTTTATTAATAAAACAATGCGCGGGACAGATATTGCGAGCATTTTTATCAATTGCTATTGATTGCTGTTGAGACTGTCATCATTAATCAAAGTAACAGCGGTAGACCCTCGAAGAAACCTTATCTTATTTCAATATTATTTTATTTATAGCAACGTGGAAGCTGAATATTTTCAATGCTATTGTACTGTATTCCAGCATTTCCAGTTCGTTACAAGGAATTTTTTTACTATCAATTACGTAGCTGTTACATTATCATTCAGGGTTGGTGAAATATTGTTCAGTGGAATTCCCCGTTTTAATTTTCCCATTTACCCAAATACCCATGAGCTTTCTTTTTTTTTCTTAGACTCTCGTAAGTACGGTCCTTACCCAAACAGTAGACTCGATTTGCTCGATAATTCCTTAACAATACAATTTTATTGCGGCCGTTATGACCCTTTGGGGTTATGGCTAATAGCAAGCAGATAGCCAGCTTAAAATATGTATGATTCAATTTTTGTCTACTTGAAAATTAATGGAAAACTCATTTCTGTCGTTTTCCATTTTCAGCTCAACTGACCTTATAGTTTCAACAATAAGGAAGTTAAAGCTTGTACACCATAATCGAGTTTTTAACTTTCACAAAGTTCGCTCGACAATGCCAAGACCTCGAACGGATACAATTTCCAATCATTGTCGGTCTCAGTCAGTGAAAATAAATTATATCTAGATTCTCTCCCTAAACTATTCATCCGAATTTTCAAACCCGTAATAACTCTCACGATTTGGCTCCCTACGTCGAGTTTGCGAAAATGTCAAACGTCCACCTATTTTTAACCTTACATCAACTAACCGTGCGTTTGGTTCAGCGATTTTCCTCTCGTTTGCATTTTCACGATAACTAACAGGCATGTTTATAGTTGGCTCCTAGGCACCATCTTAAATCCCATTATTGCTAACCACCTTATTATCCTTATTGTCATTGACAATGTCAAAGTTGTTTGCTCTAAGGGCCGGTACTTTCAGTCTGATTTAACCCTGATTAAGTTTAACCATTGATCAATAACCTTGGAAATAATTGTCGAGACAATTGTTTCCATGGTAATTAATCAATGATTAAAGTTAATCAGGGTTAAATCAGACTGAAAGTACCGGCCCTAAAGTAATTAAATAACTGATAAGTGTTTTTGTACCTACTTGATTTTAAAGAAGTGTTGTCTTAGGTAATAAACAAAACCTGTCTTTGAATAATTGTTTATGAATTTTGCCCGAATCTGAACACGATAATATCCTAAAAAAATATTACAAATGTAAATTCGGCCGTCTTTTCTGTTTTGTCTCAGAATATAGCAATACGGCAAGTTCTTGCCGATTATCGTAACAAAATTAAATGATTTCAACCCCTGTCTATTGCCAAATATAGGATTGTGACAATCCTCTCCAAAAATAAAAAGGAAAGGCGGATTGGTCACAATAGTAGAGAAAAAAATTAGAGAACACTTTCGCGGATAATAGTACATCCATTTTATGTCCCAAACAAAATTTTACGTAGAAATCGAAAATAGAGCTAACATAACCTAAAAATTGATCTTGGGTTAGTTCTATTTTCTGCGCATCTACACAACTGAAAAATACCTACTGCGCATCCATAACACTCAAAAACACCTACTGCGCATCCACAAAGCTCAAGGATACTACTGCACAGCTGGAAACTGCCCACTGCGCATCCGCACCACTCAAAGATACCTATTGCGCATCCATACCATACAAGGATGCCTACTGCGCATTCACACAACTCAAATATGCCTACTGCGCATTCATACATCTTAAGAAAACCTACTGCGCATCCGTACAACTCAAATATACCTACTGCGCATCCACAAAGCTGAAAACTACCTACTACGCATATTATGCGTAAACGAATAGTGGGCCACCCCTGTAAATTCCTTGTTTTTAAAGAAATCGGGATAAAATTTTGTATGGTGAAATTACGTAAGATTTCCAACTTTTTGAGACCTATCCGCCATATTTGTCACTTCCGATTTCACCGGAAATGGCCCCAATAGTCTTTTCTAAATGGACCACCCTGTATGTTTTTACGTTTTTGACATAAAGATCACATTTTGAATAGATTTTTGAATAATTTATACAGGGTTGCACGAAAAATAATTCGAATTTTAGTTGACAATCAAAATTATTTAGGATATCAGCAGAGATCCATTTTAAAATTAATGACATACAATGACTTAAATTAGGACTCTACGCTTTTAAGACCCACTCGGTACATAAATCGTAATGACATATTTTTTCCACATTCATTTTTCCTGTTACAAATGCCTTTCCTTTGTGGTAAAAGATAAAACTAAAGACGTAATATTATTATAACGATTATGTGTCACTTTGTAATTATTGTTTGTAGCCTAGTTTGTACCATTGAAACCTTAAAATGTAATCGTACGATTAAATTTACAAATCTCGTATTCAGTCTTATTCCGATTTCACCTTGTAGAACGTGAATTTTAAAATCGTTTTTATATTGGTAGTCATATTAATATAATATTGGTTCAAAGTCCATTCATCGTGGTTTCCCCATTAAAATAACAATACGCGCTAGATAGATATAATTAGTCTGAAAAAACCAGTATAGGCAATATACCAAATAATTAATTCTTATCAATTGACTGGGCACACTCGAAACTTGTTTTGGATTGATTTCGGACTTAATTAGATCATTAACGTACGTGAATAAGTTTCCTGTGGTTATTTTGTAGTAGAAAAAAAAAGTTTAATTCCTTTCGTTGTGGTTATTCCTCAAACGTTTTCGTTACCCACAGATAGTATTGTGATGAATTTACACCCACTTTACAGAAGTCTGTAGTATGCCCCCTCATGGCAGGTTCCTAAGTCTATAGGTGGTGGTTCAGCAGTCGTCCCAGAGATGGCGCCAATGGTACGAAAACAAATTAGGAAAACCAGAGAATTCTGAGCATCTGGAACGTATATCTGCAGGTATATAAAGGCCAAGATGTTCCACTGCAGGAGTAGAATTATTGGAAAGTGAATTGACCACAACAGGAAAGCAACAGTGACTAGTAGTGGACCAAACAGTTAAATTGATACCAAATTTGAACTAATTTAAATTGTGATGAATTTAGACCCACTTTACAGAAGTCTGTAGTATGCCCCCTCATGGCAGGTTCCTAGGCCACTATAGGTGGTGGTTCAGCAGTCGTCCCAGAGATGGCGCCAATGGTACGAAAACGAATTAGGAAAACCAGAGAATTCTGAGCATCTCGAACGTATATCTGCAGGTATATAAAGGCCAAGATGTTCCACTGGAGTATTGGAGTATTGGAAAGTGAATTGAACACAACAGGAAAGCAACAGTGACTAGTAGTGAACCAAACAGTTAAATTGATACCAAATTTGAACTAATTTAAATGCCTGCTTTGGCCTATTATGATAGTTCTTGTTGTTTCTGGATGGGTACGGGAAAATGCTTTATTCATAAACACACATAAAAAGTCATTGTTTAAAATTTCGGAGATACATTTGAGAGTGGCCCTTCGTCTGTTACGCCTATGTACCAAACAACTTTCATACAGAGTTCTGTAACCGACGAAAATTAACGTATCAAGGCTGGACCTAACGACTAATTTAACTACTTTCTTTGGAATGTTGTTGTTGGTACTGCTACACAGTGTGCTACACAGCCGTTTTGGTGGTTGGTAGATTTGACGTGGTTTTTACTGAAAAATGACCAATAATACGTTTGTTTTCATCAAAAGAGACCCATTTTGAAAAATGGAGGGGGGTTCAGTGTATTCGTAAGGAGTCACAAAAATTAAAAAAAAAATAATTTTTCGGAAAGGAAGCCTATAAGTTCTGGTGTCCCTCAAGGTTCCATCTTAGGGCCGCTTCTCTTCATTATGTATACAGCAGATATTTCTGACGTTTTAAAATTTGCATTTGTTTAACTCAAACGCAATTTCTTGTGTAAATTTGCGGCACTTTAAACAAAACGAACGAGGATTTTAAACAATTTTGAAAGACACAGTAAACACAGCGAAACATGTCATTGTTTTCAAAGCCACCTTATTTGCTTCCGAGGTTGCTTCTTACCTTATAATTGGAACAAATGAGTGGTATGGATGCGCAGTAGGTATCTTTGAGTTTTGTGGATGCGCAGTAGGTATCCTTGGGTGGTATGGATGCGCAGTAGGTATTTTTGAGCTGTGAGGATGCGCAGTAGATATCATTGAGTGGTATGGATGCGCAGCAGGTATTTTGGAGCTGTGTGGATGCGCAGTAGATATCATTGAGTGGTATGGATGCGCAGTAGGTATCCTTGAGAAGTGCGGATGCGCAGTAGGTAGTTTTGAGGTGTGTGGATGCGCAGTAGTTATCCTTGAGTGGTATGGATGCGCAGTAGTTATTAGCATCAAACTTAAAAATTGTATACAACAAAAAGAAGTGATATATTTCCGAAAAACATTACAAATGTAAATTTGGCCGTATATTCTTTTATCCCAGAATATTTGGAACTTTATTTGCTCATAAATCACATAATTTAGTATTTTCCACGGAATTTCGATTCTTCTAGCACACAAATAGAAAACTAAAAATTAAATTAAAATAAATATTGACGTTTGAAATGCCACTTATGTGGTATCACTGGATTCCGAGCTGGATTCAGAAAATTATGTAGAATTCAAAAATGCAATAATATCTAACAAGGTTGGTGTATATTTGGTTGGTAAAATCATGTTGCCTCTAAGCTCTAGGATTCCAAACAAAGCCACGCACTGTAACGCATAATTTTACGACTGCCTTTGTCAAATGCCCTTCCGGTGTGTAAATCACAAGTTTATAAACTCCGGACTTTCGGGTGTGGTTTGTGTTTTAATATGTAAATCAAATCCCAAAAACCCCGTTCCAATGTCGGTCCGAAATAAATAACACGTTGAGAATTTAAAGTATCAACGAAGAAGTATTTTTATTTAGTGTATATAGCTGTGCATATAAATTGGAATATTTTGTTGCCATAGATTAAAAATGTATACATATATATTTTGTAAAATTAAAGACAACTCAGATGAAACAGGTCTGTTTTTGAAAACGGCTCCTGATAAGACTTTGACATTTGTGGAAGAAACTTTTGGTGGTAGGAAATTATCTAAAGTTGGTAACTTTAAATTATAAATCAAGTAAGGCGTCATTGGTCGTTCCAAATCAAAAATTTTCGTTCCTGTTGGTATCTCAATGGGAAACTTATATGGGACACAAAATAAAATCGTTGCCAAACTACTATATGTGACGAAATTATTTTTAGAAATCACTTCCCGAACGTACTATGTATGAGTAGTGACCGATATTTTTGTTCACTATAAAACGTTACAGGTTAATGAGAAACCTGGAGCTCGCCCCAAGCCAAAATACTGTGCCAATTTTTGAGCAAACATAGAGGAAATATAATTTATTTCGTCTACTAAACGAATTGTCCTCGGAATTATCTAAAAATATTCGTGTTTTTATTCCAACGACAAAGGAGAGCATATCTAACCGTTTTCATGCGTGCATGGCTTCGTATCTGGTTAAAATTGGTAAGAGTCGAGGTAAAAAGGAACAATATGTAACGTCTTGTCAGAATACGTAATATTTTTTAGTTTTTTAATATATACAGGGTGTTCCAGTTTTTTGTAGCAGGACTTTAACAGTCGATAGACAATTGAAAATTATTAAAAAAAGTTCCTATAAACATAGGTTGAAAATGCTGAGTTTTCGAGATACAGGGTGTTAAAGTTTGAAAATAAATACGGATTTATATTAATGTTTCCAGAATGCTAAGAAGTATCGAATCCAAACTTACCAATTCTTTACATATAATTTAGAGGCCTATTTTAGAATAACAAACTACTACTTTACTTAACCATGGGCGTAGATATATGGATTTACTAAGACTCTTTTTTACAAAAAAGTAGTACGCCACTGATATTTTCTTATGTTTTCCATTTAATTCAATAAAGCAAGAAAAAACAAAAATTTAATGTCTCTTGGCACTTTTTGATATGACAAGCCGTTTTCCAGAAAATTTACATTTAATCATTTGATGCACGCATATGGACGAATTTTAGACAAACTTGAAGTCGCTCAGAATTTCACTAAATTTGATGGTGCGAAAAGTCTCTTAAAAATAAAGAATGAAACACTTAAAATATTTATTGTAAAAGTTTATTATCATGTGAATCAAAATTTTTATAACACAAATGTATTAAAACGCAACGGTCGAACTAAAATAAATTATTAGAAACACAAACACAAAAGCTAGCAACATGTAAAAGTGTCTTACTTCATTACAATCATCATTAACGATGTTTCATTCTTTCTTTTTAAAAGACTTTTCGTACCATCAAATTTGGTGAAATTCTGAGCGACTTCAAGTTTGTCTAAAATTCGTTCAGATGCGTGCATCAAATGATTAAATGTAAATTTTCTGGAAAACGGCTTGTCATATCAAAAAGTGCCAAGAGACATTAAATGTTTGTTTTTTCTTGCTTTATTGAATTAAATGGAAAACATGGGAAAATATCAGTGGCGTACTACTTTTTTGTAAAAAAGAGCCTTAGTAAATCCATATATCTACGCCCATGGCATGGTTAAGTAAAGTAGTAGTTTGTTATTCTAAAATAGGCCTCTAAATTATATGTAAAGAATTGGCAAGTTTGGATTCGATACTTCTTAGCATTCTAGAAGTATTAATATAAATCCGTATTTATTTTCAAACTTTAACACCCTGTATCTCGAAAACTAAGCATTTTTCAACCTATGTTTATAGGAACTTTTTTTAATAATTTTGAATTGTCTATCGACTGTTAAAGTCCTGCTACAAAAAACAGGAACACCCTGTATATATACAGGGTGGTCACTTTTACAATGTACACCATTGGTATCTTCTAAACAACAAGAGGTACATAGATGCTTGAATTAGAGAAAAGTTGCGCGTTTTCATGCTCTTTAAGGGTCTGAAAAGAAATCCGGGATAACTGACCTCGTTCCTGAATATCCTGAAAAAATCTGAAATATTGCGTTTTCTTATTTCGTTCATACCTTTTTTATTACTTAAGCCAATGTATTGAAATTTGGCATGTTTACATAAATCGATATGGGCTATCCACTGCACATTTTAAAAATTTTCTAGACCTACTAGATCTTCATGTTTTTATAGCCAATTTTTGATTTTCTTATGGACGCCATATTGGATTTTTATACTGTTGGATAGAGAATAAAAATGTGATTTCAACGATGTATCACTCATGAGTCATCTGACTTGATTAACCACCTTTAAACATTAATTTAATAATTTTTTGACAAAATCAAATTGCCATGAAATAACAAATGATCGAGCAAATTATTGACAGTAGTAGAAGTAATGCTAGAGCTCTTTCGACAAAATCAAGTTGGCATGAAATAACAAATGATCGAGTGAATTATTGACAGTAGTTGTAGAAATAATGCTAGAACTGTTTTTGTAATTACTGTTAGTGTTATTATTATTATACCTACATATCTAGTCTTTTATTAACTGAAAATCTTACCATAATGAATAAATAATAATAACACTGACAATAATTACAAAAACAGTTCTGGCATTATTTCTACAACTACTGTCAATAATTTGCTCGATCATTTGTTATTTCATGCCAACTTGATTTTGTCGAAAGAGCTCTAGCATTACTTCTACTACCGTCAATAATTTGCTCGATCATTTGTTATTTCATGGCAATTTGATTTTGTCAAAAAATTATTAAATTAATGTTTAAAGGTGGTTAATCAAATCAGATGACTCATGTGTGATACATCGTTGAAATCACATTTTTATTCTCTATCCAACAGTATAAAAATCCAATATGGCGTCCATAAGAAAATCAAAAATTGGCTATAAAAACATGAAGATCTAGTAGGTCTAGAAAATTTTTAAAATGTGCAGTGGATAGCCCATATCGATTTATGTAAACATGCCAAATTTCAATGCATTGGCTTAAGTAATAAAAAAGTTATGAACGAAATAAGAAAACGCAATATTTCAGATTTTTTCAGGATATTCAGGAACGAGGTCAGTTATCCCGGATTTCTTTTCAGATCCTTAAAGAGCATGAAAATGCGCAACTTTTCTCTAATTTAACCATCTATGTACCTCTTGTTGTTTAGAAGATACCAATGGTGTACATTGTAAAAGTGACCACCCTGTATATATAATATATTTTTTATTTCAAATGTTTTAATATCATATGACGATTTCTGCCCGAAATTTATATTTATATTGAAAGTATAAGGGTTGACATTGACACTAGTCCACTTATAATACGCTTGGAGGAGGCGTGGCTTCGATCCGGTGACGTTCGGTCGGTGGGTGTGACTTTGTTCCGTCAAGTGGCCAATCCTGGGCGCTATTGAGTTCCACGTCATCTGGAGGCGTGGCTTCGTTTTGGTGCTGTCATAATCGCCAGATCTACGTGCACAGTTTTCAGTATTAACGTGTGCTACAATCGCATGGTGTATTATTAGATTTAGCAAGGCCGAAAACGGCGTCCCCCGAAGGTATTAAAATGCTAATCCAACGCGACGCTAATTACGTTTACGTTTTTTGCTAATCGCCCAATTTTGAAATTGAAATTTTTCCCGCACAACAATAATTACTAAAATGTGTTTTTCATTTGTTTCGCAGGTGTGGCAGATGGTGTGGGAGGGTGGAGGGCGTACGGCATCGACCCAGGGGAGTTCTCCTTACACCTGATGAAAACCTGTGAACGCTTAATTAAGTTAGGTCGTTTTACACCGACGAATCCATCGGATCTTTTAGCGAAAAGTTACTACGAACTGTTACATCATAAGAAAGCTATATTAGGTAAGTTGATAATTTAAATAAATTCTTTTACGCGGCTGTTTTCGACTTTCTGTTTACAATTTTTTTGAAACTACCAGAGGAGCTATTGGGGTAATTGAGGTTTTTAAGTATTAATGTGTGCGTAGTAAGTGGGTCACGGTTGTGAGCATTGTGACTCGATTAAAAGAACAAAAAATGTATTTTTATTTTTAGCTTTAGTTGCCGCATGAGCTTATTAAATATTTATATTATTAAGTATATCAGCTGTTCTATCGTTGAGCGTTTAGTTTACTTTCTTTAAAAACTTGCATAGGAACAAAGGAACTGTGCGTTTCTATAGATTTTGATCCACCGCAGGAAGGAGATAAGACGCTGGTGTTAATAACCTTCGTGTAATTTTTTCCACTGAATATTTTATGTGTATCGTGTCCGTTGGGCTAAAATAAAAAACCAAAATCCATTCTCTTGTATTTTGTTTGTGAGGAATCTGATTATAAGGTCGAATAAGCGATATACGAGGTATTGTCAAAAAACTAATTTTCCAAATTTTTTCCACCCTGTATGTTATTACCGAAATCGATATGACGTATTATTGTGGTTAAAAAAGCATATGCCATTCACATATCTAACTTCCGGTTTAGCCGGAAATAGCTAACGTCCGACAAAATTTTGGGGACAACCTGTATATTATGAAATAATTGAAAAGTAGCCCATCTCCTGATTTCAAAAATGTATAACGCATGTACACGACTGTTATGCTCTATTTACTGAACAGAAATAGTTAAGCCCCGCCCCGCAAACGCGCGCTAAATTTGAATAGAATGTTTCTATTGGTCGAATTTTTATAACACATGATGCAACCAACCACATTGTGCTCCAACTAAGAGCAGATTCGATCTGTGCGTTTTAGTGTTTTGACGTTCTAACTCTAATCTCTGGTTCTGTGGTTTTGACTGTTTTGTAAAGATTACTGTTTATCTATTCGTTGTTTTCTTTGAATTTTTTGTGCGTTGGCTGGTGAAGTAAGTTGCGTTAAATCATCATATTTTGAGTTCTCCTGCGCGCACTTACGAATCGCCCTGTATATGAAAATTGCGTTTTCCATATATCTAGTGATCGCGTGCGATTTTCGTCTGATGCTTACTTGGGTTAATAATTCTCCTAATCTCTCTCTGCGTTTGTACTGAGCCCTTTTAAAAAATTATCCTGTTCGTACCAGATCCAGTTAAACCGTAACCCACATTAATCCAATTTAATTCCGGTTTTTATTATTCTGTTTATTCCACGAGTTTCACATGACCCGATCGACGTCACAGTCACACTTGATCACGTTTGTGCTGGTCACGTGAAAGTGAGCGCATGACCTGATTTCGATTACCTATATTTGATCAATAATTCGCATCGATGTGAGACTTTTGCTTCAATACCTTATCTAATTGAGTTAATAAGCATGTTATTATCCGGACACATATTTTCGTGTATCTACGTCAAAGAAATTCGGTTCCAAGCACTCTTGATTCGAATATCGAAAAAAATGCGCATCAGTTGGAGTGTTGGGACCCCCGCATAAAAAATCCTATTTTAGCCTTTATTATCATTTTAGCAGTTAAAAAGTCCGGAGCAGAATCTCGAACCCATAAAAAAATCGAAAGGTGGCAAGAATTTTTTTTTTCCCAAAAAATGCGCGCATCGATCAGAATATAATACCAACTATTATTTTCAAATGTTTCATTATTTACGATGCATAAAATATACTGTGAAACTCGAATACCAACATAAAACACAATTTATGAGCGCTGTTAACTTTTTGCGGTTTTTCGTCGTTATGATACTCGATAATGGCACTGCCTACGAATATCTCATTTGTTCAGCTCGCTAAGTTTGCACAGATCCGTTTCGAACTTAACTCGATTATCTGCCAGTATCATTCCGTGGATGTTACGTAAATCGCCGCGTTATCTCCCACTCGAAGTTAAATTTACCCTTTTTTTTTCTGTGCCTGTATAACGGAGATTAATCTTTCGTGTCTTCGTAAAAGTCCTTGTCAGATGATTATCCGTTGGAAATAGGCATTTCAGGGAAATGCTCAGCTTGCTTTTTTAATTGTAAAACAGACAAGCAAAGTATGTTTTTACAATTTGAAATGTGCCAAGAGTGTTATTTGTACAGGGCTTTATTATTGGGCTAAAATGGAAAACCAAAATCTAATTTCCGATTGTAAGGTCGAATAAGCGATAGAACCTCTAATTACGAGGTATTGTAAAAAAACTGTTTTTCTAAATTTTTTTCACCCTGTATATTATTACGGAAATCGATATAGTATAATATTGTGGTTATAACGGCATATGCCGTTCATACATCTAACTTCCGGTTTAGCCGGAAATGGCTAACACCCGACAAAATTTTGACGACAACCTGTATATTACGAAATAATTGAAGAGTAGCCAATCTCCTGACTTCAAAAATATACAGGGTGTCCCGATTTTAAACCGACAAACTTCGGGTACAGAAAGTTCACATGAAATTATGACAACCCCTTCTAACATTTCTTCTCTATCGAGCCTCCTAACGGAGATACAGGGTGTTGAAAATTCAATTTATTTTTTGTTTTTCTTTAATAACTTCCACAATATTAAAGATAGGGAAACCAAACTTGGTACACATAGTTAGGTTGTGAGGGTCCATCTTTGCTATGGTTCAGAGTTGAACTGAGGCGCGCCAGTGGCGTGCGGTGTGGTCACGTCAACATAATTTTAAGGAAAAAAGTATGTGCACTAATTTTTTTCGCAATTCTGATCAAATTTTCATAATTTACGGTTCATTTTCTAAAAAAACTTGCTCATGTAAAATTTTGACTGAGGCATTAGTTTTCGAGATATTTGCGTCTGAACAAAACGATGCACCAAAAACACAATTAATTAAGATAGCCCTTTCAAAATTATTTTCAATCTGATTTTCGAAGGGATATACTGAACTGAACTGTCAATTTAATGTTTTCAATGTTTTTCTTCTTTTGCAATGAGGCGTTTTTAAGGCCTTTTGCAAGTCAATATTATTTCTGTCAAAAGAAAAATTTGTTTGTTACGAAATTACATAAACAAATTATCAACATCCAAATATCCAAAAAATCAACACCCCGTATTTCCGTTAGGAATGGCTATAGAGAAATTTTAGACGGAATATGTCGTGATTTCATCAGAACTATTCCCGACATGATAATTGTGTTTTTGGTGCATCGTTTTGTTCAGACGCAAATATCTCGAAAACTAATGCCTCAGTCAAAATTTTACATGAGCAAGTTTTTTTAGAAAATTAACAGTAAATTATGATAATCTGATCAGAATTGCGAAAAAAATTAGTGCACATACTTTTTTCCTTAAAATTATGTTGACGTGACCACACCGCACGCCACTGGCGCGCCTCAGTTCAACTCTGAACCATAGCAAAGATGGACCCTCACAACCTAACTATGTGTACCAAGTTTGGTTTCCCTATCTTTAATATTGTGGAAGTTATTAAAGAAAAACAAAAAATTAATTGAATTTTCAACACCCTGTATCTTCGTTAGGAGGCTCGATAGAGAAGAAATGTTAGAAGGGGTATGACATAATTTCATGTGAACTTTCTGTACCCGAAATTTGTCGGTTTAAAATCGGGACACCCTGTATACATGTATATATACATATACACTATACAGGGTGTTTCATGACGAACTGTACATACTTCTAAGGATGATAGAGGATCCCTTGACTATTCACGAATTGGTATAGAAATTTGTCTGTTGCGTTTAATTACTGAGATACAGGGTGATAATCTACTTATGGCCAATATTTCCTTTGGCCAGAACTTCCTTACTATTGATCACAATTTGTTCACATTTTATACAATTTGTGTATTTATCACAGTTGATATAATGCCGTTTTTAATAATTAAAAATTCCAGGACCGGACTTTTTTAACTCAAGTTTTTTTATTTCTGTATTGAAAATCGCCCTGTATAATATTTTTTTCTAATTTTAAATAGTTGAGAAGATATTGTCTGACCACGTCCTATTGACTCACCCCGTATAAAAAAAGCAATAAAAAAGCAAATTGTACAACGAAAATCATGTGTAATTTCTCTTAATGGCGCGTGTTTATTGCTTATTAAATTGTTGCAAAATGTGTATTATTATTTAACCTAAATGATAATAAAACGATGTGACCTTGTTCGGTGATGCGTAGATATGCAAGTTTTCCCAGAACTGGAGAGCAAATTTTGTTGTCTTTCTACATTAACCATAATTCGCGTGACGCTCCCAAATTACTGCTCCAATTTTGTATTCGTATGTAAATAACTGAAAACTATATTTTGTGTGAATATACAGGTAGCAGCACGGCGTGCGTGGTCCTCCTGAACAAAGAAAACTGCACCCTGTACACGGCCAACATCGGCGACAGCGGCTACATGGTGGTGCGGCGCGGCAGGGTCATCCACAGGTCGGAGGAGCAGCAGCACTACTTCAATACTCCCTTCCAGCTGTCCCTGCCGCCCCCCGGTTACCAGCAGGACGTGCTGAGCGACCGCCCCGACGCCGCCATGACCGACAATTTCCCCGTCGAGGACGGAGACGTCATCCTCGTCGCTACCGATGGCGTGTTCGACAACCTCCCCCACAACCTGATCGTCAACGAGCTTATAAAGGTGAGTGGTTGTATACTATGAGGCGCCGTTTAAGACATTATTAGTATTACAAATAATAATTATTGAAATATATATATATTTTTTCATTAAATATATTTATTTTGTTAAAATATTTATGTTTTATAAATATATATATCTTTGTAAAAATATATATATATTTTTACGAATATATATGTATATATATATATTTTCACAAATATGTATTATTTCTGCTAACATATATTTATATAGAAATTAGCTTTTATTGTCGTACGCTAGGTGGCGCCATGCTGATTAAATTTAGGTAAGATGCCCGTATTAAATTTGGCAACGTGTCTGTGTGAACTCTATCTATAGTTTTAAGTTAATATCGCAATTTATTAGCATAGTTATACTTACAGCTCCTTACAATAAAGATTTCTAAATTCTGATCAGAAACTACGTCATCGTAGCCACCCGCACCCACCGCAGGCAAATTAGCGTGTCTGCACTCGCCCTTCTACGCAGAACAATATAGATAGAGTTCACACAGACACGTTGCCAAATTTAAGACGGGCATTTTACCTAAATTTAATCAGCATGGCGTCACCTAGCGTACGACAATAAAAGCTCATTTCTATATAAATATATGTTACCAAAAATAATACATATTTGTGAAAATATATATATATATATATATTCGTAAAAATATATATATATATTTTTACAAAGATATATATATTTATAAAACTATATTTTAACAAAATAAATATATTTAATGAAAAAATATATATATTTAAATAATTATTATATATATTAAATAAAAATAAAAGCTTATTCTTTTCAATACAAAATCTAGTTAATTAACTAAAAAATAAACATAGGATAGACACGATATGCTTAATTTGAACTTTGTACGTAAACATATCGTGTCCTCACCAAATTTACAGATCTAAGTGTGGATAATTTTATTTAAAAAAAAATGTAAATAATCTTTTTATTAATTGCTGACCTTTGAATGAGGTCGGAACAATGAAGGATTACGTATTTCATTCAAATATTTACCACACTTATTTATGAAAGTTTGTTTTTAATTATTATTTAGAAAATGATACGCCAGAGATGTTATCAAAGTATTTAGTTTTGACAGTTAGGAAACAACATAAATCACCGTGAATTTTTGTCTACAATAGGATCTAGATCAGCGAAGGCAATTTAAATAGTAATAACGAAATTGAAATAAGTATAGCATTGGTCGAAACGTTTGGTATTTTTCACGCCCTCTGCATCCATTAACCGTTTTGCGCTCTTAATCCGAAACCATTTTTAATCGTAATAATATTGCGAAGTTCGCAATTATCCAGGAAGCCTCGACCTATTTTTAAAATATGCGAATTTTCAACGTACCGAAATAATTGACATTGAACTTTAAAATAAAAATCAAAAGGGGCACCGTTTTGGCATTCGCACAAAAAGTCGCATTATTAATTGAAAGCTCTTATCACGACGTCATACTGATATTTATTTTCTGTCTCGTTTATTCATTGTTTAAATAATTTATTGGCTCGACAACGATATTCCGTTTATTACGTTAATAACCGTAATACGTATAAATTAAAGTTTTTTATCTTGAAAGTGATCACGCAGATAAAAAATGTAAATGCAGCCTATTAAGGTCGGTTGAAGGATTGTCCTCGATATAATTCTATAACTATAATGGACCTAAAATAAGTAAAAAAAACAATTGTATTCCCAAGTTTATACATAAAAATAGAATGTAAAATTCCTCTGTCACATTTTTCCAAGAAAATGCAAATTTTGGGTATAATTCCTGATGAAAATAATAATTATTCCCTGCAAAAAATGTTATTGATTTTTTTTTTCATTTTTATATGAATATATACATATTTCTTATTTGAATAAAAATATATATATTTTTACTTCCTATAATTGAAAGAATTTGTTCCATTTATAAATATATAAATTGACCAAAATAAAACATATATGCACATGACTGGCTACGCGATATTGGTGGAACGGAGCTACGCCCACCACAATCAATAGTACGCGACAACAGAGGAACGAAGCTCCGCCTCTCTGTGACTGGCCGCGCGACGTTGGTGGAACCAAACCACGCCTACGCCTACCAACGACTTCGAGCTCGATAGCCACGCCTTACCCGGCTCGCAGCGTCAGCAAAGCGAAGCCACACCTCCTGCTGGACATAAACAGAGCTACTCGGGCCAACTGAATTCACTTCGTTCAGAAAAAGATACGACAAAATGGAAGAAACGTCAAAAATTCAAAATATTCAACGCGAAAGAGAACCTGTTAAATATTATAATGATTTAATTACTGAGGTTTTGATTGACTGATACTATGAACAAATGCGTTGCGCAATTATATTTCAGTTAGGTACAGGGGCCAATTTAATATATACAGATTAGATAGACAAATGCATTCAAATGTAAATATTAATCAGAGCGACATATCTTGGCACGAAGCGCGCCGTTTGAAATTTTAAAATTGTGGCTTGTAGAAATAATTATTATGTACGAATGATTTGTCTATTAATATATTACAAACTGTTTATTTAACGTTGGTTATTAATTCATAACGTACTGCTTTGAATTGTTTATTTTCGTTTTAAAGTATCCCCTTTTCACGGAAGCTAATATTGGTTGTGTAAAGAGGAGAAGCGAGTGTTTGATCAACTAAAATATTGACATGGAGACACACGTTTCAAAAGTGTGTAAATTATCTTGCGTAAATAACGGCCCTTGGGGGCGCCAAATATTTTCCCAGCAGTACCTAACCGATTTTTTAATAATTTCTTGTAATGATATTTTTTCGAGTATTTTTTTCTTAACCGAAGTTTGTTTATTGGAAATTGGAATATAATCGGTTCCCTTTGCCAATACTTTGAAAGACGTCGTGACATAACATCTCCATCAAAGTCCCCAATAAATAAGTATTGGTACAACTAAGCTAGTAAAATATTGATATTTTTCCACTTCGCAATTCGCAAAGTATCACGATAGTTTTAGTGATCATTAAAAATTATATATAACTTTATCGGTTCCTTAATTGACGCGCAGGATAAACAATAACAGAATAAATTAAATTCTCTTATAAGATACAGGGCAGTCCAGAAGCGATTAAAATAGATTCGTAAGTTTAAGATAATATTTTAATCCATATATTATACAATTTAGATGTCGTATGGCCTTATATCACGCATAATATGATCCAATTCATTTTAACAAGACGCAATCTGCTGCGCCATTTTACATATATGATATATGTATCAAAAGTTGAATATATTTTGTTTTAGGTGCAAGGAGAACGCTGTGCTAGTCGTCTGCAAATGGTCGCCAATTCCATAGCGTGGATGGCGAGAAATCTCTCCTTCGACGAGACCTTTATTTCACCCTTCGCTGAAAGTGCTTTTGCTAATGGTATTAATACGATAGGTAAGTTATATACATATACATACATATATACATATTGTAGTGATATAAAATCACACAGAGAAATGACTAAGATTATTGATCAAAAGATGCTAATAAAATATTAAAAATGAAAATAAAATAAAACAAATAATGTTAATCTATGGGTAAATAGTACAATAACAAAAAGATGGATTGAATTTTAATGAAGAAAAAAAGTAAAATATAACAACAAAAATTGGCGCCCAACGTGGGCACATCAGCTTGATCAAAATGCAAAAATTTTTTACTCAAAATCATAATGGAATGAAAACGATCTTCACAGTAAAAACACATTACTAGTCAGAGACAGCTAGTTTGTTTATTCGGCGAACCACTAATAAATAATTCAGGATTATTTGGATAACAAAAAGAATGTTTACCCCACTTCATCCGTCGTCTCCTACAATTTGTATCTCATAAATCCGGTTAATACCAGATCTAATTAACCCATTACGACTACGCACTCGGACTATGCTAAATGACACCTTGCTTGATTATGCAATTATGAAGTGTTGTTCGAATGGCGAATGCTTGCATAATTCCGCGAAAAGAGATTTTGTTGCCGCGGGTAATTTTCGACCGTGTCAGATGTCGTAATTAGGCGTGATTGCATTATGTGACGTGCGTAACATTTAGATTGATCTTATCTCGGTAATAGTAGCCAGGCCAGCATTTGATATAATTATTAATAAACGGTATTAGAGTAGCTCTCGGGCGTCGCCGATTGGGAATATTTGATTCATTCGAACAGACCAGATACCACGCAGACAGTTATAAAATTGATTCATATCGTATTGATTTTGTTATGATGAACAATATCATTAGTCTTCTTCTTGTTAACATTATCCTTAAATACTGGATACTTACCTATGATATTAACAACTTATTTTTTCTTGTAGGTGGGAAACCTGATGACATAACGGTCATCTTAGCAACGGTTGCAATATGAAGCCTTAGACACGTAGGTAGTTTAACTTAAAAAGTGCTCGTCCAGCAAACCATTGGCTACACGTCGTTTCACCTCATTTTTCTTGCATTTTTATTTTACATCGAAAAACTTACTTTATTTGTGTTTTTTTTTTAAATACACGATACACAAAAGCTTAGTGTATATTTATTTGTAAAAATGTATCAAATAGATTTCTTTATTCTAATTGTTAGTCATCAAGGACCATTTATTTCTGCGTTCTTTTGCATTATTTATTTTATCTTTTGAGCGACTTTAGTCCATTTGTTAATTGTGTTACATACAAGCCAAGAAAACTATTTAAATAAAACTGAAGAGGAAAATGATAAGTTATATCGTAATTGTAGAAAAAAAATATAAATGTTTTATATTTTGTTCAACACAGTTTAACTTACTTATTGCTTTTTTCTATAGTTTACTAGGTAAGACCAAAATTTATTATTATAGATTTTCGTATTCCTTTGGAATCCCATTTTACATACACAGGGTGTGTCAGACCACGTAAAATGTCTAAAAGCTAGGGAAAGTCTGGAATTTAAACTCTGCATTTCTGACTTTAAAATGTCGAAGAAATTAAAATTCTTTCTGCAGAATTATAAAAATGTCCCGAAACAATTTGAGAACTGGTGAGTTAACTCATTGACAGACAGACAGAAATTTATTACAAGTCATGATGGTAATGCCTTCCCTTATAACCAGTTTTATTGTAATCTCGGCCACTTCTTGCATTTTGCACCCTCATTTGAATTTGTTTCGATGTGAATGATTACAAATTTTCTTATTTCCTTTATTACTTAAAACTATGTACTTTGTTTATTTTTGCATTTTTTAACGGATTTTAACATTTAAAAAAATTCCCCAGACCAGTTTGAGAACCGCTGAACATATAATTAACAAATAATTAGAGCTGGTTTCAACGGTCCTCAAAATGTTATAATAAATTAAATTTTAGAAGCCTTCCTGATTAATATCGTTGGACTGTTTTCTCATACACCCTGTGTAATTTCAGCAATTGACTATAATGCAATTTTTGAAAAACGTACAGTAATTTACTCTCGAGTTGATTGATGTCTGGCATTGTTATTACTAGTTCGTATTTCTTTTAGTTAAACAAAATGAATTGTATTTAATAGCAGAACTTCCAGGCGAAGTTTCAACTAGTTAAATATCTCCAAATCATTATCAAGCAGTTATTAATTACTTAAATTATTGGTGGTATCGAACTGTTTGAGACATCGTGTGGATAAATCATACATGCTCTATGTGGTATTCCATGTAGAACATGATCCGACTCTTGCAGACAGTGAACGAAAGCATGTATCGATAGTCATGATATGCTATTTCTCTCTCAAGTTTAAATGTTTCATTTTTGAACCTTATCTGATGAGCAGTAAATAAAGTAAACTTACTTATTAATACTATTAAATATAGTTAAAATTGTAATTGGGTGTGTGAGAATTGAACTTGAGGCACACATATAAGGAGAGACGTGAAACATTTAGGCAACAGCACAGAGATTTAGCTTGTCTGTATGTGTGTATTTATAATGAAATATTTTTTTTACCCATTAATTTCCCGATGGTGTGGCCTTGCGGCATGAATTAGGAAACAAAATTTCGATGTCAATTTGTTGAAAAAATTTGTTTAAATTATACATAATTATGCTGTTACCAACATATATGACAAGAGATCTGTCATATATTTTGTTTATCCTCAAATCGTGCAACTTTGTATTTTTTTTAGCAATTCTTCAGATAAAAAAATTATCGTATTTTTATGATGTACCCATTTTTCATTTCATTTTCGCTAGGTGTTTAGTATTCTGGAAATCTATTGTTATTTTTTAATGTAAAAGCACCACTTCATCCTGCAACTTATTTATTTGTTGGCAATTATTGTATCAACAAATAAATTGTAAATTTAAAATTAATTTAGTTAAAGTATGGGGTGATCGAAACAAATGGGGGAAGTTAATTTTGATATCAATATCCTAATTTTTGGATATTTTCTTGAAAAGAATAATTAGTATACATAAAGGCAGTAAAATGTTTAACATCAGTAATGCATTAAATAAAAAATCTCGAATATAATTAATTATTAGTATAGAAATCGGGTAACAATGAATGTGTAAAAAAATTGTTTTCTTTATTAAATTATTATCATGTTCGAACTAAGTAAATAGTAAACAAATACAGGGTGAATCTTAGAGTGGGGGCAATATTTTTGAGGTTAATAGTACTAGTCGTCATGAACATGAATCCGAATTTTTTTTTTGTAGGTAGTAAAATGGCCGAGTTATGAATTTTTAAAAAAAATTCGCGATTCAAGTTTCCTCTAATTCCGGCGCCGCTGGGCAAGCACTTACTGCATTACGTGTGACCGGTCGACAGTGTTGCCAAGTGTAGATGATATAAAACTCTCGCTAGCGCATTCCACTGGCGAGAGTTTTTCATAGCGCGTTAAAAAAAAAAATTGTATTTTTGTGTTCCCATAGTGAACGGTGTCGCCTCCTATAAATATGGCCCCCACTCTAAGATTCACCCTGTATTTTTAGTGATCGGATACCTGGTATCAAGATATGCACCTTAAACCCTACCCCCAGAAATCTGGATTTTTGTTAATTTAATTAGCAATTGTCCAGTTTCAAATAATGCCAGCCTAAATTGTTTCGGAGTCATCTGCCATCAAATGTTCCGAAATAATAGAAGTGGTAAGTGGTGCATAAAATATTTAACACAAATTTTTTTCATGTTTCGTCATTCCAGAATATTAATCCATTTTCAAAATAACCAAACCATTTTTTGTATGTTGTTTTGAAATGTTATTTTAGGGAATTAAATAATGCTATGGGCGAGTTGCTTTATTCACCGGTTGATCCACCAGATGTGTTTTATCTCGTTCTAACCTCGGAGATAGAACGAGATAAAACACATCTGATGGATCCACCGGTGAATAAAGCAACTCGCCCTATGTTATCTGAAGATTGTTATTTTTGTACCTTTTAACAATCTTGAAAATATTTACCTCCCAGAAAGTTTGATGTCAAGTATTTTCTTCCGGTGCTTATCAAACACTATTCTGGGCATAAACGTTTTCAGGAAAACAGTGATCATGAAACCAAATGATTTTCCAACCTAATATTTAGGTTAAAAAACTTGTGTTTCGTAATTTTATTTCTTGGTGTGTCTAAAAATGTATACTCAAAACACTTGTTTCTTTGCAACTGTGAATGCAGGTTTTTTTTAGTTAATTAAATAGTTGTTATTGATAATGTGTATTATTTCTGCCTTTTGTCATTAACTGAATGAAGAGTAAAGATTTTATTGTTAAGAGAGGAAAAGAGAACGGGAGAGGAGGTTGTGAGAACCGGAGGTGAAGAAAGAGAGTGAGAGGGGAACTGTTTTATTAAAGAGAGAGCGGGAGGGGAGGTTGTGAGAGCGAGAGGGGAGGGTGTGAGAGCGGGAGGGGAGGGTGTGAGAGCGAGAGGGGAGGTAGTGAGAGCGAGAGGGGAGGGTGTGATAACGGAAAAAAGTTTTGGCAACAACCTCCCCTCTCGCTCTCACACCCTCCCCTCTCGCTCTCTCACCCTCCCCTCTCGCTCTCTCACCCTCCCCTCTCCCTCTCTCACCCTCCCCACCCGCTCTCACACTCTCCCCGCCGCTCTCTTTTTTCACCTCCAGCTCTCGAGGTAGTGAGAGCGAGAGGGGAGGGTGTGATAACAGAAAAAAAGTTTTGGCAACAACCTCCCCTCTCGCTCTCACACCCTCCCCTCTCGCTCTCTCACCCTCCCCTCTCCCTCTCTCACCCTCCCCTCCCGCTCTCACACTCTCCCCGCCGCTCTCTTTTTTCACCTCCAGCTCTCTCTTTATAATGAAACAGTTTCCCTCCGGCTCTTTTCCAACTCTCAATAAAATTGTAGACTTTATATTGGGCAAACTCATACTGGAGTCCAGTCTTACGCTAACATACATGTGAGAAATTAAAGACACTTTTTAATAACGAAACTTTATTAAACATCTCCCTTATACAATACATACAATTATTATAACTAAAAAAAAATAAATGTAATTTCAAACAGTTATCACAAAAACATAAAAAGGAATATTTGATATATGCCATATATAATAATATATAGTAATATATATTATATATATAGTGATAGACATTAGTTATAAGAAATAATTTATTTTGGACTTAACGAAAATATCAAACATAAAGTTCTGAATATGACTATTGATAGTTAAAATAAATCTTTTGTGACTTTGAGTCTGACTAACCTCAAGGTAATGGAATTATCAATATAAAAATGTCATTGTCGATTATCAGGATTTTCCTCTTGATTTTCTTGATTGTTTGCATCCACGTTTTCTTGATTTCCTTCTCGGTTGTTTTGATTTCCCCACTCAAATCCACCTGGCTGTTCCTCTGGTAGTCTTTGATAAGCCTCATCCTCCGGAAGAAGATCAAATAATGTCCTCCTAGAAATAAAAAAAGATTATTAAAGAATAGTTATGCGTAACTTGTGCAAAAAGTGTATATTTGTTGCATGAGGCGCATGAAGTTTGCAGAACGAGCGAAGCGAGAGCTGCAATCATGCCGAGTGCAACGAATACACTTTTTGCAAGCGTTACACACAACATTTTTTCTACGATCTAATTAAATAGATTTTTTTTCAACAGAATATTACATTAACACAAAACTAGTGCAAAAAGTAAGTTACTATTTGCACTAGTGCAATAAAGTATTACTTTTTGCATAATAGTGCAAAAAGTTAGTACTTTTTGCATGATCGTAGAAAAAAGTACATTTTCGATAATATATCTTGTTGAAAAACTCTAGACACTAAAAATGTCTATAGGAAGAAATTTTTGTTCACATCTCTTACCTTACTTACTTTATTTGTAATATTTTTGTTTTTGAAGAAAAAGTATAGAGAACACGATTAGTTAACTGTTGCCCAACTAAATCTATCGTCATTTAAAAAGTGAAAAAAAAAAAAAGGTAATCATAGGTGTGACTATGTACAGCAGCCGTCAAACATGATGGCGAGAGCCCACGCAGGTTAGGCTGCAGTAGCATGCGGTTCGTTTCACTATGGGTGAATTTACTATAATCATATGTGTGCCGCTGACTGTCGCGTGCGTCTACCGACAACCTTTCTCGGTCGAGAGCGTAGTGGGAGATTAATGAGAATTACTCAACTGCACATCTCCTCTCGCGATCACGTCTGACGACTGCTATATTTTATTTCAACAGATCATATTATATAGAAATTAATTACTTACAAAATAGACGGCGTCTTTAAGATTTTAAAGCCTCCTCTTTGGTTTGGGAATACATCTTCTAAAAAGTAATAAATATGGCCCACTGCGATTCCCATTAAATCTACGTATACAGCATTGCCCAGGAGAACCGAAAACGCCAAGAGGATCCACGGCAGGTATGGGGCCTAAAAGATAAACAATTTATAAAGACAATATAAATTTTAATACATAGAAATAGTAGTCATTCAAATAACGAATAGGGAATGCAGGACTAAAATTGTCCTGACCTGAATGAGTTGAATTGTTTCTATAGTCGGAATCATTTAAAAAGTATTCGACCGCAATAAAACGTGCAACAAAGAACGCTGCAGCTTTGAATCATCTCCATTGTAAACAAATCGTAGGCAAGAAATACGCAAGTACCCACCCTTTATTGAAAGGTTTTGTCAGGTACACGAAATTCTCAACTCCAACCCAAGAAATTATTCTTAGAACACGTTTTATTGCGTTCGAGGACTTTTTAAATGATCCCGACTAGAGACAAGGTTCTATTCCTGTTGGTATCAGAAAAACTTTCTGATTTGTCTGGGTACAGTGGACATTTGTGTGAATTGGAGTTTCGTAGGTAAAAACAGTCTAGAGGAGTTTATTTACCAGTAAGCTTACCTGAAAATTTAACAGTCCAAAAAAATTCATCCGGACATAGGGATTTCTTCTAGACCATACATACACTAACATTATAGTAAAAGCTTGACCTAAGAATAATAAATTTACAAAAAATGCAAAGGCCTGTGAATCGTTAAGAAAAAAACACATTTGCTATTTGCCTGTTAATCATTTCACAAATTGATCACCGTGTGAACGGCCATGATATTGTTATGGTCCATGAAATGTATCTATTACAAGGTTAACCGTCAGCAGAAACTTGAACGAAAATCAAATTTCATTAAAATTGTATCAATGAGATAAAAATAACAATATGACGAAAGACTTAGCGGAATCAAACAATAAAAACAGGAAATCAATGCCGTATGCTCCAAATAAGAAACATGATGCAACTATCAACACATGTTTTTGAGCTGTTGCTCCATATGTGTAACGTAACTTTGGTAATAGCATCCGTGTGAGATAGCTTGGAAACAAAGCTACACGATAATGTGAATTGAGTACCTACCGTATATTGTACTTTCCAACTTTTAATACTTCTGTTCCCAATCTATCTCACACACAGATCCATCACTTAACTACGTTATGCTAATGATGAACAAAAACTGTGTTTTTTGGGGCATTAATTCCATTAGGAAAGATTCTGAACTGAACTACAGTAAGTTTTTTTCCGAGTATATAGTTTTAAAATATGTATATAAACTATAAAGGATACAATCATACACACTGCTCCGAACACGAACATCAACACGAAGTCTGCCGTCCTGTTTCTAAAGGAGCCCTCCTCCAACATCCGACAATATCTATAGGTAAATATCATATTGAAAAAGAAGTTGAAACCAAACGTTCCAAAAAATAGGAATGTCGTTACTAGTCTCCATATCTGGCCTTGTTTTACTATTAGTATTGGGTTGAAATATAGCTGGAAGGGCGACGCTAACTCCAATTGCTAAAATAAATTTGGTACAAGATTAATTACACGAGCAATGTAATTGATTCTAAAAATTACAAAGCTTGAATTGTTTTATCTTCTTATCTTTCTATTAACTTACCTACTCTCTTACGAATGAATAATAGAGAAATAGATTAGAATATTAAACTCAACGCCAACTTCCATGTCAAAATTTGGGAGGCTGTTTCTCTTAATTAGAATATTAGAAATATACGAATTTTTACTTACCACTGCTAAAGTGGTTATAACACACGCAGTAGTATATGCCCTCGTAACCGGGGGCATATTCATATATTCATTTCGTAAAGTTTGGTATGCCATTCTGTTTTCCCCTGTATGATCACTATATCACGACATTATAACTCAAAATTTAATAACGTATCGTCCAGGTTCACTATTGTTTTGGCCACATCAGTATATTTACTTATCGCAAATTATTCGATTTGACAGTCTATCACTTGTATTCGTGAGATGACAGATATACGATAGGGTGATAGTGAATTCTAGTAGTGTTATGTTGGCAGTACTGCTGACATCTAAAGCGGTCCATACACTGAAAATAAAAAGTACATACAAATACTGGGGAGACATCGATGGATACATGAACAAAATATGGGCGAGTTGCTTTTTTCACCGGTTGATCCACCAGATGTGTTGTATCTCGTTCTAACCTCGGAGATAGAACGAGATAAAACACATCTGATGGATCCACCGGTGAATAAAGCAACTCGCCCTATTACTGGTGTTTTTGACAGAATGTTGTGAGGCAACTTGTTTTTGAATACTGAGAAAGTGTGGTTATGTTTATGTTAAAGCTTTCTCCAATAACAAATGCGTAAACAACAGTAAAAATCGCAAATCGCAAGTGCATGAACTTACCTTAAATACGCCAATGCTACCGCAAAACAATGGTTTCTATATTTATTTGTAAAAGGACGTGTAAGCTTTTGTAATCTAGGCTGTCACTACAAACTTCCTCCAACAGCCGTCGTATGCCACGTTGCCATGATTCTAAAAAGTATTGAAAATTATATTCAGAAATAGAAATTACACAAAGTAAAATATTATTTCCATATAAATCACATTCATTCACATATACCGTATACCATCTTTATACCATTTAAATAAATATATCGTAACCTAATGAGCAGTTTCGTAGTTTTATTATATACCGACAATATTGCCTGTTTATTCATTAAAGAAACAATTAGAAATAGAATGTGATTTTTCTGGCAACAAAACGTAACAAAAGTAATTTATTTTATCATGGAACAACTGTAACAACAACACGTTGCCTCAGAAAAACATTCACATGTATTATTGATTTATGTATATATTAAACTGTCCACAACAATTCATAAGCCTAATAACAATATACAGAAAGAAAAACTTGGTTGCATTATAAATTAAACTGGTATAAATTTTTTAGTTATTTGCGTCGTTCCTTTGTTGAGAAAGTTTAAGTCACGACGTGTACGATACGCCTTATATTGTAGGGATTTAATTTCCGATACGTTGCCACACATGGAAGTGCCAACATCACGATTGCGCAAACCCTTATTCGATCTGTCAAAATTCGATTTTTATATTTTTAATATAAAATTTAATGTTTTTGTGATCACCGAAAATTAAAGAAATGGTTTTGACGAAGGAATACAGAATATGCATGCCGATGACAGTGGAAGAGGTAAATCTGCGACTTAGAAGTAACCAATTGTAACGTAATAATTTAGAAACATATTGACTAATTTTAATGGTTTAATTTTTAGTACCAAATTGGGCAACTTTATATGATTGCCAGGCATAGCTTGGAACAATCAGGCGATGGAGAAGGAGTGGAGGTTGTGGAGAATAAAGAGTGTAACAACGAAAAACATGGCAAGGGTCAGTTTACTGAAAAAAGAATACACCTGTCTAGGTGTGTATTGATATTGACCGGATCAATATTTGTCTTATATACGAACATATTTTACTTGCCTTATGGCTAAAGGTTTTTTACCTGTACTTTTGAAATGTAAATATACTTACGTGTTATTTTTATTGTAGTCGTCTTCCATATTGGGTACAAGCTATTATTCCAAAAATCTTTTACGTGACTGAAAAAGCATGGAACTACTATCCATTCACGATTACTGAGTATACGGTAAGTAAGTTCGAACTTCACTTCATACGAACTTAAAAAGTAGAACATAACCGAAGATTTTCATAAATTTCCCTTTTGTAGTGTTCATTCATACCAAGATTCAACATATCCATCGAGACAAAATATGAAAATAACAACGGGTGTACAGAAAACGTAAGTAAAATTCAAATAACACAAGCATTATGAAAATATATAGTTTTATAGTGTCTTAACCTAACACCAGAACAACTAGCGGAGCGCATCGTGGATCACATAGATATTGCGTACGATGAAGTGTCGGCCAAGCATTACAAGGAAGAAGAAGACCCTCGGTTTTTCCAATCGAAAAATACCCACAGGGGGCCTCTAGTGGACGGCTGGAGGACCAACTATCAGCCTATAATGTGTTCCTACAAATTGGTACATTCCTGTTTTGAAGTATTTGGTTTGCAAACCAGGGTTGAGGATTTCGTTCACTCGGTGAGTAAAAAATTATGGACGTCGTGCATCGGTTCGGTAGATGATGGCCTTGGTCGTATCTCACAAACTTGATCGAACACTGTAGTGTTTTGAAATGAAGACGTAGTATATAATATGTATTATTTTTGTTGTTTTTAGTGCATAAGGGAAGTGTTGCTTCTCGGGCATAGGCAAGCATTTGCGTGGATAGACGAATGGATAGGAATGTCAATGGAAGATGTCAGAAAGTACGAAGCAAGCCTGCAACAACAAACAAACAGTTTGTTACAGCAAAACATTACAAATGTCTCTGACTCCACGAATTCTCAGGAAGAAGGAGGAGGAGATTCTACGTCGACTCTACCTCCAAGCGCTAGCCCTCCACTCTCTCCAAAATCACCAAAGTCTCCAGCGAAGAGAGGCTACTTCTCTTGGTTTTAATCGCTGTGGTCTCAGAAGTTTTAAGTTAAATATTTAATTTATATTGTTGCAATCTATTATTAAGTAGTGTTGATATTAGAGGTTTTGAACAAAATTGTGATAATTTTGTCTCGCTTGTTTTTTAAATAATGATGTGAAAATTGTCTTAAATTGTTTATAAATTTTGTATTCTAAATATCTGACATATACCGCTAATGTTTGTAATCTTACCAGCAAAATTAATGCATCAAGACCAACGTTTTAGTTTATTTTGCGGTTCTGAGGTATCGCATTACGGTTTTAGACATTCCAATATTAGTCTAGCCCCCGGGGCGAAATAATGGGGGTCAAAGAGAAAACAATTACGAACGGGATATTTTTATAAAATGGCAGTATTGGAGGTGAAATTGAATTTCCAAGAAAAAATATTGCATTGCGTATGCTATTTATGTAATAATAATAGTAATAATAATAATAATAATAATAAATAACACCACCGGTGTTACGACATAATATGTAATAACGTAATATCTTTGAGCAGCTGTATTTGGATTCCTACTGGTGTTACGTAAAATTCACTAACTAGAACTATTTTTAACGTAACTTCTTTCTTTTCTAAGTTATAAATGAAAAATTTGCACCTTCCATACCTAATAATTCCCGAAATTACCAAAATTTATCTGATGATTCAGATTCTTACCAAAAAATTATCTCTGACGATTCAGATTCTTACCCTCAACACTACCATTATATAAAAAAATGCTTTAAACTTTTTTCCAGTGGGGCCGGGCTATACTTGTATCTAGTATCAGGAATAACCAGCCAACTTGGTGCATTATTTTTTATATCTGACTTGAAGCAAACGAAGATGGTTGTGAAATAAAAACGTAGAAAGACAAATTACTGTTGTTTTAATATGATATTAACTGTGTAAATAGGTAGTGTTTTGCTTACCGTTGAAAACGGGTCACTGAATTTTTTGCTTTTATTTCTGATCCTAGTTTCAAAAACGTCCTGTGTATATTAAATATCATGTATATATTAACCTAGTTACACAGACCGACTTCAAATCCACCCTCGCAGCTTAGCTCAGGAGCACGCCTTCAGTAGACGATAACGCTAACGGTGTTTAAGTAAATATGTCATCATTAATCATGTTGTCATTTTCATATTGCATAATATTCTAAGTATAGAATAAATCAGGAGGCGCGTTGAGTTACATAAAAAATATATCGCTTCATTTTAGCGACACATTTTAGGTAGTTTTCTTAAGAATAGAGTAGCGTTAGATAGTTAGATATGTGGTAATAAACTTGATTCTGGATCTAAAGCCATTGCCCTGTTTTTTATTGCAAGAAAATTAACGCAGCCAAAATCATTAGTTTTTAAAACTGTTGTAATGCTTAACGTAGCAAGGAATATTAGTTTATACTCAATTTTATAAAAAACAACAGTCCATAAAAAATAAAGTCCCTACTTTCGAGACCACCATATAAAGTGGGTGACGCGCACGTGACGTCACAGCTAACCCCAAAAATATGCATTTTCTAGAATTTCGAATGTCTTGCCAAAATTTTCGTTTGGTTATTGAGGTTACTACCAACTAAGATCTAGTTCAGTACATTATTAATAAAATTTTAATTGCCCTAATCAAATAAAATAGACGTTTTTTGTTGGTTAGAATTCTAACCTATAATTAGCAGTCTATTTTTAATAACTTACAGTGTTGAAACTTTATAAATCTACTGTCTGAGAGAATTTTTAAATGTTATAATGCAATGCAAGCTAAAAATACAAAAATTAAAATTGAAAATCAATTTGCAGACTAATAATTTAAGGTTATGTTAGCCATATGATGTACATCCATGGGATTTAGTAGATAATCGCAAGTATATATGGTTTTAGTTTTTAAGTAGATCTGCAAATAGAAAAATATAGGTATGTGAAACAGCTGAAGTAAACGAAATAAAAAAAAAAATTGGAGGGTGTAGGCATATTTACGTATTTTATGAAGTCATTTTGGTATTTTTTCACTATTAACTCGAAAGATATGATTGAAGGTCCATTTCTTTATGAAGCAAAAGGGACTGTTTTTATTTTTAAATTAGATTTCGATCCACCTAAATATAATCAAAGCTTAGGCATTAATTTTGCCGAACGCAGATATTACGAACAGTGTGTAAAATGGACGATTACACACACGTGTATGAAATAAATTTCCCAGACATTTCACATTACCATATTACACGTCAAAATCCTTGCCCCTTTGACCCGGCACCGATTAATTTAAACTCCAGAGTTACCTCATCGCTCCCGCCGAAGACGACAGCCGGGGGTAGTTCTCCGGTCTGTCCCTCTTCTCCGGATCCCATTCACCATCGCATCGCCGCGCGTCCACTTAAATTCAGTGTTCGGCGTGGTCTCGTCCTGTTCACACGTATCCGCCTGCCTCTCCCAGATTCTTCTCCACCCACCACCATCCGATAGATTCCAGCCACCCCTTTGTATCCCCAGGTTCAAAATGAAGACTTCTTCTTTCTCCCTTAGGGTTATGCGGAGGGTAAGCTGCCTCGCTGTTGGATGTCCATGTATATTACATAAAACCGCTTCACACGTCGCTTTTGCCAAAAATCAGTGCAATGTTTTTTCAGCATCTCTGTTTATATGTCTCTTTCCTCTTTCTGTCTGCAAAAAAATCAGCTTTTAATGTACTTTCACACACACACTAAGAATTGTACAGGGTGTGCTTTCTATGCTGTCGATTATTGTGTATATAATGTGTACCTACAGACTATATATAGCAAAAGTTTGGAACTGATACAACATTTATATTGTGTAGTGCTTTGTAAATAAAATCTTAATCTGTAACTATAATTATTATAAGTACATATATATTGTGGTTCGGCTACTGGCTTTTATCAAATTTGCTTACTTTTCACTTTTTTTTTAAACATACAGCTAATTAAATCTTTATATGCACTGTGCAAAAGTCTACTTGGTGGACGTTGCAAAAAAAAATTCTTGTGAGCCATATGGGAATATTTTTAATAGATATATAGACATGACAAAAATAATAATAAAAGTATTATTATTATTATTATTTATTTTTTATATATAGATATTTGTCTTGGAAATAGCGCTCTTAAGGGACTGGGCGCATAGCTGGTTTGCTTAATTTAAAAAAATGTAAGGAAAATTCAATATAATTGGGAAATTGATACAAGAACTTAGGCATAATAGTTGATATTTCGTAAATAATAAATAGATGAGAAATTGTTCATCGTCATTATGATCAGGATTGATGAGAATTGTGGGCGGATTAGAATTGAGCTTTAAATGCATTAAACTTTATATAAAAGAAGAGTTGGATATATATTCATTATATGATTTTGCTGCACGAGCCGCAGGCGAGTGCTGTAATTTGCCATTACCACAAAGTTGTATACTATACTTTATCTACGATTATAACAAGAAATACTAATAGATAAAGTATAGTATACAACTCGTGGTAATGGCAAATTACAGCACTCGCCTGCGGCTCGTGCAGCAAAATTCATCTGCGTGAGTTATTTACTACATTACCACTCGTCAAATAATATACTATTATTTGAGTATACAGGGTGTTAAGAAAAAGTAGGTGAAACCGTTAACCACAGATCCTTTCGATGAAAATAATGCGTGTGATTTTTTATTTTGGCGCTTAGTTTTTCTTATACAGGGTGTTACAGTTTAAATTTTGAAAACATACATAAGACGTTATTTACTGATGCTTTCTTTGGACTAGCATGGGTTCGCAGGTGTTACGGGTCGTTAAAAAAAAGACCGGGCGCCTTATGAACAGTGTACAGTGCAGGGTATTTTAAAATATTTGAGGGAATTACGGTTTGTGCAATATATCCTAAATTGAATTATGTTCTGTAAGCTATTGTGATATTATTTATTAATGTTATTCTTAAACCTTTCCGATTCGGCGCTCATGCTCGTGATTCCATATAAATTCGTTTGGCGGATTTTTTATGGAAGTTTTTAGGTGATTCAGTTTGAAATACAAAGAGTATAAATTCAACAAACAATTCCGCTGCGCTTTATAATAACTTAAAATAATTACTGTTTTAATGAGTACTCTAGAATGTTATTTAATAACTTTGTACACGGCATACTTTCCATGTGTTTTTATTTAAATTTCCGCATGAAACTTTTTCATCAAGCTATTTAAATGAAATGTACAAAAGCAAAAGTTGACCAAAAATCGAAGGCATTGTTTCAATACAATACGAAAAAAACTGGCCTGTTAATGAGCTTAAAACGCGAAGCCCAAACAGAGGAACGCAAACTGGAAAGAGATTTATTTTTTCCCCCGAAAAATGACGGCGAACATTGCGGAAAACTTTTTAACAGGGAAAATATTTTAGGCCAGCAATTCAATTTAACTGCTGTAACTTTTTAAAAGTATTTATTTAAGAGGTCATTTTGCCTCTAAAATTCTTGATAATATTTAATATGAAATCGAGAAGTAACAATTCTTTTGCTACATTTAAATCTCAATTCTGATTCTCATTAATCCTGACCATAATGGCGATGAACAATTTCTCGTCTATTTCCCCAGTCTGTCTGGGGGTTCGATTTCAAATTAAACTGTGGGAGCGAGCACGTGAAGTACCGAACCAAGTAAATCAAATAAAAGTTAATTTGCTATCCGACGACGGTAGCGCCGGGGCGGATTTTCATAAACACGCATTTAAAGTAACAAGCGACCTAATATTTACCCCATCAAAGCGTTAGAGCGAAAGTTAAAGCAAAACCTTTTGAACCTCGCAAGATTGATAGAATGCAAAATAAATAAAATCTCTTCTGAAAAATAAGCGATCCCTTCAAACAAACGATTCGATTAAATATTGCGTATAATTTTGTGGATCAAATTATTTTTATAATTATGTTGAATCCAGTGTCTCTTAGCAACAGACAGCCATAATTTCAGTTTTGACAACCTAAAACATTGTCTGAAAATGCCCAGCGAGCATAGAACTCTATACCAGTGTAGATCGCTAATTCACGTTTAATTAAGCTTTAACAATTTAAGAATTTGATAATAGTTCACACAGTGAACAAATTTTGTTGCACGTTAAATAAATTAAGTTATCGCAGGCTTATTCTAAGTATATATTAAGATTATTTGTCGTTAATTTTCAATAAATTGTATTATGTGTTCAATGGAATCTGATCTGTCTTTCATGGAACTATAAAATCTCTATAAATGACTAAAGTAAACGCCATCTAGGCACAGTGAGTTACAATTAGCTAATTCATCTTAGTGCAAACCTAACTATCTAGAGGTAGCAGCTAGCTCAAATTCCATTCAATTTAAGACAAATAATATTAAGCATAATCCATTTTCATATCATTTATTGTCATTAACTACAAAAGTAAACGAGTAAGAGCAAGGTAAGTCTCTCCTAAAGCACCAGGAACGGTCATGAAAAACTAAAATAAAAAAAGGGATCAGACCGCCCTAGTAAATAAAACCTCCTAGTTTCACACGCATTCTCTTTGACACATCTAAAGCAGGTGTAGTGTGTGCTGGGGAAGAAATTTTTTAATATATATATTTGTAATACTAATAATGTCTTAAACGGCGCCTCATACAAAAGAATCAAGATATATTTGTATCCTGGTAAGGGAGCGAATACACTAATTGGAGAAGTCCACCGACGTGTCGGCTAACCATCCCACCCGCCTTTGACATTTCTGTCCGACATCATCTCCCTTTACCAGAACTGGCAGCTGGAAAACACTGATATGGTCTACCTAGATATCCAGGGGTGGCGAGGTATCCGACCGACACGGCTGTCTATCACAGGATGTGCTCGGAATTCCTGAGCACATCAATGGATTCATCAAAATGCAATTAGATTTCGCACCGCCAAGAAAAAACGCTATATTCGTTTCGCCGGCGCTTTTCACCGGATAATATTGCATTAGAAGTGGAAACTGGGGCGTAATTATTACTTGAAATTTGAAATTAAGTTTCGGGTTGCCCACAAGTGAGGCAGTTAAAATGTATTTATTCGACGTGGCTAAAAAGCTTTTCGATGTACCGACAGAAGAATAGAACTTGATTTTTGAGTCTTACGTTAAATTTATGAAGTAAAGATCAGTTCTTTTAGAATGTCACTTGTTTTAGAATAAAGCATATTATTTTATAATAAATAGGATTATAGGAAACAGCTGCAAATCCAAAAGGGTAGCCAAGTTTATTATTCGTCTTTTCTACACCAGACACAGACCGGTTTCGAACTTTTTGTGTTCTCGTCAGTGTGCCATGGTATTTATTATTAATAGTTTGGTCCACCAGGGCTAGAGGTCGACTACTTTATCTGTCGCAGTAACATTGTATGTCTTGACAGTTAGTAGCAACAACTGACCACTAGGGGAATAATTTTGTCCTTCGCCGATAAATATAAAATGACCAGCGAGCATAGAACTCTAAACCAGTGTAGATCGCTAATTCACGTTTAATTAAGCTTTAACAATTTAAGAATTTGTGAACAAATTTTGCTGCACGTTAAATAAATTAAGTTATCGCAGGCTTATTCTAATTAGATATTAAGATTATTTGTGGTTGATTTTCAATAAATTGTATTAAAACTAAACTAACTAAAATAAGAGAGGGATCAATCATTATATATCTGAAGATGAATTCCGAGCAGCTTCTTCTCCCAGATATCACTACATCAACGTTTTTTTTCTCGAACTGTGCGATATTAGTTACTGCTACTGCCACTTTCTCTTAACAAATCATGCAAAGCTTGTCACGTACTTGCTTCGAAAATCCATTACGTTGAAATATTCCGCCTCACGTTCCGTGAAAATGGATCCCATTTATAGATACATTTTATGCATCGGCTATGTAGATCATATTTCTCATTTGCTCGAGGATGTGCGTGATAGGAAGAGACACCGGGCGCGGATAAATATCCCGCTTCGTCTCTGTTATAGTCCGAACGACCTGACTTAAAATTCCCTGGAGTCACAACAAGAAAAAACTATGATACATTGGCCACATCGGCATATATTAGCTCGCAGCGTTTCGGTCTGCCTTGTGTTTTTCGTCCTCCCTTCGGCCACCTTACACGTAGAAACTAAGATTGATGGTAATGCCCTCAAGGGGTGTTAAAAATCCTCACTTCATTCATCATTCGTCAGGAACTCCAGAAGTTATTCCGAAAAGAAAAAAAAAATACCACGAGTCACCTCTCCTTGCAACTACGCCGTCTTACAGGCAGGCAGTTTAAAACTTCCGAGGAAAATTTTACGCTTAAAGTTAGTAATTTCCTGGTGATTAATCGTACCATAAATTTACCAGACGACTGTGCGGCATTCTGAGCGAAGTGATGTGAATATAGGTAGAAGAGCCTCATGAATTGCGGATGCAGCTAAGGCGACTTATATTAAAATTAAAATTTAAGTCTTTCGGTAATTAATTACTGGAGAACGTAGTGATAAAAGTATTAATAGTTTAGATAAGACCGGCTGATTTATAACCGGCGAGACAAGTAGCAAACGTGAATTAGTAAAGATGGCGTTGCATTCAGTGTTGCGTGCTAGGTGTTGGGGGGAGGCGTTCCGTCCATCTGGTGGGGTAGAAACTGGCCCAGAGTAGTGCGGATTCTGGACCACTTCAAGCCTCCATGTTATTTCTTATGGGACTACGTCATCGAGGGGGATTTTCGAGATACTGCGCATGCGTTTCGATGGGCGGAGCCAGGGAGGATGGACGTTGCCCATGGCTATGAGGGAGGAGCTACAGGTACAGGTTTGTAACAGCTTCAATAGGTTTGTAACAGCTTTTAACAGCTATCCCGGAGACCTAAAACCTTCGCTAACAACCATTGGTCCGTGGCTCCTCCCTCATAGCCATTAACCTTAGCTATTGGCCATCATCCATCCTCCTTGGCTCCGCCCCATCAAATCGCATGCGCGGTGGTTTCGAACCTCCCCTCTCGATGACGTAGTCCCATAAGAAGTAAAATGGAGTGGTGGAGAGCCCAGAACCCGCACTACATAACTACTCACCAGGGCACAAAAGGCAGCGAGAGGCAAATCGTCCAGCAAGAGGTGAACATAACTGTGATGGATCCAAACTAACTTGCAACTTGCGGGATATTATGATTAGGGATTTCCTGTAAATTTGCACAGTAGATTCCAGATAGTTAGATTTGCATAAGTTTGTAGTTATTTCTTTTTAAGAGTGACTGGGATTAATGGACATCGTGAGAAGGATATAATTGCGACTATGAGCTTCAATTATTTCTAAATTCGCTTTACTAATAGGGAAATAATTTCCTTATAGGGTCTTACCATCAAGTTCTTTTCTGCCAGCAACCCTTCAACCCTGTACGATTTAAAATAATAACGATGTTTGTGTACGACATTCCCCCAAAAGCTTGCCATCTGTGTGCCGCATCCGCGTCCAACATTCCCGTTAAAATTCAATGGAACTAATGAAAACTGGCAACTATAACCTGCTGTCCCATTTGTAAGCGACTTTTCACAAGCGATTAACCGAAAGCTGAATTTCCCGGAAAATTACCACATACTCCGAAAGCTACCGCCTACCACATTTACCTTTATAGCAGCAGGTCTAAAACGTACTTCTCTCCATCAACCGACGTTCTTGTTCTTTAATTCGAAACGAAATGCTGGTTCTGGCAAAAGAATGCTTTTACTCCAATTAGGACGTATTAGAAGGGTGGTTTAAGCATTGGGAGATCTTTTTATTAAGTGGTCCCTGCTGTTTATGGCGCTGCAAGCGTTTGAAAACACAGAAGATAATGAGTCTTTGGCATTATCAGGAATAAAGTTCCGCAATCTTAGGCGAGGATTATGTAGTGGTTGTACCATCATTTCGAGGGGGTAATTGTAACGTTTTCACTCAGATACGTAACAAACCTGTTACGGTTTATTAAAATGTCCATTTATTTCATTTTGTCACGATAAATCCACTTATAGATCACCGATTAACCTTCCAAAGTGTCATAAACAGGCCGAGCGTGCTGAAGTTCGGATATAAGCGGACCGATTAATAATCCGCAGTCCATAAAAATATCGTAAATACACAATTTTATATATATAAAGCTACGCAAAGACCTCTAGATCAATGCGACGTGTTTCACATCTTATCCCTCTCCGCCTGCCTTGATCCTCACTTCTGTTCCTGACGTCTCCTTGGTGACGCAACTTGCATACAAGGCTGCTCGCTGAAATATTAGTTCGAATCCTTGACTCGAGAGACAAATTAAACATCACCACGAGCGTTGAACTTGATTTATAATGGACATTTCCAACGTATAACAACTGAGTTGACACAATTTTTTTTGCTATCTGTGCAAAATGCTTTTGTACGTTATAATTAGACTCTCAGAATCCGCTTGTTTAATTCCTTTTAAGGGGGGAATTACTGATCCACATATGAGGTGAACAACATGCTTTGTTTATCTAAGTTTATTTCAAACTCCAAAGACAAGAAACCACCATAAAATCACCGATAAAGTTGCCTTGGGGCAACTTCGAACGCTAATAAACTTAGAGTCGTTGGCTTGTTTGATGTGCTTGTGTAAACAAATGGTATAAAAAATATGCGTTCCACAGACTTCCATGCAATGTTAATTGATAGTGGTCGCACCTGTGTTTAGATGGATCCCTTCGTATATACTCGTAGTTACGTTTTTAATACATTACAGCTCCCGGAACATTGACAGTAAATCGCACGCGTCATTGCTCGGTTAAAACTCTCTCACATATTAAACTAGAATTATTCGTTACCCTCGTATACACCATACACTAGCCGAACAACATTTGCAAGTCAGAGTTTAATGGCGAAATCCTCTTAGGCCGGTGCAGGATGTGATGTATGAAGATCCAGGATTTACTCAGGATAATTGAAATTATTTGTAAACCCCGACGAACTTTCAGACAGGGGTTTGTGTTCGTAAATGAAATAGGAAAATGTTATTTCGATGTCAATTAAATTGGGGGGTCGGGTCGGCGACGTTTGGCCCGGATTATTGATTACGCAGGCCTACATTCTATAATAACAAAAAATGTTCTGTCAGAGATCAAACCCAACAAAAAAATTTTTTGACGCGACAATTTTTTTCTACGACTCCCTAGGTATAACCCTCGATAGTCCCTTAAGGAGAAATTTTGTTGAAAACATGCTTGTAATAATTTTTATAAGGGTTTTTTGGGCCACTGATCACGAATCTGGGGTTAAAAATGAATTTTGACATAATGACAGCTGTCAACAAGCTGTCAATATCCATGAAAAGTGTAAAAGTCAATATTTGGGGCACTTATTAAGTTATTTGGCCTGCTAATCATGAATCAGAAATCAAAAATAAACTTTGACATATTGACAGCTGTCAAAAAGAGAAAATATTAAAATGTTTTGGGCTGTTGATCACGAATCCAATCGGAAGTCAAAAATGAATTTTAACATAATGACAGCTGTCAACGTACTGTCATATTTCCGATCAACAGCCGAAAAAACTTATTATAAATAAAGTAGAGTAGCTTCGGCTAGACTTCGCCCTTAGTTGTAACCACAGTATTGTATATTACAATGCTATTCAATAAAGGCAGTTTATTATTATTATTATTATTATTATTATTATTATTATTAATAAGCTTTAAATATCGATATTTAACATTTGTTGCTTGTTGACAGCTGTCATATGTTCCTAATATTTACTTTTACATTTTTCATGAAATTTGACAGCTTGTTGACAGCTGTCATTACGTCAGAATTCATTTTGACTTCAGATCCGTGATCAGTGACCCAAAAAACACTTACAAACATTATCGTGCAGCTATCTTAATCTAACCAAACGAGATAAAATGAGGTAAATAATAAATAAAATATAACTTCTCGTGAACGCCGCTGGTGGCGTACTAATGCAGCGGCAAAGCATGTAGACGGTGCAGAGTGAGAGGAAGATTAGATAAAAATGGATAGAGACAGTACTAGGCACACGTGTTTTATCATTGGTCTTGCGTCTCTTCGCATATTCTTTACCCAACGGCAATATCTAGTAAGTTCTAACTTCCCATTTTACTTGAAACAACACTAGCATTAGCGAATTCGAATAACAGGAATTGGACCGGGACACAGGGGATAGGTCAGTTTAGATAAGAATTATGCCGGTGTGGTGTTAATGAAAATTAAATTTTGTCAGAATAGCGCGGTTAATGAAATTTTACTTAAAATGATTAGTTTCTAAAAATAGCAGCTGCGACTAGCACAGTCCGTTTTTATGCGTTAACAATAAACAACGGATATTTTATCGTATACCGAGCGTCCAAATTTTAAAAATAATGGCAGTTTCAAAATGGCGGAGACTATTTTTTTACATTACAGAAATTTCTCGTTGAAAATGACAATCATAACTTTCACACAACACACTTCCATAATTTGCCCCCTGCGCCCACCCACGGTAAAAATGTGGGCATCTTACTAGAGACATCAAAATGACGACGGTCCCTTATTTACAAACGTTTCCTTGGCTATCCCCTTTTCATTATTAAATTTCTTTTGCAAATGGACATGAAAGACGCCTGGAAGCCTTTTAAATGGGAAATTATATATACGTTTGGCGAATACGCACTTCAATTCCAATTTTATAATTGGCCCTTTATATTCCACTTTCCCTGCGGATGTTAGAATGGTGTTTTCCCAGCGGTCACATTAGCGGTGCTCCTACTTGTATCGGTGCGACGAATGCCCGAGTGTGTTTATTAAATTTACATAACGGCAAATATCTAAAAATATACAGGGTGTTCCGTTTAAAAAAATGCGACTATGTGGCGCACCCTGTATATTCATTAAACATTGTAAACTCATAACATATACAAAAACTATTTTTATTATTTTTTTTCTAGCTATATTTTTAAGCAAAATAAAAGGGTTTAAAAAGTGGAATTTTCAAACGATCACCCTGTACATTTAATTCAATAAATATTTTGTATTTTACGTTGGAAATTACGCGTTGTGTGAGAAAAACTAATTAGAACCGAGAAATCGCTCAGACCGCTAAAATTGGCAATGCATCTCAAAAGACCCCTGTATCAATCCGTGTCTCCACTGCAGTTTTACCCAGGACTTTCCCCTTTCCGCTGTTCCTTGCACTATAAAATAAGAAACTGGCGCCCGAGATTTGGGACAACCTGTGCTTATAGTCCCGCAAATCAGTTATGCTTATGAACGCGCCCTCCTCCCGCTGTACCCTTAAGTGTACAGCTTCGGACGCAAGCCTTTATGAATATTCTAAAACTAAAGCCTAAATTATTTCGAGGCCTAACAGGATAATTCCTTGTGGGACACCTGTTGCACGCACAGCATGATTAATATATGCAAAACGCAAAACTCCGGCACGGCGGTAGGCCTATTATTATCCAGTAGGATGCACGAGCTAACGATCCTGTGGGTCTCATGTGAAATGGTGACCTTTCGCGGTAATATTAGAGAGGGGAGTGTGACAGAATTTTTTTTACTAATTATTCTACGTCCTTAGCTTGATACGTGTTGTCTACAACGTTTTATACAGGCATAATATAAAATTTGTAAAAATCATTGAAACCACTTTAGGATGCAATTATTGTGGAATCCTGTTGAAACAACTACTTTCGTAACTAGATGTTATAAACCATTGATTTACACAACATAAATTATAGCGTCCATTGTCTGACAAAAAACTGCAAATTCTAGCAGTGATTTTATGTCGATTTGACGTAAATCATCTTAGCCAAAGATGCTTCCTGACGGAGCTACAAACCTTTAAATATGGAATCTTGTCATCAATTTTTTTTAAATATCTTCAAAATCTATCGAAAAAGATAAAACTTGATACGTTTATTAACCAAAAATTCCTAAAAACCACCATTTGTTATTTTGTTGATTTTCCAAAACCAATAATTCATTGATGGTAATCATCGCCATTTTTAATAATAATAATAATAAATCGACTTTATTATATGGACAAATTACAAACCAATTATTTAAAAACAAACAAAATTATAGTATATGAGTTTTTATTTTGATTCAGAGTGGAAAAAAATTTATTAATAAAGAAAATATATATTTCAAAAAGTATTCAAAGTAAAATCAGTACAAATTGGCGCCCGAGCAGGGACCTGGGCTCTGGTTTACTATACGATTTTATTTATTGCTCGGGCGCCAATTTGTACTGATTTTACTTTTAGTACTTTTTGAAATATATATTTTCTTTATTAATAAATTTGTTTCTATTTCTGAATCAATATTCTCATATAAAATGTTATAACAAATAAAATCTTATAATAAACCAGGGTTCAGGTCCCTGCTCGGGCGCCAAATTTGTGCTGATTTTACTTTTAATACTTTTTGAAATATATATTTTCTTTATTAATAAATTTGTTTCCATCTCTGAATCAAAATAAAAACTCATATAAATTATAGAGTAAAAAAACAAAATTACAGAAAATAATGCCAGTAGATGTACTAAGTGGCTATGGGACCACTTCAACGCCACTCGCTCCGGATGGCATGTGTCCATCAGCAGTGGCCACGGATGGAGGTTATATCTCGCGGCTACACTCCGGAGGGTTCGTAGAAGAGCTCTTCAGATGGTAGAGCTGCAGGCAATCACCAAAATCGTCAATGACCAGAGACTTTAGTTCGGGAATTAGTCACCGCATTTGTTGTGAGGGCGCTGTAGGCAATGACGTCATAGCAATAAGCTCGGAGCAAGGATGAATAATATAAACAAATTTAGGAGGTGAAGTATAGTGGTAGGTTAAAGTGCTTAAATAAGGGGTATAATAAGACTTATTGGTAGTAAGTGCCTATGGCTTGAGTTTTATTTTTGATGTGGCATTCTAGCACCTGGGTTTAGTTGAAACAAAATATAGCTGAAACGTGATCTTTATGTAAACATTTGCAGTCAAACTAGCCTTATGTGGCCACCAGCAAATGTTTACATAAAGATCACGTTTCAGCTATATTTTGTTTTAACTAACTTTGGACGCTGGAATACCACAACAAAATTAAAACTCAAACCATGGGCGTACTTACTACTAATAAATCTAATTATACTCCTTATTTAAGCATTTTAACCTACGGCTATGCTCCACCTCCTAAATTTGTTTATGTTATTCATCTTTGCTCCGAGCTTATTGTTATGACGTCATTGCCTACAGCGCCCTCACAGTAAACGCGACGACTAATTCTCGAACTAGTCATTGAAGATTTGTCTTAAGACTAAAGCCTCTGGTCTGCAGACCTTCTGGTTATTGTCTGAAGCCTACGCACGCACGCACGCTTTTTTCCAGCACGCCTTAAAATGATTATTTTAATAAATACCTCGGGGAAAATTGTCCACATGCAATATTAAAATGTCTCTTGCGCTTGACAAAGTAAAACTTTCGCGACCGCGCCATCAGATAATTTCCGGAAAATTATACCTCTGCGGGATACAATAATTATAACTAGTTAGTTAACAGTTTAATCAGAGATACACTAGAGCTTGGACTGCAGCATTTTAAAATTTATGAAGATTATATTAATACTTTTAAACATATTGTTTCATTTATATAATTGCACCGCTGATGAGGACCAAATGGTGCGAAACAGCTTTACGTATAACTGAATCGTTAATTATTAACGATTATCGTCGTGTCGTCGGGCATCGTCCCACAGGTCCCGCCTCGTAGATGCATACAATTTTGCGAGTAGTGAGGCGTCGCAGTCGGCCGCAAACGATTTGGAAAATTTGGTTTTACGTGTAACTGAATCGTTGATTATTTATGTAATTTATGTATCCCACTGCGGTTTTAGTTAATATCTCAGTTAATATACACAAAACAGTAATTGAAAACACGAGAACAATTTGGTTAGCTAATTATAAGACGTTCTAATTAATTTTACTCTTTGGAAAATGTACTAATAAGGTAAAAGTCGCTACCAATTTTTCCAAGCCGAAGTTGTCACAGCGGACAAAGAACAAATCCACGTTAAAAACGCTCAAATAAGCAGCAATTACGCTGCCCTTTTCATCCGGCATAAAAAACCAATTCGCGGCACATATTGCAAGCGCCACTCCTCAACGGCTTTTCAATTAATTTTTGTGAATGAACGAGTTTTATTAAAAGCACTCTCTCAGCACCAGCTACAAAGTCAGGAAATAGCTGATAACTTCCGCTTAATTTTCCAGACTGACAAAACCTCGCGAGCTATAATTTATGTCGAGTGGTATATTTCCGAGCTTTTATTTCCTCCGGGGGGGGGGGGGGGAGGTTGAAAGTACAAATAAAGTCAATCGGATAGTTTAATAAACACCTACTAATCCACCTACTGGGTGCTCCTTCATTATGCATACGATTTTTTAAAAATTATACAGGGTGTTCGCGCTTATTGTGCAACTAAAATGACTGATAGGCTTGCGGCGGTTTAACACAGTTTCCATAAAACAGAGCGTCAAAGTTGAGTTTGCAAAATCTCAAAATGCTACTTTATTCCTTCATGTCTCTCCCCATAATATCTTTTTGTTACGTCGGGCGACAATAATACACATAGGACGGATTAAAGTAGACTAAATAACGAAAAGAATAAGCCAGAATTCATGATCATACAATAAACAGATTCCATAAAACAGAGCGTCAAAGTTGAGTTCTCAAAATCTCAAAATGCTACTTTATTCCTTCATGTCTCTCACCATAATATCTTTTTGTTGCGTCGGGCGACAATATTACACATAGGAGGGATTAAAGTAGACTAAATAACGAAAAGAATAAGCCTGAATTCATGATCCTACAATAAACAGTTTCCATAGAACAGAGCGTCAAAGTTGAGTTTGCAAAATCTCAAAATGCTACTTTATTCCTTCATGTCTCTCCCCATAATATCTTTTTGTTACGTCGGGAGACAATAATACACATAGGACGGATTAAAGTAGACTAAATAACGAAAAGAATAAGCCAGAATTCATGATCATACAATAAACAGTTTCCATAGAACAGAGCGTCAAAGTTGAGTTTGCAAAATCTCAAAATGCTACTTTATTCCTTCATGTCTCTCCCCATAATATCTTTTTGTTTTACGTCGGGCGACAATATTACACATAGGAGGGATTAAAGTAGACTAAATAACGAAAAGAATAAGCCTGAATTCATGATCCTACAATAAACAGTTTCCATAGAACAGAGCGTCAAAGTTGAGTTTGCAAAATCTCAAAATGCTACTTTATTCCTTCATGTCTCTCCCCATAATATCTTTTTGTTTTACGTCGGGCGACAATAGTACACATAGGAAGGATTAAAGTAGACTAAATAACGAAAAGAATAAGCCTGAATTCATGATCCTACAATAAACAGTTTCCATAAAACAGCGTGTCAAAGTTGAGTTTGCAAAATCTCAAAATGCTACTTTATTCCTTCATGTCTCTCACCATAATATCTTTTTGTTGCGTCGGGCGACAATATTACACATAGGCGGGATTAAAGTAGACTAAATAACGAAAAGAATAAGCCAGAATTCATGATCCTACAATAAACAGATTCCATAAAACAGAGCGTCAAAGTTGAGTTTGCAAAATCTCAAAATGCTACTTTATTCCTTCATGTCTCTCCCCATAATATCTTTTTGTTACGTCGGGCGACAATAATACACATAGGACGGATTAAAGTAGACTAAATAACGAAAAGAATAAGCCAGAATTCATGATCATACAATAAACAGATTCCATAAAACAGAGCGTCAAAGTTGAGTTCTCAAAATCTCAAAATGCTACTTTATTCCTTCATGTCTCTCACCATAATATCTTTTTGTTGCGTCGGGCGACAATATTACACATAGGAGGGATTAAAGTAGACTAAATAACGAAAAGAATAAGCCTGAATTCATGATCCTACAATAAACAGTTTCCATAGAACAGAGCGTCAAAGTTGAGTTTGCAAAATCTCAAAATGCTACTTTATTCCTTCATGTCTCTCCCCATAATATCTTTTTGTTACGTCGGGAGACAATAATACACATAGGACGGATTAAAGTAGACTAAATAACGAAAAGAACAAGCCTGAATTCATGATCCTACAATAAACAGTTTCCATAGAACAGAGCGTCAAAGTTGAGTTTGCAAAATCTCAAAATGCTACTTTATTCCTTCATGTCTCTCCCCATAATATCTTTTTGTTGCGTCGGGCGACAATATTACACATAGGAGGGATTAAAGTAGACTAAATAACGAAAAGAATAAGCCTGAATTCATGATCCTACAATAAACAGTTTCCATAGAACAGAGCGTCAAAGTTGAGTTTGCAAAATCTCAAAATGCTACTTTATTCCTTCATGTCTCTCCCCATAATATCTTTTTGTTTTACGTCGGGCGACAATAGTACACATAGGAAGGATTAAAGTAGACTAAATAACGAAAAGAATAAGCCTGAATTCATGATCCTACAATAAACAGTTTCCATAGAACAGAGCGTCAAAGTTGAGTTTGCAAAATCTCAAAATGCTACTTTATTCCTTCATGCCTCTCCCCATAATATCTTTTTGTAACGTCGGGCGACAATATTACACATAGGAAGGATTAAAGTAGACTAAATAACGAAAAGAATAAGCCTGAATTCATGATCCTACAATAAACAGTTTCCATAAAACAGAGCGTCAAAGTTGAGTTTGCAAAATCTCAAAATGCTACTTTATTCCTTCATGCCTCTCCCCATAATATCTTTTTGTTACGTCGGGCGACAATATTACACATAGGAAGGATTAAAGTAGACTAAATAACGAAAAGAATAAGCCTGAATTCATGATCCTACAATAAACAGTTTCCATAAAACAGAGCGTCAAAGTTGAGTTTGCAAAATCTCAAAATGCTACTTTATTCCTTCATGTCTCTCCCCATAATATCTTTTTGTTACGTCGGGCGATAATAATACACATAGGAAGGATTAAAGTAGACTAAATAACGAAAAGAATAAGCCTGAATTCATGATCCTACCATAAACAGTTTCCATAAAACAGAGCGTCAAAGTTGAGTTTGCAAAATCTCAAAATGCTACTTTATTCTTTCGTGTCTCTCCCCATAATATCTTTTTGAAACGTCGGGCGACAATATTACACATAGGAAGGATTAAAGTAGACTAAATAACGAAAAGAATAAGCCTGAATTCATGATCCTACAATAAACAGTTTCCATAAAACAGAGCGTCAAATGAGTTTGCAAAATCTCAAAATGCTGCTAACTAGTATAAGTAACTTATTAGATTATTACCGAACAAAGAAGCGAACAAGCCGCTAAAAACATCCCGAACTTTTCCTCCGTAATTAAAAGAACGATAAAACTGCGACATAACATGGAGAACAGCCAGCGACGTTGCTGGATGCAAAGCAAAATTTATTGTTGCGCCATGTATTGAGATTCAAATACTTGCGAGTTGCAAATGGATTTCAAGATATAAATCCCAAAATGAGGTCACACTCAATACACGCTTGAGATATTCCGGACGTTTCAAATTCATGGTATTACGATAATATATTTTAATAATAGCCGCTTTGTTGCATGTTGGCTGTAAAACTACCTCGCAACTACTCCGTAGGGGATGTGGTTGAAGGGAAGTTTAAATATTAATGATGCCACGATGGCTTTTTATCATGACGAGTTAATTATTTCAACTGAGGTAACGCTTTAAAGAGAACATCTGAAACAATTGGCAAGCAATAAAAGTCTCCAAAGCAATCCAGATTTAAAATTGTCAGAGTACAGTTTCTGGTGGAGTACGAACCCACTAGCAAAGTAGGATTATTTACAATAATTAAAACTAATTGGCCAGTTTCCCTTTACCTCCCATGCCTCCGTCCCTCCAGGTATTCTGATTAAATATTTGAGAATCTAGGAATAAATGCGCGGATACACATTCTCATCTAAAATCCAAACGGAAAAACGCTAATATATCGCTTGGTTCATTTTGTATGCACAGTGCGACGAAGTAGTAACATTAAATAAACATCAATCATAGGAAAAATCGACGGGCTCTCAGCTCTAATAACACCGGATGCAAAATGGAACTACTGTATTTGTGCATGAATCCGTTTCAATTATTTTAGAGATTATAGCACGAAACATATTTCTAGAATTGTAAATAAATATTGTTAATTTTAAAAGCAGTCATCAATCACTGGGACAGCTTTGGATACTGTTTATCTGATTTTTAAGTCTGAGAAGAAGATAATAAAAAGGGTACTTTCGAAGATATTCAGAAATCTGAACTGAACACCACCACGCCACGCCACTAAGCGTCAAATCAACAATTAATTAAATAGCTCTATTGGACATTGAACAGGATCTTCATCTAAGGAAAGTTTTATCTTCTGATAGAGCAATGGCCTAAAGATAATGAAACGGGTAGCCTGGAAGATATATCGAAATTTGTTCTTCTCGAGTCAGCAATAACTGACATTTTGACATTTTTTGACATTTTGACATTTTTTGACATTTTTACGTTTTTTTGACATTTTGACATTTCTTTGACATTTGTCAAAGTGACATTTTGACATTTATTTGACATTTTGGTATTTTGACATTTTTTGACATTACAACTGAAGAAACAACTTTTACCGCTAAGTTAATAGTGGTTCAGATATTCTGAAGACAAATGAAACGGGTAAAATTGAAGATATTGAGAAATCTAACTTCCTGTAGAACAACAACTGAAGTAACATCTATTAATGCGTCGTTGAAAGATTAGACAATTAATATACAGTTTCCTATCATTTGATAAAAAGGTATCCCGAAAATAATAAAACGGGTACTGTTGAAAATCAGTACCAACTGGAGAAACAACTAATGCGCTACTGAGTATTGAAAACGATAGTAATTTAATGACTAGACGGTGATTTTGTAACAGTAAAGTTTTCCAACGATAATAAAACGGGTAAAATTGAAACACCAGGAAATCTGGTCTTCCCACATCAGCAATAATAATTAACGTAACAATTATTAATGTACTGACTCAAGAGGATCTTCATTTAATGTCTTGCCAGTTATTTTATACGGTGAAGAACTCCAAGAATAAAACGGGTAATCTTGAAGATATTCAGTAATATGGCAGCAACACCTGAAGAACCGGCTCTTAATATACTACTAATTATTGAAGAAGTTTGTAATTTAATGAATAGACTAGTAATAAATATCAATATTATCATTGATGCTGAAGTATCCCGAAAATAATAAATCGGGTAACTTTAAAGATTTTTCAAGATATAATATTCCAAAATCATGAAACAAGTTTTGTTTCCTCAGTTCCTATGCGTTACTGGGCATTAAAAAAGATAGTCATTTAATGACTAGACAGTTATTTTGTGGCAGTGAAGTATCTCAATGACAATAAAACGGGTAACATTGCAGATACCTAGAAATTTGATGAAGAAACAGCTCTTAATATGTTACGAACTATTGAAGAAGATGGTCGTTGAATGATTAGACAATTAATATACAGTTACCTATAATTTGATAATAAGATATCCCAATAATAATAAAAAGGGTACTGTTGAAGATTATTTGAAATCTGGTTTTCCAAAGTCAGTGCCAACTGAAAAACAATTTTTAATTTGCTACTGAGTATTGAAAACGATAGGAATTTAATGACTAGACGGTGATTTTGTAACAGTAAAGTTTTCCAACGATAATAAAACGGGTAAAATTGAAACACCAGGAAATCTGGTCTTCCCACATCAGCAATAATTAACGTAACAATTAGTAATGTACTGACTCAAGACGATCTTCATTTAGTGCCTTGACAGTTATTTTGTACGGTGAACAACTCCAAGAATAAAACGGGTAATCTTGAAGATATTCAGTAATATGGCACCAACACCTCAAGAACCGGCTCTTAATATACTACTAATTATTGAAGAAGTTTGTAATTTAATGAATAGACTATTAATAAATATCAATACAATTTTTGATGCTGAAGTATCCCGAAAATAATAAATCGGGTAACGTTAAAGATTTCACAGAATCTAGTCCTCTCTCATCAACAACAATTGAAGAAACGACTCATAATGCGTTACTAATTCAATTAGAGCTTTATTTGCCGTCTTGGCAATGTTTAATGAAGCATTACAAGGGTAATTAAAAAGGTAACCTTGAAGATATTTCGAAATCTGACATTTCCAAAAAGCAACAACTGAAAAATCAGCTCTTAATGCGTTGCTAACTATTGAAGATCCATTTAAAAATTAGACAGTCAATAACCATCAATTACCTACCACTTTGATACTGAAGTACCTAGAAAATAATAAAACGGGTAACTTTAAAGATTCTCCAAGATATAATATTCCAAAATCAGGAAACAATGTTTGTATCCTTAGTTTCCATGCGCTACTGGGCATTGAAAAAGATAGTCATTTAATGACTAGACAGTTATTTTTTGGCAGTGAAGTATCTCAATGACAATGAAACGGGTAACATTGAAGATACCTCGAAATTTGATGAAGAAACAGCTCTTAATATATTGCGAACTATTGAAGAAGATCGCCGTTAAAAGATTAGACAATTAATACACAGTTACCTATAATTTGATAATAAGATATCCCAAAAATAATAAAACGGGTACCTACTGTTAAAATCTGGTTTCCCGAAAGTCAGTGCCAACTGAAAAACAAGTCTTAATTTGCTACTGAGTATTGAAAACGATAGTAATTTAATGACTAGATGGTGATCTTGTAATAGCAAAGTTTCCCATCGATAATAAAACGGGTAAAATTGATAACACTACGAAGTCTGGTCTTTCCTCATCAGCAATAATCAACGAAACTATTGATGTGCTACTGACTCAAGAGGACATTTAACGTCTTGACAATTATTTTGCGTGGTGAAGGATTCCAAGAATAAAACAGGTAATTTCCAAGATATTCCGTATTATGGCAGCAACAACTGTATAAATAGCTCTTAATACACTACTAACTATTACTCTTAGTACGCTACTGATTCAAGAGGAGCTTCATTTACCGTATATCATGTGGTGAAGTAGTCTTACGATAAATAAACGGGTAATCTTGAAGATATTCCGAAATCTGACACTTTCAACAGCAACAACTGAAGAAACAGCTTTTAATGAGCTATACTATCTATAGTAGACGAAGAATTTGACAGTTAAAACACATCAGACACTTTTGAAGCTGAGATATCACGAAAATAATAAAACGGGTACTGTTGAAGATTCCAAGTCTTCCAAAGTCAGCAACAACTAAAAAAAAAGGGATCGTCATTTAAAAACCAGACACTTATAGACAGTTATCGAGTGATTGTCAAGCATCCCAAAAACAGTGAAACGGGTAAAACTGAAGCCCGAATCTGGTCTTTCCAAATCAACAATTGATTCGAATAGCTCTTATTGCGCCACGACGTATTGAAAAGATCGTCGTTTAAGGACTAGATCTTCTTCTGATGTTGCAGACTCCAAGGATAATGAAACGGGTAATTTTAAAGATATTCCAAAAGCTCTTATGGGACACTATTTATACTCATCACTCCTCTCGCTGAAATATGCAAACATTTAAATGACACTTTATTCGGGACGGCAGACTTTTCCAGCTCCCCATTTCGCATTCAAACCACCTATGCACAGCCCTAATTAGTAATTACATCCTTACTTTGTACATATATATTCATGACCTAATACACATGAAATGTAATAACTTCAAGCCCCACCAGAGATGGTACATTGGCAATTTAATCACGTTGTAGTTCGCCCCGATTCGAACTTCAACCTCGTTCCATTACACGCTCAAATGTTTTATTGCCCGCCGAAGGAGAATCCGCTAGTGTAAAATGATTGTTATGCGTTTTATTCCGGAGAAAATGCAAGAAGAATAATGGGCAGGTATGAAGCAAAACGACCAATACCACTGCAGTTATAATAAATTGTTTTAGAAACGTGAAACGTATTTCTGGCCTGCAGAACGGGCGATATTAATTTTTCTTTCCAAAAAACGACTTGTTCGACAAATTGAAGTTCATAATCTAAATTGGCCTTCCCTCTTCATCAAAAACTAATATAAAGACCAAACAGTTGTCTTTTGATGAATAAATGGTCTCCCAAACTCAGAAACAACTGAAGAAACAGCTCTTACTAAGTTAATAGACAATTATCTGGTGATTAAGGTATGTCGAAGATAAATGAAACGGGTAAAATCGAAGATATCCCGAAATCTGGTTTTCTCAGATCAACAACTGAAGAAACAGCTCTTAATACGTTACGAACTATTGGAGAAGATCGTCTTTTGATGCTGAGGATCTCGAAAATAAGAGTGTTGAAGATTTTCCGAAAATTGGTCTTCCAAAATCAGCAACAACTGAAGAAATAGTAGTCAACGAGATGCCCATTACTCTCACCACCAAACTTCCTGTTGGGACGGGGATGCGACGGTCCTAGATTCCAGGTGTTAGCATGAGGAGAGTGGAAGGAGGAGCTAAGAGTTATTGACCAATAATAACACCACCTTTTATCCCAGAAGGCTGTAGAAGAGCCTTGTGGGATAAAGGACCAATAGACTAAGTTCAAACTTAAGACAATAGTTAAAAGGCTCCACAGGAGAAGAAAATGCTCAATAAGTTGACGAACGATGGTCAGAAAAATGGAGTTTGGTTCCACATAACTTAAGTGTTTGGTGGGTATCTACGTGACTTCTGGACTGGGTTCTCTCACTAATGTTACTGAGCTTAAAATAACTGCCAAAAATTTCAAGGGAACCAAATAATTTCAGCTAGGTCAGGAATCACCTTGACAATCCTAGCCCTTGGACCATTGGGGTTTTTATTGGAGAAACTTTAAACAAAACTGTTCATTCCTTAACAGAGGATCTTTTAAATTTGGTGCAGAGGATATTCGAAGAATATTCATTCCAGGAGATTCGCGATAGATTATTCCGTTACTATTGGGTTCAATGAGTTCGTTTTTAACAAATTGCTTCATTCAAATAGTCGATTTGATGGTATCTAATTCCTTTTTGAGTCTATTCATATTAACAGTTTTATAGTTGGATTATTGGTTAGTAGTAACTCTGGTTTCCAGGTTCTCTTCCTCGATGATTATTTTGCATTTTGACGATTGGATTATCTTATCGTGGTCTTCTTCTAAAACGAAGTGCCCTGAATAAACCTGAATTTTCAAAAGGACGAAGAAAGTAAAGCATTTTCGGCTGTAGTTCTTATACCTTCGTCCTTCGGGCGCCCGAAGGTATAAAAACTATATATGTGTATATAAATATATGTATGTATGCGATAACATTTTTCTCCTTCGATGTCGTAAAAACGGAATTTGGCAGTTTCTTTGTGTTGCATTTTCAACATTAAACGTAAATCTGATTGGATTTTGAACAGAATCTCAGGATCTCACATTAGCATAGGTAAAAAAATTGAATTTTCAGACAAAATATGACTAAAATCTGAATATATATTTTTTTAAAGTACATTTCGAAGACCTTATATCCCCTCTAGAAGGGCATAAGGTGGGAAGCATATTTTCACGTTGGGATATTGGTCGATGCGTAAGAATTATATCATTTTCGCGTATCACGTAGATAACTGCCTCGGTTCAATACGAAGTATACTAATTTTTATGCTGTCCATTTTCTACTATTACTACTATTTTCTACTAGATGGCGCGAGAATTCTTAGTTTGTTCGTAATGTAATATTCAATACTTAGATGAAATAGGTGTCTTGAAGGTTACAAATACTTTTGCCCAAAGGCGGGATTCTTAAATCAGTTTTACTTGAAGAATAATTTCGATTGGAGAACCAAAACTTTATGAAATTGATAAACTATCTTGTATCACTATTTGTTTTTCGTTAGCTACTTATGTATTGTTCGTAATGGATAATGGAAAATTATTTCTTCATATTCAAGGTTCTTAATTCGTTCACTTAGGATTGTATATACCGGGCGTAATGTACACCATCAATATTTTTTTTCTTTTTTTTAACTAAACATTTATTTTGAGGAATAGACAAAATAATATGAGGCGCCGTTTAAGACATTATTAGTATTACAAATATATACAGGGTGTTAAGAAAAAGTAGGTCATGCCTTTAACCACCAGATTCTTTGGGCGAAAATAATGTGACTTTTATAATGTGATTTTTTATTTTGGAGCGTAGTTTTTTTATACAGGGTGTTAAAGCTTACATTTTGAAAATTATTTTTATTAATAATTCTGTTACTGTTTAAGATTTTTACCCGAATTTTTGCACAGACTTTCATCTTATACAGATACACTTTTTGTGTAATTTTGGTCAAAAAAGTCAAAGCACAAACGGGAAAACGGGGGGTTGTGTTACCTATTAACCCCTCCAACTTTTTCATGCGTACGCCTATGATCTCTAGATATTTATTTTTAGATTAAATACTTATTTCCCGAATTTTTTTTACTCCTACAAAATTTTGATTTAGGACTTGATTAACGAGATATTCCAGTAAATTCAGAATCATTTTCAATATTTCAGTTTCGGAATTTATTGTTTTTACTATTGTTGTTCGTAGTAATCGTGGGTTTTCTTTAAATCGACTACTTTTAGACAAAAAATGCTAGAGACTTTTTTTGTTGTGCATAGTCAGAAAAGTTCAATAAAATAAAAATCTTAAAAAAAACAGTGGCGTACACATTTTTGCTTAGGAAACTTAAATTAATACTTAGTTATCTATGCCACTGAGGTAGGTAAAATAAGCAAATAGAAACACTAATTTAATACGTTATACGTATTGTGGTTATTAATTAGTATTCTACCTGATATTTTGTTTTAGTAATAATTGTATTTTCTGTATTTTTGCTGTCTGCTTTATTTACCATATGTACAATAACTGGATTCGCCCGTTGGATAAATTATTCAAAAATTAATAAATAATTAAAGTAAATAATTTAAAAAGTTTAATTTTAAACACAGCAATGTTTTATTTTTTATAGTATTTTCTTTAAATTAGTGTTTCTATTTGCTTATTTTACCTACCTCAGTGGCATAGATAACTAAGTATTAATTTAGGTTTCCTAGGCAAAAATGTGTACGCCACTGTCTTTTTTTAAGATTTTTATTTTATTGAACTTTTCTGACTATGCACAACAAAAAAAGTCTCTAGCATTTTTTGTCTAAAAGTAGTCGATTTAAAGAAAACCCACGATTACTACGAACAACAATAGTAAAAACAATAAATTCCGAAACTGAAATATTGAAAATGATTCTGAATTTACTGGAATATCTCGCTAATCAAGTCCTAAATCAAAATTTTGTAGGAGTAAAAAAAATTGGGGAAATAAGTGTTTAATCTAAAAATAAATATCTAGAGACCATAGGCGTACGCATAAAAAAGTTGGGGGGGTTAATGGGTAACACAACCCCCCTTTTTCCCGTTTGCGGTTTGACTTTTTTGACCAAAATTACACAAAAACTGTATCTGTATAAGATGAAAGTCTGTGCAAACATTCGGGTAAAAATCTTAAACAGTAACAGAATTATTAATAAAAATAATTTTCAAAATGTAAACTTTAACACCCTGTATAAAAAAACTACGCTCCAAAATAAAAAATCACATTATAAAAGTAACATTATTTTCGCCCAAAGAATCTGTCTTTGAAGTGACAGTATCAAAATGAGACAGTGGCGTAGCGCTAAAAAGTTCTGGAAGGATTTGATTCTGGATGGGTCTAAAAAAAGGTCACCCCGTATAGCATATTTCATGAAAATGCTGTAAAATCTTAGTAGTTAGAAAGTGTACAAAATTTCTAATTGATATCTAACATATTTCAAAAGATATAGGGAAAAAACTCGGAAAAAGTTAAAACTTTAACGCCCTCTATCTCCTAAACTAAGCGAGACAAAGGGCATATGAATAGGAAGTTTTCTGCTCAAAAATAGTTTTTCTTTAAGTCTGTGTAGTTTCGTCCCTTAAAACTGGGACACCCTGTATATATATTTACAAAGATATATATATTTATAAAACTCATAAATATTTAAAAAAAATAAATATATTTAATGAAAAAATATATATATTTCAATAATTATTATATATATTTGTAATACTAATAATGTCTTAAACGGTGCCTCATAAAATAATGCCAGAAGAACATAAATATTGAAGGGCTCTTAGTTACTACTTGACCTCATGCGGTAATTTTTGCAATTTTTTACATGCAATAAACTCACCAAATTATTGTTTCCCTTTACAACAGCGCTATTAATAAATATTTTAATATTTAATGTTTCCCTCCCATAAAATTACTCGGCACGCATAACAGGATGTTTCCTTCGGGCGATAATTACCTTAATCACGGGTATTTATTCATGAACTCTTTTGTAATCAGTTTTAATTTAATTTAGTGAAGCTGAACAAAGGCGCGATCGAGGATTACATCGACGCAAGGATCCAGGGTTTAACGTTAAAAGCTCTTTAATTACAATATTTAATCAGATGTAGGTGGCGAGATAATATTCACTGCGAAAGATGATTCACCCTTATTTAGCACTTGATAAAATTTTACCCTGAAAACACAAATAAGAACGAATGCGACAAAAATGTAAAATTCTCTTCGTATGTAAGAAATCAATGACACCTCCAGAATTACAATGACGTGGCACCTAATGGTGCTCAAGATTGGAGGAACGGAGACACGCCCGCCAAAATCAAAGGAATACTGTTGCGAAGCCACGCCCATGGTGACGTAGAATAGTGTCCGTTCGGATAGGCGACATCAAGCCCCGCCTACGACTACTAACGATTTGGTCTCAATAGAGATTCTAGGGTGGTTACTTCGACACCTAAGGAGCGGTGTTACTATCAGGACGGTCTATATCGGGCGCCAGTTCCCGTTTTAGTGTAGAAACACCACTTCTCTCTATTAACGAGATAATAGAGGCTTAGGTAGCCGCAGTGAAGAAACGGTAACGCCAGGGGTCTGTATTGACTCTTACTGGTAGAAGGTGCAGCTTAACTTACTCGTGCTGGACTGGTCTGTTCGGCTGCTGGTAGCAAACTGTGTTTTTCAGTCGTTGGATTTAGCTATGGAGCAATTTTCAGGTTACGTCACCTTTACAAACTTTTTTATTTCATTATATTTATTATACGAAGTTTCTGATTGATTTTATTCCTTTACTTGGAAAACTCCTATGCGAGTTGAAACAATAAAACCTATCTCACTTTTCTGTTCCATCGCACAAAGAAAAATAATCACCGTCGACATAGGTGAGAGCCTTTCTCTGTATACTGATAAAAACCCCTTTTACTCCTTTAAACGGATTTTCTGCTTAGGCCTAGCTTAAACTTGAATTCCTTTCGACTAGGGTAGTGCAAAAGTAAACTTTTCGCATTATCCTGGGATTATCAAGGCTTTTATCTAAAATGTGTACCCACGTCAATCGATTCAGAATTAATTACAGCCTATACAGCGCATAGACAGAAATAGATTTTGTTGCTGTCAACATTTGCCAGCGCGTTATTCAGTTTAGAGTAAAAATTTTGGACCAGTTCTTAAGGAAGCGAAATTTGCGACAAAGCCTCGCGAATAAAAGGATTTACGCCTTGTATACTGCGATATATCATCATTCCCTTTTTATGGAGTATTTAAACAGCTAAAAGCTTTTAAAAACTAAAAGCTATTGTCCGAGCTAATGTCACGGCAATAAAAGTATCCGCATAATAATTTGACATCCATATACACCTTTTTATCGACGAATTAAATTTTGTTTGTAAATAGAAAACAGAATCAGAAATGGTTAGTGCCTAATATTACGAAATTTGTTTTGGGACACGGTAAGAAAGTGTATCAGAGCCGAAACAAGTTTATCGGAAAAAAAAAAAAAATTGCAACCGTTTGCTCTTCGTACTGGATTTTTGTAAAAGTTGTAATAATTCGTTTGTCGATTTTTTTTCAACCTACCCCACTCCATTGTTGACAGATATTGCTCAACTACGAACTAACTAATAAATAGTGAAATTCTAAACATCATTTATACAGTGAGGTCGAAAACCTAACGCATTTGTAAGAAATACCATGCAAACGAATTTTATTGCTTTTTAGAGTTAGGGGCGAAATGCCTGGTTGTGCAGCAGTAAATTGCAGTAACTCTGAAAAAAAGGGATTTTGAATGTAACGCTTCCCCAGAGACCCAGCAAGGGAATGGTTTGTCAAAATGAGAAGAGAGTAACAAAAATGATTCGAAACCGGAAGTCGACCATTTTGAATGTACACGTCACGAAATGTTCCAAATTTCAAAACAGTTGGTTCATAAACAAAAGAGCTATTAGCCTGGGCCGGTTTTCGTGGCCAACCAGTATACAGTGAGGTCGAAAAGTAAGGATCAAATTGAATATCTTTTAAACACCCAAAGTTTTGGAAAAATCGCTCGATCAGGTCGATTTTGATTTTTTATTAGACCTATTTTACAAATATTATTTTCTTGAAATTTTGATTTCCTTGTAAAATTCTAGACATTTTCTATGTATTACACGGAATTCGAAATTGCAAAGAAAATTGGGGGTTGCCATTTGAAAAATCATAGTTGATCACAGCCCAGATTTTTTGGGAACCTTGTAGAATGAAACATGTTTTTAAAATAGGCCTAATACAGGGTGAATCTTAGAGTGGCGGCCATATTTTTGGGGTTAATAGTACCTACTAGTCGTCATGAATATGAATCCGAATTTTTTTTTTTGTAGGTTGTAAAATGGCCGAGTTATGAATTTTTTAAAAAAATTCGCGATTCATGTATAATTCCTGTAATTCCGGTGCCGCTGGGCAAGCACTTGCTGCATTACGTGTGCCCGGTCGACAGTGTTGCCAAGTGTAGATGATATAAAACCAATCGATTACATTTTACATTTTCACTTTTCATTAATAATTCAGAGATACCCAATCACGAGAGAGAGATAAGGGTACCTAGTGAAAATGAAAAATTAATTAATTCAATTGGATAAACAGGTTTATTGAAATGCGCAGTTTTAACTTCCATAATGAAAATTGTAATACAAAACAAAATGAAAAAGCCGGCTGCATAGTCTGCATAATTATGACACAAAATGAAAAAGATTTTAAAAACAGAATTAGTTTATAGGACATTTAAAACCACCCATCAGCTGTTAGAGTCGCTGAACTGTTTACAAACTATGACACTGACCTAGTTACTTAGCAGGTGCATTAACAAAAAAGGGTGATAAAAAAAAAGGTTCTCCTGAAATGCAAAAGCCTCGCACGGCGGCGTGCCAGTTGTTTTTCTGTTTTAGTTTTAGTTTTTAGTGTTAGTGACCAGTCAGACAGCAGCTAGTGTGGTTTATTATGGTTATAAAATTAAATTGTTTCAGTTTTTAGTGAAAGAAATTTATAAAAGTGGAAGTTTTGCGTTTGTGTTTAATAATTGAGTGAGGTGTACCTTCTACGTGTGTGTAGTTTTATTTTAGTGGTGTTTTAGAGGCGACTTTTATCTGTGGGGGCACATGAAAAGTTTGGTGCACCGTACAATGTACGGTGGTTTGATAGAAAACGCTGCGAATCACATAAGGCAGAATACGGACTTCAATAAAGTTAGAGATTCTATGATGCGGCGAGCTACAGCGTGTTTGGAAAATAACGGAGGACAGTTTCAACACCTGCTATGAGAAATGCCGATCCCAGATAAGTAAAGATTTATTGCTATTAGAAAAAATAATTTTCTGTTCATTATTTGTTACTAAGTATTAAGTTTTTTAGGTATTACTTTTTTTATTGTTACACTCACGGAGAATAGTTTTTACTTTGTTATTGTTTAGATAGTTCATTTTATTTAGTTTCTTGTTTGCTTTACAATAAATTCCCCGTATTTTATTTCAGTCGTGAAGTTTGGCAACAACGCACTGTTCTAGACAGGCGTGTGCGTCTCAGTTATTAGACGTTACTCTCGCTAGCGCATTCCACTGGCGGGGTACCCAAATTCAAATAAAAAGGGTTTAAACAATATTCATTTTTCATAGCGCGTTAAAAAAAAAAAATTTGTAGTTTTGTGTTCCCATAGTTAAACGGTGTCGCCTCATATAAATATGGCCGCCACTCTAAGATTCACCCTGTATAAATTTAAAATCGACCTGTCCGAGCGATTTTTCCAAAACTTTGGGTGTTTAAAAGATATTGAATTTGATTCTTACTTTTCGATCTCACTGTATACCGGGAGGCCGCGAAAACCGGCCCAGGCTAATAGCTCTTTTGTTTATGAACCAACCGTTTTGAAATTTGGAACATGCATATGTGACATATTTTCCAATTTAGTGACGTGTACATTCAAAATGGTCGACTTCCGATTTCGAATCATTTTCGTTACTCTCTCTTCTCATTCAGACAAACCATTCCCTTGCTGGGTCTCTGGGTAAGCATTTCATTAAAAAGCCCTTTTTTGCAGAGTTACTGCAATTTACTGCTGCACAACCAGACATTTCACCCCTAACTCTAAAAAGCAATAAAATTCGTTTGCATGGTATTTCTCACAAATGCATTTTTTAAATGGAACACCCTGTATATTTTATTATTTTTGGAATCTACGGACCAAATTATATCTGATCGTGTTGCAAAATATGCATTTTAAAAAAATTATTTTAAAATTTTTTAATTCTTTAATTTTTTAGTGTTAAATGAGTTTTAAAATATCCCGCCCTCGTAAAGGTCACACAACCTTCTAATGCAACGTGAGGGCTAAAATTATGAATTTTGTTTACAAAGGACGATAACAGATGTTTTGCTGGGAATTTTAAATTCGTAGCAATTTTGATATAATTACGCACGGACCGGCCCCATTCATGTGGTTAATACACAAAGAATGTAATTTCGCTCCGCTAAATAGTAGGAATTTTTGTTAACGGGAGGGAAAATCGAGGAAAAACATCTGCGGAGTTTTCAGGCCGGATAAGAGCTATGATAAATTAGGACGATTAGTACACTTTTTAATATTATTTCCAGTCCTTCTTCGCTAAACAAGAATTTTGCTTATGTAAGTGGCTGTTGAAAGTTTATCGAAACTTAAATTACTTAGTTTAACTAAATTATGCTGCTGCGTCGAAGTACAGCACTAGCTCTTAATTTAAAAGAAAAATGTGTTGCACGATTTGCTCACAGCCTCTAACTAAACAGTAGCTGAAAATCCACTCATTCTATCTACAGGATTACAAGTTTAACTTAACTCTTAGCTCTCAGAAACAGTTCATTTCGTAAGTAGCGGCCCGCACTTCCATTTTCGAATATTATCTCCTCGCAGATGAGGCGCTTGATTCCATATCTCTTCGCGTTATCTCTGGATGTAGGTTACAAGTGGAGCGGACATTTTAATAGAACCTGCCGGATCCGCCGTAATGGGAAACCGAATTTCTAAAACCCACAGTGTCCGCACTGATCCCACCTTATCGGTGAAAAAGGACACCCAAGTCGCTCAGACATGACCCACATCCTGACTACAAGGGTATATTTTCCGTTCGCTTTGTATTAGTTTTATGGAAATCAGGAGGATTCTATTTGGGGATATTTAATAAAGGACGAGCCGAGAATTCGTACCCGGAAGGTATTAAAGTCTGTGTCCTCGCTGTGCTTGGATAAAGGTGTTTCGAGGGTGGGTGGTTATTTTTTTTTTAAAATAGAATTGAGCGCAAAGAAGTGGAAGACTTCTGAAATTAATAGTTATAACTAGATTGGGCGGTGCCCAATTAGTTAAGTTAATCGAGGAGAAATAAAATAAATATTTCAAAAAAATTTTTCGGGCACAGCCCCTTTGGGGCTGGCTGCGGTTGAAAAGTACCTGCGTTTTTTTCGTTAAATGTCAAAGTGACGTTTGGGAATGGATACGAAATTTATAGTCCGTCCGACAGATTGCAGCTTATAGTCAATCCGACGAATTTCATTTTTATTTGTTTTGACTCTAGGGTAGAAACGACATCAGTTTCGTAATCCGGACGACTCCGGGACCACGAAACTATTTTCCGTTCCTCGATAGGACCCCTGTCTCCCTTTCACGTTTAAACGTCATTTATCACAGTTTTTTGGAAAATCAACGAAATGACGTGCTATTCACCCTGTATATTTTTATAATATAATACAAATGGACATCGTCGCAAAATATACAGGGTGTTTCATTTGAAAACATTGAGAAAATTCAATTCAAAAAGTTCTAAATCGAAAACGCATTTTTGGCCACCCTGTATTTTTAGGGAAGTAAAAATGATTCAAAAACATATATTTTTATAATATAATACAAATGGACATCGTCGCAAAATATACAGGGTGTTTCATTTGAAAACATTGAGAAAATTCAATTCAAAAAGTTCTAAATCGAAAACGCATTTTTGGCCACCCTGTATTTTTAGGGAAGTAAAAATGATTCAAAAACATATATTTTTATAATATAATACAAATGGACATCGTCGCAAAATATACAGGGTGTTTCATTTGAAAAAATTGAGAAAATTCAATTGAAAAAGTTCTAAATCGAAAACGCATTTTTGGCCACCCTGTATTTTTAGGGAAGTAAAAATGATTCAAAAACATATATTTTTATAATATAATACAAATGGACATCGTCGCAAAATATACAGGGTGTTTCATTTGGAAAAATTGAGAAAATTCAATTCAAAAAGTTCTAAATCGAAAACGCATTTTTGGCCACCCTGTATTTTTTAGGAAATAAAAATGATTCAAAAACATAGATTTTTATATAATACAAATGGACATCGTCGCAAAATATACAGGGTGTTTCATTTGAAAAAATTGAGAAAATTCAATTCAAAAAGTTCTAAATCGAAAACGCATTTTTGGCCACCCTGTATTTTTAGGGAATTAAAAATGATTCAAAAAACATATATTTTTATAATATAATACAAATGGACATCGTCGCAAAATATACAGGGTGTTTCATTTGAAAAAATTGAGAAAATTCAATTCAAAAAGTTCTAAATCGAAAACGCATTTTTGGCCACCCTGTATTTTTAGGGAATTAAAAATGATTCAAAAAACATATATTTTTATAATATAATACAAATGGACATCGTCGCAAAATATACAGGGTGTTTCATTTGAAAAAATTGAGAAAATTCAATTCAAAAAGTTCTAAATCGAAAACGCATTTTTGGCCACCCTGTGTTTTTAGGGAAGTAAAAAATGATTCAAAAACATATATTTTTATAATATAATACAAATGGGCATCGTCGCAAAATATACAGGGTGTTTCATTTGAAAAAATTGAGAATTCAATTCAAAAAGTTCTAAATCGAAAACGCATTTTTGGCCACCCTGTATTTTTAGGGAATTAAAAATGATTCAAAAAACATATATTTTTATAATATAATACAAATGGACATCGTCGCAAAATATACAGGGTGTTTCATTTGAAAAAATTGAGAAAATTCAATTAAAAAGTTCTAAATCGAAAACGCATTTTTGGCCACCCTGTATTTTTAGGGAAGTAAAAATGATTCAAAAACTTATATTTTTATAATATAATACAAATGGACATCGTCGCAAAATATACAGGGTGTTTCATTTGAAAAAATTGAGAATATTCAATTCAAAAAGTTCTAAATCGAAAACGCATTTTTGGCCACCCTGTATTTTTAGGGAAGTAAAAATGATTCAAAAACTTATATTTTTATAATATAATACAAATGGACATCGTCGCAAAATATACAGGGTGTTTCATTTGAAAAAATTGAGAAAAAATTCAATTCAAAAAGTTCCAAATCGAAAACGCATTTTTGGCCACCGTGTATTTTTTGGGAAGTAAAAATGATTCAAAAACATATATTTTTATAATATAATACAAATGGACATCGTTGCAAAATATACAGGGTGTTTCATTTGAAAAAATTGAGAAAATTCAATTCAAAAAGTTCCAAATCGAAAACGCATTTTTGGCCACCGTGTATTTTTAGGGAAGTAAAAATGATTCAAAAACATATATTTTTATAATATAATACATCGTCGCAAAATATACAGGGTGTTTCATTTGAAAAAATTGAGAAAATTCAATTCAAAAAGTTCTAAATCGAAAACGCATTTTTGGCCACCCTGTATTTTTTAAGAAGTAAAAATGATTCAAAAACATTAATCAGATGTTTCGTAACTAAATAAATATTCACTTATTTTTTTCCTATAATCTCTTAATTGCGACTATAGTGATTTTTTCAATACGGCAATAATTCAACAAGAAAATTCACAAGTGATTGGAAGATAGCCAATAATAATACAGGAGCGAAAGGAGCCTAGAAAGAGGCTTCGAAAAATGTATTGATATACATATTATTCCATTACCCCACCCTTAATAGGAGTTGTCATTTTTACCGGGTTCAGAAAGGATACATCAGTATATATAATATAATAACAGAACTTTACGCGCTCCACGCCATATCTATAATTAAGTCAATTTATGCAGCACAAATTGGTTATCATTTACTGGGCTCGTGTTCAACTGTACAGCAACAGACATGTGACTAATTCAGTTTTGAGAATATTCATTCGCATAAATATAATGACGAATTAACCAAATTACGAGATTTGCACGTAGCGAGTGTGAATTTGCTCCACTGCTTCATGAATATTTAGGGCGATAATCCCTGTCTTTAACAACCCTAAGTTGACCAATAAAAGTGGTCTTTTGCAGCGTAAAGTTTGCAAATTAATTCAGAGGCATTCTCCTCGATATAATAACTGAAATTGTTCTACAAGATATTTGAATTACTGTTCGGAGTGTTCGGGCCGGGTATCTCGAGAAGTTTTGGACGCTGGGCCAGAATTTGCACTCTTGTGAGATGTTAAATAAATGGCGAAGTGCACGTGACTTACTTTATGCCTTCTCGGGATTTCTGTTTGAAAATTGGAAACAACTATAAGAATAAAAAGTGGGAATTTTATCAAGAATAGCTTCCTATTTCAAACTTTCTTAGACTGATCTAGACAACAGTATATAAGCAGGTTATTAAAGTACCAGGCATTTCGCCCCTAACTCTAAAAAGCAATAAAATTCATTTGCATGGTATTGCACTAAAATATGCAATTACATACATAACTTTTATTTTGTGTACTAAAAAAAGTGTTTAGTGGGGACATTTTGTACGCACTAAAAAGATAAATTGTGCATTCTTACCTTATCCTCTTTTTCGTTTCGACACCAAGCAAGTAATCGTCAAGCGCAATAATCAGTTGTCCTTCCGGAACACAGATTTTGTTACTCCTGAAACAAAAACAAAAATTTAAAATAAAGAAGGCTTCTAAAATTTGATGTTAGAAAATCAGGACCGTATTTAAAAAATGAAGTTGATGGTGGTTGCTAGAAGACGAAATGGAGAATAAAAAATTTGGTAACGTAATCTTAACGTTAACCTTACTAGCAGCGTCAGAAAAAAATAAGAGTTAAAATCGTTAAATTCAGTTTCTTCATAATCACTCAAAAACGAAAAATCGTATCAAGAATTTCTAGACGTCATTTTGTTCCTCTTTTAATTACGCAACTTTTTCCCATTTGCAACATTTACTATTAACGAGATACTGGTCCTTTTTCTCTTGGAGTGTATATAGGAGTGATCACTGATCTGTATATTTATATACTTATAAACGGTACATTGCTGAGCCCGATATACCAACAGGTCGCTGTTGATCCCGCGCCGTTACTGAGTCCAACGTTGTTTCTATATCATTGGCATATGATATTAAATTTTGCCCGCTAGTTGCAGCGTACGTGAGAGAACTAATCGAGATATACAAGAAGATGGGAATAGTACATTATTGAGCCCTCCTTAAAATTTTCGTACGGCGTCCTAACACCATATTTAACAAAATGGTGATGGTATACAACTCGATACGTTGTTGAGCCCGAACCCGGGCTTCACAATGACCGTTTATATATTGAACGGGCTCAACAACGTCTGTTCTATGTATATTTATTGACTCCCCCAAACATGTATATTTCCCAACTTTATCATTCAGTTTATAACTGAGTTTATCAGCAGCGGCATGAACTTGGTTCTTATCGCCTAAACGAGCATCTTCCGCTTCCTATTCACACTTTGCCAAACTTTCTGGAAACAATATTGAAATCTGGGGATACGCAAAAATCAATATTAATTACCCACTCGGTGGAATCTTAAGTTGCCGTCTGTTTTATGTCATCGTAGCGTCCTTTTATTAATTAAACATCAAACAGTCAGCCGCTCGGTGTATTTTACAATATTAGTTTGCTTGGGATTTGCGGTACGTCTTAAGTTTCCTGGGAATATGTTTTAGTAATATACGCCGCGGTTTTATGTAGTAAGGATTCTGGATGTGGGTACATTTATCGTAATAAAATTCTTATAAAATCGCGTTTAAATATTATACTCAAACTACAGTGCGTGACTTCTGCAGAACAATCTCCATGAAAATACCAATTTTTTTTTTTGAAAAAAAATGCGTTTTTAAATATCAAAAACACGTTACGAATCAATGAGATAGAGGGAGGGTATAATTTTAAGGACCACCCCGTATCTACTTACGGAGATACTTCATTTTGCATTATCCAGACATGTCTGCTAAACCGAATCTTTAAAATATGTTTACATTACCTTACACATAAATCTCTCCAGTAATACGAACCGATATTTAATACATCGTGATGTGGGTCATATCCTTATCAAACAGTTGACAGGGTACGTATCCGATGCTGTGAATGTCAATACAGTCGGCATCAGATGCTATTACTCCGATATTAAATCCGTCTTTATCGAAAATAACCTACCCCAGAGGCGTCGCTATAAGTGTGATCTTTAAAGTGTAGCGACAGTTTTAACTGGATAAACTGCTAAAATCTATTTTTGCTGTCAGATATACCGAGTAACTATCACAAATTATGTAACGCGCTTGGACTGGGCAGAAGACATACCTAGCCCGAGGTATTTGTCCAAGTTCAATCGGCAACCCTCAACGCGCAGTAAATACGTCAGAAACAATTTGTTATAAATTCATCGGGAGCGAGCAATATAATCTTATCCGTCTAGCCGTCTAACCAGACCGTTATTACTACGAGTTATTATTTTGAGTGTGTAAAACTAATTAGACCCGTTGCCCAGACCGCTAAAATTGGCAATCGACCCTAGACCCCTGTATACGTCCGTGTCTTCACTGCAGACTACCCTCGCCTGACTTGGAAACCGCCAAGAGAGAAAGAAATTTTGTTCTAAAAAGGGTGTTACAAAGCTGGAAGGTACTGTTTGTAGGTAGTAAGTGGCAAATAGCCCAGCAAGGTAAAGAATAGTGTCACACTATTGGATTTTATTAACGTGGTGTTTGAGTATTGTGTGGCGGTATCTATAAACGTGGAAAGGCTTCTTATTACCTCTGTGTAAAGGCGATACGTCGCTGTCCGATCTCGGCACATAAAACTATCATAAAATTTTAAAGTCAAGAGAATTGTTTGCAAGAAAACTTAAGTTTGGATCGAGTTCAAACGAGCTACTTTCGCATTATACAACTTATTCCTTTCTTCTGGTACGTCTGACAAGAAATGAGAAAGCTTCGTTGAGTAGAAATTGCAGAATGGCGTTTCGACTTATTACGTACGTTCTTAGAACAAAAACTTTTTAAAGTTTTAATGGTCGACTTGGTCCGTTGTGTTCAGCAAGATTTTGCAATTTTAAAAGCGGTGAGCTCCAATATTGTATGGAATTTGTAACAATGGGTAATTCATCAAAAACAAGAAGTTATTTAAGTATGGGGTGATCTTCACAATGTAAAGCTGAAATAAACGAAAAACCGTTACAAATCCCCCCAAGGAGTATATAGCTCCACGGCTACGAATTTTGATGTTGACACCTAAAATAAAATTTAAAATTCGAAGTTTTGTTACAAAATTCCAAGTTATAAGTCAAAATTTCAGAACTCCAAGTTATAACTCGAAATTTTAGTTACAAATGCCGAGTTACAAGTCGAAATTTCAAAATTCCGATTATAGAAGATTCAGAATTTTATTTCAAAATTCCGAGTTATAACTCGGAATTTTATTTCAAAATTCCGAGTTATAACTCGGAATTTTATTTCCTAACTCCGAGTTATATGTCGAAATTTCGAAATTCCGATCGTTATGACTCGAAATTTTAATTCAAAATTCTCAGTTATAAGTCGAAATTTTATTTCAATACTACGAGTTATAAGTCGAAATTTCGAAATTCCGAGTTATAACTCAAAATTTTACTTAAAAAATTCCGAGTTATAAGACGAAATTTCAAAATCTCGAGTTATAACTCGAAATTTTATTTCAAAATTCTCAGTTGTAAGTCGAAATTTTGAAATTCCGAGTTATCTCGAAATTTTGTTTAAAAATTCCGAGTTACAAGTCAAAATGTGAAAATTCCGAGTTATAACTCAAAATTTTATTTCAGAATTCCTTAGTATAAGTTGAAGTTTTAGTTACGAATAAAAGCTTTATTTAAAAATTCCGAGTTATAAGTCGAAATTTTGAAATTCCGAGTTGTAAATCGAAATTTTATTTAAAAATTCCCATTATAAGTCGAAATATTGAAATTCCGAGTTATAACTCAAAATTTTATTTGAAAATTCCGAGTTATAACTAGAACTTTTATTTCCAAATTCTCAGTTATAACTCGGAATTTTGAAATAAAATTTTGAGTTATAACTCGGATTTTCAAATAAAATTTTGAGTTATAACTCGGAATTTCAAAATTTCGACTTATAACTGGGAATTCTGAAATAAAATTTCGACTTATAGCTCGAAATTTTTTAAATAAAATTTTGAGTTATAACTCGGAGTTATGAAATAAAATTCGGAGTTATAACTCGGAATTTTGAAATAAAATTTTGAGTTATAACTAGGAATTTCAAAATTTCGACTTATAACTGGAAATTTTGAAATAAAATTTCGACTTATAACTGGAAATTTTGAAATAAAATTTCGACTTATAACTAGGAATTTTTTAAATAAAATTTTGAGTTATAACTCGGAATTTAGAAATAAAATTTTGAATTATAACTCGGAATTTCAAAATTTCGACTTATAACTCGGAAATTTTAAATAAAATTTCAAGTTATTACTGGGAATTTTGAAATTTCGACTTATAACTTGGAATTTTGTACTAAAATTTCGAATTATAACTAGGAATTTTAAAATTTTATTTTAGGTGTCCCTTCCAGAGCTTCGTAGCTTCGTACCTTTGGCTTTAGTCGAGTATAATATTTATCGGCATCACAAGACTCCTCATTAATTAATTTTGTCGCGCCGCAGCGATATTTTATGAAACATGAAGAGAAAATTGTTTTTCCACTCACTCTCGACTCGTAATTTACAAGCCTATTTTTCCACTAATGGGATTACGTGATTTAAAAATAAAGTTCAACTTGGCCTGCATTATTCATGTAATTATTAGACTCTTACGTTAAGGAGGAATCATGTAATAAAATAAATTTTAATTTTTTAAACGCCGTCTGCTAGGTACTCAATTAAAATGAAGAATGTGTATCGCCTCAAATACTGAAGTATCTTGTAGAGAATTTGCATAGTTCGCCAGCACAAAATCACCGTCAAATTGTAGGTTGTGCTGCTTTGTGAGTTTTATCTGAAGGAAAAAATTAATTACAAAATCCACTTATAACCCGCCGATACAAGCAATAAATTAAATTCGTCCTTACGTCCTTTCATCAGTTCAAAAGCTAATTAATTTCCGTGAAAGGAGCCATCTCCTTGCAGAGAATAAAAGGAAGGACTAAATCGCTCTATAAGAGGATTTTCCTTCAATACACCTATAGCTCGTCCGAAACAGAACTTTTCCAATGGATATTGCGAAAGTTTCACAGCTTGCGCACCGAAACTTGCCACATATACCCTCGGCCATCTCGGTATTATTCATCTTTAGCCGAACAAGATTTATTGCCCCAAGTTTGGCCGGCGATTCGTTTCCCATGTCAAAAACACGATTTAATTCAACTCTTATTTATTTACGGGTGCCACGTCACCCACAGTGTGACGCAATATGATGTAGATATATCATACTGTTGACAGCATAAAAAAGTAATAGTGGGCTAATATTTATAAAAGTCGCCTTATGGAAATTAAACGCAACTGTTTCAAATTAGTGAACGATACAAAGCCCATTTAAGGGTAAATAAACCTGAATAACATCTTACATATTTCATCCATCAGAAGTATTAAAAAAAATTGACTGTACCAGCTGTGTAACTTTAAGGGTGCTCCAGGGATCTCATTTACTACTACTATTTCCAGAAATAGTATTTCCAGAATTTATAAACGATATCTTTACTTTTCATAAAATTGACGCAAAGGAACCCAAACTGCATTCTGTCATTTTTAATTCTTGTATAGAATGCTTACAACGATACCACTCCATAAAAAATAAAAATCTTGCACAGACTGGCTTATTGCACTTATTGTATAAAAAAATACAAATAATAGTTCCATAAACGTCACTAAGATGTAATAGTAAAACTTGTTGAAATATTACACGTTGTCGTCAATAGCAGCGGGTTGTACTATTTACTCTGCCTGTAGTCTCCAATAGGAATAAACAATAAACAGTCGTATAAAAAATCGTTTAATAATAATAATAATTGCCCAGACTGTTAAAAAATGGCAATTCAAAGCAAAGACCCCTGTATGAGTCCGTGTCTTCACTGCAGTTTTACCCATGAAAGAAAGTGCTGTTTCTCGTATATCTCTAAAAAAAACACATACAAATAATGTAATCTACGTTCCCTTCCATGGAAAATTGGTTTTATAATGTGACATGTAACCTCGGCGAGGTTCATCCCTGCGTGTAATTCCCTTGCCAATCGTGCCGATGACCCTGCGGACGACCCTCAAAACAAAAACTGAACCGATATAAAAAAATATGTCACTATATCTCCCCCATACCTGCTCAACGCGTGGTTTGTTGTACCTTCGAAATAGATATCGTAGAAGAGGTCCTTATTCTGGTGAGGGCTTAGTGCGCGGGACAATTTACGTTATCCTGCCGTTCGGCGGCAGTCCTTTCGTGACTCGCGTATGGTTAAGTGCCTCGACCTGGGCCACGTGCTTTTTATGCCGAAATATGACGCGACGCCTCACGTAAAATCCGTGGTGAATTTATCGGGTAATGTTTTTTACGGAATCATAAGTAAGGTTTGATCTTTTTCACATGATTTTGTTCAGCTTTTAGCGTTTCGACCCACGTTTCCATGGCATGGGCGCACTTTAACGCTCGAGGGATAACCGAATTTTGTTTTGCATACAATATACATGTAAATTACTAGAAGGTGAACAGATTTTAAACGAAAATTTAGTTATTTATAAAAAAAATTTGTACCAAAACGATGCAAATTGAATTTTTTTAAGTTAAAGATTAATACGTCTTTTAGCTAACCATTACTTAAATAAATTAATAAATAAATAAACGCTGCAAAACCAAATATTTTTTATTTTGAAACTAAAAATCTAGTGCAGCTGTTTATTTAAAAAAAACTAACTAGCTTATTGCAATCAATGATTTCATTTTGCGTATTGCTGCTTGATTACTAATTTTTAGTAAATTTTCTAAGGTAAGAGAATGATAGATACATGTAGTATTTCATTCATAAAATAGGACAAAAAGAAGTTTAGGTAGATAGAAATTTTGAAAAAAAATATACTAGCCATTTTTTTCATAGCTGCGATGGTTTTCTATTAAATAATTAACGTACAATGCATATACATTGCGATATAATAGGGGGCAGACGGAGCAGTATACCCAAACGTCGGCTCTCGAAATTGTGTTAGAAAGAAAATGTAAAACCGAGTGTAAAATATGAGGCGCCGTATAAAACATTATTAGTATTACAAATATATATATATATATATATATAAGTATAATAATTATTGAAATATACAGGGTGTTAAGAAAAAGTAGGTCATGCCTTTAACCACAGATTCTTTTGGCGAAAATAATGTGACTTTTATAATGTGATTTTTTATTTTGGAGCGTAGTTTTTTTTATACAGGGTGTTAAAGTTTACATTTTGAAAATTATTTTTATTAATAATTCTGTTACTGTTTAAGATTTTTACCCGAATTTTTGCACAGACTTTCATCTTATACAGATACACTTTTTGTGTAATTTTGGTCAAAAAAGTCAAAGCGCAAACGGGAAAAAGGGGGGTTGGGTTACCCATTAACCCCCCCCCCAACTTTTTCATGCGTACGCCTATGGTCTCTAGATATTTATTTTTAGATTAAACACTTATTTCCCCAATTTTTTTTACTCCTACAAAATTTTGATTTAGGACTTGATTAACGAGATATTCCAGTAAATTCAGAATCATTTTCAATATTTCAGTTTCGGAATTTATTGTTTTTACTATTGTTGTTCGTAGTAATCCTGGGTTTCCTTTAAATCGACTACTTTTAGACAAGAAATGCTAGAGACTTTTTTGTTGTGCATAGTCAGAAAAGTTCAATAAAATAAAAATCTTAAAAAAACAGTGGCGTACACATTTTTGCTTAGGAAACCTAAATTAATACTTAGTTATCTATGCCACTGAGGTAGGTAAAATAAGCAAATAGAAACACTAATTTAAAGAAAATACTATAAAAAATAAAACATTGCTGTGTTTAAAATTAAACTTTTCATATTATTTACTTTAATTATTTATTAATTTTTGAATAATTTATCCAACGGGCGAATCCAGTTATTGTACATATGGTAAATAAAGCAGACAGCAAAAATACAAAAAATACAATTATTACTAAAACAAAAAAGTCTCAAGCATTTTTTGTCTAAAAGTAATCGATTTAAAGAAAACCCAGGATTACTACGAACAACAATAGTAAAAACAATAAATTCCGAAACTGAAATATTGAAAATGATTCTGAATTTACTGGAATATCTCGTTAATCAAGTCCTAAATCAAAATTTTGTAGGAGTAAAAAAAAATTGGGGAAATAAGTGTTTAATCTAAAAATAAATATCTAGAGACCATAGGCGTACGCATGAAAAAGTTGGGGGGGTTAATGGGCAACACAACCCCCCTTTTTCCCGTTTGCGCTTTGACTTTTTTTGACCAAAATTACACAAAAAGTGTATCTGTATAAGATGAAAGTCTGTGCAAAAATTCGGGTAAAAATCTTAAACAGTAACAGAATTATTAATAAAAATAATTTTCAAAATGTAAACTTTAACACCCTGTATAAAAAAACTACGCTCCAAAATAAAAAATCACATTATAAAAGTCACATTATTTTCGCCCAAAGAATCTGTGGTTAACGGCATGACCTACTTTTTCTTAACACCCTGTATATATTTTTTCATTAAATATATTTATTTTGTTCAAATATTTATATTAACTAGAAGGGCGAATAGATCACAGAACAATATAGATAGAGTTCACACAGACACGTTGCCAAATTTAATACGGGCATTTTACCTAAATTTAATCAGCATGGCGCCACCTAGCGTACGACGATAAAAGCTCATTTCTATATTAATCTGTTAGCAGAAATAATATATATTTGTGAAAATATATTTATATATTCCTAAAAATATATATATATTTTTACAAAGATATTTATAAAACTTATAAATATTTTAACAAAATAAATATATTTAATGGCATAATTTATATATTTCAATAATTATTATATATATTTGTAATACTAACAATGTCTTAAATGGCGCCTCACAGTAAAACCTTCTGTAACATTTATTTCCAAAAAGTGCCGTTTTGTCCACATACTTCTATTAGGTATTAGTTAATTCAATGAAAAATGTACACACTGTTAAAACCACATTATTGCCAAATATATTAATTCTCAATGTTCCAAAACTCAACAATCAGTTGAGCAATTTCAAAATTTTAGTCAAAAAAATTCCACACAAATTTGAGGCCTGTACTATCGAACAGTTTTGTACGTTTTTAAATCGCCTTTAGGACGACGTGCTGGGCTACTAACTGGCTAAATGAATACAAATGACATTTTGTACTGGGTATAGGCCAGATAATGATCGCGTTAAAAAATACTCTTAATCATTTCATGTATGCGTGTCTGGCAGAACAAAGGTTTGTCTCAGAACCAACATCACAATATATACAAATTAACGTCGTCATCGGCAAACCGGCGTGGTATAATTTATCGCTGGTTTTTATGTAGAGCTCAATTTGCACGGTATGCGCATTAGAGAATTATTTTCCAAGAAATACTGACGTAGCATAGAGTTTATATTTTATTCGCTGATTGAATACTTTGTCTTGTTGTCATAGCCTTTTTCTGAAGCGAAGTGAGCTCTGTTGGCCCGAGCACCTCTATATAGTAGCAGTGGGCGTGATTTCCCCTTCTTCCTTGACGTTGCGAGGCGGACCGGGCGTGCTATTGAGATCCAAGTCGGTGGTTGGCGTAGGCGTGGCTCGGATCCACCAATGCCGTTAAGTTTGTCGTTGTCGAGAGGTGTGGCCTCGTTCCAAGGCTGTCACGTAGTAGGCCATGCGTACAGAGTTGTTTATTAGCCACTCATGAGCAGAATTACGATGCAAAAATGTAATCATATATATATATTAGCAGTGGGCGTGATTTCGTATTGGTGTCGTTGGCAGGCGTGCTATTAAGATCCAAGTCTTTGATTGGTGTAGGCGTGGCTTGGTTCCACCAATATCGCGTCGTCTTAATATGGAGAATTAGGTGCAATTTTTTTTGTCGATTTAGATTCTTAAGGGCCATATTGGCCTGGCTTATGAAGTGTAGCCCTCAAATATACAGGGTGTCCCAGTTTTAAGGGACGAAACTACACAGGCTTAGAGAAAAAATATTTTTGAGCAGAAAACTTCCTATACATATGCCATTTATCTCGCTTAGTTTAGGAGATAGAGGGCGTTAAAGATTTAACTTTTTTCCAAGTTTTTTTCCTATATCTTTTGAAATATATAATATAATATAAAACGTACACTCATTAATATTCAGAGAACTGTCATTGATTTGTATTCATTTCTTTCAGCCTACTTCAAAAAATTTAACAAAAAATTTTTAAATCAATAGATTCTATGAGCATATCAAGCTGTAACTCCTAAAGCAGACATCGCACAAAAAATTACAAGATAATCAAAAATTTTGCTAAAAGACCACTCTTTGAAGTGACAGTATCAAAATGAGACAGTGGCGTAGCGCTAAAAAGTTCTGGAAGGAGATGATTCTGGGTGGGAATAAAAAAAGGTCACCACGTATAGCATGTTTCATGAAAATGCTGTAAAATCTTCAGCTTGGGGTAATTAGAAAGTGCACAAAATTTCAAATTGATATCTAATATATTTCAAAAGATATAGAAAAAAAACTTGGAAAAAGTTAAAACTTTAACGCCCTCTATCTCCTAAACTAAGCGAGACAAAGGGCATATGAATAGGAAGTTTTCTGCTCAAAAATATTTTTTCTTTAAGTCTTTGTAGTTTCATCCCTTAAAACTGGGACACCCTGTAGTTTTATATACAGGGTGTTCCAGTTTTTTGTAGCAGGACTTTAACAGTCGATAGACATTTGAAAAATATTAAAAAAAGTTCATATAAACATAGGTTGAGAAATGCTTAGTTTTCGAGATACAGGGTGTTAAAGTTTGAAAATAAATATTGATTTATATTTATATTTCCAGAGTGCTAAGAAGTATCGAATCCAAACTTATCATTTCTTTACATACAATTTAGAGGCCCATTTTAGAATAACAAACTACTACTTTACTTAACCATGGGCGTAGATATATGAATTTACTAAGGTTCTTTTTTACAAAAAAGTAGTACGCCACTGATATTTTCCCATGTTTCCAGTTTAATTCAATAAAGCAAGAAAAAACAAAAATTTAATGTTTCTTGGCACTTTTTGATATGACAAGCCGTTGTTCAGAAAATTTACATTTAATCTTTTGATGCACGCCTCTGGACGAATTTTAGACAAACTTGAAGTCGCTCAGAATTTCACCAAATTTGATGGTGCGAAAAGTTTCTTAAAAAGAAAGAATGAAACATTTAAAATATTTATTGTAAAAGTTTATTATCATGTAAATCAACATTTTTATAACACAAATGTATTAAAACGCAACGGTCGAACTAAAATAAATTATTAGAAACACAAACACAAAAGCTAGCAACGTGGAAAAGTGTCTTACTTCATTACAAGCATCATTAGCGATGTTTCATTCTTTCTTTTTAAAAGACTTTTCATACCATCAAATTTGGTGAAATTCTGAGCGACTTCAAGTTTGTCTAAAATTCGTCCAGATGCGTGCATCAAAAGATTAAATGTAAATTTTCTGAACAACGGCTTGTCATATTAAAAAGTGCCAAGAGATATTAAATTTTTGTTTTTTCTTGCTTTATTGAATTAAACTGGAGACAAGGGAAAATATCAGTGGCGTACTACTTTTTTGTAAAAAAGAGCCTTAGTAAATCCATATATCTACGCCCATGGTTCGGTAAAGTAGTAGTTTGTTATTCTAAAATAGGCCTCTAAATTGTATGTAAAGAATTGGTAAGTTTGGATTCGATACTTCTTAGCATTCTGGAAATATAAATATAAATCCATATTTATTTTCAAACTTTAACACCCTGAATCTCGAAAACTAAGCATTTCTCAACCTATATGTTTATATGACAAAAAAACTGGAACACCCTGTATACATTTTTTTGTTCAATTTGGTTTTGTGTTTATATTTATTTATTCTAATTCAGAATTAACTTTTACACCAAAATATCCTTCTGACTATTTTTTCACTTTAAGCAAAATACAAAAAACTGTTGCGCAGCAAAATTTTCACAATTTCCGTGAAAATAACTGCGGTTGGTCTAAAAACACTTTAGAAAAATATTACGAAAAAACCATATTTAAGGGCCTCACCTCATGGGCCAATACGGTCCTTAAATATCGAAATTGACAAAATCAAAAAATATACAGTCTCTTGCAATTTGCTACACTTGAGAACATAAAATTTCGATCAATATTCATTTTTATTATCGACTTCAAAACTCTCCAGACATTACAGAGCTTCAATAAATAGTCTTCCTTACTGGGGATTCAAGCGCTTGAAAAATAAAGCATAAATTTAGATCTCAGGGAGTTGTTTTCGCATGGGTTGTTACTTTATTTGCAAGAGCAGCCCAAGTTATCGGGCAGGTTTGGGTCGGTTGACTTGCGATCAAACTCGTTAATATCTCCCAACAACAATAACAAGGATTCAGTTTCATAACTTCTGGGGCTGCCGAAATTCCTCTTCAGCTTCTAATTAAATCACAAAGTTTTGGGTGAAGGGATTATCAGTTAGCTCGGGTTCAAATTTCCAAAAATTAAAATCTTAATTAAGAATCTACAGTTTTTGTATCCCTATGCGCCATACATCTACAGAAATATTATTTAGCAAATTACGACTGTAAATTACGTGGCCTATTTATCATCCTTACCTACGCCAACTTGGCACACGCCCACGGGTGTTAATCCCTCGATTTATTATAATCTAGGTGATGTATAAACACCTTTATTTAAACGTCAAATTATAATGCGAGTAACAATGAACGGGCGCTAATAGAAAATAGATTCGCTCGGTCAGGGGAACCACAGCTTAGCAGGGACTCGGTTACACCCTAAACCAGACAATGGAGTCGTTTTGTCCACGCCGAAATATTATAGACAAACATAATGGCGCATTGTTCTCGAGTAAGACGACTTTGTGGCCCGGTTTTGTTACGCCGACAAGCTCTAATGAGCACTGGGATTATTGTAACGAAACGCGAAATTAAGTGACAGTTCCCTCCCGTGCGCAACATGCCTTCAGAAGGTATATTGCAGATAGTAATGATTTTTCCGCTTCCCTTCTGTTGAAGGGCATAAGGGGTAAAATTCGTGTTTTTAATATTTGTAAAAAATAAATGAGTTTAATTACAAATTTTGGGTGGCAATTTTCAGCGGTGTACCCTGGGAATATCCACACCTTCATCCTGGGATCGTTCATTGTGCGCAAATTTCAATGGATGTTAATTTGAGAAAAAAAACGAAATATCGCTGGCAAAACAAATACTTATTTTCTTATCTCATTTGCCTAAATTAATCATCCCTTTCGCGCTACAAGCACAGCCCCAATCGACAGTACTATTCAAAGGCGCATTACACAACAAAAACACTCAAAGTAATGAATTTAACCACTGGTAAAAGAAATTGTAATATCATATTTCGCTTTATGTAACGTATACTCACTTTGGTATGCCTTGTAATTTTAATTAAAGACGCGGATAAAAAAGTCGTTCCTCTTCGCTCGGTCTACCGGAGTTTCTTTGTAATGTTACCCAAAGGGAGAAAATATGAGAGAATGCACAGGTTCGTAATTACTTCTTAATTTTAATAATGTTGACAAATAAATTAAGCCGGCTATGGTTCTAACGGCAGCGAGGTTCTGCTTAATCTCGCAATAAATACTGGTTACGAGTTTTAAAATACATATAACGATTTTCTTCGAGGTAGATTAGCTTTTGCTGAGCGAACCTGTCGAGTTTATTTACGCTCCTTTTTATTGGCAAAAGGACACGTTGAATTAATCGAAACAGAAAGAAAACACAGGAAAAGTAAGAAATTAATGTTTCATATAAATTGAACATAATAAGAGTCATTTTATCAATAATCAAAGTCAATTACTTACCGAGACATATAAGAAGTTTCTGTTAAAAAAGGAAACAGTTCAATTGCTAACTGAAAACCATAAACATTCCTAATTAATCGTAAAATATTCAAAAAGAACTTTCATTGCAAGGAAGCACTATTAATTGTGTGGTATTGTAGTTAATAAGTGTAGACATAACCTAAAATATTAAGCAGCAGGCAATTTAAAAATTCAAAGCCATACTTGAACTGTTTATGAACACTTAATCAATTATTATGCTAGAATTCTTAAATAGACTCTCGTATTCTTCATTTTAAGTTAGCAGGGATAATATTAGTTGTACACAAAACTCAACGATCACTAACGTTTCGATTTGTGAATGTTAAAACTGCAATTATTTCAAGGATAAATTAAATGCATATTTGAAAAGATAAGGCAGGGAGCTTTTATTTATTTGTCCATACTGAGGGATATGCAACATAATATACATAAAATAGTTAACCAAATTTATGCCGCAAGTTAGGCAACGCAAATTACAAATTAAATTTGAAAAACAGAAAGAAAACACAGGAAAAGTAAGAAATTAATGTTTCATATAAATTGAACATAATAAGAGTCATTTTATCAATAATCAAAGTCAATTATTTACCGAGACATATAAGAAGTTTCTGTTGAAAAAGGAAACAGTTCAATTGCTAATTGAAAACCATAAACATTCCTAATTAATCGTAAAATATTCAAAAAGAACTTTCACTGCAAGGAAGCACTATTAATTGTGTGGTATTGTAATTAATCAGTGTAGACATAACCTTAAATATTAAGCAGGAGGCAATTTAAAAATCAAATTCATACTTGAACTGTTTATGAACACTTTATCAATTATTATGCTAGAATTCTTAAATAGCCACTCGTATTCTTCATTTTAAGTTAGCAGGGATAATATTAGTTGTACACAAAACTCAACGATCACTAACGTTTCGATTTGTGAATGTTAAAAGAACTGCAATTTATTTCAAGGATAAATTAAATGCATATTTGAAATGATAAGGCAGGGATCTTTTATTTGTCCATACTGAGGTATAATATGCAACATAGTATACATAAAATAGTTAAAGTTACTTCGTTGAATATCAATATATTGCCACAGTTGCACAATATACCGGATGAAATATAACATACATACTTTATTTGTTAAAAAATGAGAAACTTAAACAAAATCAAAACAACTGCCGTTTATTTATACACGTGAATAAAGTATCTGCATCGATATTACTCTACCGGTGTTAAATGCTGTCAGCTTTGATATAATACTAACAATTTGTTTTGTTTCAACGTGTCATACAGGCATAGCGTTGCATTGTGCAGTATGATTAATATGGCGATCGCAACGTAGTTTTAATGCAAAAGAATAATTATTCAATTTGTTGGATTGTAGTATTTGTTTTTTGAAAAAAAATTATTTTGCTCTAAGGCCATTTTAACCCAACTAATCTCTACTTAGTTCTTTATCTCAATACGCCGCTACTAAGCAGGTGATCCTGGCAATACTTGCACATATCACATACGCCATCCTGTGGATTTCCATTTGATATCTTTATCTAATCAAGTATTCTCTCAGGTCGTATATTAACATTGCGGGGTAGACTTCTCGGGCTTAACAGATTGCCTTGCATCTGAAATCGTGCCAAAGTAAATGTCGCGTTGGGGGTGATTTTTTTATGGAAACTAATGTAATAATCCAGTAAAGTACCTTTGGATTTATGAGGTGGCGCACTAATGGTTCATTCACAACAACAACGTTAAAAGGTAGTATAATTATGTTGCCAAGCCGAGTGGGTAGCGCTGAAATATGTCGTTTCCTTTTATTGCAATTTTTTGTGAAGCATAATTTTGCCCTTCTGCAAAAATTGAACATTGAACAAAGCCGTTTACATAATTGAAAAGGTAACGTTCTTACGCATTAGCCAATTAAATGTTCAAAAGGAATTTTTTTTCGAAATTTTTCAATTCAAATTTTTTTTTAAATTTTTAAAATCATTTTTTTTTCAAAAATTTTGAATTCAAATTTATTTTTCAAAATTCTTCTTATCCTTGAATCAGAATATGAACAGGATTAGACGTTAAAGTTCTCTCAATTATTTCCCCTTCCATTATTTTACTATTTTCAGTTATTATAGACACTCTAAAATAAAGGCAACTGTGGGTTTAATGCATTGCGACGGAAGGTCCGTGGCCCACTTCGGCGACGGAAGCAGATAAAATATCGCAAATGCTCCAGTTCAAATACCGCTTTAGAACGGAAAGTTTCAACGCATTTTTTTGCAAGTTGCCAGTTAAAGTGTTCGTTCGCTAGTTCCCGCCTCAACAATCCAAACTACATTTGGTGCACTAAATAATACACAAGATAAAACGCCCGGCACAGGGCCGTCTCGAACGGTTACGATTTCTGCTATTGGCCAGATAAAAACGCGTCCAAAACTCGTTAACGAAATATTTTAACTTCCACTCCGGGTTTCATTTTTTTCGGTCTTGTCCAATTTCTGTCGAATTTTTTATTAAATTCAGTAGCATGTGACGACGTCTACTTACGTAACCTGTAATGTTTGTAACTGGCTGCTTACAAACAGAACTCTCTGGCTTTGTAACACTTTTTAGACGGAAACTCGGGCGCCAGTTCCTTAGTTTTTAAGTGCAAGCACTTGTTTGGTTCTCCGGTGGTAAGAACGTTTAGGGGTAGATGGAGATACGGTTATTTGTCCAGGGTCTTAAGATGATTGTCTTGTCAACTGGACTTGGACAATTTCTCAAACGGATTAATTAGAAATAAATAACTGAAATAATAACTCGTGAATTCTACCTATGTATACCAACGTATTTATTTATTAAAACAGTAATGAACAAATCAATAAATAGGATATTTCAGCGACTTTGCAGTCGAGTATGTACAAATTTGATAACGATAAGAAATATGCGGGCTGGCAATCAAGAGTATATACGCGTGAATACGATTTTATTTCGGAAGACGGTGAGTTTGGATAACCGGTGTCTGTTTTCGCGGCTGAAACGATTTCGGACGGCAAGCAAACAGAATTTCCAACAGGATATAGTATGAACGACGGGCAGTCGGTTAGCTATAGATACTCTTGTCTATACAGAGGGTTTTACAATACGGCGAACTACTGCCACAAACGTAGAGCTATTTAACAAGGACTATTTTTCGTAAGTTAAGTTCTCAGGTAGAACTTTATGCATTGAACCCTCAAAGATTGCCCGAGCGAGCAAATCTAACCAGCCGATGCATAGTGAAACAAAAGACCAACGGATGAATTACTAATAAGCTCTAGTTGGATTTGGTAGTATAATACAGATATACTTAACTGAAGGCGGTACGGATGGATAGTAGCGGACCACGATGTATTCTTACCAATATTATTTTCAAGAAAATTTATTACTACAAGTGGTGGTTACGGACGGATAGTCAAAACGGTGACAGTTTCGGATTGATCTTGGACTGATCCTCAACTGATTCGGACTGAACTGACCTCCGGCGTTTTATTACTTTTATGAAACGAAGGACTCGTACTCACAACGTTCCTTACTGAGGTCGAGCGTATTATGTAATTAGCAACAATGACTCGTAGCATCAATAACCGGAAATGGGTTGCTTGCAATTTCTAGAGTATATTGCAAAAATAAACGGATTAAAACGGCCACGGGTTAATATTTTAATGTGTAAAACATAAATTTTGCGCCATAAAAAGCACAAAGTTTATAAAATATATTTAAGGGCGAAGTATTTTTGCGAGCAAGACCCTAGTGCGGTCCTGCTCCAGGGCATTGTTTCTTTTGCATTCAGAGTGGCGAGGCGCGCATCCTTTATTTTCCTCGCCGTTCCTAATTTCCAACAAGTAAAATTTTAACGAAATCCTCTTCAATAAGTAAGGAAATTAAATTCCTTATCGCTATCCATTCGGAAAATTCTAATAATGAAACTAACTAGCAGTTTCACTTCATTTCGCTTAAATAGGGGATTATTACTGGATTCGCTTTAAAATATCGAAGCCTGGAAATATGAGGAGATTTATAATCATTAGCTTGCACAGCCCGAGCTGGTCTTGAAACTCATCCAAACGGCCTCTAAGTCTCTATCAGACGAAAATAACAAACTGGGAGCTTACATAACAAGAACTGGCCAGTTCATTTGAACCTCAATTAACCCGCATCAGAAAGATAAGAAAACGACCAGATTGATCAGTTCTACCTATGCAATTTGTGATGGTATCAGAAATTTTTGGTGAAGAATTTGTAGCGATGAATTATTTTGTTTTGAAGAAAAATGTTTTTTAGACTTTTCGGCCAGTGACGTTTTCTCGGAAAATTTTTTTTGTGATAGCTGTCAAAGTGACGTTTTCTCGAAAAAATAAAAAAAAAATTGACAGCTGTCAAAGTGACGTTTTCTCAAAAAAATTTTTTGACAGCTGTCAAAAAACTGACAAAGTGCCGTTTAAATGTCAAAGTGAAAGAGGGGCGCCATCTACGAAACCATGATCGATTCCGTCAAATCAAATTCGGACCATAACCTCAAACTTTTATCGCGATTTCGAGATAACCTAAAAGCGGCACTTTGACGTTGACGTTGTAATTTTTAGTATGCGCGCGCACGGATTTCGGAGGGTTCTGCGCGCGCATCCGGCGGCCATTGGTCTCGAATCTCTTTTTAATTTATCGAATTTTACCAAACCCTTCAACACGTTGCTACTGAACGTTAAAAATGACTGAGACATTTGTGGGTGGGGAGAGTAAATGTTTTATTGTTATTTTGTATCCCATTTTTTTTAAATTTACTCTGCGTGGGTAGAAATAATTTTTCAAAATAATTACAATTATAACAAACGCACCGAATTAATGATTTCTATTTACTGTGTAATTAAATGCATTTCGACTATTCGTTTAATTAGTTAATTATAGAAGCGTATCCATAAATAATTCAAATTTGGCACAACCAAACATCAAACGACGTTATTTGTTGCGGAATTTGATGCCAAACAATTCAGCGCAAATACGTATTCCAAAATAGTCAATTACCAGACCAATTCCAATATTCATGCGAAAATTAGATAATTATGGAGCCACCGTTCGAATAGTACGGGTAATGATTGGGAAGAATCATGCCATCGAACCTGGTTGGTCTTGACAGTAATATAGCTACGACACTTCAATAGTTCTTTATTGGATTTTCATAAAAACGTTTTTCTTCAGTCACAAAGTGAAAAGCACTTGAATTGTATTTAGAAACGCATACTCTAGTTTATTTTTCTCGATAATTGCCCTAAATGGAATACTTGTGGAACAATTTACGTGTGGCCGATGTGACAACTAACGCAGTGACAAAAACCCAAACACAAAATCAATCAACCTGAGTTATACAATAAAACGAACATTTGTTCGCGAACAAAGGGAGCAGTTGATGCAGCTGTGACTCTATAATGCGATAGGGACGTGAATTCCTCCAAATCTTCCTATGAAAATGTGCGCATTGCTAACAAAAGCCTGACGTGATAATCTAGCACGTAAACGACCGTTCTAGAAACTCGGCACATTGGGACGACAAAGCCGGAGTTCCATAATATGATAATGATGCATTGCAAGGCACTCACAGAGGAGCCGCAAGGATCAAGGGCTGTTTGCGAAACTGGACCGCTCTAGCAGGAACATTTAGGTTTTAAATCAATATTGGCAGGCCGTGGAGATGGACAATTTGAAAGTTTATAATTCCGCCCAAGCGATTTGGTACAATTTGACGTGAAGTGGTGAATCATCAGAAGCGTCTTAAAAAGGAAACAGGGTCCATGTGCAGGACGTTTTTCTTGTAGAGGATTGAGGTCGCATCCTTGATGAATGTACCGAATTTAACTTAACAACAAAGACTAGCGCTGGACACTCTCAACTTCAGACGTGTCCACGCCTCACAGTGGGACGAAAGTTACTTTTTTGTTCAAATCAGTCTGCAGATCTTAATACTTAAGCAATCGGAAAGTTCTTTGTTTTTGGAATCGTCGTTTTTTAGTTGCCTATCGATCTGTCAACGTAGATTTTCGATTTTTGCCACCAACTTTTCAAAAATTTTCAAATTTCTTTGGAAATTTTTGAAAAATCGAAAATCTACCTCGACAGATCGATAAGCAATTAGAAAAGAAAGTTGAAAAAAAAAGAAAATTTTCGATTGCTTAAGTATTAAGCCCTGATTTGAACAAAAAAAGTCACTTTTGTCCCAAAGCCCAATATTTCCTTTATTGTCGATAAGTATAATATGTATATCGTGCTAATAGAGAAGAAAAATTAATAGCTATTTATATTATAAGTGCCATATTATAGCACGGGTCTGAAGTTTACAAAACGAACCGAAGGTGAGTTTTGTAAACAGACGAGTGCGTGTGTTTACAAAACTCACCTTCGGTTCGCTTTGTAAACTTCAGACGCGTGCTATAAAATACAAATATGTGAAAAATTGAAAACTTAAAATCCGTGAATTATTATAAATAATGACCGAGTCGGAAACAAAAATCATTAGTTACTAAAACTGGTTAAAACATTAATCCGTGTCCGTTTTAATCCGTTTCTTTTTGCAATATAGTCTAGAAATTGCAAGCAACCCATTTACGGTTATTGATGCTCAGAGTCAATGTTGCTAATTACATAATACGCTCGACCTCCGTAAGTAACGTGTGAGTACGAATCCTTCGTTTCAAGTCAGTCCGCCCCTTTTGCGCAGTCTGGATACGTCATAAAAGTAATAAAACGCCGGAGGAGCGTTTAGTCCGTATCAGTCCAGTCCGCATCAGTCTAAGATCAATCCGAAACTATCACCGGTTTCACTTCCGTAACCGCGCCCCGACTTATAATAATAATTTTCTTGAAACTAATATTGGTTAAGTTAAGTATAGATATTCAGAGAGCTTATTGTTCGTGAGTACCGCTGTATTATACTACTAAATCAAACGAGAGCCAATTAGTAATCCCTCCGTTTGTCTTTTGTTTCATAAAATACGCATCGGCTGGTTAGATTTGCTCGGTCGGGCAATCTTTAAGGCCTCAGTGCATAAAGTTCTACCGGAGAACTTAACTTACGAAAAATAGTCCTTGTTAAATAGCTCTACGTTTGTGGCAGTAGTTCGCCGTATTGTAAAACCCTCTGTATAGACAAGAATATCTATAGCTAACCGACTGCCCGCCGTTCATACTATATCCTGTTGGAAATTCCGTTTGCTTGCCGTCCGAAATCGTTTCAGCCGCGAAAACTGACACCGGCTATTAAAACTCACCGCCTTCCGAAATAAAATCATATTCACGCGTATAGTCGCTGAAATATCCTGTTTATTTATTTATTCACTACTGTTCTAATAAATAAATACGTTGTTATACATAGGTAAAATTCACGAGTTATTATTTCCGTTAGTTATTTCTAATTAACCTGTTTGAGAAATTGTCCAAGTCCAGTTGACAAGACAATCATCTTAAGAACCCTGGACAAATAACCTGTAAACGTTCTCACCCCGGAGAACCAAACAAGTGCTGTTCCTTGCACTTAAAACTTAAGGAACTGGCGCCCGAGTTTCAGTCTAAAAAGTGTTAAAAAGCCAGAGAGTTCTGTTTGTAAGTAGTAAGTTACAAACAGTACAGGTTACGTAAGTAGACGCCATCACAGCCCTTTGTAGGATTCTATTTATGAAAAAAGCGGGGAAAACACGCTTCTTAAATTAAGTAAAAACTTCGCATACATGGAAAAACACGATCATGCGTCACATCCAATGCCTACTTTCTATAAAATTCAAAAACAAAATCCTACTTATGTTTTTCAGTTATCCCACATTTTCGGCATCATTTTTTAAAACAAATGCCAACTTGTGGTCTATCGCTGAAAAATGTCAAAATGTCAAAAATGTCAAAAATGTCAAAAATGACAAAATGTCAATATGTCAAATATGTCAGAAATATCAAAAATGTAAAAAATGTCAAAAAGGTCAAAAAAATGTCAAAATGTCAGAAAAATGTCAAAAAACGTCAAAATGTCAAAAAATTTCTAAATGTCAAAAAGTCAAAATGTACGAAAAAGGTCAAAATGTCGGAAAAATGTCAAAAAGTCAAAATGTACGAAAAATGTCTAAATGTCAAAAAATGATGGAGGGGGTGGAGGGGGAGGTAGGAGGGGGGGAGGGGAGGGGTTTAGGTTAGGTTAGGCTGAAATCAGAAATTCAAGACGAACAAGAAAATGCAAAAATATACGGGGTGTTTCATTTAAAATAAGAAAGTTTATGTCACTTCCGGTTAGAAAGGAAGTATCATTTTGTGATCAGGTTCTAGCTTCAGTGACCTATTATCAAATCATTCATAATAAAATAACCGAGTCATTCCGTACGTAAGCAATACTTTTGTGGCCACCTGGTCTGTAATAATAACACCACATGTAATTACAATGTAACACCGAAAATAATATTGTTCGCAGCGAACAAAAGAAAATGTCGTTTATATAAAAGTCGGGTTGTTTCACCACGTGTATATTTTTCTCAGCCGAAATCTTTTTCTTCTCTAATTACCAACTGCCCCAGCCCCACCATTAAGATAATTAATAATTAACTATAACAACCCTAACTTTCAGCGGAGGTAAATTAAGTAAAAACCTTCTTAATGAAATATTTAAGCTGGAGCTTGGGAAACCCTGACAAAGGATAAAAGAACGCGAAAAACGGGAAATTCTTAATAAGCGAAAATCGCACGATTGGGAGAATTGTTTCGTGCACAGCTCGAATTAGTAGCAAACTGTCATTTCTCGGTAATTGTCGTTTTATCTACCCAGAAACAAAGGAGACTGGATATAGAATAATGAAAAACGTTTGTTTGAAAGTCTCGAAAATGCATTGAAGTTTCCAGGGAGGAAAACTTCGCTCAAATATAACGCGAAACTTTTTAGTTATAAATCTGTTTGCTTTACAGTGGAAGTCGTTATAAAATATATATTTTTACTTCATAAAACTTCCAAGTTATGTCTCGGCAGGTAAAAAAAAATTCAGATATTTTTCAGCAGAAAAAATTGGATTATCAAGACGAGGAATCGTTAGTCAACGTTTGGTCCAATAAATTTTGAGATTATCATTCGTGGGTTCTTGACAGATGGACATGGCGAATCTTGGTAGGAAACAACAATTCAAATAAAAAAAAAAAAAATTGCTTCAAAAACATGCCCTTCCCATAACTAGGCTGAAACAAAGACAGAAATGGGTACCAAATCGACTTAATTTGATTTCAAAAACCTACTCGCCCTAATCCTCACATATACACAAAACGTAGATTTAGAATAATCTCTTTGCAAGTTACCTCAAGCGTGGAAACAAATATTAATCTAGAACCACCAATAGGGAGTGGATTACCCAAAACTTCAGCACGGAATTTATAAACTAGGTCGTTTAGGAGGTCGAGTTTATATTACGGCTGTGATTCGTGTGGGATGATTCTTTGTCAAACTGACCCAATTTACCTTCAGAAGATAAACTTTGCAGGGACCCAGACGTATTCCGTGCTTTCCGCCCTCATTCAATTCCAACTTCAAAAATTTAAATTTTCGCCAAGTATGCCGGGGCGAGCCGTGGTCCATCGCGGCGAGGCGGACCTGCAAACTTAATTAACATGTCGTTTAAAAGGACCTACGTACGAACTAATGGGTGGAAAAATAAAAATGTCACGTCTGTGCCTCGCGAGCCAATTAATTACAAGAGGCGCTGGGATGAGGAGGCATGAAACTAAGGGTGCTTCCGTTGCCTACTGCGGATTCTTATTTTACTAGCATTTAAAAAAAAACAGAGTGAAACAAACAGCGGAATTCTAGGCTTAAACTGCCAGATACAAATAGGCCTGTAGAATTAGACGATGTGAACGGGAATCTGTAACTAATTCGTTTCAGATAGCCGTACGTAAAAACAGGTGTTTTTAGTTATAAGGAATATACCTCTGTGATTTTTCCCAAATCAAATAAACAGAACATTGTTTAAAAGTCACTTTTATGTGAAAACATTATGAAATTTGGAGTTTTTTAAAAATTGCAGTAAGACTGCAGTAGATTAATTTTTTTGAATGCTTCTGTTTACTAGGTAATTCCAAACCGGTTAATTTAAGCCCCGGTTGATTTCATTTCATTGATTATTTATTTAAATAATTGCCGAAAACCATCGAAATTTTCGAAAATTTCAAGCATTTTTTACTCTGAAAGGAAAAATGCTAGACTCTTGAAACTTTGGTGGAATATGTGTCTCATTACCCTCAACTTACAAAAAAAATTTCGTTTCAAAATGTTTATTAGTTTTCGAGAAATTCTATTTGTTTATTAAAAACGTCCCAAATGTTTAATGAAAAATTGACCTATTAACGTCATCAAAAATAATTCAACCACAGCTCATTATTTTCGTCAAGACGTCAATTTTACGAATCTGTTATGGGCGTATCGATTTTCAATAATTTTGACCGTCAAAATGGCGTTAACAACATTGCTACTTTTCGGAGCAGCGTTTTTTGCAAATAACTTTACAACAAATGAACGTATCTGCACAAATCTTTCATATTTGAGTTGCTGGTATTTTTCTACAAATTTATAAAAAAAAATTGTTGCTCTGGGACATGTAGGAGCCGAGATAATTTTTTAAATTGTTTAATGCGCCAAACGTTTGTTTATTAATATTTATGGCCAAAATTGAAACTGGTTGTTAATAAGATCTTGAATTTTGTGAATTCATCAAGTCCTATTGAAAACGGGCCCTTTTTTAGGTCAAAATATAATTTTTAATAATTAGTGATTATTAAAAATTTTTGATCAAACGAGTTTTAAATTGGGGTAGCGAGAAAAATTCGTCATATCTCCGTTATTTTCCGGCCAATAAACAATGTTCTGTTTATTTGATTTGGGAGGAATCGCAGAGGTATATTCCTTATCGTTAAAAATATCGTTGAAAATATTAATAGTGCAATATACAAATTGGAATAAACTTTTATATTTAATGTGTTTGAAGAAAACTTTTATTATTTATATAATAAAACAACTTATATTTACATGGCAACAATAACTCCTAGATCAAGTATATTAGTATATTAGTACAAAAAGAAGAAGTAACTAGTAAGTAAGCAATTTAATGAATTACTTCAACACTTATAACTAAATACACCTGTTTTTACCTACGGCTATCTGAAACGAATTAGTTACACCGTTTTTTCTATTTCTGCAGGCCTAAAAATAAAAAATCATTATTTTCATTGGTATGTTCAAAAAATTCACTATTGCAATAATTTATGTCAAGAGATTTTCAGGTTAAAGCCAGTCAATTTTTTTTATTTCGTTACATATCTATTATTATACAATTACACTAGTTGAAAACGCAAACATAATTTGGTCGGTTGAGGTTTTGTTTAATTTTATTCTTTGGAAAATCTATTACAATTATTGTCCATGTAAACGTCAGTACTTTAAAATCGTATACGTGTTCATAATGCAAATTGGATTAGTAATGGCGTGTTTCATGTGAGAAGTCAGCCAGTCAATCAATATTCATGTTTCACCATTGTTACGTTTATTATTTCATGTTTCCTGATGCATATATTAATACAAGGTGGGGAGTAAGTATTACAGATAGAGAAAAAATTAAATAAAATAATTTTGCACTATAAAATAAACTGGTGCACAATTGAAGTGAATATTGGAAAAATATGGGCAATATTTGAACCTTAATATTTTTGGAAATAGATGATTATTCTTGATGCGGTTTTTTGTGATCGTTAGCCAATATTCATTGGCTTTCGTCCACCATAAATAGATTTTTTTAAATGTGGGTGTTTCTCTTATCTACAGGGTACTTATCCAATTATGTTAAGGTTTATCGTTCTCCCAAATCCCTAAAAAAATGTTGTGATTTTTAAGACATGTTCGTTATGATTTAAGTAATTCTAAAAAACCAATTTGAAGATTTTTTTATAGCTTTCTTATTTTTAGAGATATCAGTTTCTACAGGAAAAATGGGCGAATTTTTTACATTTTAGGTTACAACATTTTAGTATGATTACCAATAACAATTTTTTCTACGATATTCAACGCTTCCTGCACAGTGCACACCCTCTTCGAATGCAAATTAAACAAATTATACAGGGTGGGGCAATAGTCCATTGGACCTCGATATCTCGAGTTCTACGATAGCTAGAAATTTTTTAATAAATTGAAAGTAAACTAGATAAAAAAGTCTATAACTGGAATTTATTTTCGAACATACAGGGCGAGCCAAGACGAAATTAGCCTCTTTCTAGGCTCTATTCATTCCTATATTAGCATTGAATATCTCCCAACCACTTGGATGTAATGAATTTTTTTTGTTGAAATAATGCAATCTGCAGATGGATATTAAAAAAATCACCACAGTCACAATTATGGGTTTTAAGAAAAACTTATGTGAATACCAGTTACGAGACATCTAATTAATGTTATTGAATCATTTTCATTTCCTAAAACTGTACAGGGTGGGCAAAAATTATTTTTCAATGAAGAACTTTTTAAATTGAATTTTCTCAATTTTTTCAAATGGAACACCCTGTATATTTTTCAACGATGTGATGTAGAAATGGAAAACGAACATTTCTTGTAAGTACTTCCCTGTGGCTAATTGCAACCAATTTCGTTGTATTGAGCAATAATTACAACATTCAAAAATAAACTTAAAAAAAAGGTTTCTTCAAATAAGTAGAAACAATTATAATAAATGTTCCACATGTTGCCCATTTTCATTGACACACATCTCTATGCGCTTCTGAAATGGGGTTCCCACTGTTCCTAAAAATGCCGGTGTGATAGATCTAAAGGCAGTTATTATTTTTCCTTCATATTTTGTACTGTTGTTGGTGTGTCTCTATAAACAATTTCCTTCACGTATCCCCATAAAAAGAAATCCATTTTTGTAAGATCTGGGGATCTAGCAGGCCATTTAGTGGGTCCATTTCTTCGAATCCATTGATGAGGGCAGGTATTATTTAAGTGGTCTCTAACTGCATTTAAATAATGTGGTGGAGCACCATCTTGCTGAAACCACATCCTATTTCGAATTCTTTGAGGGAGATTTACCAATAATTGTGGCAGATAGTTTTCCAAAAAATGAAGATAAATAGCTTCAGTCAATGTACCATCAAGAAATGGGTCCCTATAACATGTTCTCCAATAATTCCTCCCCAAACGTTTATAGACCATCTGATGTGTTGGTTATCAATTTGCATAAAAAAGTGAGGATTTTCCGAAGCATAATAATAGAAATTGTGCCTATTAACAAATACATTTTTATGAAAAGTTGCCTCATCAGTGAATAAAACATTATTGAAGAAGTTGACATCATCTTGCATTTTACCTCTGGCTCAATTACAAAATTGTAAGCGCTTTTGAAAATCGTCATCAGATAATTCCTGGTGCATTTGAATATGATATGCATGCAACTTATTTGTTTTTAAGATTCGACCCACAGACCGTCTACTTATTCCTACTAATGAGCCCACTTTTCTTTGACTAACATGAGGATTCTCAACCGTTGCCAGCACCACAGAAAACTCATTTTCTTCGTTCACACCACGTTTTATTCTTTCACTTTTTTTATATTCGACATTTCCAGTTTCCAGAAAACTATCGAGAAGGTTTTGGAAGCTCCTAACATCAGGTATCCTTCTTTGAGGATAACGTTGGTGAAAAATTATATTGGCAAGTAAACAATATCTGTCTGACTCGCCCAAAACAAAAGTCATGTCTACAAGTTTCGTTTTATTAAAATTCATATTGTAACATTTCAAATATTTTAAATTCAATACAAATTGTAACTAACGACGGATAAGTGTGATAAATGCTCCGTTGCACACGACAATTTATACCAAACTGAGGTTTTATTGCTTGTCGAATAACGAAGACAGCAAGAAAATGTACAAAAAAACATTACAGTAAAGGATCTGTTAAATACTATTTACTCATTTCAATGGATTGGAAGAAATGGTCCCACTAAACGGCCTCATTTCAAAATTGCATAAAGACGCGTATCAATCAAAATGAACACGTCGAACACCTATTACAAATTTTTCTAATGAATTATTTTAGGGAACCTCTTTTTTTAAGTTTATTCTTGAATTTGACACTTATTTATTTATAAAACGAAATTGGCTGCAATTAGCCATAGGGAAGTACTTACAAAAAATGTTCGTTTTTCATTTCTACATCACATCGTTGAAAAATATACAGGGTGTTCCGTTTGAAAAAATTGAGAAAATTCAATTTAAAAAGTTCTCAATTGAAAAATAATTTTTGGCCACCCGGTACAGTTTTAGGAAATGAAAATGATTCAAAAACATTAATTAGATGTCTCGTAACTGGTATTCACATAAGTTTTTCTTAAAACCCATAATTGTAACTGTGGTGATTTTTTTAATATCCATCTGCAGATTGCATTATTTCAACAAAAAAATTCATTACATCCAAGTGGTTGGGAGATATTCAATGCTAATAAAGGAATAAATAGAGCCTAGAAAGAGGCTTCAAAAAATGTACTGATATACATAGCATTCCATTTAAAATAAGGCACTTGGTCCTGTAATTTCGTCTTGGCTCGCCCTGTATGTTCGAAAATAATTTCCAGTTATAGACTTTTTTATCTACTTTACTTGCAATTTTTTTTTAAATTCCTAGCTATCGTAGAAATCGAGATATCGAGGTCCGACGCACTACCGACGCCTAACCGACGCCTCACCCTGTATAATTCGTTTAATTTGCATTCGAAGAAGGTGCGCTGGGAGCGTTGAATATCGTAGGAACAATTGTTATTGGCAATCGCATTAAAATGCTACGACCTAAAAATGCAAAGATTTCGCCATTTTTTCGATACAAAATGATGAAAAAATTCCAAATATTTTGTTAAAATAGAAATAAATGGAAGCGTTTTATCAATTCTTTATCAAAAATAATCTGAATTATAACTTTTCTATGCGAACACAAAGCTTGTACTGGTTAGATCCGTCTGATGCGATCGCCTTATGAGCTGATAATTGACACCGCCGCAATTAAGTAAAGAGCGGCGGAAGTAGCAGACAAAAACGCTTTTATCGTCAACTTATCTCGTTTCATGACTGTCGAAATTTCATTCCACCGATAGCAAATATGCCCGCGCGCGCCCCTCTAGCTGTTAGAGCCTCAAATGGAAAACTTTCTTTAATTAGAAGACGCTGCCCCGAGGAAATCAATTAAAACTCAACATCAACATTTATTTTCGACAGGATAGGATATCGTGTCCATAAATCTGCCCCGGAAAAAAATAGCTGAAACCGGGAACAAAGGCCGGGCTGTCGGTACTATTACTTTAAAAGCAATATTAGAACTAGGGCGGAATTTATTTACTCACCCATCTATTTTTGGACCGGTCATGATGAAAATGGGAAAAGTTTGTTAATTAAAACTCATACTTGCGCGTGTACCTACTTATAAGATTTCCTTTTTGAATGTACCTACTTAGTGAAACCAAAAAGAGACAAGTTTAAAGAAGATAAATGGGAGCGCATCCCGCAAATTATCTACAAATTGTGTAGTTTCTAATACATAACGCTTTAAAAGATAAGCGGGGCGCTTTGGCGAAAATGGGAAATAAGATAGAATAAAATATCGCTGTGAGTATCCGGCAGCACGGAGAGACCCGCCCGTCGAGGTTAGTGAGACAGAAATATTACGTACTTATATAACCTGCTAAATTTTATTTTCTACAAAAAGTGTTAACAGATTAGACGGGCTTTTTGACTTCTAAGCGCACACCCGGCGCATTCGCCCTTTTTAACACTAAATTTAATGCGTCGATATTATTAGGTAAAAGTTTATTATGGAACAGCTGATTTATTTTTGATCACAATATGTGAATGACTTTCTTGTGGTAACCATAAATCTAAATAAATGTGTGTAAAGTTTCGATTTTTCTTGGTAATGGCACGAATTGAAATAATAAATGGACAAACCCGAGGACAAACCATTACATCCTAATAAACAGCTTAAATATCTCTCACTTTGTGTGTGAAATCCAATCGAACGAAAAACACTAAACAGTAAATTTGAATAGTGAAAAAAAATGCTATATAAATAGAAAATAATCAGGATACACAAAAAATTCATAAGTGTACCTCAAGGATCTGTACTCGGGCCAACATTATTTATTATTTATATAAACAACATTATTTACACCGACTTCTATTGCTATTTTGACACCACAGTGATTTATAGACGAGCTTGCTCGATGATTATTTGGATTCCTTCTATTCCTATCTATTTATGCGTTTGGCAGGGGGGCGTGGCTTAGTTCCGTCAACGTCGAATAGCCAGTCATGCGCACTATTGCGTAACACAATAATTCAAATAATTCCAATTACAACGCCGTACTTTAACTATTGACGCCGTAGAAATCATGACTAGTAAAATGACTCACCGCGTAACGTCATTAGAACGAAGCCACGCCTACTGATGATGTGGAAGTCAATTGCGCATGATTGGCCACGCCTACCGATGACATGGTAAACAACACGCACGACCCATTACGTGTTGTTTACCATGTAATGGTAAACAACACCGCGCCTCCTGCCAAACGAGCCAAAAATGCGAAGTGGTTCATCTACAAATTTCGTCGATTTTGACGGCTTATAAATTTTAAACAAATATAAAAATAACAAAAACAATTGCAAAACTAACGCACGGACCTAAATAGTGATGTAAAAATAAATTATACACAAAGTGACCCGTTTATCCCATGTACAAACTTGGACGGAAAATCACGTCATTATAAGCCACCCTCTGGAACAAATACTACTGATCAGAAATTAACGCAATAAGACACACTTATGGCCAAAGCACCGACCTTTCCACCGCTGAAAAAATTCCAATATCCATCCATTCGTTTAAAAGTTATGAGCCATCAAATGTGAGTAATTTTTTTAAAATTTATTTGTTTATTAATTTTTAAACAAATATAAAAATAACAAAAACAATTGCAAAACTAACGCACGGACCTAAATAGTGATGTATAAATAAATTATACACAAAGTGACCCGTTTATCCCATGTACAAACTTGGACGGAAAATCACGTCATTATAAGCCACCCTGTGGAACAAATACTACTGATCAGAAATTAACGCAATAAGACACACTTATGGCCAAAGCACCGACCTTTCCACCGCTGAAAAAAATTCCAATATCCATCCACTCGTTTAAAAGTTATGAGCCATCAAATGTGGGTAATTTTTTTAAATTTATTTGTTTATTAATTTTTAAACAAATATAAAAGTAACAAAAACAATTGCAAAACTAACGCATGGACCTAAATAATGATGTATAAATAAATTATACACAAAGTGACCCATTTATCCAATGTGCAAACTTGGACGGAAAATCACGTCATTATAAGCCAGCCTGTGGAACAAATACTGCTGATCAGAAATTAACGCAATAAGACACACTTATGGCCAAAGCACCGACCTTTCCACCGCTGAAAAAAATTCCAATATCCATCCATTCGTTTAAAAGTTATGAGCCATCAAATGTGAGTAACTTTTTATAATTTATTTGTTTATTAATTTTTAAACAAATATAAAAATAACAAAAACAATTGCAAAACTAACGCACGGACCTAAATAGTGATGTATAAATAAATTATACACAAAGTGACCCATTTATCCAATGTGCAAACGTGGACGGAAAATCACGTCATTATAAACCACCCTATGGAACAAATACTGCTGATCAGAAATTAACGAAATAAGACACACTTATGGCCAAAGCACCGACCTTTCCACCGCTGAAAAAAATTCCAATATCCATCCATTCGTTTAAAAGTTATGAGCCATCAAATGTGAGTAATTTTTTTTAAATTTATTTGTTTATTAATTTTTAAACAAATATAAAAATAACAAAAACAATTGCAAAACTAACGCACAGACCTAAATAGTGATGTAAAAATAAATTATACACAAAGTGACCCGTTTATCCCATGTACAAACTTGGACGGAAAATCACGTCATTATAAACCACCCTCTGGAACAAATACTACTGATCAGAAATTAACGCAATAAGACACACTTATGGCCAAAGCACCGACCTTTCCACCGCTGAAAAAATTCCAATATCCATCCATTCGTTTAAAAGTTATGAGCCATCAAATGTGAGTAATTTTTTTAAAATTTATTTGTTTATTAATTTTTAAACAAATATAAAAATAACAAAAACAATTGCAAAACTAACGCACGGACCTAAATAGTGATGTATAAATAAATTATACACAAAGTGACCCGTTTATCCCATGTACAAACTTGGACGGAAAATCACGTCATTATAAGCCACCCTGTGGAACAAATACTACTGATCAGAAATTAACGCAATAAGACACACTTATGGCCAAAGCACCGACCTTTCCACCGCTGAAAAAAATTCCAATATCCATCCACTCGTTTAAAAGTTATGAGCCATCAAATGTGGGTAATTTTTTTAAATTTATTTGTTTATTAATTTTTAAACAAATATAAAAGTAACAAAAATAATTGCAAAACTAACGCATGGACCTAAATAATGATGTATAAATAAATTATACACAAAGTGACCCATTTATCCAATGTGCAAACTTGGACGGAAAATCACGTCATTATAAGCCAGCCTGTGGAACAAATACTGCTGATCAGAAATTAACGCAATAAGACACACTTATGGCCAAAGCACCGACCTTTCCACCGCTGAAAAAAATTCCAATATCCATCCATTCGTTTAAAAGTTATGAGCCATCAAATGTGAGTAACTTTTTATAATTTATTTGTTTATTAATTTTTAAACAAATATAAAAATAACAAAAACAATTGCAAAACTAACGCACGGACCTAAATAGTGATGTATAAATAAATTATACACAAAGTGACCCATTTATCCAATGTGCAAACTTGGACGGAAAATCACGTCATTATAAACCACCCTATGGAACAAATACTGCTGATCAGAAATTAACGAAATAAGACACACTTATGGCCAAAGCACCGACCTTTCCACCGCTGAAAAAAATTCCAATATCCATCCATTCGTTTAAAAGTTATGAGCCATCAAATGTGAGTAATTTTTTTAAAATTTATTTGTTTATTAATTTTTAAACAAATATAAAAATAACAAAAACAATTGCAAAACTAACGCACAGACCTAAATAGTGATGTAAAAATAAATTATACACAAAGTGACCCGTTTATCCCATGTACAAACTTGGACGGAAAATCACGTCATTATAAACCACCATGTGGAACAAATACTGCTGATCAGAAATTAACACAATAAGACACACTTATGGCCAAAGCACCGACCTTTCCACCGCTGAAAAAAATTCCAATATCCATCCGCTCGTTTAAAAGTTATGAGCCATCAAATGTGGGTAATTTTTTTAAATTTATTTGTTTATTAATTTTTAAACAAATATAAAAGTAACAAAAACAATTGCAAAACTAACGCATGGACCTAAATAATGATGTATAAATAAATAATACACAAAATGACCCATTTATCCAATGTGCAAACTTGGACGGAAAATCACGTCATTATAAGCCAGCCTGTGGAACAAATACTGCTGATCAGAAATTAACGCAATAAGACACACTTATGGCCAAAGCACCGACCTTTCCACCGCTGAAAAAAATTCCAATATCCATCCACTCGTTTAAAAGTTATGAGCCATCAAATGTGAGTAATTTTTTTTTATTTATTTGTTTATTAATTTTTAAACAAATATAAAAGTAACAAAAACAATTGCAAAACTAACGCATGGACCTAAATAATGATGTATAAATAAATTATACACAAAGTGACCCGTTTATCCCATGTACAAACTTGGACGGAAAATCACGTCATTATAAGCCAGCCTGTGGAACAAATACTGCTGATCAGAAATTAACGCAATAAGACACACTTATGTCCACAGCACCGACCTTTCCACCGCTGAAAAAAATTCCAATATCCATCCATTCGTTTAAAAGTTATGAGCCATCAAATGTGAGTAATTTTTTTAAAATTTATTTGTTTATTAATTTTTAAACAAATATAAAAATAACAAAAACAATTGCAAAACTAACGCACAGACCTAAATAGTGATGTAAAAATAAATTATACACAAAGTGACCCGTTTATCCCATGTACAAACTTGGACGGAAAATCACGTCATTATAAACCACCATGTGGAACAAATACTGCTGATCAGAAATTAACACAATAAGACACACTTATGGCCAAAGCACCGACCTTTCCACCGCTGAAAAAAATTCCAATATCCATCCGCTCGTTTAAAAGTTATGAGCCATCAAATGTGGGTAATTTTTTTAAATTTATTTGTTTATTAATTTTTAAACAAATATAAAAGTAACAAAAACAATTGCAAAACTAACGCATGGACCTAAATAATGATGTATAAATAAATAATACACAAAATGACCCATTTATCCAATGTGCAAACTTGGACGGAAAATCACGTCATTATAAGCCAGCCTGTGGAACAAATACTGCTGATCAGAAATTAACGCAATAAGACACACTTATGGCCAAAGCACCGACCTTTCCACCGCTGAAAAAAATTCCAATATCCATCCGCTCGTTTAAAAGTTATGAGCCATCAAATGTGGGTAATTTTTTTAAATTTATTTGTTTATTAATTTTTAAACAAATATAAAAGTAACAAAAACAATTGCAAAACTAACGCATGGACCTAAATAATGATGTATAAATAAATAATACACAAAATGACCCATTTATCCAATGTGCAAACTTGGACGGAAAATCACGTCATTATAAGCCAGCCTGTGGAACAAATACTGCTGATCAGAAATTAACGCAATAAGACACACTTATGGCCAAAGCACCGACCTTTCCACCGCTGAAAAAAATTCCAATATCCATCCACTCGTTTAAAAGTTATGAGCCATCAAATGTGAGTAATTTTTTTTTATTTATTTGTTTATTAATTTTTAAACAAATATAAAAGTAACAAAAACAATTGCAAAACTAACGCATGGACCTAAATAATGATGTATAAATAAATTATACACAAAGTGACCCGTTTATCCCATGTACAAACTTGGACGGAAAATCACGTCATTATAAGCCAGCCTGTGGAACAAATACTGCTGATCAGAAATTAACGCAATAAGACACACTTATGTCCACAGCACCGACCTTTCCACCGCTGAAAAAAATTCCAATATCCATCCATTCGTTTAAAAGTTATGAGCCATCAAATGTGAGTAATTTTTTTAAAATTTATTTGTTTATTAATTTTTAAACAAATATAAAAATAACAAAAACAATTGCAAAACTAACGCACAGACCTAAATAGTGATGTAAAAATAAATTATACACAAAGTGACCCGTTTATCCCATGTACAAACTTGGACGGAAAATCACGTCATTATAAACCACCATGTGGAACAAATACTGCTGATCAGAAATTAACACAATAAGACACACTTATGGCCAAAGCACCGACCTTTCCACCGCTGAAAAAAATTCCAATATCCATCCGCTCGTTTAAAAGTTATGAGCCATCAAATGTGGGTAATTTTTTTAAATTTATTTGTTTATTAATTTTTAAACAAATATAAAAGTAACAAAAACAATTGCAAAACTAACGCATGGACCTAAATAATGATGTATAAATAAATAATACACAAAATGACCCATTTATCCAATGTGCAAACTTGGACGGAAAATCACGTCATTATAAGCCAGCCTGTGGAACAAATACTGCTGATCAGAAATTAACGCAATAAGACACACTTATGGCCAAAGCACCGACCTTTCCACCGCTGAAAAAAATTCCAATATCCATCCACTCGTTTAAAAGTTATGAGCCATCAAATGTGAGTAATTTTTTTTTATTTATTTGTTTATTAATTTTTAAACAAATATAAAAGTAACAAAAACAATTGCAAAACTAACGCATGGACCTAAATAATGATGTATAAATAAATTATACACAAAGTGACCCGTTTATCCCATGTACAAACTTGGACGGAAAATCACGTCATTATAAGCCAGCCTGTGGAACAAATACTGCTGATCAGAAATTAACGCAATAAGACACACTTATGTCCACAGCACCGACCTTTCCACCGCTGAAAAAAATTCCAATATCCATCCACTTGTTTAAAAGTTATGAGCCATCAAATGTGAGTAATTTTTTTGGATGAACCACTTCGAGTAGGTATAAATAACAAAAGCCACGTTGCAGAAATTATCATTTTTATTTCCTCTCCACCCGCAGATTACGCACCCAAAAATTTTCATTTCAACACGGTATCACTTCTAAAAATTTCACCTCGTCCGGCCTAAACACTGAACCACTTCATCCGGTAGATCATGGAGAAAAAATCAAACAGCTTAGAAACCACCCGCACGTCGTATTCATAAAACGCTGTGCTGCGTTCGAAATACCCACCCTAAATCGAAATAGTAATAATAATAAATCGAAGAGTGATAAATATCGTCGAAAGCAATAAACGCGTAGCAATACAAAATTAAATAAAATAAGTAAACACTTGTGTGTGGATACAAACCGTCAATTTTGGAAAGAGCCTGCCTGAGAAAAAAATGGCGTTCGCGGCTGCGAGGATGATTCTCAAAGATAAGAGGAGGAAACCGTCGAAGGAGGAATACGTTCCGATCAGAAATAGGAGTAAGGTAATGAATTTTTTTTCTTGTAACTGTAGAAGCATGAGTACAAAGTTAGATACAGGTTAATCAATCGTAGAATGTTCATTTTGAATTTTTTTTTTTTTAAGGAAGTTTAAAAACCATAGAGAAAAAATTACACACAAATATATATTATTAGCTCCTTATTAAGTATACGTACGAGTTGCGTGCGGTCACCCTTACAATACGTATTATATTTCTAGTTATCACAATAAAATGGGAAACGCCAGATAACATCTCCACTACATTAACCTTTGCTTTTGACTTGCGCGCATTAAGTGATTAAATTCATGAACTGGTGGTGGATAAGACCAAGAACACTATTAATAAAACGGTCTTTTGGATTTAGGTCATCTACGTACCTAATCAGGAGTCAGATTAGGCTTTTGCGGATATCAACTGGAATTATTTCATTCTAATACAAATCCGACTTGAGAATTACTATGGCACGCCACAGTAGGTTTCTTTTGTCGACCTGTTTTAGCGCATTTTGATGAAGGAAATAGAAAACTAGGTGCTTATTATTTTTAAAAAACGGCTGAGGAGTGTCAACAAATTCAATTAAAATGTTTTTTTGTGTAAAGGCAGAATTATTTTCAAAATACAAACAATTTTATTGAATCGGTAAGGTTCAAAATTTTCTCGCCGTTCAATGTTAAGAGGAGACAGTTCGAGTAACTAATTTTCAGTCGAAAACACTTATTAAATGCTAGTCGTTGCGATAATTAGGAAATATAATAAAAAATAAGTATGTGGAACGAAAAAGCAATTTTTTTAACATTTTGGTTGTAGGTACTTAAATTTTTAACATTTGGCCAACTACGGGACCCTTTTTGGCTTTTTATTGAGAGTTTTTTTTTTTTTGTACATTTTGGCGCAGTTCTCGGGTTCTATTGGTCGTATTACAAGAAAAGAAAAATTGTTTTCATCGTTATTAACTTCCCCCATAAAACTGTGTAAATCAAAATATTATACGTTTATTACTTGGCCTAAAAAATTAAAAAAATTACTTCACAAATAATCGTTGGATTCTATTTTGGAAAAAGATACTTTTTATGAATATATTCGAGTAGGTTAAATATCAATTAATAATTCCCATTAGATCGTCTGTAAAATGCCTTAAAAAAATTATGTACTTTATGATGATAGCAAATAAATTTTTTATTTTGTAATTTTCTTATTTCTCTTTATTTTTTTTAATTTATCCAATTTTCTATTTATTTCCCTAATATTTACGATTTCTGAAATTAGATATCGATTTAAATACAAAATTGTTCCCATATTTTGAGAGCACGAAAAAAGATTTTAATCCAATTTCTTTATTTTTTCCTAATATGTATTTTTATTTTCTAGAATAAAATTTCTATAAAAATAAAAATTGTGCCAACATATTCAAAGTACGTAAAAACAATTTTATTAAATTACGCTATTTAAAAATGTTTTCCAAATATTTTTGATTTTTACAAAATATCTATAAACACAAAAAATTGTTCCTATATTTTGAAAGTACGCAAAAAGTAAATTTTTATTAAAGTTAATCTTGCATACTTCGAATCTGAGATATTTTAATACTTTTTCAAACATTCTTTTAATTTAAAAAATATATATTTGATTAGAAATAATTAATACTTATAGTTATAACTGTTAAAATGGAAAAAACAAAAAATTACTTTCACTTCTACTTTACAAATAATAATTATTGGATTTTATTTTTGAAAATAATAATAATTCACGTTGCAAAATGCCTTGACTGCAAAATTGACTTGCTCATAACTTTTAATTAGGTGCATAAATTTTTACATATCTTTATATGATGGTAGAAGAATTTTTTATTGTGTAATTTTCTTATTTTTTTTATTAAATTTCTTATGTGTTTCCATAATATTTTCGATTTTTTGGATTAAATATCATTTAAAAATAAAAAAATTGTTCCCACATTTTGAAAGCAAGAAAAAAGAATTTTTTTTAATTTTTCCACTGCTCAGACGGCCAGGCAAACTAAGTGGATGGTAGATATGTGTTTATATGTATGGCTTAGTTTACCACTAAAAGTTCAAGAACACACTCTGCCTAATTTGGAAGATATGATTTCTTAAATTTTCGTCCCTCCGAAATAAAATAATTTTTCCACTGACTCAGACGGCCAGGCAAACTAAGTGGATGGTAGATATGTGTTCTATATGTATGGCTTAGTTTACCACTAAAAGTTCAAGAACACACTCTGCCTAATTTGGAAGATATGATTTCTTAAATTTTCGTCCCTCCGAAATAAAATAATTTTTCCACTGACTCAGACGGCCAGGCAAACTAAGTGGATGGTAGATATGTGTTCTGTATGTATGGCTTAGTTTACCACTAAAAGTTCAAGAACACACTCTGCCTAATTTGGAAGATATGATTTTCTTAAATTTTCGTCCCTCCGAAATAAAATAATTTTTCCACTGACTCAGACGGCCAGGCAAACTAAGTGGATGGTAGATATGTGTTCTGTATGTATGGCTTAGTTTACCACTAAAAGTTCAAGAACACACTCTGCCTAATTTGGAAGATATGATTTTCTTAAATTTTCGTCCCTCCGAAATAAAATAATTTTTCCACTGACTCGGACGGCCAGGCAAACTAAGTGGATATGTCTTTCTGATTCCTCCAAATTAAAATAAAGTTAGCACTGCCTCAGAAAGTAGGCTGTGGCAGATATATTCTACCTATATCGCTTTAGTCTATGACCAAATATTAAAAAACATGATACTTTCTAATTTAATATGGAATTACTTCGAGAATTATGTAAAATTTTGGCCATCTTAAATTGGCAAGCCATCAGCTAATGGAAAAGTAAATAAATATTTTACAAGAGTTAATTAAATGAATAATAACATTTTTGTGGATGTGGATGTGAATGACAATCGCACAACTGTAATGGTGGTTTGCACTATATATTTCAATTTAGATTGACCTCACGTCGTCGCTTGTGGATACAAATGTGTGGATAGCTTCACTCAAACTTTATTAACATGCATTAATTCAAATTTACTTATTATTGCAACTACCAAAATTTCAAAATGATATCTCAAAGAAACAAAAAAGTTATAGGGGTGAGCCTAATTTCATTTACACCCGGTATATTTTATAGTCAAAAATCAAAAATATTACAAAAAAATAAAAACTACCTCAAAATTTAAAAAAAAAACAAAAAAAATTAAAAAAAATACATCAACATTAGAAAAGCAAGAAAAATATAATATACATTTGGTTAATTATGGGGTGGCGTATCTAAATAAATAAGTAAAAGAGTAAAATCTTTCTTGTATCTAAAATTGCAAAAAAAAAATTAATTTGTGTTTTTCTACAACTACACAATAATGTCCCACAACGAATCAGCTCACAAAAGAAACTCCGCTGCCCTTCCCTAACAATTACCACAAAGTTACAACCCCGATTAGCAGACCCTCTGGGGGTAGACACTGTTTTTGCGACTCGTGCATTTCCTAATTTCCGTTCGGTTACGGAGACTTCAGGACACAGATCACGTGGGAGACATTGTAGTGACAAAGTAGTCTGGGCGACACTGTCGGAGCAAACATGTCGTAAATTTTACGTAAAAATTTTCAGTGCGCTCAAGGGTCCGCTGAAAATCGATGTTAACACTTCATGAGAACTGGATGGTGTTACAAATCGTCCCAAATGAATCAGGATTTGGGAATTATTCCTGCGACGGCGGGTCATTCATTTTTATGGAATTTTTTATTAGTCCTGCCGGGACATGAAATAATAAAAATTGATGAAAGTAAATTTTTACTGAGCCTCAGTTCACCTCTTGTCTGCAGATTGACAATATTGACAATAAGCGAAAATTCGCTTATTAACAAACACAACCCGATAATTAACAAATAGGACGTCCTCCTATTACGGTCCGAGTTACGCCCTGGAGATATCCTTCAACGATTTTGTCATGAAAGCTGCTCCAGCGTGCTGTGAACTCCTTAATGAAGCTGAGCCTGTCTGGAAGTTCCTATTATCCTGCCAGTTGCACGTCCTGGGAATTTATTGTCTCGTTAGAATTCTTATGTCCCATTTTTTAGTTTGAAGTACGGCTTTAGCAGTTATGTGTCAATTTAAGTGGCGCGGGCTGCTGGGTTGTTTCCACGGAAGGGGTAAAGGAAGGAATGCGGAGAATATTGGCCCCATTGGAAGTGGCAGTTTTTCTTTCGTCCTTCTTGGGAACTGCTCCTACCAGATGGAATTGGCAATTTTCTGTTGATAATTCTAAACGCATAGTCGGGGCAATGAAGCGTACAAATCGGCGAAACTTTCTCAGGAACAGTACCGATCATAAAGAAACTTTTTTTAAAATATTTCTTATATCATATTACTTGAAATCAGAAACATTCATAAATTTCATAGATGAACTCGCATTTTCGACGAAAAAAAAAGATTGTAAAGGTTTTTGGGTCAAATAGTTTTTTGAAAACTTTTTTGAAATTTATTAAAAAAAAATTAAATTTTACTAACAATTTCTTTCTTTTATGCTTTGAATAATTCATAAATTTCATAGATGAACTCACATTTTCGACGAAAAAAAAGCTTGCAAAGGTTTTCGGGGTCACTAATTCTCGATAGCGTCCTTCATTCACTTTGACGCTTAATTGTATTAAGTGTACAAAGTAAATTATGAGCTTCAAAACTTTATAAGGACTATACAGGTTGTTAAGAAAAAGTAGATCATGCCTTTAACCACAGATTCTTTGGGCGAAAATAATGTGACTTATATAATGTGATTTTTTATTTTGGAGCGTAGTTTTTTTTATACAAGGTGTTAAAGTTTACATTTTGAAAATTATTTTTATTAATAATTCTGTTACTGTTTAAGATTTTTACCCGAATTTTTGCACAGACTTTCATCTTATACAGATACACTTTTTGTGTAATTTCGGTCAAAAAAGTCAAAGCGCAAACGAGAAAAAGGGGGGTTGTGTTACCCATTAACCCCACCAATTTTTTCATGCGTACGCCCATGGTCTCTAGATATTTATTTTTAGATTAGACACTTATTTCCCCAATTTTTTTTACTCCTACAAAATTTTGATTTAGGACTTGATTAACGAGATATTCCAGTAAATTCAGAATCACTTTCAATAGTTCAGTTTCGGAATTTATTGTTTTTACTATTGTTGTTCGTAGTAATCCTGGGTTTTCTTTAAATCGACTACTTTTATACAAAAAATGCTAGAGACTTTTTTGTTGTGCATAGTCAGAAAAGTTCAATAAAATAAAAATCTTAAAAAAAAACAGTGGCGTACACATTTTTGCTTAGGAAACCTAAATTAATACTTAGTTATCTATGCCACTGAGGTAGGTAAAATAAGCAAATAGAAACACTAATTTAATACGTTATACGTATTGTGGTTATTAATTAGTATTCTACCTGATATTTTGTTTTAGTAATAATTGTATTTTCTGTATTTTTGCTGTCTGCTTTATTTACCATAATATGTACAATAACTGGATTCGCCCGTTGGATAAATTATTCAAAAATTAATAAATAATTAAAGTAAATAATGTGAAAAGTTTAATTTTAAACACAGCAATGTTTTATTTTTTATAGTATTTTCTTTAAATTAGTGTTTCTATTTGCTTATTTTACCTATCTCAGTGGCATAGATAACTAAGTATTAATTTAGGTTTCCTAAGCAAAAATGTGTACGCCACTGTTTTTTTTTAAGATTTTTATTTTATTGAACTTTTCTGACTATGCACAACAAAAAAAGTCTCTAGCATTTTTTGTCTAAAAGTAGTCGATTTAAAGGAAACCCAGGATTACTACGAACAACAATAGTAAAAACAATAAATTCCGAAACTGAACTATTGAAAGTGATTCTGAATTTACTGGAATATCTCGTTAATCAAGTCCTAAATCAAAATTTTGTAGGAGTAAAAAAAATTGGGGAAATAAGTGTTTAACCTAAAAATAAATATCTAGAGATCATAGGCGTACGCATCAAAAAGTTGGGGGGGCTAATGGGTAACACAACCCCCCATTTTCCTGTTTGCGCTTTGACTTTTTTGACCAAAATTACACAAAAAGTGTATCTGTATAAGATGATCAAGTCTGTGCAAAAATTCGGGTAAAAATCTTAAACAGTAACAGAATTATTAATAAAAATAATTTTCAAAATGTAAACTTTAACACCCTGTATAAAAAAAAACTACGCTCCAAAATAAAAAATCACATTATTTTCGTCCAAAGAATCTGTGGTTAAAGGCATGACCTACTTTTTCTGAACACCCTGTATATTTTTTTAGTGAAACCGTCATCGTACCTACATTTGTGAGAAATACCATGGAAACGAATTGTATTGCCTTTTAGAGTTAGGGGCGAATTTCCTGGTTGTGCAGCAGTAAATTGCAGTAACTCTGCAAAAAAGGGCTTTTTAATGAAACGCTTCCCCAGCAAGGAGAAAAGAAAATTTTTTCGATTTCTCCTCAATTCAATTAACTAGCCGGAGCGGAGAGCCCCATGGGGGCTGTCAACTATATTTCTTTTAATTTTTTTAATTTTAAAGACTCGATCCTTGAGCCACAAGCGACCGGGACACCCTGTATATCTACTCAATCTTGGGCGTAATTTAACAACCTGCTAGGTGACAATTTTTCCCATGTAACAAGATGAAGTTTCAGGGAGACGTAAAAAATTACCTCGGAAACCGACGTTAATTTCGCATTCCCTCGTCGCGCCCTATCTCACGTAACGCAAGAAAGGGACATATCTGGGCAGTCGGTGGCTACATGATAAATTAGACTCGGAGATTGGGAACTGAATCCTGCATTTCTTTCCGCTACATGTGCGCGACAGTACTCGTGAAAAATTGTATCGGGGAAGCTGATCGATAAATCTGTCGGATTTTTACAAGAACTTACAGCTGTCACAACTACATTTCATCGTACGTGGCGATCCTCCTGAGGAGTGATTTCCTCATAAAAGTCTATATATATACCGGGTGTATACAAAAATGTTTCATCGATACATCGATACTGTATATACAGGGTGTTCCAGTTTTTTGTAGCAGGACTTTAACAATCGATAGACATTTGAAAATTATTAAAAAAAGTTCATATAAACATAGGTTGAGAAATGCTTAGTTTTCGAGATACAGGGTGTTAAAGTTTGAAAATAAATATGAATTTATATTTATATTTCCAGAATGCTAAGAAGTATCGAATCCAAACCTACCAATTCTTTACATACAATTTAGAGGCCTATTTTAGAATAACAAACTACTACTTTACTTAACCATGGGCGTAGATATATGGATTTACTAAGGCTCTTTTTTACAAAAAAATAGTACGCCACTGATATTTTCCCATGTTCCCAGTTTAATTCAATAAAGCAAAAAAAAACAAAAATTTAATGTTTCTTGGCACTTTTTGATATGACAAGCCGTTGTTCAGAAAATTTACATTTAATCTTTTGATGCACGCCTCTGGACGAATTTTAGACAAACTTGAAGTCGCTCAGAATTTCACCAAATTTGATGGTGCGAAAAGTCTCTTAAAAAGAAAGAATAAAACATTTAAAATATTTATTGTAAAAGTTTATTATCATGTAAATCAAAATTTTTATAACACAAATGTATTAAAACGCAACGGTCGAATTAAAATAAATTATTAGAAACACAAACACAAAAGCTAGCAACATGTAAAAGTGTCTTACTTCATTACAAGCATCATTAGCGATGTTTCATTCTTTCTTTTTAAAAGACTTTTCATACCATCCAATTTGGTGAAATTCTGAGCGACTTCAAGTTAGTCTAAAATTCGTCCAGATGCGTCCAAATGATTAAATGTAAATTTTCTGGAAAACGGCTTGTCATATCAAAAAGTGCCAAGAGATTAAATTTTTGTTTTTTCTTGCTTTATTGAATTAAACTGAAAACATGGGAAAATATCAGTGGCGTACTACTTTTTTATAAAAAAGAGCCTTAGTAAATCCATATATCTACGCCCATGGTTAAGTAAAGTAGTAGTTTGTTATTCTAAAATAGGCCTCTAAATTATATGTAAAGAATTGGCAAGTTTGGATTCGATACTTCTTAGCATTCTGGAAATATTAATATAAATCCGTATTTATTTTCAAACTTTAACACCCTGTATCTCGAAAACTAAGCATTTTTCAACCTATGTTTATAGGAACTTTTTTTAATAATTTTCAATTGTCTATCGACTGTTAAAGTCCTGCTACAAAAAACTGGAACACCCTGTATATACTGCAGTGATTTCTTTTTTGTATCATCAATTAAATAAATAGAGTAGCTAAATATTTTTCATCGTTTTGTTTTATTCCATAGAATCATCACTCACTTGTCAGTGTATCAACTTTTGGTTGACGTGTTGTTTGTTTACAGGCGCGCAGCGGAAGCGCAAGTAGCTATAGAAGTCTAAGTCAGGTAAATGGAATTAGCTAGCGATTGCTAGTCTTGATGCCTCTGGTAGTTTTTAGATGGTTTTAGTAGAGAGCATGGCTTGCTAGATCTTGTTAAATTTTGTTCCTAGACCTACGCCAATGAAGTATAACCAGACTAATCAAAACAGACACCAAAAACTGTTATACGAATTATATTTTTGACTTTTGTTAATTTATTGCCATTGCAAATTACGGTAGATTGTTTTTCGTAATTACAGTTTTCTGTTGGCTTTAAGATGAATAATTATACGAATTCGAGAGGAAAAACTTTGGAGTTGTAAACGAGCGAAACACGAATTACAAAATAAACTTATAAAGGAAACTTGGATGAAACGGGGGACGAGAAAGACCTGAACCACCTCGGCTGGATGGGGTGTTGATGAAGTGTATAAATCAATAGTAGAACACAAACAGAAGACTGTCAGAAGATTGTGACTGGAAAATTAGGGCAATGGAGGCAAAAGAGGCTCTTATTTACCAAGAAAATTTGATTGTATAAGCTTCGCAATATTTTCATATGGCCGTTAAAAATACCTAGTGTGGAAGGAAATTAGTCAAAATAATTGATGAAAAGTAATGAAATCGGAAAGTTGATTTTTTTTTGTTTTATACATGCATGTGAGTCGAAAACCGAAAAAATAGCAAAATCTGGCTGGGGCTTCGCGAGAAAAGCGCATAAAAATGCATTTTTGATGCATTTCGTATACATCGCTGTACTATTATTTATACAGGGTGGGGCAATAGTGCGCCGGACCTCGATATCTCGAGTTCTACGTTAGCTAGAAATTTTTAAAAAAATTGCAAATAAACTAGATAAAAAAGTCTATAACTGAAAATTATTTTCTAACATACAGGGCGAGCCAAGACGAAATTACAGGACCAAGTGCCATTTTCTTAAATGGAATGCTATGTATATCATTCCTATATTAGAATTGAATATCTCCCGACCACTTGGATGTAATGAATTTTTTTGTTGAAATAATGCAATCTGCAGATGGATATTAAAAAAATCACCACAGTCACAAATATGGGTTTTAAGAAAAACTTACGTGAATACCAGTTACGAGACTTCTAATTAATGTTTTTGAATCATTTTCATTTCCTAAAACTGTACAGGGTGGCCAAAAATTATTTTTCAATTAAGAACTTTTTAAATTGAATTTTATCTATTTTTTCAAATGGAACAACCTGTATATTTTTCAACGATGTGATGTAGAAATGACAAACAAACATTTTTGTAAGTGCTTCCCTATGGCTAATTGCAACCAATTTCGTTTTATTGAGCTATAATTACAAAATTCAAAAATAAACTTAAAAAAAGAGGTTTCTTCAAATAACTCAGTAGAAAAAATTATAATAAATGTTCCACATGTTGCCCATTTTCATTGACACACATCTCAATGCTCTTTTGAAATGAGGTTCCCACTGTTCCTAAAACTGCCGGCGTGATAGATCCAAAGGCAGTTATTATTTTTCCATATTTTGTACTGTTGTTGGTGTGTCTCTATAAAAAATTTCCTTCACGTATCCCCATAAAAAGAAATCCATTTTTGTAAGATCTGGGGATCTAGCAGGCCATTTAGTGGGTCCATTTCTTCGAATCCATTGATGAGGGTAGGTATTATTTAAGTGGTCTCTAATTGCATTTAAATAATGTGGTGGAGCACCATCTTGCTGAAACCACATCCTATTTCGCATTCTTTCAGGAAGATTTACCAATAATTGTGGCAGATAGTTTTCAAAAAAATGAAGATAAATAGCTCCAGTCAATGTACCATCAAATGGGACCCTATTACAAGTTCTCCAATAATTCCTCCCCAAACGTTTATAGACCATCTGTGTTGGTTATCAACTTGCATAAAAAAGTGAGGTTTTTCCGAAGCATAATAATGGAAATTGGTGCCTATTAACAAATCCATTTTTATGAAAAGTTGCCTCATCAGTGAATAAAACATTATTGAAGAAGTTGACATCATCTTGCATTTTACCTCTGGCCGAATTACAAAATTGTAGGCGCTTTTGAAAATCGTCATCAGATAATTCCTGGTGCATTTGAATATGATATGCATGCAACTTTTGTTTTTAAGTTTCGACCCAGAGACCGTCTACTTATTCCTAATAATGAGCTCACTTCTCTTTGACTAACATGGGGATTTTCAACCGTTGCCAGCACCACAGAAAACTTATTTTCTTCGTTCACGACACGTTTTATTCTTTCACTTTTTTTATATTTATATTTCCAATTTCCAGAAATCTATCGAGAAATCTTTGGAAGCTTCTAACATCAGGAATCCTTCTTTGAGGATAACGTTGGTGATGATAAATTCTATTGGCAAGTAAACAATTTCTGTCTGACTCGCCCAAAACAAAAGTCATGTCTACACGATCTGCTTTATTAAAATTCATATTGTAAAATTCCAAATATTTTAAATTCAATACAAATTGTAACTAACGACCGATAAGTGTGATAAATGCTCCGTTGTGCACGACAATTTATACCAAACTGAGGTTTTATTGCTTGTCGAATAACGAAAACAGCAAAAAAAAATTACAAAAAACATTACAGTAAAGGACCTGTTATACTATGTAGGACTCATTTCAATGGATTGGAAGAAATGGTCCCACTAAATGGCCTCATTTCAAAATTGCATAAAGACGTGCGTCAATCAAAATGGGCAACACGTCGAACACCTATTACAAATTTTCCTAATGAATTATTTGAGGGAACCTCTTTTTTTAAGTTTATTCTTGAATTTCACACTTATTTATTTATAAAACGAAATTGGCTGCAATTAGCCATAGGGAAGTACTTACAAAAAATGTTTGTTTTTCATTTCTACATCACATCGTTGAAAAATATATAGGGTGTTCCATTTGAAAAAATTGAGAAAATTCAATTTAAAAAATTCTTAATTGAAAATAATTTTTGGCCACCCTGTACAGTTTTAGGAAATGAAAATGATTCAAAAACATTAATTAGATGTCTCGTAAATGGTATGCACGTAAGTTTTTCTTAAAACCCATAATTGTGACTGTGGTAATTTTTTTAATATCCATCTGCAGATTGCATTATTTCAACAAAAAAATTCATTACATCCAAGTGGTTGGGAGATATTCAATGCTAATATAGGAATGAATAGAGCCTAGAAAGGGGCTTCACAAAATGTACTGAGCATTCCATTTAAAAAAAGGCACTTGGTCCTGTAATTTCGTCCTGGCTCGCCCTGTATGTTCGAAAATAATTTCCAGTTATAGACTTTTTTATCTACTTTACTTGCAATTTTTTACAAAATTTCTAGCTATCGTAGAACTCGAGATATCGAAGTCCGACGCACTATTGCCCCACCCTGTATATTGATACACAGTTCTATTAACTTATAATTATTAATGTACTTACTTGTCCACAACTATCATTTTATTTCCATTTCGTTTTCATATATATTGATTACTTACTAGAAAAAAATATTCCAATTAATCATTGTTCTACGATAATTGCGTGTTTGTAATTTATATACGGTTGAAAAATACAAACGTAGTTCTATTAATAATAAATTGCTCAGTTAGATCATGACTTTATTTCACTCGTTTTCGGCCCCGAACACATTTTCAATTAGGATACATATTTTTCTCTTCGAATTTTCTTGAAACCTTATTTTTCGTTGTATTTACAAAAAACTAAAATCAGGTCTTTTCCGGTCGTTACCGGATACAGGCATCATGCAAAAGTGTTTCCCACCTAAAGCATTTTAATTCATACAACATCCTAGGTCTGATTTTTTTTTACGTTAAATCTTACATGTAAAGGAACAAAATTCAACATTAGGATCTAGCAAGTCCCCAACCGTAGAAGGTATGCAAATTAATTTTAGTATAGTATATTTAGGAGTTCCATGCCTGTTTTTTATAACTTTGTTACCTGCATCTTGTGCAAGTTTTAATAAATACTCCCTCGAATAATCCCATATTGAAATTGAATTACATTGTAAAAAAATGGTTTATTTAATTAATAAAGAGACGCATGTTTCGCCAAATGGCAAAAAGTAGGTACATAAATAGGAAAATAGGTACAAAAAAATGCTATAGTAGATTTGGTCAATCCCACTTCTGCATTTTGTATATCATACTTGTTTTAAAGCCTTACGTGCCGGTGAATCCCCGAATTTGGGTTACACGAGCGGTTTCTACACTTTGGTTCTTTATAAAAGGAATACATTGCTACATCGTAAGAAAAATTTGGTTCTTTATAAGTGGGTTCGCTATAGCCACCAAAAAGATATTGAAAATAGACAAATCTGTGGAAGGCAATCCAATCCAAAACAAACACCTATTACAAAAAGCAATCCATAGTCGGCAGGTTTAAGTTTAACCTCGATTTGCACATAATGCATCCATGTTGAGATAAACCTGCCAGAGTTAACGCTGTTATTATATAAGTTTAAACGATGTAAGAGCAAACAACACACCTACAGTTGCATGTTTGGAAGCAAACAACCCATTGTACAGCTGTTACTGGAGGTATATCGGCTACAAATACAGCTCGGCTAGATTATCTCCGCTTAGCTAAACAATATCGCGGTAATAGAAACAGTGGATAATACGGACAAGCATTGTGCGTTTGTCAAACATCAAAACTATACCAAATATGTATCTGTAATATATTTACTTATACAGTTTGAGGATAGAGCATAGAATAAAGATTAATTATTTTTCAAAAACTAAGACCGATTTGGCTGCATTTATTTTGATGTCATGGAGCATTTTTTCATTAATCGCGGGGTCCGGGAAAGCGGAACACTCGGTATAAAGGTCGAGAAAGCCGCTCGGAGACGTCCTCTATCGATCTCCCATCGAAGACCGCGAGAAAATCGCTTCGATAATGGCGATTTTATCAAAAAGTTTCCGATTGGTTCAATTTCCAAAAAGTCCGATCGAAAATATAAAAATAATGCCGGGGTCCTGAAGTCGCCACGGGTTCGAAAATGTGATCGCTTCCCTCCTGGGATCGAAAATAAAGAAAAATTAATTTGGGGCACCGTTTCATAATACGAATGTATGCGACATTAGGCATACGTATTTAATAAGGGTGTACTTTTTGGTGACGTCGTCGTCGAATTTTCAGTCTGTCTCGATGATTTAAAAAATGCACTGCTCGGCCGCAGGTCGAGAGAAGGAACAAAATTTTCAGATACCCGAGAAGAAGGGCGGTTCTAGCTCTCGTGAAAATCCGGTTAAAAAAATCTTCCGGAAAAAAAAACTACGGCCTGCAATATAAACTTTTAAAAAAAATTCGTATCTCGGGTAATATCCGAGATGGACCTAAAAAAAAGTTCTTTGTTCTTAGTTTTTCTTGCCCACTGTAGGGGATCCACTAAATCTGAGATTAAATCAAAAGAGAAAGGCTGTGGCACGTTTCTAAAGGGCGCATGTCGGGAAAATCGCTAAAATCCGAAAAATAGCCGCTTTTCAAAAAATCATAACTTTCTTAGGAAGCAAAATCGAGAAAAACGATTTTGACTCAAAATTTTTTAAATTTCATCTAGTTTTCAGAAAAAAATATTCCGTACTTCCATCTCGAGGCAGCGGCGAGCTATTAACTTCGGAAGGGGAACGTGTCCTAGAAAATTGACGAAAACGAAAAAAATGCGAAAACACGAAAACTTCAAACACTATTTCCAATCTAATGAAACGCCACCGGACCGCCGTTCTGGCCAGAAATCGAAGCCCGAGGGTCCGACTTAGAGCTACATCGTGAATAGCATGGTCCCGCTGCGATTTTCAGGGCGAGACGAGCGAACGAAAAGGGGCAATTTTGACATTTCAATTTTTCTAAATTTCTGCAGTTTTGTCACATAATCGCTAAGTTTTTTACGGATTTTACACAACACTTCGAAAATATCAACAAAAAATGCGAATGCCGATATGCCACAAATAACAATAACAAATAAATTGCTAATTACGTAATCGGAAAATTGCGTTTGTAATTTTTTGCTCTTAAATCTAACATTTAAATTATGTACTGTACGAAACGTAACCTTTCCTTTCTGTAAAGGTGCGACGGTTTCTTAAATACAATAATTTTGTGACATAGAACTAATATGCAAATGATGCCTATTTTTCATATTACACCATCTAGTATCCTTCAGTTTATGATTAATCGGTTTCTTTTTCCTAATCCTAACGCCATAAATAAACCAGAAACAGCAATTTCATATTTTTTGAGTTACAGAAGTTGCAGCTATAATATAAGGTCCAAATACACTGTCGCAAAAATTAAAAATACACAAATCTACTAATTCACAGAGCATAGTTTTTAGTTGAACATTTAAGATATGTCGAGGGCTATACAGGGTTAGTCAAATTCGAGCCTCATCATTGGAATCTCGTAACAAGGTTAAATTAGGGCAAAATTGTGGAATGTTATACTGAGTAATATGACGAAAATAAATTCGCAGTATTTTGTTTCGTTTTCGACATTTTTGAAAAAAAAACTGAAAATATCAGTTTTTGTTTTTCTTTGATAATTCTGTTATAAAGAGACAAATAGAGAAAGTTAAAGCACATTTTTCTTTTTTACCTATTCGTTGCTGCAGAACCATCGTCAACTACTTTTTTAAATACGGACCTGGATATTTATTTTTCTTATTTAACAGCTCATACAATGATATATGAAGCTTTTTGATTGCTGAGATTTTCTCTTTCAAAATCCATTTTTATTTTAAAAATTTCAAAATACGGACCTGAGTTTTATTTATGAATGTAAATTTACTAATTGTAGTATGTTTAAACGTAATAATGAACATTTCTGGTCTAGAGAAAATCCACACCATAATAGACAAGCCAGAAATCAAGTGTGCTTTGATCAAAATATGTGGGCAGGTATTTTAGATAACAACAAGGCCTTTCATTTATGAAAGAAATATAAATTGAGGTGCCTACCTACAATTCTTCCTCGCCACCAACGACCTAATTTTCTCCAACGAATTGAAAACCGTGGAGTAATCGAGTGGCCCGCAAGATCGCCGGATCTCTCACCAATCGATTTTTTTATGGAATTTAAAAAATAAGGTTTATAAAGAAACTATAGAAACAGTAGATGAACTAGGAGTGAGAATCCTTAAAAATGTTTGCATCATAAAGGCGGCGAATCATTAATCGTGCAGTTCGGTGCATCGAAGAACAAGGCAACATTTTTTAACATTTCTTCATTATGTACTAACAATTTAGCAGCCAAGCAAACTGATAATTTAGACAAACACTGAAAATTTATTCTTACACAATTCCGCATATATTTTATTTAAAAATATATAAAACTCAGGTCCGTACTTTGAAAATTTGTATAGAAAATCGATTTTGAAAGAGAACCTTACAGAAAACCAACCATGTTTCATACGTCATTGTATTTTGGAGGTGAGAAGTTGTTAAATAACAAAAATAAATATCCAGGTCCGTATTTAAAAAAACTAAGTTGATAATGATACTGAAGCAACGAAACGCCGTGAAGAAAGCTGGTGGCCAAATGGGTTAAGGAGAAAAATGTGTTTCTACTTTTTCTATTTGTCTCTTCATAACCGAATTGTCAAAGAAAAACAAAAACTCAAATTTTCAAATTTTTCAGAAATCTCGAAAACGAAACAAAACACCATACCTATTATCATAAAATTTCACAGTTTTGCCCCAATTTAACCTTGTTCTTTCTTACTTTACGAGATCCCAATGTTGAGGCTCGAATTTGACTAACCCTGTATAGAATTTTCAATATATTAATAGCAGTTTGACATACATTTCTTGTGTCTTGTATATAATTTTTAGATTTATCAGGGTTGGGCAAAATCTGATTTTTATTACACAAAAAAAACAAAAATTATTGATTCAAATAAAAAAATCATAAATGATTTTGTGATAAGTTAAATATTTTTTTATTTCAATATTTAGCTAAGTATAAAAGTAGTTGTTTTTAAAGGATTCGACAATAATTGTGTTTTAAAGTAGTTTCAATGATTTTTGCGTATAACAAATTTTATATATTTGTATATTCAGAAGTGGAGCATCAATATGAGTACATACAGGGTGTTCTCAAAGTTGAGGTAATAATTTTAACAGGATGTAGAACTAGTAAAAATAAGTCAATTTGCCAAAAAATCACTTATATAAAAGTTGTAAAATAAAGATAATAAAGTAAGGTCCTGGCCTCCTTTTGTTTTGCATATTATTCCAATAGGTGGATAGGGCGCAATAGACCAGTTTCTTGGCCTGCACACTCCCCGGACCTCGATCCTTGTGATTTCTTACTTTGGAGTATTTTCAAACATTTCGTTTAGCGTAACAAAGAAGTGAATAATGTGAAAGAAATTAGACAACGAATACGCAACGCCTGTGATATTCATAGGCAAACCAAATTTATTTTCTCAACCTTTATACGTATAGCGTTTGGTACACATTTTAATCAGAATTTGCGTATTGTAGAGATTAGAAAAAAAATGTTTTATACAAAAGTTGCAGGGTATTTACTAAATTTTTATTTGGCAGTCTAATAAAAAACAATCGAATGCCGATTTTTTCAGATACGGACATAACCTGTGTTTTTTTTTTTAATGGAACACTCTATATGTTTTTTATTAAAAAATAAAAAGATTGTATGTAAGTATTTCTACTAGATTTCAAACATTTTGCGTTAGCAAAGATGGCCCTGGATGAAAACAATAGAAACTGTTATTGTTTTGATATTGTTTTTATCCACGGCCCTCTTTGCTAACGCAAAAAGTTTAAAATCTAGTAGGAATACTTACCTACAATGTTCTAGTTTTTGATTAATAATTCAAAACTTCCTGAATAAAACTATCAAGTATGCTATATCAGTGTAATCAAAAAAGAAAACCACATATCACTGGATAAAAATATATGTATAGGGTATTCCATTTAAGAAAAGATAGGTTATGTCCATATCTGACAAAATCAGCATTCAATTGTTTTTTTTATAACTGCCAAAATGAAAATTTAGTAAATACTCTGCAATGTTTGTATACTTAAAACATTTTTTTCTAATCTCTACAATAAACTCGCAAATTCTGATTAAAATGTGTACCAAACAAAATGATAACAAAATGACTTTTACATAAATGCCTCAACTTTGAGAACACTCTGTACTTATATCAAATTGAATATTTTTGTTATTATTATGCTTGTATAAAACCTAAATAAGTTTACAAAAAGTACTGATGTATTGTTACATTTATCGTTTGTTTTTTGGAATATTCATTTGTCAATTATTTAGGGCAGTAATAACTTCCTGGCGAATTTCCACGCTCTACTATCATTCGATAAGTATTACCAAAACTGAAAAAATCGTATTAGGCATTTATTTATCGAAAAATTTTATAAGAAAAAGTTACTTCTTTCCTTTTCTTTGTTTGGGATTTATTACCACATTCCTTGAGATTTCTATCCAAAAAATTCGATTTATCTAAAAAATAGTCAAATTAACAAAAAGTTACCTACTCAAAATCACTCAAAATCCCCAAATACCAAATTTTTTCCTAAAAAGGTTGTTTTAAATTAAAGAAATCAGTTATACTCTAATATTTTGTTTATCTGATGGGGATTAATTTTATAATTATTCATAGACTGTCAAATAATGTTGATGTTATGGTATACTGTGATTTTTAATTTTACATTTTTTTATTGTTTTTTTTTCTCAGAAAAATTAATTTTTCTCCCATTTTGTTGAAACTTGGGTTTTAGGGAATTTTCAGTGATTTTGAATAACTTTTTCTTCTACAATTTTTCAATAAAAAAAATTCCTAATATGATTTTTGAATGATAGTAGGTCGTGAAAATTCGCCAGGAAGTTGATACTGCCCCAAATATCCAACCAACGCCGCCACGATCTGCTAAAAACTGGTAAAATAAAAGTAAAAATTGTGTATCATATCTCTGCACTTATTGTGTGCAATATGTTGTATAAAAGTTGGTAGGAAACTAGTGTATATTTATAGTACCTATGTAAAAGCGGACCCAGATCAGATCCTTGTGGTACACCTTCGAAAAATTTGGAATCAGAAATAATAGATCTATCCACCTAACATCAATTTTATAATTTAAAATATTAAAATCTTTTATTCGGAGCCAATAGCACGAGGAATATCGAGGAATATAATAAAATTATTATTAGTAACATTTAATAAAGCTGTGACACAGCTATTTTTTTATATTAAGTATAGGTAGTCTAAATCTGAAAAATATTCCAAAAAATTTTCAAAAATTTCATATTCATATTTTATAATTATGATTGGGCGCAAAAGTATCTTATTTACATATACAGGGTGAGCCACGTGATTTCGACCCCCCCCTTATCTCTTTAAATATTGAGATATTTCAAAAATTGAAGATTGCAGATTATATCGTTTTTTCAGTAGATTTAAAAAATGCCATTGAAAATTAAATAGAAACCAAAATATACGAGGTATGCAAAAACGTGCTTTTTCTTAATGAAACATCCTACCTATATATTTTTACATATTTGAATTGGTCAAGTTCTCTCGATTTAAAAAATATATATTACTTGTATGTTTTATCCAATAACAAAAAAGTTATTCTTAAAATACTAGGAATAATTTTCGTTTATTTTAAATTACGCCTAACAAAGAAGTCCATGAAACAAATAAAACAAAAATGATTTGACACTTCTAAAAACAAGTCATGTAGTTGTCAGAATATGGCATTTATGAAATCTACTGAAAAAACTATATAAACTACAACCTTTAATTTTTGAAATATCTCAATATTTAAACAGATTAACTCGGAGATAAAGGGGGGGGGTTCGTAGTTACGTGGATCACCCTGTACATATTTATAATAGGGTTGGAAAAAACCCGGGTAAAAACCCCAGCCTACTGGGGTTCTTTGGGGTGTTTCGTATTAATCGGCTAGCCATTCACAAAAATGAGATGAAAAAAATAAAATTTCAGTTGTCATCAGTCTTTAGTAAAACCAGAGTTTATGTTTATACAGATCAAGTTGAGACAGTTCGCGATTTCATGAATTAATTAGAAAATATGGCAGAAACTCGGAGAAACGAAAATTATCCATATTTTCTGCCATATTTTCGAGCATTCGGAATAAAAAATCCAGAATATTTTCCAGCATCTCTTTTTATGCCTGTCGTAATTGAAAAATTCCAAGCTGCAAAATGGTGGAAAAAATGCAGGTATCAAAAAAGTTACCAGATTAGTTTTGTGGGTTTTTATATAATGCGGCAAGTTATGGTCTTATTTGGAACAAATTAAGCAATCGTTTGGGAGTAAACATTGCTTTACTGACTAATTTTTTGCCAGGAATTCAAATTTTTATAGAAAAAAACAATCGAGCATCGCGTTACAGAGATATATCTATCAACTTTGTTCTCTCCTTTGTAGCACCCTGTATATTATTATTATATCTTTTTCCCAAATTATCTATATCTCGTAAAAAGTAAAAGATAATAGCTTACATGTTTATATATGGATGAAATCAGAAAAAAAACTCGGAAAAAACGAAGAATCAAAAGACATACTTAATATACATAAGAAAAAATAAAGTTGAAAACTGTATATCTGTGATGCGATGCTCGATTGTTTTTTAGTGTTAAAATTGGCTAAATTAATATTCACAAATAAATTTTATTGCAATTTTTCAATTATCCATGTATAAAAGGTACCTAAAATAAAATTCTTTATTCAAATAACAATTCGGTAACTTATTTTCCAATAAAAGCGCCAAGACATTTCTAAAAAAAATTGCTCTGCACCCCCCTGGAAATTTTGGAGGCGACGCCCTTGCACTGGGTATTTTTGTGTTACCCATTGGGCAGCCAATCCTGATTTATTTAAATATTATTAATTTATTTGCATGTACCTATACAAAATTAACCAACTTTTATATAGTGGAAATAATAAAATATTGAAGCACCATTATGCTTATTATATTAGCTCTTGTATTAGCTACTAAAAATGTACTCCAGTTTTCTTATAAAAACGAAAACATGCTGCTTACGCAGCCTAGGTGTACTGGGTACTTTTTCTTACAGAATAAAGAATAATCCAGAACAAATATTTCGTTTTCCGTTGGCAAGCAATACAAGTTCAAAGCAACAGAGTTTATTTGAAAGGTAGGTAGGTACTCACAAATACTGCATATACTGCCTCTTGTTTCCGCACACACAAAATTTACATATCCGGGAAAATATCGACAGTTTTCTCACTCGAGGCGAAACATCAAAAAACCAAACACTTCTCGCTCGGTAAACAGTAAACACACACAACATCTAAAAAGCGGTAACAAGTTTTTTCCCGGCACGTTTGATAAGAGCAGCGGCGGAGATATTTAAATAAAACAAACACAGAGCCTACGTTCTCTAGCTTTGTAAAACATTCCAATGCACCGCTGAATTACTCGGTTGACGGTTGGCAAAACTGCCTGCGGGAAATTATTCCACCAAAACTCAAATATAAATATTATTATGTAAAATATCTACTCACCGATATCTCTTCCACTTTGTTTGTTATCCCACAAAAACCATAAAAGCACGTCAGAAAGTAATGCATCAACATTTTCCCGTTTCGGTTAATATGCACTTCAGTTTTTCAAACACAATACACATACCAGTACAATAGATATGCACACAGACCACCAAACAGTAAACAATGCAGTTTATGCAGTTGACAAATATGTAGACACAACTGAACAAAACAAGACTTCATGGCGCTACGCTTTCATTATTCGCGTTCGAATTTGAAGTGGTTATATTTTTCTTAGGTGTCGAGTGTGCCGTGTACTTTACTTGTCAGTTTGTTATTCAGTCACCACAGAACAACAAAACAATAGCCACCTGCTCTGAAGTGTTTCATGGAACATACAATTAGGCATAGAAGTGTTTTCAAACATATCAGCGAATAACTCACATAACCTCACAATATCGAAATGCATTGCCAACAAATTAAAATTATTAGGTGAATTAAAATTATTAGGTGAACTCCTGGATTAGGACCTAGGTAAGTTTAAATAAGGGTGAAGATGCTCTGATTTAACATTGTTTTTTACATTTTCTACAACTTTTTGAAAATATCTGAATGGTAATTGTAATTAATCGATTATCGGCTGGTTCAATATGGGCTCTTTAAGGAATGGAAACTACCATTGTTGCACTATCTCGAATCGGCAGGTATACTCAAGGATTATCAATACCATATGTCAACTCAGTTGTGTTTGTGGATACCGAAGTTTTTATCTAACCGTTACTTCCCGTTGTGATCGACGGAATATCGTCAGAAACGCTATCTATCAACCCCGGCGCACCACAAGGTTTCATTTTTTGCATTTACAACTTACTATCTGCAAAAATCAATCGCCAGTTCATTCTTCCAGAGTTTAATTAATACCATTAATTCTTACACTTCTCCACTAACTAGATTAACTCGTAAACAATCATGTTAAACAAGATCATATCTAAGAGCTCTTCGATATATATGCTTAGGTGCAATAAACTGTTTGTAAGAGGTTTACAAAGGTAACAAAAATATTACCATGATTATATTATATAAGTTATTTAAGCTTAATGATTGCTAATTAAAGTTATAACTAAAAAAAGAATAAAATGGATTGCATTTCTCATATTTGATAATCACATTTCAAGGTAGATTTCTTTGATTTAATGATTTTATGGCCGCTCCTGCTTGCGCAGTGCTCGCAAAAAGTTTTTAAGTAGCTCTGCAATGTTTACACTAGGGTGCGGGTAAAATTACGTAGATATTGTTTTTACAGAGACCAACCCTTTAATATCGATTGTTTTCTTTTAACCATGTTTTATTTTTGCCACGCTATGTTATTCGATGTTCTGAGGTACCTACATGAATAATGCCAATAGAAAGTGGGAATTAACTTGGATTAGATTAGTCCGTGCCAGTGGCGTAGGTAGAGCTGTCGATAAGCAATAGGGTTCCCCACATACAAGCGCAATACTGGGTAGCTCTTTCCTTGCGAATCGAAACATAGATGTATTGTTGGTTGCCGATCTTAGACATACAGTAGCGACATCCACTAGAAATGTGTGTAGTTGGTTGCCGATCTTAGATATGTAGTAGCGACGTCCACCAGAAAATGGGGGACTGACTCTAGCGGATCCAAGGGGGGGGGGGGTGGCATGGGGGCCATCAACGCAATTGCAAAGAAATATTTTATTTAATAATTTCCTCCGTTAATAACAAACTTAGTTACAGTAAATAAAAAATAAATATTATGATTTGGGCGTTCACAAGGCTCTCCAGTCTAGTCTCCAGTCATCATCTCCATGAATTCTGAAAAATAATTGTTGATGAAAAATTATATAAACAAAGGTTTCAATGCATCGGCGTACTGACCTGATTGTATGTTAAGGCTGCTATCAAGCTGCTGGGTTAATTGCATTCTCACTACATCAGTTATTTAGCACAATAGCAAAAGCGTCAAGCTGTTAAACAATTTTAAGTGAAATTATGATGCAGATGTGTTCGTGCCGAACTTGTATAATAAGTAATATTAGTTAATGCATCTACAATCCATTACTTAAATCTATACAGCGTGTGCTCAAAAATGGCTTCCTTTTAACCTGGATATAACTGAAAACGCTTCTCTCGGTATTTCTCAAATTGCGTTGTGTACCCAATGAGACTTTTATAACAAGGAAGGTATTCATTATTAAAAGCACCTATTTAATTTCGAGTCCGGTCCTGTTCACTTAATTATTGCACAAATTTAAACAATAATGAGTTTGTAATAAATGTCACAAAAATACATCTATCTATCAAGCAAATTATACGAAGAACGCTGCACCGGAATAATTTGTTTATATTGCTGGACATCTACCATAAACCTGACACAGGACCGTACTCCATACATTTTTAATATTTTTAGAGGCGCGATTTTTTTACGTCTTCTTTCCACCTTTAAAGACATATTTCATAATGAATAATTATTTACTAAAAATTAAGCCATATTTGAGAACCTCTGCTTGTCCCTAAAGCCATGAAATGTGCCATATATCTTATTAGTAACTATTAGTTAATATTCCAACTGGGCAACCATTTATGAGGCGCCGTTTAAGACATTAGTATTACAAATATACAGGGTGTTTACTAAAGAATGGGCCAAACTGTAGGAGTAGGTTCCTTGAGTAAAAATAAATCATTTTAGCTGCACATATCTTCTTAGTATGTACCATTTTGTTTCCTTAAAAAGTTATGGACCGTTAAAAGCAATTTTTTTATTTAAATTTTTTGTTATATCTCTATTACTATTAACACGATTTCATCCAAATTTGGTATATGGGGGTTTTTTGGGCCGCTGAGAAAAGTAGTGTAAACAATTGTGGCGAATAACGTAGAGGGCGCTGCGAACGTCTAATTATTTCTTTTGTTTTAATCGTTAATCTTTTGAGCATCGACTTTTTAAAAAAGTAATAATTGTTTTTAATGCAGCATTAACCATTTGAGAACCCATATTAATGACTAAAATAGAAACAAAAAAAGCTTTATTTTTTTATATTGATTTTGCTAGTTTCATAGTTTAAATAATTTCCAGCTAAAAAAATTATAATTAAAATAATGTATAGTTTTTATCTCATGAAACAATTGTGCGAAATTAAGTCTTGCCTTGTTTCTGCTTTAGTCATCAATGTATTAATTAAATCAAAGGCCAATACTGGTAATGTGTTTAGCGAACTTGGGGACAAGGATAATTCCACAACAATTAAACTCTGGGTTTCAAAGCACAGAACATTCCCTAAACTATTTTCCTGCTCGCTGAAATCCTTCACGTGCTCTCCTTACCTTCGAAATCTACAGTGCCTGAGGAGTCCGTATCGATTTCGGCGATCATTTCATTTAACTGATCTCCAGTCAGCTGATCGTCGAGCGCTGCCAAGATTTCTCTCAAGCTTGAAGTTGGGATGTAACCGTTACCTGAAATACACAATTTCTTTGGTGATAAACGATCTCGTTCCTTCACAACGCCAATGCGAGCTCTCATTATTGCCGAAGTTTTGAATCGGCTCCAGTTCAGGCAAAATTTACTTTAGATTTCATTCAAGTGCTCGCATAAATTGAGCGTGTGATTTAACCAAACATCAAATGCATTATCAGCTAATCGTTACAAAAGGTACAGGGTGGGAAGAAATGGAGTAATAATTATAACTAATATATTATACAGATTATATTGAAAACAAAAAGCTAGAACTAGGGAAATCGTCTCACCTTCCTTGTCGTACAATCTAAAAGCTTCTTTCAGTTCTTTTTGAAGAGCTTCATCATCTTCGTTTTCTAAGAAGTGCCCTGCGACTCTGCAGAAGGAGTCAAAGTTGACGGTGCCAGTATCTATAAAAAAATTAATATATTAAGTTATAAAGAATACATACACAGGCAAAACAATTCGGTAACCTGCTCATGGTAGTTTGTGGCCCCAGCGTGTGATTTAAATCGTTATTTTCCGGTAAGGAAGGAAATAACTTCCTTGTTAACATAGCTCTGTATTTGAGGCAGTAGAAATCCGTACAGGTTACGTAAGTAGAAGCCATTACAGCTGATTCTAATTTTCATACCAATAATTACCATGATTGTATTTGTTTACGCTGCTGGAAAAAATCTGACTCCGAAACATCTATTTATATCCCGCGTATTTAAAAAAACCGCAATTTCGTTCCCCCACCCACTTCATTGTGTATCCAGTAACACGGCCGAACGATTTCAGTTAAGCTTTCTGGCACATTTGAACATCCATCCATATTTCACCATTGTCCATCGATATCGAAATGTCCAAATCGAGGACCACTACAAACGTAACGGGTGAGAGGCGCAGATAATGAGTTCCGGTCCAGCATGCACGGCTGCTCTTGTAAATCCCGCGCGGCCACGTAATGGAATCCGAATCAGGGAAAAACCGAAATCCACGAGCCGCTATTTACACGCGATTCAGTTTGGTTTGAGTGGGTGCCGCATAAAATTTTCAAGACCCCATTAAAGTGGTCTGTTTATTCTTTTAGGATGTTAGTGCTAGATAATTCTGTCAGTCGGATTGCCGCATCGATCAGGCAGGCTATAAGTGATTGAAGTTACTCTGATTTAAAGCAGTTTAACTGATTTCACCCAAAATAGACCATTTCCGGGAGCTTGTATATAAAATCTCATATTAATGCCATTGTGCATTTTTCTTCCAATTGCTGACCTGGTAAAATGACTCAATTTACGTCCGCAAAATTGCAAGCTCTCACAAACCGACCAATTAATCTAGTTGGCAAACCGCTACAATTACGGGAATTTCAAATATTTTAAATGATACGCGACGCTCGATTTCCAGCCGGACATTCTATCAATTTACAGGCTCAGCAAATGGAATTTGCCAACCAACGGGTTAAAATGCGAATAATTAAAGTGCATCAGATGGGCAAAGGGGCGGGAAGAGGCGTAAAGGTAAACGGAAGGCGGCCATATATTAGCCTGCCAGTCAGAACGATCGAAGTGTTTCCTGTGTATCGGCTAAACATTGCACATTAGCTGGTAACCCTTTTGCTGTTTCCAATTTATTAGTTGGTTCGAGCACGAAGCATCACTGAACTTTTTAAATTTCACTTCACAATCCCTCCTTAAGATCTAATTTACATTGTGTCTCGTCATTAGACTAGACTGGTGGTTTTACAAGTAAGTCTGTTGTGTTGAAAGTCATTTAAACTTTGTTCAAAGCATGTAAATAACAGTTGTTCTGTTATTGATTATTTAAAAGCAACATTCTATAATACATTTATTTTATTTGCGCTTCTAATTTGTTTACATTTGTTTTATTTTAGCGTAGCTGATCCTTTATTTATGTGTGACCCGTTGACCTCTATTGCAGCAACAGGTGTTCCACAGCTGATCTAGGAAGATTATTCTCCAATATGATATCCTTTTTTAAGTTGTATTTAACTATTCAGTATACCATACGTAAGTTTCTCGTTATTTGTTCCATAGTGAGGAATATTTGATTCTATCCTTGTTTTACCTGAATTTATTTTTAATTTTATTTATTTAATAGTCGGGTTTTAATTTCTTTTAGTCGTTTAAAATACATGACAATATGGCTTCAGGTTTTGCCTCAGATGGTTCCACCATTTCTGTACCATTACTAACAGTATAAAATCCTAACTCCTTAACCGGTGTTATTATCCCTTATTAGCTGCTTCGGGATTCGAGAAAATGTTTGGCCAAGATAAAAACAATCCACATTCCTATGACTACCCATACTAGAATATACTATAATATATGTATAACATCCTTGCGATATGACCAACGTAAAGTAGATATAAATTTTCATTACAACTAAAATCCGTCTACTTATCAATTTATATGGCAATAAAGCTTTCATGTTTCGCATAGTTTAAACTAAGTAGTACGGAATTGACCTATGATAACCTAAATCCAAAGTTAAAGCAATATATCATATTGTAAAGTTTGAATATTGCTCCGCGTGCTGTTATTAAATCTACGTCAGCTTTATTATTATGGTAATTACACCTAGGAAACATGAATGGAGCACCTACTATTATACCGGCAATATTTCGCCCACCCCACAGCAGGGAAAGAAATGCTGATTTATTAAAGTTGTCAAGCACCAAGAGCGTTAAGAATTCTGAGATTTCTCCAGTAGATATGCTATGCCGATTCTGGCTCAAAATCCCATGTTATTTCTTATGGAGGTTCATTTGGGACGTTTTTGTCTGATTTTACCCCTCCACTTTTTAGCTCCTCCCAGCCAGCCAATGAGAGCAAGCTCCGCCCACAGAGGGCCCCACTCCAGCTAAGCTCCGCCCAAGTATGCTCCACCCAGTCAACCAATCAGAAAGAGCTCCACGTTCTCCGGCCAATCAGAAAGAGCTCCACCCCAGTCAGGTTTCAGCCAATCAGAAAACAGGTTTCCAAACAGGTACTGAACAGATTCATGGCCATGCCATGACCATTCATGGTCATTCATGACGAGGTCATGGATAGTACATATAAGAGCTTTTTACACAGATCCATAGAGGACCCTGCGCGGCTATGACCTGGTCATGAATGGTCATGGCATGGTCATGAATCTGTTCAGTAGGTACCTGTCTGAAAAACCTGTTTTCCGATTGGCTGAAACCTGACTGGGGTGGAGCTCTTTCTGATTGGCCGGAGTAGTTGGAGCTCTTTCTGATTGGTTGACTGGGTGGAGCATACCTGGGCGGAGCTTAGCTGGAGTGGGGACCTCTGTGGGCGGGGCTCGCTCTCATTGGCTGACTGGGAGGAGCTAAAAAGTGGAGGGGGTAAAATCAGACAAATGAACCTCCATAAGAAATAATATGGGATTTTGAGCCAGAATCGGCATAGCATATCTACTTTCTCCTCTTGCAAATAAAATGAAAGGTACACAATGTCTCACAATCAATCAGTAGTTTTTGAAGTTTAAGTAGAACCACACATCCACCTCCTATTCCTCCAATTTCCTCTTCATTCCAAATTGAATCACCAAATTTTGCCACAGTATCCAGATATTCCATTTATGTCTTTTCCACCATCTTGGTCACTATACTCCTTACTATAAACCTTTCTCCAATATCTTTTCTTCACCTTGCATCCCACCATTACTTAATCTGCAATATTTAAATCGTTTACTAGCCTTCCGCGTATTTGTGCGATTTGAACACAGGACTCTATCTAACCTAATTTTACTCACCAAACAAATAACTTCCTGTATCAAAAGGTAATAAAATCGTTATGGACTACGTAAGGCAGATATAAATTTTCACTGCAACTAGAATACATCTACTTTTCAATTTATGTGGCAATAAAGCTTTCATGTTTCGCATGGTTTGAATTAAGTAGCTTGGAACTGACCTATGATAACCTAAATCCGACGTTAAGGCGATATTTCATATTGTGGAGTTTGATTATTGCTCCGTGTACTTGAATTAAATTCACGTCAGTATGGCTATTGACTTCTGGGTTAATTTGTTGCAGTTTCCCTTAAAATATCGATTTCTTTGAAATCCCGAAATGATTGTCATGCAATGTACTCCACCTAAAATATATCTATTTATTTATAGATGCAGAAACAGAAAATTCATAAATTTCATGATTTACAGCTAGGAACGTTCATAAATACTTAGGCTTACCATTTGCTCTTTGACCCTACAAATCACTTCAACTATAATCAATAGACGAATCTTAATTGTAGCTTGTCGACTAACGTTAATTTCTGGAACGAACGTGAAATACTCGGTTTGCTCGGCCCACAATCAGCTAATTGGTTCTTGATTTTGGTGTAATAAATATTGCTACTGACCACGCCACGGTCGACGATCAATGATTTTTTAAAGGTTCCTTCATTAACGTTAATTGGATATATTATTCTTTGTATTTAAAACATTTAGTAGAATGTTAGCGGGCTAAAGAAATAATGTTTTTTGGTTAAAAATGTCTTATAATTTTATGCTGTTGCAAAGGCTTCCTAAGTGAGCCAAGTAAGCAAAAGAAAGAAAACAGCATTTTAGAAACATCTACAAAACTCATTCAGATAATTCAGATATTATTTTAAATTCATATTAGTTAGAGAATTGTTCGCTCGGGCAATCTTTAAGGTTTCAGTGCATAAAGTTTTACCGGAAAACTTAACTTACGAAAAATAGTCATTGGTAAATAGTTCTACGTTTGTGGCAGTAGTTCGCCGTATTGTAAAACCCTCTGTGGAGACAAGAATATCTATAGCTAATCGACTGTCCCCCGTCCATACTATGTCCTGTTGGAAATTCCGTTTGCTTGCCGTCCGAAATCGTTTCAAATCGCGAAAACAGACACCGGTTATCAAAACCCATCGCCGAAATAAAATCATGTTCACGCGTATATACTCTTGATTGCCAGCCCGCATATTTATTATCGTATTATCAAATTTGTACACACTCGACTGCAAAGTCGCTGAAATATCCTGTTTATTGATTTATTCATTACTGTTTTAATAAGTAAATATGTTGGTAAAATTCACGAGTTATCATTTCAGTTATTTATTTCTAACTAACCCGTTTGAGAAATTGTCCAAGTCCGGTTGACAAGACAATCATCTTAAGACCCCTGGACATAACCGTATCTCCATCTGTTAGCTACCCCTTGATGGTGCCCAACAACATAAAAATAAACCGAAAGGAACCTAAAGTATGCTAAACCGCCCCCTATAGTACTCATGCTCCTGGTTAAGTAAATAGGTTGACAGTCACTTGATATGTGAGAACTTTAGTTTCGTTTATGTGAAGCGTTCCAGACGAGCCGACATGAATTTCAGTCGCTCTCGCGGAGACATTTAAATCCGAATGCAAAGACAACGACTTTCAAAAGTATTGAGCCGTCACGAAATCGTAGGATTTCCTCGTGCCGTAAATAGGTCATAAAAATTTAATGCGATTCCCATTTCGCCGGCATGAGCCACTAGTTTGAAGTGGCAACCAATGCGGAATTCCGATATTAAATCCAAAGTCAACTAAAAATTTAAACATTCGACACCAAAAATAGTCGGTATTTGTGTTGAAGCCAAGGGGCGCAAAAGGCCTGCTTTAACTTTTAAGAGATTTTCTTATCGTTCCATTTTTAGATCAAATCTCAATCCAATCATTACGCTGATATCTGTTCTTCCGCCACAGAATCAAGAGTTCCCTTAAAACATCTCATCTAACTCCCAAGGGCGAAAATGACCTTGCTCCGCGGTGATATAAATCCTTCATGACCCAGTTGTCACTCCCCTGTATCCTTTCCCTTATTATATCGGCCCCCGAACGATTAATGGCGTTAGCCTAGGTAGCTTGCTATTCCTCAAGCGGAAGCTAAGCGTGAAGCGGACCCGCAGCCCTAAAACCGCCTGATTTATCAAGTTTTCCTATGTTTATTGACACGACACTAGACACTAGATTTTTAAAGAGAATTATTACCATTAACATGAGTTGTTCAACACAACGTTACTTACGGAGGTCGGGCGTATTATGTAATTAGCAACATTGACTCGGAGCATCAATAACCGGAAATGGGTTGCTTGCAATTTCTAGACTATATTGCAAAAAGAAACGGATTAAAACGGACACGGATTAATATTTTAACCGGTTTAAATCACTTCGTTACATTATAATTAAATGAGCTTAATATACCGAGTGTTGCAGTAAATGATGTTTAAAATGAATAATAATTGGATATTCTCGGTTCTTCGAGGTTTAAGATTCAGCTTTCAGAATTTCCAATCCAATCAAAAATCGAGCAAAACAAATCACTCTTCATCGACCCCATCATTACAGCTCCGGCATAATTACCGCTCCTATTATATTTCTATTATGGCCGGTCGGACAGGCCTCTGTTGTTTTTGTTTCTCTAACAACTATCTAATCGCTCCTTCCATGCGATAATCAATCAGGAACTGAAAAGTAAACAAGCGCGGCAGAGACATTTATCAAATATTTAATATTATTGAAGCTTACGGGAACATTGAAGAGCGTATCGTGCGGAGAAATCAATCAATCGAACGGACAAGTTTAAACTGAATGGAAACCTTTCATGTATGATATTCTGGTCTGTTGTGTGCGGGGATTATTCCCGAATGGGATTCGAAATATCATTTATTTTGTACATTTGGATGGGCCTCGTTTGTCCGCGTTTATTGGCGATTTGTCCTTGGCAATGTCTAAAGCTTTATTTATATCGTTTCTAGAGATATTTGGAAACTCAAATTATTGGTACCAAATAGCCAGAAACCGGTTTCTTGCGATTAAAAATGGGATGTTGCTAATTACATAATACGCTCGACCTCAGTAAGTAACGTTGCTTCGTTTCACGTCAGTACGCCCCTTTAACGGCCGTTTGGATACGTCATAAAAGTAATAAAACGCCGGAGGAACGTTCAGTCCACATCAGTTGAAGATCAATCCAATATCAATCCGAAGCAGTCCGCATCAATCCGAAACTGTCACCGTTTTCACTATCCGTCCGTAACCGCCGCTCCGACTTGTAGTAATAATTTTCTTGAAAAGAATATTAGTAAGAATACACCGTGGTCCGCTACTATCCATCCGTACCGCCTTCAGTTAAGTATAGATATTCAGAGATCTTATTGTTCGTGAGTACCGCTGACTAAATCAAACTAGAGCTAATTAGTAATTCCTCCGTTTGTCTTTTGTTTCATAAAATATGCATCGGCTGGTTAGATTTGCTCGCTCGGGCAATCTTTAAGGCTTCAGTGCATAAAGTTTTACCGGAAAACTTTACTTACGAAAAATAGTCATTGGTAAATAGCTCTACGTTTGTGGCAGTAGTTCGCCGTATTGTAAAACCCTCTGTATGGACAAGAATATCTATAGCTAACCGACTGCCCGCTGTTCATACTATATCCTGTTGGATATTCCGTTTGCTTGCCGTCCGAAATCGTTTCAAGCCGCGAAAACAGACACCGTTTATCCAAACTCACCGTCTTCCGAAATAAAATCATATTCTCGCGTATATACTCTTGATTGCCAGCCCGCATATTTCTTATCATTATCAAATTTGTACACACTCGACTGCAAAGTCGCTGAACTATCCTATTTATTGATTTGTTCATTACTGATTTAATAAATAAATACGTTGGTCTACATAGGTAAAATTCACGAGTTATTAATTCAGTTATTTATTTCTAATTAACCCGTTTGAGAAATTGTCCAAGTCCAGTTGACAAGACAATCATCTTAAGACCCTCTGGACAAATAACCGTATCTCCATCTGCTAGCTACCCCTAAACGTTCTTACACAGGAGGACCAAACAAGTGCTGTTCCTTGCACTTAAAAACTAAGAAACTGGCGCCCGAGTTTCCATCTAAAAAGTGTTACAAAGCCAGAGAGTCCTGTTTGTAAGCAGACAGTTACAAACATTACAGGTTACGTAAGTAGACGTCGTCACAAACTCAATCCGGCCAATTACCGTTTCGGTTTTCATTAGCTTCACCGCGAAAGCTGAATGAGATTAAAACTGGCTTCTCGTCGGTCAAGAAGTTATTTCTCTGGCGCTCGTTTTTCATCAAATCTGCAAAGTTTTTATACTTCAGGAAAGCTTCCAGAGCGGGGGATGATTTATTATATCGTGTTTTACACAAAATTATCGAACCATGAGTATAATATTTCTTTATGGAGAGTTATTTTTAGGCCGAGAAAATATATATTGAGTTTCAACGAGTAGTAGAGAAAAAACATCTGGTTCGTGTAGATTAAAAATATGAGGTTGTTTCTCACGTAATATATCCGTAAGATTTGTTTAGTAAGTCATTGCGGTGCAGGTCTGGTAAAGGTCAGGGAAGCTTAAATATGCGAACATAGGAATTAAGCTTGGCATGTTTTAAATTTTAGAGAAAAGGATAAAATGTTCCCTAGGGAAAAATACATTTTTTGGGAGGCATAAATAAATACGAGAATCATAAATAAATAGTCATGGAAATGCAAAAGCATCAATTATTCATATTCCACGAATCGATGGGCTTACCTTGTTATACACTTTCCCCTAATCCATTCGATTAGCATTTGTTTTCTTGGCCATATTACCCGAATACGAGATAAAAGATAACGGGCCTTTAATAACGAATGGCGCTCTATAGTTTTTCACTGCACTGGACGTCTCGCAAGAAAAACCGGCGAAAGTTCATGCTACCAGGCAGTAAATATTTATAAAAGGCAATAAGTTGCGTGACTGAAATACTCAAATGAATTAGAATAGCCCACACACCCTTTTAGTGTTGATACAATATATACGTACGTTCGTGGGACGAGGTAATGCATTTGAATTTCCCTCGAAAGGTGTCATAAATCAGGCATTGTGATAAATGTTTCTTTCTTGTCGTACGGGCTCTTAAAAACTCCGATAATTTATTTCGTCGGTCATACGCGAGCAGGGCTAATGTCATACCGAAAATACCCACATTTGCATTTCATATTCGCCATTTTACTATCTGAACACAGAACAGAAATTATTCCATAGTCGAGTCATAAAAATACCAAATTGTTATTCGCAAACTCCGGGTGGTCCCCAAGGATCAACCCTGAGGCCTCTCTTTTTCATACCATTATTAACGATGATGTTGACACCATTAATGTTTACTACCTCTTCCTAAATTATATTGTAGCACACCCCACTCAGATTGTGAGAAGCTTTAAGATGATGTTGACAATTTGTGTCACAATAAATCAAAGCCACATCACTCATGATCAAACACACAGACTTACGTTCCGGGTCTTCGCCTTCTAACAGGGCATCCAATTCGGAATCGTCGTACGTGTGTCCTAGAGTGGTTAAGATTGTCCTGACTTTTTCCTTTTCGATGTTGCCTTTCTTGCTTGAGTCGAACATAGAAAATGCTCGTTTCAGTACTAAAAATTAAAAAAAATACGTTGGTTAACAATTAATATACAGGGTGTTAAGAAAAAGTAGGTCATGCCTTTAACCACAAATTCTTTGGGCGAAAATAATGTGAGTTTTATAATGTGATTTTTTATTTAGGAGCGTAGTTTTTTTTATACAGGGTGTTAAAGTTTACATTTTGAAAATTATTTTTATTAATAATTCTGTTACTGTTTAAGATTTTTACCCGAATTTTTGCACAGACTTTCATCTTATACAGATACACTTTTTGTGTAATTTTGGTCAAAAAAGTCAAAGCGCAAACGGGACAAAGGGGGGTTGTGTTACCCATTAACCCCCCCAACTTTTTCATGCGTACGCCTATGGTCTCTAGATATTTATTTTTAGATTAAACACTTATTTCCCCAATTTTTTTTACTCCTACAAAATTTTGATTTAGGACTTGATTAACGGGATATTCCAGTAAATTCAGAATAATTTTCAATATTTCAGTTTAGGAACTTATTGTTTTTACTATTGTTGTTCGTAGTAATCCTGGGTTTTCTTTAAATCGACTACTTTTAGACAAAAAATGCTAGAGACTTTTTTGTTGTGCATAGTCAGAAAAGTTCAATAAAATAAAAATCTTAAAAAAACAGTGGCGTACACATTTTTGCTTAGGAAACCTAAATTAATACTTAGTTATCTATGCCACTGAGGTAGGTAAAATAAGCAAATAGAAACACTAATTTAAAGAAACTACTATAAAAAATAAAACATTGCTGTGTTTAAAATTAAACTTTTCATATTATTTACTTTATTTATTTATTAATTTTTGAATAATTTATCCAACGGGCGAATCCAGTTATTGTACATATGGTAAATAAAGCAGACAGCAAAAATACAGAAAATACAATTATTACTAACAAACAAAATATCAGGTAGAATACTAATTAATAACCACAATACGTATTAAATTAGTGTTTCTATTTGCTTATTTTACCTACCTGAGTGGCATAAATAACTAAGCATTAATTTAGGTTTCCTAAACAAAAATGTGTACGCCACTGTTTTTTTAAGATTTTTATTTTATTGAACTTTTCTAACTATGCACAACAAAAAAAGTCTCTAGCATTTTTTGTCTAAAAGTAGTCGATTTAAAGAAAACCCAGGATTACTACGAACAACAATAGTAAAAACAATAAATTCCGAAACTGAAATATTGAAAATGATTCTGAATTTACTGGAATATCTCGTTAATCAAGTCCTAAATCAAAATTTTGTAGGAGTAAAAAAATTGAGGAAATAAGTGTTTAATCTAAAAATAAATATCTAGAGACCATAGGCGTACGCATGAAAAAGTTGGGGGGGTTAATGGGTAACACAACCCCCCTTTTTCCCGTTTGCGCTTTGACTTTTTTGACCGAAATTACACAAAAAGTGTATCTGTATAAGATGAAAGTCTGTGCAAAAATTCGGGTAAAAATCTTAAACAGTAACAGAATTATTAATAAAAATAATTTTCAAAATGTAAACTTTAACACCCTGTATAAAAAAAACTACGACCCAAAATAAAAAATCACATTATTTTCACCCAAAGAATCTGTGGTTAAAGGCATGACCTACTTTTTCTTAACACCCTGTATAACGATTGAGGGGTTAATCCTATGTGAGTAGTTATTCATAATATTAATGAAGAACAATAAATATCTTCATCACAAAATTAATTTTACAGCAAACTTTGATCACGAGACCGGGTGCATTAAAAATAATTTTGTTAGCATTAGACTTATTATTTTGCATTAATATGAATAACCAATCACATAGGATTAACCCCTAATCGCTAAATTTTTCAATTTTTTCTGTAAATTAAAATAAATAGAAATTGCAAGTAACTCATTTCCGGTTATTGATGCTACGAGTCAATGTTGCTAATTACATAATACGCTCGACCTCAGTAAGTGCCGTTGTGAGTCATTCGTTTCAAGTCGATGACCGCCCCTTTAACACGCAGTCTGGATACGTTATAAAGTAATAAAACGCCGGAGGAGCGTCCAGTCCAGGTTCAGTCCGCATCAGTTCCAGATCAATCCGAAGCAGTCCGCATCAATCCGAAACTGTCACCGTTTTCACTTCCGTCCGTAACCGCCGCTCCGAATTATATTAATAAATTTTTTTGAAAATAATATTGGTAAGAATACACCGTGGTCCGCTACTATCCGTCCGTACTGCCTTCAGTTAAGTATAGATATTCAGAGATCTTATTGTTCGTGAGTACCGCTGTATTATACTACTAAATCAATCTAGAGCGGATTAGCAATTCCTCCGCTGGTCTTTTGTTTCATAAAATATGCATCGGCTGGTTAGATTTGCTCGATCGGGCATTCTATAAAGCTCCAATGCATAAAGTTTTACCGGAAAACTTAACTTACGAAAAATAGTCATTGGCAAATAGCTCTACGTTTGTGGCAGTAGTTCGCCGTATTGTAAAACCCTCGGTGTAGACAAGAACATCTATAGCTAACTGACTGCCCGCCGTTCGCACTATATCCTGTTGGAAATTCCGTTTGCTTGCCGTCCGAAATCGTTTCAAATCGCGAAAACTGACACCTTATCCAAACTCACCGTCTTCCGAAATAAAATCGTATTCACGCGTATATGCTCTTGATTGCCAGACCGCATATTTCGTATCGTTATCAAATTTGTACACACTCGACTGCAAAGTCGCTGAAATATCCGATTTATTGATTTGTTCATTATTGTTTTAATAAATAAATACGTCGGTCTACATAGGTAAAATTCACGAGTTATTATTTCAGTTATTTATTTCTAATTAACCCGTTTGAGAAATTGTCCAAGTCCAGTTGACAAGACAATCATCTTAAGACCCCTGGAAATAACCGTATCTCCATCTGTTTAGCTACCCCTAAACGTTCTCCCCTTGGATCGCAACAAATCGATAAGAGATACAACTCCAAACTTTTTTCACTTTTATTTTATTAGGATTAATGTGAATATTTAGGGCCGTTTTTTGATCATTGATTTTATAAACTTTTACAGTATCTAGTAGACTGAATCAACGCGTCTTTAAAAATGTAGTGAGGTAGGCATATTCGGTTACTTTTACTGCTATCTTTTACTGCTCTCTTCACATAGGTTGAGACCAATGCCATTATTTGCGGGTATATTAATTTAATTAAAAATAACGTCCATCCAAGCTCACTTCGTTATAGAATAAGCTTTAAAAAGAATAATTAAAACTAAATTCTCGCTAACGAGTATCTAGACTAGGTGGTAAATATATTTAACTACATTTTGAGCTGGGTATGGAAAAAGGAAGTCGTTATATATACGGACGTAGGTGTATAGTTTTAATTATAAATTTAATAAAGTCTTAGGAGCAACGTAGCTAGTAATTATATGCATGATAGTGTCGTATTTTATATAATATACACCTATATTTTACTTATTTTTATGCTTGAACACAACTAAAAGATTGCATAGTTAACTACACGTATCGACACACGGGACGCACACCCAATATCAGAGTATACTGGGACTAATTTATTCAGTTCCATGCAGGGAATTAAATCCAAGATTGCAGAGGAGTAAGTAAGCTGTGCCAGTATAATTAAATTATTTTTTTTTTTTTTTTTTTTTTTTTTTTTTTTTTTTTTTTTTTTTTTTTTTTCGGTTTCCCGAACCTAATGCTGGACAATCTCCCTGTGGCCTCCGACACCACACAGAGAGAGCGCCAGCGAATAATCTACAGCAACTCCCCACATCCCGCAGGGTTAGTCACTGTAGATTCCAGACTCGTGTGCCCTAAGTAGACGGAGGGATCCCAGGATGACCGCTTTCTGCATTTGACCAGCCAACCATTCTGCCGATGTTTGGCAGGCAGGCATGGTCTTTAATGCGGAGAGCAGCGTGGGCTTCATACCTCCGAGTACACCGATTATCAGGACGACCATCTTGACAGAGTAGCCTGGGTATAGCACTTGGAGCTCGTACCGGAGATCTCTGTATTTAGTCCGTTTCTCCTCCTCCTTCAAGGCGATGTTTGTCTCAGCAGGTGCTGAGAACTCGATGACATACATCACCTTGGTCTGATGGTCGAGGAGGACTATGTCAGGCTTATTGGCTTGAATTCGCCTGACGGTCGGGAACGAGTAGTTCCAGTAAATCCGGCATTTCTCGTTCTCGACAACGGACTCGATATTTCCGGGGATATAAGGCAGCACTGGTGTTTGGTCTATCTTGTACGAGTGCCGAAGATGGTAGTATAGCACTCGTAAAGCCGCGTTATGTCGTTGGATGTAGGCCGAAGTCGCATAAATCGGACATGCAGATAATAGATGCATGAGCGACTCCGGCGCCTGACGGCAGGTCCTGCAGTTGATATCAGGAACCTCTACACCCATCACGCGACTCCGATAGACCAATGTATTAATAACACCATCTTGGCAGGCCACAATGAATCCCTCGGTCTCCGACTTCAACCCCGCTGACCTTAAGAATGCGAAGGTCAGCTCTGTCGATAAACCCAGTGCTTCTATGTTGTTAAAGAAAACACCGTGCAGGGGCTTATCAACGTGCTGCCTGAACAGATTCCTCTGTTCGGCAGCCTTAATTTGGGCTGTCAGACGATTCGGCGGAAGCTCAGTAACTGATTCTGCATCAGCACCTCGCCTGCCTCCTCGCCTGTAGTCGAACACGAGACCGAGTTCATCTGCGGCCCTCTGTGCTGCCTTAAACAATAAAGCGCCAACTCCCACGGTTTCATGATCTCTCACTAACCGTAGGAGCGGATCCGAGCTCCTTAGGATATTACATGCCATACTTAGTGCTACTCTGCCATGCATACACTCCAGACTCAAGAGTCCTCGCCCCCCCCGTTGACGTGGGAGGTACACACGAGGAACGGACGATCTAGGATGAATACTCCTATGGATATTCATCATTTTGCGGGTATCCCTGTCCAATTGGCGCAGCTCATCTACTCGCCATTTAACTACTCCAAAGGAGTAGAGCAGAATCGGAACGGCAAGCATATTAAATTATTATTATTATTATTATTATTATTATTATTATTATTATTATTTTTATTTTTAGTATTATTATTATTATTAATACCTTCTTTATACCAATTTAATTATATTTCCGGAGAAGGCACGTTTATAGAGGATACGCATATAGAGTAAATATTAGGGGGCCCAGAAGGGAACCCTGCGGAATTAAATTCTCAATAGCGACAAACTTGAACCATCGCAGCAATTTTGGTTCTGAAGCTGAACCACTGCTTTATGTAATTTAATAAGCTGGCGCAAAACCCATAATTTAAAAAGGTATTACAAGCTTGGATTATATTATCCTTTTTATCGTTAAATTGAATAACAATTTAGTTCACATTTTAAAATGACCGTTACATCATTCGGCCCACGTGCCTTCGTAGCTACGTCATTTACGCCTGAAATCAATAACCGCGACAAAGGAAAAATATTCCCACGCCCCCAACAGGATGCAGCATTTTTCTGGAAACATTTTTCATTTATAATAAAACAAATCCGAAAATACGTCTCCGGCTAGACCTGGCATAAATTGGAAGGTTATATTTCATAAACATTTCTGTCAATTATTCTACATTTGTTTACATTTTCCACAATGCATTCGGCGATGGAAGTAAACACTCTAAATTATTTTTAATAGCTGAATTTGTTATGGAATCGAAAACACGTATTTTTAGCCGCAGAAGCAATTACGCCTGGATAGTGTGCCAAACTTATAAAACACCGTTCAACAAACAAATACACACGTATAATTTAAGTATCGATTTTAATGTCAACTAATTAATTCGAAATGTGTAAGTCGTTTGAAATGTTCGAGAGCCATTTGTTTTCGTTTGAATCAAAGGATGGAACGTCGGTCCACCGAGAGAGCTGTGATTTCGGATTCTGTGTATTCTAATTTCAATTATAAAACAGCGACTGGCCACGATGATTAATTAAAAACAAATATGTTGCGTTTTGTTCGATTCACAAAATCGGGGATTCCGTCTGCAAATATTGGCAGTATTATACTGAGAGATCATATCTAGGATTTTGTGGATTTTTTAATGAATCTAGTATTTGAAGTGGGGAAAAAAGAGACGGCTACAAACTTTGGATTTTGAAAGAAACGGATGCGTTATAGTCTAGCTTTAATTTTAAAAACCTTCACACCACTCTATTTTATGGCTCTGTTTACGTTATTTCATATTTTATTGCAACATATAAAAATTCAAACACCTTTAACCCAAAAGGTTATTTCGAAATGTGCTCAAAAATTTAATAAATAACACACAATTACGAAATTAGTGAACGGATTTATTCGATATCGTTAAAAATATACATGAATTTCCCAACCGATTTATTTAAAGCAAATTTAGCTAAATCAGATCCTGGACATTTTTATTTAACATCGTGGAATCGTGGCATTTGATGGGCAGATAAAGTTATTATAATTACTTTTTACTTACGGTTAACTTGTTCTGCATCCAGAGCCTCCGTCTAAAAAAAAACGAAATATTAATTAAAAAAGTTTATTTTTATCATTCTAATCGCAGCACAGCAATTACAAGCATGGGGGTTGAAATAATTTGAGGCAAAACTGCTGTTCATATTCTCCCTAGAGGTTTTGCAACAAAATATAAATTTAAGAAAATTGGAAATTATTATTATTAAAGTCCTGAAAGTCCACCATTTTGCCCCGTTTCAGGAAACAACTACACGTTTTATTTCCACCCCTATCCGAAACACCATCGCTTTAATAGTCGTTACATTTGTACATTTTGTTCTCGATTTCGTCCGATGTTTTATGCAACAACGGACGAGTCAATATTTACCAATTTACTTGGAGCTCGTTTTGATTCGAGGTAAACAAAGCGATTCCTGTCGAATGTTTTGATTTATATTTGTTCTATTTTAATAATACCGTTGACAAGCTCCAAACATATTCATACGAGCTGAAATTGGCAGCGTGACATTTGACAAGAGCGTTTAACAATTTTTTTCAATGTTGCACCCACGAATTATACAAACACGAGGCGGAATAAAAGGATGGGAATCTGAAAACGTTGTATTTTATAATTTTTGTGACATTGGAAATAATTTAAGTCATTATAAAGCTAGGAAAATGACGAAGAATATACAAACACTTAATATATATTTTTACCAGGTGAATCATATGCGAGTAGTTATTACTGAAAAAAACGAAAGAAAACGAAAATTGAAATTGAAGAAAATCCAAAGGATAACAGAATTTTCCCAATCGGCTTGGTTGGGGTCATAAAATATATTGATTCGAAATTTTGCTAAAAACGACTTTGAGAAGGATTCTTTCAAATTGATGGTAAATGCTATATTTGGCAAGACCATGGAAAATGTTGATAAAAGACAAAACATTCAACTATGCTCACGCTAGGAAAATAAAAAAGATGTGTTGGATGCAAGAGCGCTAATAGCCATGCCACATTTAAAATCGTTTTCAAGAATAAGTGTAACAAAAATTAAGAGGAAACAGAAGATGACGATTAAGAAAGTAATGATTAATACCGTTAACTATAGACAGATTTCAATTTTGTCCCAACATTTTAGAGCGCATAGAATTTTGAGTCGTTCACTTAAATATAAAAATATTAATACTGCTCAATATGGGAAAATCGATTTTTCAATATCTTAAAAATGAATATCGATTTTTTATAGAAATTAAATAATGAAGTTGGTCCATTCTAGGAAAACAGGTAACGAAATAGCACAAAAGTTTTCTAGACAAAAAACAGCTAACACCTTTCTTGGCCTATCTAGGGATATTCTAGAAAAACAACAACAAAACGGCTCACAAGTTTTCTAGGCAAGGAACAACTTACAGTTTTCAAGGTCCATATCTGAGCACTTTAGGATAACAGGGAATGAAATGGCTGACAAGTTTCCTAGACAGGGAGCAGCTAACACAAGGAAGATGGCCCATTTCTAGCCAATCTAGGAAATAGCTCACAAGGTTTCTAGATTCAAAGCAACTAACACCTTTTTTGGCCCATGGCAGGACATTCTAGGAAAACAGACAACGAACTGTTTTAAATTATTAGCTATACTTTGTTCTATGTTAAAGATATAATTTTCAAATGACACCTTTCTTGGTCCATGTCAGGACATTCTAGGGAAACAGGCAACGACAAATAGCAGCTAACACCTTTCTTGGCATATCCTAGATAATTCTAGGAAAACAAGCTCATAAGCTTTCTAGACTAAGGGCAGCTAACACTTCTCCTGACCCATATCAAGACATTCTAGGACAACAGATAACGAAATGTTTTGAATTATTAGCTATACTTTGTTCTCTGTTAAAGATATAATTCTCATATGACAGCTAACACCTTTCTTGGTCCATGTCAGGACGTTCTAGGAAAACAGGCAACGAAATATCTGACAAGTTTTCTAGACAAAGAAAACTACCAAGAAGGAAATTGGCCCATTTCTAGCAATTCTAGGAAAACAAGCAACAAAATGGCTCACAAGTTTTGTAGACAAAAAGCAGCTAACACATTTCCTTGGAGGGCAATTTAGTATAACAGACAATGAAATGTTTTGAATCATTAGCTATCCTTTGTTCTAAGTTAAAGATTTAATTTTCATATGACAGCTAATACATTTCTTGACCCATTTCAGGACATTCTAGGAAAACAGGCTTACAAGTTTTCCAGGCAAGGAACAGCTAACAACAAGGAAGTTGGCCCATTTCTGGCCATTCTAGGAAAACATGCAACGATACACAAGTTTCCTAGACACAAAGCAGCTAACACCTTTCTTGGTCTATATTAGAATATTCTAGACAAACAAGCAACAAAACGGCCCATTTCAAAGCACTTTATGATAACAGGCAATGAAATGGCTGAAAAATTTCCTAGACAGGGAACAGCTAACACAAGGAAGATGGCCCATTTCTGGTCATTCTAGGAAAACATGCAACGAAATAGCTCATAAGGTTTCTAGATTCAAAGCAACTAACACCTTTTTTGGCCCATGACAGGACATTCTAGGAAAACAAATAATTCTAGAAAAACAAGCTAATAATCTGTCTAGACTAAGAGCAGCTAACACTTTTCCTGACCCATAACAGGTAATTCTAGGATAACAGACAAGGTTTTGAATTATTAGCTCTACTTTATTCTATGTTAAAGATATAATTCTCATATGACAGCTAACACTATTCTTGGTATATGTCAGGACGTTCTAGGAAAACGAGGCAACGAAATAGCTGACAAGTTTTGTAGACAAGGAAAAATTGACAAGGAAATTAGCCCATTTATTGCCAATCTAGGGAAACAATCAACAAAATAGCTCACAAGTTTCCTAGACAAAATGCAGCTAACACCTTTCCTTGGCACATATCAGGACATTCTAGGATAACAGACAATGAAATGTTTTGAATCATTAGCTATACTTTGTTTTATATTAAAGATATAATATTCATATGACAGCTAACACCTTTCTTGGCCCACTTCAGGACATTCTAGGAAAACAGGCAATGAACAGCTTACAAGTTTTCCAGGCAAGGAGCAGCTAGCAACAAGGAAGTTGGCCCTTTTCTGGCCATTCTAGGAAAATAGGAATCGAAATAGCTCACAAGTTTTCTAGATTCAAAGCAGCTAACACCTTTCTTGGCATATCTTAGGATATTCTAGAAAAACAAGCAACAAAATGGCTGACAAGTTTCCTAGACAAAAATCAGCTAATACTTTACTTGGCCCATGTCAGGACGTTCTAGGATAACGGACAACGAAATGTTTTGAATTTAGTTATATAAGTTTTATGTTCGAGTCGTTCGAGATATAATTTTCATATGACAGCTAACACCTTTCTTAGTCCATATCACGACCTTCTAGGAAAACAGGCAACGAAAAACTGACAAGTTTTCTAGACAAGGGACAGCCAAGACATTCTAGGAAAATAGGAAACGAAATAGCTCACAAGTTTCCTAGACAAAACGCAGTTAACCCCTTTCCTGACCTATATCAGGACATTCTAGGATAACAGACAACGAAATGTTTTGATTCAATCGCTAAAGTTTGTTATGTGTTAAAGACATAATGTTTATATGATAGCTAACACCTTTCTTGGTCCATGTTGGATATTCTAGGAAAATAAGCAACGAAACAGCTGAGAAGTTTTCGAGACCAGGAAAAGCTAACAACCAGGAAGTTGGCTCATTTCTGGACATTGTGCCTTTTCCTAGAATGTCCAGAAATGGGCCAACTTCCTGGTTGTTAGCTTTTCCTTGTCTAGAAAACTGTTTCGTTGCCATTTGGGTTTCCGGAATTATTCTAGACTGGTACATACATGTATAACAAAAATTTCAGTTAGTATTTCATAAAATTTTTCTATTGCTTCTTCGATGCTATTGTATGTATCTAGGAACTACCAATCTGTACTGAATATTGATGCAGTTCTGGGAAGTTAGCTTTCCAAAATTTATTAATATCATCTTTTTACAACAAATAAGAAGACTGAAGAAGATGTAAGGGATAGAAGCACCACGATAATGTTTACGAACAATGTTTGGATCGTTTTTTAGACAATGCGGTGTTGCCAGTTTATCAAAGTTTTTGTGGCTCGTCGATTTATGTTTCCGGTTAAAAAGTCGAAATGGCATGTTTTCAATAGACATTGTTGAGCTAAATTAAACAAACTTTGTCGATTGATTTATTTAGTTGATTTATCTAAAAAATATTCAAATTAACCAGTTTAAAACTGGGAAATAACCTCTACGCCTTTGACGTAATGTCAGAGCTTTTCGTAGGCGTCTTCGCGTCGGGAAAATCCGTTAGGCTATATTTGGTAGAGATGTGTACAATATTTGAAATGTTATTAGCGTTTCAATAGCACTGTGTCGAAGAGGTTTGTAAAATTTATGAAATTAAAAAGAGAAACGAGACCAATGGCCGCCGGATGCGCGCGCATGACCAATCCCAATTCATGTCTTGACAAAACTATTTGAAATTTCAACGCCAACAAAACGTCAAAATGCCACTTTTGGGCATGATCATTGAGTAAAAAATAATAAAGAGGCGCGACTGTCAAGGTTTCGAGATTTTAATATTGTATTTTTTTGCCAATAACTTCATGATTGTCATCAATTTTTAGTGCTACGGGAAGGTATTTGTAATGTGGCTATATAACCCTTAAAATTGAAGACACTCATGAAGCTATTGGTAAAAAAATACAACACTAAAATCTCGAAACCTTGACAGTTGCGCCTCTTTATTATTTTTACTCAATGGCATGATACTAAAAACCAGCGAAAGTCGCTGCTAAAAACTACGGTTTTAGTATCATGGCTTTTAGGTATCTCGAAATCTACAATGCGTCGCGATAAAACTTTGAGGTTATGGTCCGAAATTGACGTTTCCTTAATATCGGTCCCAGGACGGACCCGATCGCAGTTTCGGGATCCGGACGTCCTCGGCGCCCCGAAACTGTTCTCGGTTCGTAGATGGCGCCCCTCTTTCACTTTGACATTTAAACGTCACTCTGACAGTTTTTTGACAGCTGTAAAAACAAAAAAATTTACGGAAACGTCACTTTGACAGCTGTCAATTTTTTTTTTAGAAAACGCCACTGACAGCTGTCAAAAATTTTTTTTTTAGAAAACGTCACTTGACAGCTATCAAAAAAAATTTCGAGAAAACGTCACTGACAGATGCCACAAAAAAAAATTTCCGAGAAAACGTCACTTTGACAGCTGTCACCGAAAAGTCTAAACAAAATTTTTCTTCACAAAAAAATGTCAAATTTTTTTCCCCGATTTCGCTTAACTAATCCGGTGGCCAGCCCGGTAGGGCTAATTCATCCGATAGCCAGCCCCATTCCTATTAGTTGTCAAAAACATCCTCTAACTGATCCTCTGACATTACGTCAAAGGTTATTTCCCAGTTTTAAACTGGTAATTTGAATATTTTTTAGATAAATCAACTTTTTTTGGATAGGAATCTCAAGAAATGTGGTAATAAATATCAAAAAAGAAAAGGAAGAGAAAAAAAACATTAATTGTTTTAACTTTTTCCAAAATCAACTATGGTCTGGGAAACGTTAAAAAATAGGATTCATTTGAATCCAAGACCAAGTTTCATATAAATTGAAAAATGTTTTTAAAAATTATCATGTTAACGATTTTCCAAAAAGGTAGCTTTTCTTGAAAAGTTCAATTTTTTTTTACTTTGTTACTATTATTATAGAGCTAGTCATCTTTCAGTCATTATCGCCTCAATGATTCAATCGGTTTTGAGTAATGTTGATTTTTTTGTCTCCAAAATTAAACTTTTTTTGTGAATCTTTTATTAGTGAGAAATTGATAAATATTGGACAAAGGATTCAAGTACTTTCTTAAGACGACAGACAAAATTTTCTACATTCGATAAGTACCGAGATCCAAGAAATATTTCGATTTTCGTCCCCCTTATAAAAAAATATCAAACGCATTTTTTCAATGTTCCTCTAGAAGAAACACTGTTATGGCGGTGTGCCAACTTGCATAAATATTGCGCTTTGTTTTAATTGTAATTTATGTAAACAGTATACTCTTGGAGTCGTTCGAGAAAATACTTTTGCTGCCTCTCGATTATGCACATTATATTAAAAAGATTTATTTATTCTAAGCGAATTGTAAACACTTTAGACGCACGTCAGTTCTAAATAAACGCATGTACTCAGTAAGAAAACCGCCGGAATGTATTTAATATAGATCCTCCACAATCGATTGTCATTTCCTGTATATTTTTAGACGTGAGGAATTTTTTAAAGCTATTTCTAGCAATGTACACATTTTAACCCAAAGTTAAAGTGGAGAATTGTAAGTAAAAAATAATTTGAAACTCACCTATTTGGATAAAAACTACATGAAGTCGGTTCTTTGTTTTGGTCCTTGAGGCAAACAGGACTATTCTTAAAAAATAAAGGTCTCGCTTTCGAGGACACTCTGTATAAACAAGTTTGTTTTAATGCATTCAGATTATAATTTTTGAGGAAAACAAAACTAATAAAAATGCACCTGACGACAAAAGTAGATATTAAGCGACAGGAAAACATATCCCAATTATACGACAGGAATATTACAACAATAAAGGAAGTACGAAGATAAAATTAAAAAAAATAATAAGAAGAATGGCTCTGCAACAGCAGACCTACAACTAAAACTAAACCTAATAAAAATTCTTTGTCATTCGTGCAAGTTTTCCTGTCGTTCTAAAACTCTCGTTTTGTCGTTGAACAAATAAAACTGTTGTCGTTAGTACCAAATATAATTTCTTAAACTAATAAATTCGGTATTTCTCTCATAAAGAGGCTTCCAGAGAGCCGAATTTAATCATGCGAGATTTGATCGGATGAACGAAGTTTAATTCAAATTTATGCCAAACTTTAAATCAATCGATCTCTAAAAATATCACTTGAGTTTAATAAAAACAATTTTAATGTCTCTTCTTTTATTTTAGGGATTTTGGTGTAAATTGCAACCCAGACTTTACCCTCGCCGCAATTCAAACTAATTTAAATTTAAATAAAAGGAAAATCCACAAAAAAAATATCCGAGCAGGCACAACATCCACAAAAAAAAAATAAAAACAACACTGTCACTAACCATTGTTGTTATGCAGGTTGAGCGGTTGTCCCGAAAGGTGGCAAATATAGACTGGTACTTTCTGGCGACTCCAGAATATATACCTTGAGGAATTCAAATGTACACCCGCATACACATCCGATATTTTAAAATTAGATTCGAGTACCCCGCAAGCGACTATACTCTCTCTTTTACCGATACACTTAAATCAACTAGGTAAATATTTAGGATGTTCACTATTCTTTTTCCTAGGATAATCTTGGCAAAGCGAGCGCCTTCTTCTTTAATTAATGAGCCTGACTGACAGAAGGGTATGTTGGCCCAAGGCATCGACAGGCTGAAGGGTTGTTGAAAAGTGTTAAGTTTTCTTTATTAATGCCTGGTGGCGGAACGGGTTATTTTTGTTGGGATTATTGGTGATATTGGAGCGGTTGCTGGCAGCGGCGCAACAATGGAAATTTTAAAGTTCGCCGGGGCGTTTTCAGCTGAATTCCAAATATTTAATAATAAATCGTTAAACGTAGATAATGTGCCAAATGCCAAAGATCAACGCACAAAATGGCTTACAAGTCTTTTAGGCAAGGAACAGCTAACAAGAAACTTGATCAGTGTCCAAGACATTCTAGGAAAACAGGCTACAAAATGGCTCGCAAGTTTTCCGGACAAAGAACAGCTAACGCCTTTCTTGGCCCATGGCAGGACAATCTAGGAAATCAGGCAACGAAATTGCTGGTAAGTTTTCTAGGCTAGGGACAGCTAACGAGAAAGTTATCCTATGACAAAACGCTCTAGGAAAACAATCATCGAAATGGCTTACAAGTTTTCTAAATAAAGAACAGCTAACACCTTTCCTGGCCCATCTTAGTATATTCTAGGAAAACAGGCAACAAAATGGCTTACAAATTCCATTTCAGGACGTTCTGAAATAACATACAACAAAATGGCTGACAAGTCTTTTAGGCAAGGAACAGGTAACAACAAACTTGATCAGTGTCAAGAGTCAAGACATTCTAGGAAAACAGGCAACAAAATGGCTCACAAGTTTTCTGGACAAAGAACAGCTAAAGCCTTTCTTGGCCCATGGCAGGACAATCTAGGAAATCAGGCAACGAAATTGCTGGTAAGTTTTCTAGGTAAGGAACAGCTAACAAGAAAGTTAGCCTATGTCAAAGCGCTCTAGGAAAACAATCAACGAAATGGCTTACAAGTTTTCTAAATAAAGAACAGCTAACACTTTTCCTGGCCCATCTTAGTATAATCTAGGAAAATAGGCAACAAAATGGCTTACAAATTCTCTAGACAAAAATCAGCTTCTTGGTCCATTTCAGGACGTTCTGAAATAACATACAACAAAATGGCTGACAAGTCTTTTAGGCAAGGAACAGGTAACAACAAACTTGATCAGTGTCAAGAGTCAAGACATTCTAGGAAAACAGGCAACAAAATGGCTCACAAGTTTTCTGGACAAAGAACAGCTAAAGCCTTTCTTGGCCCATGGCAGGACAATCTAGGAAATCAGGCAACGAAATTGCTGGTAAGTTTTCTAGGTAAGGAACAGCTAACAAGAAAGTTAGCCTATGTCAAAGCGCTCTAGGAAAACAATCAACGAAATGGCTTACAAGTTTTCTAAATAAAGAACAGCTAACACTTTTCCTGGCCCATCTTAGTATAATCTAGGAAAATAGGCAACAAAATGGCTTACAAATTCTCTAGACAAAAATCAGCTTCTTGGTCCATTTCAGGACGTTCTGAAATAACATACAACAAAATGGCTGACAAGTCTTTTAGGCAAGGAACAGCTAACAACAAACTTGATCAGTGTCAAGAGTCAAGACATTCTAGGAAAACAGGCAACAAAATGGCTCACAAGTCTTCTAAACAAAGAACAGCTTACATCTTTCTTGACTTATATGAGGGCATTCTAAGATACCAGACAACGAAGTAGCTGACAATTTCTTTAGACAAGGAACAACCACACCTTTTTTGGTGCATTTTAGAATATTCTAGGAAAACCGGCAGCGAAGTAGATGACAAGTTTTCTAGACAAGGAACAGTTAACACTAAGGAAGTTGGTCAATGTCCAGGCATTCTAGGAAAACAGGCAACGATACATATTCTTGGCAAAGAAGAGCTAAACGCCTTTCGTGGTCCATATTAGAACATTCGGGAATAATAGGCAAAGAAATGGCTGACAAATTTTCTAGACAAGGAACAGTGTAACAATGAGAAAGTCGACCCAGCCCAGGATATTCTAGGAAAACAGGCATAGAAATAAATTCCAAGTTTTCTAGACAAAGAAGCAACTAACACCTATCTTGGTCCATTTGAATATATTCTAGGAAAGCAGACAAAATGGCTCACAAATTTTCTAGGCAAAAATCAATCATTCGGGAAACACTACGAAGTAACTGACAAGTTTTCTAGGCAAAGAACAGCTAACAGTTTTCTTGTCTTACGTCTGAGGACTTTAGGATAACAGGCAATTAAATGACTGACAAGTTTTCTAGGCAGGGAACAACTAACACCTGTCTTGACTCATATGAGGACACTCTAGGATAACAGACAAGGAAATGAAACAACCTTCTTTGGTTCATTTCAGAATATTCTAGGAAAACAAACAATGAAACAGCTGACCACTTTTTCAAACCCGAAACAGTTAACAACAAGAAAGTTGGCCCATGTCAGTATATTCTAGAAAAACAGGCTTTCTCTCATTACATAGAACATATTAAAATGGTCCAATTTTAATATGTTCTAGGAAAACAGGCAACAAAATTGCTTCCAAGTTTTCTGGACAAAGAAGCAACTAACAGCTTTCTTGGTCCAATTTAGTGTATTCTAGGCAACAAAATGGCTCACAAATATTCTAGGCAAAAATCCACTACCGCCCTCTTGGGCCATCTTATGACATTCTGGAAATACTACGAAATAGCTTACAAGTTTTCTAGGCAAAGAACAGCTAATAGTTTTCTTGACTCATGTCTGAGCACTTTAGAATAACAGACAATGAGATAGTTTTCTAGACAGGGAACAGCTAACATCATTCTTGACTCATGAGAACAGACAAGGAAATGGGTGACAAGTATTTTAGATAAGAAACAACCTTCTTTGGTTCATTTCAGAATATTCTAGGAAAACAGGCAACAAAATAACTGACCATTTCTTTAAACCCGGAACAGCTAACAACATGAAAGTTGGCTCATGTCAGTACATTCTAGTAAAACAAGCTTTCTTGGCTCATTTTAATATATTCTAGGAAAACAGGCAATAAAATAGCTAACAAATTTTCTTTACAAAAATCGGCTAATGCCCTTCTTGGTCCATCTTAAGATGTTCTAAATTAACAGGCTGCGCAATGGCTAACATGTTTTTAAGGCTAAGGAACAGCTAACACTTTCCTTGATCCATGTCTGAGCACTCTAGGATAACAGGCAATGAAATGGTGGACAAATCTTCTAAACAAGGAACAGCTTACATCCTTCTTGACTCATGAGAGAATTTTAAGATACCGGACAATGAAATGGGTGACAATTTCTTTAGACAAGGACCAACCATATCTTTTTTTGTGCATTTTAAATTATTCTAGGAAAATCGACAATGATATAGCTGGCAAGTTTTCTAGACAAGGAACTGTTAACAACAAGAAAGTTGGCCCACGTCAGTACATTCTAGTAAAACTAGCTTTCTTGGCTCATTTTAATATATTCTAGGAAAACAGTCAACAAAATGACTCACAAATTTTCTAGGCAAAAATCAATCATTCTGGGAACATCACGAAAATGCTGACAATTTTTCTAGGCAAGGAACAGCTAACACCTTTCCTAGCCCATCTTGGTATATTCTAGGAAAACAGGCAATAAAATAGCTGACCATTGCTTTAAACCCAGAACAGCTAACAACAAGAAAGTTGTTTCATGTCAGGCAGTTCTAGGAATATAGGCAATAAAATGCCTCCCAAGTTTTTTTGACAAAGAACAGCTAACACCTTTCTTGACATGAAGATATGCATAAAGGCAACGAACTGGCTTACAAGTTTTCTTGACAAGAAGCAGCTAACACCTTTCTTTAGTAATTTAGGAAAACAGGCGATAAAATGGCTCATAAATTTTCTAGGCAAAGAGCAGCTAACACCTTTCTTGGCCCATGGCAGGACATTCTAGGAAAACAGGTAACGATGTGACTTACAAGTTTTCTAGAGAATAGGTCACAAATTGTCTTTTGGTCCATCTTAGGACATTCTGGGAAAACCAATATTGCAAAGGCTAACAAGTGTTCTACACAAGGAACAGCTAACATCTTTCTTGGCCTAAAATCCGCGTTGGATATTTTCAAAAACATAGTAAGAGGAGATATCAAAGACTGAGTCAAGCGACTGCCGAAGGTAACCATTGGCTCTCCAAGAGATATTTATAGGAATCAAAACCGAAAAACATCAAACCTGTCTCATAACGGATTTGTATGACTAGATTAGAGGCACTGGAGTGCTGAAATTGGTGGAGGAAATTCAAATAGGGCGAGTAGAAGACAACAAGTCCTAGATAGGAAATAGCATTATCTTTATATTTACATGTATGGCAATCGATAACTTTTAGGTCTTCTTGTCGTGATAAAATAATATACAAATGGGATTAGGAATTTAATCGTACGAATTACATACCACGTGGAACGTGGAACATAATACTTTAAGTAAAAACTTTATTAAACCGAACGAACGGGATTCTTTATCTAATTAAAATGCCTCATAAACAGTAGAAGATAAAAAACAAATGAGTCAAGTTAATCCAAGCTTAAACAAGCTAAACTTCGAGAAGTGTGTTTAAAATAGACGTGATTTAGGGTTACTGTTCTAATACACAAAGGCTTTACTTTCAGCTATATTTAAAAGGAAGTTAGGAAATAGAAATAGAACTGCAGGCTGGGGCTGGCCCTTCTAATATCAAGCAAGGATTGTTGTATTTACACAATAATTCAGTTATAATATTGGGTGTCCCGTGACTCATTCGCTTAGTTTATTTATAGTGATACTTTCGGTTTCGTTTTTTGCTTTTCTGGCAAGTCGGACAAACACGCCTCAAACATGTGGTTTATATTACTTTCATTGTGGAGATATACATCAGGAGCAGAGCAATAAAATACCTGTGAGCGATATATTTATTCGTGCTCAGAATAGAAGGTAATAAAACAGGACATTGTGCTTTTGTTATCATGGAAAAATAGTAAATTTTAACCGTGAATCACAAATGGTTAAAAATGGTGGAGTCATATTTCTAAATTTTCAAAATCATAGACTGAGCTCATATTTTTCAAGCATTTTCAGATGAAAAGTTCAGTGTGATGTCCAAAAGAGTAGAAGTTACTCTTTAGACCCCCGTACATGTATTGATTGTTTCAATTGTGTAAATCCTAAGTTAAAGAAGTTGATATTCACACTCGCACACTTTCCTTGGCGAAAATGATTAATGGCCTTTCCTAAATTACTTTTCTCCGTGTAGAATACACAAATGAATGGGTTTCCTGCGCATTAATTAATTTTCCCATTCCTGTGAACGATGCATTCTTCGCAACCCAGCATATTTATTTACTTGGCTTGTATATAAATACAGTTACAGCTCCAGTTTGTATGTCAGCTTGGATCTCCCAGTTTTTTTTTTTTTTTTTCTAAAAATAATGTAAGCATATTTGTGTGAATTTCCGGTGACAGCGGTTTTTACCAACTCTTAAGATTTATTACGGCTCTTAGACGCTAAATGGGCCAACACATACAAAATTCAAACAGCGTTGGCGCCGCGACTCGTAATGTGCCTAAAAACAAGTACATAAGAAAAGTATGTTAGGAAATTAATAAATAATCACAAATACAGGGTGTTATTGAACTTAAGGAAAAAAAATTAACTACATGTTATTTTTGATGTTTTAAAACAAGTACGGAATGAATTAAATAAAAAAATTGTTAAAAATCCAAATAATTATATTATTTGTTTGAGAACCACTTATATCATTGCTATATTAATTCCAGTGACTATCAAACATTTTTTTGTGATTTTATTCAAAGAAATAAAATGAGAATATCCAATCAGTTTCGATTAGAATAAACTCGTCATTTGATGTATTTTACTATGAATTTTTATCTGTAATTTTTTTTCCTTAACTTTAGTAACACCCTGTATAAGTATTTTAAGTGACACCTCACGAAGGGCGCCGTGAAAAGGAACCGTTACAGAGTACGAATCGGGGAATATTTCAATGGGTAATTAATTCAATTACTTTGCTGTTCATGGTAGATATACAAATATTTGATGCTTAAATCTAGTTATTCCCTGCATGTGGCGTTTCGTTCGTGTTTTAACAAAAATCGTACATTATACATTCATGTTTTCTATTTTTTTTTAGGCTCGGAATAAGCCAGCAGACGGCAGCGGACATGTGGGTCAGAAACAATCCGGCCAGAGGACACCGACGCACGGCCCTAAAAGCGCCGGCGCCAAGACGCCCGGGAAGCCCGGACAAAAGCCGGTGGTGGCTCAAAAAGGACAGCCGATCAAACAGGCGCCTGCTAAGGTGGCCGCAGCTGCCGCCACCAAATCGACCAAGAAGACCAAGAAGGGCAAGCATCATCAGCACGATCTCATCGTTACAATCAATCTGGTAAGTGTCTTTTACATTAAATAGCATTTAAAGGACTTAAATAAACTGTTAAATTAATTACGGTGAAGAAAATAAGTCATTTACATACATCATAAACGCAAAGGGCCTCATAACTGAACCTTGAGGAGTTTCTTTTTCTGTATTTTCGTTTCAGGCATGAAAGCTTTGAACTTTGAACTTTTTAATGTATTGCTATAGTGGCAAGGCGTTGTTAGGTAAAATATAGACGATAACGACGAGAGAAAAAAGATACAATGTACATATGACATTATAAACAATACTAGTTATTTCTCTGAATATTTGCATGTAGTTTTCTGGTTCTAACAACTTTAATTATTTTAGAACAAACTAATTATGTTTTGTAACAATTGCCACATCTACTTGCGTGTTCTCTCATTATATTCTCGAGGGACACAGTGGCCACATTACTGTATTCAAGTTTGAAGTAAAACTTTTGTTTTTGTTCTGATGGCAAATATATTCCTGTCCCAAATAATGCAGTCGTGTGTGGAAAATTGTGTACTTCCCTTTTGTCCATGTTTATCAGGCGAGCCAACTTTTTTAAACACACTAAACTTCTTTCTTTCCCACCCTACAGTACCACAGTATTAGTTCTTTATACAAAATCTACAAAAAGTGAGCAAGAAAAGGACGAAAAATAATATTTTAACCACAAAAAAAATGAACGTAACAAATCCCCCCTTACTCCGATAGAATTTTTTAATTACCTAATTAATTCGTCCCAGAGTAGAGCACTACACCTACACCAAAACTATGCTAACCTAAACCTCCGAGGCTAAAGAATATCATAATAGGCCGCCTCCGGCTATTATTGTGCCATTCCAAACAAAAACTGGGCTGAAAAATGAGTAGCCGGCCCTACAGCTACCCATATAGTAAACCAACAGACTTGCGGGAGTACTCCTCAACAGGTTACACCTAAGACCCTTCACTTGATGAATTACAGCACTCACCTTCGGCTCGTGCTGCAAACTTCATCTCCGTGAGTTATAGCAGCCGTCAAACTAATTACCACTCGTCAAATACTATACTATTATAATAATATTCTTTAACTAATTTATTTTTCGGATCTGACATAACTGAATCCTCATTACTGTTTTATTATTATTATTATTATTATTATTATTTTTTGAACCGGTCGAAATAAATTCGGCCGAAGTATTGCCAGGCGTCCAGTGAAACAGAGCAGGTTCAGATTCTTAAAATTGTTGAATAAGCCGAACTAACACATAATAATAAGCTATTTTGCGGACATGTCGTTTGCCAACTTCGAAATAAATAAATAGAATCTTATATAAACCCGTAAGGTTTTAGTTGGCCGTCGAAAATCGCGCAAATCGGACGATATTTAGCGATGATTTTCACAAAATTATTAACATAAATTATAAATAGTAACCAGCGGAAAGGTGCAGGCGATAAAGTTGGAAAATTGAATAGCTGACAAGTGACAAAAATAGCTGGCTCGTAAAATTTTAACGCGCGTTAGAAGGCAACGACGACTTTTTTTTAAACTATGACCGAAACGGAGCGTTACGGTCGTGAATATTCACGCTTAAGAAGATTGACAAGCAATTTAGACGTGCAACAAACGTGTGTAAGTAGGATTTATTTTTGGCTGCCTTAGGGCCACGATTAATTAAATAATGCACTATCTATAAATCATATTGGCCTATTCAGAGATTCCAAAAATGTGAAAGCGCGCGCAAGTTTTCGAAGAGCTAATGATTTGTTGCCCTTGGCGGCAATTCATGCATCTATAAGACTTGGCATAAAGTTTCTTAAACTATTATTAGATATTTGGAGGTGGACTTTCACTCTTATTAACAGGCTATTTTTGATTCATAAATTGGCGGTTTCTATGCGGCATTTCAGCAAATTCAATGGGGTCTATGTATGGCAAATTACTTGGTCATACCTGCGCCAAAAGAATCAAACATAATAATACGAAATAAAGACAACAATAAAAAAATAATAATAATAATAATAATAAATAAGTGTCTGCTATAGTGTCTTATTCCTTAAGGATAGATTTAAGAAAGAAACATCCTGGGCACGGTGTAAGACAATTAGGTGATGAAACGCCTCAATGTATCGTATGGTTAGAGTGTCGCCAAACTGTTAACGCAAGAGACGCGAAATCGTAAGACAAAGAAACAGAGTAGGTGGCTGCGAGGGCCGCGCAGGCTGCGCCTCGCATCGTCCCTAGTTAATTTCCACTTCATTTTACCAGGTCGAAAAATATACCATTCGATGCAGAAAAATATGTAGAACACGATTGTTGAAAAATTATGTGTCTAAATTGTTGGCTACTGTGCAAAAAAAAATAAAAACCATAAATGAAATTGGACGCCGGCACGTTTAACTCGAAACGCTGCCAAAACCGTTAGAGTTATGAAAAAAATGGACATAAACAATTTTATAGAGAATTAAATTTCCTATAAAAAAGTCAGTGATGGCATATGTCTATCTTGAATATTTTAGGCGTGAGGGTGGCTCACGACGGTGTGGCTGAAAGTTGTGCGCTGGAAAACGATAAGTTTAATTTAACAAAAGATCAGCGCGCGAATTTGAGGCGCCCTCACACCAAAACTATTAAAGATAGACTAATGCCACCACTGACTTTTTTATAGGAAATTTAGTTCTCTATAAAATTGTTTATGTAAATTTTGTTCATAACTCGAACGGTTTTAGCAGCGTTTCGAGTTAAACGTGCCGGCGTCCAATTTCATTTATGGTTTTTATTTTTTTTTGCACAGTAGCCGACAATTTAGACACATAATTTTTCAACAATCGTGTTCTACATATTTTTCTGCATCGAATGGTATATTTTTCGACCTGGTAAAATGAAGTGGAAATTAACTAGGGACGATGCGGGGCGCAGCCCGCGCGGCCCTCGCGGCCACGTACTCTCTCTCTTTGTCTTACGATTTCGCGTCTCTTGCGTTAACAGTTTGGAGACACTCTAATTGAGGCGTTTCATCACCTAATTGTCTTACACCGTGATCCTGGGCGGTATTTTAGGTTGTTCTTCGGGTTTCTTCGTTTACTGAACTTCCGATACACAGATGTATTGTGTGTTGCCTACGTTTAAATCACCTGAATGTCAAATTACGATGATAGTGTTTTTTCAGATAAAAAAAAACAGTTGCAGGTCTGAGCATATTAGACTAGGTTATTGTTCAATGTTCAATTGCGATTATTGTGGTGTAACAGATACAGTGAACTTCTACCTTATTAAAGGGATTTCTTGCTCGATTTCCTCAGTTCCAGAAAATTGCAAGTTACCTGTTGTTCAGAAGGATCATGCGAGGATTTATATTAGTCCCCAAATCTAATGGTGACAAATCTGGCGGTCTTGGTGGCTACTGCCAATCCACCTTCCCGGAAATGCTTGGTGTTGGTGACCATTTTGTAACAACTACATGGTCATTGGTCACCCACATCGTATCGGGGTCGTCTTCTAAAACCAAGACAACCCAGGAACTCTTCTTCAAATCATCAGCCCCGCGAAAATCTTAGAATAAAAAAAGTGTGCGTTCCTTTAACTAGTCTATTATCAATTATTAAACCCAAACTGTCCATCATGTACACGTTTGAAATGTCTGGCCAATTTAGAGCAAAGCTAAAGGAAAACGAGCAATTGAACGTCGACATTTTACAAGATGTGAACAGGCTCTTGAGAGGGAAACAAACATTCCGCGACGTACATCTGTCATTTCGTACCACGAAATTGCTCATTTGAGCGATATTTACACACACAGAATTGAAGTTTTGCTGCTTATAATGCAGGCGAATGAATATATGTAGCTTGTTTGCACGGTTCACTTCATTCCCTTCGTATATTTCAAATGTCATTTCGGCGTAGACCTATACGGTGAATTTTTCCTTTGGATATATTCATGGTCCATTAAATTAAAAATTATGTACACATGTAGAATAGCGAATGATTATATTGCTTTTGGTTAATCAATTCTGGTTCTAGAAATGTGAGGATTAAATTTGGTGTACTATTTTTAAGGTTTTTGTAAATGATATTTAGTGCGTTGTAGTCATTTTCGTGAGACTCTAAGTAAACCTTTTTATGGAATGAGTGAGGGTTTCTACAAAAAAGAAACATTATGGGTGGTATACAAACAATAATATCTTATTTCCAATAATTACAGGGACTGCCCATAATGATCTAGTAATGCAGGAAATATATGGGACAAAAGTAATAAATTTAATGATAATTACGCGATATACCTAATAGTCGGCATGATTATAATTATATTAAAGGTAAGACTCACAATAATTATTGGAAATAATTTGCGGTACATAAACTTCATGAAACATGCATGGGAGTATAGATTATAATTAATGTACAGGGAAAGTCGCTTAAACATTTCCCTTAGTTATTATTAAAAATGGATGAAAACATCTGCGTCGAGTTTGGGTACTCTGAACTCTATTTGGTTACTACCACATAACCTCACTTTATGACATATGGTTTAGTTTTTCTTCTAATTCAGTTAAATGGCTCATTTTTAATAATTTTTGTTCACCCCTTTGTATATTTGAACAGATTTCGAAAATCTGTATCAAGATTCTTAAGGGGGGAGGGGGGTCAATTTTAAGTGACTTTCCCTGTACAGTTCCAATTCCGGGTTCCAATCTTTGGGAAAAATAAGCCATCAAATCGAAGAGAATCTATTTGAGTTTAATAATTATTGTAATGATTTTCTTATAATTTTTCAAATAATAGTATATTATTTGACGAGTGGTAATGTAGTAAATAACTCACGCAAGCACGAGCCGAAGGCGAGCGTTGTAATTCATCAAGTTATTTACAGCTGAAAGCTTAAAAGCTCAGAAACTAAAAATGTAGTTTTAGCAATAACTGCAACATAAATCAGTCATAAACTCTCGAAATTTCCTCTGTAGATCCATTTCTAACATTTACTACATAATTATCTCCATTTTTCCACATAAAATTCTGTACATCGCCCTAAACCTGGCAATATTTACCAATGGGGGCAACAAGCCGGTAATAACGTGACGTTAATGTGCAGTTTAATGATGATCATTAATATCATTATTGTCGCATTACAAGTGCAGCTAATTGACCATTATGCGATTCCACATACGCATATAGTAATAGCACAAGGGGCAGATTATTTTTTAGATGCGCAGGAATTTAATTGGTTGCGAGAAACACAAAATGATACGTAATCAATAGCAAAATAAGAGTTTGAGCAAATTAAAGTTTTATCACGCATACGTTACTCGTATGACAAGATTGAGAAGGCCTACGATGTACGCAAGGGATATTTACTGCTGAAATGCCACAAGGGTCAGATTTGGGGCCACTGTATTTATAATTAGTCTTATTAACGCTTTGCCAGACTACCAAATAAAATTGCAGGAAAAGTATTTCTCCTGTAATTGATCTGATTGATATTTTTCACTCATTTCATCCAAGGACATGTATGATGGATGTATCAATGACTTTTCATTGTTGGAATCTCTGGCGAATAGAAAAGTAAACGAAAATATAAAAAAGAGTTGTCAAAGACAATCCTATTTTTCCATGAATCAAACCTAACGATAAATAATATTTTCTTTCAGACTGAATATGGCTTATCAGAAGACCAAGTGGCGGAATTTAAGGAGGCGTTCATGCTCTTCGACAAGGATGAAGATGGTACTATTACTATGGCGGAATTAGGCGTCGTAATGAGATCGCTGGGACAAAGACCTACTGGTAAGTCTTTGATTATATCTTTACGATCATCAAGAATCAATTAAACGTATCTTAAGGTACAATGATTTGAATGTAGTTTCTTTGCAAATTAATAATAGTATTTCTTAGTTATTCACATTTCAGAATAAAATAATTTTGTATTCCGTGAAACATCGTTATTTTATCAAAATAAATTATTATTCTGACTCAGTTCCAAACGTGTCCCACCGGACATGTGTAATTAATTACATACGATCATATTACGGGAGTAAAGTACTAGCACGGGGCCTTTCAGTCACCGCTCAGTCTACGGTCCGACCGGAATCACTTATACGAAGGTAATAAATGCAGAACAGACTTAGTCAGTCATCACCCGGTTCTCACGCTGTACCGCTCCGCACCTGCGGATTCCATATACTTAAATATACTTATGGAACAAAGTTATGTATGATTCTGCATTCTGTGACTCAAAAGTTAAGTAAGTTTGAAGTCAGCACAAAATTTTAATAATAAAGTTTATTATAAAACAAAGGCTTCCAGTGAACTTGCCTCGAGAAGCAACTTACCTTCCCTCAACTTTGTGAACGGGTTCAATATCATAACAATGGCTACTTGCCAACTGTAATCAGGACGACAGCGATTTGTTGTAGCCAGTGTCTTGGATCGCCCTCGCCGAGCTCGGTAAACTTAATTACTGTTTAAAATGAAAACTCGAGCGTCCCAGCTTAATAACATTTCCCCCGAAAGGTTTAACTCGGTTCAGCTTTGGAGATGACGAATATGAATAATGAATGCAAGACAAACAATAATCGGTTATTAAATATTATTGATTTTCATGACAGCGTTATTGAAAATAAATATCTACGGATATATAAATATGTAATTAAGGTAGGGAGTTGCGAAAATTGTATAAAAAGTAGATAATTATTGATACAAGAAATATACAATTGCTGCTGTTATGGCAAATTCGAAAGAATGTACCGCAGGGGCTGTCAGCTTTTTTTATTTTTCAATTTTGCAGAAGAAACCCAAAATTTCTTCCTTAAAAAAAGACAGTTCGCTATATTTTTTTTTAATTCTTTCAATTTTAATGAAGAAACCCTAAATTCCAAAAAAATTCGATTTATCTAAAAAATATTCAAATTAACCAGTTTAAAACTGGGAAATAACCTCTACGCTCAAAACTATAGTAATTTACTTCCAAAACAAACAAGATGTTACGAACAAAATTACAGCACTTAATTTAATTACTACAAAACAATGCGGGCTATCACCCACCGATAATACGCCCTTTAGGACCTCTAAAATGATTAGCAATGAAATCTGGGTCTCTCTATATAAATATATTATATGTAAGCCACCCTTTCACATTTAGTGCCAATATCAATTAGGTATTTTCTAAAACCAGAGACCCTATTTCAGGTTCAATCACAAAACGAAACTTATATGGGGTTAGTAAACTCAAAATGACTTACCTACAAGCTTCTAAATACCCAACAATCCTAATTGATAATAATTACCTTCACAAAAATTCAAAATCAACCCGCCCTCCGACGCGCGGTCTCTGTATCACTTTCGCACTTCGCGGCGCTTAACTAGCCCCTAGGTAGTTCACAAATTACCGCGACGACGTCCCTGACGTTGGCCGGTCAAAACTCTAGCTCCGTCTCTGTATCGTGACGTCCCGACGCTGCGCTGCCCGAACAATTTCCGCGCTGGTCGAACTCTCTGACTCCGCGGCTCGGACGAACTGTCTCACTCCTTGTCCCGCATCCGCGGGTCGTCTCCTCGTACCACGCGGTTAACCGCTGAATCGGCCCTTTTGCACCTCGATTTCTCCCAATATACGTTCAGGCGAGTCCACTCATGCAATATCGTCTCCTCAGCAATTTTCTTGGGAACCGATTCGTATGGTCCTCTCCCATCGAAATTTGTATTAAAAGTAGATAATTATTGATACAAAAAATATACAATTGCTGCTGTTATGGCAAATTCGAAAAGCAGGGTCTGCCAGCTTTTTTTAAATTTTTTTATTTTGGAGAAGAAACCCTAGAAGAAACCCAAAATTTCTTCTTTCAAAAAAGACAGTTCGCTTTATTATTTTTAATTCTTTCAATTTTAAGGAAGAAACCCTAAATTTTCTTAATCTCTCTCCACCCCGAAACTTTGCCAGACCCGAAGGGGTAGGTACCTCTTATTCCAGTATTTCCAATAGATACATTAAGCTACATAATTATATATTTAACGAAATATAAAACATGGCACATTTGTTCCTCTGAATGGGCAGGCGATGGGCAGAAGAATTCCAAATGAAACCCCTGATAAATTACGTTGTTAACATCCAAGTAGTCCCATTCCGAATTGGTGCAGCTCGACAAATGCCAAGTGTTTGTAGCGCCGAAGAAAAAACCCTCCCCCGGATCTGTTTCGTTAATTAATTTGATCTCTGCTGCTACGCTTGACATTTCTTTTTCATTTCACGCTGATAATTAATGATGCTTCTTGGTGCTCTTTCTTGCTGCGTTCAATTAAGTGACATCCAGTCCTATTTGTTTTTGTTCGGTGTGTCGTTTAACAGAGGAGTTCCCTGGACCCTTTACTGTATGACTCAAGAAGTATCGATCCGGCTGTAATTAAAATATCCGACGTGACTAGCCTCTGCTTGAGGCATTAACGAAGCCATGTAGGTTTATGCATTACTAAATGAAAGTTGTTTCTGGTGCAAACCCAGGCGCGGTTGCAAAACCAAAATAAATACGTTCAGGCGAGTCCACTCACGCAATATCGTCTCCTCAGCAATTTCCTTGGGAACCGATTCGTGTGGTCCTCTCCCATCGAAATTATGCATTTTTTTATAATTCTGTGATATATACCTCTAGACAATTGCTGGATCCACCCCTGTGTAGCGTCTGCGAAATAAGCGCTGCTACCAAATTGATTTATACTTCCTTAAAATTGGTTGTTATTTAATTATTATATAACTCAAATAATTATCCTATATTGGGCCTTGCTGTGTGTTGTAGAGACGGAACTGAGGGACATGGTAAACGAAGTGGATCAAGACGGTAATGGGACCATAGAGTTTAACGAGTTTCTACAAATGATGTCGAAGAAGATGAAAGACGCTGACGGAGAAGAGGAACTTCGAGAAGCTTTTAGGTAAGTGTGAATCTGACGGAAGTTTTAACGTATCAAAGCGTGTTTACTGGAATATTGTGAATTGCTTTGGAAAGTTCGCTATTGAGTTAGACAGTTCATCAATTGCGGATTATCGACTTGGTAGCTGTACAGGATAAACGAAAAGTGTGAATTAAAACAAAAAATATATAAGAAAATATTTTCTATAGTCAAAAATAGGTACCTGATGACAAAAGTTTCCTGATTTTTTGGAAATTTTTGTGCCAAATAACAAAAATGTTATTAACAAAAAAACAGTCCAATTTCGCCCTAGTGTACATTGTTGAAAATTAATAAATATATTATATGTAAGCCACTCTTTCACATTTAGTGCCAATATCAATTAGGTATTTTCTAAAACTAGAGACCCTATTTCAGGTTCAATCACAAAACGAAACTTATATGGGGTTAGTAAACCCAAAATGACTTACCTACAAGCTTCTAAATACCCAACAATCCTAATCCTTCACAAAAATTATACGTCGAACTCTATCAACTTTAAACCCGCCCTCCGACGCGCGGTCTCTGTATCACTTTCGCACTTCGCGGAGCTTAACTAGCCCCTAAGTAGTTGACAAATTACCGCGACGACGTCCCTGACGTTGGCCGGTCAAAACTCTAGCTCCGTCTCTGTATCGTGACGTCTCGACGCTGCGCTGCCCGAACAATTTCCACGCTGGTCGAACCCTCTGACTCCGTGGCTCGGACGAACTGTCTCACTCCTTGTCCCGCATCCGCGGTTCGTCTCCTCGTACCCCGCGGTTAACCGCTGAATCGGCCCTTTTGCACCTCGATTTCTCCCAATATACGTTCAGGCGAGTCCACTCACGCAGTATCGTCTCCTCAGCAATTTCCTTGGGAACCGATTCGTGTGGTCCTCTCCCATCGAAATTTTCAAATTTATCTAAACATGCTTTCCGTTGCAGCCGTCATAACAAACTCAACCAATTACTTCTTATATACCCCGTGGCACAAATTAAAATTAATTTTTACATTATTAATAGCTATTTCGCTTCTTTTATAAAACTTATACCCCCGATTTGCTACACCAACAAGACAGAGCACTTTCTCCACATTGGATGTCCAGGACGTTGGACATGCAGACAGTCAATTGCATGACCAGCTAGTCCACCCGATTTTACATCTATAAATTTATTTCCAACGTTCACACCTCCGCAACTAGGGTAACGACAGACATTTTCCTTCAAATATTGAAACAAAATTATGGGAGAAAATCATTTATTATTAACGCATTTCAGGGTTTTTGACAAGAACAATGATGGTCTGATATCATCGAATGAGCTGCGCCATGTTATGACTAGCCTTGGGGAGAGACTGTCGGAAGAGGAAGTCGATGACATGATCAAAGAGGCTGACTTGGATGGCGATGGTCAAGTTAATTATGAAGGTAGGCCGATTTGTATTTTGAAATTAACAAATTTTTATATACAGGGTGTCCCACGAAAGAGACTCACTCAATCCCCTGCTAAAATGAAAAGCCAAAAACTATTCTTATGTATTTTTTTATGGGGAATCCGATTATAAAGTCTAATATGCTATAGAATGTCTAATATACGAGGTATTGTCAAAAAACTGATTTTCCAAATTTCTTTCACCCTGTATATTATGACGGAAATCGATTTGGTATATTATGGCGGTTATAGTGGCATATGCCATTCATACATCTAACTTCCGGTTTAGCCGGAAATAGCTAACATCCGACAAAATTTTGGCGACAACCTGTATATTATGAAATAATTGAAAAGTAGCCAGTCTCCTGACTTCAAAAATATATAACACATCCACTATTTTTGGTAGTTTTCGAGAAACAATATTATTTGACGAGTAGTAGGTACCTAATGTAGTAAATAATTCACGTAGATGACGACCCGCAGGCGAGTGTTGTAATTCATCAAGTGAGTTATTTACCATTACCACGAGTTGAATACTATACTTTATCTACGATTATATAGATCTTACCTTTGCAAGTCCGAATTCATCATTTTTGGCACATCTTCCGATTTAGCCGACAAAATTTTGGCGACAACCTGTATATTATGAAATAATCCTGATTTCAAAAATATATCACACATGTCCATTATGTTTAGTAGTTTTCTTTTTCTTTAATTTCAAGCTATTCGTGAATTTTTAGAAAAGTATTAGAAATAGCCTATTTTATTACTTACGGAGAAGTAGAACGGTCCATTATTATTAAGGGGAGGAAAGTGATTTGACATTTGAGTGACGTTTAATTAAGTTAAGTAATAATTTTGCCAAAAATGATGAATTCGGACTTGCAAAGGTTAGTATTTACGATTATAGTCGTAGATAAAGTATAGTGTTCAACTCGTGGTAATGGTAAATAACTCACTTGATGAATTACAGCACTCGCCTGCGGCTCGTGCTACAAAATTCATCTACGTGAATTATTTATTACATTAGGTACTATTCGTCAAATAATATACTATAATACTATTATCGCGTTTTGTTTCTCGAAAACTACCAAAGATAATGGATATATACCGGGTATAAACGAATAGTGGGCCACCCCTGTAAGTTCCTCGTTTTAAAAGATATCAGGATACAATTTTGTATGGTGAAATTAGGTAAGATTTCCAACTCTTTGAGACCTATCCGCCATATTTGTCACTTCCGATTTCACCGGAAATGGCCCCAATGGCCTTTTTCTAAATGGACCACCCTGTATATTTTTACATTTTTGAAATAAAGATCACATTTTGGATACATTTATACTATTTTGAACAATTTATACAGGGTTGCACGAAATATAATTCGAATTTTAGTTAGTAAATATTTCCATGATGGTAAATAATTCCTTTTTCTGTTGTAGAATTCGTGACCATCCTCACCGCAAAGAACTAAAAAGAGACTGCAAGAAAAAGGTCCAAAAATCTTCACGACACACTCGGTTGCACGATGCAACCACTTACTGAAACAATGTCTCTAAATCTCCTTTTATGTATAAGCACCGCTTCACCTTTTTCAATAATTATTACTCAACGCTGTAATAAATATTATCCTTTAGCAAAAGAAATATGGTTATGATACAGGGTGAAAGAACTTACTTGTCTAATATGAATAATTTCTACGAATCTAAATGTATTTGCCGAGGAGCAAGGAAACGTTAAGCTACGAGCATGTACGCATTGGCACACCAAACTTAAAAATTTAGCTGAACCCTAGTTTCCTAAAATTTTACGTCGTATATATTTTACGCCCTTTCGAGAGATCATGACGGCAAGAGGGTTCGCTTATGGGCTAGAGCCGGCTCTGACCAGTATGATTTTTATCAAAATTCTCAGGTTTTTTACTTAAATCCGTAAAATTCGCCTCGCACATTAGACAATACAATATTGAGCGACTAAATATAATATTATTAACGTTTCGTTGTTCCTCGGAGCTAAAAAAATTCACTATTCGTAAGTAGCTATAAAATTATAAATTAAATAAAAATTATACTAAGAATAAAAAATGTATACAGTAAAAGTAAGTATGTACGAAATTCCACGATTAGAAGTTATTTTAGTATTTTTCCTACGCCTTCCGAATAGACAAATATATTTAATATGGTTTACCAATATCTATAATTAGGCAAAACTGCCGGTAAATCATAAGAAAACAATAGTTTTTCAGATTTTCGCATCGTCTTCGTAATTTATTTTGAAAATGGTGGAAAACGTCTCTCATGATTTCCTAAAGCAGTCCAATAATTATATATAGTGTACTGTATTATTTTTTAAATGTTAATTCAGTTTTCTGTCGTTGGTATAAAAATTTGTGACTATCTACTTATATCAAATGTACATTATTTAGGTATATTAAATTTGTATTCCATTTTATGATAATATATTTAGAAGGTTTAAGTAATTTTTTATAATTGCTTTATTCGCATAGACTCCGGTACTGTAAAAAGTAATTTGGGTAATTTTGATTAATTAAAATATCGTATACTTATAATTAAACCTAGAATTAATATAATTATAAAGATTGTTACAATTAGCACATATCATTTTTCAATTTATCAAAATTATCACCTTAAAGTTTAGGTTCGACTGGATTTAAGAAATACTTAAGGAACAAAGTGTTTTTTAAGTGGTAATGTAAAAACTGCCTATATTTCTAATTTCCGATTCTTTTAACCCCCTGGGAAAAACGCCTGCGGACGCCTATGCTATTATTATTACGAATGCAGAATAGGCATATTTTTAATAATTAATATTAAATTAGGAAAAATGTTTTTTTGGCTCTAATTTTTGTTGTCCTGCCAAATTTACTTGGTCCCATGGGAAAAAATTTAGGCACCATCGAATTGTCTACCAAATTCATATTACAGAAAACAATAAACCAGACCTCCATTATCTATTCAATCAAAAAGACCTCGAGGCTCAAAAAATCTAGTTGCCAACTTAAAAAGGTAGGGGCTGAGACCTGGTATTGCTTAAACACCGCTGAACCTGGATTTTAAGAATATATCATCAAACGTTACCCAAGTTGAAAGCCACACCATTGAGCCAAATCAAAATTAGGCCAGCAAATCTCCAAAATGCATCGAGTCTGGGTTACTTGCGTTAAGATTTCTTATTCGCTTAAAAATATCCTTCTCTAATGTGTAGAATTTTTTGTGAACGTGATTTGTAGACTCTCTAAAGTTGCGTCCACGCCAACACGAAGATGGTCGCGTGAAAGTGTGTTGTGTTTTCTTATCTAGCCGGCAACGAGCGTCCGCGAACCATGTTCGTGTCGGTCTGGACGCTGCTTTATTCTATCTGGTTGTGTTCGATTATTTTCAAAATACGAACCGTTTTTAAGATATCAGCTAACCAAAAGTGAAAAGATATATGGCGATAAGTGCAAGATTAAAGTTGTTTGTTGCTGGTTTGGTTTTAAATTGTTTTGTTATTTAAGAGGCAAAAGTATGAGGCGCCATTTAAGACATTATTAGTATTACAAATATATATAATAATTATTGAAATATATATATTTTTTCATTAAATATATTTATTTTGTTAAAATATTTATAAGTTTTATAAATATATACAGGGCGTTCCAGTTTTTTGTAGCAGGACTTTAACAGTCGATAGACATTTGAAAATTATTGAAAAAAGTTCATATAAACATAGGTTGAGAAATGCTTAGTTTTCGAGATACAGGGTGTTAAAGTTTGAAAATAAATATGGATTTATATTTATATTTCCAGAATGCTAAGAAGTATCGAATCCAAACTTACCAATTCTTTACATACAATTTAAAGGCCTATTTTAGAATAACAAAATACTACTTTACTTAACCATGGGCGTAGATATATGGATTTACTAGGGCTCTTTTTTACAAAAAAGTAGTACGCCACTGATATTTTCCCATATTTCCAGTTTAATTCAATAAAGCAAGAAAAAACAAAAATTTTATGTCTCTTGGCACTTTTTGATATGACAAGCCGTTGTTCAGAAAATTTACATTAAATCTTTTGATGCACGCCTCTGGACGAATTTTAGACAAACTTGAAGTCGCTCAGAATTTCACCAAATTTGATGGTGCGAAAAGTCTCTTACAAAGCAAGAATGAAACATTTAAAATATTTATTGTAAAAGTTTATTATCATGTAAATCAAAATTTTTATAACACAAATGTATTAAAACGCAACGGTCGAACTAAAATAAATTATTAGAAACACAAACACAAAAGCTAGCAACATGTAAAAGTGTCTTACTTCATTACAAGCATCATTAGCGATGTTTCATTCTTTCTTTTTAAAAGACTTTTCATACCATCAAATTTGGTGAAATTCTGAGCGACTTCAAGTTTGTCTAACATTCGTCCAGATGCGTGCATCAAAAGATTAAATGTAAATTTTCTGAACAACGGCTTGTCATATCAAAAAGTGCCAAGAGACATTAAATTTTTGTTTTTTCCTGCTTTATTGAATTAAACTGGAAATATGGGAAAATATCAGTGGCGTACTACTTTTTTGTAAAAAAGAGCCCTAGTAAATCCATATATCTACGCCCATGGTTAAGTAAAGTAGTAGTTTGTTATTCTAAAATAGGCCTCTAAATTGTATGTAAAGAAATGGTAAGTTTGGATTCGGTACTTCTTAGCATTCTGGAAATATAAATATAAATCCATATTTATTTTCAAACTTTAACACCCTGTATCTCGAAAACTAAGCATTTCTCAACCTATGTTTATATAAACTTTTTTCAATAATTTTCAAATGTCTATCGACTGTTAAAGTCCTGCTACAAAAAACTGGAATACCCTGTATATCTTTGTAAAAATATATATACATATATATTTTTACGAATATATAAATATATTTTCACAAATATATATTATTTCTATATATATATTTATAAAACTATAAATATTTTAACAAAATAAATATATTTAATGAAAAAATATATATATTTCAATAATTATTATATATATTAGTAATACTAATAATGTCTTAAACGGCGCCTCATACAAAAGGAACATTTAATAGAAAAATAGCAAATCCTATGAGCTGCGCCAGATTCTTTTCGCAAAAAAGGACTTGCAGTCAGTTTTACTTTAATTATAGGATTTATTCTGTATTTTCTTCTGCGATCTGAGTGATTTACTATTGCTATATATCTTTTCATTTTTGCGTAGAATGTTTGTGGCCGTTTAGAAAAAAAATAATGTGCTCCATTTTCATTGAAATTTTTAAAAAGGAATGTATGTCATTTTCCTACTTTAACTATTCTGGAACTGAAATCGTTTAGTTTGAGGTGGAGCACGCCATACTGTTATAAATTGTTAGTTTCGATTGCATAAAACGTTTTGACGACGATTTGTTCAAGTATATTTATTGTTTATTTTGTGATATTATAATAGATTTGAATGTTCAATATATTAAATGTTTTTATGAACTAGTTTTTTATTTACTCGAGAGAAAATTGTGCATAGTCATGCCAGCTCGTGGTTTATTTTGCAACTACGTGCGGTATTTTACAGATATCTGTTTAAGCATACCCACAGATTTATAATAAATAGATAAAGCATTATATGTTTCCTTTTGTAACCAAAACAGTTACAATCTAATAACCGTTTTAAGTAATACGTATTTTCGTAATTTCTACACTCTTGGCAACAACGTAACTTAATTATTAATGTGATGTTGGAGGAAGTTTGTTTATATTGTCAGTTATGACACTATTACCATTAATTACGTAAATACTTGGTAATATTTTACTATCATCTACGCCTATGTTGTTGGAGGAACCCTTGACAGAAACATAACCACACTTTCTGCGAATTCACAGCTCACAACCTTAGACGACTAAATACAAATAGATCTATTTATTTACATTATATCGCGCCGACAAGTACTAAGTACATTCTAATGCGACTTATACATTGAAAATTATGCTTAAAAACTTCGATAGTTATTTAAACAATGGCGAGACAATGCCAAGTGTGCAAGAAATCCAGTTACTGGGAATCTAATTTATCTTTTCATCGGAAGTGTTTACATTAGTTTTTATAGGTTAAGTTAATTAGTTCTGTCGAAATGAAGCCATTGGCATCGGAAGTTCCGCTTCGGGCTGGGCTTGGGGATCCTTTACTTTTGAATTTTGTTTTTATGTTTTTTTTTTATTGTCTTGTATTTTGTCATATTTTATTCCAAATTATTGTACTTCACTACATCAACTTCAACATCAACACACTGTTACAACAATGGTCTATTTGTATTTAATAATCTAAGCTCACAACATTCTGTAAGAAACGTTAGGAATGTGACGTCTCTTTTGTTTATATATCTATGGGTACAATAACACTATTCTTTACAGTGGCGACAATAGATGGTTATGCCCCGCCCCACTGACTCATTAGGCAGTGCAGATTTGTAATAGGCTGTTGTAATTGGGTCTACACCAATAACGTTTTATTTTCAACAGGAATTATTGGAAGAAGTTCCTACCACCCGACTTGACAGAAACTGAATTGTTAGTTGCCTAAGTATAAACACATATACACAATCGATCATCAAATCAAATTGTTTTGATAAATTATTTCTGCTTTGACGCTTTGACCTCGGACGAATATGTTGGCATTTTTTTAGGCATTGACTTAACAGTAAAAGCAATGCATATTTTAAAAATAGGATATGCAATTTATTCGCAATTTCTCCTTGACATTTGACAAACAGGGTTATTGTGTTTACAGGTACGATCTTCGAAAAGCAGTTTTCCTCAAAAAAGCTAGATTTTCCTTGATATTTGGAACGTATTTCGTTACCTTATTCTAGAGCTAGTCAATGGGCATCTTTGGATATCTATCATATATTTTTTTTAATTAAAAAAATGGTTTTGGCGTTTTTCTCAATGGTTTTGAGGTTATGTTGAAAATTGGTTGAAATAAAAGTTGTAGATCTTTCAATTATCTGCAACTTTTGCATTTAACTTTTTCGATAGGAGGCCAGTTTTGCCGGAAATCGTAAAAATCCACGTTTCACCCCTAAAAACACCACTTTTTCCACCCCCACCCTACTTCTGGTTACTTGTTGGGGTCCAATCGGTTTTTCCCCATTTATATACCATTAATCCTAAATTCTCCGACCATTCATATACTGCTAAGAATTTTGTCGATTTTTGGCCTCTGAAAACCGGTTCGGCACTAGACTAGTATTCAGTTTCATCGAGCTATGATAATTATTTCGATTTTCAACCCCCACCCTTATGGAGTTTTTAAAACACCGCTTCGGATTCATTATAAAATAAATTACATTGACAATGCCTTTGTAATATTAAAGAAGACGAAGTAGGTCAAAGTTAACCTCTATACCTACATAGACATTGAAGAATTAAACTGCATATACATACACGTTTATTTCGTGAAAAAGTTTGTTTGATTATAAAATTGTTTACATTGTTAGTAATGTGCTTTATGTATATTAACCTCTGCCGGCATCGTAGTTCGCTTGCGACATGTTGTTAAATGCATGGCCAATGGGATTAAGGTCAGGGAGACGCTCTGGCTGTGGTAATGACGATTCTATTTTTAACCAGGAAGTGTGAGGGTCGACATGTTCATGCAAAATTATGTTATAAATAAAAAATAATATGCAGATTTGTTTTGCGACATTCGCCTTAAGAATATTTTTAAAGCCTTAAATATAGTGATTAGAGCTCCTATTCCTGTATTTGAACCTCGCAAAACCGATTCACTCATGGTAAGCTCAGAAAAGTCAATATTTTGTGCAACAATTGTTTATATGCATATTAATAATTTAGTAAACATAGACAATCCATTTTTGATTCTGTATAAGAACAATACTTTTTTTGACATTTTGCTCATGACATAAGATTTTTTAAAGTTCTTGTCAAGTACTGTACTTAATCATTTGATTAACTAGACCTATCGTATATTTAATTTTTAGTACCTACACATTTAATCAAATCGTTTACATATAAAGTAAACTAGACGGGTCCCAGGGCCGTACCTTGTGGCACTCCTTATTTTGTACCCATTTCTGCGATATACAATTTTTAAATATTGTCTGAAAGCTATTCTTGTATATAACTTTTTGTGTTTTATGCAATAAGTAACTCTGAAATCGTCCTACTTATTTTTTTTAATACATTTGATAAAATTTTAAGCACAAGTAAAGGCTTGGTATAAAGCACCCATAAAGAATATATAATAGGGAAATTGCTAATTTTTAAATTTTAAGATACAAACGTATGTTTTTTTTCTTCATTACAGTCCATAATGATTGCCACAACTGCCAAATTCGTTCAAGAATTCTTATACATATACTAGGTTGGTATAGAAATAAATATTATTGATATAATAGGCCTGCAGAAATAGAAAAAACGGTGTAACTAATTCGTTTCAGATAGCCGTAGGTAAAAACAGGTGTATTTAGTTATAAGGAATATACCATTGCGATTCCTCCCGAATCAAATATACAGAACATTGTTTATAAGTCACTTTTATGTGAAAAAATCATGAAATTTGGAGTTTTTTAAAAATTGCAGTAAGACTGCAGTAGATTAATTTTTTTGAACGTTTCTGTTTACTAGGTAATTTCAAACCGGTTAATTTAAGCCCCGGTTGATTTCATTTCATTGATTATTTATTTAAATAATTGCCGAAAACCATCGAAATTTTCGAAAATTTCAATCATTTTTTACTCTGAAAAGAAAAACGCTAGACTCTTGAAACTTTGGTGGAATATGTGTCTCATTACCCTCAACTTACAAAAAAAATTTCGTTTTAAAATGTTTATTAGTTTTAGAGAAATTCTATTTGTTTATTAAAATCGTCCCAAATGTTTAATAAAAAATTGACCTATTAACGTTATCAAAAATAATTCAACCACAACTCATTTCTTTCGTCAAGACGTCAATTTTACGAATCTGTTATGGGCGTATCGATTTTCATTAACTTTGACCGTCAAAATGGCGTTAACAACATTGCTATTTTTCGGAGCAGCGTTTTTTGTAAACAACTTTACAACAAATGAACGTATCTGCACAAATCTTTCATATTTGAGTTGCTGGTATTTTTTTACAAATTTATAAAAAAAAATTGTTGCTCTGGGACATGTAGGAGCCGAGATAATTTTTTAAATTGTTTAATGCACCAAACGTTTATTTATTAATATTTATGGCCAAAATTAAAACTGGTTGTTAATAAGATCTTGAATTTTGTGAATTCATCAAGTTCTACTGAAAACGGGCCCTTTTTGAGGTCAAAATATAATTTTTAATAATTAGTGATTTTAGAGCGTCTTCAATTTGTTTGGCTCAAGGGACAGGCGAATTTTTGATCAGAGTTTCAAATTGGGGTAGCGAGAAAAATTCGTCATATCTCCGTTATTTTCCGGCCAATTTCGACGTTTTTTTTTTTTAATTTGGGGTAGCTCACGAAAATAATAACAATGGGCACATTTGCAATATCCAAATAATAAACATATAATTGTTATAAACAATTTTTTTTTTTTTTTTTATTTTTCCTTTTTTGGGCTTATGCAACTTATAATGTGCTAATGTATTAAATATAAATTTATAAAGATTATATAATGGTAACAATGCTGTAAAATCGTATATTGTTTGATGGAGAAATAGTTTGTGTATACATTGTTACCATTATATAATCTTTATAAATTTATATTTAATACATTAGCTCATTATAAGTTGCATAAGCCCAAGAAAGAAAAAATAAAAAAAAAAAATTGTTTATAACAATTATATGTTTATTATTTGGATATTGCAAATGTGTCCATTGTTATTATTTTCGTGAGCTACCCCAAATTAAAAAAAAAACGTCGAAATTGGCCGGAAAATAACGGAGATATGACGAATTTTTCTCGCTACCCCAATTTGAAACTCGTTTGATCAAAAGTTCAGCTGTCCCTTGAGCCAAACAAATTGAAGACACTCTAAAATCACTAATTATTAAAAATTATATTTTGACCTCAAAAAGGGCCCGTTTTCAATAGGACTTGATGAATTCACAAAATTCAAGATCTTATTAACAACCAGTTCCAATTTTGGCCATAAATATTAATAAATAAACGTTTGGCGCATTAAACAATTTAAAAAATTATCTCGGCTCCTACATATCCCAGAGCAACAATTTTTTTTTTATAAATTTGTAGAAAAATACCAGCAACTCAAATATGAAAGATTGGTGCAGATACGTTCATTTGTTGTAAAGTTATTTGCAAAAAACGCTGCTCCGAAAAGTAGCAATGTTGTTAACGCCATTTTGACGGTCAAAATTATTGAAAATCGATACGCCCATAACAGATTCGTAAAATTAACGTGTTGGCGAAAAAAATGAGCTGTGGTTGAATTATTTTTGATAACGTTTATAGGTCAGTTTTTCATTAAACATTTGGGACGTTTTTAATAAACAAATAGAATTTCTCGAAAACTAATAAACATTTTGAAACGAAATTTTTTTTGTACGTTGAGGGTAATGAGACACATATTCCACCAAAGTTTCAAGAGTCTAGCGTTTTTCCTTTCAGAGTAAAAAATGCTTGAAATTTTCGAAAATTTCGATGGTTTTCGGCAATTATTTAAATAAATAATCAATGAAATGAAATCTACCGGGGCTTAAATTAACTGGTTTGGAATTACCTATTAAACAGAAACATACAAAAAAATTAATCTACTGCAGTCTTACTGAAATTTTTAAAAAACTACAAATTTCATGATTTTTTCACATAAAAGTGACTTATAAACAATGTTCTGTTTATTTGATTTGGGAGGTATCGCAGAGGTATATTCCTTATAACTAAATACACCTGTTTTTACCTACGGCTATCTGAAACGAATTAATTATGGATTCCCGTTCACATCGTCTAATTCTACAGGCCTATAAGTACACTTTTCACGGCCACTGATTGTGGAGTTCGTCATTGAAAATTGTTTATAATAAGTTATTAATATCTAATAATCTATTTGTGAGATTGCTTATAATTGGGCTTACATTGCTGCTAGATGGGAGTTAACTGGTGCGGAAAAGGGGGAATAACTTGACACTTTTTTCTTCGTCCCTGTACTAAATAAATATTAAAGCGCAGTCGCGCGTTAACAGAAGATTAGAAAAAAAGCGTTTTAATTTTAAGAGTTTTTATGATTCGGCTTTGACTTTGAACTCAAAAAAGTTTACCAAATTGGAAAAATTCTTCGATAAATATTTTTATAGATATCGGTTCCGGGTAATTAAACATTTCTATACAGGGATTTGTTTCAGATAATTGTCAGTTCTATGTCTGTATGTCACGGATTTGGTACAATGAAACATGGGGACATTTGCGGAAACTATGTTAAGCCATATATATTTTTTTAATAACAGGTGGCTCCCTCTAGCACTTAGGATTAAATTATGCTAGCTCAAAACCTTAAGAAATTAACGGTTTCTAGAACCCAAGCAGCACAAACCACACTAAAGCCAACTAGTGACTAATTTTATAGTAAAATCATACACATTATGACTACAAAATTGGTATGAACCTGGTATAGTATTATGCCTATAGTCGAAATTGGAGGAATTTTGGTAGTTACCGCTAACGTTGCCGTTGCCAACGTCGCAACGACGTCGGCAAAGTCGACGTCAGCATTCCGACCTGTTCTATACTAATGACGATCATAAATACTAATAAATGAACAATGAAATAGGTCGGATAGGCCGACGTCGACGTTTCTAATTTGGTCCTAACCAATTGTATAGGTCGATTGAAGTCGTCTACACCGACGTCGTTACTCCGATTTATTTAATACCAATCGTGACGTCGGATGAGGTAGGTGTAGCCGACGTCGGTGTTTCATACCTATTCTATACAGCAAGTAGGTTAGAGGTATATTTTTGTCTACCATTATCATATACGGCTTACTAATAAATGAACAATGAAATAGGTCGGATAGGCCGCCGTCGACGTTTCTAATTTGGTCCTAACCAATTGTATGATTGAAGTCGTCTACACTGACGTCGTTACTCTGATTTATTTAATACCAATCGTCACGTCGGATGAGGTAGGTGTAGCCGACGTCGGTGTTTCATACCTATTCTATACAGCAAGTAGGTTAGAGGTATATTTTTGTCTACCATTATCATATACGGTTTTACGATGTACAGGGTTATTCATTATAAATTACCCACCCCTTATCAGCGTTATTATTGCCTATAGAAAAAAAAGTTTTAAATAAAAGTTGTGTGGTTATGACTGAATTTTGTTAAAATGCCATCAAAAGTACAGTGGCGTGCAGATTTCAGGGGATACAAAAAAATAATACATTTTTTTAAATGGGATACCCTGTATATTATTACATTTTTGGAATGATCCTTTTTCCCTGATTTCAAAAATATACCATATGTTACCCCTACCATATACCGTTTTTGAGTTATTAAACGTCGAATATCTTAGTTAAACTAGTTACTGTAAATATGGAAAAGTTAACATTGTTAAAGTGAGCTATGAAAATGACAACTGTTATGTTTGATAAATGACATTTCTTTAATGAAATTATCAAAATGGTTTACAGTGTCATTTTCATAGCTCACATTAATAATGTTAACTTTTCCATATTTACAGTAACTAGTTTAACTAAGATATTCGACGTTTAATAACTCAAAAACGGTATATGGTAGGGGTAACATATGGTATATTTTTGAAATCAGGAAAAAAGGATCATTCCAAAAATGTAATATTATACAGGGTATCCCATTTAAAAAAATGTATTATTTTTTTGTATCCCCTGAAATCTGCACGCCACTGTACTTTTGATGGCATTTTAACAAAATTCAGTCAAAACCACACAACTTTTATTTAAAACTTTTTTTTCTATAGGCAATAATAACGCTGATAAGGGGTGGGTAATTTATAATGAATAACCCTGTACACTACTACTACAATTTGGTGAAGCAATTTTGACCTATTCGGTTAATATACAGTACTGATTGTCTTTATTATACCAATTATGACCACTGGTATGTAATAGTAGTAAACGAATACATCTAATATGACCGGCTGTACGGAACAGATATATTCGTTTACACCATTGTTAACTTCAGGTGGCCCAAGTATACAACAGATCGGTCTTGCCGACGACGACATCTTTTTTGAAGAAGTAATAGGAAACCATTTTGGATTATGGTTGGAGATAATACATGTTAATTTCTCATTTTTAATATTTTGACTATAATTTTGAAGATTTTAAGATGACATATGTGTAAAAATGTTAGTTTTTTAACTTACCCGTTCTTATTTCTTCAGATAACTACTAAACAATTATTTTCAAAAAAAGTACGGTAAAAAAGTATTTATAAAATTGGTTTAATTTTGACGGCGCTTTAATTTTAGTGGTCTATTTTGTCCAATTTAATCAGTAAAGTTGTAGGCGTTTGTAATTTTAATGCTTTAAAGTACTTACCTACCAAAAATAGTATCCTTGAAATTATATTTCATAAAATGCTGATTTGTATAGATACCGTTGAAAAAATAACTTGTCTTGTAGTAAAATGTACTGCAATATTTAGCATTAGCTACAAAATTGGTATAAACGGGTCAAAAATACAGTGCTTGTCTATTTTATACCTAAAACTTTATACATAAATTATAGTAAAGGTTATATTAGGTAAGCTTTGCCGCATCTAAGGTGACGTCGAGATAGGTATAAAAGTCTACACCTAAAGCCACTTGCTTGGACGACTATGTAGCAAAAGTCAATTTGGGTATAATTTGCCTTACCTAAAATGTCATCGAAATAGATATAATAATTTATATCTAAAGCGACTTTGTTGGTCGGACGTGTGACGTCGGGCCGACCAGAATTTGTGTGACCATTTTCACATAAATCTTGGCCGGTACGCCGTGGCGCGGACGTCGACTACCGACTTCAGGTTATACTACCGACGTCGGCTCGACGTTGCCCCGACCAGTCTGTGCTGCTTGGGAAGAGAAATTGTCACATAAAACTCTAAACCTGGCGTGCACCATTTGCAAACCTGCCCACAGCCCTTAACATTTTATAACGATTTCAGCTTTTTAGACTTTAATTCTGGAAAGTTACGCGAAAATGATGACTTTAGGATCTTTTTAAGCTTTCCACCAGTATGCTCTTTACTTTCCAGCTGTGATATAGGAGTAAGCATTTTAACAAGGTTATTAAATTTACGTATATTAATGTTATTACATAAACTGCAAGGAAATGGTACTTCATTGTTAAGTTTTTTATGGATACCTTATGAATAGTAATAATATATTAGGTATGCTAATAACGCGGTGACAATTTGTTTTTTACCTTAAACAGTTGAAATAATTCCAAGAAGGTTATGTTTCTGTTACTTACAAAAGTCCTGTACTTCATGTTGGGTTTAATGACGGCTATATGTAAGTCCCATAAGGTTGTCGAATTACCTGAACCAAGTTATTTGATTGACCACTAAATTGGGCAGCTGATACAAAAATTGGTATGTTCCATTTAGATAATGTGATCTTTCAAACTTTTAGCAATATAACCGGATATGTTATTTTCCTAGTGAAAAACGAAATAGAAAGTGTAACGCAAAATTCCACCCAATTAGGAACTGTAGTGAAAAATATTTTCAAAATCAAATCTGAGACCCAGCATCAAGTTACCAATGACAGGGAGCATTAAGGCGACGAAGTATGACACTTCGGTCGTATCGAAAATAAAAAGTAACAGAGAAAATCAGTGCTTGATAATTTTTATGAAATCAAAAGGAGAAATCAAAGACACGAGGGCTGACGCCCTACCAATAACGTTAGAGACGAAATCGGAAGTAGTCGGTCGTTCAACAAATCCCATTAAAATTAATTTCTTCTGTTGTAGTAATTCTCTTTCGGCAAATCGATCGCCTGCGGCTGTGATGGAGCTGTAGGACGCTATGCATTATTATTATTATTATTATTATTATTATTATAACGCATTAGGCCGCCGTCTAAAAGTTCTAGGTCGCCCCTCGTGACCTCGAGAGTAAAAATTCAGTTACGAATCTGGATCACTTGGCTAGAGGAGTTAAGGTGCAGAAATGGGTAAGTAAATGGACATGAAGAGCACAAAAAGCCTAGGGAGTTGCAGTGCCTTCGTAGTTTGCACAGACGAGCGTTGGGGAAAAATTTTGGCCATTTCAAACAGTGACGGACTCCAGAAGTATATAGAGAGACAGTAACTACTAACTCGATAGAATTACATTGCCAACACATCTTTTTAGAAAATGACTCAGTTTCCAAAATATCAATTATTTGCTCGTGGTCAATTATTACAATAAGTAAGGAAGTATCTACCGTGTTGCTTTACACCAGGTTTTTTTGCTCTAATTTACCGCTTGATTATGTTGCTATTATTTATATCGTTCTTCTTTTGTGTTAAGTATTTCTACAAAAAGTTTGTTATCTACTTCATGGCCACCTATAAAACCGACTAAATTTTCTTTACGTAGGTTGTCCATGGTATCAGGGCCAGTAAGGATACCTCGTTTAAGTTCAATGGTACAAAAAAATTGTTGTTACATAAATAAATATGTATTTTTTATTAAGTACAAAATACTTCAAGAATGTTTAAAATCCGTGACCTACTTGAGAAGAAAAAGACAAAACACGTGGAAAAGGTGAGTATTTTATAAGACGAATATGTTCGTTATTTGGAGACGTGAAAAAATCTTTTCAATGAAAATTGAAGGCAAAGTAAGATTTTTAATGAGTATATTATTTTCGAGAACACCCTGTGTGGCGTTAATTTTGGCTAATTGTTGATTTATGACTTTAGCAGTCTCTACTTTATAAATGATGGAAGAAAACTAAGAAATGGTTCCACTCTTCTATCAAAATTTATATTTAAGCTGGTATTTTTTTTCTACATGCACGAAAACATCTGAAAGTGCAGTTTTTTGCACTGCATTGGACAACCGACACAGAAATTTTACGTTCCAAAAGTTTTATGATTTGCAATCTTCCTAAAATTTCTAATCCAAGTTGCACGAAATTACAAAATCGAATATAAAAAATATCATCTAGCTCTCTTTTATTATCAACTAACGAAATAAAGAAAATCCCTTTCCCAAAGTTTAAACGTATTGAACAGGATTTGAAATCAATATTTTAGTATTTTAATTTCTACAATTTTTAAACCACTGTCAAACAATCAGCTGCAGATCATGTTTCTTTTCGAAAGAGGCACAAAAACCTGGGTTCCGTGTGTTTGCGATGTGAGCACGTTAAAGACAATTTTTTTTAAATTTTGGTAAATCAGTGTTTATGCGAGAAACAACAACGCTTAGGAGGCATTTTTAGGCACGTGTATAACCATTTTTACGAAATATTAGCTACCAAATTTATGGACAGAAAGCTAGAAACACCCTGTATATGAACAATTCTTATTGAAGGTTTAAAATCAAATAAAAATAAATATAATGATTATTACACAATGTGCACAAAAACGGATTATACTAAAAAAGGTAAGCAATTTCTCTGTACCGGTGCACATACCGGGTGGCACAGGAAAACGGATCACACATTTCGGACGTGCAGGGCAACTAGCAGCTTTCTCTTTCTAAATGGCAGCTCTAGTTAATTTTATATTTTATTTTTTCTTTTTTTTTGAGGGGTACTTTTATCCTCACTATTCTGAATATTTTTCTTCAAATTTTGGCATATACAGAGAATAAAAAAGTGATACGATTACAAAAGAATTATGAAAAACGTCTAAAATTAACCCTACACGATGTATCGCGGTCCAGTGTGAGATCTTACATCAGATTCGCCAACGAAAACCCGTTTTACTTATAACGTATGCAGGTATGCACTGGGTCAAGGCAGCGAATTTTCGCAAACGTCGATTTATGTTACACTTGGAGATAATTAACTATTTCAAAATTTCCGCAGCGCAAACATGGAATTGCAGGAATTTCTACTGCCACTTCGAATGTCCACAGTGAACTAGTTTCATCTAGTAAAAACAAAGACATGGCTAGTAAAAGACCCAGTTAATACATAATTATTGTTTATTTATAATGTATACATGTTTACAGTGGTCAGTGCAGGTTGGTACCGCGTGAGCCAAATAATTGAGTCAAATGTTTGCATTTAAAAATAATTGCTTGACGAAAAAAATTACGTACTTACTGCAGATTTATTTTTTGCAAATTTAAAAAATAGTAATATTCCCATGAGCAGAAAAGGGCGTAACGAACCTTTAATTTTCTGGCCACCCAGATCACCTGATTGGATATGTAAATATTGTAACGTAATAGGTAATCTAATTAATTTTCTAATTCCCTCTTCGACCTAACAAACTAACTCTCTTTCAAAAAATTGTCAAAATGTCAAAAAACGTCAAAAATGTCAAATGTAAAAAAATGTCAAAATGTCAAAAAATGTCAAAATGTCAGAAAATAACAAAAATGTCAGTGTCAAAAATTGTCAAAATGCCAAAAAATTGTCAAAATGTCAAAAAATGTCAAAAATGTCAAAATGTCACAAATTGTCAAAATGTCAAAAATGTCAACAAAGGACTATAAACAAGGACACACTGTTCTCGCCCATGGGCCTAATTTTAATCTCTTTTTTCAATTCTAATATTTATGTCTCCTTTTTCATTTAATTTTAGTTTTCATTTGTTTCCAAAGCCCATTTTCGCAAATTGAAGGCTCTGCATCAAAAATCCAATAACAGTCCAAGAAAAATCCTACAGAGCTAAAATAATTTTTTTGTTCGACCCGGTACCTACGATTATATCTGCTGACACCTGTGCGACTCTTTTTAAGCTTATTTTTTAAATTATAATAAGTAGGTGGTTCACCAAAAGTGAAAGGCTGAAATTATTTAAGAATTACAATCGGTACAAGATAAGCATACTATCACATAACTGAAATAATAATTTTAAAAATAAGTAAGGAATGGGTTGTTTAAAAAAAATGTTTAACAGCAAATTTTTTGTTTAATACTGCATATACAGTGAGCTCGTAAAGATTGGAATAAATACGACAAATCGTTATTGAGGGTTTATCACAGGAAATTCTCGGACACCTTTTTCCGCCATTGACATTTTATTTTGTTTTTTGTTTTGAACTATGACGTCAACGGTTTTTTTTTTTAAACGAAAACCAATATTTTTTTTCAACGGAGTACGAATATGTTAAAAACGTATACCAACGAAAAAGAAAGGAAAGGAAAAAAAGGAAGGAAAAACTAGAAAAGCAAAGAAAAAAAACAACAAAAATTATCACTAAAAGTATAAAAAAAACACGATTAATAAAAAAGAATGTATCTTAAATTTAACTAGATTTATTATTATATTACAATTTTACATAGCACTGTGCGAATGGCCATAATACTTTAGCCATCACTCTCGATATAAAAACACACCACAGAAATCAGATATACAGATATAGATAGATAGATGTTCTAAAATGTCAACTAAAGCAATATACATATAAATGTGAATTACAGCACTCGCCTGCGGCTCGTGCTGCAAAATTTATCTGCGTGAGTTATTTACTACATTACCACTCATCAAATAATATAATAGTATATTATAATAATATAATAGAATATATACAGAGTGATTCTAAAATGTATGGCCAAATTGATACAGCGTCAACAGGAGACCAAAATAGGTTGATTCAACCCAATTTACCTATATACAAAAATGCACCCCTAAGAAGTTACAGCCCTTTAAATTTCAAATAAAAAAAACTTTAATTATTGATTATTACCAAATGGCTGTAGATATCTTTTTCTAATTCAGTGTACATTCATTACCAATAAACGCCAATGTTTTGAGATTAACAGCAATAAAATACATTAAAGGGATGGGGTAATTTAGGCGCAGTCACCCTTTATTTCACACCCTTATTTTTCTGTGCGTTAACGTATAGTCGATTTTCCAGTATCATTTGATAGATAATTTAATTTGGAAACTTTCTTCTATCTTTTATTTTTTTGATAATATCAATAGTTTGCAAATTAAACAAGAAAAATGAAGAAGATGCATCGAACTATTTTTAACCTCAGTAGCAAATATGTAATATTATTATTTAATGTACAAGTAGGCTGGTTAACAATTAATAAAATTAATAATTAATTAATAATTAAATAATAATAATTAATAATTAAAGTTTTTTTTATTTGAAATTTAAAGGGCTGTAACTTCTTAGGGGTGCATTTTTGTATATAGGTAAATTGGGTTGAATCAACCTATTTTGGTCTCCTGATGACGCTGTATCAATTTGGCCATACATTTTAGAATCACCCTGTATATTGCACGAGCCGCAGGCGAGTGCTGTTATTTATCATTACCACGAGTTGAATACTATACTTTATCTACGATTAAAATACTAACCTTTGCAAGTAGCCTAATTCATCATTTTTGGCACAATTCACTTAATTAAACGTCAAAATTATTCAAATGTCAAATCACTTTCCTCCCCTCAACAATAATGGACCATTCTATTTCATCTCATCGGAAAAGAATTTCTATTGGACAGGTTAAGCATGAAGTTATAGGAGATTGGCGTAAACAAAGATTTACGCCGGGATTTTTTACGAATATAACTCAACGCTATTTGTTTATGGATATTATTAATTTGTTGAACATCAGTTAATTAATTAATATATAACCTAATAAGAGTAGATAATAGTTATTTATATTATAAGTGCCATATGAGGTATTTTATAGCACGCGTCTGAAGTTTACAAAACGAACCGAAGGTGAGTTTTGTAAACAGACAAATATGTAAAAAAAATATATAAATATATTTTATTCGTAAGCTGACTGTAGATTTCAAAAATGGAAAAAAACTACAATTTCGATCATTGGCGTACCCTTTTTCTTTAAACAAAGGGACTCACACCCCCGTGGTTACGCCTCTGGTAGAAGCAGGAAAATGAAAATAATAATTAAACTTGGTACTTATGCAGGAACATGTACACACGAAATTTCAATAAAATATTACATTTACTTCAGGCGATATAAAAAAAAAATGCAAGAGAAAAATGTAACTTCCACGTCCTTGAAACGGTTAAGTTTTCGATTTAAGTTTATTAAGAAAACCCACATTAATTTCACATTTTGATTCTCAAATTATCAAAGGTACAATTCGGACCACCCTGTATAATGGGTAAATTTAGAAAATCTTTGCTTTTCTTTTATTTCATTCATCAATTAATTTGATTCAATAAATATTACAGAAGTTGTAACATTTTCTTTTTCAGAGCGCACGCAAAAATCGTTCATTATAAGGTAGAAGAAAAATTTATGGAAAATGTTTGTCCTAAAATTTCGTAATTTTTGATGTGGTCAAATCCCCTGCAAACTTTTTTTAATTATATTTAATGAATGAAATACCACATATACAGGCTGAATACTAACAATTCATTTTAATTTTAAGGGATGGTAAGGCCATATACCAAAAATAAAAAATATATACCCTGTAGTTTTCGAAAAAGAAAATAAATTAAAATACGTCAATATTTTCAGAACTTCGTACTTACCTATCTCAACAGAAAATAAATCAGGATAGGTCTTTGCCTCTGGCATTCACCTTGTTTTTTGCAATCATAAATTCACTAGTTTTTGCTGTCACTGTCAATTAACTTGTCTCCGACCGCAAATTTATGAAAGACCGTCGAACGGCGGCTTAACTTTATTAGACGTTTTTTGTCACGTTTTTTACGTTAGAACTTGGAATCTGTGACTTGGATACAAGGCATGTTGTTCACCCCATAAGTGGGTCAGTAGAACGACGAAGCGGTACTCAAAAGTTTACCAGAATTTTACGTAGGGTAGTTTTTCAACTTTCTTTTGTATATTTATTTATTGGTAATTTGTGTTATAAATATCAACAGAAACCCCCTCTTAAAATTAAAATGAGTTATTGGTATTCACCCTGTATCCACGAAAATCCGTTAGCTAGTGCCTTATTGCAAGTTGAAATCCATGGAAAATGCACTAACTGCATATCTAGACAACCGTCTCTTCTTACGAAATATATTTTTGCATAAGTAAGGTCGAAACGACTTATTTCACCTCCAGACTTTGTGGTTAAAATATGACATAACTTGGAACGCCCGATATGCAAAATAAGCGAAAACACACGAAATTATTACGATTATTATTAATAACTAAAATAACAACAAGCTGCTAATCTATACCCTCAATAATCCGTTTTTTGCTGCGATCATTGCCCAACATTAATGCACCAAGTGCATTGAATGAATTCGCCTTGCCTTTTTCAACGCTCCAAAATAACCCGCAAACAATTATTTTCAGTATGTAATCAAATATTTTTTTGACCAATCTTAAATGCACAAGTTCGCGGTATTGTTCAACGAAAATTTAACAATGACCTTACAAAAAATAGTGGGAGCCGCACTTAGTCGGGATATTGATATATAATTGCTCAAAGGTTAACTTATTGGATTTGGTACCGGTATCTTTAACTTATTATATTATAAACATAGGTTTAAGTCGGCCGTACCTGCTCCACTGATAATGTTTATTTATTATTTATTCGTCGCCTGTGTATGTGTGCAAGTGCTGGCCGGCCCTATGGAGTTAAAGAAAAATGAGGAGGAAGGTGAGTCAATTTCGATAGTAGTGGAGGAGAGAAATGCTCAGCAATAAAAAATAACAAGTGAACAACAAGAAGGTAAAATTTTGGAGAAAAGCTTGTACTTACTTTTTAACCTTACTAAGTCCTTTTGCACGTTTTTTGACGTAAATCTCAGAATTGTTAAGTAGTTCATTTAATGCAATAGAGAAATATTTACTATTTTTGGTTATGAGGAGCCTACAATTATTTATTATTAAAAAATACCGACTGTTGGGAAATGTACAACTTAATGTTAAACTTTTATATATAATTTTTTTTATTATTTAACTCCACTGTTTTTAAATCAATATCTCTTAAGTAACTGATCTGCACTCAATTTCAGTTCAACTGTTTCTTTAAAAATAAGAAATTAGAAAGTAAGATTTAAAAACTAAACACGACCTGTACCAATTGTATTATTTGGCAAATTTTTTGTAATAAGGTGAAAAAAATGCATTATTATTATTGTAACTAGATGGATTACATGAAATTTGCTGCAACTAATTTTGAAATTAAATGAAAAAGAGACAAAATGAAATATGTCAACAGGTAGTTTTAAAATTAAAAACTAAGGAATTTATAACAGTATGAAAGCAGTATTCATTAAATATCTAGAGAATTTAATTAAAATTTAATTGCATTTTTATCAAGAATTTTATCTTCAAAGTGACGATTATTTTTATTGTTAGTGTGTCGATAAATCCAATTGAACATTTATAGAAATGTAAATAGCAATGTGCTTTAGTACGATTAACAATTAGACCAACATAGTTAGATATACAGGGAGGTCGAAAAGTACGGAGCAAATTCAATATCTTTAAAACGCCGAAGTTTTGATTTTATTTTAGGCCTATTTTAAAAATATTTTTTATTCCACAAGGTGTCCCAAAACTTTGATTTTTCAAATGGCAACCCCCAATTTTTTTTCCAATTTCAGTATAGAGTGTAATACATAGAAAATGTCTAGAATTATACAAGAAATTCGAAATTGCAAAAAAATTGGTGTTGCCCTTTGAAAAATTAAAGTTGATCGCAGCCCAGTTTTTTGGGACACCTTGTAGAATACAAAATATTTTTAAAATAGGCCTAATATAAAATCAAAATCGACCTGTCCGAGCGATTTTTCCAAAACTTTTTGTTTTGAAGATATTGAATTTGTTCCTTACTTTTCGACCTCACTGTATACACAGATTTATTTTTGTTTAAAATAATTACAAAGCAGTTGTGTAGGAAGAGAATTTTTAAGAGATTTTCTAAATAAACTAATCGTTTTGCATCCCTTTATACTCATTGGTAAGCAATTAGAGGTTTTTAAATTTTAAATACTGGTATGTGAAAATCTTTTTCATATCTAATGCCCTAATTTTTTTTTAATACTTCTTATACTGTATTACTTGAAATCAGAAACATTCCGGCAAGCAGAATAAAATTTTTGAATTCTAATTTTCAAAATTGTGAAATTTTTCGTTACGCTTTGAATAATTCATAAATTTCATAAATGAACTCGCATGTTCGACAAAAAAAAGTTCGTAAGGGTTTTTGAGGGCGCTGGTTACTAAAAAAGTTTTTTAAATTATATTTTTTAAATTTAAATTTTTTGAAAATTGTCATTATTATAGGAATTATAGAAAAAAATATTGCTTATGAAATTTTTTGGAGAATTTTCAAAAATTAGTAAATGAATTCTTGTTTCATAAAATGTTTTCAAAAAAAATTGTTACCCTAAACCTAAACCTACTGGACGCAAGCATTTTAGTATAAATTATTCATAAATACAGGGTGTATCACCACGACCTTAAACTATCTATCCAACTAAAATATTGACATTTTTCTGCCACTTCCGGTTACACTGGAAGTAGCCAAAAAACCTACTTTTTTTAAATAGAACACCCTATATATTTCTGCATTTTTAGACCTACACTAAATTCTAGTGCCATTATGTGTAACATACCTATACCAAACACGGTTTAGGCGATATTCACTTGTTTTTCATTTTTTTGACAGATGCAGACGTTTCAAAAACGATTAATTATTAAACGGAATTTAATTAGTCAAAAATTGCAAAGATATACTTTTTGCTAGAATATTATAGATTAATGTAAATATAAATATAAACAAAAACGATTATACGGGGTGGTAAAAAAATACGGCTAAACTTTTTTTTTCAAAATTTGTGAAATCTAATTTTTTTTCAAAATTTTTTTAAATAAAATTTTTTGGACATTTTTCAATTCAATTTTTTTTTCGAAATTTTTCAATTTAAATTTTTTTGTAATTTTTATTTTAAATCAAATTTTTTTCATATGAACTGTTGCTCGAATATTGTCATTCAAGCAATTCGAGGTCGTTACCTAGCAACGATCGAACAAATGACAATCTCGTGGTCGTTATATTCCAATAGCGGGCTATAAAGTCACTTTATCGCCCGAGGGCGATAATAGGGCCTGCGGGCCATAAAGTTGTACTTAACATCCGAAAAACCGGGCGCTAAAGTACACTTTACGGCATAAACAACATAAATACTTGAATATATTTTATTTCAAATCATGTAGGTATTATGAGAAAAAGCTTTTAAAAGAATTCATCTAAATCCGCCCTGTTTTTGAGGATTCTGAAAAACTTCCTTAACCTCGACTATACGGAATTTCTTGAGTATGCGTTGAGATAACCAGTGAGTAATTTCAGGTTTTCTTTTTCAATTTTTTAGGTTTTCGATGCTGGTTTACAAAATGGGTCAAAGTTCTCTAAATTTCTTTTAGCTTTGAAATATTTGAAATAAAATATTCTCCGATTTAGTTGGTGTCTTTACTATTAATATTTATTTAGGAGTAAAAGTGACACTATTGTAACGAGCCTGTAGGTTTGCCGGACGAACGAAGTGAGTCCGGCAATTACACGCGAGTCCCAATAAGTGGATTTTACTCCGAATAAAACATGCTATTTTTTCTTCAAACATATTTTTGCACGGTCGAGTATTAATTTTTTTTACAGCTCAGTAAGACAGTAAGTTTTAAAAATATTCTAGGGCGGTACGAAAAAAATGGTAATTTTAATATCCTGTTTTACAATAAAAATGCCTATATCTCTATAACTACTTATAGCAAATTATTTTATCTTAATTTCAAAAAACAGACAAACCCATGACAATATTAAAGTTATGCTGCAAAATCAAAATAAACGCAATATTGTGACTTTAAAGATAATTAAATATTTTTACGGCATATTACACATATTTCGCGACAATAATTCTAAAATCCAACCGTGTAAGACGGTTATTGACTTTGGAAGTTAGCATCCTGCTCAACTGATTCTTTCCACTTACATATATATAAATACCTAACGATAAATTCTGTAGAAACCATATATAATTTTGAATAAAAGGAAAGGATAAATTTGCGAACTGTGTCATAACGTTAATTTGCTCCTTGCGAAAGAGGCATTTTTTACAATATTTATGTAACTGCCATTAAAAAGTTTAAAATGTGGAATGTGTGGTATGAGGCGCCGTTTAAGACATTATTAGTATTACAAATATATATGATAATTATTGAAATATATATGTATATTTTTTCAGTAGATATATTTAGTTTGTTAAAATATTTCTTTAAATATATATATCTTTGTAAAAATATATATATATATATATATTTACGAATATGTAAATATATTTTCACAAATATATATTATTTCTGCTAACATATATTTATATAGAAATGAGCTTTTATCGTCGTACGCTAGGTGGCGCCATGCTGATTAAATTTAGGTAAAATGCCCGTATTAAATTTGGCAACGTGTCTGTGCGAACTCTATCTATATTGTTCTGTGATCTATATTAACTAGAAAATAAATATATTTAATGAAAAAATATATATTTCAATAATTATTATATATATTTGTAATACTAATAATGTCTTAAACGGCGCCTCATAGTGTGGGCACGTATAGGGGAAATCTGACAAAACAGGTTATACAGGGTGGTCACTTTTACAATGTACACCATTGGTATCTTCTAAACAACAAGAGGTACATAGATGCTTAAATTAGAGAAAAGTTGCGCATTTTCATGCTCTTTAAGGATCTGAAAAGAAATCCGGGATAACTGACCTCGTTCCTGAATATCCTGAAAAAATCTGAAATATTGCGTTTTCTTATTTCGTTCATAACTTTTTTATTACTTAAGCCAATGTATTGAAATTTGGCATGTTTACATAAATCGATATGGGCTATCCACTGCACATTTTAAAAATTTTCTAGACCTACTAGATCTTCATGTTTTTATAGCCAATTTTTTATTTTCTTATGGACGCCATATTGGATTTTTATACTGTTGGATAGAGAATAAAAATGTGATTTCAACGATGTATCACACATGAGTCATCTGACTTGATTAACCACCTTTAAACATTAATTTAATAATTTTTTGACAAAATCAAATTGCCATGAAATAACAAATGATCGAGCAAATTATTGACGGTAGTAGAAGTAATGCTAGAGCTCTTTCGACAAAATCAAGTTGGCATGAAATAACAAATGATCGAGCAAATTATTGACAGTAGTTGTAGAAATAATGCCAGAACTGTTTTTGTAATTATTGTCAGTGTTATTATTATTTTTATTCATTATGGTAAGATTTTCAGTTAATGAAAGACTAGATATGTAGGTATAATAATAATAACACTAACAGTAATTACAAAAACAGTTCTAGCATTACTTCTACAACTACTGTCAATAATTCACTCGATCATTTGTTATTTCATGCCAACTTGATTTTGTCGAAAGAGCTCTAGCATTACTTCTACTACTGTCAATAATTTGCTCGATCATTTGTTATTTCATGGCAATTTGATTTTGTCAAAAAATTATTAAATTAATGTTTAAAGGTGGTTCAAGTCAGATGACTCATGTGTGATACATCGTTGAAATCACATTTTTATTCTCTATCCAACAGTATAAAAATCCAATATGGCGTCCATAAGAAAATCAAAAATTGGCTATAAAAACATGAAGATCTAGTAGGTCTAGAAAATGTTTAAAATGTGCAGTGGATAGCCCATATCGATTTATGTAAACATGCCAAATTTCAATACATTGGCTTAAGTAATAAAAAAGTTATGAACGAAATAAGAAAACGCAATATTTCAGATTTTTTCAGGATATTCAGGAACGAGGTCAGTTATCCCGGATTTCTTTTCAGATCCTTAAAGAGCATGAAAATGCGCAACTTTTCTCTAATTTAAGCATCTATGTACCTCTTGTTGTTTAGAATATACCAATGGTGTACATTGTAAAAGTGACCACCCTGTATATAAAACTTTATTTACGATTATTCGGCCGGTAGAAAATAGGCTAGAAAGTTTTCCCTTACTTGCGAAAATTTGTTGATTTTAAAAAAAATCTGGACATTTCTTAAATTATTTTAAGCAAACAGTGCGATTATAAAGTGATTTTTAGTCAACCAGCATTTCTATTCTGATTTAGAATGACCTATTTTTTTGCTTAGAATTCTGTATTTTTCTATACCATATTGTTGTTGAAAAAATTTCTACCACCTCCAAAGGTTTTCTTTAATCGTAAGAGTAACGCAATTAATACAATAAGTGAACAAAATTACAGTTTCCAACCTTCTTTTTAACATGCCGCAATGGTGGCTAAATATTACGCAGTATCGCAAGGTGATTCCTAGATCGCTACCACATTCCCCAATCAAGGTCGGTTCATTATTTCCTCATTTCTTCCTATCACTTCTTACTATAGCTGACTGCATTCAAATCGATCGTCGCCCAAAACTCTAAACCGATATTTTAACAAAGTCTGGCGTAAAACAAAGCCTTTGTCTAGATCTAGACCATCGTTTCTCAACCTGGGAGTCGAAACCCCCATGTGAGGTGATTTACTTTATTTTTGGCTTCCTCTGAGGCTCGCGATACTAAAAGTATTGAGACGCGATGCTCTACATAAAATAAATATACTTGTATTTTCTATCTAGATGACGAAATCCAACCGTATCCTAATAGAAGAGTAAGGGAAAGAACTCCAGAAGAAGTGGAAGAAGAAACCGATCAAGAATTTTGGAAACAAAATGCAATTAAGGCTGTGAAAGATAGATTATACAGGAAAATAAACCAAAGTTAGTATAAAATGTTCCTTTCCTAGAAAAGGCACCCATAAAGTCACCTCCCCCCTCCCTAGTATATCCAAAATGGAGTGAGACTTTTGCGTGTGTTAAAACAGGATCAAATCGCATCTAAAATAGTATTTTATGAAAGACGCATCGTCGCCATCTCGAGGATACCTTTAAAATTCAGGGTCACTACCCCCAGGCGCCATATTGAATTTTCGATTTGACAGACGTTACTATTTTTAAAGTGATTTTATCCTGTGTTTATCGCTTCGTTCAGGAGATGCTAGTGGGAGGGAAAGAGTCCTCAGAAATTATTATAAACCACGAGACCACAGAATTAGTGTCAGATAAACAGAATAAATAAAGTGTATACCTGGTTGCCTATTTTTGGACACGTGGTTTACGATCATTTTGAGGGCTTTTAATTTTATGATTTTATCTAGTAATGTATACGATTTTTGCACAGATATTGCGAAAAATGTGATCCTATTCCTCGGCGATGGAATGTCCATTCCTACGATAGCAGCAACTAGAGTTTACATAGGCGGAGAAGAAAAACAGTTGACTTTCGAAAAGTTCCCCTTTACAGGACTGTCGAAGGTAGGTAAAGCGAAATATTTGGCACAAATCTCAAATTCGCTCCAGATGTTTTTAAATTCGAGTAGGTGTTGAAATATCTTCTTTAACTGTCAATTGTTTGTCTTTGACCTTTAAAAAAAGGAATTTTTCAGGTGCAAACTTAATGTTCAGTAATATTTTTAACTTTCCAACTTCAGTAAACCTAGCTGGAGAAAATGAAACAGCAGGAAATTTTCACAACCGAGATAATCTTACTTTGTCAATGCCATTTTAACGTGCATCATATCGCAAAACAGGCAATATCAAAATCTGGACAGTCCCCTTTAGTCGACCACATTATCAAAGCTTCCATGTTTCATGAACATTTAAATGCTCACCAGACGACAATATTTTCCTCGTCATTACACATTAATCATCCTGCGGTCGTGCTAATTCATATCTATGGAACAAAGTATAATAGTTATTCACGTTGTTACCATCGGATAAGGTTTTATTACCTTCATCAATGCATCAACCCAACCCATGCGCCCATTTTCATTAACAGCGGTCACAAGCGTCTAATTAAAAAACGTAATTAGCAATGCCAATGTTTGAAATTTGACGTCAGATGAGAAAACATATTCCGATCACGCTTTTATTACTTAAGCAGTCAATTATCTGTCTTAGCGTGTACCAATCAATGGATTTATTGAAGTTGAATCGGTAAGGTGGAAAAACGTATATATTTGTCATATAAATATATACGTATAATAATTATATATACATATATATTTTTTCATGAAATATATTTATTTTGTTAAAATAAAAGTTTTATAAATATATATATCTTTGTAAAAATATATATATATTTTTACGAATATATAAATATATTTTCACAAATATATATTATTTCTGCTAATATATATTTATATAGAAATGAGCTTTTATCGTCGTACGCTAGGTGGCGCCATGCTGATTAAATTTAGGTCACATTTAATCAGCATGGCGCCACCTAGCGTACGACGATAAAAGCTCATTTCTATATAAATATATGTTAGCAGAAATAATATATATTTGTGAAAATATATTTATATATTCGTAAAAATATATATATATATTTTTATAAAGATATATATATTTATAAAACTTATAAATATTTTAACAAAATAAATATATTTAATGAAAAAATATATATATTTCAATAATTATTATATATATTTGTAATACTAATAATGTCTTAAACGGCGCCTCATAATAATCACACTAAAAAATGTGATATGTGTTTCAGAGTTATTATTCCTCGTCAGCGTACCCCAGATCAAAAATGGAAAGGGATTCTATATTTGCTATTCCAGATCTATTGATGCATACAATTAAATACTTATGCTGACAAGGAGCAATAATTCTGAAACACCTTTTTTCCTGCGCGTTATTTTTTTAGGTAGATTTTCATTGTTGAGCTCCAAATTGTTCACTTTCACTTTTGAATGAATATTTTTTAATTTGGAATCTTCCAAATTTGCTAAATATACAGAGTGTCTCTTTTGATGTTTCCAGCATTATTTCTAAGATTGATTTTTTTCTTTACTTGCTAGAGTCGTGGATAAATACCGCGGCCACTCTGTATATATAGTAATTGAGAACATGCTGAAAAAAAGGCAAAAAATATTGCAGCAAGCACTATCTATAAATACCAATTTACCATGATAGGTTTTTTATTTATCTATTTATAAATTCTAATTTTAATAGCCGATATTAAATATCAATAAATGTTACGAGGACAGCGCATATATTTTTTTTATTCGCGCCTTAGCATAAATAGACTTAATTATACTCTGGGCCCAGAACAACTATCTAAAAATAAATTATAACAAATGGCCATACTAATTTAAAAGCCGAATTTGTTTTTATTAATTACAAAAATTGATAGGATGCAAAATATCAAAGTCAACAAAATATAAAATAGTTTTCTGGTTGAATATATGGAAATTTTCACATTTCGACCACCTTGAGCGAGCTTCGTTTTAAGCGAAGTGAGCTCTGTTAGCTCCAACTCCTTTATTTATACGCGCCGCAAGAGGTGTGGCTTCGCATCGCTGACGCTACGAGGCGGGTCCAAGGCGTTGATAGGCGTAGGCGTGGCTTAGTTCCGCCAATATCGCGCGGTCGGTCATACGCCGTTCATATCTACGTCATTGAAAGGCGTTGCTTCATTCCATCATGCGCACTATTCGGCAGGCGTGGCTCTGTTCCACCAACAGCGCGTGGCCAATCATGAGGGGGCGGCTTAAAATAAAAATAATGAAGTAATTAATTAATATTTCCACCCCACTTTGTTATTATCAGACATACTGTGTGGACCACCAAACTGCCGACTCTGCATGCTCAGCGACCGCCTACCTGGGAGGAGTCAAAGGAAACCTAGGAACCATTGGAGTGTCTGCGGCGGTCAATAAGAAAAATTGCACAGCCATGAACCTAGCCGAAAACCGAGTGGACTCCGTCGCCAGGCAGTTCCAGCTCAGAGGGAAAAGAACCGGGCTAGTCACAACCACCAGAGTAACGCACGCTTCACCAGCAGGTATAGGTATAGGTTATGTTTACGCGAGCAGTTACCAATATTAATTTTCGCAGGAGTGTACGCTCACACGGCCAACAGGCAATGGGAAAGCGACACCCGCGTACTGAAATCAGGCCTGGACCCCAGCACGTGCGAGGACATAGCTCACCAACTCGTCTACGGGGACACCGGTCGGAACCTGCAGGTTATTTTGGGCGGCGGACGGAAGAACTTCTTGCCAAAGGAAGTGGTCGACGAGGAAGGGCAGGCGGGCAAACGGTCGGACCACGTCGACCTGATCGAGCAATGGAAGAGGCAGAAGGAGAGCAAGGGCGTCAAATACGAGTACGTCTGGAATCGGGAACAGTTGTTCAACGTCAAGAATGACACCGAGTATCTGCTGGGTAAGTACGGATTTTATGAACCTTTTGGTGCTGACTTTATCACCTTCATATCTTATCTCGAACAAGTTCTTTCTGTTGGAGAAAGAATTTCTGATCGTACTGGCCAAGGAATCTTCAAGTAGCCTTCTAAGATGCTTGGAGGTAGAACTCTCGTCCGTAAGGATCTTGATCAGTTTTTATAGTTCTAAGATGATAGGATAGGAGGACAAATGTTTCAACAGGATATTGCACGCTCCACCAAGATTCATCGAGTCTTCATTGTCAAATAAAGTTATTAACGTGATCTTCCTCCACAACGTCACATCCATTACATCGTCAGTAAATATCATCGCTCCTCATTCCACTAACGTCCTTGCAACATATAATTACAAATACTAGACGCTTTGGACATTTAGTTGCGTCTCAAATACTTCATCAATCAATCCCATTTTCCTTGTTCCACGCCTGGTTGCATTTCGTTCAGTTTCAAGCATGTTATCGATCTTCTAGGTTTGTTCGAGCCGGGCCATATGAAGTACAACGTCGACAGGAACGTGGAAACGGAGCCCTCCTTAGAGGAGATGACGGAGTCAGCTATCAAGGTCCTCCAAAAAGGCGACGAGGGCTTCTTCCTGTTCGTGGAGGGAGGCCGGATCGACACAGCCCACCACGATAGCTGGGCCCACAAGGCGCTGGATGAGACGGCGGAATTTTCAAAGGCGGTGCAGAAGGCTATCGATATGACTGATGAGAGGGACACGTTGATCGTGGTGACTTCCGATCATGCGCATACGATGAGCTACGCCGGGTATGCGCAAAGGGGTAGCGACGTGTTTGGGTACGCCGGTATGGCGAGCGATGCGAATCTGTACACTATCCTGAACTATGCGAACGGACCGGGGTACAAGCCTTTTGTTGGCGGAAGATATGTGCCGTCAAAGGAAGAAATGAGTGAGTATTTTAAACTACACGAACAAGTTTTTTGTTGCGTCATTATGACGTCAATATCTAGTCGTTAACGTATCGACGTCATTAATAAGCGCTATAACATTACAGGCCCTAATATCGAGCTTTGCAGCACCCCAGAATTAACACGATTCTATTTTTCAGACGAGGTTGGCTTCCAGTGGCCCTCCACGTCGCCGCTCAAGTCGGAAACTCACGGGGCGGACGACGTTGGTATTTTCGCCCGGGGCCCGTGGTCTCACTTGTTCACTGGTGTCATGGAAGAGAACGTCATCCCCCACCTTATGGCTTTCGCGGCTTGCGTCAACGATCAGCTGCCGTGTGAAGGGTATAGCAAGGAGGCGTAGGGATTTTAGTAATTTAAGCCAGGATTGTTTGACAAGATATTTAAAATTTCAACTACCATAGTTTGTAATACGTATGTGACGTGTGCGTCCGTTATCTTCAAGTGTGTACCACTCCCGGAATAGAATCACTGTTGGATTGTTTTACCTGTGATAAGTATTTAGGCATCAGGTTAGGATATTAAAATAGGGGGTGGTATGCAAAAACGTACGTTGGCGTTGGTGTTATGCATGTTTCTCCTGAAAGGCACTTTTTTATACACCAGCAGTCACGTTTTGCTCGACTGGTGATTAACTTTTATGAAAAATAATGCACACAAAGAGTGTGCCAAGGTATTTCTATAATTATCAAGGACGCCACATATTAATCAAGTTAATATTTCACATCATTAGTGTCAATTAGGAATATTGCAACTTCTGTACATATATACAGGGTGTGGATTCGTTTTGGGAATGTCTGTAGTGGTTAAAGTGAACTTGCCAGGGAACATACAGACGTAGAAGAATGTATCTACCAAAATTTCGAAAATTATTTTTCTTTATTTTGGATGAAACAAAATATCTCAGTTTTGACAGTTAATCTTATCGACATAAAAATAAATTATTGACAAACACAGGGCAATTATTGAAAAGACTGATAGAACACGTATAAGAAAAAAACTGAATGAATTACAAAAAATAAATGTATATGGCAATTGCGCTATCACATCTTGCCCCTTTCTCCCAAAAAATACAAGTAGCTCGAGATTAAATTATAGGGAAGAGTGGGGCTAAAGTTACGATAGCGCGGTTGCCATGTTTATGTTTCCCAATTTCTTTTTTATTGTTATTTCGTATGTAAAATAAAAAACCTTATAAGAACTTCTTGTTACAAATGATGTGTTCTATCAGACTTTGCAATAAGATCACTATTTTCTAAAACACCTTGTAACTATAAATTTCTCAAGTTCTCAAGCTACTCAGAAATGATAATACTTGTTTTTAGAGTTTTTAACTGAAAAACTATATTTTTCTGCTCGAACCCAACTCTCATTCGCCTTGTTAATACACTTAGTAGGTAGTTATAAATGTAACGTCAAGAGCGCGAATCAGTACCATAACCTCAAAAAAATATTTACTTAAATAAAGTCACAAAATATATATATGGCTATCAATTTATAACAATATCATTACAATCAAGCTGATCTAAATAATATAAAAGAAAAGTAAACAAAATCATTTCATCATCATGTGAGGTAGCAGATTTTTGCTCCTGATTACTTTAGTTCCATAGAAAACCATAATTAGTTTTAACTTAGCTCCCTAAAGTTACTTTACTTTGTCTTAAATCATTTGCCATTAATTTACTGAAGGAAATAAATTCACTCTTGCTTCAAATTAAAGGCAAAATTGATAACCTATTATTATACCACCCGTTGTAGGGGATTTTTCAACACACACGTCTAGTACACAGACATGACGTCACTACCGCTAGTCTAACCGACTCAACTCGGTTGGCCTAGCAGTGGTGACGTCACACCTTGTCCGTACGGTGTAGGATGCTTACCTTATGCATAAGACAGTTGTTCTTACATTTAGATATAGATTTAGTATTAATTACCCCTATTAGGAATTGTGTAGATATCCAGATAGAACGCTTAGTACAACAAATTATGTGATACTGAATCAACTGATCTGATAGTAACTATTATTAGGTTTGTAAACGCTAGTAGTTTTAAATAAATTATTGTAATTTAAGAGACTTGTAACCCCCATTGTAGGAAGTGGGTTTTTGAAAACAAACCATCCGTCCTTTAGATATAAGAATCTTGAGCTCCAGGGTCGGCTGTAGGTAACTTTATTATTATTATTATTATTTAAAATTTCACTCCGACTTGAAATAAAGGGCAAATATTTTAAGGATGAGTTTTCATCGAAAAAACGAGAACTGATTTCATGTTCTTTTTTTACTCTAATCTTTATTGCACAACTTTGCGAAAAGTTTAGCTACAGTTAATCGATTGTACCCAATGTTAAAATGCCAAAAAAATTTACGTCGAATAAAAGAAGAATTTGTTCAATTGTTTTTTTTTATTTTTACTTATACGGTTCTTCCGCTCAGCTTTTTGGTAAATATTTAAAACACTCTATAGGACTATTTTCAGGTCTTTGAACTGGATTTGGAATCAATTTGCAACGGCTGTGCATCCCTTTACCAAAAAAAAAAAAAATGTAGAGCTTTTTTGTTTTTTTTTATTAGCAACAACAAAGATCTTTCTTTGAAAACTTTAACCTGTACCTTAAAAACGCGAGCTCTAAGGACAAATATTTATATATTCGAACAATGAATCCGTTCCTTTATCTGTAAAAATTCATTATGTTACATCCTGTATAAAATAAAGTGTATAAGTTTGATTTCGTCAAGCGACATACCTATTTGTTTTTATTAAACAGATATAAGGAAAAATTATTATGTTAAGGTCCAACAACGTCCTACACCCACATCGGTACGATTAAATACATTTTATCGAAAATTATCATAATATTACAATTCTGACCCGGAAACCTTCATTTAATTTACAATAGTATAGGGTGAAGCCCTCTTGACATTCGCGGTAATTTGAACTATAAACCAGTTCTTTAAGCTACTAACGAATAAACCATTTGGCACAAAACCACATACCAAAATCCACCATGGCTAATTTTTGCTGCTAATTTTGATAATTTTCTGTCCAGACTGACTGCGTTATTAGAATGTTATTATTTTATTTAATACACCCGATAGATACGTAACATAGTGGTGGGAGGCAACACGATATTTTGAAATAATGTTTAATAAATAAATAATGCATTTATTAGTGTCATTACGTGCATCGAAAATGAAAACGACTACCATTTTATTAGCCTTGTTCGGATGGGCTTTGGTAGGACTTGAGGCTTACGTGGTGTTGGGTAAGAAATTTAATTATCCTTAAGATTTAAATAATAATAACTAGAATCCAATATGAATTTTTTGTAATCTATTTTATGTTTCATATTTAACTCTTCATCAATAAATTCAATTCCTATTTCGGTTTTAGATGATAGGCATATGCACCCCCCGCCTCCGAAAAGAATCAGGGACCGAACTGGACCAATCGACATAGAAGCTACAGCTAGATACTGGCAACAAAATGCTCAAGATTTTCTTAGCAAAAAATTAAAAGTCAGACCTAATAAGAGTAAGTAGTTAAAAATTAGCTTGCTTATGGATTTCTCAATATTTGTGACATCCTAGCTTAGGTATAAAATGAGTTTCGATAAATTATGTATTTGATAAGTGATTTAAGAATCTAAGCACTACAACAATGGAACAATGTAGGTATTTAATATGACATTTATTTAAATCCTTTATAATAATTTCAATTTCAAATTAATACGAATAGTTCCCTCTATCAATGAGTGATATAACTAGCACCTAGGACAGCTCTAGGGAATCTACATGTTTTCACCAAAGATGTAGCGATACAACCAAGGGGTTACTTCAGCTTATGCGAAAATAAATATGCATTATATTCATTCAAAATTTTAAATAAAAATTTAGTTTTAAAAAATTTATATATGCGGCTAAATAATATGCACTAACGTACTAATATGCAATTTGTATGCAACTATAATGCATCGATTTCTAAATTAGCCAAAATAATTGTAATAATAATCACAGTATTATTGCAAATATACGCCTTAATATGCATCAATGTGCAATTGCAAATGGACATAATATATGTAATATGATAGAATTTAAGCATATCAAGATGTCCTAATAATAATGACGTGAAGTTATTTCAAAAAATTTTTAAATGCTACTAAATATGCAATATGCGACAAATCCTAGAATACGCCAAAATATGCATTATAATAATGGCCAAAATCGTATTGGAGTATTTAAAAACGTGCCTAAATATGCATTTTAAAATTATATGTGGATAAATATGCATCAAATAAATTACGCAGTAAAATATAAAAATATTTCAAAATATAAATTATAATATCACGAAATAGTCAGATTAATAAAAATGTGACTTAAAATGCATCAATGTGCAAATTAAATGCGAATAATTATGCACTGGTTTACAATATGCAGTAAAATCTAAAGATCTATATAAGTATACCCTATATTAATGATGGAAAATAGGGCAGAGTATTTAAAAAAGTGTCTAAATATGCATTAATATGCCATTCATATGCGGTTAGGAAATATACAGTAATGGTGTCAGATTACCCCAGAATACTACTAAATATACAATGATACGCAATATGCAGCGAAATCTAGGAATAAGCCAAATTATGCATTAGAGTAATATTTTAAAAAATATAGCCTTTCTATGTCATTTATCTGTGGATAAATATGCATCTAACGCAATAAGCAGTAAAAACAAGATATATTCAAAAATATGCATATAATAACAACTATGAATTAATACCTAAATATTATAAAATATTAATAAATATGCACCTATATGCGAATAAACATGCATGGATAATGTAATAAATTCCACACATGTCTAAATATGCATTACAATAAACGGAAGTATTCAAAAATGTGGTTAAATGCGCATGGACATTCTTTTTATATGCAGATAAATATGCACCAATATGCAGTAAGACCTAAAAATATGGCAAAATATGCAGTATAATAATGAACGGAATTATATCAAATTATTAAAAAATGCACCCATATGCAAATATGTATATGTAGTATGCAGTAAAAAAGTAAAAAAAAATGTCAAAAGTATTAAAAATTTTGTATGTAATGTATACTTTTTATATGCCCATAGATATATCTCAACATGCAATGGGCAGTAAAATCTAAAAATACGTCAAGGCATGCATTATAATAATAACCATAAAATGTTGTGAAAGTATTAAGATGCGTTTAATATGCAATTATATGTCGACAAATAAGCGTAGATGCAATATAATAAATGTCAAAGTATTAAAATATGTAACGATATGCAATTTATATGCGAATAAATATGCATGGACTCATAATATGTAATAAATTCCACAAATGTCTAAATATGCATTATAATAAAGTATTCAAAAATGTGATTAAATACGCATGGACATTCTCTGTATATGCAGATAAATATGCATCAATATGCAGTAAAACTAAAAATATGGCAAAATATACAGTATGATATTGACTGGAATTATGTCAAATTATTAAAAAATGCCATTAAATATGCATAAATACGCAATTATGTATATATAATATGCAGTGAGAAAGTTAAAAACATGTCAAAAGTATTAGAAATTTTGAAATATATGTAATGTATACTTTTTGTATGCCCACAAATATAAATCAATATGCAATGGGCAGTAAAATCTAAAAATACGTCAAGACATGCGTTATAATAATAACCATAAAATGTTGTGAAAGTATTAAGATGCGTTTAATATGAAATCTATATGCCGATAAATATGCATAGATACGTAAGACGCAATATAATAAATGTATTAAAGTATGCAACGATATGCAATAGTTTATATGCAACGATATGCAATAATTTATATGCAACGATATGCAATAATTTATATGCTAATAAATATGCATGGATACATAATACGTAATAAATACTAAATATGCATTATAATAAAAGGAAGTATTCAAAAATGTGATTAAATACGCATGCACATACATTTTCTTTATATGCAGATAAAAATGCATCAATATGTAGTAAAACCTAAAAGTATGGTAAAATATGCAGTACAATAATGACTGAAATAAAAGTATTAAAATATGCAACGATATTCAATTTATATGCGAATAAAAATGCATGGATATATAATATGTAATAAATTCCACACGTCTAAATACGCATTATAATAAAAGGAAGTATTCAAAAATGTGGTTAACTACGCATGGACATTCTCTTTATACGCAGATAAATATGCATCATTATGCAGTAAGACCTAAAAATATGGCAAAATATGCAGAATTATGAGTGAAATTATATTAAATTATTAAAAAATGCCATTAAATATACATAAATATGCAATTATGTATATGTCATGCAGTAAAAAAGTAAAAAAAACGTCAAAAGTATTAGAAATTTTGTAATGTATACTTTTTATATGCCCATAGATATAAAGCAATATGCAATGTGCAGTAAAATGTAAAAATACGTCAAGGCATGCATTATAATAATAAACATGTTAAAATATTCAGAAGGCGATTAATATTAATATGCAATTTATGTGCTGATAAATATGCATAGATACGTAAGATGCAATATAATAAATGTACTTTGACATTTATATGCTAATAAATATGCATGGATGCATAATAAATAATAAATTCCACACGTCTAAATATGCATTATAATAAAAGGAAGTATTCAAAAATGTGGTTAAATACGCATGGACATTCTCTGTATATGCAGATAAATATGCATCAATATGCAGTAAGACCTAAAAATATGGCAAAATATGCAGTATGATAATGACTGGAATTATATCAAATTATTATAAAATGCCATTAAATATGCACCAATATGCAATTATGTATATGTAGTATGCAGTAAAGTTAAAAAAATGTCAAAAGTATTAGAAATTTTGTAATATATGTAATGTATACTTTTTATATGCCCATCAATATAAGTATTATGATGCGATTAATATGAAATTTATATGCCGATAAATATGCATAGATACGTAAGACGCAATATAATAAATGTCAAAGTATTAAAATATGCAACGACATGCAATTTATATACAACTGAATATTCATATATATGTATATATGTAATATGCAGTAAAATATAAAAACAATAATGCATTATAATAATTAAAAATTAATATGCAGTAAGACGCAATATACAATATCTAAATATATGTCAATATCTGCATTATAATGACACTGTAAAATAATATCAAAATAAGTATGTAACTAAATTTGCACAAATATGCAATTTATATGCAGATAAATACGCATGAATACATAATGAAATGGAACAAATGTCATAAAAATTTTAAATATCCAAAGATATACAATTTATATACGAATGATTATATTCATGGATGCATTATTATAACTGTCAAAATTTTTTGTTAAATATGCATGGATGTGCATTAATATGCAAATAAATATACAGAGATATGCGTTATAATGACTGTAAAATGATTTCAAAGTAAATATTCAAGAATACGACTAAACTTACACTGATATACAATTTATATGCAGCTAAATATGCGTAGATACGTAATATGCAGTAAAATCTAAAAATACGCCAATATATGGATTACAATAAACGACAAAATAGTAAAAAACATACATAGATGTACTTTTTATGTGCAGATAAATATGCATCAAAATAGAATATGCAATAAAATATCTCAGGATATATGACTAAAATGATGCCATAGTATATCATTTTCCAGATATTGCAAAAAATGTCATTCTATTCCTCGGTGATGGCATGTCTATTCCAACACTGACCGCTACTAGAGTATACATGGGAGGTGAAGAAGATCAACTTACTTTTGAAAAATTTCCCCACACTGCATTATCAAAGGTATATTAATTCAATAATTCTCTACGCTCTTAATAATGTTCATATGAAACAATTTATTTTTCCCCTAGACATACTGCGTTGATGCTCAAACAGCCGACTCGGCGTGTTCAGCTACTGCTTACCTAGGAGGTGTCAAAGCCAATATAGCTACAATTGGCGTTACTGCAACCGTTGAGTTGGACGACTGCGAAGAGATGGTAAAGGAAGAAAACCACGTGGTGTCCATTGCAAAATGGTCACAAGACGCGGGGAAAAGGACCGGAATCGTGACTACTTCTATGATCACCGATGCGTCTCCTTCAGGTAATTCAATTTAATTTTGTATAAATTAACTAAGGCATTTCATTAAGGATTTTCCTCATCGTAGGAACGTACGCTCACATAGCCAACCGTCTGTGGCAAGATGACACCAGTGTAAAGGAGGCGGGCCAAAATGCCACCAAATGCCGTGATATTGCCTACCAACTCATCAAAGAAGATATTGGAAGGAATTTCAATGTCATTCTTGGAGGAGGCAGCAGAGTGTTTCTACCTAATGGGACTGTAGACGATCTAGGTAGCGAAGGCACTAGATCGGATGGTAAACATCTTATTAACGAATGGTTAAACGATAAGAAAGCAGAGAGGAAGAAGGCTCAATACATTTGGAATAGGACGCAGCTCCGAAAAATTAACAAAAAAACAGATTATGTCCTAGGTAAAAAATCATCAAGAAGTGTTGTGTATTTCTTACTGTTTCTGCTTTTTCAGGGCTCTTTAGCGAAGGCTACATGCCATTCAACTTGGACCGCAACGTTTCCCTGACGCCCTCGCTCGAAGAGATGACGGAGGCGGCCATCAAAATAGTCAGTAAAGGTAAAGGCGAGGAAAACGGCTACTTTCTCTTTATAGAAGGAGGCAGAATCGACCAGGCACACCACTCGGCGTTAGCCCAAAAAGCCCTGGACGAAACCGTGGAATTTTCGAGAGCCATTCAGAAGGCCTTGGAACTGACAGACGAAGAAGACACTTTAATCGTTGTAACTTCCGATCACGCGCACACCTTGTCCATGTCAGGGTATCCCGAGCGAAACAACGACATATTTGGATCCACCGGCGACGACTTAGAAGGCCACAGGATGCTGACGTTGAACTATGCCAATGGGCCGGGATACAAGGAGCCAGGGCATGACGCGAGGGACGATGATACCGGTAAGTGTTCAAGTAAATTCAGACCACGGTGTAAGACAATTAGGTGATGAAACGCCTCAATGTATCGTATGGTTAGAGTGTCGCCAAACTGTTAACGCAAGAGACGCGAAATCGTAAGACAAAGAGGCAGAGTAGGTGGCCGCGAGGGCCGCGCGGGCTGCGCCTCGCATCGTCCCTAGTTAATTTCCACTTCATTTTACCAGGTCCAAAAATATATCATTCGATGCAGAAAAATATGTAGAACACGATTGTTGAAAAATTATGTGTCTAAATTGTCGGCTACTGTGCAAAAAAAAATAAAAACCATAAATGAAATTGGACGCCGGCACGTTTAACTCGAAACGCTGCCAAAACCGTTAGAGTTATGAAAAAAATGGACATAAACAATTTTATAGAGAATTAAATTTCCTATAAAAAAGTCAGTAACGGCATATGTCTATCTTGAATATTTTAGGCGTGAGGGTGGCTCACGACGGTGTGGCTGAAAGTTGTGCGCTGGAACACGATAAGTTTAATTTAACAAAAAATCAGCGCGCGAATTTGAGGCGCCCTCACACCAAAACTATTAAAGATAGACTTATGCCACCACTGACTTTTTTATAGAAAATTTAGTTCTCTATAAAATTGTTTATGTTAATTTTTTTCATAACTCGAACGGTTTTGGCAGCGTTTCGAGTTAAACGTGCCGGCGTCCAATTTGATTTATGGTTTTTATTTTTTTTTGCACAGTAGCCGACAATTTAGACACATAATTTTTCAACAATCGTGTTCTACATATTTTTCTGCATCGAATGGTTTATTTTTCGACCTGTTAAAATGAAGTGGAAATTAACTAGGGACGATGCGAGGCGCAGCCCGCGCGGCCCTCGCGGCCACCTACTCTCTCTCTTTGTTTTACGATTTCGCGTCTCTTGCGTTAACAGTTTGGAGACACTCTAATTGAGGCGTTTCATCACCTAATTGTCTTACACCGTGATTCAGACTCAGTGACGACTCAGTGACGTAGCGAACGGGCCCGCAGGGCCCGCGATGCGGGGGGGCCTCCAGCTGTTGGGGGCCCCCGAGTGTAGGAATTTTTGACGCAAAAATATCGTCGAAATTAAAAGTGACGAAATATTTTTGTTCAACAAAATTTGAGGTAATTTATTATTTTGTGGGGGGCCCTCATCATATATTTTGCGGGGGGGCCGAGATGTCCAGGTACGCCACTGAGTGGCGTTGAGCTATGTATATAAAAGACTAACATTTGTGTATGTTTTCAGGGGATAAGGATTATCAATTCCCGGGGATTTACAACCTGAGCTCTGAAACGCACGGTGCAGATGATGTTGGAATTTTCGCAAATGGACCGTGGGCGCATCTCTACTCTGGTGTGATGGAAGAAAATGTCATCCCCCATATAATGGCGTACGCTTCGTGTGTAGGCAGCGGTTTAACTGCCTGTTCTTAAAAGAACAATAATTAACCATAACTCGAATTAAAAAAATGAGACAGCAGTCATTAAAAATAAAAGTATAAAAATAAAAAATATATAAAAATCAATATAAGTATAATGCCTCTATTTATAACTATTTTTTCCTTCTCTTAGTTCTTTGTTTTACGGGCCTTAAACTGATTTTATAAATTGATGCACATAAATAAATCCTAAATCTTTATGGTCCCTTTCTTATTTTTAAGGCAATAAACGCCGGTTATGTTTAGCAAACTGATAAAATAAATCTAAGTAAATAAAAATAAACCACATCGTATCCTTGCACAGAGCAAATCTCTTCACAGATATTTAAAAAATCATTTTTACGTCAAATCAATTTGTACGCTCATAAAAATAAAACACTATAATTTAATTTGATGGAGATAACTATCAAATAAAAAACGTACCATTATTTATTGCCAGATTGATGTCACGTTTGATACATCAGATAAAACCGTGAGCATAAATAGTATGTATGTTTTTTAGCTTAGAAACTAAGTAATACGGACTAAAACGATTAAGGAAACCCCTAAATAATTAACTGTTTCCACTGTGTTTTTAAGAAAAAAATTCTTTTTGCAAGCGAAAGTTGGTCATATTTAGATTGACGCCATTTTGAGCCGGCCATCTTGAATTCGTTTCCTTATTGACAGTCTACAACCCTAAAATCCCTTATACCGATTTCTATCCAAATCGGGTCCATATTTGAAAAAGTCATCCGCCATCTTGCCGCTATTTTTATTTTTGATTACTTGGACTATTTCTTGTATTTTCACTAAGAAAGAAACTCATGCTAGGGAAAACCCTAAAAGAAAATATTTCCCCATTAGTAGGAAAAAGCAAATGAATTTACTAACAAATAATTGTTTACTTATTACCGAATTATTTTGCATTCGCGCGCATGCGACGTGTGTAATTTATCACATCCCTTTGGTCTGATTGGACAGACTTGACAAATAGCAAATGTCATTGTTTATTTGAGGCATGTGAGAGGAACAGCTTAGCGCATTTAAGTTCCTAATCTCCACTAACATAAATGTTTATTGTTTATTTAGCTGTTGATGATATTGACTTAGAAACTATAGACACTCGATAAATAAACCAGCGACGTAGGGAACTGTTCCTCAAATAACCGTAAAAATCTCGAAAAAAATAGCATAGTTGGCGAAAGGTAATACAACAATTTCCAATATCATATCTAACTAATTCCTAGCAGGACTACGATCTGGGAAATAGAAGCGCCCTAAACTGCCCCAAAATATAGGATTGTAAACCACAAAAATTATAGTCAAAATAACATAACTGGCAAGAGGTAACACAACAATTTTTAGCATTATGTCTAACTAATACCTTGAGAGATGTAAATTTGTAAAGTAGGACGGACATACTTCACCCTAACTAATTGCCTCAAAATATTTGCTATATTCGGTCTAGCACTATAACCTACAAATACTTCTTTCAAAGCAAGAGGCAATAAAACAATTTCCAATATCGTGTCTAACTAATACCTTGCGGAACACGAGCAGTCGGAAGACCATACATTACTTTAACTAACTAATTACCTATCTTAAGTGCTATATTTGATCTGGCATTGTCCACCACAAATATTACTTACAAAATTGCATAATAGGCAAACGCAATACAACTTTCAATATCATGACTAACTAATTCCTAGCGAGGCTGAAATTCAGATAGCAGGACGGATATACGTTACCTTTAGCTAACTAATTCCCACAAAATATTTGTTATATTCAGCCTAGAATTCTACTCTACAAAGATTCCTTCTAGAACAAAAGTCAAAATGTATATCATGTCTAACTAATAACTGAACTGAACTTCGAAGAGCAGGATGAACATGCGTTACCTAACTAATTGTCTTAAAATATTTGCTATATTCGGTCTAGCATTGTCCACCACAAATATTACTTCCAAAATTGCATAATGGGCAAAAGGTAATACAATTTCCCATATCATGTCTAACTAATTCCTAGCAGGACTGGAATTCGAAGAGCAATACAATACATTTAGCTAACTAATTCCCATAAAATATTTGTTATATTTAGTCTAGAATTCTACTCCACAAAAATTACTTCCAAAGTAGCACAAAATTCAAAAGGTAATACAATAAATCTCCAATTTAATGTCTAACTAATAACGGGATTGAACTTCGAAGAGTAGAATGAACATGCATTACCTTAACTAACTAATTGCCTTAAAACATTTGCTATATTCGGTCTAGCATTGTCCGCCACAAAGATTACTTTGAGAATTTCATAATTGGCAAAAGGCAATGCAATTTTCAATATTATATCTAACTAATACCTAGCGGAACTGGAATTCGGAGAGCAGTACAGATAAACGTTACCTTTAGCTAACTAATTACCGCAAAGTATTTGTCATATCCTGTCTAGCATTCTCCTCTACGAAGATTGCCTCCAAAGTGACACAATTGGCAGCAAAAATCAATACAACAATGTCCAGTATCATGTCTAACTAATACCTTGTGGAACTGTAATTCGAACAGTTGGAACATTACCTTAAATAACTAATTGCCTTAAAATATTTGCTACATTCAGTTTATCATTCCCCCTTGAAAAATTACTGTCAAAGTAGCATAATTAGCAAACAGTAACACACCAATCTCAAATATTGTTTCTAACTAATACCTAGCGGGACTGAAATCCGGAGAGTATGACACATATACATTATCTTAGCTAACTAATTACCATAAAATATTTGTTATATTCAGTCTAAAATTCTTCTCCACAAAAATTATTTTAACTAACTAATTGCTTTAAAATGTGTGGTATATTCCATCTAGCATTGTCCACCACAAAGATTACTTCCAAAATTGAATAATGGGCAAAAGGTAATACAATTTTCAATAATATCATGTGTAACTAATTCCTAGCGAGGCTAAAATTCAAAGAGCAGGAAGGATATACGTTACATTTAACTAACTAATTCCCACAGAATATTTGCTATATTCGGTCTAGAATTCTACTCCACAAAAATTACTTCCAAAGTAGCACAAAAATCAAAAGGTAATACAATAAATCTCCAATATTATGTCTAACTAAGGAATGAACTTTGAAGAGTAAGATAAACATTCATTACCTTAACTAAACATTCATTACCTTAACTAATTGCCCTAAAATATTAATTTGCTATATTCGGTCTAGCATTGTCCGCCACAAAGTTTACTTTGAAGATTCCATGATGGGCAAAAGGCAATGCAATTTCCAATATTATGTCTAACTAAGACCTAGCAGAACTGGAATTCAGGGAGCAGGATGAATATACGTCACATTTAGCTAACTAATTCCCACAAAATGTTTGTTATATTCGCTCTTGAATGCTACTCCAAAGATTACTTCCAAAGTAGAACAAAAGTCAAAAGGTAATACAACAAATTTCCAATATCGTGTCTAACTAATACCTTGCCGAACTGTCATTCGAACAGTTGGAAGGCCATATATTACCTTAACTAACTAATTGCCTTAATATATTTGCTACATTCGGTCTGTCATTGTCTCCCAGACAGATTCCTGTTAAAGTAGCATAATTGGAAAATTGCAATAAAACAATTTCAAATATGTTTCTAACTAATACCTAACAGGACTGAAATCCGGAGAGTATGACACATATACATTATCTTAGCTAACTAATTACCATAAGACATTTGTTATATTCAGTCTAGCACTCTTCTCCACAAAAATTACTTCAACTAACTAATTGCCTTAAAATATGTGCTATATTCAATTTAGCATTGTCCACTACAAATATTACTTCCAAAATTGCATAATGGGCAAAAGGTAATACAATTTTCAACATCATGTTTAACTAATTCCTAGTAGGACTGAAATTCAGAGAGCAGGACGAATATACGTCACCTTTAGCTAACTAATTCCCACGAAATGTTTGTTATATTTAGCCTAGCATTCTACTCCACAAAAATTACTTCCAAAGCAGCATAAAAGTCAAAAGGTAATACAATAAATCTTCAATATTATGTCTAACTAATAACTGGTGGACTTTGAAGAGTTAACCAACTAATTGCCACAAAATATTTGCTATAATGGGTCTAGCATTGTCCTCCACAAGATTTACTGTCAAATTAGCATAACTGGGAGACAGTAATAAAAAAATTTGAAATGTCGTGATTAGCTAATAACTAGCAGAACTAATATCATAAAAATAGGACATTAGCTAATCATATTTGATCTAGCCTCGTCCTCCACAAAGACTACTGACAAAGTAACACAACTGGATATGCAACAATTTCCAATATCATGTCTAGCTAATACCTAGCGGGGTTGAAATTTGGAGAGTCGGACGGATGTAAATGACCTTAACTAATTACCGCGAAATGTTTGTTATACTAATCCTGCCACAAAGATTACTTCCCAAACTATATAATGGACGAAAGGTAAATACAATTTCCCATATCATGTCTAACTAATCCTAGCAGGACTGAAATTTGAAGAGTAGGACGCTTTCAAAGTATCATAATTAGCTAAAGGTAGCACAATAATTAATACATAGTGGGACTGAAATCCTGAGAGTAGAACAACTAAAATTTTTGTGGTTTCTTGGTTTTCATTAGATCGATACGTTTTTATTCACAAAAACGTGCCGCCGCTCTATTGAGGAAATGAAATAAAACAAACACGAGGAACTATTAAAATTAGGATTGCCTATAAACATTTATCAAACAAAACAAACTTGTTAATATTATTTTTTAATTAGATAATCTCTCGAATGATTGCTCATAAAGTGTAATCTAGTCTCGTGGCCTAATGTGGAAAAGCATGACCATATCACGGGAGTAATAGTTGTACATTTTAGATAGCACATATTATTCCGTTTATCATTGTTTACTTTTAAGTCTGCAGACAATGCAGGGCAGTTTTCTCGTTATTTTTATGGATTATTTGTAATCAAATATTTCTCGTCCGACTTTGAAACATCGATACAAGTTTCTTTTCAGGTCCTGAAATTTCATCGCACATCCTTGCTTAGATAATACCCTTGTAAGGATATACACGTCTGGCTACTCAGTTGTTTCGGATACAGTTCAGTAAGTTGCACACATCTCTCCTGAATAGACCCAGTCTAACGTCATTATGGGGCGGAGTCGAAATTGTTAGGGGAGTTGGTGCAACTTAGTTAACTGTATCCGAAACAACTGAGTGGCCAGACGTGTATATATGTATATACACGGATAATACTTAATATTAACTATTTGGGTAAAAATGGAAGTTTCATGATAAGGGAGATATTCATATTCGAAGCTGTTAGGTACATTACATAATATTGGTTCATCAAAATAATGGTTTCGACAGACAGAAATTCAAAGTGAATCTTTTAAACAGATTTTTCTTATTAGACACTAGTCCGGCCCATCATTCCTATACTCGTATTGACGTACTTATTACCTCTTGAGTGATAAGAGGTGGTTCGTGTTCAGTTTACTTAGAAACAGACCAGAAAAATACGAACAATATAAAAAACTGATTAACGTGCATTATTTCCCTAATAAATACATTATTAACCCAAAGTTATTTTAAATATTGCTGGTTCAATTAGTTTATTGGGATTAAATTCACCTTGTGTTTACATTTCCTGACACAATATTATTATCTAATCTGACAATTAATTTTGGATATTTTTAAATTTATGGAATGTGCCAATTCATTTAACAAGAGATTATTTGACGGTCTAACGAAAAAGATTTTTTATGGTAACATAAATCGAAATTTTATATATCTTTAGTGTGTGTAAACAGATTGAGCACGTCATGAACCAACCTCATGGTAATTTTGGATTAAAACCAAAATCGACAAAGCATTTAAGCCCCTGCGAAGGAGGGAAATTGAAAAATTTAAATCAGCCCTCGTGAAGTAACAATTTTATTTTAAAGATTCGGTCAAGTTAATTAACTCTGCGAGGCCAACCGCAGTTGAAAGACCAAATTTTAAGGTTTGTTCCGGCCAACTCTGCGAGGCCAACCGCAATTTCTAAATAAATCATGTGACAGCTGTCAAAGTGACGTTTTCTCGAAAAAAAATTTTTGTGACAGCAGTCAGTGACGTTTCCTCGAAAAAAAGTTTCTTTTGACAGCTGTCAAAGTGACGTTTTGTCGAAAAAAATGTTTGTGACAGCTGTCAAAGTGACGTTTTCTCGAAAAAAAATTTTTTTTGTGTCAGCTGTCACAGTGACGTTTTTTCGAAAATAAATTTTTTGTGATAGCTGTCAAAGTGACGTTTTGTCGAAAAAAAAATGTTTGTGACAGCTGTCTAAGTGACGTTTTCTCGAAAAAAAAGTTTTGTGACAGCTGTCACAGTGACGTTTTTCGAAAAAACTTTTTTGACAGCTGTCAAAGTGACGTTTTGTCGAAAAAAAAAATGTTGACAGCTGTCAATGACGTTTTGTCGAAAAAAATCTGCTAGATCCATAGTTTTGGAACCCCATAATTATAATTATTACTATTACTATTTCTTTTATTTTTATTATTATTTTGACAATTTGATCTTGCTTGCTCATTTATTAATATTAATTATCATTAAGTTAGTTGCGTGCAATCTAATCAATATTATTTTATTATAAATACAATTAATACATATTTAATCCTGATAATCCTTAGATGTCAAAACATAGTGTCCTTTTCTTAAATTGTTTTATATTATAGTTAAGTAAGTTATTATTGTACTTTTAATTAAAGTAACAAGTATTTATAAGACCATATGCAGTGATGAATTATTATGATATTGAGTGGAAATATTTTTTTTATTTATTTTAGTTATTTTATACAAAAACAAACAGTGGGTTAAATCGGCAACGTGATCTGCATAGTGATAGTGCGAACTGAAAATATAACTATAAACACGTATTTACTAATGTTTAATAAAATAAAACAGCCACAAAATAAATAAATGTACTTTTTAACGTGACAAGAATCTACATGAATTTATTATACGCCTAATAATTCAAACAGGTTTATTGGTTATGCCAAAATATTTAACTCAAATACATACACACACATACGATTGTTAAAATGTAGAAATTAAGAAACGAATAGAGCAGAACAAAATAAAACCGGGCGTTAAAGTACCATTTAACGCCATAACAGTTTATTTATGTATCAGGGGCGTAAAGTAAGCCTTTATGGCCCGCGGCATTACACACCAAGGGCCTTAAACGCTTATTATGCCCGTGATACATACAGAATTTTACAAACAAAGCCAATCTCATGGTCGCTATATTTAAATAGCGGACTATAAAATTACTGTATCGCCCAAGAGCGATAATAAAGTCCGTGGGCCAAACAATTGCATTTAACGCCCGTAAAACCGGGCGTTAAAGTACAATTTAACGCCATAAGTTATTTATGAGCTATAACAGTTATTGATGGATCAAGGGCGTAAAGTAAGGGTTTATGGCCCAAGGCATTACAAACCAAGGGCCATAAACGCGTATTATGCCCGTGATACATACAAAGTTTTACAAACAAAGTCAATTTCGTGGTCGCTATAATTTAAATGGCGGGTTTTAAAATTACTGTATAGTCCGAGAGAGATAATATTGCATTTAACTCCCGTAAAACTGGGCTTTATAGTACACTTTAACTCCCGGTCGAGCTTAATAGCTATTTATGGATCAAGGGCGTAAGGTAAGCGTTTATGGCCCGCGGCGTGAAGAAAATAGCCAGAGGCTTTAGCCGAGGGCTATTACACGCCAAAAAGTCAAAACGGTTATTTATATACCAAGGGCGTAAAGTAAGCCTTTATGGCCCACGGCATTACACGCCAAGGGCCTTAAACGCTTATTATGCCCGTGATACATACAGAATTTTACAAACAAAGCCAATCTCGTGGTCGCTATATTTAAATAGCGGACTATAAAATTATTGTATCGCCCAAGAGCGATAATACAGTCCGTGGGCCAAACAATTGCATTTAACGCCCGTAAAACCGGCAAAGTACAATTTAACGCCATAACAGTTATTTATGAGCCATAACAGTTATTTATGTATCAAGGGCATAAAGTAAGCGCTTAGGGCCCGCGGCATTACAAACCAAGGGCCATAAACGCCCGTTATACATACAAAGTTTTACAAACAAAGCCAATTTCGTGGTCGCTATATTTAAATGGCGGGCTTTAAAATTACTGTATAGCCCGAGAGCGATAAATATTGAATTTAACGCCCGTAAAACCGGGCGTTATAGTACACTTTAACGCCCGGTCGTGCTTAATAGTTATTTATGGATCAAGGGCGTAAGGTAAGCGTTTATGGCCCGCGGCGTGAAGCACGAGGCTTTAGCCGAGTGTTATTATACGCCAAGGGTCATGAACGCTTATTACGCCCGTGGTACATAAAAAATTTTATGCACGAGCGGTTTATAGGGTTACAGTTACTTAGATTCGTTTTGATTGACATATAACATGTAACATATGAACTGCTGCTTGAATGTTGTCATTCAAGCAATTCAAAGTCGTTAGCCAATTTCATGGTCGTTATATTTCAATAGCGGGTTATAAAGTTACTTTCTCGGGCGATAATAGGTCCCGCGGGTCATAAAGCTGTACTTAACGCCCTTAAAACCGGGCGCCAAAGTTCACTTTACCGCCCGGTCGCGCATAAACGCTTATTATGCCCGTGATACATACAGAATTTTATGCACGAACGGTTTATAGTTTATAGGGTCGGTTACAAACTTAGATTCGTTTTGACTTACATATAATAACTGTTGCTTGAATGTCAAATGGTCAAACAAAGCCAATCTCGTAGTCGCAATATTTAAATAACGGGCTATAAAATGTGAGCAATAATAGGGCCCACGGGCCATAAAGTTGCATTTAACGCCCGCGAAACCGGGCGTTAAAGTACACTTTAACGCCCGGTCGTGCATAAAAATGGTTATAATTGGGTTAACTTAGTACCTGATGGAATTTTGTGTTAGTACTCCAGTAAATATGTACGTAAACAAATAAATGATGAAGAAATCTTACAAAAAGAAACGTTTAAAGCAATTTTTTTCATAGCTGCAATGTTTTTATTAAATAATTAAAAAGTCGGAATTTCCATTATTATCTTTAATGATTTGTTGAAAAATTTTCACAAAATACATAAATTTACACCCGATTACGATTACTTTCAGGTTGAGGCTGGTAGGTTAGGTACCTTTGCAAACCTTTTTCATTTTATTACATATACAAAATACTAGCTGAAAACTCAAAATTAATTTTGTTACTTGAGTTTTTAATTAATTTGTTTTCTTCGAAGAATATGCTTATGCTTATATCTTATTAAATATATTTCCATTAAATGCTCTAAAGAGAATAAAAATATAATAATAATCCAACAAAAACATGAAAATGAAAGAAAAACTACACAACAAAACATATTTTTGAAATTATACACTATTGCCCCGAGTTCAAATTGATAAAGTAGATAGTAAGACATTGTTTGTTGCCTTACACACGGTTTTGTAAAAGTGAGTATGATTTTATGCAATTCTTTTACAAATTTAAAAAAGTTTTGTTGATAGTGATTTTAATTAAATTATTGTGAGGATGGAAAAATGGCAGAGATGTTAATATTTAAAATTTATTCGAAAACGTTCTCAAAGATAACAAAAATCGTAAAAAGTCATATCTCTGAATTTAAATTATACGCAATTACTTGAAAAAATTTACAGCCGAGAAAATAACAGTGCTCAAGCAGCCCATATTTCAATAAGCCTGTGCCTTAAACAGAACCTTCAAAGTTTCTATAGTAAAAACAATTTTCAACAAAACAATTTAAATAGCTTAGTAGTATGCTCCAGAATATAATATAACTTTTTCCATCAGCACCAAAATTCAAACTAGACGCATTACTTTCCACTTCGACTGTACATTCTTATTTACGTACGTGATATACACGGTAGCCTAGCAAAATACATCGACGGTTAAATTTACCTTCAACATAAAACCTACCTAGGCCCACACTCAGACTATACCAACGCCCTGCTAGTGCATTGTCGACATGTCAGAAGAGATGGGAGCCTTAAGAGGTAGTGCTTTTTACACTTTCAGGAACAAAAATAGGAATCTTAGAAACCCTAGGATTAGAAAATAGAAACAGTTTGTTTTTAACCTAATAGTTTCCTTTCAGTTCATAAAAAATTAACTCGTACCTATAATTATTTTCAAAATAGAAATGCTAAATTTCACGGAGGGCACCTATAAAATTGTTTCTTCTTCTCTTTCTCCTCTCCGCCTTCTTCTTCCCCAATTCTTCTTCTTCTTCTTCCCTAATTCCCCCTACCAAATTCCGCTTCTTCATCTTCTTTTTCTTATTCTTCTTCTTCTTCTTCTTCTTCTTGTTCTTCTTCTTCATCTTCATCTTCATCTTGTTCTTCTTCTTCATCTTCTTCATCTTCTTCATCTTCTTCATCTTCTTCATCTTCTTCATCTTCTTCATCTTCTTCATCTTCTTCATCTTCTTCATCTTCTTCATCTTCTTCATCTTCTTCATCTTCTTCATCTTCTTCATCTTCTTCATCTTCTTCATCTTCTTCATCTTCTTCATCTTCTTCATCTTCTTCATCTTCTTCATCTTCTTCATCTTCTTCATCTTCTTCTTCTTCTTCATCTTCTTCATCTTCTTCATCTTCTTCATCTTCTTCATCTTCTTCATCTTCTTCATCTTCTTCTTCTTCTTCATCTTCTTCATCTTCTTCATCTTCTTCATCTTCTTCATCTTCTTCATCTTCTTCATCTTCTTCATCTTCTTCATCTTCTTCATCTTCTTCATCTTCTTCATCTTCTTCATCTTCTTCATCTTCTTCTTCTTCTTCATCTTCTTCATCTTCTTCTTCTTCTTCTTCTTCTTCTTCTTCTTCTTCGTCTCCTTCTTCTTCGTCTCCTCATTCTTCTTCTGCTCTTCTTCCTTCGCTTCACCGTTCTTCAGTAAATAAATGGCTTTCCGATTTGCAATTAAAATTGCATATTTTCTGCATAGCGGAGGATTTTAAAGGAAGCACAATTTTTCAGGCACAAGGCGTTGTTCGATGAGTTATCAAAAAGAAGCTTGTACTATGTAATCCCAGATTTGCGGTTCTGTTTCGAAAGCCGCACACCCGATACATTGTCGAGAGATAAAAAAATGAAGTGGTGGGAGTTGTTAAGAGATATTAAATTAATATAAAATAATGATTAACGGCTTACATGGGCAGCAGTTCCGTTCCTGAAAAATGTACCTGTCTCTCATCCTGTTGGCCCTCTGTGGGTGGGCATCCGCAAGACCTGATGGCATCCCAGAAGAATTAGGTAAGCCGTTTTGCTTGACAGTTTTAATTAACGTAATGCTGAAGTCTTTTAATTTATTTTGGAACGTGATTTGTTGATATCCTGAGAGCGACATAAAATCTCTATTTTCGATGATATTGTGTAGACACTTCAGGCAACAAAGTGTACTCGAGTTTCTCTGGAGGTACATCAAAGGAAAACCAGTTTTATTCCGATTGATTAAATTCCTGAAGGGTGTTGCGAGAATTTAATCCAACAATAATAACTTGAATATTAACCAATGTTTGCTTGTTTGCAAATATATGGTGACATTACCCTCAAGGAGCTAGAACTAATAAATATCTATTGCGAAATTTTGGGAATTCGGTAGGAAATTTATGTTTATCTAGACACAGTTTTAAACCTTTATCTTTATTACTTGCACTTATTACAATAATTTACAGCAAAATTTGCAAATATTCTAGACGTTTGTGTAGAAATAATTACTGAAAGCAAATTGATACGGTTCTATAAATAACAAATAAAAAACATCGTGCACGCAACAATTTACTTGCGCAACAGGTAGGTCACTTTTTATTATAAATCAGTGAAAATAATTATGATTATAAAATTGTATCCAAGTGGAAATAATTTTGGGCTATTAAACAAATGTCAAATCATCGTTGACTATCGTGACAACTTATTAATTATCGAGACACAAGAAGTAGCTCGTATGGCTCAGATGACACCAGCGCCTGTTAGTCTACTCGCTGTAGGTTCGATTCCCGCGTGAGAGAGATACTAAAGTTTCAAACAACGGCTCTCATTCCGTTTCGGTTTTGCCAAGGACCAAAATAAAGATTCCAATTCCCTTACGCTCTGCATTTTTATATTTCAGATGACAGCCAAATGCATCCCCAGTTGCGTGCAAGTCCGAAGGCCAGAGCCGATATAAACCCCCAAGAACTGACATCTCAATTCTGGAACAGCCGAGCTCAAGAGACTATTTTAACGAAATTAAGCACCAAGAGAAACGAGAGTAAGTACTGCCATTTTTCATGGAGTTAAATAATAATTTTTTGATTGGAGAAAATGAAGAAGAGAAGAATTATTCGTGTTAAAGTCTTAAAATTCGATTTTACAATATACAATCTATTTCTTCTTCTCCCCCTCCTCCTCCTTCTTCTTCATCTTCCTCTTCTGATTGTTCGTCTTCTTCATCTTACTCTTACTCTTCATCACAAAATAATAACAAAACGTTTAATTTATGTAGTATTTGAAATTTAATTATTTGGTACTGACTGTAAGCCTTTCATGGAGCTGATGATTTGTAGAGTGATATTCCGATTGTCTTCCTGCTGATTTTTTAAATATTGTGTGACGCTGCAATCATCTTTCGGGGTGAAGAGCTAAACTAAATTTGGGAGCGGGACACATTTTATATTGTCATGTCCTCATGTCCATGATTCCTTTGCTTTTGCACTATTCTCCTCGTTGGAATGTACTTTTATTGCATCGTCTGGATCGAGGGTAACAAACTGGAGCAAAAAACGTGCCAACGTGTAAACATTTCACTTCTGTAAATAACGATAATAAACCATTGAACGTGACTATACTTATCTGATAAAGACGTATAGGTGATAAAACTTAAGTAGTTTACATCCCAACCTTGCAACCTTATCAACACTGTAATTGATTTAATTTTGACCTTTAAACATTTTTAGATGTTGCCAAGAACGTTATCATGTTCCTCGGGGACGGTATGTCCATCCCAACACTGGCCGCCACAAGGGCCTACATGGGGGGCGAGGAAACGCAGCTCTCTTTCGACAAACTGACCCACACAGCATTATCAAAGGTATGGGCAACATAAATGTCTGTTACCATAACATAACGATTATACATTTCTTCACTTAGACATACTGCGTCGACGCCCAAACAGCCGACTCAGCGTGTAGTGCCACTGCCTACTTGGGTGGAGTTAAAAATAACATAGGCACAATCGGAGTGACTGCAGCCGTCCTCAAGAACGACTGCGAGGCTATGATTCTGGAAGAGAACCAAGTACAATCTATCGCCAAATGGTCGCAGGACGCAGGAAAGAGAACGGGAATCGTAACAACTTCCACAATCACCGATGCATCACCAACAGGTACTCTTGCCATAATTTGTCAAAAATTATAATTGCTCTCATGCTCACCCAATAACAAAGCATGTGGTATGGTGTGTCCCACTATCTACTAAAACTCCCATTCATTCCAGGTGCCTATGCCTACACGGCCAACCGCGCCTGGCAAGCCGACACAGATCTACTAAACGCGGGTTTAAACGCCACCAGATGCCGCGACATTGCATACCAGTTGGTCAAATGGGATACCGGCAAGCAATTCAACGTTATCCTGGGAGGTGGCAGCAACGTGTTCCTACCTAACGGCACAACAGACCCTCTGGGTAGCCAAGGTCGACGATCTGATGGAGTAAACCTTATCGACGAATGGTTAGCGGACAGGCAGGCGGAAGGCAATGGGGCTGAATACGTTTGGAATAGGACAGGACTGCTCAGTCTTGATGATGGCACCGATTACGTTCTAGGTAAGGACTAAATGAGAGTTATTCTTTCCTCCATTCCTCCACTTGAGAAGGTAGAGCTAGCAAATAAATTTGTTTTATGGAACTTGCCAAACAATTTTGAAGAAGGATCTACATCATCCCCCTACAAAATTCCTTTTGCCCAGAGACGTCGTTGCATTAATGATTTTTTATGGATCATTCCTTAACCATTTAAACAATGATGATATTCTGGACCATTACCTTCCACACCAACAAGGCTCTCTTTGCCTCGTTTCCACAAGATTTACCAACCATTTGCCTTTTTAAACCCATGTTTCTTCTTTCAGGGCTCTTCAGTTCAGGTTACATGCCATACAACCTAGAGCGTGACCCTGCTCTCACGCCGTCGCTCGAGGAAATGACAGAGGTCGCGATAAAGATCGCCAGCAAGGGAAATGGCGCCGAGAACGGCTACTTCCTCTTCATCGAAGGCGGCAGAATCGACCACGGCCACCACGCGAACTGGGCGAAAAAAGCTTTCGACGAAACCATCGAGTTCTCCAAAGCTATCGACAAAGCTTTGGAGCTGACGAGTGAGGAGGACACTTTGATAGTCGTCACGGCAGACCACGCGCACACAATGTCCATCAGTGGCTATCCCGACAGGTACAACGATATTTTGGGAGTCGCAGAGACTGATTCTAGCGGCGTAAGTCGCCTGACTATTAACTATGCGAATGGACCTGGGTTTCTAGAAAGTGGGCACGATTATGGAGCGGACCAAACAGGTAGGTTCTATCCCAATGGGGATTAGCGTTCATTAACGGTTCTTTAATTTCTAGATGGCAAGGATTATAGATTTCCAAGCGTCACCAAACTGAGCTCAGAAACTCACGGAGCTGACGATGTTGGAATTTTCGCAAACGGGCCGTGGGCCCATCTCTACTCCGGCGTGCTCGAGCAAAACACAATACCGCATATAATGGCGTATGCTTCGTGTGTGGGAGATGGCGAGACCGCTTGCTCTGGCGCGCTTCAGACCGTAGCAGGAATACCAGTCATCCTGGGAGCGCTCTTCTTCTTCTATTTCCAAATGTTCTAGTTTATAATATTATATATTATAAGAATAGAATTTCGTTATTTATTAAAAGTGAAAATGTATTTCTGTTAAGTTAATTGTTTGTATAAAATAAATTGTTTCATTGGTGTTTGACTTTTGATAGCAATACAAAGACTTTCAGGTATTGATGATCATGATACAAAAATTTCGAACGCATTTAAAATTCACATGGTGCACTTATGACATTTCTTCCTCTTCGTCTACTCTCCTTCTGCTTTCCAGTCTTCACGTAGCTTGAGCAACGCAATTCCGGATTTGCGGTTCTGTTTCGAAAGCTGCACACCCGATACATTATCGAGAGATAAAAAATAAAGTGGTGGGAGTTGTTAAGAGATATTGAATTAATATAAAATAATGATCAACGCCTTACATGAACAGCAGTTGCGTTGCTGAAAAATGTACCTGTCTCTCATCCTGTTGGCCCTCTGTGGGTGGGCATCCGCAAGACCTGATGGCATCCCAGAAGAGTTAGGTAAGCCGTTTTGCTTATGAAAGAACTATTTTAATTCAATTAGCTTGCCAGTTTTAATTTATTTTGGGGAGTAATGATATTGTGAGAAATCATACTTGCGCTTGAATCCAACAATAAGTTGAATATTAATAGTCAGTGTCTGCCTGCTTGCTAGTTATATTACCTTTAAAAATTAATACATATCCATTTATAACTATAGGTTGCGAAATTTTCAGAATTAGGTAGGAAATTTATGTTTATCTAAACACAGTTTTATACCTTTATCTTTATTACTTGCAATTATTACAATAATTTACAGCAACATTTGCAAATACTCTAGACGATGTATAAATAATTACTGAAAGGAAAATAATACGGGTTTATAAATAAGCTAATAAAAAATATCGTACTAATGTAGCAGGTGAAAGGAATTTTTTGGCCATTCAAAACTGTTTGAGAAAGAATATATATAAGTAGTAGAATGCAAAAATGGTCAATAAATAATGGAGAGGGGAAGGCAAAACTTCCTTAAACTCAAAAACCCATACATTTCACGTTATGGAAAAAATAATACATCGCTTGCTGTGCACCAATATTTTAAATAATTCTTATGAGCTGCTGTTGTCTACCTTCATCTGACGTATATAACGAAAATTGATTATCGAGTATTATAGGGCTTAACGGTACATAATAAGGGGGATCAAAGACAATATTAAATTAAAGTATTTATAACGAAGGATTACCAGGTCGTGCACGTAACAATTATATTTATGTTACTGAATTATGTGTCAGATTTAGATTATATCCATTTCCTGCAGATTTGATAATACAAATTTATACGAGAAATATTTTTTTCAAATAAATTATGGAGACACAAGAAGGCTCAGCGCTGACACCAGGACCTGCTAGTCTGCTCGCTGTAGGTTCGATTTCCTCATTAAAAAGATACTAAAGTTTCAAATAAGGGATCTTATGTCAACGGTAAAAATAACGTTTCCGGTTCCGTTACGCTCTGTAAGAGAAATTAATATGTCATAAGGAATTATTGCTTGAAATGAAGAAACAAAAAAGTACGTTTTATTTTTATATTTCAGACGACAGCCAAATGCATCCCCAGTTACGCGCAAATCCGAAAGCCAGAGCCGATATAGACTCGCAAGAACTGACTCCTGAATTCTGGAACAACCAAGCACAAGATACACTTTTAAGAAAATTAAGCATTAAGAGGAACGAGAGTAAGTACTGCAATTTATCGTGGAGTTAATTAATGTTTTTTAAGAAGAAAACGAAGAAGAGAATGAAAAATGGATACCAATATTCTTCTTCTTCTGCTTCTTCTTTCGTTTCTTCTTCTTCATTTTCTTCTTCTTCCCTTTCTTCTTCTTTCATTTCTTCTTCTTCTTCTTCTTTCCTTTCTTCTTCTTCTTCCCTTTCTTCTTCTTCTTCCCTTTTTTCTTCGTGGAGTTAATTAGTGTTTTTTAAGAAGAAAACGAAGAAGAGGAGAATGAAAAATGGATACCAATATTCTTCTGCTTCTTCTTCCGTTTCTTCTTCTTCTTCTTCGTTTTCTTCTTCTTCCCTTTCTTCTTCTTTCATTTCTTCTTCTTTTTCCAGGAAAGAAGAAGAAAGCTTCTTCTTTCCTTTCTTCTTCTTCTTCTTCCCTTTCTTCTTCTTCGTGGAGTTAATTAGTGTTTTTTAAGAAGAAAACGAAGAAGAAGAGAATGAAAAATGGATACCAATATTCTTCTGCTTCTTCTTCCGTTTCTTCTTCTTCTTCTTCTTCGTTTTCCCTTTCTTCTTCTTTCCTTTCTTCTTCTTCTTCCCTTTCTTCTTCTTTCCTTTCTTCTTCTTCTTCCCTTTTTTCTTCTTCGTGGAGTTAATTAATGTTTTTTAAGAAGAAAACGAAGAAGAAGAGAATGAAAAATGGATACCAATATTCTTCTTCTTCTTCTTCTTCTGCTCCTTCTTCTGTTTCTTCTTATTCTTCTTCTTCTTCCCTTTCTTCTTCTTCTTCTTCTCCTTCTCCTTCTCCGTTTTCCTCTCCTTCCTTTTTTGCTGAACCTTCTTCTTCTTATTCTTCTTTTTTACAAAATGATAACAAAACATTTAAATTATGTAGTACGATTTAATTATATGGTATTGACTGTAAGCCTTTCGCAGAGCTGATGGTAAGTACTGCCACTTATCGTGGAGTTAATTCCTGCTGATTAATTAAATATTTCTTGACGAGGCGAAGAAAGAGAGGGCCAGCAAAACTCACTTCTGAGCTGAACTAAATTCGGGAACGAGGAATTTTATATTGTCATTTCTTATTGGGCTAACTCATGTTTTTGCACTACTTTCCTCTTTATTCCATTACCCAGATCGAGGGTAACAAACTGGAACAAAGAACGTGCCAACGCGTAAGAATTTCACTTCTGAAAATACCGACAATAAACTATTGCACGTGGCTATACTTATCTGATAAAGAAGCATAAACCATAAAACTTAAGCAGTTGTAAATCCCATACCATTAGATCCAATCCTTGCAACCTTATCAATCAGTTGTAAAATACTCTAACTGATTTAATTCTGACCTTTAAACATTTTTAGATGTTGCCAAGAACGTTATCATGTTCCTCGGGGACGGTATGTCCATCCCAACACTGGCCGCCACAAGGGCCTACATGGGAGGCGAGGAGATGGAGCTTTCTTTTGAAAAACTGCCGCACACAGCATTATCAAAGGTATGGGCGACATAAATGTGTGTTATTATAACAAGCCATAATTATTAACGATTATACGTTTCTTCCCTTAGACATACTGCGTCGACGCTCAAACAGCCGATTCAGCGTGTAGTGCCACTGCTTACTTGAGTGGAGTTAAAAATAACATTGGCACAATCGGTGTGACTGCAGCTGTCCTCGAAAACGACTGTGAAGCTATGATTCTGGAAGAGAACCAAGTGCAATCTATCGCGAAATGGTCGCAAGACGCAGGAAAGAGAACTGGAATCGTAACAACTTCCACAATCACCGATGCATCACCAACAGGTACACTTGTTGTCAGAAAAGCCATAATTTATCAAAAAATGTAATTTCTGACTCATGCTCTACTTATAAACTCAAACTGGGGCAAAATATTGATCACCCTACCAACAGAGCATGTGGCATTGTGTGTCTCACTATATACTAAAACTCCCTTTCATTCCAGGTGCTTATGCCTACACGGCCAACCGCGACTGGCAATCCGACACAAATGTAATAAACGCGGGTTTAAACGCCACCAGATGTCGTGACATTGCCTACCAGTTAATCAAATGGGATACCGGCAAGCAATTCAACGTTATCCTGGGAGGGGGAAGCAGAGTGTTTATGCCTACAGGCACAAGAGACCCTCTGGGTAGCCAAGGTCGACGATCTGATGGAGTAAACCTTATCGACGAATGGTTAGCGGACAGGCAGGCGGAAGGCAATGGGGCTGAATACGTTTGGAATAGGACAGGACTGCTCAATCTTGATGATGGCACCGATTACGTTCTAGGTAAGGACTAAACGACAGTTATCCTTTCTAAACGTTTCCTTACTCCATTCCTCCAACTTTCAAAAATTTTGGGAAGGTAAAGCTAACAAATGAATTTGTTTTATGGATCCTGCCAAGCAATTTTGAAGAAGGATCTTAATTTGCCAAATATTGCTCAGCGACGTCGCTCCATGAGTGATTTTTCATGAACAATTCCTTGACCATTTAAACAATGATGATATTCTGGACCATTACCTTTTACACCCGCGAAACTCTCTTTGCGCCTAGACAATGACTCCTATCCACAAGATTGATCAACCATCAACCATTTGTATTTTTAAACCCATTTTGCTTTCAGGGCTCTTCAGTTCAAGTTACATGCCATACAACCTAGATCGTGACACTTCCCTCACGCCGTCTCTTGAGGAAATGACAGAGGTGGCGATAAAGCTCGCCAGCAAGGGAAATGGCGCCGAGAACGGTTACTTCCTCTTCATCGAAGGCGGCAGGATCGACCACGGCCACCACGCGAACTGGGCGAAGAAAGCTTTCGACGAAACTATCGAGTTCTCCAAAGCCATTGACAAAGCTTTGGAGCTGACGAGTGAGGAGGACACTTTGATAGTCGTCACAGCAGATCACGCGCACACAATGTCGATCAGTGGTTATCCCGACAGATACAACGATATTTTGGGAGTTGCAGGGACCGATTCCGACGGCGTAAGTCGCCTTGCTGTTAACTATGCGAACGGTCCTGGATTTGTAGAGAGTGGGCACGATTATGGTGCTGACGAAACAGGTAGGTCCTATTCCAATAGCGATTGGAGTTCGTTAACGGTTTTTTAATTTCAAGGTGACAATGACTACAGATTTCCAAGCGTTGCCAAACTGAACTCAGAAACTCACGGGGCTGACGATGTGGGAGTTTACGCAAGCGGGCCGTGGGCCCATCTATATTCCGGCGTGCTCGAACAAAACACAATACCACATATAATGGCGTATGCTTCGTGTGTAGGAAATGGTGAGACGGCTTGTTCTGGAGCACTTCAGACCGTGGCTAGCTTAAGCCTACCAGTCGCCGTAGGAGCGCTCTTTTCCTTCTTCTTGCAAATGTTCTAGTTCTAGTTTATAATATTATATATTATATGAATAGAATTTCGGCACCACGTTATTTATTGAAATGGAAAATGTATTTCCTGTAAGATCATTATTTGTATAAAATAAATTATTTTATTGTTGTTTGACTTTTGATATCAGAAATTGTAAACTTAATGATTTATTACAAATCTTTTAAGTGTCGATGCTTATGATTCTATAAGAAACTCCCAAGTTGGTCGATGACAGTGCTGTTAAGCGATTTCACACGTCAAATCAGCAGGCCACCAAAACATCGAGTATCGCGGGCACCAGATTTATTAACACGGAACAAGCGGAACAAATTAACGACGACGACCTGATAACTTTGCTTCTAAGCTATTACACACGTCAAATCAGCAGGTTACCAAACCACGGGAGCACAATTTGCTCGCAGCCGGAACGTCACCCGTGACGTTGTACTGACTTCCTATCCACACTTTGCCTATAATATTTCTCCAACAGAGTATACATTAAACTGCAGATATTGTTGTCTTTATTACGAGCATCACAATAAAAGTGACATTTAAACATTCTAGTAATGAAAACGTTTCCTTAGGATTGTTGTTGGGTAACATACCTGGGTGACATTAGAACTACCTACTGTGGTTAAACGGGAACTTCCTTTGACATATCTCATAATAGAAATGTCAACTATTGTCGCTGAAGTACATCAAATGCATTTCGCGACAATAATACTGAAGAATAAAACAAATAAAGCCATTTGATGAACTACTAGGCACGTAGATACTTGTGAGAGATGAAAAAATCAAAATGAGAATCTATATTAACATAAGAATAATCATAAGTAGAACTGTTGTTCCATACAAAATGTACGTATTTGTTATTCTGTTGGTTCTTTGCTGCTGGGTGTCTGCAAGACCTAAAGGTTCTCCAGAACAAATAGGTAAGCAAAAAGCTACGATGACATCTCCACATCTACATTATCGCTAATACAATAAACATGTCAATAAAGCTCTTGAACCAAATAATGAAACTAATCTCATGACGCTTCCTCCAACTATTTTGTAATTTTAGAACATCGACTACAGAGGCAGTTATTTGAACTGGCGACTGTTCCTTAATTTTTCAGACAATGCCAAAATGCGACCAGCTTATCTTCCTTGGGCCACAGCGTACCAAGTAAAGCCAAAGGAAAAGACGGCGGGTTTTTGGAACAAAGATGCCCAAGATGTAATTGCAGAGAAACTAAGCAGGAAGAACATCGAGAGTAAGTACTGACAACTACTCACTTTTTGATTCACCTCCATTTCTTCCACTGATTGGTGGCATGCTTCCGATTTCATGGAAAAAAACTTGTAAACTTGCACATGTTGTTTTGTGTATAGGATGATTAATGATTAGCTACAGCGAAAAGAGGAAGCGATCATTTTCTTCACTTGGTGGAACAAGCACTTTCTAAAAATACCATCTAATTGCTGATAAAAATGATAAAATACTTTTAATTGTGCCATTTCAGATGTTGCGAAAAACGTCATCATCTTCATCGGAGATGGAATGTCCCTTCCAACATTAGCTGCTACAAGGATTTTCCTTGGAGGTGAAGAAATACAACTTTCCATTGATAAGCTACCACACACGGCATTGGCAAAGGTATATTTTGATCTAAAATAGTGTAAAATATTAAGTCACAAGCTCTAACATCGAAGTCTAAGTCGTATGCAAAGTTCCCAAGGTCTACTTTGGGCTACTTATGAGTCACCTATCCATGATAAAGCACAAGTTTCTATAAGAAATTTTCATCGCTGTAGTTATAGGGATGAACCTCAGAGCAGTATCTAAAATCAAGTCCAAAGAATCCAATTCTACAACCAAATGGGCTTCCAAAAAAAGCACTTTGACAAACTTGTTATCCGTTCTACTGTTTCATCAAGCTTCTCCTTTAATCCTTACCCATACTAATGAACAATATCTTTATCACATCATGAACCTGTTGGTAAGAATTCGATGGTTTTAAAACAACTAACAATTAGATCTCCTCCAAAAAATATTTTCATCCTCCTCCTTTTGGATGACTTTGACTCTCCAGAATATATATTCTTCTCTGATGATGAGAGTTGAGTTTCAATGGGAAATGCAATTCTTTCAGTATTTTTCACAAAGTATGTCTCTATACCTAAAGAAATCAGTTCAAGTGATCCAAAACTTTTCCGAAGGGATATTTCTTATCTCAGTAAAGATCGCATTACAACAGCAGATTATAATTGTTCCAGAACTACTGCGTCGATGTCCAAACTGGCGACGCTGCATGCACCACCACCGCGACCTTGAGTGGGGTCAAAAATTTATTGAACACGATAGGAGTGACTGCAGCAGTCGAAATAAACGACTGCGACGCGATGATACTGGAAAAAAATCAAGTACATTCTATAGCACGGTGGTCACAAGATGCTGGGAAAAGAACAGGAATTGTTACAACCACTGTACTCACCGACGCCACGCCAGCAGGTAACAATTATTGTTGTTACAATATACCATATTAATTTCGAAGTTCTAATTCGATTACTTTAAAACGGTAAAAAGCACAGCAGGCAAAACACAGGATTTGGTAGACGGTTTACCTACTAAACTGGACTGGTTAGGCGGGCTGCTAGAAGCAAACTGAATTCTACTCATCTGGTTTTCACACTCCAACTCGCTGAACTAATAACCGGTATAGAGTGGGGAATGTGCAGTAGATCTGCGCAGTAAATTCGTGAAACTTCAATCAACTATTTCGGCACAATAATGGAAATTTTACTTACTCACTGGTAGACGGTCTTATTATTGCTGGGCTGTTCGGTTCAGTTGCTTATAGCAAACTGAATATCCCAATCTATTCTGTGCTCCAAATTGCTAGATTTTCTCTGAAATGCTGATAGCTTCGTGGTGAACGGATTAAGAGCAAGTCGCCAACTAAACTTTTAATTTCGCGGTCTAGCTATCTTAAGCGATGATTCATTAACGCGGTGGGGATAACTTACTCTGATGCGATTATAAAATACAGCGTTTATACATGTTCGCTAATGTTTTTTGGTTTCAGCTGCTTACGCCCACACAGCCAACCGACACTGGCATGCCGACACCCACGTGATTGGGGCTGGTCTAAATCCCACCAAGTGTCGCGACATCGCCTACCAATTAATCAAGGGGGACACCGGCAAAAAATTTAACGTTATTCTGGGAGGAGGGTCTCGATACTTCCTACCTAAGTCATTTGCTGGCAAACCAGGTGAACCAGGCGACCGATCAGATGGAGTAAATCTCATTGAGGAATGGCTAAATGACAGAAGGGATGAGTTCAAAGACGCTCAGTACGTTACGAACAGATATGAGCTGATAAATATTAAAGAGAAGACGGAACATCTCTTAGGTAAGCAACAACAAAAGCTATTAATTTCAACATGTCAACAAGTTCTTTTATTATTTTCAGGGATTTTCGCCTCGGCTCACATGAGCTACAACATATACCGTGACCCTCATACAACGCCATCTCTTGAAGAAATGACCGAGGCAGCGATACTTATCGCCAGCAAGGGAAACGGCGAGGAGAAAGGATATTTCCTCTTAATAGAAAGTGGCAGAATCGACCACGCTCACCATCACTCGTGGGCACACAAAGTCCTCAATGAAACTGAAGCATTCGCCAGAGCCATTGGCAGGGCCCTGGAATTGACAAGAGCGGATGACACCTTGATAGTCGTTACTTCCGATCATTCGCACTCGATGACGATAAGTGGGCAGCCTGTAAGACACAACAGTATTCTCGGATTCGCTGGTCATGATGCTAATAGCAAGTTTTATTTGGCTCTTAACTACGCTAATGGGCCTAGAATCGAAAATGTCACCGAGTATTATTTTGGACAGGACAAAACATGTAGGTCACATTACATTCTTTCGATAAAAGTGGTTCTATATCACATCATGAACTTGTTGGTAAGCATTCGAAGGTTTTAGAACTAACAATTGGGTCTCCTCCAAAAAATATTTTCCTCCTCGTACTTTGGATGCCTTTGACTATACTCTTCGGAATATATCTTCTTTTCTGATGATGAGAATTGACTTTCAAAGGGAAATGCAATTCTTTCAGTATTGTTCACAAAGTATCTCTCTATACTCAAAGAAAATCCGAATCAGTTCAAGTGGTCCAAAACTTTTCCAAATGGATATTTCTTATCTCAGTAAAGAGTGCGCGTTTGTACACTTCATCATCCTTCATCGGTCAATGATATATTGCGATTAGAGGGTCTGTGCTTATAGTGCCAACCATTTTGTAACAGGTTTCACGATATTCATCAGATTAAAATCCTACAGCAGCAGATTATAATTGTTCCAGACCTACTGAGTCGATGTCCAAATATTGAATCCTAAGTCCCTCTTGTTGGTCGGATATCCCTTATTGGAAAATCCTAAGGTTGTAACTATTGCTGTCCTGTGAACGATTACCTGATTTAAGGCAAATGAGCAAAGGCCGTCCTACCTACCTTCGCCAAATATGAATTCCCTAAAGGATTAAGGAACCACTTTGATTTATGGAGGTTCAACTACCAATGAGTAACGATGCGGCAGATTTTATTACAGCTAGTAGGACGGCCGACAAATCAGGTAATCGGTTACAGGACAGCAATAGTTTACAACCTTAGGATTTTCCGACCGACAAGAGGTGGAACCTGGGTCTTAGGTCTACTTGTGCCTATACTCAACATGTGTTACTTCATTTTTTCAGGGGAGGCGAATTACACATTCCCAAGCCTCTACCCAATGAAGAGGACTACGCACAGCGCGGAGGACGTTGGAATTTTCGCGAGAGGACCGTGGGCCCATCTCTTTGCTGGAGTACTCGAACAACATACGATCGCGCACATCATGGCGTATGCGTCATGTGTCGGGCATGGACATGTTGCCTGTTCTGAAGCAATTCAATCTGCAGTGAGCTTGAGCTTGTCGTTAGTCTTAGGAATAACTATTTTTTCATTGTTTGTAAATACCTAATGATTATTGATTTAAATATAAGCGTACTAAGTGTTATTTTATTATAAATGCTATATTATTTTAAACCTAACAGTAATGGACGTGGGTGAGAGATATGTATATCCCTCTAGTAGTTGGTAAAGATGTATTTGTGGCAAGCAAGCACCAAGAGCGGCGTCCTCTAGCCCTGGTGGGCTAAACTGAATAGGATTGCAGGAAACAACTACTCAGCGGGCAAACACCCCGACCTGCATTGGATTACACTTACAAATTTTGACTGGTAGCCAAGATTATTTGTCTATTCCTTACCAGACATAGACCGGTTTCGAACTTATGCTGATGATGACCAATAAAGCCAGAACTATCCGTGGATGGTATTTGTACCGTTTCCGAAACATGGGTAGTACTGCGTTTGTGATACTTAAATAATGAGTGATTGATTTGATCAGTATTCAGTATCATTCAACGGATTTCAATATTAGCAAGTAAGCAGTAGTTGTTTTTTGCTAGGAACGTATTTTTTAACTTTCAGTTTTTTAAGAATTCAGCAAAAATATTGCATTTTGTGCTAAAACAGTAGCTTTTTCATCGAAACTTTTTATTTAACCGCTCGAATTATTGAGCATTTGATCGCGTTTTCAATTACAATAAACCTTGATTCTTGGAGCTTGATATTATTAAATCGAGACGGAAATAAATATGTTATTTTTCGTTTAGATGCGATACGAAAATCTAAAAAAAATATATTTTATTGTGTTTTTACTGCACACACATTTCAAATAAACATGAGCTTATTTATTATATCGCTCTGGCCTCTTTTCATCATAAAGTCTGTTTTCGCCTTGAGATTATCGATTTCATAAGCTGTTTCGAAAAATTGCGAGTATTACAACTATAATAAATGAGTGACAAATATAATAAATTTTCATGAACACCTAATCGAATTTTTTTCTAAAATAATAATTATTTTATCTACTCTTGTTAGGTTATATATTAATTAATCAACTGGTTTTAAACAATTAACAGTATACATAAACAAATAGCGTTGAGTTATAGTCGTAAAAAATCACCGGTGAATCTTTGTTTAGATCAATCTCCTTTAACTCATGCCTAGGGCCTGTCCAATAGAAATTCTTTTCCGATCCGGTAAAATAGAATGGTCCATTATTATTGAGGGGAGGAAAGTGATTTGACATTTGAATAGTTTTGACGTTTAATTAAGTCAAGTAATAATTGTGCCAAAAATGATGGATTTGGACTTGCAAATGTTAGTATTGATTGTTATAATCGTAGATAAAGTATAGGATTCAACTCGTGGTAATGGTAAATAACTCACTTGATGAATTACAGCACTCGCCTTCGGCTCGCGCTGCAAAATTCATCGGCGTGAGTTATTTAGTATATTACCCCTTGTCGAATAATATACTATTATGAGGCACTGTCAGAAATAGGGTTGCCATGTAAGAATATCGTCGCTGGCGTCCATTTTTAAAATTTTTAAAAACTATTTTTTATACTTAAAAAATAGGATAAATGAACAGAAAAATCGACTTATCCAAGCGACTTTTTATCACTCGCTTCATAACAGTTTTATAGAATTTATTCACAGGGCTGGAGCTAGCCCTTCTTGGACCTGGTGTAGAAAAAATTAGGACATTTTTAAACCTATTTTAAAAAATAAGAAAAATATATAAAAAAAAGTCATTTTAATATTATAATTTGATATTTTTAAATAAATGTTTCAGCGCCTTAACTGACACTTGCATTGTATATAGTGCTATAAAATGCTATATTTTAACGCAGTTTTATGTAAGAAACATGATTGGAATTAGACCATATTATTAGTCGTTATTTTTGTTATAATATATCCATTAGAGTAAAATACAAAACAGCGATAAAATGTCAGTGTTAACGACAATTTATTTGATGGGGAAATTTGTTCACCGCTTAGCATTTTATTAAGTGCCGCATTTACGCCGGATTCGTGTTTGTGGCACATCACACAGCATGACAATATAGATAATAAAAAAATATGAATATATAAAGCCATGTTGAATAAATCAAATTGCATATTCTGAATATATTCTTCCGTTGATCATTAATTTCCAATATTTTAATATACGCTCCGGCGTAATAATAAGTGCAACGAAATTCTAAACATTTTTATTTGAGAACTATTCTATACGCACACAGTCAAAAGAATCCACCCCTATTGATATTTAATGCAAAATTTGTTTCGTTCCTAAACTTCCAATTGTTTTCTATTTTTAGTTTACATTTCTGTATACCTCTTTTTAAATTTTTATTATATTTTAAAATTAAAGCCAGGAAATTAAGCCTTTCCGCCTGGTATAAATTTCACCATACCGTTTCAACAGAAAACACGATCAAGGCGCCTTTTCAGCGCAGGCTTTAGAGGTTAACTTTTAATATAATTATTTTGGATTCCTTTCAGACTCTTAATATTCATCGCGCGAATTATAAAGTTCTCTTACATCCTTAACTTACATAAAAAAATCGCTATTGCTTTTTCCATTACCTTAAAACTTTCCTAAACATACTTCTCGCATAAACTTCCCTCTGCGCCATTTTCTGCGTACAGCTCGTCTGTTGTTTATCGTCTGTCATCTAGAAGAAGAAACACAGAAAATTACTTTGTATTAAAAAAAGTAGATACATATTCTCTGACCTAATTCTGTTTGTGACAAAGTCTGATGATATGAATAAAAATGAAATTTATGATAATTTAAAACATTTCCTCTGGCGTAAATATTTGCCACGTCAGGAAATCCGAGGCGGTACATTTAAAGGCAGCGGTGCTTTAAATTGACTAATAGGTCGGATAAGTAGCCTGTGCTTTCTTTAAGACGCGCGGTATACACAAGGGCAAGAAATTTTAAACAAATTGAAACATTTTTCATTTATAATTTCTCAGGAGTTTCGTGCTAGAGAGGATCAGATTCATAGCCCCAATTAAATACAGGGGTCACAAATGTGTATTAGCCCGGGCGGTTGTGCCATAAAATCTACTTTTTTTTAAATCGGAACAAAGGATAAACGCCTATCAGTAGTCTGAATATCCATTGTAAATAAGAAACCACGTGCGCTATGCTTCTGGGCTTGAAATGTGTAACACGGCAGGGCACGAAGATGTTGCGTACGATACAACTACAATTTACCATTGTATTCTTGAAATGATTTTTTTTTTTAATCGTCATTAAAGTGATAGAAATAGTCATTAAAGTAATCCATTATTGTACGATTCTTGTAGTTGGCCGAGGTGACAGATAAACGTAAACATTAATTTTTTATTGCTTGTGATAATAATAATTGTGTTGTAACAAAAGGTAAATAAATACAGTTTTTTAAATTTAGAATTATTGTATTATCACTATTATAATTGCTAAAAATAACAGTTCTTCTACAAAAAATTATTCCGCTTTGACATTTAAAAATAATTATGACATTTCCTAGTCACTTAAAATTTTAAAATAATTATGACATTTCTTAACGTCACTGAATATTATTTAAAAAACAGATTTAATTAATCTTAATTACAGAGTTTCTGGATTTAAAAAAAATGTAATATGCACCTCAGCATTAAAGTTCCATTTTATCACTCATGTGGTTTATTACTAAACTCCACATTCATGATGAAAAGATGAACTTTAATGCCTTGATACATAAATAACTATTTTTTTCACTTTTTCAATTCAATTTTATTTTTGAATTAATTTTTGAAGACAAATTTTTCACAAAATTTTTGATTTCAAATTTTTTTCGGAATTTTTTAATTTAAATTTTTTTCAAAATTTTTTTATCCAAATTTTTCACAAAATTTTTGAACCCCAATTTTTTTCAAAATTTTTGAATCCAAATTAAAATATTTTCAAAATTTTTGAATCCAAATAAATCAAAATTTTTTGACGTGTCAATACAGTTATTTTTCAAATGTCAGTGTTAACGACAATTTATTTGATGGGGAAATTTGTTCACCGCTTAGCATTTTATTAAGTGCCGCATTTACGCCGGATTCGTGTTTGTGGCACATCACACAGCATGACAATATAGATAATAAAAAAATATGAATATATAAAGCCATGTTGAATAAATCAAATTGCATATTCTGAATATATTCTTCCGTTGATCATTAATTTCCAATATTTTAATATACGCTCCGGCGTAATAATAAGTGCAACGAAATTCTAAACATTTTTATTTGAGAACTATTCTATACGCACACAGTCAAAAGAATCCACCCCTATTGATATTTAATGCAAAATTTGTTTCGTTCCTAAACTTCCAATTGTTTTCTATTTTTAGTTTACATTTCTGTATACCTCTTTTTAAATTTTTATTATATTTTAAAATTAAAGCCAGGAAATTAAGCCTTTCCGCCTGGTATAAATTTCACCATACCGTTTCAACAGAAAACACGATCAAGGCGCCTTTTCAGCGCAGGCTTTAGAGGTTAACTTTTAATATAATTATTTTGGATTCCTTTCAGACTCTTAATATTCATCGCGCGAATTATAAAGTTCTCTTACATCCTTAACTTACATAAAAAAATCGCTATTGCTTTTTCCATTACCTTAAAACTTTCCTAAACATACTTCTCGCATAAACTTCCCTCTGCGCCATTTTCTGCGTACAGCTCGTCTGTTGTTTATCGTCTGTCATCTAGAAGAAGAAACACAGAAAATTACTTTGTATTAAAAAAAGTAGATACATATTCTCTGACCTAATTCTGTTTGTGACAAAGTCTGATGATATGAATAAAAATGAAATTTATGATAATTTAAAACATTTCCTCTGGCGTAAATATTTGCCACGTCAGGAAATCCGAGGCGGTACATTTAAAGGCAGCGGTGCTTTAAATTGACTAATAGGTCGGATAAGTAGCCTGTGCTTTCTTTAAGACGCGCGGTATACACAAGGGCAAGAAATTTTAAACAAATTGAAACATTTTTCATTTATAATTTCTCAGGAGTTTCGTGCTAGAGAGGATCAGATTCATAGCCCCAATTAAATACAGGGGTCACAAATGTGTATTAGCCCGGGCGGTTGTGCCATAAAATCTACTTTTTTTTAAATCGGAACAAAGGATAAACGCCTATCAGTAGTCTGAATATCCATTGTAAATAAGAAACCACGTGCGCTATGCTTCTGGGCTTGAAATGTGTAACACGGCAGGGCACGAAGATGTTGCGTACGATACAACTACAATTTACCATTGTATTCTTGAAATGATTTTTTTTTTTAATCGTCATTAAAGTGATAGAAATAGTCATTAAAGTAATCCATTATTGTACGATTCTTGTAGTTGGCCGAGGTGACAGATAAACGTAAACATTAATTTTTTATTGCTTGTGATAATAATAATTGTGTTGTAACAAAAGGTAAATAAATACAGTTTTTTAAATTTAGAATTATTGTATTATCACTATTATAATTGCTAAAAATAACAGTTCTTCTACAAAAAATTATTCCGCTTTGACATTTAAAAATAATTATGACATTTCCTAGTCACTTAAAATTTTAAAATAATTATGACATTTCTTAACGTCACTGAATATTATTTAAAAAACAGATTTAATTAATCTTAATTACAGAGTTTCTGGATTTAAAAAAAATGTAATATGCACCTCAGCATTAAAGTTCCATTTTATCACTCATGTGGTTTATTACTAAACTCCACATTCATGATGAAAAGATGAACTTTAATGCCTTGATACATAAATAACTATTTTTTTCACTTTTTCAATTCAATTTTATTTTTGAATTAATTTTTGAAGACAAATTTTTCACAAAATTTTTGATTTCAAATTTTTTTCGGAATTTTTTAATTTAAATTTTTTTCAAAATTTTTTTATCCAAATTTTTCACAAAATTTTTGAACCCCAATTTTTTTCAAAATTTTTGAATCCAAATTAAAATATTTTCAAAATTTTTGAATCCAAATAAATCAAAATTTTTTGACGTGTCAATACAGTTATTTTTCAAAATTTTTGAATTCAAGTCATTTCCGAAATTTTTTAATCCAAATTTTATTTCGAAATTGTTTGAATTGTATTTGTATTTATTTATAAAATAGTGTAACTACCTATTTATTTTGCTTCTATCTGGCATCACAACAAAAATAATTTTATTTTGTTAAATAGGGTTCTCGTGTTGAAAAACATGTATTACTTAAAACTGTTAAAATGCTGAATGCTGCCAAAACCAAAATAGACCTCATAATTTATACAAAACGTATTATTTAAGCCCACTGCGCCTTTCTTAAATCATAACTTGTTAAATATTCAAAAAGACAATATAAACAAGATAATAATGTCGTTTCAATGATGAGAAAAAAAATTAATTATCCTAGTTATAAGCTTTCATTATCCAGAGCAGTTTCAGAATTATATGGTTAATAATCAACATGTTTGACTGTGAAACACCGCATTTCCTATAGGCCTGCAGAAATAGAAAAAACGGTGTAACTAATTCGTTTCAGATAGCCACAGGTAAAAACAGGTGTATTTAGTTATAAGGAATATACCTTTGCGATACCTCCCAAATCAAATAAACAGAACATTGTTTAAACATCACTTTTTTTGTATGCACAAACTATTTCTCCATCAAATACGATGTTACAGCATTGTTACCATTATATAATCTTTATAAATTTATATTTAATGACATTAGCACATTATAAGTTGCATAAGCCCAAAAAAGAAAAAATTAAAAAAAAAAAAAATTGTTTATAACAATTATTTGTTTATTATTTGGATATTGCAAATGTGCCCATTGTTATTATTTTCGTGAGCTACCCCAAATTAAAAAAAAAAAAACGTCGAAATTGGCCGGAAAATAACGGAGATATGACGAATTTTTCACGCTACCCCTATTTGAAACTCGTTTGTTCAAAAATTCACCTGTCCCTTGAGCCAAACAAATTGAAGACGCTCTAAAATCACTAATTATTAAAAATTATATTTTGACCTCAAAAAGGGCCCGTTTTTAATAGGACTTGATGAATTCACAAAATTCAAGATCTTATTAACAACCAGTTTCAATTTTGGCCATAAATATTAATAAATAAACGTTTGGCGCATTAAACAATTTAAAAAATTATCTCGGCTCCTACATGTCCCAGAGCAACAATTTTTTTTTAATAAATTTGTAGAAAAATACCAGCAACTCAAATATGAAAGATTTGTGCAGATACGTTCATTTGTTGTAAAGTTATTTGCAAAAAACGCTGCTCCGAAAAGTAGCAATGTTGTTAACGCCATTTTGACGGTCAAAATTATTGCAAATTGATACGCCCATAACAGATTCGTAAAATTGAAGTCTTGACGAAAAAAATGAGCTGTGGTTGAATTATTTTTGATAACGTTAATAGGTCAATTTTTCATTAAACATTTGGGACCTTTTTAATAAACAAATAGAATTTCTCGAAAACTAATAAACATTTTGAAACGAAATATTTTTTGTAAGTTGAGGGTAATGAGACACATATTCCACCAAAGTTTCAAGAGTCTAGCATTTTTCCTTTCAGAGTAAAAAATGCTTGAAATTTTCGAAAATTTCGATGGTTTTCGGCAATTATTTAAATAAATAATCAATGAAATGAAATCAACCGGGGCTTAAATTAACCGGTTTGGAATACCTAGTAAACAGAAACATTCAAAAAAATTAATCTACTGCAGTCTTACTGTAATTTTTAAAAACTCCAAATTTCATGATGTTTTCACATAAAAGTGACGTTTAAACAATGTTGTGTTTATTTGATTTGGGAGGTATCGCAGAGGTATATTCCTTATAACTAAATACACCTGTTTTTACCTACGGCTATCTGAAACGAATTAGTTACAGATTCCCGTTTACATCGTCTAATTCTACAGGCCTACTAACAATCTTTCAGAGGAATGCAGAGTATTCAACGAAAATGTTTTACGGGAGCATAAAACATTTATAGTGCATAAACTGGTATTTTTATAAACGTAAAATGGAATTTTGTGGAAAACAATCTAGCTCGCTAAAATAAATAAAATTTATATTAATTCAAAATTAATTGTACAATGTATTTGTACCACCAAATACTAATAATAAAGATGGCATTTCTTTATCAATAATTAGGGCAAGACAACAAGATTCTATATTGTCTTTTTTTTTTATTTAAAAATTTTTTGGAGTCTCTTTCTAGCCTATATTATTATCGGCTTTCTCCCAACCACTGACTTGTCCAAGAGTAGATATGTAGTGAGAGTTCTGGCTCAATTCAAAGGTCATTCGTACGGGTGGATGGGGAGACCACGTGGGCGATGTGGACCAATGGCTCTTCGTTAAGATCTTAGATCTAAGGGTTAGAAGGGCGGAACTAGAAGTGCAAGTAATTAGATAAAAGATGCCGCTATCATGAACAGCTATGTGGGTGGACACAATAGACTTCCTCTATTTTAACTCCCTTTAATAAATTCCACTTATCAGTTGAGTAATTGCGCCACGTGCGGCCACAATTTGCCTAAAGCCAAGCTATTTGCAACAAATTAACCGCTTCTTGTTCGACAACGCACGAGACAAGCAGAACCCCGTTAATTTTTCTCGTAAAGCGTGTACAATCGTACAGCATTTAATAATAATGAAACCTTCAAAAGTACATCCTGGCAGAGCGTCAAAAACTTGCTATGTCGGTGCGTCGCGGAGACAGACGCTGGCCTGAGCCGCTGAAAACTGAAACCGACTGAAACTGACTGAAACACGCGCCGATTAGTTGTTGCTGAAACCTTGCAATACTCGGTCGCCCTGATAAAGGGTTGGGAGTCCTTCGGCCGGAGCAAAAAAACGTAAACAATCCTAAATATGCATTAAATAGTAACTTGGTAGAGGCTGCTTTGAGGGGTTAATAGTTTCTGGCGATAAATAACATTGAAAGGTAAGACATTTTTGTGTCCTGTGATTGTTTATGTTGATTGAAATAAATTAGTATGTGTACGCGCGTTCTTCAAACATTTCATTTTTTTTTTTTCGTATGTTTGGACGCCAGAAATAAACGCAATGTATAATTGTATAATTGCGTTGGCAAAATAAAACAACAACAAAGTAAGTGAAGTAACATAAAAAAATGAAAGAGTAGACAACTAAATGACTTTTTGAAACTGTTAATTATTTATTGTTTAAGTACGAACTTAAGATGAATGTGAAACTAATAATTCAGTCCAGAGAAATATCTCAAAGACTCGCATAAAAAATATACGGCGTGAGCCAACAGTTTTTGGTTTTAGCTAGTCAAAGTAAAATGAGTATATAGTTTGTCTCAAATTGTTTGTAATTAGGGGGTTTTGCCTATCTATTTCTGAAACAAAAACAAATCGTACTTCTATATCTTAAAAATTCATTATTGTTGCATTCTTCTTCTTAAAGAAGTACAATTTCTTCTAGAATTAAACTCATTCACCTTCTGTAATGATGACATATCTAAAAATTGAAATTCCAAAGCACCCTATGAGGAATTCCCCAAATTATCATTTGTTTTTCTACGCCATCTTAGTTGTTAAAAAATAGTTCTTGTACGATTGTCAAAACCATGGCAACCCAAGACAAAAGTCATCTCAGAGGAAAACAAAATATAAACATTTTTAGAAGTCACGGCCAACTATTCCTGTTGCAAATAAGTGCAAGTGTCTCTTGTAGACCAAAATCAAGGTGGCACGATGTTTTTTTTTTTCGAGAACAATCCAATTCTACGTCAGATTTTGTTCCAAAACAGTTTTTTGCTGCATAAAAAAAATCGCCACTAATAAATAAAACAACAAATAAACAACGTCAGTTACAATTCCCCCCTTATTACAAGCAATTTCGGACGGATAAGCACGTTGAACACTTAGGAAAAATATTTTTAATTTCACAGGCTGTTTGTACAGTACCTAGATGGTAAAACAAACATATATTCCTATAAATGAAATATTTAACAATATTTTTATTACAACAAAAATATTACTAATTTAATATCTAAGTCTGCCTGAAAGTATCGCACTTGTGTCAATTTCACGACCCTTCGATTGATTCATCGGGCTTCCACAATTAATACTCCCCATCTACTAGGTAGGGCTTAATGGAATAGGCAATTCTATGCCTTGTAATTAAAACTACATTCATCTTGTGAAGGCCTGCGAATATAACTGGGGTTCTCATCCCGACGTAGCTCTACTTGTAAATACAATGCGAAGTATTATTTTACTGACCAAGAGTCAACCATTATTTTCTCCAATTATTATTTAAATAATACCATTTACTATGGTATTATTTAATGGTATATATTATGAGGGACCCTTAGTCTCTTTTTGAATAGCAGTCATATCGTACGCAACATCTTCATCCCCTACTGTGTTACCTACAATATTCCGTATATATATATATATATATATATATATATATATATATATATATATATATATATATATATATATATATATATATATATATATATATAACGTAACTTTTGCTATTTGGGCCGAACAACGCGTTTAATCCTCCCATTTTGTGTATGTTTCCTTTTTATTTTACTCAAGATTTTATTATTATTATTATTATTATTACTGGTCGATGACGCCCACCCACAAAGTTCAATTAAACGAAAAAAGGTGTGGACACTTTCCCCAACGCAACGGAATCCGCTGTATACGAGAGAAGTAAACCGGGGATCATGTCCAAATGGACTTTTATAACTCGCACGGAAGTTTTGGAGCCCTTTTCCTCCCGCCTTTCGCCGCAGATTAGGTAAAAAAATTAACAACACGAGACGAGCGAATGTCGGTCAATCCAATGTAAACAATGAAGATGTTGTAGCTTTAATCTCACGGAAATAACGTGCCAAGGAGAGTATTTTATGTTTATGAGGGTTAGTTTATTGCGATATAAATATCATGAAAGAAATTGGATTGAGAGAAAAGGGGATCGCTGGGATCACAAAACCTGCTGGTAAGACCCAATAAATATAACAATTTAGAAGGGACTGTATGTATTATTTTAAGAAATATATTATTTTGTCACATTTGACGAAACTAAAAAACAAGCAAGTAAAAATTCTGAAATAATCTTACCGCTTGACCATATTCCATCCCGTTAGTATAATAATAACGCTCCAAAGAGGTTAACCATATCTACCATCTAGTGCCAAAGCATAAATTATTTCGTTTTGATGTTTTAAAAGAATTCATAGAATAATTCTTTGTCGTTCGGTGACATTATCTCTTATCTCTTCTTGTTTCACATTTCAAACACTGTCGCTTTCCGAGGTTCACCATGAAACAAAGCAGAAAATAGTTAGTCATCTAATGATAAAACTGCAAAATAGGACTTACCGTCCAGGCTAGTGCTAACGGACGCACACGTTGCGTTGGTATATCTTTGTTGATGAGGGCTCTCCTGCGGATAAGTAAGCAGTATTAATAGTTATATAAATTGATAATAATAGGTTACAAAGTTAAATAATAGCGAGGCGGTCGAAACATACCATTTTTTAAACGTTTTTCTTTTGCACCCCCTCTCCATTTTACGATACATTCTAAGGGGGCACAATATAAACCCTACCACTCACCCTGAAACAAAAGAGAAAATAGTTAGATATTTAATAATAACACTAATACTTTTTTGAAAAAAAAAACAATACCGGTCCTACTTGTACTAAAGAATATTTTATTAACTGATTTTGATTAAAACTCAAATAATTTTATTTTTTATTGAACAATGCATTTTGATCTGGAAAGGACGACACGACGTTTTGACTGATTAGTAAAAACAGGTTTTTCTTATTTTGCTAGAAGATATCTATGCACATAGTGGTCCTTCTCGTGATCAAAATAAATAGGATATGTAAACAGTGGTTATGTATATTTACCTTACGATGTCTTCACCATGTCCTATCTCGTTCGGAACCTACCTACATATAGAAAAATACAAATTAGTAAGAATAATTGAATAATATAATGATACATACCTTTATCTCCTTTCCCTAAAGCGGTTCGTCTCCATAGTACCATCACTCGCACGCGAAAACCAGAGCCTACTAACTGCTTTTCTGAAAATTCAGAAAATCCCCGAATACAGTTACAAGCCTTAACACTTGTAATAACCCTGGTATTTTAGAAATAACAAAGATATTGACAAGATACTCGTCGAGATCTCGGCTCTGGTTTGACGGAACCGGTCGTTCTCTCTACGATAGAGTGAACTAGATATGTCCAAATAAATGTAACTAGTGTCTGTTATATATGGGTAGTTATGCTCCGTCTCCACTGGTGCACTTTGTCGTCCATGGTTTGGATGTCAAAACACTACACGCTTGAATATCTGTTTATTTCCCTAATAGCTCGTCCCTTGGCTTAATCTGAAAAAAGATTGCAGTGTCAAAGCTTTTATCTAAATTATAACTTATGAGCTAGTAATAGAATCTTCCACTATAATTTAGTTGCCAATTGACAGATATTTTCTCAAATATTGATAAGACCAGAAAAAAATTCTTTGGTAAGTGAAATATTTTTTGTATATTTTTCTATATTGTAATGTATTACTCTTACTGAGTGTTCACGTTTTATCCGGCAATGTGGACTTAGTTATTGACGATGAAAATAGGGGAGCACAGCCACCCTTGTTGCTTCTGATTAAAGTTACACAAAAACGGCCAGTAAATACAGGGGCGGCGCGAGCGAAAAGGGTGATTTTGATAATTATTTTTTTTTATAAAATGAGCCATTCGGAAATATTTATTAGTATCTGCACACACTCTATCTACGCAGTGAGTCACTTATGTTGTGGTATAGTGTTTGATGTTACAATTACACACAGTTTTATCCTAGATTAGTGAATAACAGCACGAAAGGATTAACTAGTTTATTGATTTTTAGAATAAACGTTATTTTATTGTGTATTTAACAGATAACGCGCTTATGTGGGTAAAGACTAGTTAAAATTTGGAAATAAAAGCCTTCAAGCAGCGAAACGGTTCCTAATTTATTTGCAGTGTTAAGCAAACTAAACGTGAAATTTAATTATATACGAATATAAGCAATCACGTTAAGATTCAAAACAGAACAGTCACGTGGACATTCGACGCTTAATTAATATTTCCAATGTTATTTATAATTCCATCTGAAGTTGTGGGAAGCAAAAAGTGGGATTCAGTTACAATTTTCATCAGCAGTGGGAAAATTACTTTTGCTGGTAAATAAATAAAAATAATTAAAATCGTACCCAGAAATTTCAGAATAATACAATTATTAAGTCCGGATTTTTGTTTTGTCGGTTTATTCAGAGGCGGATTGGGGATTACTGTCTTTCTCTTATTATACTCTTCGCAGAAAAGTTATATACCTATTATTAAATTCTAATGCAGGTTCTAGAATCTCAAAATTAATTTTTAACTAATAAAATAAGAGCTCCGATTTTAAAAATTAAAGTTTCATTAATATGTTTAGAAGCTTCAACTTCACAATCACCATTGGAATTGTCACAACCTTCAAGTGATGACACAGCACAACTAAAGAATCAAATCCAGTGATTTTTCAGAAATTATAAAAGAAGCAGAAATTAGAAAAGTGAGAAAAATTGTACAAAGAAAGACGTTATTCTCATTAAAATCTTATCGTAATAAATTACAAAATTGTGAAACAATTAGACAGAAAAGTAAATGAAAAACATTTTTAGAAAGCAATTATTGCCATTATTTGAAGTGCCTCCCTCACTCCTACATTTTGTATTGTTTTGTATACAATCGTGCAAATATACGCTCTGTGATTATAATGAAAATGTTTTGACAGTTCTAACAACCAATTAAATTTCGTTATTTCTTGTCATGTGAAAAAAATACTGAAAATGTCAGTTTTTGTCATCGAAACGTTCGAATATGAAAATTTGATGGGTTATAGCTTTTAGGGACTCCAAAGGTAACAAAAAACTAAATAAAATATCCAGGTCCGTATTTAAAAAAAATGAGTTGATGACGATTTCTGGAAGACGGGACGTCGGATTTAAAATTTGACAGCGCCATCTTGTAGACAATAAAAAGTGGCACTGACGAAGTGTTATTCGTTTAAAATTTATTTTCAAATAACATCAGAAAAAAATAAAAAAGATTTTATGAAATTTCGGGTTTTTTCGGATATTTCTGAAAGTATTCGGAATTTTCCAAATTGCAACACAGCATTTTGATAAGCATCAAGTTGCACAACTTTGCCAGATTTAACCCTATATCTCTTACGGTTACCAATGATGAGGCTCGAAAATGCGCCACCCCGTACACACTTGATTCTTATATCCCTCAAGTTCTATGACCTGTGAATTTTTTATTAAGCCCACTCAAGTTTCTGCCAATTAACTCATTCAATTATGCACTAGATCATCAATCATATATCCTGCTAAGCCCTAATTGAACTTGTTTTTCAATTTTCCAACAACTAGGTGTAAGTATTTTGCATAAACTTCGGTCAGCGTCCATGAGTTATCGCAGTTTAATAGAATTTATTCCATAAGATGACGTGCCCGCGTAATACATCTTAATTTTAATTAGGTAATTGCGTTCGTTGCCGATACACCGCTTTTGAAACTCCAGGAAGCAATAAATAATAAAATTATGTGAGATATAAAAGTATTATGTCTCGTCGTATAATAATTGAAAATTTACCGCAAAAAAAAGCCTACCCGGTATATACCAGTGGTGTAGTATTTTGAGAGGGTCTAAGGTCATTCTAGGCCGCTCTTGAAAAAACCGAGACTTACAGGAGACGCGCAGGAATAAGTTTAATCCAAACCTGGCACAATTCCTGCACGTTCAGGGCTACATATTGATTCATTTCCTCAGTAACTTCGTTTGTTTTAGATATTTTCCTTCTCTAGTGTCCACAAACATAATTTTAGTACCAAATTGTGTTTATATTTAAAATTGTTACAAGATTGCCCTCGAGGTATGCGAATGAAGTTGTTTATTTTGTGAAATTAAAAATGGCGCAAGGATCGACGAAAATCCATCACAAGGGTCTGTTTGAGAATCTTGATTTACATAATATAAAATGGCTGTGTCTACATGGACCATGTTTATAAAATAAATTTGAAAGGACGCAAGACGACAATTTTACTTACAAACAGAACTTTCTGGCTTTGTAACACTTTTTAGACGGAAACTTGGGCGCCAGCTCTTTAATTTTTAAGTGCAAGGAACAGCACTTGTTTGGTCCTCCGGTGTGAGAACGTTTAGGGGTAACTAACAGATGGAGATACGGTCAATTGTCCAGGGGTCTTAAGATGATTGTCTTGTCAGCTGGACTTGGACAATTTCTCAAACGCGTTAATTAGAAATAAACGAGTGAAATAATAACTCGTGAATTTTACCTATGTATAACAACGTATTTATTTATTAGAACAGTCAGGGATAAATAAATAAACAGGATATTTCAGCGACTTTGCAGTCGAGTGTGTACAAATTTGGTAACGCTAATAAATATGCGGGCTGGTAATCAAGAATATATACGCGTGAATATGATTTTATTTCGGACGGCGGTGAGTTTTGATAACCGGTGTCTGTTTTCGTGGCTGAAACTATTTCGGACGGCCAGCAAACGGAATTTCCAACAGGATATAGTATGAGCGGCGGGCAGTCGGTTAGCTACAGATATTCTTGTCTACACAGAGGGTTTTACAATACGGCGAACTACTGCCACAAATGTAGAGCTATTTAACAAGGACTATTTTTCGTAAGTTAAGTTTTCCGGTAGAACTTTATGCACTGAAGCCATAAAGATTGCCCGAGCGAGCAAATCTAACCAGCCGATGCATATTTAATGGAACAAAATACCAACGGAGGAATTACTAATTAGCTCTAGTTTGATTTAGTAGTATGATACAGCGGTACTCACGATAAGATCTCTGAATATCTATACTTAACTGAAGGCGGTACGGACGGATAGTAGCGGACCACGGTGTATTCTTACCAATATTATTTTCAAGAAAATTATTACTATAATTCGGAGCGGCGGTTACGGATGGATAGTGAAAACGGTGACAGTTTCGGATTGATGTTGGACTAATCTTCAACTGATCCAGACTGGACTGATTCCCAGCGTTTTATTACTTTGATGACGTATCCAGACGGCGCGTTAAAGGGGCGTACTGACTTGAAACGAAGGACTCGTACTCAAACGTTATTTACTGAGGTCGAGCGTATTATGTAATTAGCAACATTGACTCGTAGCATCAATAGCCGGAAATGGGTTATTTGCAATTTCTAGACTATATAGCAAAAAGAAACGGATTAAAACGGACACGGATTAATATTTTAACCGATTTTAGTAACTAATGATTTTTGTTTCCGACTCTCGCTTTCAAACAAACTTTTTAATCTAACTTTTAAATACTTCTTGATTAAAAAATTAAATGGTACAGGTATTTAGAACTACGTCCACGTCAGTCACTAGTGCTCGTATAAACCGATCCGATCCATCGATTTGTGTAAATATAAATGGTAAGTTTTCAAACAAATAATCACAGATGATCGTTTATTGTAATGTGGCCCACAATAAAAAAAAATTACTATTATTATTATTATTATCATCTAAAATGGTTACCATATTTTTCTACAGCACATTAATTGATACAAACGTCACGTGCATTAGCATTACAAACCATTTATCAATGAAAATTTTTGACCTCTGGGGATGGGTTAATAAACCGAAACGTTACAAAAATTAAGCAATTTTATCCGTAAGACCCAGAAATACTTTTTTAAATTCCCTAGAAGCTAAAGAAAACCAACAGCATTTTATATTTATTAAATTTTGACCTGCCGTTTCTGATTAAATATAATCGTCGAATTTCTCGAGGGTATAAGAAATCGCCCCTTGACTATACACACTTTTGTAATATGAAACCTCCTTGGTTATGAAATCCTTTTAATAACAGCTTCTAAAACGTATATGTTTTATATACAGGCTTGAAAAGAAATTCTTTTAAGACATTCGAAAAAATCTGAATTCTCGATATTTAATTTTTTCAATTATTTAATTCGTTATTGAACTTATTAAAAATGCAAGTGTGCCTTGTTAGAGCACTTCGAGCTGCTCTATAAGCCTCTATTAGCAGATTTCCATTGCGCAACTTCGTCGCCTTACAACCATTTTCAGCTTTAAAATTTTTAAGTACGGACCTGAATTTCTTACATTATTTTCGAAAAACGTGCTGTGATATAAAATCAATGACCTTGAAATATTTAAACTAGAACTGACTCATCAGAACTAAGCACTAAAAATTAGTTACCAAAATTTGTTGGTTAAATTTTCACATAATTTCACATACAGGACCGCATTCAGGCGAACCGTTATAATTAAATTTGGCTTTAGTGTAATATTGGAAAATTATCAAGTGCGACATATCATTGATTTTATAATACGAAACTGATTTAAAAAATTATACAAATAACCCAGGTCCGTATTTAAAAATTTGAAGTGATAATGGTCGTCGTGAGGGGACGGGACGTTACGATAAAAACCTGTTAGTATAGGCTTGTAGAGGTGTTGAAATGCGTTTAAAAAATAGTATCGGATCTTTAATAGGTTTAATAATATCCGAAATAATTATAGAAATTAAAAAGTGAAAATATCGATTTTCTTTTCATACATCGCAAAAACCTAAAGAAATATTTTGAATTTCATTATGCCACATTATTATGCAATTTCACCCCCACTTAACCAATTCACAAAACAAAATTCGAAAAAAGCATTTACCAATTAATAAATTCCGTAACTTTGTTGTTCGAAGTAAAAAGGAAGCTTGGTAAAGTAACAAAAATACTCTTATTTTACATCGAAACAAATCGATTTACGGAAAAATGCTTAGGTAGTTGTTTTCATAAGATACCGCAAAGAAATGTCGAAAAAAAAACTTTTAACTTTTCAGGTTTGATATATTTAGGCAATATTTCAAACAGTTTTTAATAAGTAGAAAATACGATTAGATCAGTGAAAATCGCTTAACACCACCACTTCTTCACTTTTAGATCCCACTTCTTAAATGAGCGCCAGAATCTAATCTAAAGCTTGTTGTGAAGCATCATAATAGTACACACCATGAAAGCCGCTGTTTCAAAAGTACCATTTACCAATTTCATTCTATTTTTAATAAAATCGACGACAAAACGATTTTCAACTTTAAATTTTTAAATACGGACCTGAATTTTTTAAAATATTTTTGAAAAACAGCTTGCGTTACAGAATCAATGACCTTGAAATATTTAAACTAGAACTGATTTATCAAAACTAAACACTGAAAATTGGTTGCCAGAATTTGTTTAACTTTTCACAAAATTTAATGAACAAAACATACAGGACCGCATTCAGGCGAACCGTTATAATAAAATATGGTGTTAACGTAACGTTGGAAAATCATCAAGTGCGACATATCATTGATTTTATATTACGAAACTGTTTCCAAAAATCATGCAAAAAATCCAGGTCCGTATTTAAAAATTTGAAGTGATAATAGTCGTGAGGGAATGGGACGTTACGATAAAAATCGGATACTATAGGCTTGTAGAGGTGTTAAAATGGTCTCTAAAAATAGTATCGAATTTTTAATATCCGAAATAATTATAGAAACTAAAAAGCGAAGACATCGATTTTCTTTTTACATATCGCGAGAACCTAAAGAAATATTTTGAATTTCATTATGCCACATTATTATGCAACTTTATCCTTATTTAACCGACTCCCTATCTCTTACAGTTTTTAAGATCCCAATGGCAAGCGTCCAATTTAAATCAGCATTTCAAGTTAAGGGTCCGCTTCGCTGCGAAATAAGTGTACCGTATTAGAAGTTTCGATGTTGAAAATTAAATATTTATCTTATGATAAAAAATGTTACATACAATTGAAGAAAACATAATTTCACATTCCGCAGCAAAGCCGTTTTCTTCATTTTGTTATTTAAAAAGTTGAAAATTATCCAGAAAATTCCACGAAATCACTCTAATTAACGAAAAATAATCAATAATATAGCGGCTTGGTATGCATTTAAATAAAAAAATCTTTTTGTAGCGCAATTCTATGATTCTTACTACATAAAACAGTGAAAGAAAAAATTTAAATTTGTTCAAGTGAGTTTTTTTATCCCAACATTTCTGTACCCTTGCCAATGAGAATTTTATTGTCTATAACTGTTACTGGTGCCACCTTGCAATTATAAGTAAAACCTATTGTTGGGTAACGCCCAATGGACACTTTGATTCTTCCACAAACTTTATTATTTGCGTGTGCAATTTATTACTTGTGGTGGTGCATTGTTTTTCTCAATTATTCTGATCGTGCGTCTTTATAACTCGTATGCATGCGTGACGGACCCTTAATAGTTTCTTCTTACATGTTACTGGTTAACATGCAAAGTAGAAACGAAAGCAGAATCCGAAAAAAATATTATTTACAAATTAATCAATTCCGTAACTTTGTTGTTCGGCGTAAGAAGGAAGTTTGGTAAAGTGATGAAAATTCCTTTATTTTACATAAGCTGCTGTTTCCATTGTACTATTTCCCAATTACGTTCTTTTTTTAATAAAATCCACAAAATTCCCCAATAAGCCTCAAAGCATCAAATAATTTGAGAAATACGCGATCGTTTTGCTTCCTACAAATGCGCAAATTCGCTTACTTTCCTTTCCGACAATAAAATCAAATTGCCATCCAAAATTTCGCCCGTTCATCAAGCGCTCAATTACACGGCGCAAATAAATCATTACATTTTTATTTCACATTTATTATCCCGTGTCGATTCAAATGCCAAACAAAAAAATAATTGGACTCGCATTTCCGATTAATACGCAGGGACTCGGGTTTAATGGAAAATGCAGATAATTTTAATTAAATCGGCATGATTGATTAAAAATGATGTTAAGCAAATCGACCGTGTTATTTATTCATCGGAAAAGATAACGTAGATCCGCGGAATTAAAAAAAAAGCGTAATGGTGTACAGCGTGCGCAAACTAAATCTCATTTGTGTTAACATAATTTTTTTTATATAAATATTTTCTATAAAATTACACCCTTTTAATTAATTAAGTTCAGTTAGAGAAAAACAAATATTACGAAGACCTCTCGTAAGAAAAAATATTCCGCCTTTGGTTTCTTTAAGTTTGTAGTTTTTGAAATAAATAACACTTCTTATGGGGTCTACTTGATAAGGAAGACTTATTTCAAAGGATATATTTAATATTATTTCCGGCTTCTTTTCTTGACTATGTCAAAGGTTGAATATCTTAATTTTAAAGTTAATTATATCTTGAACACGCTTGGCCTTCCAGTCGGAGTAAACACTTCCGGTTCTTTGCAAATTCTGGACAAGCTTCTGGAAGTTGGGGTAATTAAAAAATTAGTTCGTTAAAATTTCACAAACAACTCATTTTTTGTGTTTGCGCCATTCTAAACACAAAAAGAAAATTATTCATCAAAGCGATATATTAAATTTATATGAGAAAGAAATGGGACTAGATCAGAAATCGTCATAATTGGCATTAAGCATAAAAAATCAAAAGCGCAAAAATTTTGAAAATTTTAATGAATTTTGTGGTAAGTTATTTTTTTATTTCAATATTAAGTATCATCAATATAAATACAGGCTGATTCAAATTCGAGCCCCACCATGGGCATCTCGCTTATCTTAAGAGATAGAGGGTAGGTTCAAAGTTGCTAAATTTGTGCTCAAAAACAATCTGAAAAAAAATTTCGAATATATTTTACTGAACTAGTAATTCGAAAAATAATTAAAGCAAATACGCTTTTCATTTTTTTCGTAGTCAATCGGTATTGTTTTATTCATGGCAACTTAGTTTTTCTTATGGCCGCCATTTTAAATCTCAAAATCATTCGACAGTATTTTTCTCCCGAATAAATTTTATATGATTTTGTTTTTAATGTTAATACACATAGATATTATTTTTTTAACGTAGGTGTGATTCAAAAGTGGTAACCAACACCTTTATTAAATTAAAATGAGCAATACGGACACCTATTCCAACTTATTAGAAATTTATCTAAATTAGCAAGTAATGTTCTATCAGGTTTCTGCCTTTCTGGATATACTTAAAATACCGTAGTTGAATTGAGACTGAATTTCTGTTTAAAATATAAAATAATTTTATATCTCTTTTTTCTTCGTTACTAAAAGGCATTTTTATTCATAAAATAAAAAATCTTCAACAATATGACGCACCAAAACGGAAAACCTCAAAAGTTCTTAAAAACAAACGAGTTTGTGCATTTTTGCAAAGAAAAGTTGAAGTGCGTTAAATTTTGGAATTCGGAAGAAAAAATGCTATCGCATGATGTAAAAATTCAATATTGGGGCCATAAGCAAAAACAAGGTTGTTATGGATAAAACAATAACCGATCGACATCGAAAAAAATGAAAAACCTTATTAAATCTAAAATAAAAAGTTGCAAAGTGGGCGTTTTTACAGAATTTAAAAAATCTTATAAATAAAAAAGTTATGGCTGAAAAACGGAGAGATTTTTTTTGTTTTTTTTTCCGAATTACTAGAGTTCAACAAAAGATATATGAAATGTTTTTTCAGATTATTATTGAACACAATACATTCAGCAGCTTCTACTTATTCTCAAAGATTACTATCTATTTTTTACGATTCAATTTTTCTAAACTACTTACTAGAGAATTATGTACAGTTCGAATTATTGGCCAGAATAAGTAATACCTCTCCTATATTTTATTTCGGAGACGTTATGAATATAAAGGAGGCGACCTACATATTTCATCGTAAAAATTCAGCACGTTCTAATTTAATCGAGTACCTATGTATGTGCCCATTTATTATGGATTATAAACAGGTTTACACGGTTATCATGAGACCTTTGATAGTAGTCAAACTTTATTATTAGTCAATTTTCTTAACGCTAGAAATTCGCCAAAGTTGTAGCTTCGTTGACTCAAATCCGATTTTGATGATTTTTTTTTTTTTAATTTCGGAAAAAGTTTATAGAAAAGTTCCCCATATATATTATAAGAAGGTGTGCTTTTTATTTTTTGAATTGTTATTAACAAATAAATTTTTTAATGCACCCTTAATTAAAAAAATTATAACTCTTTTATTTAGATTAAACAATTAAACTGGTTTTGTATAATAAACTGCGGCTCTGGTACTTTTTTCAAAAGTTACCTAATTAATTAAGCAATATTATATTTCTTTTTAAATTTAGTTTATCAATCTTGGTACTGTAAGGTCGGTTAATATTTTTTATATATTTATTGGGATAAAATTTATTATTACTATTATTATAATTAATAATAATAATAATAATAATAATAATAATAATATACTTTAGTCCATTTACTAAAGAAAAAAAAATTTTAACTTCGTTGACTCAAAACCGATTTTGATAATTTTTTTTTTTTAATTTCGGAAAAACTTCATAGAAAAGTTCATAATATAATACACATAATATTCTTGGGGTCATAGATTACGAATATGGTCTCAAAATCGGTCTAAACAAAATATGGCCTCAAAATCGGTCTAAATAAAAACAAAATGGCGTCTACGAAATGACGTCGAATGTCTAATTTTTTATTTTCTTTTCTAATTATATTTATCAGATTTCAGGGGGTTTTTGGGGTTGCCGATTACGAATTTGGCATTAAAACTAAAATAAAATAATAAATGGCAGATCCAAAATGACGGAAGAGGGTCAATTTATTTTGCTGGGATTTTATATCTTATACCGGGTGGCAGCTACAATTACAAATCAAAACAAAATATGTAAATCACAGCCACATAATTCCATTTTTAAAAATTAAATAAAATATAGTTATTTCCAAAAAAAAATCCAAAAACTATTACGAGTTCCATTTGAAAATCATAAGTTCTGGTCAATTTCGGTCAAACTGGAAGTACCTTGAAATTTAAAATGAAGAAAATATATAAGTAAAATCAATAGACATTTGGCGCCCGAGCAGGGACCTGATTGTATTTATTATAAAATTTTATATAAGATTATTGGCTCAGAGATAGAATAGCTATTTGTATCACTAGGGAGGAAAGTACCACTTTTCCTCCCGTGGGTGAAGTTCACTGCCCGACGCGAAGCGGAGGGCAGTGATCACCAAGGGAGGACAAAGCACTTTGATCCTGTGTAATACATATGATTTTTTCTCCTACCTGTATAATTATAATTATATGTAAATAGAACAATTATTTGATTTTATTGAAACTACTTATTGAGTAAAGAAATAAAAACAAATCCTTAAATATATCTTAAATACATTATTTTTAGATGTTAGAATTATTGGTTATATTTATATTCAATGTGCAATACACTTTCCTCCCTCATATGGGGGAAGAAAATACTTTCCTCCCTAGGGAGGAAAGTGTGTACTTTCCATTATGGTTGGAGGAAAACAAATTTATTAAAATAGTATATATATATCAAAAAGTACTAAAAGTAAAATCAGTACAAACTTGGCGCCCGAGCAGGGACCTGAATCCTGGTTTATTATAAGATTTTATTTATTATAAAATGTTTTATGAAATTACTGAATCAGAGATAGAAATAAATTTATTAAAAAAGAAAATATTTATTTCAAAAAGAACTAAAAGAAAAATTAGTACAAATTTGGCGCCCGAGCAGGTACCTGAACCCTGGTTTATCATAACATTTTATTTATTATAAAAGTTTATATAAGATTATTGATTCAGAGATAGAAGCAAATTTATAAAAATAAGAAAATATATAAGTATTTCAGAAAGTTCTAAAAGTAAAAAAAAAGAAATTACAGGTGGTCCCATTTTTAGTTGTGACCCGGTGTCGGGTTTTTGGGTTTTATCGTTTGTTTCCACGATTTTTTAGACACCGTTTTCCATTTTTGATAAATTGTAAGATACAATTTGAGATAAGCGACACAAGAAACTCCTATACCGGGTGAAAACTAAAGTGGGTACACCTGTAATTTCTTTCCTACATCAGATAAAAAATTTAAAAATTTAGACGACGTGAATTAGATAATATTAGACATTTTTTAGCATAATTTAGAATTTCAAAGACTTCCGGTTTGACCGGAAGTGACAGAACTTTTGATTTTCAGGTGGAACATTATGTTTTTTTTGAGACCAGTGGCTCATTTTACGTATATAAGTGCCTTATTGGATTTTTTCTTTGGAACTAATTTTTATTTAATTTTTAAAAACAGAATTAAGAGGCTGTGAATTTTTTGTTTTGTTTTATAATTGTAGTTGTCCACCTGGTATAAGAAATAAAATATCAATATAAATTGACCCTTTTCCGCCATTTTGGATTCGCCATTTTGTATTTTATTTTAGTTTTAATGCCAAATTCGTAATTAGCGATCCCAAGAACCCCCAGATATCTGATAAATTTAATAAGAAAATGAAAATAATTAGACATTCGACACCATTTTGTTTTTAGACCGATTTCGAGGCCAGATTCATAATCTATGACCCCAAAAACATTATGTAATCAAATTTCAGGCAATTGTTTAAATAAGTATATTATTATTATTATTATTAATTATAATAATAGTAGGTAATAATAAATTGCCTTTAATTTTGTCCCAATAAATATATAAAAAATATTAACCGACCCTACACTACCAAGATTGTTAAACTAAATTTATCGATTTCAGGATATTCCTTTGTTTACATATGCAAAAGTAGGCTGGTAAACAAGTCATAACGAAAGTTGTACAGTTATATTTAAAACTTGTACGGTAATATTATAAATACAGATCTGTCAATAACTGTCAACAGATGAAATAATAAATAATGAAACTATAGGGCTATTTATTAATACAAACAGACAGAAAACTCCAAACAATAATAATTAAGTACTGAAATCCAACTGAAATGTATTTTCAGGCAATTCAAGGTCCATTTTTATGTAGCCGTTGTGACATTAAAAATGTAAACATTGATGTACTATGAAAAAAGGTAACAAATAAAAACAAACAAAATATAACTGTAACCATGGCGACCAATCAACCCATACAGACTTGACCAACTAATGAAATGAAAACGTTATTAATAAGAGAATATCAAAAGGTAATATCTATTAATAATGTTTTTATTTTCTGAAACCGATAAACTATTGAACAAATCACGGATGTTATGAATCATTAGATGTCTTAAAATCCTCGCTCTACGAGCTCGGATTTCAAACCGACATCTGCGGCAGTTATGATAGTCATAACATTCCTAGATATGTTAATAGCTATTAAAAAGAAACATAATATTGCTTAATTAATTAGGTAAGTTTTGAAAGAAGTACCACAGCCGAAGTCCCCTATTCAAAACCAGTTTATTATATGGCGAAGGAGCCGGGCACAAAACACTAATAATAAATTGAATGTTTATTCGTTTAAATCGTTTTTTGTCATTTTCCTACAGCTAGTAAAGATTTAAATTATTTACACGAGTTTTTTTCTCACAGGCTTTCAAAGTGAGACGGCTCAATTCTTTTGAACCACGTCATATTAGTCTATATTTTTTAAATTGGTAGTTTTCGTATCGCTTAACGCTGCCAAATTGCATACAACTGCTGTTTATTACTGCCCCCTGTGACACCAAATATAATTACAAAGTAAACGAAGCAAATGTGGAACAATTTTCTTCTCCACGGGCTTTAATATTTCCGTAATTTGTATCGTGTGTAAGAATATATCTGGTAAAAATTGCTTTAAAAATTGGTATTTTACAGGATTATTGAATGTTTCTGAAAGAGCGTATTTTATGAAAAAACTTATTTATAGCGCTTACAAATATTTGCACGCAGCAGGGAAATTATGAACGTTATCGGAACAGCTCATTTTGGAAAATAAAATTGCGAAACATTTCATTTGTGAATTTTACGCTACAGTCTTAACGATGCTCCTGAAATTTTAAATAAGGGCAGGCCTAGCGGGTTTATTCGTGAGGGAGAAAGTTATTGATTCAGTTAAAATCTCGTTGATTTTTTTAACATGATTTCAAGCATATTTTGTTTTAACTACTTGTGCAAGAAGAAATTTGCTCAGGACTAACATTGTCTAGACTGGCAAGTCACATGCGGCAAAAACCTCCACACAGACTCAGACACGGTAATTTATGCATTAAAACGTATCCTTTCGGCTAAACTCATTTACTTTTCAATAATTGTCTCTTTGCTTACTTATATTGCTTTCTATGAGAATATTGTTTGTCTACATACAGGCTGAATTCCAACAATTAGGAACACTTTCAGCAAGTAATAATTAGCCAAACAACATATCCGTATTCAGTGAATCGCGCGCATCAAGGATGCTATCCCCTCTACTCATTTGTAAAATCATCGGCTCGAGGTACTGAGACAGTCAGATTTAAACAAATCTGTCGGTATTCCGCTATGAAAGCAATCACCACGAGACTAGAAGAACTCCAGCAAGGAATGAGTAAATTAAATTTAAAATAATTTCCATTATTTTACCAGCACTGAATTTTTACCACGCCGATCTACTGCGCATTCTCCCAGTCTGTACCGTTTTATAGTTCCGCAACCTGGAGAGTGAAGAATACAGTCAATTCAGTTAGCTTCTAGCTGCCCGCCCAACCAGTTCAGTACTGGTAAGTTAAAACCTGCCACCGCGCACCAGATTGAGTAAGCAAAACCTTGTTGAGTTTAATCTAACAATTCTCTTGTGCTCTCCGACATTAGAAAATATTGATATTGAACATCTAATCCGACTAAACGAAATTTTCGGTGAACTCATTTTTTTGTGGGCGGCCTTAGTATACATAACATGCGACGCGATCACCAACACGAAGCCACGCCTCCTGTCAAACGCATAAAATGCTCGGATCTGTTTACTTCAGAAGAAGACCACGACAAGATGGTCGAAACGTCAAGATTTCACAATATTCAACGAGGAATAACTCAACTGAAGGAACACGATTTACTCCACTAGGCCAAATTTATAATTTTATTTATTATAAAATTTTATATGAGTTTATTGATTCAGAGATAGAAACAAATTTATTAATAAAGAAAATATATATTTCAAAAAGTACTAAAAATAAAATCAGTACAAATTTGGCGCCCGAGCAGGGACATGAAGCTTGGTTTATTATAAGATTTTATTTATTACAAAATTTTATATGAGTTTATTGATTCAGAGATAGAAACAAATTTATTAATTAAAAACATATTTCAAAAAGTACTAAAAATACAAATTTGGCGCCCGAGCAGGGACCTGAACCCTGGTTTATTATAAAATTTTATTTATTATAATATGTTATATGAGATTATTAATTCAGAGGTAGTAACAGATTTATTAATAAAGAAAATATATATTTCATAAAGTACTGAAAGTGAAATCATCAGTACAAATTGGCGCCCGAGCAGGGACCTGAACCCTGGTTCATTATACGATTTTATTATCAAATTTTATATGAGATTATTGATTCGGGGATAGAAACATTTATTAATAAAAAAAATATATATTTCAAAAAGTACTAAAAGTAAAATCATTACAAATTTTGCGCCCGAGCAGGGACTTGAACCCTGGTTTATTATAAGATTTTTATTTATTATAAAATTAGATTTATATGAGATTATTGATTCAGAGTTAGAAACAAATGTATTATAAAGAAAATATATATTTCAAAAAGTACAAAAAGTAAAATCAGTACAAATTGACGCCCGAGCAGGGACCTGAACCCTAGTTTATTATAAGATTTTACTTGCTATACAATTTTATGAGATTTATTCTGATTCAGAGATAGAAACAAATTTATTAATAAAGAAAATATGCATATTTTAAAAAGTACTTAAAGTACAATCAGTACAAATTTGACGCCCGAGTGGGGACCTGAAGCTTGATTTATTATAAGATTTTATTTATTACGAAATTTTATGTGAGTTTATTGATTCGGAGATAGAAACAAATTTACTAATAAAGAAAACATATAGTTTAAATAGTACTAAAAGTAAAATCAGTTCAAATTGGCGCCCGAGCAGGGACCTGAACCCTGGTTCATTATACGATTTTATTATCAAATTTTATATGAGATTATTGAATCGGGGATAGAAACATTTATTAATAAAGAAAATATATATTTCAAAAAGTACTAAAAGTAAAATCAGTACAAATTTTGCGCCCGAGCAGGGACTTGAACCCTGGTTTATTATAAGATTTTATTTATTATAAAATGTTATATGAAATTATTGATTCAGAGATGAAAACAAATTTATTAATAAAGAAAATACATATTTCAAAAAGTTCTAAGAGTAAAATTAGTACAAATTTGGCGCCCGAGCAGGGACCTGAACCCTGGTTTATAATAAAATTTTATTGAGATTATTGATTCAGAGATAGAAGCAAATTTACTAATAAATAAAAATACTAAACGAAATTTTCGGTTAACTCATTAACACGTGACGCAGTTATCCAAACTAAGCCACGCCTCCTGTCAAACGCATAAAATGGTCGGATCTGTAGAGATGGTCGAAGCGTCAAAATTTCACAATATTCAACGCGAAATAACAACTGAAAGAGCACAATTTACTTCTTTAGGACAAATTTATGTGACATGGAACCTGTCCAAGATAAAAAACAACTGGCGAAATGCAATAACCATAACTGACAAAAATTTTCAGCATATTTTTATGTACTTACGTAGTAGTGGGGCGCCGCAAGACAAACGGTCTCCGTTGCGAACCAAATTAAATTTTTAATTTGATAAACACGTACGGACTCAAAGAGAAGAGGGCGAGGGAGACAATAACTAGCTTGCTAGCTTAAAACCGAGATATAAATTGTGCGGCTCAACACGAAACACAATTGAGAATTTCCTTGTGAACTAGACCACAAAGTAATCTTTATTCCTAAATTATTTCTAACTCTATCAAGCATCAGTTTTAATATCCCTTAAAAGGTTCTTACCTCACTAAATATAGTATAGAGAACATTTTTGCTACTCACTAATGACAGATAACTATGAGCTGCGCCACATTCACAGCGAACAATAATTCTGCTTACCTCTACAAGTGGTGCATAGGCCTTCATAATCTTAAATTTAGCTAAATGATCTCCCGCTGAACCGCGCTAAGAGCCAACAATTGCCCCGTTTTCCTTATTTATTTTTAGACAAAGATTGTTAATGTGTTGATTAAGCAGACGTCGGGGAGACGCATTTATAAAACGTCCGATAACTTTCCTTAATTCCGCAAACCGGATTTGCATATAAACTATAAAACTATAAAAAGACATTCCAGCCAAATAGCTCCTCAATATTCGCATCCAATTATTCCGTGCTCATCAGTAAACATTAATCCAATTTATGTAGACCGCTAGAGTTATCCGGAAAATTACGTTTAATGGACATGTTACGACGTGCCAAACAAGGGAAACTTCATCCATTGCGCAGATCTAAAAATGCAATCAAACCTTATCTGTGGAACTTGGCGATGAGGAAAGTGCCGACGCAGCAAAAGATGTTAGGCTATAATACAGTTATCTATCGCTGTCATTTAAAAAATACACCGGATGTTATGAGAAGGCATTTTGCCACTTCACTTAATGAAAATAAATCGCATCTAATTTGACTTCGATCAAAACTTCACCTGTTTTTCGCCTGCACCAGTACATTGGCGAAACAGTTCCACAAGGCACCATTCTAGGCCCGCTCCTATTTCGCCTTTATATTAATGGTGCTTTAACGGTCGATTTCATTTAAGACAAGGTGAAACCACATCTGCATTCATTGTCCAAGTACATAAATGTTACTGATAGTTATTTTTGCCTCTTTCAGACATGTCCGCGAACTCAAAATCCATCCCGAACAATGTATCAGAAGGCGACGACTCATCGGTCCATTCTCTCAGCTCCGAGGATGTGTCCCAAGCGCCTCGGAGTTATTGCTGTGCCAAATCCATCAACCCAGCCGACGGCCGCGGCCGGAAGCTCCATTTACTGCAGATGCTCGTCCTTCCGTTCATACCGATCATGGCTCTAATAGTGCAAACGGCAATCATCCTAGACAATATCATGGTGTACAGGAACGAGGTTATGGACATAGAAAGCCAGGTAATTATATAATAGATACAGCCAAGGAGGGGCGATCGTCCCATCGCCCCTCTCCCCAATATACACAGTTTAAAGAAACAATAAATCAATTTCGAAGTAATAAAAGGCCCAAGTCTGATCCTTGAGGTACACCATCTTTCATGATTTCATTATTTACGAGGATCCATAAAATTTCAACGTGGTAGATGGTGGAGAAAAATCATTAGGTTTAGATATGGCAGTTTATGTTAAATTTCGGTCCTTGCCAACTCTTTGCAGTCTTCTATACTTTGGCATATAGAGTTTAAAATTGCACTACCTTTGTTGGTCCAAAGTCTTCACCAGCGCCTCAACAATCTCAATTTTAAATAAGTAACGAAAATCGATAGCAAGACCGCAAAACCCTCAAACGCATAAACACAGCATTATGTTAATGTAACAGCCTTTAATTCGTTCGTATGTAAATGTGCCCGATGGAACGGCGGATAAATCCCCTTGGTGGTGTTTTGTATGCAGCATACCAGTCTGTAATTTGTAGACAATAACGTTAATGTTACGTAAACCGTTATATATGTGCTCCTAAATCTTCATTGCTGGAATGAAGTGCAGATGTGTCGAACTGGAGTTGATAAACTTTTATCGATGCGAAGAGGCCCGCAGACAGGTCAACGAGAAGTTATGCTCGTTTTTATGGAATGAAGATTAATTTATCGGTCATAGACGAATGGAAAGCAAAAAGTATTTCTCTCATACTGATTATAAACATTGTTGAAGATGTGGTCGGATCAGCTCAATTAATTTTGAGCCTCTACTGTCATGAAAACTGTGGAATCGATTTGCATTTAAATAAAATATAAATTTCGGCTCTTTAAGGTAACATTTTATTATAAAATTTTATATTAAATTTATTTTAATTCGGAGACCGAAACAAATTTATTAGTAAAGAAAATATATATTTCAAAAAGTAATAAAAGTAAAATAAGTACAAATTTGGCGCCCGAGCAGGGACTTGCACCCTGGTTTATTATAAGATTTTATTTATTTTAAAGTTTTATATGAGACTATTGATTCAGAGATAGAAACAAATTTAATAATGAAGAAAATATATATTTCAAAAAGTAGTAAAAGTTAAATCAGTACAAATTGGCGCCCGAGCAGGGACCTGAACCCTGGTTTATTATAAGATTTTATTTATTATAACATTTTATATGAGATTATTGATTCAGAGAAAGAAACAAATGTATTAATAAAGAAAATATATATTTCAAAAAGTACTAAAAGTAAAATCGGTACAAATTGGCGCCCGAGCAGGGACCTGAACCCTAGTTTATTATAAGATTTTACTTGCTATAAAATTTAAGAGATTTATTTTGATTCAGGGATAGAAACAAATTTATTAATAAAGAAAATATATATTTCAAGAAGTACTAAAGGTAAAGTCAGTACAAATTGGCGTCCGAGCAGGGACCTGAACCCTGGTTTACTATACGATTTTATTTATTATAAAATTTTATAAGAGATTATTGATTCAGAGACAGAAACAAATGTATTAATAAAGAAAATATTTTAAAAAGTACTAAAAGTAAAATCAGTACAAATTGGCGCCCGAGCAGGGACCTGAACCCTAGTTTATTATAAGATTTTACTTGCTATAAAGTTTAAGAGATTTATTTTGATTCAGGGATAGAAACAAATTTATTAATAAAGAAAATATATTTTTCAGAAAGTACTAAAAGTAAAATCAGTACAAATTGGTGCCCGAGCAGGGACCTGAACGCTGATTTACTATACGATTTTATTTATTATAAAATTTTATAAGAGATTATTGATTCGGAGACAGAAACAAATGTATTAATAAAGAAAATATTAATATTTTAAAAAGTAATAAAAGTAAAATCAGTACAAATTGGCGCCCGAGCAGGGACCTAAACCCTAATTTATTATAAGATTTTACTTGCTATAAAATTTAAGAGATTTATTTTGATTCTGGGATAGAAACAAATTTATTAATAAAGAAAATATATTTTTCAGAAAGTACTAAAAGTAAAATCAGTACAAAATGGCGCCCGAGCAGGGACCTGAACTCTAGTTTATTATAAGATTTTACTTGCTATAAAATTTAAGAGATTTATTTTGATTCAGGGATAGAAACAAATTTTTTAATAAAGGAAACATATATTTCAAAAAGTACTAAAAGTAAAATCAGTACAAATTGGCACCCGAGCAGGATCCTGAACCCTAGTTTATTATAAGATTTTACTTGCTATAAAATTTAAGAGATTTATTTTGATTCAGGGATAGAAACAAATTTTTTATTAAAGGAAACATATATTTCAAAAAGTACTAAAAGTAAAATCAGTACAAATTGGCGCCCGAGCAGGGACCTGAATCCTGGTTCAATATACGATTTTATTATCAAATTATATATGAGATTATTGATTCGGGGATAGAAACATTTATTAATAAAGAAAATATATATTTCAAAAAGTACTAAAAGTCAAATCAGTACAAATTGGCGCCCGAGCAGGGACCTGAACCCTGGTTCATTATACGATTTTATTATCAAATTATATATGAGATTATTGATTCGGGGATAGAAACATTTATTAATAAAGAAAATATATATTTCAAAAAGTACTAAAAGTAAAATCAGTACAAATTTGGCGCCCGAGCAGGGACCTGAAGCTTGGTTTATTATAAGATTTTATTTATTATAAAATTCTATAGGAGATTATTGATTCAGAGATAGAAACAAATTTATTAATAAAGAAAACATATATTTCAAAAAGTACTAAAAGGGAAATCAGTACAAGTTGGCGCCCGAGCAGGGACCTGAACCCTGGTTCATTATACGATTTTATTATCAAATTTTATATGAGATTATTGATTCAGGGATGGAAACATTTATTAATAAAGAAAATATATATTTCAAAAAGTACTAAAAGTAAAATCAGTACAAATTTGGCGCCCGAGCTAGGACCTAAAGCTTGGTTTATTATAAAATTTTAATTATTACAAAATTTTATGAGTTTATTGATTCGGAGATGGCAACAAATTTATTAATAAAGAAAATATATATTTGAAAAAGTACTAAAAACAAAATCAGTACAAATTGGCGCCCGTGCAGGGACCTGAAGCTTGGTTTATTATGGACCTGAAGCTTGGTTTATTATAAGATTTTATTTATTATAAAATTCTATATGAGATTATTGATTCAGAGATAGAAACAAATTTATTAATAAAGAAAATATATATTTCAAAAAGTACTAAAAGTCAAATCGGTACAAATTGGTGCCCGAGCAGGGACCTGAACCCTGGTTTATTACACGATTTTATTTTTAATAAAGTTTGATTATTCATATCTATGTTGTTATTTTCTCCATTTTCTTGTATACATATATATTTTTTTCTCCATGACTACCACATATAGAATACGTATACTACCGTTGGTCAATAAAGTATTATTATTATTATTATTATTTGCTTCTCCAGTTTTGGCTACGCTTGCCGTTTTGCCGCTATCTTCAAACAAGCCCGAGTCACATGCCAGGTTAAACGGCGCGCACGTAATTTGATTAATTAAAATTTTCTATCATTATTATCTTGCCTTGTTCGAATCGTGGAAAATAACAGTAGTTCATTAAAAGTTTTCGTTACGTCTAGTTAACAATTCAGTTAATTGAGTTTCGTAAAAATCGAACGCATTTGGAAAACTATGTCATATCTTTCTGTCTTCGGGCTAGCGATGGTGAGTCCGCCCTGGGGATTAATTAGTTTGCTAATGCAAAACAATAGTTCAGAACATAGTGAGTCCTTATCTAGCCATGTTGATGCTCTTGTTTGCATGATAATTAATTAGAATACTAGAAACGTTCCCTGCTTTCTACGTAAACCATACTGATTTAATCATAGGAAGAATCCAATCATCAAATATCTCATTTATGAAATCAATCTAGGTAGATATTTCATTCAATGTTATGGATAACTGCTGCCAAACGTTACAGCTGTTTATTTACGTGGCATCAGATCTGGTCTATAAAGTGCAACCTTCAATGTTTTTATTCGTCCAGCTGAAAGATATTCCGTACCTTGATACACTTGGATAAAGGGGGAGTTGTAACGATCATACCACCACGTGTCTATGGTGTCAATCCTGGAAACGAGATACTGCCACAGAAACCCAACAAGGCATTACTGATATTACTCCTGTAACTAGATGTGCATATTTGAATCGCCACACGTCGTTATACGGAAATTTTGCATCTAGTTACGTTGTCGCATCGACTCGGATATTTGCCGCATCCTTGATTAAAATGTCAAACTCGGTGAGTTCTAATACCGTCAGTAAGGAAATGTGATTATTTCGGTTTGTAGCTTGGATAACAAAATGAAAAACCTAACACTTCGGGACATAATGTACAAAATAAATGGAATTAGAGAGTTTGACTCAGCTATTCCCGAAGCCCTAGGGACCTGAACCTTGTTTTATTATACGATTTTATTGTAAAATTTTATGAGATTATTGATTCAGAGATAGAAACAAATTTATTAATAAGGAAAATATATATTTCAAAAAGTACTAGAAGTAAAATCAGCACAAATTTGGCGCCCGAGCAGGGACCTGAACCCTGGTTTATTATACGATTTTATTTATTATAACATTTTATGAGATTATTGATTCAGAGATAGAAACAAATTTATTAATAAAGAAAATATATATTTAAAAAATTAGTAAAAGTAAAATCATTACGAATTGGCGCCCGAGCAGGGACCTGAACCCTGGCTTATTATACGATTTTATTATAAAATTTTATATGAGAATATTGATTCAGAGATAGAAACAAATTTATTAGCAAATGACTCAGCTATTCCCTAAGCCCTAGGTCTAGGTCAATAATTGATTTTGTTCTACAATAATTCCAAAAGTATTTAATAATAATTGTATCTTCTACCATGTTGGTGCTACTAAAAAAATGTAAAATGCTATAGGTTTACGGCCCTCAAAGCAAGTGCGGTTCGCGCTAATGGCTGTTCAAGAGGTGTAAACGGCGTCAAAGCACATATTGACACTGGGTGCGGGGCCCTATTTCAACGTTATTGCTTGTCCGTACAAAATTCCCCAGCAGGATAATTTATTAATGTAATTAAACCGACTCTTGTCGAAACTAAAATATATTGTCACACTGTTTTTACACGGCTTTAACTAATTACAATAGGATACAAACTGGTCGGCTAATTAGAAGCTATTTGTTTTGTTTTTAATGCACGTAATTGGGTCCGTGTCGGGTTTGGTAAGTTATGACTGCTCAATTTATTCGGGGCGGCCAAATTGGACGAAAAAGTATTATAATGTTACGAACTAATCCAAATTTTGTTGGGGTGAAGCTGAAATGCTTTTTATTTGATTACATGCATTGCATTAGTTTTATATTATCATCTAAGCTTTAATTAAAATGGCAACACTGTCGACCGGTCAGATGTAAATGCACCGAAAGTTTGCCCAGTGGCGCCGGAATTACATCACAAAAAAAAATCGGATTCCTTTACTTTATTAAAGATTCACCCTGTATGTTGGGCAATAATTATTATAGTTGTTGGAACCAAACCAACAGCGTCGTGATATTCTCCAGAATTGTAACCTATAAACACGCAAGTGGTATCATATTCCTATATATATATCTGAGCCACGAACGTGCAACTAGCTCGATTCCCAAGCTAAGAAGAAATATTTACATTTATACTTAAGGGTTGTTATTAATATACGTAAATCCATTTCAGTTTTATAGCTCCGTTCCACCTCACGAATTTCTGTTTTTCTTATTATTTCCGGGTAAACTTTCAAACTCCAATACAAATAACTTCTCAATTCGAACTATTTTCCAGGGTAAACATTCAAAATCCCAGCCGTATTTCTTATCCCTCCAAACGATATACCTGTCTGAAGTTTGTTTATCGGCAACAATTTTCTCTGCTACCCCTTCAATGGAGGTTTTGAACGTATTATTATCGTACAGAGTTAAAATTCACCCTAATTCGCTTTAAGGATGTAAATGAATGACTTAATTAAATTTTTTTGTATATACTCGAGGAGGTAGAGTTCGATGTATATATATATACTTATATATATACATCTCACCATCATTTCTGCGTCTGGACGCCGAATCACCACCCTGATGTAAAGACGCAGAAATGATAGTGAGATGTATATATATAAGTATATATAATCTTTAAATGTCTGATTTTTCAACATTTCAATTGTTGAACTGTCCATACATCGACTCCTACAACGATCCCTGCCTTCAACAGCAGGCTCTTAAAACTACCTACTCAACAAGTAGCTCGTCTCGTCCCCGACATTTATTGACTAATATATTTACTAACTTAATAGCGTTCTATTGGATGTTCATTAAATTTTATTACGGACGGAGTTGGGCAAGAAAATTATACAAGCTTGTAAAGATTAATTCCAATTTGTTGCTCGTGCAGAAATCAAATAATGGGCTGAATTTATACGTCTACATGAATATTTGTGTTATTAAACCGGAATTGATCCGATCGAAGTTAGATGCGGAATTTGTAGCGAGAAGCTTTCGGTTCTGTTGACATTTTGTAAAGATTTTAATTAAGTAATTTTAACAGAAGGAGAACACGTATAATAGAGTACTCATAGTTTTATGTATGTAGATCTTAAAGGGGTTAAAAATACCTCAGCAAAGTTCAAATTGCTGTATTCGACAAAACATTGATAGAAGTACTCTAACAATTCAATTCGTGAGCAGTTAAAACAGCCACGGTCAATATCGATAAACTATGGTGTACCACAAGGTTCAATTCAGGGTCTACTGTTGTTCAATGTGTGTATTAATGATATTACTAAACTGAATTTCGATGACACGACCCTATCAGATGACTCTTATACTTCCTGTTTCACCAAAAATGTAGATAGTTTAATCAATAGAAGGCCAAAGGAAACTCCTCCTAAATATTTTACGTCCTTCCGTTCTTCAACCATAAGACGTCGCAACTCTTCCAAATACTCCGGTTCCGTAGAATAGATTTTATTCTACCAAAGACCTCTCAGAAAAAGTCACAGGGATTAAATCTGAAGTTCCTCTCGGCTATTCCATAACACCTCTTCATTTAATCCATTGTCCAGTAAACGTTCTATCCAAAAAGTGATAGAGCTTCTCCTTGTTGGAAGACCAAATGCATGGTCTAACAAGATCTCTCAGAAATTGCTAATACATTTCGAAAACCTCTTGGAACTGCATATGACCATGAGCGAAATTGCTCAGAATATCGCCATCACAATTATAGAAAAGCAAATAAAACCTCCGCACCACCTAGGCCAGAGAATAATAGATATATTTATTACAGGTAACCATAGCGACAGAATTGGGAAAAGTTGTTACGCGAATGCAGCTGGAGCGGTCGGAAGTGGCGTTCTATGTTTACACCAATGGAAATCACTATTTAAGGTACGTATTTTCATTTTTTGAAACACGAGTGAATGAAATGCCAATCAGAAGGCACCAATTTCAATTTGTTTACACCTGGGAATCCCATGGAAGATATTGCATCCACGCCATACCACAAAATTAAACTGTATCCACTTTTGCACCAAATCATTTGCTGAATCTCCTGGTATCTCATAATGGTAATATATGGCTTCTTTCATTTTTAGAACAAATTTAGAGAAGCGGTTTGAACTGACCAATGAGGCTTTGAAAAATATGAGCAGTTGGCCTTCTGTTGTCATACAATTCGAAGGGAAGAAGAAACTATATCTCGATAAAAGCACCTTCCAAAACGACTTAACGCAATTCAGGTAAGCAAAATAGAAGCTCATATGGTTCAAGATTGGGTCCATACCCAATCTTGGACCACATGTTTGTTTGTACTCGCAAACTCAACTATTTCATAATGTTCTTGCCCCATTTTCTCCATATCGACTGACAAGACAATCTACTAATGTTTCAGGCAAACTCTAATAAAATCCGAGGAAAGCTCCATCACAGACGTTTTAACTTGGTACACATCTGTCAACGCTGCAATGTTGGAACATCTGACCAATCAAATAAAGGAAACGGACAATAGCGGGGTCTGGAGGTAAAGCACTAATTAAATCAACGAACGCTTGTACTTAAATAGCATGTCATAAAGGCCGGCACTAATTGTTTATGCCACGCACGTGCAATGGAAAACGCTGGGTTTTAAAAGGATTGTAAACCACGCGACCACAGAATTAGGCAACCAAATATACATTCAATGACACTGCATATGCAGACAAATCAAAACGAGTCTCTTGTTGGTTAATTTTGACGTGGTTACCGATAAGTCTTAAAGGCTGTGTGTAGTGTGAAGACTTAAATAGGGTTATGAGGGACGGGAACATGGCTGCGATTGTCATAGAAACATCGTAGAGTTACTCAAACTGTCAAAATCCCTTAAAAATTTGATCGTACGTTTCTTTCAGGTATTTACTGGCTTTCAAAAACTTACTGAAGAGCATTGAGAGTACGGGGATAGCCAGCGTGTACGGGGTTAACTACTTCGGTAAAGGTTTCCTGAAGCCATCCAACTATATAAGCTATATAACGCATGATGCTATAGCAAAGGACCTGCTGAACTCCTCGCTGAACTATGTTCCGAAAATGAAGAAGGAGTACAAAGCTCTGGCGGTAAATATGGCGAATTATGGAAACATTAAGCACAAGTAAGTACCTATATGTGTATGTCTAGTTTAGCTCCTCAGGTTGGTAAAAAAAGGCACTTGCTAATTTCCTAATTTCGTGAAATTCTACTGGGATATCTTCCCAGATTTGCTTCTTGATCTTAAAATTTTTATTCTGGTGCATATCTGCTTCTTAGAGATATATATTTTCCTATCACACCTGGTCTCCACTCGCCACTGTGTTTGGGATACCTGCAACGGACTGTCCTTTCAAGTATTTGACAGAATTGAATATGTTGGATCCCTCAGGATCTTCCCTTTATAAATGTTTGCAGTCTTAAAGATGTCCTCCTCGAGTAATCTTTATGAGCAGGTCTTGATAATCTGGTCTGATCCAAGGGGCAGCAAAATTGTCATTTTTCAAAATTTTAAAGTTCGATATTCTCTTGGTACAATAGTGCATTACCTATATCGTTTAGTTAATTCATTGGCATTGATCAAAGTTTTCACGATTGCCCAAGCAATGTCTGAGAGTCATCTTTAGACTATCCATTGCTGATAAAAACATTTTTGGTTTCAGGAATGATATTATTTTGAAAAATATTAACAGAGCACCGAATTACAAGGAGGCCCTAGAGTATTTTGATTCGATGGCAACTTACACAGATGAACTCAGGAAGATCCAGAGGACTCTACGGGTGTCTATAAAGTAAGGCGAAAGGATCTTCACAAGTGGTTGTAAACCACAGAACTAGGCAACCATATATACATTCAACGCAACGGTATTGCATATGCAGAAAAAACATGTATATCTGGTTGCCTATTCTTGATCACGTGATTTAGGGTCATTCAAGAATTCATTATATCAAATATCTATTTTAAAGAAGAATATCCTTGTTCTATTTTAGGGACTATGTTAATGACAATCTTCGAGAAGCAGCCAACAGGGAGGCGGTTGGTATTGCAATTTTGATAGTGGTGCTTGCGGTGTCTCCCGTAATAATATGGTTAGTTAGAAATGCCGTAGCGACAATACAGGTGAATTATACACAAATTAAGAAGTAACACTATAAAGATAACAATGGGTAATGTTGTTTAAACTCTGAGTCCATGTTAACTAACCTAAAAATTTTGCATTTATTTAAAATTTTCAAATATTACCTACGATAATTTTATCAAAATGTCTGCTTGGATCCTGTACTATCAACCAAAATCTTGTTCGGCGCATTATTATTAAAGTTTCAATTTCCTTGATCTAATAAAATTAGAGGCTATTTGTTGGTTAGAATTCCAACCTATAATTCGCAGTCTATTTTTAATAATCTACAATATTGAAATTTTATAAATCTACGGTCTGAGAGTTATTAAATGTTATAACGGATGCAAGCTAAAACTACAAAAACTAAAATTTAAATTGAAATTAAATTTGCACAAACTAAAAATTTAAGGTTGTTAGTCATATGATGCGGATGATCAATAAGATGAACTAGGTGACGTCGACAAACCAATTTTATTTTTTTATTTGCAGTTATACGCAGCAAATTTAGCGAAAAAGGCAAAAGAATTAAAGAGAGAGAAGAAGAAAAGCGATCTGCTTCTATTTCAAATGCTGCCTCCTAGCGTGGCTACTCAACTGAAACAGACCAGGCAGGTAAGAGTTTAGGAAAGTGCTAATGGCAACTTTTGTTAAAAATGTAGGATTATTTATTTTTAATAAACAATAATGTCATCCTAACAACTACAGATTTATGGTGATCGACCAGCTAAATATTCTTCGTTTTAGGTGCCTGCTGAATATTACGCATCGGTTACTGTTTATTTCAGTGACATTGTGGGATTTACCGAAATAGCCGCCGTGAGCACGCCACTGGAAGTAAGTTCTATAAGATGGATGGAAATTAATTGGCAAAAAGTATTGCTAATATACAGGGTGTTATTTAAGTACGTAGACAACTTTAACTTCATATAAATATGTGTTCTAAACATTTAGGTTTTCGAGATACAGGGTGTTCAAATTCATTTATTTTTTGTTTTTTGCAAAATAACTTCTAGGCCGTAAGAGGTAGTGAAAAACTTCAAGAGGGTGAAAAATTGAAGAACAAAATGATAAATTAGATTTTATTCAGTGGCGTCGCAATAAAAAACTTGTAGATTATTTCAAATGTTAATAAAGTCGTTTCATAGGTACTGGTAAAAGTATTATATGTGCTAAATTTGAATTAATTATTCCTAAAAGTGTCAAAGAAAAATTTAAAAAACCAAAAAAAAAATATTTTAGCACCCTGTATCTCGAAAACCTAAACTTAGGACACATATTTATATGAACTTTTTGTCTTAAAATCACACAAGGAATCACCCTATAAAGTTTGTCTACGTACTTAAATAACACCCTGTATTTTAAATATATTCTTTTATTCTGCACTTCACACAATTGTGGGATTATAGGTCCAAGGGAAAAAAATCAACAACACTTATTGGATTTTATGCCGACGTTTCGAAAAATTTATTTTTTCATTATCAAGGCTCACTGCAATTAATAAACACACAATTAATATTTATTTTCTTTTTTTTTTTTTTGTATACTCATAGAATTGTACTTAAATTACTTACATTCATAGTGTTGTTTGTGTCTACAAAGCAGGAGTTTGTTACGAAACACGATGAATGTAAGTAATTTAAGTACAATTTTTTGAGTAGTTATACAAAAAAAAAAAAAAAAATAAATAAATAAATATTAATTGTGTGTTTATTAATTGCAGTGAGCCTTGATAATGAAAAAATAAATTTTTCGAAACGTCGGCATAAAATCCAATAAGTGTTATTGATTTTTTTCCCTTGGACCTATAATCCCACAATTGTGTGAAGTGCAGAATTAAAAAGAAGGTCGCTACTCTCCCGTATTAATATTTTTTTATATACAGGGTGAATACCAATAACTCATTTTAATTTTAAGGGATGGTAGGTCCCTTAATGGTAAGGCCATATACCAAAAAAAAAATATTATATATCCTGTAGTTTTCGAGAAAGAAAGTAAATTAAAATACGTCAACATTTTCAGAACTTCGTAACTTACCTATCTCAACAGAAAATAAATCAGGATAGGTCTTTGCCTCTGACATTCACCTTGTTTTTTGCCATCATAAATCCACTAGTTTTTGCTGTCACTGTCAATTAACTTGTCTCCAACGGCAAATTTATAACATTAGAACAGTGTCGGCCTGTGTTGCATTTATGATTTTTTTCCCTGTGCAATGTTGCAGGTGGTCGAATATGAAAGACCGTCGAACGGCGGCTTAACTTTATTAGATGTTTTTTGTCACGTTTTTTACGTTAGAACTTGGGGTCTGTGACTTGGATACGAGGCATGTTGTTCACCCCATAAGTGGGTCAGGAGAGCGACAAAGCGGTACTCAAAAGTTTACCAGAATTTTGGGTAGGTCAGTTTTTCAACTTTATTTTTTATATTTTTTTATTGGTAATATCAACAGAAACCCCCTCTTAAAATTAAAATGACTTATTGGTATTCACCGAGGTATTCACCCTGTATACAGATTTTGAGGAAAAAAAATTGCCTGCAAATTATTTTCTACCTCTACTTATTTATTTTGCTGGGCTGGCCGTATCACGATCATTATTTAATACATAGGTACTACTATTTTTAGGTGGTTACTTTTTTAAACAAAATTTACAAACAATTCGATGCCAGAATTGAATGTTATGATGTCTATAAAGTGGAAACGATTGGGGACTCTTACATGGTAGCTTCCGGGTTGCCAGTAAAAAATGGTAAGTGACGAGTAATTTTTAAAAAATATTTTTAATACTAGTTAAAAATAATGAAAATTCCCAATGTAGGTACAAACCTCAATTGAGTTAAATTTTTTTGCAGAACAGATCAACTAAATTACTACAAAAATCACAATAAACGATACCCTCTAAGTTTATACCTATTATAATAACAGGCAAAAATACATAATATTTAAGACCACGATTATTGTCACAATTTTACTAGATTTTTTTACTCCAAACAAACGCTAAACTAACAAATACATATCTTTTAATTTTAGGAAACAAACACGTAACGGAAATAGCAAGTATGGCATTAGACCTGCTGGCGGGCTCAAAACAATTCAAAATTCCCCATAGGAAATCAGAGCGACTTCAAATCCGATCGGGGGCTCACACCGGCCCTGTGGTGGCGGGCATTGTGGGCTCCAAAATGCCCAGGTACTGTCTATTTGGCGATACAGTAAACACAGCCTCTCGAATGGAGTCCACAGGAGAAGGTACACATATTTAAAGTCTAATATTTTTTTAAATAAAACTTATAAGGAAACCTATAATGCTTGCTGCGAAATATAGGTGGCGCTTCTCTCAACTAATGCTACAGAAGCGCCACCTATATTTCGTAACCAGCATTATTACGGCCTTGCACCTCTAATCTCATTGCATTCAATGCTATAACAAAAACTAACATAAAATACGTAGAAAACCTTCTGTTGGTTCAAATAAACACTAGGAAAAACAGTTCCAGGAATCGTAGACCGTAATTATTAAACACTTGGTTAAAGAATTGCCAGAATTGGTTATCTCTACGCGCTTTCTGAATGGGAGGATAAAATCATTTATTTATAACTTTTTTAGCATCTAAAATTCACATCAGCTTGGACATGAAGAAAGCCTTGGATGCAATAGGTGGTTATAGGACCGAGCATAGAGGATTAGTGGACGTTAAGGTAAGATTTCAACATAAAACTAAATTTCATTTTAAATACAAAATGCTCACCTGCATAACAGCAAACGTAATTTCCAAACTGTCCATCAATTAATTACACCACATAATAATTTATAACGTATGAAGACAAATATATGAATACACTCCCGACACGCACAAAAACAATTTCAATATGGTGGAAATTTCAACAATAAAGCCGTTACAAACAGAAATAAAAACAATTGAACGCTAACCAAAGTTAACCCATTTTTCGCAATCGTGACAGTTGTATTAATATTATAACCTATTTTGTTGGTAACATGACGTCATGCACTGAAAAATTCGCACGTTATTTGATTTGTTATTTTTTAATACTCTATTATACTTACACAGGGAAAGGGACTGATGGACACTTATTGGCTCACTTGTAAAGAAGGAGGAATGAATAGAACTGTGGAAATGGAAACTCCGACGTATTTCCAGGTATTTGTATAATTAATTATTCACCTATTCAAGAATCTTACTGTTCTTTTTATTAAAAAGGTGTGCTTTTCAATTTTAGGAGGATGAGGACACGGAGCCAGTTTTTATCAAGAGACTGAGAAATGAGAGTTATTTTTAATATTTTAAGGTTACCTATTTCAAAATAAATTTAACAAATAAATGATGTTTAGATGAATTTATTAAATGTTGATAGTAATGATAGTTGTTACGATAAAATATATGTAATATAATATAAAGTTAATTGTATCTAACTTTAAGTAAATGTTACACATTCCTGATATAAATATGTGCTGTGTTATTTTTATTTATTTTTACTGTTTTTAGATATCTTTATTAATCATTTAATTAAGTGTGTAAATGTACAAAGAATCGTATTTTGTGTAAGATATTAAAGATAATAAATAGCGTTTTATATATAAAAATTAAATCTGTTTTATTTAATACATTTATTTACGATTCGAAAATGGCGCAAGAATTTAATTTGCCGACTATCAGTAATGCCAACATACTGAAATAAAAGTTACTAGTTATCCAACCAGTATTAAAAGCAAACGTCAAAACATCGCTGACATGACATCAGTAGATACAAATTTGGGAATTACAGTGAATGTTAATGTTAATAACTAACCGAATTATTTGAATTCGACAAGATATATACGTGAATATTGATTGTAGGTAACAAATTAACTTCAATTTTCATAAGATAACACAGCTACAATATGTTTTTTGCATGACGTGGCTCAAACCTAACCTCCAAATTAATATTTGCAGACGAAAATTTTGAATTAAAACATGAATGTAATGGAACGGAGAAGAAATAGAAATAACGATAGAGTTTCCACTAGTATGGAAAACGGAGAGCTGCTTACGACTTCTTCAATAAGTAATATAAGAGGCGATGGAAAGAACATCATCCTATTATTTTTCCTCTATACTTTACAAGGCATTCCTCTGGGTTTAAGCGCAGCCATTCCTATGATTTTACAGAATAGAGGAGTTAGTTATAAGCAACAGGTAAAATACGAACTTGCTCGTTACATTGATATTATAGCTCATTTTCGTTACAGGCTGAATTTAGTTTTGTTACTTGGCCATTTAGTTTAAAGCTCCTGTGGGCTCCTTTAGTAGATGCTATATTCTCAACTAGGATAGGCCGAAGGAAAACATGGTTAGTGCCAACGCAGTATTTAATTGGAGGATTTATGTTATTATTATCTGGACATGTGGATCAATGGTTGGGAGGAGATGGAACACAGCCCAACATCGAAATTTTAACACTGCTATTTTTTTGCTTAAATTTCTTGGCTGCCACTCAAGACATCGCAGTAGATGGGTGGGCCTTGACTATGCTGAAAAAAAAAAATGTTGGACACGCCTCTACGTGCAACAGTGTTGGGCAGACGACAGGTTTTTTCTTAAGCTACGTACTTTTTATGGCATTAGAATCTCCAATATTTTGCAATCAGTATTTAAGGACAGTGCCCGAAAAAGAAGGTAAATTGTTTGACGATAGGATTAAATTAATAGTAAACCACATCATTGTTTTAGGGATTGTGACTTTACCAGGGTTTTTGTACTTTTGGGGATGGGTGTTCCTCATTTCTACGACCCTTGTGGCTCTGATAAAGAAGGAAACGGAACCGCATGATCCTGAGCATGTAGTAATCCACGACAGGGATATAAAAACGGCTTATACTTCTCTCAAGGAAATTTTGAGTCTGCGTGCTATTCAAACTTTGGTTATAATTTTGTTAACCTGTAAGGTAAGCAAGATTGGAAAATTTCTTGCATTATGCAAAGTAGGTCATATATTGTTTTTTTTATTTAGATAGGATTTTCCTCGACCGATAGTGTAATGACCTTAAAATTAGTAGAGGCAGGGATACCCAAAGAGAGGTTGGGATTAATAGCTGTGCCATTAATTCCTGTTCAGTTAGCTATGCCGCTAATTATCGCAAAATATACTACAGGTATGTGTTTTTTAAATTAATATAGAAAAGCATGGTCTTCAACTTTATTTTTGTCAGATTAAAGAGATTATAAAAATCACTTTAAAATGCTGAATAAAATATAATAAATCAGCTGATCTTTCTATCTAATAACAATTAAAAAACCATCAGGCTAATCCGTGACAATCAGTAATCAACCAATACAAATAAACATGTCAGAAATATTTCAAAATGACATTTTTAAAGCTCTTGAATATGATCATTCGTATTTTTTAAAGTCGTACCGCAAATCCCCTGATTATTACAAATTGAATATCACATCGTTTTTGGAAGCATTACCATGTGATAACTTAGTACACGATATAAACCGAATTTGTGACTGCTACCTCAAAAAGCACGTTTACTTTTTACAAGAACAAACCGAGAGAAGGGCTGCTAGAATAATACAGAATTTCCTCATGGCCATAAGAAATAAGGCGATATTTAATCACCTTAAGGTTACATTATGCTCGCTTTCAAAAAGAAATCCTGTTAAGCTGTTACGACTAGTCAGTTGTGCGCATGCCGAAATATTTGAAAAAAGCAACTTCCAGTTAGTGTTCCGTCTTGAAGGAGCACAATTTCCTCCGAGTATAGTGTACAAATTTTTTTCTACCCTACACAAGCATACAATAAACTGTTATGAGGATTTTAATAGCAAATTTCATAAAACGAAAGAGAGAGATGGGTGGCATTTGTTCACGGTTTATAAATGTTGCCGTTGCAAGACCACGGTTAAATATAGGCCAAAGATTAAGAGGCAGAAGGGCAAGATAAAAGCTAAAGAAAATCATATTACATGGATTGAGGAAATGTACAAGTAACAAGCCGCTTGTTAAAATTGTTTATTTTAAGAAATAAAAGACGAAATGTTTATAAAACTGGAAAATTAAAACCCACTAAAATAGAACGAGTTTTGTTTTCTTAGGGATTATATGAATTAATATTTATGTCGTAACTAATATTTATTTCGTAATTAATATTTATTTTGTAATGATATTATGAAATATACTGGGTGGCTCAGGAAACCATAATAAAATTTTAACACAAATCAAGCATAAAAATCCACATTTTATCAGAGTATCAAGTCGGATATACAAGCCTGGTTAGAAGTAACATCAACGTTATTTTTCTTAATTGGAACTCAAATTTTCTATTTCGATAAAGACCAAAAATCTGAATAAATTCGTTAATAACATTTTTGGAATGGTTAACATATGGCAAATGGTTTGTGATCCCATTCTTGTCCACCCATTGGTCCTATTTTTGTTTCGTTTGGTATGTCTTGTTACAACATAGAGAACAAAAAGTATTAAGAAATAAAATACTTGATATAATCAGATTATTATCTGTAGTTACTTTAAGGAAAATATAGTTATTGAAGTAGCCTGGAAATAGGTCTTAATGATTGATAATTTAGTAACCTTGAAAATGTAGTTAAAATTAAAGCAATTAATAGATTTATATCGTTTCCAAGATTATTCACGATAAAAGTTGTTGGTGTGCAAAGATTTTCAATTTAGGAAAAGTCTGGAAAGCCAGATAATTTTATCCTCGTATGAAATTTTTATATATTCTGTCCCGTTCTTATTTTAGGACCAAGGCCGTTGGACATTTTCCTAAAGGCCATTCCGTACCGGCTACTATTTGGGTTTGTAGCAGCCTTCTTAGTATGGATTACTCCCACCTTAGTGCCCGACGCTACTGAAGGTCTACCGTTTTTATATGTTACGTTTCTAATTGTTTGTTACGCCCTGCATCAGGTAAATAAAGCATTGAACCCGTTTCCTTAGATATATATATATCTTTTATTATTCGCAGGTATGTGTCTACTGTATGTTTGTCTCGATTATGGCGTTCTTTGCAAAAATTAGCGATTCCACAGTGGGAGGCACTTACATGACCCTGTTAAACACAGTCACAAATTTAGGGGGCAACTGGCCTGGTATCTTGGCTCTGTATTTTGTAGATCCCCTTACTTGGAAACAGTGTGAAGGGGGCGTAGAGGCCATTGACAATGCGTGTCGAAATACAATAGAAAAAGATGTAAGTACTCATTGACTCCTGCAAATTTTATTCAGAAAAGGGATGTTACGAGTATTTATTAAGGATAACTCGGACTGTATTTCCTCTTCTTTTTTTGCAGCTTTGTATCACTAAGGGAGGCAAGTGCGTGACGACCTTGGATGGGTTTTATATAGAAACCGCCATCTGTTCGGCGATAGGTTTCCTGTGGCTGTTGTGGGGTTCAAAGAAGATCCGGTATATACAATCTTTAGAAGAAAGTGCGTGGAAACTAAACAAAAGGAAACGAGAAAGATAGTCACTACTGTATAGGTTTCTTTAGTTAAACGGGAAGTGTGTGTGCGAAATATCCAAAATTTATACATTAGTAGATACGAAATATATAAGATTTTTAAATTGTATTTTTATAAGTATCAAAAGTTTTTATAAAGTATTATAAATGCACTTGTTTGACATGGATATTTCTTCCCTCGATTATCAGAAGTTCAATTTTTCTGACTTGAGTGGGGAACAAGAAGCTGTTGTAATTTAAGGCATGGGAGCAGTATTTAGCGACCGTTAATTATAATGGTTACATGTTTTAGAGTAATTTTTGACAATGTTGTATTTATTATCACTTGTTATATGTTATTAGATTTTTATTTAGTAATTTATATAATTTGATATATTGTGTTTTATATGTATTAGGTAAATGTGGGTGGTAGTGGTAAAATATGTTGTGATGTATATTTTTGTAGATATATTCCATTTTCCAAGTAACAATCAAAAGATTTTAGAAACAGAACCTAGATAATTTATTTGTTTTTTTTTTTGAACGTCCTCAAAAATGGAAACTTTCAGTTAAGCATAAACATTTGTTTCTGCACAACGAAAAACAAATTAGAAGAAATTTTAGCAAATGATTTAGAGATAAATTGATATAATTTTATATTAAAGGCTCGACTTTAAGATTGTGTTGTTGCAATTCCATTGAGAACAGCTAATATACCTAAAATTCATTGTTGGGTGGTATCCTTTTTCTATTTTTTTCTTACCTCCTCCCAATTGAAGAAAAACAGCCTTGTATCTCGTAAGAAATTTATTATTTTCTTAACCACAGGATATCGGACGATGATATAATACATTCTGATCAAAAATAACTGAGAAATGGACAAATATTTATTGAGCGAACACAAAAAAAGCTTTTCCAATACAAAATAATAAAATTAAAAATAACGAATTAAAAACAAAACTAAAACGAGTAAGGCCTGGTTTTGTTGGTTTTTTACTGTCAAAATCTCCCGTATATGTTCACAAACATACACAGGAAAAGAACGGATATCCCTGAATTTTTTAATCTAAGACGGAGACTTCCTCTTTGATAAAGAATTCTACAATTTCTTCTTCTACGTTTTCTGTATCTGCATCTAATTCGTCAGTATCAATATCTGAAAGAAAAATACATAAATAAACAGATTTAACTAACAAACTAAAGCTTCAAGTAAAGGAATAATATATAGAGACAGAGGCGCAACTGAGCAGAATTGGCGATTTTAATATTCGCCATTATCAATTTTTAGCGCTCATATAGCCCTAAAAATTGAAGACAATTTTGAAGCTACTGGCAAAAAATACAATACTAATATCTCGAAACCCCTTTGCTATTCTTTAACGGCCAAAGTACATTTCGAGATACAATTTTAAAATCTACTTGTAACTATATGTTTTCATGGAGAAATACCAAGCAAGTTCCTCCAAACACCACACATAGTATTTTATTTATCCTGAGTGACTAACTATTGCAACAAAATGAGTAACAATAGCAATAAATCAGGAACAAAAACAAAAAGGTAAATAAAACTCACTGTTCCTAAGTGCCAAACGCCTGGGTTTATTATCCAAATATTCTGCAATCCTTTGTTCGCGGTATAACTGGAATTTTTCCATCAATGCGGACCTCTTCTCTATGAGTTCCTTAGAAGCCTTCGACTGCCTCATACGATCTTTACTCTCAAACTGTGGGTAGTACTTCTTGAGGTTCTTCTTGATTTCTTTCTGTTTCTCCTCGCTAAGTAAGGTTGTAGGTCTAGGCCTCCACAGGATTTGAGCAAACTTCTCCAAGTTGATCCTTTTCAGGATCTTGCCCTGGAATGACCAAATCCAATAACCTAGAAAAAACAAGCTATTTAACCAAGACAATAGCTTTTCCTACTAAAAAAGCTGTTACATTTAATTAAATAAAAAAACAAAAAACTGTCACACCATCAAAAGTTTTAAGGTTAGGTTAGGAACCTAACCACACTTTTAAACAATGTGTTCTCTTTACCCTGAGCGTATAACTACTGGAATATTTAATAAATCACAGCAGCAAATATTCAGGGAATATCAACTGTTACCTAATAAAGAGGCATCTTACCTGTATCTACTTTGGTCTTCCAAAACGAAACCCCCGTTACGACATAGCGTCCAGTTGGATCCCACTCAACGTCTGACATTTGAAAGTGATCAGTGGTGTTCATAACCAAAAATTCGTGTGTATCTACAAATTCCAATGAGCCACCTCCGTTAGACCCCAGACCTGCCAAAACGATAAACTGCCCACCTGGTGACCAGAACAAGTGATTACACGCCCTCTTCTCAAACTTCTTCAGCAAGATCGGCGCCTGCCCCACCCTAACCTCATAAAAGCTAACGTTGATGTTGGGCGATTCACCGTGGATCATCGCAAATTTGTAGCCTACCGGTTCCCAAGCAAATGCTTGTATAGGTTCCTTGCACTCCACACTGTCCACGGGGATTTGCTTCTCTCTCATATGGAATACTTCAAAATTACAGTACATTCCTGAATATTTAATTTCGTTTTTCTCTTTACGGACCTTGGAATACCTGTCGACCTTGACACACAGATAATCGCCAGATTTTTGCCAATGTATCTTGCAGTCGGCAACATTAAACAAATTCTTCTTCCTAGTCTCATTTCTGTTGGGTAATTCGAGTAACGTTACGCTAGCTGGTACGTCTTTGTCCTCTGCCACCCAATAAGCGACCACGTTATCCGTCGGTGACCAATTGAAATCTCTGATTCCATTAATTTTTATAGACTTCTTATCAAGCAAGCCGAATGATGGCGTTTCATAAACTTGCAGAGCGTCATTGTTTTGACCGATCCTAGCAAAGTATTTGTCGTCATGGGACCAACGGAAAATCGGCCATGCAGATGGTCCTTCAGGGTTGAAAGATCGTTTCTCCAGCCCAGTTCTATAAATAAAAAATTCTAGTTTCTAATGTGAACGGTCCAACTATGTAAAATCGTACCTAATATCCCAAATCATGATCCGCTTTTGGTCAGGATTGTGAGGATCACCCTGAGGCGAATAAGTTACCAGATACTTTTCGCAAGGAGAAAAGTCAATAAACTGTACGCCTGGGTGCGCAAAACGTTTATATTGTGAAAAATTGGGACCAGCCCACAAAGCTATACCCAGTTTGTGGAAAGTAGACAAGTAGGTCCCCAATGGAGACCATTTTATATACGTTTGAGACCAATTCTACAAAAAAAATTAAGTTAAGTAAGTTTGAAAACTATAGCAAACAGAAATTAAACCTACATTTCTGTCCTCGACCACACTTGGATCTGGCTGAGTATTCTGCCAAATCTGCACCGATTGTCCCTGCGCAGTGACAACAGCAAACTGATCATACGCATCTGGTTCCAATAAGTAATAATGCAAGTCAGCTTGTCCCTGATAGGGTTGAGGCTCTGGAGGGTCCCACTTATTCGGAATTTGTTCATACTTCGCAAAGTCAGTGAACAAATTAACTTGAAACATATGTTGCTTGTCAAGTTTAAAATTATTGGTGAGTTTCACAGCCTCAGCAGCATGTACAGGCGAAGAATATTCAATAAATATATAACCTTTCGTATGGCCTTCGGGGGTCACAGGATAAAATTCGTTAACTATGTTTCCAAATTTAACAAATATTTTATTTATAACAGACTTTAACTTTTCAATACGATTTGGGCCAACCTGAGGAACCCCATCTACAAGTATTACACTTTCCACGCCATCTGTTTCCTTGGGTTTCTGCTTCAAAATATCCCCAAGGAGCTCTAAAAAGTTCAGACACATATAACCTCAATTTCATTACAGACATATGTTATGTAAATCACAGTAACAAACAGGAAGAAACTTAATTAGGATCATCAATAAAGGCCCCGAGTAACTTCAGTACGGTTTTTGAACGTAACAAGGGATCTCAAGTACGTACTTTTTAAAGATTAGTAGAGTTTAAAAGCATGGTAAAATGTCAAATTTTAAGGCAATTTTTTTAGATAAATACCTTCGTCGGAAATGTCATCGACAAATCCCTCTGGGTCACTAAAATTTGGCTCTTCATCGTTGGACGATAAGTCACCCTCGTTCTTCGTATTATCATCATTTTGATTATTTTTATCGTCCACCTTTTTCTTCGCCATTTTGACACGCGTAAATACCGCTGCTTAGAAGACTTCACACGATCGGTAAAACAGACATCTGTTGGATGAACTTTTCAAAATAATATGTCTGTTCGGTAAGACTACACCACAGAATTAAATTCTGTGACTACACTCTACAGTTGTAACTAAATCGATTAGAGTAACTTTCTTGAACAACGCTTACAAGTTTTTAGCTCAGTTATGTAGTTTATGCAATAATCTTCACATATACTTTTAAACTTTTACTGTACTCTCTGAAAAGCAAAAAACTGTATAACAACACAAGAACACATACCAGGGTCGGCGCTAGCCAAAGTTTATAATAACTATGGGGGTGAGTGGGTACTAGTTATTATGGAGCCGCCGGCTCCGAGCCGGGTGCATAAAATACAATACTGATCTTTAAAAAGTATTTTGAAAATAATAAATAACACTGTATTATAAAAGAACAGATAGAAGAAGGTCATATTTTTAAGAATAAGAACGAATAAAACAATTTGAAAACTACGAGGTCGGTGAAAACACGCAATTATACGTGGGGGAGGGGGCACCATTCGAACGTGTCTAGTGCTGGCACTAATAACCAGCAAAATAAGTAAAATTTAGATGTCATTATATTTTTTTTACGACTATTATTGGCATCCATAGCAAGAAGTAGTGGTGACTTGGTAGGTAACCGGAATTGAAAATCTGTTATGGATTAAGTAGGTATATTCATTATTTAGCCAAGATCAATATCTGGCGCAGGTGTTAATTCATCCCCCCAATAATCTTGATTGATAGGTGGTAATTTCTCATCGATCTAACTAGATACTAATTCGTATTCTCACACATATTATGAAAGATACCTATTAATAGAAAAAAATGCATATAATAACACAAACGAACAAATTGCTAAACTCTGACTAGACAAAATTGGACAAATAATTTTTTAGGTCATACACTGCCGTAGCGTTAATGCCTAATTAACTCAATTAATTTATTTTAGAGTCTTAATTGCGTTGATATATCCTTATATCCATATTTCGCATTCCCTATATATAAGAACTGGGAGTGCCCGAAACCTTTTAAGATATTGCTTTTTAAGGATTAAAGAAAGGAAAATAGCAATAAATCATTTATAGCGATAATTGGTAATGGCTTTACTTCATATATAACTAATTTAGAAATCGATGGGAGCCAAACCTATAATAACTATGTTACCTACCGTGGTATCTGCGTATTTAAGACTGAGGACTGAGGGTCAGTCCATCAATCCCGAACGGTTATTGATACAATCATATCCATGGGGTTAAGGACGTTAAGGTTAAGTTAACAAATATACAAAAAAGTTAAACCTCAACAGATTCAATTCAGTACAAGAACAGTGTCCTTAGTTTGCGGTACTGTTTTCGTAAGAACAATTTTTTTTTTCAAGGATCTAGCTAAATTTATGCGAAATAGCCCTAATTAACTCTTGTTTGCATACCGTCTCTAAAAGCACCATAATTGTGGATAATTCGATAACTACGCAACGAGTGAGTAGATATCCTGATATTCGGGGTCACTTTCTCAATTGTCACGTTTTTAAAAATTTTATAACAAAAATTAACAACTCGACTGGTAAATTAAAAAGATAAACCAAAAACGTATTTGAATATTTTCTGACATCATTTATTAATTACCTACTTATTTCAGAATGTTACAAAGTAAAGGAGGGGTGGAGAAGGTTTATATTTTCGTTTTTTACAGTTTCATTAGAAGAGAAAAAAGTTGCAATTGGAGTCCGTATCTGACCGCGTCATGACGTCTTAACCAGGACTGGCCTTGGGTGTTTTGAATATGACCATTGCTATATTTATAGTAATTTTACAAATTTTAAACACTTCTAAATAAATTTAAATAATTTAAACTTGATTTTTAGGTTTTTGATAAAATATTGATATACTTACGAAAATTTTGAATGTTTAATTTCAAATATTTAAACAGGAAAACCATCAGAAAATACAAATGAACATCGGAAATTTATTTTCAATATCAATTTTAATTTTTGTAGTTTAGGTTGGATCCATTATAACATTTAAAAACTATCTCAGACAGTAGATTTACAAAGTTTCAATATTGTAGATTATTAAAAATAGACCGTTAATTATAGGATGGAATTCTAACCAACAAATAACATTTATAACATCTTATTTTATTAGATCAAGGCAATTAAAACTTTATTAATAATGCACCGAACAAAATTTTCGTTGATAGTACAGGATCCAACCAGAAATTTTGATAAAACTGACGTAATATTCGAAAATTTTAGATAAATGCATTTTTTAGGTTAGTTGTGACGTCACGTGCGCGTCACCCATTTGGATAAGCCGTTTTTGAGATATTGGAGTCTAAAGTTTTAAAAACAATATGGAATATATAAAACATAATAGCCACGAATCAACATGGCCGCATCGTTTTTAAAAACAAATGATCATGACGTTTGTGAAATTGTGTCAAAGTCAAAAAAATGTCTTACACGGATGATGAAAAGCGTTCTTCGTTTATTATATAAATACAATAATAATGTATCCGCAGAATATCCCTCTTCATTAACAAATATATATTTGCCGATATTCTACTGCTCTCGCTGCGGATGCATTATTATTTTTATATAAAAAACAAAGAATATCACACTTTTCATCATCTGTCAGGCATTTTTTTGAATTTGACACAAATATTCACAAACGTCAACGAATTCATTTGTTTTTAAAATCTAGACGACGCGGCCATGATGAATCATGGCTATACTATGCTTTATTTATTTAATATTGTTTTTAAATCTTTAGGACAAAATAACTCAAAAACGGCTTATCCAAATAGAGGCAAACTATATATTTTCAGAATCAGAGAAATGTGCTCTTTACACGTGGATCCATATACAGGGTGTTTCATTAAAAAAATTAAGGTTGCAGAAATATTACATTTCCGTTCCACGTTAATTTGTTGTTTCTGACAACGAATTATAAAAATATACATGAGTAAAACATAAATCTTTTGTTTTTACAATTTTTTAATAACTCATCAGATAACTGCTGTAAGTGGGGTGGCAAAATATATGAGGAATGAATATGTATTATTATTGCCACTGTCATTAGTCTGGGGACGCATATTACTTGGACCTGGTATTACCAAAATACTAATAAAGCAAATGGGCCTAAATGGGCAGCGAAGGGAGCGGCTAATGGCTATAATGATCATAGCAATCAATCGATGCCCCAATAGCTTAAAAACAAATACTGAAAATGAATATGCATGCGAACATATCAATATCATTTATCAACTGACACTTTGTTTTGTTATTGATGCAGATAGTGCTATATCGGATAACTGAACTATGATATTAATTTCAAAAGGTGTAAGTAAGGTGGATATGTATTTATTGCAATCTTCTTGTTGGATTCCTTTGATCCCATATAAAGGCCAGTTCTGTCACGTGATTTGTAAATATCGCTGTTTCTTGGTCTTGGACACACACTGTATGACACAAAATACCAAATCTTTCTTTTCCTATTATAAATAGGTATATATTTATATAAGACGAACAAAGCGTCTTCTTTGCGCCTAGTTTCAGTTGCACCTCTTGTACAAAAGGAGCGCGCCTTTAGAAATGCCAGTGCATGCAATCACCGACCATTTAAAATATTAAAAGCCATGAAAGGAACGTCGTGACTACAAAATATTGTGGGATGGAACAACTTAAATCGTTCTTACCTTGTGGGAAACCTGTAAACTGGTAACAACTTTTTGACCGCTAACATCACCGCATACATACAGCAAGCAAGCGCGGTGCAGCTCCAGTAGCTCACAATTTTTCTTGTGGTGTGTGAAGTAACAATTTGAATTTACTGTGGAATTAGTGACTAACGCTTACTTGAACTGTTTAAGTGGTGACTGTACAGGTTTTTGGTGTTTGTTTGGGTAAGTGCTTGCATTATTTACTGGCATTAGCCTATTGTTTCAAATTTAGCGTCGCTTTATTTATGTTGCATAATAAAACAGGTATTTTTATTTACATAAACATTATTGGTCAAATCGGCGCGTTAATCTCTTATCTTACTCTTTGATAATCAGTATATTGTGCGCATATTAGAAAATTTAGATTGCAGATTTACATTTTTTGCAAATAGGAAAACTCGCAAAAATTTTTAATGCTCGAGTATCTACAGGGTGTCCCACTTATCGTGCTCGCCATGAGTATCTTGGAAACGGTAAGAGGTCCAAGGTGGGTTAAATGACACCAAATGTAGAGCTTATCAAGGGTTACTATTATGTGAAAAAATATTTTAGAAAAATCAACTCGTTTTTGTTTCATAGGCAAAAAATTGATTTTTGTCATTTGCATTTTTCCATTAGAACTTCTTCATTCTTGGAGCATTTTTTGATGCAATTTTTGAAAAAATTATAATATTTTTACTAACTCTTTTAGATTTTGAAAATTTTGAGATACTAACACCAGCTTTCATTTTTTAAATACAAGTCATAGCTTGCTATGGCTTAGTTAAAACCCAATTTTTATTCTCTTTAAAATGATATGTTACAACAGTGGTTTATTTTCAAAAATAATGGAGTTATTGCCAATTATTTGATTTTTTTATTACCCCCCCCCCTAATTTTTAAGAAATAAAAGAAGAACGCTCAAAACATATTTTAATTTATTGATTTAAAACTTATTAGGTCCTTACGTATCATATTCAAAATAATATTAGGCTTCTAAAAAACTAAGAAATTAAGTATTCTTTTAATTTTCGAGTAGGCCATGTAAAGATTTGTTTCAATTAGACATCTGTCAAAGTTTTGTTTTATAAATTATTACAACAAAAACAAAACTTTGACACATTCATTTGAAACAATTTTTTACATGGCCTACTTGAAAATTAAAAGAATTCTTAATTTCCTAGTTTTTTAAAAGCCTAATATTATTTGACTGATACGTAGGCACCTAATAAATTTTTAATAAATAAATCAAAATATGTTTTGAGTGTTTTTTGTTTTATTTCATAGAAATTAGGGAGGTAAATAAAAAAAATCAAATAATGGCGATAACTTTATTATTTAATAAAAATTGGGTTTTAACTGATTTTGAAAAAATTATAATATTTTTGCTTTCAGATTTTGAGATACTGACATCAACTTTCATTTTTGAAATACAAGTCATAGCTGGCTGTGGTTCAGTTAAAACCTGATTTTTATTCTCTTTAAAATGATATATTACAACAGTGATTTATTTTAAAAAATAATGGAGTTATTGCCATTATTTCATTTTTTCTTTTATTGAAAAGTATTCTTTTAATTTTCAAGTAGGCCATGTAAAGAATTGTTTCAAATAGATATCTGTCAAAGTTTTGTTTTATAAATTATTACAACAAAAACAAAACTTTGACAGATTCACTTGAAAGTTTTTTACATGGCCTGCTTGAAAATTAAAAGAATTCTTAATTTTTTAGTTTTTTAAAGGCCTAATATTATTTGACTGATACGTATAGGCACCTAATAAGTTTCTAATAATGACGATAACTTTATTATTTCTAAAAATAACGTAGTGTTGTGATATATCATTCTTGGGAAATAAAAGTTGGTCAATATCTCAAAATCTAAAGTGTTCTAAGAATGAAAAAACCGCATTAAAACATTTTCATAAATAAAGAAGTTATAATATAATAGAATAATGAAAATTACAAAAAATCAGTTTTTTGCCTATGAAACAAAAACGAGTTGATTTTACTAAAATATTTTTGCACATAATAAGATGCGTTCTATATCTAATGATTTTAATTAAAATACTTTTAAATCATCAAAATCGTTAGTTAAAAAAATAGAGTTTTTGATGAAGTTGATGTGGATTTCTAGAATAGTTTCAAACTAGTAAAAAAGGCAGCCGCAGCTAGGATTAAGTAAGAAATGAATGTCGGATGGCAATGTGAACGGAATAATAAGAAGCCGCGTAAATCGTGACGAGATGTAGACGCTGAAGAATGATTCATACAAATAATGCCCAAAATTTAGGACCACAGTTCCTGCTCCTATTAAATTTTTTACTGGTACTTAAGCTAATGAATTAGCAATTAGTATTCGTAAATTTGATATTTAAATTGAATTGTCCTGAAATGATCAACATTTAGTTCTGATTTTGACGCAATAACTGAATGTTGATCTAATCCAAAGGTGCAATATTGCAAGTAAAATGTTGACACTTCTCCGTTTTGTTGGTAATTGAAGTATAGATGGCAAAGATATAGTACTTTCATAAAATCTCTTATTTGAATCAATATTTTATAAAATAGTCATGAAAAACAATAATTGTTGCGTTCTAAAGTGGTTTCAATAATTTCTTATGCCAATAAATTTTGTACTTGTATGTTAAGAAGTGGAACATTAATATAAATGATCAAATTGGATTCTTTTGTTATTATTGTCTTTAACATGAAAGTAAAAACATGAATAAAGTTGAAAACATACTTTCAACAAATTAAAATAGCTTTAAGCGACATTTTATTTTCATGCCTGAGAAATAAATACGAAACAAAAGAGAATATTTCCAATCAATACATATGGTATGGTATCTCAAAAACCTACCTCTTCTAGGAACATATCAGCGTCACAACATTACACATTCTTTGGTTTTATTTGTGGTGAAAGTTACATTATTCATACACGATAAGAGCCAGTCAACAATAATTTAGCTGTGATTTAGCTTCCATTAGCCTTAAAACCCTTAATGAGTTTTGTTCCAATCAGTGGTTAAAGCTGGAAATATCTCTGCTGACTAATCAAATGCCATTTTTACTCAAGTAATTCATAAATTTGGTTCCATCCTGTTTTTGGCTGATTTTGCCACGCATCTTTTTTTTTAATTATGTTAGTTTTAAAATATTGTCACTGCTACCAAACACAAGGTCGCCAACAAATAAGCGAGCAACAATTTATACCTAATTAGATACAAAAATGAGATCGTCCACACGTCACAACAAAAAAATTAACTCTTAAATTGAGTACAACGATCTGTTAATTGCGATTAGGAGTGCCCGTAGTCAAGACGCTCGAAGAAGAGAGCTTCGATAGAAAAATATTTGTGTACTATATTTGGCCAGTTCGTTTTTTAAACCAAAAAAAATTGTAGCAATACGAATATTAACCTCTGTAAGAAGACTACAGTGATGAACTTTTATTTAATAATTTTAATTGCGTGGAAAAATTCATTCACTTAAAAATATGAATCAGACAACTTCTGAAATTTAAATAACTAAATTGGCAAACAGCTGAACTTCATAATTGCACTCATTTTAACCTTGGTAGACAAATAATGTTTCCTGATCGGACGCCTCTCGTCTAGTCTATGAATCATCTAATTACCTATAAACCTCTGATCGAACGTAAGACGCACCCTATAGATGATACATGAAACAGTATAAAAATCTCATCATACTTTTATACTTTCCATAAACCAGTACAAAGAGAAATTTTTTATTGTGATTTTATACAGAGTGTTTCCTGAATGCATTTGGTGGGGATTCATCGGACCAAAGGAAAAAGTTCTGGAGAACTGGAAGTTTTTAGTATGGATTTTTGGCGATGTACCACTTTTATACTATCTTGTAGTAAATGTGCAATTATTAATTATTATTAATTTACGTCCTGTGTTGTAAAGGTGACACTTTAGTGCCTGTCACATTTATTATCAACATTTTAACGCCAATCGTAGAGAGAATATTTTGAATACCAATCTTGGCGACACCTTTTTGCCAATTTACCACTAGCAAAGTGCCTCTTTTACAGCCTCTGCTGTAAAAATTACACTTTAATGTCTGTCAAATGTTATTAGAATTAAAGCTTTTCTTGTCGAGCGAAGTGACAAAAATTTTAGAAAGCATTTTTGGTGAAGCTTTTTACTGAGATATTATGAGGACGCTCGTATCATTAAATATTTGTAGCAAAATTTACGCATGCATAGGTATCGTGCGACCCTGTTTTTGAAGTAACTACTATGTTTTTTGGAAAAACAAAAATAATACCATGAAGACAAAGATTACATGCATGTTTGTATCGTCTTTTTTTCCCAATAATTTTTTTCTAAATATTTTTAAAATAATGACAAAAATACGCTAATTACCGCTAATTACCCTGTGTCTAATTAATTGCTAATTATTATTTAAAAAAAACCAAGATGATAGAAACATCTATTGACATGTTTTCGATCAGTTAATTTTTGTTTGAATCTCTAAATTGCAATCACATAATCATAAACAGGGGCGCACGACACGACGTTTTGGAAACATTTTATCAGTGGCATAGCCACTCTTAACGCCACTCATAGAGAGAACATTTGGTGGTTTTTGCCATTAAAACACCAAAATTTCATTTTTACAGCTCAGGCAGTAAAAGTGAGACTTTAATATCTGTCAAAATCAAGTTCAAGCTTTTAACGACAGCCGGAGAGAGAATATTTTGACACCAATTTTGGCGATACTTTTTCCTAACTAAAATATTCTGGGCAAATTTAAAGTGCCACTTTTACAGGCTAAGCTGTTAGAGTGGTATTTTTATCAATGCACTAAATTACCAAAATACCACTTTTACAATTTTTTAAGTAAAAGTGGCGCTTTAGTATCTATCAAATGTTATTAAATTATTTTTTTGACATCAATCGTAAAGAGAATATTCTTAATACCAATTTTGGCGACACTTTTTGCCAACTAAATTCTAATAAAGTGTAACTTTGCCAGGCAAGCTTTTGAAGTAACATTTTATATCACTGCACTAGATCAACAAAATTCCACTTTTACAGCCTTTACAGTAAAAGTGACACTTGTGACTGTCAAAAGTCATTAAATCAAACTTTTGACGCCAATAGTGGAGAGAATATTTTGAATACCAATTTTGGCGACACTTTTTCCCAACTAGAAATTTTGGACTAATAAAGTGCCACTTTTACAGGCCGAGCTGTTAAAGTGGTATTTTATACTACTGCACTAAAATTGCCAAATTTCCACTTTTACAGTCTTTGCAGTAAAAGTGACATTTTAGTGTCTGTCAAATGTTGGAATCAAACTTGTATTTGTCAAACAAAGTAACAAGATTTTAAATACAATTTGGTAACATTTTTTGCTGACTCAAATAATGTGGGCCAATAAAGTACCACTTTTACTGGCTAAGCTGTTAAAGTGATATTTTATACTACTGCACTAAATTACAAAAATACCACTTTTACGGTTTTTGCAGTAAAATTGACACTTTAGTGACTGTCAAAATATGTCATCAAATGAAATTTTTGACACCAATAGTAGAGAGAATATTTTGAATACCAATTTTGGTGACACTTTTTCCCAACTAGAAATTTTGGATTAATAAAGTGCCACTTTTACAGGCCGAGCTGTTAAAGTGGTATTTTATACTACTGCACTAAAATTGCCAAATTTCCACTTTTACAGTCTTTGCAGTAAAAGTGACATTTTAGTGTCTGTCAAATGTTGGAATCAAACTTGTATTTGTCAAACAAAGTAACAAGATTTTAAATACAATTTGGTAACATTTTTTGCTGACTCAAATAATGTGGGCCAATAAAGTACCACTTTTACTGGCTAAGCTGTTAAAGTGATATTTTATACTACTGCACTAAATTACAAAAATACCACTTTTACGGTTTTTGCAGTAAAATTGACACTTTAGTGACTGTCAAAATATGTCATCAAATGAAATTTTTGACACCAATAGTAGAGAGAATATTTTGAATACCAATTTTGGTGACACTTTTTCCCAAATAAAATATTCTGAGCTAATAAAGTGCCACTTTTACTGCACTAAATTACCAAAAAACCACTTTTACAGTCTTAGCAGTAAAAGTGACAATTTAGTGCCTGTCAAAAATCATTTAATCAAACTTTTCACACCAAACGTAGAGAGAATTTTTTGAATACCAATTTTGGTAGTGACCAGTTAAGATATTATGATGTAATAAAGTGCCACTTTTACATGCAAGCTGCAGTGGCGTATTATATCACAGCACTAAATCGCCAAAATGCCACTTTTACTCTCTTTGCTGTAAAAGTGTCTGTCATTACGCCAATAGTTGAGAGAATATTTTGAACACCAATTTTAGTGAGACTAGTTCCTAACTAAAATATTCTGGGCTAATAAAGTGCCACTTTTAATTGACACTTTAGTGACTGTCAAATGTCATTAAATCAAACTTTTGACGCTTATAATAGAGAGAATATATTGAACATCAATTTTGGTGACACTTTTTCCCAACTAAAATAGTTTGGGCTAATAAAGTGCCACTTTTACAGGCCAAGCTGTTAAAGTGGTATTTTATACCACTGCACTAAAACAGCAAAATACCATTTTTACATTATTTGCAGTAAAAGCGACGTATCTGTCAAATGTCATTAGGATACAAGCTTTATTTGTCAATTAGAGTGACAAGATATTAACCACCACCACCAATTTTGGTGACGCTTTTTACTAACCAAGATATTATGATCCAATAAAAAGCGACACTTTACATGCTAGGCTGTTAAAATAGTATTTTAAGGACACTAAAATGCTACTTTAAATTTTAAATGGCACTCTTTAAATGCGGCAGCAGGAGCGAGCTTTTAATGCCTTTCCTGCTTTCCAAGTTATTTTCGTGATATTTTCACAGTGCTGAACCCGTGGTGGTAATTTTATCTCACTAAACGGGTACAATAAAAATGGGTTTGTGTCTCACCGTTAAAAATAGAACATTAATTATTCTAATATTTATTACACCTTTTGTTGTTAATTTAATTTCGAGTAGGCGGGACTGGCATTTCTAAATAACTAAATAGTTAAATAATATTTACTAATATTATTAGCCGGTTAATCGTAAATAGTATTAATACGACTGAGCGTAATTTCATGACGTTTGTATAACTCATTATTCCGTAGTTTCTCTTCTAAATGACCCACAAAATTGTGTCCAAATTGTTTTTAATAAGCAGTGTTTTTATAAAAATAAAATTTTAATACTTACAACAATAACGACAAAAAAGTATTGCCTGTATTTAATATGGGATGAGGATGAAATTTAGAGAAAGTTAATTGCCTTGTTGCAGGGCCGGCCGAGGACTATGCGCTGCCCAAAAATTGTTTCTTATTTTATTATTAGCTGTACGATTTTGTATTAGCGTCAAGTTATCGACACAATTATGTTTTCCATTTATATTTGTGTTTTAAAGTTTGTTACATCAGCTTCCAGCCACGTCATGCTCCGTTGATGACAAACATTAATTCTGAGACATCGGTGAACGCAGAAACAATATTATTCGTCACGTTTCTGGTAAGCATGATAACTTAAGAACGGAAGCGCGATCAAATAGAAATCTGAGGTGTTAGCTAGAAGGAGCCTATTTTCCTGAAAAAAAATAATCGATAAGTAAATGAATAAGTTAAGAAATATTTTATTTAATTTTTTGAAAATAAACCATTTCTTAAAGATAATAAAAATTCGATTTTAACTAGGCCATAGCCAGCTATGACTTGAAAACGTATTTGAAAAATGTTAATATCTCAAAAACAAAAAGAGTTAGCGAAAATATTTTAGTATTTTCAAAATCTGCATCAAAAAGTGCTCTAAGAATGAAAAAACTGCATTAAAATATTTTCGTAAATAAAAAAGTTATAATGGAAAAATTAAAATGACAAAAATCAGTGTTTTGCCTATGACACTCTTGGCTCGTAAAAATATAAAAGAAATGTTAAATCTACTCCTGGCGCCTCCACCATTTCAACTGCTCGACGAAATTTTACACCATTATTGAAGGTTTCCTTTTTAAAATTAATTAAAATCTGGTAAATTGGGAACAAGAAAGTCAACTTTTTGAGTACTTATATACAGTTCTTCTAAGAGAGTTTTAAATTTCGAATGGTCAAAATTTTTCTGTTGATACATTTTTGAGCTTATCAAATACTACAAAAATATCAACCACATACCTGCCTGGGAAACAACTTACTCTTATTTTTACCGTCCTTCAACTCTAAGTCGCCTGATGTGATTTTTCAGATTTGCAAGGATTATTTTAAATAATCTTAACAAAGAAACTGATTCATATTTTCTTGCAGTAATTTTTGTAGCACATCTTTTACGACGTGCTTCGGTTATAAGCATGCGTTTATGGCAATTGCATTCCTAGTATTGGCTACATTAAATATTAAAAATGGCTCATAGCTAAAGTTACTTAGGTATATTTTTTACTGGCCAAACATATTTATTTTAAATTTTCCTTCCTGATGCCTATGGCACCGACAGTTTCCTATCCATCCAAGTCCGAAGCAAATCAGAAATAAATTTTTGCTTTGCTTCAGGACGAATTCGAACCATCGATCAACGCAGGTTACGGTGTCCCAATGTCAAAAATCAATACATGAAAATGCCTGGATTTTATACAAATAACAAAACCTTGCCATATGCTGAAGAGAAACCTCTCTTTTATGCACCGCTGGATGACCAACGACTGATAAAGATTATCCAAATAAGAAATAATTTTTTGTCTATATCTACCCATCATAGGTAGCACCTTCACCCCATTTAGATAAAAATAAAAGAATCCAAATATAGTAACGCCCCTCCCTCGCCACCCAGCTCTTCCCTAATTAACAACGTACTTTAAAAAGCTCCTGCTGCCGACCTTTCCACAAAACCGAGATATTTAAGTGCCCTTCCCGCGTACAACGACATTAAAACAATGCACGCGTGGCCGCCACGAGCCCAAATGACACGAAGTTCAAGGACACCTTCTAACATTTTCGTTTCAATCACTTATAGGGAGCGTGCTATCACAAATTTCTCCGTTTGGGAATTTCATTTAGCTGTCAAATCAGTGTCGATAAATTCAACGATGAATTCGACTTCCACGATTCACGATGACATGCAACCAGAACGCTAGACGCTTCTTTGCATGTCAGCTTGATTTGAGTGAAACATAAAATTGGCCATGAACCAAATGTGCCTCTAGGAAAGGGGTGTTTGTTGGTATTTTATCAATAAAGATGATGTTAAATGACGTTGGAATGCTGCTTACTTCTAAGGATGTAGAGAAAACTAAATTTTAATTTAATTTTTGAATCTCTATTGTAAGCTTGAAACTTCGCATGTATCAAAGAACACTTTAAACAGTCATTTCTATATGTCCTAAGAAGAAACTGTCCACGAAGAATCTATACAGAAGCAGAAAGTGATAATGAAGAGAGCAATAACGAAAAAAGGAGTGAAGAAGAAAGTAATAGCAATGAACCTAATAATGAACCAACCAAAAGGACTTAAAGACCTTGTACGGGATTTGGGCCTCAACGCTCAAGCAAAAGAAACTCGTCCAAACGGAGTCTCAAGGCAGTTTTACTTCCTAACACTAATGAGTAAGGACCTGCTCCAATAGTACACTCAACTGCTTTAAAAGAAGACTACAATATACTAACAGTTCTAGAGAAAATAAATTATAAACATCAGAACTAGCAAATGTATGGAGATGACGAATCTGGGACAACAGCCAACTCAGTTTGGGCAAAGAAAACGTTAAATTTTGGTTCGAAAACCATTATTGAGGAACCTCTAGTAGTTGTTCCATCAATCCATCATTTGTCAAAGCACTAAATAAGAAAGGTTCATGCTTTAACTAAACAAAATCAAGAAATTTTCGATGGACCTCAAATTCGGATGAAACATGCATGACTCAAGTGAATGACGTCGAGACAGCTTCATGGCTTAGCTTCTAAAAGTTGTTGAAAACTTAAAGAATGGTAAACGTTTAAATTACAAGGCGATTATTGCTGAAATGATTGACATCTTTGACCAACTGGTATGTTTGATGAAACAATTAAATTTACTCCAAGAACTCATCCACCAATAGCATCAAAGCTGCCGGGAGCTTCTAAATTACGTAACCTAAGAGTAGGCAACCAAATATACACCCCGCGTGCACATGGGCTGCCTAAGCGAGAAGAAAACTATTATTAATTTCACCTTAGGTACGCAACCCATTTGGCACATAAGAGAATATAGATTTATAGGGTTACAACTATAATTATACAAACTTTTAACTTCAAATTAAATTAAATGTCTAAGTTGAACTACAAAAGTCATAACCATACTTTGTAATTGCCAGAATCTATTTATCTATTAATCTCATCTCATCTTGATTTTTCCCCAAAATCTTGGATATTATGGTGAAAAGCAAGGAGGGCTGTTCCACCAGGATATCAAGGAAATGGAAGGAGTTTATGATGGCAGATTACTTCTAGTCACTCCAAAAAGGAAACCCGGTAAAGGGAAGAAACGTTCGAAGAGAGTGAAAGCTTAACACTCCATGTCGCATGAGGAGTTCTTCTTCTTAATTTGTTTATACGAGTTCTATTGCTTTTCAAACGTATGCTGGTTGAAACTGAATCACCATATATTAGCAAAAAAATTGGTAGGCTTTGCTATAGAAAAATAAACGCAAAGAAAAATTTAAATTCATCAAATGCCAATGAAAGCAGTTCAAGTCCACTTCCGCGAGATCTGGCAGATGTATTTAATCTATTTAAAACCATTTAGGGTGGTTGCATAATAATTACACAAAAAAGGCTTTAGTTTAAACCCAAATATCGATAGAGAGAATTCCAAATGTCCTCCCTGTGGTAGACACGAATCCTTTATCCGTTTTTCCGTGCACGTCAGAATTATCTTTGCCTAAAGATAGGGAAAACGTCATTTTGAGGCATATTTGAGGTTATGTCGAAAAATGTCATTTTGAAGCATATTTTGAGGTTATGTCATAAGTACAGATATTTTGTTCTCTTATTGTGGTTAATAACATCATGTAGCACTGGTCTTTTGCTTCAATTTCCAGTTTTGAACGTCACAAAATAATTTTTCGTTCCCCGAGTTGTTGAACATTGATATTAAGATCCAAAAATCCTAAATCGATCAAAATCCTGACTAGAATTTTGAATTTATGGGTTTTGAGCTTATGTTGTTCGGGTTAATGGGCTTTATTCATGAAATTCATGGGTTTATTGGTTTTGGGTTCATGGGTTTTGGTTTTTATGAGTTTCAGACTTATAGATCTCGATTTGATAGATTTTGCCCTTGAGCTTTGCGGTTTCAAAGCCTCTAGTTGTCAAATTACTGATGTTTTCATTTTATTGTGTTTCTGTATTGATATCTTACATAACACTTGTTTCATCAGCATTGAGGAAATCATCTTCAATTCAATGTGCGATATCTCGGTAAGGAAAAATCGTATTGAAACAATCAGAAATGAAAATTGAAGGGGAAGACAAGTGCGATATGACGTCATAAATAGTAATAAGCAAAAAAATCATGTACGTACATACGTGTTATAACCTCAAACTTTTGAACTTTTAGGTTAGGATTCTCGCTTAGCACACGAAAAACCTTCTGCACCACCTAGTCCGTTCTGTGGGTTTAAATTTTGTAGATTTGTATTATTATTTTGCTTGGCTGGTTGCATTTTTACTACTTAGAAATGCACACGTTGATTCCCTTTCTCTTCGAGGCTTGCCATCTCCCTCCCTTGCATACAACACTGACATATTGTTTTATATTAACTTGACAAAGGAAAATATCACCGTACCACTGTTGAAAGGACCGGTAATTGATGATGTAACGGCTCGGCATTCTTAATGAAATTAAACCTGTTAAATTAATTTAAAAATTGTTGTCTTACAACTAATTCAATTAAACGAGGAAGTCTGCCCGTAGAAAATGAATTTTAACTGATGTCACAACAGCGGTGCTTACTTGGAGGTTTTCAGGGCAGCCCGAGTCGAAGAATTAACCACATAGATATGGTTCAAGTGAAGTACATCCGTTTTGAGAAAAACCTACAGGTTTGTCGGTTTACTTGTCCGTTTTCGCCTCGAACAGTCCATTTGCATAATTCTTTGGAATCGCACACTAACACTCTCCGCGGCTTATAACAAACACATCTTTGAAAAATGTATAATTAAATTTATTTCAAGTTTCATAAATATAACCTACATAAGTTGACACATGTTATTAGTCTCAGAGGTGCACTTTATACAGTAAAAACCACGAAAGTGCGAACGTGGAAGCCTATTATTTTGCCTGCTACTAACGGACAGGGAGCCCATGTCGTTGTCTTCTCGGCTCGCCTCTCTTCGTTGTTTTGCACACCACGCCTGCGCAAACTTGTATGTTCCCATTAGTTGCACTTCCGCGGTTTTCACTGTACATCTAAGCGCTATATAAATACAATTGTACATCAGTTCCATTAAAAATATATTAAAACAACGATTATTATAAGTGTAAAATTTAAAACCTGTAAAGAACGTTTAATAAAGTTATTGGTATTGTCGAGAAAATAGATGGAGATGAACACATTTTTTGCTAGCTCTTTCGAAAAATTAACCCAGAGATCCTCCGCTCATCATTTTTTCGGCACAGTAGTGCGGGAATTGGATGCCAGATAGGAGCAAGTCTGAAAAACCCTGAAAACAAACGATTTTGAATTAGTGCATTTTACATATAAAAAAATAAGGTTAAGTATCGCCGTTATTATTAAGATAATAAAACACCAGGGGCACTAACATGGGACACTCTTTAACTATTTTTTCCCCGACATGCGACAGTAGGATCATTTATAAAAAATAAAAAATTGAGGCAATAACAAATATTTGGGGCGCAATCAATTTTTTTTGTGTTTTAACCGAGCAATAAAAAATTATCGAACAGCTTGCAGATACCTAGTATCGACCGGTTTCTGCCTATTTGGTCATAGCTATTAACGTTTTTATAACAAAGATGATTAATAACTATCATAACCAGAGCTTGAACGAGACACTTTTATAATTTAATATTATTATTATTTTCGTTATGAAAAACGAACGCCACTGCTAGAGAGTTCTAATGTTTACCTTTCGTAACCCTTCTGCGTTACGCTTATGACAGAGTAGCGCCCTCTGTGAAAACAAAAGCAAATCGTATGTCAATAAAGACAACGCAAAATGGCCGCCGTTATCTGTAGAAAATGCTCTTTTTCGTTCGCTCCTACTGACGCCAAAACCGCTGGTGGACGTCGCAATTCACGGTGCCGACCTAAATTCGACCTTTAGGCTTCCGTTTTTACGCAGAGGGGCCGTCCTTGTGTCCTTTTTGTTTAATGCCAAGCGAATTTAATTTGAGTGTTTTCAAGATATTTCGATTTTGGCCAAACATGCTTCCCTTGCGAGCTTAATAACTTGAGCCTCCCTCGAGACCAAGAGACCTGACTGGGATATTCGAAATGTTGAGAAAATTTAGAAGGTCGCAGAGTAAATCGTTTTCCTTAATTTTTTGAAATGAAAAAGTTATGGATATTTGAAAATTGATAATTTTGCAAATTTTTTCTGTTCTCTTGCACGAAGTTGGAAGGACCGGGCCTTCGGATGATGGTAGAGAAAGAACAGACGGAAAAGTATTTTTTTTCCTTTAAATTCACACGCGTCCGGTGTGGGATTTTTTAAAAATGAAGGCTGGAGGCGATTTTAGAGATTTTCGAAAACTACTCAATGAGTGAGGCAGTAACTTTATTTTCTTTACGTATTTCGAAACTAAATCGCCCAGAAGAGAAAACAGAAGGCTTATTTTTCATAATAATAATAATAATAATAATAATAATAATAATAATAAATCGACTTTATTTTGTTTCCTAATTTCCATGCGAAACGGAGCTACGATTTTTTTTAAAACGTGCAAAAATCATAAAATCGCACAATTTAAAATTTGGCGATTGAAGTACTGTATACCTATAGTCTAATTTTGTATGTTTAACGTATAGTCGGATTCCTGATACGTGAAAATATGCGCCACATTTTTTTTAAATGCAAATTTGTTGAAGCCCCTTCAAATCGATTAAGGAGCGCGCGGACTTCATTGAGAGCACAATTTTTTGTTCTAGCACAAAAGGAACACAACAAACCAACGTTTGTAGATTTTTATTGATAAGAATCTTCCCATAACTCTTTCACAGGTCTACCCGCTTTCATCTTGTCTGCACACTTCTTAGGAAATTGCATACCTGTTACAAGCACATCCGCCGTTTCCTGGAAAAGACAATAAATCGTTTGAGAATATGTACCAAAGAGCAAAAACTACCCGGAATTCTAGAAAATAAAAGATGTCAACACCTAGATTGATAAAATGTATCAATCTGTGATGGCCATTATTTTTTTCAGTAATCCTGCTTGTACCAAAAAAAAATACAAAAATATAAAAACCGGTTTAATGAATACAAAATGAATTTTCTTACCGATAACGGTGGTATACAGACACTCAATGGATGGACTATGATGTAGAATCCTGCGCAAAACCCAGCGACGAAGAAGGAGATGAAAAATAAAATGAGCAGCCAGATTATCGAGTTCACTACATTTGCCATCTGTAAAAGAAAAAAAAATAGTCAAATATAAATTTGTGCTCTTTTTGAAAATTTAACATAATTGAATATATTTAAAATATATACTCTTATCTTGAGTGTTATCTTTTAAGGCAAGAAACTATTGGATTTTTCCGATAATAAATATCTTAATGGCTCGGTGATCAGGACCACTTAACCTTAGGAAGGATGTGACACATCAAACAATTCTGGAAATTTCAATAGATTAGCTTCAATTCATAGGCGATTATTTACAGAAATTGCCAGTTGATTTTTCATGACTCACTGTCGCTGCATGAAATGTGCATAATGTGTGTATGACTGGTTCGAATTTGTCATTAAACAATCGCAGCATGCCGTTTATCCCGTTACTTATCTGAAATATTAGCAAACATAGTTTTTTGCCTACGAGCATAGGAGGTGGTGGGGATCGACGGGTTTCACCCATTTGTTTATTTATATACTATATACGTTTAAATATGAGACGCCAATTACTCATTTTAATTTTAAGATGGTGTTTCTGTTGATATTTATAACACAAATTACCAATAAAAAAATATAAAAAAGAAATTTGAAAAACTGACCTACCCAAAAATCTGGTAAACTTTTGAGTACCGCTTCGTCGCTCTACTGGCCCACTTATGGGGTGAACAACATGCCTTGTATCCAAGTCACAGACTCCAAGTTCTAACGCAAAAAACGTGACAAAAAACGTCTAATAAAGTTAAGCCGCCGTTTATAAATTTGCAGTTGGAGACAATTTAATTGACAGTGACAGCAAAAACTAGTGAATTTATGATTGCAAAAAACAAGGTGAATGCCAGAGGCAAACACCTATCCTGATTTATTTTCTGTTGAGATAGGTAAGTTACGAAGTTCTGAAAATTTTGACGTATTTTAATTTACTTTCTTTCTCGAAAACTACAGGGTATATATTTTTTATCTTTGGTATATGGCCTTACCATTAAGGGACCTACCATCCCTTAAAATTAAAATGAGTTATTGGTATTCACCCTGTATAAAAGAATTAAAAAAGTCGAGCGTAGATAATATCAGATTTTATAGCACTCGTCTGTTTACAAAACTCACCTTCGGTTCGTTTTGTAAATTTCAGACGAGTGCTATAAAATATATATATATACAGGGTGTTCCAGTTTTTTGTAGCAGGACTTTAACAGTCGATAGACAATTGAAAATTATTAAAAAAAGTTCCTATAAACATAGGTTGAAAAATGCTTAGTTTTCGAGATACAGGGTGTTAAAGTTTGAAAATAAATACGGATTTATATTAATATTTCCAGAATGCTAAGAAGTATCGAATCCAAACTTGCCAATTCTTTACATATAATTTAGAGGCCTATTTTAGAATAACAAACTACTACTTTACTTAACCATGGGCGTAGATATATGGATTTACTAAGGCTCTTTTTTACAAAAAAGTAGTACGCCACTGATATTTTCCCATGTTTAATTCAATAAAGCAAGAAAAAACAAAACTTTAATGTCTCTTGGCACTTTTTGATATGACAAGCCGTTTTCCAGAAAATTTACATTTAATCTTTTGACGCACGCCTCTGGACGAATTTTAGACAAACTTGAAGTCGCTCAGAATTTCACCAAATTTGATGGTGCGAAAAGTCTCTTAAAAATATAGAATGAACATTTAAAATATTTATTGTAAAAGTTTATTATCATGTAAATCAAAATTTTTATAACACAAATGTATTAAAACGCAACGGTCGAACTAAAATAAATTATTAGAAACACAAACACAAAAGCTAGCAACATGTAAAGTCTCTTACTTCATTACAAGCATCATTAGAGATGTTTCATTCTTTCTTTTTAAAAGACTTTTCGTACCATCAGATTTGGTGAAATTCTGAGCGACTTCAAGTTTGTCTAAAATTCGTCCAGAGGCGTGCATCAAATGATTAAATGTAAATTTTCTGGAAAACGGCTTGTCATATCAAAAAGTGCCAAGAGACATTAAATTTTAGTTTTTTCTTGCTTTATTGAATTAAACTGAAAACATGGGAAAATATCAGTGGCGTACTACTTTTTTGTAAAAAAGAGCCTTAATAAATCCATATATCTACGCCCATGGTTAAGTAAAGTAGTAGTTTGTTATTCTAAAATAGGCCTCTAAATTATATGTAAAGAATTGGCAAGTTTGGATTCGATACTTCTTAGCATTCTGGAAATATTAATATAAATCCGTATTTATTTTCAAACTTTAACACCCTGTATCTCGAAAACTAAGCATTTTTCAACCTATGTTTATAGGAACTTTATTTAATAATTTTCAAATGTCTATCGACTGTTAAAGTCCTGCTACAAAAAACTGGAACACCCTGTATATATATAATCGCACTTGAAAAGAACCATTATTTTTGTATTTCTTTCCTAACCTAGCTGTACGAAATCGCTATAGTAATGGTCCAGCCAAACATGCGCTTAAAAACTCATGGTGCCCTTGATCTTGTTTTTTGTCTCGGTACAAAAACAGTAAAAATAATTATGGTATAATCATCAAAGAATGTGGATACAATTATTATTTTTTTGTTTTCTATTATACATATACTGGGAGAGACGCTTAAGTAAGTAACGATTCTCACTTCGCACTAGGAGCTACCCATTAATGTACTAATGTATGAATAATTGTGCCAGTACCTAGATATAATCACATAAAATTATTTTATTATGATATTATTAACTAGTAATTTATAGTACAGATTTGATCTGCGACTCTGTAAGATTACACGTTTCTTGGAAGAATTCTGACGTATTTTTGTTGCCGATCGGAAAAATCACAGTAAAACTAATGAGGTTTGCGGTTAAGTAAGCAATCCACATAGTTAACTTATTGGAAATACATCATATTCGCGAAAAAAAAACGGCTGTAATTTTGCAGATACATGAATAAGTCCTTGGAAATAAGTAAGCTAAGGCCTACTTTCTAAAGTCTTATCAATCAAGTATAGTGATTACTTCACTCGAAAAACTAATTACGCTTGCAAAAAAGATATCAAGTTTTTATGGTAAAAAAACCATAAAATGGAAATATATATGGAATTCCACGATGTTATGTAAGAGGCGACCGACGACGTCACTTAGCCTTAATTTTTTTTATTTATTTATTTGATGGTCAGCTCCTCGGTATCTAAATACCTATTTATTAGCGTTCGCCAAAATGTTTAGTTATTGTTTTTGTTTACTCAATTGTGCGAGTCAAAAACTAAACAAATCAATAATAATAATAATCAATTTTCTGTTTACATATATTATTATCTCACCTGCGCCTCCGCCATATGTTCGAAAAATCAAGAATCATGGTATTATAATAATAAGTGCCTAATAGTTTTATATACAGCAATGTGCTTTAGGTATTCGGTCGGTTCACAAAAAACGGAACGAGACACGTGCGCTCCCAAAGCGTGATCCTATTCAACCAATCACGGTAGTCCTTTTTTGAGGTTTGAAATTCCATCGATTTACATTGATTAATAATGTATTATTTTTCAGCGTGTAAAACTGGTTTTTGTGCAGTGGGCTACGTAGGGCCCCGAAAATCCTAGATCCGCCTCTGTTGACAAGCGTGGTTTGTTTGATAAACAGTCGATAAACACATCCAAACCAGCCATCCTGATCTACACAGCTTTTATTAATCATAAAAAATTATTTAACTATCACACGCATTTTTGTACGGTTAGGCAATCAATTTGATCGGAACATTATCCCAGTATATCAGGTGCGCTTAGGTCATGTTTAATTTTCTTACAGATAAGGTGCTTACGTCATTATTTGTGTAAACCAAGTCAAAAAGGTGATATACATAATTATTACGAATTAATGACGCTACAAGGTGTGTTGCTAAAATCTTGGCACTTGGCACAGGTAGCTTGGTTTATCAAAAATAAATAAACAAGTCCATTCACTTTAATATACCTATTTAGTCTATAGGTCACGGACAACGAGTCATCTTATTTTTAAACAACTCCGCCACAATGCAAAATATATTAGGAAATGCTAGTCCAGGTACAAGACAGTTATGAATTTCAAGGTCGTAAAGTGATTCGAATTTTTTTTGCCTTGTATAATTGCATTGCAAGACGAAATCGCCCTGTATAATGCTTAGCTGATAGTATCTAAGGAAGTGCAACTTTTTCCGATCGATTGTTTGAAAATATGATGACAGTGACTGATCGTATTAAATCAGGGAGGGACTTATTCGATAAGGTACAGGGTAAGTCACGTAAAAGGTCAACCCAATTTATTATGGTAATTTTGAAGATATTTTTGGTTTTCGGGACTCTCCAAACACAAAAATAAAAAAAAAGTAAAAAAATATATATACAGGGTGTTTAAAAATACACGTGTTTTTTTTAAATTACACACCCTGTATATTTCTACACAATTCGATGCAAGTGTTCGAATGGATTTCAAAAATATATAATACCTGTATGTTTGTATCATAAATAACGAAATTATGATAAAAAGAATAATATAATAATATACAAAGATGTCGGATTTGTACCGAAAACCGAGAAGAGTAAATAGAGAAAGTTGTACAGTTCAGTTAGATTGTTCTTTTCTGTTATTTTGTTATGTTGAAAAATTAAAAACAATAAATTTATTATACAAAATAATTTTTGAAAAAATTTTTTTGTATAATATCATTATTATTATTATTATAATTTCGTTATTTATGATACAAACATATATTTTTGAAATCCTCTCGAACAGCCGCATCGAACTGTGTATAAATATACAGGGTGTGCAATTTAAAAGACACGTATTTTTAAACACCCTGTATATGTTTGGTTAAATCAAAAATCTTTGATCAGAATCGTAATCTACGTTAAAATTCATACAGGATAGAGTCCCGAAAACCAAAAATATCTTCAAAATTGCCCAAACAAATGGGGTGGACCGTTTACGTGACACCCTGTACAGTGGATACGATAACAAAATTTAAATTTGCTCCTTCTGAAGCCTTCATCTTGCCCTGAATCATGCATCGGATGCAGAAATTTTTTTTTATTATAATTACCACGTTGCCCAAATAAAAACAGCTCTATGAATTTAATCCCAGCTCCTCCACCAATTCCGATATAGTTACGTCACGAATCACTAGTGATAGAAAAAGGAACAACGTTTCAAACCAAAGCAATTAACATGACAAGTTAATTTAAAATTACAAAATAAATTTATTTACGATCTACAGGACCGGCCTTACACGGTGCACAAGGCACGCATCGCCTAATCGATTTAATTATGGGGTAGCGCAATAATTAAACAAGCGTTTTTTCTTATTGCTACAGTCTGAAAGGCTACGGTCACCATTTTGAAAAAAATTCCTGTCAGAATAGATTTTTCTGGATTATTTCCCCTTCTGTTAGTTCTACCCTTAAATTAGCTATTACTAATATTGTAGAGAATGAAAAAAGTTATAACTTTTGATTAATTCACATGAGCGGTGGCAAATCTTATTTCACGGTGGCGGCCGGCAAGCCAGGGCCGGCCCTGACTGCTTGAAACATAAACATACGCACACTGGAAACCTTGCACATGCCAACGTAACGTATCAAATTAAAATTAAGGAGCGCAATTTCCTGCGTGACCAAATCCAAACAAACACGCCAAGATAATTGAATCGCCACATAAAAATCAAACGAGTGAAGAAACAGTTGATACACGAGTAACAAAAACAAATATTGCACATAAGCCTACTTAATTTATTGACCACTTGGTTGGACACACGTAATCAACTGTTACATAAAAACAATTGATAGTTTTTTAACAATCATAGCTTACCTTGAGATCAGGCTTTGTGAGTAAGTAAATATCTTCAGGAAGCACAAGAGGTTTGTTTGTTGTGGCTTAAACACGTGTTTCGGACAGAAATAACTGAGCAAGACTACTACGAGCTACGGCGATGGGCGTAACCGAGATGTTCGCTGAGAAACCTGCTTCGAGTACCGTAAACTGTGTTACTTAACTCACACAGGCGTATTTCTATTTTTACCACAGTTTCTTTCCGCGGTCTGTTCTCTTTTCTCTCTTTATCGCGTCACCTTGCGTACAATTTAATTCTGGAATGCCGGCTCAAAACAGACCAACTGACGGATAAGTCACACTGTTACTCAACCGGCACTGGCACTAAATAATAGTAAACTGACAATTTATTATCGCCAGGAACAAGGTTTGTTTAAGCGAATACCTACACGAAGATAAGATATTCAAAGTAAATTTGTTGTTCGAAGTGGTTTGTTTGGGAATGGTTTTGTAAGGCATAGTAAATCAAATATGCCCTGGTTGGCAGAGATACCTTCAGGGACGGTCCTGTTTGTGTATTTTAACAAAAAAATCAGCAGGAAGCAGTAATCGAGCAAGCGTGGTTGGCATAAAAGTTGCTAAACAGATAACGTTTAAAAAAATTGCAAGGAAGAAACGTTGATTTGTATCTCAGGTCATGGGGAGTGGGAGAGCCCCACATTATCTTTGAAGTAACATTCCGTCCTCTATTAGGTAATCGGAAAACACTATCATAATATTTATACCCATCACTTTGTATTAACTCGATAACGAAGCTTATAAATTAATTAATGACGGCGTTTTATCGTTTGATAATCTGATTCATTTGTAGGCAATAAATTGTATATATAAAATTGCCAGAAACCTATTTCCATTTTCAGATATGCCGAATAACTGTTGTAGTTATGTAACGCGTTAGGGCTTGGTAGGAAACATATCTAGCCCGAAGTACTTGTCTGAAGGATTGGGCAGGAACCGAATCCTTTACACCGAGACCGAGGGATACAGGATCTTAGATCTTTTTCCGTCGAGTTGTCAAGCTCATACCTTATCCGTCGAGTCGTGAATCGAATCTTATCCGTCTAGCCGTCTAACCAGTACCAGAGCGTTTTATTGTCAAGTTACACCGCCGTCGTACTCGTTTAAATTCATTTCCGAAATTACACATTGGTAAGAATACGCACGTTGGTACTCGCCGTCCGTCTGTTTAGGCAGAGATTAAGTGAATTAAACGTTGTCGCAGCATCTGACTATCAAATGGAAGTAGATCTAATAAAATCCGGATTTTGCAGGATCATACACACCTACATTAGTACACACCGATGAAGTAGTAAGCCTCTCAGAAGATAGCACTTCATTTGGAATATTCTAATTTCGGTAGACACTGAAACCTTAAGCCTCTCGCTCGGGAGATAGGGTCTCACTGGGACGCACCCGTACATCTTATACTGTCAATAAGGGACGTAAATACCCCTACACCAGAGCCCCGGTTTGAGGCAATAGGTCTCCGTAAAATTGATCAGAATAACCCTGTACGTAACTCACTGATATCTTTCCGAGAGAGGAGACCAAAACTCTAGAAACTTTTTATCCTATTTTACCGCCATGTTTTACAACCAGCGACCACCGTAATATCAACAAATCCGCGCCGAACCATCCATATTAACTCCGCTCGTTTGCCAGCTGGAGCTAAATTTAACAATCACCAATTGTATGTATGTTGCACCGATTAATTAGTAAATATAGGCCTGTCTTGTCACTTTATCAATGAATACAGACTTTGTATGTTACTCTAAAATCTACAAGTTATTATTTCTGGTGTGTAAAACTAATTAGACCCGCATGGGAAATTCATCTCCAGACCGTTTCTTCACTGTAGACTACCCCCGCCTGGCACCCGAGATTCCGTTTTAAAAAGTGTTACAAAGCTGGGAAGTACTGTTTGTAGGTAGTAAGTTAGTAGAGCAGCACAATACAAGGAATAAAGATAATATTTACATAAATATCTCAATGATACTATAAACAAATTTCCTCCAACATCTATCACTAATTTATACGACGTTGCCAAAATTCAAAAAATCATTGAAACTGTATGCAGAAATACAAAATTACATAAAGTAAAAATATTATTTTTCTACTACCGTCTATATAAGTGAACTTTGTACCCCTAGCAACACGCGTGATAACGATAGTAAACATTCGAGTTACCTGGTTGCTAGCTACGAAAGTTAAACTTTCGCAGCCAGGACAGAAAAGTAAATAAAACTTCCGATCTTTCAAGGAAGTACGCCAACATTACATTTTCACCGATTTCCGCATCATTTTTGTCGGCACACCATTTTAAAAACACAATCGATATTGGCAACTTCTTATATCCTATTTTCATCGCCACAAACATATTTGTTTATTTCAATTTGTCACTACCACAAATTAAAATGTTTGACATAAACCTCGATGACAGATAGCAATTATTCCGTTGCCATGGAAACAATTTTCATAGGCAGCCTCCTAAACTATAAAATTTATTAAAAACGTCATATTATAATTTCATGAAATAAATAGTTTTAAATTATGAAATACCATAATATATTTCGGTAGTAGAAAAAATATAATACATTACACGATGCGAAAGCTCTTTCAGGTGTAATGTAAACTTTCGCATCAATGTAAATAACTATTTCAAATAAATTGTACCTATCTGAAAACAAATATATGTGCTAAACTTGATAAAATTGTTGAATATTCATTTACCTTCTAATACTATTTAAATTTTAAATGACAGCATAACACGAGCAGTTCAGCAATCGTATTGACAGCCCTGCGTGTTTGTTCAATGCTCATTAAAAAGGCTGTTAGGATGTGACACTTGACTGACAGCAAAAACAAAAGATATAACGCTTTATTCGCTTTTATTATAAATCCATGATCGCACCCGATTCGATTGCGAGCTAATTCTATAGGTGTATAAATATTTGAGGAACGAGGAAACGACAAATTCATAAGATAAATATATCCAGACCACCAACATATGGTCTTAATTTTGTCTAGAGGGTTGAGATCAGGCGATCGTGAAGGCCATACATTGGCCAATCCAACGGCGGGTAGTCTAAAGTATGATCCTATTGATACAACTAGCAACAAAATACCGAACAACCTGATCCAATATCTTGTAGATATACAAAATATTTTAAGTGAACAATCGCCAACAAAAAGGTAGCTCGATTTGCACGTGAGAGATTGGTCAAGCTGGTCATTCTGCGGTCAGCTGGAATAAATAATAACGGATTGATAAAAATATAAAATATTGTCGAAGTTAAAAAAACAGTAGAAGAAACAACGAGCAAATTCCTTGCAGAACGCGTTTTTAGAAGAAATTATAAAGCATTGCAATATTTACACAGTGGCGTAACTAGGATGGGGCATTGGTGGTACGTGCCCCCCACCCTCAGACATAGATTTAGGGGGGGGGGTTGTAATTTATGTGATGTGTTTTATGCCAATTGCTAAAAATACTTGAAAACCATTTCCGAAATCCACACACCAACTATACTTATATCATTCTTTTCTTTTCCAGATCATGCTTCCAAACAGTAAACAGCTGCTAACAGTAGCGCTCTTCTTCTTTACCACCCCAGCGTTTGGCCAGTTGCCCCAAAATAACTGGCAAAACCAAAATCAGCAGCAGCAGCAGCAGTTTGGCGGAAACCAAGACGACAGCTGCTGTGAAGATTACTGTTACTTAACCGATGAGGATCCCTACATATATTTTGCGACCAAGACAGCCTATGACAGCTTGAACAGGAGGCAGGGTTCGCAACATATTGTGCCAGGTAATGCAGAGCCTCGTAAACGATCGGAAACCGCGTGACTAAAAATAGGCAACCAGGCACACATGAATGTGTGTATATATGGTTGCCTAGTTGTGTGCACGTGGTTTATTTTCATTTATGAAGACGTTTTTCAAGCTTACTGGTATCACATCTGGTATTATAATATGTTTTGGTATTTATAGCGTTCTGCTCTTATTCATCGACCTACGTGTCTCTCATATTTTAATATTTTAACCTTGGTTAAAAAATTATCATCGATTTCGGTCGTTTTGCTATACGAGTAGATTGTATCCTAATAGCGCAGTTCGAATATAAACACAGGAGCATTCTATTATCTCATCCAAACACGCAAGAAGACCAAACAAGGTTTTCTTTACTAAAAATAGCTAAATGGCGTGCAAAGTTAACAAATCGAAATATATTAGATGGCAGAGTTAAACAAATGGCAGCCAATACACCAAATTAATTGACGCCATTGATTGTAAACCACGTGACCACAGAATTAGGCAACCATATATACACTCAATGTGCAGAAAAACCGAAATGTGTACATTTTTCTTCGATTTCTTATAGATCTGTCTTCGCGGTTGCTATTCTTACAATAATTTCGTTTGTTGCAGAATGTACCCCCATTCAGTTTTGGAGTATTAATCGAGAAGGTACGAACATCCCCAACGCCGAGACGATCCATAAGTTTAGAAATTTGAGACCATTGCAGGAAGAGATTTCCAGAAATTATGAGCAGAGAAGATCCTATCCAGACAGGGGAAGACTCTGCACGCAGGATTACGACCTATTCAAAAGGTACCACAACAGTTCAACCATTGTGTTCAAAAAATTTTCCTCTTATAAAGTGTACTAGTAGTAGGTAACAAATGAGAGTTCTGTGACGCCCCCACCCCCGCTAACATGTAACCCCTCCTCCTCCTAGGCGCCATATGCTTTTCTCCCACCCTGAGTAAGCCATGCCCACTTCCCATCCTAATCCCATCTTTTTAGCATCAACTCTGGAGGGGATGTTTTATTGAGTTGTTCAATTTGTTTGTAGATGGTCTTGGAATGATTCAATTACAGAAGACAGGGCTGGAGCCCTAAGCCCAACAGGTAGGGAAGAACTGAGGCTGCTTGCTAGGAGATACCAGTCAAAATATCCGCAATTATTCCAAGGACCATACGACGAAAATACGTACAATGTAAGCAGCACAATACAGAGGGTGAATACCAATAACTCATTTTAATTTCAAGAAGGGGTTTCTGTTGAAATTTATAACACAAAGTACCAATAAAAAAATATAAAAAAGAAAGTTGAAAAACTGACCAACCCTACGTAAAATTCTGGTAAACTTTTGAGTACCGCTTCGTCGCTCTACTGACCCACTTATGGGGTGAACAACATGCCTTGTATCCAAGTCACAGACTCCAAGTTCTAACGTAAAAAACGTGACAAAAAACGTCTAATAAAGTTAAGCCGCCGTTCGGCGGTCTTTCATATTCGACCACCTGTAACATTACACAGGGAAAAAAATCATAAATGCAACAGGCCGACACTGTTCTAATGTTATAAATTTGCGGTCGGAGACAAGTTAATTGACAGTGACAACAAAAACTAGTGAATTTATGATTGCAAAAAACAAGGTGAATGCCAGAGGCAAAGACCTATCCTGATTTATTTTCTGTTGAGATAGGCCAGTTACGAAATTCTGAAAATGTTGACGTATTTTAATTTATTTTCTTTCTCGAAAACTACAGGGTATATATTCTTTATTTTTGGTATATGGCCTTACCATTAAGACACCTACCATCCCTTAAAATTAAAATGAGTTATTGGTATTCACCTTGTATATGTTTGAATTCTAAGTTTAAAAAATTGGTTGTGGCTTATTTTAATTTAAAAACTAAAAAGTACAAGCGGGTGTGACAGTCATAAGTGAGACACTCTGTATGTGTGCAGCAGTGGCGGCGCCAGCTTTTTTTTTCGGTTGGGCGACACCCGGCAGAAAAATTTGGAGGGTGGGCAGCAAAAAAAGATGTGTACATGGGGCAAGAGCTGCAGGGAGTGCGGGGGGCGGCAGCCCCCCGTAAAGCGCCGCAGGCGAAAATTTTTCATGATTTTCAAGGTCATTGTGTTTTACAAGTGCCTCAAAATTTGTATTAAACTTGATATTAATTTAAATATTTTCAAAATTGCTCTATTATTTCCCTTTTTCATTTGACTTGCAATTGATTGATTAAAAGTTTTGAAATCCTTGAAAAAAGTTCGACACGCCGGCTCGCTACTAACCATTTAAAAAATGTCTAGTTTTTGATATTTCTTTTTGGCACATAAAAATATGCATTTAAAAAATCAAGGAAAAAATTAAAGTCGTAAGAAAGCAAACCTAATTTTTATAAGTACCTATTATAGTGGTTACATAAATCCTAAATCTCGCCCCAAACATAACAACTTAAGATAACTTAAAAAATTGCGACCGTACGTGTTAATTTTTTAATGTAGTGCCGACCACTGGGCGGTGTTTATTTTGATTTCCACATACAAAGGCCTTCCGATCGACGGGAAGCGGCTTAAAACAAAGGGGCCGTATTGGTATCGCCCAAAGTTTACTGTAAACTTTGGTATCGCGTACCAAAAATGCAATAAATAAGATAGGAAAATATAAGTAAAATATAGATTATGGATATTTTATTAATTCGTTTATAGTAGGTATAGAACAAAATAACAGTTCTTTTTTAATAGTTTAGGTATAATTATTATTATGTAAGAACTACATAATATTGAAAGCGATGGTTTATATTTTTTTAATTTCATATTTCATCTACTGGGTTTTCTATATTTTTTTATTCAAATGCTCGATTTCGCTCGGTTGGGCGAGAACAATTTAGGTTGGGCGCTCGCCCAACCGCGCCCACCCCTGGCGCCGCCACTGGTGTGCAGGCCAAGGGGTGTACGTGATCGGATATAAATTGTCGTTAGAATAACTGGAACGTGCATCCCATAAAAGACGTGAGTTTATTCTATCTGCACGATCGAGCCTTTGTCTTACGTTGACATGTCTTGCGGCAGGTCAGCCAACTTAAATGCTAGCTTGTAATCTGCAAAGATTCAAACCTCTTAATATTTAAGCTTCATTTTTTTCCCTATTTCTAGTTCCAATACACCAATACTGACAAAATTCAAGACAGTTATCAAGCATACATAGAAGGTCTGTTTGGCAGTAATGCCTTCAGGATCCATGCCAATGTTATGAATGACGTGGCGTTTACAAGGGTAAGTATCTAAACTAATTGTTTTAACGATCGTCATAATGGTTCATATGGTTAAAATGTAAAGGTTCCGCATAAATGGCGGTAAACCACGTGACAAACAATAATAATAATTAAATACTAAAATGTATCACTACTGCTCCTGCTGCTTATAATATCTATTAATAATGTCTCTTAGATGTCTTAAAATCCTCGCTCTACGAGCTCGGATTTCAAACCGACATCTGAGACAGTTATGATACTCATAACATTCCTAGATATGTTAATATCTATAATCATAGACGTGTCAACTCATAACCACAATACAAATTTAAGTATACTGAAAAAACTGTACACAACTTAGAAACAGAAATACAATCGCTCTCTCAGAAATTATTTTCAGTGAAATCTTAACCTAATATTAAACTTACGGCAACATCATGGCCTTTATTTTTAAAGATTTCCTCGCTAGGGTCATTCGTTATTTGAATGTCGAAGTTTTCCATAGTTAATATTAACTGGAGCAGGGAGATAAAATTTTTTTTTGAAACTGTTGCAGTCCGCTGTTAATTTTTCATTTTGACAATTGCCGAAACTGACAGTAGTCTTTTTTTTTCTATAATACTTGTCAAAGTGTTACAAAGTTGGTAGAAATGCTGCTTCAACTGTAGGAAATTTTGATATTTACTGTTGGAAGACCTGTAAACTTTATAGGTTGGAATTTCAAATTTTATTTTCCCCGAGTTAAACTTAAATTCAATAAAAATTACTAAGATATTGTGCAAGAACATTTAACCTCCCGGACTATTGTTTTGTATATTGTTTTTAATTTGGAAATGTAATATTTTAAAAATATACAATATTGACAACATTTTGACAGTAGATTATTAGTTTGACAAAATTTAACCAGTGTGAAAAAAGTAACCAAAAAAGCCCTGTGCCAACATAATTGAAGTAGGGGACTTCCAGGACTGCAACTTTTCCCCTAAAAATTTGACCTTGAAGAGTATTATAGAAAAAAAAAACGGACTTTGGGTATAAATGCAGGCATTGTTTATAATACTTTATAAACAATGATGCAGGCAATCTCGCCTTCAGTCATAAATATTAACCTTATATTAAATCCTAACATAACCTCAATGTTCAAGGCATGATAAAAAGATAGCTGCCATATTTGCATATGAATCATAGATATAATAGAAATAGACGGATCATGCGCCCCTTGATTATCATATTATTTGTGTTCGGCAGAACCACATTTGTTTATTTTCATCAGCTGATCCGTGACGAGTACAAATTTGGGAAAATAGTCACCAGGGGTGTAACACAATTATTTTTAATATAAATGCGAATGTGACATTTTTATTTATTTTGTTTTTTGAATAATTCATAAAACGTTTTTTGCAATTAAAATTACATTTTTAAATGGACACCCTAATACGAACGAAATATTCCGATTGTGAATTTTTGGTTTGTACTCAGAAGGTTTGATGTAAACAAAATTCCCTTTAACAAAATTAGCAGCACACTCTCTGATTAAATTTGCTTTTATTTTTCTGTGCGAAATGAAACAACGAAAATCGACAACGAGCGATCCCTCTCCGTTAGTCGACAGCAGACAATGTCGTTCACTAATTCGTTACCTATATAATATATTTCGATTTATCTGATGATTCGCATGTCAGATGTCTACCTCATGGTCTTAGCGAACTGAAAATTAATTGTAAATTTTATTTTCAGCCAATTGAAACCTGTAAAACTTGGACAGACAGATTTGGCGAAAACAACAACACGGAAATGCATTACGAATATGACAGATTTGTGAAAAGACCCGAATATATGCAAATGGTACGAGACGTGTCTTCAAGATTGGGCTTTAAATTCGCTTTAAATGAGACGAAAATCAACGATATTTACGATAATTGTAGATACGAGAAGGCTTGGTAAGTTTGCAAACACTTTTTGATAATGAAAAATTTTAATAAAAGTCATACCTACGACCTACGTAACATTCACAGCACCACCAATTAAATATGACCAATCAATAGTTGTGATATGGAGTACCCCATGGACCTACGCTTTGCCCCAATATATTTACAAGTCGTAGATGTTCTTTGGCCTATTTAGATATCAATTTAGTTTAATACTTTTTTTTTATTTAATCATTTTTAATTCAGAAACAATTATGGGGCATGATGTCTATGATTTATCCTAGGTACCGAATTTTTCCAGTACTATCTTCGTCTCAATAAATAAATTACAACATAAGAACCTTAGTTCCTTTTTTGTAACATTTCATAGAATAAAAATAACTATTAAATATTCACTCATAATTTTTTATTTTTATAGGAATATACAACAACGCTCACCGTGGTGCATAGCCTTTACGAAAACTCATTTGAAACTTCTGGAATATGCGGAAGATTTAAAAGAGTACTCTATGGCAGGATATGGCAACCCGATGGCTGAAAAAATTGGATGTGCCTTCGTGAAAGATTTTTATGAAAAATTCAAAAATACGATAAAAACAGGTAGGTGGTTTTATACAACTGATATATATTTGGGGTACCTACTACAAGAGTCTAAACTGGGACCTGTTTCGTTTTTAAGCCCATACTGTAGTGTGAATTTCTTTTTATTGAAGGTCGTTCCGACAACAAAGCCACATTCTTCTTCACAAATTCCTTTTCGCTGCTGTCGATGTTGACTGCAATGGGTGTATCAAAGGATTACACTCCTCTCACAGCTGATAACTACTATCAACAAAGCAGAAGGAATTGGAGGACCTCGATCATAGATCCTTTTGCTGCCAATTTTGCAGCTGCTTTGTACGAGTAAGTAAAATATTTATTTAAGAATTACGTTGGCCAAAAAATACATACAAATATAAGGTCCGCAAGAAAAAGAAAAATATGCGTTATTGAGGGTATTTTTATGTTTTTAAGTTAACTTTAACTGGTTATTTGTACGCAAATTTTAGTTTTGTTTCAGGGACTAACAAATTTATATGTATGTATTAAAAAATTTTTTTTCTAAATAATTTTATTATTTGTTTTAGATGCAGAGGTAGGGAGAAACATAAAGTGATGTTTTTCCTGAACGAAATCCCAGTGGAGTTCCCAGAGTGTTCAGTTGGTTTGTGCGATTGGTCAGTAGTGAAAGACAAATTCCGAAGCCTTGTAAAAAGTTGTAACGTCGATGACTTTTGCAATGGAAATTCCTCATCCCGTTTTTACTCTAATTATTTAGTTTACATATTTGCTCTTACTCTGATGTTCTATTTCAAAATTTAATTTTTTTTAAGAATAGATTGAAGAATTAGAAATTTTTGTGAAAAAGAATAGACCAAACCTGACAAAACTGATAAAGTATACTAAGCTTATACAAATCATAGTACACAAAAATTGTTAATTATTGTTTAAAGATCTTTTATCATTAGTGCTAATAGAATAGTTTATTTACAGATCTTAGGATTACCGTTAAAATATGTTGTTAATTAGATTTTTTATATTTAAATATACGTAAGTAACTCAGCAAATTGCACTCATCCTAGTTAGGTAATCACTTGAGACATAAGTCAAACCTAGTACAAAATTTTTATGAGCAGTTTTTTATGTATCGTTTGTAATTTGTATATCATTAAATTATTTGTGCGGCGTTGGAATACGAAAAACATACTAGAGAAAAACGTAACGCCCAAATGCTTTGATTTTGTATAAATTATAACATACGAGTAGTTATTATCAAAGAATTAAGAAAAGAGGAAAGAGTAACTTTAATAAAAAAATATTACGTAAATAAAAAAATATATTGTAAAAAAAATTAGACATGATTTCTTTTTCTTTGATAAATGTATGTATTTTATAATACGTAGGTATAGGTAACGCAAGAGATAACCCATTACTAGCGCACTTATTTTTTGAAGTTAGTTTATAAGCAATCAACGGGAATATATTTTTAAATATTTCTTATTACTTAATTATTAATGTACACGACAGGCAATGATGTGTGTGACTGCAACACTTTTTTTATTAGTATACGTAGTTAAAACTTAAACTTGTACTGTAATAAGTGATTAAATTAGGAATACGTTAGCGAAAATGTTGGTTTCTGACTTGAATACGTGGTTATAAATATCAAAAAAAATGTCCATATATCTATACAAATAGACACTTCCTCTGTTTATACATCTACCACAGGCAGCTTTCAGTAACAACTTGGAAATGTCATCATTAACAAATTTAAAATTGACGACAAAATGGCACGATATGTAAATATATTATTAGGTACCTAAATATGGACGTTTCTATTGAGCTTTTTAACTATTATACTTTTGCAAGATTTTTTGGATGGAGAACAAGTTGGAGAAACGTATACGGTATAACTATATAATATATTCCATATTACACTTTTAGATGTCCACCTCACCGACTCCCTTCCATTTTTTTATTGTTTTAATGATTAATAAAACTAAAAAATATGCTTGTGTTGTAATTTTATAGGGCATCTACTCAATACATTTTCCAAGCACCAATTGCTCATTACTATATTAACGCATATAATAAATAAATTGTGATGGATCTCAGTAACGTATTCTGACCGACTAGTTTGAATTTTATTATTACTCTCACTGGTCATTGTGATATAGGCAACCAGTAAGACCTGAATGCCTATATAGGGTTGCAGAGATAGAGGATATCCGTGGTCCATAGAACTAGAAACTAGAACTTCTACGAGAAAATTGTAGTGCTCTCACTTCTTAATGTTAAAAAGTTCCATTTGAATCACCAACCGTTTGACCTTTAACCCTAGGAGTTAAGAAATTTTTGTACTTATATTGCCAAGAAGATTTTTTTTAGAATTGTCATTGCAACTATGGCCGCCATCTTGGAAATAAGATAAAAGTTTTGTCTCGATTATCGGAGAAAGGAACATTTTTAGTTTCTCGCAATCATGCCTTTGGTCCCATTGTTTTTAAGCATTCATTAGTTAGTAAAACTAACATAAGAGGAGATAATGGAAAAAATGTATTTTGACCGTCCATAGTCTCAAGAATGATATTTTTGGAAAAAACGAGAATTAATGATGTGGGAATCCCCCGTACTATAGGTACTATATACGAGTATAAAAATAGATTCTTCTTGGAATGATTACAGATTTGTTTCTGCTCCACAGTTGTACTTATGTGTGGTTGTTATTTGATCCTACTAAAGTTAATCTTTGGCTCCGAGAACTTGGGTAACTGTATTGGGTGAATCATCGACGACCAGTAGCGTACCTACACATAATTTATCAATATACCACTGCTTAAAAGTAAAATCACTATTTCGGTATGGGTGTCGAGCACGATACGTCACAATTACTTAACCTCTAAACGTTTTTTAAGATTTTCGAATATTAGGCCGCTTTCATCAGACTCTCTGCTTGGTTCCAGTACTAATAACGACTAAAATCTTGGTCAGTGCATTATTAATGAAGTTTTAATTGCTTTAATTTAATAAAATAAGATGCTTTTTGTTGGTTGGAAATCCAACCTATAATTAGCAGTCTAATTTTAATAACCTACATTATTAAAACTTTATATATTTTCTGTCTGTGAGAGTTTCTAAATGTTATAATGGATCCAAGTTAAAACTACAAAAACTTAAATTAAATTGAAATTAAATTTACAAAAACTAAAAATTTAAGGTTATGTGAGTTATGAAATTTAAATATCAAGGCTATTACGCTATTCCCATTTATTTTTAAATCCCACGATAATTCGTACGTTATTTCTGGATAGAAGACAGTTCAGACAATATATGCCTGCAACCAGCTTTTTATAAATTTCCCCGAATTCAGTTTGATTACTTTGTTTTGTAACTATTTTTTACGAAACTATTTTAAATAGTTCCTAATTAATAAATAATTTCAATTTCTAATTCTAAAACCTATAAAAAACACGCCGTCAGTTGTTTTTCTTGTCATAATTTGTATTTGATTATTTTTAAAGGACAATATTCGCATCCAAGTGAAAAATTCTGTTATAATAAATTGACACTTTCAAATTTCCCGCGAGCTATACCGACAAAAATTCAAGGTCAACCAAATTTGCCGAAATATCAAAGACGCCGAAAGGTGCCGTTTTTGTATTAATTACTTGTGTGTTAGGTATGTGGTATGGTCGTCTTGTCATTTGCGATTGCGATTGCAAACATCAACATCGTACATGCAGTGGGAAACAGACAAGAACGTCATCGCATTCATCTTTTTTAGTAAACCAGGGCATAATTTAAAAATAAAAAACATTTAATTATATTACTACAATATTAGCAAATTGTTAGTAAAGCAGGTATTCGGATACGGCAACGTCCAGTGACAACTCTCATTGGTTTAAATTCAAATTAATTCCGTGCCTCTCACCCCCTACACACCTACCGAGTCGCACGCCTCTGTCAGCTGTTGCTAGAAATGCCACAAAATACCAAACCACCTTTACTACTACCTGAGCGGAAGCTTGACCAACAAGGCAAGTCTATCACTACGAATTCAGTCCAGTCAGACACCATACGCTGAAACCTTGAATATGAAGTAACTGGTTCTTTGTGTTTTTTGCGTGCACCCATAGATCTACGAACTAAACAAAGATAAAAGAAGATTAGTGAGGATATGCAGAACCGGAATTTTATTTGAAAAATCAATACGTAAGTACTTGTTATCATTTCCAGTGTTTAAGTAGCAAATTAGATCCTAGTCAGCCGTGTTATTTGACAATCAAATAGATAATCAGAGGAAGTCGCTTTGTTCGTTCGAGTAGGCAGTAGAAAAGAGAAATTCTGTGATTGATTGGGACATTTCAAAACATAACCTAACTTTGTTTTCACTTTTCATATGTGCCTGACTGAATCAGAGTTTACTAGGGATACCTATGACTAATATAATACCAAATTTGTAAGTAACTGTAGGTACTTATTTGTAGTTACAGTTAAAATGTCAGGAGCAGTATATCAACCCACAACTGTAACATACGAATCAAATGGGGCTCAGGAACGTTGGCAGGACAGACCTATCAGTTATCTAGCTTCCACAGTGTCACAAACAGCCAGAAGGCCTTGTGGTTTAAATTGTTTACCATCCAGAAATATCCTTCCTATTGTACTGATATCATCATGTGTAGCCTGCTTTTCACTTGGGTGAGTTTAATAATATGGGTGTAATGAAAGTTCAATAATAACAAACATCCTGTTTTAGACTCGTCATGCTAATACATGGGGCGCTGGGATACTCAGAAACCGCAGAGAGCAAAGAAGATATGTACCTGGTCATAACTATATTTGGAGCAATATTTTTTGCCTTGTCAATATTATTGTTTGGTAAGGGTTTACTTTGTTTTTACCTCGGTTTTTACTAATGGTTGAGGAAGTTTATTTTAACGCCTCTAATAATTATATTTATGGCAGCTTTCAACTGTTATGCTGCACAATAGTTCGTTTGAAAACTTGTCGTAAATCAATTAGAATTATATTTTAAGTGTGTGTAATTATTTTTATTTACACAAATTATCTTCACAAGCCATGTACTGTAAATTAAATTGTATGATGATAATGATTGTCTCAATAATGAACGAGTCTATTTCGGTATCAAACACGTAAATAAATTTGTTGCTAATAATAACAATAAATGACTTAATTGAAACATGGTTACAAAGTATAAAGTTTAAATGTTATATTACCATTTAACCCTAATGATATATTTATTAAATTTCAAAAAATTTTCGAGATACCATATTCCTATATTCCTGTATCATGTGTATCATTGACAGATAGTGTAAAAAATTTAAACAATATCAAATTCTCATTTTAAATACAAATAATCTTATATCTTTCCTGATGATAATATAATATGCGCCAACAAATATATATTTTTGTAAACCGTGGGTTTTTTCCGATATTTTAAAATAAAAGCCCATTTGAAATAAGAAAATTGGACGTGATATCTCAAAATTTAGTCCTAGTGATTTTTTGAAAAATTATCTTGAAAAATGTCTAGAAAGTTTTTACTGTAAGAAAAAATAATCACAAATAAAAAAGTTATGGCACTTCCTCGAAATGTCAAATTATTTATGTGTTCGTCTCCTTTGATATACTTCAAGACGAGCTTATATTGTTTAGTCTCAATAGTTTAAACATGACGTAATTTAATAATGTAGTGTTATATATACAACGTAAACAATAGCAGTTCATTATCATCCTAATCTAACTATAAATAACCTCCTGCTTCTCCAGGCATGAAATTTAATTAAGTCACGTTTTTCTGTGTGTATGCACATAAATGTAATCTGGTTTTAGCAGAATTAGTTTGACAATGTGTTGGTATCGAGATTGCGAACGGTTAATGAAAAATAAGACTAACAAATATAAGAATGTTTCCAATCATTTAATTAAGCAAACTTGATTAAGTTTTACATTATATCTTTAATAGATTAGTATATACAGGGTGTCCCACATATCGTGCTCATCATGGGTATTTTGGAAACGGTAAGAGACTATTATGTGCAAAAATTTTATATTATAACCCCTTTATTTATAAAAGTGTTTTAATGCGGTTTTTTCTTGGAGCAATTTTTTATGCAGATTTTGAAAAAATTATAATATTTTTGCTAATTCTTTTAGATTTTGTGATATTAACGCCAACTTTAATTATTCAATCAGTTTTTTGTCTATGAAACAAAAACGAGTTGAATTTACTAAAATATTTGTGCACATAGGTAATAGTAAGCCTCGATAAACTCTACATTTGATGTTGTTTAATCTACCTTGTATCTCTTACCGTTTCCAAGATTCCCTTGGTACACTCAATAAGTGGGACACCCTGTATAGTAGTACTCATATACTTCCTGGGTATAATTCGTACATTAGTTGGCCTTGTTTTTGTAATATTTACTGTTTTACGGCCTACCAACATTAATTCATAATATACTTTCAACTCGTGTTGTTTGTTAAAATTTACAGGTTGTTATCAATGTGCGTCAAAAGCCATGTCAATATTATCGATAATGGTAATTAAATTAGGTATTTGTTAAAAGTATAACAACAAAATGTGCAAAAAAAGCCACTAACCTTACATTCTCATTAAAGTTGACTTGAAACAATTGCTATAATGGAAAAAACTTTTTGAAATCTTCTGCACTACTCTTTAAAATAATTATATTCTATATTCTTGTGTATGTGATGATATTAATTAAAAACTAAACACAAATTCAAGATTCACTGAGAGCTACTTTAAACCACAGAACATAAAGCTTTAAACAATTGAATAACAAATAACAAGTAACAAGGTGTCGCCGCCAATATTATAAATCTAAAAGTCCCTAGATTCAGTAACTGTCATAATGCCACGTTTATTTCAAAACGGAATGGGTGACGCGCACGTGACGTCACAACTAACCTCAAAAGCATGCATTTTATAAAATTTTCCATTATGCCAATTTTATCAAAATTTCTGCTTGGTTCCTGTACATCAACTGAAATATTGTTTAATGCATTATTAATAAAGTTTTAATTGCCGTAAATCTAATAAAATAAGATGCTTTTTGTTGGTTGGAATTCTAACCTATAAATAGCAGTCTATATTTAATAATCCACAATATTGAAACTATAAATCTACTACCTAAGAGAGTTTTTAAATGTTACAATGGATCCAAGCTAGAACTACAAAAATTAAAATGAAAATTGAAAATAAATTTGCAAAAACTAAAAATTTAAGGTTATGTTGAGTTATATCGGTTTTTTAATCGTTGTGTTTCGTTTAATCTTCGAAACTCATAATATTGGTTTTATTTTGGTATATGTGCATAAGTTTATCTCAAAGAACTGACTTGACCACATTACCGCAAATTTCCATTGACATGTAAATGGCACCAAATAACGACATTTTGTTTGTCCTTAGTGTTCTTCTTGCGGTTGACCAGAAGGATGTGTTGGAGAAATGTCAAAGACCACATGGGCACGTCAGGTGGCCAAGCTCTCACGGTCAATCCTTCTACGGATTTATTGGTAGCAGCCCAATACGCGCCTGTGTCTGAAGTTGCGTACCAGCCGGCTCAGCAGGAGGACACGGAACAAAGCAAATTGATGCCACAGGAGCACAAGGAATTGACGTAAGTTGAATAAGGTTCAATTATCAAGTAACACATAAATTGTTAAAATAATAGTAGTGACATTAAAGAACCAGTTTTGTCATTAGTATTCGGTAAATTATATTTGGGGACATTTTATAACTGGGATTATAATTATTCACTTTTTAGTAATGAAGACACAGACCGCATGGTGGAAAGCGACCCACGAATCGTGTTACGTCCACTAAACACGCCTGCTCATGAAGAGACTTAAACCCATACTAAAGTACCTTCTCTAGTACTTATACAATGTATAGTAATTGTACTTAAGGTAAAGATTTAACTAATTTAAAAGACTTCACCACACCTAATGTATCTCATAATTAACCTAAAATAGTTGTTGAAATAAAAATAACAAAATGTGATAAGGCAAAGCAGACGAAAGTACGAATGATCTGGAACATTGCACATGCAAAATATATCTCATAATAAACTTAAATTAATAGTTGAAATAAAACAGTAAACTATATTTGTGTTAGAACAAATCGTAAAAACAGAACAAAAGTTAGTTCTTATATATTCTTATCTATGCTCGGGGTATCAGTGTATCAATCAATTAAAATCAAAAGCATAAATATTTATATTTCGACAACTAGAATTCATCACTTTAATCTAAGTAACTTGCTGTGAAAAATCTAACGTAAGAAACTAAATGCTTCCCGCTTAATATAGACATTTATTTTCGATTTAAATGTGACGTCGATAAATTAAATACCCATTTCTAAATATAAAGTCAATTTCTTCAGTATTTAATAAACTGTTGCGCCATTGAGGGGGATATTCAAGAAACATGTTTTGGAGCAAGATAGTTAAGATCGATCGATCATCTCAATTGTGCAACAGTGTAGTACAACGTACAAGTATTTGGATTAGGAAGCCACCGATTTTTTAGAATTTCTATATATTTTTGTCTCCACACAAAAAAATTGGTAATCAAATTTAAAACGTCCGAGTACAAAATAGAGGAAATTTTCAAATTACCAGAAATTTCGGTGGACTTCTAGTCTAGCATTAAAGTACACTGTATATACTTTTAACTAATACAACGTTATATCACAACTTAGGGTTAAGTTATAAAAATAATCAAAAAATCTTTAACAAATTTGTCAAGAGGTATCTTGAAAATTTATAGGTTACTGAAATTGTACGTAAGAATTGTCTATTTTCTTAAATAATTACGCTGGTCCGTAATTATATTAACAAGAAAAGAGTAGAAGTAACTTTAAAAAAATCTATTTGTGGTAAAAATTGTTAAAAAATAATTGCCAAAAAATTGAGATTATTATAAAGAAACGCACTATACCTGTTATATTGACTTTATATAGTTTAGACTTTATTCATAAAAATTTGTTAGGAATTAATGTTTTTGTTACTATATGGTTGTAATTTTCTAAGTGGACCACAAAGACTTAGGTTGTTTCAATGTCGAAAATCTCGATACTTAGTTTTAATTTTAATGACTGCTTTCACTAAATCCCTCCATTATAATTCACGGTTGCGTCCAGTAGGGTAAAGTTTGTAGAATAGGTTTTTTAAACAGCACGGTCCATAACGGTAAAAATTATTCCGTAAATAAGGCTCGATCTGTGCTTTGCTGTTTCTGAAAGGACTTAACATCACTTTGTTGATAGACAGGTTGTGATCGCATTTATTTGCTTAATTTATTATCATTAAATATTTATTTTAACACTTGGCATTGCATCCATGACTTTAGTATGCTTAAACTAGTTATTATTATTAAAATGACGAGGATATGTAGCTCGTCTTGTCCAAAAATTGTGTTACGTAATAGCCAAGAATATGACAAGTAATATTCTATTTTAATTGTATTCAAGTCATAGGATGTGTAAAGTTGGCAAAACGTGCAAAGAATTGAAGAATACAAACGAGTAGTTTATAGTATATTTTATATTTACTTGCTATATTAATTAATTGATTTATATTTTTTGTAATAAGCATACAAATAATAAAATTAACAGTTATTTGCGGTTGTTTGTTTTACTATTGGAACCCAAAAAATGTAGTCGTAACAACTCGCCTTAGCTGGAAGCGCTACAAATCGAACAATATGGCAATTATTGTTTTCATTACAGCTACTATATCGCAACGAACGACTCCGGCACTATTTTTTTTTTCTAAAATTTTGTTTTAAATAACATTTCAGGATAAATAATTATAAGCCTCACCTACTTAGGGGCGCCAAGAAGGTGCAAGTATTACATTCCTTCTAGACATTATATTAAGGTAACGCCAAAACTCGAAAAGGATCTTAAACTGCTGGCAAATACAAAAAAAAATATGGTAAAATCTATCAAATAATTATATTACTTATAAATACATTTAGATATACAAATTTACAATATTAAACATCAACGATATTATTTTACTATAAAAATATATCAAGTTTAAATCTTATCAAGAAAATTTTTTCATAAAAAAATTGTGCAAAAAACTTTTTACTTTAATACAAACCTAATCCATTTTTTAAAGTAAAATAATAAGATAGTAGGGTCTAGACTAGAAAAAGGTGTTGATTAATACACTTGAGGTAGGAAAGCATAAAATTTACATTTTATACAGAAGTGTCACACAAATGGCAAGAAAAATTGGGTAATAAAGAAGTTTTATTTTTACAACAAAACGTCCTGTAAAAGTGTAAAGCACATTAACATTCAATTTTGCATTCAGTCTTTTTGAATAGCAGTCATTTTTGTAAAAATTTCCTGTTTATACACAAAATCATGTGTGTTCTTTACGTCCTAATGAGTATTGAGATCTTTCCTCCTCCACCAGGGTATGCCCTGTTCATCTACCATGGGAGGAGGATCATGATTATACGGCCGATGAGGCAACGGCCGCGGCATGCTGCTATGGATTTGTGGCATTTGCATCATTCTAAAAAACAAAAAATACATCCAGTCAATATTTCAAAAAATGCACTTAAATTTTCCTAGAGAAAAACCTCTACCTTTGGCTATTTCCGCTTTTCCCCATCATCAGCGGCTGTTGATGCAAGGGATTGCTCCTTAGATGTAAAGTGTCCATTTGAATAGGAGCCCTTTTGGCCATTTGTATTGCTTTTTTCCTTTTTCTAGCTATAATTCTAGCATTGCACTGTATGCCCAACAAGAGACCGCTGACAAGAGCAAGAAGAACACCTATGTACACGAGAACTTGAAGGTTGCGAGCCGCGGACTTTCTCAGAACTACACCCGCTATGCACAATGACACTCCTATCAAAATTCCCATTGTGAACACCAACTGTAACCAATTGCCAATTTTTGTTATTGCTATTAAATTCATAGCATAAAAAATTGTACTTACCTGTAAAAAGAAGTAACAGACATTTTCAAAAGTTTGGCATTTACCACCACAACCGTGTACTATGGCACTCGTCACGCCTGAGCTCATAGAACTTTGCGGTCTATCAGAGAGGCGGGTGGGTATTCTTCTCGAAGAACTACTTGACACAGGTACATTATCACATCTACAACAAAACACGAGGATAGTAGTAACCTGCATGTAATTTTTTCTGGCCGAAACTTACGGAGTTTGTATCTCCTGATACAATTGGTCCCACTGGCTCTCCTGATTCGGGTACACTTTCCTATGGTCCTTACTATTTACAATATGATTTAACTTTTTGTCCGTCGACAATTTTGGCCTTTTTGTACTCCTTTCAGAAAAGGTATTTCTGGAATACCTAAAAATAATTTAGACGTTACCAAAGTTAAGTTTTTACTAAAACTATATTATACCTTTTATTGGATTCGTCGTCGAACTCGTAATATGGCAGCCTGGTGGAACCGCTGTCGTCCGAAAACGTAACATCGGTATTCCTCGATTCCCGCAAGGGGCTGTGCTGGAAACCATTTTCTTGGTAGTAGTAATCGTAGCTCTGAGTATCTGTGGTTTCGTCACTCAGGCCGATGTCGATGGTTGTCGCCTGTTTTAGAGAGCCGTTCCGATAGGCATCGCGGCATCTCTGCTGGTAATCTTTGTGATGGTGGCCGTATTTCGTGGTCTGGTGGCCGTATAATTTGGACGGCGCAGCAACTGTTGTACCCTGGAAAATAAGATTTACGTTAGTCGGCACAAGTCAAGTAGGCTAGGTGGATTCAATGAGTTGTTTTAATGGCAAATATAAAATTATTTCGGTATACAATTCTTAATTCTAAATTTATAGTTTGTACCAACTCGTGAACATTTTTATCAACAATTTATAACATAACATCATCTGCAAATGTACATATCTTACAGATTTTATTGTATCATTTATATATGATAAAAACAATATTAGCCCAAAGACTGTTCCTTGGGGTACACCATATGTAGTCTTCAATGATAAAAATGTCCAATTTTTGGACCGCCTTTTGAGGCGAGGTAATCCTATATTAATACAATGTAAACCATTTAAGAACTTCGTCAGGTTACCTATAGGGTAACAGAAAATGCAAAATTTCCGATTAAATTCCATCCTCAATATCAGCCAATAATTTTTCCAAGGATTTATTTGTTTTCGCTCTAGTAAGTGTATTTTAATCAATGTGGAAAACACTTCTATCATATTTATAGCATCATCAATTTCATGGAATCCGTTTATACTCGAAACAGTTTCTTCGATACTCAGAAAATAATAATTTAAATTTTAACGTGATGGTTTGCTTCATCCATTGCTTCTAATTATTAAACTTAATTGACTGCCCAAATGTGTTTAGTTTTTAGGTAATTTAGTTATGGATATGTAATTTTATTTATTTAATATTTTTCAATTTTGAATTAGCGACTAACTTTCCTCTTGCGCGTATTTAAATATTTCCGAGTATCACATTCAAGGTATTCTCGAAGTGGTCGGCAAAAACCCCGTAAAGTATAGAGAAAAAATTCCATACATATCTAGTGTAGCAGTAGCAATCACAACGCCACAACGGTGAACGGATTTATGTGATTTAAAAAAATAATATACACCGTGCGTATATTAAAATAATTTGTCACCGCCGCAAATAAAGGGTAAGTCAATCCATATTACGAATATTATATTGCATTTATATCGCCCATTTCTATAATTTATTATATTTCGTACAAAAATCAGAATATTACTTTTCTCTCGTTGATTTTGCAAAAAAATTATATTTTTATATTTTATGCGTTTCTCATACAAAATGCGGTCCTGTTCCTTGGTAATACATATTTTTTTAAATTTTCTACTACTTTAATGTGGGTACCTCAGAAAGGACGGCTTAATATAAAAATTAATAAACCTTAGCTTAGTACCTTATAAGAATACAAAATGGGAAAATTGGGCGCCATTTTCGAAATCACAAACCGAAACTTTAATACCAAAACTAAACCCTCTCACTTTGTCTTAAAAAAATCACTTCTTCACTCTACCATTGTAAAAATTCAACTAAAAATAGAGCAGGGCGATTTTTAACAGCAGATAAGGCACGGCCCAACACCTTTGGCTGGATTTAAATAGCATGCAGGTTTTATTTAGGTTCTTCCTGAATGACCATGGCCATTATTAGAGTGACATGGGTTGACACTTCTTGCGCTGTGGTTTATGCTGAAATTGTGGAGATTTCACGCAAGGGCAGGGTCGGTCGAGCACAACACATATAAGGGAACATTTACTTTCTAAAATACACAGTAAGTATATATATCTCTATTTATAAAAAGGGTTCTAAAAGTAAAAAAAAGAGGTCGAGATAATTTGGAATGTTGCAAACAAAAAAAATTTTCATTAGATAAAGGTTCAGGTCATTTGAAAATCACCCTTGGTTTTTTAATGTAGTGTTTTTAAAGCGTATCCTTGTGCCGGTCCTGTAAACTTTGTCAAATGCGTCTTTTGGGTGACACTCTTTTGTGTCTAATAGCTCAGTTTTCAGTCCTTTGTCAGCTCGTCAAACGAGCCAAACGTCCACACAATAACCGTGAATTTTTAAAATGTCTCGGATAAAGCGCTCGATCGAGCACAATGTGAACAAACGTGCCCCAGGTTGAGGATAAAAAGATTTGACACCTGTTCTCGTAAATATTGAGTTACTCCGTACGATTAAATTTACTGGATTAAGATTTCTAGAACACGCCGAGAAATGAAACGAATGTTATTTATTGGCCTTCGTAACATTAACAATAAAAATTTAATGTTCAAATTAATTTTAGTTTCAAATTATTAACGTAACTTCTTTCTGTCAGCTGTTTCTCAACGTTTGTTTGACTTTTAACAATCACATAATTTTAAACTAAAATCTGAACATTATGTTTTTATTACCACTGGATTATATAAATGATTTAAAACCAGACACGACGCAGTTTTATCAAAAGCATACTGCCTGAATCACAGGAATGCCAGCAACTGACTAATCTCGCGGCCAGAATTGGCATCGCATTTTACCATTTGCATTGCGTATCTTCTTCATTTCTTAATCAATGATAAGACGTATTTCAATAGAAACTCAAAACTTGTATTAAAAAGTCTTGTTCTACGGTAGAGATCGGCTTTATCTGGTAATATATGAACCTGTTGGGTGCCTCAAGATTTAATGTGATAATTCAACATTAAAAACAAATTTAGAGCATTCGGTGCCTTTGAGGCCCGGGCTTATAGAAGCTAGTCACAACATAAGTTACCTGATAAGGGTTGTTATCAGACAGCGAAGGGATGCGGCGCTGTGAAGAGGGCAGACGTCGCGACATCGGGATGACGCCGCCTTACCATTTCTGGAGACCTGAAACAGATGACTTAATAAATAACTCGTCCAGACTTTAAAAAATTGACAAATATTATAATTATCCAAGTCATGGTTTTATATTTTTAACTTGCTTCAATTACAAAAATATGTTTTTTTGATTGCCTAAGAAATCAGTGGTGGAACTAAAAGGAGTTCAAAGGGTTTGAAGAATCCTGATACTCATACCCTTACCTACTTTTTCAATAGATTTTTGAAACCTACAAATATTTCTGGCACCCAAGCCTCTTCCAATGACGTCCCGCTACAAACTTTTGTACTGGTTTATCACGCACTGTACATAGGTAGCATTAACGATTAAAGGAAAGGCATACGTGTTATTAATTATTATGACAACCTACGCAAGTAAACAGCATGTTAAGTACTTTTTAATTGCATCACAAATTAATATTTATCTGTTATGAATAGAATTTCCTTTCAATAAACAACACGTCTCACTTGACATATTTTATCTTTATACAAATCAGAAACCCGAGTAGATTCTTTGAAAATATTTTTAGTTATATGCAACTGTATTGGTGGTGATTATCGGTAAAAGTCTAGCCTGTTGCCAATAAAGGGTGAGCATTGTTAAAACATACTATATTATTTGACGAGTGGTAATGTAGTAAATAACTCACGCAGTTGTAATTCATCAAGTGAGTAATTTACTACATTACTACGAGTTGAATACTATACTTTATCTAAGATTGTAACAATAAATACTGACCTTTGCAAGTCCGAATTTATAATTTTTTGGACGATTATTACTTAACTTAGTTAAACGTCAAAACTATTTAAATGTCAAATCACTTTCCTCCCCTCAATAATAATGGACCATTCTATATTCACCGTATCGAAGAAGAATTTCTATTGGACAGGTTGAAGGAGATTGGTGTAAACAATAAGTCACGCGCGTGACTTTTTACGAATATAACTCACGCTATATTATGGATATTATTAATTGTTCAGAGGCAGTTCATTAATTAATATAACCTAATAAAAGATAAAGAGTATTTACAGTTCATACCATAAAATATATAAATTAGAGTTCCGAATAGTGAATGATAATTTTTAATGACTAAGAACTTGAAGGTTAAATACTATTCGCAATTTTACAAATATTTTCCGTAAATTAACAGTTCGAGTGTGAGTGTAGGTTTGTACATCGAAACAGTATTTTAGTATTTTCCCAGTCTGGAAGCAAATAATACGAAATGACTTTAAATGGATCCATATCTACAGTGTTGGTAAGGTAAATTTTACAAAATATATATTTTACACTGTGTCGCACTTAAGAGTGAAACACTATTTCTAAAAAAAAAAAAAAAATGGAATAAAAAAATATACAGGGTGGAACAAAAGTATCAAATAATGGCTTTAACTTTGTTATTTGCAAAGTTACAAAAAAATGTTCAAAATGAAAGTTGTTTGGTTCTTTACCATGCATGTTTTGAATTTTGTTTGTTGTTATCTTCTTCTGGTTTGTTCCTATGGCAACCAACTTTTTCTTTTTAAATGGCACCCATAATTTTTTTTTGTTAATTTGAAACAAGCATATTTTTCCATATTCAGTCACAAAATTTTACAATTTTTCGAAAAAAAAATAAGCGAGAAAAAAAAACATTTATTACGACACACTCGTCGCCTCTTAATAAAGGATGCCATGGAAAAAGTCATGCAGTTATAAAACACAAACATTACTTTTGGTAAAGAATGCCATGGAAGTTTGACAATTAAATTTTTACAAACAAACAACTAAATTTTAGTGTTGTGATGTTGTGAAATTAATTAATTTAGTTCCGATTTAGTCGTAATAAATTTTTTTTTTTCATGCTAATTTTTTTTTCCAAAAATTGCAAAATTTTATGAAAAATATGCTTGTTTCAAATTGTCAAAAAAAAATATAGGTGCCATTTAAAAAGAAAAAGTTGGTTGCCATAGGAACAAACCAGAAGAAGATATCAACAAACGAAAAAACTCAAAACATGCACGGTAAAGAACCAAACAACTTTTATATTGAAAATTTTTTTGTAACTTTGCAAATAACAAAGTTAAAGCCATTATTTGATACTTTTGTTCCACCCTGTATATAGGGTCTCATTGTCTCATTTGAAAAAACAAAACTTTACTCTTTTGTTGTTTTATATACTTAAGTCTATTCATTTTCAACGATTCTTGTAAAAACTGCACTTGCTGATACCACGGGCCCCGGAAGTTCCTCAAGGGCGCACACTGGGACCGGTACTTTTTATGATATACACATCGCACCTATTTCACTCTACTAATTGGCGACTCTCAAATTCATACATATTTTTATCGTAACGAGGTTGATTTCTCATGTATGATAACAAATTGACATTTCACATTAGTAGCTGTCTCGAGAAGAGCCCATTAAACTCTTAAGTAGAAGTATTTAGTGTTATTAGTTGGCTGCCTCAGAAAATTCAAAATATTTATATTCGCTTTATATTAATTGCTTATAAATAATAATTGTTGAAATCAATTTTTCTTCCATCATTACCATCTCACGTCCGATGTACCTCACAATTAAATCCTCCAGGGTCCATGTAACAAAGGATAAGATCATCCGTAATTAAAAGTAATGATAATAACAGTTAGTTGTTTACTGTTTCGATCATTTGTATGTTTGTAGTATGTAGTATTAGGATAATTGTTGGGTACGCGTCGTTTAGCGAGTCACCATTAAATTGCATTTAAATAAATAACAGTACAGTAAAATTAGTTAAAAATCTGCTAGTTCATAACCGGTAAAATCCATTAAAAGATGTATGTACCTGTTGTTCCTACCATACGGGGGTGTATTTCAAAAAAAAGCGAGGAAAAAAGCGTTAAATAAAATATATACAGGTTTTTTTTTAATTCGCGGTTTCGGTTCCGACGCCGCTGGCCAAGCTTTCGGTGCACTTACGTCTGACAGGTCGACAGTGTTGCCATTTTAATTAAAGCTTAGATGATATAAAACCAATTGATGTATGTAGTCAAATAAAAGGCGTTTCAGCTTTTTATGCAGTCTACTTTTTTATTTTCACTTACATTTACACTTCACTTCAAAATGTTTACGAGATTAGTTCAATATCTCGGGGACTATTTGCTTTAGTATTAAATTCCTCTCTTATTTTATTTGAATCGTGTAGTTTGGCAGCAACACACAGTTCAGGAATCGTACAAGACACGCGCGGCCTCAGTTATTAGTCATTATTCTCATTTAGCGCATTCCACTGGCGGGGGTACTCAAATTAAAATAAAAGGGTTTAAACAATTTAACAAAAGAGATGTTGTGGAGCAGCCTGGAAATATAGCCCTATAGGGCGCACCATGATTCTTTTTTAATTGATGATTAAAAAATGAAATACATACTCGCATTTTTTTTTATTTAAAAATTCAACAATTATCTAGCAAAAAATGACTACAGTTTTGAGACTGCATTTCCATCCGCAATTTTTGTACCGTGCTAAATCTATCGATATTATGACCATAACGCACAGTTTGCGAATGAGATAAGAATAAGAGAATATCCTTCAGTGGTGTATAACCAACTACCTTGCAAACGTCGGATCTAAAGAAAAGGAGTAACCAATTACAAAATGCAACAGTAATGTTCTTCGTATGAAGGCAGCCGGGACTTCTTATTAAATTTAATTGGTGAGTCGTTACTTCTTTATATGCACTTTTAATCCTAATAATCTAAGTGGCGGTATTGTTATAATAGGCGTCAGTGTATTGTCTGATTTCCAGAACGACAAAATTATTTTTGCGAGATTAATAGGTATGTAGTAGGTACGTAAATTAAAATTAAATTAAAAAAAAAAAAAAAAAAAAAGAAAAACCAAAACCGAGATAAGAACCAAACTCTTGCCGCAATCTCGATCAGCCCACCCATAAATTATTACATACCCGAAACGAAACCTGAAAAAAGCTCTAAAAATTCCACGGGGTCTACTCAAGTGGCGTTCCGAAGTCTTCGGATTCCTGTTGCTTGATTGACTTGTGTTTTCTTTTATTTATTTCTAAACGGGCCTATTAATAGCAATTTAAGGAAACGAAATCTACACACCAAAGGAATCTATATTTAGCTGGGTATCAGTTACACTGAAATGTCATTAGATTTGACACGAACACAACATTAAACGTTTGTTAAGTGCCTGCATGTGAAATAACACTTTTTTTATCATGAATCTGAAGTGTTCGTATTGCGAGTGGTTTTTTTATTTTATCATTTGTAAAACTGTAATCATAGCTATAGTCAAGTCACTATCTGCCTGCTATTAGTGTTAACGTAAAATTTTCGAGCATTTATCGGACAAACCTTTTCTTAGTTTTGGGGCAACTCATGGCGGCAACCTGGCAGGAGATTTCACAAATCGTTAATACACGAATCTGATAATAAAATCTTTTCCCACGAGCGTGCGGAAAATACCACTTTTCCGCACGCATGTTAGTTTCGAAAGTTGCACTTTTCCACACTAGTGCGGAAAAACGTATTTTTCCACCCGGAAAAACATATTTTTCCGCACTAGTGCGGAAAAGTGCAACTTTCGAAACTAACATGCGTGCGGAAAAGTAATTATATTTTTATATGCATTTTTGGGTAAGTTATAATTACATTTTGAAAATGTGATCTCGCTCCTAGGAAAAATATTGTTCCTAACACATGCAGAAACTGTCTTTTCCGCACTCGACTGCTTGACCGAACTCCGCTTCGCGTCGTTCGGTCAACGGCAGTCGCGTGCGGAAAAGTACCACTTTCCGCACTTGTTAGGAAAATAACTATTTTGACTTCTCATTGGTCTGAGACAACATTGGCATGTGGACATGAAGTTCATTAATTTTTCTTTGTAAATTTATTGGTATCATAAAATAAAGACTATTATTATTATTATTATTATTATTATTATTAAGATTATTAAATTCCTGAAACGTAACCAAGACAAAAGAGAAATAAACTCTTTAATAAACAGAAATGAAATTCAAAGAAGTCAGTTTAATAAACGTTTAACGACCAAAAACGGATTTTTGCCCTCGACGCCATATTGATAGTCACGTGGTTTGGATTGTCTGACAGAAACCATACATAACCTAAAAAAAAATTACAACCACAATAATTTAGTCGCAAAAAATATTTAGAATCTTGTAGTAAAGATAACAATTAATTAGAAATTTAAAAATAAAAGTTGAAATATCCTCAAATTTAATATAACCGTACATAACCTAATAGATGATACAAGAGAGACAAAAGAGAGACAAAAGAGAAACAAACTCTTTAACAAACGTTTAACAACTGAAAGCGAATGTTTGCTCTCGACGCCATATTGACAGTCACGTGGTTTGGATTGCCTGAAACCATACATAACCTAAAAAAATTTACAACCGCAATAATTTAGTCGCAAAAAAGCATTTAGAATCTTGTTGAAAAGCTAACAGCTAACTATTAGAAATTTAAAAGTAAAAGGAGAAATGTCCTTAAATTTAACATAACCTAATAGATGATACCTATCGAAGAGTAGCAGAATGATATTAAGCAAGATTCGCTAATACGTCATAAAATAGTAGATTGATATTAAATGAGAGTCGTAAAATTTCGAACAAATCGTCGGAACCTGTTTCTCGAAAAATAATTTATATATATAAATAATAACCAAAATGTAAAGTTGTTGAACGATTTTCTTCAAAATTTATTATGGATGGATCTGAGTCACTAATAATTACGTTTAATAAAAATATAACAAACTGGCTATATCCAAGATGGCGGATTCAATATGGCTACCAGAAATTTTAAATATAATGAATTATTGGTTTTAAATGGAATTTAAATTAAAATTAAATAATGCCCTTAGATAAAAAAATTAAAATATTAATCAGGCAATCCAACGACCTGTCAAATTCTTTGGCAATATGGCGTCGAGGGCAAATACGTGTTTAATTTTATTAAATTCAGGACACGTAACCAAGGCAAAACAGAAACAAACCCTTTAACGACTGAAAACGAATGTTTGCCCTCGACGCCATATTGATAGTCACGTGGTTTGGATTGCTTGATAGAACATAACCTAAAAAAAATTTACAACCGCAATCATTTGTCGCAAAAAATACTAAATACTCTCTTAGATATAAAAATTAAAATAGTAATCAGCCAATCCAACAAACTGTCAAATTATTTGGCAATATGGCGTCGAGGGCTAACACGGGTTTAATTTTATTAAATTCGGGACACGTAACCAAGACAAAAGAGAAACAAACGTTTAACGACTGAAAACGAATGTTTGCCCTCGACGCCATATTTATAGTCACGTGGTTTGGATTGCTTTGATAGAACATAACCTAAAAAAAATTTACCCGCAATAATTTAGTCGCAAAAAATACTAAATACTCTCTTATATATAAAAATTAAAATAGTAATCAGCCAATCCAACAAACTGTCAAATTCTTTGGCAATATGGCGTCGAGGGCAAACACGGGTTTAATTTTATTAAATTCAGGACACGTAACCAAGACAAAAGAGAAACAAACGTTTGACGACTGGAAACGAATGTTTGCCCTCGACGCCATATTTATAGTCACGTGGTTTGGACAGAAACCATACATAACCTAAAAAAATTTACAACCGCAATACTTTACAGTCGCAAAAAAGCATTTAGAATCTTGTTGAAAAGCTAACTATTAGAAATTTAAAAGCAAAAGGAGAAATGTCCTTAAATTTAACATAACCATACATAACCTAATAGATGATACCTATCGAAGAGTAGCAGAATGATATTAAGCAAGATTCGCTAATACGTCATAAAATAGTAGATTGATTTTAAATGAGAGTCGTAAAATTTCGAACAAATCGTCGGAACCCGTTTCTCGAAAAATAATTTTAATTTTTATGTAACTCAATTTAAAATATTAGAACATGGTATTTTTGAATGAACAGCAATTGAATAATAATCAAAATGTAAAGTTGTTGAACGATTTTCTTCAAAATTTATTATGGATGGATCTGAGAGTCACTAATAATTACGTTTAATAAAAATATAACAAACTGGCTATATCCAAGATGGCGGATTCAATATGGCTACCAGAAATTTTAAATATAATGAATTATTGGTTTTAAATGGAATTTAAATTAAAATTAAATAATGCCCTTAGATAAAAAATTTTAAATATTAATCAGGCAATCCAACGACCTGTCAAATTCTTTGGCAATATGGCGTCGAGGGCAAATACGTGTTTAATTTTATTAAATTCAGGACACGTAACCAAGGCAAAACAGAAACAAACCCTTTAACGACTGAAAACGAATGTTTGCCCTCGACGCCATACTGATAGTCACGTGGTTTGGATTGCTTGATAGAACATAACCTAAAAAAAATTTACAACCGCAATAATTTAGTCGCAAAAAATACAGAATACTCTCTTGGATATAAAAATTAAAATAGTAATCAGCCAATCCAACAAACTGTCAAATTCTTTAATTTTATTAAATTCGGGACACGTAACCAAGACAAAAGAGAAACAAACGTTTGACGACTGGAAACGAATGTTTGCCCTCGACACCATATTGACAGTCACGTGGTTTGGACAGAAACCATACATAACCTAAAAAAATTTACAACCGCAAAAAACCATTTGGAATCTTGTAAAAAGCTAACAATTGCATTTGGGGTCCAACACTGAGCCATAATTTAATACGTATTATAGTTTTTTCTTATACCTACCAAAAGTATGTTAAAATTTGGTAAACGTATAAAAAAAATGCAGTTCGACGCGTTCTCTTTTACACCCTGTGTTCTGCATATTTCTGCTTCCCGATAAATAGGTTGGCAGCCGACTTGGGCTAAATTATTTATACATAGCTCTACGGCAGTATATCACAAACGGCCGGCTTTGAACTACTGACTTAAAGTTTACCATCAACAAATCGGCGTTTATTTTCTTAAAAAATAAACAATGCAACGCCGACTCTATTTATAAACATCCACCAGCGTAATTATACAACAAATCAAATAGTTTTAACACACATGACGCGTTGACTCACCAGCGCGCAGCGTTCCTCGACCAGAACATGCAGTTAATTTGTAATTAACATCGGATGGACACCTAATTGGGCGTCGCGCACGTACCTTATTTGTTCCCGAGATTTTCTTCCATAATTCCAAGGCGGGGTCGCGTCAAATTGGCTCCTGAAGTTGAGAACTACACTACCGTAAATTAGTCACAACGTTATATCCGAACACCTTTGTATTTTAATACAAAACACTGCCACGAGCGCCAGCAAGTACCGGCTACAAATTTTCACGCTGATTAACTGCCTTTCTTCACACTCTGAAGGACACCGTGGTTTTACGCACATTCTCCGCGTATAAAATTATAATGGAAAATTATACTCCAAGCCCAGTAATATGGAAGCTGTCGATACGCAACAAGTCTGATTTTGTGCTGCTGCTGGGTCGTAGGTGGCCGTACGCTTTGCCTGCCAGAGTTGACTAACCCAGCCTCTTCTGCGGTTCTTTTCTCTTTTTCGTCGTGGTCCATCTGGTTTGCATGGGCGCTGCGCCAGGGGTGTCATCCCTTAAAACGGGGCAAGTTGGAAGTGGCACTATTTTGGAACTTTCAGAAATTTTTTGCGTCCTCTTACTGTACTCTAATACCAAATTCGTAGAAAATAACATTATAATTCCTGCAAATGTCATAATACGTACCAAAAATGTCCCCATTTTCAACCCCCTATAAATTAATAAAATTAAAACTCCAAAAACTCCCGTATACTTAATTTTAACTTTGCAGAGCGACAAAAAATCTACCCCCAATTTTTTAGTTCAAATTTGTAAAGACAAAACCCGATTGAAGGGTGGCAATCTCAAAAACCCTACAAAACTAAATTTCATACAAATCTGACACAAATTCGCGCGTGTCAACAGCAACTACACAAATAATCGTAAACCGCGTGACCAAAAGTAGGCAACCAGATATACATTTTGTTTTTCCTGCTTATGCAACACCGTTGCGTGTGATTTATGACTTATTATATTATTATTAAAATAACAGTCACAACGGCTCTGAAAAAATACCCTATCGTTAACATAATGAATTATTTACAGGTTAGAAATTTTCACCTTTGAACAAAAGGGCCTGCGTTTTTAACTTTGTAAAAACCTATTTTCACTCCTCGATTACACTGCGCGGCATATAAATGTGGTACAACGGTTGTAATCCGAAATTCAGTTTTTTTTAGTTGTGTAAGGTGATCTTCCTGAGCGTGACTGATGTCAACTGTCATTTAAGAGCTTTGTAGGTTATGATCAGATCAGAGCCAACTGTCATTTACAGCTTTGTAGGTTATGATCAGATCAGAGACGTCAGGATTGCAAATTCACGTTAGAAGTATCCGACAGATCTTATAATGTCAAATTTGACAAATTGAGCCGAATTTACATTGATAAAATCAAAGTTTACCACATTTATATGCCACACAGTGTACACCTTGTTAGATCTGTCGTTTTGAACCTTTCTTTACCCCATATTCGTAATCAGCGATATAAAATTTCCCTAGATTAATCACTATTTGACAGAATTGAGGTTATGTCTGCTTAAACTGAGGTTAGATTTGTGACAGCAGGCTCTGTTAATCCGCCATTTCTTAGGCAGACTTGCATGAGAACAGTTGAAGAACGTTTCAAGCCGGTTATTCGATGTACTAAAGGTTTTGGGTACGTTCAATTCAATTAAATTGCCTAAATTTTGACTTTTAAAATGGCAGCTCCAAAATTTCGGTCCGAATGAGGAACATAGGTGAATAATTCGATGAAATCATTGTCCAAGTCTAAAATGTTGTGTTTGCATGCATACATTCATAAGTAATTTTAGTAGATATTTTCTGAATTTAAAATAGCAAATCCAATATGGCGCCCAATGTGGTCATAGGATCAAAAATCACTCTGAGAACTATTTTTTGTGCTATTGATATAATTTTTTTTTTTAAATACTAGGAAAAGGGGTCTCGTACATACGTTATTCAAATCTCCCAATTCTAATCTAATGGTAAACTGATGATTTTGACAGTTGACAGCTGTCAAGTCGACATTAATTCGAAATAATCTATAATAATGATCTCGAATATGTTAATTTTTCTGGTTGCTGTATTTAAATCTGAGGTTAGATTAAGAATTTTGACAGTTGACAGCTGTCAAAATCGTTAATCCTACTTAAAATTTGAATTCGGCGACCTCAAAACCATAAACTTATAAAATTAATTCAAGTTGTCAATAATTTATGGTAATGTGACACTGCTTTGACAGCTGTCAACCGTAAAAATGCTTATTCTGACGTCAGATTTAAATACAGCAACCGGAAAAATTTAACATCGTTTTCAAGATAATTATTATACATTACTTCACGTTTTTGAATTGTTATTATTGACTTGACAGCTGGTTGGCAGCTGTCATCTGTCAAAATTGTTAATTTACAATTAAATTAGAATTGACAGATTTCAAAAACATATATACGGAGTCCTTTCCAAGCATTTAAAAAAAATTAAGGCAATAGCACAAAAAATAGTTCTCAGAGTAATTTTTGATCATTTGGCCACGTTGGGCGCCATATTGAATTTGCTATTTTAAATTTAAACATCTGTCCTAAAATGACTTCTATGGATAATTGGACAAAATTTTTCCTGATGATATTATTGAATTGTTCACCTTTTTTCCTTATTCTGACAAAAATTTTGAAGCTGCCATTTTGAATGTCAAAATTTACAGGCAGCAAAGCGTACCCAAATCATCTTGTGTACTAAAGTTTGTTAATTTTCATAAAAAATTTGATAGATTTTTGACGCCTGTTTTTATAAAAAGCACCGGCGCCATCTCTTGGACGACTGCTGAACAGCCACCTACTATGACGGGGCATATTACAGACCTCTGTAAAGCGGTGTAAATACATCACAGTACTAGCTTCCTGATGATTTCCAATGAGAATGAAAGAGCATGTACGTCTTTTTAGGATATCGTTTTTTGATTAGTAGCGCAATGAATGAATTTTGTGGCGAGTTAAATATTTTTAAATTTTGATATTTTTTTGCTTTGGATGCTGCGAATTTTGTTATGTAATTCAATGTTTTATGAAAAGTAGTTGTTTTTTTTTACTTTTACAATTTTTGTTTGTAAAATAGTTTAAAAAAAAACAGTCAAAAACCGAATTTTGACCCTCATTTCCCACAATGGTGGCTTAAGCTTAAGACTGTTAATATGAGATATAATCCCAGTTAAAAAATCTTCCCGATTAAATCTGACATTTTGAAACGCAACATACTTGCAAACAGCAATTAGCTAAGCAAATAATAATATAAAAAAGTACATAAAGAGAACTTAACAATTATCACCTACGTCACTGCTGCCACCATATAACTCATGCTAACAAGATCTTCTATCGCGCTCCCTCCGCATAACGAGGTCCCAGTCTGGTTGGTATTATCTTTAATCTTATATTTTGACCTTAGGCCCGTAGCAAGGGATAGGAAAATGAACATTCCAACTAAGGGCGTACGTGTATAATTTTAAAAACATTTTTCAACTGCGAGAATTTCTACATAGAATATTAGCTAAAATTAAAACTAGTTCAGACATACAGGGTGTTTTTAAACAACATATCAATCTCGTAACCACAAATTCCTTGGGGAGAATTACAAAAGTAACATCAAAGAGAGAAAGATAATAAACCTTGTACAGAAAAGGCCTAGCAAATTAAACACAACGAATGCACACCTAATATCCGAGTATATTAAAGTTAATTTCCTCAATACTGCAGTCTGAATTCGATCAAAGACCCCAAGAAGAAGAAAACATGTTTTTAACGTGACGAAAGTCATTTGGATACATTGTCAAATTTGACTGTGGGATGTGGTCAAATTAATCACCCCTTGCCCTCGCGGCCGCGCCGCCCTTGCCTCCTTCACGACCGGCTAAAATGGACCCGCCAACAGCCGTGTAAACAAACAATTATCGGGTTCCCAACTCATTTAAATATTCCGCCCATACCTACCCGTCTCCGTCTTATCGGCCATGACAAGGCAGGCGATGAAAAGAGACGACCGACTGGGGACGTGCGGTCGAAATTCCGGCCAGCCAAAACGATCCACAGTGGCTTGTGTGTTATTAAAATTTTTTATTTGTTTATATAATACGTTTAACAAGGTACGAGATGATTTTTTTTGGATTTCTTTTTAGACTGGCAGATAGACGATAATTAAAGAGCGGCACGAGGGAGGAGGGGTCGGTGGGTTTCGAATAAATAACAGGGGAATTTTAGGGGCCATGTTTAATAGAAAAGCAAGGAGACACCTGTCACCTGTTAATTCAAAAAATACACCAAGCATATTATTTTGATAAGATTTCATATACCTAATGAATTAGCGAATAAAGTGAAAAAATCCTTACAAGACGAATAAAATTAAATTACCTTACAATAACAAAAAACAAAATATTTAATGTTGTCGTTTCGATTATCCTGTGAAAGAAGAAAGGCCTGAGCTCGCTTCTTTATGTAACGACAGGAGGCGTGGCTTCGTTGCGAGTCATGCGTACTATGGACTGTCTCATCATTGGTAGGCGCGACTTTGTTCTGTGGCCAATACTGGTTTCCACGTTGCCGGTAGGCGTGGTCTCGTACCGCCAACGTCACGTGACCAGTCACGCCCTCTGTTGGCAGGCGCGGTTTCGTTTCAATGACATCACGTGATTGCTAGTTGAATTTAATGATGTGTCCATTTTTTCTGTAACTCACATGCTCTTACAGTCTATTTGTCTTTTAGCCTCCCAATGACGTGGAAGTCAATGGTGGGCGTGACACTATCCACGTGACTTTGCCGGAACTAAGCCACGCCTATCGATGACGTGGAAGGCCACAAATATAAGCCTCACTCCGAATAATTTATTTTCGTGCATGGGATCGATATATTTGCCACGTCGCACCCCCAGAAAATAAATTTCTCTTCATTATCTCACCCTGCCTTTTATTAAAATTGAAATCAACAGAAATTAAATTATAACCATAAACCATAACGAATTATATTTACCCATCAGCTTATGATGAGATAAACGCACTGCATACGCTTTTTAATGACCCCTATGGCACGACAGATAATTTATATCTTCAATTCAAAATCCCACAGGACGCCGCAGCTTAAAAGTTGATAATAGTTTCTTTTGTGTATCATGCTGGGGCGCTCGGGCATGGGAAGGGAAAGCTCAAAGACTACATAGGAGTAAGTCGTTAAGAAATCCCCTAACGTAATAAAATTCATAGGGACTTTGTATCCACTTCCGCAGCCTTATAATGCATAAAGTGGTAAAATCGATGCTGACAGAGAATATTTTTTTATTGACAACGGCAAGAAGTGTCATCCGGCGTGAATCACCACGTCAAAGTGATTTACATAGTTGTACATAAAATCTGTTGGACGTAAAAATCGTTGAAATCACTACTTGTCATAACTACATGTCAGAAAACATTGAATTACACAACAAAATTCTACCCCTACTGGTGCTGTTTAATTTTAATTTGATAAATGTTATTCCAAACTTTAGGGACATACATGGGGTGCAGATCGTCATATACTAAACACTAAACCACTGATTTATGAACTCACATAACACTAATTACTACTTTTACCCACTACTTGTCACTGTACTAGTCACTGTTACTTTTCTGTTCTGTTCAGTTCACTCTCCAACTAACTGCAGTGAACCATTTTGGCCTTTATATACCTAAAGATATGCCTTCTAAAATCATCCAGGTGGTCCTCTAGAAGATTCCACCTTCCACTTTGTTTTCTAATTTGTTTCCGTGCTCCCGGCGCCATCTCCTGGACGACTGTTGAACCAAACTTAGGGACCTACTATGAAAGGGTGTAAATACATCACAATATATTTTTTTATACCTGCCAGCGTTTATGAATCACGACTGCACTGAATTTTGTTTATAATTGACTGACAGGTCATTTGCGAATTAAAATAATAAGCACAACATCCATTACGTAAAAGCGCGAGTTTATGGGTAATTAACATTTCACTTAACAGTTATCAGCTTTTATACTCGACTATAAATAGGCAATAAAACATATTATGTTTTAAATGTCATATAATTACCTTCACAATAATGAAGACGAAACTACGTATATACAGGGTGAACCCCAACTTATTTAATTCCTTTTATGGAGGGATAGCCTAACATGAATTACAAACCGAACACTATTGCAATAGAACAATTTACTAGGCAATTTGGAAATTTTGTGTATTGTTATTTTATTTTCTAAATGTATTAATTATTGTCTGCTGCTTTAAATTTTGTACAGGAAAAAGCTGAAAAGCTTTCCGAATTCAGCCGGGCAATTTAGACCTGCTCCATACGATTTAACACCTCCTTGGTTCTTGTTATCTTACAATGTCGAATGCACCAAGCGTATAGTAAGGATAATTGCAAGGTGACAACTTTACCAACACGGCGATACGTAGTCAGAAGCGTGTCCTGAGTAACGTAGACACTCATTAAAACAGTTTTTATTATATAATAATACTACTTAAAGCCGCGGCAAAAAATATGTTTACTTAAGGTTAGGCGGAAACGGTACAAAAACAAACAGTACAAATATGTAATTATTTTAACTTAGCAGAAATGTATTGTTGTATGTATTTTAACATAATGTGATGGATTTACATCCGCTTCACAAAAGTCTGTAATATGCCCCCTCATAGCAGGTGCCTTAGTCACACGACACGCCATAGGTGGTGGCTCAGCAGTCGCCCTAGAGATGGCGTCAATGGTAGGAAAACTAGAGAATTGTGGAATGATGCAGAGGAGCGTCTAGATTATGCTAGAAGGTATCTCTGCAGGTATATAAGGGCCAAGATTATCCACTGCGGTCAGTTGGAAAGTGAACTGAACACAACAGAAAGGGAACAGTGACTAGTATTAAATACTATTATTCAAAGAAATAAAAAATAGTAATTAGTGAGTTAATACGTATATCGAGGAGCCTAGATTCGACTTTACTTTAGGGAAACACTGTCAAATTTTACAGAATATTGAATTAATTTCTGAATTTTGAAAGAGCCTAAAATATAAAATAATGTGTAGCAACGTTTTAAGTAACATAAAATCTGAAAACTATTTATAAAGAGCCTGTAGAAATTCTCCCGTAAGTACGTCACTGAGTACAAGTAAAATTTAAATCACTGCGATTGTCATAGTTTTAAAACAAACATTTCTGTCATTTCCTGTGCCAAATTGAAAACTTCTATCTGGAGACGTATCGAATATTTGTTTTTCTCTTCATAAAGGAAGACAAAAAAATTTGGCCTAATATGCTACGAAGCCATTTCATACTGCGATAAAAGTCCTTCCAGTTTAACAGCTCTTTGGTAGCGCGAGCATCTCGCCGCCAAGCTCCCTACCCAATATTCCTTTACCATAACATCCACTAACACAAATTACACAAAACTTTTTAATCCACACTTAGATTGCAGAACATACGTCTGCGTTAATGAAATAAGTAAATAATATTGCATAGATCGTAGATCGTACGTGGGTGTTTTTGGTGCTAATTATTCTAAATACTTGTTACGAATCATTGAAAGTACAACATGAACGTCCTCATTATGATTATGTACCGTGTTATGCAACTGAATTATGAATGTTATCACTAATGGCTGGTGGAGATTGGAGAGATGTATACAGGGTGAGTTATTTAACTTTAATATAATGCTTAAAAACATCTGGTAATAAATCCCAAATAAGCAAAATAAAAAAATTATGAACTATTTTTTTATTCGTATTGTATTATTGTATTATGTATTATTTCAAAGTTTATACAAATATGAAAAAAATTTAAAAACAAAAATTGTAGATTTTGATGTGAAATATATTTTGGTAATAAGAAATAAAACAAAGGAACATCAGAAAGCAAACTGTCAGTAATTATCAGAAATATTTTGTTTTTTTTTTTTTCATAGCAACCTATGTTCCATGTGGTACTGTTTTGCATAATATTTCCAGAACGGATAGAGCAAATGACATGTTATATTATAACATGTTGTCATATTATTATATTAGAATTTTATGTATTGAGGCCTTAAAGATTGCCCGATCGAGCAAATCTAACCAGCCGATGCCTAATTAGGTAACCTTTACTGTTTGTAACCTGCTATTTACTAACAGAACTCTCTGGTTTTGTAACACTGTATCTTGGCGGTTTCCAAGAAAACCCTAGGTAACTAACAGATGGAGATACGGTTATGTGTCCAGAGGGGGTCTTGAGATGATTATTTTGTCAGTGGGATTTGAACAATTTCTCAAACGGGTTAATTAGGAATTAACGGCGGAAATTATAACTCGGAAATTTTCCTATGTATACCAACGTATTTATTTAATAAACAATAACGATAAATAAACAATGTAACTAAACAGTATCATACATCGATTTACTTTACAATCGGCTATGTACAAATTTGACAATAATATTATCAGCTGGTAAAGCGGCGTACCTATGCCTTGTAATAATTTAATTTCGGACGGCGATGGGCTCGCAGGGCGAATGGATCGAGATATATTCACGCAGTGGAATCAAACGACCGGTGATAGAGCTAGCAAGTATGACACCAAAATATCGGGGCGCTATGAATAAGTCACAGAGATTCTTTTTACTTCGGTTTCGGACACTACTTAATATATTAAATATTATTTCTGGAATCAGAGAAAAAAGTTCTTTCAAAATATGTAAAAATGTGTTCCATTTAAAAAACATAATTTGTTTTGTTTTTTTCGCTTTTTTCTACATTCTGATATTTTGTTTTACTTTTCTTCACCAATAGATAGTTCACACTAAAATCTACAATTCTTATTTTAGCACCTATTTTAGACATATCTCTAAAAATAAAGGTTGTAGGTAGGTGTCAAAGTCAAAATATATGGAACTTTACCCTGTACACGAATCAGGATGGTTGGAGGGTGTTCAATAAAGTAGAAAACCAATTTTCAAAATGGCGACGTTTTTTCTTTATTTAGGACATCCTCAGCACCATTTGATTTAGATACAGAAAATAAATTTCAAAATTAACTAGACTTAATGTCGAACACCCTGTATTCGAAATTAAGCATCCTTGGCCGGGTGGGACGTGCCTGATCGATATCTTGAGCAAATGCAGTGGTTTTGCATAATTTTCTGCAACTTTCTTTTATATCTTGCTACATTAGAAACGACAGGAATTTTGATGACTTTTGAAAATATATCGGGTTACTCTAATAACGTAAAATCATTCAAAATAAGTAAATAGTTTTTAGAATCCTTGCATAATAACGTTTTTACATATAATAAGCGGAATTTTTTATAAAACAACGGCCTACCACCTCCAGATAATGCAACAGTTGTAATATAGTTTTTGTTTTTATAAGCAATTAATTTTACAAAATCAATAACGAGTAGACAGCCCAAGCGTGGATTCAATAATTGCAACAAGAATAACATTAAACTACCGATTTATTAACTCGCTAATTGCCTACAATAATTCACTACTAGTCACTGTTCCTTTTCTGTTCTGTTCAGTTCACTCTCCAATATTCAACCGACTTTAGTGAACCGTCTTCGCATTTATATACCTGAAGAGATATCTTCTAGAACAATCCAGGTGCACTCTACATGATTCTACTTTTTGCTTGTTTTCTAATTTGTTTCCGTACCACCGGCGCTATCTCTTAGACAACTGCTGAACAACCACGCTTGGCTTAGGGACCTCCTAATACTATGAAAGGGGATACTACAGACCCCTGTAAAGCAAGCAAGCTAAAACCAGAATCTGTGATAATTGTACACAAAATGTTACTTGTGATCCCAACACCCTATATACAGGGTGAATACCAATAACTCATTTTCTGTTGATATTTATAACACAAATTACCAATAAAAAAATATAAAAAAGAAAGTTGAAAAACTGACCTACCCTACGTAAAATTCTGGTAAACTTTTGAGTACCGCTTCGTCGCTCTACTGACCCACTTATGGGGTGAACAACATGCCTTGTATCCAAGTCACAGACTCCAAGTTCTAACGTAAAAAACGTGACAAAAAACGTCTAATAAAGTTAAGCCGCCGTTCGGCGGTCTTTCATATTCGACCACCTGCAATTATAAATTTGCGGTCGGAGGCAAGAAAATTGCAAAAAACAAGGTGAATGCCAGAGGCAAAGACCTATCCTGATTTATTTTCTGTTGAGATAGGTAAGTTACGAAGTTCTGAAAATGTTGACGTATTTTAATTTATTTTCTTTCTCGAAAACTACAGGGTATACATATATTTTTTATTTTTGGTATATGGCCTTACCATTAAGGGACCTACCATCTCTTAAAATTAAAATGAGTTATTGGTATTCACCCTGTATTTTAACGGTTTCTTGTTCATCATGAAATTCTGATTTCAGCGATATATCACAAGTTGGCATTTGTTTAAAAAATGGCGTCGAAAATTTGAAAAACTGAAACACATCCAATGCCTACTTTCTATAAGAAATTTGCGTTTTTCAGTTTTTTCACATTTTCGACGTCATTTTTGAAACAAATGCCAACTTGTGACATATCGCTGAAATCAGAATTTCATGATGAACAAGAAAACGTATATAGGGTGTTCCCTCGAATGAAGAATTTTCTATTTAAAAACATGTATTTTCATCACTCCTTGTATATAATTAAGGACACCGAATATCTCACCCTCTTTAATAGAACCTGCAAGAAATTTCACTAAGACACATTTCCCATTTTTTCGTAATTGGCAATCCATAATCGATCACCCTGTAACCTAAGTTTGCACAAAATATCTGAACAATGGGATGGATGTAATAATGAGCTATAATTTTGGTAAATTGGAAACGACTCACCGTGTACGAACACAATCATACGAGTATATCTAGTGAAAGTGACAGATTAATAACGAATGTTTGGGAAGAAATAATATCAAAACAAAAATACTGAAACTGGATATCAGTAGGTGTTGTTACATCAGTGAGGAGCAACCAATGTGGGAATACGGTGCTGCAAATTGCGACTAATGGATAGGTTTATAAGCGAAAATAACGGATTTTTTTTATGTGGAAGTGAAGTTTTATTTTGTGATAAGGATCATTTTGGTAAATAAGTCCCACCTAAAGCAGCAACCTGTACGTATATTTTTTTAATTAATGAATCCCATTTTTATTGTTCGCATAATAAAGTTATCGCAGGCAAGTTATTGATTGGCCTACATTTTTTTCGTCTAATATACGTAAATCCTACAACAAAACCGCAGCTAAAAAGCGAAGGTGTACCCGGTTTATGTTCACCGAATTATGAAAATAAATCAAACCACTAACAATCTCCAACGCGTTCGATCCAGTAAATATTTATGTCTGTTTTTTTTTGTTTAACATTTAGTTATACTTGGCCTAAGGTCACGATTGTTCTAAAATGTGGTTTACCTACGTCACTTTTTTTACATAGGATTCCAAGAAAAATTATGAATTATTTGATTTGAGAAGGACATGTTAATAAACAACAAAATATGTATTTATATGAATTTTCAGAAAATATACAATATAGTATTTTATTCCACAAGCATGTAATGGCCTATATTATTCACGAGAGTATGAGGCACGAGCCGAAGGCGAGTGTCGTAAGTAATAGCTATTATATGCGAGTAGAATACCCCACTTTATCCACGACTATTAAATATTTTTGACGAGATTTTTTACTAATCTTTTACTGAAGAAATTTATAAGTACTATTTAGTTTTAACTTTTTTTATGAGCAGGCTGTTATACGTTAATTGTACCCCAAGTACCCCTTTTATTAGTTAACAAGATCCACTTCATCTTTCGTTTGTAAAAATGCGATTTTTTTAATTTTTTTCTACGATAAATCAATTTGGAATCCGATGATTTTTTTATTTAAATAATAGAAGGCTCTGGACCACTCAAATAATTTGTTGTTAACTTAACTTTCCATACGTTCCAAAAATGAGGCCAAATTCACTGCATAAAAATTATTTAAAAAAAATGTGTCACCCTGTATACATTATAGTTTTTAAATGTACTCCAAAGAAATGAAAAGGAAATTTTTTCCTCACAAATAAGGCGAAACCAAACCTGCGTTAACTAATAACAAAAGCTACTTCATAGACAGAATTAACTTTTCTGCAATTTTTTGTTAAATCCACAGTCAAAGCTGCAAACTGTCAAAAAACTCCACCCCGTATATACCCCCTCTCCACACACACGCGCTACATAGGTGGATCCAAGCCACGCCTACGCCTGCCAACTTGCTTGCCCCACCAATCAGCGTCAGCGAAACGAAGCCACACCCTCCTGCCACGCGCATAAATAGAAGGGCTTCGGCCAACAGTCTTCCATAATCTACGAACTAGGCGCGCCCGTTCAGGCGACATACGATGATGACGTCCATTGATTGGACTGTATGTGTTCCAGTGTTTACTGGACCTATTAAAATGTAATAAACTTTATATAATATTAAGTTCAAAATAACTCGTAGATAATCAGGTAATTAATCAGTGAAAAAAAAAAATTTCTTTGGTACATATTAAAATACTTACAATCCGATGGCGGACTTGTTTTACATGCTGGCCGGCGCAACCATCCATTTCATAATTTAACCGTAACAAATTTTGCAATATTGCTTTTATATAAAATAACAGACAGTGAAACTATAAGAAAGTTTATAATTTGTGATTTCAGCGTATATTTAAAGTAAGTTGCCCCTTTTGCGGTAATATTAAATATTTCTGAAAATTTGCCTTAAAAAAAATTGAAACGGGAAGAATGAAGAAACAGAGAACTTCATGCCTATCTGCCGAAAATCAACGAAGTGACTGGCTGATCAAACTGTTCTTGTAGATTGGCTTCGTTTTCTTGGGCACATGATTTTGGAGTCTACATTCACCTTTAACATTTTTGCATTTTTATTTTCGGGTTATTTAAATTTATTAATTACATTTTAGGTACATAAAAAGTGTGAGAATTGCGCACTCGCTCGTAAAGACTTCAGATACATTATTTACGTGTTATTTTTACAAGGCGAAAGAATCAAAATATTCATTACACAATTTACCTCACAAGTTTTGTGCAATAAGTGTTAATTTTTAAGCTAAATGTCAGGTAACTGTTACATTGCGATTTATTTAAATCTACGTTCTCTTTGTTTTATGCGTTATGGGTATCGTAGGTATATTAATATAATATAATATAATAAAAATATATTTGTATAAGGTCGCCTAAAAAAACCCTGAAACAATTTGACAGAGATTAGTACTGACATAAAGTTGTAAAACTGATTGCAAAGCCGTGCCGAGGTAAAACACAGCGGGCGGCGAGAGTCGAAATGAACAATTACTCATTTATTATAAACATACAGTATGCTAGTATTGAAATTTGATCTACTGGAATGTACAATAAACAAAAATATTATTTAAAGAATACTCAAAATCATGATTTATACCTAATGGTATCTCGGTTAGGAAACATTTGGAAGAGCTATTTTTGTCTCATTTTAGATCATAGAAGCTTGAGATTTCGTTTGTCAGTGATTTAAAAAAAACACACCCTGTATAATTTAAGGACATTTCGTAATACATACATATATTTTTTAATAAAAGTACTTTATGCTCCTCTATGTACGCCACTGGAAACATTAAACGATAGATTTTAATATTGAACTATTTTATGTATCCTTTTACCGCAACATCAATAACATCATATTACTTAATCTTATTTTAAAGAAGAATTTTAAATTAAAGGAATAATTAATGAAAAAGTATTTCAACACCCTGTATATCAAAAACGAGGCGTTCTGCGGCCCATGTTTACAGGAATTTCTCAACTATAATAGCAAGAAATTTTATTTAAAAACAATAAAGTAAACTGGATAAACGAATCCACAACTTTAAATTATTTTCGAATATACAGGGCGAGCCAAGATGATCATACAGGGTCAAGCGCTTTTTTAAAACGGAATGCCATGTACGTAAGCATATATTTTTTAAACCTCTCTCTAGCCTCTTTCCACTTCTATATTATTATTGATTTTCTCCCAAACACTTGGATGTTATTATTTTTTTTTTTTTTAAATAATGCCATCTACACGTTTTTTGGAAAAAAAAAATGTTAACAATGGTTACAAAGCAGCCGTGTGGTATTTCTGAATAATTTTCACTTCTTAAAACTGGTGGCCAAAAATTTATTAAATTTACAACTCTGATTTTTTTTTTAGTTTGAAATGGGGAACACCTTGGATATTTTTAACTCGCTTTTATTAGCTTCACCTGTATGTTTGTATGTAACGGAACCTTTTAATTAGATTTTCACCCACTTCAAAACGTCAGATTAAACTGAAACTTTGCACACTTATCAGGGATCGATGACAATACAAAAATTTCAAAAAAAATTTTGACTTCAAAAATTTTGAAAAAAATTTGAATTAAAAAATTTGTTTTTAAAAATTACAAAAAAAATTTGAATGGAAAAATTTCGAAAAAAAATTGAATTGAAAAAGTCAAAAAAATTTCCGATGACTAGGACAAAGTTGTCAAATTAGTGTATTGTTATCGGTCCCCACCAGGATCATCAGGATAAAATAAAATATAGTTTAAAAAAACTAAAAAACGCGCTTTTATAGCAAACCGAACTAAAAAGTAAAAAATAAATTATATGTAGTTTAAAAAAACTGAAAAAGCACGTTTTAAAGGGAACCGAACTAAAAAGTAAAAAATAAGAATAAAGTGATTGACAAAAATAATTTTATTGTAAAAAAGTGTGGGGTGTTGACTCTACTTTAATCAATAGCTACCAATGAAATATCTATAACAATTGATATCATGCACCCCACGCTTTTTTACAATAAAATTATTTTTTGTCAATCACTTAAATTCTTATTTTTTACTTTTTAGTTCGGTTTCCCCGAGGGTTTCCCTTTAAAGCGTGCTTTTTTAGTTTTTTTAAACTATAATTTATTTTTAATTATATATATTTTCCTTTGAAATATGTATTTGAAAAAATCGTCTCATTCTTTAATGAATGTCTATTGTCAAATTTTACACTGAAGCTCAATAAATCGAAAACGGTTACAAACAGCCAAGAAATGTACAGGGTTTACAATTAGTTTATTTGAAGAAATACAAAAAAACTCTCGGAAAAATGTATACAAAAGTTGCAATATTTTTCCCGAGTTTTAATAATCTGCCAAAAAAAACAAACAAATGACAATCGCAAAATGGCGAAATTCTATAAACTTCAGTGAAGCTTTTTTTATAGACCACCCTATTATTATATTTTCGAAATTCTTATATTATTTAGACTATCCGGTCTCCAGTTATTTAAAACAAAACTGTATGTAAAAACATATTATCTTGTAACAAATGGGTTAAAATAGACAATATCATGTTTTTACACACACATTTTTATTTTGAATTACCGGAGAACGGATGGTTTAAATATAGATTTATTATATATTTTTGAAATTATAAGGATTTCGAAAATATAATAATATGTACAGGGTGATCATTTATATTTTTACACCCCCCTCAACTTTGTTATTTTTGGAAAAAGAAAAAAGTGTAAAGACAAGTTTTAGTTGTATTTTTATGTAGATTTAAAATACGATATCAGAAAAACAATTTTTTTGATATCGTATTTAAAATCTACGCAAAAATAACTAAAACCTCTGTATTTACACTTTTTTCTTTTTCCAAAAATAACAAAGTTAAGGGGGATGTAAAAATATAAATGATCACCCTGTACATATAGGTATAGGATGTTCCATTAAAACCCTAAGTTTATAGAATTCCGCCATTTTGCGATTGTCATTTGTTTGTTTTATTGGTAGATTATTAAAATTCAGGTAAAATACGGCAACTTTTGTATTTTTTCAAATAAAATCTGTAAATCTGTAGGGGCGGGGGGAATAGCTAATTATAAGGAAAAATTGTACATACAAAAAAACGTTCTATTGCTATTTTTACATCACATAGACAAAACTATACAGGGTGTTGAGGAAATTCAATTTAAATAAAAACAAATTTAAAAATCTTCTTTGGCCACTCTGTATACGTGTAAAAATCTGCTTTATTCGACAGTCTTAGAAAAATTTATTTTCATCGGATCAAATTTTATAACAAATTAAAAAATACAGGATTGTTTCTATTAAAGAGGTATCTTCAGCCATAATATCCTTAATTTTCAAAATAATCGTCGTTTATTTCTTTATATGATTTTTTTTATAGTTTTAAGAAGATTTCAAATACAGAATGTAAACAAAACGATTTCCTTAATTCGTATCTCGTAGATATTTTTACTATGTAGATACATCTCCAGTTTAGTAGTAGTTTAGTTTAGTGTTGAAAATACATACATATTAAGTTATTCTCCATAAATAGTAGTTAAAAAAATATATTTTTGACCACCCCGTGGGAAGTGAGAATGATTGAGAAATACCACACATTATTTCATTTATTTAAAAAAAAAAAAACAATCATCACATCGAAATGGTTGGGAGAGAATCAATAATAATATAGAAGTGGAAGGTTTGCAAAAAAAAGTACTTGAATGCACGGCAATCCACAAAAAAAAAATCGACCTGTATATTCGAAAATAATTCCCAGACATAGAGGCTGGTTTATCTATTTTACTTACATATTTAAATCAAATTGCTAGCTACCATAGAATTCGAGATAAAAAAGTCGCGCTATTATAGAACTTTATATAACATCAATAAATCAATATTTAATTTGATGTTAAAATATGAAAGTATGGGAAGAATTTTAGTTCACCTTGGTTATTGTTACATATCATTTAATTTTATTTTCGTAGTTTATTACTCTAAAGAAAAACGAAAAAAAGGAACTCAAGCGGTATATATATAAGATTTTTTTTTCATAAAAAGTCACTCTTGTGAGTTTTTCGTAAGATGCTATTAAATCTGTTGTTATTTTTGTGATGTTTTTCTTCCTAACTAGAGCTCAAAAATTGTTAATAAAATGTAATAATGTTAATAAATTTTTAATAATAATAATTTTTTTTTAAACATTAATATCTTTACATGCTATTAACTCGAAAATGGTGCATCTTACGAAAAAATCACAAGAGTGACTTTTTGTGCAAAAAACATCAGAAAATATAAAACAAGATAGAATTGGTGTCTAGGACCAGTGGCGTAGAAGTTCTGATAGGAAAAAGGGTCACAATGCCCCAGATCGACGCCACTGGTGATGTTCGCAAACTTTTCTAATGGTGAAATACTAGTGCTCTGCGAGATATTTCACATCACCAAATAGTTTTTTAATATTGTTGTTCGTTAGAGAGATATTTAAAAATATATTTAAAAAAATCAAAACTTTAACACCCTGTATCTCAAAAACGGTACGTTTAGAAGGTTATGTTTATAAGCAAAGTCATATTGTTTTTTGGTACTCTATTGTCCCCTGAAGTTTCCGCCATGGATACCGGACCACCCTGTATACATAATATACAGGGTGTCCTGATTTTAAACCGACAAACTTCGGGTACAGAAAGTTCACATGAAATTATGACATACCCCTTCTAACATTTCTTCTCTATCGAGCCTCCTAACGGAGATACAGGGTGTTGAAAATTCAATTTATATTTTGTTTTTCTTTAATAACTTCCACAATATTAAAGATAGGGAAACCAAACTTGGTACACATAGTTAGGTTGTGAGGGTCCATCTTTGCTATGGTTCAGAGTTGAACTGAGGCGCGCCAGTGGCGTGCGGTGTGGTCACGTCGACATAATTTTAAGGAAAAAAGTATGTGCACTAATTTTTTTCGCAATTCTGATCAGATTTTCATTATTTACGGTTATTTTTCTAAAAAAACTTGCTCATGTAAAATTTTGACTGAGGCATTAGTTTTCGAGATATTTGCGTCTGAACAAAACGATGCACCAAAAACACAATTAATTAATTAAGATAGCCCTTTCAAAACGATTTTCAATCTGATTTTCGAAGGGATATACTGAACTGAACTGTCAATTTAATGTTTTTAATGTTTTTCTTCTTTTGCAATGAGGCGTTTTTAAGGCCTTTTGCAAGTCAATATTATTTGTCAAAAGAAAAATTTGTTTGTTACGAAATTACATAAACAAATTATCAACATCCAAATATAAAAAAAATCAACACCCCGTATTTCCGTTAGGAATGGCTATAGAGAAATTTTAGAAGGGATATGTCGTGATTTCATCAGAACTATTCCCGACATGATAATTGTGCTTTTGGTGCATCGTTTTGTTCAGACGTAAATATCTCGAAAACTAATGCCTCAGTCAAAATTTTACATGAGCAAGTTTTTCTAGAAAATAAACCGTAAATTATGAAAATCTGATCAAAATTGCGAAAAAAATTAATGCACATACCTTTTTCCTTAAAATTATGTCGACCTGACCACACCGCACGCCACTGGCGCGCCTCAGTTCAACTCTGAACCATAGCAAAGATGGACCCTCACAACCTAACTATGTGTACTAAGTTTGGTTTCCCTATCTTTAATATTGTGGAAGTTATTAAAGAAAAACAAAAAATAAATTGAATTTTCAACACCCTGTATCTCCGTTAGGAGGCTCGAGAAGAAATGTTGGAAGGGGTATGTCATAATTTCATGTGAACTTTCTGTACCCGAAGTTTGTCGGTTTAAAATCGGGACACCCTGTATACGGACTCCATATGTTCGGCAACTGAACTACAGCAGCCACATCTTCCAATCCACCAACACCGACATGACATAAGTGTATCAAGGCTATAGGAAAAACATTAGATACCAATAAATAATAAGTGTCAAGGCTTGTAACATAAATATTCACATATTAATCGGCCAAGTTATTGCTACACAAAACCCGTTCGTAAAGTAAAAGTTTAATTATTTAAGTTTACAATTATCCGGTGTATGTTAAAAGTTTGCGGGGACACTCGGCAATAAAACAAAATTGATTCTCGATTGTGTTTTGAGCTAAAGCCAAAGTTCATGTCATGTGCTGATTGTGACATTATGGGAAGAAATCCCAGTCAAATATAAAAATTTAATCGAGTGATATTTGTATCTTGTATCAAAGTGGAGTTGTATTTATCAGTTGCCAGACAACTGTGTTTTCGTTAGCAATAATCAGTGTGCGAAGTGCGGGTGATTAATATTATGTGGGGCACACTGTTGGTTGAGAAACTACACATTGATGATTTGGTAAGAGATATATTGAAGCAATGTAATTTCGATTTTTCATAGGTATATAGGTTAATTGCTTTGTACGAGATTAGCTTTTAAATTCGATCTGTCGAAACAAATGCATAAGGTTGCCCAATAAATACCATAACAGATGGGCATGTGTGGCGCAATAAAAAGTACTGAAACTTAAGAAATGGAAAACTTCAGAATCCTAGGTCTTCTGAACTAGACAGAAGACAAAGGGGCCGACAATTATTATTTTCATGGAAAACTGAAATAGCTTGCGTTTCAAAATTATCACAAAAACACCCTGTATGTGGCTTCGCTTTTGCTTGGCTGGCTTAACTAATGTCAGTCGCAATTTTTTTTTCTGTTTCTTCAATTAAAATATCCGGCTATCCCGAGAATGAGTAACGTGGGACGGTATGGTTGGAGAAAGACAACCTTGCCTAAATTGTATGCATTAGCCATTTCCTTAATAAATAATGGCATATTTTAAATCATAAATTTACAATGCAATTTGTTCACTATTCACCATAACATATTTACTTAATTATGTCATTTATAATTAGCGTTTTTATTCAATTATGTCACTCTGCACTAAGGTCAAACTATCTCGACGAGACAATTACATATACTTATTTTTTTATATTTAATAATAATAATAATAATCGCTTTTATGACAAAAATATAATAATCAATATGTAATTAAATAATACACTCATGCTTCAGTTCAGTTAACTTTCGTTTGTTGGTGGAAATCGAGTCTAAATATGACAATTTTCGATATGCAACGGTTAAACCCCTCGAGAGCGTACAGCGATATTACTCATTTTACTCTGAAAAAACCTAGCTGGTAAAACCCCTACATAAACTTCCGAATACTTTCGGAAATATCCGGAAAAAACCGAAATTTTATAAAATCTTTTTTATTTTTTTCTGACTTCATTTAAAAACAAATTTCAAAACGAATAACACTTCGTCGTCGCCACTTTTTATCCTCTACAAGATGCCGCTGTCAAATTTGAAATCCGACGCTTCATCTTCCAAAAACCATCAACTTATTTTAAGTACTGACCTGGATTTTTAATTTTATTTTCTGTTACCTTTGGACTCCCTAAAAGCTACGACACACCACAAATTTTGATTTTCAAACGTTTCGATTATACAAAAACTGACATTTTCTGTATTTTTTTAAAATATTTAATACGACACCAATGATGAAAACATTTTCTGTATTTTTTTAAAATATTTAATACGACACCAATGATGAAAAAATAATTTGTTTTAAATCATATTAAATATTTTTTAAAAATAGTAAAAATACAGAAAATGTAATTCGAACGTTTGAAAATAAAAATTTCTGATAGGTCGTAGCTTTTAGGGAGTCCAAAGGTAACAAAAAATAAAATAACAATCCAGGTCTGTATTTAAAAAAAAATAAGTTGATGGTTTCTGGAAGACGAACAGTGGGATTTCAAATTTGACAGCGCCACCTTGTCGAGGATAAAAACTGGCAACGACGTAGTGCTATTCGTTTCGAAATTTGTTTTTAAATAATGAAATTTCAGTTATTCTGATATTTCCAAAAGTATTCGATATTTTCCAAGCTGCAACGCAGCATTTTGATGAGCATCAAATTGCGCAACTTTGCCACAATTTAACCAACCCTGTATCTCTTACAATTTCCGAGACCTCAATGACGAGGCTCAAAAATGGGCTACACGCTGTTCCTACTGCAATGGAACGTACAGCATAACGTCTGAAGTAACGTCGTTTCATGAATCTAATAAATCACGTTATCCATTGCACATCTTAACAAAAACCTTGTTCTTGAAGTAGATCATCCAAAATGAAACAAAAGCTCAAAGTAGGCAGGCACGTGTGTGGATTTTGTGACTCCCCCCCTCCTTGAATCATTTCGTTTCCTCAATTCGCTTGCCCCTCTCACATTTTTACCTAGCTAGAGAATTTTAAATAACAACTTCCCCCTTATTCTTATTCACATACAACAGTAAAATTTATTTAGCAATTGCTTACACTAATATCTAATTCTGACTCAAATATTTTTCCAGATAATGCAACTATGAGAAGAGCCATCTCGCTGCAAAGAAAATCGTACATAATATTTACAATAATTGTGGTCCTAACGACAGTATGTGTGTTCCTTCAGCCGCAAAATGAGGTCCAAATCGACCGGTATCTGCAAAGTCCGGAGTATATAGAGTTAGACAGTGAATATGACAGCGCCACGGAAACCGAAAAAATAAAGGAGTGGTTGGATCTTCGTAGAGGCACAGTAAGTACTTTATATTTAACGTGGCCATGATAATGTTGCATCAGCATTATCCTTACAGAGCATGCATATAAGCAAAACGGTCCTAGTACTGAGCCCTGAGGCAATAAGCAGAGATAATTATTTTATAATGGTATAAGTCGAAAGTCGATAAATGCAATACTTAATGCTTAAAACGTAGCAAAATGTTTTGTCGGACTAAAATACAATAAACACCAAAATGTTGATAACCACTTGTCGCTGATCTACCGTTTAATAATTTTTTTCTAAAATCTCCCGATGTGTTAAATTTTAATAGCGTTTCGTTATATTGTAATATTTATTATCTTTTTCAGAAAAATCTATCTAGATTAGGTAGGGTGTTATTTCTGGACGAAGAGGAACCAACGATTTCTACACAGAAGAAATATCAGATACTAGTATGGAAATATGGGCCAAAGATTGAAAACAGACATTTAAAAAAATTCTCAGACAAAAAGTACGTACAAATTTAATTTCCTCATATTTTATTTATGAAACTACTTTAAGCAGCTTTCTCGATCTTGGCAAAAATTGGTTCTTCTTTGCCAAATTTATCAATTATTAGAATTCTTATATATTACCGACAACAAAATAGTGTATGGTATTTAAGTATCTATATAGGAAAAGTAATTTCAAGTAAATCATAAAAACTCAAAATGTTATACTTAAATGTTTTTTTTTCCAGAATAAACCCTTTTCAACACTGCCCTGTAAACAACTGTGATATAACTTATAGTGATTCTTCCATAGAAACTGCCGACATTGTGATTTTCCACTTACACAGAATGAACGGCGTGAAAGATCTTCCAAGCAATCGAAGAAACCCAAATCAAATCTGGGCATTTCTGACAGACGAAAGTCCTTATCACACATTCTTAAAATCCAAAGTGAAAATCAAACAGTTTGACGGCATCTTTAACTGGTCTATGACTTACAGGTAGGTTCGTCACAACGAAGTAAATCTTCTCACACTTCTACCCTTTTGTCGATTGTTACAGGATGGATTCGGACATTCCCGTTCCATATGGACGGACAGTTGTACGAAAAAACCCAGAGGAAACAATGAAAATATCTTTAAACAAAAGACGGGACGTTTTAGTAACAATTATGGGTTCTAATTGTGGTGGCAAAAACCACCGATGGGATTACGTTAAAGAACTGCAAAAGCACATCAAAATCGATATTTACGGTTCTTGTGGACCATTGAAAACGTAACAACAACTCTTTAAGTGAAATTCTTGTATTTCATTATGTCGCTTTTAGGTGTCCAGGTCACTTCAGAGCTGATTGCGCAGCTGTAGATAACTACTTGTTTTATCTATCGTTCGAAAATTCTAATTGTGAGGAATACATCACGGAGAAACTGTGGTGGAATGCGTATCACAAAAATTCCATACCGATAGTAATGGGTGCCGATGTACACAACTATAAAAAGATGTTACCTCTAAACTCTTATATAAACATAGACGACTTTGCCAGTCCCAAGGTATTAGCAGAATTTATTTACATGCTAAACAAAACGGAAGAATTTAAAAGTTACTATTCGTGGAAAAAACACTTCGAAGTATTAAACGAGCATGGTTATTTCAAGAGTGAGTCCTTTCACTACTGCAGGATATGCCAGGCTTTAAACTACAATGATAAACGACAGAAAATCTACAGTAAACTGGAAGACTTTTGGAATGTGGCAAAAGATTGTCACCCTGCATGGAACGCTTGAAATTAAATACATACGTACGTTTTATAGTAAAGAAATTATTTATTGCGATATTTTTATTTCTTTATAAATTGTAAATATCATTCCAAAGATATATAGGTTAAGTTGTGTATATATTAAATAAAAACTTACCGATGTTTACAAAAGCTGATTATTTTCGTAATTAAACTGATAACTAAACACAGAACGAAAAATATTACTTATTAAACAAATTGAAAAATAAAATTAAAAATAAAACCAAAAACACAAACACAAAAAAACACCAACTGACATCAGCAACAAAATGACACCATTGAACAGGGTTACCACTACACAGAAAATATGACCGAACCCGAAAGCGCCAATCTCGAATTGGAAAAGTACTAAATTGTAATTTCTCTTTTGAATTTACATCCAAGAAGTAAATAACTTTTATATTTCATTCAATAAATTTTTATGTAAGTACAAGTGAAATGACACTTTTAGTGTCTTAGTTCCCCCGATGATTCATTAAAAAACATTAAAGTGACAAGTTTAATAATTATTATGGAGTAAAGGACTATAAACTCTAAACTCTACCGTCTACAATACTCTTTTGCAACTCCAAATTATAGTTTCGACACCAACTCATTTCTTTCTCAAGTGCAAATTACACTTTTGTATTTCATTATTGGATACAGTTGCACGGACATACACATTTCTACACCAAGCTTAACCTAGTGCAGTGAAAGAAAAATAAAAATACATTAGGCTTGTTCATTTGTGTTGATTCCATTATAGTCGAGCTAATAGAAAGAGATACCACCACCACATTTTGTATTAGTAGGAGAGCCAAGAGAGGTAATAAAATTGTCCTTTAAGCTAGTGGAAATGAAGCAAATGAACAAACCCATCATTTATCTAGGTCAGTTGGTGCACCTGATTCACATTCGGGTATACATGATTCGGACTAACAAAGAATCTTCTTCTTCATCTAAAAAACAGAAAAAACACGCTTTGTTTGACAGCAGTGACAGTTGTCTTGTCATTTGTCAATCAATTCAGAATTACACTTAAAAAATTCCGAAGTGCTGATTAACAGTTTGCTATTTAAGATATACGTATAAATATGCTAAAACCAAAAGCATTAACCCAAGTATTAAGTCAGGCGAACACAGGCGGAGTTGAAACAACGCTGTAAGTTAAAAGTTTTGCCTACAAAATATTTCCTAATCAAATTTAAATTGCAATATTGTAGGCTTCTAAATGCAGAGGGATCGTTGTTAGCATACAGCGGTTATGGAGACAAAGATGCCAGAGTGACAGCAGCCATAGCAAGTAACATTTGGAGCGCGTATGAAAAAAATGGCAGGAACGCCTTTAGGGAAGATCGTCCTCAAATTATTCTGATGGAATGTCTGGAAGGCCGCATAGCTATCACACAAGTCGCCAATGTGTTGCTATGTTTGTATGCAAGAAACAACGTTGGGTTCGGAATGCTAAAGGAAAAAGCCAATGCTTTGGCGCTATATTTAGAGGGCCCGTTGAAACAAGTCGCATCTTCTTAGTATTAATACGTTATTATTTATTCCTCTTTCAATAGGGTACAGTTTTCAGTGTAAAAAATTGTGATACTTTATTAATTAGCGTGAAACCTTAAAATACTTTATAACTTTGGCATTAAGCTAAGACTGGAATATTTAATCAATGAGGAAAATACAAAACGTGCTATAATCGTTTCAATTAATAATTTTACATTTTTAAATATCCGTTTTGTTAAAAATGGGCTATACAGTAGGTATCTCGAAATTTACTTTCCATCAGATTCTAAACCAAAATATGACAAGTTTTAAGTATTTGAGGAACAGAGCTTTCCAATTTGAAAATAAATTCACTGGCGTATGGAATTTTTTAAGCTTTTGTATATTAATTCTTCTCTCGAGAACTAAAATAATTGCAATAACTTTCAACAGTTGTAAAGAGCAAGATTTTTGTCATTTTACTCGGACCAATAATTTTCAAAATATAAATGCAACTATTAGATTTTCTTGTAAATTTGAGAGGCTTGGTTTGAGGGGAAGTAAACTTTGAGGTAATCTAGATTTAATTAGAATTAAGGCTACAATGTGTAAATTACTTTATAATGAAAATGCTACAAAAAATAAAACCATATTTTTAATTGCACAGCTTTATTATTACAAACAATTTTTTTTAATACAAAACAGTTGACAATCCGTAAGAGGTCACAATCTACAGTATAATCACAATAGTAAATATGTTTATTTGTAATGTTTTTGAATGGTATAAAAGTACTTAAATTGAACGTTACAAAATTTAATTTATTTAGAACATATTTATGCAACTTCCAATTTGAGACAACCTTTTCAAGTAACATTTTTCAATGTTTCCTAAATAAGGGCACTTTACTCTTGAACCAAATTCATATTGTTGCATCTACAATAACCCCATATGATACATACTAATGTGATCACACTATATATGAGTATTAATTTTTTTTGTTGCACACAAGTGCAAATAATATTTTTTTTATCAATAAAAAATTATTTAAAAAAGTGCTTCAGAAAGTTATGATGTACAACAGAAGGGGCACTTTGATGTATCCAATTTTGCAACTTGGATTAAGGAACCACTTCTCGTAGTTTCTAGAGACATATCAAAGCACCTACTAACCGATATTCTATAGCTTCCCTACCCATACTGTACATATAAAAGAAACACAGCCAGTCCCACTTTTCCAATAAAAAGGAAAGCTATTGTTTTATATTAAAAGTTTAAACGGCATATAACTCGTCTGGGATTTTCTAAAGTCTGTTTTACTTTCATGTGGCTACAATGTCAGTTCTTTGCTTCTTTTGAGGATACAGTATAGTATTTAAATGTGTCGAGATGGAGCCAAGAAAACAATCGCATTACATTTCCTACCCTGCACGATTTTCCTAGCCTAGTTTTTAATAACGAATATTATAATCATGAGCGTAAGCTTAAAAATAATACATACTTGGATTACTGAAGAAAAACAAATAATAATGTTCTCTGGTTGAGTCCGATTTACAAGATGACTAGAGTAACATTACGTGAAGAATATCATATATCTAGGAAAATCATTGGCAGTACATTTAAATGGGAAGACAAAATTACAAAAGTGACATTTATGTATTATTAAAAGTATTAATCACAAATAAACAACGTAATATACATAAAGTGGGAATCAGGATTTGATAATTGCCTAACATAATTATTAAGGTAATGGGAGGCAAAAGTAGCCTCGCGTTATCGTTGGAAATGGTAAAAAAATCAAATTCATTATTTTATAAGCATTTTCAAACACCTTGCAATATAAATTTGCAAAAAGCGATTTGAATGGCACATACAGTTGACGGTCTATCGTCTTCCAATAAGAAAGCAAAATTTACCTATCCTTGCCCTCGCCCCATTTTCCGGGCTTACAGAAAAATTGTGCTCTAAATTGGTTAGCTCTGATATGCCATCTGAAAATATTATATGTGACATCGGCGACAAGGCAATAATTTTCAGTTCTGCTTTGTTACCTCTACTAGTTTTAAAAAGTTTGGCTTTTTCCGACCTGTTTATATCACAAGGTATCTGAAATACTTCTAGGAACTAACAGTCACTAACAAGTCGACAAGCCAGAGCAACCCTAAGTACTTGGCTATCATCAAAACTCTTTTACGCACAACGATTTCAAGAAAGACATCCACTGACTTAACTAAAATCTATTTACAAATCATTATCAACCACCCTGTATCGGGAACTTTAGGAAAAGTTCTATTATAAACTGGTGCACGATTGAAGTGAATATTGGAAAAATATGGGCGTGAGGTGGTAAATCTTTGCGAAAAAAAAAACACTAAAATCAACCATCTCATTCTAAAAAGTGCCTAGTTCTTCAATATCGATTTCAATTGTGCGTCAGTTTAGTTGAAACAGTAATATCTATATTATATAATTCATAATTCTTTTCTGAACAGCAAGCCCCAGCTAGGTTGACTGCAGATGTTAGTCTGCCTAATTTAAGTATATGGAATTGAACATATATACAGAAAAATCTGATAATGGCCGTACATTAATATAAAGTATGTACTAAATATACAGTGTGACGGTGGAAAAGAGCTGTTTATTTACGAGTTTACATAAAAAGTCACTGTTCTAAAAGTAATAATTACATCGTAGAAACTTGGGTCAGATATACAGAAATAATATTTTTTATTTTTTAACCAGCTACGCACATTTTTTATCATCCATAGACAGTATTGTTCCTTAAAGGAATAAAATTGTAATTGATAAATGATAATGAAGATAAAAATGATATTTTTCTTGTGTTTTTGAATCTGAACCCATTTTATAATAATTATATGTCATTCTACCATTTCTCATTTTACTCTAAAACCAGAATTAACTTAAAATTTTCTTCTCTACTTTCTTGACATCCTGTATATCTGACCCAAATTTGATTTAACTTAATCAAATTTCAAGAGTGACCTTTTTACATGGGTTTGTACTATTTTTCATGGTACACACTGTATACAGAGTGATAAAAAAATTCTAATCGCATTTACCTATGGATTAAAAACGCATATTTGATTAGTTACATTTTTGGTATCATATGTCATACTGAGTAGTTAAGTAACTAATCAAATATGATTTCGGATCTATAGCTAAAAATGTTCATTTTCTTTTGATTCATTTAATTCAGTTAGTAACGTTTTATCATCGACTGCTATTTGTATATAAAATGTTTTTCCATATAAACAGGGGAAAAAGATGAAGCAAGTAACAAACCTGGATCATTGCATCACCGATAAACAAAATGTAATAACCTAAATTAAAGGAATTATGTAGTCTACTGTTACATTATGGTAAGTATTTCAGGTAAAGAAGATAATATCAACAAATGATCTTTTAACATTTCAAAATATATGTTTAAATGATGCATTAGTTTGAATATCCCTTTTGGGAGAATAGCAGAGAATATCTATTAATAAAATTAAAAGAGTAGTAAACAAATCAAAATATATTCATAATATAACAATATAAATAAATTTATTATTTTATAAGTTAATTAAAGATATAAAACAAATCTAAAACCGTGTCAAAAACAACACATTAGCTCCCTAAATGATAATTTTATTGCTGAAAATATTCAGTTTGTAGAGAACAAAAATTGCTTAACTCGAAAAAATGAACTTCTAAAACAGTTTATACAGTTCCCTGTATATTAAAATAATTGACTTGGTCTACCAAGAGAAATTTTTCAAAAACCATATGAAAAAGTCGCGTTTCCAACAAAGTATTAATTTGAAAATAATTTTTTTCGTAAACCTACCACTTGTTCTACCAACAAACTTTCACTTCTTTACACAATTATCCTTTTATTTTCAACAGAAAGCTCGACAAAACCAATCGTGTTTGTCCGTTAAAAAATCCACTGTACACCTAAGACTTATTCCTTACATTCTAGAACCTTTTTGCTGTAAAACTTTCGCTCTGTCTTCTCTTTCCCCTCGAACTTCAGTGCTTTCAGGTGCTCCGTACTCTCGACTGACTACGCAGAGGAATTCTGCATGCTCATCAGCACCATAATTATATTGAGATCCAATATTTACTAGTTGTTCAAACTTCCAGCCATCTGACATAGTCGAAACCATCTAAAAAACATCTTCTTTGGATTCGGATCATAGTACAAGTTTCAAGATAAAAACAAAGAACGCGCACTTCACTCAGGACATGTCAAGTTAGAGCAACTAAACTCGGTATTACATCTAGTCTAGCGTTAATTTAATACAATATAGAAAAACAATACGGAAGACTTTGTTAAGGGTTACGTTACGGTCACTTTAACTTTTTTTGTAGAAAAAATTTTCAAGCGATTACAGTATAGGTACTCTTTAGTTTTTTCGCTAACAACTATTTAGCTACTATTGGAACTTTGGGTTCTGCTCCAATCACATTTTTGAACTTTCTAGAGTGATTTCGAAAAGATTGTATTCGATTTGAAAAATAGGCAGAGTATGAATAGCATGAAGTATAAGCAGAACTTTTACCAAACATTAGAGACGCCACCTCTTTCTTTCAGGAGCAGTCATTTGCCATTTTAACCTCAATTAAATTTTTATCCCTTACCAGTAAAAATTCATTGTCATTGTTTAATGCCTGAGCAACCTTAATTTTGATTTTTATTCTTTTCTTTTGACATTTGGAAGCACGCTCTGTTTTTCGTTAACCACAAAATGTTCTACCTATCTTCATTTTCAGTTCCAACTTCGAAATTCGTTTATAGATCGATTTCAATTTCAAAAAGCTTGGGAAGCTAATTTAAAGCTCTACCGTATTAAAATATCTTTACTAAGTATTATTAACTTAAATATGATTTTCATTACCATCACATACTCTTTTTCAAGGTCATTTCAGAATTAATTTTGAAAAAAAAAAACATTGTAAAAATGGATCTGGCTTTAGATAAGACGAAAAAGTATACTGGGCGATACTTAAAAATAAATAGATACTTCCGGGTATATAGAAAATATATTTTTTGGTCTTGTTAGACAAAAACACATTTTTTAGGCTAACAAATCTAATTTCAATTTTTAACTAAAAAGATAAAGAAAAAAAGTATCTTGTAATCACCGGGTATAGTATGTATACTATATGAATTATTAATTGCGGTAATTAACATAACTAGTCTTCTTTAGTTGAATTAAAAGAAAGAAATGCTTTATTGCAAGTGGTTCAATTTCTTCTACGAATCTCAGTTTTTCTGAAATTTTATTCTACAAACGCTTCAAGTTTAGAGATCCAGCGCAAATAATACCCGAATCATTTTTATAGAGAAAAATATTCCTTTAACCCTATACTAGGTTTTTCCCAAATAACCACATTACATACTTTCTCTTCCTGGCAATAACGATTATAAGAATACGAATAAATAGGTGCGCAAATCATAGACCCGAACCATAACGTTTTCAAAAGTACGTACAGCATTTAAATTGTTGAATAAACGTGATATTGCCGTTTAATTAAAACGATCTCTTACCTGCGTTAATTCATCTTCATGACATTGCAGCACCCTATAAACGTGCTTTTTACCATCTTTGCTAGGCCTATTATCTCTGTGGCATATCCTTTCCTTAACTAATGTTATAAGTTCAGCTATATTATAGAATTCCGCTTCTTCTAAGACACCTTCTTCAGCCAACCCTTTATTTATGACTAGTTTACCATGTCTAAGATAATTTAAAACTGGGGAAAAATAATTAGGATCTCTATCTATTAGATATGCCCCCGTCTCGTCCTAAAATATAATTTGATTAAAAACGAATTTATCTATTAAATGAGGAAGTGAGTAATCTAGGTGTAGATATTCTTACTTTATCTGATATTAAATCACTATCTTCTTGAATTAATCTGTATAAAAATGAATTAGGATCTCTTGCTAATGTGGTTTTTGTCGTTAAAAAATATGTACCACCTACATTTAACTTTACCCATTGTTTGTTACCATTTTTTGAAATTGTTTGTTTATTGTCAACCGAATCCATGACGTGATCCGCCATGTTTACAAATGATTGTTGTCTTCTTCCTCTTCTATAAGAACTGACAGAACAGATTAAAGCTCACACCGACAGATAGCACCACTGTTCACCACAGAACATTAACAAAACCACAGACAAACTACAAAGTGGAAAATAAATAACAAATTGAAATAGGTAATAAGAATATACCATTATTTAACGCACAAGTTGACACCAAAAGGGCTTATTTTCGAAACATTATACTAAGTGTTGATTGAAATCATTACGCCACCTAATAATGGTCTTTAGCCGACCTCGGCCTACATTAGTTGTCACGTCACGACCCCCACTTCTAGTGGCATACAAATTTACGGCCGAAATTGTGATATTGGAATTTGACCCGTACTGCGTTGTCCATAAGGACTATAATATATAGTACTAAAACATTGTCGGGAATTTTATAGTATTTCTATATGTTGAAAGATTATTTAAGGACTTCCAATACCTATTTCAAATTTAAGAAATATGTTAAAATATATGTATCCACGTATGATTTATAAAAACTTCATTTTAGTTTTATAAATTAATATGTAAAGCGGCGGAAACTTCCTCCAATAGGAATAAAGAATGCAAAAATTCAAATTATGATTTTGCAACTAACTTCAAACACTTAATTCATTTTCGTACATTTTGACAATGAACTTGACGTTTAATTTAAGTTTTCTCCCAGTTTCAAATCTATTCTATTTTTTCTAATCACTAGTCTTTGTGCTTAATTTCAAATATGGGTTTGTGCTTTGCACCTGAGTGTGATCATATCAATAAAACTGGATGTAAAATGTTTAGTTTCCCAAACGATTCCAAATTAAGCAGCGAGCGGAGGACTGACTTCACTCACTTCATAGCGATATTAGGAGTAAAGCAACATTTACCGCGTGTAGTACATGGATGGGGACTATCCATGGAAAGACGCGGTCTCGCTTCCCTACTTCTAGCGGCTTGTATATCAGCTATATCGCAGAAGCAATACAACTGTAGGCGAGAGGTGTATTGAGGATATACCATCCTTCGGAGGGGATGTAAAACAGTCGGTCCCTTGTCTATTAAATGTTAGGCAAGTAAAAAATCCCTACTCTTAGTAAGATAAGAGGTTCGGCAAAATTTCCAGGTTGGGGGTTGCTCGTCTCCTGGCGTCGGTGATTGGCCTCCGTAGCGGAAATAGGCCGACGTTAAATAAGTGATTAAAAAAAAAAATAATAAAAAAATAAAAGAGGTAAAGCAATAATGTGTATGTTAGTTTGATTATCGTTTCTTAAATATGGGTATGTGTAAATTGTAAAGACAAAATAATGCTTAAATACCTACCTGTGCTTTCTTTAATATTCTATATTTTTTTAAATAGGTTTAATTGATTTTTATTGTATTATTGACACCAAGGTAAGAGGTTATAAAATTTGCGTCAGCGACACTGACACTAACGACAGCTGTAACAACTCAGAAGCATAATGAAGTTAGCAGCAGTGTAAACTTTATGTCTGTTATGATAGTAGTACGTACGGTTGCATAATTATGTGACGGTCACACTAATGTGGTCCAATACTTTCAATAACTCAAGTAGAGACATTTTTAACTATTTATGGCCATGTTTACTAATTAAGTAAAAGTAAAAATACTCATAAAATTCCAAGGAAGGACAATTTTATTGAGATCTAGTGATTTAAGATGTAAAGTATAAAGACATTAAAATTGTAAAATAAATACGTAGTTTAGAAAACGACATGGTACAAATACATGTACCAACACCACACAAAATTAATCCATCCATTTAAAATCAGCATCTTCTTCAAGAATACCGAAACTGTCTGAATAACCAGAGCCGTGTGACACGTCGAAGGCTCCTTCAATTTGTTGTCGAAATTCTGGGCTAAAAGTGGGTTGTGGGGGTAGCACTGTTACAAACCTTCTCTCAGTCACTGTCTGAGTTACGACCCTTTCAGGAGTACGTGCTTGTCTCTCTTCTGGCTGAGGCATTCTGAATGGAGACAATTCTGGCATTACTATTGGTGACTGAGGTCTTGGCGGCGTTCTTGGTGATGGTGGTCGAGGAGGTGATGCGGCCATTTGTTGTTGTGGCGATCTAGCCATTTGCTGCTGTGGCGATCTACCCATTTGTTGTTGCTGAGGTGATCTCGCCATTTGTTGTTGCTGAGGTGATCTCGTCATTTGTTGCTGCTGAGGGGATCTCGCCATTTGTTGCTGCTGAGGTGATCCCGCCATTTGTTGTTGCTGAGGCGATCTTATTGTCATAGGTGATCTGGCTGGTGATGCAGATGGCGGTCTTTGTGCTTGCTGCCCTGGTGATGTGCGTCTGGGTGACCCACAAGGTGGTGATCCTCCTTGTTGCGTTTGCGGTGATCTCATGGAAGCTGCTTCTTCAATCCAAGCCGGAGACATATATTGCGGAGATTGTGCTGGGCTTGGTGGGCGTCTGGGTGAAAGCTGTTCGGGACTTGGTGCAAATTCTGGTTGGTCACCTATATTACAAACGTTAGTCGATTTTTGTAACAAATTATCCCACATTTGACCTGTCCCTGGTGGTGTTCTAGGTGACTGTATGGCTGGTGATGGCGGCCTTGGTGGACTTGCACATGGTGCACATTCTTCATCAAACGATTCATAAGGATCTTGTTCACCAAATATATCTTGTACTCCCATAGGTGGCAAATAGTATTGGTCATCTATATCTTTCTCGACATAAGGATCTAATGGAGCGATAGGAATATTCACGTCTACCTGTTCGTCAGACACAGGAAGCGCATCCAATTGTATATTTTGATATTGATAAGGACTTCTTTGTGGTGTGGCTTGCCGCTGTTCAGGTTGTTGGTATATAATCTGTCTTTGGCGCTCTTCAGTCGGACTAGCGTAGATCGGACCCATATGCTGGGCATACAGGTCAACTAAATTTGGTAAGCCCATTTCGTCTGTCTGGGCGGGGACATCTTCTGGAGATCCGCATGGTCCACATGGCGTCGCTGCCCATTCAGGAGACATATACTGAGGGGATTGTTGTGGACTCGGAGCACGTTTGGGTGGTCGTTGAGGAGATATATATTCAGGAGACATATATTCAGGAGACATATATTCAGACATATAATCAGGAGAACTAGGTAAGGCAGTTAAAAATGTGTCCTCAGGTCGTACATATGGGAGTTTTGGTGATGGAGGGGGAGTCCGTCTAGGTGAAGCGCCTGGCGTTAGCATAGGCGATGGCTTTGGTGTAACTTGAGCTGGTCTGGGTGGTGTGCTGTATTCAGGAGAACCGGGACATACGTAACATGAGTAGTCATCAAAAGACATATCCATATCTGCTAGTATTGGTCCATCGGTAGGTATGTCAAATGTTGGTGACCCCTTTGGTGGCGTTGCGGTCTTTAGTTGGTATTTTGCCAATGGTGAAGTTGGAGCTACAGCCTGCAAATCTTCTTCTGTGAAGGGCGCCCCTTCCTCATAAACGTCTTCTTCTTCTTCCTCTTCTTCCTCTGAATACATTTCTTCCTCCATGTGTGGTGGCGGTCTAGTTGGCGGTATATATGGACTACAAGGACATGGTTCTTCGGAACCTGTACCAATAGTTTCTAAATCAATTTGTACTACACCTGGAAGTCCTAATCTCCCCATTCCCGGTTGAGTCACCATTTCTTTAATAGGTTGCATTGGTTGATAATCGGATGCAAACATCTTTTTACGTTGTATTCCTGTTCTACCAGCAGCTCCTCTAACATTAGTCAACATATCTTGCATTGCTGCTTGGGTGCTTAGAGGACTAGGAGGTGAGGGTGGCGGCAATTTCGGGGGACTATAGGGAACTCCTGCTTCTGAAAATATGTCTTCTGCCACCCTTCTGCTACCTGGAGAAGTTAAGGGGGAACAAGGTAAACACTCCAACGATCTATCCATCTCGGATCCACCAGAGACATCAACACCTTGTGGTGAAACTCTGGGAGATGGACCTCTGGGAGATGGACCTCTGGGAGATGGACCACTGGGAGATGGACCTCTAGGAGATGGAGCTCTGGGAGATGCAGCTCTAGGGGATTGTGCTGGTCGCGGAGGAGTTTTTACTTTTGGACTGAGCAGTGCACCCTGAATTAAAGGAGATGATGTCGTTTCGATGCCAAAGGATTCGTCTATATCTTTAGGCAAATTACTGAACCATTCATGCGGTTTCATATCGGGTTTACGTTGCTGTTGCTGTTGCTGTTGCTTCGGTGTTTGTGTCTTTGGCCTCGGCATCACTTGTTCTTCCTGTATTTGCCATCCGCCCACTGCAGGAGGAGGTCTACAAGGTGACTGCGGAGACCTGGATCCTGGAGGTAATGGGGGCAAATCCTCATCATAGCGATCCATTAGACCCTCGATGTAATCGTCCGCTATGTCAGTGTGTTCAGATCCTAATACGTCAAAATCTAATTTCCTTCTACCCGCGTCAGATGTCAGACGTGTTCTTTTTGGTCGTTGCGGCTGCTGCTTTACCTCTTCGCGCCTGGGTGGTGTTTTTACACTGGCCAATCTGCTGGGACTTACCTGACGTTTCCCACCACCTACAAATAATGAACAGTATCATTAAAATACTTGAGTAACCTTAATTTGAAAACTAGGAAAAATTTTGTGTAGGAAAATAATGACATAAATATTTTCACCTGAAATTTTGCACACACTTTTACCTTATTCAGGTACACTTTTTGTGTAATTTTGGTCAAAAAAATCAAAGAGCGAGCGGGGGAAAGAAGGGTTGTGGCACACATTGACCCTCCCAACTTTTAATGAGTACGCCTATGGTATATTTAATTTTTTTCTTACTGTAAATAAAATATTAATTTAGGGCTTGGTTAACGAGATATTCCAATCCAATAAATTTAGATGTGTGATATTATCCCGAGGGGTTTTCACTACCGTCTTTGCTAATGATACGAATTTCACAAAAACGGTGATTTCAGTAGAAGTAATTATGTTTCTACATAACGTCACATCTCTAAATTAACACTGGAATTCAGGTTAAAAAAATATTTTTTATTTTTGGAGATTTGCAAAAGACAATTTATTACTAAAACGAGTTGTAGAAGGTGCAAGGCAATTTAAGCAAAAGTATTTTTTTTAAATTAGTATTTTATTTGCTTCTTATTTATGCCAGTGGCATAGTTAAATCAGAATTAGTTTAGGTTTTCCAAGCAAAAATGTGTAAAGTACGCCACTGTTTCTTTATAATTTTTATTTTATCGAGCTTTTCTAACTACATATATAGGTAATAATAATAATAATAATAATAGTAATAATATAGTTTATTTATGCTGATAATTTTTACAATAAACAATTAATAAAAGGAACAATGAATATGCACAACCAAAAAGGTCTTTGGGTCTTTTTTACAAAACAAGCATTTAATTTAAAAATAAATATCTAGATACCACAGGCGTACGCAAGAAAAAGTTGGGAGGGTTAATGGATACAACAACCCTCCTTTTTCCCGATTGCTCTGGCTATTTTGATCAAAATTGCGCAAAAAGTGTTTCTGAATAAGATGAAAATGTGTGCAATTTTAGGTAAAAGTCCTAAAAAAATAACAATTAATTATTAATAAAAATATGAACTTTAACAGCCTCTACAAGGAAAACGTGTACCAAAATAAAAAATCACATAATAAAAATCGCATTATTCTCATCCAAATAGAAATCTGTGGTTAACGGATTGACCTACTTTTTCTTAACAACCTGTATACACTAACATCCAGCAATAATAATAATAATAATATATTCTCTTACCGACCAAATTGATATATATTCCGAATTATTAAGCAAATTTTCGTTTTATTTCATTTGATAAGAATAATTACCTATCTGAAGATCTTCATCTTCCATCGAACATATGCAAGGTGGAGACTCTTCTTTTAATCCTTCCATTCCCTCGTCATAATCAGGTGGCACATATTTTTGCGGGCTAGGTGTTCGAGCTTGAGATGGACCGGGTCTGGGACTTCCAAAATATCCAGCATACCCTGGGTCTGGTTCTGGAGATCGAGGTGGAGGCACGAATGGCGGTGGTGGGGGTGGCGTGGGAGTTTCGACTTCCCACCAGGGAATTGGAGACTGTGGTGGTGTATCTTGCGGCTCAGGGATAGGATATTGCACTTTTCGTCCGTGAGCAGGTTTAAATCCTTTGCTGGTATGTCTACCAAATGCTTCCCCAGCTCCTTGTGGTTCCTCCTCATCACCCGCGCATGGACACGGCTCATCTTCATCTTCGATATCTGGTAAACCAGCAAAATAGTTTATTTTTATAGGCGAAAGATTCTGTGTTACTTCTTCGGCAATACGTTTTGCATCTTCTTGTGAAGTCGTAGGCTTCCAAGCCTTTAACTCCGCTTCTATTTGTTTATATATATCCCATTCGTCCGATTCACATACGCCACAGGGTGGTGGTGCAGCGGTTGGTTTCGGGGGAGATGGTGGTCTTGCGGGAGTTGGTGGTTTCAGTTTAGATATTTGTGATGGGGGTCGGAGTTTGGACTGAGAAGGAGGTTGAAGTTTTGAACCAGAAGGCGGCCTTAATTGTGAAACAGGAGGGGTTCTTCCAGCCGATGGAGGTCGTAATCCTGAACCTCCACCGGACGGAGGTCGTAATCCTGATACCCCACCGGACGGAGGTCGTAATTTAGATACCGAAGCAGCTCCTCCACTGCATGGAGCCTGTAAGCTAGTACCAGGTGGTTTAATTTGACGTGTCGTTGGGGTTGGTGCCACAGGCATAGATGCCCATGACGGTGGAGCTTGGAGGACTGGCCGTGGAGGTACTTGTATTCCAGGTACACCATAAGCTCTTTGTGGTAAAGGAGATTCTTCTTCATCTTCATCAATTTGACCATGTCTTCTTGGAAAATCACTGGTTAGTTTAACGGGTGGTCTACAAGGAGGCATTCTTGGATCTGAAACTCTCTGGATTTTCTTTCTTCTCGCAGAAGTTTTTCCGACAACTACATTTCTAGCATTCAACAATGGCCTACGTTCATCATAAAATACGTCATCGATTTGGTGTCGCTCCAATTCCTGTTTGAAACCAGGTCTTATAGCGGGCCACTCTGCAGCGTCAGACGGGGGAAAATATGCGGGTCCAGGTGGACCCTTATATTTTGCCTTAGGTACAAATTCTGCCAATTTCAGGTCAGCTGCAGTTGGCGGCCTTTGTGGCTTCTTTTGTTTTCCGATTGCTTGCGGTTGTCTTAATCCGCTAGTAGCTGGACCCCTGCTAGACGTACATGGCGCGCACGGTGGTTCTGGCTGTTGTTGTGACTTATTAAGTTGGGGTATTTGAAGTTGATATTTTCCAGTACTCGGAGGTCGAAGTCCTCTCCCAGCGGGTTGAGCTATACGAGAAGCGGGAGGCTGCAATCTAGAACCAGGAGGAGGTATACCAGATGGCCTCCCCCCTGGAGGAGGTATACCACATGGTCTCCCCCCTGGAGGAGGTATACCGGATGGCCTCCCCCCTGGAGGAGGTATACCAGATGGCCTTCCCCCTGGAGGAGGTATACCAGATGGCCTTCCCCCTGGAGGAGGTATACCAGATGGCCTTCCCCCTGGAGGAGGTATACCAGATGGCCTTCCCCCTGGAGGAGGTATACCAGATTTCGGTTGTGCTCCTGCACATGGTGGTCTTAGGCCAGATTTGGGAGGTGGAATTGTTCTTCCGCCTGGAGGTGGTCTACCAAATTTTGGAGGTGGTAGTCGGCTTACAGCTGGAGTAGATGTGGAGGATATATCACCAGAAGAGGTTCCTGCACAAACGCCATCTCCCTTAATAGGTGATGGAGGTGGAGATATGCCTTCAATCTCGGGAAATTCTTCTGAATATAATTGGCTTCCATCATCAATCTCATCACTGGCAGCAAGTGGCGGAGGCGACTGTGGTAAAACGTGATAAGGATCTTCCTCTTCTTGTTCAACATCGGCAACTAAAGCCACCGCTCGCTTAAGCATCTCGAGTGTGTCCTTGTCGTTGCAAAACAGAAAGTCGATGTATTTTTCTTCTCGTTCTTTAAGTTTCTGTCTGTCTGTCTTCATCAATTTTTTTGGCGGTGATTTATAACTGGCATACTGAGGATCGAGGGCCGCAAATTGCTTTGGTTCTGTTTCAACCACCGAAAAACCAACGTCCGCTATTTCTTTCTCCATAGATGCAAAAGAAGGCCCGCAGGGTCCTGTAGGAGCGCATGGTCCTGTAGGGGAACTCGGTCCTGTAGGGGCACTTGGTCCTGCGGCTTCTTCATATCCTTCCTCTAATAACTGATCAAAATATTCTGGTGCTTCCTCACCTTCTCCAAATAAATCTCCTCCTCCAAAACCTTCGGGGAAATTGTCAATTCCTAAATTATCTGCGGAACATGGTGAGCATGGGGGAGACGACGAGGAGAAGTCAGGAGATGCTTGGACGTCTAAAATCTGTTTTGGGGAGCCATCTTGTAAGATACTCATAAACTCGGGTGAGAACTCCTGTGCCGTGTAAAAGTTCTGAGGGCTTACGCGTTTGTGCGCTGCGGGTGTATAAAATTGATCAGGTGAAGGTTGCCGTTGCGGTATGGGTATCCTCTGAGGAGAAGCCGACTTCGAAGGAGAAGCTGACTTCGGAGGAGTAGTTGCCCTCTGAGGAGTAGGCAATTTCTGAGGGGATGGTACTCTCTGAGTTGTTTGTGTCGCTTCGGGAGAACATGGGCAAGGTGGCTGTGAAGAGGGTGGAGCCATGGGAGGAGTGAAATGCTGTCTCGTTCCTGATGGTGGAGAGGCGGCTCTTGGTGGAAACAGTTGTCTCCTAGGAGATGGAGTCTTTACTTGTTGATGTGTTGCAGCAAAAGAAACAGGTTCCGGCAAATCATGTGTGTCAGTTTGAAATTGGGGTGGTTTTACGGGCGATTTCTCAGGCGATTCACAAGGTAGACAAGTATAATCCACCGCTGTATCGTACAATGCATCTTCCAATTTCGAATATTGATACATCTCCTCAAATTGTTGCTGTTCTGGAGATGGAGGGGCCTCATCAATCTCCTCAACTTCGTCAAACAAAATAGGTTCTGCCTCTGCGTCGAAAAAGATCTCTTCTCCATATTGTCTATCTTCTACTCCCGGAAATACTTCCTCTACCTGTCCCTGTTGCCGAGGATCAAAGGGCACAAAATCTGGCAAAAAAAAATGTATTATAGGATAGACAAATAGTGATATGCATCTAATTAATAAATGATTAACAGGTAGGTACCTTTCAAGAATGATTACCTATATTATACCATACAACTTAACGCGGGCCCCTGACAGAGCTCCTTCAGCCTATTTAAATGATTAAAAAAATACTTGGATGAGTTTTTTAACGGTGTCGGTCACTAAACGAAGAGTACTTGTTTCCGCTACCTTAAGGTTTTGCTGAACAAGTTTTTTGCAATTTTGATACATTACATGCCTATAATTAAAATACCCATCAATCTAAAGCGTGACGTCATTGCACAGTTGACATAGCTGGCTATAGCCTTAACAAAGCCCGGTTCTACAGACATTTTAGCTAAATACCCTCAAATGTATTACCACAAAACAATCCAAAGCACTCAGACATAAACACAACTCTCATAAGCCAAAACTGAGAAGCGATACTGACAACACGACTATCTTAGTAACCGTGTAATGACGTCACACTTCTCTCAAGCTGATGCCTAAAATCAGGAGATTGGTTACTTTTCATTTATTTCATAATATACGGGTTGTCGCCTAAATTTTGTGGGATGTTAGCGAAATCCTAAATTAGGCTATTATCGTTAATGCTACCTTCTTACCTGGTACGTTCTCAAAGAAATCCGGCCCATGCTGCCAATCGATTTCTTCCTCCAGACCGAACTCATCTGGGGCATAGACCAGTCCCTGCGCTGCCTCCCGAACACCAGGGTGTCTGCTAAACATCGGAGGCGTTCGTTCTACATCAGGTGGGTAATCGGGTTCGACTGTTAATATACAAGATTATTACAGGAGGTCACATAATATCTACATTGATTTATTCACCTTCTTGCAAAGCCGCAGCAACTTGGGCACGAATTTTCATCAATCGTTCAAATTCAGAAAGAACAGGTGTAGCCTCAGGAGAACCTTTTTTCAATGGGGTTACCTTGGGAGGTTGCAACTTAGATGCCGAAGGTTTCTGTAATTTGGACCCCTTCTGAGGTAACTTACTTTCAGACGCCTTGCTTTGTGCTATCTTGCTTTGAGACGTCTTGGTTTGAGATGCTTTAGCTATCTTCGATTCGGATGGCTTACCTTTAGCTATCTTCGTTTGCGATGGCTTACCTTTAGCTGCTGGTGGCGGCTTTGCTTGTGTTCCTTTGGCTACTTTGGTTCCTGCCGGAGGCTTTGCTTGTGTTCCTTTGGCTACTTTCGTTTTGGACGTCTTACCTTTAGCACCTTTAGCTTCTTTACCTGTTTTTTTCCCTCCTTTTGCATCAGGTTTCTGCTCAGGAGGTTTTTCTGGACTAGGGGGTTTTTGTGGAGTAGGGGGTTTTTTCGGACTAGGGGGTCTTGGTGGAGTCGGTGCTCGAGGGGCTGGAGGTGCACATACGGCGGCGCACACATCTGCACACGGTGCACCTCCTTCTTCATCTTCCGCATCGAGGATAGCAAGATCCACTACTTCCAAATCGTCTAGTGCGTGACGGTCCAAGCCTATATTTTCTGCATGTTCTCTCAGTTCCTCTTCCGCCTCCCTCTCTAGTTCTCTCAGTCTTTTATCCCACTCCTCGAATTCATCATCTACTGGAGATGCACCAGCTTCGTCTTCAAAGTCTTCGTCAACCTCATCATCGTCAGGTAGTAAATCATCGCCTACACCAGATATCTGGAAAACATCGGTAGCTAACAGCTTCTTTGCCTCTTCCCTGGTCATACCGAGTTCAGCTAATTCATCATCATCAAAATCGCCGACGGACACATTTGGAGACTTGGTCGGCGATTTTTTCGCAGGTTCCCCGGATTCTTCTTCATATAATCTTTCGGAGGACACGGGTCGCTTAGGGCTGGGCGATGGCTTTGGTGTTGATAGTGGAAGTCCCCCTCGTGCTGGAGTGGAAGCCTGGTCCTCTTGAGTTACTAAAGCAATATGTTTTTTAGTTGCAGATTGGTTTGATTGTTCTTTAAAATATTCCACGAGTTGAGAATCTTCCTTAATATCATCCATTCGTTGCGAAGCATTCATGTCCATTTCTTCTTGTTCACCCTCGTCTTCGCCTTCTTCCATTCGTCCCTCTCCTGCACCAGATGTGCCAATCCGGGTAGATTCGGCTCTATGAGGACTTTGAGGTTTTCTAGGACTCTTATCCATTGTGCCTTTTTTAAATTCCTCTACAAATTGGTCGATGCCACTCATGGCTTCCGTCAACCCAAATGCTTCATCGTCAGCGTCAAAAGGCGCAGGTTCTTCTTCTTCATCATCCTTTTTCTTGGGCGCGTCTTGGATCTTGATCAAGTTAGAACCCCAAGTTGGCGGCGGTCGATCTTCTGGAGGCGGGGGAGTACCCAATGGATTGGTTGGAGGAGATTTTCCAAATCTCTTACCAGCGCGCTTTTTCTTCTTTCTGTTACACAGAAATTTTATAGATAACAAAATTCTAAAGGCAAATAAAAATTAAAAGGCATATTTTTCTTGACAAAAGTATAGCATTTGTTTTAAATTGTGAACAAGGATAATCGTCACGTATTTTAATTTAACTTTCTATAAAACCGAATAAACAAAATTACTTACGGTGTAGGCTCTTTGGCCGCTTTTTTGCATGCGCACTCTGCATCCGCATCCTCTTCTGTTTCGACTACAAAATAAATTTGTTATGAATTATTTGTGAGCAATATATCTTGTACCTTACCCTCTTTTGAAGCGCAAGCACATGTAGGATCCGACTTTCTGGCAGTAACTCCAGGAGGTGTAGCGTTCGAAGTATCAACAGCACTTCTTGCCACTAAAATATAAACATTTAACTGTAAAACAAAGTGCAGTGATTTTGCACCAAATTTAAATCGCGAGTTACTCGGTTAAGCGTAACATCACACTTGATGCTACCAGAGCAATTTTAAAAGTTCTTTAATTTACGGAAGTCGAAACAAAAGTTTCAAAAAGAAGAAGAAAAAGATTTGCTCTGATACGCGACAACTCGTTTGTATTGTTTTTTGTTTCTGAAGATTCCCACTGCTATTGAGACTTAATTGACACGTTTTAAAATAACTAACGATATGATAAACACTTTCAAACACCTTTGTGGTTTGAAAGAAGATCGTCACAAGTCAAACATAAAGTATCTGCCATATAATTATGATAGAAATTGCGGTAGTCTAATAATCATCGATTTCAATTTGTAACACTTCTCTTTTTAGAAACAAAGGGCATTCATAAATGCCTATCTGTAACCCACGTGACCTCAAAACTAGGTAACCATATATACACTAAATGGTTTCACCGTCGACTCAGTAATAAATGGCGCCCAACTTTGCTAGTTCAAAACCAACACCGCTAGATGGCGTAGGACCAATAATTCACATCCGAGATTGCAGAGGCGTATAATAACCATAAGACTGATTATTTTACTTCTCGTATTCTGATCCTATGCCACCTACCGGTATTGGTCCTCAGCTAGCGAGCTTGGACGTCTTGTAATATTCCGAATAAACGAAATGTGTACTTCTGGTTGCCTATGTTCGGTTACGCGGCAAGTGTAATTTGCGAAGTGATTTATTTTGAGTCAATACGCAAAAATGATAATTCCTGACACATGACGGTCTTCTTCCAAACCAGCGAGTAAATATATACATTTGGGGAATATCCCCCTCTCCGCGCGGTGCCACAGGTTGACAGGCTCGCTGGAAATGGCATAGTAACAATGGACTCCAAATCCTGGAATATCTTGGGCAGCGACATATTCCCTGAAGTCCGAGGAACAGTCCGTTGTGTAGGGAGGGAAGTCTCCGGTTTCCCCACGCAGTTGCTGCCTTATCCTGTTCTGGCGTTCCGTCTGCTCTTTCTCCACCAAAATTTTCGCAAAACCATTTAACTTCAATAGAAACAAAGTTAATAGGTTTGATTTCGGTTTCAATATACACATGAGAAATAATGTGGGACAAATAAATATCGACATTGATAAAATGGAATGGTACATAGGCATAGGCATTAGGCAAGAGCGCAACACATATTGCACGCAGTTCGAGGTTTCCGCCTCTGTACTCTGTATTGCGGCTCTTCCTAATAAATAAATATAATTTGCTATTCAACACTCTACTATGAATGAAATGCATATTATAGTTGTATTACATCAAATTCGGGGGGGAATGGTTCTAGCTGGTCATACGCTGTGGGGTCATCTGCGAAAATCCCGACGAGATGTCCGCGTTGCAGGGCGAACAGGAGCAATTTCATATACTCTGTCCTGAGGGCTTCCGTACCAGCGGCCTCATCTCTAATTTTTTTAACCCATGACGCTGCCAATGCTCGATCTAAAATATAAAAATTTGTATACGCAACGGCAAATATTTCATTTTTTGTTATAATTGGTCCGAGTCGAAAAATGAAGAAGAAGAGGAGAAGGAGGAAGAATTAAGCCCCTTGGTTGACATTTTTGTCGAGTGTTGTTATCTAGTGGCGCTGAAGACCTTATAAGGGCAGTGGCGACAAAGGGTTGCCAGCATTGGTAGTTGGATGCACGTGGTATGTGCCGCCATTAAGAGGCTAAAATGCCAATATTGTTTAAGCTGTCTTGTGCATCTTTAACAATTTATTGTGACTTATAAACTTATAAAAAACTATTTGTAAAAATTGTAGAAAATATAAATTCATCGTATTATTGGCAAGTGTGATATTCAAATTTCTTTTGCTAAAAACAGTTTAATGCAATTTACAACTTTACTTAACCTCACAAGTACACACATATTTTGATATTTTTAAAAAGTACATACATACATTTTTGCATAATACATAACTAAAAATATTCTAAACTTTCATTAAATTACACTAATAATATAATTATAGTATCATAATACGAGTGTTTCAATAGTAATTAAAAGAAAACCTAGCCGAAATGCTTTTTGTTGGTTAGAATTCTAACCTATAATTAACAGTGTTCTTTAAATAATCTACAATATTGAAACTTTATAAATCTACTGTCTGATAGAATTTTTAAATGTTGCAATGGATCAAAGCTAAAACTACAAAAATTAAAATGAAAATTAAAAATAAATTTGCAACACCAAAAATTGTCCTGATAAATTTAGCCTCATAATGGCGGGTGGGCGTGACTTTGGCTCTATTGTCGTCACTGTCCCTATAAAGTCTGTAAGTTATACCTAGGAATTGTATGTTTGTATCGAGTTCACCGAATCATAAAAATACTGTTGCCAAACTACGAAAAATGCTAGATTGTTACATTATTTAAAAATGAGTCACAGTAACATTGGTCTCTTTTTAATTCTAAGACTATCGCGGGGCTGATGATTTGTAAAATGGCGTCCATGTTCTCTTCCGCGTCAGATGTTTTTAATCTTTGACGTTTTGACCATCTTTTCGTGGTCGATGGTCGAAACGTCAAAAGTTTTAAGCAAAAACTGGAAACAAAATAATGAGACTATATGTTTATGTTTATATACATGTGGTTTGTCGACATGAAAAAATAAATTTGTTCTTAACATTTTCAATGTGTCCAAAATTTCAACCGGTTCCGTCATTAATACATGGATGGAATACTTCCTTCTATAAACTAGGACATTGGACATTTCTACACAAACCCAGCCAAGCATCACTAAACTACTACAAGCTACCGACATAAATTTACAAAACAGTCTTTTTGCACTCGACATTAAAAAATATCAAAAGATTAAAACAACCTTTTGACTTTCGCTGAAAAGGTTAATAACATAATATTTCAAATTGAATTTATTCCGTTTTATGAATAATATTTCCTTCAATTTTATTTTGATTAGCAGGTATCTCTAGTTTGATTATTTTATGCTGAATTTTACACATAGGCGCGACAAAGTATTTTATATTTGGAAATGAAAACGCAATGCAAAAAGAAAAATAATCAATCGAAACAACCAATTGATCATAGTGAAGAAACTAGTAACATAGACATTGGATTAGGAACAGAAAAGGTTGATATTGTGCTATGGGTGAAGCGCACGTGACATCACAACCTCAAAAATATGTATTTTCTAAAATTTCCGAATATTATGTCAGGTTTATCAAAATTTCTGCTTGGTTTCTTTACTATCAACTAAAAGTTTTTTTTTTTGGCATTGGATTTTATCCAATAGCCAGAACTAAAATCTTGTTCAGTGAATTATTAATAAAGCTTTAATTGCCTTAATCTAATCAAATAAGTTTCCTTTTGTTGGTTAGAATTCTAACCTATAATTAGCAGAGTATTTTAAAAAATCTCAAACATAGAAACTTTATAAATCTACTATCTGAGATAATTTTTATGTTATAATGGATTCAAGCAAAAACTGCAAAAATTAAAATTAAAATTGAAAATAAATTTGCAAAAACTAAAAATTTAAGGTTATGTTTAGTCATATGATGCACATGAACCATACGTCTTTTGAAGAAAAAATAATTTGCATAGGTACCTAATCTTTGTTTGTCGTTTTACTCAGTGAGACAAATGACGATGATAAAGAGAAATAAGAGAAAACAAGAAAATTACGGGGTGAATGGCAGAAAACCATTTACCAGTAACAATTTATAACAAGAAGTAAGCTAAGGCTGTTAAATGGTCTCTCTACAAGCTATAAACAAGGCTTGTCGCGACGTCACAACCGCGCTAATTCAATCTAGCCAGTGGAATTCCTTTCTACTATTGGCAACGACAAGAATGTACACGCCCCCTAGCGGAAAAAATATCAAGCAACTAGACGAGTAATTGTTTGTATTTCTTTCCGTAAGTTTACCGGTTTGCTATCATGCTATTTCATAATTTCTTACTTAGCAGTGCTTTATCTTCATTTACTTTTCCAAAAAAATAAAGCAGCAAGCAAAACAATCAAAATAAACGGTCAAAACAATACAAAGCACATAATGCTTTACTCGTATTCCTCCATATTTGTTTTCAATCGTCAACGCTCTCATCAGTAATTGGCCAATACCCACGGCCAGACACGCCGACTCAGTTGGACCAGCAGTTGTGACGTCACAGCTGAGCACTGCGTACTTCGTTTATTGCGTTTATTCCTATGCATTAAGTAAAGGTGTTATTGAAGATTTTGTTAGATCGAGTAGAATGTAATGTAGTCGAGATATCAAAATAAAATAGTAAACTTTAAGTACCCTCAGACCGGTTGGGATATCCCAGTATGTTTACTTTTATTTGGAGTGTTTCCCCATTACCTATATTCAATGTAATTTACCTGCACAGTTTAATTTATGCAACAGCCGAACTAGTTTGTTTATTATTATACAACAATTCGCTTAGTCTTCCTGGAATAATGCAAAGCAAGTTACAGCAAAGCCAATAGTCCCACCAAGGTCACACAACAAGCTAGGCTAGGGATGTTTTAACCTGCCATAAGAAAACTAGAACTTTCTAAAAAACATGGTGATTACGAAGACAAGCATCAAAATTGCAAAAGGATAGCTTAGACGCCATAAAAACCCTGAGGGCTTGGCTAGAATCAAAGGTGTAACACCCTACAGGCATTTCTTACCGTGATTGTCTCGCAGATTGAAAATCAAGGGTTTGCTGCATCTCGAATAAAACTGAAGCTCATCAAATAATTGCTGTGGTTGTTCTTCTTCCATTGTATATTTTCATTTCGAAAGGTTTCACACAAAAAATTTAGTTTATGTAGGGGACGAAAATCAGTGATTGTGGCGTTACGATAATTTTGACATTTTATTAAGTTATTAAATTGTTGACGGCTGACAGCAACAAGCACGATTGCTGTAATCTTGAGCAAGGCGAAATTTTTGACGTTTGGTAAGAACGAGAAATGGTAAGACCGGGGCGATCTTTAAAAAACGGATTTTTGAAACGTCAAAGGACGCCATTACTATGACGTCACAATATTATGCAACCGTACGGACGCCCATGTGACAACAGTTGCTTGTTTTTAACACTGGAACTTGACCCTTAAAGACATTTTTATGTACAGAGACTTTATAGGAACAGTTACGACAATAGAGCCAAAGTCGCACCCACCTATGAAGCTAAATTTATCAGGTCTTACATAACCTTAAATTTTTAGTTTTTGCAAATTTATTTTCAATTTTCATTTTAATTTTTGTAGTTTTTACTTGGATTTATTGTAACATTTAAAAACTCTCTCAGACAGTAGATTTATAAAGTTTTAATATTGTAGATTATTTAAAATAGACTGATAATTATAGGTTAGAATTCTAACCAACAAAAAGCATTTTGGTTTGGTTTTCTTTAGTTGACTATTGAAACACTTGTTTTATGATACTATAATATTAGTGTAATTTAATGAAAGTCTAGAATATTTTAGTTATGTATTAACCAAATTTTTATACTTTTTAAAAATATAAAAATATGTGTGCACGTAGGTTAGGCAAAGTTGTAAATTTCATTAAAATGTTTTTAGCAAAAAAAAATTTAATTTGATACTAGCCAAAAATATGAATGAATTTATATTTTCCATACAATTTTTAAAACAACAACAACAACGGTCGAATGGCCAACAACGATGCATGCCGAGAAATTAGCTTAAAGCAACACTTACATTATGAATAGAATATACAATAAAAAAATATATTCTTTTCACAATACACTAACCACAAATAATTTCTATACGTTTAATAAGTCACAATACATTGTTAAAGATGCACAAATATACATAGTATAATATGACAGCTTAAACAATTTCAGCATTTTTAGCCTCTTAATGGCGGTACATACCACATGAATCTAACTACCAATCAAAATGCTGACAACCCTTTGTCGCCACTATTTCTATATATGTCTCTTCTGTGAAATAATTTTTTTGTCCTAAAAACATTTTAACGAAATTTACAACTTTACCTAACCTTATGCGTGCACACATATTTTTATATTTTTAAGAAACATATATTTTGCATAGTACATAATTAAAATATTCTAGACTTTCATTAAATTACACTAATAATTATAGTAATCATAATACGAGTGTTGTTGGTTAGAATTCTAACCTATAATTAGCAGTATACTTTAAATAATCTACAATATTGAAACTTTATAAATCTACTGTCTGATAGAGTTTTTAAATGTTACAATGGATTCAAACTAAAACTGCAATAATTAAAATAAAAATTGAAAATAAATTTGCAAAACTAAAAATTTAAGGTTATGTTAGTCCTAATAAATTTAGCCTCATAATGGCGAGTGAGCGTGATTTTGGTTCTATTGTCGTCACTGTTCCTATAAAGTCTGTGTAAGGGAATAGTTATTTGTTTAACTAGGCAGGAAATAGTAGATTGACTGCCGCGGCTGGTAATTCCTAGGAATTCAGCCAAGATAGTAAATCGATTTTCCTGCCGAGTTGAAGACATAATTTTTTCACTGATTGTTTAAATATATTTTAAAATATTTAAATTATGACAATTCCCATATCTTTATTATTGTTGTGATAAATTCAACGAAAGTCGCAGTTGTTGGGAATTGGTTACTATGGAAATTTTATGTCATTAATCACCTTAATAAACAAAGTTTGACAAGTTATAAAATAAACGTTACTTGTCAAAAAGTAACCAAAAAACCCATGTGCCAAAATAATTGGAGTTGGGGACTTCCAGGAATGCAACTTTTCACCTAAAAATTTGACCTTGAAGAGTATCATAGAAAAAAACTGACTTTACAAGTAAAACACAGAACATAACTTAATAAGGACGACATTTTTATGTAAGAGAAAATATATACAAACACAGAACAGAACTGTAATATTAACATAATCAATAATAAAAAGTGACATAATTACTGCTCCTAACTTCATTCTATTTACTTTTTTATTTATGACGTCTATGGTTGAAGCTAAGCGGTATGTCACCTGGTGGCCTTTAGTTGAACTAATTACTGGACCATTGTTTACGGTTGGTCTGTATGGGTAATTTTTGAAATATTCGGATGAAATTTGATGGGTGTGTAGTTCTTGCCCCATTGCAAGCGAAGTTTGTAATTGAACAATATCGACCAACAAATAAGGAAGTGTAAAAAAATTGGAAAACAATTTAACGGAATCACGAATTTAAAAAAAGACAGATTTTCTTTTGATGAAACTTAGTATATGTATATATAGATTTGCATATATGTACATAGTTCAATGGTCAGTAAATATTGGAGCCTATGGAGGCCACCTATGTTTTATAAAATTGGCCATTCATTATTTGCTTGTTGTGAGATTTTTATGTTTTGCACTATCTCTCAAGAAATTTCGGCAATTTATTTAATGCAAAGAATATCAAACTAAAATATTCGCAACCAAGATTATCTTCCGGGGCAAGGCTGTTACGAATAAATAATCTAATAAACCATAAATATAATATTTCAGACGCCCCTCAACGCTTTGACGTCACTCGTCATTCGCCGAAATAAAAAAGGAGAAATTAAAACTATTTTCAATATATTCAGCAATTTTGTACTCAAGTGAGGATTATTTTCGCGAAGGATAATATTATGCCGACAAAATAGTTGCGGTTGCACATCTTAATTAAAATTGTTGAATTATTAGCATTAACAAATACATAATATAAATTAATATTATATTTTATTATTGCAATGAAATTAAAGTTAAATGTATGCATGGATAAATAATTATCATTTTAATAATTATTTATGAGAATAGCTCTGTTGCTGTGGAATAATTTGGCGTTATTTTACATCATAAAACGTCTTCCCATGAACTACTGGAATGTAGTTTTATTTTAACGAGACTACTTTGACAGGTCGAAATATTTTACGTCTGAGTTTTTCATGCCCAATGAATGGTCTTCGTGTGCCATAGTTTTTGAGAACCTAAGGCCGGTCCTGTCTGTGACGGCGTGACGCACTCAGATCCGATCTTCAGTCATATTGGACTATCAGAAAAGGTGGATGAGATCGAAGGTGCTAGAAAGAGCGTTGTGTTTTCTTTTTTTTTTTTTTTTGGTTTATAACGAAGGAATGAGATATCTTGGCACACTCGACAACACCATACTTCGGACAAAAACAACGCGATAAGTGCAGCGATTGAGATTGAAAATAAAACATTGTTATAGTCACCTTAGTTATCACTTTATTTTAAGTTCACCGACTTAGCAACAACGATAAAGGAAAATTATTTATATTGTTATAAAAATATCCCTGTTACTTACGAATAATCGTTAAACCTTTTTTGTCTGCAGATATAAATAGTCAATAAGTACTCAGTACAAAATATGTTTTTCAGCTTGCGAAATGTTTGCGAACCAGAATGAACAATATTTTCTGTGCTTGACCGTGCGTCATGCCGATCACATATTGCACGTATAATTAATTATTGTCTAGCAATCCGTTCGTTTACTTCATTTATAAATAATCTACTCGCATATATAAATAGACGTATAAAATATGTTATGTGTCTATTACACCGCGTTATCTTATCAATGCACAATTCGTACCATGCAGTTAGTACGCGTTATTTTCCGGTACAACGTTTTCTCAAACGTATTTGTTTCCTAATTTTAATCAGCAATCATCGATCACGCATCACGTTTTACACTAGTGAATAAACATACGACGAGGATAATAAATATAGTCTAAAAACCCAATAAATTCATGATGTTTTGTGAAACGCGAAGTTTCTTTTATTGGATACCGGATAGCACTTATCTGAGAACCACCAAGTTCAACTTTTGAATCCGGCCCTGTACAAGCAGCCATTAGTCGTGAATTACGCGTACGCAAGGCCCTTGGTTTCAGTTTTGTTGATTCCAGTATATGCGATTGAGAAAGTCCTTGCTGCTTGCTTTATTAGTGCTATAAACAATTTTCGTTTTTTACATTATAAACTAGAACAACCGCTAGGTTATCGATAAAGACCCGACCAAAGATTTACCACCAAGGTTTGATGTTAAACATAGACTAAAGCAAGTAGATAAGTTTTTCTCTTGTTTCTCTTGTATACATTTTGTTTACTTACTTGTTCACTCTCGGTGCCTATTTCGGCGTATACCATCTTCGAGTGGATGGACGGTTGACGTCACTAAACGAAAAGGTGAGTATAAACTTACTCAAGTAAAACCGCACTTGACTGGTAGATACCAACTACTTTGGTACTTCAATCGAAAAGTTCTATTAACGGTTCATCTGACGATGAAGGTCATCGCTATCTGTCATTATAATATTGTTGACAGGTAACCTTTCTGCCACTTCAATTAAATTAATCTTATTTAATAATTGAATTAACTATTATTAATAATAATTAATTGAACGGTTGAAAATCAAAAGCATATTATTTGCTCTTAACTGTTCTTATATACACAACTAACAATCAAAAACATGACACACTTAAACGTCAAACTGTCAAATAATGTTAGCTGTTGGTCTTCCTCCTGCTCCTGCTAATTATTGCGCTGCGTGGGAAGGCTCGATTTAAATTTTGGAACAATGACAGTTCTCTTGTGAAGCTCCGTGGCAGTCTGTGGTCAGGACGGTCAGGTAAATACTGTACACTACAATTTCGGTCTCTGTTACTAGTTACGAAGTTTAATTCAGTCAAATTTGCAGAATCTACGCCAATAAAGTTCACTATTGCGGTAAGCCGGATGCTTCAAACATCCGGGTGTGCTGCAGGGGTATATGCTCGGTCCACTTTTGTCTGTTATGGTTATTAATGGCATAGATGGCTTAGATTAGTACAAAAAGTGTTAATGGACCGCATTAGTGTGACGTCACATAATAATTATGCAACCGTACGTACTATACTATCATGACAGACCACTGCTGCTAACTTCATTATACTTCTGAGTTGTTACAGCTGTCGTTAGTCACTTGTCGCTGACGCAAACTTTATAACCTCTTATCTTGGTGTCAATAATACAATAAAAATCAATTAAACCTATTTAAAAAAATATAGGATAGTAAAGAAAGCACAGGTAGGTATTTAAGCATTATTTTGTCTTTACAATTTACATATCCCCATATTTATGAAACGATAATCAAACTAACATACACATTATAGCTTTACCTCTTTTATTTTCATTTGGAATCCTTTGGGAAACTAACATTTTACATCCAGTTTTATTTATATGATCACACTCAGGTGCAAAGCACAAACCCACATTTGAAATTAAGCACAAAAATGAGTTTATTAGAAAAAATAGTAGAATAGATTTGAAACTGAGAGAAAACTTATAAGTTAAACGTCAAGTTCATTGTCAAAATGAACGAACATGAATTAATTTTGAAGTTAGCGCTGCAAACTCATAATTTGAATTTTTGCATTCTTTATTCCTATTGGAGGAAGCTTCCGCCGCTTTACATATTAATTTATAAAACTAAAATGAAGTTTTTATAAATCATAGTGGATATATATATTTTAACATATTTCTTAAATGTGAAATAGGTATTGGAAGTCCTTAAATAGTCTGTCAACATACAGAAATACTAGAAAATTCCCGACCATGATTTAGTACTATATATTATAGTCCTTATGGACAACGCAATACGGGTCAGATTCCCATATTACAGTTTCGGGCGTAAACTTTTATACCAGTAGAAGTGGGGGTCGTGACGTCACAACTAATGGAGTCTATAGTTTCGAAATGGGCGAAAAATTGATGAATCTGCTACTCACTGGCGTAATAGTGGCCAAAAAAAGGGTTACCAACCTAAACAGCGACAATAAATATTTAGTATACGCCTACCGAAATCGTAGTGCGCATGCTTCACTACGTGACAGCCCTGGAAAGAAGCCACGCAGTCAGACTTAATGACTTTATGACTGGCCACGCGACGTTGGTGGAACCAAGCCACGCCTACGCCTACCAGCGAGTAGCACGCGTGACCTACCACGCAGCGTCATCGTAACGAATTTACGCCCCCTGTGAAACGCACAAATCGAATCAACAGAGCTCTGGCCAATAGATTTTCATTTGTTTGTGAATAATATAACGCTAAGAAAAATATAGCTGTCATAAAATAGGAAAATTGTTTTCTTTACAGTCTTCTGTAATGTATGTATAATTTAAAACAGTCATATGTTTCAATATATTAAATCGTTAGAAAATTATAAATATTGAGTTAAAGAACCGAATATTCAACTCGGGAGAGAACCCTAAAGCTCTTCTACATAATTACATAACTTATTTTGCTAGCAAAGTAATTTTTCGGAGAAACTGCAGAAAACTAAGTCAGTACCTCGTTTTTTGTCAACTAACCTCTTGCAATAAATTGTATGAGAACTGCAACTTTTAGTTTTCAATTTCGGCACCTCGCAAATTATTTTATTCTTTAATTCATCCATTAATGTTACCACCATTTTTTTCAAGGAACGTTGACCACCGGAAACAGGAAATTTAAATAAAAATACGTCGCCAAAACGCTTAGTTTGTAAGGCCAATAATCAGAAAAAAAAACATAAAAAATAAAAATAAGTTTTTATTTACATATTTATATTTAAGGTTATGTTTCGTTGAATAAATTGTAAGGTACAACAAATCCTATTAATTTCCACGCATTATTACTATTTTCAATTTCAATACGGAAGAAAGCCTACAAAACGAACGGCAAAGAACGCATTTGTCAAAAAATGTTATGATAATGGCCCACCAATCAGTTCGCGGTTGTCCGCTTTGGCGCTGGCATCTTAATTTCGGATGCGTATGTCATTTAGCATGCAACGTCCAAATCTACGTTAATGTCAAATGTCACATTTTCTATCAATTCGTCATCGTTCACCTTAAATTGAATAACTTAAACTTCTATGAACGGTTTATGATTAAGTGACTCCCTAGCCTTGAGGAGAACTAAGAGTGCGAAAAAACTTGTAGGAGTGCTGAATCAGTAGTTGTTTCGATTGGTTTATGTAATAATATGCATTTTAAATTGTGTATACTAAATTCTTGCCTAAACGTATTAACTTCTTATTTAAGTAGATTTCAAACAGGAGGTTGTTTCCTTTGAAATTAGCAGTATTATCAGGGGTACCTCAAGGTTCCATTTTGGGCCCTTTAAATTATACAGCTAACATCTATAAAATAACTTAAATAAAGTTCAGGCTTATGTCTCTTATGGCTTTAATACTAATCTTATCAATGGAAATGGAGAGTTAAATAATCTAAAATAACTTAACTTTCTTTTGATCATAACTTACAGTAAAATTCTATAAGTAAACTATCTTTAATGCATTTCAGTAATAAGTCCACTAAGCAGCTTTTAATTGATAATTTAAATATATGTGTCGATGGTGTTGCTCTTCCAATTATTACTAATGTATGAAGAACCTTGGTATTGTTCATGACTCTAATTAAGATTTAAAGAACATGCTGAAATGCTAATTTAAAAGTTATACTTAAGTCGCCATTTATTGAATGCCAAATTGAAACCTAAACTATGTGAATCATTAGTTTTATCGCAATTTAATTACTGCGCTTTCATTTCTGGCTCATGTATAGATTCTTCTGATAAAAATAGAAACCAAAATTCATGCCGTTGTCTTATTTGCGCTCTTCGTAAATAATAAAAAAATATATATAAAAAATGTAATTTTTAATTAATTCATTCAAGCAAACTTAAATTTTTTGGATATAGTAATAGGGTATTTTACGATTTTTCGGAAAGTGTCTTAAATAATATGGTAGTAATGATCCACCCGAATTTTTGTTTTTTTGAAACGAAATCGCTAAGTAGTCTAAAACGGCATTTTTAACTTCGATTTTCAAATTTCGCGCGAAAACTCCAATCGCCATGTTGTTTGGGCGTGACGTCACTATTATAGTCAACACACGCAGACATATATGCTTTATATGGTATCTATTATAATTATTAGTTTTCTGTTTTAATTGCCTAATAATAGGCGCTTTCCTTTTGTACACAACTGAGTCACGATTACGATATTATATTTCCAATACTCAATGACTCAGAAAGAAAAGCTTTTCAGCAGTCATGCCAACTTAAATTATCCTAAAAAAATGTTTGAGGTTATGTTTCTTCCTCGAAGTTGATACCATCGTATGCAGAATGAATCCCTGAATCGAAAAATGTAAAAATTTACAGGGTGTTCCATTTAAAAAACAGATGTCACTGTCATTTCCGGTAAAACCGGAAGTGCTAGAATCATTTTATTAACATGCATTAATTAAAATTTACTTGTTATTGCAAATGTCAAAATTTCAAAAAATTTCTGAAAAAACTAAAAAGTTATAGGGGTGAGCCTAATTTCATTTACACCCGGTATATTCGCATTTTCCTTTTTGTCATTCTGATTTCAGCGATATGTCACAAGCTGGCATTTGTTTAACAAATGACGTCGAAAATGTGAAAAAACTGAAAAACGTAAGTAGGCCCCAGCAGGATTTTATATTTGAATTTTAAAGAAAGTAGGCGTTGAATTTGACGCATGGGCATATTTTTTGTCATTTCCTTAATTAAAGAAGCGTGTTTTTCCCCCAGGTATTGCATCTTCATGGAAAACAATGAAATTTAACGTTGTTAAGTTAAATGGAACACCCTGTATATTGTTGCAAATTTGATTAGAGAATGTCAGGAGCTTTCCAATGAACTATCATAACATGTACCATTTACTTCTTGTGAGCGGTTTTTGAAATATTTTAAATTTTGTCGTAATTTTGACAGATGCAGAACCTAAGGAGAAATGCCATATTTTTCAAATTAAGAATAATTTTAAACTTTTTATTGTGGCAGCTGATTGAGCTAGACATGAACTTTCAAATGACGTATTAAAATTTAAACTTTCTTCTACAGGGTGTTCATAATTTGATTTCGAAAATGTAGATTTAAAAACATCAATAACTTTTTTATTTTAAACGGAACACCCTGTATATTATTTCAAAAAACAAATAGAGAATTACAAGTGCTTTCTGACGATCCCCATACATGATGTTTATTTTGAGTATAAATAATAGTAAAAAATAATAAATGAACATTTTTTACCTGGGGTAGATTAGGCGAGTAAAGAAAGTAGAGCAAAACCAAATTGTTACAACTGTCAAAATATATTTAGTGTAATATGATTTTTGAGAATTTTGTTTCCAAAGCCTACTTGAAACTTAAGATTTTTAAATATGAAACCACTGGAAAATATTTATTTCCTACGAGCGTGCGGAAAGTATCACTTTTCCATATTAGTTTCGAAAGTTGCACTTTTCCGCACTAGTCCAGAAAAATACGTATTTCCGCACTAGTGCGGAAAAGTAATTATATTTTTATTTGCATTTTTGGGTAATTTTATACAAATTTAATGAAATTAAATCATTTCTATTTATACTAACTCTTTTGAAGTAGCTCCTATAAAATATCAAAAAATCACGTAGCATATAGTCATGACTGTCTCATTTTGACGTTTCTCCGTCACATAACAATTAACAAACGTCAAGTCAAACAATACCATCTTTTTAAAGTAGTCTAGTTTCTTAGTTAAGTAAAAAATGTATTCATCACGCTCCTAGGAAAAATATTTGTTCCTAACACATGCGGAAACTGTCTTTTCCGCACGCGACTGCCGTTGACTGAACGACAGTCGCGTGCGGAAAAGTACCACTTTCCGCACTTGTTCGGATATAACTATTTCGAAATAATTTTCTGTCGCAAATTAATTTGCTGCATTATCAGCTACTTGAAATCTTGCAAAAACGTTTAAGAAATTGAACAATATTTGATGAAACGGATTCATTTGTTTTTTAACAAAATATTAGGTGCTAATATTTTTAAAACCACTCAAAATAAATCTCATGTGTGGTGGATCGTCAGAAAGCACTTCTAATTCTTTATTTCGTTATGAAATAATATACAAGGTGTTCCATTTAAAATAAGAACGTTATTGATGTTTTTTTTTTCCCCCAACCTGGAAATTTTGCCGAACCTCTTATCTTACTAAGAGTAGGGATTTTTTACTTGCCTAACATTTAATAGATGGATAGTCACCATCCAAGTACTAAACGCGGTAGCTGTCGCTTAACTTTTCATATCGCTATGAAGTGAGTCAAGTCAGTCCTCCGCTCGCTGCTGTTTTTAAATTTATATATTTGAAATTAAATTATACCCTGTAGACAAAAGTTTAAGTTCTAATATGTCATTTGAAAATTCATAACTGGCTTAGTCAGCTGTCGCAATAAAAAATTTAAAATTATTTTTAATTTGAAAAATATGGCATTTCTCTTTAGGTTCTTAATCTGTCAAAATATCGAATATTTCAAAATCTGCTTATAGGAAGTACACGTTATGATAGTTCATTGGAAAGCTGTTGATGCTTCTCTAATCAAATTTGGAACAATATACAGGGTGTCCCACGACGAACTGCTGCGATCGATATCTCGAAAAGTAGACATTGGAAAATTTTGAAAATTTGGTAGTAAACTAATGTTTATGGGGGCAACTCGGCTAAAATATTTTCAAGATGGTGGCACTTCCGCTTATACGGGAAGTCGATACCAACTTGCTTATTTTAAATGGGACACCCTATATATTATTCCATTTTTGGATTGTACGCAAAATTCTAGACCTATTTTGTGTATCATGTCTTATACCTAGAGGTCTCTCCGTTTTTGACATATTTCAATTTTTATGTCAAAAATGACGTTTGCAGGCCCTAAAAGAATTATCAATTTTTTTTATAAGGATGCCTATATTATCTAATTTGGGTTGGATTCTTTGTTGAAAAAGACCTACTTTAATTGAATTTTTATAATATTTTCATAAGTATTAATACAGAGTGTTCAAAGAATAAGAATAAAAATTAATTTGAGAAAACTGTCCAATAGCTAAGGAGTTATAAAAAAAAACGCACTACGTGGACGCCCTGTATGTTTAAGGTGCTATTTAAAAAAAAACAACATTAGCAGCCACAGCAACGAACCTATGGCAGAAAAAAATTTACAAGCTCATCAAAATATGTAAAAAACTTAACTTTTATTTAAAACGTTTAAACAAAGGAGTAGATTAGCACAGGCATTATTCCATACTTATGCCGGACCCTGTACATAGAGGTGATATTCGTGCCAAATGATAGGACAGGAATTTGCTTAAATCAAAAAAATTCTTTACTTCCTTGCCAGCGTGCCAATTTTAAAGCAACTAATAATAATCTAAAACCACCAACAGAAAAACAGCAAAAGTCGCCACACACGTGAACTTTTTGAATAACCTTTCTAGCACGAAATGGGCGTCTGTAATTTCCACATTTCCATAATTCCATATTCATGTTCGGCGACAAGATGATAAAGCCCGGACTTGGTTTATTATTTACAAAGTTGCAGCGTGAATCAAAACAACGAAACGCGAAGATTAGGAGAAATCCCAGTCCACTGTCCAATTTCCAATTGTCCAACATCAATATCGAAGCCGTCAGTCCAGTTACAATTTGCGTATATAGCGTTCATCCGTCTCACAGAAAGTGGGTAAATTACATACGTAAATAGCTTAGAATCTGAGAAGAAATCATATACCAAAGATTCTTCTTATCGTTCTTGAATCCGCGTACCAGCAAGTAACAGCATCCATTCATTTGTTCATTTCACGATTGACCGTGGTTTCGCGTAGACGTGATACTTGTTGGCCATTCTATTGTGCGATCCTAGTATATAAATATCTAACAATAACACTGTGCCAGCCAAATTTATAAAACTATTCAACAAAAGTAATTATCATTTCGACTGTTTTTCCTTAGTTATTTTTTTTAACTCGGGTTTTGTTAGGGTTTGATATTTTTGTTTAAGCAAATTTCGGTATTTGAAGTGAAAATGGCTTTTTTTAAAACTATATGGAAAGTGAATTCTAAACACCAAAGTAAGTACCATTATTTAATCACGACTGTTCATTTATTTATCCTTTATGCGTTTGTTTGGGCATTTGAGATCCTAATTTGTTTCAATCATCATTGTGCTTTCTCAATATATCGGCCAGTGGAAGTCCTAAAAAGGCCTTTCAACATTGCGGTGATTGCGTCATAATTTTTATTCAAATTCCTTTAAAATACGTCGATTCGAAAAGCTAAAACAATGGAAGGACGTTGTTAGAAAATACTGAATAAATGCAGTTTAATATTATAGGTAGACTCGTCGTCAACAAAAAACATTGAGCACAGGCAAGTAACCAGGAAATAATGCATAATTTTTAGCGCATAGTGTCAATGACAGAGGTACTTTGTTGAAAATGTCACGCTTCTGATGTAAATAATTCCTTGCAAAATTTTTTTGTCGTAAGCGTTTATAAATTTATTATTCGCTAAGGAAGAACTACTGTTATATTAATTATTGTTGATGCAACAAGGCTAGGGACTAATTGGAAATATATTTTTTAATACACTCAGTTATAATTACGTACTACTTTTTGTTAGTTGATTGAAAAATGGCTGATTTTATTGTGGCGTAAAATTTTTAAGTAAATTAAAAAACGAAATCTATTTTTACGCAAACCTGGTCAATGAACTGAAGGTGATTGGAAATATGTCAGAAACGTCAAGCGATTGACAATTATTTCTTATTTATTTTAATAATTATAAAAATTTGACTCTCATCGATTTTCTGTAAAAAATGTAATTTTTCCGAAAATTAATATTTGCAAAAAACGTTTGTCGTTGCATTGTCTTGAATAATATGCAACACGCAACACCCCTGTCAGGTTTTAAACCCTATTGAGTTGATTTTTTTTAATGTATTTTGGTTTTTATTCCTTAAAATTCAAAAAGAGCATTTACGATTTGGACTTTAGTAGAATTCCCAAGGTTATAAACCCGGATTTATTTGTAAAATTCCGGAATTTGGTAACTAAATATTTTAGTAGTTTTAATTGCTGTTCCAATCACAATAGTTTAATATTTGCACTAGGTTGGCTCTGCGAGGCCCTCTATTTTGATTTCGTAATTTTCTTGGAATTTTTTTTTTAGATATCGGGCAAAAAATCCGACAAAGTCTCAGGGTAGAGAGAGATAAAGAAAATTTAAGGTTTCTTCTTTAAAATTTAAAAAAATATTTAGAAATTTAAAACGGCCCCTGTGGGGCTGTTTTTTCAAATTTTTCGGGTGCAGCCCTGCCCGTGGTTGAAAGGTACAGTTTCTTCGTTAACGACCCCTGCTGAGCTTTATTTTTTGAAAAACAATTTTTTGGGTACAGCCCCTTCGGGGCTGTCTGTGGTTAAAAGGTACGTTTCTATAATAAACAGCCCCTGCGGGGCTGTATTTCTACTAAAAACCTAATAAATTGCCGAAAAATCAGTCAATGTAGGGTTACTTAATATATCGAAGCTGACAAATCCCAACCACTTCAGCCCGATCCCCTTAAACCCTATACCCTTAAGCCACAACCCTTTGCACCCCAAGCCCTTAAACCCCAAGACCCTAAGCCGAAAACCTGTAAACACGAGCCCATAAGCACTTAAACCCAAGCACTGAAACACCAAGTGCTTAAACCCGACCTTAAACCCAAATTGTTCATCAATTCAATAACCTATAAACTCAAAAACAATGAATAAGATAGCGTTAATCTAAAAACCCAAACCCCCTGACCTTAGACCTTCAAAAATTTAACATATAAAATGTAAATATTAAAATCTTAAACCTATTATTAGCCATTAGCCTTAAGTGCTTGGGGTGACCTTGAAGTTTAAGGGTTTGAATTTAAATTTAAAGGCTTGAGATTTAAAGGTTTGTGGCTTAAGGGCCATTAGCTCCAAAATCCTCAGAGCCCGATTTTTGTCATGGATATAAAGTTTCAGGGTTAATGGTTTAGGGATTAAATGTTTTATGGATTATCGAGTTGTTAAAGGTTTAAAGTTTAAACTCGCATTTATGATTTATCGTTTAAGGGCTTCGGGTTTAAGAACCTGAAGTTTAAGGGTTTAAATTTAAAGGCTTGGGGTTTAAAGATATGTGGCTTAAGGGCCACTAGCTCCAAAATCCTCAGAGCCTAGGGGCAGAGAGCGATTTTTGTCATGGATATAAAGTTTCAGGGTTAATGGTTTAGGGATTAAATGTTTTTTGGGTTTATGGGTTTAAGGCGCATGGGCTTAGCGTTTGGGGTCTATGGGTTATCGGGTTGTTATAAAGGTTTAAAATTAAAACTCGCATTGAAGATCTTACTGTTTAAGTGCTTAAGATTTAAGGGCTTGGGTGTAAGAACTAGAAGTTTAAGGGTTTAAATTTAAAGGCTTGGGGTTTAAAGGTTTGTGGCTTAAGGGCCACTAGCTCCAAAATCCTCAGAGTCCAGGGGCAGAGAACGATTTTTGTCATGGATATAAAGTTTCAGGGTTAATGGTTTAGGGATTGGGTTTATGGGTTTAAGGCGCATGGGCTTAGTGTTTAAGACTTTTGGGGTCTATGGGTTATCGGGTTGTTAGAGGTTTAAAATTGAAACTAGCATTAAAGGGCTTACTGTTTAAGTGCTTAAGATTTAAGGGCTTGGGTGTAAAAACTTGAAGTTTAAGAGTTTAAATTTAAAGGCTTGGGGTTTAAAGATTTGTGGCTTATGGGCCATTAGCGCCAAAATCCTCAGAGCCCAGGAGCAGGGAACGATTTTTGTTGGATATAAAGTTTCAGGGTTAATGGTTTAGGGATTAAATGTTTTTTTTGGGTTTATGGGTTTATGGCGCATGGGCTTAGTGTTCTATGGGTTATTCAGTTGTTAAAGGTTTAAGAGCTTAAGATTTAAGGGCCTGGGGTTTAAGAACCTGAAATTTAAGGGTTTAAATTTAAAGGCTTGAGGTTTAAAGATTTGTGGCTTAAGGGCTTGACGTTTAGGAGCTTGAGGTTTAGGGGTTGGGGCCTTGGGGTTTAAGCGCATGATGTTAAAATGCTAGTGATCTGACAGCTGTAATTTATTGTGCAGCCTCTCATTTACGTGATTTTTCGGAAACTTCTCGTTTTTCGATTGTTCCAAAGCCTTCAAGGAAAATCATGATTTTTTCCACAGTATTCAGTTATGTTTCCTCATAAAAAATCAATATTTGGCAAGGAAAATTATTTACATACTACTACAATAATATTATTCAAAATAGGTTAGTTTCAAGAAAATAATGTTTTGAAATTAAATCATTCCAGCAAGAATTAAATATTTATTTACAATGTGATGTAGCTATCTTATTATCTCATTGTGCATAATTTAAAAAACTACCAGCATTTTAATAGACAACCATCTAATTCGTTTAATAAATTTCACCGCACACGTTTGTTTATATTTAAAAATTCTGACAAAATGGAAGTAATTGGCTTTCTAAATATGATTTGCGACTTAATTTTGCAATTTAAACAATAAAATATGTAAAAAAATGTTATAACATGCCCGCAACATTTATCATTATGTAACCCCCACCGATTGCTTAATTTAATTTATGGAATATTTTCGTATGTTTGCTGCAAAACTAACAAGGATTCATGCGCTGAACTGGCTTTTCGAATATTTATACCATTAAACGTTCAATACGCGTTAAAATTGGTTTAATTCCAGTATAGGGTTTTTGGACCAATAATTCAGGTTACGCGATAATCCTTGTTCTTGACATAAAAAAACGGCGAACCACGCGCATCATTATCCATTTTGCCAATTAAAAAGCCTGTAACAACTCGTCCTGTCTCCGGTCTCATATTTTCACCAGCTTCCTTGGAAGTGCCGAGCAAAGGTCATTTCAATATAAATATTTATTTATTTCATAAATAAATAAACGGCATGATAACTGATGTGCTGCGAATCGTCACAAATCGTAGAAACGTGTTTGTTTTGTGATGTTTTTCAAATTATTTCCTATAAACTTGCAATACGCATTGCTTCATTTTATCTTTACTTTGTTATTGTTTCGCAATTTTTTTTAAGAAATCGAAACTTAATGTAAAACAATTAAATTTAATCAGCGAATCATTGCAGTAGAACAAATTTCGGCGTGAGTTATTTTATTGAACAGATTTAGACCAGTTATCAAATTGTTACATAAAAGTATATAGATTATAAGACCAATTAACATAATTTTTTATATTGCACATATATTTTATTTTTATATCGTTTAAAAATATTCCGAATTACAAGAAAAAATAGGTAGAATTCTTTCCAGCTAAATATTTTCGAAACTCATCCTATAAATAGCCAGTCCTCAACATACTTTAAACTCAAATAAAATATCTTAATAATAGTAAATTGGATCAAGTAATAACATATTATATTATAAATCTTTTGTCAAAAAAAAATTATTTTTTTACTTTTTAGTACGACTTTTTTAAAAGAAACGAGTTTTTTTTTATTTTCTACTTTTTAGTCATACTAATTAATTTATTATCATTTATTATCATTTACTGCGCAAAATTTCATCAATTAATAATAAAAACAGACTTTTCTTATTTTACCATAATATATCTAAGCTAATAGTGGTCCTTCTCACGATCAAAATAAATCGGATATAAACAGTGGTTATGTATACTTACCTTACGATGTCTTCACCATGTCCTATCTCGTTCGGAACCTACCTGCATATAGAAAAATACAAATTAGTAAGAATAATTGAATAATATAATAATGCATACCTTTATCTCCTTTCCCTAAAGCGGTTCGTCCCCATAATAGTACCATTTAAACTTAAACCCCTCATACACACCCTGAAACAATTGAGAGAAATAATTAGACAAATGACAAACTATATGTTCCAGAATTTACCACCCTTCCTTATGGGTAGTATTGCAATGAGGTCATTATAATACTAATTATTGAAGTAAAAATATGTAATTATTACTCACCACTTAGCGTTGTGCAAACATCATATGAGGGCGACGTCCAATCCTTGGGCATCCATCACTCGCACGCGAAAACCAGAGCCTACTAACTGCTTTTCTGGGCTTTGATGCCCCCAGAAAATCCCCGAATACAGTTACAAGCCTTAACACTTGTAATACCCCAGCTATTTTAGAAATAACAAAGATATTGACAAGATACTCGTCGAGATCTCGGCTCTGGTTTCACGAAACCGGTCGTTCTCTCTACGATAGAGTGAACTAGATATGTCCAAATAAATGTCACTGGTGTCTGTTATATATAGGTAGTTATACTCCGTCTCCAGGTGCACTTTGTCGTCCATGGTATGGATGTCAAAACTACTACACGCTTGAATATCTGTTTCTTTCCCTAATAGTTCGTCCCTTGGCTTAATCTGAAAAAAGATTTCAGTGTCAAAAGCTTTTAAGTATCCAAATTATAACTTATGAGCTAGTAATAGAATCTTCCACTATAATTTAGTTACCAAATGACATAGATATTCTCAAATATTAATATTAATAGACCAGAAAAAATTTCGAGACCTTAGTTCTTTGGTAATTAATTACCATACGTTCATTCGTATTTATTGTACTGTGTTTTTCATAACCCCAGTATCTTATCATTAAACAAATCAAAACGTCACAAGTGCAGCGTTTTCCGGAACACCACCAAGTGTGGTAATAGTAATAAACCCATTTTTTATGTACCACCAGCAGTGTATTCGTGTTACTTTCTTCATGATGCAATCGTACCGAGCGTTGCTGTTTTGCCAACACACAGGAAAGTTGCCGTTGCTGAAGGAAACCCCTAACTAATAATTTGTTCGTAATTATGTAGCTACACAAAAGAATGTCCTTAATATTATAAATTCTGAAAAAACGTACAATCAATATCTTTAGACTTGTAAAATCATACACTTACTGAGCTGGCTTTGGATAATCTGTATAATTAGCAATTGCTCAATAGTAATAACTAATAACTTTTTCTTTAATCCGTTTTTTGCTTAATAGTGGCTTTTAGCTCTGTATTAATAATTGCGAATGCTCTTGTTCCACTTACCTCCATTAAATAATAATAATAATAATAATAATAATAATAATAACCGTCCAGCACTTTCTTCCGGAAACGGAAAAAAAAAAATAATAATAATAATAATAATAAATGCGCGTAAAAATCCAGATTTAATATTTTATTTCCAGGGAGCATCAGCTAGTTGTAAAGGTTAATAAAATTCAACACATAGTATTGATAAAAACGATTTGGTAGTCAAAATAATCAATTACAGCTTTATTTACAATTCCAATTGGCGGTGACGATGTGTTATCGTGTCGTAAGGTCGGGTCGCCATGAAATTTACCGAAACAAGCCATAATGTACAAGTTGGGGATTAAACGATTAAAAGTTTGTGTACTGATTTATGTAAATGTAGGTTTACAGGCTGTAAAAGTAAAAATGTGTCAGTAGAATTCTGTTACTTATCTTAGTTCACAATATTTTGAAAAATAATTTTTTTAATCAAACATTTTTGATACCAACTCAAAAAAATGAATTTCGTTAGAAATATGAAATAAAATTCCCCTCAGTTTTACATAATACTTATATACTTTTTATTTTTTGGTGGAGGTCAAATCTATACATAAACTTGTTTAAAGCTCTCAACTGAACCTTCGATACTTTCTGATGCAACTGATGCCTCTCCATTGCATCGTATCCGTCTCACCACGTACAAATTATCAAGTTATATTACCTCGTGCACTAGCACCAGAGGCGTATGAAGACAGACGTTGAAAATACGGATTTTTTAAAAAATTAGGAAATATACTCCATTCACGATTTTTTTGCATTTGCATCGGCTGACCAAATTCATTTTAATCGAACAGTTACCGTACCCAGAATTTCAAAAATTTATAACGCATAGGACAAACATAAGGCTAATTCGTAGAGTGAAAGAATTACAAGGGGATGCAACGCCGTAATAATTCTGGCAGCGAGCAATAGATGGCGCTTCTTCAGATTTAATTCAGACCTAAAAAAGATGAAACAATTTGCTACAAAATACTAAATATTGGATTTAATCCTAGTATAATGGGTGTGCGTCCGTTGTCTCCAAATATGTAACCCCCCTCTGCGCGCAAACTTTAGATATAAAGAATGTCGTAGTACGTTAGTGTTTAATTTAATTAATTAACTGGGCTATTATCAGCCCCGAGCGAACGTTCCCCGACTATTTACTTGCCATTAAGCGACAGCGATCCAGTATGCGAGACGCCAATGCCGCTAATTATTTTCTGACGCAACTCGATTTAGAGTTACCTTTACTTACCTGCCTTAACAAATAATTATCCTTGCCATAATTACACCTGCAGCGGGTATCATTATTTTTTTTTGTTAAAAATCCTGCTTCGGTTACTGTTACGTGTGGCGCAGGTACGTCGGTGCTCATTATTTTTATTAAAATATCGCCGTCGGTTCCGACAATTATTTTTAATCGCGATGGCCGCGATAAAAAAACGGGATTTTGGACACCAGGGGGTTAATTATAGGAGTCCGACACTGGAAATCAGCGAATGCTGGCGCGCGGTTTGTCGACAAGTAGGCATCACTGGTGGAGAAGATTAAAAGTAGTATTTGTTTATAAATGGCTTTATTTATGTTTTATACAAACACAATAATAACAAAAATATCCAATTTGGGATATTTATACTGATGCTCTTTTGAACATACAAAGATAAAATCTGTTGGACGTAAAAATTATTCACATAGAATTTTATTCATAGTGTCCAATGCAAAAAAAAACAATGAAGTAAAAATAAACAATTTTTTCAACTTCATAAAATTCAATAACATAACCTAGTTTTAATTTGACATTGACATCGACGTCAAAAAATTAACATAACCCAATTTTCAATTTGACTTTGACATCGACGTCAAAAAATTAACATAACCTAGTCTTCAAATTGACGTTGACATGGACGTCAAAAATCAAAATAACCTGGTTTCATTTGACATTTGACATCGACGTCAAAAATTTTTTAGTATTTGTTTTCATTTTAATTTTTAAATCCAAGGTCAATATCCGATCCGGCGTTCTCAAAACCTAATTGAATTTAATGATAAAATTAAAGATGATGGCCTAAAGCCAATGTACAGGGTGATCATTTGAAAATTCTACTTTTTAAACTCTTTTATTTTGCTTAAAAATATAGCTAGAAAAAAAAATAAAAAATAGATCTGTAGCATATTTTACCAAGTTTCTGTATATGTTATAAGTCTACATCTATCTTAATGAATATACAGGGAGCGCCACATAGTCACATTTGTTAAATGGAACACCCTGTATATTTTGTATGTATTTCATCCTCAAATAACTGAGAAAAGTTTGGGACAAAACTAAATTACTTTTTACATAGCTGGCCATGCATAAAACAATAATGGTTTAAAATAACAATTGTTGAACTGTCAAATTTTAAACCATTATTGTTTTATGCATGGCCATCTATGTAAAAAATAATTTAGTTGTATCACAAACTTTTAAGAATATTCGCAAATCTTGACATTTATAGTCCGACAGATTGCAGCTTATAGTCGATCCGGCGAAATTTTTTTTGGGCCTAGGGTAGAAACGATATCAGTTTCGGAATCCGGACGGCTTCAGGACCCCGAAAACATTGTCGGGTCCTCGATAAGATCCTTCATTCACTATGACATTTAAACGTCATTTTTGACAGTTAGTTGGAAAATCAACGAATAAACGTGCTATTCCTCCAAAGACGGCCACGGACGGGCCCCGTGCCCATTCCCAAAATGTCACTTTCGACATTTTCACAATTAACGAAAGAAAACGTAGTTACAACCGCGCTGCACCCTTTGGAGTTTTTTTGTTTCTCCTTGATTCACGTAACTAATTGGAGCAGACAGCCCCGCAGGGGTTATTTGTTTCTATTATTTCAATTTTAAAGAAGAAACCTTAAATTTTTTCACTTTCACTTCACATCCTCGAAAACTTGATGCAAATATCTAAAAAAAAAAACGTGTAGACCTGTGTTATTATTTAATCTTATTTTGCTGGGAATAGTCGAAAGAAAACAACGATGCCAATCTTATAGGCCTTTTCTTTTAGCAAATCTACCAAAATATGCAAGCCAAGAGCAGATCATCTCCGTTCAAAAACATCTGGAATGGAGTGTACCTACGATGCACGCAAATCTGATTTTTTTGCGAAACCCCGAAAACATGTAGATAGACAAACCGATAATAAGAATTAATAATAATATAATAATAATAATAATGGTAATAATGGTAGTGAGCTAAGTGCAAGAATAATATAAGTATTCTTGAGCTAAGCGTGCTGTTGAGCATGCTTTGGGGGTTGTCTAATTCATGTATTGCGTTTCAAGCTTAGGCAATCAAAAATTAGTATATATCCTCTTGCTCTTGCTTCATTCTTTTTGTTTTTGTGATAATTTCATGATACGTAAACGTGGACTGGAGAGACCTTGCGCCTAATCAATATCATATTTGCTTTATAAATACCGAAACCGCGGAATTCATAACAATTCGACGATAATCAAATTAGTATCTACTTTACGTAACACCATCGTCTGTGCTGATGAAAAAAACTTGATTTCTTGTTTCTAAAAATAGCCGCCTCGTGCAATAAAATTCCAATAAGTAATATCGAAATTACTAAATCAAAATATTTATCATTGCATAATAAACTTGAAGAGAGCATATATGCGCATTTTCCCAATGTTCATGGTCGGTGCTGATCGTGGCAGTTGACATTTTTAAGTGCGTTATCAACTGCGTTTTATTCTATTTTGAGCAAAGGTTGAAATTTATGAATGAAATGTGTCAACTATTATTACGCACTAGACGACACATGTCCTTTTTAATAGCCGTGTTTAGAGTTAAAAGTATACACAGATTAATGTTATGATAATTAGTAAATTAATTAAATATCGAATTGTTTGTTTTGCGTGGAGATGAAGCGTCGCACGTCGTTTTGCTTTAGTCGTTTCTTTTATCGCCAGAATATGGTCTCGAATTGGTGCCGAACTGGAAAAACACCTCTGGAAATAGTAAATGTAACAGGAACCAGGAACAAAGGCAACCGATGATGAATTAGAACTAATTCAGTTTTTTATCTACGTTTTGAGTTTCTTTCAGTTCAAAATATTTCCCTTCGAATGAAAAACATTTTTGCCGAAGTCACGTGACTAACGCACTGTCATTTGTTTCAGAACTACCCGAGGAGCTGGCGCTGCAAAGTTGCAAGGAAGTTGATTCGGAAGCGAGCGAGGTGGTAGAGAACGAAAATGACGTGGTGACGTTTAAATTAAAATATCTAGGTAAGACTCAAACAATTGGTAGTATCCTAAAATATACCCTTCATTATGGGAAGAAAGTGCCATAGAGATGTTCCAATGATTTCAATGCTGGATAGAAATTTTTTGGAATCCAGTTTTCATGAATATTCGTTTTTGAATCGCAGCCAGTATCATTGGTATACTCCAAGGGTCGAATTTGGGACCAGTTATGTTACATCAATTTACAAAATTATCAAATTTATTAAATCTCTTGTTTCTAAGACCTTCACGGAGCTGATGATTTATGGAAGAGTCTTCGGGTTGCCTTCTGCGTTGAAGATTTTGAATTCTTGATGTATCAGCCATCTTGTGATTTTTCTCTGAAGCAAAAATTACAAGCTGGTCGCTTCAGACGAAGACCACAACAAGATGGCCAAAAAGTGTAACATTCAACGCGGAAGAGAACCTGAAAACTCTTCAGCAAACCTTTTCCCCTTTTTAACCTACAGCTGATTTGGCTATCGTCGCTTCTAACGACCGGTTCCTTTATTTTGTAGGTAGTACTGTAGTAGAAAAAATTACTGGCGACAGTATTAGCACCGAAGCTGTAAAGAACATCGTGAAGACAGCAAAGGTAAAAGGAAGAAAGAAGATACAAAGGGTGAACGTGGCTATATCTCTCAAGGGAATCGCTGTGACGGATCTGCAAGGGAACGACATCCTCAAAATTTCCATATACAGGTAAGATACCCGTAAAAATTGGTACACACCATGATAGACATTTGGACAATTATGTTGCTCCTTCAAAACCCTAGTGGAAAGCATAATTCTTCTTAAAGCCCAGACCAGAATTGGTTGTAACAAGCATTGACCTTATCTACCTGGAACTGAGTCCAATCCCCAGCTTTGGGTTGTCCAAAATTTATGGTGTCCGCTGACCACCTGTTTTCATGTCCTAATTTCATTGTTCCAGAATATCGAACTGCTCCACTGACCCCACCCATCGCCAGATCTTCTCCTTCATCTCCACCGACCCCGACGAAACGATGGAATGTCACGCCTTCATCTGCTCCAAGAGGAAGATGGCCGAAACGGTGACCCTGGCGGTCGCCCACGCCTTCAGCACTGCTTACGAAGCTTGGCGAGTGCTTCCAACCACCAAGGACGTCCAGCAGAATGCGATCAACATGCAAGAGAACACCAACGAATCCACCAAGACTCAAGAGACCATCGTGGAACATGCTGACAACAATATCAGCGCTGATGATGTTGCCGAAGAGAAACTGATAGACTTTGATAACGATCTTAGTAATGAGGAGGACTATTTCAATTTTGAGAGGCCTCCATGCGAACAGACTTTGAACGCTCACTGGGTAATTTTTCAGTTCTCTACTAGATTGGTATACGGTAGCTTTTGAATACAGACGTCCAGGTGGGCGCCCATCAAGGTCGGAGATAGCCGCGCATCTGCTGGTTGCGATCGAGATGACTGAAATGCTGGAGAACACAAAATAATTTAATAACCTCTAGATTATTATTTGGCCCGGTGTGAGATCTTGGCCTTTGGTACCTACTAGAATGATATATTTTTTTTGTTTGGTTATTTTGCTGTTTTTGTTCATTTTTAAGAGACCATATTTTCCCTTTTTTGCGGTTTATTAGTAGGTATTCTTTTTCATTTCGTTTAACGAGGATCTGCCAATGCCCATAATAACATATCTACGTAAGCGACTAGGGAGACTGTGCCACTGCGGGCTGAAGACACTTGTTAGGCCGTATTCAAAAGTTTCTGTTACAACGTGTATACAGGATGTTTCATGTTTCAAACACCCTGTATAAAACTATTGGCAAACTTTTTCGAACAAAAAATTATGAATTCTGTTTTATTAATTAATGTTTTTGTTTTGTAGGTTTGTTTCGAGGATGACTTCGTCGGCGACGATCGAGCTGCACCCTCGCAATCCCACTTCAAAGTAGATCTAATAATGGCTTAATTTTTTTCCTTCGTACGGAAAAGAATTTCAAGTAGTTTTATATTTTATATCTCAAACATATTTCTTTAGTGTCATTATTTCCATATAGACTAAAAGAATAGTTTTAAGTTTATATTAAATTTATAACTAAGCAGTAGGTATATTTCAATTGTCCAAAATCGTTATTTGGTAGGCTTTCTGCGAATTTTGTTTCTCAAAATGCATTATGCAGAGCGCAATATAGCATTATACTTAGATTATAATTATACAGATATTTGCCTGTTTTGTATATAAGCTAATTAAGTTAAATCAGAATTATATGCATATTCTCAATAAATACTCAAGTATTTTTATTTATATCAAGATTTTATTTCTGCTTGCCCGTTAAAGAAATCATTACCATGCGCGGATTGTAGGAGGTCATCCTTGCTCTTCGATTAGGATCGTATTAGACACGGGATGATAAAAAAATAAAGCAATTTTGAATCAATTTCGACTATCGAATTAAAATTCGATGGCCCCAGCCCTAGGAGATAATTAAATCGAGTACACCATAAACAAGTCAACGCATGGCTACACAGACGATTGAATGAAATGGAAATGGGGTAGCCATCGATACATACATTCCAACAAAATTTTACATATATGAGGTTAAACGTAAGCATGTTAACTCCAACCCTTGGGGATTAGAATAAAGCCACAATCGAGAGGGACAGTGCTGTTTTTAAATAATCAAACAGATACTGCTCTTATTTCCATATGTGGTTTTTCAAAGTGAAAAATATATAAATAACGCATGTTGTGTGTATGATGGAAAAACTTTGGAGAGATAAAACTACTAAATCCACAAGTGCAAGTGTAACTACTTTATATGTATACAGACAGTTATCTACACAACTACACAAATATGAACAAATATTTTGGGAGTAAATATTTGTAGTAAGGTTACAAGTACAATTTTATTGACGGTTTATAGGCACCTAATTCACTTTTTATCCCATTATCTGGTTTGCGTTATGTTATGAATATAATAATTAGAAAACAAATAATTTTGTTGATAATCTCTACCACTTGACAATGAATCTTGTTAAGATAAAATGTTGATACAAATTTGTCATTCTTTAATTTTTTATTATTATGCAGTTTATGTATTTACATATTAAACAAAAATTAAAATGATTCACCTATAATAAAGTGACACACTCTACTAACTTAATTTTATTGTACGTTTAAATTTTTTTTTAATTTAATTTTTTTTTGTAGTTATACTATGAGGCGCCGTTTAAGACATTATTAGTATTACAAATATATAAATATAATAATTATTGAAATATATATATATTTTTTCATTAAATATATTTATTTTGTTAAAATATTTATAAGTTTTATAAATATATATATCTTTGTAAAAATGTATATATATTTTTACGAATATATAAATTTATTTTCACAAATATATATTATTTCTGCTAATATTTAGCAGAATTAATATATATATTTGTGAAAATATATTTATATATTCGAAAAAATATATATATATATATATTTTTTCATTAAATATATATATATTTTTTTAAATATTTATAAGTTTTATAAATATATATATATATTTATAAAACTTATAAATATTTAAAAAAATATATATATATTTAATGAAAAAATATATATATTTCAATAATTATTATATATAATAATGTCTTAAACGGCACCTCATATTATACCACCAGTCTATTATATATTTTATTATATTTATTTTTTTCACGTATTGGCTACCTACAGCTTTTATTTTTAGAGGTATGGAAAAAGTGTAAAAATAAAAATAGCAAATTTTAGTGCGAACGATATTGGCGAAGAAAAGTGGAACAAAATGGAGTCAGAAAAGTAGAGAAAAAGGCAACTTTTGTTTTTTTATGGAACGCCCTCTGTATATTTTGCATATTTAGATAGATTTTGTTTCTCTGATTTCAAAAATATACATTTGCTCTATATCCGTTCTGGAAATATTATGCAAAACAGTACCGCATGGAACATAGGCAGCCATGAAAAAAAAAAATACAAAATATTTCTGATAATTACTGACAGTATATTTTCTGATGTTCCTTTGTTTTATTTCTTATCACCAAAATATATTTCACATCAAAATCTACAACTTTTGTTTCTAACCCATTTTAAAGTATTTGTCTTGGACAAAATTGACCTGGGCTAGGGGCAATTTATATCTAAAACCGGCACTGTGCAAAAGCGCCACCTACATCTCGTAACCAGCACTAACACGGCGCACAATGGTGCCTTTTGTAAAAATAGGCGGCAAAAATCATCACGCCAATTTTTTATGAAAATTAACAAAGTAAGTAATTTTATTACAGGTATATAACAAATTTAAAAAGCAAATCCAATATGGTGCCCAATGTGGCCAATAAGGATCAAAAATCACTGTGAGACTTTTTTTACTGCTATTGCCTTAATATATTTTAATAAATACTTGGAAAGGAGTCCGTATATGTTTTTGAAATCTCCCAATTCTAAAATGGTGAATTGGCGATTTTGACAGTTGACAGCTGCCAACAATTCAAAAACTTGAAATAATCTATAATAATGATCTTAAAAAATGATGTTATATTTTTCTGGCTGCTGGATTTAAATCTGACCAGTCATGAGTTTATAAAGTAATAAAATTATCTAAAATTTTCAATAATAATTAACGGTAATTTGACAACGTTTTGACAGCTGTCAACTGTAAAATTCTTTATCTGACGTCAAATTGAAATACAACAACCAGAAAAATATAACATACAATCTTTCAAGATCCATTATTATAGATTAGTTTTTGAATTGTTAATGTTGACTTTGACAGCTGGTTGCGGCATCTGTCAACTGTCAAAATCGTTAATTTGCCATTAGATTAGAGTTGAAAGATTTCAAAAATATATGTGGACTTAACTTTCCAAGAATTAAAAAAAAAAAGTTCTCAGAGCAATTCTTGATCCTTTGGCCACATTGGGCGCCATAAAGGAGCAACTTTTAAAACTCCAAGCAGTTACTACATTAATTTATCTACATATTATTAAGATAAGTAATATATAAAACGGGACAATCTGCAGCAGTTCAACCTGTATGATAAAATAAAAAAATCGTCCATGCTCACAGACCACATACATAGATGCATAAAACTTGTCTCCCTTTAGGAAAAATATGTCCAGCCCTTAGATTTGTCAATATCCGTTATCTGTTGCTTCCGGTCCGTTTTAGATAATATATTGACAAACAAATCCGAATTGCCGGGCCAAAAACAAGATAGCCCCGGATCCCAGCATCCCTTGCACGTTGCAGTAACATCGCGTGCATGCGCCCTGGTGACAATCACCGAGATGAACGTGGGATGTATAAGAGAACTGCGAAGAAGAGAGACGGTTTCTGCGCTAGGAAATGCCCGCGTAGCGCCGTCACTCTCTCGACGCGTCGATAGACCGCCAACCAGCTGTTGCCCACCAGGACCGTACCCAAAGGAATTGCATACATTAATTTATTAAACAGACTTTTTTCTTTAAGTCGAGCAATAACATGCCACATGCCCACATGTATAAAATAAGATATTTTCGTAGAAAAATTAACGAATTAAATCTAATTTATGTAGCGTTTTGTTTTGTTTTTTTTTTTTGGTTAATTAAAAGCCCACCTACTTAGATAACCAAAAACTTAAAGTGTGGTCCTGTCCTGTATCAGATATATGTTCTCTTGGTCGAACTTTTGTTGTGTTGTGAGTGAGAAGCCTCCTCGTGGTAAACAGGACCGGCCTCAAAATTCCAAAATTTAGCATTTAATTGGCAAATAAATAAACTATTAAAAAATCGGATGCTGATATTTTAATACATTTTTTAATTTCAAAATAATAAATAGATAAAAAATGTATTTATTTACTTGTTATTTTTTTAACTCGGAAATTTTAGTTTTATGATTCGATCTCTGTCATGCATATATTACTAAATATCTAAATAGTTGGCTTTATTTACCTTTAACGCCCAATTTGCAAGGAAAATTGTAAAAAAAATCAATGAAATTTTTTTTTTTTAGAAAAATTTGAAAATTCATTACTGAGTATAAAATTTTATTTCAAAAAACTATTTTCTATAAAATTAATCTATATCAGTGATATTTATTGTACTTTACTCTTGAGCTGATATAATTTTGAGGCTCCTCGTATACTGTGGCGTTCGATCATTATTTTGTTTTCCGCTTCAATTGTTTCTAAGGATAGACCAACTTGCATTATTTGCCACCCCACAAACACCCCTAGTCCAACCATGGGAACCAAAACTCACGCCTCATGCTCGCAATGTTCTGCTGGATGCCCCTCCGCACGCAGGATTACACGCCATTCCAATGCGGTAAACGAAACAGATCCCATTTTATCAGATACAGTCGATTTAAAAAATCGAGTTGATTAAAACAAACCACAGAAATATTTAAATCAGCCAGTGGTGGGTGTGCAAACACAGAAAGTGTACGCACGGTTTCTGCAGAACCTTGCGACGCACGTCGTTGCTTGAGACGTCCGCGGCCATCAACCTGACAGCGTTGCCGCGTTTCCACATTTCATTCATCATTCGCTCGAAATGGCTGTTCAAATGTAAAATTACCATGCCTCTTAAATATTTCTTTGCTTATACGTTGTCCCTAACTTTTGCAACGACTAGTTAATAAAAACAAATGCATGGCACTTGCCGAGTAGGTCGGTACTATAATGTTGGCGCGACATAATTATTAATTTATTTCCGTATATTTGAACTATATCATTTTATAAGGTTATTTGATTTTTAGATCACGCTTTATCGTTACAAAAATCTTATTTTAATTACATTTTACACACGCGATATACAGTGTGTTCACGGATTGAGTGCATACAAGGTGTAAATGACAAAAAGTTCAAAAGTTGGGTTTCATATTCAGTTTTAAACACCATTTTACAGCAATAATCCCTGGTCCCACGCCGTGTGGAAAATCTGCTTTCCCAAAAAACTTTATAAAATTAATTTCGAGATGCGCAGCTTTAAAAAATATAGTGTGGTTTTATGAAGAGTGGCGAGCGCTATATCTTACTTCAAATATTGATCTAAAAATTAAATAATCCTATAAAATAATATAGTTCGAATATACGGAAATTAATTAATAATTATGTCGTTCAAGCAATTTGACGTCATGTTTAAAGCTTAACTGTCAAATAGAACATTTTTATATATATCGTGTATAATATTTAATTGAAATAAAATTTTTGTAATTTAAAAATTAAATAACCCTATAAAATGATATACCTAGTTCAAATATAAGGAAATTAATTAATAATTCTGTCGAGCCAACATTCTGACGTCATCCGCATTTTTTCAAATTTAGTTTCACGTAGTTGTTATTAACGACTCTTATTTTCTATTTTCAAGGCCAGTGCTCCATTTCTACTATTGAACATTAATGTTTAGTACAAATTTCCCATCCCCAGAATTAGGCAACCATATATACACTCCATGTTATGTTACATATTACGCAAAATAAATGAAATGTATACTTGGTTGCCTATTTTTGGTCACGTGGTTTACAACAAAAATAAATAAATGACGGTTGCGCAATTCAGCTTCTATTTAACTTTAAAAGATAAATATTAAAATACAATGGTAAACATGGATTTTTTTAAATTTGTTCATTAGAGATGTTATTACGAATAAAATGGCGAATTCACCCCCTACATTATTCCCTTCTTTGCGGATTTTGCCTTCAATCTGGCAACGGCGTCCGGCAATTGCCGTTGCCTGTTTCAACATTTTATCTACACGTCTTCATCGGCGAAAGTACACCGAGCGAGTACAGTTGTGGTGCGTCCGTTGTCCTTTAAGGTCTCAATTCTTGTGCAACATCCTTAAAAAATGTGCTTGTTGTGACTTAACTGCAAATCCTGCTTATATAATGGTGGGTAAGTTTTTTTTTAACGTAGCAAATTATTCTTTTACTATTAGTTCAATTATTGGACCGACAGCCTGTTAGGTTGGGTAGGTCAACAACAATCACATGCTTCAGTACCTACTGCCGGGTTATAAATATACATAGCGTTTCGTCTCTTGGTTTTGATTTTGGAATTTTTTAAAACGACGATGTTAGTTTAGAGAACGTTTAATTTGGTTGGAGAAATATTAGGTAGGCGCTTAAAGAAATATTTGCTTAACTATATGAATAAATATTTGCCATGTGAAGCTCAAATACTTACCATTACTGGCAAATATTGCTTTACGTACCGTTTACTGCGGTGGGTATTTATTGATGATAAAACAAAAACTATTCATCTACCCAATTCCACGTTGGATGTTTTCGAAAAATTATGCAACACATAATTGTCCAATAACTTGGGAGGTGCAAGTATCCAATAACTTAGGAGCTTCGACAATCCTAAGGAAAACTGCACGAGAAACTGGACAAAGGAAAAATGTAGTTAAATTTGAAAGCAAGAAGCAATGAAGCAATATTACGACAAAGGAAAAATTTAATTAAAATGGAAAGCAAGAAAAATGAAGCAATATTAGTTACGACACTGAATCAACGATGTTAACTCCACAAGAGATGAAAATTGCAAGAAGAATCATCTAAAAAACGAGCAATTTTGTTTAAGTGCCCGACACTTTAATTACGGCCTTTTCAAATACAAGCAATACCAAGACGTACCAGTTCTTCCGAATCTGCCATGAGCGATTAAACCTAGCCAGAATTGCTCGTCTCGTTTGCCCAACGTACCTTCAATCACAATCTTTAGGAGACCTATTCCACCACAGGGGAAAGACCTCAAAGACCTGAGGAGAGTAAGACTCAAAATAGACATGATTAGGTAAGGGATTCCATTTCTTTGTTACTAGAAAATCTATAGCCAGAGGGATGAGTTGCTACATATCTTCATGAACATGGAGGTAAAGGATACTGCAACAATGTTCCAAAATGGTTATCAAGCTAAGTTACCGAACATTCCAAAGCTGGATTTTAGACTGAATCCAAAATGTTCAATGTTTTAGGTGCAGATTCCCAAACGTGAGAGCTGGACCAGGGGAGATGTGTGCCTTATGTGGGAACAGTAGCTGTTGTGAAGTAAAATGGCACACGTAGCTCTAGAAACGAAACTAAGCTACTTTACAGCAGCCTTAGCTAGTCAAGAGATAGTTGGAGCGCTTCTAATCACAACTTGGTCTGATCTGGTGAAGTTTGGTCCTTTTTGGTATACCTTTTGGAAAACACACTGGACTGTAAAGTCTTTCTTCTCTACTTTTAGAAATCTACAAGACCTCTTGGATCTCATTCCACAATTTTAGCTAAATCAGAATGAATCAATTGGAGATCCAGCTGTCCCTGGTCCCTGGACTAGCAAGGAAGGAAGAACTCTTAAGTTATCACCAAAACTTTGCACCATTCAAGTCGTTAATGTGATGAAGAAACAAAGTTGATGGTTAGACAGATATTTTTGGAACACACGAATTGGTACAGATGATCAATCAATCAATTGCAACGTAGGCGCTTAGAGAGGAAATCGGAAGTGGTTTCAATGATTTTTACGTCCAATAGGTTTTCTATTTGTACGTTCAGAAGTAGAACATCAATTTAAATACATCAAATTTGATATTTTTGTTATGATCGTGAAGAACCTAAATAAAGTTGCAAATAATACGTACCAAGCAAAGAAAGTAAAATAATTTGTAAAAGAAAAACTGTAATTGAATTGGAACCAACCTTGCTTCATAAAAATGTTTGTGGGATCAATACATTCTTTTAATTCTTTAAGATGATTTATGGTTGATGGCAATGGTACACTTGGAAACAATGACCAAACATCAAATTTAATAGAGCTGAGGTGCTATTTTAGATTATTTTTAATCTTACCAAGGCACAAAATGAAACGGATTGGTGGCAGTGGAAATAGGAAATTTTACAGTTTTTACTGTTGCTAGAGTTAAATTTTCAACCGAGAGTAGAATATTATCTTCCTGGCCTTATTAGTATAAAATCAGAACTGAGGTCTTCTTAAAAGAAACAAATTGGGTTGATCATCCTTTTCCTTTTGCAATGTGGATATTGATCCAGGGTCTCTTTCGCGTTATATTTTGAAATCTTGATGATTCAATAAACCCGAGAATCCAAAAACTTCTCGAAAGCCTCCCAAATCAAAATCATACCAACCCTGTTTGGTTTAATGAACTGTTAAGATATTATTTACATCTTAGGAATTCCAGTATCAACTTGCACACATGCACACTTATCGCAATATAAACATTGCTACGAACACTCGACATAATTTAATATCCAACTTGTTTGGCTTTACTCTTTCAAGGATAACTGCAACATTTGCCGCCCTGTTTGCATTTATAAGAATATATCGTGTTTTTGTTATGGATTTAATAGTTTCGAATCTTAACCTATTTTAGGCGTCGTGAAATGAAAGCTGTTGCAGCAACTGGGCACTGTTTCCGGTTATAACTGATGATGAATGATATCCCGACTAGATTGTTCTTCTCAAAGAGCAAATATCTAAAAGAGGTAAACTATCGGTGGTGGGGGCAATAATTCGAACGACGGAAGTTCGCAGTCGGCCATATTTGATAAGCCAATTTTTGAAGCGTCAGAAATCTAACCTGTTCTGTCTGTGGTGTCAGCATTCTTATGCAAAATTGTTGAGTTTGGCTCTTGTCTTAAACGATGTACAAGGATTGTATTTATTCATGTATGTGTGTTTTGTGCGGAATTAGATAATTTGGACATATAAAAAAATTATCCTCCCATCGCTGTGTTCTTTATGCTTTCGAAAGTGATGGAGAGTGTTATGGCCATGCAGCTGCTCGAATCGGCAGGTATCTTGAGCGTTAAGCGATTACCAACTCGGGTATTCCACAAGGATCTGGATAATCACTAATTTTGTTCCTTCTTCACACTAACGACTCGCTTTCTGCAATCTAACCCTGTCAATAGGTATCTTCTTCAAATTTCTCGGATATACAGCGCCTGTGGTATAACAGGCCTGACTTGCCATCCAAAAAAAAAAATACAGTCAATACCAATAACTGGCCGATTCAGTTGCCTCTTTCTTAACATATTTTTGGTGGATGTTATTTACAAATCAGATTTAAAGAAAAATTATTAAAATACAACCACAAAATTTTAACGCAAAGTATTGAAATCCAGATACCTATATTGCCCGATTTAAATCCATGTCTCGCATGTTTTAATTCGTTTGTTTTGGGTTTGACTATAATTAGTTCGTATCTCGTTACGTTATACATTTTTACTGATTATTTTCACAGCGACCAGATTTTGCGCAATTCATTATACAAGTGTTACTGTAAATTGCATCAGACTGAACCCCGTACTTATGTAAGATTCATGAATTTAACAATAATATTTATATTTGTGAGCTATCGTCACACATTAGATTTAACACATTTACACGCCACGCTCCTTCTAACATATATTCATTAGGAAATATTTGTTTTAGCAAATATAAGAGTCGCTATGCCAATAGTAGGATTCAGAGGCTCTGAGTAGTTTAAAATATTCCTCTATAAAGGACTGTCCAAGAAATTTTAAAAACTGCCGTTTTTATCGACAGCCAGGCGTTTTAAAAAAAATGTATAAAAATTTCAATAGACAAAAATACACACATTTATCCACTACTTGTCACTGTACTAGTCACTGTTTCCTTTTCTTTTGTGTTCAGTTCACTTTCCAATATTCAGCTTGCAGTGAACCATTTTGACCTTTATATACCTGCCCGTATTCCTTCTAGAATAATCCAGGTGTTCCTCTAGTCTAGAAGATTGCACAATAATTTACTTGTTTCTTATTTGTTTCCATACCACCCCATCTCTTGGACGACTACTGAACAACCACACTTAGAGACCTACTATGAAAAAGTATACGACCTACTATGAAAAAGTATAATAGACCTTTGCAAAGCGGCGTAAATATAATCACAATATAAAGAAATATCACATAATAGTTTATTAATTTCTAATTCCAACAGACAAAATTATCCATTATCTATTTGAAAACTAAAAAAAGATTAAAAAATTGCACAGTGACATACGACATACCTCCTAATTCTGTATATTTTAGCAGCCTTTATGTTTAGAGATATAAAAAAATAAAAAAAATATAAAAAAGAAAGTTGAAAAACTGACCTACCCTACGTAAAATTCTGGTAAACTTTTGAGTACCGCTTCGTCGCTCTACTGACCCACTTATGGGGTGAACAACATGCCTTGTTGTCACAGACTCCAAGTTCTAACGTAAAAAACGTGACAAAAAACGTCTAATAAAGTTAAGCCGCCGTTCGACGATCTTTCATATTCGACCACTTGCATTAAAATTTGCTGTCGGAGACAAGTTAATTGACAGTGACAAGTGACAGCAAAAAGGGATAAAGGGGGTCGTCATTACATGTGGTGTTATTATTATTATTATCATTATAAAAACTAGTGAATTTATGATTGCAAAAAACAAGGTGAATGCCAGAGGCAAAGACCTTTTTTTTTTTTTTTTTTTTTTAGCATTAGGTCGTTAACCACACAGCCAGACACTTACATGCACATATATCTAAGCTACAACGACAACGTTATATACACATAAATAACAATTCAGAAAAATAACAACTCAAGGAATGAAAACAGGGACACTCGCTTCTTCGAGGCAAAGACCTATCCTGATTTATTTTCTGTTGAGATATCCTGATTTATTTTCTGTTGAGATGGGTAAGTTCTGAAAATGTTGACGTATTTTAATTTACTTTCTTTCTCGAAAACTACAGGGTATATATTTTGTTTGGTATATGGCCTTACCATTATGGGACCTACCATCCCTTAAAATTAAAATGAGTTATTGGTATTCACCCTGCTTAGGTTGCCATGAAAAAAAATATTTCCGATAATTTTTGACAGTTGACAGTTCACCACCAGATTTTTATGCAAAATCCCAAATACTTTAGAAATGGGTCACTCGAATGTGGAAAAATATAATTTTACTTGTCATTCATCAATTTTGACATCTACCTAGAGAATTTATTTAAAAAATATGAAAAAAGTGCAAAAACAAAAGTTGTAGATTTTGACGTGAAATATATTTTGGTGAAAAAAAATAAAACAAAGGAACATCAGAAAGTAAACTGTCAGTAATTATTATCAGAAATATATTGTCATTTTTTTTTCATGGCAACCTATGTACCATTCGGTACTATAAAAAACAGGTTGCGTATTTTGACGCCATTTTGTTTTACTTTCTTCACCAATTGATAGTTCACACTAAAATCTACAATTTTTATTGTTACACTTTTTTCACATCTCTAAAAAATAAATATATCGACCTACCCTGTACAGGGTTTTTCTTAAAATTTGCCCTTAAAAATTTTTTATTTTTTTAAATCATAATTTTTAGCGTATGCTCAGTATTTAAAAAAGTTGCATTTTGTGTAATAAAAATACCCTGTGTTTGTAAAGTCTTGAGTTTCTTCTCCACTTATCTGTATTTAGATAAAAAATAAAACGTAAAATAACAACCCGTGCGTGGGCGGTGAGCGTGGGAACTGTCACCCTTACTCCGGCATATCCACCTTAACATAATTAAAAAAATTAATTGAATTTCTGAAAAATATGCTTCATTAGTTTTATAACTTTACCGGCTGTATTTATTAATTTTCACCCTTTCACGTTCAATTAGCGATATAATCATACGTTGTTGAGAATAATAAAGAAAATCGGTATTTCATGCTGATAAAGTTGTTGTATACTACCATTAGTTAATTGCGCCGATATTGATCTTGGAATAATATTAATTTTGCGTTACGCGGTGTCCTATATCCCAATAATATTTACATTGAGGTCTCCGATGTTTACGCCAGAAGGTAAACCATCGTTACGCTTAGAAGTGCCAATTTAAAAAATAACGTGCACGAGTTTAGTCCCCTGTCAGATTGGCAGATTATAATAATTTTTCTTTCAATTTTTTCCCCATTTTGTATTTATTTGTCATAAAGTTATATTTGAGGCCCCCACTTCGTGGGCTCGTACGGACCTTAAAGATATACCGGATATACGAAACAAAAACACACGTGTTTCTTTATTTTAAGACCTCTATGTGATTACAGTACTGAACCACCCAGTACAATTATATATGTAACTACTCATTTTATCGCAGTTGGTAAATAAAATATACCTAATTATTTTTTTTTAAGTCATTAACACATTAAATGTGTGACAAGAATAATAATGATGTATTATTTTAATTAATATACAGCTAAAGATTAGAGATAATACGTATAATTAATTATTAGATTGTATTATTGTGTACTATATATCATTTTGTTTGTTCAGTCAAGCGTTTGCAATGATTCATTTTGTTTATATTGTGTAATTAACCAAATGAAAACGTTCCATGTTCCGCCCACAAAATTAGAGGTTTACTGTTTCGAATAGTATGCGTTTTCTAATTTCACTGGTCCATATTCTTACTTCATCTACTGAGACCGTAATCAACCGCGCTCTTTGGCTGCTCCCAGCAAGACATGGATATATCCGGGCTTTTACCCTGTTACTGAAGCGTTCAAACGCACCTTTGTAAAAGTCGAAACAAATTATTTTTGGTATAATTTGTTTCGACTTTTACAAAGGTGCGTTTCAATTTTCGTCATACTTTCCTCTATCTCCTTTCGCGTTTTTTTTATTTAAAACTGTTTGTTTTGTTTTAAGCATGATTAATAATTATTAAATAAGAAAGGCACGTTTTAAACAAACGAAAACTTTGTTTTTAAACAATTTTATGTACAGGGTGATTCCTATAACGTTCTGACCCCAATTTTTTGGTTTGTATTTGAAAATGAAATAAAAATATTTAACGAAACAGTATTTTTTCCAAGGATTTCCAAAAAAAAATCACCAATAAAACAATTGAAAGTCAAATAAAAGTGGGAAAAAACAAAGAAATATTTTCCTTAAATGGTGTTGTTAAATTTTTGGAAAGAGAATTTAAATCTTTTTCCAAAATTGTAAAAATATACGGGGAATTTCATTTAAAAAAACATTGCTATGTTTTTTCTCACTTTTATTTGACTTTCAATTGTTTCTTGTTGTTGAAATTTTCGAAATCCTCGGTAATAATACTACAAGTTACGTTAAATATTTTTATTTTATTTCCAAAGACAAACCAAAAAATTGGGGCGAGAACGTTATAAGAATCACCCTAGACAGGGGAGAATTGACCCCCCCTATAACTTTTTAATTTTTCTAGTTAAAAAAAATGTTTCAAATACCTACTTTTATTTTTTTTATGGAGATCTCTTTGAATATATAGGTTGTTCCATAAAAGCGGGACATAGCAAACTTGCATATTTTTAAATAGAAGTGTCCAGTTTTTTGAAATCTACATATTTTTCTGATTGCAACGATATATTGATTTTTTTTGTCATTTTCATTTTTCCACTACAACTTCTTTGTTTATGAAAATATTTTAATGCGGCTATTTCATTCTTAGACCAGTTTTTGATGCAGATTTTGAAAAAATTATAAACTCTTTTAGATTTTGAGATATTAACAGCAACTTTCATTTTTCAAATACAAGCCATACCCGCATATTATGGCTTAGTTAAAACCCAATTTTTATTCTCTTTAAATGATATATCACAAAAATACTTTATTTTTAGAAATGATGATGATTTTTTTATTTTCCTCCCTAATTTTTACGATATAAAACAAAAAACACTCAAAACATTATGTTGATTTATTGATAAAAACTTATTTATTAGGTGCTTACCTGCGCATCATTCAAATAATATGTATTAGGCTTTTAAAAAACCAGGAAATTCAAAATTCTTTTAGTTTTCAAGGAGAAAGAGAACATACCATAGCGAAGGCAACTGCCCCCCTATTTGTCTCTTTTGTTAGTTTTTTGCTGGTATACCGAACCCTGAAATACGCAGTGACAACTTTATGCAAGCATAATAATAACAAACATATCCAATTTGATACATTTATATTGATGTTTCATCTCTAAACATACAACTATAAATTCTATTGGACTTTTTAAATTCATCATAAAAATTGGATTAAAAATTACAAAATTCAAAACGTCTAAAAATAAATTCTTGAATTTTTTTTTTTAACTCACCACAAATTCATTCATGGTTACCAATCAAAAAACGATATCCCCAAGAATAGGTACATGCTCTTTAGCTTTCACTGAAGGTCATCAGGAGGACGGACAGCACAGCACGTTAATATACGGGTGAATCTTAGAGTGGCGGCCATATTTATATGAGGCGACACCGTTCAACTATGGGAACACAAAACTACAAATTTTTTTTTTTTTAACGCGCAATGAAAAATGAATATTGTTTAAACCCTTTTTATTTGAATTTGGGTACCCCGCCAGTGGAATGCGCTAGCGAGAGTAACGTCTAATAACTGAGACGCACACGCCTGTCTAGAACAGTGCGTTGTTGCCAAACTTCACGACTGAAATAAAATACGGGGAATTTATTGTAAAGCAAACAAGAAACTAAATAAAATGAACTATCTAAACAATAACAAAGTAAAAACTATTCTCCGTGAGTGTAACAATAAAAAAAGTAATACCTAAAAAACTTAATACTTAGTAACAAATAATGAACAGAAAATTATTTTTTCTAATAGCAATAAATCTTTACTTATCTTGGATCGGCATTTCTCATAGCAGGTGTTGAAACTGTCCTCCATTATTTTCCAAACACGCTGTAGCTCGCCGCATCATAGAATCTCTAACTTTATTGAAGTCCGTATTCTGCCTTATGTGATTCGCAGCGTTTTCTACTATTTCCCGTAATTCTTCAACGTTGTTGACAGGAGTCGTGTACACCAAACCACCGTACATTGTACGGTGCACCAAACTTTTCATGTGCCCCCACAGATAAAAGTCGCCTCTAAAACACCACTAAAATAAAACTACACACACGTAGAAGGTACACCTCATTCAATTATTAAACACAAACGCAAAACTTCCACTTTTATAAATTTCTTTCACTAAAAACTGAAACAATTTAATTTTATAACCATAATAAACCACACTAGCTGCTGTCTGACTGGTCACTAACACTAAAAACTAAAACTAAAACATAGAAAAACAACTGGCACGCCGCCGTGCGAGGCTTTTGCATTTCAGGAGAACCTTTTTTTTTATCACCCTTTTTTGTTAATGCACCTGCTAAGTAACTAGGTCAGTGTCATAGTTTATAAACAGTTCAGCGACTCTAACAGCTGATGTGTGGTTTAAATGTCCTATAAACTAATTCTGTTTTTAAAATCTTTTTCATTTTGTGTCATAATTATGCAGACTATGCAGCCGGCTTTTTCATTTTGTTTTGTATTACAATTTTTATTATGGAAGTTAAAACTGCGTATTTCAATAAACCTGTTTATCCAATTGAATTAATTAATTTTTCATTTTCACTAGGTACCCTTATCTCTCTCTCGTGATTGGGTATCTCTGAATTATTAATGAAAAGTGAAAATGTAAAATGTAATCGATTGGTTTTATATCATCTACACTTGGCAACACTGTCGACCGGGCACACGTAATGCAGCAAGTGCTTGCCCAGCGGCACCGGAATTACAGGAATTATACATGAATCGCGAATTTTTTTAAAAAATTCATAACTCGGCCATTTTACAACCTACAAAAAAAAAAAATTCGGATTCATGTTCATGACGATTAGTACTATTAACCCCAAAAATATGGCCGCCACTCTAAGATTCACCCTGTATAAAAAAATCTATCTTATTTAAGCTTTACACTGGCCCAATAATGACAAAAATATTCAACCTGATATATTTATTGATGCTCCTTCCACTTCTGAATATGCAAATATAAATTATGTTGAATTCAAAAAAATCATTGAAAACACTTTAGAACGCCATTTTTGTCGAATAATGCAAAAACCAAATACTCTCCATGACTATATGTCATAAAGCATTGCATTGTATTACAGAATTCATAGCATCCAAAGTAAAAAGTAAAACATTTAAATAAAATATTCATCTTCATAAAAACATTAATATAACCTAAAATTCAGTTTGATTCTGTTTTTGACGTTAAAAATTCCCTAGTTTTAATTTGATTCTGACATTGACGTTAAAAATATTAATATAACCTATTTTTAATGTCACACTGACATTGACGTAAAAAATTAATATAACCTAAATTTAATTTTAGTCTAATATTGACGTCAGAAATTAACATAACCTAGTTTGTTAATATGATATTGCAAGTGAGCACAATAAGCGAGACCCCTGTATTCAGCAAAAACAGTAAAACATGGAATTTTAAAAAACTCTGCCTTTAAACGAGAAAATAAAGGAACCCCTCTTTATTTTTCCGACACCGGGGCCGTGCACGTCGTTATAATTTGATGTCGATCGGCGATCGCAAATGTAGCGATGCATTTCCGGGTCGGTAACCGATAAAAAAGACCGCATGAGAGAGCATTTTCAACCGCAAGAATAGGCTACCGCAGATGTGGATTGCGGCTATAGCGGTTTATATTAGTGTGTACAGGTGGAAAATAAAATAATGCCTGGGGCACGCCAAGGTAGATTTATATTCGCTTCGCTTATTTCTTAGGCATATCAGCGGCGCCAAATTATTTTTCTTGTAGTCTTAAGCCAAGCAAACGTTTATGGTTTACGATTTAGGAAATTTAGAAAAATATTGGTCGAAACATGCAAACATAACATTCGGTATATGAAATATAAGAAAAAGTGAAACACAAAACACAACAACCAATCTTATGGGGAATAAAAACTGAGCTATAAATAAAAAGCTGTTACGGCGCCAGAACAATCCATTTGCGACATCAGAATAAAAGTTAATGGCAGATATAAATGAGAGGACATATCATATATCGGTTTGTTTTTGTGTGCGTAATATAACACTGAACATAACACGAGGGAAGAATTACACGAAAAAGTTTCAATTTGAAAAGTAAAGATTTGTATTTATTTACCTACGTTAAAACCAAAGCGCACAAGACTTTTGCCTGTTCTGCACTGATGATGACAATAGTTTGCCTTGATGCGGACTTGCTCGTGTTGCAATTATTTCAGTATTTGTAGCAATATTATTATTCATTTTGGGTCATTTTCGACCCAGTTCGTCGTTTAGACGGCCCTTCTGGGCATTTAAGTTTGTAAAACCGTCCAATGAATGTTTAATTCTTGTACATTTTCCACGCTCTCCTCCATCCAAGTTTTTAATTAGTGTTTAGCCACTAATTAATCCGCATTTAAAACGCGGTCTCGAATCACTGTTTTAATCTCCCACGTCTGCGTCTGCTTCACCTTTGTCATTTCGTTTACTTTCGTGAATTCTAAACCAGTGATTTATTCGAGAAGGCACCGCATACACGCATCACGATATTTAGTTCGGCAATAAAACACGTAATTTAATTCCGTAACGTTGCGTGAAGTTAATTAGATTACAAAATTCAGGATGTTTTTCTATATTTATAAAGGCGATAGGGATCGACTTTTGTAAAATGAAATGTTTATTATAATCATAATTTGTAACATTTGTAACGATCAACGCGATGAATTATAAATATACACGGTTGTTGTCCGCAATTCTGCTATTTCTGCTACTGTGCCACCCCATACCCCCCTCGTATGTTTATTAATCTCTTTCCGGAAAAAGAGAAGATACCATACCATAGCGAAGGCAACTGCCCCCTTATTTGTTTCTTTTGTTAGTTTTTTGTTCTATGCTGGTATACAGAACCCTGCAATACGCAAAGACAACTGTCCCTAATCGTAGATTTAGATATTTGTATGTAAACACAACGACACATAATTAAAGTGTACAGTTACTGTGGCCATAAATACATTAAGAGATGCTACCGAATTATAACCAAAGGACGCTCGTGGTTAACCTAAAGGGTCGGTCGGTAACAATCCAAATGGCATATTTCAAAAACGTGATTGAAGACTGTCATTTCCCACTTTTCCCACTGGAGCTGCTGCGCAGTTATCAAAAGAACGATGATTATTATTATTATTTTTACTCGATTATTATTATTATTATTATTATTATTATCACTGTTTCTAAATTGGTACCGGAGAAGACTTTCTCATTTCTGTCTTTGTAATTATAATATCTGAAACATCTGGTACAATTTTTCTTTAAAGGAAGTTATTATTATTATTATTATTATTATTATTATTATTTATAAGTTTCACCTCAATAAAATCCAACTATATACTTAGCCAGGAAAAAGCACCAGAGGGTGGTTTAACATATTTTAAGGTTCTTTCGGTTTATTTAGATTTAATTGCTGGTGTGACACCCCATACCCCCCCTCGTATGTTTATTAATCTCTTTCCGGGAGAAAGAGAACATACCATAGCGAAGGCAACTGCCCCCTTATTTGTTTCTTTTGTTAGTTTTTTTGTTCTATGCTGGTATACAGAACCCTGCAATACGCAAAGACAACTGTCCCTAATCGTAGATTTAGATATTTGTATGTTGTATGTAAACAGAGCACAATAATTCCTTTAACGGGTAATCATTAATTAGTCCTGATACCTTCACATAAGATGTACAAGCAATGGACCGTACTGTAAATATTTCTTAAATTTTTCCTCACTTATACCCCGTATACTGACTTCAACCGCGTGCCAAGCGGATAACGTACAGCGATTAAATGATAATCTCCCTTTCTAAATTACTAAGCGGGGACGCGGCGATGAATACAACTTTTTCCATGCATAGATTAAAACGTTAATGTGTCGAGGAGGAAAAAAATTGCAATTGCCTCTATCTTGCCTTGAACTCTCACGGACGGTTGCATGCCATTAATTTTTAGTCTGTGGGTGAAATAATCAATATCCAGTGGCATGTTATTAATGATACAGATTCATGAAAGATTTAAATTTCTAGCTTGCTGGCGTCGCCGCTCGGTAATGGCGTCCGTTCGCAATGTTCATTGTGTAAGGATGACGCCATCGTAAATAATTATAAAACAAATCAAATTAAATTGCCCTCCGTTGATCCTTGGTAATAGCCGAAACCCACGTTCATCTGAGTTTTTTTCTTTGAGTTATTGCTACACACTTTACTTTTCAAGCGAGAGGTGTGAATTCCTGGGATCTTACTGGCCACTTTACAACTGGCAGTTTAATTATCAATGAATGTGTTCTATTATTACTACGATTATAAGACGACCAGGGGAAATTTTCTCGGGGTAAGGCATATTTGCATACGTCACAACGTGAAGTCGTCGGGGGAGATTCCTCCGTATGATACCAGATTGGGTCATACAAAACTACGCTTCGGCGGAAGGTTGCACACTACAACAAGTATAGTAACAACGTGCCCTGTTAAAGTGACTGAATTGAAGTCCACATCCTTGTTTGAAACTGCGGAAAATGAATTCTAAATTTCTCCACCGACATTAATTAACTCATTCCCATTCTGCTGTAATTTAAAATAATGCTGCCTTAAAAAAACAATTCCTTTGACTTGAATTTGATAAAGCAAGGCTTCCAGGCATAATAAATCTCAACTAACTCGTCGAGTTTCGACATGACGAGTTGGATGGTGGGTGGCGTCCACTTCGTTTGTTTGCTGCCGGCGCTGCTAGAGAAAAAATTGAAATAGGACGAGACAAAGCTGACTACACCCAAAAAAGCTTTAAAAATAATAACGCCGAATTCGGCAAATCGATATGTAGTTCAGACCCGAACATGTTATAATAACTGTATTATGTATTTCAGTGGCGGCCGGTGGAGTTAATTTGGGTCAGCATTATCATCGGACTCTGGCCGTGCTTTAGGGCATGACTAATAAGATAAAAAAAGCGATTGAGATTTGCGCAAAAAAATTAGAAAAGGGGCTGCGCCGTTTTTTTTTTAAATTCAGGATGAAATAAAAAAAAAACAATTTCTAATCAATCGATCATTTCTTTTGATTTTGGAAAAAAATACTCTATAAATTCCTCTACTTCTAAATTGACCAAAATTATCTTTGTCCTGTTTCCACTGCACGTCTATCTGTTTGTTTATTATTAAGAGGTCCAAGGCTAGTTAGTTGGCCATGTATCCAAGCACGAACAGCCATCGACGTACGTATCAGTTAAGGCATTCGAGAACAAACAAAGTACACCCTAGAGTCTTTTGCCACGTAACTTTTGGACGGAATCAGGCTGAAACAAAAACTTGAGTACACTCACTCGAGTCACTTTTATAATTACTGTGTTCCTGAACAAAGGATCTGCAACACTGCACTGGTGCCTACTTGAAAGAATTCACAGTCCTTCGCAAAGATGCAACCGGAGGAAATATGAAAATGATGAAGTAGAACGCAAACGTAAAATTTCGGATGTGATAAAAATGAAAATTCGTTGGAAATAAAAATAATTTCGACGCCTGTTGCAACGATGTGTAACACGGTTAGTCTGTCGTGGCCCCAACACAAATAAACATTGAGAAGCAAATCGAATAATCTATTTAACTTTGTTACACCGAAATATGCCCGAAAAATTATGTAACTTCCAAAATTTTTCGTTTTTCGCTGATTGCAAGAATAGGGGTGGTTTAAAATGAGGCAAAATATTTGTGCTCAATTCCTCTCTCGATGCCTGATTCAACGATATGTCACACGGTTAGTCTGTCGAAGCGTTAAAAAAGCCACCCCCAACAACCCCCAACAAAATTGAACATCGAGAGGCAAGTCGAACAACTTATTTAAATTTGTCCCATCGAAATATGGTCGAAAAATTATATAACTTCCAATATTTTTCGTTTTTCGCAGTGTGTATGAATAGGGGTGGTTTAAAACAACACAAAATATTTGTGTTCGATTCATCTCTCGATGCCCGATCTAACGATATGTCACACGGTGGGTCTGTCGCGACGTTGAAAAAATCACCCCCAACAACCCCCCACCAAAATTAAACATCGAGGCATCGCAATTTACAAGAACAGGGATGATATAAAATGAAGCAAAATATGTGCATTCGATTCATCTTTCAATGCCTGATCCAACGATATGTCACACAGTTAGTCTGTCGCGGCGTTGAAAAAGTCACCCCCAACAACCCCCAACATAATTAAACATCGAGAGGCAAGTCGAACAACTTATTTTATTTCATTTTGTTCCGTCAAAATACGGTCGAAAAATATATATATAACCTCAAAATTTTGCCTTTTTCGCGATTTACGAGAACAAGGGTGGTTTAAAAATAGGCAATTTGTAAACAAATAAAATAAATGTGAACCGTACTGTACCACACCCCAAGTAGAGTAGGTGGTAATGGCCTTGAAAAGAGCAAGTGAAAGTCATTAAGGTAATTAAAAAGCAATTAAATCATAATTAGGCGGGAGTGAAAGGCGTCATTAAAAAGTAATTAGGAAAATCCTATTAAATGACGTAACGATAACGTCACTAGATAATTAAAACGTCATTAAGTGGAAGTAAAAAGATCGATTAAAAAAGTATTTGGGAAAAACCCATTTAGATGACGTCACACTGTTATAGGCACATAAACATTAATTCATTCCCGGACTTTTAGACTATAAATAACACGATGTACCGTGGACCTATAACAATGTGATGGGTTTTTCTGAGTACTTTTTCTATCGAGCCTTTCACTTCTTCTTAATTACATTATAATTGCCCAGGGACCTTATTGGGTTCTTCCTAATTACTTTTTAATGACGCCTTTTACTTTCACTTTCTCTTTTCAAGGCAATTACCACCTATTCTACTCAATAATATGAGTACCTGAAATTTCTCTATAAATGTGAACCGTACTGTACCACAGTAAAAATATGAATTGAATCAATAAAGTAGAATAGGTGGTAATGGCCTTGAAAAGAGCAAGTGAAAGTGATTAAGGTAATTTAAAAATAATTAGGCGGAAGTGACGGGCCTCATTAAAAAGTAATTAAGAAAATCCAATTAAATGACGTAACGATAACGCCAATAGGTAATTAAAACGTCATTAAGTGGAGGTAAAAGTATTTGTGGAAAACCCATTCAGATGACGTCACACTGTTATAGGCACATAAACATTAATTCATTTCCGCACTGTTAGACCATAAATAACACGGTGTACCGTGGACCTAAACAATGTGATGTTATCTAAATGGGTTTTTCCAAGTACTTTTTCTATGGAGCCTTTCACTTCTTCTTAATTACGTTTTAATTACCCAGGGACGTTATTGTTAATCTAATTGGGTTCTTCCTAATTACTTTTTAATTACGCTTTCTCTATAAAAGCAGTTCTTACGCGTCTACGTCACACTGCAAATGCAACATGACACTTTTCACGAATTCTGAGCCCATACTAGGACACTAAACGCATACTGCTTACTTTTCCCTTTATTATCCTTGCAAATAGTTCACATCGAAATTGAAATCGAAATATTTACTTCAGACCAGAACTGCGAATCCCCACTTTAAACACAAACTGTTTTTGAGTATGTAATCATCCCCCACGATTTTCTACATCCGCATCCCTTAACATAACTCCTCACACGTTCCACGAGCGCATAATGACATGTTCACAATAATGAAGGCAAAACGTAACCATTAAGTGGAGCCTCAAAATTGCTAGGGTACATAAGGGGACGGCGAAAGGAAATTTATTATAAATATGCCTTTAAAGTGTCTCTGTCAGCGAGGCCGTGCGAAGGCATTTTAGCCACTCCGGGTAAAGATAAAAATTGCAATAGAAACGGGGGTTTAAAAGATATGTACTTAGAGCTTGGTAAAAGTTATGGCGCATCAACTTGGTGATAATGGAGGTAATTGGGGAATATCTTACAGTGACTATTATTATTATTAGATTCAATATCGAGACCATAAGAAGTTAGTTGCATTTTTTTTTGTAAGTTGTAAAATGGCCGAGTTATGAGTTTTTTTTAAATTCGCAGTTCAAATGTAATTCCGGCGCCGTTGGGCAAGCACTTACGTGTGGCCGATCGACAGTGTTGCCATTTTAATTAAAGCTTAGATGATATAAAACCAATCAATTATTTTTACATTTTCACTTTTCATTAATAATCCAGAGATACCCAAACAGGAGAGAGAGATAAGGGTGCCTAGTGAAAATGAAAAATTAACTTAATTGCATAAAAACAGGTTCATTGGTATAGTTTTAACTTCCATAATGAAAATTGCAATGCAAAACAAAATGAAAATGATTTTAAAAACAGAATTCGATTATAGGACCCCTATCACTTTTACCACTCATCAGCTGTTAGAGTCGCTGAACTCTACTGCTTCTTTACTAACTACTGACACTGACCAACCGAAATAATTCCCAATAAGGAACTCTCTAGCCCTAGTCAGTGGTACTATTCAGCGCTCGGCGGGGCATATTGTCCGGAGAATAGCTGTTGGTCACAATTTGGTTTTGTTTCTTATTTATTATGAATTACGAGGGACAAAAAGGCAAAAATATGTGCAATATATAATATACATATGTATATACACACACACTACCTAAACAGATTTAAAAAATATATATACTTCCATACTAATTTGATTCATCCCTCTTCTCTGCTGTATACGACTTTTAATCCGCCCTTGAGGGGTGCAAAATAACTAAACATTCCCCAAGGAACACAAATTTGGGATCGATAGACGAAAAGAGGCCGAAGCATGCAAATACCATCCACATTACATAACCAATAATTGGAACATATATTTCATATACGTATTTTTTCCTATCTCCTCTGCTTTGCACAGCTGGGCTCCTTCACGTATATTCATTATAAATTATTCTGTCTGTGACATCATATGCGGGAGAGAATTTTCACAACACAAACAGCGTGGCCTCCCTAGGGTACACCTTGAGATATTGCCTCTTAATATTCATAAGTATATCATAACATATAATATAATGTTATTATCGTTTATGTTCGTAAGAAAATTTAATTATGCCTTAACCTAAAGTACACCGAGTACGAATTAACTTTATTTGGTTTACTTATCAAATTATGTCGCGAAAATAACGCGATAAAATTAATGTATGCGCAAATACGAATTTACAAACTTGGGGATGATTGGGATTGATTTTATGGGCAAGTGCTAAAACTAATTAGCTATTTTCACTGCCTAGGCAGTAAAACAGGTAGTAAATACTATTGCACCAATACCAAAGGTTGAAGTGGAATAAAATAAAACAGAAATGCGCTTTAGGTTTTCGGTCGGTTCACAAAAAAACGGATCGAGACACGTGCGCTCCCAAAGCGTGATCCTATTCAACCAATCACGGTAGTCCGAGGCGGAGCGTCGACCGTCGATTGGTTCGATTTGAAATTGATAGGGGAGATGTGTGCAACTTACTGAACTGTATCTTAAACAACTGAGTGGCCAGACGTGTATGTAAAATAAACTATGGGTGGGAAAGAAGATAATTGCAGCAATGACTTAATCCCATAAGGACTACGCAACAAGAAAGGCAAAAACTGGCATGTGGGAGTTTTCTGGTCCCTTCAGAGTCAATGAAATGGACTATGACATGACTGAGATTAGCCGTAAATGAGATGTGGGTACATTATTTCTGGCAAAGACTTCCCGTGTATTGTGCCCCCTGCTCAGGAGCTGAAAAAGTTCTGTAGAGATTAGACTTGTATCTAAGAAGAATTTCTGTTTGGGTAAGGTTTATCCTGTCACGGAAATCCCAACTTTACGAGTACACTTTGTGAATTACAATAACGTTTCCTCCGACGCGAGCACTAAGCCTTAACTTCTAAATGCTGATAAAACTTCCATTACATTCTACGAATTTAATTACTTCACCCGAGTAATTATCTCCACATAGCTTACGTTGAACATTTACAGTTTAATTTTGTAATTTTGCGGCGGATAACTATCTGCCTAAGCACACACACCTAAATACATCCTCATACATATGGGCGCACCCGAAAAAAAGTTATTTAAATTTTGATGCTCCGTAAGTATCCCAAGGGTTGCCGCTTATAAAATATTTAACAAGCTATTGGCCAGAGTTCCTCCTCTAATATTAATATTCCTGAAAATTTTACATGGTCGACGTATCAAAGAACAGCACTTCCTGTGGAAATTGCAGACCGTCTCATCGGTAATCCTCAAAATTAAGGCACGTTATTGACCTATTTTTTTGGATGAATTCGGTGGTGGAAAAAGAAACACGCCACGTCCATTTCTCAAGCCCTCTCGTGAACGCCACCATTTGTTTTACTAAATAATTCTTCAGCAATGCGAAGTGGAAGAATAGGAGAGCATTATTTTATCGCACTACACTGACATAACAGATGGTTTGCTACCACCATGGAATTTCTAGGATTTAGCACTTGACAATTCGTTTCATGTATCTTGTGCCCACAATGCAATAGCTATTGTGGGCACAAGATACAAGGAGTTTTTTTAAATAATTTTTAAAAATCGGCCATTTTCAAATTTTCCGTCGATAGTCCATTCTTTTATGTAAGCAACAACACCAAGATCATTAAAATCGGTTGATAAACAAAAAAGTTATTGGCCAATGAAACAAGTGCAGTTTAAGTAATATAGCTTTAAGAATGACAAAAAGATGCTTTGTATGATTACGTATAGGTTCTCTCCCGATGGACCGATTTTTCTCATCGATATCTTAAAATGTAGAGAAAGGTTCATTTTATTGCTTTTTTCTATTGGATGTCATTTCGACATTTTTTCTTCAAAAAGAATTGGCCCAAACAGAAGGGTATATTCAAACGAGGCCGCCATCTTGCATTTTAAAGAATCGGCCATTTTGAAACTTTTCGTCGATAGTCCATTATTTTCTCTAAGCAACGACACTTAGCTGATTAAAATCAGTTAATTAACAAAAAAGTTATGGGCAAATGTAAAAAGTGCAAAATTGTTTGGCCCACCCGATAGATGTCGAAAATCGCTTTATAGCCTACTTTAAATTATATGCATTTTTATCGCTCAATGCATAAAAATGGAGTTATGGTGCAAAAATGCATGTCCCGAGCCTTGTGAACCCAATATTGGTGATTTATATGTCCAAAACTATTTATCATAGACTATTGGACATATGCCTAGCTCCTCGCTATATAGTTTACTTTAAATTGTATGCATTTTTATCGCTCAATGCATAAAAATAGAGTTATAGTGCAAAAACGCAGGTCCCGAGGCTTGTGAACCCGATATTAGTGATTTATATGTCCAAAAATATGTCATATACTTACAATTAAACAAATGTTCAGTTATTCGCTTTATAGTCTACTTTAAATTATATGCATTTTTATCGCTCAATGCATAAAATAGAGTTATAGTGCAAAAATACACGTACCGATCGAAATCCGTATTTATCATAAACTATTGGACAAATGTTGAGCTCCTCGCTTTATAGTCTACTTTAAATTATATGCATTTTTATCGCTCAATGCATAAAAATGGAGTTATGGTGCAAAAATGCATGTCCCGAGCCTTGTGAACCCAATATTGGTGATTTATATGTCCAAAACTATTTATCATAGACTATTGGACATATGCCTAGCTCCTCGCTATATAGTTTACTTTAAATTTTATGCATTTTTATCGCTCAATGCATAAAAATAGAGTTATAGTGCAAAAACGCAGGTCCCGAGGCTTGTGAACCCGATATTAGTGATTTATATGTCCAGAAATATGTCATATACTTACAATTAAACAAATGTTCAGTTATTCGCTTTATAGTCTACTTTAAATTATATGCATTTTTATCGCTCAATGCATAAAATAGAGTTATAGTGCAAAAATACACGGACCGATCGAAATCCGTATTTATCATAAACTATTGGACAAATGTTGAGCTCCTCGCTTTATAGTCTACTTTAAATTATATGCATTTTTATCGCTCAATGCATAAAAATGGAGTTATGGTGCAAAAATGCATGTCCCGAGCCTTATGAACCCGATATTGGTGATTTATATGTCCAGAAATATGTCATATACTTACAATTAAACAAATGTTCAGTTATTCGCTTTATAGTCTACTTTAAATTATATGCATTTTTATCGCTCAATGCATAAAATAAAGTTATAGTGCAAAAATACACGTACCGATCGAAATCCGTATTTATCATAAACTATTGGACAAATGTTGAGCTCCTCGCTTTATAGTCTACTTTAAATTATATGCATTTTTATCGCTCAATGCATAAAAATGGAGTTATGGTGCAAAAATGCATGTCCCGAGCCTTGTGAACCCAATATTGGTGATTTATATGTCCAAAACTATTTATCATAGACTATTGGACATATGCCTAGCTCCTCGCTATATAGTTTACTTTAAATTTTATGCATTTTTATCGCTCAATGCATAAAAATAGAGTTATAGTGCAAAAACGCAGGTCCCGAGGCTTGTGAACCCGATATTAGTGATTTATATGTCCAGAAATATGTCATATACTTACAATTAAACAAATGTTCAGTTATTCGCTTTATAGTCTACTTTAAATTATATGCATTTTTATCGCTCAATGCATAAAATAGAGTTATAGTGCAAAAATACACGTACCGATCGAAATCCGTATTTATCATAAACTATTGGACAAATGTTGAGCTCCTCGCTTTATAGTCTACTTTAAATTATATGCATTTTTATCGCTCAATGCATAAAAATGGAGTTATGGTGCAAAAATGCATGTCCCGAGCCTTGTGAACCCAATATTGGTGATTTATATGTCCAAAACTATTTATCATAGACTATTGGACATATGCCTAGCTCCTCGCTATATAGTTTACTTTAAATTTTATGCATTTTTATCGCTCAATGCATAAAAATAGAGTTATAGTGCAAAAACGCAGGTCCCGAGGCTTGTGAACCCGATATTAGTGATTTATATGTCCAGAAATATGTCATATACTTACAATTAAACAAATGTTCAGTTATTCGCTTTATAGTCTACTTTAAATTATATGCATTTTTATCGCTCAATGCATAAAATAGAGTTATAGTGCAAAAATACACGGACCGATCGAAATCCGTATTTATCATAAACTATTGGACAAATGTTGAGCTCCTCGCTTTATAGTCTACTTTAAATTATATGCATTTTTATCGCTCAATGCATAAAAATGGAGTTATGGTGCAAAAATGCATGTCCCGAGCCTTATGAACCCGATATTGGTGATTTATATGTCCAGAAATATGTCATATACTTACAATTAAACAAATGTTCAGTTATTCGCTTTATAGTCTACTTTAAATTATATGCATTTTTATCGCTCAATGCATAAAATAAAGTTATAGTGCAAAAATACACGTACCGATCGAAATCCGTATTTATCATAAACTATTGGACAAATGTTGAGCTCCTCGCTTTATAGTCTACTTTAAATTATATGCATTTTTATCGCTCAATGCATAAAAATGGAGTTATGGTGCAAAAATGCATGTCCCGAGCCTTGTGAACCCAATATTGGTGATTTATATGTCCAAAACTATTTATCATAGACTATTGGACATATGCCTAGCTCCTCGCTATATAGTTTACTTTAAATTTTATGCATTTTTATCGCTCAATGCATAAAAATAGAGTTATAGTGCAAAAATGCAGGTCCCGAGCCTTATGAACCCAATATTGGTGATTTATATGTCCAGAAATATGTCATATACTTACAATTAAACAAATGTTCAATTATTCGCTTTATAGTCTACTTTAAATTATATGCATTTTTATCGCTCAATGCATAAAATAGAGTTATAGTGCAAAAATATACGTACCGATCGAAATCCGTATTTATCATAAACTATTGGACAAATGTTGAGCTCCTCGCTTTATAGTCTACTTTAAATTATATGCATTTTTATCGCTCAATGCATAAAAATAGAGTTATAGTGCAAACACGCAGGTCCCAGGCCTTGTGAACCCAATATTGGTGATTTATATGTCCAGATATTTGTCATATACCTACCTACTATTGAAGAAATGTTCAGTTATTCGTTTTATAGTATACTTTAAATTATATGCATTTTTATCGCTCAATGCATAAAAATAGAGTTATAGCGCAAAAATATACGTACCGATCGAAATTCATATTTTCGAGCCTTGTGAACCTAACGTTTCGAACTTTGCGGGACCAACTTCAGCTTATATTTCTGAAATTATTTAGCATACTCTATTGTGCCTTTGCTTTATTTTTCATGTCACATAGAGCGTTTTCTAAAATAGTGCACTCACTGAAGGCACTTTATTTTATAGGTAACAAAAAATTCTAGATATTTTCTAAAACGTGCAGGTAAAAATGTCGAATTAAAAAAAGTGGACGCCTTAAGAAAACATCGGCTTAAAATCCAAGTTATTCACAGAAACGTGAATGCAATGCTTAACTTAAATAAATAATCGCCAAGTCTTGTGTGACTTGTACAATTTGATTGATACCCTGATGACTGCTCACAGAATTCACATTGTTCGGTAAATTACATAGTTTTGGTATTGTTTAGAGAGATTAATGGTTGATTTATATTCAAATCGGATTTATGATTCCTTCATACAGATATGAAGATTTACATAAATGTCAAATTACAATCTCGTTATCCTAATCTACGATCTTACGCCATAAATTAAAACTTGTTTTATTGGTAGAGAATTTTGTATCGATTTTTTTAGCAAATTTTAAACTGCACAAAATTAAATCAGTTTATATTTATTTGTATTAAAACTGACTGCCTGTTTTCTAATTTTAATTTAATATAATATAAAAAAAAAATCGAGATAGGAACACGTTTTTTAACAATAGCATTGCGTCTCTTTGTATTTTTCACTCAACGCTTTTCGACAATGCCTGGCATTTTTTATTACACCTACTGTTATTTTTAAACAGTGTGATTGCAAAAATACGAAGCCCACAGTTGGATCAGAACTTTGCTCATTTGTCCAGCAATCTACGGTAATAGCGTTAACAGCGTCCATCAAATGTGAGCACCGCCAGGTTAAATGCCCTCTGAAATGTTGACGCATAAACAAATCAATTGTGAGGAAAATCGAGAATTACTTTATTGAAGGCCTATTTTTCTCGAACCATTAATAATTTACTTGAAGCGTTCTGTCAATGAGATGCTTTGTAAAAATGTAAATGCCTCGTTATCGTGCGACTACTATTTCGCTGCTGAATTATTTAGAAACCCAGTTACACGAATAAACACTCGGGTTGTTCAATCAATATCGTTTTAACAGTCTATCAGAAGCATGTCCGACCACTGATTAATTGCAGGGAATATCGTTATCCATGTTTTTCAATTTGTCTACTGATAGGTATATTAATATAAGGCGTAATTATGGCACATTTACACAAGTGGAAATACCTACAATAGTTACTTTCCCATTAGGCCGACGATTACGGTTTATTGTTTGCGCCCAAATTACTTTTTACGTTGGGATTTGGCGTAATTTATAAAATTAATAGAGCGCACATTTTAAGACAATTCGATCGACTAAACGTTTTTTAATTTTTTGGTTTAAGCAAATTCAACTAAATTTTTGATTCTTGCAAAAAAAGAACAATCTCTAAGCTACAGAGACTTTATAGGGACAGTGACGACAACAAAGCCATAGTCACGCCCACCCGCCATTATGAGGCTAATTTATCAGGAATAACATAACCTTAAAATCTTAGTTTTGCAAATTTATTTTCAATTTTTGTAGTTTTAGCTTGGACCCATCATAACATTTAAAAACTCTCTCGGACAGTAGATTTATAAAGTTTATTGTAGATTATTAAAAATAGACTGCAAATTATAGGTTAGAATTCTAACCAACAAAAAGCATTTTGGCTTGGTTTTCTTTACTTATCTATTGATACACTGGTATTTATGATACTATAATTATTATTAGTGTAATTAATGAAAGTCTAGAATATTTTAGGTTTGTATTATGCAAAATTATATGTAGGTACCTCTTAAAAATATAAAATTATGTGTGCACGTGTGAGGTTAGATAAGATTGTAAATTTCATTAAAATGTTTTTAGCAAAACAATTTTAATTTACAAAAAAAATGGGATGCATATTTTCCCTAATCATGCTTATATTTTTCTCCGTCTTACATAAGATAGCTTAAACAATTTTAGCATATTTAACCTCTTAATGGCGGCACATACCACGTGAATCCAACTACCAACCAAAATGCTAACAGCTCGTTGTCGCCACTGTTCCTATAAGTCTGTAGATCATTCGCATCATATGATCAACATAACCTTAAATTTTTAGTTTTTGAAAATTCATTTTCAATTTTAATTTAAATTTTTGTAGTTTTAGCTTGGACTCATTATAACATTTAAAAACTCTCTCAGACAGTAGATTTATAAAGTGTCAATATTGTAGATTATTAAAAATTGACTGCTAATTATAGGTTAGAATTCCAACCAACAAAAAGCATTTCGATTTGGTTTTCTTTACTTATCTATTGAAACACTCGTATTATGATACTACATAATTATTAGTGCAATTTAATGAAAGTCTAGCTAGAATATTTTAGATATGTATTATGCAAAAATGTATGTACTTTTTAAAAATATAAAAATATGTGTGCACGTGTGAGGTTAGGTAAAGTTGTAAATTGTAAAGCCCACTAAAATGTTTTTAGCAAAAAAAAATTAAATTTACAAAAAAATGGAATGTATATTTTTCCCTAATCGTGCTTATATTTTTCTCCGTCTTATATATGATAGCTTAAACAATTTTAGCATATTTCGCCTCTTAATGGCGGCACATACCACGTGAATCCAAGTACACTGCGCGTCATATAAAAGTGGTACACTTTGATTTTATCAATGTAAATCTCGCTCAACTTGTCAAATTTGACATTATAAGATCTGTCACAGATTTGATCATAACCTACAAAGCTCTTAAATGACAGTTTGCATCAGTCAAGCTCAGGAAGATCACCATACACAACTAAAAAAACCTGATTTTCGAATTTCGGGTTACAACTGTTGTACCTCATTTATATGACGCGCAGTGTACCAACCAAAATGCTGACAACCCTTTGTCGCCACTGTCCCTATAAAGTCTCTGTACTCTAAACTACCGCTGGAAAAGCGCCACCTACATCTCGCAACCTGCATTATCACGGCGTTGATATCTTTATAACTATGTTAGTCAACGATTTCATATTCGTTACGGATCAGAAGAATATTTTTACTGCTTTACGTGACACCTTTTCAGCCCCGGAAATTGTTGAAGCCGAATCTGCATAATAATTGACATTTGCAAAATTTTCACTTCATTTTTATGACGTTGAATTCCAAAAAATCGACACTTAAATGACAATGACAACAGAGCTAATAGTATTGTATTGTTTCAGGAAAAAAGAAACAAAAAGAACCCTTCTAGAAAATGAAGAGCATAAAGCAGAAGAGGTGAAGGGTGGGAATGCCCACCTGGTGTCCGATAACCCCCTACAAGGGGCTGTTCATTTTGGTCCTAATCTTCATCGTGTTGGAATATTTCTTCAGCACCATCTCAGACACAAAATCTGCTCTTTTCTTCAATAACACCAAGTAAGTAACAACGTATTATCACAGAAGCAGTCCGCCAAAGTCTTATTTATTTGCGCATGCGCGGAGATAACAATTTACTTCAACTTTCGATTCATTTTTCTTTCACGTTTTCAATTTTTGATCTTCGTTGTGGTTATAGCTTTTCTATCGGGCTCTGGAATTTTATTTTCAGGACTTAAGTGAAATGGACAAGTTAATTGTGTAATGAATTGATACTTTTAAATTTCCCGCGCGCGCGCGCGCTATACCTACAAAAAGATGACGAAGGTCACCCAGATGTGTCAACAAAATACCAATAGCGCTGTGTCGCTTCTGTGGTACGTAAACCACTTCCTATTCGTGGTAAAATCTTCATTAAGAGAAAAAAATATACTCCAATCAGATATTACTTCCTAATGATACATATTTCTTCTTCAGGTTACTAAACCATGGGCGAGAATCCCAGACTTACGGACCTCTTTTAAAAACGCTACTCTTCAAGAACAACAAAACCAACAACTTCAACATCACGACCACCAACTCCTCCGTCACAAGAAATTCAAATTACACCTACTACAACTACATAATAACGGAACCGCCTTTTTTGACCAACAACCTAAATAATTTGACTGGCGTCCCCACCTTGTTCGAACTGACCTCCACGACTGAATCAGAAAACTCCTCCGTTACGAAAATTTCCAACTCGACAGTTTTGCCCTTGTGCCCGGACGACGTATCCTCAAACTTACGTAAGTTTTTTTGAGCACTTTAATTATTTTACACGGAGAAAACTGTTTATTTCGAATTAGACCAGATCTAAGAGTGTCGTGCTAAAGCTATACCATTTTTCCCCCAGTATTTTAAATTTATCTTCACTCAGTCCAGTTGACTTTTGTTCTTTGGTAGAAGTCGGATCAAAATACGGTGATTTTCAAAAATCGAAGCGAAGCCTTTTTTTCAAAAAGTTTTTCTCTAAAATATTTTTATTCTGCTACAACTGGAATCATTGCAATGTTCATAATGGCCGGTGGGCCTCCACTAGTAGGGGCCTGGGGCCACTGGCCCCCCCTTAAATCCGGCCCTGGACGCGCCCAGATCCGGATCCGCAATCTTGTTTATCTTAATAAACCGTTTTCTTGGTGTAGTCCCAGCGTTCCTGTTTCTCCTAAGTTTACCTTTGCGATCCTTTGCAGACGGCAGGGTGCCCATCGTGAGGACCCCGGTCCCTACGGTGCAGCAGCTAGAAAGCAAGTTTTGCTGGTTGAAACCCGGCGGGCATTGGCAGCCGGAATCCTGCAGGGTGCTGAAAAAGGTAGCCGTCATTATACCGTTCAGGTGCAGGGGGGAGCACCTGCTGATCTTCCTGCAGCACATGCATCCATTTTTGAAGAGGCAGCAACTGGATTACACGATATTCATCATCGAGCAGGATGGCGACGGGCCGTTCAATAGGGCCATGCTGATGAACATAGGGTATAAGGAGGCGCTGAATATAAGAGATTTTGACTGTTTTATATTTCACGACATCGATCTGCTGCCCGAGGACGACAGGAATTTGTATAATTGTCCCGAGCAACCGAGGCATATGAGCGTGGCTGTTGATATTTTTAAGTATAGGTGAGTTACTTGGCAATAGGAAGTTTAGTCTGTTACTGTAAGCAGTGAGATAATTTCTAATGGTATAAAAAGCGTATGATCGGATATTTTTTAACTCGTGGTATTTGGCTTCTAGTCCTTCACATGGACAAGTCGCAAGGTTATCGCCGGCAGGAATGTATTAATATTAATGCTGATTAAATCATTATCCTAAATAGGTTCCCCAGACTACAGTTACTATAAACTAATAATACGCACGGCGCGGCATGATATTTTTAGTTATCATAACTGCAACTATACCGCAGCTGTTAGTGTTGAGTTTAAGTTTGAAATAACGTTATTCGGTTCATATTTTTTATGAACTAGATCCGTCTGATTTTTTATGTTTTACGCTGTTTAGACGAGGAACCACCACGAGTTTGCGTAAGCAAATTCCTAAGTCGCTGTATATAAAAGTGCATTACGCAACTTAACTTGATTAAAATATATAGGCAGGTTTTCATTTATAATAGTATATTATTCTACAAGTGGTAATATACTAAATAACTCACGCCGATGAATTTTGCTGCAATTCATCAAGTGAGTTATTTAGTATTACCACAAGTTGAATACTATACTTTATCTACGATTATAACAATAAATACTAACCTTTGCAAGTCCGAATTCATCATTTTTGGCATAGTTATTACTTAACTTAATTAAACATCAAAACTATTCAAATGTCAAATCGCTTTCTTCCCCTCAATAATAATGGACCATTCCATTTCACCTTATCGGAAAAGAATTCAATATGATCATGCTAAAAATACAGAGACGACAATAGAGCCAAAGTCACGCCCACCCGCCATTATGAGGCTAAATCTATCAGGATAACATAACCTTAAATTTTTATAGTTGTGCAAATTTATTTTGTGTTGTGTTTTAGCTTGAATCCATTAACATTTAACTCTCTAAGACAGTAGATTTATAAAGTTTCAATATTGTAGATTATTTAAAATAGACTGCTAATTATAGGTTAGAATTCCAACCAACGAAAAGCATTTTGGCTTTGATTTTTTTAGTTGTTGACTATATATTGAAACACCCGGGTTATGATACTATATTATAATAGTTTAATGAAAGTCTAGAATATTTTAGTTATGTAATATGCAAAAATGTATGTTCTTAAATATATAAACATATGTGTGCACGTGTGAGGTTAGGTAAAGTTGTAAATTTTATTAAAATGTTTTTAACAAAAAAAATTGAAATGTCACACTAGCCAATAACACAATGAATTTATGTTTTCTACAATTTTTAAAACAGCTTTTTCCTAGTCTTTTTCAGTTAAATAATAATTACTTAAACAGTCGAATGGCCAACAATGAGGTAAGGGGCGGCCGGTGAATTTCCGATGTTCGATATTTCAGTTTAGAGACATGGGACACCATGAAATCAAAATGAGAATATTGGCGAAAGAAAAAATTGTAAACAATTTGCTAAAAAAAAATCCGAAAACCCCTGGAAAGTCCTGAAATTTAATATATTAGAATTTTTTTTTAAATATCAGAATAATCTTCAATAAATACAATTTAAGACGAGATTTTTTTTTGTTTTTGGAAGAATATTAATATTTGGAAAAGTTGAAATATTTTGAAACTAAGGTTCAAGCCATAAAAAATTTCCAATAATTAATATTTTTTCAAAAGCTAAAAACCTTGTCTTAGATTGTATCAAAGATTAAAATATTTTTAAAAAAATTCAGATGTATTTAATTTCAGGACTTTCTAGGGGAAGCGATAGGGTTTTCCGAATTTTTTTCGCAAATTGTTTTTCAAATTTTTTTCCGCTAAAATTTTCATTTTGATCCCAAAATAAAACCCCTTATAATTTGGTATAGGTCCCATGTCTCTAAATTGAAATATCGAACGTCGAAAAATAGTCTTTATACGTTAAATAAGCCACATTAAATTGTTAAAGATGCACAAGTATACACAGTATGACAACTTAAACAATTTTAGCCTCTTAATGGCGGTACATACCACGTGAATCCGACTACCACCCTTTGTCGCCACTGTTCCTATAAAGTCTCTGTAGATCATGCGCATCATATGATTAACATAACCTTAAATTTTTAGTTTTCGGAAATTTATTTTCAATTATAATTTAAATTTTTGCAGTTTTAGAAACTCTCTCAAATAGTAGATTTATAAAATTTCAATATTGTAGATTATTAAAAATATACGGCTAATTATAGGTTAGAATTCCAACCAACAAAAATCATATCATATCATGCATATTTCTGAGGTTAGTTGTTCCGTCACGTGACTTTTTTTTTAAACTTTTTCCATATTTGTTCTTATATGTACGCTGGCTAAATTCACAGTTAAAAACAGCAACTGTACATCATCACTGAGCGGCACAAATAAATACTACCTAATTATCACAACGACAAGCATAAAAATATCTTTTATTACCGAACTTTTCTGCTACTAAAGCTAAAACTTCCGTTTCAGGTTACCGTACCCGGCAATATTTGGTGGTGTGTCCGCCATCAGCAAAGAACACTTCAAGTTACTGAACGGATTTTCCAATTCGTTCTGGGGTTGGGGTGGCGAAGACGACGACATGTCGAATAGGATACGATACCATCACTTGTTTATCTCGAGGTATCCCCTGACAATAGCTAGGTATACAATGCTGACACACAAAAAGGACAAGCCTAGTCCAAATAGGTGAGTTGATTGACGCCTTCAGTTTTATTAACTCTGTATACGTAATTAACTTGATTGTCTTTGTCCTTTCTCAGGTATGACGTTCTGAAGCAAGGTCAGAAGCGTTTCGACAAAGACGGACTGAATAGCTTAAAATACAAACTGATCCAAAGAAAGAACAATTTGTTATACACGTGGATTCTGGTGGGGATCGAAACTCCTAGCTGATGAAGTCACTTATCTGACATTTTAACTGTCGACTCGATGAAAGATATTCGTTTGCCAAATGGACTTACATTTGTTTCTGCAAAACGTTCACAAACCTAACGCAGTTTGTAGTACCCACTTTGTTTTTTTGTCTAAACTTTTATAATTCTTTTTCAATCTGAATCGTACATGCCTACAGTATATGTCAACGGATAGACTAGGTGGAGAATATCGAAGATAGAAGCAACAGCCGCCTCTGCCAAAGATGGCGATACGTCCAAAGGCAAGGGTGTCCATCCAAGTGCAGTCTACACATTGACATATATATATTGATGTGATAATATATTGATATTATTTTAAATATATTTTAGATTAATTTATATATTTCTAAAGTTCAAAGTACGACATTGTTCTCGAATGTCAGGTAAAGAAAAACACAATTCAAGCATTTTAAACAGGATTCAAAAGGCTGATGATTTTGATAAATACTCTTGATACGTATGCACATTTAAGACCATACTGTCACAGTACTCATAAGTTTAACTGCTTTAGGAACCGTTACTTGTAGCTTACGAAATAATTAACTAGATTACGCTTTACCCATTCTTATATTTCATGTTTCATATCGTATATTCTGGCAATAAATAATGTAGTAAATTTATAAAGCGATCAGTAATAATATTTCAAAACCACAATAGATTTTCACGTCCATATATTTGTTGTTGTATATACAATTCATGCTACGACAAGCCTTTTTTATATATCATCCAATTATTGTACTACTAGCTTTACATTCTTACTGTTCAAATGCTTTAATTTTAAAATTTTCTTCCTACAAAGCATCTGCAACTGGCGTCACGAATAACCTCATCTTGAATAGCATTTTCGTTCTGTTAAGAAATTGTATTTTTTTGTTATCTTAGCAAGTTACATTTTGAAGAAATTTGTGTCAACGGGTGCAGATGTTTTGTAATGTAGTGACTAATCGACAGATATATTTAAAAAATTCACAATATTTGTTCAAAATGCACTACCCCGAATATAAATGAATACAGTCATATTAGTTACGTTAATTTATTTATTGGATCCAACGATATTATTTTAAGTTACCCGAACAGTAAAAAAAATTTGAAAAAAATGCAGTAAAAACAAAAGCAAGATAAATCGTTGAATCCTAAACGAAAATTGTATCTTCAATTGTTTTGCTATCTCTTATCGTTTCACGGTAAATTTATTTTTTAAAAGTGTCTCACCGATTTTGTAAAAAGTTATAATCAACATCTTTTGCTCAGAAAGAATTGTAAAAAACATTACAAGCATCAGTAATTTGGATTTTCTCACATACGTACTGTATTCAGAAAAATTATTGGGAAATGCATTTTTAATCATGAGCTTAACTCATTTCCGTTTCAAGATACTCAATATAAAATTATTAAAAAAATTAAATATCCTGTAATAAAAACATAATACCTAAAAAATATATTTTATTAGGATTTAAATAATTCTTCTAGTCACTATGATTAGTATTATATTTTTGACTGTAACTCAAAAGCTACATCTGAATATATTAGTTACCTATTAAACTGTATATAAAATGATTTTTAAGTACATCGATTAATACCAAATTAAACGTATTTGGTTTTAGCTAATATAATCCATTAGCTAAATACAAAGTACAGATATACTTCAATGAGTAAAACAGTAGGAACTGGTTCAGTCCAAACAAATTATTACAAAGCTGATTTTAAACCATTGTATTTTTGTTATTAAATATTCGCAAATGCCTGCACTGCTCTTCACTTCAACACAAAATGTAGTTGAACTTTAATACCCAATATCTTACGAAGTATTTAGTATAGCTTCTTGGTTCTTGTTGTTCATTAACTCTAATAATATAGAGAGGCAGTGTTAACAAGTTATACATTTGAAGTGACGAGCAGTGTATTTGCAAGTATTCGCACGGTCCCTGTAAACGCACCACTCAAAAATCAGCTTTACGTAAATTTGTATCGACGGGGCCGTTCGTTTACTATTAGTAAAACCAAGTTAGGTATACCCACAGCTACAAATATCCCGTGAATATAAAGAGTGAGATTTTAGAGTCTAGGGCAGGTGCCAAAAGTACCAATAATTCTGATTCTCCTATTACACTATACGAACAAACTTACTTAGCTTTATAAGCCTATGATGTACTCAAAGTTTTGTATTCCTTCTAGTTTTTAGTTTTTGTCAAATAGCGGATAAGAAATGAGAGATAAACTTCGCATCGTTTTTTTAATTTAATATTAATCCTACTTTATATATATGTTGGACGGGGGTTTGCCTCTCGAGCAGTTGTGTTGCTTAATTTAATTATTTTGGCTGTGATGTGCACAGTTTTGTTACTAGGTTTGATATACTTTGAGCCCAAAATTCATTTAATTGATCAAATACATTATATAGGGTGCCTACGAAACATTTTATATGCATTAAAAATAGGACAGGTTATGACCGAAAATTTGTGACAGTACAACCTAAGCTCGATATCCAATTCAATAAACTAGATTTATGATTACCTTAAAATAATTTATATCTACCTATCTACCTCTCAAGCAGTATTTTTAACAAATTAAGATTTTTCTTCTTATTTTATTGTTGTTCTGCCCATTTCGTGTTTTTAATTCTTATTTAATTTTTACCTCCGACAATAAAACAGCAAGTATTTGAAATCTGTGACGTCCAAAAATTGAACAGGGTACTATTTAAATAACGAGGTTGGTGTGTGAAAAGAAAATTGAACATTAACAGGTCAGAATACCTAGTTTCGTGGTCACCCAATACAATACATATACAGGGTGCGCCACTTAAAACGTCCTAGACTCGTAACTTCCTTATTTTTTAAGTGGGGACCATGATCAAATTGTAGATATTTTTAAGGTCTTTAAACGTTCGTACAGCGTGATTTTAAAAAAAAAATTTTGAAAAAATTGTTACAAAAGGAAACTCAATTTCCTTGAATATTTTTTTGCCTCACCCTGTACATGAACTGTGTTGATGTTTTTTTGTAAAGGCTTTAATTAGCTTCAATTTGTGTTATTACGTCATGTTCAAACTTTTTTTTTGGTTTTTAATAGGTATTTAATAAAGCTTGTTTTAAAAAATATTTTTTCTTTTTGTTCTTTGTTGCTGTTTTGTTATTTTAAATATTGTTTATGATAATGTCTATTACAAATAAAGCATAAAATTATTTACAATCTTTTCAAATTTATTTTAAAAGAATTCGGTTTGGAATCAAAAAGTGTTATATCAAAAAAAAATTCGAATATGACGCAGTAACATAAATTAAAGCTAATTAAAATCTTTATAAGAAAACATTAACACAGTTCATGTACAGGGTGAGGCAAAAAAATATACAAGGAAATTAAGTTTCCTTTTGTAACATTTTTCCAAAAAAAAAATATTTTTAAATCACTCTGTACGCATGTTTAAAGGCCTTAAAAATATGTGCAATTTAAAGCGTCCAACATGGTCGTCGCTTAAGAAATTAAAAAATTTACGAGTCTGGGGAGTTTTAAGTGGCGCACCCTGTAAGTATAGGGAGGCTACTATATTCGTATACGATATATTTGGAACAATAAGCCTAAAAGATTTATTATTATTATTATTATTTATTCTGTGTTTGTCTTATTTTATAACTCCGCAGGTTTTATTAATTTTGTTATTAAACAGCTGGGAGTGGCCCTAGTACTAAATACCCGTCACTCTGAACAATTATTTATAAATGGCGTTAGTAACTTGGTAGCCCTTTGCCTCCGGCAGCTTTAAGTTCGATGACTGTGGTCACACTTCTAAATATGATACGAGTTTACATAGTAGCCGAACTATATAATTTCTTTCTCTCCTATATCATTGCCACTCTTTCCGCAACTCGTTAGATAATATTATATTTGTACCAAACTTATATTAAAACAATGTCAATAGTAATTTATTGAATACAAAAGTTATATTTTAAATGTATATGCTGTATATGAGTAAAAAATTTGTGATATGAAATAAACGATTTTTACAAACTATCTCTTGTATTTTCCTGTTCCTCTAACAGATCCTCTATAATTTGTACCGGGTTTTTTACTAAATATCTGGAAGTTCTACCTAGTAAGTTGGTGAATCTTGGATTATTGAGGAATTCATGAGCCAAAACATCAAAGTTGAAGTCGGGATTGCGGCATTCCTCATATATGTCCTCCATCTCTTGTCTAAAACTTCGGTTTTCTACATTTTGGACTTTGGCATGCCAAGGCAAGGATGTAATAATAACTGAGGTTAGCACATCGAGAGGCAGAAAGTATACCAAGGCTGGAGCTGCTTCCACTTCAAAACTTATTGCAGTATTAGTGAAATCATCTACAGAACTTTGCTCTTGCTCTTCTAAAATTTCCTCCATGTTTTCATTTTCAACTTCCTTATCGCTGCCAGCAGTCGCATGGCTACCAGCAGTCGCATGGCTGCCAGTCCCATGACTGCCCTCAGGCAAATGTTCTACTTCTTCAACGACTTCTTCAATTTGTTCTTCAGTGACTTCCTCCTCTTCGTGTCTTAAAAGCTCCGGAGGCGGATCCAGATCCTCAATTACCACGCTGTCACAAACATGCACAGTATAGTCTATTAAACCTTCTATAATTGCTTCTGCGATTTCTTTATTGATTCTCATCTCTTCATCTCTTTGCGCCACTAATTCGTCATGAATTTTTCTCCTAGTTAAAATTTCCTGAACATATTGTTCTCCAATGTCTTTATCCCAGCATATTGGTTTCCCGATTGCCAATTCGAGCGCTTTTGCTAAACCTATTTTAGCATCTGCGTCTTTGCAACAATCCAGCAACAAAGCAGTGTAATTTAATTTATCATTTCTCACGCAATAAGTCTTTAAAATCAAACGTTTCATTAGTCGCAGTCTATATTCATCTTCTTCGGATTCCTCGAACCAAAGCCTTGTTTCTAAGAACTGATAATCGGTGACGAGTTCAGTGCAATCGGGGTCGCATATACCAAATTCTTTTCTCATATCCAAGATATCGGTTTCGCTAGGGAACGGCACCACTAAGTTGTACAATATGAAATCCCTCCATTGTACGTATTCCACGTTATCAAACAATTCCTTTAAAAGCTTGTTTACGCTATCTGGCTCTAATTTTTTCCACAGCTGCGGTACCGTTACTGGGCCGTCCTCACTTATTATTAAGTCTTGCAACAAGTATAACAAACACCTCTCTGGAATGTACCCACTAGGAGCTAAGTCCAGTAGGATATCCACTAATTTTTCTAGCTGGTCAATCGTAAACACTCCAGCTTTATTGATTTCCACTATCGGCTTTGTTGGGGGTATTCTATCTGGAAACAGAATACTCTCAGGGTCGATATAGAAGTTGGCATCTTTTAAAAGCAACTCCTGTTGTATTTTCACCTCTTCTTCAACGGCCATAGTTAAAACCAAACAAGCTTTTTTCACACTATCTATTTCGTTCTCATATCTTGTACGAATTTCTCCGTAGATGTTGTGAAAGGTTTCCCGTATCGGGTTTATGACTTCCTCCAGGTTCCTAAATAGATCCGTCATTATCAGATTCAGGCGAATTGTGACCCGCGCAGCCTCGCCTCTTATGGCGCAGGACCATTCGTCCAAAATCCTATCCGCATTTATCCTTACGACTTCGTCTGGCTCAAAAATCGTTAAAATGTTTGCACCTGAAAATGTCACATTTGTTATTCTTTGTGATACCCAAAAAAAAGAATTAGCTAGGTATGAAAAATTGGTTTTATTCAGCAACCGTTTTATTTACCTTTTTTCTTGTCTTTTTTGGGCGGCTTCTTTTTCCCCTTTGTAGTTTGGGGTGCAAATAAGACTTTAACTTTTTCTAAGACAGAAGTGGCGAAGCTTTCATTTGCCTGCACAAACGCCAGGGCCTTGTCTAAAATGCCTTCTACCATTAGGCGGAATGGCAGATTATTCAATATATTCTCCTTAACAGCAGTATCAGTCTCATTATTTTCATTGGCAGCAGTATCATTGTTCTCATCGGCAGCAGTATCATTGTTCTCATTGGCGGCAGTGTCATTATTCTCATTGGCAGCAGTGTCGCTATTTTCATTAGCCGCAGGGCCCGCAGGATCACCATTTTCATTAGCCGCTGTATCATTATTCTCGCCTGCAGTTTCCTCATTATTCGGTTCATCCTCAACTTCAACTTGTTGCAATAAACTATTTACCGCCTCGGCTATTCTTTCGTCGTCTATATCTAGTTTGATCAACTCCTCCTTATTTATCACTGCATCGTTGGGCATTTTTGTCACCACCCCGGTGTAGTAATCACCAACGATCAAAAGACTGTCAACAAACCTATCCAATTCCAATTGAAAAGCATTGACATAATTGTTTACCATTTCTACAAACTGCTTTGGCGCCCACTTTTTCCCTATTAAATTGCACCTTTCCTCCTCCGCCTCCATCATCCTTCTGTCGCATATTTCAATCAATTTTTCTTTCATTTCGCTAATTCGACAATGAAGCTCGGCCTTAAATTCCTCATCGTTCCTAAAGTCGTCTTCAAAGTCATTGTAGGTTCTTTGAAATTCCCTCAAGTACGCCTGCTTGTCATCAGGGCGTGTAATGTAAGTTGTCATATGCACCTTCACGAAGTTGACGAAAGGCATAATTGCATTCACAACGATTCTATTTAAGAAGAACACCTGACTGAAATCTTCTTTGTATACTTCCTCGGCATTTTCCCAGAAACCAGCCAAGGCGATCTGAAGTTCTTCCGGAAAAGGGAAACAGGTGTACTCCCAGCCGGGTTCTCCTGCTTTCGGTGGCTCGACAGGTTCTATTATTTCCTCAATTTCTTCTTCCACTTCTGGCATTTGCGTAAACTTGTCCTCATGAACTATGACTACGGAAGTTCCTTTTTCCCCTTTACCTTTTTTACCTACACAAGAATATGATTATTAACCCAAAATATTGTATTTTAGAGAACCACCACACCAGCTACGACGGGGGGTAACAAACCACACGTCTATATAAGGTGTATAATTACCTTTCCCTCCTTTCTCCTTTTTTTCCTTTTTTTCCTTTTTGTCTTTCTTGCCTTTCTTATCTTTCTTGTCCCCTCCGCCTTTCTCAGGTTTCTCCTTGGGCTTCTTTTCCTTCGGTTTCTCTTTCTTGTCTCCCTTTTTGGAACTGCCCTTCTGCGACTTACCACCAGTACTCCAACTGGCATTGACATATTTAATTGAATCTCCAAATAGCTCGATGGAAGCTTTCATTGGGATGCTGTAATCTCCTATTACCAACTTCGCCAAATGCTTTATAGTGTCGAAATCATATTTTTTATAATAGAACGAGTAATTGCAACCCAGATCTGAGTAAAATCGGTCTAGGGGACTTGCATTATTTTCTAATTCTTTAAATACAGGGGGGAGGTCATCGTCGGGGTCTTCTTCTTCCTCAACTGGGTAAAAAGGTAAAACATTTTTATTTTTATCATTTTTATATAAAATAATAAACAAAGCTAAATTATCTACATTTAGCAGGTACCTTTTTTAATAACTTTAATATATGCCGTCAGGGATGTGTCGTAGAAGAGAGGCTCTACTTTTACCACTGGATTCGGAAGAAGTTTCGATATTCGCAGTTCTTCGTTCTCGTCCAATGGCTTCTCCTCAGACTTTTGATCGAGCTCTGCTATTTCACAGATACTCACGTGGGTTTTCAGTTCTTCAGGTAACTCAGGGACTGGAAGTCCTGTTAAGGCTTGTTCTAGTAAAGCAGCCTGTTCGTATGTGGTGGGATAGTTTATTAATACCCAACCTTTTAAGACAGAAAACATATTAAGAGTTATAAACTTACAAGCTTATTAATTAATATTCCAGGAGACTAACTGCATGGATGGGAAATAACGTAAATAAGCTTGTATTGGCTGTCACAGTTCCTCTTTTCTAGCAATTCGGGTAATGCCATTTCGTCTCCTAAAATATTAACAGGATCTGATCGCTTGCAACGTCTCACTAAACCCTTAGGGTAAAGGTCTCGTACCTTTTATTTCTGGTTTTGACTTCAGATACTCGACAAACATTGCTACCATAAGATGATCCGTCAGCGGTCGTCCCAGACTTAGTTCTTCGTCGGCAATTTTTCCCAGCTCCGCCTGTGGTGTGAAAGGAATTTCCTCGCATGGATATATTCGTGGTGTCTGCACTTTTTCATCCATCTTTGCAGGTAGTTCCACAACCGGCTCCGCAGGAGCTTTTCCTTTGCCTCCCTTCTTCGATTTTGATTTCTCTCCCTTTTTGGCCTTTGGTTCCTTTTTCGGTTTCTCTTTCTTGTCCTTCCCCTTTTTTTTACCTTTTTTGGGTTTCTCATCTGGTTCTTCCACTTCGTCTTCCACTTCCACCTTAATTTCTGTTTTGTACGCTGCCATGCAGAAGTTAACGGCGTCTTGCATTTCCACTACTAATATTTCTCGTTGGCATAGTATCTTTTGCAGGAGTGGCAAGTAATTCATTTCGTTGAGTCCATTAATGCATGCAGTAATTTCTATATTGGGAAAGTCAGGTTTCACCGGCAGAGGCGGGAACGGGTATTTTGCTACCAGCAGGTTATGCACCAAGCTCCCCAAAACATTCAAACCACAAAGCATGTTGTACAAGCTATTCTCCTCTAGTTCGATGCCATCCAACTCCCAAGGCCACTCATACGTCTGGTAGCTGTCGAAGTCTTGCTTGTCTATGCGGTCCTGCCTATCGATTTCGAGGTGGATTATTTCCTCGATATCGTCAGGTGATTCCTCTGGTATCCTTATGATGTTTTCTATTGGTTTTACTGAATCGTAGAAGGGAACTGCGGCTACAAACATCTTTCTCCACATATCTCTTATTCTACGGGTCGGTTCTTGTCCAAACTCTTCCTTGTATTCGGATTCTTTAAATGCTATGTTAATGATATCTTGGATAGCTTCTAGGCACATATTGTAGTGCCTTTTCGCCTTTAGACGGAGTCTTTCTTCGTAAAGTTTACGATGCAGCTGTAGCACGCGTTCCTTTTCTAGATAATAAGTAAATTCCTTTTCGTTAAGCTCCTTTTCCCTTAATAATAATTTTTCTACGAAATCCTCTTCTTTCTGCTTGGAAATGGCATCCTCTACTAGTTGTTTATTCTGTGCCATAACTTGCTTCTGTAATTTTGTCTCTCCCAATTTCTGCAGCATTTGTTTTTCATACAAGGATTGTTTCAGTAATATTTCGGTAATGTTTTTGGTGAAATCGTCTTCTTCCTCCTGACTTATCCTTTCCCAAAATTTCTTAAGAATATCCCTCTCCAATTCTTGCTTGAATATAATATTCTCGGCATGCTTCCTCTGCTTAATATGCAGTTTCTTCAAAATTCTTTTCGATTCATTTGGATCAGGGATAAACTTGTCCATAAATATGGCTTGCTTTTTTTCTATGATCAGATCCTCGTATGTTAGACTTAGTGACTTTGTTACTGAATCTTTAATATCTGGCTTTTGTGCATCTGGTTCTGGCTTGGGGGCTCCGAACGATATTAAACTTCCAACGGGATTCTTATGCGCTCTTATGTAACGCATGTATTCATCTTTGGCTTCCTTGCATTTACTCAACAGTATTTCTAAACGGTCTTGCTGCCAGTGAACAATATCATAAGCTTCTTCAATCGGCAGTCCATATTTGCATGCAGGGGGAGGGATCGCATCTAGTAACGATTGTTTAACTGGTTCTACAGTAAATTTAGTATTTTTTGGTCGCAATTTTTCGTTTAACCTTTGCTTCGTTATAAAATATAAATTATCTCTTGTCATCAGCTCTAAATAAACTAGATAAAACAAGTTTAGAGCTGCTGTACTCTTTGAGTTTACAATTTCCAATAATTCTTCATCTTTAAGATATATTCCTATTTTGTCCAACCATCCGTTGATGTGGTTCTTAAAGTTGTTCAGACACGTCTCTGATGTTTCTGATTTCTCGATCATCCCCAGTTGTTCTTCCGTTATAATTTCATAATTTCTTAAAATCTCAGAGAGTAAATAACCGTCTTTTACTTTCTGAGCAAATGATTCCGGCGACATGGTGATCAGGACTCCTAAGCGGTCCTGAATCCATTGATGGATTATGTCCCTCATTTTGTTCTTCTATACTGTTGTCAGTTTTGGCAATGAAAGTTGCAAAAAATGTCATACCTTGATCTACAAAAAGCATTAGAACTACTTTCTTGATGACTTGATGAAAGCTTAAATAACGTACGTAGCTTTTGTTCAATATAATTTTGATGACAAAATTGGCGGCCTAATAAGTAAAATTAGGTAGAAGAGAACTATAAGTACATAAGATTTTTTTTCAAAAAAAAAATTTAAGTAGGGTTACAAAGTATTGTTGTGATATATCATTTTAAAGAGTTAGCAAAAATATTATAATTATTTTTCAAAATCTGCATCAAAAAGTGCTCTAATAAAGAACAAACCGCATTAAAATATTTTCATAAATAAAAGAGTTATAAAAGAAAATCTAAAATGACAAAAATCAGTTTTTTATTTATGAAACAAAGACGAATTGATTTTAATAAAATATTGCACATAACAGTAAGCCTTGATAAGCTCTACATTTGTATCTCTTACCGTTTTCAAGATACTCATGGCGAGTACCTACTATAAGTGGGACACCTAGGCTTGTACACCTATTTCATATTTTTATCTTACTGTGACAAAAAAAACTCTTGGAACCTGCCAACTAAAATATTATGAGGTTCACTTATAGCATTAAAAATACTATGAAAAATTAAATTAGATGATAAAAATGATTCGAAATCTATTAAAAACCTGGAGTAAGAGCCGCTATTTTTTTAAATGTGTTGTATACCTGGTTGCCTGAATTCAGTTGCTCAAGAAAATCAATTTTTGTTCCATGTGGTTATACAACTAACTACGCCGTGATGTAAAACGGGTTGCATAATATCAGACTATTAATATCGCAAGAATACGAGGGATTTTCTTATGTTCTGTTTCTGTACTTCGGAAGACAAATAATTCATATCCTATATAATTTTCTCTTCAACATATTTAAATTAGAAACAGAAACTATCATAACTGAATTATAACCTTAAAAATTGTCCCACTGATGTCCGCCATGAGCCCAGTGAACTCTATAATAGTATAGAGTTCACTGCATGAGCCATGAGCCATGACACAACAAAATTTCGATATGCGGACCATATATTAGTGTGACGTCACATAATTATGCAACCGTACGTACTACTATCATGACAGACGGGTTGCGTTCAATTTCACTGGAAATTGACCCTTAATGCATATGTGCATAAAGGCGGCATTTTTTGGTGTAGAAACATGGCCTGGAGTTTTATTTTATTTCTCCTGTGGAAGAAATATATGAGAACTTTCAGTTACCATTTATCATGCACAAGATATCGGAAAATACACAGAAGTATAAAGCATTACGAAAACTTTATTATTAATATAATAAATCAATATATAAAATAAAAGTTTACACTGCTGCTAACTTCATTATACTTCTGAGTCGTTACAGCTGTCGTTAGTGTCAGTGTCGCTGACGCAAACTTTATAACCTCTTATCTTAGTGTCAAAAATACAATAAAAATTAATTAAACCCATTTAAAAAAATATAGAATATTAAAGAAAGCACAGGTAGGTATTTAAGCATTATTTTGTCTTTACAATTTACATATCCCCATATTCCCCATATTTAAGAAACCTTGGGTTTTTATCGTAAAAAATAAAAATAAAAAATCGAAAGCAAATATACTCGTCGTCAGCTTTTTTATTTTAATCAATGAAGACACGACATATCGTTAAAGGATGTCACAATTTGAATTTTTTCCCTATCAATTTGCTTCACATAAGTACTCAAATTTATCATATGAAAAATTAGTCTACATATTTTCGACGCTATTGTACTATTACATGATTGCGAGTCACCCCCGTAACATCCTTTAAGAATACATATACAAGGTTAACATGCTTGATATATTATTCTACCGAAACACAGATTCCGCCACGTTGTAGAACGCTGTCACAATTTTGTCCAAAGTTAACCAGTACGTGAAAATGCTCGGTTACAATTCGTCCATTAGTTATTGGACCCCACTGTTTACATTTCCAAACACTCTTGTTGAGAAAGCGTTCTGGACTTTCGTGAATTCAGGACCCGGGTCCCAGGTTCTTGTACGCACAAGACTACTTCTCTAGCGTGAACAATGGATCATCACAAGTCACATTGGACTTGTGTATTTATTTAGTACCCTGGGCAGAGGGTTGTCTCTGCCCTGGGTGGATTCCAACCCCAGGATATTGGTCACTTGTCAGGGTGTTTTCGTATATTGGCAGTTGGCAGCAAAGCGCTGCACTCGCTGCAGCCGATTCCCAACGTTATTTTCGTCACTATTGGCGGACAAGCAGAGTCGAACGAGAGCTCTCGTTCACGGCTCGACGAGGGGTCTGTGCAACAAATTGGTGCCTTTACGAAAGTCCGGCACGTTGAAAGAGGGTTTAGTTTTGTAACCCGTGGATACTAAATAAACATAAATTTTCGTAAAATCCCCCTTTGGGTGGACGGACGGTCGTGTTAATAGACGTGGACGGTACTTGAAAATGAAAATGACAATGGTACTTGAAAATGAAAATGACAAAAAAATCCTAGTGTTTTGCGTATGAAACAAAAACGAGTTGATTTTACTAAAATATTTTTCCACATGATATAGTAAGCCTTGATAAGCAATACGTACATTTGGTGTCATTTAACCCACAGATTAAAAGAGACGGTAAATTGAGACCCCCGTGCCGTGACGTTCGTAAAGAAGGAAGAAGACCCTAACCTCCAAAATTCTGACCTTTGTCAAAACTGCTTTTAATACATTTAAAATTCACAAACGGAAATATTATAATATAATATACAAAACAAAGGTAAAGTAGTTTGATGGATAAAAAAAATGGCCGCCATACGTCATCACCAATACAGCGTATTTACCACCCAGTGAACTCTAGTTACGAAGTATAGAGTTCATTGTTACCACCTCGTCAGATTTAACCACGGAGTATAATATAAGTATACTCCGTGGATTTAACCTACCTTGTAACTCACCGTTTTCAAGTTGCCCATGGCGAGTACAATAAGTGGGACACCTTGTATACCTATTTCATATTTTAATCTTACTGTGACAAAAAACCCTTCGAACTATTACCTGCCAACTAACAAATTATGAGTTTCACTAATAATATCTATCAAAAACCTGGAGTAAGAGCCGCCCAAGAACGATAATCGTTGAGAGCCGCCAACATTTTTAACTGTGTTGTATAATTGGTTGCCTAAATTGAATTGCTCAAGAAAATCAATTTTGTTCCATGTGGTTATAAAACTAACTAAACGCCGCCGTCGTGTAAAACTGGTTGCATAATATCGGACTATTAATATTGCAAGAATACGAGGGATTTCCTTATGTTCTGTTTCTGTACTGTAAGTTATATTACATATTTTATATTTCGTAAGACATATTCATATCCTATATAATTTTCTCTTCAACATATTTTAAATGAGAAACAGAAACTATCATAACTGAATTATAACCTTAAAAATTGTCCCACTGATGTCCGCCATGACACAACAAAATTTCGATATTAACAAAAATGGTAGGCAAATCAAATTTATTACAATTATCACTTTCATCATTTATCATTTATAGCCTTGGTTTCTTATCGTAAAAAATAAATATAAAAAAAATAAAAATAAAAAATCGAAAAAAAATATACTCGTCAGTTTTTTTATTTTAATCGATGAAGACACGACATATCGTTAAAGGATGTCACAATTTGAATTTTTCCCCTATCAATTTGCTTCACATAAGTACTCAAATTTATCATATAAAAAATTAGTCTACATATTTTCGACGCTATTGTACTATTACATGATTGCGAGTCGCCCCCGTAACATGCTTGATATTATTATTCTACCGAAACACAGATTACGCCACGTTGTAGAACGCTGACACAATTTTGTCCAAAGTTAACCAGTACGTGAAAATGCCCGGTTACAATTTGTCCATTAGTTATTGGACCCCACTGATTACATATCCAAACACTCTTGTTGAGAAAGTGTTCGGACTCTCGTAGGTCAGGTTGTTGTACGCGCAAGACTACTTCTCTAGCGTGAGCAATGGATCAACACAAGTCACGTGGACTTGTGCATTTCGTACCCTGGGTGGACTCCAACCCCAAGATGTTGGTCACTTTGTCAGGGTGTTTTCGTATGTTGGCAGGAAAGCGCAGCAGACGCTTCCCAACATTTCTCGTCACTATTGGCGGACAAGCAGAGTCGAACGAGAGCTCTCGCCGCCAATAGGCTCGTGTTCACGGCTCGACGAGGGGTCCCGTGCAACAAGATATTAGTGCCGGGGCCTACGAAAGTCCGGGCACGTTGAAAGAGGGTTTGGTTATGTAACCCGTGGATACTAAATAAACATAAATTTTCGTTAAATCGGTAAATCCCTTTGGGTGGTCGTTTATGAATTAAAATTATGGACGTAGGTAGACGGTACTTGGATACACTAGTTAGTACAGTTTTTTCGACTTAAGCATTTTAAAATCGCTATACTTATGAACAAAGAAAGATAGGACCTAGCTACGTTTATATGAAATTAAATCTAGTTTTCACTGCCGAAGTTCTAATGAATGATTGTCCCTGTATAATGTACAGGGTGATTCACTTAACTTTCCCACCCCACTTTTCTCCGTTATTTTTGCAATTACAAAAAAAATATAACAAAAATTGTAGAACTTTTTATGAAGTTTTTAAATATGGTATCAAAAAAACAATCGAAAAACAAATTACGAAGTTACAGATATAACTTGCATTTTTTTTAATGGAACACCCTGTATTTTATTACATTTTTCGACATAAAATTTTATTCTGATTTCGACAATACATATAGCACACCTGGTACTTATTTGTAATACTTTCCGAAATATTTGCATTTAAATATATAAATTATAGACAATATCGCATATTCGAGTATGCTCTGATTTTAATAGTATTTAATTGTAAATTAATAAACAAGTAACAATAATAAACAAATAAGAGTTATACTAACACAAAATAAACATAACTTAGTTTAACAAATTAAAAACAATAATGTTATTAAAATCAGAGCATACTCGAATATGCGATATTGTCCATAATTTATATATTTAAATGCAAATATTTCGGAAAGTATTACAAATAAGTACCAGGTGTGCTATATTGTCGAAATCAGAATAAAATTTTATGTCGAAAAATGTAATAAAATACAGGGTGTTCCATTAAAATAAATGCAAGTTATATCTGTAACTTCATAATTTGTTTTTCAATTGTTTTTTTGATACCATATTTAAAAACTTCAGAAAAAGTTCTACAATTTTTGCTATAATGTTTTTTTTGTAATTGCAAAAATAACGGAGAAAAGTGGGGTGGGAAAGTTAAGTGAATCACCCTGTACATGTCTCAGGTTTTACTCGAGAAAATTTAGTAGGCGATAGATCTCACAAAAATAAAAAGAAAAGTTCTTTATGAACTTGTGTATTTTAACCCTTCGTTTTCGAGAGAAAAATCTAATTTTTCCAATATTTGGCCGATTTTGATAAATTTTTTCACGTTTTTAGTAATAAATAAGGAGCTTAATTTGATGTATAGATGTATAGATTGAGTATGAGTAATTCAAAATACAATTTATTTGTCTCTTGAATTTCTTATTTTTTATTTTTCCAGGTACAGGCGGATAAACAAATTTTTTTCTCGAAAAGTAAGCACTTGTGTACGGTGTAAACAACATGAATCAAGTTGTCTAACCGTACAAATAACTAAAACGGACTAAATTTTAGCTAGGTACTTGATTTAGTAACCTGCTTTAGCTAGTTGATGCATGTAAATTCCCCTTAAGTACAGGGTTATCCAACGAAAAGACCCACCCTTATATTTTCTGTATTTTTCGAGTTAGGAAAAAATGTTTCAAATAAAAGTTGTAGTGAATCAAATGAACTCATTTAAAACCCCTGCAAAGAATATACAGGGTGTTCCATAAAAGCGGGACAAACCTAACTTACATTTTTTTAAATGGAACACCCTATACTTTTTTACATTTTTCAAATCTGTGTTTTTTTGTGATTTCAAAAATATATATATGTTGTATCTTATCTTTTACTGTTTTTTATTTATTGCAAATTTCTTGAACAATATTATTTATACCACCAGCATCTGCATGCGTATCAATCAGGTTAGCCATGGATGAAAAGTTTGCTTTTTGAATTTATTCAATCATTCTGTAAGGCATAAGTGTCAAATTAATTGTTTTTCATTCATGGCCACCCTGATTGATAACCATGCAGATTGCAGATGCTGCTGGTATAAATAATATTGTTCACGAAATTTGCAATAAATAAAAAAACAGTAAAAGATAAGATACAACATATACAGGGTGATTCAGAATTATGGTGCAAAAAAGTAATCACAGATAGAGGTCTTAAAATAAAGAGATGGCGTCGGTGATTGGCCTCCGTAGCGGAAATAGGCCGACGTTAAATAAGTGATTAAAAAAAATAAATAAATTAAAAAAAATAAAGAGATACGTGTATTTTCGTTTTGGTCAATTTCGATTTTTAAGGCCCGTACTGGCCCATAAATGGGACGTTGGGAAAACAGTTTTTCTAAGATATCTCGAAAAGTACTTGATCGATTTCAATGAAATTTGGAGGGTAGTCTCAAAATAACCTTTCCAATAGAACCCTTAAAATATTTTTAGACCTGCCGCAAGAGGGCGCTACATAGAGTCACTACATCGCAGTTTTTCGCTTCTATTTTTTTTATACAATTATCTTTTATGTTTTTCTTTTTTTATTCTGATGCAGAATTCATTTTTACACAAAAAATGTCCTCTTGACTATTTTTCATATCATGCACCCATTTCGAGAAAAATGCGAAAAACTGTTTCAATGTTTCAGGAAACGTAAAACGCTCAGCCATTATAGTGGTAAATAAGGGTAGGAAAATTTTTAATTAAATAACTCCCAGCACAACAATCTAACTAGCAAATAAAAATAGTAAACGTCAAAATGTCATTGTTGATGTTTTAATTTGTTCAATTATTTCCAAGGCAATTGTGATAATTTGTAGTTTCGCAGTATTGCAAGTCAGATCATTGAAACAGTTTTTCGCATTTTTCTCGAAATGGGTGCATGATATGAAAAGTAGACAAGAGGATATTTTTTGTGTCAAAATGAATTCTGCATCAGAATAAAAAAAGAAAAACATAAAAGATAATTGTATAAATAAAATAGAAGCGAAAAACTGCGATGTAGTGACTCTATGTAGCGCCCCCTTGTGGCAGGTCTAAAAATATTTTAAGGGTTCTATTGGAAAGGTTATTTTGAGACTACCCTCCAAATTTCATTGAAATCGATCAAGTACTTTTCGAGATATCTCTGAAAAACTGTTTTCCCAACGTCCCATTTATGGGCCAGTACGGGCCTTAAAAATCGAAATTGACCAAAACGAAAATACACGTGTCTCTTTATTTTAAGACCTCTATCTGTGATTACTTTTTTGCACCATAATTCTGAATCACCCTGTATATATATACAGGGTGTTCCAGTTTTTTGTAGCAGGACTTTGACAGTCGATAGACAATTGAAAATTATTAAAAAAAGTTCCTATAAACATAGGTTGAAAAATGCTTAGTTTTCGAGATACAGGGTGTTAAAGTTTGAAAATAAATACGGATTTATATTAATATTTCCAGAATGCTAAGAAGTATCGAATCCAAACTTGCCAATTCTTTACATATAATTTAGAGGCCTATTTTAGAATAACAAACTACTACTTTACTTAACCATGGGCGTAGATATATGGATTTACTAAGACTCTTTTTTACAAAAAACTAGTACGCCACTGATATTTTCCCATGTTTTCAGTTTAATTCAATAAAGCAAGAAAAAACAAAAATTTAATGTCTCTTGGCACTTTTTGATATGACAAGCCGTTTTCCAGAAAATTTACATTTAATCATTTGATGCACGCATCTGGACGAATTTTAGACAAACTTGAAGTCGCTCAGAATTTCACCAAATTTGATGGTACGAAAAGTCTTTTAAAAAGAAAGAATGAAACATCGTTAATGATGCTTGTAATGAAGTAAGACACTTTTATATGTTGCTAGCTTTTGTGTTTGTGTTTCTAATAATTTATTTTAGTTCGACCCGTTGCGTTTTAACACATTTGTGTTATAAAAATTTTGATTTACATGATAATAAACTTTTACAATAAATATTTTAAATGTTTCATTCTTTATTTTTAAGAGACTTTTCGCACCATCAAATTTGGTGAAATTCTGAGCGACTTCAAGTTTGTCTAAAATTCGTCCAGATGCGTGCATCAAATGATTAAATGTACATTTTCTGGAAAACGGCTTGTCATATCAAAAAGTGCCAAGAGACTTTAAATTTTTGTTTTTTCTTGCTTTATTGAATTAAACGGAAAACATGGGAAAATATCAGTGGCGTACTACTTTTTTGTAAAAAAGAGCCTTAGTAAATCCATATATCTACGCCCATGGTTAAGTAAAGTAGTAGTTTGTTATTCTAAAATAGGCCTCTAAATTATATGTAAAGAATTGGCAAGTTTGGATTCGATACTTCTTAGCATTCTGGAAATATTAATATAAATCCGTATTTATTTTCAAACTTTAACACCCTGTATCTCGAAAACTAAGCATTTTTCAACCTATGTTTATAGGAACTTTTTTTAATAATTTTCAATTATCTATCGACTGTTAAAGTCCTGCTACAAAAAACTGGAACACCCTGTATATTTGAAATAACAAAAAAACACAGATTTGAAAAATGTAAAAAAATATAGGGTGTTCCATTTAAAAAAATGTAAGTTAGGTTTGTCCCACTTTTATTGAACACCCTGTATATTATTTGCAGGGGTTTTAAATGAGGTCATTTGATTCACTACAACTTTTATTTGAAACATTTTTTCCTAACTCGAAAAATAAAGAAAATATAAGGTTAGGCCTTTTCGTTGGATAACCCTGTACACCAAAAAAAATTTTAGGGGGTAATTTTGTAGTCAAACGGGAGTATATTATATTATGTCTCGAAAGTATACTTATATTCGCTCTAAAAGGGGGCGATCTATTAACCCATCCCTGTACAATTTTATTTTATGGCGAAAAAATAAATTAAATCTTTTAGTACAATGGTGCGCCAAAAAAATTCATAAAAATTGCAAGGGTTGCTGAGATATTAATATAAAACTATAATAATATTATGACCAGTTCATGTCCCCTCAAAATAGACCGATTCACACTTGGGGTTTTTAAATTGGGGTTTGCCTCTGGGGTTTTATGAAAACCTATCAGCTGATTGCACGCGTTTTCCAAGGTTGTGGGTGAAATCCTAGTGTGGGTGTGGGTTGCACACTTTGAATTTTTTTTCAAGGATGTGCGTGTGTAGTGGGGTGTTGTGAACAAGGAGGGGTGTGAACTGTCAAATCTAGTTATTTTCTGTGTATGATGTTGCCAGCAGTTGGTAAGAAAATTTCCTTTATTATTGGTCCCAGCCCTGATACACTCATTTCTCAGTACTGTTTGTATAAAGTGTCAACAAACAAAATAATTATTAAATAAAAAAAACTTCTAGGTTAGGTAGTTTTACTAAATAAATTTTAATGAAAAAATCGTCACCCACGACAAAAATTTAGGACTTGTTCTAATTACAGGGGTGAACAGAACACCCGGGGTTTTGTACAAGTCGAAACGCGTAGTGTGCGTTGAAAAGTCTTGGTGTTCTGATGCAGGGTGAAAACCCCATCAGGGTCAAAACCCCAAGTGAGAATCGGCCTAATGGGTGCAGAGAGGGGACTTGGGTCCCTTTGAAGAACACGGTAATTTTTTGTTGGTTTATTTCTTAGAATAGGTACTTACCCAAATCAGTTGGCAAAATCAATTTAAGCTACCAACAACATTTGTCCGAGATTCGAACAGTAATAATTAATAATCACATAAACATATAAACACAGCACACAACTGACACTTTTCTAAACCCGGAGACGGACTAAATTCGTCGTCTTCTTTAAAAAATTTCGTTCTTACATGATCGAACTAATGAAACAACACTACTAAACTAAATCTCATCCAAATGACCAAATGTATCTGAAAATAAACAATTGAGGATCAATCAACCACTAGCGCCAATTTTCAGTTCTTTTTGTTAACGGAATGACATTAGAATCAAAATGAAGTTGCAGCTAGACCACAGAAACAATTGTTCGTTGGAGAATGATAATTGATAGTTCCTGTTATTTCAATGGTAATTTATAAAAACTAGGTAATATTGATCCCTCGCTTGATCCAACAAGTGAACACGATGAAAATAATGAGCCGTAGATATACATATTTTTCTTGGCAATAGTCTCTAAGTGAATTAATTTTCCATGTTTTTATAATTATCATTTTATATTGAAATTGCATGGCTACACACGAAGCCCAACCACCTATAAGCATTTTTTTGAGTAGCAAACCACTAACTTCAGTTAGCTGCGGTTTAGCTCGTGATTGATGTATTTTTAAATAGGAATTTTATTTAAACCAATCATAACTCAAACCACAGTTAACCAAACTAGTGGTTTGGGTCGCCAAAAAAACCTCAATGTTTTTTACGTTTTTTGGTACAATTTAAAATAAAAATGTAAGATACAATCCGGAAGGAAAATAATGACTTGAAGCAAAAGATTGCATATTGTATGATTACAAAATCTACAAGATCAATATGCATCCAATCAGGATGCGGGTTATCCTCACAGAAAAAAAAACATAACTGACAATCCGTCCTCTACTGCACTGTCTTCTCATCTCGTTCACACTTCACACCTTCGATCATCTTCACACTCTTCTCATTCTCTGTTCTGTGCTTCACACCACAGCACAGAACACAGATGACTAGTTTCTGTTGTTGACGTTTTAGGTTATGTTATGTAAACAATATATCAAAAATGCAGTGGTCTCAAAATTTATGTAGGACTTGCGGTCAGATAAGCGAAACTTGCCATTTCATTTACAATAAAGACATGCCAAGTACGCTGGAAAGCAAAATAAAAAAATGTCTCAATTTAAATGTGAGTACAATTTATCTCGAAGCGATATAACAACTTACCAAACCTTTTACAGTTATATAAAGGAGACTATAAGCCCAAACAAATATGCAACGATTGTTTAGTAAAATTAAATGAATTTGCAGATTTCATAGAAACTTGTCAAATTACGAATCAAAAATTTGATTCAATTTACTTTAATTCGCAGACCTGGCATAACAGAAACTATGAATACCCTTCGCCACAAAAGCAAACAGTTATCGTAAGTAGCAAACAAGTGGCTGATAATTTAGATTTTGAACTTTACAAGAACACTGGAATAGTCTTAGAAAATCTCAATGTAACAAACTGTCAGTTAAATGATGCAGACATGTTGGATTTAGTAGGTAACGGGGACTATACCACAACAGGAAATTGTGAAAATTATATAAATGATTTAAAGATAAGGGGGCACTGTACCACTGTTGTAAGACATCCAGAAAATTCAGAACGATCCGCACTCCCTAGAAATTATAACTGCCAAAACTTAGAAAAAACTGATAGTGAGAAAGTATGTTATATAAGATACAATGCCAACAGCATCCCCTCGGAAGCCGATTTGTCTAAAGATGTAAATGTTAACGTTAATACAGAAAAAAACAGAACTATAACGGTAGATTCTGTCAAAAGATCCATTATATTGCCTGATAATAAAGTTTGTACTCCAGAAGAGATAAAAAAAACATTCCCCTGTCCACACTGCGATAGGATATTTCTTCGTAAAAGCACTCTTAATTCTCACATGGCTGTCCACACAAATATCAGGCCTTACAGATGTGACGAGTGCTCCAAAACGTTTGCTATCAAAAGTCACTTAACAACACACAAAAAAGTTCACAGCGACCAACATAAATGCCCATTTTGTTCCAAAAAGTTTTCGGCTCCAAGCAAACTAGAAAGGCATATACGTATTCATACAAACGACAAACCATACATGTGTAACTTTGAAAACTGCATTAAATCTTTTTCTGACAAACGCAATTTAGCGGGGCATAAACTGACTCATGTCTCCGAGAAAAAGTATTCCTGTGTGGTATGTAACAAGATGTTCAAAACGCTCAATAGGCTGAAACAGCATTCGAAATGTCATAGCGGTGGCATCATGTATACTTGTGATTTGTGTTCGAAAGCATACAAATACAAGAGCAATTTGATCAGCCATATAAAAAAGCATAACAATATATGCCCTTACTGCAAAAAAAATTGTGAGAGTAATACCTTGTTGACTGAGCATATAAAAAGGTGCAGAGTTCGTAATTGAAGCGAAAATTTGTAAAATAAATTGTTTATTACGTTTATGTGTTTTATTTAAGTCTATTCCGGTTTAGATTTTTTTTCTTCATGATGGAACTTTGTATCAGATATTTATTTAAGTTTCGTATGAGTTTTCAAATGGCACTTTGTACATTTTATTTAATTTTTATATTTATTCTCGAATCCTGTGCCCTGCTAAGGTTCATGATCCAATTTTAAATTGAAATATTTAGAAATTATACAGCTTTATGGAATGTATGAATTAAAATTTTTTGCCTTATTATTATTTTTGCTGTAAAATCAATTCAAACTAGTACAATACGTTATCCTGAACAAAAAATTAAAAATAATTTTTTTTTATTTGAGAATCCGTTTTATAGATAAAAATTATTTTTAGTTGAAAAAATTGTATTTATTACAGCCCCTATCTCAAACAACCTTGATTCCACTACGATGTAATCTTATGCAAAGGATTCTGTAAAGGTGCTGATTAAGAGTACCATACTAGTTTTTTTTCTAAAAAAATTGCTAATACGTACTTCGAGTAATTTTTGGGTAAACAATTCGAAAATGTACTATCAATGGAAAAAGAGAAGACTCGCCTGAATTGATGAGCGTGAACTCATAATTCACAATCTGCAAATATACCTTATTTTAATATAGTATAGTATTTTACTCGAACCCCTAATGAATAGTAACAATTCCTTTATCTACGATGCCCTTGGGAATGAGAATAAATAAAGAGACAGAACTGTAACTTTGAGTCATATATTTACCCATATTAAAAAAATTTACAAATACAAGAACTATACAGTGTTTTTAATTATTTTTTTGGAAAATTGTTACAAGAAAGTTACGAAGTCTACAAAACGTTTTCAAATCAAATTGCTGTAGCTCAAAGTACAGTTACTAATAAGAATTGAAAAATTATTTCCTGAATTTCTACTTAATAATGTCCTAATATTTTAAATACAAAAACGTTTTATAATAGTATACCTATTACCTATATTAAAAGTCTTTCGACATTTAAAACAAGTACTGTATTATTTTCTGATTTCTTGGCAATAAATTAAAATAAATAATTAATACCACATCTATGAAGTCGTTAGAAAAACTTACTTGATAATGGATCTCGAGAATCTGACGCCCTTTATATAGGTTGCAGTTCAATTTATATAACTAGGGAGCTGTCTTCAGGAGCACTTTGTTAAAGCCATCGCTCCTATGCCCCTAAGACCACCTCTAATAGTTACAGTGAGCCCCGAGTGGCAGAAAACATTACAGTACTCACAATCTCGTTCAGTATTTTTTTATGTCAACAGAAACTATAAAACAATTTTCTATGACAATCTGAATTTTCATTATATATTATGCTATTCTTAGCACAGATAAATGGCAAAAATTACTCCTGCGGCGGCATATTCTGTAACAATTCTTTCAATATCTTTAGCTTGGCTAGGACTCACCGTTAGTGCATTTTATGAATTCCATGCTGTTAAAATATTTAATGACAAATTACTTCCAAAATTCTGATTCTTCTTACAAATTAATAAACATATTTTTGTGGACATAGACAAGATGTTTAACATACTTATTTTAGTTAATAAATAAACATATACAAAAATTTACTGCAACTTTTAAAATATTTCAACATATTTTTCTTATATCGGTAAAATGACTGGTACTTACGAAGATAAAAAACAGGTAATCTGATGGAAAATGTTGTAATTTAAAAGCGAAAAACCAAAAACCGAAAGACAAAACACAAATAACCATATTTAAATCCAAACGAAGGCATACAATTCGACTCAAATAGTATGGAAGGAATTTGTGTAAAACCTAGTAAAATTGTCAGTACACATCAGATGGGAAACTTTTTTATTGTTTCTCAGAATTTATTCTTAATAAAAGTTGGTGTTTCGCCTAAAACTAACAGCTTACCAAGAGGTGTAAAACTGTTAAATAACTTTTAAAAAAAAAAGATTTGCTCATTTGAATTCTTTTCACTTAATTTTATTTAAACATTTTAAACTAATTCAAATAAAGCAACGTTTCAAGTTTTCATTAGAGAAATTCAAAATTGTTTCAGATGGTTAATTTTTTCACAATTTTTTAAAATTAGAAGAAATTGTTTAGAAACTTGATTTATTTGTAATATTATCACATTTTTCAATAAAATATATAATTTCTCACTGCCCTCATATAGTAAACAATGAGTTCTAGTGGAAACTGAATAAACTCTTCTGAGAAGACGTAATAAAAATGAGCCCCATAATTCAAACGTAGCACAAAATGTTTTGTAAACAGTCCCAGACACGATAAAAGTAATATACAGTCTACCTTCTTTAAATGGATGATTGAAAACATCACTTCGCAATAATTTCTTTTAAAAATGAAAATATTAAAAATTTGATCTAAGACCAATATTGATAATATACAACAAAGTTGGGAACCGATTTAAAAACCTTTCCGCACTAATAAGACAAACATGGCATAATAAATTTTATACATAATGCAAGACACCACTTTTTATCTCTATTGCTAAGATACATTATATGATCTTTCCTTACTAAAAACTACATCTTTTGAGCACTGGACCTACTCCTATGATTTAACACTTTTTCGCGAGGTATATATATATATGTGTATCTACCAGGTATCACGGAAAGTACTTATCCCCCTTTTTCTATATAGCACCCTGTATATATGAATCACTTTCGTCACAGTGCTATAATTTGTCCTTGCAACAGTTTTTCCAGTTTAAAATCGGATCACAGGTATGACATTGAAAACATTATTTATTCATTACCACATCAACGGTTTCATTTCCCTTTACCTATCAGATGAATCCGAGCTCTTTTTTTCTCGTTGCTTAAATTTAGGAATGATTTTCCTATTTTATGGGAAATCAGTTTTAACAAACTATTTACCAGGAATACTACGCTGTATGACAAATAATTTGGGTGGTTACATTGGTTCATAAATTTGTTTATTTTACAAACTACTGCAGAAACAAGTAAAGAGATAGGTACTTGTGTGACACCTGTTATATCTAGATGATTTGACAACTAGTGCAGACCAGGGGAAAGAATCACGATATATTTTACGAATGATACTGAAAATTCGGTATTCCATAAGGATACAGTGAAACAATACTTTTCATATATTTATTACAAATGCTTCTATTTTTAACATATTTTAATGTGTTACATCACCAAGTTTATATTAAACCAAAGTTCTTAATTTTTATTTAAAATATACAGCAAAAACCGCAGGTGGATATAATATATCCACAAAATTTTGACGAAACAAGAATCGTACATCACAAAAACTAGTTTTCCTGTTGTACACCATCCTATCTACTACCCTGTCTGATAACCCAAATGGCTGTTCTGATCCTTACAAAGTCACAATTCAATTCCTTTATAAAAAAAAACATTTGACTAAGCCGTGTATCTCTGTTGCTCAATCTGTCGCATTCCGTAAAATTTGTGTTAATTCAGTAGTTTACAGTACCACTCTGTGCAAAAATAAGACTTCAATGCAATTTCTTTACACATAACTAGTTAGACATCAAGACATGGTGGTAACTAAATTTAAAAAACCTAAAATTAAAACAAAATACTACTCTGCAACCCTCAAGTTTTGTATACAGGTCGAAACAACCTCTAATTCTGAGGGTTTCCCTAAGTTGCAATTTTTCAGGTCGATGCTTTGACCATTCTCCGCCATAATACTCTCCAAGGACTTAGCTTTCTTCAGCTGCGTTATCTCTTCCAGCGCACTGTCTATACAATCGTCCACTACATTTTTAACAAATCCTGCAGCTTCACTATCATTATTCTCCGACCTAGTCCTGTACCTCTCCTTTGGCGTTTTGTAGGGTTTATACCTGACGTGGGGAGCTACTGGCCGCACTCTGAACCCAATAGACACGTTACTTACATACCTTGTATTTATTGTAAGCATATTTAGGTACTGTTTGTTTTGTATTTCCGCCAGGTACTCCTCCCTAGATTTAGTACTTGTCGCTAACATTCCTAGCTCATTTAATACAGAGTCCAGTTCATTGAGGCACGGCCTTGGAACCTAATAACCATTCACATAATTAGTTATGTTGTTAAAGCTTTTTTATAGAGATGAACAATGAGTTTTACGGTTTGCTTATCTGTTTATTTGATTCTGTTTCACTATGTACGAATGTTTTTCTGTGAGTAATACTATCAAAGTTTGTATATTTATTTTATGTACTTGGCCTGTGGATGTTTTCATTGTATGTGCATGGCGCAATATAAAATTTTGATTAGTTTATCTACGGCGTACGAATAAAATTGGTTTTTAATTTTGGTAATAAAGTAATAGATTGAGGAAATCGATAATTATTTAACATTTATGCCTTGATTTTCGTTTTTGGGTCGTAAACTTGAGCCTCCTTTATCTCTGCTTTCGATAAACAACAAATAAAGCATTCGACATTCTAGTAACTATTTATTAACTGAAATAAAGATAATACCACATAAATTACAACATTTTTAATTGATTAATCTCCGCCCGGTTAGAAATATTTCAAACTAAAAATATCCACCGCAAAAACATAAACCTTGGCTATTTTTGGCTACATCTGTTACAAAAAAATTTATAACCTATCAAGCTATTGTATAATAGGATTGAATCAACGCAAAAACCTGGCTTTTAAATATAAAAATAAGAGTGTTTACATACCTCTGCGTCGTCATCTTCACATTGCATTTTACTATATTATTATCTTTATGTAACTTTTTTCCTTTTTGTATATGTTTACATTCGTCGGGTCAGAATTCTAGCCTATGTATAAACCTGATATGTCAAAACATCAAAACAAGTATTGTTGGAAGAAGACGAGAAATACCACGCATGCTTGGTTGGAAAAAGATGAGGAAATGTCAAGCCCGGTTTACATAGCTAAATATACGAATACACTCTAAAAGCAAAATAAAACTAGAGAAATTGTATCAAGGCTAAAACAGTAGCGTATCACCTTTTCGTTTCTATTATTAAAAGGCATATCAATGATTATATTTTAAATTAGTATTAAAACGTGACAGCTGTCATCTGTGAAAGCTAGGTTAAGTTTAGTGTTAAAATCCGATGGTTGTTCAAATTGAAAAGACCCTAAAATATTTTTGATTCTGCAAATACTAGCTAAAACCGCATTGTGCAACTTTTTCTTTATAATCGCATTTTCTTAATTAAAACAATCTCGAACTTTAATAATCTTTTAATTATAAAGTGATTTTCCTAAAGAAATTATGTTTAATTTTTTTTCTGTTTATGTATCTAAATAATTTCTCATACCTAATTGAACAATGTGTGAGCCAGTAACGTTTTGTTGAAGGTGAATAAAGAATGAGTAGTTACAACTTTATTATACATTAATCCGATTAAATGTCTGTCCCCCAGTTTATAATATACGAGTCATCAAACCTTCCAGTGATTTATAACTATACCTACTTCAAACTTTCGACTATTACCTATACTACCTATCTAATTTACAGCTTCATAACAAAAGTTTATAATAAGTTCAATGTTCAATTAAGAGACGATTTTTCAAACGCATATTTTTAACAGTATTCTAAAACAGATGACAAACTGCTACAGGAGAAAAAAAAATTTCAATTGCTATATATTTGCCGTTTCTGGCTGTGAGACTGTGAGTGAGTATTTTTGTCACCCTGTATAGTTTTGTTTTAAATAAATTAGAAAAATCAAATCAAGCTGAATAAATAAAATGTCAGTGATTTGACAAACATACACACATGTCTTTTTGACATTACCTTTGCAGAAAAATTGAGGAATTATGGTCAAAATTGGTATAAATGGGTTTGGACGATTAGGAAGACGATTACTTAAAGTAGCCATAGATAAATGCAAACAAGTAAGCAATATTTGAAAATTCAGTAATTAAATTTTTAATAACGTTCTAGCTAAAGAATGTATGATTACCCATGTAAATGTAACTTGACATTTTCTTAGTTTTTAATAAAAAGACCAAGCTAGTTTTCCCGCCACCTCTTATTAACTTAAACCACAATTTCAATTATGTAATGAATTTAATTACCTAATCTCCAAATTACTATAAAATATATCTCAGTTTAAAAGAAGATGCATTATATTTTAAAAATAATAAAAACGCATGATAGAACAATATATTTATAAAACACAAATAAAAATGAGTTATCCATAATCTAGTATGATTGACGTCGTCGATCCAACTTTGGATTCGAACCACGAACTTCTTTACGTCTTTATTTTGATTTGTAATTATTTTTGATAATACGCATCGTCTTAGTTTGATAACATAGGTATAACATTCCATTTTTTATTTTAGAAATCTGCTGCGGGTGACCCCTCGAGGGTTGTTATGATAAACGATCCTAACATCCCAACAGAATCCGTGGCTTATTTGATAAAAAACGACAGTTTCTTTCACAAATGTTCCTGTGATATAGTTGAAATGGGCAGTTCTCTTATGATTGAAGGTAAGTATTTTTTTAAATATCCGAGCGAGTAACATTCTAAGTTTTAAAATATCTCTTTGCCAGGCCAAAGGGTGGATATCACAAGAGAATCAACCGTGGAGAAGATTCCATGGGCAAAATGCAGAGCAGAATACATAATAGACACAACTGGGTTAAATACTACCTGCAACAAAGCTTCGGTAACAATTTTAAACATATTATTTTTTTTATTTTGACTCTTACCAATTGTATCCCTAGTCCATGAAGATCTAAAAATTTCCTTACCACTTACTTGTAACTACACACCAATGGAATAGCCAAAAGATGTAACTGGCATTATATTTAGATAGAAATATCCTCCGATTAAATTATTTTGCCGCTGTCAATACTTTCACAGTCTAAGGCCCCTTATTTGCAAACATCCTACAGGTTCCTTATTGGTCTACCACTTAGCCATTATAATTTTAGTAATTTTCGTTAAATAGACCCTTCTACACGCACCCGCCACTGTCGCCTGTAGAATACAATAAGCGTTTTAATGTTACTATGTTGGTAGCAAACAATATGTGCGCTGAGAGAATAGCCGTTATTATCAGTAAGTTCCTTGATCGGAGGAAATATAGTCCATGATTCACTCATAGATAATAAGATAATAGATAATTGCTGCTTGCAGAAAACTTTTGAATATTCAATACGTTTTTATTGTACATTAATGCATGGATATATGTACAAGAGGGATATATAGGATTGCTACCATTTCCTACAAAATGTTAAAAGGCAACTTGCACGTGAAATCAGAGAAAGTGTGGTTATGTTTCTGTTAATATTTCCTCCAAAGACATAGGCGTAGATAATAATAAAATAGTATTGACGTAAAATTTAAGCAATACTACAAAAATGTACGCCAATGCCACTGCAAAACAACGGTTTCTATACTCTATAAAAATTTAATCTTCAGACTCTTCAAGGAGGGGCCATGGCCCCCATGCCCCCCCTTGGATCCGCTAGTGATTGATATAAACTAACATTATAAACTTATGCGACGTTGAACAAACTTCCTTCAATATCCCCCTCTTATGCGACGTTGCCGAGATTTTAGGAAATGAAGTAAAAATGTTTTCATAAATTGTATAAGAAATGTTTATTACTACTAGACTCTAGACTTGATAAAATTATTGAATATTCCTCACGTCACAATAACAACTTTCCACCATTGAACCACACGTACTCTAACCTCACTTCTTCTTCGTCCTGTTTTCCAACTGTCACATCTTTCCCGCTTTCCCGGATCCTAACACTTCAAATAAGTTTATCGGATAAGTTCTCCAACATTATACTGTCTACAATTTTGTACCATTTTTCTTTACCGTGGCATAAAATAATTAAAAGAGACGTAATAACGCTGGTTATGAGATGTAGGTGGCGCTTCCACAGAATTGGTTCACAGATTGTCTGTGAGGTTAAAATGTCGCACTATACAACGACGTTACCTAGAGCTGGGTTCGAGGGGAATTCGTTGATACAAATAATACGCCTATAATTTTAAATTTTTATAATCTCTGCTACGGTATGTTCTTTTATGTTTCAGAGGTATTTAACACAAGGTATTAAACGTGTCATAGTTACTGGTTGTGCCAACATTCCCATGTTTGTTGTTGGCGTAAATCATTGTTGCTTCGATATGGAGATGAAAATTGTTTCAGCAACTACTCCCAGTATGAACTGTTTGGCCACTATGCTGAGAGTTCTGCACGAAAACTTTCAAATAGAGGTGAGAATGTTTTTTTTAATAATTTTTACTTGTAACGAAAACGCCTATGAAGACGAACGGGTGGTAATTTCAAGAATAGGCTTAATAATCAAATGTCATAGTTAACCCTGTTTTCAGCCCTTTTCCTACTATTTACTTCCTTACAGGAGGCCATGGCTACTGCCTTACAACCTTTAACCAGCAGCAATAACATATTGGACGATATTTCCACCAGTGGGTGCAGAAATAGCAGATCGGCCATTGCTGGTTTCGCACCAACCGACCCCACAACGCAGAGGAAGAATATCGACAGAATAATGCCCGAGCTCGAAAACAGAACGGAATCCTCGGCCATCAGGATACCTGTACCCTGTGTTGGGGCAATTGATTTGAGCGTCAAGTAAATATATGTGATAGACACAAAGTGGTGAAGGGAAAGGAACCGAGTAATGACTGCGGTGGGCCATTTATTTTAAAGAGGAAATGTAACAAAATGGCCATCCAGTCCGTGATATGTCACAATGTCCGTTAAATCCACTAATTTGGATTACTTTTTATGTACAGAGGCAGTATTTACAGTTGTAATGACAGTTATTAATCAGTTCTCTTTCCCTACATCTTTCGACACTAAACATAAATGGACAATAGCGTACGCCCAATCGCTTTAAAGTAACGCCACTGATTAGTTAAACACAAATGTAGCCGCAAATATGGCGGCCTTAGTTCTTGTGGTTCTAACCAATGGCGCGTCGTTTGACTGCGTTCAAGGCGTAACTACAATTATTATATTGGTGTTACGAATATTAAAATAAATCTCGTCGTTTTAGATTTGGCAAAGAAGCACCCTATGAAATGATCAAATGCAAAATAAAGGAAGCTTCAAACACCTACATGTCTGGCATAATGAGGCTTGTAGACGAAGATGTGGTTAGTACAGATCTCATTGGCGATCGTCACTCTTGCGTAATTGATGCCAAAGCTGGAGTACCTTTTTCAAAATGTGCCGTGAAACTTTTGGCTTGGTACGATAGTGAATATGCCTTCGCGCATAGACTGTACGACCTGGCTAATTACATTGCATCTAGAGAAGATTGTGGCAAGTAAATAAAGTATTAATCGAAATAGTAATCAATATTGTGAATGTATGTGTAATTTAAAGACAAATATAACCCATTTAGACGATTTGTAAAGGCCTTTTTACCCGTCATTCCATTAGGAATCGTGTGCTCCAAGCCACAGCCTTCGATATAAAGAAGGCTGTGTCTAAGCCAAGCTTAATAGTATATTATTTGACAAGTGACAAATACTAAATAACTCACGCCGATGAATTTTGCGCCACGAGTCGCGAGGCGAGTGGTGTAATTCATCAAGTGAGTTATTTAGCATTATCACAAGTTGAATACTATACTTTATCTACGATTATAACAATAAATACTAATTGCAAGTCCGAAGTCATCATTTTTGGCACAATTATTGCTCGACTTAATTAAACGTCAAAACTATTCAAATGTCAAATCATTTTCCTCCCCTCAATAATTTAATGGCCCATTCTATTTCATTGTATCGGAGTCTATTGGACAGGGTATTAAGTTAAAGCAGATTGGTGTAAACAAAAACTCACCGGTGATTTTTTAATTGCTATAACTCAAAGCTATCTGTTTATGGATATTATTAATTGTTTTGACAGAAACATAACCACACTTTTTCAAAATTGACAGATAAGTTCCGACATTCTGTAGGAAATGATATATGTAAATGCTAGATCCTCTTGTTTATATTATTATATCATGATTATAATGATTCTAACTATGCTTGACTCACCGTGTGTGCATAGAAATAGAAGGCAAACAAATTATTTGTAAGATTACAAAGTCAAATAAAAATAAAATAATATAAAATACATTTTTTATTTAAAACAAAATAAAAATAATAAAAATAGGGTTTCTATAAAATTAGAAACCTCAATAATAATAATAATGGCAGCATATTTTTACAATTAAAACACAAAAATGTGTCAAGTAGAAAAATATGAAGTATTCTTGCAGCATTTAACTCACCCATTCCAATCTAACTTCCAATCAAACGCAGTGGAGCGGGAACGGGCTCTTTAAAAATTAAAAAACAGCCTTACTAACTAATTTAATATTCGTAAATATAAAATACTAGAGCTCTATTTGGAATTGGTCCTCGTGAGTATCGTTAACTTTGTGATGATTTCTCTTTGGAATAGGTCCTCTGTTACGCGAGTTTGGTGCGCCACCACCGGATTTTTTCCCAAAGCCGTTCTTGGTGGGGCTGCCATTGCCTTTTACAAGGGCGTCGGGAATGTCGTAGCTTGGAGGAGTCTTGGAGACTGGAGAGTTGCGTAAATTCATCAGGAAATTCTTCTCATATACTATTCGGGTGCCTGCAACAAAATGAGACATCTATTAGTTTAATTTTGAAAAATTACCTACAAAATTAATAAAAGAAGTTGGTGATGAGGCAAAAAGTTAAAATTACTATCGGTTCTTTAGCTCAACATTTATAATTTCTTCTCCGGAAGCCACGCCTGTCGATGACGACGAACGTAAGGACGCATGACTGGCCATGCCGCGTTGGTGAAATGGAGCCACACCTACTAAAATCAATAGTTCACATGTCTAATCACGCGACAGCACAGGAACGAAGCCACACCTCTTTGTAGCGGCCCGCGTATGATTGGGGACGCGACATTGGTGAAAACCAAGCCACGCCTACGCCTATTAACGACTTGGAACTTAATAGCATTCACCGCGCACACAGATTTTCCTTTGTTTGTGAATAAATGGACACTGAATAAAGAAATACAGAATTAGACATTTTTAATGGGCATTCTGTATTCAGGCTTTGTAAGGGACCGTCGATTTTATTTAATATACTGTATAGTACATGAGTGTTTCTATACTCCTCATCAGTTTGAGTTTTATTGAGAAGTTTTGTATTTTATTTTCTAAACATATAAAACCTATTACATCAGGTGTCAGTTATACTGCGTGTTAACTTATTTCACAATCGTCTAGATACAATTTTAGTATTGTAAAAAGCTAATATAATTTCTATTTATAAAATTACTTTTTTATGGTAAATCCTAAATAAACATTGGTGACGAATATCAAGCCCACAAATGTTTCACTTTATTACTATTGGTCTGCCTCATGTTTCGCGGACTGATCTGATGAAACGTTTTATTTATAAAACCAAGTTAGGTAACAACACTTAGACAAACAAATGCTTATCTTACTCCTTATCACAGAAAAAATGCCGTTTCGCTTCAAAATATTGGTTCTCTATGAACATTGTTGAACTTTACATCGACAATAATAATAATAAAATAAAACCCAAACACATATTTGAATCAAAATTAAAGGACAAGGCTATAGAACGATTTATGGCATTTTGACAACGTCCTGGATAACCCTGGAATTTGAATATCATGCATATTCGATATTTATAGTATAGCTTAGGCTTAGGAAATATTTAATTAAAAACATTTACTACTACTACACGGACCGTAATAATGAGGAAATGCCTAATAACATGTATGTTGGAGAAGAATTCGGCTCAGTTGCCGGCAGGTGTATAAATAATCTGTTATTGTTACGAATATATTTGAAAGCATTTCTGTCTAAAAATACGCTTTTACTAGGAACTTGCTTTTGTTTTCATAGTATATATTTATGCGTGGTCAGCGAATATAGGTCAGTAGCTATATATCCTGATGTTTTGTATAGCTATTGAATAAAGGAATATCATTATTCTTTACTCAATGGGACAGGAAACCTTTTAAAATGATTCCTGTTTGGAATTTCTGATATGCCACGACACTGATCTATAGTTTTAAATTTGCACCAGGATTAGAGGGCGGAAAACATAAACCTATTAAAGCATTTGAAGTGCATATAGCCGTGTGTGGCAAATCGATTCGAAAGATATACAAGGTTATGATTATAACCTCAAAATCAGATTCATATTGTGATGCAGATAATATTACACATGATTCAATGCAGATATATTATTTTACGTTACATCGATATACGAATATTGTCTTTATAAATAAGGAACCACGTGCGCCATAATTTTACATTACGATATACGAAAATACGAATATTGTCTACGTGCACCACGCCGCTAGGGGCTCTAAATTGGTAACATAACAGGGAACAAAGATGTAATTGCGCACGGTATAACTGCAATTTATAGTATTTCTCCGTGGGCCTATTTTGTAATGTTAGATACTGGATAAAACTAACCTCAAAACCAGTGTAAAGTTTGTTAAAGAGTGCTTTAATGATGTATGGTCTGGTCGATCCGGTCTGGCAATTATTCAGATAAAGTGCCGGGTTTATTAGATAACCATGAATATTTGTATCCACTTTTGGTCATCAAATTTTGAAATAAAAAATACCCCATTCAACTAAAGCGAAGCAAGCGAAATACCCCATTCAACTAAAGCGAAGCAAGCGAAACTGGCGTAAGAGAAGATAACCCCACCAAGCACCAAGTTATAATTCTCACAGTTTTATCTCGAACACCCAGTATTAAAAAAATACTGTATACTAACAGCTGGCGGTCATTTATTCAAAAAGATTGCATACACCTGCCTGAAATTATAAACATTTGTATCTTATTTCTTTACAAATACATAAAATTAGGTTAAATATAATTAATTACCACAAGTTCCCTCATTCTTTTAAATGGGATGATGGTTTCCTGTTATTCATTTTGTTCAATGCCAATTTTTACCGCGGACTAAATTATCGATATTGGAATATTGGAAATACACATAAATGCCTTACAACGATTTGCTGGTCAAGCGACACTAATCGTTTATACCGCGCATGACGTCACCTGCGAAAGTGAGGTTATATACCGTAATTTCCACAAGCTTATTTGAAACCTACTAAAATATTCTGTACGCTTTTGTATGTACCGTCATCATTCAACATTATTTTATTAAATAAAGATTTTATAAAACGATTTGTATTTTTGTATAAAAAATATGTTTCCATAAGTACACATATTATATCAAATACTGGTGTTCTATTCTAACACATGATGGATTCGTTTCTGAATTTTATCCTCCCAAAATGGCGTCAAGGTCATAGTTTCAATGCTTACAAAGATCAAAGAAGTTGACATAGAATGTCAGTTCTGATTGTTTATTATTCTGTTTGAAGCTTAGTACTACAATCGTGTTATTAATATTATATTCTTTTTGTATAATACAAATTATGTTTCGATAAGTACACAACGTATATCAAATACATAGTGGATTCGGTTCTCTATTCGTGAAAATCACGTATCACGAGATGGCGCTGAAAATCTTGAATAATTATGGCACAGGCAAAAGATACCCTAGACTGTGATTATGTAGTGAATAACAAACTTTTGACGCATCTGTCAGTGTTTTGACATTTACGATAAAGTTAGAGGTTAATTTAAGTAACACTTTTTTTGAATTAAAGTATCATGTCAACTGTTTTATTAAATGATTGCATTGCTATATTGTTTATAAACTAGTTAAATATAATAACAACACTTTAAACGCACTTTTAATTTAAAAAAATCACAAGTAAAATTTAAGAAACCCGCCAACTGACAGTGACAGTAATGACAGCGGTTTGTTGTTAACTATCATATTGAGATTACGCCAAAAAATATAGATGTCGCCCACTCCGTGATTTTCGCGAATTTTATCATCTCAAAATGGCGTCAAGATCAAAGAAATCGAGTAGAATGTCAGTTGTCAGTTCTGATTGTGATGGGATTGTGACGTTTACTGTGGTTTACAACAGTGTATTATCATATTTTATTTTAAAATATTGCATCGATGTACAATATGTTGGAGTAAGTACATAAGAGTATCATTTATTGAAATTTAATATAATTTTATTAACGTAGTACTAATTAAAACAATTAGGTAATGGTAAAGTTTGGTGACAAAATTACGTTTTTTTTACTTTTAGTTTTATGGGCTGCTTTTTGTATAAAGAATACTAATAATAATATATAAATGAATAGTTTTCAGAATTCGTCGTGAGTACTTTGTAAATTAACAACATATAACCTCAAAATCGTACATTACAATTAACGAAATAACAACAGCAAACTTGACGCGAACAGACTCTCATAAATTCGCTAAAGGGCTGTCCAACTTTTAGTTCAAAAATTGTAGATTTAAACCTGTTTATAAGATGCTTCTTCCCAAAATTGTTTCCCACGAAAATTCAATGATTTCCATTTACGGGGAATATAATATATTATATATTGAAACTTAAGCCATGATTGTCTTACCAGGAGGCTATTGAGGTACACAACAATAATGATTTCGCGATGGCAAAGCAGAATAACGTACACAATATCAGTAATTAATTCAACTAAGGTCGTCCAGGTGGCGTATCGCTTAACTACAATCGCCAGATACCAGCGCCAAAGCGGAAAAACCACGAAGTAATTAGTGGGACAATAACGTTTTTGCGTTAATATTTTGCTGAGAAGTTACGTTCTTTACCTTTCGTTTCCTGAGCTGTTTTTTCTTGCCGAAATTATTCTCAACAATGCGCTGTTTTCCTTTGATGAATCCATTCGCATGCCGGCACTGTGATATGTGTGGAGGCAGCCAGACCGCCGCCCGCGCCAGCGCTCGTGAAAAATATCACATGGGTTCAACGGATCTTACGTAAGGAATATAAATTTTTAGTCATGTTTGTGTACATCTAACATAACCGAGACACACGTGTCGAATATTTTATTTATTTTGCAACCTTGAATTCGCCGGGATATAAACATGCGAATAAGTTTTTTGCATCAGCTATCAGCTGTCGTTTTCATTTCATTGCAGAACGCGGAATGTAGTGTTTTCTTCGTATCGCGAACAGGTTGCTCTACTTTTGAAAAAACACATTTTACTTGCTAAGTTGTAATTAAATTATGGACACGAGTACTTTTTTTAATAAAAATGTTAATTATTGGTGCATTTTAATGATCAATTTAATCATAGTTCTTGCGTGGCGCCAAAGTAACCTCTATAATCAAAAACTCCTTTCTTAACGAGAATGTACGATGGCTCTGAAGGGCCACAGTAAAAATTAAAAAAAACTAGAAATTTCTACTTTAAAACTAGAAATTTCTACTTTAAAACTAGAAATTTCTACTTTAAGTAGAAATTTCTAGTTTTAAAATAGAAATTTCTAGTTTCAAAGTAGAAATTTCTAGTTTTAAAGTAGAAATTTCTAGTTTTAAAATAGAAATTTCTAGTTTCAAAGTAGAAATTTCTAGTTTTAAAGTAGAAATTTCTAGTTTTTTTTAATTTTTACTGTAGTCCTTCAGAGCCATCGTAGATATAGGTCTGGCACCGAAGCCTTTAGTTTATAAATTATTTTTTGCTTCAATTTTTTTTTCCTAGTGTCCACCACTATAATAGGTATTTTTTATCTTTTTAGGTCACTATAGATTGCCTTATCTTGGCGTATTTAATATGTACAATAACAGGGGTCAACTTACATGTTATTTATATTATTTGTTATTAATTATTATATTGACGTGACATGAAACTGGTATACATATCTCAATTTTTTTCCCTACTATCAGTAATCACCTTACGTGCTCACGCTAAAGTAAAAACAAACCAGCGATTTTATTATCATCCGGTCAAGTTACTCTATTTGCTTGGTGCTAGACATTTTTTATTGTATAGCAAACTTATTTGTTTACTAACATTTAACTATTTATGCTGTTTATGCCGATAAATAAATTGGAAACTGAATATTGTTTTGGGTAAAGAAAATAAAAACTGATAAAGGCAGTAACTAGATATTTTCTTTGCTTTGGCTTTCACGCCAACAATAATTTAAATATAGGTCTACCAAAGTAAATCATAGCAAACGTCTTTTCCCTCACACCCTGTATGATACGAAATTAAAGAATTAAACGTCCGTTTCTTTTCTATATTTCTTCTTGGAAGTCCCCAACTCCAATTATGTTGGCACAGGGATTTTTTGGTAACTTTTTTCACACTAGATAAATTATTGTCAAAATAATAATCTAGTAGCTGTCAAAATGTTGTCAATGTCAATATTGTATATTTTTAAAATATTATAATCCTAAATTAAAAACAATATACAAAACAATAATCCGGAAGGTTAAAATATTCTTGCACAATACCTTAATAATTTTTATTGAATTTGAGTTTAACTTGGCGAAAATAAAATGTGGAATTCCAACCTATAAAATTTACAGGCCTTCCAACATCTAATACCAAAATTTCCCACGGTTAAAACAGCATTTCTACCAACTTTGTGACACTTTGTCAGGTACTATAGAAAAAAATGCACTTATTTATGCACCCACAAAATTTCATTGCAATATCTCAGGTTCTCGAGTATGCAGACCGAGGTCTAGACAGATATGTTCTAAACACATTTTGGATTTGGCATCTAGTATTATTGTGGAGAATTTACAGCCACTTTACAGAAGTCTGTAGTAAGCCCTCTCATAGTAGGTTCAGCAATCGTCCAAGAAATGGCGTCAATGGTACGGAAAGGAATTAGGAAAGCAAGAGAATTGTAGAATGTTCTAGAGAAGCACCTAAATTACTATAGAAGATGTAACTCTAGAGGTATATACAGGGTGAATACCAATAACTCATTTTAATTTTAAGAGGAGGTTTCTGTTGATATTTATAACACAAATTACCAATAAAAAATATAAAAAAGAAAGTTGAAAAACTGACCTACCCTACGTAAAATTCTGGTAAACTTTTGAGTACCGCTTCGTCGCTCTACTGACCCACTTATGGGGTAAACAACATGCCTTGTATGCAAGTCACTGACTCCAAGTTCTAACGTAAAAAACGTGACAAAAAACGTCTAATAAAGTTAAGCCGCCGTTCGACGGTCTTTTATATTCGACCACCTGCAAATTACACAGGAAAAAAAATCATAAATGCGTTTTTTATTTTTTTTAACGGTTAAAACTCAAAATATTCTACGCCACTGGATTGAGCCAGTTGACTCAAACTAGCCTGATTAATTGTATTCAATAAGACATTTGGCTGGACCTAATCTCAATTTTATCTTTTTTAGTTTTTCAAAAATCTTTAAAAAACAACAGAAAACATTTTTAAACACGCATGTATCTCGGTTAGGAAGCATTTTAGGAGAAGCATAATGACAATTTTTGTCTTATTTTGGCTCGTAGTATTAAGTGAACGTGTGTGGGTGAAAAAAAGTTTTATGTTTTTTAATTTAAAACCTGAAGAATTTTGCCAACCTCGATTATATCCTACACATTAATAAAAATAGCTGAAAGCTATAATATATATATTATTGCTTGAAAAGTTACCGAATTAACTATTTGACAAATCAGCACGAAAAATCTAGATATATATACAGAGTGTTTTCACGGAGATTTTTTAAAATAAAACCATTTTGAAAAAATCCCTGTTCCTAATAATTACCCTTTAACCCTTTTCCTTTGTGAATAAAATGGAATATAGAAAAACGCACAATTGGAGAAATATACATATACATTTAAAAATTAATTTAAAAAAATAAAAATAAATCGGCAAGCCAAGCTAGATGCTAAATATTTTGTTCATTTAAATTTTTCTAACTTGTATTTCGATTTTAATTGCCCTTATTAGCATTGCGGTGTTTATAATAAAATTTTATTATATTTAATGATCAAGTTTATGAACATAATTACCTCCCGGCGTGGTAGAAAATAAAGTTCCTCCAGGGGTGGACGAGTAATGTGACGGCAGCTCAGATGGGTCACTAATTAGCACTTTCTTTATCGGGATGGCTTTGCTTCCAGTCACTTGCCTGGCCATGGGTGATGCGGACATTTTGGGATGCGGGATGCCTTACAAAAATAAAATACTGAACACTGAACTCCTCCACGCTAATAATGTACCAATACACTAAACAACATTACTCACGCCAAATTATATAAACTTGCACAGCCAAACAATCCCTACTCTCAGACAACGAAACGTGCGCTTGCACAGGGGCGTATCCGGTGAAGTTATGACTATCGAACCGATCGTTATTTACAGATTAGTGATATGCTACATGGATTTCAAAACTCGTTACCCGGTAACACCAAACACTTTTGAATGAGCTCTCAGCACTTTTCCCATGGTGTTTAAAAGCAAATTTTTACATTTGGGAGGTCTACAATTTTATTTATTTTTGTTTCCTGACTGTGCTGTTCTACAGGTTCCGGTTATAAATCAGTTCCAAAGTGGTACTAAAGGGTCTGTATAAATGATTGAAAACCATGTGACTACAAAATTATGCCATTCAATGTTATATATTACATGCTGAAAAAGCTGGAAAGCAAAATGTATATCTGGTTGCCTATTTTCAGTAACGGTTTACAATCGTTTATAACAGCTCTGAAAAAAATTCATATATAAATACGATAAACTGAAAGAAATATAAAATAGAACCAATTTTACATAAAGCACATATATATTTTTTCTTTCATTAATATATTACTACACTATATTCTTGAATAGTCCCAGATAATTAAAAAAATATCTGGATTTTTAATAGAATGTGGTATTAAATCCCAAAAAAGAAAAGAAAGAAAATTAAACGATCACAAATAACTTTTGACAATATCTATATATTCTTTTGTATATTCACTGGCCGAATTTTTGGAATTATGAAAATAAAAATAAGCAAGGTCCGATAAAGAAAAGCAATAAACTGAAGAATATATACAAATCGTGAGTAAATCAATTTTAAATCAGACGCACATGAAATGCACTGTTCACTTTCAGCAATAGTATACAGGGTGTTCCAGTTTTTTGTAGCAGGACTTTAACAGTCGACAGACAATTGAAAATTATTAAAAAAAGTTCCTATAAACATAGGTTGAAAAATGCTTAGTTTTCGAGATACAGGGTGTTAAAGTTTGAAAATAAATACGGATTTATATTAATATTTCCAGAATGCTAAGGAGTATCGAATCCAAACTTGCCAATTCTTTACACATAATTTGGAGGCCTATTTTAGAATAAGTAACTACTACTTTAGTTAACCATGGGCGTAGATATATGGATTTACTAAGGCTCTTTTTTACAAAAAAGTAGTACGCCACTGATATTTTCCCATGTTTTCAGTTTAATTCAATAAAGCAAGACAAAAAAAAAATTTAATGTCTCTTGGCACTTTTTGATATGACAAGCCGTTTTCCAGAAAATTTACATTTAATCATTTGATGCACGCATCTGGACGAATTTTAGACAAACTTGAAGTCGCTCAGAATTTCACCAAATTTGATGGTGCGAAAAGTCTCTTAAAAATAAAGAATGAAACATTTAAAATATTTATTGTAAAAGTTTATTATCATGTAAATCAAAATTTTTATAACACAAATGTATTAAAACGCAACGGTCGAAATAAAATAAATCATTAGAAACACATACACAAAAGCTAGCAACATATAAAAGTGTCTTACTTCATTACAAGCATCATTAACGATGTTTCATTCTTTCTTTTTAAAAGACTTTTCGTACCATCAAATTTGGTGAAATTCTGAGCGACTTCAAGTTTGTCTAAAATTCGTCCAGATGCGTGCATCAAAAGATTAAATGTAAATTTTCTGGAAAACGGCTTGTCATATCAAAAAGTGCCAAGAGACATTAAATTTTTGTTTTTTCTTACTTTATTGAATTAAACTGAAAACATGGGAAAATATCAGTGGCGTACTACTTTTTTGTAAAAAAGAGCCTTAGTAAATCCATATATCTACGCCCATGGTTAAGTAAAGTAGTAGTTTGTTATTCTAAAATAGGCCTCTAAATTATATGCAAAGAATTGGCAAGTTTGGATTCGACACTTCTTAGCATTCTGGAAATATTAATATAAATCCGTATTTATTTTCAAACTTTAACACCCTGTATCTCGAAAACTAAGCATTTTTCAACCTATGTTTATAGGAACTTTTTTTAATAATTTTCAATTGTCTATCGAGTGTTAAAGTCCTGCTACAAAAAACTGGAACACCCTGTATATTCAGATGGACGCCATTTGCAAGGGGCGCCAAAAATATCGTTACGGTTCTGAGTATATTTGAGTATGTATGCATGTGCCCCTTGGAATTTTGTAACATCGGCGCTTCTGTTCACATTCACTCTTTTATTTTGGTGGCTATCACACTGTAGAATAAATAAACGTGTTTTCTTATTTTATCGCAAAACAATAAAAAAGCAAAAATCGAATATGCAACGTTTGCAAAATACTGCGCCAAATCGAAATCATACAAAGACAACTTTATCCTTTATCTTAATTGTTTAGTTGCTCTCAAAAGCCTTATCATCACAGTCAATATCTAGAATCAATTTTTATAAAAGAGCTAAGACCTACTCATATAACAAAATACTGTCTTAGGTATTCGTCATGTAAATGTTTGTTGTTATCGGCACGTGGAGAAGTATATTACGCACCAAACAACAAACGTACATTCTACGATATATAATTGTGTATTCAGGCCAGGACTAACTTTTGATTATATTTTTTCTTAATTATATAAGTCATAAATAATTGATATAATAAATCAGGTAATAATTTATAATATATAAAATTATCATTAATGTGAAACATTAAATGAAAGTAAATAAATCCATGTAAAAATAAAATAATATGTAGCTATTTCAGACACAGAGTCAACATAAGTAATAGTAAACCACGTGACCAAAAATAGCGACAACCAGGATATGCCTTTTGTTTTTCTGCATATGTAATATATCGTTGAGTATGAATAAATGGTTGTCTAATTTTGTCACGTGGTTTACGTATCACGTGCACCCTAGTCCCTCCCTCTAGTTACGCCACTGCCGGTATATTTGGCATTCAGTATACTAAAGATTATTATTCTACAGTTTAATAATGATAAAAAACAATAAGATAATATTACCAAAAATTAGAATATGTGTTTTAAATTTACACGACCATCCTAGTAGTTAGAAACACCTCCAAAAACACCAAATTGCTCTAAACTTGGCGTATTGCCTACTTTTTACTTACAATATAAAACTTTAATTTGACCAAAGCATTTCATAATAGATAAATACATTCACATGGTGTACTATAAAAAATTAAAAAAATCGCCTGTCAGCCTGATGGTCCGGCCCTGTATGTATTGTTGTTTATTTATTTATATTTACATTCATGCATTAAAAAAAAATGTGAACTTGTCAAGAGTAACTTTTTAAATGTCACTGTTTTACTCAATGGAATTATTGGAATAGTTGATTTAATGTTTTTTTTTTTTGTAAATAACGACGCATTAACGGGTTATTAGTAAACACTTAAACAGTAATATATTATAAATAAAAGTATTATTATTATTAGAAACAGGTATTACAGGAATTGTTTACAAGAAATACACATGTGTAATATACTGGGTGTGTCCAATTTGCTTGCTATGTTTAACACTTTTTATAGTAAAATTAAATGTATTATACATATTTGTACTTTATTAAATTATGGGTAAAATGAGCTTGAGTTCATATAGGGTAAATAGAAGTCTTTTGAAATTGACGCAAAAACACATAAATACAAAAAGAAAACATACTTATCCACGCATATGCATGTAATATTACCACGGACGACAATAATTAATAATTTATTTAGGATAAATAAAGCAAACGCCATAATGAGATAAATATTGTTATTCTTTCGGACTATTTCGAAGCAAGGGCGTTGATTGAAGTATTTTCAATCAACGGCAAGGGGGAAGTCCTCTATTTACAAATTAAATACTTTTACTTTTCGAATTTCTAGAATGTTATATAAAATAATTTTTTGATTAAAGTTTCACAGTTTCAGTATCTCTGTCATCACGACAAGAAGTAAATTGAATCAAAATAATTAAAAAGCAGGAAACATTTTCTTTGATGACGTCAATAATATAACCGTAGCCCCCGATATAACCGGTCGCTATATGCGTTCGCGCAGAAAATCGCCTAACTGTTGCATCTACTTAGTGACTTTTGCCATTGTTCGGGAATGTTGGCAACCCCGATCCCGGTGATGATTTTTTGACAAACAGTTGCAAATGGCTGACGCCAAAGTATTCTATTGAGATTATTGAGAAAAACATTCGTGGGATATAAGGTTATATCAGACTGGACATCATTAATTTAAAGGTAAAACTTAATTACAATATATAATATTCAACTTTAACTAATCAAAATGAGTGATGAATTGCAAAACTACCAACTGCAACTGCAACAAGTCGAGGCTGCCTTGCTGACTGATCCCAATAACCAAGAGCTGCAGAAGCTGAAAATCGATCTGAATGAGGTAATAGATTTAACGTTAGACTTAAAAAATAAAGCTGAGGAAGCTGCTAATCAACCTGAATATACAGAGCCGGTGGGTGTTGCGGAGGATGATGAGATCACAAAATCTTTGTTAGCTGTTGAACAGTTTGTGGCCAAGAATAAAGCCAAGAAGATATGGCGGGTCGGAGACACCTGTATGGCAAAGTGGAATGATAACGGGCAGTACTACGAAGCCCGAATAGATGTCATAAATCCAGACGGTCAGGTAAATGTTACGTTTGAGGCTTATAAAAATCGTGGCGTTACTACTTTAGCAGAATTGCGAGAATTCACAGGTCAAAAGCGTGTTCTATCAGAAGCAGAGAAATTGAAAAAAGCCAAATTACATAACAAAGAATACTTGAAGAAGAAGAAACAAAAAAAGCAACAACGGTTTAAGGAGCTAGAGGAGGAAAGAGAATGCGAGAAGAAAAAGTGGTTAGCATTTGCTAATAAGGCTGTTAAAAATAAGAAAACAGGACTTAAAACAAAAAGTATTTTTGCTTCACCTGACTCGGTAAATGGCAGGGTTGGCATTGGTACCTGCGGTATAAGCGGGAAACCAATGACAGAGTTTACTACCGCAGAAAAATGGAGGAAAGGAATGTAAATACAGTGATATAGACATTTTCAAGGTGCACATTTTGACTTCAATAATGAAATATAATTGTTTGAGAGAATCTTGATTGTTTTGTATAAAGTAACGTAGTTATTAGGTCGGTATCCCTTATGGGACTATTTATTAAGATTTTAAGAATAAGTTGTACAATAAAAGGAGAATGTTTTCTAATATAATTCAGTTTTATTTAATGTGGTAAAATGGAACCAGGTTGCTTTACTTATTAAAGCTGGTAATTTAATGTGTTTAATATAGGTATACTAAGCAAAAATATCGCCAAAGATTACAAATAAACCGTGTTGTATATTGAGACTGTAATATGCAACCAGCTTAACAGCAACGTGTATTTTGGTATGCCTAGATATAAGGGTATAATTTTTCTTTTCTGGTGCAATTATCGTATTTACAACTGCACACTTAAATTTGAAAGATTTACGAGAACATTCTTCGTTTATCATGTATAAAATAGAAACTAACTACCCAAAACTTGAAAATGAATATAGAAAGTTAATTTTTTACAACTTCAGATAGTTTTTCTAACTACTTTTATTACAACAGATTATTAGCTAAGTCGCAACCACTTTTTCTTCTTGATGATACAATATTGAGTATAATGACGATTCTTTGTAAAACGACTTTAATTACACACTTGTATTGTGTGGTGTATATCATTTGAACTATATGCCGTCCAGCGAGCGGCAAACTTCTCGTTAGTTGCTGTGTTAGTTGTTTTTGTTCTGTGGTTGTTTTTTTGACGTTTACTCGAAGATCCATGTACTTTTTCAGTTTTTAGCAGCCAGTTTAGTGAATAATAAAATAAGGAAGTATGGATGAACTTATTGTTAATGAAACTGATGACAGCGATGATCCTGTAATGAGAGAGGTAATTTATTGATTATTAAAACGGCTAAATAATATGTTGATTTTGTAGGTTAGGTTAACATGCTTTTTAACTATAAATTGCTTAATTTAATTTTTAGATACCTATACATTTAGAAAATTTACTGCACTTGTTCCAATATCCACTAAAACGAAAACACTGTGCGAAATTAAAAAATGCTTTTACAGCCAGAAAATCGGGAAGTAAAGTAAGAACTGTTTATAAATATAGAATCCCCTAAATTTCGGCACAGGTAGGGCTGAGGCTGAAATAATTGCTCTTGAGGTGGATAAAGATGGATTCTTTCAAAAAAGATGAACATGTTTTTTTCGAAAGCGAATTAGTAGACAACGTATTTCTCCAGTCTACCAGAGCAGTTCAGGAAGCTAATAAATACGCAGTGGCTATTTATAATGGCGGCGAAATACATTTACAGCATATGGAAAATGGGTTAAAGCATAAAAAACAAGCCGGAAGTAAAGAATAGTCTGAACTTGGTCCAGCTTGCTCCTAAGCTGGACCGAGTTCTGCCCAACAAGTCGTTTGTTAGGTTCAAACAAAGCAACGATGGGTGAAAAAAATCTACAGAGACAAAACATTACAAGCTAGAAGTGCAGATGAACCGTGGACAGAGTGCATGTGGTATAAACAATACTACCCGTAGTAACGTAAGTATACATGGTAAAGGAACTATATGAGTTATTATATCGGTAGGAATTCAAAGTCATTGTTCTTAAAACTTAAACGCATTCATAATCATTTCGAATCAAATGATCTCTCGGTTGCAATAATCGAATGGTCGATTATTCGGCAGTAATTGGAATACTTCGATTATATCAATAGCTTTGTTTGTCATCAGCCACTAGTGTACACATTTTACACATTTGTTATAAATTAGTGTAGAGAGTGCTAACCGCTTGGTATACTAGTACAGTGTATACGTTGTTGCACTTTTGACACTGACTCCTGAGGAGGAGTGTCGATAGTGCAGCGCAGGCGCCTTATAATAAGAGGTTTGTGTTCATGTAGGCAAAATGTTAGGGTTGACGCCGTTTTATTTCGAAATTATTGCCGTGCTCATCTACAGTTACAGTTTTTCCACCTGTACATTTTCAAAAAAACTATGAGATGCTTGCTATATGGGCGGGTATCTATTCACTTCAAGCATTGAGTAAAAAATAATAAAGAGGCGCAACTGTCAAGGTTTCGAGATTTTAGTGTTGTATTTTTTTGCCAATAACTTCATGATTGTCTACAATTTTTAGTGCTATGGGAAGGTACTTGTAATGTGGCTGTATAGCCCTTACAATTGAAGACAATCATGAAGCTATAGATAGAAAAATACAACACTAAAATCTCGAAACCTTGACAGTTGCGCCTCTTTCTTATTTTTTTACCTATGCTTCAAGTGAAAATCTGTTGTTTATAGGTTATGTTGGTTTTTAAATTTTCGTGTATCAAAACTTGTTTCCTGCCGGTGCTGGCAACGCGTTGCTAACTTCACACCAGTTCTTGAGCGCTATCTACTGCCTACTAAAAGTCGATTCGTAAAGTTGAGACTTTTTCGGAAATTTGCGGTTGTTTAATGTCACGTGACACGACATGTGATGTGATCTAGTTAACTAGAGTAAGTTTCCGAAATTGCCTTCAGCTAGCGGCTAACTTCTCGTTGGTTGGTTTTTCTATCATTCCATTCCTTTGCTTTTGCTGTTCCTATCTCTAAGATCAGTAAGATTCTTACTCACCTTCTTAGTTTCTAGCCAGATTTACTCAATAATAAAGAAGTATGTGTACCTGTTGTAATGAATTTGGTGATAGTGATGATCTTGTAGTAAGACTAGTAAGAGAGGTAATTTATTGTTATAAAACGGCCAAATATGTTGATTTTGTAGGTTATGCTCTTTGTTCAACTTTTAAATTGCTTAATTTAATTTTTAGATACCTATAATATAGATGTTCAAAACATTTGGAAAATTAATTACACTTCTTGCAATGTCCACCAAAGCGAAAACGCTCTACGAACGAACAAGAAAATGGCTTTACAAGCCAGGAAATCATGAAGCGGAAGTAAAGTTAGACATAGAGTCCCCAAATTTTGACAGAAATATTTGCTCACGAGATGGATGAGGATATAAATTATTCCAAAAAAGATAAACATGTTTTTTTCTAAAGTGAATTAGTGGACAAGGTATTTCTCCAGTCACATAAGGAAGCTAATAAATACGCGGTGGATATTTATAATGGCAGGTAAATACGTTTAACGGCTTCAAAAGGTTAAATAATAGTTGTTACATCTCAATAGCATTGTCTCACAATGATTGTTGTAGGAATTTTTCAATTTCGTCCTAATTTTCTTTGTATGGAAAAAGGATTAAAGCAACGCAACAAGTCACTGTTCGGTTCAAACAAAGCAACGATAGGTAAAAGAAATCTACAGAGGCAAAACATTATAAGCCAGAAGTGCAGATGAACCGTGGACTGAGTGCATGTGTATGAATATAATACTACCCTTAATAATGTAAGTAATGCATGGTAAAGGAACTATACGAGTTATTATATCGGTAGGAATTCGAAGTCATTGTTCATAAGACTTATTCATAATCATTTCAAATCGAATGATTTCTCGGTTGCAATAATCGAATGATCGATTATTCGGCAGTAATCGGAATATTTCGATTATATCAATAGCTTTGTTTGTCATCAGTCACTAGTGTACACATTTTACACTTTTTGCCAATAAGTCGATTATAAATCAGTGTAGACAGTGCTAGCCGTTTGGTATACCAGTACAGTGTACACGTTCTTGCGCTTTTGACACTGACTCCTGAGGGAGGTGTAACGAGTGTCGATAGTGCAGCGCAGACGCCTTATAATAAGTTTGAGGTTTGTGTTCATGTAGGCAAAATGTTAGGGTTGACGCCGTTTTATTTCGAAATTATTGCCGTGCTCATCCACAATTACAGTTTTTCCACCTGTACATTTTCAAAAAAAACTATGGCATGCTATATGGGCGGGTATCTATTCACTTCAAGTGAAAATCTGTTGTTAATTAGTTATAGGTTATGTTGGTTTTTAAATTTTCGTGTATCAAAACTTGTTTCCTGCCGGTGCTGGCAACGCGTTGCCAACTTCACGCCAGTTCTTGGGCGCCATCTACTGCTTACTAAAAGTTGACAAGTAAAGTTGAGACCTTTTCGGAAATTTGCTCGGTTGTTTGATGTCACGTGACACGACATTTGATGTGATCTAGTTACCTCGAGTAAGTTTCCGAAAATGCCTTCAGCTAGCGACTAAGTTCTCGTTGGTTGGTTTTTCTATAATTTCATTCCATTCCTTTGCTTTTGCTGTTCCTATCTCTAAGATCAGTAAGATTCTCCAGTTTACCGTTCTTGGTTTTAGTCAATAAGGGTTTTTTGGCGACCAAACCGCTAACTCCGGTTAGCTGCGGTTTAGCTCGTGATTGGTGTATTTTTAAAATAAATTTGTTTCAACCAATCACAACTCTAACCGCAGTTAACCGAAGTTAGCGGTTTGGGTCGCCAAACAACCCTTAATATGTAAAGTTGAGACCTTTTCGGAAATTTGCTCGTTTGTTTGATGTCACGTGACAGTTATACCCGATCACCAACCAAGGGGTTACTGACTATAATGGGTTAGTAAACGAACGACATTTGATGTGATCTAGTTAACTCGAGTAAGTTTCCGAAAATGCCTTTAGCCTTCAGCTAGCGACTAACTTCTCCTTGGTTGGTTTTTCTATAATTTCATTCCATTCCTTAGCTTTTGCTGTTCCTATCTCTAAGAGCAGTAAGATTCTTACCTTTTTAGTTTCTAGCCAGATTTACTCAATAAATAATAAAGAAGTATGTGAACCTGTTGTAATGAATTTGATGACAGCGATGACTGATGATCCTGTAGTAAGAGAGGTATTTTATTGTTATAAAACAGCCAAATATGTTGATTTTGTAGGTTATGCTCTTTGTTCAACTTTTAAATTGCTTAATTTAATTTTTAGATACCTATTAAATAGATGTTCTAAACATTTTGGAAAATTTATTACACTTCTTGCAATGTCCACTAAAACGAAAACGCTCTACGAACGAACATAAAAATGCCTTTACAAGCCAGGAAATCAGGAAGAGGAAGTATAGAGTCCGCAAATTGACAGAAATAATTGCTCACGAGATATAAATTATTCCAAAAAATATAAACAAGTTTTTTTCTAAAGTGAATTAGTGGACAAGGTATTTCTCCAGTCTATCAGAGCACTTAAAGAAGCTAATAAATACGCAGTTGATACTTATAATGGCAGGGAAATATGTTTAACGGCTTTAAAAGGTTAAATAATAGTTGTTACATCTCAATAGCATTCTCACAATGATTGTTGTAGGAATTTTTCAATTTCGTTCTAATTTTCTTTGTATGGAAAGAGGATTAAAGCAACAAGTCACTGTTCGGTTCAAAAAAAGCAACGATAGGTAAAAGAAATCTACAGAGGCAAAACATTATAAGCTAGCGATGAACCGTGGACTGAGTGCATGTGTATGAACATAATACTACCCTTAATAATGTAAGTAATGCATGGTAAAGGAACTATATGAGTTATTATATCGGTAGGAATTCAAAGTCATTGTTCTTAAGACTTATTCATAGTCATTTTAAATCGAATGATCTCCCGGTTACAATAATCGAATGATCGATTATTCGGCAGTAATCGGAATATTTCGATTATATCAATAGCTTTGTTTGTCATCAGTCACTAGTGTACACATTTTACACTTTTTGCCAATAAGTCGGTTGTTATAAATTAGTGCAGACAGTGCTAGCCGTTTGGTATACTTACCAGTACAGTGTACACGTTCTTGCACTTTTGAGACTGACTCCTGAGGAGGTGTAACGAGTATCGATAGTGCAGCGCGGGCGCATTATAATAAGTTTGAGGTTTGTGTTCATGTAGGCAAACTGTTAGGGTTGACGCCGTTTTTCGCACCTGTACATTTTTTAAAAAAACTATTGAGTTACGCTATATGGATAGGTACCATTCACTTCAAATAAAAATCTATTGTTTATAGGTTATGTTGCTTTTTAAAGTCTGACGGAGTAAACTACTAAAGTTTTAACAAATTTGTACACTTTTCTGCACTGTGCTTTGATGACAAACAAAGCTAATGTCATTCATATTTGCCCAACAGAAGACGATGTTACTGCATTCGGTTTTTACATACCCGAAATCTAGCTTTGCTTGTTTACCTCATTTGCCGTTTGGTAATAGGCATTGCATGCTCGTTCGATCTCTGCGTTCGGTAAGCACAAGATACGAGCGGACAGCGCTACTTCGTTTAGCTCGACTTCAAGACGTCGAGCAAACAGATTTTTTAGGATTCTTCTGTTATTTGTCTTTCATAAGTACAAGCAAGAAGACTGTTCTCTAGTCTTCTTGAGTACAACATAACAGAACGCATAGATTAAATAAACGTCATTGTTGCTACACCAAAATAAAAAAATAAATAATTGTTTTGTCACTCCTTGGTTGTATCCGTTTCGTAATTAAATTAGGCTCATATGCCTCGGTGATCACATGTGATAAATCTGTATCTGCCCGCTCGCCTCTGGGTTTTTAAAACCGAACACAGTTTGTACAAGGTGACGTAAACGGCGATAAAGCGATGGGGAACCTGAAAATAACCAAATGATTGATGTAAACTTTCAAATTTCAAATGAATAATCACTCAAATGACCATTCGATTATTAGCATGCGGATGCCGAATATCCGATTATTAGAATCATTCGATTATTTCTCTCAGATCATTTCATTTCAAAGAGATTTCCGTGTATCAAAACTTACTTCCTGCGTTGCTGGCAACGAATTGCTAACTTCGCACCGGTTCTTGAGTGCCATCTACTGTCTAGTAGTTAAAGTTGGTGTGCAACTACCATAGGGACAAATGAACTAATTTAGCACAGCCACATCGATATGGCGATTGGCGATATGTCCATTTAGCCATATCATTTATTTAAGGTTATGTTATATTCTATGATATATTATTTTGTAAGAGCGAAAAATGTTTAAATGAGCTCATCTTAAGGTACTTACTTTTATCGACAATGTTAACTGACGTCGAGAAGTAGATTTGTATATTCGTAGTGTGATATATTCCTCTTATATTTATAATATGCTCAGTTATGCTCATCTTTATTTCTGTTTCAGGTTCTTCCAATCTTGCCTAACAATGTTGGATTAATTCAAAAAATTTTAGTATGTCTAATCAATATTTGAGTACCGAGAGATGGAGGAGACCAACATGAATCGTTCCTTCCAGAATGAATCATGACTAGTGGAAAGTTGGCACGTGGAATATAAACTTTAGGTATGTGTATAAAATGCAACATCGATTAAAACATATTGATAGAAGGGTCCGTTGTTTACTTGACCAATATTCAACAATATACACGGAACTCTAGTCGCTACAAATACCAGTAATAAGGAAATTAATTATTGTAATGTACGTTTCAGATGGAATAGCAGGTTCCATAGCAGGGGATGCCATCTATAAAGGAGATTTCTTCAACCAACTGTCCTATATGAGTTGAACTTTACCTCACAACGTAAACCCCAACTGATTGGACAAATTAAGGAGTCAGAAGTTGCATGCTTCAGAGAAATCGTATCATCAGGCTTTAATGGTTCTTGTAAGTACATTTGTAAAAAATATTGATTACGTTTGTTTTTCTTTGTTGGATGATCAACGTCTTGTGCTCTAATCCCATTTTTGCAATGTCTATGAATTAAAAATCAGTGCAAATTTTGCTATAGACTACCGGCAGAAAGGCGGAGCTTACCTATTCGTGACTACTAGCACTCGTGGCGACCTGTTCAATAACTTTTGTGCAGAACCTTTCAACGTTATTTTATTATAATCGTTTTCGAGTTAGTTCGATGACTCGGCAGGCAGCTTCCAGGAAACCAAAGCTTTTGGGTTCAGGGGAAGTATAGTTGCAAAGCTGAAATTCAAGGAATTGACGGAAGGGCACCACCAGAAGTGGAGCCTGCGGCATAATTTAACGCAACACGAGAAACCTTACTATAGGCCCGGACACCGGAAGGATTGACAGATTGAGAGCTCTTTCTTGATTCGGTGGGTGGCGCTAGTAGACATTCTGCCGATAGTCTATAGGGTGTCATTTTATAAGGTACCAACTGTGAATTTTATAAGATATTTATTAAAAACTAGCCATTTACCTTGAATAAAAAATAATAAAGAGGCGCAACTGTCAAGGTTTCGAGATTTTAGTGTTGTATTTTTTTACAAATAGCTTCATGATTCTCTTCAGTTTAAGGGCTATACCGCCACAATACAAATAGCTTCACGGAGAACTAAAAATTGATGACAATCATGAAGTTATTGGCAAAAAAATACAATACTAAAATCTCGAAACCTTGACAGTTGCGTCTCTTTTCACATGAAAGGTTCCGACCTGATATATCTGATAAAAAATTTTGTGCATGCCATGTTGAGGTGTTATGTATCAAGGGTGTAACGTTTATTACGCCCGTGGTACAGACAAAATTTTATGCACAAGCGGTTTGTAGGGTCAGTTACAAACTTAGATTTGTTTTGATTGACATATGACATATTAACTGTTGCTTGAATGTTGTCATTCAAGCAATTCGAAGTCGTACCTAGCAACGGTCAAACAAAGCCAATCTCGCGCTCGTTATGGTTACTTTATCACCCGAGGGTGATAATAGTGCCCGTGGGCCATAAAGTTGTACCTAACGCTCGCATAACGGGCGATAAAGTACACTTTATCGCCCGTCATGCATAAAATCCTATATTCTTTGTTCTAGGGCCAGCATTAGGATGGACAAGGAAGATGGCGATACGTTATGTAGAAGACTCCTGCAGAGTGTTATCCAGTGTACTTAACTATGATGTATTTTTTATTATATATTTAACTCTGTAGTTCATTCAGAAATTGTAGGGTTGACGCCGTTTTATTTCGAAGTTATTGCCGTGTTCATCTACAATTACAGTTTTTTCCACCTGTACAGTTTCAAAAAAAGCTATAAGTTATGTTATGCTATATGGGTAGATATCTTATTCACTTCAAATGAAAATCTACTGTTTATAGGTTATGTTGATTTTTAAATTTTCGTGTATCAAAACTTATTTCCATTTTCCTGACGGTGCTGGCAACGCGTTGCTGACTTCACACCAGTTCTTGAGCGCCATCTAGTGCCTACTAGTTAAAGTCGATATGTAAAGTTGAGACCTTTTCGGAAACTTACTCTGTTGTTTGATGTCACGTGACAGTTATTTGTTGTAATCTAGTTAACTCGAGTAAGTTTCCGAAAATGCCTATAGTTAACTCGAGTAGTAAATCGGGTTGAGAATTTTCATGTTTACGAACACGGGTAGATTTGATAGACCGTGGATTTGACTAGGTTAGTAAACGAACGTCATTATATGATCTAGTACGAGTAAGTTTCCGAAAATGCCTGTAGCGTTTGAGCTAGCGGCTAACTTCTCGTTGGTTGGTTTTTAGTTTAATTTTCATTCCATTCCTTTGCGTTTGCTATTTATTCATAATAAAGAAGTATGGATGAACCTGGTAATGAATTTGATGACAGTGATGATCCTGTCTGTATTGAGAGAGGTAATTTATTGTTATAAAACAGCCAAATATGTTGATTTTGTTGGTTAAGTGAACATGCTTTTTGTTCAACTTTTAAATTGCTTTTAATTTTTAGATACCTATAATATAGATGTTTAAAACATTTGGGAAATTTATCACACTAAAACGAAAACGCTCTACGAACGAACATAAAATGCCTTTACACGCCAGGAAATCAGGAAGTAAAGTTAGACTGGCTATAAGTATAGTGTCCCCAAATTTTGACACAGAAATAATTGCTCACGAGGTGGATGAGGCTATAAAATCTTCCAAAGAAGATAAACATGTTTTTTCAAAGCGAATTAGTGCACAAGGCATTTCTGCAGTCTATCGGAGCAGTTAAGGAAGATAATAAATACGCAGTGGATGCTTATAATGGCAGCGAAATACATTGGACGGCTGTAAAAGGTTAAATAATAGTTGTTACATCATAATAGCCTTGTCTCACAATGACTGTTGTAGGAATTTTTCAATTTCGTACTAATTTTCCTTGAATGGAAAAAGGATTAAAGCAACAAGTCCCTGTTCGGTTCAAACAATGCAACGATAGGTAAAAGAAATCTACAGAGACGGAACATTATAGACTAGAAGAGCAGATAAACCTTAGACTGAGTGCATGTGTATGAACATAATACTACCCTTAGTAACGTAAGTAACACATGGTAAAGGAACTATACGAGTTATTATATCGGTAGGAATTCGAAGTCATTGTTCTTAAAACAAACTAAAAACACATTCATAATCATTTCGAATCGGATGATCTCTCGGTTGCAATAATCGAATGATCGATTATTCAGCAGTAGTCGGAATATTTCGATTATATCAATAGCTTTGTTTGTCATCAGCCACTAGTGTACACGTTTTACACTTTTTGCCAATAAGTTTGGTATACCAGTACAGTGTACACGTTCTTGCACTTTTGTCACTGACTCTGGAGGAGGTGTAAAGAATGTCGATAGTGCAGTGCAGGCGCCTTATAATAAGTTTGAGGTTTGTGTTCATGTAGGGTTGCCGCCGTTTTATTTCGAAGTTATTGCCGTGTTCATCTGCAAAATTCAGTTTTTCTCACCTGTACATTTAAAAAAAACTTAGAAACTATGAGCTACGCTACGCGGTATGGGTACGGGTAGGTATTCACTTCAAACGAAAATCTATAGGTTATGTTGATTTTTAAATCCGTGTATCAAAACTTATTTCCTGTCGGTTCTGGCAGCGTATTGCTAACTTCACACCAGTTCTTGTAAAGTTGGTGTGCAATCATCCATAGAGACAAATGAACTAATTTAGATATGTTCATTTACCCATATTATCATTAGTTTAAGGTTATGTTATATTACTTTGTAAGGGAGAAATATGTTTAAATGAGCTCATCTTAAGGTATTTACTTTTATTGACAAAGTTAACTAACGTCGAGAAGTAGATTTGCATATTCGTAGTGTGATATGTTGCTGTTAAATTTATAATATCCTCGGTTATTATGCTCATCTTTATTTCTGTTTCAGATTCTTACAACCTTGCCTAATAATGTTGGATTAATTCAAAGAATTTCAGTAGCTCTGGTCGATATTTGAGCACCGAGAGATGGAGGAGACCAACAAGAATCGTTCCTTCCAGAATTAATCATGACTAGTGGAAAGTTGGGACGTGGAACTTCAGGTATGTGCATAAAATGTAACACGTCTTGGATTAAAAATTTAGGGAATATGATTGACTGCTGTTTATTCGGTTTTACTTTATCTCTGTTTCGATTATGATTTTATACTTGCAAAACTGCCCTTTTGTGACGAAAATTGTTAGGAAATTATGTTCCAACTTGTGGGAAACTGCCACTGCCCTGCAGACTTACCCGAGGTTCGTGAGCACAAAATAGATTTCGAAGAGATTATAAGTAATTACGTTCTGGGTTATGGCACTCGTGTTTTAAAAAAAATAACTCAATTAATTTGAAACATTTTTTTTGTATTGAGTTGAACATCGATTAAAACATTTTGATGGAAGGGTCAGTTGTTTAGTTGAATTTTCAACAATATGCATGGAACTTTAGTCGCTACAAATACCAGTAAGGAAATTAATTATTGTAATGTGCGTTTCAGATGGAAAAAATTCATAGCAGGTTGATGGCATCTATAAAGACGATTCAGAAGTTGCAGGGAGGATTCAACATGATCTCAATCAAATTGTTCAAAAAAATCCCAACATCAGGCTTTTTCTTCTTGTAAGTACAATTGTAAAAAAATATTTATCAAGTTTGTTTCTCTTCATTGGGTGATCCAACCAACGTCTTGTGTTCTAATCCCATTTTTGCAATGTCAGCCTTTATAAATTAGAAATCGGTGCAACTTTTGCTACAATTGCTACAGAGTGCGTCATTTTATAAGGTACCAACTGTGAATCTTATAAGATGTTTATTAAAAAATAGCTATTTATGTATCTAGTGCGAAAAGCTAGTGTTTATGGCACGTTGCAAATGCAAATTAAAGCGCAGCCGAGTTGCATAATATGCTAAGTGCCATAAATACATTTTTTGCACTTGTTATTTCATTGTTATTAAAGCAAATAGTCACTTTTGGCACTGCAAATAGTGTAAGTAAAGTACTAACTTTTTTCACGATCGTAGGAAAAAATAATTTCATGTAATCTACCTATATTTTCCTCAGGAGAACTTATCTTAAGACGTCCCCTGTATTTGAATTATCTCCAGATGTTGGTGAAATGTAAATTGAGTAAAATATGCTAGTATTAGTGTAGTCTGTCTCATCAGAGGTATATCAGGGGCGTAAGGTAAGCGTTTACGGCCCGCAGCATGAAGATATTGTTACACGTTAATGGTCAAGAACGTTTATTACGCCCGTGGTACATATAAAATTGTATGCACAAACGGTTTATAGGGTTAGTTCAACGACATAAGAATTACTAGACAAGTAATGAAATGGACTCGTCCACGTACTCAGCGTCTCATTGGTTACAAACACGTGGCGCACCAATGAGACGCTGAGTACGTTGGACGAGTGCAAACAAATCGGAATCATTACTTGTCTAGTAATTCTTATGTCGTTGGGTTAGTTACTAACTTAGATTCGTTTTGATTGACAAGCATATTGACTGTTGCTTGAATGTTGTCATTCAAGCAATTCGAAGTCATTACTTAGCAACGTTCAAACAAAGCCAATCTAGTGCTCGTTATATTTCAATTGCGGGCTATAAAGTTACTTTATTTCATCCCGTCAGGAAAGTACAACATTACAGTACTCATATGCGGCCGGGAAGTGAGGTATTACGGTACTAGATACTGTAATGTACCGGAAGCCACTGGAAATTCATTTCGAACCAATCGCAAACTGTTATTATACCTTTTGACAGTTATTTGACATATAAAAATTTACCTTAAATTAAAAAATGGTGTCAAAACTGTCAAATGTCAAATGATCTAAGAAAGTAAACAAGTTTCAAATTATACAAATGCACAATTAATGACGGGATGAAATAAAATATTATTCGATACACGTCCGTTAGGTGTTGTTCCAGTCTCGTTTAGATATTCTGGACTCGGCTCCTTCGTCGCCTCGTGCATAATATCTACTCGACTGTAACACAATTCACCTTCCAGACTTGTAACGAAAATTACTATTATCACCCGAGGGCGATAATAGGGCCTGTGGGCCATAAAGTTAGACCTAAAGCCCGCATAACCGGGCGCTAAAGCACACTTTATCGCCCGGTCATGCATAAAATCCTATATTCTTTGTTTTAGGGTCAGCATTAGGATGGACAAGGAAGATGGTTAGGATGGACAAGGAAGATGGCGTTATGTTATGTGGAAGACTCCTACAGAGTGTTATCCAGTGTACTTAACTATGATGTATTTTTTATTATATATTTAACTCTGTAGTTCATTCAGAAATAAATATTTGTATATGCATTTAATTTTGTTATTTCTGCAATCCCATACCTACTAAAATCATAGAAATTATAGACTTTATTGAATGGATTGAAAAATTAATCTAATGTACCAGTTGATATTTTTCTTCAAAATTGAACAATTGATGTAAAGTTTTATCAGAATTTATAGTTTCTCTTTTCTATGTTCGGATTGAGTAAAATTAGTTTAACGTTGTAGTTAATATTTCGCTTAGAATTCCAACGTTTCGGTGTAAATTTGTAGTTCAATAATATTACAAAAGATGGCGCCACATATATTCCGCAGAAGTATTCCGGTCCTGAGGCTTTATAAGTATGATACCCACAAGGGTGGGGAAGGGTTGGGATCCCAGACCGACCTCACTCCATGGAGTGTCTTTCCTGCTTTAGAATTTTTGTATTATAAGAAGATAGATAGTAATATATATATTAATACTTAGTATTTATAATATTTTTCTTAAAAATAGTAATACACCCCCCCCTATAGCAATGGAGTTACTGAAGAAGTCTGAAAATATTTAGTTTATATAGCCGTCCGACAGATCTGTATCAGCGAAATGCTAAAATTTTATGTGGCGCCATCTTTGGTCAGCATGACGTACCTTTAAAAATTAAGACGATTTAATAAGGCGTTTGCAAAAATAACAAATTGATCAACCATATTTCACTCATCAAGAAATATCTTTTCAATTAAATTTTCACTTGGCGATTTAAAACAAAGATCAAGTCACAACAGTTTAGTTAAAAAATGTACATATTTTGCAGCATATTATTATCTGCGACATGGAAGTGGCTCCATCTTTGGGATATTTTTAATACCACAATTTTAATTGACGGTCTTAATTCCACTTTTCTCTTAGTTATCTTTTAGTAAACGTGAAAAATGAAAATGCATATCATTTAAAATATGTTTATTTATACACAACAAAACAGAGTACGTAAACATAAAAAAATATACAACACAGAAGCAAATAAACAACAAATCTCAAAGTTCCCTGTCCTCCAAATTTTCCAGCCAATGATCGTACGTCAGTGAGCCCCAATAAGATCCAATACCAGCCCTGGAAAATCAAATATATCAGAAAAGTTCAAGATGTATTCATACAGGGTGTTCTGTAAATAATGGATAATCCTGAAACTGGTAATAGGCCAAGCCATAACCTATCAGAATATCACATTTTGACCTTATTAAAAACTCACCGCAGGGTTTTTAATAAGGTCAAGTTGTGATATTCCTACAAGTTATGACCTAGCCTATTACCATTTTCAGGGTTTACATTATTTACGGGACACCCTGTAGAATAATGGGTTGCAGTCATTGAGTCAAAAATAATATACATAGAGATGTAAAAGCCGCTTTACAGTCGCCAATTTTTCTTGATGTAAAATGCTCCCTGCTATAAATGGCGTATAATTGCAGTTAGCAATTTTTATTTCTGAAATTATTATAGCGTCAGAAGTGCCAACCAAACAAATTTCACTGCATAAACCATCAGTTTATATAAGCCATTTCTTGGCGCCGAAATAAATTTAACAAGTTTCAAAACACTGCAAGGCGATCGGTCGAATATAGACCAATCAATTTGCAGTGTTTTGAAACTAGGGGTCAGTTCCCTTATTCACCGGTGGATCCATCAGATGTGTTTTATCTCGTTCTATCTCTGAGGTTAGAACGAGATAAAACACATCTGGTGGATCCACCGGTGAATAAAGCAATTCACCCTAGTTTGAAACTATTTCGTCGCCATGAAACAGCTATAGTATTTACTTGCTGCGTGACATTTTGAATTCACATAATTAGACACTTCTGTACTTTGGATTTTGACTGAATAGGCCGCAGGGAATATGTAAGGGGTTGGCAATATGAACACCAGCATTTCCGAGCAAATCCAATTAAAATGGATCCGGAGATATTTGCTGCAAGTGCAAGAAAAATTGCAGCAACTGACTTCAAAAGACATGCGAGTTGAGTCAGCCTGTAATACTAGTCAAATTGGTCCTTTCCATAATACCTCCAGAGGACACAGCATCTTGCACACATACATGCTGGTATATTGTCAAATTTAGTTGAGAGCGCTAGAAGAGCTCAATCAAGTTGTGATACCCCGCACTCTCTCTTCATGATTGAACACAACGCCAAACAGCCACAACATATAATACCGGGGTATTAAAGACTAACCAATTTAACTGTAACGATTCTAATACAAAGATGTAAAGTTAAAATCAAACCTGTTAAACTAACAGGTGTGGAACAAACTGTTCCATATATGTATATCTGCATGTGTGGTATTAGTTTTTATCTATTAAAAACTCAGTCCAGGTTCTACCACAATCGGAACACCATGATGACTCAGAGGAACCATAGTGGAACTTGGCATCCATCTACTTCAATAAAGGTACCAGCCTCTGTGCGAGTTGCAGCGTATCCAGCTGAAACAATAAAAGTAACATGAAGGATAATGTATTATATTTTGTGAAGTTTACATCAGTTACAAGGTATACATTTCCCTTCCCGTAACTTCTCAAGCTAATAACAGGTTTCCTTATTTGTCTTTGCGTGTAGCAATGCAAATATTATAAGATGAAAAGAGACGTGAAACGCTAAGCGGAACAAAAAACTAACCTAACCTAAATCATATGAAGTTTTGAAGTCGGAGAACTCGAAACTGAAATAAATTTTCCGTGCAAATGCTCCGTTTTTGCAAAAAAATCCTGAAATTTCACTCTTGGCATCAACATTTTGTATCATTAAAAACAACTTAATTCCATCCAATTTTTCAGTGAATTCACAATTCACACGGGGGGACGTTCAGCGAGAAATACCCCTTTTATCCATTACGAAAAAGTTTGCTTTTCCACAAAGAAATCAAATTTTATACACATAGGCTAAAATACTCTCATCAGGTTGTCTAACACCACAGAACATAACCATCATAACAAAGAACAAAGTAACCACAGAACTACCGTAGCTGCACTAGTCTGAAGTTAGCAACGCGTTGCAAGCAAGGAAGTAAATTTTGATATAGTGCAACTAACTTCACCACTAGCGTAGCGGACCTGGTGTGAAGTTAACAACGCGTTGCCAGCAACGCCAAGGAAGTAAGTTTTGATACAGTGCAACTAACTTCAGTCAGCTGTATTCTAACCTCAAAATTTATCACGCTGTATGATGCATCATGTAGACTGCTTGTCAGTGATAATAATATAAATACAATATATAAACCCCTATAGGGCAAAAATCTTCGATCAGCCGTAATAACGTTTATACAGGATAAATTATCCCGGCGCCGCTGTGGTGTATTTCCACCTAAGAAAATAAAATGTGTTGGAGAGACATATTATGGCGGATATGCCGTTGCAGTTTTTTACTGATCGAACATTTTCACCTTATAGGGGTTGTAAGGCGATGTATATACTACCACGAACCTATAATAATTTTGACTGACAATCGCGAATTTTTGGGAAAATAATTTTATTTATTTTTGAATTGAAGTTGAAGTTTCATTATATATATCGAATTTATTAATCTTTTAGATTGTAATAGCGTTCAAAAATATTTAATTCTAGATTAGTTGGCTTTAATTTCACTACTCCCTCAATATTTTTAAGAGAATTTGAAATAAATTTTCGTCGCGTTGCCAACTTCACACACATCTTAGCGAATAGAAATTGACATGGGCGCATTCGAGTGAAATATTATCGATCATTCGATTATTGAATTAATCGACACAACCCGGTTACTGTATCAGCGTATTCGAATGATAAATAATCGAATGAAAATCAGAGTAATCAGACAGAACGGTACTAAACGATAAAGTTAAGCATTGACAAATCGGAGAAAATAAAATTCTAACGACTAACCCCACCAATCTGAAGACGTGAAATGATCATAAATCATATGATTATTAGTATCATTCGGATACCTAGTATCCGAATATTGAAATCATTCGATTATGCTCATATTGAGCGCCATCTACTGGCTACTAGTTAAAGTTTATATAGCTGTGTTCGTAGAACCGATTTGTGATAGTTTGATGACTTTAGAGATGTGATTTTTAATAGAGCTCTGAAATTTAAAGTGCTTTGACTTAACACGCGCAACTCTACAACCAAATGCGCATGCGTCGGATAGTTTCTGATGGTTTCTGACTACTCTACGAACAAGGCTTATGTAAAGCTAGTGTGCAATATGCAATCAGCCATGGGTCCAATAAGGACAAATGAACTAATTTATTACATAACCACAAATCTGGCAAATAACCATAATCAATACAAATAAATAGAACTTCTTTCAGCAGTTGAATAAGAAATAGATATATTTTAGGGAGTGTATATGCTCGGTTACCTTATACCAAACGTTCGGTTGAATACCTATACACTCCATGTATTTTATAATAATATACTGTGACAATAAATGAATTGAGTACTAAAATTAAATAACCATATTTAACTATAGCGCCATGCATAGTTCGCCGCCAGCATAGGCCACATTCTGGTTCTTTATATTATGCTTTTACTCGATGGTTGGAGTATAGTGCCCAATTTGATGCTATCAAATATCATCAGGCCCGGACTGGAGCGGCGGGCAGCCGGGCAAATGCCCGGTGGGCTTTTTATAACAAATATTAAATCAATATAAAGTACCCTCATATTTTTATTGCGCTGTATAGAATACGCCACGCCACTGGGCCATGCCACATTTGACACGACATATTTTTTAACTTTTATACTGTTGACAAATTAACAAATATCTTATTTTACATCTTTGCCGTTTATAATATAAAATATGTACCTAAATAATAAAATTATTGTGATCTGTACTCATCTCAGTTACAAAACAATCGGCTGGGGAGGGGCCGGTCAAAAAAGTTGCCCGGTAGCAGAGAGGTCCAGTCCGGGCCTGGATATCATATGGTAAAACAGTAACTAGAATTTATCTATTAAATATTTAGTAACACAAAGGCTGATTTTTTTTTTTTTTTTTTCTATTTTATGGTCTTATTTATATTAACGTCCTGGCGAAGTTTGGCTTAGAGCTATTCTAACACTTAACCAGGACACACCACATACACCTCTTCCCTCCGACATTGCTATCTGCCGGAGCTGGGACTCGAACCCAGGAGAGATAGGCAGTCGCCTTGTGTCACTCAAGGGCGATCTAGCCCGCTGCACTATCATCGGTAATGTAATGAGATACGGTCACCCATCCAAGCACCGGCTTTGACAAACGCTGCTTTGCTTCGTTGACCGAAGACCGGCAATTGAATGCATGACCCCATCTCACTACACTACACTACATTTAAAATGGATGCTCCCCTTAGGGATCTCGGAACCAGTTAGAGATAGAGATTCGGTTACATGGGGGCAAAGTTGCACAACAATTTCCTTATGCCACATTATTGGTGAACATCCAAGTCAAATCAAGCTGTATACTAGTTAAATTGGTCCTTTCCATAATACCTCTAGAGGGCACAGCATCTTGCACACATACATGCTGGTATATTGTCAAATTAACTGAGAAAATTTAGTTGAGAGAGCTAGAAGAGCTCAATCAAGTTGTGATCCCGTTCTCTCTTCATGATTGAACACAAGGCATACACGGTCTACAACGCCAAACAGCCACAACATATAATACCCGAGTATTAAAGACTAACCAATTTAACTGTAACTACTCTAATATAAAGATGCAAATTTAAAATCAAACCTGTTAGTTTGTTCCATATATATCCGCACGTGAGGTACTAGTTTTTATCTATTAAAAACTCACTCCAGGTTCCACCACAATCGGAACATCATGATTACTTAGAGGAATATTAGTGGAACTTGGCGTCCACCTACTTCGATAAAGGTACCTGCCTCTGTGCGAGTTGCAGCGAATCCAGCTGAAACATTAAAAGTAATATGAAGGATTATATATTGTTTTGATATAGGCAACCAACTTCAGTCAGCTGTATTCTAACCTCAAAAGTGATCACTAGTGTAGCGGCTCTGGTGTGAAGTTAGCAACGCGTTGCCTTGCCAGCAACGCCAAGGAAATAAGTTTTGATATAGTGCAACTAACTTCAGCAAGCTGTTTTCTAACCTCAAAACTTGTGACCACTAGCTTGGCGATTGGTGTGAAGATAGCAACGCGTTGCCAGCAACGCCAAGGAAATAAGTTTTGATATAGTGCAACTAACTTCAGCTAGCTGTATTCTAACGTCAAAACTTATCTTATCACGCTGCATGATGGACTTGCTTGTTCAGTGATAATAAAATACAATAAATAAAAATAAAATAAAGTTTCCATTGAATAGCTGGAAGACACTGTCATTTCAAATGTGGAATTTCCAAATAACAATAATTAATTTTGTTTAAATAAAATATAGCTTGTGGGAGGTAAGTCAAAGTTGAAGAAAATTGCGACTCATTAACAAAAGACGAAGGAGAAGAAAGAATGGATTAAAAAGGATGCTAAAGCCCAAAAACATATAGTAACTACGAGATAAAAAGCTCGATAAAAAGTTAATAGTACATATTATGAATTGTAATACGTCTTGCGATATCTATAAGAAACTATGTGTGAAATTTATCAGAAAGATAATAACAAAAACGCAGTTACAAGAATTCTTCAACCTTAGCTATAAATACACAGTAAAATACAAAATTTGGCACACCGTTTGAATAGAGAATGGAGAACTGCACAAGCATATGCTGCTCTAACTAGGGTGATAAAGAAGTACCCTGTGTTGCGATAAACAGGCAAATCTTTTTTTCCAAATATCATTGGTTCTTTCTATAACATTTCTCATTGAGATATGTAAATTCTTGAATCTCTTTTCTGGACTGTTGGGTCACACATTGGGAAATGGTGTTAGAAGACATGGTTCAACTCCATAACCGTTATCTCCTATTAAATAGGATCCTCTACGGCCAACTAAATACTCCATTCCTAAATAATCTCTGATTCGGAATACTGCAGCATCATGCAGATCCAGGGTAACGAGCATTAACCGCTAAAATCCTTTGATCAGAGTCACATCATATAAGCATTACGTATTACGTTTATGGAGAATTTACCTTTTCTATTTAGACATACAAAAGGAGGATGGCCAGCATGATCTTTGTTTGACTATAGTTTTATTTTCTATTGTTATCGGAAACTTTACCCACATTCAGTAAATGTTGACTTATCTACCTGTGGCAGACTTGTGATATGGACCTATTTCGGGACCTACTAACTAATGTGTGTGTCTCTCTGTGTATATTATGTATATGTAAGATGTGAAATTTTTGACGTGTTAATTTATAGTAATTCATATTAAATACGTAATTGTATTATATTTAGCGTTTTTTGCTAATAAAGATTATTATTATATTATTCTAATGCTTGGCTAAAAATGGTTTCGTAGTTGTTCAATAATCTGGTGGACACAATGTCTTGGTAACCTGTAAATTCTGACAATTTGTCCATCGGGCAACTCCAATGAATTCTGCTGATCTCTGAGCATTCTACGTTCCAAACGAATTTTATTTCTAAAACTATGCAATAAACAGCTACCTACGCTTTTATAGGTAATTTACCTATTGGTCTATTTGTATTGTATTGTATGACCGATGGTAGAGAGGCAAGCACACTTGTCTTACAACCCTGAGGTCCCGGGAATACCGATCGAGGCCACGGGAATTTTTCGGAAAATTATTCCCAGTATATTCGAACTTGAACAAATTATTATAGCGAAGTGAATTATGTGAAACTACTTCTATTTTACCTATTAAGAAAACCTATCTTACATTCTATAATATTCAGCGTTTAATGTAAATACAAACTGAAAAAGATCCATAATAAAAAAAATAAAATTTCATTCCCTAAATTTAGGGTTAGGTTTTTCTATATAACACATTATTACGTCTCCGTTTTCTGCGCTATAAATTTATAGTTGATGTAAAGAATATTTACAGCGCATTTTGTGGTACAGAATAGACAATATCTTATATTGGATGTAATAAGTCAACGTCAAAGGCTTACATCCCTTATAGGGCTGTAAAATAGGTTACAGAATAGGAGAATTTGAAATAAACTTTGAAGTATATCAAAACTTATTTCCTTGTCGTTGCTAATTTCACACGCATGACGAGAGCTGATGTGAAGTTAGTAACGTATTTGCTAACTTCACATGTGAGCAGAACTGGTTGAAGTTAGCAACGCGTTGCCAGCACAGCAACGCTAAGGAAATAAGTTTTGATATACTTGGAAATTTATTTCAAATTCTCTTAAAAATATCGAGGGAGTAGCGAAATTAAAGGCAACTAATGTATGGTTAAATATTTTTGAACACTTACAGAACCTAAAAGATTTATAAATTCGATTTATATGAGACTTAACCTCATAAATAAATAAAAAAATTATTTTCTTAAAAAATTCGCGTTTGTCAGTTAAAATTATTATGGGTTCGTGATAGTCCATACATCGCCTTACAACCCCTATAATGTGAAAATGCTCGATCAGCCGTAATAAGGGCGCAACAGGGGAAAAACAGAAAAATAAATTGAATTTTTGAAAAATCGTTAACTCGAAAAGTGCCGTTTGTCAGTAAAAAACTGCGACGGCATATTATCTGCCATATATGTCTCTCCAACCCCTATAAGGCAAAAATCTTCGATCAGCAGTAATAACGCGTATAGAGGATAAATTGTCCCGGCGTTGCTGTGGTGCATTTCCACCTAGGAAAATAAAATGGGTTGAGAGACATGGCGGATATGCCATCGCAGTTTTTTACTGATCGAGCATTTTCACCGTATAGGGGTTGTAAGGGGATGTACGGACTACCACGAACCCAATAATTTTAACTGACAAACGCAAATTTTTTAGAAAATAATTTTTTAAATTCATTTTCGGAGTAAAGTCTCAATATAAGTCGAATTTATTAATCTTTTAGATTGTAATAGTGTTCAAAAATATTTAATTATAGATTAGTTGCCTTTAATCTCACAACTCCCTTAATATTTTTAATTGAATTTGAAATAAATTCCCAAGTATATCAAAACTTTTTTCCTTGGCGTTACTAACTTCACACACATCGTAGCGAATATAGATGGGTATGGGCGCATTCGAGTGAAAAATAATCGATCATCCGATTATTGAAATCATTCGATTATGCTCATATTGAGCGCCATCTACTGGCTACTAGTTAAAGTCGATATGTAAAGCTGGTGTGCGATCAATGCAATCATCCATGGCCCCGGACAAATGAACTAATTTACTACATAACCACAAATCTGGCAAATAACCAAGTCAAATACAAATAAATAGAACTTTCTTTCAGCAGTTGAGCACTAAATTTCCTGTGTTCGCGACGCAATATTTGTTTGTTTTCACCAGCATTCCAAATGCGAGTGGGTACAAATTTGGAATAATAGCGATCAGGAATGTAGTGCAATTATTATTAACATAAAATTGCATTTATCCGTTTTAAATTTTTATTTTTTCATCTTCCGTAGTAGATATTGTCCAAGACCTGGTTCTAAATTAGCGAATTGTGGACTTCGGCAAGAAATGGCTATACCGAGTGTATAGTTATTCCTTGCCAAAATCCACAATTCACTAACTTAGAACCAGATCTTGACATGTTTATATAACTATAAATTGTCAACAAAAATAATTGAGAAAATAGAAATTTGCAAATAAAATTACTTTTTTAGGTGGACGACCGAGAAGCTTTGTGAAACAGAGTTCCGTCTCCTACAGTAAATTGACGGCAGGCGGTCTCTAGGCGGTCTAATATCAAAGCTGTTTTTATGCAGTTTAATAACACAGTCAAGACCAAGGATTGTTAACTAGAAAGGATCGCTCATCTCCATAAGCGCAGCGTTGCCCACCCCCCACGCGTTTGGTACCGTTTGTGACGTGTACACGGTTGAATTGTCGGTGCGGCTATATGTGGGCGATAGTTGATTTCGCCACGGGTCGTTACAGCACAATACGATATGTTGCGTTGTCTCTGTGTTTTGGTTTCTTTCGACTCTATGAAAAGTGTGTTTTTGAAGGTGTTTTTTTGCAATTTGCTTATTATTTAACTTATTAACAATATATTTTTGGTACGTTCAGTTTAATTTGTGTTTATTTATTTGAACTCTGTGGATTGTGAACTTTTTCGTGAATTCTATTTCTAAACACAATTTTTTGTAAGTACCTATGTTTTTATGGGTTTTAAAGCACTTTTAATTTTAATTTTTTAATTTAAAGTAACGAAGATACCTGGTCGTCAATGTGCTGTAGCATCTTTGTAAAAATAACAAATTGGCTTTAAGAAAAGCTGGTATTACGGAATACGGATATCATTTTCCATTGTTTCTCTATATATTGCACGGGATTTGGTCAGTACCATCCAGAAAGAATGGATTCGTCGCTGTAAGAATGCAGTTTCATTTAATTTAAAAAACGCTTGGGTTTGCTGTAATCATTTTACCAAAGATGCCTATGAACAAGACCTTCAAAATGAGCTCTTAGGTAAAAAAAATTATATTTTATTGAAATTAGGTACCTACCTAAGTATTTTTTATTTTCTTTTTCTAGGCCTACCTTTGCATCGAAAATTAAAAAAAACTGCAGTTCCGACGCTAAACTGCTGGCAAAAAATAATTCAAAAAAGGAAATTCATCAGTTATTCCCATTTGAAATTATATCAGCAGAATTTTGTAACTTAAGAACAATCATAAAAATAAATTTCAATAATTTTCAGGCCAACGAGAAACAAAAATTGAAAAGAAGAATAGTAATTCCTCAGATTCTAAAAGAGGGAAAAATCGTAAATTAAATAAAATAATAAATTAAAATATAATGTGTCAGTCTCTGCACTTTCTACAATTTAAAATATTATATTTTTTTTATACTTAGTGTTAAAACTATCTTTATTTTAAAGAATGTGTTTTATTCTTTTTCCATAGGCACATATACATAACTATTTGTTGATTTCAAAAATAAGTTTTTAAAACAAATTAATTGTTATTCATTTACATAATACATAGAAGTACCTAATGTATATGATGAACTGTGTAAAATAAAAATCTTCGAATTTTTATTTTAACGTCCATAAAATATCAAGATCTATTTAGCTAAAAGAATAAAACGGCATCCCACCAATGTAGTATCTATTGTAAAAAGGACCACTGGTGCAAGCCGCTAGCGTACCGGTACCGTTGTCGACGTCACGCCTGCGTGACCTTGGGGGAATAAATCGGTGTTGATAAGCTATCCTTTCTAGTTAACAATCCTTGAGTCAAGACATGCTGTTGTCGTGATTGTATTAAATATTCACATGGCACAGAAAACACACAATAAAATAATTAAACTTGCATGGAGAAAGACACAAGTCATACTAAAAACTTTGCGGACAAAATCTTTATATTATGCTTTTATTCACAATCATATATGTAATGCTTCAATTGCCAGCTTATAAAAAGTTGGGAGGCAGGCATTTGTTCACTCTTCTTTTCCAGCTAGCCAGCTAGCCGGTAAAGTGGCTTTACCGGCTAGAAACGTCACTTTTCCGGCAAGTTAAACGTCACACTTTGCGGCAGCAAATCTTTTGGTTGTCTTTTGTGCAGCAGCTTTAAAATTTGGTGAAGTACACTCTCTAAGTCACAAATGATCAGAATCAAACATTTTGTTGTAGAATTTTGAGCGAATTTAACAGAAATTATTGATAATTAATACTTATGGAAATAACCTAATTTATTTGACAGAGGAACCTTAATGCTCGTTACCTAGCAACGCTCAACTTTTATCACTGCAGCCTACCTACTTATTTTGCATAATTTCCTAATTCTCATTCACTATCTATTCAATTAAATAAAAAAATTGTATGCTAATATTGTTATTATACAATGATTGTGAATAAAATAGTATACATACCTCGCTGGTCGTTATCATTACAGCCTCGCGTTTACATCTGACCTCGGCGCTACGCGCCTCTTGTCAGATGTCAACCCTCGGCTGTAATGAAGCATCTCCCAGCTCGGTATGTAATGTACTATTATTCGATGGTTGGAGTATAGTGCCCAATTTGATGCTATCAAATAGCTAGAATTTACCTATTCAATATTCAGTAATACAAAGGCCGATTTAAAATGGATGCTCACCATTGGAATCTCGGAAACCGCTAGAGATTGAAATTTAGTTAAAGAGGGGCAAAGTTGCACAAAAGAATTATTTACAATCCAAGTTGAATCAGGCTGTATACTAGTCAAATCAGTCCTTTCCATAATACCTCCAGAGGGCACAGCATCCTGCATACATATATGCTGGTACATTGTCAAATTAACAGAAAATTTAGTTGAGAGAACTAGAAGAGTTCAATCAAGTTGTGATACCCCATTCTCTCTTCATGATTGAACACAAGGCATACACGGTCTACAACGCCAAACAGCCACAACATGACTAACCAATTTAACTGTAACTACTCTAATATAAAAATGTAAATTTAAAATCAAACCTGTTAGTTCGTTTCATATGTATCTGCATGCGAGGTATTAGTTTTTATCTATTAAAAACTCACTCCAGGTTCTACCACAATCGGAACATCATGATGACTTAGTGGAACTTGGCGTCCATCTACTTCAATAAAGGTACCTGCCTCTGTGCGAGTTGCAGCGTATCCAGCTGAAACAATAAAAGTAACATGAAGAATAGTGTATTATATTTTGCGTAGTTTAGACCAGTTACAAGATGTACATTTTCCTTCCCGTAACTTCTCAAGCAAATAAGAACAGATTTCCTTATTTGTCTCTGCGTGTAGCAATGCAGATAATATAAGATGAAAAGAGATGTGAAACGCTAGCGGAACAAAAAACAAACCTAACCTAAATCATTTTCAGCGAAAAAACTACCTGTATCTTACTATGAATCACACATCTTTGGCCTGAAAGTTCCTGTTTTGAAGGAGAACTCGAAACTGAAGTAAGTTTTCCGCAAACGCCGCAAAATCCTGAAATTTCACTTTGGCATCAACATTTTGTATCGTTAAAAACAAGTCAATTCCGTCCAATTTTCTCGGTACATTCTCACAGGGGGACGTTCAGCGAGTAACACCCCCAGAGACAACACCCCTTTTATCCATTACGAAACAGTATACTTTCCACAAAAAAATCAAATTTTAAAATACTCATCAGTAAAGTTATCATCAGTTGTCATAAGCACAGAACATTGAAGGCACAGAACATAAATATAGGTAATAGGAGGTGTAGCCACCATAACTATAACCACAGAGCACAGAACAAGCGTAGCGAACTGGTGTGAACGTGGCAACGCGTTGCCAGCAACCAGCAACGCCAAGGAAATAAGTTTTGATATGCTTGAAAATTTATTTTAAATTCTCTTAAAAATATTAAGGGAGTGGCGAAATAAAACCAACTAATCTATAATTAAATATTTTCGAACACTTCCAACCTAAAAGATTAATAAATTCGATTTATATAATGAGACTTAACCTCAAAAATAAATAAAAAAATTATTTTCTCAAAAATCGGCGTTTGTCAGTTAAAATTATGGGTTTGTGATAGTCCATACATCGCCTTACAACCCCTATAAGGTGAAAATGCTCGATCAGCAGCAATAAGGGCGCCACAGGGGAAAAACCAAAAAATAAAGGGAGTGACAAGAGTTCCGAACGGTCGGAACTCGTACAATACTGCAAGAGTTCCGAACGGTCGGAACCGCGTATTTAATAACAAGGTTTCCGAACGCGCATGCGCTTTGAAAGTCGCAATAGACCTCATATATGTCATGCCTGATGCATTTATTATAATAAAAAAAATTCCTTTAATCTAATAAAAAAAATTCCTTTATCAGGGGAATAACACACATATCTAACCTGCCTCCGGCTATCGCCTCCGGCTTCTAACTCGCAACAGACCTCATGTCATGCCTGATGCATTTAATTAAAAAAAATTCCTTTAATCTAATAAAAAAAAATCCTTTATCAGGGGAATAACACACATATCTAACCTGCCTCCGGCTATCGCCTCCGGCTTCTAACTCGCAACAGACCTCATGTCATGCCTGATGCATTTAAAAAAAAATTCCTTTAATCTAATAAAAAAAAATCCTTTATCAGGGGAATAACACACATATCTAACCTGCCTCCGTCTATCGCCTCCCGCTTCTAACCCGCAATAGACCTCATGTCATGTCTGGTGCATTTAATAAAAAAAAAAAAACAAAAACACGTGTGGGATTTGAACCGGGAACCTCCTGCTTGCCAAGCCCGGATCGTTCCCGCTGGGCCATCGCACCACTGACAAAACGCGAGTCAAGCAAGAATAAGTTCAGCGTCGGACCGTCGTTCAAAGCGCATGCGCGTTCGGAAACCTTGTTATTAAATACGCGGTTCCGACCGTTCGGAACTCTTGCAGTATTGTACGAGTTCCGACCGTTCGGAACTCTTGTCACTCCCAAAAATAAATTGAGTTTTTGAAAAATCGATAACTTTAAAAATCTCGTTTGTCAATAAAAAACTGCAATGGCATATTATCCGCAATCCGCAAATTATAAATTACATTGCGCAGGCAAATACTCCCTGCACTGGCATTATTATATATTATATAGTAAATTTACTTTCCAAATAGATTAATTTGCGTGGAAAATACTAACACTCTTTTATTAAGTGAGAGCGCTATAAATTCAGTGAAGCTGGTCATTCTGTCAGAAAGTAGATCACATATCTGTCACTCCAAGTGCTGTGCTACCTCTTTACAGAGTGAAACGGTATCTTGCAGCTCTATCTAGGGAACTACAAATACCGATTGATTTTAATGGTAAACTATTTGCATCCAACAAGTTTTCATTGCAACATCATGATTCTATTTTAAACAGGTATTATTATATTAAAGCGAAATTAAAAGAGAAAAATGTATGTCAATGCCCTGCATCTCAAAAATGAGGTATCTATGACTCAGGTTTATTGGGACGTTTCTTCTTAACACGTTCGCTGCCGTTGTAACAACATATGATACATTTGTATTTTGTATCCGGAAACTTCCCACATAAATACTTTGATAAACCACGATTTTCAAAATGACAAGTAAAGCTTTTTCCATTTATGGAACACTTTGACATTGAAGTCATCAATCATGGCATAGGGCAGATACTATACAGATCTGACGAAATCTCTTTTTTTTTAATCGAGTACATAGGTATTTTTTTTACAAATTTGCTACTTACGTTAATAATGGTGCAAGAGAAAGTGAAAGGCATTTTCATGACACAGCTCAACTAACGCCAATATAATACAATAGCAGCATTCGTTGTGCCAGAGGATATTATACTCCGACAGATCAGCTTGAATTAAATTTGCTTCCTCGTACATAGTTTTCTTTGCCTCTACTACCTGTAAGACGACAACCTTTATTACAATCTGCTCAAAAATGTATGTCAATGCCCTGCATCTCAAAAATGAGGTATCTATGACTCAGGTTTATTGGGACGTTTCTTCTTAACACGTTCGCTGCCGTTGTAACAACATATGATACATTTGTATTTTGTATCCGGAAACTTCCCACATAAATACTTTGATAAACCACGATTTTCAAAATGACAAGTAAAGCTTTTTCCATTTATGGAACACTTTGACATTGAAGTCATCAATCATGGCATAGGGCAGATACTATACAGATCTGACGAAATCTCTTTTTTTTTATTCGAGTACATAGGTATTTTTTTTACAAATTTGCTACTTACGTTAATAATGGTGCAAGAGAAAGTGAAAGGCATTTTCATGGCACAGCTCAACTAACGTCAATATAATACAATAGCAGCGTTCGTTGTGCCAGAGGATATTATACTCCGACAGATCAGCTTGAATTAAATTTGCTTCCTCGTACATAGTTTTCTTTGCCTCTACTACCTGTAAGACGACAACCTTTATTACAATCTGCTCAACAAGAGCTGCAACAACTATGACTGTACATGTAGAACAGGTTAACACGAATTAAACAAGTTAAGAATTTACCTCGTCATTCAATTTTATGTACCTCATTTTGAATCACATAGTTTGGCCTGATATTTTCACAAGTTCCTGTTTTGAAGTTGGAGAACACGAAACTAAAAGAATTTTTCCATGCAAGCCCATCGTTTTTGCAAAAAAAATCCTGAAATGAAAACATTTTGTATCACTAAAAATAACTCAATTCCATCCAATTTTCTACATGCACTCACACAGGGGGGCGTTCAGCGAGTAATACCCCTTTTATCCATTTCGAAAAGGTTTGTTTTTCCATAGAAAAATGAAATTTTATACATTTAAAATGCTCGAACTCGGATTAACTGACATGTGTCATGTGTCATAACCATAGATAAAGTCATAACTAGCGAATGCGAATAGCGCAGCGACACCTGCGACACTCGACAGACATGGGCGCATTCGAATGAAAAATATCGATCAATCGATTATTGAAATGATCGGCACATTAGAATGAAAATCAGACAGAACGATACCACAGATGAGAGTCAGCGTTTAACCCATAGTATAAACAGTGAACTCTATACTAACAGTATAGAGTTCATTGAGTATAAACCATGGTTTAACCCACAGAATACAGAATATATAAATGTAACCCAGGGAAATATATCTCTCTGGTTTAACCCAGAGACATGTTTTCGATTCATTTTAATGGTCTTCGATTAATTAAAAGACCGATTTTTGCTCCTGGACGCATCGTCTTCATTCAAGTAAACGTCTAATGATCATTCGATTATTATCATTCGGATACCAAGTAACCGATTATTGAGATCAATTGAAATCAGTCGATTGTGCCATGTTCTGTGATTGTGCCAAAGAAATAGGTGAAAGGGAAAGGGGAAGGTGAAATATGTGCATAACATAACCTATAAATTCACGTAAATGTAAATATAAATAATATAAATCACGGGAATGTGGCGCAATACGTTAAAATTCTGCTATTGTGCATCTAAAAACAGTTTAAATGTTGCCAAAAAACTAACTAGGTAAGTAAATCAATATAATGCTGCAACTTCACTGTAAAAATAATTCTTTTAAAAATTTAAAACTAAACAGCAATCATTTTTAGTCTTCACCGTAACAAAGACAAACTTTAAACTGTCTACATTGGTATGGAAAATATATTTACTGATTAAATTGAATAATAACATCTTGCATACCCTTTATCGTTCCTAGGATTCTCAATCCTATACTAACTAAATCATTCTTAAATTGAATAAGGGACTTCTTCACTACGTTAACATTCAATTTAATGTTATAAAAAATTATGTTTATGTTTTTCAAATATATTTTAGTGTTCCTAATCAAACATGTACTCAGTCTCAGAAGTTTATGCCTGTCCGCTCGATCACAACAACCTCAAAGTTGTATATGTTTATACAAACCCAGGATACACCAAATCCAAACAGCTTAAAGTTTTTACCAGGAATACAGGTTCTGGAGCCCGGACAGACCATTGACTTTCCGAATGGCCAGGCCGCATATTGCTCTCCTTTGGGAAAGATGCTTTTTCGAATTGAAGGAGTGAAAAGCGTATTTTTGGGCCCTGAATTTATAACGATTACTAAAACAGAAGATGATGTTGATTGGAAGGTCCTTAAACCTGAAATATTTGCTACTATCATGGATTTTTTTGCCAGTGGTTTGCCGGTTTTAAATGAGGCAACACCCAATACCGATACTCGTAAGTTAAATATTGACGTTTGGATACAAAACATATTTGCTCAAAAGCAATTATTAACATTGTTAATTATGAAAAAACTTATTTTTATTTCAGCTTATATAAGTATATCATTTTGTTGAAAATTATATGAATTTTTTATAGAATTCAATGAGGATGATGACGAAACGGTCCAGATGATTAAAGAATTATTAGATACCAGGATAAGGCCCACTGTACAAGAAGATGGAGGTAAACATGTCTATTAATGTGTCCGATGAATATTACAGATATTTTTTCAGGCGATATTATTTTCGTGGGATACGAAGATGGCATTGTCAAATTAAAGATGCAGGGAGCCTGTTCTAGTTGTCCCAGTTCGGTGGTAACTTTAAAGAATGGCGTGCAAAATATGCTACAATTTTACATACCTGAGGTACTCGGTGTGGAGCAAATCATAGAAGAATATGAAAAGTATAGCGACAACTATTTTAAAACAATAGATAAAAAAATAGAAGAAAAAGATCACAAATCGGGACCGTAATAAAACATTTTAGATTGTTAATTAATTTATTATTAAGTACTTATGTGAATATAAAAATAAGGGATTAGCATTTTCATTTATATGTATAGTGAAATAGCTACATTCATTAGTGAAATGCAACAGTTATTAACTCTATGAAATTATGTGATTAAATTTTTCATTATTTAACGTTGCATACCTACATATAAATCAAATTAAAAAATGAAGATATATCTACTTACTGAAGACATAAGACAAAAAAATAGACTGAGATTAATATGTGTTAATTAGTTAGTATTTATTTATTTTTCTCATAAAGGTATAGCAAGTTTTTAACTCGAATTAGTTGGTTAAATTATACAAAATTATTTCTTAGGCAGCTAACAGAAACAGTAATTCCTATCCATCTCATTCTTACATGGCTTTTCTAATGAAATTTCTTGTAACTCTTCGACTCCATTCAATGCAGGGTCTATTTCCGGTAGAGCGTCGCCAATCTTTCTAAATAATTGCTTAATATTATACCCAACCTTCGCACTAGTTTCTATAAACAAAATTTGCAATTCTCTAGCCTTTTTCTCTGCAGTTTCTCTTGAAACTTCTCTTATGCTCTCCAAATCAACTTTATTTCCAACCAGAATTATTATAACGTTTTTACCACGTTCCCTTCTGACATCATCAATCCACTTGGTTGTATGTTCAAAAGAACTAATATTTGATATGTCGTAAACAACTACTGCCACTGACGAGTCCCTAATGTAGGATGGTATAAGAGATCTGAAACGTTCCTGCCCAGCGGTGTCCCACAATTGTAGTCTCACAGTTCTATCTTTTAAGTACACCGTCTTGGACAAAAAATCTATACCAATTGTAGCTTGGTAGGTTGTATCGAAACTATCATACATAAATCTTGTTATTAATGATGTTTTACCCACACTTTGCTCTCCAAGAAACACCAGTTTATACTTTTTTAAAGTCGAACAAAAGTTGTCCTTAGTCATTGAAGTCATAGTTGCCCAATGTTCCTCTGTTTAAAGTCGTGTCAAAATAAATAATTTGGCATAAAGTATTTTGAGAGGTAAATTCAGATTTGAATTGGCCGGTATTATTTGAACCATTTGCTTCTACGAATGGGGTACGTTCTTTGTGTCCATAGTTTAAAGCGTATTTTTGCGTTGCGATCAGTGACCACGTTTATCTAAGTCAATGACGTCGTATTAAAAAGGCTAGGGTTAAGCCTGCTTTTCAGTCGTGAAATGCGAAACGTGTTGCTATTAGTTAATTTTGGTCCATTCCAAATTTTAATGTGAAACGAATCAATAGCAACACGTTTCGCATTTCGCGACTGAAAATAAGGCTTTACTTTGATAATTTCGGGAAACTGCAATCCAAACTATTTTTGTCATGTATAGTTGGCGGTACTGTTTCATTCTGCAACTTTTTTCTACAAAATGTTGGACCTTCAAATATGTTTTGCTGCCTTTTATAAACTTAGCTACGCAACTAAACTAAATTATTCAGGTTAATCTTCCAGAAAAGAGACCATATATATGGAGCAAAAAAAGCATGTCTATCAGCACGCTGTGGCCGGAGGGGTTAACCAATCAGAGGGTGACCCAATTATAGTCGTATTATTGCACACATTTGAATGAGTGAAGAGCCCAAAGTGTTCCGGGGGGCTACGCCCAAAGGTATTAATGTGGTAGTAATTGATAACGGTACTTGACAAGCTGTCGATGCAGACCAAAATGCATACCATTCTTATAAATCTTATACCTTGACTGGTCACAAAAGTCGCAAGATTATTTACGATTTTCCGAAAAACCAACCCAATTTTTAATAATAACATAATAATAAAAATAAACAGCTTTATTTAGAAACAAGCACACAAAAAATATCTGTGTAAAGTTTACTCCTGAACTTCTTTTACACTAACCTGCTCGATAATTGGATCTGATATAAACATGTGGTATAAACATGGTCAATCTGAATATTCCAGAAAATGACAATTGACAATTCAGCAAAATGTCAAAAACAGACTTCAAAAATGGTAAATGTTATGAAAGGAGTTCTAGTTAAATGGTAAGTTTTCAATCTGTTAAAGTACATATTTCTGTGTTCCGATTCTAAAAAAATGTTTTCCTATTCAATATAATCAAAATCTTCGGGTATTCCAAACTGTTTATTCAGTACTTTATCCTCTATGAAGAATTTCTTTTTGCACCAGGATTTAATAGCGAAGACGTTATCAGTCCATCTGTTCCCAGCATCTTTAAGTTCCTAGCAAACAACTTCACACTCATTTCAAATTCAGTATAGTTTACATGAAATTTTATGTTACCTGCGCCTTCTCAATAATGGCTTTAATCCTCTCGGGATCATTATCTTCTAGCATTTTTAGTTTCCTTTTAGATTCATGTAATGCCAATTCTATGTCGTTAATTTCATCGACAATTTTATCACGTTTGTCATTGTCTTCTTTGTTTTCCTAAAATTAATTAATATAATTTTAAATACTACAACTTTAATAATGTTAAAGTGCTACCCACCTTTGACTCGGCCACAGTTTTCTCAGTTACTTTCAATTTCTTACAGGTTACTTCAAGATTATTTTGAAGCTCTTCCAATTTTCGTTTCTTTGATTTCACAGCCTTACTGCAAGTATAAACTATTTAAAAACCATTAAAATTGTTTAAGAAACTTTATACCTTGGAAATGCCCAAAAATATACAGAAGTTCCTATTTTGTCCGTATCAATTAAACCATCTTCTACTAATTTCATTACAACGTCTTTTACTGAATTTGCTACAATGCCCTTTTCTTTTGGAGCAATTCGTTCAAGTTCCTAAACAGAAGATAATCAGATAAAGTGAAATACAGAATTTATCTATATAAGTAGTTTGTAGGTAGTTACCTTAAGTAGGAAACATTCTCCGCGTTCATAGAATAATTGTAACATTCTACTCCTTTTTTCTTCGGCACTTACTCCTTTTTTGGACATTTTCGGATTTACTGTAATATAACGAATAATATAAAATCAATTTATTTAGCATTTAGTATTTAGCAGCATCATCCTAAAGATTACAATTCAAACACATTTTTTTTTAATGTTCATTGGACACCAGTTATATGTATATTATATTTTTTCCAGTGATCAGGCTATGAAACAGTTTTTATTACACCTGGATGAAACGTTGAAACTGGGCCGGAAATTCATAATCCAAGATTTAGACGAAAATCACCTGTTTATTTCTGCAGACATTCTAGAAGTACTTCAAGTAAAAATTGACGATTTAATGGACCAGATCAGCTTTCCTCTAGCAGAGAAAGGTACATAAATCGATTCGTATTTAGAAAGATAATTTAAACAACAAAAATGACTATCTCTAAATCCACCCTGCGCGGGTCAAACCGCATTAAGGAGAGCGACAAGAGACGTGTTGTGGATGAAACTTCTCGAAAGCGAAGGCACCGTAAGGTTATGGAACTTTTGGAATGTGACAACTATCATGATGATCCACATGCAGACTTGGTGATGAGCAAAAAAATTCCTAAGTTCGATGACAATTTGGAACATAGAAGCACTAGGACTAAAAAGAGGGAACGTACAGCAGAGTACTACCAAATTAAGTTCAGGAAAAACTTCCAACAGCTAGTGGATGAGGACAGGTCCGAGGCTGAAGTAAATAAAAGGGTTTCCTACATGGATATACAATGCGAGGAGTCGCCAATGCCATCACGTCATTTTTGCGCGGTTTGCGGGTTTCTGGGACAATATTCTTGTTTGTCGTGCGGTACGAGGTTTTGTAGTATTAGGTGCATGGATACCCATGCTGATACGAGGTGTTTAAAGTGGGCTGCATGATGTTTTTATTAGTTATATATTATCTGCATTGTATTAAAATAAAGTAAAATTAGTTTTTTTTGTATATTGATATTTATAGAGATCGAAAATAGAGTATTTCTGTACTCCAAAAGCTCAAATGAAAAAAGAATTATTTAAAGGATAGTAAGCGCATTTATTAATAACTAAATGACCTGTTGCTAGTTAAATAATTAACGAAAAAAGAACTAAGCGCTTGTTTCAAAAGTACCACCTTATCCATGAGATATTAATGACTTAGTTAATAGAAAGTATAGTGCATAAATAACTTTATGGCTTGTATTTACAATTGTAAAATAAGTCGTAATGAAGTGAAGTTAAAAAAAGGACATTAATTACCTGCACCAAACAAAACTTATTTTTGAGAGTTACTTAAAAATCATTGGAAATTTTTTTTTTTAGTTAATAATAGCGTTCTCATATTTAAGTGTAACTTATTTCTTTGTGCAATTCCAGTTTTAGGAAGAGCATTAATTTTTACGACTTGATATCTGACGTGGATAATAAATAAGCACTCAATGTTGCGTTCTAAAGTATACGCCAAAATTTATTAAAAGAATTGAGAATGAACTAAGAACTCATAAATTAATACGTAAATGAATGATCGTTTCTTTACATTAGAACTGCAATTGCTATAAAGATAAGATTGTTAAAAAAACGTTTTAATTAGGAATATAAAAAACCATTAAATAATTATCTAATCAGAAATATTTCAGTTTTTAATGTTTGATGCAATAGGTCATCATAATTGTGAATTATTTCATAAATTGCAATCAAACCAAGAACGTACCAGTAAAGATTTAAAGATTAGGGTTAAGTAATTTTTTGAATATGACACTATTGACACTTATCAGTAGTGATAGTGACAAGTTAAAACTTTGATATTTGTCTAAGACTTGCCTGTTTTTTTACTTTTTTGTCTTAAATTAGTTCAGTTCGTTTGAATAGTAACAACAAACATCAACATTAGTTTAGTCGCAGAACAATTAACGTTTTTGTGGAACATTCAAATTTGCGAATGGTGGTATGATTGGTATGAATTTTGAGAACTGCAATACGTTCGGAATTTTCATCGCATTGACAACCACAGAACATAAACCAAGTGTATTTTTATATAAACATAAACTATAATAACTTTTAATACATGTTTAGTGATTAAAAAGTGCGTTATTTGTGTTGTCTTCCAAATACATTTAATTACACGACAAAACACACTTCAGTCTGACCTGTGGACAAAATAACCTTTACCTCTAGTGTAATCTCGGAACGCAGCTCTACGTGACGTCACTCAAAAATTAAATTTCTTTGATTGTTGGGTTATGTTAGTTTCATCAATCCAAAAATAACAATCAAATTAAATATAGCAGTAATCTAAATTTCCAACAACAAATAAATTGCAACAAATCCGAAATAATAGCAGTATTTTGTATAGTGAGATAAATACTTAGAAAATGGCAGAAAAAATCGACGCAACAGAACAAAAATTGTTATCAAATGGCGAGACAAAATCAAAAGAAGAACCCAAACAAAAGTCTGGTTTAATGAAACTATCAAGTTATGTACTTGCAGTACGCCCATGGTCTTTAAGTGCTAGTCTAATGCCCACGTTATTAGGATCAACAATAGCGTACAAATACCCAGGTGCTTCAGATTTCAACTACATAACATTACTGTTGACTGTTTATACAGTGGTGTCAGTCCATGGAGCTGGCAATGTTGTAAACACATACTTTGATTATGTTAAGGGAATCGACAATCGAAAATCTGACGATCGAATACTGGTAGATCATATCCTCTCCAAAGATCAAGTAGTGTCCCTTGGTGCTTTACTATATTTTTTTGGATGCGTAGGATTTATACTATTAGCTAGTTTATCCCCTGCTAAAATGGAACATTTAGCCTTGGTTTATTTTGGAGGACTGTCTTCTAGCTTCCTTTACACTGGTGGTATTGGTTTTAAGTACATAGCATTAGGAGATGTGTTAATTTTAATTATATTTGGTCCCATTTCGGTACTATTTGCTTTCATGTCGCAAACTGGTCGCGTCGAGTGGGCCACTATTTACTACGCTATTCCATTGGCTTTGAACACGGAAGCTATTTTACATAGTAACAACACCCGAGACTCCGAGTCTGATAAAAAAGTAGGAATTGTCACTTTAGCTATTATAATCGGACACACTGCGTCATATGTTCTCTATGCCTTCCTACTTTTCACCCCGTACATAATGTTCATGGTAGCTTCTTTGAAATACTCGAAATGGTTCATGTTGCCGCTCATTACTCTGCCAGGTGCTTTTAAAATTGAGAAGCAGTTTAGATCGAGCGATATACATACTGTCCCTAAGAAAACAGCTAAATTGAATTTGTTCTTTGGCGTACTATACGTTCTCGCCTGCAGTTTGGTACCGTCACTACCGTATATAACGAAAAGCTAGATGTTCGAAGTTCTATTAGTTTTATTTATTTGTGTTAGAATATTCTTCATTGTACTAAAAAATACTTTACACTTATGATATGTGGTGTTTCTTTTACCATGAGAAATTCTAAACAATGGCTTTAATTTTATCACAACTTGTACATGCAATAAATAGCATGATGACTCTTTTGAGAAGTATTTATGAAATTATTGGCCTTGACAATTTTTACAAAGAAAATGAGATTCGTAAACAGCAACTTTCTTATGGGAAACAACCTGCATATAACACTTATTTATTTTAAGTACATCTCTGTAAACATATTTATATTTGTTGTAATTTTATATCTAATTTATATTGTACTGTTATATTTAAGTAAACGATATGATTCGTCGTTAGTTTTTTCTTTATTTAAAACGATTTCGTACGAAATAGTATTATGGTACTTGTTAAGCACTTTTACTTAAAAGTAGCGAATAGGCTATTTATAAGAGATTTTGTAAAGAAAATATACTCAACGGCTTAATTAGAATTATTGAACCGCAAATTTTCCTATTGTACCTTTAGAATTTTCATATTTTATAGAAATATTTAATGAAATCAGTATCTTCCATTAGGTTTAAGGTAAACGACTTGTAGAAAGTTTGATAAAATGTCCCAAAGGTTATTACTTGGTATATTTTGGGAAACTTTCTGCCGGGATAAGATTTTTACATTACCAATGCTCATATTGAAGGAATAAATCTCTTAAGACAATAAATTCAAAGTCTGGATTAAACTTATCAGAATATGATAGTTTAAGGAATTTTGTAGACGTACACATTTTAATAGCAGAAAATAGGGGCACAAATTAGAAAAAGTTTTTGTGACATTTTGCATGACTAGAGCTTCAAATTTCCACATATCTGTTAAAATTATATTATGAAAACTGCTCACTGTTGAAATAAATATTTAGAATAAGTTGTTTTTTATTTCACCCAAAAAGATAATATACAAATCATAAATTAAAATTATAATAAACATGAAATTTCAGTTTATATGTTTGTATAATCTTAATTAAAATGTTCAATTTCAAGGACAGCTTTATTTATGTAGTAAATATATTTAAATTCGAAGTGAACCAAAAATCAAATATCAACGTTTTTACTACATTTTAAACCTAACTGTTTTAAAGTTATTCGCTACTATAATTTTTTAATTGCACGAGTTGTTTTACACCAAATTAATATATCGCCACGTAGTGCGTGTTTATTTCATTCAAAACTCAAAACTATTAATAGTACAGCATTAAACACTGAACACCTTAATAACCTCTTTAGCTAAAGTGTTCTTTGGCTGGGTGGAAAACTAGAGTTTCCTATATATTACTGCATATTTAATTAAAAAACAGAAAAAAAAAATTATTTAAGTATACGACTGTGTACTCTACGAAATAAAATTCTACAAAGGTTCTGTATAAGATTTTGATGCTAGCCACTTAGTTTGTCCCCGGGTAGACTTCGCTGGGATATTTCTGTAGGGCGGTAGGAAGTAACCATGATGTGAATTCTTATTAAAAATATATTGGTGGCTTCAGAATTATTAACATCTCGACTCATAATGGTTGTAAAAAGGCGAGAAAAATCAGTTTTATGTAGAAGCCAACACGTTACAACGTATTGAATTACTGTTTTGAAGTTATACGCAAAGAACTGCTTAATTGCACACATTTATTCTCTCAAACAATTCACACCGATATAATTTAAAAAAACCAACATTAATATAAATTTTTTTATTTACTAAATTACTACATCTAATAATTTTCATATAAAAATTTCAATATATCTGAAACAAATTTGATTATTCTGAAAATTCAATAAAAAACTCGAAACTATAAATTAGACAAAATTAGAAATAATCAAATTAGTTTGCATTTTTAACCTGATTTTTTTATGTTAATATACATCTCACTTTTTTCTATAGCAGTTAACTATTTACAACGAAACTTTGCTCAAAAAAAAAAAACAATAACCGTTTTAATAATTTTACTTTATCTTTAATTCAAGATTATGAGAAATGTTAAAACAGGTTGTTTAAAAATAAAGTAAAACAATTAATATAATTCAAAATTACGAAACAATAAAATAGCTGATAAAATAATGCAAGAAATTATTTTCAACGAAGAAAAATGCAACAATATTGTTATCACTGTTGAGATCTATGATGAACAATCTTCATCAGCCTTAAATAGTGTAACGATCCAGTAATGACAATACGAAACCAAAAATGTTGTTTCTACCCACGGCGTTTCAATTTCTATAATACAATTGCATCTAAGACATTTTTATTTTCAAATTACTTACGAAAATATTTTCATATTGCCCCTCATTCAAACAAATCCAATTTTTTTCTTATCAAGTCTTGTATATAAAAAGTACAAAAAATAATTATTATATAATAATAATTACAATGATATAAGAATTTTTAAATAAAGATATCTTTAAATAAACTTTTAAATAAACCATAAAAAACTTAATTTAATTTGATTTGGATGTCTTTTCAGTTTTCCATATTCGTATCCTCTCTTTTAAGTCATTAGCTAGAACAAAACATAGGATCAGAAAATGAAACGTAATTGCACCCAAATATCACAAAATTTCTAACCTATTCATAGTCCAATCCCTGAGTAGTTGAACAATGGGAAAAGTTTATGAACACAATCTTTTTTTTTAGGAAAAAAATCTATTATCTCGCCCCAGGGGCACCTGGACCAACATAGTACTTAAAGAAACGATTCTAAAAGTTACCGCTTAAAGATTTGAAATTTATTAAATTTATTAAAGTTAAACTAATATTTAAAAAAAGGTGTATATTACCAAATCTGGAACAATTTTAGGACGAAGATTAGTAAATTACTGACAATTTAATGATTTATCCACTTAGTTTTAATCATCTCCCGATGATGCCAACTTGGTTGGCGAAACGCGCGTCGAGTGTGTGCAAAAGTGTTTTGGTGTGTGTGGAAAACTACTCCAAGTGTAAGTTCTACACCAAAGGTTCCAACCCCTCTTCAGGAATCCACTACCTAAATATAACTACTTAAACCCTTACCAGGAATCAACATTTCCTCAGTCAGTAGCTGTCTATTAAAGGGGTCCGTGTTGCTGTTCAACAAATGCCTCATAATCACAGATCGGTCCATAATCTGACCACTCGGCAGCAGCACCGGGTCAGTCATCAACGTATCCATGAGAGGATCCTTAAATTCATCGGGCGCATCGGCCAACCAGTCCTCAGATTTCTGATTGTGTACTAGTATATTATGTGCCTTACACGCCAACGACTTGAACTGCTCTATCTCCACGGGGGTTTTTATTAAAATACGTTCCAGTCTCAGAGCCGCATCGTCGAAAAGTTCTTTCCTGAATGATCTCTGAAAGACAATCGTTTATTACCAAACTGTACTATGCGCTAGCAAAACATTACATCCGATTGCATACAGCGATGGACTACGTAGTAATTACAAACTTACCTCATCTCCGGCGAGAGCCTCTGCAAACTTATCACAATCAAGATGCAAGTATATATCCACCAGCTGGCTGAGTAACCTCCTGGGCTCCCAGCCGTACTTGTCTGGATTTCGAACCTTCAAATCTTTGCACCTTTTCCCGCACAACTGTTGCAAGTTAAAGTTCAACATAGAAGCTAACCTATCAACTAACTCAGGCCGTAGGAAAGGTTCCTTAATGTCCACCGTTAAATAATGAAACATGTCCACTGTTTCCCTTGCCAGGGTCAGGTACGAACGACACTGTCTCTCATCAGAGTTGAGCTGCCTCATCCTACTCTGCTGTTGTTCCGAGGGTAGTTTCGACCATTTGTCGTCATCGCTTATCAGTTCTTGTACTTCGTGAATGCGTTTCAGGGACTCAAGCGACTCGTCCAGCAAAAAAGTGGTGTCGTTCATCAACATATTGACGAACTTAACAAACTGGTGGCCACTGCGAGATTCGTTAATCAACGCCTGACGGTGGGCGGGCGAACCCCACATACCTAAAACGTTAAAATTCAAAATGATACATTTCTCTAAACGTCAAACTACGCCGACAACTTACCTTTAATAATCAAACTAATGTGGTACCTAATGGAAAACTTATCGTAGAATTCTGAACTCGAGCCAGTGGTTTCGACATCAGTGTAAAACTTCATTAGAGCGCTAGGTAAGACAGTGTGCGAGATCGGGTGGTTCATGAAGCGAAGATACAGCATTTCGCAGCGCGGCTGTATTGTAGGAATAATCACAAATACTACTTCGACTAATTTGGCAACTAAATAGGGGTTCTTAATCATATTGGACGAACATATGGTGACCAGTAACCAAGTAATAAGTGTATCTTCCATGTTGTCCGTTATGACGCTCGGGAAATATCTGTAACACAAACAAGACGTATGTGAAAGTCGAAAGAGGGTACCCTAAGTACAGTTTACTTACTGTAATGCAAACAGAAGAAATTCAGCAATGTCTTCGACGTACCACTCAGGCATAGCGGCAAATGCTGGCGGGGTAGGCGATGGCAGTGGTAAGTTGGGCACGGAACTACCAGGTGGCGTATTAGTCATGAGACTTAACAGAAACTCCGACACGGAAGTGTAGAATATCAAAGACCTCCTCATGAGATTTTTATCCAGGAGTCCTGCATCCGCACAGGCCTTGGATCTAGGCAAAAATGTAATTCGTTTAATTTCATTGTATACCTAAACAATGTAGATATTTAAGAGAATATCGACACTCACTTGTTCAGTTTCTTTAATTGTTGCTTCCACCTTTTGATGAACTGTTTATTTCGATTTGCGAACGGCGTATTTCGCCACTGAGCCTCGGCTGCCACAGTTTCGTCCAAAAGTTTCTGTAGATCCCTGATCGCACGCAGCCGTCTTTGGTATTTCTGTAAGGCGGGCAGCAGCGACAAGTGATGGCAGTGTAACGTTAAGAACCAGCAAATAGTTGAGAAGTTGGGCGGCTGGAGTTCGTGACTTTTTCCTAACAAATTTATTTTATTAGTTACACCTCATCACCTAATCACTGATAAATAAATATAGAAAGTTTCTGCTAAAGGAAAATATAAATTTTTCCAAGATAAAGGCCCTAAAATTGTGTTTCGTGGCACTCCATTACTATTGTCAGACTGAACAATACTGACATGAAAATAACAGAAACTCAAATGCCTCAAAATATTTATAAAATATCAATAATAGCTTTAAATACGTATAGCCATGATACTCACCAAATTCTTCCAACCAATCGCTGACTTCCTGAGAGGTAAGTTTCAGTCTGGTGTCATTCTTGACACTGATTAAAGAACTAGGATGGAAGGGATACATAAAGTCCATCTTATTAAGCTTAATTTTAACAGACAAATTCTGCAAAACACTCAACAAATTCAACATGAAACCGTCTCCTGCCAACGTTCTCTCTTCCATCTGCATCTGAGATCGTTTCTCATTGTACTTCAACAGTTGAGCTATATAATTCAAGCACGGGTCTCTGCTCTCCTGATTTGCCATCATGAAATGGAAAATCCTATGTTGCAACCCCCTTGTGTTTTCCAGTTCTAGCTGAAGTGTCTGAATGAGGCTTTTATCACTGGACGAATTCCCAGAAAAGAACTTTTCAGCGACTTTCGGTTCGTCCTCTGCAAAGACTGATACGCAAATAAAAGGCCCTAGGAATGATGACCGCATCACTTCCCGACCCTGAGCTGGGGTGCAAGGTTCAGGCATGAACTGGATCTGCTTCGTTATTAGTGTGCAAATTGGGCGAGCGCCACATCGAATATCGGCCAGTTCAAAAAGCGTTTGAATTGGTATTCTATGCTCGTCACCCACAATGCTCGCATTTTGCATCATCTTAAACAAGCACTGTAAAATTGGACTGACTACATTTGAAAACAGCTTGTCATTTGTATGAGTCCTGGTGACAAGCTCGGTTAAAAAGCCTCTTGGAATGCTTTGTTGTAAAATGGGCGTTAAAAGCGGTGATTTACTCGTATCATCATTGGGTACAATGTAACCTTGTACCACAAGAGTTGTGTAATGTATTATTTGTGCCCTCAACTCTGTTAACACATCACTAAGCGGTGGTATACTAGATTTCTTAGGGTGGTTTCGCTCTTCCACGCTAACTCTATTATATGAATCCATCAGAAAATTAACGGCTAACGTTAACGGGGTTTCATTTATTTCTTCAGTGTTTTTCATTGTCAACAGAGGAATAGGACACGCCCCGACAGGGCTTGGCGACGGGCTGAAATTTTGCGTGGGGCTGGATGAAAATGAGCCAACACTGGTAGTTTCGCACATATCAGTGTTAACCGGTACTAGAGTCTTATACGGATTGCCGCCTCTTGCTATTAACGATAACACCTCCATGATGGCATTTGACGTTAAGTCACGAATCGACATATGATGATTCTCTTTCAGCTGATCTGCTGTTTGTGGCAGATACAAACGGCTCTCCGACGGCTGCTTGAACGTGGAATGCAGTACTCTGGCTACACTAGACTGCAACTGTTCTTCGGTCAGTTCGGTCGACGATGACGTAGTTCGTTGTCTTTGAATGTCTTTCTTATGGATATCCGTTTCGTCCACCTTAATAGAAGGAATTATGTTAAATTATTTATAGCTCAACACATTTTTACAATTTTCATAAAAATAAGAATACGTTGGATATTTGAATTATCTACAATACACAATCGTACATTTTATTCAAAATTTTATTTCCTCGACTTTTAAAAGGTTTAGTTTCAGAGACTAATCAGTTTAAATAGAAATATAACATGCCATGGCAAATAATTAATTATTAATTTAATTATCCTTGCCAAGATCTGTACCTCTAAAACTGGGTTTAGGCATGATTCAATTCCAAAACAAAATTTTCAGATTTAGCCAGGAATTATTAATGGTAAGTTGTATTGATCATAGGATCAGTTTGATCCTGGCTTAAGCGTCGATATATTATATCTGTACAATAATATGTAACTTACTACCTATGCTGTCACTTACCTCCATATTCTCGAATCCAGAATCAATATCCGTGTTGGCGCCAATTTTATCCGCTCCGCCGCTAACCTCGTCAACCTCCATGTGAATGGAGCTAGTCTCAGAGTCGCTTCTTTGTGGAGGTGCCCTGGCCCTGGCTTTTGAACTCGAAGGCATGTTGATGTCGATCGGTTTGCTCGGTTCTTTGAAAACTCCATCAGTCCTCGGCTGCTCTGGATCGTCATTAACATCCTTCACGTTTGAATTGTCAGGCGCTTGTTTGTTGACGTCGGTGAAACACCTCTCTTCCGTCGGGGTGCCTTGAGAATCGAACACCGGCGGACTTTGAGTTCTATTTATTATCGGGGATTGGGAGATGGGAGTGATCGGTGGAGATACGGAACTCGATGGAGAGGTGCTGTCGGGCGCGGTGAGACGAGCTAGACGTCTTCTACGAATCTGGAATGTTAAAATAATTTTACTTACTTTATACAAGAAATTTTAGACATGTATATCAAGTGACAGGATATGTACTTAGACTGTGAAATATTACAAGGTTTCATAATGTAGTCTTTTAGGTTTCATTAATAATTTATTAGATATATTTGGGGCTACTATTAGATTTAAAAAGGAGTGAATGAAGCGTTCTTTGTAAAGTATATTATTTAGATATTACGAGTTATTTTACAACTATCATCGGCATCTCAGCATCTTTTTAGTGTATGTACAGCTTTGGGCAGGTAAGTAAAATATCTACAGCACAAAAGTTATCTTTTATACAAATACCAACAGTAAGTGCACTGGAGGGAACATATCTTACTAAGTAAACCTTAAACATTGACAAGGATTACAATAATGTTTACACAACTGTTCATAATATATATTTATAATATTCCTTTCGGATACATTATTATTAAGTAATTATTTAGTCCAAAAAAACCATTTTAGGAAAAGCGATCTTTATTTTGCTGTAATATTAATTTTATGAAACAAAATTACAGCTTATCATTATTATCATGATTGTTACAATTTTGTTTATGCAAACAGGTTCCACTAAGCCATAAAATATGGAAAATAAACCTCTGCCCTTGTGATACTAATAAACAAAGAAAAGATGTAGAAATATTCATAAAGGGTCTTTGTGTATTGACCTTTCTATACCTGTAATGCATAAATTAGGTATTTAGAAGGATTTTGTGCCTAAATCTCAAGATCTTTATACACTCAGGGAAGCTAAAACCAGACACAATTCAATTAGCAACAATGAGTTAGGCAAATTTCAAAACTTAACATTATAAACGTGTTAAAAAATCATACCACTCACCTCTTCTTGACTTAATTCGCTCATGTTTTCTAGTATGTTTTAATCAGTATGCTGCAAAAAATCTCTTTAATTTAGTAAAACACGTACCAAATAATTACTACACGATTTTACAGACGTCAAAAGTAATGTCAATCACCCTTTAACAGCTGAGTTTATTAAATGACATTAGAATATTCGCAAAATCACCTCAAGCTTCTTTGTTTTGTCACAGTCTAACCTTAAACCTCAACTCGATATTTCGTCTAGTATTGGTGTCTCTGTTCAACTAACGCGAATTATTGAATTCGTTTCGTTTTTCAGAAAACGTCTACGTTGCTGCCTTGCCAGACTTCCGAAAATGCAGCTGCGATTTACTCCGACACCATTACTAAGCACCTTTTCTCGAGTAGGATCACTCCACGTAAAAATCAAGTTACTCCGAGTAGGATCGAGTTCTCGAGTAGGTCATCTGTCAAGTCTTCAATTGTAAACCGTTTGAAAGGACAATTAAAGATATGGTATTACCACTGTTCTTTTAAGAACTACACGCTGCACTGGTTAAGTCAATGGACTGACCGCCAGAGTAGTGTACTCTGCTCTCTCATCTTAGTCTCTATTCCAACTATCAATTTTATATGCTTACGTATACACTGGGCACTTTTTAATTTACGCTGTGTGCATGCAAAAACTCTGTCTGTTTGTCAAGTTCCAAGTCAATCAGCTGTATTAGTAGAATTCATTATCTTTTCCCTCTATAGAGTTTGCATTTTTACTATAGGAATCTATTCAGAAATACTTTGGAGCTGTGCTAATAATTGTTTTACGTTAAATCTAGTGCCATAGAAACCATTAAAAAATTGTTAAAAAGGAGTTTCCAACTTCCAACAACTGTTTGACACTTTATGGCCCTCTAGAGGTAAGAGCCTAAATCAGAGGTCTGTGACTGGCTGCTGCAGATCAGGATAAAAGTGGCAACCATGTGAATTTGCGCACGCACTATATTTTTACTTGATCTAGGAAAAATTGAATCTTATGATTCTATTTTAATACGAACTGAACTTGGCCGCTAAACTTTCTTTGTATGCGAAGTTATTTTTAAAATTCATAGTATTTACGTTTTTATATCACAATAAAATAAAAAGAGAGACGAATCCTAGATCGCAGTATGTTTGCCGCGCAACGAAAACAAAAATAAATAAGAAAATTATGCACACGTCGCGGGACTTTTGTTTGGGTGTTTCGTGTTGTTATTCTGTTAGCAATTTGGCTAAGAGAAATGTTTTTGTGTAACCCATTTTATAAGTATATTAATAATAGTAATTTCAATTTCCGTATTTTCAAAAATAGAATAACGTCATTAACCATTAACGTGAATATATAGGAGCAATCTATAGAGTCAGCCACCTTCTGATATTTTGTGGGCAAATCTGGATGGCGCTGGCCATCGCCATCTTTTTGTAGGTATAGTTGCGCGGGAAGTTTGAAGTTTCAATTTGCTATCGTTAGTTTTCGCATGGCTTCGAAACCAGATACTACAAATTATGACAAGAAAAACGACCGATAGCGTGCTGCTGAATGTTGGGAATAATTTTGATTTTTGAACGATTTGTTCCTTATTTCTCATACTTAAACAGGACTTGAATATCTTTTGAAAATATAAATAAAAGAGTCATCTAATATATTTTAAATATGATTTGCAGGCTATATTAGAGTATTATTTCTTAAAAAATATAGGCCGTGCATTGTGCATTAATTGTAATTGGTACGATTATTTTGTGAATTAAAACAATGGAATTTAAAACGAATCAACAATAATTTTATTTAAATTTAATTCATATCTAAATTAAACAGAATTATTTATCTATATATATATAGTGCTTTTCTTTTCTTTACCAATTGATATCAAATTAATTTGGTGTAGATTCCTAGGTCAATCTATATATAGGCAACTTTAACTAACGTGTACAAGTATATCGTGTTGCATAGATATGGAAACGGACTCATCGCAATCCAAATAAAAGTATATTCGATAATATAAATAACAAAATAACACAAATACTATGAAATATTGAGTAGCTGTTTCTGGATAAACCCTTCTATATAGCACAGTAGCACACTAAGTCTGGTATAATAAAAAGGTACTTTCAATGAGGGCCATAACGATGAAATAAAATATGCGAAAGTAAAATTCTTTAGTCTGAGAGGATAGGGTTACCCTATCCTAGCCACCGTTGACAACATTTACTGTCTATTTATCTTAGGCTGTATTATTTCATTGGTATTATTCATAAACTTAGTACTTCGTCTACTTATCTGACCACTTTTTTTTTTACACTAATCATTAATACACAAGGAATTGCTTTCATTAGGAAATTTGGAATTATAACAAGAAAATAATAATAATAAAATAGTATAATGAAGTTTATTGAAAACTTTGAAAAAATTTTAACTTAATAATACGTGTAGTTCACTTTCTATATAATCTGCCGAAGTATGTAACACAAACAATACAGTAAATACATTTTCCAATAAAAATAAATAATAAAAAAAAAGTTCTGGACAAAGAAACAACTTATTGTCATCATTTTCTCGCTTAAGAATAACTTACATACCTTGACAAAATATCAAGTACAAACTATTACATACTGGTATTGTATAAGAGGAGTATACTAAAGCAAACGATGGACATACATAAAAATAAAATTAAAATACACATTCAAGTTTAGTTTGAGCTCGCGAAATAGTCTTTGCTCCCTTTAGGGTCTGGTTTCATGGTTTTCTTGCCTGGGGTCCAGCCTGCTGGGCATACTTCACCGTGTTCGTCGGTAAACTGGAACGCTTGCACAAGACGTAGGGTTTCGTCTACAGATCTGCCAACGGGTAGGTCGTTGATGGTGATTTGTCTCAATATACCTTTGCCGTCGATGATAAAGAGACCACGGAATGGAATTCCTGATTCCTCATCCAAAACGCCATATTGTTTAGAGATAGCTCCAGATTTGTCAGCCAACAGAGGAATGGACATCTCTCCAAGCCCGCCTTGCTTACGGGGAGTGTTGACCCAAGCCAAGTGGGAGAAATGGCTGTCAGTGGAGCAAGCAACGACAGCGGTTTTGATCTTCTTAAAATCCTCAAAGCGATCTGAGAAGGCGATGATCTCAGTTGGGCACACGAAGGTGAAGTCCAACGGGTAGAAGAATAGGACTACATATTGGCCTTTGTAGTCCTCCAGGGAAATCTCCTTGAATTGACCACCCACAACGGCAGTGCCTTTGAAAACTGGGGCTGGCTTTTGAAGGCTTGGTACAGGCATGGTATCTGCAAATTAAAATGATATTAAAATATGAAATATATTATAAACTGTACAACGTACTCAGGGTTTGCAAAAATTGTGTTTTTTTATAGTCGTCAAACGGAGATAACAGTTTGAGAAATATATCTTTCTGGTGTGTTAAAAAATTGTAAAATAAATTAACCGATAATTTTATTTGGACTTGGCACCATCATATTTGAAAACACATCACAGTAAAGGATTAAGGCCAATAGAAAATTTTATTCAAACAATAGAATTGATGCTAATCCTAGTACAATTATTGGGAATGGTGATTTCCAGTCAGAGTAGTTTAAAACCAATTTTACTCAGAATTGCAAATGGTGGGCTAGTTTTAGGTGGGTAACACTCTAACATTTTCCAATATATACTAATTCAGGCTTAAACACCCCGTATACTTAAATTTAATTTCCGAAGAAGATAACAGATCCAAAGTTTATAATTAATATATAATATAATGACTAATTTTATCACGTTCAGCTTAAAATACCATTTAATAAAGAGGACAATATTATCAGTAGACTAGTAAACATTAATTTAGGATTAAATTTTGACACTCATTTAACTGGTTATCAGCTACTTCTTAGTCATATCAAGACTAAGTCCTTACTTTAAAGGTCGATACACGCACTTAATTGTGTGCGGCATAACCTTATTTTTGTTATTACTATTTATTAGAATTAGTACAAAAAAATTTTCGCTCTCTCAAGGGTAACAAATAAATTGTTATTATGTGTAAATTGATAAAAATAATTACTTAATCATGATTTAAGCGTAAAAAATAATATAAATATTTAAATATTTTCTAGGCTTTGAAACAACATGAATGATTTAAATATGGAAAACGAATACAGGGTGAACCCCAACTTAATTCCTTTAAAGGGATGTTAGTTCCCTTAATGGTAAGTCCATATACAGAAAATTAGAGAAATATACTGTGTGGTTTTCGAGAAAAAAATTCATGAAAACGTCAAATATTTTGAACTTTAGCAACTGACATATACCTTTGCAATTTCAAAGAACTTAGATAAACAAAACATGATGATCACATCATAAGTGACTCGTTAGAGACGTACAGAACAGAGGTTCTCAAAAGTTCAATATCGTCAGTTTTTTTTTTATATTTTTTTTGTTCGTAATTCGTGTTACAAATATCAACAGAAACCTTTCCTTAAAAGAGGAATTAAATAAGTTTGGGGTTCACCCTCTATAGCAAACATTGATCTTTCAAAGCTATGCCAGTTTCTGTAAGAAATTTGCGCTATATTATCTTGGTTCTTCAGTTAAAAAGAATTACTGTTCAAGTTGAAAATATTGCTCTATATTCTAAGTTCAGGTGCCACCCGTTTTCTCATCTCTCTTCAATAAAAAAATTGTGGTGTTCGTTGTCGTTCGCCGATTGGAGCGCCTGGGTGTGAACATAGCTTTACAGTCCGACACGTAAATGTCGTAGAAACGATTTTATTAGCGAAAATGGATATTTTAGGTTTTTTTTTTTGGAACACCTTTATCTCGATTTTCATTTATCATTGTAGATAAACTAAAAGACTAAAAATGTGTATGGTGGTATGGTCGACTTCAGATTTGTATAGATATGACACAGACTTTATTTGTATTGCAATTATTAAATTTTAGCCAGACTATAATCAAGTTCAATGATTTATTTTTAATATATTGTTCATTTTCCAATTTAACAACCCGCGTATAACGACGGCAATTACCGTAATGTGTACATAGATCGTATTATCAAGCTCATCAAATTTCTCATTTTGACACTGTCACGTATAATCTAACACTTAGCCATATTACATAAAAATAATGAACTGAACATGTCCCGTAAATTACACACTTGGAATTTGATTTGAAAACAGACATATAGATAACAATAAATTACATACGTGTACAACAATGTACATATGTTCAATCTCGATTGATAAAACTGAACATTTAATTTCCGGAGGCATGTCGCGTGAAATATAACGAACCTATATATATATATATATATATATATATATATATACGATTTAATTTGCATTATTGGCACCTTTACGTCATTATTTAGGGCCACCCTACCCATAGGGCTAAATGGGCTCTAGCCAGCTTTTTGGGGCGCATTATATTAGCCCGCGAGCGCCAAATATCTTAGGACGGCCCTGAATTCGCGTCCAAATTTCGGTTTTTAACGGGGCTTATCGTTCGGAAAAACCTAAACTTTATTGAATTACGATTAACACGTCAATATGAATAAAATCGCTGATTATTTTATGCGCCAGTTTTTGTATCTTATCAGACTTGAATTGGTATACAGATGAGGCCAAAAAAAGGCATCCACACTGAATAGCAACGTATACGAACTAAGAATTTAACACACACATTTTTCTGGTTTTTGTAAACTTTTATTGGCCTCAAGCGTACCTTAAAATCGCTTAAAATGAGTTCTTCAGCCGCACACCACCTCGACCTATAAAATTAATAATTGGGATATATTACACATTAAAACCGTCAAAGGCGAATTAATAAAAAGCCAGCAAGGTTAAACAATCAATTGTTAATCAAATTATGATTAATTTATTAGTTTCTTTGGAAAAAGTCGACATGCACGAGAACAAAGCAGGTGATCATGATGTAATTATAGGTCAGCGATTAAGGCTACTGGTTTTGTACTCAAGTCTTGATGAGTCAATTTACTTGTGCATGTATTAATTTTTAAGAGACACGTCGAGATAATTTTTTATACATAGGTATACCTATATCTCAAGAACTAGAATTTGCACGATCAATCAAAAATGAGTGGCATATATTTAACACTTTTTCACAATTTTAATTAATCATTGTGAAATATATCAGATTAATTATTTTAAACTTTACTCTGCTACTTATTTCTTATTTCATTAGATTTAATTGAATTTATAATTGTTCCAGATAATATTTCAATTAAAATATACAAATGTTATTAATAAAAATATCTAAAGTAGTGTACATAATCATAATAAATATAAACAGGGCGCCCCCTTCTTAACATTTCAACATGATGATAGTTTAAAAATTTAACAACACAGTTAATTGTAAAATCCTAGTTGTTGCTCTTTTTCACGAAATAGTTTATAAATACATATACACAATTACCTAATGGTTTTAAAAATGAGACTAAGATCAGATAACATGCTAAAAGAGAAAGCTTTCGGGTCAAGATGGTTATTTTGCAGCAAAATATATCCTTGATCTTGGACCAACCTGTTGCGAGCACTTCAGGTTTTTGAGCAGACAAACTGGATTAGCGAACAATGCGGACAGCCCTTTATTTCACGTAACCTTTAATTGCACTGTATAAATCTTTAATTCATTTCAATTGGTTCATTTTGGACTGGTAGACGACATTTGAAGTAACTGCCCAGTTCTGCGATTTTATTAAATTATTATTAAATTTTGTTAGTATGAGTTTTTGCAAAAATTTGCGTTGACCAGTGTAGACCTTGGAATTATTTTCATTTTTCAACATCAATTATCGTGATAACAAAATCTAAATCTAGATTACAAACCATGACATATTTAGAGCCTAGAGGACATTTCACACTGTTTACTAAGATCGTACGTAGTCGATAATTTATTGACCTCATGCGGAATTAAACAAGGCCAGTTTACTACAATTTTTCTGATACAGGAACGAAAGTACGAAAGTGCCTCAACAATAAATTATTGCATTTATATCTAAGGTGCACTTTAATAAAGCCTTAAGGTATTACATGAAAACAACAACAATTATTTAATTAATATTAATTATATGGAAACGATACTAAGGAAGTGTTCCCACTATAGAATTGAAGGAAATAACTAATTTCTGCAAATGTTGCGTTATCAAGATTTCAAAAACGCAAGTGGTGATCTCCACCTTCACAATTTTCCACATAACTAGAATACTAAAACCAAAGATGTACGATATTGAAAGCGAATATAATCTTTGGATTATTTCATACCCAAGCAACATGGTGACGTCTTTTACACGTTCCAGTTAAGTCATTTTTGGTCAGCGACGTCATAATATGACTAATTGTTGACGTCTGTATGACGTATTTGTGACGTATTTATGACGTATATTTCTGACTTAAAATTACTGTAACAAAAGAAAATTTTCACTTGTAATACCTACCATTAAAGATTAAAGAAATATATTTGGTAATTGACAAGAGAGATCCTTAAATTATAGCTGTACATGTCCAGTTTTTAATTTTATTACAAAAAAAACACCATCTTTAAATATTCTTTAAATAAATAAATTTAAATTTGTTGTCTTTCTGTTAAACTCCCATACATTTCTGCTTAACCTTTAATATAAAATATATGTTTTGTTAAAGAAATGTTCGATTTTTTGAGGTCAATATATAGGACCCCTAAATGTCCCAATGCTGGCTGCCAAAAAAGTAGAAAGTACGTCAAAAGCGAGGTCAAAAGATGGTTAAAAAGACGTCACAATTACGTCATGTAAGTACGTTTTTTTGACGTAAATTGTGACGTCCCTGGGCTGTCATTTTCACGTATTTAGACTACAACTATGACGTCGGTAGTTCGACAAAATTACGTCACCATATTATTTCTACGAGACTTAGTCTATAGACTTGGAGCCTTGTTCGTATATGGGCCCTCCAATCTCCAATCTAAGTTATGGTACATTTTTTAATTATATTTATAGATGAACCTCCAATTTTTAGGTATGTACAGGGTGTCCCACGTTAAAGTAATCACCCCCTTTTCTCCCGAGTTTTTAAGATATTTTTAAATTTCAAAATACTACCCTCTGTATTTTTTTCCGTAGTTTTTGAATATACTAACCAGAGTTTTCTAAAGCCAACGGTATTCAGGGTGAATAAAAAAATGTAAGTACTTTTTTCTTATGGAACACCGTGTATATTATTACATATGTCGATGGAGCGTTCTTTTCTGATTACAAAAATATATGATACTTATATATTTAGATATAAAATGGCGGAGATATTCAACGTCGAAAAAGAAATACGGCTAGTGATGATTTTTAATATAATTTATATTAACAAAAATATTACACATTTAACAAACATATTAGAAAACAAACCTATAACTCAGGCCAAAAAGAGTAGTCAGTAGAGCCAGGGGCGTACGGATTTACGAATTTCATAAATTCCATAATTCGAACAAATGAAAGCGGATTGTGTTAATTATGCATGAATATGAGTTACCATGTCTTAAATTTTAAATAATATGCTTACATCTGGCAACATTATCTCCACGAATTAGGTATAGCAACGCAGTTGAACAATGCACATCCTTTGCGTTGCAGCATATGTGACGCCACTGAATGCGCTATCTAAGCCCTCTCGACGACCTTTCCAATAGCCGAACAAATTATTGGGTATAAGGGCGACACGTTCAAGCATTTACTGTATTTGGTTGACTATACCAATTAAACATAATGACCTAGTTGTGGTTTTCATCTCTGGTAGGCGGAGAAAACTGGATATATTTCTCTGAATTATATGGGATTATATGGTAAAACGAGCTGCCGCTTCTGTATTCCATAACAGCTAAATCCTTTGAAGAATTGCCGGTGAGTTTTTGCTCTACTGACTACTCTTTTTGGCCCGAGTTATATTTCTATTAAATGTCTCACAATTTAAAAAACAACAATATTAAATTAAATTGTTGAGTGACGAAAAAAATAGGGTGCCATGAAGAATTTGTTTTATACTTTTTGTTTGTTTTTTAATATTTTTGTTAATTTAAATTAAATTTAAAATCATCACTAGCCGTATTTTTTTTTCGACGTTGAGTCTCTTGCAGTAATTAAGTCTACTAATAATCATTAATTAATTAGGCAATTAATAAAATAATTACTCATCTATAATCCAAAATTGCTTCGTTTATTTAGTTTTGTTTTATACTTTTTGTTTGTTTTTTAATATTTTAAATGTGTAATACTTTTGTTAATTTAAATTAAATTTAAAATTATCACTATAACGTATTTCTTTTCCGCCATTTTTTATCCAAATAATATAAGTATCATATATTTTTGTAATCAGAAAAGAACGCTCTATCGACATATGTAATAATATACAGGGTGTTCCATAAGAAAAAAGTACATTTTTTATACACCCTGTATACCGTTGGCTTTAGAAAACTCTGGTTAGCATATTCAAAAACTACGGAAAAAATACAGAGGCTAGCATTTTGAAATTTAAAAATATCTTAAAAACTCGGGAGAAAAGGGGGTGGTTACTTTAACGTGGGACACCCTGTACTTTACACATTTCTGAATGTTTCTGCTTCGGAAACTGCGAAACTGGACTACGCTGTATATACATTTCCAATATTGACACCACAAGAAAGTTTCCCTTTGAGATTTTACTCCGCCCTATAGGTATAGTCTACGATTTATTTATCTTTTTTTAAATAAGCGCCTTAATTGCCAGTTTTCAGAACACCCTGTATTTAAACGCCAGTTCCATATGTTGATTATATGTTACCGTCGCACATTATCTCCCCCAAGAGATTAAATTAATTAATTGAGCATATTCAGCCTGCTACTTGTTATCAATTGTAGAGACATTTTCTTATATAGGTACAGGGTAAGTCACGTAAAAGGTCCACCCCATTTATTTGGGTAATTTTGAATATATTTTTGGTTTTCGGGACTCTATTCTACATGATTTTTAACGTAGATTACGATTCTGATCAAACATTTTTTATTCAACCAAACATATACAAGGTGTTTAAAAATACGTGTTTATCTTAAATGGCACGCCCTATATATTTCTACACATTATTTATTTATGATACAAACATACAGGTATTATATATTTTTGAAATCCCCTCGAATAGCTGCATAGAAATGTGTAGAAATATATAGGGTGTGTCATTTAAAAAAAACACGTATTTTTAAAATCCCTGTATATGTTTGGTTGAATTAAAAATCTTTTATTAGAATCGTAATCTACGTTAAAATTCATATAGGATAGAGTCCCGAAAACCAAAAATATATTCAAAATTATCCAAATAAATGGGGTGGACCTTTTACGTGACTTACCCTGTACCTACATTTTAATGAATTCCTTCAATATAATATACATAATGTCCTACACATTAAAGATATGCTAATATATACGTTGATGACAAAATAAATAACACACAACCATTAAACTCCATATTGTGGACAGATGTGCGTAAATAGTTTTGATTTCATGAATGAGGAATGAACTGCTTAAAACTTAAAAATCTCTATAATCAAAGATTTTTTTTTAGATTCATCATGTCAGGAAATGTTGTTTCCAGTGGATATCAGACAGATACATGTACTACAAGCAACATATTATTTTTGTAAATCAAAGGGTGTTATGCATATAGGAGCATAGGCGCAACTAGCATCTAATTTTTGGGGGCCAAGGTTCAAAATTGTGTCAATAAAAATATCTAAACAGGAGTTTCTGACGGCCTTCTAGTTTATTTGTTAATTGACAGTATATATTAGTATAGGGGAAATAATATGCCCCATATAAGTGGAAGAGGAGAAAATTATGCTACAAATTTAATTTATAATTTTTCAACCTAAGAAATTTTAATTTCTAAAATGGATATATACAGGGCGATTCAACAGTGCGATAAAGTCCAACACCCAACACTTTCTTTATTATCGATATTACAAACAAAAATTTTATATACATGTTGTAGGAGGCCACATTTTGAAATTAATTTGAATTATACTGAGTGATTCATGAAAGCGGGGTGCTATGAATGGCAATTTCTTAAATGGAACATCCTTATATCTCTTAAATTCCCCATGAAATTCTCTACATTTCTATATATATCAGGATATCATAGTATAAATGTAAATTTTGTAATGATTTCCAGTAGAAATAAATTTAAAAAATTGGTAAATCTTGAAATATTTAAGAAAATTAAGAAAGTAAGTTTTTTAATTACTGTTATTTCGTCAGTAATTAAACAAGAATCCTTTCATTTCGGGTTAAAAGAAGATTTATCTTAACTACTAGTTTAGACAGATTTTTTTGTTACACAGGGTGGTCCAGTTCCCATGGCGAAAACTTCAGGGAATAATCGAAAAATAATATAAGTTTCCTTTATTCTACACCTCTTTCAAACTTTCAAACGAACGGCAATATTAAAAGAATATTTGGTGATTTAAAATATTTCGTAATGCATTAATATTTCCCTACTACAAAAGTTTCCGAGCATCACCAGTGGCGTCAAACTGGGGGGGGGGGGGAGGGCGGTAGTTTTCCTAGCAGAACGTCTACGCCACTGGTCCTAGCCACAAAATTTGATTTTTTTTAGATTCTATACCTATACAAAATACATCAAAATTATATCAGAATTTGTTAGGTAGTAGCTATTCTAGTTCTTTAACATTTAAGAGTTTCTGATTAATAAAATTGTTAAAAAAATTATCTTATTGAACCATCACCTATAATCACTTTAGGTACCTAATGGTAGAAATTGGATGGAGTTTTACTGTTTTTCATTACAACCATAATTTAGAGGTATTTTATGTACGGTACTATTGGGATTTTTAAAAATGAATCTCAACTATACATATAATATCCAAGCACGTATCGATGGTTTTTAGGAATTTACTCGAAAACGATGCATCCTATGAAACAATTATAGGAGAGGCTTTTTGTACAAAAAATATCATGGAATCTAAAAATGTGTGGCTATAGGACCAGCGGCGTAGAAATTCTGGTAGGAAAAAAGGTCACTACTCACCACCCCCTAGTTCACTTCATTACCTACTAATAAGCCCATAAATTAAATAAACAGACAAAATTTATACCTCTAGGTTAGTTCTGTATAGTTCAAAAAACAAATTGTAAGTATAAGTACACTGCAAAACATATTGTAAACTTTTTTTTAAATCGGTGTAAGCGAACAGGAACACTTTATTTTTAAATATTTGCATATCGTACATTATCTACTACATGTAGAACTTTGCATACCTTATCTAAAGCATGTAGCGTAGACAATCCACAGACGAAAGTATTAATTAGCTATACATATAGGTTATCGTATTTTAGATAAGGAAGTTTTTGTAGCTGATAAATAACACAGAAAATTATCCTAATCTGATGGTTAAAATTTAATATAAAAATGAATAATGTATTTTCTACTTCATTAACTATTTAAGCCTGAGGCAATAATAATAATTATTGTATTGCAGGTACCAGATCATAACATAGTTATATTTATTTTGCAATATTGCGCCATTAATTTAATGTAGCGGTAAAAAATAATCATAATAATAATTTGGGATTCTTAATAGCAGCAAATTTAATGAAACTGTCTGTGATGCCTTATATAAGAACACAGCAAATTTTTTTTAGTATTTAAACAAAGTGTCAGTCCTTTTATCAAACAGACTAGAAAAATTGCCAAAGGTCCTTAAAATTTATATATCCGAATTACTAAGTAAGCAGGCTTTGCTAAGCAAGCAAAAGAAATATTGCAGCTGCTAGTTTTCAGTCCTCATGACAAAAGAATTTAAACAATTTTAACGGAAATTTTTATTAAAGATAAAGGATCGAGCTATATCTATCAATAAAATGTAAAAAGTGTAAAAGTACAACAGTTTAATATAAGAATTAGGTTAATTCCTGAAATACCTATGCTAAAGAAATGATATGCCCTTCTGCCCTTGGACACAAAATGATACCTGGTCGTATGAAACGAGTTGAGGTGAAAGGAGAGTAGATACCCGACCACAAACGTGGCTACCAATTAAATTCATAAAAAGCTAATTAAGTCTAAATTGTTAGGATCGTATTAAAATAAATAAAAGTCAAAGAATACTTACATTCCTAGTTAATAAAACCGGGTTGTGAAGTAAATGTGATAAATCTTAAATCGGCGTTCAGGTTATGATAAACCAGCAACTGTTGGGCAACTGATCGAGCCGGCTTTCTAGCGCGAATGCATTCACGAAACGTAATTTATTCTAGAACCGTGCTTGCGAACGAAGGCCGAAGACTTCAGCCGCAGAAATTCTCATACGCATACGACGTCGACTGCCACCTGCCGACCGAATACAAAAGAAGCTAATGAGAGCAAAATACGCTTTTTCATTGGTGTGTAAATGATTCACTACTACACAAATTTAATCTGTTTGAAATCTTGTATCGCAGTGAGTGAGTCTGAGAATGTCTTTAGATGTTCAATGCTTAGTACTCTGTGCATAAATGTTTGCGTGTATCGAACAAATTCTGCCTGTTAAGTGTACAATATAAATGCAAGAGTGTATTACTGGTTGCGGCATGACGGGCATGAGATCTATTGTAGTACTACTTCATATAAATGATGTATATACTATGAAATACAGTTAATTAAGGCCATCAAATGTATTATAATTAATTATAGCTTAAATTACAGTGGACAAGCGGAGATATGTATGAAAGTGGATCGATTGTTTTTCAAAGAAACTTTCACTCATAAATCTTGCAAGTAATGGAACTCCTATAATACTCGCATGAAAATCAGTCACCTCTCCATTTTGAAAAATCCTTATTAATATTAACTGATTATTGCATGTTTTATAATTTTATTTTGAACTTCTAACACACTAATTGACGAAATTTATTGTACAGAATAATACTTTCAAAATAATTTCTATAAACTCTAAATTAACAATTAACTATAGTTGTCAAAGTAATTACTTAAACTTATCATTTATTCATTTGATAAAAATCAGTAATAACATTATTATAAATTTATTTCAATCAATTAGCAGTAAGTAAATACAACACGGAACAGAAAAATTACATGTAGGTAGATCAATATATACAATTACTTAAATGTAATAAAGGGTAAAATTTGATAAAAAAAACTACATCATTATTAAAAAAAGTAAATATACAGAAGGGAATTAAGTCAATTACCTAAAATTTAAAATAATCGGTTACTCAAGGTATCGAGAAACGAGAAATAGTTATAACAATAAAGCGTTCTAGATTTTTTATTTATAGTTACTGTTTCTTATTTTTTTTAAATATTTTAGGAAACAAAATTTTCTGATGGACGTGTTTTATAAATATTAATGTTCAAAATAAATACTCAACAAATTACCCAAGAAATCGTGAAAATATCATATACCGATTCAGACCCGATTAGTAGCATTGTTGGATAATTTCAATTCATTACATAAACTGGACCCACACAATTTGTCTATGTAAAAAAATTCTCTTATGGAATAATAAACAGCTTTAAATACATTTTTATTAACCAAGTGCATTTGTGAATCGTTCTAATGAAATATTAAAATCAGTTCGTTCATAGTAATAAATGATATAGAATCGGCCCACCATACTATGGAATATAGTTAAATTATAATTGCAAAATTCATTTTCATTAAAATACAAATATTTCAAACCCTAATTATATGCATAAAGTTTACACTAAACTATTTATTTATTGCATAATTATAATAGGATATTGTTCGGTTTAAACCTATATTAATCTGGTTAAAAGTGAAGTCCACTTTATTTTTCTAAAGCTATTCTCAGTCGGAAAAGACTTCTACCATCAGGTCAGCAATACATGGCTCCTTGGGGACTCAAAATGTGCCCAACTTATGTGATGACAGTCCCAAATGTCAATCCGACCGACCAACAGCCTTGTCGGTTACTAAATACTGAGTATTTTGTTATAAGCGGTATTTCAAGATGTTAATTTTTTTTAGTATGAAAACAATTATCGTTACAATTGCAACTGCTCAATAATGATAATAAAAAAATACATGATAAAATCCTCCCAATTGGTTTTCCAGGTGGGTCTAAATAAACCCTAGTCTACAGTTCTACAACCAATAAAGCAGGATCGTGTTTTAGAATGTTTTTAATAATCTAGTATTAGACCATGATATTTATTAAATAACTATAAAAATTTAAAAAGTACAAAATATTCTTAGCTATTTACTAGTCGCTTAATGATTATACTTTAAATTAGAAAAAATACTTTGGCCCTTCAGCTACATCATTAAAAAACCTAAATTTTTTACAAACACATTTAACTTAATTTTTCGATAAGTTTCTCCAACAAGGCATTCTGATTTTTCATCTGCTGGATGATTTCATTTTGTTGGGCAACCTTCGTCTCCTCCATTTTCAGAGCTTTATTCTGCGCCAGGACAGCGCTTTCTAGGCATTCAAATATTTTTTCTTGCACCTCAGTGGACTGTTTCATGATCTGCGTATTCACCTTGTTATGTTTATATATAATCCTCTTCAAGTCAGATATTTCATCGACTAACACTGATTGGTTCGAATCCTGAATAACGGTATACATTTGTTCGCTGTCCTCGGATGCTTGTGCTTCTGGAACGAAGCTCTCTAAGTTATTGTGCAGTAATGTAATGTTCTTTAGGTCTTCTTCAGGTTCAGTTTTGAAATATGAGCTGCCAGCTTGTGCTTTGCTAAATCTAATAAAATAAAAAAATGTAAAAACTCTATATTTATGACAAATTTTTGAATACGTACAATACTTAAAGGGAGCTGACTTAATACTGGCTTTGTATGAAATTATCTATATATGTACTCACCCAGGTGGTTCGTTTAAATTGACGCTAAATATGTCTTCCTGCTTCTTTAATTCATTGATTTTTAAAGAATACGAACGTGTGATACTGTCATTTGGTCTCTTGCTTAAAATTTCAGCTACTTCACTAAAAAATATTCACAATTAAGGCTTAATAATTTAAGACAATAGTGTAGTCATTTTAAACACCTAAATATTTCCCCTATGATGACTTTTAGCCGATTGACATTGCGTTTATTATACTGTGTATATGAATTTGAAAGACACTTAATCAAAGGTAGATATTTAAGCGGTACACACTTACAACTCAAACGGGCAAGACCTCTTAGACGACCCATATTTTTCCATTCTTTCAAGCTTCGCTTTATATGAACGTTTCAAAGCCTTCCATTTATTTTCACACTGGGGACCAGTGTAATAAAACCCTTTCTTTGCTAAAGCTTTGGACGTAAGCTCCCATAACCTCTTTTGAGTTGTGATAATACCTGTTTCTAGCATGTCTGATTTCTCATCATACATTTTTAAGAGTTCTTTCGTAGCATCATATGTCCACTCACTCCTATGCTCTTCCTCTATAAAAGAGTATACATAAATGTTCTAGTTGCAAATTAGTTAAATCTAGGTACTCACCAGTTATATAAATTATGTTTTGATTCGGTTCTAAATCTGCTGGATCCATAATGCCGATAAGGGGTAAAGTAAACTAAATAGTATCACGATTATATTATTAGCTTTTCGTATTTTAAATTCAAAGATATTACTCTACTCCGTCCTAAACAGCCCAGATCAAATCTGACACAACGAACTCTCCACTGCACACTATTCGCACCATTGAGAAAATGGAGTACAAGATGAACGAACAACGAACTACGACCTCTACCGACTCGCAGCAGTCAAGGTTCAAAAACGAATTTTAAAACGGAGAATTTTTTGGCGCAGATAAAAAAATTGGTTGATAAATTTATACCGGAAGCCAATTTTATTTGTTACTCTTATTTATAAAAGTAACTGACGATTTTACAGGGATCGAGGGATTTGAAGTTAATTAAATGGCGATTGGTAGTAAAGCGAATCCTCTAAAATTCTATTGGTACCCGTGATTTTGACAGTAATACCACCGACATCTATGCGACAGATGAATAAGTATTGATGGGATAAAGTAGATTTCTGTAATTGATGGCATTCGCTGCGACATCTGTTAATTACGGATTTTACAAGCGAGGTAACTATTTGTGTCACGGAGCTATTATCAAAGCTACTAGCCGCTAGGCGTCGCGATAAATTTGGTTATTAATTTAAATCTTTGGAATATAAGGGATTAAAATTAAAATAATATTCTTTTAGAAATTTGGTAGTAATAATAACATACCTGATTTATTAATAAAGCAGAGTAAACACATTTCAGGGTTGAATTTATGTAAATAATTTCATATTTCTTATATTTCTAATTAGACAGGTCCGGATTCTAGCCTATAAAATCTGAAAGGTAGATTACTAAAAGTCTTTGGCGGCCACCGAACTAAATTTTTTGTAATAATTTTAAATACCACTAAATAATTACTTTCCTGCAGAAAATATCAGTTTAAAAATGGAATACAGTAAATAAGTACAAGTAGGTGGATTTCCAAAAAGATTATTATTGCCATCTACAGTTTATTATATTATAAATAAAGGAAAGTTGCAAGAGTTTTGCGGTACATATTTTATATTTTGAATTCTATATACAAGTTTTTTTCAATCTGGAGTGCTGCTGCAGTATTCAAAAAATATTTCTGTTTGCGATCTATATTATTAGAAAAATAATTATGATTGTAATAGTTAATTGCATTAGAGACGCAAATTTTTAAAAATCTCGAGGCGAGCACACTTCTAGATTCATCTGGTTAAATTTTTCTACTGGACGTTTATACTGAACTTTCACTGAAAAAAATAACACACTTGTCTCGCAAAATTCCATCAGATGAGTGATGAGTTATTGCCACTTCCTTTGTCTCATGCAAAACAACGTAATGCTTAAAACAGCTCAAACTTAGCCAGTCAGATTACATTGTTGACTATAATAGCGCTCTTATTACGATTTTTTAATTTTCCAAGTCAGGCCCTGAACGGCGATACGGTTTAGATCGAGTTTCGACCTCTCAAGGACCTTCTTCGCATCTAATTTGCATTTCTCCCCATCCGAACTCGTTCTATAAATAGTGTACTCTACATAACCACCTCTTTTGTACTAATAATTGTTTTTTCAAGGCCTCTATTCGCAGTAATGAATAAGGGGACTTAAAAGGGCAAAAGGGGCGTTGGCCCTGCTATGATTTATATAATAACATGTGTTTATTTTTTCTTTACTACACATCAGCGGTAATTTGAGCGTATCCTATGTAATTTTCTGGTGGTTACGTTAAGAGGCAACGATAACAACATTTATTACTAATATATCATACGTATGGGCGAAATTTAGTTAACCCTGAAGGACAACTGAATCACTTCCAGTCTTCAAGAGCACAGAGCCGGACATGCCCATAGTGCATAAGCAAATAACTTGATTAATAATCAATTTATATATTATTAGAATTTTTTATAGGTTACGAATATGGTGGTGTTATTGCCAAAGAAAGGGATTATGAAAGTAACATTAAATAACTTAATTTTGTAGAAGGGAATTCACACAGGACAGGATGGTTGCATTATTGCCATACTTCTGGATAACAAAAGCGTACCTATTCAAAGGGGGTGTCATCTGGAGGTTTTCCCCAAGTTTCACTGGACGAGGTATAGTTAAAAGTTACTAGTTAGTATTGTTAAATAGTAAACGAACGGGTAAGATTGTAAAATGAATTTATTTCGTGATTGATCTACAATCGGAGTAACGTTTCGGCAGAGATGTAGTTTGAAATGGAAACGAAACTTATACTTAAATTAAATATCGATAACATGTTTTAAATAAATACAATATTATAAGCTATAAATATATACATTTTGCCTACATTAAGACCACTTTTTACTTCTCAGTTAATCAAAGATTACTAAAAGTCGGTATTAGCAATTTAAATAACAATCATTATTATTTTTTTAAAAACGAACTTGACCTTGAACGCGACTACCGTACAAAAACTCATGTAATGACACAATTATTATAATAATTACGTGCTGTTATTGAGACAGAGACCTAACATTAAAATAATACGTTTTCACCTTAAAGGCAGAACATTAATTTTGTTTTGCCCCTTTTTTAAAATTTTATTATGTGGAGCAAGACTTCGCGTTTGGTATGTTTAATCTTTGAGTAACTGGGGAAGGATCTATAACTAATACTGTACAGTGCATACAAACAAATAGATTTATCAGTACAAGTCATATAATTTTGCTATACTTATTTTAATATAAAAAAATATATACCTATAAATATTTATAAGATACCTTAAAATTGATGTCTAGAATGATTACTGAAGCAAAATAAGATAGATGTGTACAACTGTGTGTTTGAAATTATCAAAAAAAAAGAAAAATTCAAGGAAAAACGCAAAGGGAATTAGTTTGTAGATAAACAATTATTATTGTAAAGTTGGGAATGCTTTGATTTTAATTAGGTACACTTATTTTACTTTTTTATTTTAATATTTTGATTTTGATGCCATTAGTTGTCCTTCTTGAGTCCCGGATTTAACCCCATTACTTTTGTTCAATGTCCAAATATACAAAAATATTACACGATTAAATTGAATGTGACAAGTTTTTATTGTAAGAATGTTCTACGATTTTTTTTACAAACATACTTATTTCCATTTCGAAGTATATTACCTAACAAAACTAGTGACAGACCCTACATTTTCAACAATCGCCCTCTTCTGGCAATTCAGATGAACCAGTTGTCATCAATTTGTCACTTTGTTTCTTGTTTAATATACAACTGTCACAAATTCTAACCTCAAATTAAAATGAACATAACCCTATTTAGCGACTGTAATTTTTTCCTAATATATCAAATAGCAATGGCTATTATAGTTCAAATCAAAACAATACGAAATATCTCGAGAATTTGAACAGATGTTGAAATCATTTTACACGAATACGAAATATTAAAAGGCATACGCCTTGATACAATAGTAATGCCATAATAATACGGTTGGCTTTATATCCATGCTTTTAATCAAAATTTAATTATATACGGAACATCTCACCAAGTTTCATTTCTGGTTATTTTTTCCGCGGCTTAGTAAGAAAATTAATGGGTTCGAACTCCTGTATCACACTGCCTAGGGAAATAATTGAAGGAGCTGGTCTAGTGTGTAGAAACGGAAAACAACAAATTGCATAAGATTCTTGTTGTGTCACAGAGTATATTTTTGAAAAACTTATAGAAAATTAATACAAAATAATGTGTTACCAGATTCTAAATGTTCAAGGTCACAAGATCAGCGAATTTATACATTAAGATTTTTATAAGATCTTAAAACTAATATACATGGTAAGCATGCAAAGCATTTGTAGCAAAGAACCCTTAATTTAATAGGATTCACAACTACCAACCAAAATAAATCATAAATTTATTTTAGGGACTTTTTTTATTTTCTGTCCCAAATTACTATATTAATAAAAAATATTTATTGTTTTTTCCTTTGAGTCTCAAGTGCACGTATCAAAATCTAGGTTTTTACTTCCTAGGCTGTAAAATGGGTATTTAAATATCAAGAAGATACTAAAAATTAATTTTATTGCCTAGGCAGTAAAACAAGTTAGTGTCTGGCATACGAAAATCAAACTTTTAAAGTCAATAGCATCCAGAGTTTTTCTACTGTTTGTATGTATTAGCATTGTTTATAAAACTTTATAAACAATAGTATTAGCATTAACTAAATAATACAGTGGCGTGTGTAATTAAATAATTATTTTGTTGTCGCAGTAAAATAATCAGTAATTACACGCCACTGCAACCTTAGATGCATGCGACTTCAATTTGGTCCTACGCCATCTAGCGGTATTGTTCCAGAACTAGCTTGTACTATTAGTCAGTGGTGTCAGTGAATTATTATAAAACAGTGGCGACAATGGGGCCAACCATTGGAATCATGTGATTGGTCAATTTTAAATTTGCTACAAAAGGCCGCCTGTCACCTTAATTGACATTTTGACATTATGGTCGTCAACTTGAATTTAAGGTTAAGATTTACGACTGATAAAGTTGTTAATAACGTAAAATACACCACATAAATTAGACAACTCTCAATCCAAAGCTAATCCAAGGCTGTCCAACTTGTAGACACATCCATTACTCACTGACATTACTAGTGTCGGCGCTGGAAATCGAACCCGCAGTCTATTGGCCGTGGCCTCTATTTGTTACAGTTCCAAGATCAAAATCACACATTTCTTAAAATTAAAATTACATTGAATACTGCTTTTTTAGGTTACTGTTTAAACAACCTTGGTTGTAAAATCAACTTGATTAAACCTACTTATCATATTTTACTAAAGCTAACGCTAAATAAATTATCTTTATTTAAACTGAAAAAGTTTAATAAATTAAGGAGAAAATTTTCAAATTTCTACTGAGCAGCATATCAGTTTCTTTCTTTTCTACACAAAATAAACAACTTAAGGGTAAACGTTCTGCAAAACATCACTGTACAACGAGTTATACGAGTCCCTAAGTACGAAAATGTCCTCCGGTTTACCGTTGAAGGTAAACGTGCCAGGCAACCTGTGAATGGTGGAGTCTGGCACAGGTTTCTTCACTGGCTTCTGAGGCTTCGGAACGGGCAATGGTGGAGGCGCCACCGTGGGGAATCCCTGAAACGCCCCCGACCACTGGTAAATCGAACTGGGTTTGCCGTTCGCGACGAAGGACACCGGCAGATTAACGAACTGGGACATTGGCGAGGGTGGGGGTTGCGAAACGTACCCCAGGCCCGGCACGAACATGTACGGCTGAGCGGGCATCCTAATGTAATAAATGGGTGAATTGTACGGCTGGGGCCTGATGCGCTTGTTCGGCGATATGGTTCTGCTGAGGTCGTTTTCGTCTAGGGCCATGGAGACGTAGTCGTCGTTGTCCACTCCGTAGTTGTTGTAGTCGATCTCGGGTTGCAGGTAGTCCAGGAACGCGAGGTTTTTGCCTTTTCTTTCTCCGGGACTGCGGTCCATTGGGGCGCATCTCAGACTTCTTAAGACGAAGAGTGTTGTGAGGATTTGGAGGATGATTTTCATCTGGAACAAGATACGTTTTTGATCAATTATCCAATTATCGTGATGAAGTATAGAACAATTAGAATAATTAATGAAACGTTGAGTGAAATAATTATAAAGAGGCGCAACGCCATCTCTATCTCGCAACCACAATATTTTTGCCTTTATAATTCGTTAAAAAATCAGTATAATTAGTATCCCAAACAAATTTCAAGTAATCTGCAGTGCCTAGAGTTTTTTAGATGGTATATAAACGTAACGGATTTACATAATTTGTTACTTAAAGATCTATAAGATGGTGGCAGAAGAATTTGTGTTAATACGTTATAAAACGTAGTCATTGCCACCAAACAGTATATTAAAAATATTTATAAGACTAACAGTTACTATATTACTATTAATTCTAGTTAAGTAATCTGCAGTGACTAAAAGTTTTGTAGAGGATAAGTAAATATAAAGAATTTATTTCATTGCTTTACAAAGTTCCGTAGTGTCACTAAGTAGTTGTGAAGTTATATAACTAGTTCTATAACGTGTCTGTTAGTTATAGATCTATAAAACGGTGATAGAAATATTTTTGTTACTACAATATATAACTTAGGGTGATTGCTACCAAACGGCATATTAAAGGTATGTATACAACAGTTACTATTTTATAGAACTAATGATTCTAATTAGTAATCTACAGTGATTAAAAGTTTTGTAAAGGATTTGCAAATATAAGGATTTTATTCACGACGATATAAACTATACATAGGTAACACTAAGTAGTTATAGAGTTATATAACTAGTTTTATAACGTGACTGTTAGTTAAAGATATGTAAAACGGTGATACAAATATTTTCGTTACTACAATCAACTACAACTTTGGGTGATTGCTACCAAAAGGTATATTTAAAGTATATAACATTAACAGTTACTATATTATAGAACTATTAGTTCTGGTTAAATAATCTGCAGAGATTAAAAGTTTTGTGAGGATATGTAAATGTGAGAAATTTATTTTATTGCGTTACAAAGTTACATAGTATCATTAAGTAGTTGTGGAGTTATATAACTAGTTCTATAACGTGACTGTTAGTTATAGATCTATAAAACGGTGATAGAAATATTTTCGTTAATACCATATATAGCTTAGATCAATTGCTACCAAAAGGTATATTAAAGGCACATAAGAGTAACAGTTACTTTATTACAAGACTATTAGTTCTAGTTAAGCAATCTGCAGTGACTTAAAGTTTTGTAAAGGATATGTAAATGCGAGTGTAAATATAAAGAATTTATTTTATTGCATTACAAAGTTACATAGTATCACTAAGTAGTTTTAGAGTTATATAATTAGTTTTATAACGTGACTGTTGGTTAAAGGTCTATAAAACGGCGATAAAAATATTTTCGTTACTACAATATATAACTTAGAGATTGCTACCAAAAGGTGTATTAAAGATATATAAGATTAATAGTTACTGTATTATAGAACTTTTAGTTTTAGTAGCAATTGAAAGTTTTGTAGAGGATATGTAAATAAATTATTTCATTGCGTTACAACGTTATATAGTATCACTAAGTAGTTGTGGAGTTTTATAACTAGTTCTATAACGTGACTGTTAGTTAAAGATTTATAAAATGGTGATAGAAATATTTTTGTAGAGGATATGTAAATATAAAGAATTTATTTCATTGCTTTACAAAGTTATAACTAAGCAGTTGTGGAGTTATATAACTAGTTTTATAACGTTACTGTTGATAGAAATATTTTTGTTACTACAATATATAACTTAGAGCGATTGCTATCAAAAGACATATTAAAGGTATATGAGTTTAGCAGTTACTATATTCTAGTTTAGTAATCTGCAGTGATTAAAAGTTTTGTAGCGGATATGTAAAATATAAGGAATTTATTTCATTGCGTTACAAAGATCTATAACATGGTGATAGAAATATTTTTGTTACTAATATATAACTTAGAGTGATTGCTACCAAACGGCATATTAAAGGTATATAACAGTAACAGTTACTATTTTATAGAACTAATGATTCTAATTAGTAATCTACAGTGATTAAAAGTTTTGTAAAGGATTTGTAAATATAAGGAATTTATTTCAAGACGATATAAAGTATACATAGGTATCACTAAGTAGTTATAGAGTTATATAACTAGTTTTATAACGTGACTGTTAGTTAAAGATATGTAAAACGGTGATACAAATATTTTCGTTATTACAATATATAACTTTGGGTGATTGCTACCAAAAGGTATATTAAAGTATATAACAGTAACAGTTACTATATTATAGAACTATTGTTCTGGTTAAATAATCTGCAGAGATTAAAAATTTTGTAGAGGATATGTAAATGTAAGGACTTTGCTTCATTGCGTTACAAAGTTACATAGTGTCACTAAGTAGTTGCGGAGTTATATAACTAGTTCTATAACGTGACTGTTAGTTTTAGTATAGTTTAGTTAAGTATTCTGCAGTTACTAGAAGTTTCCTAAGAGAAATATGAATGTAACGAATTTACTTAATCGTGTTACAAAGTTTAATGGAATCTCATCAGAAACTTCCTGTGCCAACTTCGGTGTTCCACAGGGATCTTAACACCAACTGTGTTTCTTCTTTACATTAACGACTTGCTTTCCCCGATGTCTAATCCCGTGAAAAGTTTCTCTGATGGGAGGATTTTCCACGTGATTTGTTCTTTTTAAATCTAAAAACCACACTTGAGGTTTCCACTTCATGGGCGCGTACGGACCTTAAAAATCAAAATGAACCCAAACAAAAATACACGTGTTTGATTATTTCTAGACATTTTTGCATTTTATTTGCGAATCGTCCTGTATGTGATTTATTTTTCTAATGTTTGTAACTCCAACTTTTGGTGCCGGTTCTGATTTCGAATAAAAAACCGATCCGGTTGGCGTTTGCCCATTATAATAAACAGTGTTCCCGTAAATATTTTGCGGTGGATTCCCATTCGGTATTGTTTTAATTTTGTCTTCATAACGGATTTTCAAGTTATACCGACCCAGTTCTTTAAAATAATAGCTGTCTAGTTGGGAAAATAAAAAACGTAATAAATAATTGCATTTCTTACTGTAGTTTGTAGTGGCTTTTGGCGCAATTTTGTGATCCTCGACCCAAAATGCATGTCACATATATTTTGTGAAACTACAGGGCCGGGCTGGGTGGGTATCTATTAAAAAAATGTGCTTTTCTCTAATATTCCAAACTAATGGGGATATTTCAACCAAATTCGGTGCGCAGCGCAAAAATAATATTCTAAAATTATTTGCGCCCCCATCATCATCCGTGGCTTACCCAACGAAAGTATAAGTTCTCTACTGTACCCGCTTTTGTTGTCTATAATTAAAATTCGCAATTAATCGACGCTGACCCGACCGGTCTATAAAAACATTTATATTTTATTGCCAGCCATAATGGTTGGAATGATTAATGTACGCACCATTAATTACCATACCGTTATGGAGTGTTAAAAGTGAAACATTTAGCACGTCTTCCCAGTTCCCAGTTACTTCTTATGTATTCTCGTTTTTTATGGTGGCTGATGGGCTTTGTACTGGTTGACATCAGAGCGAGAACGGAAAAAACTGAAGGAACAGGAATGTCGGCCCGTTTCCTGCTCAAACATGTGAAAAAACAAGAAAATTATAAACAGTATTAACAGGGAGATAAAGTTGCATGCGAGATGGTGTCTTCCCAATAAGGCTTTGATACGTTTGCACAGGGCCGGATTTGGCGTATCAGTAAAGCTATAATTTTTTATGCCAACTGAAATAGTTGATCTACAGCCCATCCACTTTATCAGTTCTATTGCTTTGGTTATGACTTCATTTACTTTTTTTTTTTAATGGAACACCCTGTATATTTTTTATTTTCAGAATCTCTAAGGAAATCTGATTTCAAAGAGCTATATTACTCATAGGGGTCTAGAGTTAATAAATTTAGAGCTACAAACATTTGAAAATATTAGTTAAATAATATTTTACAATAAAATAGCAAATGAACAGTAAATAATAACTAATTTTGTTTTTAATTCCTTAATAGGTACTGTCAGGTTTACATTTGTATACTAAATTTTTTAACCGACCACAAAGAAAAAAATCTAGCGGGGTAAGATCCGGTGATCTTGGTGGCCATTCAACACTACCACGTCTTCTTACCCACCTATTTGGAAATATTTGATCAAGATATTATTTTTCTTTAATTTGTTCATTTTCTTCTTTAAATATATAAAAGATTGGCTTTCTCCAAAAAAGAATGAGCCGTACTGTTATCACCTTCCTTGTGTGCTCTACAAATAAATCTACTCGTATGTAAAATAAACAATTAAATATATACGACAAGCATGTACTTACAAAAGTTAACAACTTGAGCACACACATAAAAAACGTTTTTCCCCAAAACACGAACCATGTTAATTACCTTTCCTAATAGTCTTATTATAATATTGATCCAGACGAAATTGTTTCTCAAAAGTCTAATATTCGAGGAACGAATTTCGTAAATAGTATTTGTGTAAACAATTAATACGTTGTTTAAATGAACGCTCTTGACCTTAACTGGAGGATACTTTAAAAATACTAATTATCAAATAAATAAGCTTTGAAAAGTAAAAGTCATTAATGCCGAAACTAACGGACGGTATTTCGTTTAAAAAGGCGCCACATGTTATTATTCTACAAATTTTATAACTAGACAGCTCAGGAGGATTATATAACACTTTGGAAACTAATAATATGCGCAGAGCCGTGCTGCATTGTTCTGTTAAAGTTGAAGAAAAATTCCACAACTTCATCGTTGGCAGTTTATTATGTTAAGGACGACACAAAAATAACTATTTAATATTAAATACTTAGGTGTTTAATTTTTTAAAATTTTCTTCTAAATTTCGGCTCGAAAAATGCAAGTATCTATAGGTATTTTATGTATGTGTTTCCTGCAACGAATGTGACCGAGACGGCCGTTAGTTTCGTTAAAGTCCCACGCTTTTTCATTATACAACAATAAACTCATATCGAACAAATAAAATAACTCATTTAATGGCACTTACATACGCATTCCTCACTTTATTTCCTGAACATAAGTGGGAGATTATTACATAATTTATATAAGGCTGTAAGTGAATTAAATTTAATTGTTATCCAGGGTATATCATGGGATTTTCTCTCGTCAGTTCCAGGTTGCACATTAAGCTTTTTAATTTTAAGTAGTAATTAGTATTAACATACAAAAGACTAGACGCTATGTACGTTCACATAATATTTTTGTACCGCAGCTTCCTATATATTTTTGTAGATTACATCTATGAATTCCTAGCGCGAGCCACGACTTAAAAAATACGCTAATACTTAGATAGATACATTCCTAATTAAGAAACTATAAAGTACCTAATATTCAAAAGATAAAAATCAATATGCATTACACACCGGGTCGTAAACAACAAAGCAAACCGTGCGCCATACGCATTCAACTTTTCACGATTAAATTATATGTTTTATGTATCTACGTGCATTTTCCAATTACGAGATTGTGTAGAATAATGGATGCTAAAACAATGCCGTGAAATGAAATTACTTTGACATGTGAAGACGAAACAAAACCAAACTTTACATGAATACATAATGACAAAGTACAAGTGAAAATAGTTGTTTATTATTCTGTCTTGATCTACCGTTAAAGTCTCCGGTGTAACAATCATTTCATTGCCAGCAAAGTCGCGGCTGATGCGTAATACTGACGTCGAATATGTCACAGCAGCTTGTAGCTTTGGTATTTACGTACTTGGCCTTATAAGGGTCACTATTTCAAGAGTGACAAATTATCAAGTAAGTATATATTAGATTGGATTGGATTTAGATTTATTTCGTTTATAAAAGTTGTTTTATTTATACGGCAAAATTTCACTAAAACAATCGCTTGTTGGTATATTTATAGAATTTATCAACAACACACTTAATTATGAATAAATCGACAGATGTACAGCTGACAATAAACTAAACCGACCAGAAAAAAAAAATAAAGTAGGTTATAGTGTGTATTTTGCACTAACTTACTTTATAGGTATACGAAATTTTGATGAAGGAGAAGATTCGCCAGGCATTAAAACATAAAATCTTTTATTACATTTCTTTTTTCATTCAACAAACACCATACTGATTATAGCTTTTTGATAGTGATGTTTGCCAGAGGAGGAAGAAGAGGGGCAGAAGAGGGGCAAAAGAGGAGGAGGAGGAGGAGGAGAAGGAAAAAGATAAGGAATAGGTTATATGGAAGACGAGGTACATTATTATTGTATAATTATCTGCGTTGTTTCTTAATTGCTAAATTATTATTATTATTATTATTATTAGGTATTATTATTATTATTATTATTAGTTATTATTATTAAATGAAATACGAAGACAAAAAGAAAAGAAGAAGAAGAAGAAGAAAAAGTAGAAGAAGAAGAGGTGATGGATGATGAAGAAGGTGTTGAGAAGGACGAGGAAGAGGATGAGGAGGGGGAGCAGGAGGAGGAAGACAACGAGAATACAAAATATGTTTCTTGTTAATTCCTACTTAGCAATTTCAGTATAACTTATTTTAATTGGCTTTATTCTTGCATAATTATCTGCGTTGTTTCTTAATTTCTAAATTATTATTATTAGGTATTATTATTAAATGAAATACGAAGAGAAAGAAGAAAAGAAGAAGTAGAAGAAGAAGATGAATTATTGCATCTGCGTTGTTTCTTAATTGCTAAATTATTATTATTATTAGGTATTATTATTAACTGAAATACGAAGAGAAAGAAGAAAAGCAGAGAAAGAAGAAGAAAATAAGAAAAGAAGAAAAGAAGAAAGAAGACAAGAAAAGAAGAAAAGAAGAAAAGAAGAAAAGAAGAAAAGAAGAAAAGAAGAAAGGAAGAAAAGAAGAAAAGAAGAAAAGAAGAAAAGAAGAAAAGAAAAAAGAAGAAAAGACGAAAAGAAGAAAAGAAGAATAAGTAGAAGAAAAGAGGTGGAGGACGATGAGGAAGAGGATGAGGAGCGGGGGGCAGGAAGAGGAAGACAACGAGAATACAAATTATGTTTCTTGTTAATTCTTACTTGGCAATTTCAATATAACTTATTTTAATAGGCATTATTATTGCATAATTATCAACGTTATTTCTTAATTGCTAAATTATTATTATTATTAGGTATTATTATTAAATGAAATACGAAGAGAAATAAGAAAAGAAGAAAAAAAGAAGAAGAAGAAAAGAAGAAGAAAATAAGAAAAGAAGAAAGGAAGAAAAGAAGAAAAGAAGAAAAGAAGAAAAGAAGAAAAGAAGAAAAGAAGAAAAGAAGAAAAGAAGAAAAGAAGAAAAGAAGAAAAGAAGAAAAGAAGAAAAGAAGAAAAGAAGAAAAGAAGAAAAGAAGAAAAGAAGAAAAGAAGAAAAGAAGAAAAGAAGAAAAGAAGAAAAGAAAAAGAAGATGATGAAAAGAAGAAATAGAAGAAGAGGCATTATTGCATAATTATCAGCGTTGTTTCTTAATTGCTAAATTATTATTATTATTATTAGGTAATATTATTAAATGAAATACGAAGAGAAAGAACAAAAAAAAGAAGAAAAGAAGAAAAAATAAAAGAAGAAAAGAAGGAAATAAGAAGAAGTAGAAGAAGAAGAGGAATTATTGCATAATTACCAGCATTGTTGCTAAATTGCTAAATTATTATTATTATTATTAGGTATTACTATTAAATGTAATACGAAGAGAAAGAAGAAAAGAAGAAAAGAAGAAAAGAAGAAAAGAAGAAAAGAAGAAAAGAGGTGGAGGACGATGAGGAAGAGTTTGAGGAAGAAGAGAATGAGGAAGGGGGAGCAGGAGGAGGAAGACAACGAGAATACAAATATGTTTCTTGTTAATTCTTACTTAGCAATTTCAGTATAACTTATTTTAAAAGGCATTATTATTGCATAATTTTCAGCGTTGTTTCTTAATTGCTTATTAAATAAAAAATATTATTATTATTGGTACTATTATTATTAAATATGGATACAAAGATCAAGTGGAGGAAGAAGAAGAGGACGAAGTAGATAAGGAAGAAGTGAAAGAGAAAGAGGTGGAAGAGGGATATTAGGTGAAAAACAACCCCCAATTTGTTTATATGATTGTTTTCTAGTGAAGATATAATTTGATTGAACTTCTGTAAGATATATTTATCAGTTCTAGCGTATAAACTAATAGTGTAAGAAACTTATGTGCTGGTTGCGTTAGATAAATCTCATTTTCAGTCGGCTTTCACAGTTATTGCCGCATTACACACATCAAGTACTAGATAATTGCAATGCAAAGCAAAGCTCCGAATGTGTTCTGTTACTAAGTATTTAAATAATAAAATTATGTACTAAATTTATCTAGTTGGAGAGTAAAATGGCAAGAGTGAAATAAATACTTTCAATTAGCTAGGAAAATATGCAAACATTGTAAATAACAGGCTTATGCCTTACAGGGTCATTTTAGCATGTAGCAATTTAATTAGGCATCAAGTTATTGTCGATAAATCGCACAGCTATGCCCTTATTTTGCATGCAGACTGCAGTAAAACAAGCGACAAGATATAAATATTCAAATAAATATTATTACTTACTGTATCTGAAAACCTTACGACCCAACATATTGAATTTTAACGATGTAACAAGTTTATACCGTGTGTTATTTTCTTATAAGTACGAAATTTTAGGCAATTAATTATAAGTGGGAATTAAAAATCACCTTGCTAGTTTCCACCAGATAGGAAAAATCATTGGTTACAACTCTGCAATTTCCTCAGAGAAAATTAATTTTATGTATACTAAACCAGCGCATTCGCCATTTTGGTAAATATGTTTAGCTTACCTAAGCTGAATGCGCAGGATTACTCTTCAAAGGCACTAATACCATATTCAGAAGTAGTGTAATACAAAATTTGTCTTGGATAAGTTTTGGGCGTTTCAAAAACATGTTTTCTCCGAAATCCAAAATCCCTGTTAAAGCTGCGACATTTTTTAAACATGTACACCTAATTAAGATATTTAAAAGGGATCTTACGCATAATTAAGGTTAACCAAGCAGTTAAAGAAAAAAATTAATATCCACAAGCACAACTGCAGCGACGAACTAAGTTAGACCTTACCAATCTCTTTTACACCAGTAGAAAGCAAAATGTAAATCAGTAAGAAAGATGCATCATGATGCACCATACTTATTCTGATTATCTATAATGTTCAGTTAATTTTCCGGGCTACCAGTGCATCACGTTATACTTTACGAAATACGACCTGAAACATACCCCGCGGAATCTGTGCTGATCTCGCAACGCAAGTGCAATTTTTTTTGCCTTGATCACGTTTCAGCAAAAACAATGTCACAGATAATTGAGTACCGTTGCTCAGTCTTGACTCGCGCTATAAATTATCGGGCCTAGGATAAGCTTCATTAAATAATTATCACGCCAAACCATGCATATCATTACAAACAATCTCTTGGTCGGTTTTTGTCTACGCGAAGAAACTAATTTAATCATTTCGTAGATTGATGGTTTAATACGGCGATCTATTTTTGTAGGGCAGCTATGTTAAGTATATCTGTTTTTCGTGACGGAAGGACGCGAACGATTAATTCGCTTAATTGATCTATCACGGCCTAGATGGACTCATGTTTGTTACTTTTATAAGGGATGCACCAGCAAAGTCCAAACAATCTCTCGTAATTAAAAACTATGATTGTCTTTTAATATTTTTGAGTAGCAACCAAATTTTCTTTCTTTAATGGAGCTCCAACTTTTCGTTGCTTATTATGCAAATATTGCACTGCAAAGCTATGTTAAAGTCTATCAAGAGCAACTACATCATTATGTATGTTGCTAACATGTTCCCTAATGAGAAAAAAAGAAAGTTCTCCAGCGGACTCAAATTTGGACTTCCTGGAGGCCCTCTTCTGCCTATCCAAATGGAATGGAGCGAATTTGGGCATCAAGGAAACAGCCACCTTCCTGAATCTTTCATGCCATCTGGATAGATGGAAAATAATCTTTTCCTCGACCTCCAAAACGTCTCGATTTGAAACCAATTGACTTCCTCAAAAATACCGGCATCATTAAAACTCATCTTCACAATGACGTTTGAAGACTTATTGACCTTGTAAATCGCTAGACTTAACTCCTATTGATTTGCATTTAATAACGTTGAGATATTAAAACAAAACTTAGACACGCTCCTTCCAGTATATCAAGGCCGCGTTTTAAAATACTTCAATCCGAGTGCCTTTATTATAGTCACGTAACATTGTAACTTTTTGTAATTACCAAAAAAAATGTATCACTCTCATCCTAGAAATAAATATGATGTGTTGTAATTTTAAAAAGCATTCGACAACGTGCTGGTTTCTTCTGGGATTTATTTAATTAAAATAAAGCGATGCCGAACGAATCCATTAGAATCAATTACTGGGAATTATTTAAAATCGAAGACTTCCGCCGGCGAAGGGTTTTTTGTCTGCGGCACAGGCTATCCTTGCGAGTGGGATTTGTTAAAAATAAAATACACGACTAGTTGTGTCAGTCATTGACATTTATTAAAACTTTAGAAATGTTTTTAAAATATACGTTATTATGTTGGCTAAATAATGGTGAATATAATATATAATTACTGCAATTTCTGACGCAGAATTTGTAAAAAAAACCTATCACGTGACGTCTAGTTTATTCAGTTATTTTTTGTCATTGTGGAATTTAAACGTAGCTGTTAGTTTCTGCTAAAAGTTTCGATAAATTCCTATTTTAATTTCGGCGTTCCTCAGGGACCACTTTACAGCCCGCTTCCATTCCGTTTGAATATTATTGATTTACTGTCTGCACGTATTACTATATTTTCAGCTAAAATGTTCCTCAGCTCTTTTAAATTATTAAAAAACTGGGTCTCAACACTCTTGACGATGTCATAAGAGTCGTCTGGTATTAGATCTATACCCAGTTGCGAAGCGTAAACCAACAGAATGACGGACGTGGAAGATTTATAACCGTGCTGTGCTATGACAATGCTGTTGTAACTTGCGAACACAATTAAGAAATTCTCCCAACAAATTACTAGTTTTTGCTTCGGCGCTTTTATTGTTCTTGCAGGATCTTTCACATCTGCTTAAAGATAATGGCATAAGAAGCGGCAATGAGCGAATTCACGTTACATATGGCTTTCAAAGGTTCGCGAACAGTTAATATTGTTAATAAAGTACGTCCGTTATGGAGCAACGGTGATGTATTATGTATTTACGGCGACAAAAAAAGTCATTTGTACTACCTGTCTCCGGCCAGGTATGGAATATAAATTATTTTAGGTCTGCTGTTGTATAAGGTAAACGGACAGAAAGCGAGATGGTTGCGTAAGCTTTTTGTATGGTAAGTAAATACATAATTCAATATTATTTAACTTCCTACAAGTTGAAAAATTTAGAGATCACCGATACTAACTATATTTTTTTCTTCACTCTAGTAAAATGTAATCGAAACCACCTTCAGAGGCGTCTGTTGTTAAAAACAGTTCGACTATAGATAGACAGATTATTGGTGTAACGCAAGGTTCTGTCTTGCAGCCACTATTATTTGTAGTCTGTGTGAATGACCTCACAATAAAGTAACCAAAGACTCATTAATAAACAGCGCACGTCTCTGAGCTTAACCTCTAGAGAAATAAATTTAAATTTAGTAACCAGTCTTCTAAATTTATTACGATAGAGATCCTATATAGCAATCAAAATAATAATAATAATAATAAAAGTCTTGTTTTCCGCACCAAGCAAAACTGAATATCTGGCCTTTATTTACACCAATCTCCTTTAACTTCAAGCCTAGCCTGTCCTATAAAAATTCTTTTCCGATACGGTGAAATAGAAAGGTCCATTATTATTGAGGGGAGGAATGTGATTTGACATTTCAATAGCTTTGACGTTTAATTAAGTTAAGTAATAATTATTGTGCCAACAATGATGCATTCGGACTTGCTTCTTTATCCACGATTATTGTTATAATCGTGGATAAAGAAGTATAGTATTCAACTTGTGGTAACGGTAAATAACTCACTTGACGAATTACAGCACTCGCCTTCGGCTCGTGCTGCGTGAGTTATTTGCTACATTACCACTAACTAAATAATATACTATAACTTCAATTAAAATGAGTCTACAGGTCAGAAATACATATAGATTCGTCGAATTTAGTTTTAAATATTTACTTTACCAATAGATTACAGATCGGCCAAAATAGAATTTTTATTCTTTTACTTACTTGATGAATTACAGCACTCGCCTTCGGCTCGTGCTGCAAAACTTCATCTGCGTGAGTTATTTACTACATTACCACTAATCAAATAATATACTATAACTTCAATTAAAATGAGTCTTCAGATCATACATACATAATATAGATTAGCAGAATTTACTTTTAAATATCTACTTTACAAATAGATTATAGATTGGCTAAAATAGAATTTTTATTCCTTTACTCACTTGATGAATTACAGCACTCGCCTTCGGCTCGTGTTGCAAAACTTCATCTGCGTGAGTTATTTACTACATTACCACTAATCAAATAATATACTATTACTTCAATTAAAATGAGTCTTCAAGTCATAAATACATACTCAATATAATATAATATAAATAGAATTTTCATTTCATTTTTTTTAATGCTTGATAGCTGTCAAAATCACTGCCAAATTTAAAAATTGAAAAGTATGTCTTTCGTAAGTGTGAAAACAACGTGATTTTGCATAAAAGAAGAGATAAAGTATTTTAAATTTTTCTATTCTTATTATAATTGGAATTAAAATAACGTTTTCACTTTTGACAGTTGTCAAATATTCTGTCAACTGAATAAAAATGCCGTTTAATAATTATTTTTACAAATGACTTTAGTACATAAAAAGACATTCTTCTATAGGTTTTGGAGGTATTGAATACGAAATTAATTTCATAAAATTAATGTTTGTTGATAGCTGCCAAAATTGCTGTCAAATTTAAAACTGTCCAAATTTTCTCTTCCATAATTTTATAGACAATGTAAATTTCCATGGAAGGGAAATCAAGCGTTTTTTTAAATTTGCTAGTTCCATAATTGATATTAAAATACCGTCTTTGTTTTTGACAGCTGTCAAAATTTTTGTCAACTTAATGAAAATGCCATTTAATAATAATTATTTCAGCAAATTAAAGTACCAAACAGACATTTTTCTATTGGCTTTGGAGGAACTGAATACTGTAAACAAATTTATTATATTTGTTGGTAGCTGTCAAAACTGATGCTGTCAAATTTTAAAAAATGCAAGTGCGCCTTTAGTAATTTTGAAAATAACGTGAATTCCTATAGAGGAAGTGCTATTAAGTGTTTTGAAATTTGCTAGTTCCATAATAGATAATAAAATAAAGTTTCCACTTTTGGCAGCTGTCAAAATTTTTCAACTTAATGAAAATGACATTTCATAATTATTTAGACAAATACCTAAACGTACTTAACAAACATTTTTTATATAAGTTTGGAGATACTGAGTACGAACTTGATGTCAAAAAATATTATGTTGGTTGGCAGATGCCAAAATTGCTGTCAAATTTATAAAGTTTTAAAAGTATATCTTTCGTAATTTTGAAAATAATGTTGAGTGATGTGATTTCCATAGAAGAAGCTACTACAAATGTTTCAAACTTTCTAGTTCAGTAATTGATATTACTCGTAATATAACATTGTAACATTTGACAGCTGTCAAAACTTCTGTCAATTTAATAAAAATGCCATTTTATGGTTATTTCAACAAATTAAAGCACTTAACAAACATTTTTCTATAGGTTTCACAGGTACTAGGCCATTTTAGACATCACAAGCTTTTTGACTCATGAATCCCCCTTTTTTCCTTCCTAAGTCCCGTTTGTGGAAACTGCAGCCTCTTGGGATTATTGTATGCTCCATGTCTAAATTTACTCCACCCATCGCACTTAAATGATATACCGCTGAATTTGGTTCCCTCCCACGTGATCTGCACTATCAACCTTTCCCATTGCCCACAAATATTTTTGAAGAGAAAACTGTCCTGTCAGGAGCCCTGTTAGCCGGAGGAAGCAACAGGTTCTTTGTAAGTAGTAAGTTAGGTAATTTAGGGCATGGTCCATATATAAATGTCTTTCCATTTTGGTTTCTATTCTAGATTTTTTATTCTTAACCCAGTATTTGAAGACCCTTTCGTTGTACCTTTGGAAGTTGATCTTTGTCTTGCAAGTCCATCAGTTTTTCCATCACTTGGTATCTCAAAATGGCCTGGCAACTAAAATAATTTGACTCTGTTCTGCTCTCCCAGTTTTGGGCTCTTCACAATATTCCCGTACCAGTCCATCTTATTAGAGGCTAATACCTTTAATGCCATTTGATTATCTCGCACTATGAAGATTTGTTGATTCACAAGTATAGCAAAGATTTTTGTTTGGAATATAGTCTCTTGGTTTCTCTCCATGTATCTCTGCTCTGCCCCAGCTCCTGTGTCTGTCCTAAATCCTTCTGTCTACCAGGTTAATCCGTTACCATCATTCCTCTCTATCCCATGGCTCATATTCAGTATTGGTCAGTATGGGTCCTCTACTGCATCTACTATTCTTATAGATTTCAATCTTGTTTCATGAAGACTCTGATGAAATGATTCCTGCATGGCCTCTCTTCATGAATCACTGCTTGCTTTTTACTTTAAAATCACCTTTTGCAGGTTGGCTAGGGGTGCCTGGAAAATTTCCTTCATTAGTCCATGGTAAACTTGAACAAAAAGACTTGCTAAGTCTAAGGGAATGGCACTTGTTCATATGTTGATAGATAGCTCAGGAGCTTACTCACGCCAGCAAGCATCGTGATTCGTAAAGGACTCACTCCAAAAAACCACGGTGACCTTTAGTGTTCTGGCTCAAAAATTGTTAATTTCTTCATATGTTGGGATTTACACCTTTTAAATATGACATAAAGCCCAAACTGTCCCAGAACCAGACAATTCCATCGGTCCTTCTTCCCATTCCCAAAACAACTATATTTTGGGAAGATGTGTAAGTATGTGACTTTGCACTTTGAACCGTAATAATAATAATTTTTAATTAAGTACTTTGAACATTTATACGAGCCAGTCGCAGGACGTGATGGCATCTCACTTACGATGATTACTTAGAAACAAGAACGTCTTCTTCAAGCGCAAAACGCCTTGCAGTTGTTCAACTATTTTATTTATACCAAATAAGTTGTAATGAAAGAATTCCAACGTATTATTTTTATTACGTGGTTTTTGCCCAGAAAAACAAGTCGGACGCTGTCGGTATAATCTCAGCCATAACTTTCGTTTGGCTGTACCGTTCACTTGCTTCTATGTGTATTCAATTTGCACCAATCCGCAGGGAAATACTAGTTTGGCATATGGCGTATGCGAGTAAAAAATATAAACAAAAATTATAACTGTCAGTTGAGCAGGAATTTGGAAAAAATATGCGAACGTCCGTGAAACCTCACTAATAGATTTAACTGACCAGTGAAAGTAGTTTGTACCGTTACAATTTGCTTCTTTTAGCAGCATCTTCAGGACTGACTTTTGTCCAGCAGTGATTATGATGATCGCTGTGTACCTTAATTTAATTGTTTCTCACTATTTCCGAAACACGATTTTGTACTTTTTCAAACTTGCCAAAAAATGTTCTACATAAACTGTATGCATGAAACTTTCGATTTAATTTACAGATGCTGTTTACGAAGATAACAATTTTTTGGTACGTACTTTTTGCTCCTGCCAATCATAGAAAACGCTGCGGAATACAAATGTAGTTATAAGTGAAAGTAAGCAGCAAATTGGTTTTTTACTTTTAATCAGAAGTACACATGTTGTGTTTTCCAAATTTTAATCAAATCAAAGCTAGAAACAGGGAAATATCGCGAACACCATGACACAGTTCTGCTGGGTAATAGAAGGATATAGATTCTTTATAGTTTTAAAGAACTGCAGTAATATCATTAGCAGGCGAACTTATTCATGACTTCTTATGCAAAAATCTGAAAATCCATATTTATTTATTATTATTATTTATTAGTTTTGCGTACTCCTATTTATTTATTTTGATTGTTGATAAATTAAAGCAATTTGATTTTTAATGTAAAAACGACAGGCTGTGCATATTAAAAAGGTTACCTCTTAACAAATCGTTTCCGCCTGGCTAATAATTATTAAAAAAATGTTGATAAGTGTATGCGACTCGAAACTTTTATTTATAGCTCCAACAATATACTTCCTCATTACGATAATCAGTGATTTGTATTTAAATGACTTCGATGACAGCTGTCTATTAATATCTAGTTGTATTAGGGTTATGGTGGCGATAATTAGCTACGTTAAACACACACTTAAAGACAAATACGAATTTCATTTAACCACCGTATGGGAACAATTATGGCTCGATAAATGTCAATCTACCACGGCAGATTTTCGCATTTAAAAAATCCAGGTCAAGCGGAGGTCGCGCAGAATAACGTTATTATTCTTATCTAGGTGAACGGTTCGTTTTGGGTTTAATTTTTGATAAATGATGCAAGGCAAGCAGTACGACACGTTCACCAGAACAATGATTTACAAAGCTTAGTAAAAAATACAGTTGCCAATTATAGTAAAGAGTTTATATTTTATCGTCGATATCGCATATGTCGGTTATTCCTAATAAATGTTACATTATTAAACAAATCAAGGAAATTTGATTAATTAACATAATTCGTTTCATTTACCCCATATGATATTTCACAATATTTCTTATTATTATTGTTTTTCATTTTCTTCATCTTTTTATCTTTTTCATCTTCTTCGCTTCTTCGTCATCTTCGTCTTCTTCATCATCTTTGTATTCTTCGTCTTCTTCATCTTCTTTTTCTGGAGAAAATATCATGGTAGCCACATTCATATTTTTTTCCTGTCACATTATTAAAATGAAATTTTGAACTATATGTTTACAAACAATTATTAATATTTATCTAATAATGAAATGCCATTATTCCATTTTATATTAAATAAGAAGGTCTTCCACCGATAAATATTTACTAGATTTGGCCTGCCCAAGAAGAAGAAATTTAGGATTTCTTCTTTAAAATTGAAAGAATTAAAAAATAAAGCTGTCAGCCCCTGCGGGGCCGTCTTTTTCGAAGGAAGAAATAGAGGGTTTCTTCTTTAAAATTAAACACAATAAAGTAAATTAAGTGGGCTGTCTTTTTTTAAAGAAGAAATTAAGAGTTTCTTCTTTAAATTTGAAAAAATTAATAGTAATAAAACTGACAGCCCCTTTTAGATATCCTTCAGAAAATCCGACAAAGTTTCGGGTTAGAAAGAGATAAAGAAAATTTAGGGTTTCTTCCTTAGAATTGAAAAAAACTAAAAAAAACTATGTGGCCCCCGCTCGGCCGAATATAGCTACGGGGCTCTATTTTTTGTAATAGTTTTAAAACAGCCCCTAAAGGGCTGTCTTTTTTGAAAGAAGAAATTTAGGTTTTCTTCTTTAAAATTGAAAATATTTAAAAAAATACCCTGCGGGGCTGGCTTTTTCGAAAGAAGAAATAAAAAAATGAAATAAATTAAGTGGACAGCCCTTTCGGAATGTCTATTTTTAAAGAAGAAAGAAATTATTTTAGATATCGGTCAGAAAATCAGACAAAGTTTCGGGGTAGAAAAGATAAAGAAAATTTAGGGTTTCATCTTTAGAATTAAAAAAATTAAAATAAAATAATAATATAGGTACAGCTAAGGGCCTAGCTATTTTTTGTAATAGTTTTAAAAACTGTCTTTTTTGGAAGAAGAAATTTAGGTTTTCTTCTATAAAATTGAAAAAATTAAAAATATAAAGCTGACAGCCCCTGCCGAAAGAAGAAATATTGGGTTTCTTCTTTAAAATGGAAAAAATTAAATTAAATTAAGCTGACAGCCCCTTTTAGATATCGGGCAGAAAGCCCGACAAAGGTTCGGGGTGGAAAGAGATAAAGAAAATATAGGGTTTCTTCTTTAGAGTTGGGGCTGTATTTTTTGTAATTGTTTTAAAACAGCCCCTAAGGGGGCTATCTTTTTTGAAAGAAGAAATTTAAGTTTTCTTCTTTAAAATGGAAAAAGTCAAAAATGTAAAGCTGACAGCCACTGCCGAAAGAAGAAATATAGTTTTTTTATTTAAAACTGAAAAATTAAAGTAAATCAATCGGAGAGTCCCTGTTTAGTTTAGTTTCGAGTTTCTTCTTTCAAATTGAAAAAAATAAAAGTAATCCTAAAGCTGACAGCCCCTTTTAGATATCGGGCAAAAAGTTCGACAAAGTTTCGGGGTAAAAAGAGATAAAGAAAATTTTGGGTTTCTTCTTTAAAATTGAAAAAATAAAAAAAAATAATGTGGCCCCTGCGGGACCGAATACAGGCTACAGGGCTGTATTTTTTGTATTTTAAAACAGCCCCTACAGGGCTGTCTTTTTTGGAAGAAGAAATTTATAGTTTCTTATTTAAAATTGAAAAAAAAAATAAAGCTGACAGCCCATGTCAAATGAAGAAATATAGAGTTTCTTCTTTAAAATTGAAATATTAAGATAAATTAAGCGGATAGCCCCTGTGGGGCTGTCTTTTTTAAAAAAAAAGAGATGAAGAAAATTTAGGGTTTCTTCTTTAGAATTAAAAAAAAAAAATAGTGTGGCCCCCGCGGACTCGAATACAGCCCCTGCGGCGCGGTATTTTTTGTAATAGGTTTAAAACAGCCCCCGCGGGGCTGTTTTTTTGAAAGAAGAAATTTAGGTTTTCTTTAAAATTAAAAATTTTAAAAGAAATAAATCACAGGCGTATTTTCTTGTAGGTATATTCTTTGTTTTCTACATCTTATTCTTCTTATTCATCGTCTTCTTCGTCTGCTTCGTCTTCTTCGCCTTCTTTGTCTTATTCGTCTTCTATTTCTGATGAAAACATATTGGTAGCATATTTCTTACTTTATTAATGTGGTGTTCTGATGCCTTCCACTCATTAGCATTTAAAATAATTACCAGTTAGTAGTCAATATTGGCTTATTTAAATTAGTTTGTTCACATGCAGATGTATTTTCTTGTATATTCTTCGTCCTCTACATCTTATTCGTTTTATTCGCCCTATTCGCCATCTTCGCTTTCTTCGTCTTTCGTCTTCTACATCTTCTTCGTCTCCTTCGTCTCCTTCATCCGTTTCGTTTTCTTCATGTTTTTCGGCTTCTTCGTCATTTTTGTCTTCTTCTTCTTCTTCGTCTTCCTCATTTTCTTTATCTGGCGAAAATATCACAGCAGTCACACTCATATTTTTTTACCTTTTCACATTATTCAAGTGGCATTCTAATGCCTAAACATTTTTACAAACAATTATCAACATTTTATCTAATAGCGAAAAAGTTGCCATTATTTTACATTAAATAAAGAAGCCAATTCCACAGATTGGTATTTCAAATAATTACTAGTTGGTAGTCAATAATGGCTTATTTAAATTAGTTTGATCATAGGTGTATTTTTATTAGCCACGAGAACGGCGGCATTTAATGAAGTTATTAAGCAGACTTAAAAAAAGAAGGTAAAAACAGACGTATAAAGATCACTAATGTACTTATTTAGTTCATTAAAATCTAGGCTGGGGCGCGCTTTCCTTGGCAAAAGACTTTGGCGTTATGTAAGTCGCAAATATTAGATATATTGTAAAAAAATATTTGAGTCCACCTAATGTGTGTTGAATTAGATACTTCAAAGCAGCATTATTTTGGAGATATTATTTATGGAAGGTGCTTTTTCATGTTTCAGGTAAACTGTTAGTTCATTTCAATGATTGTTAAGCGTATCAATGGTGGGGAGGGACACCCTGTAGGTGCAAATGTTTTTCATTCTGCTATGATTCTAACTATATATTATATATTTTATTTAATAGGTGACTGACTGCTGTTAGGCAATTCTATTATTTCTAATAGAATAGCCTACTAATAATCGCCGTAAGTCATTAACGAATTTATAGTAGTAGTATAATCCTTAATTTATTCATTTATACCCGCTGAGAACCGTTTTTACATTAATTATATCGGAATTATAAAGGCTGACAGGTTTAATTGAAAAGTTATTGTTTTGGCGCATTAGTTTTAATATTGCAAAAACCCGAAGTGTAATAGAATATTAATTGCAGTTTGTCGATGATAAACAGTTAGGACATTAATTTGACAGGTTTTCGTTATGTCTGTTGCTTTATTTTGCCACATTATTACTGGCTGAGTGCATTTAGTTTAATTGATTCCACATACCTCGTTTTATTGTCGGAATCTGACCTTAATTATGACGTATAAGTAATTAGGTAACCATTAAATTTACGAAAAATATTTAAAACGTCCATATAAATATATTTTATTTTAATGTATTTATTTGTTCGCTTGTAACAGGCAGAGTAATTACAAGAGCAGGATAATATGTTAAATAGACGCGCAGATATGCGCAGAGAAATCAGAAAAACCTTAATCGCAAATACCTCGCATCTTTAATTAGTTTTGTACTTAGTTACTGTACCACGTGTCAAACTGAGTAGTAAGTAACTAATCAAAGATATACGATGTTGGATCCATGGCTAACTAGGATTAATTGTCTTTTGATTTCCTTGTACATATATAGGGTGCGTAAACAGTGTGGGTTATTGCATGTAACTTTTTAAGTTGCCGCTTTAAAAAATAAATAACAAAAGTTTGCTCAATTTTTTTTTATATAATATAATAATATTTGCGACGATTTCCAATGATCCGGGATGATGTTACTTAACGCTAAAGTCTTTTGCCAAGGACAGCACAGCCCAGCCCAGATTTTAATGAACTAAATAAGCACATTAGTGATCTTTATACGTCTGTTTTTACCTTCTTTTTTTAAGTCTGCTTAATAACTTCATTAAATGCCGCCGTTCTCTTGGCTAATAAAAATACACCTATGATCAAACTAATTTAAATAAGCCATTATTGACTACCAACTAGTAATTATTTGAAATACCAATCTGTGGAATTGGCGTCTTTATTTAATATAAAATAATGGCATCTCTTTAAATGTTGATAATTGTTTGTAAAAATGTTTAGGCATTAGAATTCCACTTGAATAATGTGAAATGGTAAAAAATATGAGTGTGACTACCATAATATTTTCGCCAGATAGAGAAGACGAAGAAGACAAGGAAGACGAATAAGACGAAGAAGACGAAGGAGACGAAGAAAACGAAGAAGACGAAGAAGATGAAGAAGACGAAGAAGGCAAAGAAGACGAAGAAGACGAAAATTACGAGGAAACGAAAATTACGAAGAAAACGAAAAAAATTAAATGACTGAAAGAGGCAAAAATGTGAATAAGACGAATAAGATGTAAAAGACGAAGTACTAATTTAACCAAGCCAATATTGACCACTAGCTACTAATTATTTAAAATCAGTGGAACGCTTCTTTATTTAATGTAAAATGTAATAATAGAATCTTGTCATTATCAGTTAAAAATCTTGATAATTGTCTATAAAAATGTTAGGCATCAGAATCAGATTCAGAATACCACTTTAATAAAATGAACAGGTAAAAAAGATGAAAATGGCTACAATTATATTTTCGTCAAAAACAGAAGACAAATAAGACAAAGAATACGAAGGAGAAGAAGAAGAAGAAGAAGAAGAAGAAGAAGAAGAAGAAGAAGAAGAAGAAGAAGAAGAAGACGAAAAAGAAGAATAGGAGGAGGAGGAGGAAGAAGAATAGGAGGAGGAGGAGGAAGAAGAATAAGAAGAAGACGAAAATGACGACAAAGAGGAAGAAGTTGAAAATGAAGAAGAAGACGAAAAAGACGTAAAAAAAGAAAAAGATGAAGTGACAAAAAAAGACAAAAAATACGAAGGAAACGAATAAGATGTAAAATACGAAGTACATACAAGAAGTTATACCTATGATGAAACTGATTTAAATGAGCCAATATTGACTACTGACTGGTAATTATTTGAAACGCCAATCAGTGGAAGAATACTCTTCTTTATTTAATATAAATGTAATAATAGCATCTTTTTCACTATTAGTTAAAGTCTTGAAAATCATTTATAATAATGTTTAGACATCAGAATACCAATTTAATGGATTGAGCAGGTAAACAATATGAAAATGGCTACCATTAAATTTTCGTCAGAAAAAGAAGACGAAAAAGTCAAAATATAGACGAAGAAGACGAAGAATACGAAGAAGAGGAAGGAAACGAAGAATACGAAGACGACGAAGAAGACGAAGAAGACGAAGAATACGAAGAAGAGGAAGGAAACGAAGAATACGAAGACGACGAAGAAGACGAAGAAAACGAGGAAGTTGAAGAAGGCGTACGTACTTATAAAATGAATAAGAGCGGACGAAGAATATGCAAGAAAATACACCTGTGATCAAACTAATTTAAATAAGACATTATGCACTACTAATTAATAATTTTTTTAAATGCCAATCAGTAGAAGGCTTCTTTATTAAGTATAAAATGTAATAAAAGCATTTACTGCCTATTAGATAAAATGTTGATAATTGTTTGTAAAAATGTTTAAGTATCAGATTACAACTTTAATAATGTTATTAATTAATATAATAGGTAAAAAATGTGAATGTGGTTACCATGAGATTTTCGACAGAAAAATAATACGAAGAAGACGAAGAAGACGGAGAAGACGGAGAAGACGAAGAAGACGAAGAAAAGAGACGAAGACGACGAATAAGATGTAGGAGACGAAGAATATACCTGCAAGAATGTACACCTGACATTAAATTAATTTAAATAAGCCTTTATTGATTACTATAACTAACAATTATTTTATAAATGCCAATCAAGGCTTCTTTTTTAATATAAAATGTAATAATGATATTTTTTTCACTATTGATAAAATATTAATAATTGTTTGTAAACAAATTTTGGCATCAAAATTCCACTTTAATAATGGGAAGAGGTAAAAAATATGAATGTGGCTACCATGAGATTTTCGCCAGAAAAAGACGAAGAAGAAGAATAAGAAAAAGAAGAAGAAGAAGACAAAGAAGAAGAAGAAGAATAATAAGAATAAGAAGAAGAAGACGAAGACGAAAAAGATAAAAAAAAGAAGAAAATGAAAAATAATAATAAGAAATTTTGGTGAATTTGATGTGGAGTGAATTATGTATGAAAATACTACTGTCTCAATATTTGTAACATTCTATTTTTAAAATCGTATATATATTTTAAACTTCGAGCTGGTAGTGTAGAATTAGTAGATTAACCCTTTTAAGTTCGAATTCCACAGTAAACTGTGGCCTCGTCTATCTATCACAAAATTCTACGATTTTTCCGGGATTTACTTAGGTGACTTCAGAGGCAGGTAAGAAAATATGTTAAGAAAACTTTTTTAAGGTTAGCTCTCCCTTGTGTATTCTTTTTAATTTCCAATATGGTTTAGTTTTAACACCGATGAGTAAAATTAAGTGACATATCCAAATTGAGGACTGATTGTTCATACAAGTATAAGAGGGTGAATTTTTCTGATCCAACTGCCTCATATCTAAAAATTTTAAATTTCAGGATGACGACTGATATTCCTCGAGTCCAATACTTTCACCACGACCTTGAACACGTTACACAGAAAATTTAATTTAAAAATGTAATCTTAGTAGATAGAATGCTTGTAATAACAGATTCCTAAATATGGTTCTAAGGCAGCGAATGATGGGGCAAGATTCCAATTATGCGGAAAATAGCTGGTGATTCACAAAATTTCATTACCGAAATGTATTATGGTTTAAATGCCGAGATAGCTTTTTGGTAGGCCTACATCGTCTTAACACGGCTTTTTATGCGTGTTACAATATATGCAACGCGCTCATGTTTTTCACGGTAATTATGATAAATTTATTAAAAATTATTAAAAAAGGTAAACGGTACATAGCGGACGGTTTAACTGTTTTTGATGGTACTGAGAATAATTGGGTATAACCAGCGTATCGGTATTTTTTCCACTATTCTAGCAGAAGCGACAAAAAATAACAGTTTCTCTGTGCCTCGGAGTTCGTTGTCTGCATGGGCCGTAAATACTTATTAATATTTAGCTAATGTAATTTATAATACCACCAAGTTTGGCCAATGCAAAAGTGTAAGCGTGAACTCGATATTCACTCACGTGTTTTTTACAAGTCAACAGAATTATTGCGGAGCAAAAGAGCATGAAGGATCGAACAGAACAACAAAAGAAGTGAGAAGGAAATATGTATAAAATCGATCACATATATAGGTAAATTTATAACAAAAATATATAAAAAAAATTGTTTTTGTATTACAGATTACAGACATATACTGACATATTTTTTCCGACTCAGCAATGTGTAGTGAAGATATTTCCTCATTTAAATATTAATTACGCTCTTGGCCAGTAAATTGTTCCGGTTTTTTCTTTTACTCTAAATTACCCACTACTTATTAGACTATCAAATATACTCCGCGGAGCCAGTTTGTACCATATACCTATCAGAGCTGAAATACGTACGTATTCACATTGGAGAAGAAAATCGTTTTAATCAGATTCAGGACTAGGTGTTAATTAATCAAATTATTTAAATTATCCTTGTTTTTACGCTCAGTTAAGAACTTGTCGTATTTGCTTAAGCATCTGGGAGTAATTACCGATATGTTTAATTAATGATTTTGTTATATTAACAAAGTGGCTTGGCGTAAGCAAATTCTGTTTTCGTCTAGTTTTTCAATCATTAATGCACTTGTACTGGTTCTGCATCAGCAATTAATTTATGTTAATGGTATTGATATATTATGCACCGGATGAGCTAAGAGCTTCGGTAACGAAGAGTCAATTTTGTTATAAATAATTTATATATATCGCCCAATATAGCCCTTGCGTTTATAAAGACATGCACGTTTAGTTTTTTAAAAATTACTAACATTAAAAAATAATCAATATAAGTATTAATTTTCAATACCTATAACCACGATTAACTCAAACAATGCTGCATTATGTCATAGATTTTATCTAAGTAGAATAGACCTGTTCGTGACTGTTTTCTACCGTCAGGTTCTTTCCCATATTACAAACAATCAATAACGTTATTGCTACATCGAGATGAACACGTTGATTTTGAGGTACAAAATGCCAAGAATTTTATTTTCGTTTCGGCTAAATTAAGTTTTGTTGAATGTTATTACGAAAAGTATGATTAATGAATGTATAATTTGACAGATAATGTCCTGTTCTGTTATTCATTTACATCTCAATTAGTTCGGTTCGCATTTCCTTCCATTTATAGGAAGCCAATAAGTGGAGTATTGGGCAATACATTATTTTTTTACCGATGGACACCAAATAAGTTTACAGGATGTTTCCCATGTCGAGCCATTAGTTAAAAAACTTGAGTCCAATTTGAATTAACATAATTTTTTGTGGTGCATGTTTGATTGCAAGATAGAGGTACAGGAATAAACAATTTGTTAGATGATGAAAAAAGTTTTGGTCATCTTTTGTTTTTAACAAACTAAAATGAGGAGTTTAAAATAAAAATTGTAGTTTCTATAATAGTTTCTACATATACCTACAGGGTGTCCCGGAAATAATGGTACAAAAAGAAATCACATATTCCCGAGGTAAAAATAAATCGATTGGAGCAAACTTATCTCTATACCAAAATGCTTCCTAAGGGAGCTACAGGCCCCTAAATGTGGGCCCCTGAAGACGGTTTTTATTTATTATCTCCGAAACTGTTCAAGTTAAAGTAATGAAATTTTGCACATCCACTAAACATTCTAAGCCTAACAAAATGAGGTAAATATCATCTCAAAATTTTTACCAAGGTTGGGTCAAGCTGTAGGGGTGGGGGGTAAAAATTACCGCAACTTTTTTATTTGTAAATTTTTTTGAGTTTATTATTTAAGAAATGATGCTGAAACGGCCCCTGCGGGGCCGAATAAATAAGTAGATTCTAGACGATGATCCAGCCCCTACTGGTTATCGGATTATTAAGCGAAATGGGGAAAAAAATTTTGCCATTTTTTTTGGAGAAAAAATTTTTTTAGACGTTTTGCTGACAGCTGCCAAAGTGACGTTTTTCCGAAAAAAAATTTTTTTGACAGCTGTCAGTGACGTTTAAAAATTTTTTTTTTGACAACTGTCAAGTGACGTTTTCTCGATTTTTTTTTTGACAGCTGTCAAAGTGCCGTTTAAAAAAAAATTGTGACAGCTGTCAAAGTGACGTTTTCTCGAAAAAAATGTTTTGACGGCCATCAAAGTAACGTTTTCTCGAAAACAAATTGTTTTGACAGCTATCAAAGTGACGTTTCTCGAAAAAAAAATGTTTTTGACAGCTGTCAAAAAACTGTCAAAGTGACGTTTAAATGTCAAAGTGAAAGAGGGGCGCCATCTACGAACCGAGAACGGTTTCGGGACGGCGTGGACATCCGGATCCCGAAACTGCGATCGGTTCCGTCCTGGGACCGATATTAAGGAAACGTCAAATTCGGACCATAACCTCAAAGTTTTATCGCGACGCACTGTAGATTTCGAGATAACCTAAAAGCGGCATTTTGACGTTTCGTTGACGTTGAAATTTCCGAGACATGAATCGGGATTATTTAGGTAAATAATTTTTCGCGACATTAATTTTACTACAATGAAATGAAGTTCAAGGCAATTTCATTACCTAAACGTTAATTCATTTTCTGAATAGTTGGACCAAAAAGTTAATGGCAGGAAATTATATAAAATGTTTTAGACCAAAAAATGACCATTATTCTAAAATATTAACTTACCATTAATGAAATTAATTAATATTAGGTTAAGTACCTACTAACGCAGCCACTGATTTTTTTTAAATATATAGTCCGGATGAAAGTTGAGAGCCATATATAATAACACCGGAGAACTTTTCTCGTCCATTACACAAAACGAATTTTTAAATGTCAATTACAATAATCGAAACTCTTGCATGAAATTATAGTGAATTAAATTTGAAACACGAAATTGGTAAGTAGAACAAAAGAAATTGTCTGAGAAATAAAAACAAATGATTTATTTATTTCTACATTTAACCGTGTACCTACATTAAACCTTATCATTTCGTGAAATAACTCCGCTATTTATATAAAACAGCAGAGAAGTGGAAAGCACGAGACGAAATGAGAATAATTTTAAACTACTTAGTATACCATATGCTGGCAATTCTGCTAGCCATTTAAAATAATAATTAGGAAATAACCTCGATAGCTGCTGAATTATTTGCATTCCTTGTGGCTAAAAAAATATTTTAGTTTGAAATATTTCAGAGTTGTGCTAGAAATCTCCGTGGTAAAACGATGCAATAAAACGTCTGCCAAAAATATGTAAACCACTAAATTAATAGAGAAAAAACATGCCTATAGTTTTGGGTAATCATGCCATCAGTTGAGTAAAAAAAGTGCATATCCTTGGCCGATATAAAGAAAGATATGAGCAGGACTTTCGCTCTTTACCTCTGTTGCATTGCAAAGACTCCGGTCTTTTTAAATCCTGCGCTAGAGTGTCTTATTTTTGGTCTGTACCGTACCAATATTAAATAAATTATTTGCACGATGTTTTTTTAATTCTAGTAGGATTTCAGGATTTCCTAGGTATTAATTTGTCCTTTATTTTGCAATTAAAAACTATGAGGATGAGCCGAATTAATAACTAAACTGACTATAGTCCTTGCCGGTTCCACTTCCACTTTGAGGGTAAATAAAACAAATTGTTTCAATATTTAATTTAGGACTTGCTAAAACGCCAAAACCAACAATGAAACATTGCGAAATTTTGCATATTATATATATATTAATTAGTCGGTCAATATTCTTAGTTTATTTTTAGACGAGATCTTTGTCTTATAAGTATTTCAAATTAGCCTTAGCTACGGATTGCTTTGAACAAATTAAAAGGAAACCGAAGATTATGTTCATTGAGAGTGTAAACAAAGCGCTAACCTTGGTTAAATTCATCGAAATATTTTTTATTTGCTTTAATAAAGTCAACGTAATGGGGAATTATTCAAATTTTAAAAATAAATTAGTTGTTTTGTAAATAAAGGTGTGTTACTACTGTCATAGCAAACGTTAAAAAGTACGCGGATATATAAATAGATTTAAGTTATTAATGAAGCAAAGAACCTTCGAACGACTTGACAGGTAGGTATATTTGTCCTGCACATTTCATCACTTAAATTAAAATTCATAGTATTTTTGGGTATACCTATAGGTATCTTTTACTATTTATATATTTACAGATAGGTACTTATTTAGTTATATATCAGCAACAAATAAATATTGGATAATTTATCAACTACAACTAGCTTGAGAAGGTCATTGATTAAGAAAGTAAATAATATAAATTAATAATACTTATAGCTGCTTGTTAACCGCTGAAAATATCTCTTCAAAGACTATGAATCTTTAAAATACGCAGGCTTCAAAATGGTCCTAGAACGTCAAACCATAGGAATTAAATCCAATCTGTAGGGAAGGCTCTTAAAAACTCAAGTGGTAACTGGTAAATATTATCGGTGTCATTTTAACTGGAACACCCAGTATAGTGTGTAAAAATGGGACGTAAATTTACCTCATTGTACTCTATATTTAACAGAAAAATATTTAACAGTTTAGGAAAATTGTTTGTAAGGACGATAAACTGTCTTTACTTGGGAGATTTGAATGATAGATCAGCACGCGAACCTCTGAAAATGAGGGAAAATGCTTTAAGAGCAATATCAATTATTATCTCATGTTTCAGTGAAATATGGTAGTTCCACAATTGAGTCCAAGGTGGTCGGTTATATTACAGTTTAGTAAATCATTCTCAAATAAGTATAATGATACCTATTATTCAAAGAATGGTAGTTTTAACATAAATTTGCATATAAGTAGGTAAGTAGTTAAATACGAATTTTAATAATATAAGTAGATAATTTAGTAGATATGTTAAAATGGGTCCACAAATTCGGGTCATGTTTCATTAAATACCTAAATTAAAATTAGATATTAATTTAGGTAAGTTATTTTTCCAGAAATTAATTTTACTGGAGTGAAATTCGAAGCAATTTCTATTTTTTGTGTTCAATTAAAACTGGGAAAAAATAAGGCACGGTTTCTTAAAATGGAACACCCTGTATATTTTTACAATTTTAAAAAATGATTTGGTGGCGCGTTCAGTTTTTAGAATGGTTACCCTGTTCTACCCTATGCCCCGTTCCACCCCCCCTCCCCCCCTCTACATATAAGTAATTCGCGTGAATTTTTATGACGATTTTAATTATGAGAAAAGAAAAACAATTAAATGCCAATTTGAACATTTATGAACCTAACTTGCATTTGTTTAAATGAAACGCCCTGTATAGGTACCTATATTTTCGAATTCACGTTTAATGACAGGAGCAATAACAAATGTCAAAATAAATAATTAGGTGAGCTTTTGTTTTTTAGCATGCATGGCCATTTTAAAATCTATGAGTCCAGATATTGATTTAAGAGACTGCATTTATTTTCTTTAAATAAACTACATTTTTAAATACTTAATTCAAAAACTGTCAAAAATATTTAATATCTATTAAACTACCTATATACTTAAGTATATAGGGTAAGTCCGGGATAGATGGCCATACTAGGTGAGATGGCCATGCTTAGTATTTCATACATCTGACGATATATAGCAGCGCTTGTACCATAATATAGTCAGTTTATATGTCCACACTTGTGCAATAAAACATACATTGAGTTAGATTGTTTTTAACTGTAATACCGCGCGAAAACGAAATCAAGGTAAGTGAAGTAGTTTTGAGATATTACATGATCAATTCATATTTTGGTTTTTCGCATCAGCTGTTTAGCTGAAATTAAATATACAAGTAAAACACACTTTGAAGTTATTCCTAACCTCAAAATAGTTTCGTTCACATACGTCTTTCTATGAATAGGTGGGATGGCCATTTCTCCCTGGCAAATCGGGTGAGACAGCCACAGTAAACTATATTCATTTTTCATATGCCAAACAAATAGGTACCTACATTAGAAGACCTGGAGTATCTCGAGGTTTAAGGACCCAAGAAATTCTTCTCCGTGCTGTCGAAGCTGTTAAAGAAAGAAGATCTTAGCACGTGAAATAATTTTTGCAAATAAAAAATATTTTTATAATTCTGTACTTCATAAAAATGTTAGCTACCACTATTTTCAAAAGATCATTTTATTTATTTGTTGTTTCTTTAAACAAAAAACACACTTTTTACCATTGCCAACTATCCCATAGTGATATGGCCATCTCCCCCACCGTATGTGGGAGTGATGGCCAATTGTTATAATTTTAAATTTTGCAAAATTTTCGTAAAGCTTTTACTTGTACACTAATTATATTTGGTTTATTTTGTAGGCAAGATATCATGTAAAAAATGTACCTAAACATATTTCTCGTTATGATATTTAAACCCGAACTACCGTCAAAAATGTTTCTTCATGGCCATCTATCCCGGACTTACCCTAAGTATATAGATACATATACGTAAGTACCTAGGTATTTAGAATCAGAATGAAAAGATCTTTCAAAAAATTCAAAAATATATAGGGTGTTCCATTTAAAAAAATGTAAGATAGGTTCGTAACTTATTAAATTGGCATTCAATTGTTTTTCTTTTGTCGTAAAAAAATTCACACGAATTATAAATAAAAATTTGTAACCGAAGATAGAACCCACAAAATTGGGGTGGGAACTTTTACATGGTAACCCTGTACCTATTGTGTGAAAAGCGTAAAACGTGTTGCGGATGCATTATTATTGTTTTTATAAGTACCTAATACATACGAAGAATATCACACTTTCCATCATTCGTGTAAGGCATTTTTTTGGTTTTGACAAAAATATTCACAAACGTCAATGAATTCTTTTGTTTTTAAAATCTAGTCGACGCGACCATGATGATTCATGACCTATGCTTTATTTATTTATTACTGTTTTTGAAACTTTAGGACCCAATTAATATCTCAAAAACGGCTTATCCAAACAAGGCAAACTATAGTTTTGGAATCAGAGAAATGTGATCTTTAAACACAGGGTGTTTCATTAAAAAAAAAATGAAGGTTATGTAGAAATATTACATTTCCGATGTTCTTTTATTTTCTCTGACAACGAATTCTAAAAATTTAGAGTAAAACATAAATCTTTTGTCTCTACAATTTTTTTATAACTCGTCAAATAACTGCGGTAAATGACCCTGATGTATGTAACTAGCTCATAAGAAGGTCATTTGATTAAAAATACCTATAAAGATCATGAAATAGGTGTTTGTTAACTAGTAAAAATATTACTTTACCTATGATTCTTTAAAATATATTTAAGCTACAAAGTGGCCCAAGGCAGCCAAACTAAATTGTAGAAAAGGCTCTTAAAAACTTGCAGGATAGTCTGGTAACTTATACCGGGTGTAAATGAAATTAGGCTCACCCCTATAACTTTTTTGTTTTTTCAGATATCATTTTGAAATTTTGGCAGTTGCAATAACAAGTAAATTTGAATTAATGCATGTTAATAAAATGATTCTAACACTTCCGGTTTCACCGGAAATGACCGTAACATCTATTTTTTAAATGGACCACCCTATATATTTTTAAATTTTTGCATTCAGGGATTCATTCTGCATACGATGGTTTCAACTTCGAGGAAGAAACATAACCTCAAACATTATTTTAGGATAATTTAAGTTGGCATCTATAGGGAGCCACGACTGCTGAAAAACTTTTCTTTCTGAGTCATTGAGTATTGGAAAAATAAAATCAGGATATTAAGTCAGCTAACTTTGCTTTTATAGTCATTTAAACATCTCGAAAATGGTTTTTTCGATATAAGTATTTTTTTTAAATGGCATCATTATACCTCATTATGCTATTTTAATAGATTTTCTTTACCTATACATTTCGATACCGAACACTTCACCATTAGTTCATAAATAACTTACAAAAGATACTTTATGACCTTAGTTCAAATTTATTTTAGTAAGCTCTGACCAAGTTAAACGTTTATGAAATTAATCTGGAATGCCTTGAAAAAAAAAACAAATTTATTAAACTAAAATAAATTTGAACCAAGGTAAAGTATCTTTTGTAAATTATTTATGAACTAATGGGGAAGTGTTTGTTTTCGAAATGTAGGTAAAGAAATTCTCTATTAAAATAGCATAATGAGATAATGGTTCCATTTAAACAAAAATTCTTAAATCGAAAAAACTATTTCCGAGATGTTTAAATGGCTATAAGAGCAAAGTTAGCTCACTCAATATCACGATTTTATTTTTCCAATACTCAACAGCTCAGAAAGAAAAGTTTTTCAGCCAGTCATGGCTCCCTAGATGCCAACTTAAATTATCCTAAACAAATTTTTGAGGTTATGTTTCTTCCTCGAAGTTGATACCATCGTATGCAGGATAAATCACTGAATCCAAAAATGTAAAAATATACAGGGTGTTCCATTTGAAAAACAGATGTTACGGTCATTTCCGGTGAAACCGGAAGTGCTAGAATTATTTTATTAACATGCATTAATTCAAATTTACTTGTTATTGCAACTACCAAAATTTCAATATGATATCTGAAAGAACAAAAAAGTTATAGGGGTGAGTCTAATTTCATTTACACCCGGTATGGTATAGGATGCTGAGATTTTTGTTTAAGTACACTTAATGTAGAGCACTAGCTAGAGCCATAGTAATACACCAAAATTTCATGCATGCAAATTCCTTAGATTTATTTATTTTCGAAATTCTTAAGACCTATACCTAGGTAGGTATACCTACTTAATAGAATTAAATATTATCGGCGTCATTTTAACTAAAACACTCTATGTAATGTGTAAAAATGGAAGTAAATTTACCTTATTGAACACTATATTTAAAGAGAAATATTTAACAGTTAAAGAATATCGTTTGCAAGGGCGATAAACTGTCTCGAATTGGGAGATTTGAATTATAGATCAGCACGTGAACCTTTGAATATGTGGGAAAATGCGCTCATGTTTCAATGTCAAAATTATTACCTAAGTATAGGTAGGTAATAATAAAATTGTAGTTTCAACACAAATATAGGATAAGTAGAACTAAAATAAGAATTTTTGTACTTAATTATAATATAATTTTAGTAGGTATGTTAAACTGGGTCCACAAATTCAGGTCATAAATATAAGTAAGTACCTATACTTAAATGTACTTAATTTAGGTAAATTATTTTTGGAGAAACTGGAATGATATTCGAGCAATTTCTATTTTTAATCTTTTATTTTCTGAATACGGTATAATCGACCTTTTTAAAAAATTCATATCTCGGCAAATATCGGAGATGGCCAAAAAATGAAAAAAAGTAGTTGGACAAAAAAGTTAATGGCAGGAATTTATTAGTTTTAGACCAAACGAGGATCATCCTTCTAAAATAGAGTAAATTTTTATGCAATGAGCTCAAATACAGGAACAGAGACGTTCTATTATAGGACTTTTTTTTATAAAATAGTAAATATAAGCCGTAGAATACATATTATGGGTACCTACTTTTACACAGTTGCGGAAGTTAAATCATTCTGAATAAGTCCGTCTGTCTGTCTGTTACATTTTTATAAGCGTGATAACACAAAGACGAAAGCTCGATTTGTTCTAAATTTTGACTGGAGATCAAGTGTTAGTCCTATTTTTATTTTGACGAGAAACAACTTTGTACTTGCTTCAAAGAATTATTTAATTATTTGTAAAAAAATCTAAGGATATGTAACTAAAGTGTTAATTATGTAAAAATCGACTACCTGCAAATTGTAAGTAAGAACATTTATTTTTAATTTTAAGCACTTTTAGTTTAAATGTAGGTATACAGAAAGATGTAAATTATGTAAATAAAAATAAGTGACTGGCTGCATGTAGCAATACGAAGGCCATAAAAAAAAAAAAAAAAAGATGTAAGGTAGTGGCGGTAGATATGGCCCGGACGGTCATATGGCCCAATGCCCTTAAATTTTAAACCAACCGCCTCAAACCCAACTTTTTGACGTTCACAGTTTCTTTCAATACTTTTAAGCGTCCTCTGTAAATAACAAGCCGAACTTCCGGCAATATCGGCAATACCGGCTAGTTTACATTATGGCGTCACGCAGGTGTTCGAATAATAAAGTTTAATGAAAGTGTTTTGGTGAAATCATCGGGAAACATTGAAAAACAAACCTAAATTTTGGAGGATCGACACTCTAAGTTACGTGTTACATAGTGACATATTTATTTTATTTAAAAATTTTGTGAAAGAGTTTTTTCTTGTTGCTCATAATGTGCACTACTCAACTGGTCATATGGCGCATGTATTTATTTCGTCACATTATTTAAGTATTTTATCTTGATAGAAAATACTTACTTTACATTAGTGGAAAAAATTATTTTGCATTTTTTTAAAGGGCTCAGATTTATGTTAATTCTGTAAGTGCCATATTTTCAGATGGGTTTGATGATATGGCCCATTGACTTTTTCTACAATTTTATTTTTTATTTTTAAATTTGCAATCTTTTTTATTTTTTTTTGTTGTCAGTCTATTTGTCTATTATGTCTAAGCTCTATTTTCTTAATGAACCGTTCAATTAAAATAAATTTTTCCAGGGCCATAACTCCAACCCTGGTTGGGAATATGGCCCATTGACTGCATTTAAAAAAAAAATTTTTTTGTTTGTTTTACGTTTGATTTTTACAAAGTTTAATTTTTACGCTTAAGTTCCTGTAAGCATTGTTATTTTTTTTAATAAAGTTTTCGAGAAAAAAAATATTTTTTTAAGTGGGCCATATTATGCCGCCACTACCTTAAATGAAATAGAAACCATAAAATTCAAAAATAGAAAAAATAATTTGAAAAATGACATTGGATATTTACTCTCAAATAATTTTTTTAAAATCATATTTATTACATTTTGAAAAAATGTTAGATTCCCATAAAAGGGGGAAAATCGAAGTATTTCTTTTTCTCATCTCGATGAAATTTGAACACATCGACTTCTAATTGAACATAAAAAATTTCATCCATCGGTCTGTCCTTCTATCTAGTATATCTGGCTGTCTGTTACAAAGCAGTACTCGAACCCTTTATCCGACATTCATCAAATTCACGTTAATGAAAGACACTCAGAAAAAGCAATAAATCCGAAGCCAGGGAATTGTCGGCCAACCGGAAGTGGCATTTACAAATTTCCATAAAAACTACTATAACTCAGAATCGGCTCAACCGACCAAGATTCGACAAATGTCCATAAAAAAAGGTAAGAAGCCCACTCTGAAAGAATAAAAAAAAAATTGGACGTTGGAATTGATCGATCGGAAATGATCTCAAGGCCATGTTTGATTTTTGAAAAAAAAAAATTGGACAATTTATTACAAATTTGTAATTATTTTTTAAATTGTTAAGAGAGATATTTCTAAGAATATTTCTAAATCGCATTAAAAAACTTATATATCTAAGGTTTGTAATGTTCACTAAACAAAATAAATTTGAAAACTTTTAATTATGTTTACTTGATATAAAACATTCTGTTTAATATCTGCGTTTCATAAATATATTTCAATTTTTCTTATAACTTAATATATTGCCAAAACTGGGAAATGCGAATTTTTTGATAATATCTACGTACTTATTCCAGTATTTTACAATAAAGCTGTGAACAAAAATAAGAATCACTAATCAACCAACCTTAATCTATACGAATATACCAGCACAATTCGATCCGCCAACGCTTAAACAGCACTTAAGTAATTTCAGCGCCTATACCCAGTCCGTATTACTGAAACAACTGAAGACGGCCTTGCCCGACCTTGCACTATTCTCTCGCACGACACTTCAGCAGCGGTTTGTGGCACGATAGATCTCGGCGCCAATGCCAACTAAGAAGAGCGAAGTCTCTCACGAACCGTTAAGCTTCCAAAAGGGGCTAAGGAACTTTCGTTGCGAAATTGCGGATGCTATTTGAGCAAGAAGAAGGCTTCCATATCGTCTTATAGTGATGATATAGCTGGTGCTCTTGGCGGGGGGATCGGATCTGTTTTCAGGGAAGGAATTGGTGATACCGGCAGGAAGGAAGAAGAGAACTTAACCGCAAAACACAGCAAGAACTGTAAACATGTTATTTACTTTTATTGGAACCTGAGAAGTAGACTTTTACCGGAGGATTTAGGTTTTTATGTTTATTGGCAATAACTGACGAAATTTCTTCCGGGGAGCATTTGCCGCAGCAGCAGCAGCAGGACTGTTTTTTTAATTTAAAATTACAATCTGCTGGAGAAAATCCGCAGTCGCGGTTTTTACTCACTTGACATAGGTAAGTGTTTTGTTTTCTGTACAGGGTAAGTATTATAAATGATAACCCCCTTTTATTTTCATTATTTCTGGGCGAATTGGTTCGTTCAAAAACTTATTTCGAATAATTTTTAACGAAGTTTCCGAATCTGCTAACGTTTTTCAAAAATTTTTAAAAATGTACGAGGTGGAACAAAAAATATGATTTTTTTAAATGGAACACCCTGTATTTTTTTACATATTATAATTTGTAGATTTTTCTGATTACAAAAATATATAGTTATAGCATATTTGGTAAGTAGTTTTTAAGTTATGATGAAATATGTAAAACGACAAATCTGTTTACGTATTACTCAATAATATACGAAGTAGCCTTTGGAAACAAAATTTTAACTTTGTATAAACGTCAAAAAGGTTAAGATTTATTAGTGCTTTTTCTATTAGGAATCTTTATTGTGTGCAAAAACCCGATCATGCCTTATCATAGTTTAGAGAATAGGTGTAGAATTTTAGAAATATTCTTATATTGTAATAAAAACATGACTGCTTCACAAAGGGAGTTTAGAAGATTGTATCCGAATGAGACTGTGCCTGGCAAAGGAACATTCAAGAAAATTTAGAAGAAGAAGAAGAAGAAAAGGTTTATACTTATTTCTTTTTAAAAGTTGCATAACGCCCATTTGGCTTACATTTAAATCTTTAGCTACAAAATAAGTAGACCGACTTGGCTCTTCTATAACCGATAATAGAATATTCATTTGTATTTCCTTACCAATAATATTCCTCGTTTTTCTGTGTCACAAAATTTATTGTAAATTTTCTTGAATGTTCCTTTGCCAGGCACAGTCTCATTCGGATACAGTCTTCTAAACTCCCTTTGTGAAGCAGTCATGTTTTTATTACAATATAAGAATATTTATAAAATTCTACGCCTATTCTCTAAACTATGATAAGGCATGATCGCTTTTTTGCACACAATAAAGGTTCCTAATGGAAAAAGCACTAATAAATCTTAACCTTTTTGACGTTTATACAAAGTTAAATTTTTGTTTCCAAAGGCTACTTCGTATATTATTGAGTAATACGTAAACTGATTTGTCGTTTTACATATTTCATCATAACTTAAAAACTACTTATCCAAATATGCTATAACTATATATTTTTGTAATCAGAAAAAATCTACAAATTATAATATGTAAAAAAATACAGGGTGTTCTATTTAAAAAAATCATATTTTTTGTTCCACCTCGTACATTTTTAAAAATTTTTGAAAAACGTTAGCAGATTCGGAAACTTCGTTAAAAATTATTCGAAATAATTTTTTGAACGAACCAATTCGCCCAGAAATAACGAAAATAAAAGGGGGTTATCATTTATAATACTTACCCTGCACATCCTGGATCGATGTCTGCATTTTTTTTGGTCAATTGTCAGTGAATGTATAGTATGGGCTAAAGAAGGAGGAGGAAAAATATTAGCATTTGATAATTTTTATAAAAAGTTTTAAAAAGCAGTTTAACTAATCGAGACTTAATAAATAAAGATCAAAAGATGCCCCTCGACTGTAATGAAGTTCTTTCCGAAAAATTTATATAGGCATAACTGATTTTAAATCAAAGAAATTTGTTTAAAATTTGTCCAAAAATATGTATTAGGAATATATGCTATTTAAATTTTGCAAGAGGAAATATAAATAGCTAAAAAACGTCCTATATAAAATTTGCAAACTTTTATCTATAGTTAAAAAAAAAAACGAAAGAAATTTTTTGTTGCTTTATATTTAAAATCCGTCGCCTCAAAATGTGTCGTGTTGTTTTATTACCATATTGTACCCTTTTTTGGTTACTATTTACGGTAATTTGTTCTTGTTAAGTACACCTTTCCCTCCTTTGTCGTTCTGTCGTGTCCTTAAATCGAAGCAGAAACACGTTTAATGAGACATTTTCGACTGACAATACCGCTTTTTATCAAGAGGCCTCATTTTAAGCAAGACCATTAATTAAATATTTATTCTGTCGCCAAGTAGGTACTACATGGTATCGGTACATTATTGATCAGACATAGGCATCTGGAATTTATGACTCGGCATTGTATTGGTCGCAGCTAATTAACGATATTGATTATATTTTGAATGGATTAACTACTTTTGTCGGTCGATGTTGTGTGTACATTGTCATTAAATATTTTCTTTCAGTTGAGACTAGATTATTTGAACTACTTATTTTACGTAAAATACACGTCGGTAAATCAAGTTTAATAGCATTGACTTTAATAAACCATTATCGGCGTATTCATATAATAATATGTGGGTTATAAATTAAAGTTTAAGTTAAAGTGCTTAATAGCTTCAATCAGTACAGATAAAATATTTTTACGCACGACCGGGCATTAAAGTACACTTTAACGCCCGGTTGTTGCGGGCGTGAAGTGCAACTTAATGGCCCACATGCCTTATTATCGCCCTCGGACGTTAAAGTAATTTTATAGCTGGCTATTTAAATATACCGACCACAAGATTCACGCCACGGGCCATAAAAGCTTACTTTACGCCCTTGATACAGAAATAACTATTATGCACGACCGAGCGTTAAATTGTACTTTAACGCCCTGTTTTGCTGGCGTTAAATGCAATTGTATGACCCGCAGGCCCTATTATCGCCCTCGGGAGTTAAAGTAATTTTATAATTCGCTATTTAAATATAGCGACCTTATAAACCGTTACCTGTGATAGCCCACGGCTATTTCTTCAGGCAGCGGGCCATAAACGCTTACTTGACGCCCTTGATACATGAATAACTATTATGGCCCTTGGCGTGTAGTAAGCCCTCGGCTAAAGCCTCGTGCTGTTATCTTCACACCGCGGGTCATAAACGCCCTTGATACATAAATAACTATTATGTCCCTTGGCGTGTAATAGCCCTCGGCTAAAGCCTCGTGCTGTCATCTTCACGCCGCGGGCCATAAACACTTACTTGACGCCCTTGATACATAAATAACTATTATGGCTCTTGGTGTGTAATAGCCCTCGGCTAAAGCCTCGTGCTATGATCTTCACGCCGCGGGGCATAAACGCGTACTTTACGCCCTTGATAAATAACTCTTATAGACGGTTGCGATGGATATTCCAACCTTCCCTATTTGCTTAGCAAATATGAAATCTTACTCAAACAATTATAGTTTTCCATTAGTTTTTCTCAAGATTTTCCTATTTTAGTGGTTCATGGGTATGACGAAAAATATAATACGCACCGGAGTCGTACAGTGCGGCTTTTTGATAAAAAAAGTGCACTTACAACTCTTGGTACATAAATAACTATTGTCGCCCTAATAGGGCCCTCGGGCCTTAAAGTTGCACTGGACGCCCTCGAAACCGGGCGTTAAAGTACATTTTAACGCCCGGTCGTGCATAAATAACTATTATTTTTAACCAGTATGTTTATAGATCTTATAATGACGCAAGTTTTCTCCATCAAACAGCTAGGAGTGTCAACTGATTGTCTCCTGAAGATGTTGGTCCTAAAGAAATTGGTTCTTTATAGCATCATTTTGCGATTAATCTTATTTTTGTTTATACGCCCACTATACGCCCACTATATAAGATGGCAAAAAGATAAAAAATCATGGCTTTTCCTCCTCATCGTCTTCATCTTCAAGCAGTTATTCGTTTCAATATCGTGTGTATCTGTTTCAGTTTCCTGCTCAACATCAGAATCCATATTTGGTGACTGAAAATCCTTTAGAATAATTTCATTGACTTCATCTTCTGTAGTATTGAGGCACGGTTGATCATGGCAATGGGCAGGAATTGATGGAGAATAATTCAATCCACTCTTTCTACAAACGCAGTAAGGCCCACAATATTTTGTGCAAATGAAGAAAATCAATCAAATCAACTTCAGGTGGTATATTGTTTTCTTAAAAATATTATTCTTCGTTATCCATCCATTCATCTAGTCTTCTGGATTTGAGTAATCTTACAGAATTGAAGTTGGAGACTATTAAATGAACATTTTTTGATAAAGATTTGTTTTAAGACAAAAGACAATTCAAAGATGGCACCAAAGACATTTTTTACTTAAAATTTTACGTTGCAAGGGAAATTCGAATATTTTAATTTCTTACATTGGTTTTTGAAAAATATTTTTTTAGCAAACTATATATTATTACAAAGCCTATTAAGAATAAACCAAGTCTCCTATTCAAAAGACAATTCCATGACACTCGTATCTCATGGATATTTATTATTTAACAAATTCCGACCGTGACTAACGTCACTATACACGACTCTCCAAGGCCATACTTCAAAACATCAGCTCTATGCCACAGATAACCAACGACTAAATTCGACAGAAATTCTGTACTATCATCTGACAGTTCGAAAAGCACAAATATAAACAAACGAATGTTCCAAATATTCAATTAATATCTTAACTTCTGTCTTTATGGCTAGGTAAGTAGTAAAACAATATTATACGAGTTATTTGGGAAATTACCGATTTATTTCGTTGTGTATCGTCTGAAGGTCATGTCTTTTTGTTAACAGCTGTGTTTACAAGCCAGCTGTTTTATGCACAATACCTTAGCAGTAAGAATAAAAATGTGCCTAGAATTTATTAACTATTGTAATACTGGGATGGAGAATGGAAATTAATTGAATTAGTTTTAGTTTCATCGATGCCGTCTTCTATAACCAATCCCTTATTTCTGGTGTGTCAATAAAAATCTCCAATTGGGGCAAAACTGACGATGACAATGGCCACCAAATGGAAAACAATTCAATTTAAAGAAAGCATAGACCTTTTTTTAGTCACATTTTACAATATATGCAAATCGATTCAAATTCAAAATTGTAAATTGTAGTGCGTTTGGCTCCATTTTTGCCTCTACGCTCTTTATCTGGCAGTGAGACGCACTGTATAAGTTCAAAATTAATTAATGCATTGTCTTCTCATAGACGTCTAATTGACCTTTCTCGCGGGCTTCTTAGGAAACCTGGGAGATGCACACACACACACACATACGCCTTAACATGCTCTCCAATTATAAAAAATCTTGTTAACTCGACAGTCGACTACTTCACCGAAATTAAATTTAATTTATGTTAATTGAGTGCTACGTTTTTTAACAAACAATTGACGCTCACCGACTTAATCAAAATTAATATTAATCAGGTTAATTTGCCTGAAGTCGCAGCCGGAACGTAAATGTTTATCGCCTGAAAAATGTGTAAAGTTAAAGATATTTGTAACAAGTGCGTTCTGCCACTTCTTTGTATTGTAATTCGTTAATTAACGCAAGAAAAAGTGATTTTTTATTGTAATCGCTGCACATGTAGTCACTTGCCGCCATGTACTTAACACGACTCTCAATTCTATTCTTGAATAATTATTTGGGTTAATTACGGACTTGGGCGGAAAATTTAATTGCTATTTAAATTTCTTTTTATTTTATTGCCAGCGTAAAATTGATAATGGTTAATGCGAGTAGGATCTGTATATTTACATAAAAAATTCAATTTCCTGTCTAATATCAACACCATGTTAAAAACGTCTTGGTGAAACAAGTATATGCGTGTTACACCCCCATGCAATGTTTTTAAGGCTACCTCCAAATTTAAAAAAATGTTATCAGTTTTCCAGATTCACCCCTGGAGCTGCTTAAATCGTATTTGTTAGACAGGAAGCAACCCCTCTGGAGTCCCTCAAGGGTCCGTTTCTGGGCCCCTGATATTTAATGATGTTAAAAATGTTTATTGTGGTGTGGTGTTAAATATTGCTATAATTATTCTATGTTTATCCTTGAATTTGATCACAATGATCAAAAAATTCCTGCTCCTGATGACATACAATAAATATTAATAGGAATTTTTTGACAGAATTTTCATTGGATAAAAAAATGTATTTGCTAAAAAAATCTTAATGAGAATTAGGTTTCACAGTCGCCAATACCAATTTGTATTCTATTTTTAGACAGGCAGAGCATTTATCTTGGCGCAATCTTCTAATTCGAAACGGATCAAGAGCACTCCGAAACCTTGTATTACCCGAAAATGCGCACTCGCCGTTAAGGCCGCCGGTTCATCGTCTCCTTAGAATTTTTCTCTGAGAAACTCAATTTAATTCTTTTTTTATTTACTGACTGGCAAATTTTTATCGTTGATTGTTTGTCCGTCTTAGAAGATCATCCACTCCATTTATGACTCCAAGTTACACATATAATAATACTTCGCCAAACCAGAAATAATTTCAGTTAATACAATGAAATTTTACGATTCGAAACGGGTCAACATACTTTAAATCGCATTGTGTTAACAGCAGGTAATGTTCTAGAAGCAAAATTTTTTTAATGGAGCCGATAATAACAGTCACTTTAGCGAGAAGCGCTGGTTTAATTGCCTTTTTTGTTTTCGCAAGATGCCTACATTGTCTACGCCCAAACGATAATCCATTGTCATATATCATCGATTTAATCAACATTTTAACAACACTAGAAAATGCATTGAAATCAGTGATGATAAATAATTTAAATCCTTGCAATTCTAGGAAAACAAGAAACAAACATTGAGACAGCAGCCTTTGTTTAAATGCTTCAATTCCTACTGTTCTTCTTCTTATCATTCTCCTCCTCCTCCTCCTTCTCCCTTTTCTTCCTTTTCTTCTTCTCCTTTTTATTCTTCTCCCTTTTCTTCTTCTTCTCCTTCCCTTTCCCCCTCCTCTTCCCGTTTGCCTTCTTCCTCTTCCTCTTCACCTTTCCCCTTCCCCTTCCCCTCCCCCTCCCCTTCCCCTCCCCATCCCCCTTCCTCTTCTTCCTCTGCCTCTATCCCTATTCCTATTCTTATTCTTATTCTTTTTCTTATTTTTATTCTTAATATTATCCATTTGAAAAAGAAACTACTGAGGAAATTAAAATAAATAACTTATTATTATCTCGTGTTCTTCTTCTTCGTGTTTTTTATAATCCCTTTACAGAATATGAGTCATGAGTTCTTCAAATTGTCCTCTTTTAAATTAATAATCCAGGAGGCTATGAGAACTCGAAAAAGCCTATAATATGCGCATTATGTCACAATTGCTTCATGATAATTTATTAATCTCAGAAACGACTGAAGGTATTTTATTAAAATTTTTCACATGCTTCCTTTTCTACTTCTTCTTCTTCCTCTTCACTTCCTCTTAACCTTCCTCTTCCTCTTTCTTTTCATCTTTCACTTCCTCTTCCCCTTCCCCTTAATTTTCCTTTTCCTTTTCCCTTTCCCTTTAGTTTTCCGTTTCCGTTTCCGTTTCCTCTTCCTCTTCCTCTTCCTCTTCCTCTTCCTCTTCCTCTTCCTCTTCCTCTTCCTCTTCCTCTTCCTCTTCCTCTTCATCTGCCTCTGCCCATTCTTATTCTTATTCAGCTTATTCTTTTCCTTATTTTTGTTCTTAATATTATCCATTTGAAAAAGAAACTACTTTTATTATTATCTGTGTTCGTGTTTTTTATAATTTCTTTACAAAATATGAGTTCTTCAAATTTTCCTCTTAAATTAACAATCCAGTAGACTATGAGAACTCGAAAATGCCTATAATATTGTGTCACAATTGCTTCATGATTTATTAATCTCAGAGACGACTGAAGGTATTTTATTAAAATTTCCCACATGCATAAGCAATTATGCTTAAGCGGACAATTTTAAAAAGATTTATCAAATTCACTAAACAACTGGAGCAATTTGTAGAAAACTACGGGTACATGCAAGAAATGTGAACTGTAATGGACGAAAAGAGCTTTGTAAATGCAAGTCTGGGCCTAGTATAATTGCGGGAAGTTTCCGGGACGAGCTAAATATGATTCAGATATAATTATCCGCAGGAGCAACGGTGAATTGTTATTATTTAATAACAATATCTGTAACTCCTCCGCTTTTACTCTTTTTTGGGATTTCTCACAATTATGTGTCGAATATGGGTTCCGCTTAATTCTGCATGACCGTGGTGAATTAAATAAATGATTTGGACACGAAAAAAGGAACGGCTGTCAGATGTAATTTTCTGGACTTGTTTTCAAAAATAACGCAGCCACACAATTTTTTTCATTTGTTGTTTTTTTAGCAAAGCTTGCTATGTGCTCAGATGACAACGGATGGCCTGTTTTTCGAGGAAAATGCTAAAATTTTTTGTAGATCTTGTTTGGTTTTTGAGATATTTGAAAATTTTTTTTTTAATTTTTCATTTTTTTTATAGGTTTATTTGGAACGATAACGAAACATAAGAAACTTCTTCATTGCAATTTTTCGAGCTCTACAACATAGGGGTAAAATATTTTGAATAGAACGTTTCGACAGACCGGGGCCACCCTCAACTTTGTTTTTTCAAATACGGACCTGATATTGTTTTTCCTTAATTTATTAGTATTTTTCATCCTGATTTCAACAATATATGACACTCGTTGATTTGAACAATATTTTCAGCTCTAAAACTTAAATTAAGTAAAAAAACAGGGCCGTAATGAATGATTTTAATCACTTAAAATCCGAATTTAAATCCGAATTTGACTCACCCTGTACACTTCTAAGGGTTTTTTTGTTGAATATACATAATTAAAAAGGTGGAAAATTTTCCACTTTTTAGTGGAAAAAAATTAAGTTACTGAGAGAATCCACGACAAATAGTTTGGCACTGCTGCAACTTCCTCATTAGTGCTCCTTCGAGTGGAACACTGGTTTTTAATTTAATTGCATGCATTAGCAGTTAGGCGGTGCCTCTTTTATTTTTCGGTGAAAATAGGAACAGTTAAATCAGGTGAAGGAGCTTAATTAATATTAAATAATTTTTTTGCCGCGGCAGAGTTAATGGATCGAAATTACGACAAACAAATATCTCGTTAAGTATTCGGAAATTGAGTCTTCAAGGATGTTGTTATATGCAGGGGCCGGATCTGAGAGTGTGATAGCGGCAAAATTAGGATCGACTCTATATAAGTGATTTTAACGCAAAATAATATAATATTATTATTAAAGTTAAGGCTAAAGGGTTTCAAGAGAGCACTTGGATATTTCTAGAAGATACCTCTTCAGGTATATAAAGGCCAAGGTGGCCCATTGTTATGGTCAGTTAAATATTAGGAAGTGAACTGAACACAAGAGAAAAGGAACAGTGACTAGTACAGTGACAAGTAGTGGGTAATAATAGTAGTTAAGTGACTAATTATTGCTATTAATTATTCAGTGGAAAATAATGTTCGGTCATAAACTTTTTTATCTAGTTTACTTGCGACCCCCCAGGATCGGTCCTGATAGTCCGACATGATCATCTCCCTTTTTGCACTCCGTCCGAGAGATCCGCATGCACCGATGTTTATAAGCTCGTTCAAAAACTTTACGGCAGATTTAATAAAGATAATAAAGTTTTAATTGATTGTTGCCCGTTGACAGCGATATAATTACCCGGCCGCTTAAATTATTGCTGCGGTAATTCGAAATTATAGTCGAATAATGAATCACAAAGTATTTCAGCAACCAGTTTGCGACGACTTTATAGGCAGTTAATAAAATTTATTGAAAAACCCTCGCTCGTTTAATGTCTATTAAGTTATCTCGGTAACTTATCAAAAATTTATTGTTGTAGTAATTTGTTGGTGCTAATTGGTTTGTGGTAGCTATTAATTGCCTGATAGAAACCGAAACGGAGTCAAATGTGAAGGTAGCAGATACCAAAAGGAGGTGAGCGATTAACGAAATAAGTTTTATTTACGGGCAGGCACTCGTATAATTATTTCATCACAAATCCTGTGAAACTCGGGCTTGGATTCTACTCAGCTAACTTTCTTTTGAACCACTCAGTACCTAGATAAAATATTGATATTGATTTGACAAATTATTATTGGAATCTTTATTATAATAATTGTTGTGATTTAATTTGGATAAGAGAGCTGAAATATTACCGAGCACTGAAATATCGTATAAGAAGATATATCTCCAATTTTAGGGTTTAAACGAATAGACTGAAGCAAATGCATTTCACTACTGGTTAGTATTGATAACAGAGCCCGCTTCATTCGAATGTTAACAGTACTTTCATAATGTACGTTACTCCCATTTAATTATACACATTTGGTTGCACTTAAACCCATAACTAATTAAGAAAAAGCACGAAACGCTAACTAGTTAACAGAGCCGTTTGTAATTTAGAAACAACAATGTTATTTGTTGTTCAAACATTCTTGGCCGGCTCACATTTCTGCTTCTAATACGCCAGTCTAAGAAAAAGAAATCAATATGAAGGATAAAAAAATTATTTCACCAAAACCCTCCATCGGACAAAAAATTCGCAATACAATTTTCAATTTGCATCTTCGACCTGCACCTTCTCTTAAACTTGTTAAAATATCAAAGCTACATTTTTTTTTTTAGGGGAAAACCGTTCAATTTTCGACACATACTGTACACTCTGTATAAAGATTCACCCAATTTAATTTTAAATCTTTACTTTACAAATGGATAATAGATCTGTCAAAATCAGATTTCAAAAGTCTTGTCTTTCGTAATTTTGAAAACAATGATAAGGGAGTACATAAATAAAATTTTCTATTTTTATAATAATCGAAATTAAAATAACATTTTCACTTTTGACAGCTGTCAAATTTTCTGTCAGCTGTAATAATTATTTCCACAAATGACTTTAGTACTTAAAAAGTTATATTTCTATAGGTTTTGGAGGTACTGAATGCGGAATTAATTTCATAAAATTATTATGTTTGTTGGTAGCTGTCAAAATTGCGGTCAAATTTAAAACTGTGCAAGTTTGTCTTCCATAATTTTATAAACAATGCGAATTTCCATAGAAGGTAAATCAAGTGTTTCTTTAAATTTGCTAGTCCCATAATTGATATCTATTAAAATATAGTTTCTGGTTTTGGCAGCTGTCAAAATTTCTGGCAAAATGATAATGTCATTTAATAATATTTCAACAAATTACCAAGCAGATATTTCTCTACAGCTTTGGAGGAACTGAATACGAAATTGTTGTAAAAAATATTATATCTGTTATACCAACAAATATAATATTTTGCCAAAACACCGGGCAGATTTAAAATTATTGCAAAAAAATTAGGTTTGTTGGTAGCTGCCAAAAATGCTGTCAAATTTAAAAATATGCAAGTTTGTTTTACTTAATTTTGGAAACAATGTGAATTTCCATTGAAGAAACGATGTAAGTGTTTTTAAATTTGCTAGTTCCATAATTGATTTTAAAATACATTTTTTAGTTTTGACAGCTGTCAACATTTCTGACAACCTGATAAAAATTGAAGTGCTGAGCAGACAATTTTCCATAAGTTTTGCAGGTACCAAATACGAAATTGATGTCAAAAAAATATTATGTATTTTAGTAGCTGTCAAAATTGCTGCTAAATATAAAATTGTGCAAGTATATCTTTTTCGTATTACATTTGTTTTCAGTACCTCCAAAACCTATAGAAAAATATTTGTTAAATACTTTAATTTGTTAAAATAGTAACAAAATTCCATTTTTCTTAAGTTGACAGAAATTTTGACAGCTGTCAAAGATTACAGTTTTATTTTAATATTAATTACTGAACTAGAAAGTTTTAAAACATTTTATGTATCTTCCTCTATGGAAATCAACATTATTTTCAAAATTCCGAAAGATATGCTTCTAAATTTTTAAATTTGACAGCAACTTAGGCATCTGCCAACCAATATAATGTTTTTTGACATCAATTCTGTATTGCAGTACCTCCAAAACTTATAAAGAAATGTTTGTTAAGTACGTTTATTTGTTTAAATAATTATAAAATGCAATTTTCATGAAGTTGGAAAATTTTGACAGCTGTCAAAAGTGAAAACTTTACTTTATTATCTATTATGGAACTTGCAAATTTCAAAACACTTAATCGCACTTCTATGGGAATTTATGTTACTTTCAAAATTACGAAATTCACACTTACATTTTTAAAATTTGACAGAAATTTTGGCAGCTGCTACCAATAAACATAATATTTTTTTGTCACGATTTCGTATTCTGTTCGTCTAGGGCCTATAGAGAAATGTCTGGTTGGTACTTTAATTTGTTGAAATAATTATTAAATGGCATTTTCATTAAGTTGTCAGAAATTTTGACAGCTGTCAAAAGTAAAACCTGCATTTTAATGTCAATTATGGAACTAACAAATTTAAAGAAACATTTGATTTCCTTCTATGGAAATACACATTGTTTATAGAATTATGGAAGACAAACTTGCATAGTTTTAAATTTGACAGCAATTTTGACAGCTACCAACAAAGATAATAAATTTATGAAATTTATTCCGCATTTTAAGTACTAAAGTCATTTGTGGAAATAATTATTAAATGGCATTTTCATTAAGTTGACAGAAAATTTGACAGCTGTCAAAAGTGAAAACGTTATTTTAATTCCAATTATTATAAAAATAGGAAAATTTAAAATACTTATCTCTTCTTTTATAAAAAAATCACATTGTTTTCAAAATTACCAAAGACATACTTTTTCAATTTTTAAATTTGACAGTGATTTTTACAGCTATCAAGGATAATTAAGAAATGAGTTTTGCACAATAATTCAAATTTTTAAACTTCATAAACTGACTTCTACCCAAATAAATCAGGGGTGGGTAAAACTAGGGAGGGCAAGGTTAAAACATTACACCAACTTTTTTGCACGTCACTTTTTTAACAATTTAACCCCAAGTTAACCCTAATTAAACTTTATTAATTATTGACGACGATTGTAATCTTTCAAGCAACATAAATCAGTTATACCTCCAAAGAATACTCATTACTAATCTGTAACAATCGTTTGCAGTTACATGTAACATTGTATCCGTGAATATTAGGTCCATTTTCAGCCGCGCGAGCTTGGAATCTACTCAAACATTATCACCTTCAAGGCGTACTCCATATCTGGCACGTATTACAATACTTCTGCGATGCAGGCATTAAATTTATTAGCCTAATCCGACGATTAGTTTTTTTCCTGTTTTTTTTTCTACGAAAAAGATGCCGTGCACGCCTATGATTGTGAGGCACAATTTACCAAATCTGAATTTAAACGCACCGCTCTTAGGCCCGACTTAACACGCATAACTATTTTTTACGGCAAAAAGTGAGTGTAAATTAAAATTGCCTCAGCTTTCCTCTTCAGCCTCATGATTGATAAGGTACGAAGTGATGACCCTGTAAAGGTTACTTAAAATATGATAGTCTCTTTCCACTTGCGACTAGCGGTGAGTAAATTATTAAGTATATGTACGGATAGGAGGAGCTTGGATTGTTTAGTATTTACTTCTTTGATCTGGTTTATTTAATACCACTTTCGAATGGTATTTCAACGGAGGAGTCCCGTCCACTACCGGGTGGGTCCATAAATTCAGAGGAACTGTATTATTTGCTAGATATTACTTTTTCATCTCCGAGGAAAGTTAAAGTGTTATTGATCATATTTATTATTTTTTGTTCGTCTAGTGCAGTGGTTCCCAAACTTTACTGACGTATCGCCCACCTTTGCAAAAAGTAAAATTGTTTAATTATTTGGGTGGAAGAAGAGATACAAAGTATTAAAAATTTTTCTATTTTTATAATTAAAATTAAAGTGACACTTCACATTTGACAGCTGTCAAATTTTCTGTCAACTGAATAAAAACACCATTTAATAATTATTTCCACAAATGACTTTATTACTTAAAAAGACGTTTTTCTATAGGTTTTGGAGGTACTGAGTGCGGAATTAATTTAATAAAATTAGTATGTTTGTTGGTAGCTGTCAAAATTGCTGTCAAATTTAAAACTATGCAAGTTTGTCTTCCATAATTCTATAAACAATGTATATTCCATAGAAGGAAATCGATTGTTTCTTTAAATTTGTTAGTTCCATAATTGACATTAAAATGCAGGTTTTACTTTTGACAGCTGTCAAAATTTCTGACAACTTAATGAAAATGCCATTTAATAATTATTTCAACAAATTAAAAGTACCAACCAGACATTTCTCTATAGGCCCTGGACGACCTGAGTACGAAATTGTGACAAAAAAATATTATGTTTGTTGGTAGCTGCCAAGACTGCTGTCAAATTTTAAAAAATGTAAGTGTGAATTTCATAATTTTGAAAATAACATAAATTCCCATAGAAGAGCGATTAAGTGTTTTGAAATTTGCAAGTTCCATAATAGATAATAAAGTAAAGTTTTCACTTTTGACAGCTGTCAAAATTTTCCAACTTCATGAAAATTGCGTTTTATAATTATTTAAACAAATAATCGTACTTAACAAACATTTCTTTATAAGTTTTGGAGGTACTGCAATACAAAATTGATGTCAAAAAACATTATATTGGTTGGCAGATGCCTAAGTTGCTGTCAAATTTAAAAATTTAGAAGCATATCTTTCGTAATTTTGAAAATAATGTTGATTTCTATAGAGGAAGATACATAAAATGGTTTAAAACTTTCTAGTTCAGTAATTAATATTAAAATAAAATTGTAATATTTGACAGCTGTCAAAATTTCTGTCAACTTAAGAAAAATGGAATTTTATTACTATTTTAACAAATTAAAGTAGGTAAGTATTTAACAAACATTTTTCTATAGGTTTTGGAGGTACTGAATACGAAAGTAATACGAAAAAGATATATACATGCATATTTTTAAATTTAGCAGCAGTTTTGACAGCTACCAAAAAACTTAATATTTTTTTGACATCAATTTCGCATTTAGTCCCTGCAAAACCTATAATAAATTGTTTGCTCGGTACTTCAATTTGTTGAAATAATTATTAAATGACATTTTTATTAGGTTGTCAGAAATGTTGACAGCTGTCAAAACTAAAAAATGTATTTTAAAATCAATTATGGAACTAGCATATTTAAAAACACTTACATCCGTTCTTCAATGGAAATTCACAACTCGCATATTTTTAAATTTGACAGCAATTTTGGCAGTTACTAACAAAAACAATAATTTTTAAAACTAATTTCGTATTCAATACCTCCGGACCCTAGAGAAAAATGCTTAGTACTTTCATTTGTTCAAATATTTATTAAATGATGTTTTCCAAGAAGACTAGAGACCAGGAGACTGAGACTGGTTCAAGCAGTGGGACGTTTTCTGTCGCCAAGATGACCGCCCGAGTGCGGGTGCGCAGAAGTGCACTGCGCATCGACGCATCCCTACTTTCTACGAATTTGAGGTTAAAATAAAAGTGACATATCTATTATTCACAAATTTAAATTGGTAAGTGTTTCCTTTATGTACTGAAATACTCCCCATACTATTATAGAATTTAATTCACACAACTTTTCACTGTAGTTTTAAAATAAATATAACTTTGACAACAACTGTCAAACGTGATAATTCAAAATACCCTAACGAACCCCCTCCATTTTTCGACGAGCTCAGTCTCCTGGTCTCTAGTCTTCTTGGTGTTTTCATTAAGTTGACAGAAAATTTGACAGCTGCAAAAAGCGAAAACATTATTTTAAATTTAATTATAAAAATAGAGAGATTTAGATTTAAAGAATTTTATATCTCTTTTCCTATACCCACATTGTTTTCAAAATTACAGAAAACATGCTTGTAAAATTTTAAATTTGACACTGAATTTGACAGCTGTCATTCAAGAATTAAAAAAAAGAAATAAAAATACTATTTTGGCAGATCTATTACCTATTTTTAAAGTAAAGATTTAAAACTAAACTAAGCCCCTTTATGCAGGGACGTCTATGAATGCATGTGCCACGAACCGAAACTCGGCATCTAAAGAGGTATTTTTGCGCGTCGAATTTTTTTTTGTTTTTAGGGTTAAAAATTTGAAATCTGCATAAATGGGATAATGGAACGGACCAAGTGGGCCGAACAAAATTACACCGCATTACCAGTTCCCATACCTAGACTGCAGTTTGGGAATTATTCGACGAAATATAATTACTGGTTGCGTACAAGCGACTGTCAGCACCTGAAGACATGTATTTCATACACAAGAGCTTGGCTATGCGTAAATGGGCAAAACGTGTAAAAAAACTTGGGATTGTTTTCAGCTCTCGTACGTTCGTTGGATCGATTACAGAAGATAATATAATTATTAGAGTTTGAATGATGTACCAATTTTTTGTAAATATGGCGTTGTTACATGTAAATTAAACTACGTAACTACCACAGCATTTAATTTATTGTATTTAACAAAAAGGATACAATACAGTAATTTATTTATTTTAGTTAAAATAGTCCACTTTCTTCGTAATTTAGTCGTTGGTTATCTGTGGCATAGCTGATGTTTTGAAGTATTGCCTTGGAGAGTCGTGGCGCTGTCTAATGTATAATGGTGACGTTAGTCACGGTCGGAATTTGTTAAATAATAAATATCGATGAGATGTGAGTGTCATGGAATTGTTTTTTGAATAGGAGACTTGGTTTATTCTTAATAGGCTTTGTAATATACCGTTGGCTAAATACGATTGATTTTATATAATAACCCGGTGGTTGGTTGTGTCGAGTAAACTCGTGAAAACTCTGCTTGGAGTCATGGGAGATTGTTTTACTGCAATTTTTTATATAACGATTTAATTTTGTTATAATAAATCACTTCAATCAATCAATGAGTCCCCGCCAATTATTCGTATCCTGATTACTAAATAGGTAAGTAACTTGAATTAACATTGAATTATAATTAATTGGATTTTCATGAATGCTAACGCAGTTAAGAGCATAAGATTGACATAATGCACAACAATTTCAGCAAAAATAAACCGAGCAATGGTAGGAAAGATTGTGTGAATTATGTTTGTAGGTTATTGAATATAATAATAATAATAACTCGGAATTTATTACCTGGTTCACTAGAGATTTATTCAATTTCTAAGATTTATTTGCGTTGCGCAGGCAATTATATTGTTATTAAGTGTGCATAAAGCATCATTTTGCTCTGGGCGCGTTTGTAAAGCCATTTTAATACTAAGCATACTAAAATTAATGGGTAAAACTTGAGTTAGGATATCGATAATGTAAATGATAATTTGACTAACCTAACCTACATGGGACGCACAAAATAGCGAATAATATAGTAAAACAACTGTAAGATGTTGAGAATTGAAAGAACAAAAAATGGAGGAATAACAATAAGACGAAATTGAAAAATAAATAAATAAAGAAGTTGATCAACGAAGATTCACATGGTTTAGACATAAGAATCGTTATGATGAACGCAATGGCTCAAGAGGATATGGAAATAACAACCAGAAGAACGCAAAAGAAGAAGAAGACCCAAAGAGGAATTTACGAAACGGCGGCCACTTTTTCTGTCAAAGGAACAGATACAGGAGCTCGATCAATAGCATCGCTTCAGAAGAACACCACAACAGGAAGGTTTTGGTGGCTTAATTGTTAGTCACGGGTAACGTTCCGGGGCTCAGAGCAATTAACGTCTTGATAACCTGCTGATTTGACGTGTGTAATCGGTTACCAGCGCTGTCATCAGGACGTCAACGATTTTATTATTAAATTCACTAGTTTGCGCTAGAATCACGTGACAGTCTTAAATCAGTTAATCTTTTCCTTCTTTTTCCAGCGATCCCTCAACAAAAAATCTCATGTCTCTTTTTTAATTAATATCGTTGGTTCTAGTTCAAACACACCATGCTTCCGATTGGAGTCAATATATCTATTGACCATTGTATTATTATCGTTTCACTTATCTGGCCATCCCTGTTTCGGCTGGCGCTACAATGTTTTAAATCATCAATTTAAATCACTGCTGATGTGCGACCCACATTTTCACTTTTCTGCATCGCTACACCACTGAATTATAAATGTTTTGTTACAATGTAATCGGAATCAAATTGCAGACAAGGAGGAAGATACGTTTGTTATTGTTAATTGTATGGTAACCAGTAAGCTCGTATAAGTCAGTGAACACACACTGCAGGTGCTTGTACGGGGTTACTTGCCCAAACCCAAATATGGAACTAATTAGAGAATCATGGTCTTTAGCTAATTGTCGTATAGAATTACAGTGCTAATTAGAGGCTTTATGGTGCTGTTGGTTGGTGTAATTTTCTTTTCAATAAGCTTATTAGGTGAATTGAATATTTTTATGAGCTGTTGAAACCGCCCAATTAGAAATGAAGTATTTTTTTTTAACTAAGTATTTAATCAGTTTTCTTCATAATTTCATCGTACTTCTAGTTGCATGGTAACATTATGAGGCTTGTTGTCACAGCACATTACAGGTTGCGTATCATCTATAACTCGGGCCAAAAAGAATAGTCAGTAGAGCAAAAAACTTCAAAGGATTTAGCTGTTATGGAATACAGAAGCGGCAGCTCGTTTTACCATATAATCCCATATAATTCAGAGAAATATATCCAGTTTTCTCCGCCTACCAGAGATGAAAACCACAACTAGGTCATTATGTTTAATTGGTATAGTCAACCAAATAAAGTACATGCTTGAACGTGCCGCCCTTATACCCAATAATTTGTTCGACTATTATAAAGGTCGACGAGAGGGCTTAGATAGCGCATTCAGTGGCGTCACATATGCTGCAACGCAAAGGATGTGCATTGTTCAACTGCGTTGCTATACCTAATTCGTGGAGATAATGTTGCCAGATGTAAGCATATTATTTAAAATTTAAGACATGGTAACTCATACTCATGCATAATTAACACAATCCGCTTTCATTTGTTCGAATTATGGAATTTATGAAATTCGTAAATCCGTACGCCCCTGGCTCTACTGACTACTCTTTTTGGCCCGAGTATAGTGGTAAATGTTCCATAAAGCACAGAGACTTTACAGGGACAGAGATGACAATAGAGCCAAAGTCACGCCCACCCGCCATTATGAGGCTAAATTTATCAGAACTAACATAACCTTAAATTTTTAGATTTGCAAATTTATTTTTAATTTTTGTAGTTTTAGCTTGGATCCATTGTAACATTTAAAAACTCTCTCAGACAGTAGATTTATAAAGTTTCAATATTGTAGGTTATTTAAATTAGACTGCTAATTATAGGTTAGAATTCCAACCAAGAAAAAGCATTTTGGCTTGGTTTTCTATGGTTAACTATTGAAACACTCGTATTATGATAGTTATTTTAATTATTAGTGTAATTTAATAAAAGTCTAGAATATTTTAGATATGTATTATGCAAAAATGTATGTACAGGGTTAGTTTTGTTAATGTAAACCCCCCATTTTTATTTTTATCTTTGACCGATTCAAAAAATTAGAATCTGGACTTACACGGTTTTTTATGTAGATTTCACTCCTGCTAGTCCTGCTAACGGATTGGCAGTAGCGTTTTAAATATACAGGGTATGCAAGTTAGCTTTTTTTAAATTGCAATTTTATTGGAATGTAGCAGCCTACTTGAGTCTCCTAAGTTTACTATTTCGACTTTCGAGTGATTCTTTAGAAGAACTTTTGTACTCGCAGAAAGACAGTCGATTAATGGAAGAATGGGGGAGATGACTCACAAACTTTACAACACCAACTGGCAACTATAATAACTTTTTTCATTAGCTTTAAACCTTGTACAATTGTCTTCGGTAATACTGCCAGTTACCCATAAAACAACTAAAATTAAAAGAGAAATCCTCAACTTTTCTCTTTAACTTTCTTTAGATAAATTTAATTTCTACGTCGTGGATGTATAATTAACCGCACCACACAACAGTAAAACCTCAGGATACTTGGTAAAATTGTTAATATTTTATTATATGTGTGAGTGTATGTCGAACACGTTTGTTTTAAGCACGATTACGTCGAACGTAATCGTGCTTAAAACACCTTCAGCACATTTTATTACAATTTTATCTGCTAGCTGGGTATGCAAACCCACATCGTGAAATTTTCTCCATAATACGGCGGGTATAGGTCAACTAATTTCTTTATAAAATCATGTTTGTTAAAACCAGATAAAATATTTTTTACAAATTATTTTAGGAACGAATATGGCCTAATAGCCCTAATAGTAACAATATTAAAAAGCAAGGACCTAAAGAAATTATTTTAAAACCGACACACCGCAAAAGAGCAAATGTTAAGGGCCGTGGGCATGACAAACTGGTGCAGCACAAACTCTGAGTACATATCATGATTCTATGCCCATTAAAAAGTACTACTTTAAACGGCAAAAAATCAAGGAAGCGGTCTCCTGCACATGAAGCGGATACATAAGGAAGATAAGAGATGCGGAATTACTTAATACCATAATAGCCGAACGAGTTCAACCTCCTGCAAAATCAACCTACCAATTCCGAAATAAAGTTAAATATTGTAATTTATGTAAAGTGTCTTTCGGGCAATAGCAATAATAATAAAACAGAGTTAATGTATTAACGCAATCTCAAGAGATTTACAACAAGAATTAGCCGATCTATTTCCTTGTGCATTTAATCAACTGTTACAGGGAGACTAGACATAATGAAGTTGCAAATCCTAAAAATTGCAAGTAGCATATTTCCGTTTACAGATGCTCCGAGTAATTGTTGCAAATTATGTAACACGCTCGGACTTAGTACGTAACGTCTCTAGGACGAATCACGCGTTCAAATTCAATGCGCAGCTTGAACGCGCAGCCGAATACGTCAGCAAAAATTTATTATAAATTAGCTGGACAAAAGAATCTTTGGTGCTCGCGCCATCGAACCTGAAACCTGAACATCATTTGTCGTTTTGAACGACTTAATCAAACCAGAGCTCGAAATATCCTTCCGTTTGTTTGCATTACATGCCATATAACGCATTCATCGGCTGAGCCTTACATTGTCCTGTTCATGGTGGTAAGGTCCAGTCTCAGTAAATGCACAGGATGATTCCTATAAGGTTCACCCCAATTTTTTGGTCTGTCTTAGGAAATAAAATAAAAATATTTAACTAATTTATAGTATCTTTCCAAGGATTTCGAAAATTTCAACAAAAAAACAATTGAAAGTCAAATAAAAGTGAGAAAAACATGGCAAGGTTTTTTTTTAATGGAATTCCCTCTATATTTTTACAATTTTAAAAAAAGATTTAAATTCTCTTTCCAAATATATATCATAACATACAGGGTGAATCTTAGAGTGGCGGCCATATTTATATGAGGCGACACCGTTCAACTATGGGAACACAAAACTACAAATTTTTTTTTTTTTAACGCGCTATGAAAAATGAATATTGTTTAAACCCTTTTTATTTGAATTTGGGTACCCCGCCAGTGGAATGCGCTAGCGAGAGTAACGTCTAATAACTGAGACGCACACGCCTGTCTAGAACAGTGCGTTGTTGCCAAACTTCACGACTGAAATAAAATACGGGGAATTTATTGTAAAGCAAACAAGAAACTAAATAAAATGACCTATCTAAACAATAACAAAGTAAAAACTATTCTCCGTGAGTGTAACAATAAAAAAAGTAATACCTAAAAAACTTAATACTTAGTAACAAATAATGAACAGAAAATTATTTTTTCTAATAGCAATAAATCTTTACTTATCTTGGATCGGCATTTCTCATAGCAGGTGTTGAAACTGTCCTCCATTATTTTCCAAACACGCTGTAGCTCGCCGCATCATAGAATCTCTAACTTTATTGAAGTCCGTATTCTGCCTTATGTGATTCGCAGCGTTTTCTACTATTTCCCGTAATTCTTCAACGTTGTTGACAGGAGTCGTGTACACCAAACCACCGTACGGTGCACCAAACTTTTCATGTGCCCCCACAGATAAAAGTCGCCTCTAAAACAACACTAAAATAAAACTACACACACGTAGAAGGTACACCTCACTCAATTATTAAACACAAACGCAAAACTTCCACTTTTATAAATTTTTTCACTAAAAACTGAAACAATTTAATTTTATAACCATAATAAACCACACTAGCTGCTGTCTGACTGGTCACTAACACTAAAAACTAAAACTAAAACATAGAAAAACAACTGGCACGAGTGGCACGCCGCCGTGCGAGGCTTTTGCATTTCAGGAGAACCTTTTTTTTATCACCCTTTTTTGTTAATGCACCTACCTAGTTACTTAGGTCAGTGTCATAGTTTGTAAACAGTTCAGCGACTCTAACAGCTGATGGGTGGTTTTAAATGTCCTAACTAATTCTGTTTTTAAAATCTTTTTCATTTTGTGTCATAATAATTATGCAGACTATGCAGCCGGCTTTTTCATTTTGTTTTGTATTATAATTTTCATTATGGAAGTTAAAACTGCGTATTTCAATAAACCTGTTTATCCAATTGAATTAATTAATTTTTCATTTTCACTAGGTACCCTTATCTCTCTCTCGTGATTGGGTATCTCTGAATTATTAATGAAAAGTGAAAATGTAAAATGTAATCGATTGGTTTTATATCATCTACACTTGGCAACACTGTCGACCGGGCACACGTAATGCAGCAAGTGCTTGCCCAGCGGCACCGGAATTACAGGAATTATACATGAATAGCGAATTTTTTTAAAAAATTCATAACTCAGCCATTTTACAACCTACAAAAAAAAAAAATTCGGATTCATGTTCATGACGACTAGTACTATTAACCCCAAAAATATGGCCGCCACTCTAAGATTCACCCTGTATATTTAGTAAAATATACTGATAATTATTATTATTATTATTTCAATTATTATCAGTATTTTACTAAATATGAAGGTAAATATATGTTATGATATATTTTTAGAAAGAGAATTTAAATCTTTTCAAAATTGTAAAAATATACATTTAAAAAAACATGTCTCTGTTTCAATTCTTGTTTTGTTGAAATTTTCGAAATCCTTGGAATAATACTATAAGTTAGTTAAATATTTTAATTTTATTTCCGAGGACAAACCAAAAAATTGGGGTGAGACTGTTATAGGAATCACCCTGTACCTCAAAACGTGAATTTATCATACGCCGGCGAAACATTTCATTGTCCTGTTCATGGTGGTTATGTCTGGTCCTAGCGTATGATCAAAATCATTGGTTAAAATTTGAGACACTTGGTATATAAAGATTGTTTGTGCCAACAAAAAAACAAACGAAACCAAGTTTTATATGCAACATGAACCCATTATCTAAATTGCTCGTGAAATTAAATGTAGTATGACCCCTCATACATATTTATTTAATATTTGTAAAATTAGATCGTAAACAAAAAAATCTTGTAACGAACACATAATGGTGATGTCAACGGTCTGAGGATCCAACCGTGATGGTGCATATTTTTTTTTGGTTGTTGACTATTTGATTTCATTTACATAAATAAACAACCTTGTTATTGTAATTAGGTTAACAGTACTGTGATTCTCTTGTCATGTGGATTGTTACCGCTTGTAATTATAGAACGACTCAACAGGATGTACAGAAAGGACCAAAAACTTTGGAAATGGTTCCTTTATTTCCTTTGAAGAATGCAACAATTTCATCAAAAAATAAATGATAGAAATATATATGCTCTCAAGATCCGAGTTATTTGCAATTTACTCATATTTATATTGTCATAATGAGCACAGCCACGATTATTAGCATGCTCTAAAAAATAGCCATAAATCCACATGAAAAAATGCTACTTTTTCCGCAAATACATGCATGAAATGTAGTTTTGCACCATAAACTTTCAGTTAAGGTGAATATAAATGTAATGTACGAGGACGTAATGAAGACATTAGCCATGCTTGGAGTTTTATTTATTAGTTTTTATTTTAACAAATGCTACGAGCATGAAATAAAACCTTAAATTTATGCACCTCGTTGCATGTTTTACTGTAATCATAGTGACATCTCCTGATTCGTACTAGAAACATCTGTCACTTTATTACATCTAATCAGTTGCAAAAATCCACTTTTTAAGAGCAAAGTTTAAATATTCATTTAGTTATAGAAATAAACTGTAGGTACATAAAATATATCTACCTCACATAAACAAGAATTATCTGTTGGTTTCCAATTATTTCTTCTCATTTTGATAAACTATTCTTTCCTCTTTGCTGGGTCTCTGGGGAAGCGTTTCATTAAAAACCCCTTTTTTGCAGAGTTACTACAATTTACTGCCGCACAACCAGGCATTTCGCCCTAACTCTAAAAGCAATAAAATTCGTTTACATGGCATTTCTTACACATGCATTAGGTACGATAAGTAACAAAAATTACTTGTTTTCAATTAGATTTAAATTGAATATAATTAAATAATTGTCGCTTTTGCAAACTTCAAACATTGTTCGTATTCAATTACCTGTCAAATGACGTTTTCACTAAATGAGCAATCAAAAATTGGTTACTCTGTTGTCGCCACTGTCTCTATAAGTCATGCTTCACAATATGCAACATGAAACTGATGTTAAAATAACATTGGAAAGTCCTATTACTCGAAAAATAATTGGCTCAAATTACCCACTATTGACGTTTGCCAATCGAACAAAAGGAGAGCGCTCACAGAAATAAAAAAGCCATTCAGATTTCCTGTGGGAAGTGGATTTCTGTATATCACGCCGGCTAATTATTTCGAAATTTAAGCATATGCATGTAACGTTGATGCGATGCAGCGGAATTAAAATTTAAAACAAAGTACCGTTTAAACTACTTAAATCTAATGATAATTCTGTAATTACTGAATTAAAATAACAGTTACTTAACGACGATGGGAAATTGAGAATATTATTTTTTGTACATTTTTTAATATTAATTTATTTTTAGCGCTTAAAATTCAAGATCTGTTTGTATTAAAGTTGGTTATGGATACATAATTATACTGTTATTACTGACTTTTAATGAAAAAATAAATCTATATAGCTATAAATACCTAGTTTTTAATTTGAGGTTACAGTTTATGACAGTGTTCAATATATACATCCGTAATGTATCATTAATATAACAATATTCATTGAACGTAATTCTGGGAATCACGCCAAATTCTAAAAAATAAATACAAATAAGAAAATTGCCAAAATATGTCAAGATAAAAGTGTAGTATCAAAGGCAAACCTCTACAGTTTGCCCCAGAAAACCACTGTATATAGTTTTAAATGAATATAAATACAATATTGTTATCTAAAATTCGTATCAGTGGTTTTCTAGTATTTTACACTAGAAAATATAACAAAATGTATATTATATAATATATAGATATATATATTTATATGATATGTAAAATACAATTATAAAACAATAACTTATCTTTACAGAACGTTTCGAACCAAAGTCTAGGTCCTTTTTCAACTGTGTTTACAAAAAATTACTTGTCAAAAAAGATCACTTTGACACCTGACACTGATTATTAATTAATGCATAGATCACTAGAGAAAGAATTCTAATTTATTTTGATATTTCCGTCACGTACTTCTTTTTGGAGAATCGGTAGCCAGACTTCGTCTAGCAACACTGAACTAGTAGAGACGCAGTCGGTAGTATTTAGTTGAATACAGGTACTCTCTTTAAGTTTTCGTTTATTACAATGTGTCTCCGTTTGAATTATTTTTGCCTGTCTTGACATATTTTGCCAATTTTCTTATTTCTATTTATTTTTAGAATTTGGCGTGATTCCCAGAATTAAGTTCAATGAATATTAACTATCCGCCACAAATAAACTACAAACAATATTAATATAACAACATAAAACAGTACACTGAATTTGAGTGAAAGAAGAAAACGAAGCAATAGCGATTTAAATACAAATTTGTCAACATAGACTGTCAAGCCAAGCCCCACCTCAAGCGCCATATGGCAATAAATTAATACGAAAAGTAAGATTTCTTTACATTGTCATGTATATTTTAAAACTACACTAGGAACACTCATTCCAACTGGTTATTACATTCGAACCAGATTAAAATACAAATATGTTTGAATACCGAAGAATAGGTCTTCAAAACCACTTTGCGCCAATTATAATTTTAATGGACGCAAATTAGAACAGTAAGTAATCTGTAAAGCAATTCTTCGAATAATAATTATATCCAGTATTTCTCCTTTTGCGTTAAGCAAAAACGACAGTATATTCATTTCAAAGCATAATTATACAGGTATCTGTATAATAATGAGTACTTATTCTAAAACTATGATCCTATCAAGAGTAATTTGGACAAAACTAGGTTTAAAGAACAGAACAGTAATATAAATCATGTCCGTAAAAGGAATATCCCTTCCCTATATTGTGGTTTGAAAGTGCCAATAAAATAAACAAACGTTATTAGTTTTATTTAGAAATGGAGTAGCTATGAACGCTTGGAATAAACCGCCTTTGAAATTCGAATGAGAGGAAACGAAGCAGAAAACGTGTACAAAATGACACACATTGGGCATGCAGGCCGGCCCCGACTTTTATTAGCGTTTAGTGATCTTTGTGATTTTCCTTGCACCGTATACAAGTAGGGAAAAAGTTTCACCAGCCTGTTTTACATGCATGAGGGTGTTGAATTCTTGCCATTGAAAGTTCTCACTAAGTTAACCAACTGCATTTCTTTCTGAAGAAGTTTAAAGATTTTTAATTTTCTTGCCATTTCCCTTACTAAGAGCAAAGTTTAAATATTCATTTAATTATAAAAATAAGCTGTAGGTACATAAAATACACCATACAGCGTCGGAGAATCGGAATAAATAAAATTAACCAAATACATTTTTTACAGAACATTTTATTATGTGCAACACCATACGCAGCTCTGTTTATCCTGCACGTTCGTGATTATATAAGAAAACTTTATATAATATTTAAAATGTATAATACATATTCTATCACCCACAACAGTTCATTATCTGCAGCACAATACGCAGCTCTCTTATAGCACTCTATAAAGCGGCGTAGAAAAACTTTAAACATAAATAAAACGTATTAAATAAAAAAATATGTTTTTTACAGAACAGTTTATTAACTGCAGCCCCGTATGCAGTTCACTTTATCCTCCTATACATGTGTCATTACATATCTGGCAAGCATGTTCTATAATAAATCATATCATATCATAGAAAACAAATTCATCAAATTATTTACAGATCAATTTATTATATTATGTGCAGCACCATATTTAGCTCTCTTTATCTTTTAATACACTCGTGATTATATTTTTGCGAAGCTTGAACTACAATAAATAAAATATATCAAAAATATTTTTCGCAGAATAATTTATTCACTGCAACACTGCACGCAGCCCTTTTATAATACACAATAAAGCGTAGAAAAACCTCAAACATAAATAATAAAATTAAATTCAAAATAATATTTGTCGCAGCATCGTATACAGCACCTTTATCCGTTTACATATGTGATTCCGTACCCGTCCACCTTGATTTGGATAATACACAATAAGGCATGCAAAAACTTCATCTTAATAAATAAATTCATCAACCGCATTTTTTACAGTACAGCTTATTATGTGCAGCACCCAACACAGCTCACTCTATCCTTTAATACACTAGCACATTAATTTTAATGGTGGAACATCTGCAGCACTGTTCGCAGTCCTCTTTATCCTATTATAAATAAAATGTAACAAACATTTTTTTGCAGAACAGTTTATTATCTGCAGCACCGTACGCAGCCTACTTCATCCTCTCATATATAAGTGGTTACATATCTGACTACATAATTAATAATGGTTATATATCTAGGACAAATGCGAGAAAAATATTTAGCGCCATAGGTAAGTTGGTTTAGTTTCTTAGTGTTGTTTATCTACAGCAACTTTTATTTTGTTATCTATACAGGTATTTTTATTTTTTCTAATTTTCAGGATTATTTAGCCCCGGAATATCGCTAATAATTTTAGGATTTATACCAGAGGATGCTATAAATACATCGATTGCAATGTTGATATTTGCTGTGGGCCTAGGTGGCGCAGCAGTTTCGGGATATACGATAAACGCATCTACCTCACATAAACAAGAATAGTCTGTTGGTTTCCAATTATCTCTTCTCATTTTGATAAACCATAAACCATTCTTTCCTCTTTGCTGGGTCTCTGGGGAAGCGTGTCATTAAAAAGCCCTTTTTTCAGAGTTACTGCAATTTACTGCTGCACAACCAGGCATTTCGCCCCTAACTCTAAAAAGCAATAAAACTGGTTTGCATGGTATTTCTCACAAATGTTTAGTGACCTTTAGGATACGAATTGATTAATTGGCATTTTACGTTTACTTCAGAGGCTTACTTGGTTCACTCCTCGAGTCATGGACACTATTTGCTAGAGATATTTCTTTACATAAAAATGTAGGGGATTCAAGTCGGGAGATTTGGGCGGCCACGCGTTAGGATCTCGAGTTTTCGGTAACCAATATACTCGTATATCAAACAGTTCCAAATGTTTTATATTCTGACACTCTTTAATTACTTGTTTTCTACTTCATTTCGCTATTTTCCATTAACGTATCTTTTCAAATTTCCAGTGAATTATTTTCACGCGCATTTAAATTGGTAGAACAGGTGCCAGCCTCATTAGATTAATACGATATTAAAACGGAGGTTTCTTTGTATTTTTTGTACATCGTCCTACAAAGAGTGCCAACCTACTATTATAAATCTATTAGTCGATAGGCACGAGTACGATTCTAATCCGAATCGCCACTATTGGTGCCTCACGTTCAAAACTGAAGAAAAAGACTACAGCATTAAATGCAAATAATTCCTTAGAAATTTAAGACCTACATAAAAAGCGAAGAAAGTAAATAAATGTTTCTAATAGTAGCTGTGGATGTTGAGTTGTTCACGGTACGTTTAACAATGTATTAGTATTCAATGTTGCTAAAGTACTGGGAATTGTTACAATCAATATTTGTGCTACTGGCCAAGAATGCGGGTTTATTAAAATTATATGGGATAACGTGGATCTCTCCACACCACGACGCGGCGCTGTAAAAATGCAATTAATATTTAAATTTCTCATTTACTAAACAATAAATAATTTAAAATATCGTTTCTTAAATAATAAATCACGACTGAATTTCATATCTCTATTACCAAGGAGAAGCTTGAAATCTATACCTGTGGCATTTTTGTGAGGAAATTAATTCTATTTGAAATTCAACTTCAAGAATGTAGTAAAATAATTGATTTTTTAAATTAAACACCCTATTATGAGTCTCACCTGAGCATAATTTTTTTTAATATCCAAGACTGGCCCAAAAATTAAACCTTGTAGCACAGGATCTTCCAAATTTCAATTATTTATCTCAAAACCAAAAGAAAAAAGGGCGATATTACTGAACATTTCAAACTTCGAAATAACATAATTTAGAAGTGATTTTGAAAATTCAACAACAAAAAAAAACAAACGCAATTATTCAGTATTTATTTATAAATGACTTTGTTTAGGCTTTATACAAGCATAATAATACCAAACATATCCAAATTGATATACTTATATTTATGTTTCATCTCTAAACATGCTATTATTAAATTCATTGGACTTTCTTTAATACATTATGAATATTGGATTCAAAATTATAAAATTCAAAACGTCTAAAAACAAATTATTAAAAAAATTTTTTTTAACTCGCCACAAAATTCATTCATTATGGTCACCAATTAAAAAACGTCCACAAGTAAGTAACTTTGTTTTGCGAGATTAATCGTCCACCTGATGAGCTACTAATAGCGAAAGAATATGTACATCTTCTTGTGGACTTAAATTTTTAATAATTTGTTTTTAGACGTTTTGAATTTTATAATTTTTAATCCAATATTCATAATGTATTAAAGAAAGTCCAATGAATTTAATAATAGCATGTTTAGAGATGAAACATAAATATAAGTATATCAATTTGGATATGTTTGTTATTATTATGCTTGTATAAAGCCTAAACAAAGTCATTTTTCATTTTTTGAATGTCAATGTCAGAATCAAATTAAAAATAGGGAATTTTTAACGTCATAATGTCACAATTAAACTAAAACTAGATTATATTAATTTTTTATGAAGATTAATAATTTTTATTTAAATGTTTTACGTTTTGCTTTGAATGTTATGGATTCTGCAATTTAATTCAATGCTGTATGACATATAGTCCTGCAGAGTATTTTGTTTTTGCATTGTTCGACAGTAATAACGTTCTACGATTTTTTTGGATTCAGCATACTTTATATTTGCATGTTCAGAAATGGAACATCAATAAATATATTAGATAATTTTGTTATTATTGGGCCAATATAAGGCTTGAATAAGGTTGTTTATAGACAACAAGTCTCGAATAAAGAGAGGTAGAGTATTTTATAAGAAAGCATGAAAATGTAGGCGGCATTAATTATAGAAATTTGTTTCTTATGGTTACATGACAGTTTATTAATTGTAAAATGTAAATTCAAGTAAGTAACTTTGTTTTGCGAGATTAATCGTCCACCTGATGAGCTACTAATAGCGAAAGAATATGTACATCTTCTTGTGGACTTCGTTTTTTAATTGGTGACCATAATGAATGAATTTTGTGGCGAGTTAAAAAAAATTTTTTTAATAATTTGTTTTTAGACGTTTTTAATTTTATAATTTTTAATCCAATATTCATAATGTATTAAAGAAAGTCCAATGAATCTAATAATATCATGTTTAGAGATGAAACATAAATATAAGTTATATCAATTTGGATATGTTTGTTATTATTATGCTTGTATAAAGCCTAAACAAAGTCATTTATAAATAATGCATATCAAGCAAAGAAAGAGAATTGTAAAAAAAAAATCAGTATTTAGTTGCGATAACATCATATATTGTGTTCTTGCTCCACTTATGCTATGATTTAAGTAAATCCGGACTGACAAGACGACAGTAATTTATTTTATGTGAATATTCATATGTTACTAATTAATTAGATGTGTTATTACAGAAGACAAAATGGCATAAACGGTTTACGTTATAAATTCTTCATCTATACCCGAAGCGTGGGTTTCTGCAGAAGTTATTATCATAGGCACTTAGTATTCATCAATGGTTTTAATGTCGAGAATTTAATTTCTATTTGAATTTATATTACTTTCATTCAATATAACTTATTACGTAGGTACAGCGTGTTTCCGCTTTTAGGATACAGGGTTTTATTGGCTTTAATAGGGAAAAGAAGGAGTAATTTTGAACTGAAACAATTTTATATAGTTACTTTTGGGATACGAAAAAAATTTTTTACGAAAATTTAATCGCAGAGCGAAACTCAAAATAATAAAAATTTGCAGTGAACGGCCCCTTTATTACACCATACGATTAAGGCCTAGTAATAACTGCACATATTTATTGCCCCGTACCATCAAGAAGTTAAATATGAAAATAATTAACAAGACAACTTAACAGTCTTGTAAGTATGCAGGTACATTTGTAAAAAAAAATCCAGACCTATTAGTGACGTCCAGTAAGTAAATACTGTCGCACTGTGGACATCCTGCAAGGCAACAGCTATTCTTGAGAGAACATTATTTCCATTCATCCGATCACATTATTTATAAATCGAAACAGGAAACTATTAACTCTGAAAATGTCTTCTGTTCAATAATTAAATTGAGAGACTATTAATTAATGTAGATGCATATGGTACACCTGTAGCACTGCTCAGGATGTAGGTAATTAACTTTTCTTGTACGAGTATGGCTCATCGTTTTTTACAAGTTCAAAGAGTCATTTCAAGTTATGCTGTTTTAGTTATTTATACTTATGTTGAATTAATATAATGACCGCCTCAGAGCTAGCATCTGTTCTTGTACGGTTGTTTTGTAGATGTCTGAGTAATTTTAGCGCAGCAGTAGAAATAGCAGAAGGCCTCTTGTTCTTTAAAAGCCGAGGGCCTTTAAGAGGAGGCAAAGGCATAATTTTCGTAGCCATTGGAAATGAAAATTAATATTTGATTTTTTTCTTTTCTACACCTCGTATACATTTTCAGAATAGTTTTCATCTACAGATACAATAAATCATGTGACATCTGCCTTTGGTTATTTTATTGTAAAAACAGCTCATTTACTGCGAAAGAAACTTTACAGGATAACGTGGCGACGCGAATCGACCGGATAATCGCGTTAAAAGCCTTTAAATACTAGGAGTTCCCCAAAATCGTCTCAAAAGGAATGATAATTCTTCCTGCCTCCGCAAGTTCTCAAGGTATACTTGACCGAATTTCATGGTTCAGTAACAAATCGAAACACCGACTAAAAATTTCACACCATGCCTATTACATACACCTACTTCCACCTGTATAATTATAATGAAATTGTGGCGAACGCCAATTTCTATTTTCATTCGTATTTATAATATATTCTAACCAATAATTTTTACCTATAATGATATAGTGACGGTACAAGCGCGGCGCTATGCATCGTTAATCAAACTTAATGAAGTAATTCGAATTTTCAACAGTAATTTACTAGAATAACTGCTAGGATACGTTATTATGAATAAGAAATGTAAATCAATGGAGGAAATTGTTCAAGCAATGTGACTCGACGCTACAATAATTAAGTCGACGTGCATAATGACATCAGTGGACACAATTTTGCAAGAACTTTTCTTAATCAAAATCAAAGATTTTTCGTTTATGTGCCCAAAGTAACGTATACAAAGTTGGTTTGTCACTTTCGTCTTAAGAATAATTGTAATACTTCCACTAAGAATACAACCAGCTCATATAGCAGTTTATAAAGAAATATACTAAAAGACAACTTCCCCCCTTTGCAATTTAGACAATGCGACTTCGATATTTCGAGCTCTATGATAGCTAGAAATTTTATTTAGAAACGTAAGTAACCTAGATAAACAAAATCTACGTGATAAAATTGGAACATCGTAGTTTATAAAGAAATATACTAAAAGACAACTTCCCCCTTTGCAATTTAGACAATGCGACTTCGATATCTCAAGCTCTATGATGGCTAGAAATTTTATTTAAAAACGTAAGTAAACTAGATAAACAAAATCTACGTGATAGAATTGGAAAATAGTAGTTTATAAAGTAATATACTAAAAGACAACTTCCCCCCTTTGCAATTTAGACAATGCGACTTCGATATCTCGAGCTCTATGATAGCTACAAATTTTATTTAAAAACGAAAGTAAACTAGATAAACAAAATCTACGTGATAAAATTGGAAAATAGTAATTTATAAAGAAATATACTAAAAGACAACTTCCCCCCTTTTGCAATTTAGCAATGCGACTTCGATATCTCAAGCTCTATGATAGCTAGAAATTTTATTTAGAAACGTAAGTAAACTAGAGACTTAAACAATATCTACGTGATAAAATTGGAAAATAGCAGTTTATAAAGAAATATACTAAAAGACAACTTCCCCCTTTGCAATTTAAATACTGTGACTACGATATCTCGAGCCCTATGATAGCTAGAAATTTTATTTAGAAACGTAAGTAAACTAGATACTTAAACAATATCTACGAGATAAAATTGGAAAATAGCAGTTTATAAAGAAATATACTAAAAAAGACAACTTCCCCCCTTTGCAATTTAAACAATGCGACTTCGATATCTCGAGCTCTATGATAGCTAGGAATTTTATTTAGAAAAGTAAGTAAACTAGATACTTAAACAATATCTACGAGATAAAATTGGAAAATAGCAGTTTATAAAGAAATATACTAAAAAAGACAACTTCCCCCCTTTGCAATTTAAACAATGCGACTTCGATATCTCGAGCTCTATGATAGCTAGAAATTTTATTTAGAAACGTAAGTAAACTAGATACTTAAACAATATCTACGTGATAAAATTGGAAAATAGCAGTTTATAAAGAAATATACTAAAAGACAACTTCCCCTTTGCAATTTAAATACTGTGACTACGATATCTCGAGCCCTATGATAGCTAGAAATTTTATTTAGAAACGTAAGTAAACTAGATACTTAAACAATATCTACGAGATAAAATTGGAAAATAGCAGTTTATAAAGAAATATACTAAAAAAGACAACTTCCCCCCTTTGCAATTTAAACAATGCGACTTCGATATCTCGAGCTCTATGATAGCTAGAAATTTTATTTAGAAACGTAAGTAAACTAGATACTTAAACAATATCTACGTGATAAAATTGGAAAATAGCAGTTTATAAAGAAATATACTAAAAGACAACTTCCCCCTTTGCAATTTAAATACTGTGACTACGATATCTCGAGCCCTATGATAGCTAGAAATTTTATTTAGAAACGTAAGTAAACTAGATACTTAAACAATATCTACGAGATAAAATTGGAAAATAGCAGTTTATAAAGAAATATACTAAAAAAGACAACTTCCCCCCTTTGCAATTTAAACAATGCGACTTCGATATCTCGAGCTCTATGATAGCTAGAAATTTTATTTAGAAACGTAAGTAAACTAGATACTTAAACAATATCTACGTGATAAAATTGGAAAATAGCAGTTTATAAAGAAATATACTAAAAGACAACTTCCCCCTTTGCAATTTAAATACTGTGACTACGATATCTCGAGCCCTATGATAGCTAGAAATTTTATTTGGAAACGTAAGTAAACTAGATAAACAAAATCTACGTGATAAAATTGGAAAATGGTGTGTCCTGGTTAAGTGTCAGAATAGCTCTAAGCTAAACTTCGCCAGGACGTTAATATAAATAAGACGATTAAAAAAAAAAAAAAAAAAAAAAAAAATAGTAGTTTATAAAGAAATATACTAAAAGACAACTTCCCCCTTTGCAATTTAAGCAATGCAACTTCGATATCTTGAGCATTATGATAGCTAGAAATTTTATTTGGAAACGTAAGTAAACTAGATAAACAAAATCTACGTGATAAAATTGGAAAATAGCAGTTTATAAAGAAATATACTAAAAGGCAACTTCCCCTTTGCCATTTAAGCAATGCGACTTCTATATCTCGAGCTCTGTGATATCTAGAAATTTTATTTGGAAACGTAAGTAAACTAGATAAACAAAATCTACGTAATAAAATTGGCAAATAGCAGTTTATAAAGAAATATACTAAAAGACAACTTCCCCCTTTGCAATTTAAGCAATGCGACTTCGATATCTTGAGCATTATGATAGCTAGAAATTTTATTTGGAAACGTAAGTAAACTAGATAAACAAAATCTACGTAATAAAATTGGAAAATAGCAGTTTATAAAGAAATATACTAAAAGGCAACTTCCCCCTTTGCAATTTAAGCAATGCGACTTCGATATCTCGAGCTCTGTGATATCTAGAAATTTTATTTGGAAACGTAAGTAAACTAGATAAACAAAATCTACGTGATAAAATTGGAAAAGAGCAGTGTATAAAGAAACATACTAAAAGACAACTTCCCCCTTTGCAATTTAAGCAATGCGACTTCGATATCTCGAGCTCTGTGATATCTAGAAATTTTATTTGGAAACGTAAATAAACTAGATAAACAAAATCTACGTAATAAAATTGGAAAATAGCAGTTTATAAAGAAATATACTAAAAGACAACTTCCCCCTTTGCAATTTAGACAATGCGACTTCGATATCTCGAGCTCTATGATAGCTAGAAATTTATTTAGAAAAGTAAGTAAACTAGATACTTAAACAAAATCTACGCGATAAAATTGGAAAATAGCAGTTTATAAAGGAATATACTAAAAGACAACTTCCCCCTTTGCAATTTAGACAATGCGACTTTGATATCTCGAGCTCTATGATAGCTAGAAATTTATTTAGAGTAGTCAACTAGATACATACTTTAACAAAATCTACGTGATAAAATTTTAAAATAGCAGTTTATAAAGAAATATACTAAAAGTCAACTTCCCCATTTGCAATTTAAACAATGCGACTCTATGCTCTATGATAGCTAGAAATTTTATTTAGAAACGTAAGTAAACTAGATAAACAAAATCTACGCGATAAAATTGGAAAATAGTAGTTTATAAAGAAATATACTAAAAGACAACTTCCCCCCTTTGCAATTTAAACAATATCACTTTGACATTCCGAGGTGCTAATTAATTATTTCGGCACATAACGAGGACAATCTTTTGACAGTAAATAAACAAAAAAGAATTGTGGGAGGAGCCAACTTTACCCGCTCTCTAAAATATGGGGTCCGTTACGAAAGAATCGATTTACGTATTATAAATATAACTTTGCACTATTTGCCATGGAATGCAAACAAAATATTCCGGGTATAGAAACTTCATCGAGATTTATATCTGTTTATTTTAGCCTGATCCACTTTTCACAGCTTAACCAGAGTAAATTACTATCTGCACTTACTCTCTACACTTTCTTGTGCATAGTTATTAAATAACAATTATGGACATCACTATAAACAAGACGCGTTGATTACATGAAGACAGATTGGAAGAAAAAAAAAAACACACGCATGCATATTAGGATAAGGCGCAATTTAAATGAATGTTTCTTGTTTAAAATTAATGATATGCGTCTAATAAAAAAATCCCATCACTCCTAATAAGGCATATCAAATCGAAGTTTTAAACACTCATTTCGCTGATGAAATTTTAAATTCGTCGGTTTTTCTTCCAGGCGGCTGTAAAACAATGAAAATAAACGCAGAACGTTTCAAGTGAACGTGATATTGTTATTACGATTCGAAATAGAAATAATTTAGCCGGTTGTGCTTGTGGATGTTTCTCTCTCTAATCCGTCACAATTTGGGACAATTAAAAGGAAGCTATCGTGGTAAGTACTTGGTAAGTTAAATATTTTTTATTTTCAATATCTTTATACTTTGGAGCTTAACAATGACTTGTTAAACACGATATAATAATAATAATAATAATTCATTTTCAACTGCCCACGGCCCTTAACGTTTCATCCCAACTTAAACAATTTCTGTGCATTATATTGTAAAAATATTCATTAGAAACATCCAATATTTGTCCCATATTATGAGAATCAAAAAACGGAAACAAATATCCTTCGACTAGTGTTTGGTTTATTGGCGCCTAATAATAACAAATAAATCACCTTTCCACATTTGGCACTGTGCTGCTTAAAAATTCAGAATAATTAGCTTCTCAACCGTGAACACGCAATTTACTTCTTACCTAGTTTCCATAATGAATAACGCTAATGGAAAACTGGTTAATTTTTTATGCTCCATTTTTGTGAAATTATGACAATTATTACCATCAGCACGACAAACGAGCTGTTCTTCGCACGCAACAATAAATATATTCACACTTGGCACTTCGAACTACATATATTTTAATTGTATTTAATGACCTTATAACACATTTTCTCGGATGATCACCATCGCCTCTTCTATTTTTGCACTCGTCTGCCCTACTATGTCCTCCAGGACAATTAGATGTACAGGGTGATCATTTTAAGTGCCTTACTCGATTTTCCTGTTTTATTCTTCACCTGGGAAAAAAAATCAAAAACCATACTTGTGTACTTTTTCCGAGGAATCCGATTCCGAAAAGATAAAAACAATTGAATGTCAACGAAAAAAGTTATGGCCGAAAAACTGAAAAAGAAAAAAATATACGCCCTGTATATTAATGCGGAAATGGATATGTGACATTTCACTGATTGTAAATGTGTATCAGATACATATTTTTCACTTCCGGTTTGACCGGAAATTGCTTTAATTTTTTTATTTTAGGTGATACACCCTGTATATTGAGCTCAGTTTAAAGAACTTTTCTTTCTGAATTCAGCAATATACAGGGTGAATCTTAGAGTGGCGGCCATATTTTTGGGGTTAATAGTACTAGTCGCCATGAACATGAATCCGAATTTTTTTTTTTGTAGGTTGTAAAATGGCCGAGTTATGAATTTTTTAAAAAAATTCGCGATTCATGTATAATTCCTGTAATTCCGGTGCCGCTGGGCAAGCACTTGCTGCATTACGTGTGCCCGGTCGACAGTGTTGCCAAGTGTAGATGATATAAAACCAATCGATTACATTTTACATTTTCACTTTTCATTAATAATTCAGAGATACCCAATCACGAGAGAGAGATAAGGGTACCTAGTGAAAATGAAAAATTAATTAATTCAATTGGATAAACAGGATAAACATAGTCTGCATAATTATTATGACACAAAATGAAAAAGATTTTAAAAACAGAATTAGTTTCTAGGACATTTAAAACCACCGATCAGCTGTTAGAGTCGCTGAACTGTTTACAAACTATGACACTGACCTAGTTACTTAGCAGGTGCATTAACAAAAAAGGGTGATAAAAAAAAAGGTTCTCCTGAAATGCAAAAGCCTCGCACGGCGGCGTGCCAGTTGTTTTTCTATGTTTTAGTTTTAGTTTTTAGTGTTAGTGACCAGTCAGACAGCAGCTAGTGTGGTTTATTATGGTTATAAAATTAAATTGTTTCAGTTTTTAGTGAAAGAAATTTATAAAAGTGGAAGTTTTGCGTTTGAGTGAGGTGTACCTTCTACGTGTGTGTAGTTTTATTTTAGTGGTGTTTTAGAGGCGACTTTTATCTGTGGGGGCACATGAAAAGTTTGGTGCACCGTACAATGTACGGTGGTTTGGTGTACACGACTCCTGTCAACAACGTTGAAGAATTACGGGAAATAGTAGAAAACGCTGCGAATCACATAAGGCAGAATACGGACTTCAATAAAGTTAGAGATTCTATGATGCGGCGAGCTACAGCGTGTTTGGAAAATAACGGAGGACAGTTTCAACACCTGCTATGAGAAATGCCGATCCCAGATAAGTAAAGATTTATTGCTATTAGAAAAAATAATTTTCTGTTCATTATTTGTTACTAAGTATTAAGTTTTTTAGGTATTACTTTTTTTATTGTTACACTCACGGAGAATAGTTTTTACTTTGTTATTGTTTAGATAGTTCATTTTATTTAGTTTCTTGTTTGCTTTACAATAAATTCCCCGTATTTTATTTCAGTCGTGAAGTTTGGCAACAACGCACTGTTCTAGACAGGCGTGTGCGTCTCAGGTATTAGACGTTACTCTCGCTAGCGCATTCCACTGGCGGGGTATCCAAATTCAAATAAAAAGGGTTTAAACAATATTCATTTTTCATAGCGCGTTAAAAAAAAAAAATTGTAGTTTTGTGTTCCCATAGTTGAACGGAGTCGCCTCATATAAATATGGCCGCCACTCTAAGATTCACCCTGTATAACATATTATCATTATCTTTCATATTTAATAAGATATTGGGGTTTAAATTTAAAATAACACAAATATATGTTATGAAATAAAATCATCCATGAAAACAAAAAAAGCATTTAAATTATTTTTTATTTATTTCAAAAACTAAAGAATACAAGTTATTATGCTATATCTTCTTTTGTTTTTGAAATAAATAAATAATTTAAATGCTTTTGTTTGTTTTCATGGATGACTTTATTTCATAACATATATTTGTGTTATTTTAAATTAAAACCCCAATATCTTATTAAATATGAAAGACAGCGATGATATGTTATATATTGCTGAATTCAGAAAGAAAAGTTCTTTAAACTGAGCTCAATATACAGGGTGTATCACCTAAAATAAAAAAATTAAAGCAATTTCCGGTTAAACCGGAAGTGAAAAATATGTATCTGATACACATTTACAATCAGTGAAATGTCACATATCCATTTCCGCATTAATATACAGGGCGTATATTTTTTTCTATTTCAGTTTTTCGGCCATAACTTTTTTCTTTGACATTCAATTGTTTTTATCTTTTCGGAATCGGATTCCTCGGAAAAAGTACACAAGTATGGTTTTTGAATTTTTTTCCTAGGTGAAGAATAAAGCAGGAAAATCGAGTAAGGCACTTAAAATGATCACCCTGTACCCCTGCATGTATTTTACAATTTAGCCGTCCAGCCAGGCTAATTAGTATAATTTTCGAAATTAAAAGTACAATTCCATGCGGATAATGGACGACTTGCATGATATTTAAATGACTAAATTTTTCAAAAATAAATCGCGTTTTTAGCGTTAAAAACCCGACTAACATAATATGGCTATTATGTATACTAGAAAGTAAATTTACATAAAATAAGAGATAACAGAGTGTTATTTAAAATAAGAAGTTAGGACCACTTAATGTTGGGTCTTTTAGCCACCGAGGATTTTATTCGATTCGCGAACTGTTAAAACATTTGTCAAAGTTTTTAATCAAACAAGCTATTTTTTAATAATCGATCAGTAAGCAAATCGTGTGGGAATCGTCGATGCGGCATCGATATTTATTACCAATTTGTCTTCCGTTGTTTCTGCTTAATATTCTTACGCCTCGTCATTTAATAATTTATAATAGTTAAATACATATTTATTTTGTGCAGTGCGAACTCGTTTTAATTTGTGAAACACCACGGGCCTCGATAATTATTAGTTATTATTATACATCTTCACGCGTTTTAGTCATTAATTATACGAGAAATTGAACGTCACACGTAAGCATAAAATCTGTGAAAACAATAAATTATCATTTTAATAATCACTAGAGTATCGAACAGGTTTGTTAGTTTACGGAAAAATTCCTAGTGTTAGTCGACCGGTAAATTATGCAAGGCTCCCAATGTTGTGGCCATTAATTTTGCTAATGTTATATAAGGAGATGAATGAGTTGTGAGGTTTTTTCGCTCGCTCCGGTGTTACGTTAATTAATTTCAGTATGTTTTTTAGCAATTGCTAAAGCACAATGTAAGAATTAAGCATAGATAATCAAAATAATAGTGAATTTGATGGTAAACGTGCCTAAGAGGAGCGAAAAAATGTCTTTATATTAACTACTGAACTAAAGGGCGTAGGTACCTATTAAATTATAATCAATAGAAACGTAAAATGTTTCTGTGAATGGCATCAACAGGATGCAATTTATGGTGCGATTTTATGCCCTATATCTGACGGAGTTCCATTCTTCTTGACGAAACAAAAAGTAGCAACCAACGAATTTTTGCTCTCAAATTGAATAGGCAATGATTTATCCGTTTTTAGTTGTAAATACCGTGAAGAATAATATTACACAATTTTTTTGGTTTGCATTGTTATTAAAACTGAACATTATTCACACTTTCAAATATACACCTTCGTATGCCTCGGAATTTAAACTCTTACAGTTTTTCAGGCGTTTATTTTCTAGCCGGCTTAATATCCCTTTTGTCCTTAATATCGATACGTATTTTATTATCGGTTCACTTTTTTGCAGTTATTTTTTATTTCTGCATTTACGCGGTCAGAAACTTAATTTAAACACGAATTATTAAATATTGTGGTTACATCGAACAGGATACCTAACAGTGTAATTTGGCATCTTTCGAGCCATAGGCGGCGCCAGTGGGGGTAGAAAAAAATACCGTTCAAAAATCGCTATAGAACTTATTGGAACATATTATTTTTTTTTAAATTCCTTTTGAAATTCTTTATCAATCTCTCGAGCCAAATTTTTTATTTCTAGCTATAATTTTTTATACCAGATCTAAAATTGATTTTTTACTAAAAAATATCATTATTTTCAATTCAAAGGAGTCTTACAGGTCACAATTTTCGTTTTTCTTTTTTATCCTTGATAGCTTTTTTATTTTTTATTCTTGAAGCTGTCAAAATCACTGTCAAATTTAAAAATTGAAAAGTATGTCTCTCGGAATTTTGAAAACAATGTGATTTTTTCATAAAAGAACGATATAAAGTATTTTAAATTTTTCAATTTTTATAATTTTATTGAAATTAAAATAACGTTTTCAATTTTGACAGCTGTCAAATTCTCTGTCAACTTAGTATTTAAAAACACATTTTTCTATAGGTCTTGGAGGTACTGAATACTGAATACGAAATTAATATCATAAAATTAAAATGTTTGTTGATAGCTGCCAAAATTGCTGTCAAATTTAAAACTATACAAGTTTGTCTTCCATAATTTTATAAACAATGTGAATTTCCATCGAAGGGAAATAAGGCGATTTTTTTAATTTGCTAATTCCATAATTGATATTAAATTATAGAGTTTTCACTTTTGACAGCTGTCAAAATTTCTGACAACTTAATAAAAATGCTATTTAGTAATAATTTCGACAAATTAAGGTACCAAGTAGACATTTCTCTATACGAGTAGGCCTTGGACGAAATTGTTGCAAAAAATATGTTTGTTGGTAGCTGCCAAAACTGCTGTCAAATTTAAAACTATACAAGTTTATCTTCCATAATTTTATAAACAATGTGAATTTCCATAGAAGGGAAATAAAGCGATTTTTTTTTAATTTGCTACTTCCATAATTAATATTAAATTATAGAGTTTTCACTTTTGACAGCTGTCAAAATTTCTGACAACTTAATGAAAATGCTATTTAGTAATAATTTCGATAAATTAAGGTACCAAGTAGACATTTCTCTATACGAGTAGGCCTTGGACGAAATTGTTGCAAAAAATATGTTTGTTGGTAGCTGCCAAAACTGCTGTCAAATTTAAAAACTATACAAGTTTGTCTTCCATAATTTTATAAACAATGTGAATTTCCATAGAAGGGAAATAAAGCGATTTTTTTTAATTTGCTAGTTCCATAATTGATATTAAATTATAGAGTTTTCACTTTTGACAGCTGTCAAAATTTCTGACAACTTAATGAAAATGCTATTTAGTAATAATTTCGACAAATTAAGGTACCAAGTAGACATTTCTCTATACGAGTAGGCCTTGGACTAAATTGTTGCAAAAAATATTTTGTTGGTAGCTGCCAAAACTGCTGTCAAATTTAAAATAATTCAAATCTGCCTTTCGTAATTTTGAAAATACCATGAATTCCCATAGAAGAAGTGCTATTAAGAATTTTGAAATTTGCTAGTTCCGTAATAGATAATAAAGTAAAGTTTCGACTTTTGACAGCTGTCAAAATATTTCAACTTATTGAAAGTGACATTTTATAATTATTTAAACAAATAAACGTACTTAACAAACATTTTTTTTACAAGTTGTGGGGGTACTGCATACGAAATTGATGTCAAAAAAATATTATGTTGGTTGACAGATGTCATAATTGCAGTCAAATTTAAAAATTTACAGGTATATATCTTTCGTAATTTTAAAAATAGTGTTGATTTCCATAGAAGAAGATACAGAAAATGTTTTAAAACTTTCTAGTTCGGTAATTGATATAATAATAAAGTTGTAACCTTTGACAGCTGTCAAAATTTCCGTCAATTAATAAAAATGACATTTCATTATTATTTCAACAAATTAAAGTACTTAACAAACATTTTTCTATAAGTTTTTGGAGGTACTGAATACGACAGTAATACGAAAATGATATACTTCCATAGTTTTAAATTTGGCAGCAGTTTTGACAGCTACCAATGGACATAATATTTTTTAGATATCAATTTCGTATTTAGTACCTTAAAACCTATAGAAAATTATCTGCTCGGTACTCAATTTGTTGAAATAATTATTAAATGGCATTTTTATTAGGTTGACAGAAATGTTGACAGCTGTCAAAAGTAAAAAATTAATTTTAATATCAATTGTGGAACTAGCAAATTTAAAAAAACACTTACATCCTTTCTTCAACGGAAATTCACATTGTTTCCAAAATTAAGTACCTAAGACAAACTTGCATATTTTTAAATTTGACAGCAATTTTGACAGTAATCAACAAATATAAATTTTTTTTGAAACAAATTTTATACTGAATACCTCCGGAACCTATAGAAAAATGTTTGCTTGGCACTTTCATTTGTTCAAATAATTATTAGATGGCGTTTTCATTAAGTCGACAGAAAATTTGACAGCTGTCAAAAGCGAAAACATTATTTGAATTTTAATTATAAAAATAGAAATATTTGGATTTAAAGAATTTTTTCTACAAAAACTCATTGTTTTAAAAATTACAAAAAAACATACTTGAAAAATTTTAAATTTGACCTTGATTTTGGCAGCCGTCAAAAATAAAAAAAAATTATGTTGGAACTAAATTGTCTGTCCAAATATCAAGTGCGGTTTATTTTGTATACTTGAGAAATATGGAGTGGATGAAAATACCAATTATTTATGATTTAATTTAATGATAAAACATATTGTCCATGGTAATGTATGACGATCGATGAGACGTCCCTGCTTCAACCACAATCGCAGAATAAACAACCATCCAGTCGCAACTCTCCGTTATAATAATGGTGTAAACTGGGATAATATTAGATTAACAAAATGAACGGGTCCCAAATAGACGGAGAAATTAGAAAAATTAGTTCGACATAACTCCACGAACTGGCTTGGTTGCCAATAATCTTGGGAACATACCGATAAAGGACAAGGTCCAATGCGTTTTCTGATACGTGTACAAGAGGCTCGATAATTTATTACAGCGCGTCATAATTGTCGCTAACCACAAACCGATTTGTACGTTATTAATACTTAAAAAAACTAACAACAATAATGAATAAGATTAATGGTGAGTGGAAACACTGGAGAGTTGAAGAATTTGAAAAAAAGTTCCACCACGAGACAATTCAGTTTTATCGTTCAATAATAGCATTAGCGATAGTTTTATAGAGCAAGCACAGGCATTATTTATGACTACGTAATTATCCTATATTTGCATAGTAAAAGGTAATATTATATATTTTTCCTATTATATCAGAGCATCAGAGCAATAATTGCCCAAGGACGCCTCGCGACCTTGGAGGTCAGTCACTTCAGCGCGGTCATGTATCGACAATGTACTCTTATAAGGCAGCTAATTAAACGCTAGTATTAGAGAACAGAATGTTCATTTTTTTTTTTGAATTAGGTTTTAATTATGTATTTGATTCGTCTTTGTTTGAGTTACGGAGGGTTACAGTCACCACGCAAAACTTTAAAATGAGTCAGCTATAGACTATAGACAACATGGAAAGGTCACGTAATGACTGGAATAGTACCTACATAGATTATGCTATAATCAATTGGCCAGCAGTTTATTTCGGCGACTATTTCCTAATTTCGACTTTTGTGATTCCCAGGAAATGACATTTGGAAAACTGAGCCATGCTGAGTTTTCAACATCATTCATTTTGATCCATTGACTAGATAGATAATAAAAAAAGTTTGACACCCTATTTTGTAACGCTCGATTTTTAAAAAGAAATAAGTGACCCCTAAATTTGGCAGCTCAACTACGCCTATGTCTCACTTTCGAAAACACCCAAATTAGTATTTTTCAGACATTAAAAACAATTGCACCTACTCTCTTGGATACAAAAATGTGCATGTTGACCCTCCTTATTTTAGAAAACATTTTTGCCTTAACTGCGTGTAGGGACATCAACGTAAGACAAAGTAAACTGTTCCACGTATCTGTACGGTACCTACCTACATTATTTTTAATACTTTTCACCTACAAAACTACATACGGAAGGTAGAGAAACCGTATATTAAATAATTGTACTTCCTTACCTACATCGACGTTGGACAATTGTGAGAAACAAAAACAAAAATAATGATAAGAAGTAGGCATACATTATCCTTACCTACCTAAAAAAGGTTAAGCATCATCATCACACAATGATATCTTCAATCTCGTTCTGTATACCGTTAACAAACGTTAATTAGTGATACAGAAAATATACGGAAGTTAATTATGATTACTCATTAGCTGATGGTAATTTTACTGTTTGTGTTTACAAAAGTGTGCCAAAATTTTGAAAGAGGCTATAACTCAAGCTCTCAATCAATTTTATTCGAATGAAAATAGTGCAATACACTTTCTATGGCTACGTGTTTATAGTTTATACGTATTTATGTATAGGTATTATCTGAATATTTAGTAGATGTATAACTAGCAACTGGTGGATAGTTGAGATTTGAATTGCATGAGGAAGCTTAATGCGAGTATTAACCATCATCTTGGGGCAATTCATTTCATGAATTTATTACAATTTCCTGCAGGCCATGGAAATACAGGACAATTACAATTACCACACCGAGATGGATTTCAGCAAGTAGCTCAGGCATGTCCATTATTTTACAACGACTGGCTATAAAGGCTGTGCTATTATCGAAATAAAAATAAATTAAAATAACATACAGATCTGTCATCTAAACATGAACAGAAATACTGGAAGTCCTGTTGAAGTAGGAGGTATAGGAGTCGAGTCGAAAACGTACAGCGCGTATTGCACCAATATACTCAGTTAATTTGCTCTGGGAAACGACAAAACAACGCAATATTTTTATTTAAGAAACTGAAAGTAGTAAAGTAGGTACGCATCGGACTCTTATATAAAACTAATATGGATTTAAAGCATATCTACAATTTCACATAAAAAACTTGAAAAATAACTGATTTATTAATAAAAATAATTTTCAAAATTTAAACTTTAACACCCTGTATAAGGAAAACTACCCGCTTAAATAAAAAATCACACTATAAAAGCCGCATTAATTTTCGTCTAAAGAATCTGTGGTTAACGGCTTGACCTTGACCTACTTTTTCTTAACACCCCTGTATATCATAACTCATGGCAAGTTATAAAAACCAGGATTATTATTTATTTCTTCACCACCATATAAAATATTAAAAGATCTACTTATTTATACATAACAGGCAAAAAATTGTTGTTTTTAAAAAGTTTACATAACCTAAAACCTAAAACTCACCAATTATAAAAATATCCATATCTACAAACATTCCCAGTCTCTTAGTTGGACCCACTCTGAACTTTCTTTTAGTAAAACACTTCTTTAAATAATTTTTTTTTAAACCAAAACAAGTATTTATATTTTAAACCACCATTTTGAAAGAGTAACCAACTTTTGTCAGTAATACCAATCTTTTATTTATGTTTTCGTACCTGCAGTAAATGTAGTACCTAAGGTACCAATAAAATATCTACACTTTTTAAATATTCGCGAAAATCACGTACTGCGAGATGGCGCTGAAAATTTAGTGTGTGTATAAACCAAGTGGTGAACAACAAACCTTTGACAGTGTTTTGACATTTACGATAAATTTAGAGGTTAATTCTAGTAACAATCTTTTTTTATTAAAGTACCGTGTTAACCGTTTTATTAATTGATTACATTGCTATATTATTTATAAACTATTTAAATATAATTACAACACTTTAAACTCACTTTTAATTTTAAAAATCATAAGATAAATTTAAGAAACCCGCAAACTGACAGTGACAGTAGTGACAGCGGTTTGTTGTTCACTATGATTGACTCATCATATTGATTGAGATTACGCCAAAAAATATAGATGTCGCCCACTCCGTGATTTTCGCGAATATCTCTAGATGCAATTATGATGGTCCAGGTATATTTTAGCATATTTAATATTGTTATGCAGAATTCGTAAGTGCTAAAAATTTTGTTTTTATATCAGTAAGAATATAAGAAACCAACTATACTCTGATTCAAAAACGTCCTTTGCCTTGTTAAATATTCATGTCAATAATTGGTTCTCTGGAAATGTATATTAAACAACACAGTTCTTAGAATTATGATAGCCTACATCATTTATAATTGAGTGGGTGGTTTTGAAATATTTATAAAATAATATAGTGCCTTTGTGAATCTAGAAAAACACTCCATATCTCCTAATAATATGTAATAAAAATCAATGGTCAATGCTGTCTACTTTGGTTAAATGCAATCCCGTTTTGTTTATTTATTTATTTATTTATTTTTTTTTTAATTTTATTTTTATTAATTAGTTTTTAAATACCTATGTTCTCAAAAAATTATAAATTATATCAATATGTATCTGCAGCGGTGCAAGCCTATCTTGGGGATCTTGTACATTTCTGCTACCTATTTCGACCCAAGGCTTCTCCCTCGGTCCTATAGCTATGGTATTCCAGTTCCACTTTCCACTGGACTTGGAGTTCACAAAACTCTATCCGATTTTCTGTCTTTTAGATATTCAATGGTGCCAGAGTCGCCATCTAGCGAAGAGTAGACAAACTAATATCGTTTGTTTACAATTTTCCATTTCCAATTGTTTGTTTCTTATTTGTCATTCTGCAGTATTTATAGGTTAAAGAAGGATGAAGTGAACAAAATAATAAAGTAAAGAGTAAAAAAGCGTGAGCCAAATCAATGCGGAAATGCACTGAGATGCAACCGGAAGACATGATTAAAATTCTAAACGTTTGCATATTCTTCATAAATAAATATTAATGTACAAGTAGTTCATTATGCAACATGCAACTACACTACATTTTGCCTTGAACTGATGCTCCTTGGTTGTTAATTCTAAACAAATAGTGTTTTGCAAACACCTAGAAGGTTCTCTCTGTTTTTAGATGTGATACATATCATGTTAAAAGTTGGAGGGTATGGAAATTCTCGTTTCAAGGAAATTTATTTTGGCACTCATCGTTTTAGCAGCTATATCTTTTTATGTAACTTTTGTATTTAACTCGTGCGTAGTTTCTAGTATATCCAAAGCAATACCAAAAGTAAGTTAAAGTTCTAAATGTTTTTGGAAATAGTAATAGTGAAAATAAAGTAGGTGTAGAACTGGTATCGCCCTAATTCATAAAGCTGTATCGCAGAAATTTGACGATTGATTATAATTTTCAGTGGCAGATTCACCCGGTGGTGCCAAACGAAGTACCTTTAGTTCATTATACAACTTCAGTTCGTGTAGTATCATTATTAGAGGGAAACGAAACAGACATATCGCCGAAATACCGATTTTTTAGAGAACAGGGTCTTAGGCCTGAGAGGCAGCTACCAAGTGCTTTAATTATAGGTAAGAATATCAATTACTTATACTTGTAGACCTTAATGTAAATATGCAAATAACAAACCGTAACATAGACTTTTCATACGGCAATAATCAGCTTTGTCAGATTCTATTTGTTTTCTTTCCATGTTTCGTGTGCTAGTTTAGGCGAATAAACATTACTATTGCCTCTTTTTTAGGTGTTAAGAAAGGCGGTACTCGAGCTCTGTTGGAATTCATTCGAATTCATCCAGATGTTCGAGCTGCAGGCAGCGAGGTACACTTCTTTGATAAAAACTATATGAAAGGTTTTCAGTGGTACAGAAGCCATATGCCGGCAACTCTGGAGGGTCAGTTGACTATCGAAAAAACCCCTTCTTATTTTATAACTAAAGAAGCACCAAGACGAGTGCAGTTAATGAATCCCTCCACTAAATTACTTGTAGTTGTTAGAGACCCTGTTACCAGAGCCATATCAGATTATGCTCAAGCCGTTTCGAAAAAGGATGACATGAAACCATTCGAGCAGTTGGTGTTCGTCAATGGATCTATTGGTAGCATTATTGACACATCCTGGGGACCTATAAAGCTAGGTATTTATTCTCGTTACCTTACAAGGTGGTTAAAGTTCTTCCCGTTGTCTCAGTTGTTGTTTGTTAGTGGCGAGAGGTTGGTACTAGATCCAGCAATAGAACTAAAACGAGTCCAAGACTTCCTAGGGCTGAAAAGGGTTGTTACAGAGAAACATTTTTATTTTAATTCTACCAAAGGCTTCCCTTGCTTATTTAAGAGTGAGGGACATAGTGCTCCCCATTGCCTAGGTAAAACCAAGGGGCGCAGCCACCCTTACGTTAACCCAGTAGTTTTGCAAAGACTTCGGGATTTTTATAGACCATTCAATAACCACTTTTACCAAATGACTGGTATTAATTTCGGTTGGGCTTAGATACTTAATTTTGAGCTAGCAGTAGTCGTTTTTTGATATTTATCATTTACAATAAAACAGTCAATTTTTATAACTATATACCTCTAGGATACAAAGAATATACAAAGCTTTAATTCATACGTAGATTTAGGGAGATAAGTGAATGATTCTAGTCGCTTAATATTTATGAAGAAACTTGTTCCAAAATGCATTGAATACTTGCAGGGGAGGTCTGATATTAGATGCATTCCTTTTATCAGTTAACTTAGCACAATGGTTTAATCCTTAACATCATTACCTGATGTTATTGAAAATGAAATATTATTTTCGTTATTTAATTGAAGCTTGTAAGCAAAACTCGTAGATAACGGTAAAAGTCAAACTAAAACTTTCTCACCTTGTACATTATAATGGAGTAGTTAAACTTAACTAAAAGTGCTTTAGCCGAGTTCGCCAATGCATATTTCTGTGTTTCCTAAATTATAAAATATATTTTGCTCGTTAAAAAAAATTAGCGTATCAAAAAGATGGGGTATTTTTAAATATGGAGTTGATGATGCGACGGCTAAAATTTGATTTCCTGTGAGAGCCCACAGATTGATATAAAATTGCTTATTGGTAAGGAATTTTATCATTGCCCCGCACTATTTCACAAAAAAGTAGTTTCGTGCAAGCACATTTAAATTAACTGTGCTTTTTGTAGTTCTTAAGGATAATTTAGATATACGAGTCCAAAAATAAAAACGAAAAATATAAAAATGGTAAAATCTTGAATGAAACTAATAATAACAAAAACTCTTTCTTTTATTCTTATATAACCATTTCTGCATTAACGAAATTCAACGTTGAATATACTCCATCCTTTCCGTGGTGCGTTACATTTGAGTAGTGTATTTTTATATAGTTTTGTCCATTAGAGACACATATTTTATTTTATATCTTACTGGGCTCTTGCAATATTCGTTTTATTATAAATAATTGTTCGTAACTATTATACGATTAGAACTTTTACTTAAGTGTTTCTGTACTTAACTTTACATGTTTTTGTTGTTTTTTTTTATATTATATAATTTATTAATATCATTAACAATTATTATAAAAACCTTAAAGGCTTGAAATGTGTTCAGTAAAATTATTCCAAGTATTATGATTCTGCCCAATTCTATAATCCAAGTTAATGATTATAATAGTTGCCTTTAATTTTATACGTAAGATTTTGAGGTTAACACTTTGACAACCAAAGTATATCAGAAGACAGTCATGATTGCGGTAGTTTGTATAGAAAATTGCTAACAAAAAACTTACTAGCATTTAATACATAAATATGTCAGTTATGCTTTATTTGGGATTTGGAAACAATTTAACGTACTGACTGTCCCATATATCACAATGCGATTGACCTCATAATAAAGTTTAATTTGGGTAAATTTACCTAATGTGCACGAAGGTGTACTAAAAACAAATATGTAATTGTGTTAATATTGTACCAATAGTACTTACATTCCTGTTAACTTCTTCGGCAAAAATTACTTCAGTTTGAACTGTTATTAAATTAGTTAAGGATTATATAATTGGGCAATAATTTGAACTCACTTTTATAAGAAATGCTCAAGTATTTTGTAAAAGGCTTGAATAGTTTTTATCTGCATATTTTGAATCATTTTATATAGTTTATAGGAATTTTAGGTATTTAATTTTTAATAGAATTAGCCTGGATTTTTAAAGAATAATAGTTTTTTAAACTATGCATGTTTAAGTACAAAATTTAGTCAATTCCATGAAATTTTGGTAAAACGCTCAAAAACAGTCTGTCTGCTTTAAACATGTTAAATTTAGTAAATCCCTGTATCATAACGTTAAAAAGATATTACTAATAACACGGTATGATCACATCAGTATATAACATGGCAAACAAACTTTTTAATATTATTTCTTCGAAAAATTTATTCATGATAAAAGGCGGTATTTTAGTAAAAATCTAAAACCTGTTTTCACATATGAGAGAAGTGCAAATCGCACGAAGAAATGAGTACATATGTACGATAAAACATTTGAGAAACTTGTGGTGCATTTTTAATTTTTGCAAACGTACCAATTTTATCTAGGATAGTTTTTTCAGTGAAATGGATAATAAATAAGTTTTTCGTAGGACTTGTACTATTGCAATTATACCAACTATATTGGTAGAACCCCTTTTCTTTATAAATCCAGTGCAAACACGTACAAATTACATATAAATCTCGAGGAATTCAGATAATCTCAAAGCACATTATAATAATTCCACATTGTTTGTTTTTGATGTTTTTATTTGTATTTTTTTATATTAAATATTTACGTGTGTTACAATAGTAAATAGGTATGTCTACACATTTTTGTTATTTGATATAAAAGCAAAAACCAAAGCTGTTTGTTACCAAAAATATTTTCTGTTACGTTTTGTTAAGTTTAATCACTTGTATACTAATTTACCAAATAAAACCAAAAAAAGTGTTATATTAATTGTTGCGTTTTAACACCAATTGGTTTCATTAACATTTAGGTGTATGAAGTAGCTGTAAGATAAGGATTTATACTCAAATACATTTTAACGCAATAGAGCTGGTTTTATTTGTAATAACTAATAACTAATAACAATTTCTTTATTCGTTAAAAATTGACCTAAAGATTATAGACTGATGTCTTTCTGTTTCGATTGTCATGGAATTTGTTGAAGAGTTCTTTTAAAAATTTGTATCTCGATTGGGTAACCTTAGACTCTAACTTCCATTTATTTAGCCTCGCTTGATATTTAGAGTTTGTAGTTTTCCAGTTTTCCATTGTTTGTCATAGTATTACATCAAAACACTATCTGTCGTTCTCTGCAAATGATTTGCTTACAATAATATATAGCAAAAGCAAAAGTCTTATAAAAATGGTAAGTTAACGTCGGCACATCTGTAAAATGAAATATTGTCATCTGAACATATCGCATATATCGAGGGAATGGATTTATGAGACAGTTTTTTTTGCAGAATTGGCTCCTTACTAAAAAGGAAAAAGCAAATATAAGTTTAAATTGCTATATAAAAGAATTCAACATATTAAAAATACAAAAAAATTTCGTATGCTATACGACAAATAAAACTTACCAAACGTATAAATTAAAATCGAAGTCACACCTGCTCTTATTATGTGGCAAAAAAACACAAAAATCTGGAATCTGATCGTCAGTTGTGTTCAACTTATACTCTCTTGGCGCAGTTTGTCTTAAATTGTTAAATAAGTCTTTGATAAACTTATGCTGAAAATCTTTATTCTTACGTCCGCTTCTGCTTTCTACATCTGTTTCCGTTATCAATTTCTCTTCACAGTTTTCTATTCCTGTTCCTATACATATTTTTTTCGATTCCTTTGGTAACTCACATTCCTCAAGGCAACGCTTTACCGTAGGTTGCGCTTCAGATCCTACTATTGAATTTATAGTTTCCTTCTGATGTTTTGACTGTCTTCTTAAAACTTCCGAGTGCCTTAACAATTTATATCCAAGTAGAACTAGTTTTTTATATACTCTATACTTTGTTAAATTGCACTCCTCATTTGAACAAATTAAACCGTAGCCTTCCTGAATGCTTAAAGGTACATCGTTGTGGATCACTTCTAGCCTATTCTAGTCATTAATTTTTAATAATGAAGTTATATTACATACATTCTGTTACTTACAGTTTCCATTAAGAATAACGTTTCTTCAGGGTATAGAAATATACCGCTTTTGACTTGATAACCAAAATGATTTAATAAGGTCTTTACGACTTTTGTTACCTTTGCCAAATTAGTATCTGACACCCATACAGCTTGAGATCTACCACACCTAAAATATTATTTTACAACTTTTTAGTCCGATAGGATGCAAAACGGTAACCATGTGTACCTCCTTTCTGCTCGTTCATGGCGCAACAAACTCTCCAGATTATTCTGATGTTTCTCTATAAATTTGGTTTCTTCAACTGTCGAAGATTTTAAAAGTAATTTGGAGCCAGCTAAATCTACTTTAACAATAGGGTTTCTATGGTCATTTATCAACTTCTTTGCCCTGCAATGAAAGTTTTTAACATGAAGAATAAAAGTATAATTAAATTACATTACAGTTCCTCCATTTTAAAACTGAGTTTGTTCTAATATTTGCAATAAATTATAATATAATAAAAATATTCAGTGATTCATGATTCCTTAACCATAAAATGTAAGGTTAGTTTTTTAATTCTACGTCTTCTTCTTTTAATCTAAGTTGGATTTAAGCAGGGCTGCCATTTAGGAAATTGAAATTTCACTGACGTGTTTAAAAGTGTAATATTTATTTTTTCGTATGGTATTTGGAACATGAACAGCGATTAAATACTATTACTATTTACTATGAAACAATTTTGCCTATATTAGGTATGCTTGCACAACAAAATAATGGTGCTTTTTTTAGACTAATAAAATATAACATTTGATATAAACGTTCTCAACAAAATTAATGTTAAAACCAAAGGTTATTATATGTCTCAAAGTAAAAAAACACAATTATGCAACCTCAGCAGTTTTTTATTTGTAAATATAGATAAATAAACATTTAAACTATTAAATAATAATACATTGCGTGGAGCATTAATAAGATAAAATCTTTAGATTTTCTTAAACTATTTATAAAAATAAATATCGCCTAAAGCTTAGCTTTACTAAATAGATATTTTTAATAAATTGCTATTTATCACTAAACAAATTCATTAAATATAATTGTGTACAGCAAACTTTGATTTTATTCTGTGCTCCTGAAATATGAAGAAAATTACTGATAGTTTCTAGATGTAAAATATGTTGCTATTAATATATCTTATATCTTTTATTTTTGTAGGTAAGTATACATTTGTAATAAGATTTAGACAGGGTGTTTCATCTATAGTGTGCAAAAGTAAAATAGACCATAAAGGAGGCCGTTCTACGTTTCTATAAACAGACAAATTCTAGTTTGTTACAAAGTTTTGAATTTATGCTACAATGAGATCATGTTAGGTGGATGCAATTTTGCCAGTAGACGCTCATTTCTTTTGATCTTAATAATCCCAAAACTATTATACCAACAAAGATTGCAAATTCGCATTTACATTTGTTGCAAAACGCACCGACTGAAATTTATTACCGTTTGCCACTTGCGATATTACCCCACGTGGTATAAACATGACCGAGTACCTGTCTGCTCATTTTAAAAAAGAAGTAACTGCTTTGGTAAATATCAATTGTAACAACAAATGGGTCATTTATGGGGTTTCAGTAATTTGGCTGTCACAATTCCCCAACTGCAACATACTGCAAATGAAAAATCCTGTATATTAGATTTAATTGGTAACAGGTTCAATTTCAAATAATTTGTTAACTCACTTGCCAAACTATCATTTAAGACTATATTTTCAATTTTTGTTTTTTGTTACAGCCTTAACAATTTCTATAAAAATTGAGAAGTTAGTTTTATCATCAATTTATTCAACTAATTTCATTTTTATATTCTAGACTAGAAAATAACATGTATTTTTTAAAGCAGGTATACCTACAACTTTACGTAAATAAATATTAATAAATAATATAAGAAACTGTTTGTTTTCTAATTTTAAACTATTCGAAAAAGCATTATAGCAGCAGTATATAAATTCAGTATAGAATGGTTTGATCCTTACAAGTAGAGATGCTCTGATAGCAATTAGCCGCTTTATCACCACTAAGAGGCGCCTTTAACACCAATTCTAAAGCTTGATACTCCTTCAACCTCTTGACATCAGAGTCTTTACGTAAACGTGTATTCGGAAGCTTCCTGACTCGCTCAACCTGGCATTCCATGATTTCTAATTCCTCACAACAAATTTTAAGTAAGTTATTGTAAGTCAGCTTCCACTTAGGTATTTCAACCTCAATAAAGTCTGGATCACCTGAGCCATGAATTTTTATCTTGAGCACGAGATCTGAAATATGTTTTAAAACGGATATTAATTTTTTTATTAAATAAATAAACCTTACCTACCATCATTTTGAGCCGCAGGTAATGATGTAGTAGGCATACTGGAAAAATCAGTATGTTTAGGTCTTTTTCTGCCAATCTCTACCTGGCCGTTTAAGGGAGGATTTTTTATGTAATTTGGAATGAATTTTAAACCTAGTTCGTCTTGTTGCACGCCAAGTTGCTCCAGTACATGGTACCCACAAAGATCACTTGGTGTCTCACCTTTAAAGTTTTGTATTTCCTTATCAGCACCATGCGAAACCAACAATTTCACAATTTCTTCGTTTCCTCGTTTACTAGCCCAATGTAAAGCAGTCCTTATTATATGACATGAATTAATAACAAAAAAATGTGAGGTTATATATTAATTCCTTACCAGCCGTTTACCGGATTTTGGGAATTAACGTCGATGTTCTGTGACAAAAGTGCTGTTATCGCTTCTGTGTCGCCTAGGCAAGCTGCTTCTCGTAATTTTTCTTCTAATATGCTTGCCATTTTACGAAAACACCAAATTAATTACATTCTGACCATAGACAATCAAAAACAACAAAGAGCAAAAAGCGAAGCACAGAACACTTATAAAAATTTACACTACTCATAACACAGAGCAGCCACATGATGAGCGCCATCTAGAGTGAATAGAATAAATTAACTGAATAGTGTTGATATTTAACTATCAACAATATAATTGATGACAGCAAGTCACTAAATGACTTTAGTGTAGTTTTCAAAATGTTGCGTAGAGTGTTGAAGAGGGTTTAGAGTACCTCCATGCCATACTTACAGTGCAAATATATGTATAAACACCCTGATAAATATTATATTGATATACAAGGCAGTTTTGTTTGTTAACTATTTAGCAAAAGAAGGAATTTACACTATTATAATACACTTTGTAGAGTGTAGGATGCAGAGAGCAGGTGTTGTTAGTGTATTAATATTAATCCCAACACAGATGCAGTTATTTCTGTTGTGTAACCTGCTAGCTATCGATAACGAACATTTTCTCCCTTAGATGTCTTTCTTTTTCCAATCAATGTTCGTGCCTCCATGAATTATTGTGTATTTATAACTTCTGACCTTGTGTGTTCCGACAACACACAGGAAAAGTCTAATAAAAGAAGAAGAGGAGGAGGATGTGACGTTCATCGATAAAGTAGAAATTTTTTGATCATATTTAAACGAGAGAGAAGGAGAATCAATATTTTGGTGTTATGGCGATTTGACAGGTTTTACGTATTTTTACAAGAAATGCAAAAAAATTGTAGGTTTGCTAACAATTAAACGTAGATAATAGCACAGTCTTTAAAATATTAACAGCATGTGTTACTAGGTCACCATTCAAAATGTAGGACAAAGCTAAAATTAGTGCAATAGACCGTACAAGTGAAGTCATTGTTTGACTAGTGCTTTTAATTAATACAATAAGCATAAGCCTAGTTAGAATCGGGAAATAGGTATGAGTGCAAATATGGAAACTGTGGGAGATTATGAATATCATAGTAAAGACCTTTTAGGTCATGGTGCTTTTGCAGTAGTGTTTAAGGGCAAACTGAAGAAGGTCAGTGCACTTAACTACCAAAATAATATTATTTTTAATTTACATTTTTTTTAGAATCCCGCCTGCACTGTAGCCATTAAATGCATAACAAAGAAAAGTTTGTCAAAGTCACAAAACCTGCTAGGGAAGGAGATTAAAATATTAAAGGTATAATATTTACACATGTTTCCTGTATTTTCTTTTTGCCCTATTTAAGTATATTTATAGCTTCATTTTATTCATGTCTGTTTATTTTTGTTATCAGATGATCGTTAATCTTTTAAGGTTTTTATTTTAAGATGTTTAGTCTGTAAGTTGAAGTGCGTAATGGAAATATATGCTTCTCTTCCTTGATAGGAGTTCAGATTTAATTATAATCACATACATGAGGCACGCATTTATGTGTGTGATGAGAGCGATCTTAGCCACAGAATTTAGATAAATTTTAAAATTCATAATTTTTATTTTCCATATGATAAACAAGTGTTTATTGAATTTAATTAATTAATTTATATATTGATGTTACTCTTATATACGGTCGTATTGGGAAAAAATTAAACTCCAGATAGTGGAAGTTAAAAACACTTCTGGCATGTATCGATCAAATGTATCAATAAACAAGTTAATGGCTTCCTTGGCAGAATTATCACTGCATTGGGATTTATTGCAGGAATAAAATTTATCGATTAAGTGACTTCCTTTTATTTATGTTCTTTCAAACGACGAATTAAATTTATTATAACTATTTGTAACAATGTCAGTGGAGTAGCAGAAATTTCTTCCTGAATTACTATTTTTGATTCTGTTTATTAAGCGGTTTTCTTGACATTTTAGTAAACCCTTGTAGAAAATAATCTGGTGTTGTAAGTTGATGGGAGAATGTGATGATACAAACGGCTAAATATAATTTTTGTCCCGTTGCAACTATCACTAATGGTCAGCAACTGAAATTAGCAAAACAAAAAACGTCCTCAATATCTTGAATCATCTCGGATAAATTTAAAGTTTGTATCTAAAAGAAATTACGTGGTATTAGGTATTTTCGGGAAGTTCAAAGGTTGAAAAATTAAAATTTTCATATCGGCAAGGTGTAATTTTTGAGGGAAAATGTTGTACAGAAGGAATGAGACAATTAAATATAGTTTGTTTATAAATTTGAAATTAATTAATTAACTTCAATTTATATTCTTTGTTTTTCCTAGGAACTTACGGAATTACATCATGAAAACGTTGTAGCCTTATTGGATTGCAGGGAATCTCCTAATAACGTCTACCTTGTTATGGAGGTAAGTTAATACAACTCGTAATACAATATCTAAATCTTGCGAAATACACGGAAAATTTTGATAGTAAAAAATTAATTCAATAAAACAAATATTATTGCTTTTTGTATTTACGCATCATTAAACACTAAACAATAACCTTAGGACTTGCGAAATAGACAAATGAAGAGTAATAAATAAGTACAATAATCTAGAAAATAGATTCAAATGTGTATCAAATTATACAGTACGGTAATTGGCAAGCATGCTTTATTATTGATAATCGTTAACTTTTTAACGTGAACTGATAAATTTTTTAAATTTTTTGTTGTATGGCATATTTGAGAAAAATTCAAGAGACACAAAAGTTGTATTTTTAGTTGCTTAATCCAAAAAAAAAAAAAAAAAATTAAAAAAATCTGGCGTACATTTTTTTTGTCAAAAATATTCGTTAAGGTGCCGCTCGGGACACCACTGGACTTAATTAATTTAATCAAGTTAGGACTAAATTAACCCCTTAACACTAAGAAAAACTGCCAAATTACAACAAAATTGGGATATTTAAGATATTTATGAAAAAGCAATTTTTTAAAATAAGTTTAACACCCTGTATCTTAAAAACGAAGCATTTTCGGACCCATGTCTATATGAACTTTCTGTTTTAAAATCACTCAAATAATCGTCTGTTAAATTTATTGTACATACTTAAATATGTACTTTTCGGAAAGTTATTAGATATTTTTGTGGGGTCAAGACTTTTAGCTCGCCCTGCTCGCCCAATATATGCGCAGTGATTTGCTGGATGTGGAGTGGAGTAGGGCAATATTGTAAAACTTAGATTCTAGTAGATTGAGGATTGGCAAAAAATTATAATTCAATTTTGTATAAGACGTCTTTATTTGAAACAAGTACATACATACATACAGTAATAAAATTAATAACTTCCAGATATATCTTATCTCTTCTGCACGTTTTACAGAATATCTTAACACAACTTACAGTTTATTTATATAATTTATTAAGTAGGTAATCTGATATTTATGTAACACATTTAAATACTAAATAGATATTTCATCATAACGTCTACAAATAATTATAATAACGCATTGTCTCTCCTTCCACTCGCTAAATTGTGAAAAATGCAAGGTTTACTTCTAAGTGGATTTTGGAAATAAATATTGCATTTTAGTCGTATAACTTATCCTGGAAAACTTAATAACTTCAAGGAGATGTCAGGCCAAGATAGGAATGTTTGCTTGAATTTTTTCGTTTTCTTCTCCTGTGAAATATATCATTTTGTATATAGTCTACCGCAGTGAAATATACAGAGTGAGGTTTAAAATAGTAGAGTTAGTGTTAATCCAGTTAATCAGATTTTTTTTGTGTACCAAAAATTGTTCCTCTTAATCAGTAATCCCCATTTCACATTCACAATAACTTAATTTGCCTAATGTTCCAAAAAAAATCAGTAATTTGACACACACTGTTTAATTTCTTTGTATTTAAATCTGTCAAAGCTACATTCGATATTAAAAAAGTGAAGTTATATATTTTTTGACCACTCTGCCATATTTAGAGGTTCATTCGTATTGCCACTCGTATACATTACAAATATGCTTATCCACATTATCTATAGTGTAAATCATTATAAGAAAACGTCAATTTGTTATATTTTATGTATATATTTTTTTATTAATATCTGTTTCGGTTTTTCAGTCACTATTCAACTGGCTATTAAATTTGCATACATACGTATATGAAATTACTAATAATAAAAAAAGATTTGTTACTAAATCTACTCGCTTGCGATAAATGCATGAGAAAATGGTTATAATAATAGTTGAAGCGGTGGCTGAAAAACTGGACCCCTAGCGACAAATTAACATTTTGTGGATTTCTCTAACATAAATAAATAAGTAAAAAATAGTAAGTTTCCGTAACAAAGTAAATTAAAAATGTTTACAAACATGCATTTACATTTATTTTAATTATACGTTTTAATTAAGTATAAAAAAGTCGCTTATAAAGCGGTGGCTCGTCTTTACTCTTGATAAATTAAAGTCTCCACTTATTTATCCTCTTCTATTTTTACATTATCTTTTTCGTCTGTGTATTCAGCAACTACAGGTTTTTGTTCTGCGGTCTTCATCAAAGGCTTCAATTCTGTGCCGTGTTCTGGATCAGATTTTGCTGAGTTGTTTTGGGCCGTGTTATTGCCACCATTTTCAGTTGCTGCTTCTTCTTTCTTTTGCTTCCTTTTCTTGATAAAGTTGTATGCAAACGCGGCGCATCCTACCACTACAACCGCCACAAAGAGGATGATCAGAACCTTTGTGTCTTTTCGTCCTTGTTTCACTTCTTTGGCTGACTCTCCCGTTTTTTCCTGGGAGCCTGAAGACCCTTCTTCTGAAAATATAAAAATAAACTTTAGAAATATGTTTCAGAACGTAGAATAAAGACATAGATCAAGTGGCTAGTTGAGTTACATATCATAATTAATATAAATTGTATTTTTATGCTCACTTACTTAGTTTTGCGTTGGGCTCCATCTTACCCAAAGCTTCATCGGTGGCTGCCAAGGTTTCTTTGACCGGGCTCTGAAGTACAGCGTTACCGCTCTGATGTTCTTTCACTGCTTCGGTGTTATCTGTAGACTCTTTTGCTTTATCAGCTTCGGTAGCGTCAGGTCTATACATCCTTCCTTTTTTCTTGATACCATCAGCTTCGGCAGCGCCTAGTTGTTGAACCACTGCACTATCTGCTGCACCTTCTTTTTGTTCTCCTTCGGTACCTTTAATGTCAGTTGGTTGTGGTGTGACTTCCGTCTCTTTTCCTTCTGATTCTTCCTTGACTTCTGGCACGGGCACGCCGCTTTCTGCTGGAGATTCTTCTTTGGGTTGCTCGCCCTCTTTGCCTTCTTCCTGTGTGGGTGCGTTTTCGCTAGGTTCTTCCACAGGCTGTTCCACTGGTATTACATCGACGGGTGAGTCTGGCGCTGGTTCCTCCACAGTTGGTTCTAATGCTGGCTGTTCTACAGGTGATTCCGGTGCTGCTTCTCCATCAGGTGTATCTGGTGCTGCTTCTCCAATAGGTGTATCTGGTGCTGCTTCTCCAACGGGTGTATCCGGCGCTGGTTCGTCTTCTTTAATTCCTGATGGTAAATCTTCTGAAGGTTGTACGTCATCGGACTCTGATGGTGCAGTGTCATTTTGTTTGGGTTCTTCCACAATCTCCTCTGGGACAGGTTCTTCTTCGTTTGTCGGAGATTCTGGAGCGGGTTCCTCCTCACCTAAAAAGATTTTCTTTTAAGTAACAAAATTAAAATGATTCTTTAATTTGCCACTAATTTTATATAATTTTTTCTTACCAGCTCCAGATCCTTCTTCCAATTGTGCGTCATCGCTTACGTCACGTTTGTGTATTTGGTGTTCATCAAGTTTTAAAACTTTCTGGGCAAGCTTTATGTTTGTGCAGTCTATTCTTTGGTCGTTTAAGATTAAGTCGTATTCATTGCATAAACTTCTGATCGTTTCTTCCGGGGATATGTTGGCGTTTTCCGAATATGTATCGTCTTTAAAAATGTCTTGATCCTAAAAATAATTTTCGGCATAAATTATCTCAGTATATCATATTACGTTTAATATTATTACCTTATATAAGTCTACGTTTCTAAAGTCCAGCCCAAAATCGTCCTGGAAATATGAAAAATGTATTAATGCAGAACAATAAATGGATGACAGTATAACAGTCTACAAGATTTTTATTATGCACGTGTTTTTGAGTGCTTTTTGTTAGAATGTGTGCTGTTGCCTTGTTTAAGAAACGTGTCAATATTTATTTTGAGACAACAATTGCAAAAATGATAACATTGTTATTTGTATGTGTGTTAAACTATAAACTATAAATATAGGTACTGTCTCATATCTTCTTTATTTATTTATGAACGTCAAACACGTACTGGTGCGAAAATAAAGCTGTAAAAATGTTTTATTTCATTTTTTTTTAATATAAAAAAAAAGTTGCATCTAGATAAATACTTGCTCAACTTACAAAATCTACTGGCAAACCTAAGAGGCCTTCGTCTTGTCCATTCGTAAACCTGAAACAAGATTTATTTTATAAAAAATCAAATACACGTTAAGTACGATATGTTAGGTTTGTCCCTGTCATACTGTATTCACCAGTATGTCATTTTTAAAAGTATTTTATAAATTTTAATAGCGATGTGTCCTGTAGAATAGACGGAGATTTGGTGACGTTTCGTGCTATTCTATGCCTTCTGTGATAATAAAGGATGAAATATTTATTTTTCTAATTTTGACATATAAAATTACACTTTTCAAAACTGACGTAAATGTCAAAACGTTCTACTTTTCATCACCAGTTAGGAAAAGTTAAACTTTTCCTAACTGGTGAGAGAGTTGCAGTTTTAAGTCAGTCAATCATTTTTGATCACTTTAATAAAGAACCGTATTAGTTAAATAAATTTAATCTCATTGTTTAGGCATGAACGCAACACCCAATACGTTCTACTTTCTATGTGATAAAGTTTCTAAGAGTTGTTTTTCAATTTAAAATGTGTTTATTTTAAAGAATGTTTTTCATTGGACTCTGTTCACGTAACTATGACTGGATGAAAAATGTTTAATTTTCCAAAGGATGGTAAATTATGTTTTATTTACACCTCGATTTAAAGCCAGATAAGAGGTTGTAAATTGATATTTGCAAACAAGGTATAAATGAAGCTAACAGCAATATTATTTATTCTTTTTTGACTTTATTCCTCTTGGTGTAACATGCGTTGGTAGTTTTATTTTTGGATATTAATACAGTTCGTAATACATTATATCCGGTGTAAATTTTTATACAAGTTTTGCATAAAAAATAGTAGCAAAAGTTCTTAAACATTTCTTATAGGTGTAAAGTGCAATATGTTGCAACCTTACGTAATCTTTTGTCTAGATCTTCGGTATAAACATGTGCATTAAGGGTTAAATTCCAATGTAGCAGCTATTCTTATAAATGATGTATGTACGGTTGCATAATAATACATATGTGTTTATATTAAAAGTTTGCTGACAAGTTACGATGTTTACCTTTCATTTTGCGGAGTGTTTTAAAAATAATAATAATGTTAATAGTTTCCACGGTTCGTTGTGCATAATATGACATAACCTTAAAACCGTAGATGATAAATAACAAAAACATCGATTCATCGATAAAAGAAATGAAAAAAACAGACATTTATGAATTTAATAATGTGCTTCCCAGCTTTCTCTAAGCTCATTCTTGCCGATATTGTTTTCCATGAGAACTCAATAGTTTCCTTTTAAGGAAAACGTTTTGAAACTCAAGTCAGGTTTTTTTAAATCAGGAACACTAAACCCAACGGACACAATGGCGACAATGGCCCAATAATTGGTTCGGCTAAACACCACCAGGTGGCGTATCGCTTAGCTACAATCTCCTACAGTATTTGACATTTTTCATATGTTTTTTAAAAATTATGCACGGTTTTGATTTTAACCGGTCCTTGCCTTTCATTGAAATTTTCTTACGTGCAAGTGTATTATTTAAAATTAAACAGATAATTCTATCTTATCACTTAAATTCTGGTATATGACAAGGATTACCGATTATTAATGACATTTTTATTATTTAAAAAAAAAACGTTCTATTATTATAACCTTTAACGTCTGTGGGTATTACATAAGCATAAGCTTTGTTAGTTTATTCGTTTTTGACAGTCGGATTTGCACACCTAATTTACGACATTAGCAACAAGCGTGTACTATATATAATTTCATATCTAATTATTGTATTCCTAATACAACGTTTTTTTTTGAAGTGGTGGAATTTAAAATTAACAACTATTTGGCCGTATTTGTTTTTGTCTTTAGACATTATAGAAGATTTTGTAGCCCAAAAATGCGGTCATGCAAGATATTGTCTCATACATCAATTAGCTCTGATATCTGAAGATCAAAAAAAATGTAGTTTTTTATATTATGTTTGCTCTGCCTGGGGGGGGGGGTATGTTTTTTTATGTAATCTTTCTTATGAAGAACGCAGAGCCGCAACACTGCCACTGGCTAATACCTAAAATCAGGGGCGGCCCCAGGTAAATATACCACCCCCACGTGATAACCAGAGGAGAATTTTACAGAAATGTAATTTTTTGCGCTTAGTTTGGCGCCCCTTCGAAGCCGCCCCTGCCCTTTTTAATTATTTTATTTGAAGTAGCAGAATAAAGAAGCTAATCTTCCTTAATTAGGTTTGTTAAGACTGTTTCTAATTTTCCTGCACTGAGTTGAACTTAAAAATATGTTAAATTTTGTTTTTTGCCGCTCCTCTTTAGAGTAGTAATAATTTTGTTTGAGAAAGTAATGGATAGCCAAGATGTGGATGGAAGGATTGGTGTTATTCCTACGTACGTACGCTACTTAAGAAAATACACAAAAATATGTTTGTTAACACGAGCTGAGGCCAGCCCTGCTCAGCTGCATGTGATAATGCATTCCTGCAACGATATGTACATTTTACACGTCATCATATAATGAACATTAAAAATAATCAAAAAAAAATAAACATGATATAAATTAATTCCAACGTTGTTTCTAAATATATAAGTCAAATGTTTATTATGGAAATCTTTTCAAACACGAATTTATTATTTAAAAAAAAAAAAATGACTGAATGCACGTACGACACTTTTTTGTTAGGTTGCATTTGAGGTGTTGTGCATCAGTTTGTTAATTTACGTACGTCTCTATCAATCTATAAAAAGAACATTTTTCTTATCAAACATAAGTGTTAGGGCAAGCGCAAATAAAAGATAAAATCGTTGAAACGTTAAACATTGATTAAAAATACGTAATCTTTACATGCGTACGTTCCTATATCAACATGAGCACTATGAGCAGGATTACGAAAAAAAAATTTTAGGGGGCATTTTTATCAAATGTAGAAAATCTACGGAGTGCTTCATAAAAACTTGTAGGGTTGTTAAAAATGAAATACTATTTGCTACATAGGTACAGGGTCATTCCTCATATATTGACTTGACACCCCACTTAAGCAGTTATTTGATGAGTTGTTAAAAAATTGCAAAGATTTAGGTTTTACTCTATAGTTTTAGAATTCGTTGTCAGAAAAAAACAAATGAACATCGGAAATTTAATATTTCTGCATAACCTTAATTTTTTTAAATGTAACGCCCTGTATATGGAACCACGTGTTTAAAGAGCACATTTCTCTGATTCTAAAAATATATAGTTTGCCTATGTTTGGATAAGCCGTTTTTGAGATATTGGGTCTTAAAGTTTTAAAAACAATCTTAAATAAATAAAGCATATTTAGTAGCCATGAATCGTCATGGCCGCGTCGTCTAGATTTTAAGAACAAATGAACTCAATGACGTTTGTGAATATTTTTGTCAAAGTCGAAAAAATGCTTTACACGAATGATGAAAAGTGTGATATTCTTCGTTTTTATTTTTTTTTATTATTATTTCAGATTTGCAATAAACGAAAACAGTACGAAATTTTTATTAATAATCAGATTCTATACATACTAAAGATAAAAAACTATTGTAATAAATTTTCAACATGTCCCCCATTTGCATCAATACTTTTTTTTTTTTAAATCATGGCATACTGTTTTTCATCCGATTTTTATGGAAATAGAAGGCGCTATATATCGAAAATGGCCACAGTAAATGTCAACATATTATACATTTTTGAAATCAGAGAAAAGAGGACTTTCATAATATTCAAAAATATACAGAATGTTCTATTTAAAAAAACAAGTTTGGCTTGTCCGGCTTTCATAAGACACCCTTGTATACTATTGAATGTGGTAGCAAGAAAATTCATAGAATGCCTTAAAACTTTTGTATTGAAAATTTTTTTTATCTCAAAAAATAACGAAGTTAAGGGAGGTTCTGTTTATAATCAATAACCCTGTACAATTATGTTGTTTCAATCAGAATTTTTTACTTTTGCACGTACCTATCAAACCTTCAATTTAAAATTTAAAGCGATAATCAGTAATAAAATTAGTAATTATAACCAGAGCCGTAGCAATGTTTTTGACGCCCCTGGCAGATACCTAAAGTGGCGTCCTTTTTGAACTTATTTTATTTTAAGTAATCGTTGCGTTACGGCCGCCATCTTGGAAAAATGTCGGTCAGAACAAGTCGTAAAGTAATAAAAAGAAATTGTTTAAACAAAAGTAGTAAGAATTTTTTCACAAAATGACACATTGACTGCCAAATTTCCCACCTCATATTTGTGGCGCCAATCATTTTTTACTGTTTCAAGAAATGAATCACCTCCAGATAGATGTCATACGCGAGAAATAATTTATTATTATATCCTTATCAGCGATCATAATATCTAGCAGATTGTGTCGATTACGTCATTCGCCAAAATTAATTGATGGAAAAGATATTTATTACAAATGCTGAAACACTTTCCTTGAAAGGAATGTATCCTTGCCAGGTTTATTCTACATCACTGACGAACTTAACTTGTTCGTTTGTGTTATTCCTAGCAAAATTATCTATTTTACACTTAGAAAAAATGGATTGGTGGCATTTTTTTTATCAGCTCCAAGCTGATATAATCCTAATTACACTCTTCCCCTTAACCTTGCTAAAATTATCTTAACGATTTTTAGATTGGTTTTTGCTATAATTTAAAACTATTTGAATTTGATATTGTAGGATACAAACCGAATTTTAGGGAATGGGCCAGCGTTAGCGATGTTTTAATTAAAAAAAACAAAAAATTTAAAGGGCAACCCCTGTCCTGTTTTAAATTGCTGTTCTTTGCTAATTCTGCATGTAAAAATATGAAAAAGTTTATGTAAAGATAGCCGTAGCGATGTTTTTGTTGCCAAAAAAAAAAAAAAAATATTGGATTAATCGTGCCCCGCTTTTAGTCTCGTCACTTGACTTTAACCTCGTCGTTGGTCGCTGCTGTTTGTACCCTTTGATAGCGTCATAAAACTATTTTTGTATTTATTGTCCGTAGAGTTACAGAATTTCGTGTACCTTTTGGTAATAATATGTGCTATTATTTTATAATTCATAGGCGTAACAAATAAAATGAGTAACCACTTTATAGGTATATTTTTAGTTTTTTTTTTTTTAAATTTATTTTTTACCAATTTGACGCTCTCTTTATATTTTATAGTATGGTCGGCCGTTCTCGAAAAAATTCATTTAAAAATAAGCTCCTCGATTTTGGAATGAGCCGATTTGCTACGCCTATGGCCTAATTTTTATATTGTGAAAATCATAGCACGCATTATTACCAAGTGATACACCAATTTCTGGACCTTCACCAGATAATAAATAAAAACCAGCTTCAGGTCGCTGTTTTTAAGGAGCTGCAGAAGGTATTTCGGCCACATAATTAGCGCGAGAATTTCCTTCCGGATTTCTCTACAACTTACAAACACCCTGTATAAGAGTTCTCACATGACCGACACTAAAAATACCATTTTAATAACCTCGCGTATTTCGCAGTTCCATCCTAATAGTTCGATACTTTCTAATTAAATAAAATATACATACGCCTGCCTCTGCCTAATCTTTGTTGCGAAAACTTTGCAAATTTCCCCGTGAGGTTAACTTTTTCGGTACGCCCAGAGATAACACACCTATGCCGTACATCGTGATATAATACAATTAATCAGTAATCACTAGAACCTCCTAACTATATTGCACACTTAAGTTTATTGTTATTGCCTACTTACCCAACACTGAGAAAAAACAACACCGCGATTTTCTGTCCCGCCTGCATTTTTAAAAAATTAGCTTACAAAATTTTCTTCGCAATTTTGATCACCATGTGATATGTTCTAATAGCTCGGCACACTGAATGATGTGGTAGTTTGGTAACGCATATACCTTTGATAGTGATAAGATAAGATACCGTGTATTATTTACTTGCGCCTTATATTTGAAATACGAAATCGAGTTAGGTATGTATTTTTGTTTATTTTCGATTTATTGGACGCGCTATTTTTTTCTCGGTGAACATTCTAGTGGCAGTGGATGCATTTTGTCACTAGAAGATTCCGATTATCTGATTGGACTTCTGGGTAGAGTCGGAGCGGGCGAGAGAGCACTGAGAGCAGCGACAAACGGTGAACTTTTTCTCGTATTTGTTTAAAAATATATTTGATTAGCAGAACTGCTGCAATGGAATGACAGGAAAATATGCTTTGCCCAAATTTACTTATTATACCTGGTGGCCACGAGTCAATGTACGCCCCCAATTTTTTGGCTGGTTTTGAATTTAAAAATTTCGTTTTTGGTATACGTGAGTAAGACAAAAGTGGGCTATTTTTAGACTAACAGGAACGAAAATATAATTTCCGGTTGAACCGGAAGTGACATCAACTTTTTTTCTTAAATAGAATGACCGTGTTTTTTTTTGTGGTGTTTTATAATGCATGAAATTCTAACTGCAACAGTTTCTCCCAATTTCAAAAATTCCAAAAAATAAGTGAGATACGAACGATTTTTTATTTTTTACAAAATGGCCGCGTCAGATGAATGCGATGTAAGAAAATTACTAAGTAGGCTATGGAAATTATTAGCAAGGTAGTAAGTTTTTCAATTTAGAAGTTTTCAAATTGGACTTTCCCAATTTTTTCGACGATGTGATATAGAAATGAAAAACGAACATTTTTTGTATATACAGGGTCATACTTCATGTATTGACACCCCACTTACAGCAGCTATTTGATGAGTTATTAAAAAATTGTAAAGACAAAAGACTTATTACGTTTTACTCTATATTTTTAGAATTCGTTGTCAGAAAAAACAAATAAACATCGGAATTGTAATATTTCTGCATAACCTTCATTTTTTAAACGAAACGCCCTGTATATGGATCCATGTGTTTAAAGAGCACATTTCTGTCGGTAAATACTTTGCTCCAACCAATAGCTCCTTACAGAGTTGGCTTAAGAATGAAACGCCCGCTCAGATTCCGCTTGAAGGATACAAGATAATCCTCTTCTGCCAATATTTTAGTGTATTTTATTCGTTAAACGCACAATAATTTTATGAATGATATCGTAATTTTATTTATTCTTTATTATACTGAGCTATATACAACAGTTGTGCTGAACGTCACGAGTATAAATAGTGTCGAAAAAAAAACGGAATTCCTTCATTTTTAAGAAACGTATCTCGTATTTCCTGTGTAATTTTAATCGTAAACGAAATGTTTCGCAATGCCCATGAGGGCAAAATATTCGGATTTTGGACAATTCAAATTAGTCACCTAGCACGAGAATTACAGGAAAAATTGTAATCCTAAACACCCTCTGCAAGAAATCATGAGTTTATCTAAACTTTCCTTCCGAATGTCAAGGCCTGAATCCACTTTGCCTGTTTGAAAAGATAGGGGATATCAAGTAGACGACTTACTTCCGACAATTTCCTGGATATTGAGTCACTGCTTTTATGAGAAATTTATCTAGAAAAAATAGGAGATATTGTAATTGTCACACTTGCTCGACTTGATCTATAAATTTCCAGATTATTTACAAATATGATTTTTAAGCGAGTATGGGTTTTTCTCCGGGCTGCATTACAAGTTGTGTTATTATACCTTGTTTTCTCAGAAAATAAATAGGTACCTATCAGTTTTGATAAGATATGATTCATTTTGGAATTATATGATGAGATAGTACAACTAATTTTACGTTTAAACTGTTTGCATGGGTTTGGTGCATTGTTTGCTAACTATTTCGCATTTTGTCGCACCTTTTGACTAAATTTAAATAATGCAATGTCGAAGATAAATCTATATGTCGTAATATAATTTAAATATATTTTTGTACAGTCGCAGCGAAATGTTTACTTATTGATTGTCGTGTCGAAATGTCATGCTTTTCCACTCTATACCTTTTAATGTTCAATTTAAAAATAGAGATAATCAATGAGAAAAAGAATACAGGGTGTGACTTAATGGATTGTTATCCGTACTCCTTGCCCAATTATTTGTCATGTAAACATCTGTTCTTCAAGCCTTTATTTGTAAAATACAAGGTGTAGAGTTAAAAAAAAAAGATTTTTGTTGTCGCCAATTATGGCACGCCACTGGAAGAATATTTTTTTTGCAATTTCTGTGGTGCAAATTTAATTTTTAACAATAATTATCTCTTTTTGCTTAACTGGAGTTGTTATTGGCCTAATTTTTCTAACCAAAAGCATAAATTGGCATAACTCATATCTACGTCGCTGGTTAAAGTTGGGGCATAATTTTTTCAAGTTGAATGTCATTTTACTCATGTGTTGAATTTGTTAAGAAGATATTTAAAGAAATAAGTCCTCTAAGATGTGACAAAATATGCTATATTATAATTTAAGGAGTAAAAACTAAATAAATCCCTCATTTTTCTAAAGGCTTTGAATGTACATAATAAAGTTATTATAAATTGCCAAAAACAACATGTAGTGATAAAGTAATAATTACAAATTGTCAATTATAAAGGATTACCACCCTTTAAAAAAACAAGGGATAATCTGTGTAAGTAAACGTGCAGGTGGATAGGGTTTGTTTATTTAGGTCAAAATAATAATTATAATGTTGGTAGAGTTTGTGGACAACATAATTGCTAATATAAATAAACTAAAAAAAGAATAAAAAATAAACTAGAATTGTAATGAAACTTCCATAATAAAAATATTTTAAGGCCAGTCCTGTCCACATGCATACCCGGATCCAGCACAGAACCGCACTCTATAATTTTTAATTATTTTTCTACTTTTATAGCGCTTTAAATTATAGATTTTAGAATACATATATCGTTATGTTAAAAATAAATTGCCAGGTTCGAAAACACACGCTCACTTTTAAAAATGAATTTAAATATATAATGACTTTTTTCTTTGCAGTATTGCAATGGAGGTGACTTAGCAGACTATTTGTCAGGTAAGACAAACATTTAATCTGGCATTAAATTAGAGAATTAAAATATATTTTTTTTAATTGCAGCAAAAGGGACTCTTAGTGAGGATACAATACGCATATTTTTAATGCAGTTGGGTATGTGAAGATTTTGTTTTGTCTGTTTTTTAATTTTTATTTTCTCGTAGTTGCAGTTGCATTTTCATTAGGTTTTTAGCAAATTCATTCCATTTGATTTTTAATATAATATCAAACGTCACATCTTTATACATATAACACTATTGTATTGTACTAAACTTTACACACGAAATTTTGTACTTTGTACCCATGTTCCAATAAAGTCATTTATTATTATTATTGTTATTTCATATTAAATGTTAAAAGTATGGAAGGAATCTGCTTACGCTTAACATTTGAGTCCATCCTCTTTATTATTATATCTTTTAGCTGGTGCTATGAGAGCACTATATGCCAAAGGGATAGTTCATAGGGATTTAAAACCGCAAAATATCCTGTTATCTCACAGCGGCGCCAAGGTTCATCCGCAACCCTCTGAAATAAAGCTAAAAATAGGTAAGGTTGCAAAATAATCCAGTGACGGGATAAACTAATGTAATTTTTTTACAGCTGATTTTGGTTTTGCAAGATTCTTACACGATGGCGTCATGGCGGTTACGCTCTGCGGAAGCCCTATGTACATGGTAAGTAACCTGTTTAAACGTAACATATTCCAATTGAATGACAACTCGTTTATTCTATTATTATATTTTAAGGCACCGGAGGTGATAATGTCGATGCACTATGATGCCAAAGCAGACCTCTGGAGTTTGGGAACGATAGTTTTTCAGTGTCTAACTGGGAAGGCGCCTTTCCAGGCCAATTCGCCCAACGCTCTAAAAACTTTTTACGAGAAAAATGCGAATCTGGCACCCAAGTAAGTCTATTTCTTTCATTTAATTTTTTTCATTACTAAGATTTATATTTTCCAGGATCCCAGCTGGGACAAGTCCGGAGCTGTGTGATTTGCTAATGGGACTCTTAAAAAGAAACTCTCGTGAGAGAATGAATTTCGAAACGTTCTTCAATCACAAGTTTTTACAGAGGCCGGAACCACTGCAGTCTCAGAGCCCCATACAAGGAGGTAAATATTCTTATAGTGTTGTAATGAAATAAATGACCCCGTACTAACGTCGGGATTGCCGAATATATCCTTATTGTGATTTCTTATTCTTTTTTAGATTTACCAATGCCCATCTATGGATCACCACCGCTTTTAGTTAAAGAACCCTTAAGACCTTCGCCACCAATAAAATTCGCCACACCTCCCATATCTCAACCAGGTACTTTTTTTTATGAATATTATAGCTTTCTCCATCTATAAGAGTTAATATAATAACTAGATTTAGTTTAATAACATACATTTGAAGCGGAGAACTTTAAACAGTCGAAACTTTTGAGTTGTTTGTCCCATTTTTAAAAACTTAAATATCCATCACCTCCTGTTTATTGTTTACCAATATCTTCAATGTAAAAGTTTTAATAAAACACTGGGTAGTAGTTTTGTGTAGGTAACATATCGATAGGGGTAATATTTCTGGTACAACTAACAAACATGACCTTGTAGAATCGCCTAGATCTGCAAGAACCGCGCTCAGTTCTAGTCCTGAAGATGATTATGTTATAGTGCCCCAAAATATCCAAATGCAATCCGACCAATCAACAGAGAGTAGCGTGGAGAAAGAGAGGCCATCGTGAGTATAAACGACGGTTGTGACTAACGCACAATCTAACTACTTGTTATGTAGTTTTAAGCTGCCTGTGAGGTCGTCACCGTTGCCTTGCTCCGGAACCGCTGCTAGCCCAACCGATGGCAGCCCGACAAGGCCCAGTTTCCTCCCCATATCTGAGCCCATTCCCGTGCCTACGCAACGAGATGTGTTCCAGAGGATATACAGCCAGTCGGAGAAAAAGGATGAACCCCGGTCGCCCACTAAGGTTCGTTCGAATTGACACAATATAAAGTTTATTTAGATACAGAGTAGAGTTAATATTTAACTTTTATAGCTATTAACATGTCTAGGAATGTTATGAGTATCATAACTGCCGCAGATGTCGGTTGTTAAGACATCTAAGGCTGTTGTGATTCATAACATCCGTACTGATTTGTTCAATAGTTTATCAGTTTCAGAAAAATAAGACATTAGTAATAGATATTATAAGAAGCAGGAGCAGTAGTGATCCATTTCAGTATTTAATTATTATTGTTTGGAGTTTTCTGTCTGTTTGTATTAATAAATAGCCCTATAGTTTCATTATTTATTATTTCATCTGTTGACGGTTGTTGACAGATCTGTATTGTAATATTACCGTAAAAGCTGTTGGCATGGCAATAAATATTACTGTACAACTTTAGTTATGACTTATTTACCAGCCTACTTTTGTATATGTAAACAAAGGATTAATATCCTGAAACCGATAAATGTTTTTTACAGATAAATAGCAGTGTACCAAGGTCAGCACCTATTAGTATGAAGAAAAGACCAGAGAGGCAAAGCACTGACTTCGATATTAGTTCTATGTCTCCACCTTCGGTAAGTGCAGTCTTATACAATAATTTTATAAGTAACTAAAGTTACCAGGCTGAGTAAATTTTTTATGTCTCCCCTACTAAAAATCAATTATCTTTATATGATGGTAAAACTACGACCAGAAATTACTGCTTCTGGAAACAACTCACCGTTTATGAATTTTAGGTCCAATTTGTGATTGGTACTCCCCCGACTGGTGGAAGAAGGAGGTCAACTTCTGGAAGTCTCTGTGAAACCCCTCCTCCCCCCAACATTTGGACTGTATCGCCTGTCTCGGGCGCCAAAAACATGCCGATGAACTCTCCTCTAAGAAGATCTGGTGAGAGTTCCCTTGAGATATTTCTTATCAATTCCGTTTTAAGTCGAATTTTTTAACAGTGTAGCATAAAGTGTTTTGTTTAGGTACCTCCCCTCCAATTCTAAGTGGACCTCTGGCCAGAGTCCCGATGTTGAGCAGTCCGAATCTCAGTGACAACAACAATTTAGGCAAATCTCCCGTCATACCTTTCTGCACCCGAGCCGTGACCCTTCCGGAAATTTCCGAAATGGGCAATTACCCTGCTTTCTTCAACGACACCTCTACCAGCAACGACTCCCACCCTATTACCTTTTTCGCACCAGAATTAGCTGAGGAAACGCTCTTGGAGGTAACGTTAAGTGAATACTGGTACCAAATTGCCATTTATTTAATCATATATATTTTTTCCTCACAGAGAGAACATAACGAGACGTTGGCGAAAATCAACTTTGTATTAGCGTTAAGTAATTGTATTTTGGATTTGGCTGCGCAGAGGGCAACTCCGTTAGCAGCTCTGGTAGATTCGTCTCAGCAAAACCAGCCGATGAGCGAGGCGAATCGAAGGGCTGAACAACTCGTACTGTTAGTAAGGGCCTTGCAGCTGCTGAGCTCAGCCCTGGCTTTGGCGACAAGGCAGCTTAAATCAGGGCAGCTGAGACCCAGCACGAATGTGAAAACCGGTATGTTACGTCCTTTCTTATGTTTTATGAAAAATAAATAAGGTATTAGAAATTTCTATTGATTCGTATAATTCCCGAAAAATTGACAAAATTATTTAAAAAATTCTGATTTTTGATCAAATTAATATTTTGTTGAAAATATTTTCCTGTAAAACTGAAGTTATTTTTGCCTTATATGACCTGTTTGTTTCAGTGGTTTCAACACTGAATACCAAATTCAGGACGACTCTTCAGGAATGTAAGCAGCTCAATAGCGCCGGACTTTTGAACAAAGTGGGTTCTACCACTGTTACAGCTGATAAAATCTTGTACAATCATGCTATACAAATGGTAAGCGATTTGTCAAGGTGTTTTTACATATTTTCTATCTATATAATTTTCAGTGTCAGTCGGCAGCCCTAGATGAACTATTTGGCAATCCGGAAGAGTGTTTCCAGAGGTACCAAACTGCGCAGATTTTGCTGCACAGCCTTTCACAGCATGTCCATAACCAGCAGGATAGAATACTTCTTACCAAATGTAAGTGTTAAAGTTTAAAATTATATTGAAAATAACTGTAGAGTGTAGAGTAATCAGTTTTACGCAGAACTATCTTGAAAGTAATTCCGATTGCCTTGAAATCAAAATTGGACCTTTCATAGTCAATTAATTTCTTAAACAACCGACATTCTTTTTGGCAATCCAGATTATTCTTTCTGTTGACCCCTATTACTCTGCCCTGCAGATTGGTGTACTACCGTTTGTCAAAAATATAATTGTTTTTTTTACAGATAAAGACGCTGTAGAAAAACGCTTGTATGTGCTCCAACAACAGGGCCATATAAATATATATGCAACTGACCTTAGTAACCTTAGTTAAATTTTTTCAGTAGACTCTTTGGGTTCTTTCGGTTGCTTTGACTATTAGACAAGTAACTACTGCTGAAAGTTCTAATTAATTAATCAATCTTACGTGAATAATTATTATTACCTTAGTTTAAGATATAACGAACTGTTAAAAACGAGATGTTTTACTTACTGGTTATTAACGTTTATATTTAGTAGTTTAATTTAATTTGAATGCTGGTTTTTGGAACAGAAGGTTGTGTAAGTATTAGAGTAAGAGCGAAAAGAAATCGATCAAGAGCCTAATGTGAAAAGTACAAAGTAATGGGAAGTGCTTTAAAATTTATCAATATGCATTATATAACAATCAAGTCTATTTTTGTTGTCTAATGTAATTATTGTACATAATTGATGACTAGCAATGCTTCGTCAAGGTGGTCATTATTTCTTAGTGATTGTTTTACTGGTTTCTTTGTGACATATCGCCAACCCCCGCCTTGACGAACTATTCTTCTGTAGTAACTCTTATAGTATTGTGTGGGAATCAATACTTAACTTCCATTATAAATATATTGGGTATTAAAGTGATTATATTGAAGTTTTATTAAGTGTAGATAGATTGTTCGATAGCGATATTATAAAGGTCTTTGTATTAATCCTATTGTATCTTTATTTGATTTGATGTATATTCAAACGTATTATTGAATAAAATCAATTTATTTAATCAATTCGTTTCAGTATTAACAATTCCATATTTCGCAGAAAAATGTATTCTTGATAATTGTTGGTCTCATTATCGCCGAACAAATACATCAATTTTCAATATACAGTTAGTTTACTTTCCAAATAGACCCATTCGTGTGTGAACAGACACGTAGTAAAATCCTTTAATATGGTTAATCTGTAGAAAATTATAGTTCTTAATTTCAGTAGCATTTCTGCTTTGTATTTCCTAAATATAAGGTCTTTCTGGTTGGATAAAAACACCTCTAGGTTTCACTTCATTGGGTAAATTATACCAATTTTTATTAAATTAATCTCGTTAATCGTCATAATATTCATAACCTCAATGAAATCTGTCAAGTCACAATACTCAAAATTGTACATACAGAGACATCTAGCGAACAATTTAGTTTTTGCCTCATTTGTATGTAGGAACACGCTATTTGGTGAGTTACTCACCAGAGGGCTCTATATCAAGTTTGGATAAATGAGTCTACTATCGGCAGATGTTACTATAGCGAGTGTTTTATTTATTTCGCACTGTTCAAATTACACTAATCTATTTAGGGCCGGTCTTTTCACCTCCAATTAACTTTATTCGGCAGTTATTTACCTAGGATACAATTGTTACAACAATGAAAATCAACAACTTTAACTGCCGGATAAAGTTAATGGGAAGATGAAAAGATCGGGCCTTAATGAATTAATATCATTCATATATAAATAATAAACACAAATCTCTTGCCTAGATGCCCTATCAAAATTCGCGACTTTTAGAAAATAATAGTTAAAATGACTTACCAAATTTTAGGACGGAATACGGACTTTTCATATTCTTGGTTTTAATAATAAACCTCTTCCTTAAATAATATTAACCCAAGAAGTATTGTCTAATGAACCACAAGCCAAAAACGTTACTGCATCGCTGTAAAACATGCACTATTCACATATATTTATTAATCGAAATTTAAATACCGTTTATATTTACAAACACGCCATAGATAATAAACGACCAGCACAAACACACAAGACATAACACATAACCTAAAAAACCCAGAATAAACAGACGCATACGCAACGCCTGGTGAATTCGTGGAATCGGTTCAGCGGTGATGTCGGCAACTTAGCAACAACAAACGACGGGTTCCGTTCGGCGACGTTCGTGCCAAGGCGGCTGACCTAATTAGAAACCGAAGTCGAAAGCCGTCGAACTCGTCGAAGGTTGAGTTGTGTAGTGGAAACGCGTCTATACTTGCAGACAGACGTGTTTTTTTAAAATAATAATTTATAAATAATCTGTGTTCTAGTGTATTGTGTTTTAATTAGGCGTGAGAACTACTAGTTATTTTCATTTTCAAGAATCGTGATGGAGAGACGTTCAACCTTCAAGGTGAGTAATATTTACTAAATTTATACAAGAAACACGGCTTTAAATTTTAAACACCGGTGGTACCGTGGCGCTTAAAGTCTAGTCTTTCAAAATTTTGAGGTTACTTTAACACCTCGTTAGATTTATTGAAGGAAAATATATGGAAAAAATGAAATATTAACATTTTTTCGCACCTGATTTGTAGCTCATTTGAAGGGGTTTTCTGTAGTAACAGATTGTCCATCCAAATTCTGCTTTGCGGCTTACAGACGAACAAGTGAATAAAAAGTAGTAGACACTAGAAAGCATTTACTATTTAGTAAAGTAGAGTCTGACAAGTAGAAGAAAATACTTAATTTTGAGAGAATAACCGTTTACTTTTAGTAGGTAGTATTTGCTGGAAAATTGTAAGTAATTACTAGCAAGTATTTACTTATGAAAGAAATAAATAAGTATTTGCTCCACTGCACTGTTAAAGCTTTACTGATTTATGTATTTTCCTCATCTTTTTCTTTTGACATGGGTACAATCTAACGACAGATTACAGTAGGAATTGTGAAACGCTATTGCCACTGTATAATTTCGCCTCATTGAGTTCAATAACAGTTTTTGAAAATTTAATCCACTGATCTGCCTTTTGGCACACTTTATCACGAACCCAATCTATCGTCTTGCAGGCTGTAGTACAATGAATCCCAAAGTCTTCTGCTACTCCGCTCTGAAAGACCAGATCGCTTAGATAACGTAGTAATATCTAAATATAATTTTTTTTCCTTGGAGATAGTGCTCCACCTCTTCGTGGTTTGCTGGCAGAAACTCGTTACACAAAAAAATTACACGTTCAGATTCAAATCTTAACAAACATTTCGAATGACTAGGGCTAAGACTCCTTCTTTCTCGATAATTTTTACTCGCATATAAATGCATGAAAGCTGTTATTTATTAACCATAAGTACAATGTTAATCTACCTTAGAAAAGATCGAGCATTTACTGTCAACGGAAAGTATTAACTTCGAATTATTCACTCGATTTTAAGTAAATATTTGGAAAAACTGAGGCTTTGCTACATATACAAGTAATTACTACAAGTAGAAGTAAACGCTTGATATAAAGTGTTTACTTAATATTTTATTCACTCACCCTTAAATATTTACCTATGAATGCCCTAGTACAAGCATTTACTACATTTTATTCACTTGGCTCATTGGATCATTTCAGAGACAACAATCATTTAAGAATAACTACAACATTTGAAATGCCACAGCGGACATTATTGGCCATCTAGCGAATAGTGACTTAAGTTAATATAAATTTTATACAGGGTGTTTCAAAGTTAAAGGGACATACGATACCAGTGGATAGAGGGCACTTTGGCGGTTCCAAATTACCTGGCATTAATGCATCCATCGTCCTTCCTTCCTGAGATACAGGATGTTTTATTGATTTTTGGCCAAATCTTTCTTTGGTCATAACTTTTGAACCACCCTGTATAATCGGTTCATACTTAGAATATATGGTTCACTTATTTTTCTTGATAAAACCTCATATAAACCAAAATCGAAATCCAGGTCTGGCTTTATAAAAAACTGACAATATGTTATATGTGAAAATCAACACCCTGTATGGCAAAATTTTGTAGATCTGTTTCGATATTCGAAAAGAGCAGAAAAAATTGAATAGAGTAGCTCGCTTCATTTGTTTGCGCATTTCATTCATCAACCTTGATTAATTGTCGTAAATCCAATTTCATTGAAATGGTCGAGACAGTTAGAACTTGAAAATTTATTTTAGTGTTTAATTAACAAAAAAATTTAACTTGCAGCAGTGACAATTCTTAAACTTCTAGACTAGGTAAGTGAGCTATTGTAAAATAATTTTAAAAATAAAGTAGAGTTGCACACATAAATCAAAATACTACTTAATTTTGTTAGTCTACATTTAAACATAATATTAGGTACAATAATAATAAATAAGTGAAAGTAAAAAATAAAATACATAACTACAAAAACTGTTCAAAGTGGCCTCTATTTCGATGAATACATTTCCGTGCTCTAGTAGTAACATTTCTAATTGCACGTCTAATCATATCTGGATTATTTCTAACTTCTATGTCCCCAAAGATAATGATCAATAGGATTGAAATCCGGTGACCTTGCGGGCCAATGGTGAGGTCCATTTCAACCTATCCACATATTTGGAAAATTATCATTTAGGAAATTCCTAACAATAATCCTAAAATGGGGTGGAGCGCCATCATACTGGAAATACCTTCCCGCAATATTTTCATTTGCCATTAACACGGGTAAATAATTTTGCAGAAAGTCTAAATAAAGTTCACCTGATAATCTATCAGGGAGAATATGTGGCCCAATTAAATGATTGTTGAAAACACCGCACCAAATATTAGCAGCAAATCGATGATGGGATTTATTCTTTCTTATAACATATGGATTCTCTTCTGCCCAAACATGTGAATTTCGTAAATTATAAATACCATCTCTAGTAAATTGTGCCTCATCTGTAAACAGACATCTGTTAAGAATTCTTCGATTCCGAATAATCCAGTTACTAAAATTTAACCGATAAACCTCAACCACCTTCTGCTAACCTCTGAACCTGTTGAACATGAAATGGGTACAGAGATTATTCTTTTTTAGTGTTCTCCAAACATTGACATGTGGAAGACCTAAAGCATGACCCACTCTTCTTGTGCTAATTTTTGAATTATTTGCAATAATATTTAGTATATTCTTTACAGCTAAAGGTTGCCTTACTTGATGCTCGTTTAAGGTAGCCGTTGGATACCGACCATGATCTTTAGAATATGTAATTGAAAAAGTTTTATGATTAGAAATTCGGCATCCAGGAAATCATCTTCGATATTCTCTGACAGCAGCCCGTCCATTGCCATCACAAAATCCATACACACAGATTATATCCGCATATTCAACATTTGAAAATTGATAAGGCATTATTATGTATATATATACTTTGTAACGTGGGTAATAATATTAATACAAATAATAATTTTAGAATAATAAAAACAAGTATGTCGTACCAATACAGTAAATATGAACTGTCAAATATTAAAATTTACAGCATTACCTACTGGACGACAAAGCAGCTATAGTATAAAATCATCGGTTAAGTTTTAGTAACTGGATTATTCGGAGTTGAAGAATTTTTTAACAGATGAGGCACATTTTGTATGAGATGGTATTTGTAATTTAAGAAATTTACATGTTTGGGCAGAAGAGAATCCACATCTAGAAGTTTAAGAATTGTCACTGCTGCAAGTTAAATTTTTTTGTTAATTAAACACTAAAATAAATTTTCAAGTTCTAACTGTCTCGACCATTTCAATGAAATTGGATTTACGACAATTAATCAAGGTTGATGAATGAAATGCGCAAACAAATGAAGTGAGCTACTCTATTCAATTTTTTCTGCTCTTTTCGAATATCGAAACAGATCTACAAAATTTTGCCATACAGCATGTTGATTTTCACATATAACATATTGTCAGTTTTTTATAAAGCCAGACCTGGATTTCGATTTTGGTTTATATGAGGTTTTATCAAGTAAAATAAGTGAACCGTATATTCTAAGTATGAACCGATTATACAGGGTGGTTCGAAAGTTATGACCAAAGAAAGATTTGGCCAAAATCAATAAAACATCCTGTATCTCAGTAAGGAAGGACGTTGCACAGCCCACTCTACTGTGGGCTGTGGACGTTGGATGCATTAATGCCGGGTAATTTGGAACCGCCAAAGTGCCCTCTATCCACTGGTATCGTATGTCCCTTTAACTTTAAAACACCCTGTATGTAGAATAAGCGCGTTTTACAATTATCCCGCTAGAGGGCTTTAGTATTAAAAGTTAAGATAATGAGTCTACTACCTAACAGATGTCACTAGCGAATGGGAACGTTCCTTTCGTGCTTTTTAAATTTCATCGATTGCTTTGTATGGATTTCACAAATTAAAAGATTCATTACATTCGATATCTCTGGTTTAGACGTCCGGCCTGATTGATATATTATATTTCATCTCTGCGTTTTATAGTTATTGTAGCAAAACGGTTTCAATATTTTTTTACTTTCTATCCAAATAGGTCAGTGAGTATTATATTTTTAATCCTAGGTACTTACCCTAATTTTACTTTTGAAATAAATAACAGAAACTTAAGAGTGAACAAAATTTATTTTGCCTATATTATTAACAGTATGTACAAAAATGCATCGAAATAAAGTTTCTACCTATCAATTTCACAACAAAAACATTTTTTACATTTATTGAGTAAAAATTCATCATTCATCGTCAAGTGTAGCTGTTATACGTTCCGTTCCCCACATGCAGAGAATTATTAATTAAAAAAATGTTACAATAATTTTGGAAGACAAACTTTAACTTAAAATTCCAGTGCCCTTATAAAATATCTATGCATGAAATAAATAAAATCGTTTTAAATCTTAAATGCTATTTTAGTAAATATACATAAAATCTGTATTTACAGGTTTATGGCTCGATATTTCACTCAGGTGGTTGCATATCTGGTGAGAAAAGCAGAAATATGTATAATAATCGTTTTGCCAGTAGATGGCAACATGCGTTACAGTTAATAATTATATTCAGAACATACATAAATGATCGTAAGTCACATGATTAAAAATAGGCTACCAGGTATACACATTTTGTTTCCTCGCTTGTGTGTATATATGGTTGCCTAATTTTGTGTTTTGTGTCATTTTTTTTACAATCAATTATGAAGACTGCGTATATCGCTTCATAGTGTCATAGTGTGTTTAGAAAGGTTTATCATCAACGAATTCACTCCTAATTTTTTCTATTCGCAAAAAATATATAAGAATACATATATTTTTTAGATTGTCATACATATCTCTCAAATCTATATTGCTTCTTAAAATATCGCCTGTAGTGAAATACCCAAAAATTTCCTGGGCTCGGCCTCTCTCTATTAACCTCGATCGATTGTAGATAGCTGGTACCTATCTTCCAAGGAAATCCTATATACAAAAATATTTACATTCTTTTAATACTGAATAAAAATCTCACTTCCAATCCACCATTAGGGATACCAATGAGCACATTACCTTTGCACCGGGCTGAGTAAATTTATCAACTTATTGAAAACCCTTGTCTGGGGCATTTTGAGCTCTGCTAAGTGGCATTTTGATTTCAAATCGTCATATCTCATCCTTACGGCATTCGTTAAAACGTCCTTATACCTATACGCCGTTCTGTCGTCGACCGACGCCGTTTTTATGCAGTCGTCTCCGCCGAATTCGCATATCCGATAATGGTGCAAGATGGCGGCGTCCGCCGGCACGTTCAGAGTCCCGTGGCCAGGGATGAACTCCCAGACGAAGTGGTTGCCGGCTTCCACAGTCAGTTCTGGCCGACAAATGTATTTTGAGCGTTGCTTGTGGGGGTGTAGCTTACTTCTCCGGCGGGTTTTCTTCAGGGTGACTAGGTTTGAGGAGATGGCGTCGTTGAAATTGTACACGGCATCGTCGTCGTCCCACTGGAGGTAGAAGAAAGCGTTCTGGAACGAGAAGGAGCCGGTCGTTCGTGTGTTCAATCGATGAGTCAAATAGCTAAAATGAAAAGAAATATTGTAACTGCGCTTAAAATTTAATGTTGGTTTTGACTACAGAGACTTTATAGGGACAGTGGCGACAAAGAATTGTCAGCATTTTGATTGGTAGTTGGATTCACCGCCATTAGGAGGCTAAACATATGTCACAATAGTTAACTAAAGAAAACAAAAGCCAAAATACTTTTTGTTGGTTGGAATTCTAACCTATAATTAGCAGTCTATTTTAAATAATCTACAATATTGAAAATTTATAAATCTACTGTCTGAGAGAGTTAAATGTTACAACGATTAAAATTTTTTTTAGTGGGTGATGGGGTCATAAAAATTAAAACAAAATTTCTTTTCTCAAACTTGTCGACGTTTCGTCAAATCTTCCTCAGGACACTAAAAAGTAATATTAGATATAATGAGATTTTTTTAAAAAACACAAACGAAACGTTAAAAATTAGAAATAAATTACACAATTAAACACATTGAAAAAGACAAGTTATTTACAATATTGTATATGGATAAAAATAACTTGTTTTTTTTTTAAAGTGTTTAATTGTGTAATTTATTTTTAATTTTTAACGTTTCGTTTGCGTTTTTAAAAAAAATCTCTTTATATCTAATATTACTTTTTAGTGTCCTGAGGAAGTCAATATATTTGACGAAACGTCGACAAGTTTGAGAAAAGAAATTTTGTTTTAATTTTTATGATCCCATCACCCACTAAAAAAAAAATTATTGTAATTATTCATTGGATCACCATACAAATCTTAATAAAAATTTAAGGTTGTGTTAGTCCTGATAAATTTAGCTTCATAATGGCGGGTGGCTCTATTGTCGTCTCTGTCCCTATAAAGTCTCTGCAGCTTTGACTACAGAGACTGTATAGGGACAGTGGCGACAAAGGGTTGTCAGGATTTTGATTGGTATCATATATCGCCATTAAGAGGCTAAAAATGCTGAAATTGTTTAAGCTATCATATTATACTGTGTATACTTGTGCATCTTTAAGAATGCGTTGTGACTTATTAAACGTATAAAAACTATTTGTGATTAATGTATTGTCAAAAGGACTATTTAAAGACTTATTTAATAATTTTATATTGTATATTGTATTCATAATAAGGTAAGTGTTGGTTTAGTTTATTTCATTGTTGATCATTCGACTGTTTAGATAGATCATAATACGAGTATTTCAATAACCAACTAAAGAAAACCAAGCCAAAATGCCATTTGTTGGGTAGAATTCTAACCTATAATTTGCAGTCCATTTTAAATAATCTGCAATATTGAAACTTTATAAATCTACTGTCTGAGAGAGTTTTTAAATGTTATAATGGATCCAAGTTTTAAAACTACAAAAATTAAAATGAAAAATGAAAATAAATTAAGGTTGTTATGTTAGTCCTGATAAATTTAGCCTCATAATGGCGGGTGGGCATGACTTTGGCTCTATTGTCGTCTCTGTCCCCATAAAGTCTCTGTAGCTTTGACTACAGAGACTGTATAGGAGCAGTGGCGACAAAGGGTTGTCAGCATTTTGGTTGGTAGTTGGATTCACGTGGTATGTACCGCCATTAAGAGGCTAAAAATGCTGAAATTGTTTAAGCTGTCCCTGTCGTATTATACTGTGTATACTTGTGCATCTTTAACAAATCATTATGACTTATTAATTATTAAACGTATAAAAACGATTTGTGATTAATGTATTGCGAAAAGAACTATTTAAATATTTGTTTAATAATTTTATGTTGTATATTGTATCCATAATAAGGTAAGTGTTGGTTTAGTTTATTTCTCGATATGCCTCATTGTTGGCCATTCAACTGTTTAGACTATCATAATACGAGTGTTTCAATAGCCAACTAAAGAAAACCAAGCCACAATGCCTTTTGTTGGTTAGAATTCTAACCTATAATTAGCAGTCTATTTTGAATAATCTACAATATTGAAACTTTATTATAAATCTAATGTCTGAGAGAGTTTTGAAATGTTACAATGGATCCAAGCTAAAACTACAAAAATTAAATTGAAAATTGAAACTAAACTTGCTAAACTAAAAATTTAAGGTCATGTTAGTCCTGATAAATTTAGCCTCATAATGGCGGGTGGGCGTGACTTCGGCTTTATTGTCGTCTCTGTCCCTATAAAGTCTCTGTAGCTTTGACAGAGACTGTATAATAGGGACAGTGGCGACAAAGGGTTGTCAGCATTTTGATTGGTAGAGTGTACCGCCATTAACAGGCTAAAAATGCTGAAATTCTTTAAGCTATCATATTATACTGTGTATACTTGTGCATCTTTAAGAATGCGTTGTGACTTATTAAACGTATAAAAACGATTTGTGGTTAATATTGTGAAAAGAACTATTTAAAGACTTATTTAATAATTTTATATTGTATATTGTATTCATAATGAGGTAAGTGTTGGTTTAGTTTATTTCTCGATATGCCTCATTGTTGGCCATTCAACTCTTTAGACTATCATAATACGAGTGTTTCAATAGCCAACTAAAGAAAACCAAGCCACAATACCTTTTGTTGGTTAGAATTCTAACCTATAATTAGCAGTCTATTTTGAATAATCTACAATATTGAAACTTTATTATAAATCTAATGTCTGAAAGAGTTTTGAAATGTTACAATGGATCCAAGCTAAAACTACAAAAATTAAATTGAAAATTGAAACTAAACTTGCTAAACTAAAAATTTAAGGTTATGTTAGTCCTGATAAATTTAGCCTCATAATGGCGGGTGGGCGTGACTTCGGCTTTATTGTCGTCTCTGTCCCTATAAAGTCTCTGTAACTTTGACTATATATCTCTCTCTCTCTCTCTGTCTCTCTCTCGAGCTATCATAAAAATGTTTGTTGCGAGCTTCACTTTGTGAGCCATATACTAGAAACAACATAAAGAATCTCAAATAAACTTATTGATCTAAAAATGTCCTATAAAATGAACCATGTAGTGCGAGATAAATAACAACCCCTCGTTCGATTCGAGTTAGGCAACCCTTTGTTGTATTACAGGAGCTGTCATCGCCCATAGTTGCATATTCTGGAACGACACATCCTTATAGAAACTCTGATATATGAATTGGAGCAGCAGATTGAACTGTCAATGTACGATGTTCACGGAACGTTTCAAAGATGTGATTATTTAACATTCCCGTTGTTTCTATAATATTACGTCTAATAACAAAGGACAAAGGCCCATCAATATAAAGGGCACTTTTTCTATACGTTCCCATGTCGAAGGTGATTAGTTTGAATGAACAGATGTCCATCCTTTCAATCACGATGGAAAAATAAAGTGGTACAAAAATTCCTGTTATTAATGTTCCAATTGCTGAACAGTTTAAAATGAACTTCCCTCGTTTAATATTCTGGAAAAAGTTGTGAAACTTACTCAATGAGCTGCGGTAGCGTGTCGTTGTACTTCGGGATAATATATTCGTCCAGATCGATGAGCAGGATGTGGGAATACTTGTACATGGACCTGTAGAGGCAGTCATTAAGGGCGGCGAACAGCCCCTCCGTGCGGATCTCCTTTTGCGAGACCATGTTCAGCTGCCAGGGCATCATGGTCACCAGTCCGCTGTCCATGTAGTCGCGGAGGATGCACCCGACCTGCTGCCCTATCGTGTGGTTGTAGAAGGTGAAGTGTTCGACGCCCATCAGCCGGTTCAGTTCGATGAATTCGAGGATCTGCATTTCCTGCAAAGATGAAATGCAAATTACGGTCTGGACTCGGCGAGCTTTATTTACGCTTTACTTTTGCATAATGCATGAGCCGAGCAGTATACAGCAATTGTTCCAAAAGTGCTGGTTGTAGCGCTCTTGATTCGGGTAAATTAGAGTTACGAATCAAAATTTAGGGATATGGGTGGTTTTGAACCAAATAATAATTGAATTTCCATTTCATTTTTTTTTTAAACTGTAGCTTTTTTTTAAATTTTTTGCTGCGCCAAATTACCGATAAAAATTGGTTGATTTTAAAGCAATAAGAGAGTCTGGTACAATAGCTATCCATTTAACCAATTATTTATGAGGTTAACAATTTGCATCTGGTACAAGTTTTAATTTAGTGTCCTACCGCGCACTTCAAGTAAAATCGGTTGTCATTAAAAAAAACTGTTACGCCGCACCGTATCAAAAGTTTCGCAAATGGATTCCAACACTTCAAACATTTTATTAAATTGGAAATCCCGGTTCCATATTAAAAACCTTATTTGAATGTAAACAGTATAGTCGAACAGCTTCAAGATAAACACAGCAGCCGGTGATTTATATGCGAAAACCGCTTAAAGCAACGCCCCGCTTTAAATACTGTTCCATAAACATTAGCCCGCTAGCAAATAAAAAGAATTGATGGAAAAAGTAATAATTCTGAGTTATTGCAGGTGTATTTATTTTGCTAACGATTCAGACGTGCTAGGCTTGTAAGTGTGCGTTTAAAAAGGATGAAGTGTTTCGGGTTATGCGGATCAAATCAGAGTGAAGTTGAGTGAAAAATATAAAGAGCCGCAACACCTATTGTCTTAAAGCGTGACCTATGCTGGTCACGAGTTATACGTGGCGTTCCCCACTAATAGAGATATTGTTATTATGGTTTGTAATTAGCAACTATACAGGGTGTTCCACTTATCGTGCTCACCATGGGCATCTTGGAAACGGTAACAGATACAAGGTAACAGATACAACCTAACCTAACCTAACAAAAAATATCATAATATCAAATGTCAAATGTCAAATGTCAAAAAACGTCAAAAACGTCAAAAATGTCAAAATGTCAAAATGTCAAAAATGTCAAATGTCAAAAAATGTCTAAATGCAACCTAACCTAACCAAAACTGTCAAAATGTCAAAAATGTCAAAAAGTGTCAAAATGTCAAAAATATGTCAAAATGTCAAAAAATGTTAAAATGTTAAAAAACGTTTAAATATCAAAAAAATGTCAAAATATTAAAATTTAAAATGTCAAAATGCCAAAAAAAATGACAATATGTCGAAAAATGTCAAAAAATGTCAAAAAATGTCAAAAAAATCTCAATATCAAAAAAGTCAAAATGTCAAAATGTCAAAAATTTCAAAATGTCAATATGTCAAAAAAATGTCAAAAATGTCAAAAATTTCAAGAAATGTCAGAAAACAAAATGTCACAATGTCAAAAAATGTCAAAATGTGGAGCTTATCAAGGCTTACTATTATATGCAAAAATATTGTAGTAAATCAACTTGTTTTTGTTTCTTAAGAAAAAAACTGATTTTTGTCGTTTTTTCCTTTATAAGTTCTTTATTTCTAAAAATAAAGTATTGTTGTGATATATCATTTTAAAGACAATAAAAAATGGGTTTTAACTAAGCCATAATATGCAGCTGCTGAACCGAGTGCGATTTGGATTTTGAACAAAAATGAACAGAGATTTTCCAGATCTGTTTGGCGAACTTTCCTGAATTGTATTCCTGACCCTGTACAATTTGCATGATGAACAATTTAAACAATTCACACAAAGTTTTGACGGAGCTTTCTGTAATGCACGATGAGATAATTTACAAACTGCACGTTGCAGCCACCGGAGAGCTTAAGCCGTCCGCACACCTTGACAGTCGGTAAACAAAAACCTGGAACGTCGAAACAAAGCAGGTGCGTATAATAGTTAGCGAATTGTTAGTGTAACGACTTTAATTCAGCAAAGACAAATATTTACCAACAAGCAAACATTCTGAAATAATTGAGTCGCGAAAAGGACGAAACGATCCTCGTCACCCGTCCGGGAGAAGGCATTCACCGTAGGAGGTAATTAATTTGCCAGAAGATAAAGGGATGTTTGTCTTTTGTTCGCGCGAGATTAGGCTGGACGTATAAAGTGAGGAATTACAGGGATGTTACATCACGCATTTTTGAGGTAACCGAGTAGAACCAGGCATTAGGCAGCGGCTGCTCTTTATTAAAAACCTGTAATTAATTGAACAATAAATAAGCTGAATAGGAGTTTTTACAGAGAGTATACAGTTTTATGTTCCAAATTGATTCAGGATTTCTCATACAATATTGAACGTGAGGAAACAGTTAAAAGTCTACCCTTGGGTAATAGTAGGACTAGTAGGATAGGATTTAACCTTACCCCAGAAAAGGCTATGACATCCAAAATAAACGCTTAAAAAGTCTGGGTGAACCTATAGATGAACAAGACGGTGTAACGTGTAATTATGTAAACAAACGACTACAAACATATCATGAAAACATCCAAAAAACAATTAATGATACAGTTAGTTTAATTATTGCCGAAATAAAAAAGGACGTTATTACGAGATTTGTAAAAAGTGATAAACGAATAAAGGATTTGATTGAGAAAATAAAAATGGATATGCAAAAATATGATGATATGGAAATTAACAAAGTTAAACGTTCAGATCGCGATAATACCAGTCTTGCGATTCCTCCGGAACTAATGCCAGAAGTTGATATCTGAAAGCTAATATTATATGGAAAAAGCCTTTGAGGCGGCAAAGTACATAAAAAACTCACACGAAATTAGAGCGAAATAAATTAAAACTAAACATTTTTCATAAAATTACCTGTGTCGTGATAACTCGAAATTTTGATCGAGGGCTCTCCTGAAGCTTTAACCGGTAGAATTTTTTTCCTTTGCGGTAATTGGCTTGACCTCATAGCGGCGTGTGTGTTATATCAATAATCGATTTATTTAATTTTTATTTGCATTCATTTTAATACTCACACCTCCCGTTCTTATACACACATTTATCATTCCCGTTTATTTTTGCGCTTAGCGTTTCGGTTTACGCTCAGCTGCCCTTTGGAAAATTAATATATCTAAAATATTTACAACGGTAGCTTAAGTGAGCGTTTCCATTTCCCTGAGCTGAAATTTATTTGAATACTTAACAGGCCTCTTAGAGAGTACAATTTTGCTAATCTTGATTTACATGGCACTGTTTATTTTTGCTTATTTGAATTTTGCTGCTCTTTCAGAAATTAATATACGAAGCTAATATATTCGCTACAGGAGTATTGGCTGCGGCGTTCTTCACGTTGATGAACATAAACTGAAGATGATATTTGCTTTTGTTTTAGTCGCGTAGGTAGACCATTTCGGTAGTCCGAACAGAGGCGGATTCACCAGCAAGCAAAAGAAGCTAGAGTTTAGGGCGCCAAAATTTGAGGGGCGCAACATTTCCTGCAATTTTTCTCAAATTATTTAGTTTTAAATTAAAATTAAATAGTAAAAATCTCAAAAAAGAGTTTTTTAAGTAGTGTTTTCGAAGGTCACTTATAAAAAATTATACAACTGTTCCCCTCAATCGTCATCTCATATCGCATCGCTTTTATTTGACAATAAACGGCTAATTCTTAGTAGCTCCATAAATCCTCTATTACTATTGACTTTAGTGCTGTGATGTGATGTAATAAACCTGAATTAGTTTCAACTAATTAGTCTGTCGAGAAATGGAGCACAGCTCAGAGAAAGGAGGGTAGGTACCAAAGGTGGCTTTTCAGTTAATTTGAATAACGATTAAAGGTAGGTTCAAACGTCAGAACGAGTAAGGATGGGTGAAAACCACCTACAAGGTAAATTTTCATTAGGCGCTGGAGATTTATTTCAAACAACAATTTTATCAAGAAGATTTAGTGAGACACTTTTGTCTCGTATACGTGATATTAAAGCCTGTCTAGTGGGGCGCGCGAATTTGTCAGAAAAACGGGATTTTATCCCTAAATAACGAGCCTAAAAAAAACGTCAAGTTGCTCGTGCAAATGAAAACGTAGGGCTAGATTGATGTGTTATTTAGAACTGTCACTGAATGGCGAGCCGAATAGAAACCAGCAAGTCGTACGTTTTCGATTGTACGGGCAAAAAAATATTGAAATAAAAATGATTTATCTTACCAATAAGTTCATTCAATTTTGCATTATTACCCAGTTTCACTTTCTGAAAACTTTTCTTAACAACGTTTTGTCGTATCTCCCACAGAAATAGCAAAAATAATTTTTTTGTAAATTTCCAAGGGATACTTGATATTTAGAAACTGAAAATAAGGCACAAATTAGTTTATATTCAAGCAGGGCTGGATCCCAGAAGATGAAAATTCAACTAAAAAATTTCCACTTTTTTTGTTAATTTTGTGTAGTTAAGAGTCAGTGCAAAAATTAGTCTTGGGGGTTTGCATTACGAATTTTTGTACAGGGGCTTGGAAATTCCAGCTACGTCCCTGCAGCTTCCACCAAAATGATCCAAACCAGCATTAGCTGTGTATTTAAATTATATTGACAGTGTTTCCATATCTGAATTTATAAAAAACCTAAATTGGTATGCCACATTCAACCTGATCATAAAAACATCACATTCTCCCAAATTAACATTAATAGCCTGGTAAGTATTAACAAAACACTTTGACGGCTTTGACAAGCGTTCGAAAGTTCTGTGTACATTTTCCGCGTTTATCTCCCCATCTACCGAATCACAAGCGCGAAGAAAACCATTATTTATTCGGAAACCGCTCTTTATAGGTGAATCCCCGTTCCCGGCCTACTAAATTTTACGTAAAAATTGTATAACCGTTTCAGAGCACGCATCAGAAACACTCGTCAGTTATGAATGGTCGATAGTGATATCACAGGGTGATAGTAATATCATAAATATTTGATTTTAAAAACGTAATACTAATTAAAATGGCAACTTGTAATTAGAAAGAAAAGGAAACCTTACAAAAAACCACAAAAAAGAATTTTTTAGAATGTGTAATGTGGAAACGATAATTACTCTAACCGATTTGGCTATAGCGCGTTTTATTAGTAAAGAGTTGTAAAGTTAACCTTGAACGCAGGAATTTTACCTGCTTACGACCCGACGTTTTATTCTTTCGATTTGTCCCAACGAATAAATAAATGTGATTTGAGTAATATTTTTGCGTTGCGACTGGAACATGGTTAACAACTAATGCTGATTGGTTGAATACAAATTTCCTGTCCCGTGATTGGTTATACAAGTGAACTGTTCGCTCACGGTGAAACGTAAAAATTCGGCTTTGGTTTTGGTAGTTGGTACTGTTGGTAGTTGGATTTCTTACCAGAACGGCGGCCCGGCGGCGATTTTTCGTTTGGAAATAGCGTTTAAAGATTTCGTGTTTTCGCAATTTTTTCAATATTTCAAATTTCTCCAAACACCCTTCCGGGCCGATCTTAATAACTCGTGCCTCCTTGGAGATGGACCGGCGGCGTATTTTTTTTTGAAAACTAGATGTAATATAGAAAATCCTGCAGAGTAATCGTTTTTCTCGATTTTGCCTCCTAAGAATTATGAATTTTTGAAAAGAGGTGATTTTGTTGGATTTAAGCGATTAGCATTAGCAAATTTGGCTATAGTAAGAGAAGTAATAAGTTAATACCTCTACGTGGATTGCCCGGCATAAGATTTAACCTTACCCCAGAAAAGGCTATGACATCCAAAATAAACGCTTAAAAAATCTGGGTGAACCTGTAGATGAACAAGACGGTGTAACAAACTACTACTACTACTATTACAAACTGCACAGACCTGTTTTGAAATACCCTGTATCTGCTGCATTACTTTAACAATGAAGGTTAATAAAAAATTTATTCTCGCAGCATATAAACCGCCTAGGGAGAAGGTTTACGACTTTGCAGAAGATTTAGCACTTAAAAAGAAGATAAAAAAAGCTTCAGATTTGAGATTCTATTCGAAGAAAGTACTTTCCATCACATTAGGCCGAGAGCAAGAATATAATACAATTAGGCGTTTATTTAAACCGATTATTGATCCATTGCAAAAACTCAGTGCTGTTAAGAATTCACCTAAGCAACAGCCTCCATTAGGTGAGGATACAAGTAAAGTTGAAATAAGAGAAAAAGAAGAAGAAGAAGATGATGATGATGATGATGAAATAGAAGAAGTAGAAGAAGAAGAAGATGAAGAAGAAATATTTGAAGATTCAAGTAGTATGATTGACACTGCTGAATATCTTGAAGAGTATCCTTCTTTAAGTAGACGTTATTTAAATAGACTTATCATGAAAACATCCAAAAAACAATTAATGATACAGTTAGTTTAATTATTACAGAAATAAAAAAGGACGTTATTACGAGATTTGTAAAAAGTGATTAACGATTGAGAAAATAGAAATGGATATGCAGAAATATGTTGATATGGAAATTAACAAAGTTAAACGTTCAGATCGCGATAATACCATTCTTGCGATTCCTCCGGAACTAATGCCAGAAGTTGATATCTGAAAGCTAATATTATATGGAAAAAGCCTTTGGTAGTTAGGTAATAGTAGTGGAGTCGAATTTAAAATAGCAAATCCAATATGTTGCCCAATGTGGCCAAAGGATCCAAAATCACTCTGAGAACTCTCTTTTGTGCTATTGCCTTAATTTTTTTTAAATACTTGGAAAGGAGTCCGTATATATGTTTCTGAAATTCCGACAATTCTAATCTAATTGTAAATTGACGATTTTGACAGTTGGTCCACTTGACTAGTGCTACGTCGGTTCGGCCCGCCCTACTTCTACTATGGATGAATGAAAATGTCGAAGACAAAGCAGTTCGGTACACATAAAATATTACCAAATGCACAATGTAAGATTGAAACCATTTATTTCTCCTTTTTGGAGCGGCTCTGGGAATGAATTGAAAGAGCGATATTTGAGCCTGAACGGGCTGCTTTGAATACGGCGCTTTATGTGAATCTTAAAAATGTGTATAATAACGTTCGGTAACATTTACGAAATCTTCTACGGCCTATTTCATCCCGGGATCAAGTTGTTATGGTTGAGCGCGACTTTCAAGAGTGAAATATGGCCGTAATTCTTTATCATCTCTAAAATAGTGGGTTTTATTCGAATTTCTGATTGTCAAGGCAAGCGGGGTGGAACGCACCCGATCACTCTTCTGTGCCCTATACAATGTTGTGGTAAAGTAGAGAATACTGCCGAGTGAGGTATTCGTCGAGCCTAAATACAAGGTCTCCGAAAGAAACGCAAAAACAAGCTGACCTCATCTCCAAATGGCAACTAAAGAAAAACACAACGCAAGAGTGTCGTCGTCAATCAACCACGAGTTATACCGTTCAAAAATCGCTGTAGACCTCTAAATTTATTTGATCATCTTATTTTTTTTAGATATTCGTTTTTAAATTCTTCATCAACCTGTCGAACAGGATTTTTTATTTTCATTTGCTGAGGATTTGCAGAAGAGATTTTGGATTTTGTTCTAAAGCGAAAAAGAAGGCCACAAGATGGGCGAAACATAAAAATTCAAAACAATCAATTCGGAAGAGACCCCGGAAACCTTTCCATATACCATAAAACAAATTTGTCCGTTGGTTCAATCTCCTCAAACTAAAAGGATCGTTCCTCATCTTTTCTTCAACATTGCCCACCACTTTCTCCATTTTTACTGGATCTGCCAGAACTTATTCTCGGAAATTCCTTACCATCCCAGGTGGCCTCCATAATGGTTTTAAAGTCCACGGCAAAATCAAGGAAGCGCTTCCTGAAGTCCTCGAATACGTCCAATCACCATTTTTATGTTTGGTCACTTTATTGCAATTTGAACTTCTCTTCATCTTTACAACAAATAGTTTTAACGTAAAGTACAAATTTTAATCATATGCATCTCTAATATTAGTGACTTTCTTTTGTTTTTTTGTTGTTTTATTTTGCCGGACCCAGCTCTCGTGCTCAAATAACTCGTCAATTTCATTTATTGACGTTACAGCTCGTGTCACATTAGCCACGTCAATCAGGAAACGTCAATCAAGAAATGTCCCCGCCGCGGATATTTTATTAAATTTGCCATCTATAGCTACGCTGTGTTTTCTCCCGGGTCAGACGTTAATAAACGGATTATATGTTCCAAAAGCTCGTTTTGTTGACCGACTACAGCGTACGGTTTTTTTCATGTTGGAAGGGCAATAAAAAACATCAAAGGGACGTTTCATAGAGCGCGCCGCGTTTATTTCTACTAAATAAAACGCGGATTTATGAATCGACATTAGGTGGTTAGTTTTTCCAACATATATGACGTAGCCAATAATTTTTTTTGTTTTTTGTTTGTTTTGTTAATCAACTTTTTTTTATTGAAAATTGCCTTCTTTTTCATATTAAATTCGCAATAAAATAAAAAAATAAATATTTCGCTTCAAAAAAATTATTTGAGACACATAAATGTACATTTTCACCAAATTTCATTAAAATCGAATCATTTTTATGGGAGATAAAATAGAAAATCAAGAAATTGGTTTTTGGCGTTTTTCTCAATAGTTTTGAGGTTATGTTGAAAAATGGATGAAATAAAAGTTGTAAATCTTTCAATTATCTACAACTTTTGCAGGTTTATTCTCGTTTATATTGTTTTGAGTAAGCGAAACGAAATAAAATAAAGGAAGCACAAACCCTGGGTAATCCCCCTCCGTTAGTAGACAAGTAATCTGCAGAAGTAAAATTACTGCTAAGCTATCTCGTAACCTATTAAAAAATGCATTTCAGATAACTGATTAATTAGTTAAAAGGACTCGGTCTCATGATTTAATTATGCAAATCGACCGTTTGTTAGTGCTTTATTGCTACAGTTGTTGAAGTGTCCTTAAAAGCATCCTCCAGTTTTATCTACTTCATCCTTTTCCACGCTAATGGCTCACTCGTTGGATTTTCCAGCATCAGCCGACACATCTATATTGATCGAACTCAACGAGACTCATTATTTTTTAAATAAAGGTCCTGGTGTAAAGTAACACCGTGCCACGAACATGATTTGATTATTGTCTAAAGCTTATACGGGTTCAACGAGATGTAAGGGGACTACCGAATATTAATATGTATTTTACTTCTCTTTCAATACGTAGTTTGTTCTTTGATTTGAACCTGAAACCGTTTCCATATAAAATCTAGTTGGCCAAGAGATGTTCATTTCTTGTTGCTCCCCCACGATCCAGCCCCTATACGGGGCTGGCTACTATATTCAAAAAATAATAAAGAAACGGCCCCTGCGGGGGCCACCTAGACCTTTCACCTTATAGTGCCAATATCAATTAGGTATTTTCTAATACCAGAGACCCTAGTTCAGGTTCACTCGCAAAATGAAACGTATCTGGGGTTAGTAAACTCAAAATGACTTACCCACAAGCCTCTAAATATCCTAATTGACAAATTACCTTCACTAAAATTATACATCGAACTCTATCAACTTTAAACCCGCCCACCGATGCGCGGTCTCTGTATCACTTTCGCACTTCGCGGCGCTTAACTAGCCCCTAGGTAGTTCACAAATTACCGCGACGACGTCCCTGACGTTGGCCGGTCAAAACTCTAGCTCCGTATCTGTATCGTGACGTCCCGACGCTGCGCTGCCCGAACAATTTCCGCGCTGGCCGAACTCTGACTCCGCGGCTCCGACGAACTGTCTCTGACCCCGCGGCTCGGATGAACTGTCTGTCTCTCCGCATTAGTGGTAGTACCCCCTGGTGAACCGCTGAGTCAGCCCTTTTTTACCTCGGTCTCTCCCAATATACGTTCAGGCGAGTCCACTCGCAATTTCGCGTAGCCAGCAGTTCCTTGGGAACCGATTCGTGTGGTCCGCTCCCATCGAAATTTTCAACTGCCCGTGATAAGATAAATTTATCTAAACATGATTTTCCGTTGCCGCAGACATAACAAAAACTCAACCAATTACCTCTTATATACCCCGTGGCACAAATTGAAATTAATTTTTACATTATTAATAGCTATTTCCCTTCTTTTATAAAGCTTATACCCCCGATTTGCTACAATAGTTATTGGAAATAAACAGTATATAAGCAATATTGATTTAGCGACCTATTTTAGGAATTATCAAAAAATATGGCGATCTATGTTAATTGGAATATTTAGCACCAGAAGATATTCACCAGATCTAGAGACGAAATCGGAACCCTGCTATAATATTTTATCAAACTCAGAACTTGCAGATGGTTTGCTTTGTTCCTATTTGAGGAGATATATTTTTACTTCTAAATAAATCTACTTACTATCTACTTACCCTGTTGTAATCGAAATGAAGAGGCTTAACGCACACCCCAAACTTGTTCACGGGGATCGACGACTCATTGTAGTTATTGATGACTGTCAACAGGTTGGCTGGGGGATCCTTCACCCTCGCCACGATGCTAACGGCCGACGGCACGGTCTTGTTCGTCAGCGGGCACATCACAAAGCAGGCGCTGTATTTCAGGTTCCAGTTCTCCCTGATCACCTGCACAAATCGAAAGACTGGAAATTAATCGGGTACAACGTAATACTAGTATTAATAATAATAATAGTCTGTTTATGGCCCAACATGTCGAAATGACTAGAGTAAGTGCTTTTTGAAGAGGAACGACATTGAGAAAATAAGTTTAGATCCTTATTGCAATTAGTAATCGAGGTATCATCAGCAATTTAGATCAACAATGGATTGGACAAAAGACTGTAGCCTTGAGTTGGACTTTGACCAGGCTTTTGTGGTGATAATTTCTAAACGCCAGGGATGTGGCTCTGCAGGAACATCTCTGGAAATACGGTTGCTCATAAGGACATGGATGGATCTAAGATGGACGAAAAGGACCCCAATTTGTTAATGAATGACTCATCATCACCACGGATGAATCAAGGATGGAGCATTTATGGAGCAACATGAAGACTATCAGGTTACCGCGATGTGGGTATCAGGACATGAGGTAATGGAAGGGAATGAGGTGGCTGATCGCCTTGTTGGGGTAGTTGGAGGAAAATCATTCATCGGATCGGAGCTGCTTATGGGGTATCCAATAGTCAAGCAACTGATGAGGTTCGAGAATGGGAAAAGGAAAACAAATCCTTTTACTGGAGCCTAACTCCAAAGACCATCATCGAAGTTTATAAACCACTCACAAAAAAGAGCTAAAGAGCTACTCAAAGTCAGCAAGCTGGAGTTAAAACTAATAACAAGCCTGCTATCTGTTAAGATACCATCTCAAAAAATTGGGCCAAGCTTAGGAACGCATACTATCGTCTATTTCAGATTGACATCTGAAATCCCTTTGTGCTTATTTCAATTCGCATCCACTGATGTTACCACCTGCCTTTAACGTTCCCACAATCTGTCGCGAATCCTCGCGTTCCTACCCCAACACCTCGCTCGCACTGCTTGCATTAAGTCGGCGGTAAAACAATATTATCTCACGTTAACTCCAGTAATTGAATCCGATAATTTTATAGCCTCCGCCCGAATTGAAACTATCCTGCCACATTAAGATACTGCTCTCCCTGGGGTAAATAATTAACTGAACTTAACCGAAATGTGAGCCACGAACAACTACATTCCCATTCCTTCGAACGCCAACGTACCTATAAATTGAATTATCTATTCACCTCCAAGCCGCCGGCTTCATCAATTATTTCTCTAAATCGTGTGGCTCCTGCCAGCGTTAAAGTTGCCAGAGTTGATGTTCGGCATTTACTTGGAACGAGGCATAAAAAAGTATAACTTTATACACGGTTTGCTTCGCAGCGATGGGATTTCTGAGCCGGGTCGGTGATTTATTTCGGTTTTTTCGCGGATAAAATGAATAATCTTTTCAGGCGCCAGCGACATAAATAAAAATCGGCAATGCTGAATATTCAGCTTCTTAGATAGGTTTGTCTACCAGACGATTCAATAGTTTCAAAAACAGAACCCCATTTAACTTCGTTTTGGAAACAATTATTGCATTTGTTTTTCAAAAATCATGTCGCATTCTGGAGAGGGAACATCCTGTATATTTTTACACAGTCTGAAAGGTCTTAAAAAAAGCTTTTTAATGATATATAACACATAATATTTATCTTAAAAACTCAAAGTAGATCATTAATATGACCGTCAAACGATATAGGGCTTAAAACTGTGCCTTGGGATATCAATTTTTGACGTAAAACAGTATTGACATTTTTCATCAGACTGTCTTAGTTTGCATGGTTTTGAGTCGATTAATGATGAATGATGAAACCCCTATTCAGGTTATGTGAATATTTAATTAATAATATAATTAATCTAGTAATTTTTTTTTTGTTTTACCTTGATTTTTGCCGGCACAGTCACAGAAAAATGATAGGATGAGTTGAAGTCGTTAACTTTGTACCACAATCGGCACCACACTCTTTCTGGTCCCCTGGTCTTCGTGGCGCCTATAACTCGAACGCTCCGCTGTTTCCTATGATCGTAGAAGGCCGAGAAGACGAAAAATTTGTACCTGCAAGCAAAATTAATAAAATCAAAGAAACATTTATCACTCCCAATTCTAATTAAAAGTATGTTGGACGAACAAGATATTCCACTCTAACTGGGGTTAAGGAGCATGTAACTCATATCTGCTATTTTGGTGCTAATACTGAAACATATATTGTAGAAATCGTAGAAACTACGACTAACACTCGACGACTGGAGTTGTGCTAGGTTATTTCTTGTTTTTAGAGCCATAAATTAAATATATATACTCGTTAAATATGACTAATGAGACCTTATTGAGCCCGCCCAATATATAAACGGTCATTATGAAGCCCAAAATTACACTGTTGAACCCGCCTCGGGCTCAACAACCTACCGAAGTTTATATCATGACCATTTGGTTAAATATGGTCTTAGCAAGATACCGCGCGCAAATTTTATGGTGGGCTCAACAACGTACTATTCCCTTCTTCGTGTATATCTCGATTAGTTCTCTCACCTACGCTGTAACTAGCAGGCAAAACTTAACATCATACAACATTAATTCAGGGCGGGATCAACAGCGACCTCTTGGTATATCGGGCTCAACAATGTACCGTTTAAGTATATATTTATGTATATAAATAGACGTTTTAACGAAAACAAACCGGGCTGCTTCTGATTCGGATCAATCAATCAATCTATCCATCGAGTCTATCCATTGTACCTTTATAGTTATCCACCCTTAGCAATCCCAGCAATCGTAATGAGGTTTAATTTCCAACGTTCCCACCGGAGTCGCTTCGCAGACACTCGGTTATTTTTTTCGAGCTAATTAATAGCGTTCTGGCACACGGAATATCTACGATCTCTATTAGTCAACGTGATTATCTTCTTTGTGGCTCTGGGTAGTCACGAAGAGATCATAAATAAAGTTACTTTATCAGAATAGAAGGGATTCCAAGAGGGGTAAGTTGCACTCAACTATTTGAATTATTTATGGTTGCATGTGCGATTTTAAATTTATCGGCCAGTTTTTTTATTTATTTACGAATTGCCTCTTGCGGACCCATAAAACGGCATGTTTTATTATCTGGGTCTTGATTTTCCGCAGCTATAAATTTTTAGTCCGTGTCCCTCTCTTCGTCTTAGAGGTGTAAAATCATTGCCGATTGTTACCATTTATGTTTTCGTATAGTACAGCATAAACACGGAGAATGCGTCTACAGTTCGTCATACTTGCCTTGGATATATTTCCGAAAATTTATAAAAATAACATATTGGAAAAAATTTTGATTCTAGGGCTTTCGGAAAGCTGATGTCTTGGAGAATTCTTTCAGTTGTCGTCCGGGTTGATTATTTTCGATGCTAGACGTTTCGACAAATTTAAATTTAATTTTCTAATTTAGTTGTAAATAGTCTTTTAAAAGAAAGTTTTTTAGTTCTTGTATATAGTTTTTGGAATTATCGACTTTATAGCATACGATCAGTCCGCCACTGGGCAGGATTTTCCAATGTTTTTAACAATAAGCGACAGTGCGTATGATTTTAAGATAATTTAACGTGAAACTTACTATAGGTTAGCTATAATTACTCTTTTACCTTTCAGGGCCTTTGGGGGTTCCCTTCTACCATCGAAGAAATATCTTACCTATAAATCTGCTGTTGTACAAGTTTTGAATAATATTTAAATTTCGTGCAGGTTTTATTTCTTATTTGATTTGTAAGGAAAAGTTATATGATGATCTTTATCAGGATAAATAATATTACTTTGTCATTAGACAGCTGATTCTGCTGTAATTTAGATATCCAGCTGAGATGAATATTAATGCTTTAGTTACTTGAATTCAACATAGATGGAACTCAACATGTCAGGTTTATTGCATATATGAGATAATTAAAAGCAAAAATGTTTCCTAAACTATGTCCCTGCTCTAACTTAAACTAATTTAATCTACAACAAGTATAGGATTATCCTTGTGGATAATAACAAAATTAATAAAGTTAAGGTTTCAAATTTCGGTTCAGAGTACTCTCGGCACACTAAAGTTACCGTGTCGCTTTATTTACGCTTGAATTGGCAGACCTGTTTTAAGTTTTTGACACTTGTGCTTTGTGGTCCAGATATGGTAGCTGGCTGTTCTAGAATTTAGTGCCCCATTTACTGGATTTGCATAAACTAAATAAGCCTTGGATGCACTTTCGGATTCCGACCAATCAGGTGGCTGCTTATTAATTAGTATAAATTTTACCTTTATACCTGGTAAGTTGAAGCTGCTTTTCTGTTACTTTATCGTATTTGGCCTTGAACCATCATTCGAAAGTACTGGGAATATAAATTTCCAATTTAAATTATTATTTCAGGAGCGATTTGGACGTAGGTTTGCTTCTTTCACGACCCAATAACAACTCTCTTTTTGTTTCGTTTCCAAGGAGCATGCAGAAAATTTGCCAAACCATGGATTTCTAGATTTTCAACTGTCATGATGGTTGGTATTTTCGCCTTTTTTCACTTTATTATATAATTTTGCTATTTTTAGCATCCTTATTTGAAGATGAATCTGTGGATACCCATGTGTTGATATTACGTGATGTGAATTTTTGATCTGCCGTTGACATGTACGAGGGATCACAAAACCGTATCGAAGATCACTACACTCACTTCTTAGGATCTAATTTACATTGTGTCTGGTCATTTGACTATAGAGTGGAGGTTTTACAGGTTAGTCTTATGATATTTAATTACAAATTTAATAAAAATTTACATAAATACAGTCCATCTTTGTTTAACTGTAGTTGACAATCGTTCAACCTTGGTTTAAAGCAAGTAACTGACAGCTGTTCTGTTATTGATTATTTTAAAGAAACATAGCACAATGTATTTATTTTATTTACGCCGTTAATGTGTTTACTTTTGGTTTGTTTACATGAGGCTCGTTGACCTCTCTCGCCTTAACAGGTGTTCTACAGCTGATTTATCAGATTGTTCTTCGATATTATTCCTTTTTTTTGAACTTGTATTTATCTAATTAGTATGCCATACGTAAGTTTCTCGTTATTGTTTTATTAGGAGGATTATTTCATTTTACCCTGGTTTGAACTGAATTTATTTTTTTTAATTTTATTAATTTATTAGTAGGGTTTTGGTTTAAAATACATGACAATATGAACTGTTTTCAGCGTATTTATCCCACCTCGTACATTCGATACACTTCGCAGCGTATTCGCTCTTTACGTTGATGTCAACGTAAAATTGATACCAACGTAATTTCCCACTGTGCTGTGTGGAGAAAATTAGGTTAATTTGGTTCTGTAGGAAACTTCCACAAATTGAAACATATTTACCTTGTGTATAGCGTGTATGGCAACAGCAACAACAACTGCCGTATGTTTTTATTACACGCTAACAACCAAGCTTTTATCATTTCGCCGCTTTTTTAACAAAGCGATTTATCTGCGTTATATAATAATGGCGATATATAGTAATATTTACTACAATGCCTATCGCTTCCACTCGTACCTACACGTTGTTTTATATAATCCAGATACTGATAATGTCGGGTGGCTCAAAGGAAAATTAAAATAAAGGTTTTGTATAAAGACATATGGATAATGACATTTTTTCATGTAGGCCTATTATGCGATACAACAAAGCTAATGACAAAATAATGAAATGTATATCTACTGTTTAATGGTTCAGATGCTTGGAATGGGAATTACTTTTATGTATAGAAGGCAGGAGATACTAGAACTTGGTTCGGCCAAAGCCAAAGAGAAAGGACGAGAAAAAAATGGATCAGATAATCATTTAAATTGAACTGTTGATAAGAGTATTATGAGTAACGGTAGATAGGACAACAATTCTTTTTTCTTTTTGAGAATTGCACATATAATAAGCAGCCAAAAATGAGCTATAATTTAAGAGAAACATCTTCGCTAATTTGGAACTGGCCTTGTACGATTAACATCTGGTATATCCCACAGATATAGGAAACGCATTTCAGAGTTTTGTTCGGCGGATTGGTGCAACCCCTCTGAATAAACTTCCATCCGCCAACTTCCTTTTAATACACCCCGAAAGCAGCTCGCTTTAAAAACATAACGCGCCACTTTTTGCCGCAAAAAAATACACGCCGACTTAGTAACCAACTGCCAGGAGCCGTACATAAAGTAAAAAATGACGCATCCACCAAATGGGTCCCTAATGTTTTTTTTTCTACAACCGAAAGCTGCTGGTTTTATTCCCCCAACACACATTCAAATAATACTTAATTTTACATACAGAGATTCCGAGCATTCGGAAGTCAAGCTCGGCAGGTATCAGCTTTTTGGCGACGCGTTAAAAGAGATTAATGACCGGAATGGCATCGGAAAACGGTGTCGAGTTTTATTAACGCGTTCATTGGCGTTGTGGGCGGTTTTTTGCCATGGGAAACAATGGCTTGGACCAACTGGCTGTTTCATAAAATAAAGGAATGTCCAAGTGCTTAGTAATAAAGAACCACTTGGTCAAGTAACTTGCTACCTATTTTAATTGAATGAAAATCGACAGCAAAATGATTGAAATCATGTGAACAATGCAATAGTCTCTAGTGCAATGCAATGAACTCAATACCAATGTATTATGGGTTGCCTATAGTCAAGAGAGTTTGACAGATGATAACTTTTATATGTTTTGAGGTTATGTCTCGTTGATTGATGTCATTAATGACTTGTTAAGTACTTACAATGAATTCTGGAATCTGCTAACTCGTACATTGTTATGATTTTTAATACAGAGAAGCAGGCCACAAGATGAAATGTAAGAAACGTAACTCGTCAGCAAAATTTTAAAATAAATAAATAATTTTTTGTGCTATTGTTGAATTTTTTTCCCTAAATTCTTGGAAAGGAGGCCGTATATGTTTTTGAAATCTCCCAATTCTAACCTAATGGTAAATTGACGATTTTGACAGTTGACAGCTGCCAACCAGCTGTCAAGTCAACATTAACAACTAAAAACTTGAAATAATCTATAATAATCTTGAAAAATTATGTTCTGGTTGCCGTATTTAAATCTGACGGTAGATTTAGAATTTTGACAGCTGACAGCTGTCAAAACAGTGTCAAATTACCACAAATTATTAAAAACTTGAAATAATTTAATAACTTTATGTTTTTAAGATTAACGATTTTGGCTCTAACGGGGAAAAATACTTTACGAAAAAGAATATCCTAACAGGCCAATACCGAATCGGAAAACGTTTACAAGATTAGTTCAACATCTCGGGGACTATTTGCTTTACTATTAACTTTTATTTTATTTGAATCGTGAAGTTTGGCAACAACACACAGTTCAGGAATCGTACAAGACACGCTCGGTCGATGTTATGTGTATACACCATTGGTAAGGACCAATCTAGGTTGCCGATATAAATGCATCAGACGTAGATAACTTAAAGCATTTAAACAAGTTAAACAGACAACGCGCTATCCCCTACCTCCCACCTTCCATTCTTTACAACCGCTGTTGTATTGTCAAATGCAACAGCGATAAACATGATAAAAGAAGGAAAACATTGTAAAAATATCGCATGGCCGTAAACATCAGATACTTGCTTCACCGAAGCTCCTTACTTACTAAACATAATTCTGGGCTCGGCTTAGGTCGGCTGAACCGCTGTCGTCGCGCGCCACATCACACACATATACCCCTCTTTAGTAGGAGTGTAGGAATGGTTAGGCGTCTCTTGTTAACTGAAGGCTTTGCCCCTATGTACCTTCTCTCTTAGTTGCATTACAGATTTCGCACTCTAAATTGAACCTTGCCAATGGTGTATACAAGAAAAATTATGTATGGCTTCTTATAGAGTGTTAGTAGTACTGAAATAATTTAATTCTGTTCTACCAGCTATTAAAAATAGACCCAAATTTTTGGGCTAAATTCGTCATAATACATCTCGTATCTTTTTAAGGAAGTGACTCCTGACAGCCCTAACTTACCTTGTGCAACTCTAAAATATTCTCTCAATATATGGTAATGGCTCACCCCATTAAAAACCGTCGCGTGGAAAATATTCATTGAACAAACACAAAAACTCATAAATTTAAAACAACTGCTGGAAGACATAAATGAGTCGTTAGACTTACCGAGATTTCGTTTAATGTTTGAGTTTATTTTAATGTTACGTTTATGTTTCAGCTTATCCACAGTTCGCTCTACCGTAGAGAGAACGATCGGTTCCGTCAAACCAGAGTCGAGATCTCGACGAGTATCTTGTCAATATCTTTGTTATTTCTAAAATAGCTTAGTTATTACAAGTGTTAAGGCTTGTAACTGTATTCGGGGATTTTCTGGGGGCGTTAGAGTCCAGAAAAGCAGTTAGTAGACTCTGGTTTTCGCGTGCGAGTGATGGATGGATGCCCATGGACTGGACTTCGCCCCCTATGATCTTCACACCACACTAAGTGGTGAGTAATAATGTTATAATTCATCATAATTCAATGTCCACATTTTAACTTCAATATTAATTAGTATCAAAATGGACTATTGGAACGTAGACTCTTGACAATACCCACAAGGAAGGGTGGTAAAATCTGAAACATAGTTTGTCATTTTTGTTATAATTAGATGTCTAATTGTTTCTCTCAATTGTTTCAGGGTGTGTCTGTAGGGGGTTTAAAAATAATATTATCAAATAATATTATCGCGACGAACCGCTTTAGGGACAGGAGATAAAGGCATGTATTATTTTATTATTCAATTATTATTCTTACTAATTTGTATTTTTCTATATGTAGGTAGGTTCCGAACGAGATAGGATATGGTGAAGACATCTCCAAGGGTGAGTTTATTTACAAACGGTTAAGTTTCTCGGGAGAAAAATCGGGAGTGATATCGCCAAAAAAATGTGAAGTCCCAAATTAATGCTTTTTATGGGCTCTTGTTGAAACGGCCAAATTAACTATATAGTAAGTAAAATTTTATATCGTCTAATAGATTTATCTTGTAAGAAATCTGCTAATATTAAATGGCGGTAATTGAAGTTTTTATCAAAGAGGGAATGAGGACAAAAGCAACGCGCTAAAGACGAAATGAGACGTCCCGAAACGAGGATGGGCGATAACTAAATCAGGAGCAAACTTAAACGTTTGCAGTTTTGAAAATGTATCTGAAAATGATATAAAAATTGTATCAGTTTCAGTGGGAGTTTTATTTTTTTTTTTTGTTAGAATTAAAAATTGAAAGAAAATCATGGGAAACTCTTAAATCCTTTGTTCTGATTGAATTTTTGTTGTCCTCATAAAAGAACCGATGGATTTCCTAGTTTAAATAAGAAATGCTTGTTATTCCACAAACGAAAAAGTAAGATCTATTAGGACCCCTTATTATCCCAACAACAGGGAGATTGAAGCAACTGAAGCGAGAATCACAACCGGTGGAAATTTTAATAATTTCTAGAACGCCTCTTACAATTTTCAGACAGCCTGCGCATAATTGTGGCGACAGGAAAAGGTGTGATGAACCCCCGCATGCCGTTAGAAGCTGTAACTGAGTTTCATTCCCAATTATTTTCAGTTTCCTCAAGGATCCGGCTGCTCCCAGTGAAATATGTCGACGATATAGCGATTATTCGTCGGAGTTTCATGACTTTGAACTAATCGCCTCGCCCGGCTTCCGGGTTGCAAGTATCGGGTTAAAAGCTGCAATGGAAGTTTTATTCAAAACAGCAATAAAGAAGTAGCTGTTGGGTTTGGTATTTTCTGAGTAGTTTGCTTTCAAACTAGTTAAGAAAAGTCAATCTGGTTTTACAGGCAGAAATTACTCTAGATTTACATATTTTTAACCTCAATATATCTTCATCCTCACCACCAAGAATGAACCTATACATATAAGAGGATTTTTCTCCTCTCTTTTTTTGGAATTTCTACCATATGTCTAAACAATTGTCAATTAATCTTATGTTGAAATTTTTAGGATTTGCTTAATATATCCATACCCAAAACTGTTTCAGACGAGAGATTCGCGAGGTGTAGTACTTTTTAAATTGCACCAAAAAAGAAAAATTAATTAAATTAAATTCGTCCTATTTTGTAAGTAAATTTTCCTGGGATTTTGGAGTAGGAATTTCATATTAAATTTTTCTTATTATTTTTTATCGACATGCCAATAAATATCGATGTAATGAATAGATACAGGCACGTAAGTTCATAAGCAGGATTATCAACCCTTGTTTGGGAAACGGCTTTTCCGATCACAATACGTCCTTCAGCATTAAGCATTTAATTATTGCATGTCAGTTGCGTGTCAGTTTTCAAACAGTTTGCCCTATATCAAACATTTATTGGCAATAAAGGCTTAGCGTGGGACGTGAACTTATCTTTATATATTTATTGATCATTGAAAAGGTTTTGAGTTCCAGATTGTTTAAAAATCAGCTTGCCCACGACCCTTAACATTTTAACATTGGAAATATATTTTTTTTACATTGGCATTGGACCAATTTCGGTGCGAAGTAAAAGAAAATAATCTTAATTGAAGGAAGCGGGCAATCGTCCCAGTCGCGAAAAGTTCAAATATTATCACCTCCAGATGAAAGACATTCCACACAAAGCACCTAAAAACCCTAGTTAACATTAAAAGGCTTTTAACTAATCGATTTATCTTTTATGTCAAAAAGTCTCAGACTCATTCAGCAGCCTCTGCCTTTGTGAAAAAGCTTCGTATTTTTAATATCAAGCAAGAGTCCAATAAAATCCCCCCTTAATACGTTTAAAGTAATGAAGTAATGTTGAGAAAAGTTTTTCGATGATTACAAAACTTTTAAAATTAAGCTGTATATCATAAACGAGGAACGTTTCTTAAAAGCCGGCTTCCTGTAATAAATATCGATTTAATAATTTCCTAGCCGGGACTGGTTACTAATGAGAATCCTTAATGATGGTTTATCTGCTACGTATTAGACATGTAAGAAAATGGCTGTGAAAGTATAAACCAAATAGTGTGTAAATTTTTACAAGGCAACAAAAATGTATGAGGCGCCGTTTAAGACATTATTAGTATTACAAATATATATAATAATTATTGAAATATATATATTTTTTCATTAAATATATTTATTTTGTTAAAATATTTATTTAAGTTTTATAAATATATATATCTTTGTAAAAATATATATATATTTTTACGAATATATAAATATATTTTCACAAATATATATTATTTCTGCTAACATATATTTATATAGAAATGAGCTTTTATCGTCGTACGCTAGGTGGCGCTATGCTGATTAAATTTAGGTAAAATGCCCGTATTAAGAAGCTCACCAAAGAATTCTTCTATTGAAACGGACATAACTGCAAGCAACTGCTTTCATGAACCTTTTTATAGTTTTTATATGTGAAAATTTAAAAAATACGCACACACATTCCAAACGTCAAATGAACGATAAATAATAAATAAGGTTAATGTTTACAGCATACGTACATTGACATTTGACGCCACATTGCCAAATTTAAAACGGGCATTTTACCTAAATTTAATCAGCATGGCGCCACCTAGCGTGTGACGATAAAAGCTCATTTCTATATAAATATATTATGTTAGCAGAAATAATATATATTTGTGAAAATATATTTATATATTCGTAAATATATATATATATATATATATATATATATATATATATATATATATATATATATATATATATATATATATATATATATATATATATATATTTTTACAAAGATATATATACTTATAAATATTTTAACAAAATAAATATATTTAATGAAAAAAAAATATATATTTCAATAATTATTATAGTGTTTTTAAATTGTCAATTTACAAAAAAAAAACTGTCGAGATTTTGTAAATTTTACCAAAAATATACCTAAATATATATAACTAAATAAATAAATAACTTACCTAGTTCCGTTAACGTTTTGCCAAGCGCCCTGGGTAAGTGTGGAATTATCAGGATAAGGAGGCAATTGATTTTCTGTTACTATCTGAAAGACGAAGCAGTCGATGATATTAAAAGGTGAATAAGTATCTAAATTCCTATATTTATATGTAGAGTTTGGATTTTAAATAAAAAATCGAACCAAATTAAATTAAAATTTGAAAAAGGCATAACTTTATAAAAAATCAAGGTTCCTTGAGGAAATTTGAACTTGAAATTGATTGATATATATAATTAAATAAGACCCACGTAACCACATCCTGCCTAAAAGCAGGAACAAGCGGAGTATTAGTACGCATCGTTATCATCTGCTAGTTTCTACTAGTGATTAAAGTTTAATAATAGAGCCAATTAAAATTAATAATGGTATTATTTTCAATTTGAAAAAAATAGCTTCACAGTGGCGTGCTTAAAAAGGGTTTAACTGAGAAAACATATAGCTATAGCAAAAAATTTTGTCAGTATTTTAACACTAAAGGCATACAGATGTCTCGAAACGGTTTTTGGATTTTTCGCTTATTTCCTTTATTTACAGGGTGACCTCAAAAAATCCACTTTTTGGTCTTGCAGTGATAATTTTTTCACTCGTGGACCGATTCTCAAAATCTAGGGCTCATGTTGTTGGGTCACTTTTAATGCAACCCTGTATTTTGACATTTTATCGAGCCCTGGATTTTGAGAATCGGTTCACGAGTGAAAAAGTTATCACTGCAAGACCAAAAAGTGGATTTTTTGAGATCACCCTGTAAATAAAGGAAATAAGCGGGAAATTCAAAAACCGTTTTGATATGAAAAATTTTTTGTTCAAATGGGCTCGAAATTTCGGAAATTTTGCGCTGTTTCATTAAGCACCCTGTAGAAACTATGTAAAATACCCAATTTTAGCAAAACACGACTAAATTGTTGTTAAATATCGAATTATGTAAAACTATATGTTTAATTAATATTGAATAAGGTAAATATTTGTTTTAAATAAATTTCTATATTTGCATTGTTAAAAACAAATGCAGTTGTTCCAAATAATTTTAATTATTATCTGCGGCGAACGAACTAATGATTATTAACTTCGTTGCGCGTATTAAATTGATCACTGAAGTGATTCTCCTCAAATTTTAATGTGTATGTATGTACAGACAGGGTGATCATTTTAAGTGCCTCACTCGATTTTCCTGCTTTATTCTTCACCTAGGAAAAAAATTCAAAAACCATCCTTGTGTACTTTTTTCCGAGGAATCCGATTCCGAAAAGATAAAAACAATTGAATGTCAAAGAAAAACGTTATGGCCGAAAAACTGAAAAAGAAAAAATATACACCTTGTATATTACTGCGGAGATGAATATTTGACATTTCACTGATTGTAAATGCTAATCAGATACATATTTTTCACTTCCGGTTTGACCGGAAATTGCTTTAATTTTTTTATTTTAGGTGATACACCCTGTACATTGAGCTCAGTTTAAAGAACATTTCTTTCTGAATTCAGCAATATATAACATATCATCATTGTCTTTCATATTTAATAAGATATTGGGGGGTTAAATTTAAAATAACACAAATATATGTTATGAAATAAAGTCATCCATGAAAACAAACAAAAGCATTCAAATTATTTATTTATTTCAAAAACAATAGAAGATATAGCATAATAACTTGTATTCTTTAGTTTTTGAAATAAATAAAAAATAATTTAAATGCTTTTGTTTCTTTTCATGGATGATTTTATTTCATAACATATATTTGTGTTATTTTAAATTTAAACCCCAATATGTTATTAAATATGAAAGATAATGATAATATGTTATATATTGCTGAATTCAGAAAGAGAAGTTCTTTAAACTGAGCTCAATATACAGGGTGTATCACCTAAAATAAAAAAATTAAAGCAATTTCCGGTCAAACCGGAAGTGAAAAATGTGTATCTGATACACATTTACAATCAGTGAAATGTCACATATCCATTTCCGCATTAATATACAGGGTGTATATTTTTTTCTTTTTCAGTTTTACGGCCATAACTTTTTTCTTTGACATTCAATTGTTTTTATCTTTTCGGAATCGGATTCCTTGGAAAAAAGTACACAAGTATGGTTTTTGAATTTTTTTTCCTAGGTGAAGAATAAAGCAGAAAAATCGAGTGAGGCACTTAAAATGATCACCCCGTACATCAGGACCGGCGTAAGCGACGTGCAAGGGTCTTCATGAGGTCCAGCATACCCGGCGCTAATACACCATAAAAAGACGGTAGCAGGCCTAATAAAAAATAAAAATCCACCTTTCCATAGCACGTGACGTTACGCCACTGTTTACCACTCATTCATATTATAAAGATAATTCTCCTGCTGCACACATCATAAATATCACGACTGACACCAGTATAGCCCCCTATTAGTATTATTTATCAAGATAATACAAGCCCTAAGTGATTTAAGATTTATGCACTTTCCCCATTGTTATCGTTATCACGAGAATAGCTTTTTTGTGGAGTTCCTCCCACAGCCCAAGTTTCTTTACGCGGAATAAAGGAAACCAATTTTAGTTTGCCCAAACACAAAGAAATAAAAACCTAATAAATTAAAAGGGTGGGAACGTAATCTAAATTAGAATCCAACTACAACATCGATAGCGGGGAAGAAAAAATAAAGTGGACAAAAAAAAAAAAACCAAATTAAAAACAAAACCAAAAGAAACACACAGCGAGAGATTGCACATTGAAAATCAAAGTGTTAACAGCAAATCAGGTACCTTGGACGACACGGGAGCGGAGTTCTCCAAGACAGGGAGGGCCACGGGTGGTCTACCCCCTAGCAAGAGAGCCCCCAGTGTCTCGTCGTTCATCATCGCTGCTCCAACCCTTATTGATATGTAGTCTTCGTTCTAGAAATAATAAACCTTAAAATTAAACGGCGGGATTTATTGGGTGTGAAGTGGCTAATATTAATTTCATTGCGGCACGTACGGGACTCCAGATCGCAAGAGATAATGTTTTTATTATACTAATGGTCACAGAAGCAATTTTAGCCGGTTCTCACTCTTTAACAGGGCGAATAACATGTATTCTCTAGTAGCGTCTTTGGTTTAATCTGGCAACAATGTGTTAGCTGGTGCAAAATTATCAAGAACCAAAAATAGGCAACCAGGTGCACATGTGCACCATATGACCAACATAACCTTAAATTTTCAGTTTTTGCGAACTTATTTTCAATTTTTTTTTGGCTTGGATCTGTTATAACATTGAAAACTCTCTCAGACAGTAGATTTATAAAGTTTCAATGTTGTAGATTATTAAAAAGAGACTGCTAATTATAGGTTAGAATTCTAACCAACAAAAAGCATCTAATTTTATTAATTAAGTCAATTAAAACTTAATTAATAATGCACTGAACAATATTTTACCTGACAGTACAGATACCAAGCAGACATTTTGTTAAAAGTGACACAATATTCGAAAATTTTAGAAAATACATATTTTTGAGGTTAGTTGCGACGTTAGGTGCGCATTACCCATAATCAAATGTATATATGGTTGCCTAATTCTGTGTATATTTTTATATCATATAATTTTCGGTTCCGCGATGGCACATCACCCCAGCCCGTGGAACGTCAAACGATTTTTGACAGTTTGTTCAAAATTTTTGACGGAGACGTTTATATAAATAAGCAAGGAACGAACGAAATGGCGGAATTGTCCAATGCAGCAAAGGAAAGACTGGAAATAGTGATCGACATTTTGAGGAAGGCGTTCCATTTTGGTTACATACCCTTCGTTCTGTACTGCGGATGGAAGTTGGGACCGGACGGGGGATGCGGCCCGTTTCACTTCACTCACCTCCTGTGGCATTATTAACCCACGTCAAGATTTGTTTAGATAACTTGAGAGTTTAATTTTTGTTGAAAATGATTTGTAACACGAGTTAATAAATAAAAGAGGACGTTACGTTTTTATTTTTTGCGTACGCGTGTATCGGAATAACAAGTAGGTGAGTCCTAAGTATTAGCATTTTAATTGCATTACTAGATAGTCAGTTCAAATTAGGAAAAATTAATGAAAATATTCCCACAGGTATGAGACCTGTAAAAAGTGAAGAATTTGGGTTGTCTAAAGCGTTTTTTCGCCTTTTTAATAATAATAATTATATAATTTAATAAAGAAAAAAGGCGAAAAAATGCTAAAGTTCATATATTTATATATATTTCTCAAAAAAACACCCTTTTGTAGAACTGCGTGGGTGAAAATCATGTTTAGACAACCCAAGTACTTCACTTTTTACAGGTCTCATAGCTGTGGGAAGATTTTCCATAAAACAGCGATTTTTTGACTAATTTGAAGGGATTAAGAGGTAAGTGTTGCTTTATGTGAAAAACCATTATACAGGGTTGGGCCTAAGTATGGAATAATTTCAATAATTTTGTCCGTAGAAGTTTCCCGAAAAAATACTTCAAGGGGTATAGTGATTTTTCTTGCTGCGCACATTTGGGTGCTCTCCAATTAAGTTTTGCGGCAGCGGCTTTTAATTTTTGTTTTGGCTATTTTTCCACGACACGAGCCGAAGGCGAGTGTCGTAAACTTTCGCCTTAGTAAAAAAAACAGGCCATTGTATGCTTGTGGAATAAACTACTATTATACATATCATTTTAAATTTTGCAATTTTTCGCTAATATAAACTGTAAAACCCTATAAAATATTTAAAAGTTAATGTAAAAAAACTTGAAGTGAAAGTTAAAGTATATACTTTTCGGTGGCATCATTTTATATTATTAATAAATCTACATTTTATAAGAAGTCACATTGAAACGTGTAATTGAGTTTTTTTTTCATGTATGTACTTAGTTCTAGGAATTCAATAAGCCTAAATAATTTATTGAATTTACACCCTAACGTTTTTACTGTAGAAACGAATATGGACAATTCTATAAATTTTCTAGATTTAACTATTACAAAAATTAACAATTCATATGATTTTTCGATTTATCATCACAATATACAATATATGCACAGTCCACACATCCTACAAAACGCTAAGCATGCCGCTTATGTTAGTAAGATTAAAGGATTATCTAACATTCCTTTAACAAAAGAAAAATATGAAAAATAATTAAATATTAAACAAATTGAAGTGAACAATGGGTTACACAAAACCAGAGGCCAATGAAATCTAGTCTCGCTGATCATACGACTTGAAAGGAAAACATGACATTAAAATTGCGTACAAAGCCAATAATCTAGGTAAGTTTACAAAAAATAAAATTAAGAAACTGTAAATCTTATAAATAAATAAAATAAAATTATAAAATTCCGAGTTATAATTCGAAATTTTATTACAAAATTCGAGTTATAAGTCGAAATTTCAAAATTCCGAGTTATAACTCGAAATTCGATTTAAAAATTCCGAGTTTAGAAGTCGAAATTTAGAAATTCCGGGTTATAAACCAAAATTTTATTTAAAGAATTCCGAGTTATAACTTCGCAAGAGCCTCTAAGGTGACAAGTGGTATGTACTTCATACTTCATATACTGACACGTCACTTACAGCAGTTATTTGATGAGTTATTAAAAAATTGTAAGGACAAAAGATTTATGTTTTACTCTATATTTTTAGTGTTCGTTGTCAGAAAAAACAAATGAACATCGGAAATGTAATATTTCTGCATAAACTTCATTTTTTTAAATGAAACACCCTGTATATAGATCCACGTGTTTGTAGAGCACATTTTTCACAAAAACATATAGTTTGCCTATGTTCGGATGAGCCATTTTTGATATATTGGTACTAAAGTTTTAAAATAAATGAGGGCCACGAATCATCATGGCCGCGTCGTCTAGATTTTAAAAGCAAATGAATTCATTGAATATTTTTGTCAAAGTCAAAAAAATGTCTCATGCGGATGATGAAAAGCGTGATTTTCTTCGTTTATTGTATAAAAATAATAATAATGCATCCTCAGCGCGAGCAGAATATCGGCAAATATTTTCGCGCGAAATACTTTTAAAAAGAAAGGATTGAGGGAACGAAAAGTTCCTAAAAGGAAGAAGCGAACTGTGAATGTTAATGAAGAGGATATTCTGCCCTCGCTGCGGATGCATTATTATTATTTTTCCCTTAATCCCAGGACATTACTGTGTCTTTACTGCAGCTAGCTGTGTATTGGTAGTGTTAATCGTATGGACCTTAATTTTTGCAATAAATAACTACATACATATTTGAAAATAACATTCTAAGAATGGAAAAAAATTCCTTAAGAAGAATATTCTTGTTCTTCAATAATTATCTTCACGAATATTTTTTTGCCTTAGTCAACTTGGAATCGACCGTCATTTTTTTCGAGGTAAATTCTTTTAACGTTTGCAGAATAGTTTCCAGGTTCTCCGCGCCGATTATTTTGATTGGTTAACGTTTCGACCATTAGGTCACGGTCGAAATCCGGACTATGACTTCGAATCAAAATCGTTGTGACAGTTCCTTACAGATAATATTCCAATTATCTGGTTTTAATTCAAATGATAACCTTGTGACCCCCAACACAACTGAACATCGAGAAGCACGTCGACCAGCTTATTTCATTTTGTCTCGTCGAAATATGTATACTTAGCCGAAAATCATATATAACTTAAAATTTTGTCGTTTTTCGCAATTTACAAAGACAGGGGTGATTTGAAATGAAGGAAAATAATGTGTATGTTCGACATCTTTCTCAATGCCTCATCCAACGATATGTCACGCGGTTACAGTACATGCAAAATGTACCGAAAATCATAAAATAAGCAAGAAAATTGCGAAGTCTTTGTAACTCTATGCTTATTATTCATGTAATTTCAAGGTGGATTTTTATTGTATCGAATTAAAAGGCAGAGAAATAAAACTTATGAAGACATTTGTGCGACGTATCTTAACTATGTGAAAAACAAATTTAGCAAAATTCAGTAATCGTATCCCTCCCTCAAGAAAAGTATTTGTCAAATGATATAAACGAAATCCGATTAATTTCAATGTTGACAAAAATTCTTTAAAATAAAGAATTCTTTGTAAAACAAGCTGTAGATGATGTGGATTCACCTATTATTAATACAGCAATTGAAATATCAAATAATGGACGAACAACTGTACCGAGGCGGTGAGGACGTTGATCTCCTTGTTCTATTAATCGCTTTGACTCCAGAAGAAAAAGACATATTTTTCATAAGGCCAGGAACAGAAAAAATTAAATGGAAAAATCTTTTTTCGTCAGAAATCCAGAAATCACATGAACGTATAAAAAATACAATTTTATTGGATCATGCCTTCAGCGGTTGTGATACTACATCTACAATATTTCAGAAAGGAAAATTAAAAACCTTCAAACTTCTTCAGAAAGAAATGCAGTTGGTTAATGTAGTGAGAACTTTCAATGACAAGAATTCAACCCCCTCATAAGTAAAACAGGCTGGTGAAACTCTTTTCCTACGTGTATACGGTGGAAGGAAAATCACAAATCTCTCACTCAACTCATACAGATTTAATCCATTCGAAAAATCGCTGCAAAAACAAAAATCGAAGTTGGAATTATCACCACCAACTTCAGAGGCAGTCGCTCAACATGCATTACGAGTAATCTACAAAATTCTGAAATGGCTTGGCAATGAAAAAAATCCACAACAGTGGGGATAGAAGAAAATTTTACGGCTCTTTACAACCTGTGACAATACTTGTGTCAACACCAGAATCAATATTGCAACTTATCTCTTGCAACCGCAACAGAAAAGCAGGTTTAAGATGCTCACAAATTTACGGGAATTGTCAGGGGTACAGTGTCTAAATTCATACGTGGATAAAAAATCAAAGTTGGAATTATTACCACCAACTTCAGAGGCAGTCCCTAACATTCATTACGAATAATCTACAAAATTAAGAAATGGCTTGGCAATGAAAAAAATCCACAACAGTGGTGGTAGAAGAAAATTAACGTCTCTGTACAACCTGTGACAATACTTGTGTCAACATCAGAATCAACATTGCAACTTATCTCCTGCAACCGCAACAGAAAAGCAGGTTTAAGATGCTCACAAATTTACGGGAATTTGCAGCGAGTACAATGTCTAAATTCATACGTGGATAAAATTATTGAGGATCGAAACGAATATTTAGATGCAATCGACGAGAATGACGAGAATGCGGAAACTAAGATATCGTCCAGGAGACGGATGCTATCGATTCCGATTTTCTTTAGATGGAAAGTATGTTTCGTTCAATATAATATGAAATTTTAAACTACTCGAAAATCCTCACTTATACAATGATTATGTACTTTTTTCATTTTGCAGAATAAATAAGCAGAAAATGAAGGAAACAGACGTAGAATTGGGAAAAAAATTTAATAAAAAAGTAAAAAATTGATATTTCTTCATACATAGAAATATAATAAGTCATTCTTATTTTTTGAAAATTTCTCATGGTTCAATTGATAATTTTTATTATACATGTGAAAACCTAGTTAATTCCACGATTTTCCAAGTAGGCGGCTCCGACACACCCCTTACGGTTCGGGACTCTTCAGTTTCTTGAAATATATGTATTTTTAAATGTATATGTCAAGTTTCAACGAACTCGCTATGTTCTTGTTTATTTTGGACTTTGCCTGTACCATTAGCTGCATTTAATATTTTGCGATTAATCGATATCGGTATTTGTAATTGCTAGAAATCACTTTTCATCTTCACGAAATTATTTTAAATTATTTATTTTTTTATTTTTTGATAATTGTATGTAATGATTTAAACCCTAGTGTTTGTAGTGGAGACGCAATGCGGGCATCATGCCTTCCTAATTAATGATACTGTGGGAACATAAATCAATTATTGACTATATTTGCATAAATTACACCGGTAAATGAATCACGGGAGTTCAAAACTGACAAACTAAAAGTTATTACTAATTATTATACAAGTCCAACATTGTATTGTGTTTTGGTTAATCTACTGCGGTTGCAGTTTTAAGGAGGGAGGAGAGGCGGAAAAGCCATGAAACCCATTGCACACAGTGTACTACTAATCGATTTCGGTTTTCAATTTACTGCGGCAAAGGAATTATTTTAATGTGCTTGAAATTGTAAAATAAAAATATGAGAAGCTCAACCGTAGCCGAGTAAATTGCAAGTCAGACAAAGAAGACTAAATTTAGAGGCATATGAGAGAAATATCCAATTTAAAGATTATTTTTGACGTTCGCTCATCCTCAGCTAGGAGTTGATGTCAGTTAAATAAATGTTGAAAATCCGATTTTTTTTGTAATTTGTAAAATGACCGAGTTATGAGTTTTTTTTTTAATTCACCTTCAAATATATATCCGACGCCACTGGGCAAACTTTCAGTGCATTTACGTCTGACCGGACAATACAAATTCCACCTACTTTGTTGATTTTAAACGATTTTTTGCCAGGCCTGTATGAATGAAACTCTATGAGGCGGTAATATTTTCCCAGCATCCACATTTATGGATTTTTCGCTTCTCCGTCTGCCGTGTCTGGCGAAAATCTTCCGCCTCGTAGACGGAAATTCGCAGCGCGGAATGTGTTTGGACGGAATTAAATTGAATATGTTGAGATTGCCTTCGCCTTGCCGACGTAAAATGTATGAATGCATATTCTTCGCTCTGGTAAATGTATTTGATGGAGAATAAAACCGTAAACGAGCAAACAAAAGTAATAAACAGAATAATACGCAGGATGCTTGGAAGTGAAGTTTATCACGTAAGGATTAAACGTAATTCTATGGGGGAAGTTCGTAGTATTCACAATCATCGTGGATATTGAGAGTGAAAACATTAACCAAAATCAGGATGAGTCGAATTATTGAATCTTTAAAAGTTTGGGGAATCCCAAATTCGTAATAATTCACAAGCTCCATTCTCACAATTAAGCTAAAGGTTATGTAACAACGATAAATTTGTGCCGAAAATATCTGGTTGTACTTGACCGTTGAGTGAAACAATTATAAGGAGGTGCAATTCCAACTGGTTGCGAGATATAGATGGCGCTTATGCAGCATCGGTTTAGAGATTGTCAGTTGCGAAAGCGCCACCTATATCTCGGAACCCTTATTACGTCGCTGCACCTCTATGATTTTTTTACTCAACAACCGGACTTAAATATTGTATTAGTAGTGGCTAAAACTGGCTTACCTGAAACCCATCGTCGTAGTCCACAACCTTGTCCTGCTTATGCTGATAATTGAGCGATCCGTGCCTGACCAGAACACCTGTAGCGCGCCCGTGTTCGTCGATAAAAAAAATCTCGGTGAAAACTATGATGCCGAACACCGCGAAGAACATAATCACTATGAAGAAGCTCATGTTGGCACGCTGTCTGTTCCGAAAATTGATGTACTTCTTCTTTCCCCCGCTGCTGGATCCCATCCTGGTGTGACCTGGAACCGAAATAAATTTCGTAAATATTCAATTATTTATTGTAATAATAAGGAAACTTTTTTCGAAACGTCGACTATATTAAAAACCTCCTCACCATTTCAATATAAAAAAAATAGGACAAGATTCCACCCCCCCCCCCATTTTTTTCCTACTGTGTTGGATCGAGAAAAAGAATAACAATAAATCATAGTAATTTTTTTATATTACACATTGTCGTCAATATCAGCGGGACGTAAAATACGTATATACGATCTGAGTCGTTGTATTACTCTGATCGCCAAAAAGATATCAATAGACTCCGCCCCATTATTTTATGGTTGCGCAGAACGGTGTGCGCAAGAGTCAGTTTTGCTCTATGAAATTAATGAAAGCTACAATAGCTTCAACAAAAAAAAAAATTGTATATTATAGGTGTATATTTTTATAACGTTTATTACCATTAAAGTTTCTATTATACATTTTCAATTTTAGATCTTTAAAAATAATACTTATTCCCGCGAAAATTTAAACGACGTTTCTTTTATTAAATCCGCACTGCGCAAACTCACGATACTGTATTTCCGGCCATCTTGTGCTTTTACGAGTTATTTCCACATACTTAATAGAACGTATGTGGTTACTTATAAGTTTAAACACGTCCAAATAAATAAAATAACACATATCTACCAATTTTTTCTTTATTTTCACAAGGTTCTATTACAGCTCGTATAAGAAAGTTACGAGAAATATCAATATAATATAATAATATAATGCTTTATTCATTTCAATACATTTGGTAAGTCAGTCATATAACATAAATTTGTAAATAATATTAAAACAACGATAAGTAATAAGATGAACGTATAAAATATGTATGGTATCACTTTTATTTTCTACAAACTATCTCCACCAAAAAAAACCTTTTTGAGAACCTATAATGCCAAACACAATTACATTACAACACGAATTGTCCGTTTACTCACCGAAAGCCAATTTCTCTTATTAATAGCCTCAAACTACTCCGCTTAAGATTAGGTAAATAATAATCTTCATGCACTGCTGCTAAAATTTTGTTTATAGTCTGTGGTTCATTTCTTTAAAAAAAAATTATACGCTTGAGAGCACTTTTAGTTCCTTCATCGATATTGTCCAAAATCGCCCTTTGTCGGGGGTACACTTACCTTAAAAAAAAAACCGTTTTAACATATAGTTTATTTCACGTTTATTTCATTTTTCAGTATACAAAAAATTTAGGCAGATGACATTATTTGTTGCATGTGGAAGAAAATTCAGTTTAAGATACAGTGTTTCTGTACATTCAATTGATGTTACTAATTATTTTTTATTCATTATTAATGTTCACGTTCACACAACCAAACTTGATAGATAAATACAACAATTACAGCAAAATATTCAACACACCAAAAAACTGACACTGAAACTAATTCGGGTTCTACGAGTATAAATACGACCAATAGAGGAATTCCATTCAAATTTAGCGGGCACTTTTGGGGCGGAGTCTATTTATATCTCTTCGGTGACCAGAGCATAGTCACTACGTAATATGCGGCACGCAGATTATAGATATAAAATGCGTGAAGCACATCTGAAATATTTGTAGTGATTTGTGGGTATTAAAAGATTTGTTTTTTTGTGAATATTTAAGATTAAGTTATTAGTACGTTAAGTGCCTGAGTCACTAATAAGTTGTTGACAAAGCTGGGGATTAATAATCGAATTAGGATTATTTGATAAATATTTATCAGATACTGCGGCCAGAAAATACGCTAGCTATGCTGTGACGCTCTTTATTACCTTGCTGGGCTGTTTGCTGTTTGTCACTTACTACATACAAACAGTACTATGGCGCAAGAAACAGCACTTTCTCTCCTGGCGGTTTCCAGGAAAGCCCTGGATCGTTAACGGCCTGCTCATAAAAAATGTTAAAAATAAATTTTTTTCAGTAAAAGATTTAGTCAAAAATATTTAATAGTCGTGGATTAAATAGGGTATTCTACTCGCATATAATGTCGACACTCGCCTTCGGCTCGTGCTGTATACTTTCACCCACGTGAATAATATAGCCTCAAACCAGAGCTCGGCTACAGATGGGTTTACTTCCCTTGTTTTTATTGCTAGACGGTTCAGTGAGACCCCCAACTCCTGGTCAGAAGTCTTGAAGCGTCACTGTCCAACGAAATTACGAGACTACAAATGAAATACCAACTCCTGGTCAGAAGTCTTCACACCTCACCAGTGTATGATAAGCTAGGTATGATTACGTAACATCCGAAGTATGTTAGCTCCAGTTTTATTTGACAGCGGTAGCTGAATGTTTAGTTTACTTGATTTCTTTGCCTGAATGGATTTATTACTCAACGGCGGTGCAGCTTGACTGTAAAACGGTCTGGTACTGGTTAAGCGGTTAAGACGGATAGGTTCACGATTTGACGGAAACGGATTTAAAATCTACCAGTTGAGGAACTACGGAACTGCAGAAGCGAGCAACTCGGATATCTGAGACTGAGACTGAGGCCGAATTTTTTGCTCCCGGTGAATTTATAACCAATTCTTTTCCCACTATTTACGGCGCGTAGGAGTTTGAGAATTGAGCTTAGACGAATACCTCGGGCTAGATATATAATAATATGTCTTCTGTCCAGTCCAAGCGTATTACATAACTTCTGAAAGCATTGAATTCAATAATAATTCATGATGTTATGAATCTCGAACCACTAACCCACTTCCACGTGATGGAAAATTTAAAACCACTTATGTATGTTTTATTTTTTATACTTTTATATATTTATATTCCAGAATACTTCACACTGACTGTGTAGTTGTACACAAAATACTCGAAATAACCAAATATTAAGAGATTATTTATCACCTATGACAAGTTAATTTTAACTACAATTACGAATCTTCTGTAATACTTGAAATAAACAGGCTCCTGAGAGCTTGTCGTGCTTATATTTAGCTTCAACTATTATACTATCTGATATCAAATTACTCACTTATTCTATGTTGATAGGGAGAAGATGAAATAACATTTTTTCGTCCGTTTCCAAAAGTCGTGCGGTTTTATCCATGCCTGGTAATATATGTTAGGTATTATCACGTAATTCATTTGTCAATAATGTCATGTCACAAGAGAATAATCCATTAAAAAAATGCAGATTTATCGTTTACTCACAGCCTCACTACGCCGACTACATTTTAGTTATTTTCACTTGTTGCCGATGAAAAATTACGAATGCTCTCCAGAGATCAACCGCCCGCGAGAACAGCCGTATACATAATACTAGATATACGTCAACACTGTTTGTTGATTTAATATTTTGTTATAAAGTTTTTAATTTAGCATGCGTTATCTACATACGAACGGTCACTTCAAGCGGGCTCCCATAAACAATAGATAATATTCCTGTCGGCCTGTGATGCGGTTTTTATTATCATCGATTTATACATATTTGTTATATTTGCAGATATCTAAGATAACGATTGGGATTTAGTACAATTTAGTTATAAATGTTTATATGCGGCTTACTTGAACATTAAATTAGGCGTGCATATACGGGGTGTTTCCATTTCAACGAGCAGAACCTCACAAGCCGGTAGTCATTCATAATACAGCTTTTGAATGGGCTCTTTCTCGAAATTTTGCAAATTGTACCAGACTATTATTATAGTGTTTTTGAAATAGCTCTGACGCATTTTTTCTTTTTGCAAGTATTTTTCATTTAAGGCAAAAGAAATTTTTATAAACGTAGTAATTAAATTTTTGTGACGTCAAAAACAGATAGTCATTGGTATAGATCATGTACTTCATATGCCTCACATAACCTTATATTTTTTGTTTTTGTCATTTTTTTTTCAATTTTAATTTTAATTTTTGTAGTTTTAACAAGGATCCATTTTAATATTTAGAAACTCTCGTAAGAATCTCTCGAAAATCGTAAAAATGCATATTTTGAGGTTATATTGTGACGTCACGTGTTTGGAGTTTAACCAATGCAAGATCGTCCGTTTTCGACGTCATTTACAGAATACTGGCGGGAAATTTGAAATTGATACAAGTAAAACTGTTTGTAAGAATGATGTATTATTGAAATTTATAGCTTTATTATATTTATCTACTCTATATTAGGTTATATATTAATTAATGAACTGCTTCTGAACAATTAATAGTATCCATAAACAAATCGCGTGAGTTATATTCGTAAAAAGTCACGCGTGTGCTTGTCCAATAAAAATTCTTTTCCGATATAGTGAAATAGAGTGGTCCATTATTATTGAGGGGAGGAAAGTGATTTGACATTTGAATAGTTTTGCCGTTTAATTAAGTTAAGCTATAATTATAATTGTGCCAAAAATGATTAATTTGGGCTAGCAAAAGTTAGTATTTATTGTTATAATCGTAGATAAAGTATAGTATTCAACTAGAAGTAATGGTAAATAACTCAATTTATGAATTACAGCACTCGCCTGCGGCTCGTGCTGCAAAATTTATCAACGTGAGTTATATACTATATTTCCACTATACTATTAATATGACTTTAACTTTGTAAATCTATTAAAATCCTTTAATTCAATGAAGCTGTAAATATTTCTCTGATTGCCTTGTGACTGAAAAAAAAAATGAGATTCTGCTTCTCTCTGTTGGAAATATTTTTTAACCTTCCCTAAACTGTCTGCTTTCATGTTGACAGAATCACCGAGTTTTCCAAAATATTCTTGATACGTTATTGTCGCAATGTTAATATGGACAGTAACCGGCAGCCAAGTACGTACAGTCGTACGAATGAGTAACTAGTCATTTCGTATTCGCGGGTGCGACAGATTTAGTGCGCAACAATTCAAATGGTGGGGGTTGCTCATTTATTTCGCATGTAAACCCGGGCCTATGTACTTACTTGGCTGCCGGTTACTGTATATTATTTTCTAAATCGATCGATTTTTAAGAGAAAAAATATTCTTTGATTTTTTTCAGTTTACTCGAAAAGCGAATGTGCGAAATAAATTAAAGAATAGTTTTATTTCTGAGAATTAGTAGAAGTAAGTTTTTTACTGAGGAATCAATAAACTTAAAAATTGTCGCATTTTACATTTTATAGAAACTGATTCATCAAATATATCCACTGTTGTAGTGAACGTCAACTTTTGCTCAGTGTGTTAGAAGGTTATCTAGGAATTCCCAGATTTCAAATACGATGACGTCGCAGTAACATAAGAGTTTGTTACGTTGAAGCAGAATAACGCACATACCGAGTAGGCCAAAAAATGTTGCCTTTTTTACGCTTGCCCATAATTTCTTTGTTTATTAACCGATTTTAATGAGCTCGCTGTCGTTGTTTACAGAGGAAAATAGGCTATCGACAAAAAATTTCAAAATGGCCGATTTTTTAGAATTCAAGAAGGGAGCCTCTTTTGAAAACAGCTCTTTTTTGGGCCAATTCTTTTTGAAGAAAAAATGTCGGACTGATACATCCAATAGAAGAAAGCAATAAATTGGACCTTTCTCTACATTTTAAAACCTCGATGAGAAAAATCGGTCCATCGGAAGCGGAGCTATACGTAATCATAGTTATTTTAAATATTTTTCTACTATTTTTTGGTCAATAACTTTTTATTAACTTATTTTATTGAGCTTAGTGTTGCTGCTTACAGAAAAAAAAATGTCAAAATGGCTGATTCTTTAAAATGCAAGATGGCGGCCGCGTTTGAAAATAGTCATTTTTGGACCAATTTTTTTTTTAGAAAAAATGTCAAAATGGCACATCCAATACAAAAAAGCAATAAAATGGACTTTTTTCTACATTTTAACACCACAACGAGACAAATCGGTTCATCGAGAGCGGAGCTATACGTAATCATACAAAGTGTTTTTTTTGCCATTTTTAACTGTTGTAACGAAGTGATTTTTCCAGTCAAGGAATGTCCGTTTTTGCTTTAAATATTACCGTCACTTGGGTATACCTTGACGCCGTGTCCGTTTTAATCCGTTTCTCTTTGCAATATAGTCTAGAAATTGCAAGTAACCCATTTCCGGTTATTGATGCTCCGAGTCAATGTTGCTAATTACATAATACGCTCGACCTCCGTAAGTAATGTTGTGAGTACGAGTCCTTCGTTTCAAGTCAGTACGCTCCTTTAACGCGCCGTCTTGATACGTCTTAAAAGTAATAAAACGCCGGAGGAGCGTTCAGTCCGTATCAGTTGAAGATCAGTCCAAGATCAATCCGAAGCAGTTCGCATCAATCCGAAACTGTCACCGTTTTCACTATCCGTCCGTAACCGCCGCTCCGACTTGTAGTAATAATTTTCTTGAAAAGAATATTGGTAAGAATACACCGTGGTCCGCTACTATCCGTCCGTATCGCCTTCAGTTAAGTATAGATATTCAGAGATCTTATTGTTCGTGAGTACCGCTGTATTATACTACTAAATCAAACTAGAGCTAATAATTAATTCCTCCGTTGGTCTTTTGTTTCATAAAATAGGCATCGGCTGGTTAGAATTGCTCGCTCGGGCAATCTTTAAGGCTTCAGTGCATAAAGTTTTACCGGAAAACTTCACTTACGAAAAATAGTCATTGGTAAATAGCTCTACGTTTGTGGCAGTAGTTCGCCGTATTGTAAAACCCTCTGTATAGACAAGAGTATCTATAGCTAACCGAGACTGCCCGCCGTTCATACTATATCCTGTTGGAAATTCCGTTTGCTTGCCGTCCGAAATCGCTTCAAGCCGCGAAAACAGACACCGGTTATCAAAACTCACCGTCTTCCGAAATAAAATCATATTCACGCATATATACTCTTGATTGCCAGCACGCATATTTCTTATCATTATCAAATTTGTACACACTCGCCTGCAAAGTCGCTGAAATATCCTATTTATTGATTTGTTCATTACTGTTTTAATAAATAAATACTTTGGTGTACATAGGTAAAATTCACCGAGTTATTATTTCAGTTATTTATTTCTAATTAAACAGTTTAAGAAATTGTCCAAGCCCAGTTGACAAGACAATCATCTTAAGACCCCTGGACAAATTACCGTATCTCCATCTGTTAGCTACCCCTAAACGTTCTCACCACCGGAGAACCAAAAACAAGTGCTGTTCCTTGCACTTAAAAACTAAGGAACTGGCGCCCGAATTTCCGTCTAAAAAGTGTTACAAAGCCATAAAGTTTTGTTTGTAAGTAGCCAGTTACAAACAATACAGGTTACGTAAGCAGAAGTCGTCACACTGTGTTACTTAAATCTCATCTCATTTGTTACGCCTATGGTTAAATTACTATTTTCATTTTACAATAATAATAATAAAATAATAACACCTATTATTACTAAATAATATATCAAATTCCATAACTCTGACTTTACGTTATTCTGGGTTAAAAAATAACAATTAATATTTTAATTGACTATTAATTTTTGGATTTTAGAAAAAACTTTTACGTTTCACAAAAAATTACATTGCAAATTTATCTATGCTGAAAGAAAATTATTTATTTTCTTAGTTAATATTTTTTCGTTTACCTTGTCCAGTAATAGTTGGAAGTCGACCTGGAATATTATAATTCACTCCTCTGCTTGTTTACCAATTTTGAAATTATTTAAAATCACTATCAGCGGAAACCGGTAGTATCATCGTCGTCACTTCGGCCACTAAATAAAATATCACCGCGAGTAACGTGATAAGACTTTTAAAAGCTCGTTGACCAAACCTACCGAGACGCAATGGATATATGAGGGCACAATAATAATAATGATACCTATATTAGAAGGTACTATTGAGGTACTTAAAATTCTTTACGTTTCAGATAACGTCAAGGAATTTATAATTACTGTATCCCGCATTAGGCGATACTTAAGTATATTTATTGATTTACGATACTAGAAATTAGTTGTTCAAGAAACTTGCCAAAAATGCGAGATAGCACGGAGTATTTTTGCCGTTAATTCCTCTAGGTACTGATTTATTATTTAACAGGGTTACAAAATTGTATCTTAAATGTCTAGCTGAAGGTCTTCTTCTGCTTCTCTATGAGTGGGTGGCAAATGTGAAAACAATCAAATCCGCTGAGGATCCTTGCGATCAAATTTGCACGAACGTATCGGCAGATGTAGCGTATAAATCACCCCTGTGAGTTATCCGTAATACGTTATTTTAAAAGTAATTTATGATGAAGAATAATCTCTATATCTAATATAATATGTTTCGCCTACCTAAGCGATTTTCGATAATGCCCGTATACGACACAAAACGATCTGATCGCCGTTCGAGCACGCTTAGACGCCCCTGATGTAGCTCCGGCTTGGGACAGAATTATGAAGCTACACAGGGATAATTCCTTTTAGTTCTTCCGAGATAACTCAATCAATTGAATCAGATCCTTTATTTATTTAGTAAATTATTTTGTTTTTAGGCGGGAATTGGGCGCCAGCAAACCGAAACTGAAGTTGAACAAAGACAGGAGCATACATAATCGAAGTCTATTTCTTGCAGGAGAATAATTCGGCCAGATTTTTCCAATTTTACCCTCAATACTCCAAATACTGAAACAATAATTTGCAGTTGTTGAACAACTACTGTGACGTTCTTTTTTACCCTGCGAGGGCTGTTTGCGACTTACTACCTACAACAGTCCCTGCCAGTTCCTTATTTGTGCAAGAAACAGCACTTTCTCTCTTGGCGGTTTCCAAGACAGGCTAGGGTAGTCTGCAGTGAAGAGACGGTCGGATCCAGGGGTCTGTTAACTGATTGTTGATTTTTAGTTGGTTTTACACAACATAAATGATAACTTGGAGATTTTAAAATAATATACAAAATCTTTGTTTACTTATATAGTGACAAATTAAAAACAATATTCGGTAGTTAGATACAAATGTAATCTTAAAGAAAACGTGCTGGCAAATAAGCAGTTTTGGTACTCGTAATACAACACGGATTTCGGTACGAAATTTGTTTTATGTTCCCAAAACGGAATTCGGGATTTTTGTTTTTACCCACGTAGAGTAAAAAATATCCGCCCCTCGCTTCACAGGGCGGTTATCACAGCATATAATCACCACAAGGAAGTTATTTTACAGGGGGTAGTTACGTCCCTCGTGAAAAAATGTCCTTAACCAAAGCCATAAACTTCGAGAAAATTCTATTCCCCTTGCGAGAGTACTAGCGTCTAATAACTTGTTGCATTTGCATTTTTTTTAAATAGAATTATTACCGATATCTACCGACATAAACAATACAAAAGGATAAAATAAGCTAATTCCATGACCAACTTTGACCAAGATAATTTCTGATATGCCGGTATTTCACATAATAGTTTGTTATCTTGAGAGAATTATTTTGCAGTGCTTAGTTTTGTAGTGGCATTTTATATTTTGTTGCTAAGACGCACGCAGAATATTATTCAAGGAGTACAAAGTCTTCACTGTCGGTTTATATTTAATCGTAGAAGTTTAATCTTGTAATTGATAAATTCATACAGCCGACCTAAAAATAGCAGAAAATAGATATATCTTTATTCAAGTTTAACTCATCACCTGGCTTTTATCAACCACCACTTCTAATTATCTTGGACGGATGTACGTTCGTCGCAAAATTATTTACTGTGCTCAAAATATTTATTAATTATTTATGCAATTTTTCGGAATCGTTCAAATTACATTATTTTATCGTTCACAAGTTTTGAGCATGTTCATTGTATTATTTTCTTTAATTAATCGATTCTGAGAATTTCAGCTCTTACAATTTGTGAAAATTTTTCGAAAAATTTCTTGAATGATATTTTTTTTCTACATTTAATTTGTATATAATATTTCTCAAAATAAATTTCACTATTAATCTCCCTAGTGCTTGAATTATTCATTCGACCACGTGGGGGATTCGGTAAGAAAATTCCAAACCTAAATTAAATGAAAAAATAAGTGAGGTTAGAAAATTCGAACCGGCCAATTTTATGGTAGACGACAAATTTTTTTTTTTTAGGAAATAGCGTTTGAAAAGCAAATGTCAAATATGAATTTGACAGAAAAATTTCCACTTTATTAATTTCTCTGCGGGTACCCTGGAGAATAAAAATTTTCGGACATTTTTTGGGTTGCCATGGTAACGAAATCAAAAACAAACCTCTGATTGGTTAAAAATGCGACGTGTGAAATTTTCAAATAAATGTTAAAACGTTTTTTGAAAATCTGTTGAAAAATGTTAAACACAACATATTAATAATTAGAGACCCCAAAAATCCCTACAATCTTCTTGGTCGAAAATGCGAGGTCATCTATGAAATTTATGAATTATTCAAAGCATAAAGTAAAAATTCACAATTTTCAAAATTAAATGTTTTGTCAAATTTTTCAATTTTCTCTTCAATTTAGCCCAAATGACTCAGATTAATAATTTGTTAATATCTGGAATTTTTTAATTTTTGCATTTTTAATTTAGCCCAAATGACAGATTAATAATTTGTTAATATCTTGAATTTTTTATGTTTGTTTTTTTAATTTAGCCCAAAGGACAGATTAATAATTTGTTAATATCTTGAGTTTTTTTTGTTTTTTTAATTTATCCCAAATGACTCATAAGTTAACCATTAACGATTTAAAAAACATTTTAAAATTTCTCGCAGTTTTTTTATTTATCTTAATTGACTACATTTTTTTCTTAATTTTTCGATTTTTTTTTAATTTAGTTCTATTGACAGGTTAACTATTATGAGAATTCCAAAATTTCGCCGATTCGTAGAATTTATTGATTCGACTAAAGTGCATATTTTTGAATTTTACATAATTTAAAAATCAGCCACTTACTTACCACAAAAAGATGAAATAAAATATCTCCGAAATCTCCTCGCAATTTTTACCAAACCACTCAGATGCATTTATATCAGTTAATACAACGAATTTATTCATTATAACATATTTATTTCATACTCATTGAATTATGGGACATGTAACTAAGAAGCTTAACATTTCCTTTCTAGCTAGCTCACTTAATAACAGGAAAAACGCCATGTAATTTTAATAACATACTAAAAATTGTACTTAAACAAACATAATGTCATGCACAGTTGCTGTTTGTTATGCGTCCGGCATTTGTCATGTTGGTCTGAACAGGAGTAGATAGTGGCCAAATTTATGCATAAAATGTGACAATATCCCTTTGTACAAAAAATTTACATTTTATTGCTTTGCATTCGCAAATAATGCATTATTTATACCGTACCGTATAAAATATGCTTGTGGATCGCGAAAAACTGGGAGAACTGAATATGGTGAAAATAGAAAATCGTGTGCGCGAGGAAATGTTATTTGTCACTGATAACTAATATAAAAACTTCATATTGGCCAATTTGCACTCTTATTTCTACATAATACAATGCAATTTCTAGCAAAAAGAAAACGCATACTAAACTATTTTGTCTTTACATTTAGGCCAGTCCAGTACTGTCAGCTGTTCACCTGTCGGTTTATTTATAATTAAGTGTGTATATTCTTATGAATGCTGTTCGGTAGTGTTCTCTATAGCGTTGCGACTACTGGTTAATGATAGAATAGACGAACAGGTTAGAGAAACAATTTCAAGCCACACGTGTTTATATTATGACTACGTATATAAAGTTCGTAATTTTACTTACGATACTGTTTTAGAATGTATTGTAAATCCTAAGCTAATATGAATATTGACAACATCGCTTTGGTTAGTCCAACAGACGGTGAGTTTGGATAACCGGTGTCTGTTTTCGCGGCTGAAACGATTTCGGACGGCAAGCAAACGGAATTTCCAACTGGATATAGTATGAACGACGGGCAGTCGGTTAGCTATAGATATTCTTGTCTATACAGAGGGTTTTACAATACGGCGAACTACTGCCACAAACGTAGAGCTATTTACCAATGACTATTTTTCGTAAGTTAAGTTTTCCGGTAAAACTTTATGCCCTGAAGCCTTAAAGATTGCCCGAGCGAGCAAATCTAACCAGCCGATGCATATTTTATGAAACAAAAGACCAACGGAGGAATTACTAATTAGCTCTAGTTTGATTTAGTAGTATAATACAGCGGTACTCATGAACAATAAGATCTCTGAGTATCTATACTTAACTGAAGGCGGTACGGACGGATAGTAGCGGACCACGGTGAATTCTTACCAATATTATTTTCAAGAAAATTTTTACTACAATTCGGAGCTGCGGTTACGGACGGATAGTGAAAACGGTGAAAGTTTCGGATTCATGTTGGACTTCTCTTCAACTGATCTGGAACTGATGCGGACTGTCTCGGACTGGACGCTCCTCCGGCGTTTTATTACATTTATGACGTATCCAGATGGCGCGTTAAAGGGGCGTACTGACTTGAAACGGAGGACTCGTACTCACAACGTTATTTACGGAGGTCGAGCGTATTATGTAATTAGCAACATTGACTCGGAGCATCAATAACCGGAAATGGGTTGCTTACAATTTCTAGACTATATTTTAGTAGGTAACTAATGATTTTTGTTTCCAACTCGGTCATTATTTGTAATAATTTACGGATTTTAATTATACGGGGATTATCGAAAATTAATCAATTAATTATTTAACTGCTTGTTTACCAGCGGGTTTTTTACAACTCAATACTAACTTAACTAAAACAGGACTTACTTACAAGCTTCATATCATAAAGATTAAATTAATATTGATATTTCCATTCGTACAGCTGAATCGCCGCCGCCGACCTAGTATGGGATTGAAGGTTCCGTATCTAGCCTGAAGGAATATTATTTTCCTCTACTTCCTGAGCTTCAATCCTAATTTAATAATAAAAGTGAAACAAGCACACCGAGAGGATCCAGGGCCTGAACCCATCTAGTCGGGCTTTATTATTTGTCCATTTTAAATGGCGTCTAGGGCTTTTGATACTGTCTGGCTGGAAGGCTCGTGGCGGCTATAAGGGTAGAATCGGGAGTTCAAAGGTATCCAAACTGTACTTTATACGCACAGGTTCGCTGCAGGATTTTCACTTTACTCAAGATCAGATGAGACTTTATATTATAGTATTTTCATTTTCATTTACGCAGGCACTAATAATATTAATAATACTAATTTTATGAGGCGCCGTTTAAGACATTATTAGCATTACAAATATACATATATATATATATATATATATATATATATATATATATATATATATATATATATATATATATATATATATATATATATATATATATATATATATATATATATATATATATATATATATATATATATATATATATATATAATAATTATTGAAATATATATATTTTTTCATTAAATATATTTATTTTGTTAAAATATTTATAAGTTTTATAAATATATATATATCTTTGTAAAAATATATATATATATATATATATATATATATATATATATATATATATATATATATATTTACGAATATATAAATATATTTTCACAAATATATATTATTTCTGCTAACATATATTTATATAGAAATGAGCTTTTATCGTCGTACGGTAGGTGGCGCGGCGCCATGCTGATTAAATTTAGGTAAAATGCCCGTATTAAATTTTCAGCATGGCGCCACCTAGCGTACGACGATATAAATATAATGTTAGCAGAAATAATATATATTTGTGAAAATATATTTATATATTAGTAAAAATATATATATATTTTTACAAAGATATACCTATATATATTTATAACACTAAATTTTTTAACAAAATAAATATATTTAATGAAAAAGTATATATATTCCAATAATTATTATATATATTTGTAATACTAATAAAGTCTCAAACGGCGCGGCGCCTCATATAATTCTAAGTAACTTACTTTATTCAATTGTTTATTAAAAACTCGCCTCACCGAATTGTTTACAACTATATGCGTATATTTTGGTACAACTAATTTGGAACATTGCAAGCGAATCCATTTATGAGATATAATACGAGATAACACACTTAATTGTAAATAAACCGACAGGTAAACAGATAACAGTAGACCAAACTGACTTGATTGTATGTACAAATAAAATATATTAATGTGCGTCTCTAAATTGAATCCCAGAAGTGGCAATTTTTAAACGAAACACCCTGTATATTTACATACAGATTGCTTTAACATTGATAGATAACAAATTAGTCAACACATACGCTAAATAGATTAAATATCAGAGATTTGTACGCTTGCTGGCTTATTTCCACGTAAACATTACTTCACTGGCTTTCCTCCTGTAAAATTAAAAGCAATTCCGAACACTTATCAAAGATTCTATTGTTCTGTTTTATCAAGTACGCTGTGTACATTATTACCCTGAATGCCGGCCGTCTAGATTTGTTTTATTCACAATTTTAAATTTTTAAATAAAACCCTCAACTCCCTGTGAAGTTGTTCAAGTCTCACCGGACGCACGGTGGAGTTAATTTTATTTCGTACTGACTCAACGACTGATCCGCTCTCTGCTCAAGGAATATATTCATTTTATCTCTCGAGAAGTAATTTTCAACTGGGGCGTGTTGGCACTTATCTGGCTCTTTGCATTTTCAAGCGTTCTTGAAAAATAAAACTACAACTTTAGACCCGAGTGGTCCTTGTGGGCATATTTTCAACTTTGTGTGTAACTCGAAAAGTTACTAAGGTTAGGGTGCAGAAGTGGTCATTTCGTACTCTTTTATATAGATTCAGTTAACGAAGGCAGTGTTGGAATTCGTCGCAGCAGAGAAATTCTGCCGGTAAATTCGAAAATCCCTCAAAATATATGTATTTGATTTAAAGTGAACTTGCTTTTGATTTAGACTTAAAAACAAGCGAAATTTTATGTTAAAATAGTACACACTCTAATAAGAACACTTCGACACTGTCCACTGTCAGCTGTTCACCTGTCGGTTTATTTACAATTAAGTGTGTGTTTTCGACCTGAAATCGTCAATTTTCACCTCCTGCTTGTTATTTATTTTTTAGTGATGATCCTTACAAGAATGCGGGGCTGCTGCGAGGTGAAGTTTCCGATATTGCTACGCGCTGAAAGGCTCCTGAAATAGGGTCACTACTGCTGAAAAACCAGGGATCTCTTTTTAGACTGTGCTCATCCCGGAATTTATAAAGACTTCACTCGGTTTTTTGTCGCTCACCCAGTCTAGCAGAATGCTTAAATTCAATACAAATTTCCACATGAATATGATAACAACGTATCCGCTCGACACCTAACTCAAACCAGTCCCTAGTCGCCTATTCAAAAGTTGTTAGCATAAAAAGCTTAAAATCGATCGGCTTCTTTTTGCCTCGAGCAGTTTTCTTCATGCACTGCAAACAGCAAATACACTCCGTTGAAACGTGACTTTAATGCAAAACTTTTTTTTAAAAGGAGGTGTTATTAAATATAAATATTATATCTATAAGTTAATTCGAACGTCTTGGCTATTGATGTAATCGAAATGGCACTTTAAAAAGCTGTGACGCCGTCTACTTACGTAACCTGTACTGTTTGTAACTGGCTGCTTACTCTCTGGCTTTGTAACACTTTTTAGACGGAAACTCGGGCGCCAGTTCCTTGATTTTTAAGTGCAACTGAGAACGTTTAGGGGTAGCTAACAGATGGAGATACGGTTACTTGTCCGGGGTCTTAAGATGATTGTCTTGTCAACTGGACTTGGACAATTTCTCAAACGGGTTAATTAGAAATAAATAACTGAAATAATAACTCGTGAATTTTACCTATGTATACCAACGTATTTATTTATTAAAACAGTAATGAATAAATCAATAAACAGGATATCTCAGCTACTTTGCAGTCGAGTATGTACAAATTTAATAACGATAAGAAATAAGCGGGCTGGCAATCAAGAGTATATACGCGTGAATATGATTTTATTTCGGAAGACGGTGAGTTTTGATAACCGGTGTCTGTTTTCGCGGCTTGAAGCGATTTCGGACGGCAAGCAAACGGAATTTCCAACAGGATATAGTATGAACGGCGGGCAGTCGGTTAGCTATAGATATTCTTGGCTCTACAGAGGGTTTTAAAATACGGCGAACTACTGCCACAAACGTACAGCTATTTACCAATGACTACTTTTCGTAAGTTAAGTTTTCCGGTAAAACTTTATGCATTGAAGCTTTAAAGATTGCCCGAGCGAGCAAATCTAACCAGCCGATGCATATTTTATTAAACAAAAGACCAACGGAGGAATTACTAACTAGCTCTAGTTTGATTTAGTAGTATAATACAGCGGTACTCACGAACGATAAGATCTCTGAATCTCTATACTTAACTGAAGGCGGTACGGACGGATAGTAGCGGACCACGGTGTATTCTTACCAATATCATTTTCAAGAAAATTTTTTAATATAATTCGGAGCGGCGGTTACGGACGGAAGTGAAAACGCTGACAGTTTCGGATTGAGCGGACTGCTTCGGATTGATCTGGAACTGATATTCAACTGATGCGGACTGTCTCGGACTGAACCCGGACTGGACGCTTCTCCGGCGTTTTATTACTTTTATGACGTATCCAGATGGCGCGTTAAAGGGGCGTACTGACTTGAAACCATAGACGTAATATAATAGACCACAAGATGCTATATACGTTTACTTAAAAACCTGTCTTCAGAGTATCCACATGACTTTTTAGCCTTATCGCTTTTCTCTACAATGTAATTCGTATCTTCCATCTCTCTTTCGGGTTATTGTTTCAGGTATGTGCTACGACGTACGACGCCTCTGTGTATTCGGTATTAGCATACTTATTGTCTATGGGTAATAGCTGATATTCCTTTTACAAAACACTGGATATTAGAAAAGAACGAACATAAAATTTATTTCCTTTCCTGTACATACATAAATGCCTTTCAGATTTCTCTAATCAACTACGTAGCTTACTGTAATTTTATGCAACTAACAATACATTCTGTTATATTCATACAACCAACTATACATACTTATGTTGAGAGTCAACTATCTGTGGCTCGCAGTTACCCAAAGAAAGATAGCTTTATACGCATCTTACATTATAAAAAGAGACGGAGCGAGAACATATCGTCGTAACTATTCTGGCCCCAAGGATATGAGTTATCTTGGAGTCTATTATAATAAGTCTATGCTTGAAACGAAGGACTCGTACTCACCACGTTATTTACGGAGGTCGGGCGTATTATGTAATTAGCTGACTCGGGGCATCAATAACCGGAAATGGGTTGCTTGCAATTTCCAGACTATATTGCAAAAAGAAACGGATTAAAACGGACACGGATTAATATTTTAACCGGTTTTAGTAACTAATGATTTTTGTTTCCGACTCGGTCATTATTTATAATAATTCACGGATTTTAGTTATACGGGGGATTATCGAAAATTAATCAATTAATTACTTGACTGCTTGTTTACCAGCGGGCTTTTTTACAACTCAATACTAACTTAACTAACAGGACTTACTAAAAAGCGGTGGCAGGGTGTACCCAAGTGACGGTAATATTTAAAGCAAAAACGGACATTCCTTGACTGGAGAAATCACTTCGTTACAAAGCCCAAAAAAAATGGTTTTATTTTAAATCGTTCTTGTGACTTATTTTGTTGAAAAGAAAAGGTTTTTTGACCTTTTAAAGTGCCATTTCGATAGGAAATTTGATTCTCTACAAAAAATCGTAGTATGTGTATATATACCAAAAATGCATAGTTTTTGAGTTATATATATAACTCAAAAACTATGCATTTTTGGTATATATACACATACTACGATTTTTTGTAGAGAATCAAATTTCCTATCGAAATGGCACTTTAAAAGGTCAAAAAACCTTTTCTTTTCAACAAAATAAGTCACAAGAACGATTTAAAATAAAACCATTTTTTTTTTAATTATTGTGCATAACTTTTTTCAAAAATAAAAAAAAAGTATATAAAGTGGACAAATTTACTCCGTTCTCAAAAATCCAAGCCTAAATTTAATATAATAATTTACAGCTCATACCAAGAGTTGGGGAAAATGAATTTAAAAGTTACAAGCAATGAATAATGTTGGAAAGTTAGTAAATTTGTCCAGAAAAAATATAAAATGCATGCAAAAAATTTTTTTGGAAAAAAAAATTCCGACATTTTATAAGTACATATTTTAGATTAATCTGATAAAAATTGCATTCAAATCGGAAAAGTTTTAAACGAGATATTCAAAGAATTCCTTTATAAGTGAGTATATACATATTATAAGACTCTTAATATTTAATTTTGAACTAACTAAAAGTTTTTCGCGTATAAAACGTAATTTAGCATCCAAGTAGGCTTGCTTTCATTCAGCAGCTAACTGTGCTCCTACGCTTAAAAGAAGGCAAGGCTTAATGAAATGGGCATTTTTATGCCCTGTAATTTTTATTAATTGCTGCTCATTAATTCTGGCTCTCCCACTTCCTAGATACGTTACAGCTGTTACTCGATTAAAATGATTAATAATTTTTGTTTATTCCTTAGGTTGGGTGTTTAAATGAGCTTTTCTTAAAAATTATAATATACTTAGTAAAGTCCGGTCGTATTAAAAATGGTTCGTTATACCGATAAAAAATACTATACATTTCTGTTTTTTTATTTCGCATAATGTGAACATAGAAAAGAGCGTATTGTAGTGAATAAATAATTTAGTAAAAATAAACATTTTGTGTAAGGGAGAGAGATTTTACCCCCCTTAACTTTCTTATTTTTTATCCTAGTAAAAAATGGTTAAGACAAAAGTTTCAGGAAATTTTCTTATCATCTCCATGCACCTATCGCAGAAACAAATGAATATCGTATTTCGGAGGTACTGAACAAACTTATGATTTTTTTATGGAACACATTGTATATTTTTGGATTTTTGAAATCAACGGTTCGTCCTGATTACAAAGATATATATATGTTATATATTTGCTCCAGCCGTTTGCGCAATATGCCTAATTCAATTAAATGTTTCGAATTTTGCACAAAATCATTATTGCCATGAAAAATGTTTTGTTATTCTGTAGGAACAAATTGACATTTATTAAGTAGCGTATTTACTGTTTGTGCTTAAGTCAAAATGCCTTATTACACGAGCCCCATTAGTGAAAAAAATGATATTGCGGAGAATATAGAACACCTTCTTTAAAATTTTTTTGTTAATAATAAATTTATATTTTCCAAAACGATTGTATTTTATTATAAATAATAGCAAGCAGATCAAGTAAGTTTGGTCGGTATCTCTGAAATGCGATTCTCTTTTTTTTCTGCGACAGATTACTTAATAAATGAAATGTCAATATGTTCCTGCAGAATAACAAAACATTTTCCATGGCAATACTGATTTTGCGCAAAATTCGAAACATTTAATTGAATTAGGCATATTGCGCAAACGGCTGGAGCAAATATATAACATATATATATCTTTGTAATCAGGACGAAACGTTGATTTCAAAAATCTAAAAATATACAAGGTGCTCCATAAAAAAATCATAAGTTTGGTCAGTATCTCCGAAATACGATTTTCATTTGTTTCTGCGATAGGTGCATTGACATGATAAGAAAATTTCCTAAAACTTAACCGTTTTTTACTAGCATAAAAAATAAGAAAGTTAAGGGGGGTAAAATCTCTCGTGAATACCCCTGTACATACAAAGTTTAAACAAAGTTATTTTTCAGTGACTTTCCAAGCGATTTTATCGAAGCACCAAAATCAGTTTAATCGTGTTGGCGGTTTAACATCAAATGAGCGCCGCGACAGGCTAATATATCCAGCAAGGGTACCAAAAGATAAAACTTGATTTATAGATAATTCATCCACTAGACACTCAGGTCGACTCGCCTATATTGCAGTGGAAATTGCTACCCGCCGAGGCCTATTGAAGTCCACACCCATTGCATTTCGCTTTCCCATTCCCATCCATCTATGTAACCTCAGCCCCTAAACCCCAGCCGTAAGAGTGATGTTTTGTGACAGGGAATTCCTTAATCCGCTTACATCACGTCGGTTCTCCCAGCGGACGGACATTTTGTTGTCTTTGACAGAACGTGAGTGAAGAACGCCAGGCATCCGGCCACGGGGAATATGCCGTTTTTCATCGAAACTTTCGCATACTTTGCGTGACCCGAAAGTACCGCAGCGAAGCTGGCGCGACTTCGCGGTTTCCACCGGCCGACGCCAAACGTGCAAATCCGACAATCGATGCGAAGGATTTGCATTAAGAATAATTCTTTTGTAGTGCACTCTGCAGATACAGGAGAAAAGACCTTTACCCCCAGCAGAGTCAATAATATAGTCAGAGAAATATTATTTTCAATACTGGCGGAGGTGCCGGTGTGGAACATGGCATAATTCAATCGTGGCGCCCCCACAACCAATTGCCCCCATTGTCAGCTGCCACAGCCAAAATTAGTAGGAGAAATGCAGTGACTGGCCGTGTTCCTTCACAAACTCTGCCACCGTCTCACTTGCAATTTCTTCAGGAGTCAATTCCTGCTCTAGGAGTCCTATTTCGGCCTGCTAGATCGCCTGACCTAATATCGTTAGATTATTTAATATGGAGGTGCTTAAAAAGCAAAGTGCGTATTAATGAAGAAGATTCTAAAAAAAATTTCAAATGGTCATTTTTCAAAAAAAAAAAAAAATTGATAATAGTCTTTTTCATTAGTTGACCCAAAAACGACAAGAAAAAGGTTGCTTCGTGTCACCTAGTTTACCCACTCCAAGGCAATAAATCCAACGCACTGCAGTACATGTCTCACCAAACCGCATGCCATGCGTCGCTAGTCGCCCTGCAAGCGGCGCGGCGCCCCAGAAAAACTGCACAATGCAATTTAAAATGCCGATTCGATCTCGGTCGACCTGTTGACCTCACCTCGATGTGCACCGCCGTTCCGCTGCACTGTTCCTTAACTTCAAAGTACATGTGTTCGTTTCAAGTTCCGCGCTTTAATTAAACCGCATTCGTGCCGCTTTATTTGGAGCTCCGCGAAATGCGCGCCGGCTCTATGAAACTAAAATTTAATTAAGCAATATTTCCGTAGTCAGAGCTTTGCTAAGATGCGGTCTTTGCGTTCATTAATCGAATCGATAGGATCGTGAAAATGTATGATCGCTTTGTCGTTCAAGTATGTCTGATAAAATGACAGTTTTCTTTACTTTTTCCTGCACTTGCCCAAATTTTTTTAGGGGGGCAGTAGATATAAAATAATTATATTTTTTCATTTTTACATTCACGTCAATATTTTCTATTACTTCAGAGTCGTCAAGTTAATCATCATAATTTGAAGTTGTTTATGAATATTCGTCCTCATATTTAATAATAATCAAATTGTTTGTTTCTTGTGGGCTACGCCAATGTCATCCGTTTCCAGTTTAATTAATTCCACAACGATGTCACCGGATTTGGGCTATTTATTTCACGGCGTATTCTTTGTTTTTTAATTGGCCCGAGAGCAGCTCAATAGGGTTGAGTATCACAATGAAGTGTCACTTTAATAATGTACGGCCTCTTGTTGCGCCAGTTTATCCATTATGTAACGTTTTTATTTTTTTGTTTCAGTACGTCATGTGGTTGTTGCCTGTTATTAATGTCGCCCTCAAAATATGAAATATCAGCCTTAAAGATTCTTACGATATTTATTTGTTAGGTAATCAATGTTGCCTTACTACCTAGCCCTTTACTAATCCTCCTCAAAGTTGTAAAATGGTCATATGTAACTGACAAATCGCTTAACGTAAAAATCAAAAAAATAATTTCAAATATCCATAAAATTAATAAAGTTGATGAATAAAAAAATGTGTAAATAAGTACAAAGGCAAATACATAAATAAATAAGTGCATAAATACATAAACACATAAATACATAAATCCATAAATATATAATTACATAAATACGTAAATATTTAAATTCATAAATACATAAAAACATAAATATATGAATAATTAAAAGTTAATAAATAAATAAATGAACAGGTAAATAAGTAAATGAGCATTTAAGGAAATATTTAAACAAATAAATAAATATGGAAGTCCATAAATATATAAATACATAAATAAATAATTGAACAAGTAAGCGAGTAGATGCGTAAATGTGTGAATAAGTAAATAAGGATATAAGTACATAAATAATTAAATAAATAAATAAATAGACAAGTAACTAATGAATCAGTAAATAAGTACATATGCAAACTATTAAGTATAGGTAGACATAAATAAGGAATTAAATAATTAAATAAATAAACAAGTTCAAAAGTACATAAATAAATAAATATATATTTAAATAGGTAAAGAAATAAATAAGTATGTAAGAACATAATTGAATAATTGAATGAATGATTGAATTAATAAATAATTGATTAATTGAATAATTTAATAATTGAATAATTTCATAATTGAATAATTGAATAATTTAATAATTGAAAAATTGAATAATTGAATAATTTGATAATTGATAATTGATAATTCAATAATTGTATAGTTGAATAATTGAATAATTGAACAATTGAATAATTGAATGATTAAATAATTGAGTAATTGAATAATTGAACATTTGAATAATTGAATGATTGAATAATAGAATAATTGAATTAATGAATTATAGAGGGATTGATTTAGTGAATAATTGAATAATTTTATGTTTGAATAATTGAATAAATGAATAATTAAATAGTCGAATGATTGAATAATTGAATAATTAAGTGATTGAATAATTGACTGATTTAATAATTAAATAATTGAAGAATTGAATGATTGAATGATCAAGTGATTGAATGATTCAATAATTAAATAATTGAATAATGAAATAATGAGATAATTAAATAATTGAATAATTGAATAATTCAATAATTAAATAATTAAATAATTAAATAATTAAATAATTAAATAATTAAATAATTAAATAATTAAATAATTAAATAATTAAATAATTAAATAATTAAATAATTAAATAATTAAATAATTAAATAATTAAATAATTAAATAATTAAATAATTAAATAATTAAATAATTAAATAATTAAATAATTACATAATTAAATAATTAAATAACTAAATAATTAAATAATTAAATAATTAAATAATTAAATAACTAAATAATTAAATAATTAAATAATTAAATAATTATATAATTATATAATTAAATAATTTAATAACGAAATATTTAAATAACGAAACAATGTATTAGTTTAATAATGAAATGTAATCAATTTAATAATTTGAAAATTTGATAATTTTGATAATTTGATAAATTGAATAATTGAATAAAAGAATGAATGATTGAATTAATGAACAATTGATTAGTTGATTCATTGAATAATGAATAATTGAATAATTGAATAATTGAATAATTGAATAATTGATTAATTGAATATTTGAATAATTGAATAATTAAATGATTGATTGAATAATTGGATAATTGATGAATGATTGAGGGATTGAATGAGTGAATAATTGAGTAATTGAATGACTGAATAATTTATTTGATTGAATGCTTGAATGATTAAATGATTGAATAATTGAATGCTGAATGATTTAACAATTGAATGATTGAACAATTAAATGAATGAATGAGCGATTGATTAAATAATAATATTGGAGTAATCGAATAATTGAATAACTGAATCATTGGATAATTGAATAATTGACTGATTTAATAATTTAATAGTTGAATAATGGAATAATTCAATCACTGAATGATGCAATAATTGAATAATTAAATAATGTAACAATTAAATAATTAACTAAATTATTTAATAATTAAATAACGTAATAATTTAATAATTAAATGCAATAATTTAATTTAATAATTGAATAATTTGATAATTTGACAAATTGATACATTGAAAATTGAAAATTGACTGATGGTCGAGATGGTAGAGTACCACCTGCCTCTCACCCAAAAGTCCCGGGTTCGAATCCCGGTCATGGCAATGGAAAATACTGTGAGAGGTATTTTTCCATTATACAAGGATATTGGATGTGTGTCCCTTGTCTTTAAATGTGTAGCCCCCTCTCGCACAAGGCTCCTAGAGCCTTCTGGGATAAAGGGGGTCGTAATTACATGTGGTGTATTTATTTATTTAAATAGACAAATTGATAAATTGATAAATTGATAAATTGATAAATTGATAAATTGATAAATTGATAAATTGATAAATTGATAAATTGATAAATTGATAAATTAATAAATCGATAAATCGATAAATTGATAAATTGATTCGATAATTTGATAATTTGTTAATTTAATAATTTAATAATTTAATAATTTAATAATTTAATAATTTAATAATTTAATAATTTAATAATTTAATAATTTGATAATTTGATAATTTGATAATTTGATAATTTGTTTATTTGATAATTTGATAATTTGATAATTTGATAATTTGATAATTTGATAATTTGATAATTTGATAATTTGATAATTTGATAATTTGATAATTTGATAATTTGATGATTTGATGATTTGATGATTTGATACTTTGATACTTTGATACTTTGATACTTTGATACATTGATACTTTGATACTTTGATACTTTGATACTTTGATAATTTGATAATTTGATAATTTGATAATTTGATAATTTGATACTTTGATACTTTGATACATTGATACTTTGATACTTTGATACTTTGATACATTGATACTTTGATAATTTGATAATTTGATAATTTGATAATTTGATAATTTGATAATTTATTAATTTAATAATTTAATAATTTAATAATTAAATAAATAAATAATATATAATAATATATTTAATTATGATGAACGAATAAAGACCTTTATTATTATTATAATTGTATTGTATACCTTCCTGAACATTAACAAAACATTGGCACTCAATGCAAATCTCTGGTGACCTCCATTTGCCGAAGTGTTCCGGCTCCCGATTATCCTTGATTGACCACGAATAATAATAATTACTGTGGCGTAGTCGATCATTCGAAAACGTTCAAATGTAAATCGCCGCGTCCATCCAGTTCTACGAACACTAACAGATTAATTGCTTATTGAACATCACGATCGCAAATCGGCAGCAATTATGCAGAGTGTAAGCAATTACTGTTGAAATTCGTCAGTTCGAAACTCATGAACTTAGCTCAAAATAAATAAGTTTGGTGTGCCTATATAGCCCGGCTATGGTAGAGCCGAGCTTTATTCGGTCTGATAATTCCGCCGTCTTAATATTTGCTCGGCAGTCACAGCCTAATAGTTCCTGATAATTACCTCTATAAAATTACTAAGGACAAAGTAAGGAAACGGTGCCCTTCATCTTGAATTCGTCAGTAGATTTGGTCCTTTCACGTGTATAAGGCATGCCTGTCAGTGGCGTAATTACCCCAGGGCGGTCTTTTCCGCAGCGCAGCAGGATTTCATATTTTGGATAATCTGCATGCAATTTTTTCTTAGATCAGTATTTTTTGTTATTGCCAAAGATTGGTTGATTTTAGTGAGCTCGTATCCATTAGAAGTTAGTGGAAAGTTTCCAGCAAACGATATTTTTGTATTATACTAGCCAACGATTGAACCATTTATTTTAATATAATAATGAATTGCTTTACCTGCTACGAGAGCAGTGACAAGCCTATCAAATTTCTCTGTTAACTAACATGCGTGTCTTGAACAATATATGAAGGGGAACGTACAATAATTAATGATGCGGATATACACATCATTAGTCAATTGTTTCGTGGAAACTCAAATCTTTTCCTAAATTAATGGTATAAGAAAGGAATAAAGCTCTTTCAAGATGTTATTCCTCCTCCTATGACTCACATTGAGCTTTCTGCGTGGTTCAATACAGTATAGTTTTATTAATACAACGTATCGGCTATGCTTGGTAACCTGCTGATTTGACGTGTGTAATCGCTTACCAGCAAAGGTCGTTACTTCTGTCCCAACTCAAAATCGTGAGATTCAATTCTGTTAAAGCGTAAAAATCGACGTTATGTTGGCCTGCTGATTTGACGTGTGTAATCGCTTTATATATAAAATTGTACTTGTCATAACAGAACCTGCCGCAAAACAATTCGAACATTTTTGCCTGAATATTATACTGTCCTGTCTAGTCAAATAGACTGGCGTCCGATCCTTTCTAGTACCCGTTTGGAGATAGAGTTTTTTCCTGCCGCAAGCTTTCCGTTTAACCTGCTTTGCTTTTAACCATATTTTTGCTTACTCGTTTCCACCGTATTAGTTGCTTGTCATTTTGCCGCTTTTTAACCTTAGTTTGCCGCTTTTAGTTATAATTTTTAATCCGAGTTTTCTTTATAGGTTAATAGACCCCTGGCTTAACCGATTCTATACTGCAGCTACCCAAGCCTATATTATTCTCTATTTTAATAGAGAAAAGTGGTGTTTCTACACTACAACGGCTCACTGCAATCCCGCACTCGCATTAAACCAGTAAACTAGGACGACTTGGGATCAGAAAACGTAAGCTTGTCATTGAAATAATTCTTTATAATTTTTTTGAGACAACTTTGAAGAAAAATCAACGACGGTGGCAACCACGAGTATTAAAATAACAAAAAAATAACGCTTTCGTTACAGTTTTTTATCTAGCCTTGTATTATTACAATTATATAGAAATTATAAAAATAGATTTTTTTCCTACTGTTCAATAATTATGTATGCATTATCGGTTTATAATATTCTGAACCTTCATTGGTACATCGATAAAAATTGTTTCCACTTTGAATAATTGCAGTTTATATTTAGAACGAACTTATTTCATTATAAGTTGCAACCCGTGAAAACTTTTTCGTACAGAAACCTAACTTTTGATGACAAAAGGTCTATTCAGCTATATCCGGTCTGTTAAAACTTGGAATGTAAAGAAACGTCCACAGTTGCGGAGAGGTCGATTCAATGAAAAATAAATGGCCGTCTGGAAATCAACTAAGAGTCTCCCCGCGGACAAATTTACAGGACAGTGTGTCTCCGAAAGGCTTAGCGAGTGAAGGATTCTCCACCACCGCATTAGGGTCCTTCTCCTTGATTTTCCTCGTTTATCATTCCCAAATCTACTTGCCAAACTTCGACTCAGCAACTTGACATACGAGATTAAAGATTTATCATAATTTATTGAGGGAATGTTTGCGACTTTAAGTCAACTAAGTATAATTTTTTATAGAACTGCTGTTAGAATGATTTAGTGCCCAAGTTGCGCCATAAATATAAGCAAAATGACGTGCCAGTCTTCCTTTTATTGTTTCCGGCGCGGCGATCCGAATAACTGCGTTTTGTAATCGATTAAGTGTCGCTCATTAAAAACTGGTGCTGGGGGAGTCGGATTCGTCGAGCTCTACCCGCAAACCCTGACATCATCGGCTCAACAATATTTAGCCTTTTTAGTATTTATTTTTACCAGTTTATCATGGAGTATTGTAAATTATTATATATAGCTGACGCGTGTGAAAGCTTTAATAGTCTGTTTAATTCTACAGAGAGGGTATTTGAACAGTGCAGAATTTTTTGCCACTTGTTGTACTCGCACTTTTAGTTTCTAAATATAGACGCGACTTTACGTTCAACAAAAAAATGTACATTTCTGCAATTCATTTTTGGGTAAATACGAGACAAAACTTTCACGTGGATTACATTAGGGGAAGTGCACGTAGACGAGTTTCTCAACATATTCCTCGCTCCAGCGCTCAATAATGTTGGCAATTCCTTTGTTTTACTATTGCAGAATTCAGTACGCCGGAAAGTGTAATATGGCATGTTCCGACGATAGTAGGTCACAGTCGGTACATCGCAGGAATTTTTTCAATTTTATCCTGGCCAAATATATCTATCGTTTGAAGTTTATGTATTTTATTTCGCTGGGGTTTTTCAGTTTGTTGCAAATCGATAGCAGATATCCAAACGCGATCCGTTTGGACGTTGGCTGAAGTATTTATCGGCGCCAGGGTTCAACTTCAGTTATTTCGTGCATAGAATATTTGTTATATTAGTCACTTCTAAAAATTCGGAAAAAATTTGGAAAACATAAAACAACTGGTTTGTCTTTATCTGAAATTATTTGTTGCATTTTTATAATAATAATTCACGTGAAATGTATGCCGTCAGTCCTGGTGTGCCCCGGAGATGTGTCTTGGAACCATTGCTGTCATGTTCAATGATTATTGTAATAGAAAATTGGCGTTTAGTGGGATAAAGTAATACGAAGAATTTGATTAGCGTCAGCGAGGATTTTTTCGACAGGTCTTTCTGGAAAGCTAGAACCATCTTGAATTTCAAATTTAACCAAAGAATCGACGTCAGCCAACCCGAAAACCCCCGGATACCGATTTCTAACCGAATCCAATAACAAATGTCGAATTTCGTCCGCCATCTTGAACTTCAAATTTAACCAAAGAATCGTCGTCAGCCAACACGAAACCCCCGGATACCAATTTCTAACCGAATCCAATAACAAATGTCAAATTTCGTCCGCCATCTTGGAGCCGCCATCTTGAATTTCAAATTTAACCAAAGAATCGTCGTTAGCCAACCGGAAAACCCCCCGATATCGATTTCTAACCGAATCCAATAACAAATGTCGAATTTCGTCCTCCACATCTTGGAGCCGCCATCTTGAACTTCAAATTTAACCCAAGAATCGTCGTCAGCCAACATGAAAACCCCCGGATACCGATTTCTAACCGAATCCAATAACAAATGTCAAATTTCGTCCGCCATCTTGAAACCGACATCTTGAATTTCAAATCTAACCAAAGAATCGTCAATAGCTGCCCCGAAAACCCTCGGATACCGATTTCTAACCGAATCCAATAACAAATGTCAAAACAAAACAAAAGAATGTACATTTCTGCAATTCATTTTTGGGTAAATACGAGATAAAACTTTTACGTGCACGTAGACGAGTTTCCTAGTGAGTTTCTCAATATATTCCTCACTCCAGCTCTCAATAATGTTGGCAATTCCTTTTTTTTACTATTGCAGAATTCAGTACGCCGGATCCCTGAAAATTTTGTTGCTTAATATCCATCCGCGGCCGAGCTGTGAATTTCTCAAACGACTCAGAATTTTAGTCTAAGTCTAAGCGCCGTCCTACCGCGGTTTACCCTGCCGATCCAGCCGCGGTTTACACTGCCGTTATGTGCCCCAAAAATTTAGTATTTTTTATTTTCGATCCCAGGGGGGAACCGATTACATTTTCGGACTCGGGGCAACGTCAGTATTCCGAAACTGTTTTTAGATTTTCGATCGAACCTTTCCTTCTGAAATCGAATTTGACAGTTAAAGCGATTTTCTTGCGGTTTTCGTCGGAGGACCGGTAGAGGATGTCTCCGAGCGGCTCTCTCGACTATTATACCGAGTGTTCGGCTTCCACAGACCCCCGAAACAATTATAAAGGCGGAAAAAGTCCCCAAACATCCCAACTTGGGCGAAGCCCAATCTACTTCGAAGTTAAAACTGGAATACTTGCCTGTCGAAATCGAGCTATCACCATTTTTTTGCACCTACAAAATCGGCAATTTTGATGTTTCCCCTGAATCTCTGGATATTCAGTACACCCGAGAACACAAAAAAGTATCCATTTAGATTCCTTAAGGTCGCCAGTTTGTCAATAGCGTAGATCTAAGAAAACTTCCTTACGGAGCCGGAGTACGTAACATAAAAGTCAAGTGCGAATGTTATATAAAAAATTGTCTAGTCTGCTCGTAATGTTCTTTCTTAGCCGAAGCTCCCGGCGAGACGGGTAACGCCATAGAAATAAATCACAAACTTCACGGCGCAATTTTAAACTAAAAAGATGTCGCCCGCGTCTAATATCAGCTAAAAAAGATATGAAATATCGCCTCCGACAAATTTTCCACCGTCTGCCCCTTTGGAACCATGGTGTAATTTTTAATTAAAATTTTCCGGCAACGTACGTCTGGGTATGATTGCATTTTGCTGGAAATGCTCATAATAGGATTTTCGAGCCATATGGATTTATTTTTAGTTTGTTTGACAGGTGGGAATCCCTAGAGCGTGAAATAATTGCTGAATATGAATATTCCTACAAAATACATGCGGCAGTCGTTTCATTATAAAACGTCAATCATGATTTGAATACATTTGCAAAAACTATAAAAGCCTTTTTGCTATGTATCCGCTTCGTGGAGCGTAATTGTGACGTTACACAGGGAACTTGTTGTCAAACTCTAAAAAATTAATATCACAAATAAGTAACGACTTGATACTTGAAAAGTATCTATTAGGAAAAAACAAAATAGGAAACTGGTAATGCAAATTATACCCCTTACAGACTACTGATTTATCGCGTTTTTTATATACAGGGTGTCCACTACATGCGTATTCTTATCATAACTCCTTAGCTATTGGAGATAGACAAAAATTTTTACCGTAACAGCTGTTCAGCAATCAACACTGCATATTCCAAAAATATTTTTAGTTATATAGGGTGTTCCATATAAGCTGGGCAGTAACTAACTTAGTTAGGTTAAATGGAACACTCTGTATATTATTCAAAATTTGATTAGAGAATGTCAAGGGCTTTCCAATGAACTATCACAACGTGTACTTTTTTCGAGCGGTTTTTGAAATATTCTAAATTTTGTAGAAATTTTGACAGATGTGGAACCTAAAAAGAGAAATGCCATATTTTTCAAATTAAAAATAATTTTAAACTTTTTGCTGTGGAGATTGATTAAGCTAGATACGAACTTGCAAATTATGTATTAAAGTTTAAACTTTCGTCTACAGGGTGCTCATAATTTAATTTCGAATGTGCAAATTTAAAAACATCAATAACTGTTTTATTTTAAATTTTTCATTGTGTATCTATTTATTTCGGTCCTTAAGAATGCCGCTCCAACATCATTATTTGATTCAGGATGAGTACTTCAGTAAATTCAATAAAAATATTGCTACCAATACTTACTTGTATTCTCTAATTTGTGTTTCAATAAATTTTTCTCTGGCAATAAATCTGATTTTTTTTTATACTTAGGTAATTTCGTGCCATTATCATATTTTATTACCGAAAGAAATCGATACCGAAATCGTGTGCAGAGGTCACTCCATCAGAATAAACACCTATTGACCTACTTGGCACTTGATAGACACTAGACAGCATTTAATTCCCTCATTAATTAATGTTCCAAGAACTTCAGCGGTGAACTTTTGTATCGTTAATGTGTCACCAGGAACGACCACCATCACGCAATGCGACATGCACAGGTCAGACGTATGCACTTGATAATTATAATTATTTTATTAGGGATTACTCCGCCGGAGCGGAGTAATCCCTAATTACTGGAAAAATTGATTTATCGTTCATTATCTAATTGACGTTGCGTGATAACGTCGAACCCTTTCATATCCATGAAAATCGAAAGCAGATCAAACAATATCGGTAGATTGGAAGCAGCGTAAGCATATTACGATTGTTACCTAAACACTGGTGGTCTTATAGAAAAGTTTAAATATTAATTTAATTATAAAAATAAATTGTAGGTACATAAAATATATCTACATCAGATAAACAAGAATAATCTGTTGGTTTCCAATTATCTCTTCTCATTTTAATAAACCATTCTTTTCTCCTTGCTGAGTCTCTGGGGAAGCGCTTCAATAAAAAACCCGCTTTTTGCAGAGTTACTGCAATTTACTGCTGCATAACCAGGCATTTCGCCCCTAACTCTAAAAATCAATAAAATTCGTTTGCATGGTATTTCTTACAAATTCATTAGGTACGATTAGTAACAAGAACGACTAGTTTTCAATTATATTTAAATTGAATATAAAAATTGCCTGCCAGTATCACGTGATTTAGACAACCAATTAAAAATTGGTTACTCTAGTCGCCACTGTCTCTATAAGTCATGCTTCATAATATGCAACATGAAACTGTTTTTCGACCCATACTAGGTAACCAAAACCATTTCCAATGTTAAAATTGGGAGAAATAAATTTTTATGACAACGTCGCAATCTAGCTTCTTCTAGCTCCGCTCTCCCAAGATGGTGTTAAGACAGATTAAACCATCTGCTTGAGTAGAAGTAACTAGAAGTTATGATTATTATACACTTGCTCAATTCGGATCGTCCCTTCGATCCTTTCGTCTATTTACGTACGTATTTCGCCACATATTGATGTTTCGCCTTTTGTTGCAGGTATCGCAACGCCTCTCTATTTTGCCTCGCTATTGTTGAGCGGGACAATAATTCATTCAGTGCTTTATCATCTCTGGCACAGCCGTATAAATGACTTCCATTTCAGGTGCCCCTAGCCCTAGATATAAAACAACCCGAGGCGCGGTGAGAAGTTTATACACTAATGGATGTTATATAGCATTATGGCATCTATTATCCCAAAGCAGCCGTGTACTTATCACTGCCGAGTAGAACTTAGGCATACAGGTTAATCACGCGTTGTCTACAGGGACGGGTGCAGTGCAAATTAGCACATTTTCGATATTACTACAGGACTTGGCAATGGGCACTTATACGAGTAGAATAGATATACAAAAATGATAATCCATTTTTGATTGGTTGAGACAAATGTTCGTAAGCTTGAGAATGGCCAATATATTATAAAAAATTACCAAATAAAATGTAATATAATCTTTCCAGTAAAAAGTTAACAATAAAATTCAGATTTAAAATTTAAAAAATATTTATCCTCGTCTCTCTCTCTCAAATCGCAACCTGCAGGACCTGCAACGTGTACCCTTACCCCACCTGTGAAGAACAAATTAAAAAAAATAATTTCATTATTCCCGCATTTTATTTCATATTTCGCTTAGGCCGACCCTGTCCATTAAATTATTGCAATTGCGTTTTTACTTTAAACTATGCATTAAATTACATTTTTTTTAATACAGTGTTTATTGCAATAAATTTCTCATATCCTACCAAGCCGGTGCCAGGATACCTACAGCTCTGTATACAGAAAAAACATTTAGCTCTTCCTATAAATACGTTAAAAAACCTGTTATCGACTAAGTGACTGGGGGTACAACCTTGTAAGGTCAAGAAGGGTAACAGGTCAAAGTATTGCTCAATAAGGGATATAAATTTCGAGCCTCCCGTGAATATTTGATAATGCAATTCGTGGAATAGGACGGTGGACTGTAAAATATTTATTGTTTTATTTTATTTTATTCCGGTCAGTGAATTTCGCGATCGCCCCCTTGTCGTAAGTTCTGCCTCTTTCAATGCGAGAATAATTGAAAAAATATTTTATGTGCTCTACGTGACTTTCATAAGAACCTATTTATACAGTAAAGACCGAGAAGGTTCGAACATGGGGATTAGTTTGCGCGATTTACTTGTGCCCGTTGTAGGCGAGCGGACACAGTGGTGGGAATCGTGGATCTCCGCGCTGTAGCCGATGGGCTCTCGCGTCTACTGTTCCTTGTTTGGATTCTTTTATAATAATTTTGATTACACCTGCAACACTCGAGGTGCAGCGACAATTAATTTTATGTTGTAGAATCACATTTTTGATGCGAAAAAACAAACAATGGAAATATTTAAATGTGTTTTGAGATTTTTTAAAATTACAATAATTAATCCTATCTAGGATGAATTATTGAAGTTAGAAAAATGTCGAAACGTTGATCCAGAATACGTAAATCAAATTTCTTTCAGACATGAGTTCTACATCCCAACACGGTTAATGAGATACAGTTTTTATATTTTCAATTTCAATTTCCTAAAAGAGACAAAGCCTTTTTTAGATATTAAATCGGTTCTTAATTAACCCACAAAGTAACATCTAATGGTAAAAATAAAAGTTAAATTGTGTTAATTAATATATAACAAACTGCTCAATACGCCCCTGTATCGTCCTATCTTTAATAAAGCAAATACACTATGTCCTACCTATTTATGTTAAAGTCGAACAGGTCTCTGGGAATCTATTTCAGCAGCACCGACTATAAGCATGTGTCCTTTTGGTTATGTATGCGGCTTCTGTGCCATTTTGCTTTGTGGGTTTATTAAAGCCGGTCGACGTGGGCAGGAAAATAAGATGCTTACTTATTTACCATTATTCTTCCACAAAAAGGTTCTACCTATTAGCGTATTTCATATTAAGTGCTTCTTTATGCTTCTGGTATTTATGATATTCCTCGCGGCGCAACTTTCAAAGACATATTAAGCAAATTTCGGCTTTTATAGCAAATGAGATCCAATATTTAGAAATGCACCTGAATTAATATACTCATCTGGAATTATATGTAACTAGATGCTTTTTAAGAGGAAAAAGGCTATATTTATCAGAAGTAAGATATTTATATGCTAACACAGAAACTGGAGCAAATTTTGTTACAGTTTTCGGATTCGAGGAGTGTATCAAGGAATAACATTCAACTTCTTTACGCAAAGTTTTTTCAGATTTCAAATCAGTTCTTAATTATAGATCTCATAAACCAAAGTAGATATGCTATGGGGCTTCTGGCCCAAAATCCCATGTTATTTCTTATGGAGGTTCATTTGGGACGTTTTTGTCTAATTTAACCCCCTCCACTTCTACTTTTAGCCCCGCCCCCTACCCGGAGGATGTCTGCAGAGGTAGAGGTCATTAGAGGTCATGGCCTCGGAGGTGCGCATCAGTTCAATATTATCCCACCTATTCAGGCATACCTATAATATCCATGACATGGCCATGAATGACCATGAACGGCCATGACCTGGTCATAACATGGTCATAACATGGGCATGACATGGGCATAACATGGTCATGACATGGTCATGATTGACCTGTGACCCATTCGGGATAATATTAGGGATAAATTGGGATAAAATTGCGAATAGGTGGGATAATATTGGACTGATACGCACCTCCGAAGCCATGACCTCTATCTCTGCAGACATCCTCCGGGTATGGGGCGTGGCTAAAAGTGGAAGTGGAGGGGGTTAAATTAGACAAAAACGTCCCAAATGAACCTCCATAAGAAACAACATGGGATTTTGAACCAGAAGCCCCATAGCATATACTAACCAAATACAAACTAAATAAAACATGTGGAAAAATATTTTAGTAAAATCAACTCGTTTTTGTTTCATGAGCAAAAAACTGATTTTTGTTATTTTTCTTTCCTTTATATCTCTTTTATTAGTGAAAATATCTTAACGAAGTTTTTACTTTCTCAGAGCACTTTTTGATGCAGATTTTGAAAAAATTATAATATTTTTGCTAATTTTGAGATATTAACAAAAACTTTCGTTCTTCAAATACAAGACATAGCTGGCTGTGGCTTAGTTAAAACCCAATTTTTATTCTCTTTAAAATGGTATATTACAACAATGGTTTATTTTCAAAAATAATTTTCCTCCCTAATTTTTATGAAATAAAAAAAACACTCAAAACATATTTTGATTTGGTGAGCGCGACAAGTAGGACACTCTGTATATAACTTCATTGAGTGCTTTCACCTTTTTCTTGGTTATAATATTTATGAAATAATAATAATAATAATTAATAATTAATAATAATAATAATATCAGTTTTTATTAAAACAGATTAACTGTGATCTTAATTAATATAACAAATTGATCAATACGCCCCTGCAACATGCGATGAATGTCAACGCTCTACTTTTAATAAAGTAGATAAAGCTGTACCAGTTTGTACAACTGTTTTTTTATCAAAACAGCTTTCTCAATAAATCTTCATTTTAATGTTTATTTTCAACGTCAGTTACTTAACCTTTCTAGAAATATTCGAATATTTAATAACGATTACGAAATCGTTTAATTGGCCTATCTCGTGAAAGGCTTCTTAGTGTTTGATTAGATTTATTTCATTAGGTTGCTTCTCAGTTTCGCCGAACTGATTTTCATGATCGAATTTCAGGAAAGTTTGCTACAAACATAAATGTCATTATTTTGTTGGCTCGCATGTCTCCGAAATTAGGTGAAATGAGCATAGATATTAAATTAAATTCAACATAGGAGGGGGTTGTTTGTCAGGCAATAAAATTACTTATTGATTAACCTCTGCCAGCTTTGTTTCTTCAACAAACATGTAATGCGATGTGAATTATAATTAAAATTTTCCATTTGTCGTTAATAGAGTAAATTGACGTCCGTCTGACAGGAACTGGAGCTTGCTTTAATTCAGAAGTCATGTATGTTATTTAATAACTTTCACGATAATTGTTGTTTCAAGGATTTGTATACTTCGTTTATGTTTGTACTGAAATAAAATTTTCAGTTTCAAAAATGTAACGTTAGACGTTTTAAGCGTAATGGAGACGGTAATTATTTAAAAATATGGCGAATGCGCCGGCACCAAATCCAATAACTAGGTATAGGAGAAACTTCTGGTTGAATTGTGTATTGTTTGTAGCTCGTAGGTGATAAAAAAACGATATTGTAGCAGATGTATACATAAATTGGATTATGTCACATTTTTTAAGCGAAACTTATCGCGCATGCATATTTTATCACCTTTATTATTCTTTATGTGGGTAATTTATAAACATTAGCAAATGTCTATATTTTCTATCGTAAATGGGAATGTACAGAGCTTCCATCAATGTTTATGAACCACTTAACAAAATTAGGCAGTCAGGCACATGTTTTGTTTTTTTCTACATATCTTCATTGTTTTTTTTTTACTAGACTTCCAACTAATTTTTGAGTATGCGGCGAATAAAAACATCACTCAATTAAAATTTCAATTTTAAGGCTTCTAATGTTAAGACAACGACGAGATGTTCAAAATGTCAAAAAATCAATAATCAATGCCAAGAGAACCCGGAAACTCTTCCACCAATAACATTTGGTACGTTTCTATATACTTACAAAGATGCAGAAGCAGAACGGATTGGATATACCAAAGAAGAAGCAACAGATAGTTCAGAAGAGACAAAAGAGCTAATGCAAGTGATACTAAAGATGAATCAACTCCAAAGAGACTATCTTCCATCTATACCATTTGTTATACTTATTAACAAAAACTCAGTAGCAGAATATATTGGTAAAGTAAAGACGACAAATAAGATACTGAAGATGAGGCAGAAAATACTGCAGAATTGGTCGAAGAAAAAAATAAACAGAGAAGAGGAGATTCCAACGATAAAGAAGAATATACTGTTTAGTAGATTCTTGGTTGGTGAGGTTGAAGTCATATTTTAGGGCCTTTCCTGAAATCTAGTAAATGGTCTATTCGAGCGGAGCCATGGCTTTGTCAACATCTATAGGTGAATTGGTATAGGCGATAACTCATTTTAAGAAGTCTCTATCAAAGTCAAGTGTAGGAAACATGCTTTAGGTTCTTGATATCCAATCCAATAATCGTTCTCACAATAAAACCCTACTTGTATCACATCTTTTACCTTGAATTGGATAATCGTCTACTAGAAGGCCCAGAAAATTAACCTAGTAGGTAAAACAACTGCTAGAGTTAGTTTGTCTTCTAATATTCCAGGCCCAATTTTAATAGCAAACCTAAGTTGATTATTGGTTCCAAATTTGACGTGAGAATTCTCTTGGATCCATTGATGCTCCTTTTGGTAGTTTGGTGAATCCCATTCCATCTAGTATTGCAGGCGAGCTGGCTAGTTCTCTGTTGAGAGCTTTCGCATTATTTGTATGTCACAGAGATGGGGAAGCTGTTTATGCAAGATTTTCCAAATGGTTACATAAGTTATGCCTCCAGTTGAAATTATCCTTACTCAGGTTCTTGAACTTCTCTCCACTGCTTCAAGTCCACGCCAGTACAATTCTTTTATTGCCTCGATGATCTGTCTCTGACTGCAGTTTCCAGATTGTCTGATATACTATTGAAGCCTAGGGAATCGTTCTGTGGCAACTCAAAGCTGAATTTCCATGAGCAGCACCATACGTGTAATGAATATATGATTGTCGAGAAATTTTTTTTTGATTTAAGAGATGCCTGACTTGTGACGTATATTCGAGTCACTGTGGAAGGAAACCATGGCAATAACTGCAGGAAATTGGGTTTATGACTTTTGGAAAAAGTACCTTTTCGATGTGAGCTTGCTTGAAATTTAAAAAAATTTCACTAAAATTGTATCCAAAAAATAGAGAAAAATCTTCACCTCTCAACAGGAATGGCCTTGAATGTTTTGTAAAGCCTAAAAATTGCTCCTATGTACAGGGTGATCATTTTAAGTGCCTCACTTGATTTTCCTGCTTTATTCTTCACCTAGGAAAAAAATTCAAAAACCATACTTGTGTACTTTTTCCGAGGAATCCGATTCCGAAAAGATAAAAACAATTGCATGTCAAAGAAAAAAGTTATGGCCGAAAAACTAAAAAAGAAAAAAATATACGCCCTGTATATTAATGCGAAAATGGATATGTGACATTTCACTGATTGTAAATGCGTATCAGATACATATTTTTCACTTCCGGTCTGACCGGAAATTGCTTTAATTTTTTTATTTTAGGTGATACACCCTGTATATTGAGCTCAGTTTAAAGAACATTTCTTTCTGAATTCAGCAATATATAACATACTATCATTGTCTTTCATATTTAATAAGATATTGGGGTTTTAATTTAAAATAACACAAATATATGTTATGAAATAAAGTCATCCATGAAAACAAACAAAAGCATTTAAATTATTTATTTATTTCAAAAACAAAAGAAGATATAGCATAATAACTTGTATTCTTTAGTTTTTGAAATAAATAAAAAATAATTTAAATGCTTTTGTTTGTTTTCATGGATGATTTTATTTCATAACATATATTTGTGTTATTTTAAATTTACACCCCAATATCTTATTAAATATGAAAGACAATGATAATATGTTATATATTGCTGAATTCAGAAAGAAATGTTCTTTAAACTGAGCTCAATATACAGGGCGTATCACCTAAAATAAAAAAATTAAAGCAATTTCCGGTCAAACCGGAAGTGAAAAATAAGTATATAATACGCATTTACAATCAGTGAAATGTCACATATTCATTTCCGCATTAATATACAGAGTGTATATTTTTTCTTTTTCAGTTTTTCGGCCATAACTTTTTTCTTTGACATTCAATTGTTTTTATCTTTTCGGAATCGGATTCCTCGGAAAAAAGTACACAAGTATGGTTTTTGAATTTTTTTCCTAGGTGAAGAATAAAGCAGGAAAATCGAGTGAGGCACTTAAAATGATCACCCTGTACAGGGTGGGGCACATAGAAGTCCACCCCCTTATTTTGATTATTTTTAATATTTCGAAGAATTTTAAAACATTTTCTTACGTATTTCTTTCCGAAATTTTCAATTTTTCTACGAAGAGATATTGACCTATGTATACAGGGTAGGTCAACAACAAGTAAGTGTGTTATCTCTTATCGAACACTCTCTATATTTTTACACTTTCAAAAGAGGGCATCGTATTATATGTCTCCTGAAAATTTTGGGGTTCAAAAGTTAAAAATGCCAAAGTTATTAGCAGTCAAAGTTCACAAAGTCAAATCTTTAGAACTGACTAATTTATTATTTGGTAAGTGTAAAAAATTTAATAATCCTAAACAACATTTTCAACGTAACTTCCATTATTTTGTATAGACTTTTGACACAATTTTATGAAATTAAGTCGGTCGTGTTCAAGCAGTAATTCATTGTTATTCAAATTAATAATCTCATCAGGAAATTATAAGGATTTCAAAAATATAATAATATATAGTGTTCTATAAAAAAAACCCAAATTTTAGAGAATTTCGCCATTTTGCGATTGTCATTTGTTTGTTTCATTGGCAGATTACTAAAATTCAGGAAAAATACTGCAACTTTTGTAAATAGGTAAAATTTGTCTGCATTTCTTCAAATAAACTTTGTAAGAGGCTTACTCGATCTCCTGGTTCTATTATTGGGCCAAAAACAAAGATCTATTCTCATGTATTTTTTTATGAGGAATTCGATTGTAATGTCGAATAAGCAACAGAACCTCTAATATACGAAGTGTTGTCAAAAAGCTGTTAAAGACTTACATTATTTTGATGATCATATTTATAAATTCTTGAATATATTTACCCGAACAGGGTGTTCGGTATAGAACTTTTCGGTTTGTGTGAAAATTCGTCGACTTTCAAAATAGTCACAAAATGCCTATTTTAAATTTTATAACAAGAACTAACAAAAACTAGTTTCATTCTTTAGCTGAAAAAGTTTCATAAAAAAAAAATAATATCTTGGCAACTAATGCAAGAAATGTCAATACCGTCTTGGTTTAATAAATACATGCAGTGTGCCCAGGAAAAGAATAAAAATAAAAGTAAATTTTTTTGAAAATTTGAAACTATTTTATATTTTCCAACTTTACGTTTGAATTTTTTCAAAAATTTCCTTCTTTACATTTTGTTGTGAGCACCAAGGTTTCAATAAAAATTCTTGATACTTCCTGATGACAGACTAAATGTGTAATAATAATAAAAATAAGCTAACAAACTATATAACCAGCAACTATAAGTTATGGTACTACTACTACAAATAATCTGGAAATAAACACCTATTTCCCTTATAAACTATGGATATTGTGTGCAGCAAAAATACTTATATTTTATTTTAATCCAAATCTCATCCCAAACAATGGAAACAGTGGAAACACACATTTAACTCCGCTGTGATAAAAGAACTTGCTTACCTTAGACAGCGTTATCAACAAACCACCTATCACGAACCATTGTTAACAACAAAACAGGTGTGTTTTCTATCCGATAGAACACCTTATACTCATTCTAACAGCTGACCACCAGCGAAGGGTGCTAGCGTGGAAAGCACCATGCTAAGATCGAATGTCACTCGGAAAAGCACTTCCGCGCTCTGTTCACTCGTCGCATCAAATACCCCTCATTATTGTTTATCATTAGAAAACCTGACTACATTTAAACGTGTATTTCGAGCGGCGATGGAGCTGAACAGTCGATTTGAGGCGATGCATCTAGCAAAGGGTGCGTTTTTTTCGACGGCGAATATTGCCGAGACGGAATAAGGGGTTGATTTGGCGCATGCGCGCTCCGGCGTTTATAGCGAGACAGCCACCTTGACCAATCAATGAAATTTCACAGACAGGAACCGAATATTGCGTGTTTAGGATGTGACGCTTTAGGTGGACCAACGAGGACCTGTCTCACAATCTGGCTGAATATATTATCACAACAAAGATTTGTTTGCGCGCGTGTTTAATGAGGAGTGTGAATATTTATGATTTATTTGGTAATGATTCTTTTGTTCAATTAAAACAATGGGGGCTGTAATTATGTTGAATGATTGTCGCGGTTTTTTAAATTCCCACCTGCCATGTAAATTGTTCGATTTCGATCCCGCTTGTTTGGTTAAACAGTGGAAATGATGCATTGTTTTATTTTTGTGTACAAAATAATTTAGTTCCTCTATTTATTCTTTGGATTCAAAGAGAAACCGCGTGCCAAATTTATGGCCTGAAATGATGACCATAGCCACCAAGTCCTAGGCGAAATTTTTCTTGGGATATGACCCAGCCAACTCCCTCATTACGTTGCTGCGCACCATCACCATTTAATAAAACAACGATCTAATAGATAAAAGAAGGATGATAAAATGTATTTTCAAAAAAAATATAAAATTAAAACTGTTTACAAAAATGTAGATAAAATAAAAAATCACAGCTTTGGCTTGAAATGGTATTCGTAAAGAGTCGGTAAGCGAGGATAGGACCCCCCTTCGCATTCAAAAATAATACTAATGCTGGTGGGTCCTTTAATTTTATGCCTCTTTTTAAGAGTGCGTTGCTGGTGGGTGTCCATTTTTTGTAAATATCTCAGCGGGGCGTACGAGGCTGGACACTTCACTTCCACGTTCATCCGGAATCCCAGATGGGCAATTTGGTAAAAGATATCCTCATCCGAGTTATTCCTGGGAACGTTCTGGTTCGGGTCATTTTGCGCCTGGTGCATGATTTCCTCATCGCCCTCTTCCTCTTCGTTGTCCTCGTCTAGGTGAAATTTTTGGATGTAGGCTCCTAAAGCATAAAAATGATAACGCCTTTCTGTTAGCTGAAAGAACACGAAACTTGCCATCATTCATAACCCCGTAGTAGAAGAACGTGTCCACCACGTCCCCGTAACCGGTGTAGACATTATTTCCAGGTTTCTTTATCCTTGTAGCCGGGTCAGGCCTCAGCAGGAGTTCCCTTTCGTATTGCGTCTGTTGCAGGAACATGTCGTTGTGCGCCAAAACGATTCGTCTCAGTCTCATGTGCATCATCCTTTGCTTTTGGCTCCAATCCATCTCTTTCGTCACGGATATTGGCAGTCCTATGAACCAGGAATTTTGAAAGAAATAACTGTACTAAAAGAAAAGGAAACAGTTATGCTCGTGACGTCACAGAACCAAGAAGCAATGTTTGACCATTCACATGAGGAACTTTCCAAAATTCTTGGTATCAATGGTGTGTTCAAAAAATGAGAGGGAAACATAGCTGTCAAATTCTTACCCTGGCCATAAACGAATCCGACACCATATTCTCGTCTATGGTCAACCTTTGCACAAATTTTGCGCAATCCAGTATGTCGATGACTTTGCAACCGCTGTATACCAAGCAGTTGTGTAATGGTTCCTCGTTGATTTTGTCGAAGTGGACGGCGAACGTTTTGGTCATCTGTATGATCCTGGTGACTTCCTGCGGTAACGCCTAGAAATAGAATGAAATCAGCTTAAACTTTGATGGAAGTTACTGAAACTGTCAATAATAGAGTAGGTTAGAAACAACATCTGGCCATCTAATTCTAGTGACTCCAAATTTGTCCCTAGTGGTGATTAAAAATGAGTTCTGCCCAAATTTGAGGATGACTAAACTAGCCTTGTCTAAATATTGATACAAGGTCTCTACTATTTCGATTCTGAGGGATTTGGGAGTGGATACAGAGTTTCTATCCCCATGCTTTACCCCAAAGGCAAAATCTTCGAGTTTTCAATGGTTCCCTCATCCTAGAGGGCAATCCTAGTAATATGACTATGTTAGCTCCTCTATTTTTGTGTTTGGCAGGAGGCGCGACATTGTTCCTAACCTAAAATAGTCACATAACGTCACCAGAAGGCAACCGTACCTCCCAATGACGTAGAACCTAATGAGGCCACGCCTATCGATGACGTGGAACATAATGGCGCAAACGATTGGTCACGAAATTCTGGTGGAACAAAACCACGCCTTCTAACAAAGACATCAATAAAGGAACTTGGACGGGCGGCTGTTAGTTATTGATACTTACGTAGTCTCTTACAACTGCTGGGGCGTATAGCTGATTGGGGCAATGTACGAACTTCCACATGAACGTGTGATGGGCGTCAATCAGGAGCCCCCCGTACATACAGGATTTGTTGGTCTTGTAATATTCGTTGTAGACGTACCTCCATATCGTTGACAGAACTATGGCGTACTGAAAATAATAGTAATTAACGATCTAGTCTCACATTCGTGTGTTCGATATCTTCTTTGATGTCTCTAATGGAGGGAAATTAGTCAAAATAATTGATGAAAAGTGTTGTAATCGGGAAGTTGAATTTTTTCTTTGTTTTCTTTTCATACATGCAAATGAGTTGAAAACCGAAAAATTTAGCAAAATCGGGCTGGGGCTTCGCGAGAAAAGCGCATTAAAGTGCATTTTTGATGCATCGCTACACTATTTTTTAAATATTTCCGGCTCTATTGATCGTAGAAGAATTTAAAAAAAAACTAAATACTCGTAAATGAATAGGTAGTCTATCAAACTGTTGGGGTATAGTTACATTTAAAGTATATCCTAACCTCAAAAAATCCAATTTGCTCAGTTTATTTATTTTTATCAATAATGCGGGGTAAAAATCTTCTGATCTTTACGAAAATTGGAGTAAATATGTATTTTCATGCCCTAAATACGTGATTAAATTTAAAAAAAAATTATATTTACGGTCACAATTGAACATACTTGAAAAAAATTAGAACGTTTGCCAGGTGAATCGCCAACTGATTTTTAAACGTCGTGTTTGTTAGTTTTATAGCCGCCTGATGACGCGTATCCCTACTTAATCTTGCGCTCTGAACGCAAAGCTGACTTCAAGCGTCTTATGTTGGCGGACTGCAGGCTCACACTGCAGTCCGTGCATTTTCTTGCATAAGGAGTGATCGGATCAACACTGAGATTATTGCATTTGTTGCGGCATAATTTAAAAATGTATAAATGGAAAAGACGCGGTTCAGAAGGTTGTGGCCAAATTGAGTTACCTATTTTTGGGAAAAACTGTATTTTTATTAGCCAGACTGTACACACCTGCATTTTTAGTACTTCTAACATATTCAGTAATTTTGAAACACATTTTATTTCCATGTCATCTTGAGTATAAGCTAATGATACCTCAGTCGTCTTCATAAGAACACTTATTTTCTTCTCCAGTCTTTTAAAAGCAAGGTTTAAAATATTTTCTGCGTTAATTTTGAATCTACGATTAACCAGTCTTATGCTTACACCTGCAAATAAACGTAATTGAAAAAGATGGACTCTTCTAAATTATCCCAATATTACTACTAAAAAATTGGAGGTAAAATCACTTCTTATAAGAATCATTTAAAAAACTGTATTTTGTTAGAAAATTGCCAGTTCACCAGCATTTGAAACTGGGAACGTTTTATTCATTATTGATGGTCTTCGGGTGGCAACGCTCTGCAATCAATATGGCGCTATTTTTTTATTTGCAATAGCAGAGCAGGCACTCAATACGTGTTACTAAGTGAGTCGCATGTCGCAACGTTAAACGATATCTTTACCCAGAAATAAAAATGATATTAGCCAAAGAAAACGTAAATAAAATATAAGTAAATATTGGTTTAATAATTGTACTTGTGACTGGCACTTTTTGGGCCATGAATTATTTAATAGCGCGGATGAAAGCTGGAAGACATGAACAATGTAGGGCTTAAATATGGTAAATAAAGTGAAAGTCCAATGTAAATAAAGATTATGTACCAACGAACAAGACTGGAAAGCGATAGCAAAGTGGATGGATTAAGTCATAAAAATTAATATACATTTAACTAATGAGTTAGATACAAGGAGACGTTGGAATTTTGTAAATTTAATTAATTTGCTAGAAAGGGTCTTAGGTAGGACGATACGTATAATTTATTTTTGTTCAGATTCAAGAGTCTACATCTCAGCTTCCATTTGTCGTTGAGTAATGGATCGGAGCTCAATTTAAACGTCATCATTTTGTCACTAAACTCTTGAACTAATTATGAAATAAACATGACAACTGTCATTTTGGTTTAAAGTCACTCAGATTATTTTTAGCTTGTACTTTATTTTTCAGTAAATTTGATCAGGATAAAACATGTGGGTGTGTATTTTACCTGTTTTATGATAAATTTATTTTCCATACGTATAAATATAAAAACAAATTAAGCTGCCTACATCATCTAAAGTGGCAATTATGTGAAGACTGGTACCAACACTCTTAGCTATTTTTATTGGTAGCAAAGCTTTAACCCCAAAAGGAATTATCATCAGGCACTTTGGCAACATATAATTTTTGTACCGACACAAAGACATCATTAACCTGAAGTCACTGTGGTCACTGCTGAAGATTTCTTAAAAATAAAGTCGCGAAATCAATTTTATAAAGCTATGCAAAATGGTATTCATACTTAATTCATGATGCGATATATATCTAAAAACGGCTTGTAAAATTTCGGATGGAACAAACATTATGGGATTCTTCCTTTTCCTCTCCGTTAAATCATAGGCACTGGCGGTCGCCACTTCTAAATGCTTTCTGTTCAGTTTCCTTCTTTTCGACCGAGTGTAATATCCCATCGTGCACTGTTCGTCATGGTCACTTTCGTCGTTTATTTCTTCTGAGTTATCCATGGTGGGTGGTTCTATTATTTGCTCCTCGCTTAAATTTATAAATTTAAAATAAGATTCATCTTCTGTGAATTGTATTAAAATCTGACAAATTTATAAATGTCAATTTTGATCTTTGTTGCTGCCTTGATTGGCGACCCTATATCGGAATAACCGAGTTCGAGCAGGCGGTGCCACGTCTGACGTTTGACCTTGTGAAACCGGTTCAATATCGGCCAGATGGAAGCTTTGCCAAAATAATGGTTTTCCATAAAATAATTATAATTTAACATAAAGATAATATTACTAACAGTTGGTTTATTTTTGTTATAATAATACTTTCCTTGCAATGTGCGATAAACCACACGATATGCAACTAACCATAGTAAAGCCATTTTATATGTCCAAATTCTCTAATTCCGCACAAAACACGCACACACGAATAAATACAATCCTTGTAAATCGCTTAACACAAAGGCCAAACTCAACAAGAAGTTTTGCATGAGATGCTGACAGCACAGACAGAACAGGTTAGGTTTCTGACGCTTCAACTGACGTTCAAAAAGTGGTTTATCAAATATGGCCGATTGCGACATCTATTATTTCTTTGAAAAACCTATCACTCAGAGTTCACTAGGAAGATCACTCTTAGCTAAATAATGGGCACATGCTAGTCAATATTTAAACCCCTAGAGGGCAGTGCTAAAATAAATTCAAAACGTAGCATCACATATCAATTTAGAGCTTTATTAAATATAATTACAAGGTATTGAATAACAGATAATCTTAATTCAGCAGTAAAGGTAAGTTCTCCAAAACCTGGTGTAGCCAAGAAGGCCCTGGAATCAAGAGACAAGGGTTAAAGCAACCCCAAAGCAAGCATTAGCGTCTGGTCCAGTACACAGTGTTACATATCACGATACACACGTCATATTAGTAAGAGGTCAGCATTATCATGGTCAAAGTCTGGATCATGGATTTTATAGGACATAAATATCGAATATCCAATCCATATCAGTAGCGTGCCCAGAAATTTTGTCTGGGGGGGTTGATTGACTTTTTTCACAACAGATTATATCTTTTTGATCTTAGTAAAACGGTTTTGTCTTCAAAATAATGTGGAGTTGAAAAGTATTAGGTGAAGTTCTAGATCGTCAGTATATCCCAACTATCTCAAGCTACCACATCAGCCTTTTGCTCATTCGATACCAACAATACGTCACCATCATCTGCTGAATATAGATGTTCAGATATCCATAGAAATGGAAGGACACCAAGTGCTTTTATCCACAAGATAGATATCTATAAATATAGAAGAAACGGATCCAGTCCTTTGTGTTATGGAATAGGATCGGATGCATCTAGATTCTTTCTGTTTCATAACGGATCGGGAATTTAGAGTAAGGCAAGAAAAAAAGTTTCAAGATCTGGTCAATGCAACCCTACGTACCTGAGGAATGTATCTTTAACTGTATATAGAAGGAAACAATTTATTGAATTTTATAACATTTATTTAAATAAATAATAGTCATATAAATATCGTATCTTGAAGTTGTCTTTCATAGTGGACAGTCATATAAATATATTGTATAATGGACAAATATAATTTTATAAACGTCGAATCACCACTATCGTACTTCATCCGACTGCATTACTAAGGGAAGAAAAATAGTAACAAATATTGTAGCATAGTTGAGGCAACAATCACCTTTATCTTAGAACTGCGTCTGCCAATATGCGACAGTAGTAGGAAGACTGATTATTGTCGTTGTCGAAAGGCAATTAATTAATTATAATCGTCTTACCCTTCAGCAATTTTTCATAAGTTTCATTATTGCCACAACCACTAGGTTTATAATCCATTGGGTAGCTCCAAATGGTAATAATTTTAGGGTTAATTTAACTCTCTGCAGTCCCAGTGCAGTATTTAATCTACTCTGATGTTTCTAACACGTAGCTGATTGGGTAAATGCGTTGAAGCTTGGTTGTGAAGGCAGATAGACCAATTAATGAGTAACCAGAATTAGTCCAACACAATCTACCCCCACCTCAAGCTCCTTAATATTCTAAAGAAACTCCAGATGTCACTCATTAATGACTCACCTTGTCTCTCTCTATTCCAAAACATTTAATTCAAATTAGAAAGTCGTCCTAAGAATTTAGAGAAAAACTGTAAATATTAGGATCAGAATACTGTCATTGAAGTTAGAGCATGTTATGAGCCTTCCAAAAATTTCAGCAAGCAAAATGAATCTGTATTCAAATATGTCATATTAATTACAGTTTGTCGAAGCTCGATAGTAGCAATTCGACTGGATTTTTAATTGACAAACAACATTTAGGTAACTTTGTTTCATCTGAATTCACATAAATTGTTCGCTGGTCTCGGTGAAAGTAATGGCAGGGGCTGATCTGGGATTCCTGTGAGAACTGCCGTAGTTAAGTCTTGACAGATGGTACTTGTAGATTTCTGGACAGAGCATGTCGAAACTTCCATCTACGGTTTCCTGGAAAAAAGGACATCTATAGTTCATTCACTTTTCTACATATTTGATATTTACCTTACTATTACATGGATAAAAAGCCCTCCTGGCTCTTTGGTGTAGCTGTAGAACTGGACAAGACTCCTGGGGATGGCAAGACTGGCAATTTTCATAAAAATGCAGATCGTCTTCTAGATTAACACCCGTTCTTCGCAGTAGGTCTGGCGTTTTGCTACTCAGTCCTGAAAATTTAATCTTCTAAAACTCCATCCTTTCAAGTATTCAATTCGCCAAACGTAAGTTATTTAGAAACAGCCAATCCATAGGATTGGCATTCTAGGATCTCAAGACATGGAAAGGATCCATCACAATACTCTTATAAAGAGTTTAACGTTTGGAATTAGACCAACAGAGCGGAGAACTCTAGAATCCGCATGAAAATGCTTTGGTTTACTGAAATTTCTTTTCCAGGATCTTTTAAATGGAACTTAAAATAGTTTCAAATCTATTAGCTGTTAATTGAAGCTTTGATGGTGACCTTTCAATGGAATCATCTTAATGAATGAAAAATACTTACTTTCGGAGCTAACACTACTGAACAACGAGGAACCCACTATTTCCTCCCTAATTCTTGCCAGTCTTTGGGCAGGATCATCCCCCACCAACCAGTACGTGTGCATCTCACCTTTCCCCTGAAACAAATCAATTGTCTTTCATATCGCAAACTGCTGGTTAGTTGGTTACAATTACACTACCTTTACAGGGATTAATCCTCTTTCATCGCATGTATAACCTCCTAACCTCTGAAGGAGCAAGTAGGTAGCATGAGATATGTGTATTTTGAACGCTTCTCCAGAACTCTCCATCCTTGAGGCTGTGTTGACGGTGTCTCCAAAGAGGCAATACCTCGGCATCTTCAGTCCTACAACTCCGGCAACAACGTGACCTATAGAACAATTGAAATTAAAAGGAAGTGATAATAAATGTAAACTAAGTTATTATTTCATCTTCATTATCTCTGATTCAAAAGAGCAAAAGAGGAAAGACAGCTCCCAAATGGAAACAAGTAACAAGATATGAATATTTGTAGAAAGGCTTCCAGGATCTCTTTCGTGTTGATCATTTTGAATGCTTGACGTTCCGACCATCTTGCCTTCGGAAGGCAAACAACTCAGAAACATAAATCTAATGTGTCTTAACCGATCTCCATGGTGCTTAAGGAACTGTAGGAACACTAGTGGGAACAGTTGCCTCACGTGAATACCAACCAAAACAGAAACAAAAGAACGTAGATTCTTTCCAGCGTTGATTGTTTCGGCCATCTTGTCGTGGTCTTCTTCTGAATCGAGGTCTTAGACCACGATAAGATTCAAAGGATTCAAAATAACCAATACAAAAGAGAATCCAAACACAAATGAGATGCAGCAGTTTAGGCCAACAATTAGGTTATGTTCCAATTAAATTAACTGCGAGCCGGACCTGTTTTTACCTGAGTGGATGCCAATCCTTAACTGAAGAACTTCTCCTTGCCTATGCTTGATTTCGAACTTCTTAATTTTGCTGAGCAAATGCAGTGCCATTGAGGCGATTTCTCCGGCGTGTCGGTCTCCATTTCTAATTGGAAGACCGCTAACTACCATGTAAGCATCACCAATAGTTTCAACCTAAAAATATAAAATCAGAAAAATGCTTTATTAGTTGGTTACTCGATTAAATTCTACTAAACACTTAGGCCAAAATTTAACCCAAAAGAGTCATCTGTACTGTACTCGTACAATGATGGAGAAGAGGCTAGACTCTTAACTGAATTAATAATCAATATTATTAAAACTGGTAGTGTTAAATCTGATGAGGAGGAGGCGTTTTATACACCCTCTTCTTATTCGTAAATGTTCCATGAAGGTATTCTTCCAGTTGTTTGATGCAAATGATTTTTTGGAAGAAAGGAGCAGGACCATGTATTGCTTCAAGAGGTTGATAGAGACAAGTTTTTTCCACAATATATGAACCTGTGATATTTGTCAGAAAGATCCTTGCATCAAAATCATCGTTGGATTTGTAAAGTAGGTGGATTTTGTAATGGAGGAATTTTGCTGTGTTTGACATTCTACATTCAAGGAATCAGCAATACTTCTAGAGGATTTCATTTCATTGGATTTATACTTCTAATGAAAATAATAGACCAGAACCTTGTTCTTCTGAAACCATTGCGGACTGTCCTCTTAAAGTTTTGTGTATCCCTAAATTTTGAATCAGTTTGCAAACACAGTATTTGATGAGAGGTGGTCTACCAGCGCACGAGTCGTTCAATACAGAAGAAACCTTTGGTTGGTCGTCTATTAGCATGTCCTTCAAGATTTTGATATCCTGCTTTTTCCTGTTTCATTCAATGTTTCCAATTTATCCAATTTATCTTGGCGCCTTCGCCAAAAATTTAAATCTTCCAGTATAGAAAAAATAAATAAAAAACCACCAGTTGTTTGAGAGAAGAAATGTTATATGAAAGTTGGAAATTGTTAAATTGTGAAGTTCAACTTGTATATTTACCTTGTATACATCATAATGCGATATGATTGAATCAAAACACGTGTAAAGATCGTTGAGCAAATCGATAACTTGTAACGGGGTGCTGACTGCGGAAAGCTCAGTGAAACCAACTATGTCGCTGAAATATATTGTCACGCACTGGAACGACTCTGCTTCTACTTTTTCCCCCTTCTTCAAGGAATCCGCTACAGATCTACAAAAAAATTATTATATTCGTTTGAATGCTTTGTACAAATTATAAGTTCATTGCTCTGATGTATTACGTAGATGAAACACCTAATGCAAGATTGATGTACTACAACCTAATATAGATAATATTGATTTAACTGTCAAATGTGATGAAGGAATCGAACCCTCAGAAAACAATAGAAGGAGGACAGATAAACAACGTTTCTGATTATTTTTGACCAGAACTTTTGATTTTCAAGTGGAACATCCTGTTCTTTTGACATTTTTGATTTTTAACAATAATAATAAGAATTGGTCAGTATAACAAAACTTATATTTAGGCCTTAATTCACTCCATTATGGTGTCCTAAAGGAGCTGAACCGTATATATTACCATCTCTATTATTTTTAGAGCAGAACCACTCGCAATCTTAACAGTATACCTACTTTGGTAACATTCTATGTAGAAGTGCATCCGTCTTCTTCTTCTCTTCAGTCAACTGGTTGGTCCTCTCCTGAACAAGGCCTTCCAAATTGTAAGCGTACTTTTCCATTATGGCTAACATATTGTCAAATATATTCGGTTTAAGGCCAGCCTAAAAAATATGTAACTGTACTTTTATATTTTAATTGTAAACAAAATTATACAGATAAGTCCAGGATGCTTCGAACACGACGAATATACGAGTGGCCGACAACTCGCCTCAGTTCGAAATTTGTACATTAGGAGATTGTTGTTAGTATCTCATTAACCGTGTTGGGATGTAGAACTCCTGTCTGAAAGGAACAAGGAACAGTAGACGCGAGAGCCATCGGCCACAGCGCGGAGATTCACGATTCCCACCACTGTGTCCGCTCGCCTACAGCAGGCACAAGTAAATGGCGCAAACTAATACCCATGTTCGAACCTTCTCGGTCTTTACTGTATAGTATCTCATCAATGAACTAATTTATTGTAATAACGACAAAATAAGGTCTCACCTGCATTTCTTTAAGTCTAACCCTGACATACCTGATGTCAGGTCTCTGTTCATATTCCTCGCACCAGCAAGTCTTTATACACTTTATTATATAATCAGCAGCTCCCAAATTTTCCAGAGGAGGCCTAAGTGGGGTTTCTTGGTTCTCCCTTTTCACTCCGCGAATAATTTCTTAAAAAGTAAGTTAATATGAATGAAACAAGATAGAATTGATGATGTATTGAAATATCTCTAAATCTCTAAATTCATATGATAGCCCCTCCCCTCCCCCCCCCTGTATGGAGATAAGTTATGCTTAACCTATTTTTTCTACAATTGGCCTTATATTTATTTATATTAAGGATATGTAAAGCCGAGAGTGTCCAGTTCTGGTATTAATAATAAATAAAGTAATCCAAACTGGAACTCAGAAAAAATGAGGAAACAAGGGAAAATATTCCTACCACGTGAATCCAAATTTATTTTCCCCCAGGGGCCTTCTCTTCCGATAATTTCATATAACACGATGGCGAAGGAATAAACGTCCCCCTTTTGGGTACCACGAGCCGGAGGGGACGGATCCCTTAGCAGCTCAGGCGCACGCCATAAAAGCCTGCGCAGTTCCTTAGCTTCCGCGTCTGGATCGTCTTGGTTAGCTGAAAAATTAATAAACCATTATACATAGTGTTGCGAAAAAAGGAATCGGCTCAGGTTTACTCACCTTTAAACTCGTGCAGCCCAAAGCCGGATATTTGCAACACCCATCTGCTGTCGATCAGGCAGTTGCTCGATCTCAAATTCCCATGTGATATAATTTCGCTGTCGTGCAAGTAAATCATACCCTGAAAAGACAGAAAAGAGATGAAAATCAATGAGGCGATAAAAACGACTTTGTCGTCCTTTTGTGAAAGAAAATGGCAAGTTAAATCGTTTTCCAATAAGAAGTATGAGGAAACGGGAAACAGAAACTTTTTTTGCCTGTGAACTCACACAAAATATTGGGACGTTTCTCCTTATAGAGTGTTTTAAGAAGGGCCCTTAGATTGTCATTAGGCGCTCGCATCTAAAGATTAGTACAAAGTCAAGGGTTGAAACACTGAAGTGAGACTGAGAACTCCTTATCCAACGATGCCGATGAGTAAAAAAATCAGAAATATTACGGTTAAGACAGCAAGTAAATAAATAAAGTAATCAACGCCATAAGGAACTAGAAAAAAAAATAATGCTGTTAGTTTTTAGTTAGAATTTTTACAGCTTGATTTTATTTACTGCAAAACAAATGAATGAGGGGGTTGCTTAACTTAACCCGCCCAAACAAATCATAGTTTAAATTCAATTTTAAAAACCCTCTAGGCACAAATTGTTGTTTCTCTCGAAATACAGAGGAAAATCATACAACTGAGTGGCGCATTAAATTCTCGTTGAAGCTCCAACATAATTCCCGTAATTGGTTAAGAACTTCTGAATTACACCGCTTATCCGTGGCTATAAATCAAGCTCCAGTTTTTTTGTTACCAGTTGCGACTTTTAGATAATTACCTTTAATATGTCTGTTACCAACGACGAAACGAACATGTTGTCCAAATTAAGGTCCTTATTAGCCAGGACGTCCTCCAGGCTTCCTCGTGCCGAATAAGCAGTTAAAATAGCTACATGTCCGTGATCCACGCTGGCTCCTACAAAGGGTATCAGATTTTCGTGTCGCACCTCACGTATCTGGAAAATACATAATATAACCTATCAAATTCGTACACCTTAATTAAAATTGATGAAAGATATTGTTAAAGACGCATCCTTTGAAATAATTAGGTTCATGTCGTTTGTATTTTACGCTGCTTAGAAACAAAGCTGCGTATAGTGTGTGTTCTTTGTGCTTGGAAAAGTCTTTGTATTTGTAATCGAATTACTTAAAAAAGTGCTTTGTAATTTGTAATTAAAAAACGGGGTTTGAGTCTTATTAACGAGCTTCAATCCCCTTCAAAGAGCTTGAGTCGCTTTTGAGATTTCAATTACAATCAAGAACTGTGGTTAATTCCTGTAAAATAAAAAATCTTTTAATATGTGGCGCAAATAATGCGACGCGCTGGCCGACCGACGCGCAATGAACTAAGATGGAAAGGGAAGAATCGATCTATTGGAAATAATATTATTACTAATATTATTACATATTTAGTTATTTGTGGAACTCGGGAAACATTTTCAAAAACTAAAAAACTGCTCGAAATAGACTTTTTGATTAAAAATATTCCTTTTTTCAATTAAAATCAGTCTAGAGGTCACAAACATACGCCTAGTTTAATTTGAAATTTTTACTTTAAAATTAGATAACAGATTTGCCGAAATAGAATTTGTATTTCTTTTTCCATTCTTGACAGTTGCCAAAATCAGTGTCAAATTTAAAATTTTACAAGCATGTTTTTTGTAATTTTGAAAACAATGTGAGTTTTTATAGAAAAAGAGATATAAAATTCTTTAAATCTAAACTTCCTATTTTTATAATTAAATTTAAAATAATGTTTACGCTTTTGGTAACTGTCAAAATTGCTGCTTAATTTAGAAATATGCAAGTATATCTTTTTGGTATTACTTTCGTATCAGTACTTCCAAAACCTATAGAAAAATGTTAATGTTAAGTACTTTTATTTGCTGAAATAATAATAAAATGGCATTTTTATGAAATTGACAGAAATTTTGACAACTGTCAAAGGTTAAACATTTATTTTAATATCAATTACTGAACTAGAAAGTTTTAAAACTTTTGTAGTATCTTCTTCTGGGGAAATCAACTTTATTTTAAAAATTCCAAAAGATATACTTGTAAATTTTTAAATTTGACAGCACCTTTGGCATCTGCCAACCAACATAATATTTTTTTGACATCAATTTCGTATTCAGTACCTTCAAACTTATAAAAAATGTTTGTTAAGTACGTTCATTTGTTTAAATAATTATAAAACGTCATTTTCATTAAGTTGGAAAATTTTGACAGCTGCCAAAAATGAAAACTTTATTTTATTCTGTATTATGGAACTAGCAAATTTCAAAACACTTAATAGCGCTTCCTCTATAGGAATTCACGTTATTTTCAAAATTACTAAAGGCGCACTTGCATAGTTTTAAATTTGACAGCAGTTTTGACAGCTACCAATAAATATAGAAAATTTGTTTACAGTGTTCAGTTCCTCCAAAGCCTATAGAGAAATGTCTGTTTGGTACTTTAATTTGCTGAAATAATTATTAAATGGCATTTTCATTAAGTTGACAGAAATTTTGACAGCTGTCAAAAGCAAAGCCGGTGTTTTAAAATCAATTATGAAACTAACAAATTTAAAAAAAAGCTTGATTTCCGTTCTATGGATATTCACATTGTTTATAAAATATAGAAGACGAACTTGCATAGTTTTAAAGTTGACAGCAATTTTGACAGCTACCAACAAACATTAATTTTATGAAATTAATTTCGTATTCAGTACCTCCAAAACCTATAGTATATAAAAATGTCTTTTTAGGTACTAAAGTCATTTGTAAAAATAATTATTAAATGGCATTTTTATTCAGTTGACAGAACATTTGACAGCTGTCAAAAGTGAAAACGTTATTTTAATTCCAATCATAAAAATAGAAAAATATAAAATACTTTATCTCTTCTTTGATGAAAAATCACGTTGTTTGCAAACTTACGAAAGACATATATACTTTTCAATTTTTAAATTTGCCCGTGATTTTGACAGCTAATTCTATTTTGGCAGATCTATAATCTATTTGTAAAGTAGATATTTAAAACTAAATTCTGCTAATCTACATTTTGTATTTGTGACCGGAAGACTCATTTTAATTGAAGTTATAGTATATTATTTGATCAGTAATGTAGTAAATAACTCACGCAGATGAAGTTTTGAAACACGAGCCGAAGGCGAGTGCTGTAATTTAATTCCTCAAGTGAGTAAAGGAATAAAAATTCTACTTTAGCCAATCTATAATCTATGTGTAAAGTAAATATTTAACACTAAATTCCGCCAATCTACATTATGTATTTGTGACCTGAAGACAGAAATTTTGACAGCTGTTAAAGGTCACAACTTTATTTTAATATCAATTACTCAATTAGAAGTTTAAAAACATTTTATGTATCTTTTTATTTGGAAATCAACATTATTTTCAAAATTGCGAAAGATCTTGTAAATTTTTTAATTTGACAGCAATTTTGACAGCTACCAACCAACACAATATGTTTTTGACATCAAATTCGTATTCAGTACCTCCAAAACTTGTAAAAAATTGTTTGTTAGGTACATTTATTTGTTTAAATAATTATAAAATGTCATTTTCATTAAGTTGGAAAATTTTGACAGCTGCCAAAAATGAAAACTTTATTTTATTCTCAATTATGGAACTAGTAAATTTCAAAACACTTAATAGCACTTCTTCTATGGAAATTCACGTTATTTTCAAAGTTACGAAAGTTACACTTGCATTTGTTTAAATTTGACAGCAGTTTTGGCAGCTACCAACAAATATTATATTATAACAATTTCGTATTCAGTTCTTCCAATGGCTATAGAGAAATGTCTAGTTGGTACTTTAATTTGTTGAAATAATTATTAAATGGCATTTTTATTAAGTTGCCAGAAATTTTGACAGCTGTCAAAAGTAAAAACTATACTTTAATAGCAATTATGGAACTAGCAAATTTCAAAACACCTAATAGCACTTCTTGTATGGGAATTCACGTTATTTTCAAAGTTACGAAAGGTACACTTGCATTTGTTTAAATTTGACAGCAGTTTTGGCAGTTACCAACAAATATTATATTTTTTACAACTATTTCGTATTCAGTTCCTCCAAAGGCTATAGAGAAATGTCTAGTTGGTACTTTAATTTGTTAAAATAGTTATTAAATGGCATTTTCATTGAGTAGCCGGAAATTTTGACAGCTGTCAAAAGTAAAAACTGTACTTTAATAGCAATTATGGAACTAGCAAATTTAAGAAAACGCTTGATGTCCCTTCCATGGAAAATCACATTGTTTATAAAGTTATAGAAGACGAACTTGCATTTAAATTTGACAGCAATTTTGACAGCTACCAACAAACATAGTAATTTTAAGAAGTTAATTTCCTTAAAAACCTATAAAAAAATATATTTTTAAGTCATTTGTGCAAATAATTATTAAATGGCATTTTTATTCAGTTGACAGAAAATTTGACAGCTGTCAAAAGTGAAAACCTTATTTTTATTTAATTATAAAAACAGAAAAATTTAAAATACTTTATATCTCCTCTTTTATGAAAAATCACATTATTTTCAAAATTCCGAAAGACATACACACTTTTCAATTTTTTGACAGTGACATTGACAGCAATCAAGGATAAAAGAGGAAATGAAAATTCTATTTTGGCGGTATTTGGATTCCTGTTTCAAAAATATGTTAGAGCTTTAGGCTACTTTTTGGAACCAATTGGTTATTCGAGGTCCTTTGACTCCTTTGAGGAGGATTTCAAGACCAAGGTAGTTTAAGCAGGTGCTTTGGGCTTATAGTGCTTCAAACCCTTTTTCCAAGGTCTTTCCCGACTCCGTTAAACACACCGATTAATATCTATGAATATTAAAATCGTTTTAATTCTCGAGTATTATTTTAATTCCCAAAATATAAAGTTGAGTAGTAGGCCCAATTTTTTTTAAATCCTCTTATATTCGCCAAACAGTATTGCGATTATTTCTGACATTATTCTAAATCACATCACATTAAACGACAACTGCGTTATTTTTATTTCTTTTTGCAAAAAGCTATACTATGTCTGTGGGGGCAGAAATCAGCATATTCCTACGTCGGGGAACATGAAAGGAACCGCTGAAAAACATGAATTAACTGACGCGGAGCGGTTTGAACTGCCTATGCCTACCGAATTAGTGCGGAGGCGGTTGTCATTTATGAAAATAATATTTCCGGTAACGCCAATGGATAACTGAATAATTTATGAAAGCCTCTTGTCAACAAAATCACGTATCAAACCAGGAAGCAGAAATCCACAATCGCAATATCAGTCATTAAATTGTGATTGTGGATTCCTGCTTACTTTATCGCCTGAAAGTTGCTCCGGAACGCAACAACATTCGAAGTCAAATGTTTGTCTCATAAATAAATAAATTTAACGAAACGACTGCCTGTTGGAAACAGCTTGAAAGTATTCACACATACATATGCATATAGAGGCATCCGGAACGGCATACGATAAAAACTAGATGAAATCACATCGAAATGGTGCTGTTCTGTAGTTCTGTAGAAAATGCATGCTCATTACATCAGTGGCAGTGTCGTGAGGGCTACAAACCGGAAATTGCAAGTGTCCCATGGGGTCTGGTGATAGTAGTTTGAAGCCCTTGATATAAAAATTTAAAAATCAAGTGACAATTGCCAAAGTTACAAGGCCAAGATAAAATAATATAGATGAAAATGAAAGGTTTCCTGACTCACGTTTGATACAAGGAACCACAACAAGCTCGTTACCATCTGGCAGTTTTCTAATTGAAGAAATCATATCTGGATTAGACGCATAGAAACCCATTGAATGGCCAGCACGTTCACCAGATTAAAAGTCATTAGACGTCTTCTTATAGAACTGATGACGAGGGATATGCATCCAAATTTACTGGCATCGTACCTGATAATAATTTTGCCTAAAAGTTACTCATCAAAAGGGGTTTAATATTTTTGGAGAGCTTTCAGCCTGTGGTGGACCTTGAACCAGATTGGTGCATTTCAAGTCAAGTCTTTGGACTCAATTACTTTTTGGAAGTAATTGGTAATTCGAAGTCCATTGATTTTAGAAAACCGAAGCTTCAAACACCAAAAGCAGTTTAAGTTAAGGTTAGGATTTAGTATTTCAATTCGTTTTGCTGAGGTTGTGTATAAAAGTATCTTTTATATTTCAAGCGTCTCGTGTTGCATCTAAACAATATCTTTTAAGTCGCCTACCTGTTTCAGTTCCTTTCTGATAGATCTCGTTAGGTCGACAGATCTCTTGTACAAGTACTTGATAGCGACGATATTCCCTTTGTACAAGCCAATGGTGGTGTAAGCCCGCTTAGGAGATTGCTCGGAAACATCGACAATACTGCTTGTAGGGGCGTGGAAAACGCTGTCTCGGCAGACACGTATCTAAAGAAAATATTAGGCTTTGTGTAGGTGATTTACAGAGCCACGATTGGGGATAGTGGAGGAAAATTAGAATTTTAAAGTGATGTAATCGGGAAGTTATAATGACGTTTTTTTTTAATAAAAAAAAAATATAAAATTTATTTAAATTTTTTGACAATTTCTTATAAGTGTTATGCAAAACGAAATTCTATTAAATTATGAAGATTATGTGATAATTAAAATAATTATTTGAAAAGGATAAATTATTAAGGGCACATTTCAATGCACAAAATGCTTACCATATTTTTATTTTTACTAGAGACTTCGGTAGATTCGGTGGGAATTATCGTGATATCCTTCATATCGATTTTCCATAAGAGACAAGCCAATTTTTGCTCGTAACGGTAATGCCTGCAAGAATAAATAGGTTCATACTCGCTTAAGCCTAAACAAACTAATAAATATTATAATGAAGTTGCCGGCTCAATTTGCTTTTAAATAAATTTAAATATTTAAGAAAAGCGACTTGTTTGAGACAAGGCCCAGCGTCAAGATGAAGCGGTTTCTTAAAATAGCTGTTCACTTTTTATCAAAAGAAATTTTAAAAGTGCCAGACCGTAATTTATAAAATTGATTACGTAACGAAAATGATATTCCTTGCATAATTTTACAAAATTTATAGAAGCTGAGAAAACCACGCCTTGATTAGTATTTCAAATATCATAAAGGTTTAATAAGGCGTCAAACAACGCATATATAGCGTTCGTTTCTACACAGCGGAAGTAGCTATGACGTTTCGTTAAGCCTGTGATAAAACTATCTTTAATGTTTTAACCATTTGTACATAAAGAATTTATGGAGATGATATTAAATAAAATCGTTCGTATCGTTCTTTACTCACTTTAATGCGAACAACACGCCAACAATAACGACGGTGGACACCAATATCATGCTTGCTGCGATTCTCCAGTCGATTTCGTAGATACATTTTTCACCAGTAAACCCGCAGGTCGGCTCGGCGCGCGGCAACTTTCCTCCAACCCACTGAATTGGCCTGTCCAAGTCCAAGTACTTAAATTCCTGCAAAAAACAAACTTGGAGGAGATATTGCGCTTTGAGATCATCATTGGTAATTCGATGCACAACATTAACGCACACAAATCTGAATACAGTCGAAATTTGTACATTAGAAGAAGGGCGCGGCAGTGCGCTGTGGCCACTCACTGCTCAGTAGTCAGCAGACTGTCGTTAGTATCTCATTAACCGTGTTGGGATGTAGAACTCATGCCTGAAAGAAATTTGATTTACGTATTCTGGACCAACGTTTCGAACTTCAATAATTCATCCTAGATAGGATTAATTATTGTAATTTTAAAAAATATCAAAACACATTTCAATATTTCCATTGTTTGTTTTTTCGCAACAAAAATGTGATTCTACAACATAAAATTAATTGTCGCTGCACCTCGAGTGTTGCAGGTGTAATAAAAATTATTATAAAAGAATCCAAACAAGGAACAGTAGACGCGAGAGCCATCGGCTACAGCGCGGAGATCCACGATTCCCACCACTGTGTCCGCTTGCCTACAACGGGCACAAGTAAATCGCGCAAACTAATACCCATGTTCGAACCTCCTCGGTCTTTACTGTATAATATAGTTTATTGGTATATAAACTTACAGGTAGGCCGGCTGCTTTATTACTCCCGTTTGATTTGTACTGGAAATAACCAACCGGTTGCATGCTCATTCGCAGCGTGCCATTCATCTCCATGTCGTCCAGCAGGGCTACCACAGTGAAATTGCCTTCTGCGTCTCCATTTCCGTCGATAAAAACCTACAGAACGACGTCTTGATTACTTAGACGTTGAACCAAGTGATGATTCAATGAAAGGTTACTTACGTCGTATCCCTGAATGGAATGGTAGGACCTGTTGACAATCCTGTGGAGTATGGCGGTTCCATTCCTGGGATCCTCGTTGTTCTGAAAGACCTCTGTTAGAGCGCGGGCGTAAATCATCACCGCGTCATATAAATACGCCGCCTGGATAGGAACCTGCACAATATTGGTGGGTGAGAGAATCGAGACCACTCATGCGAATAAAACAATTGACTTCAGTTATATTTATGTCGTTAATAAAAGTGGCGAAACGGAGAGGGCCAATAATTGGTCCCTGCGGAGCACCAGATGAAGCTACAAATGCATCAAGCATAAAATTGTGGTATTCTATTAGTGGAGGGAAATTAGAATTTTAAAGTGATGTAATCGGGAAGTTGAATTTTTTTTGTGTTTTGCGTAACAAATGTACAACTCGTTGCCAGTACGCAGGATAGAGATCACCCAGTATGAAAGGTTTTTCATTGTAAGCTGTAATTACCATTAAAGAAATAGCAGTTCTTTTGCTTTTCTCATAAAAGACGAACATTTTTGTAAAAGTTAAGAGGGTCATTCCTTAAATAATAGATAAGTCAACTATAAGTGTTATTGATTCCTTTAAAAACTTGTAAATCAGAAACAAATCCAAACCCCTCTGTACAGATTGATTTATAACGTGCACTTCTACCATTTCGAATAATACGATCTTTTAGAAACCCGTACTTAACTCAGTCAATTACAAACACATGTTTTGGGGTATATTGCGAGCGTCCGAGAGACCATTAGTTCCGGGGGCTTCTGCCAAATGTTAAAGAAAGTTATCTTTGGTTATGCATATACAGTATATTCACTTTTGAACCAAAGCAGTTTGTGAGTGAATAGGAGATAGCAGTAAAGCGAGAGCACTACACATGCGTGACTGCATGTCGATCTCAGAATGTTAGCGCTCTCGCTTTATTCTCTCCTATTCACTCACAAAGTGCTTTGGTTGAAAAGTGAATTTACTGTATAGTAACAGGACAGGTAGTTATCACGCGAGCAGATTATTTGATGGGGTAGAACAGTTGCTCGATTTAACGAGCATACCTGAGGGGAGATATACCCTCAGGTATGCTCGTTGAATCGAAATCTACGGAATAAATTGATTAACATAACTGGAGTAATTAATCCAGAAAACATTCCATTATTGACGATGTCAGTAATCTTAAGTTAGGTAGAGGTCTATATACGCCTGATCTAGGTTTTGTCCCAATAGTAATAAGTGAATCTTATGCATGGGTTTCCCTACGCTCGTAGTTGCGAATGCAGGTGCCATATAGAAATAGTTTAATATGAATTGAATTTGTAACATAATTAGGATAATTAAGTAAGATTATAATAGCATGGTAAATTATTAACATAGCCAAGGCATGTGCCATAAGAATAATTTTCCATCGTAACTGGCAGATAGCGCTACAGGTCGGGTCGAACTTAAGTACCGTCGGGGACGAGTCGAAGTGCAATTGGGTAAATCGCCTAACGACTTACCTACCGCCCTTCAGGTAATCGACAACCATCTTTAAGCTTTTCAAAATCACTTTTCGTTTAGTTCTTCGACTAGCAACATCGTCTCTAATTTCGCGAGTAAAAAATAAAGAAATAAATAGATAGTGTAGTGATTGTTCTGTTTTTCTGAATTTGTTTGTTAATATATGTAGAGTCAGAGTCAGTCATTCATTTTAGTTTTGTGGGGCTTCGCGAGAAAAGAGTATAAAAGTGCATTTTGCTAATTTTTTCGGTTTTCGACTCATTTGCATGTATAAAAAGAAAGCAAAGAAAAAAATTCAACTTCCCGATTACATCATTTTTCATCAATTATTTTGACTAATTTCCCTCCACTATATGTATTGGTGCCCGTATTGCAAACAGAATATTTTCAAGAGTTTTTAAATAGCCAGCAAAACATCTCCTAAATTTTTAGAGCTCCGCAAACAGTCTTAAGAAGCAATCCTACTGTTATAATTAAATTAAAACTTACGGATATGCTGTCGAATATCTTGTGGTGGTAAGGAACACAGAACGGAGGTTTCGCAGACGTAGCCTTTATCTTCTCGCAGATGTATCTGAAATTTGATAAGCAAACATTGCACCACTACGAGCTGGGTTGTGTAAACAATCCTGTTAAAGCTTGCTAGGGGTATTAGTAGTGAGGCGTTTTAATCGAAAGTTATACTTTTAGTTTTAACAATATCCTTATTTCTGTCAGTATTTGCCAGGCTTCGAATTTCGCGGTTGCTTAAGTAAACTTCGTTTCAGAATCAATTGAAAATGAACACTCAGCAAAATTTATCTTATTATAAATCAAATGTCAGGGGTTGTTCCCTTACAGTAAATAATTGTAGATGCCTTGGGCTATTCCGAGTAAAAAACTCGCTCCCAACAAGTCCTTTAATTAAATTAATGGAATAATAAGTTAAGTTTGAATAATATTTTTTTGTAGATAAGGAAATGAACGAGGTCATAGCCTTCATCAGATTCATTAGCTGGTGACCAAACTGACCAGGGCACATCAGTGATTCAAAACGAATCATTTTCTATCCAGCAAATTTGAAGTTTATTGATCTTCGATGTCACCACGTCGTTAAACATACCGATTACCCAAATACTTTTGGAACTTAAAATAAGGCGGATATTATACAACGCTAATGGTGAAATACGTGTCGTTTGAATAAAGCCTTTGAGAACACTTACTTGTAATTCGGATTTCTGGGATGTGACGGGGTGAGTTTCAGGACCGATCTAAATCCCATTACATCACTTACGTTGCCCCAGCTCTCGCGTAAGAACGGATCCAAGTAATCTGCAAGGGAAAGTAATGGGCACGAAATAAAAAAAAATTGGGGCGTTTTATACCTTTTATAAATAACACACTTTTTGCTCGTTTTATATATACCGGGTGTAAATGAAGAATTTATTTCTTGTTATTAATTAATTTTAAATTAATCAAAATTAAAAACACAAAAGACAATGTACGCGGACAACAGATTAAAATTTAAAAATATAAAAATAACGTCCTTAACAACGTACAATAGGAACTAAAAAAGAATTTTGTGGGAACACGACCTTTGTGTTTTTCTTCTTCAATATGAACAACCCACATGGGACTAATTCTACGTTAAATCTATAAATAGTTTTTACAATTTTTGAAAAACGGATAAAGCAACCCACTAGAAATAACATCCCTAGGCCACTGCGGCGTGTGTTTTTGTTACTTCAATATTTCATTAATTTAAAATGGTCTACTGCGAATTAAACCGACTTCTCATAAATCTTAATCTGCGACAGGCCTACGAGAATGAGGTGAAATAATTAATTTTCATTTCTCGCTCTACTCCAGTTATAGAGTGCAAAGATGCGAAAATAAGCAGGGATTTTTATTTAATCATATTTTGGTGCCATCATGAATAAGTGTATTTTTTTAACTAATGGATTTAATCAAATGACTAGATTATTCTTCCAATGAATTACATAAAAACCAACTATCTGAGTTCGTTTAAAATAATCAAACCTCTTTAAAACAACTGATAACATGCATTTTCGTTATTTCTGCTCGGCCTTGCGCTACAACTGACCTGCAAGAATACTCACCTCTGCGGATTATTTTTATGCGCCTGTTGGGATCGTATATCTCATCATCAACGGATATCACCACGTAGTCCCCCGAGTCGAGCAGCTTCCGCCTCTGGAGACATTTTATGAAGTCTATTAGTGCGATGTGCTCTCCAACGAAAACATACACTGAAACAGCGAATGCTAATTGGTATAATTACTGGCACTCAAATGAGCACTTTAGAACGTCAAAGAGCTCGATGAGAATTTAAAAGAATATTATATTAAACCATAAAAAAATTCTTACTGACTTTTTTATCTTTACAATGAACCGTAGTAAATGGCTGAGCAAGATATTTTATTGCTGATGCAAAACTGATTACTGTAACTGAGGTGGTAGAATGAGTTGTGTTTTTGGGATTGTCGAGACAAGCCGTCGATTGATAGTCTAGTAATCTAATCAAAGACACCACTCGTTCGATTCGCAGTTGTCCTTCATCATGTTAAATTCTTCATGTCCCAACTAAGATTTCCTATTTCACTTTTCTCTGGCTTGCAGTTTTATTTCTGTCACTGACGGCTTATTTAAATTGCCACCGTGTTACCTCACTTCCAATGCCCAACTTACTATTTAAATGAGAGGTTTGTTGCAAATGAAAATAGTCGCTTGCATATTGAAATGTTCTCCTTGACACAAATGTAAATAATTGAATAGGTCAGAGTTTGAAATAACGTCTATCCTAAACAACTACATTGAATACGAGGACTGCGATTACTGTCTACCAATTTTCATCCAATTATATGATGGAGCATAATATTACACTAATATAATAATAATATGAACTTTTCATGAAACTAGAGTCTTCAAAATGTCATAATTCGAATACTGTCTTAATTTGGGTGCAGATCAATCTGGAAAAGGAAATTATGTTTCTTAGGCGGTTATTCGATCTTTACTTTCAATTTGACTACAGCTGAATGACCGCAAGCAAACTGAGAAGTTTAACAGCCTACACTGACAAAAAATTTACCATGGGAATTGAAACATCCTGGTACACATGACAAAACGAATATGCGAGGCAGAACACCTGCAAGATTAAAACCAGACTACAAAGACGTCTTTATAGAGAAATATGTGTAAATTCAGGGGCATAAACAACGGCATCGGTTACTGAATTCCATAGAAAGAATGTCATGTCGAAATGAAAGATATCGGGAATTTGCTGGGTTGGCGAGAAACGAATTGGAAACTGTTATCACGTTTTCGCTGAGTATGAAAATTTAAAACGAGCGTCTAGTAACTAAGCGGGGAGGCTCAGAAGACTTTTGCCATGACCGCAAAGCAAACTGAGATCTTTAATATATACTTTAACAGCTCATACTGACAAAAAATTTGCCATGGGATTTGAAAGAGATGGAGAAGTCTCATTTCTGGATGTCCTTGTATACCTACAAGAAGAACAATAGAAGAAATAGCCCATCGTCAAGATCCTGGTACATATGGCAAAACAAATATGCGAGGCAGAACACCTGCAAGAGGAAAACCAGACTACAAAGACGTCTCTACAGAGAAATATGTGTAAATCCAGGGACATAAACAACGCCATCAGAAAGACAATATAACCAGAATAAAAGAAAATCGACTGTAACAAGTAGCGGGCAAATTAAAAACAATTATTGTTGATACATTGGTATGACCACCCTGTATTTTAACCATCAAATTGAACAAGCATAGGAATCATAGATTTTAATAAAACGGTGTCCATGGATTATTATGACTACGGTAGAGGAAGTTACTGAATTCCATAGAAAGAATGGCATATCGAAATTGAAAGATAGCTTATCGGAAATGTTCTGGGTTGGCGAGAAACGAATTGGAAACTGTTATCACGTTTTCGCTGAGTATGAAAATTTAAAACGAGCGTCTCTAGTAACTAAGCGGGGACGCTCAGATAATTATTGCCATGAGTAACCTAGGCTTGGAGAACTTAAAAACATATAAACATTAAACTTTATTAGATTAAAACGTTGTTAAATATTTAAAGGAAACTGGATACTGAATAGAATTCGACAAAACTGAAAGCTTAACACCTACGAAAAATTATTGGCCGGGAAACCATAAAAATATACAAGAATCTAAATAATATTCACCGTAATGTAAGCCGCCCCAATGGCATGGAACTTAACGGTGTGAATGACTGACCATGCGTAAACACCGCACCACGTGACGGAACCACGCCTCCTCCCAAGGCATATATAGAGGAGCTCGAGCCAACAGAGCTCAATTCGCTTCAGACGACACCCGCGACACGACAGCACTCTTCTACAAAAAACAACATAAAGAAATTGTTATTTCTTAGTTATACCATTCCCGCAGGGTTTATTTGTGATGTTAAATCAAAATATAATTGGCCGTTTCGCACGAAGAAATCATGGAACACAACACTAGAGTTAGATGCGTCTTAATTATCGTATATTACCGCTGTTCTACTCATCCTATGATCGATCTATTGTGCGGGTAAAACAATGGACCTATAATTACTTCTGAGAGAAATATCTCTCTAACCATGTTACGCCGCATCATCGTATATTGGAATTTCATTTACGTTCTTTCTGGAAATAATGTATATTTATAGATATAAAAAAAATGTTATTAGATTAGATTAGAAACAGACGAATTGCTGATAATATTCTGCTTACGCGAACATGTTCAATACAAATTTCAAACAAATTTTTTTAGCATTATAGGTTAGGATTTTAAGATTACCTGTATATACACTCACCTCTTGTCTTCTGATATGTGTCTGCTACGATGTTGTCCATTTGGTCAATATATTCGGGGATGTAATCGGAATATTGTCTCGTGTCGGTTACTGTAAGGCCATGAATAATCGACAGCTCCTGAAAAAATTAACAGAACTATGCACAAATAATTTTTTTCAAAAACACAACTTCGAACTTTAAACCAATCGTTTTATCGCGACTTTTAATTATTAAAAGGTGCAAAGGAAATACAGAACAGAACAAGCCTACATCAAAATCAAAGAAAATTATACCTGGTGTTCCTCAAGGGTCAGTATTGAGCCCGCTTGTATTTACGGTGTATGTTAACGATTTGCCAATTTTCATCGCAGCGTTAATTGCCCGTAATTCCGAAACTATTCGACCGATTTCAACGCGATTTTTGTATTTCGAAAATCTATACGTTTAGCAATACTTTGACACAGTGTTGATATTAAGCACCCAGTTAATGGTTGGGAAATGAAGTATTATCTAATTTAAGTATTAAATGGTAGAGTCCAATTAACAAGATTTATTTAATACTCTTAATTAACTAAAAAAGATTGAAGAGGTGATATTTTAGACCCTAGGGTACTTCAGAATCAAATGTAGAAAAATAAATCACTCAGCTACGATTAATTCAAGTCTGTCGTTTGTTACGATCGCAATGATAAGCAACAATTTGAAGGGAAGAAACATCCAAACTTTGTTATTTTCATCAAACTATCCACCCACCATTTCTAACAATAGGTACAAATAGGATTCGTTACCGACTAATTTTCCCCATTTATGCAAATGGTTTGCTCCGTTCTACATTCAAGTGCCATAAACAATCCTGCGGCGATGATGTTCTCGTAAATATTTTTTTTATCTTGTGTTTTATAATAGACCCAAGAATTCACAAACATATTATCATTAATATGGGTTATATGTTTCCGACGTGACCCTTTTCGAAATCTTAATAATTCCCCTCCAGGTTTCGCGATGTGAATAATGATAAGCACCACTCAACCCACTACCCTTACGAATATATCGCTCAGAAAATATTGCATCTTGAAATCAATTTATTCCAACAATTTGGTTAGTCCCTCATTTATTGGACATTTTCCAATTGCGCCCTTATAGGGTACTATTAGAGTTTTTTATTATAAGGAGTAATTCAAACTGAGGCCGGTTCTAAAGCCAAGTTGAGCTATAAATAAATCATTTAATCTGAACAAAACAAATCCTCTCGTAATATTCAAATTCAAGGAGGAAAAATGTTGGAGAAGATAGTGGACAGATTTTTAATAGGGGGATTTTAAAGGTGCGCCAATCAGATACTCGTTCCATGAAAATTAGCATGCTTGTTGGCAAGGGAGGTCCATAAAGACAGCAGTATTTGCCAGTTATGTATGGAAGAGCTGAGGAGGTCAAATACGTAGGAGTGACTCTGGATAGATAGAAAACTAACTTGGATAGAATCATTGCGCATTGTAAGATCAACCTCAACCTCTTGGCACTTGTGCCAAGTAGTGGGTAAGAACTGAGACCTTAGCCCAAGGATCCTGCTTCGGATATACAATGTTGTAAATAAGCCGTTGCTCCAATTGTGGTGGTTTGATGACCAAGTGTAAAACCACCACAAACTGAAGACCAGCAAAAATTCAAAAACTTGCTTGTCTGGGAGTAACCAACGGAACTAGAACGATACCTTCAGACCTACCACTGATTTTCACATGGATGAAGAAGGATGCCATGGTGGTCTTAGAATGAAGGAGATGTAGTAGATAGAGCTAATAGTGACGCAGCCATAGCCGAACAGGCTGTAAAGGAAATTGCTATATTCTCCTCTAAGGAGGCGGAGGCCAAAGACCTGCTCAGACTTGAGAGAACGTATGCCCTCATTATCCTAAGTGGAGAAGAGGGGGAAGAGGTTAAAGTGAACTTCTCTCCAGATTCTCTTAACAGATGGATCCCAAGTGGAGTACAGCTTATCTTGGGGGGGAATGCATCTGGAGTAGAGGAGAGCTTTGCTATAGGGTCATACACCACAATCCTCTAACCAGAGGTCTTGGTATTCTGATAGGCACAGAAAAATAATCCAAAAACTTGAACTGATGAATTGCTCCACAGCTAGGCAACTCTGCAAACGATCTGCTCATTCAGTAGTACGTCAGTCCTCGTTCAGGAGTGTTGGGAGGCATTGGAAGAGCTGACCAGATATAATGGACCAAATGTGGGTCAAGGTTTCAATGAATTAGGTAAACTCGAATCCCATGGACTCTACTTCAGACCAGGAGACAGGTCTCAACCGCCCATAACAACTGAGTCTCCAAGACATTGAAGGATCATTGGAGTCAGCAGTGGCTGCAGACAAGCTCGAGACTAACATAATACCAACGATGTTTGAATTTGGCACACACTATACATACATGACTTCTCAAAGTGAAAATCGTTGAAAGGCAGCTACTCTGACAGGGGTTGGAATTTGATTAAAAATACCTCGGCTAGTTGACCTAGCATTGATTGACTGTTATTAAACGTCAAGTATTAGAGCACGCCATACGCTAAAGAGGCCTTGCCTGTTAATGATTTAATTTCAGTAATGAATTTGTAGTTGTATAGAACCTAAATCAAAATCCATGTTATTATAGTCTGATGAAAGGATATGGAAATGGTAAACACAAAATTGTTTTTTGGAGTTAGTTAAATGGACAACATAAAGAGTATCAATTGATGTCATCAATAAGGCCTTAAATCGCCTTATTGAAAGTATTGAAAATGTCTTTTCAATACTTGTCGTGGGCACCATCTTGGAAACGGTAAGAGATACAAGGTAGGTTAAATGACACCAAATGTAGAGCTTATCAAGGCTTACTATTAGGTGGAAAAATGTTTTAGTAAAATCAACTCGTTTTTGTTTCATAAGGAACTGATTTTTGTCATTTTCATTTCTCCTTTTTAACTCCTTTATCTATGAAAATATTTTAATGGGTTTTTTCTTTCTCAGAGCACTTTTTGGTGCAGATTTTGAAACAATTGTACCTAATATTTTTACTAACTCTTTTAGATTTTGAAACATTAACATCAATTATTTTCCTCCATAATTTTTATTGAATAAAATAAAAAACACTCACGAATTTATGTTTAAAAATTTAAATAGAACGTACCTCTATGGCTTCTTGGACTTCACTTCCTGAAGCTGGATGTGAACCAGAAACTACCACGAACCGATGCCACTCAAAGGCTCTCAGCAAAGCGACTACGCTTTTGGATACCTTGCTGGAAGGAGGCAGTGTCCTGGCAAACGTGAAGAATATTCTCTTGTCGGATACCCTGGTGTCACTGCATCTCTAAACATAAGTTATGTAAAATTTAGAACACCATCTTCAGATGAAGTGCAAAATTTGTACAATTGAATTAATTAAGGACTTATCAATCCCTCTTCTTGAGGCAGCAGGTATCGCGAAATAAAAAAAATCGCTCCCTCCAAATTAGTTCTTATAAAGAATAACAATCAAATCGTTATTGAGAATTTTCACCAGCATTTGGAATCAGTAATGAGGATAAAAGAACAGTTGTGCGTAAGAAATTCAAAATCGATAATTAGGGAGCAATTTTAACATTCACTCAAGCCGTGCAATATTTGTACGGACTCCAGTTCCAATTACACAAAAACAGAAGTAATTCCGTTCGTGTCAAATGCTGTTCTGCGTATTTCTTATAAAGAAAGAGAATTAAGTGTGGAACCAATCAATTTCGTATAGCCAGCAGAGAATTATTTTCACATAATAAGTATATTTATTTCCCGTTAATTAGGACAGATATGAAACAAAATCTCTTTAAGATCTATAAATTTACTTAAACTAAAACTTTGGTTAAAACATCTTATTGCCAAAATAATAGGTTCTCAAAATACAAAAATCGTGTTAAATTTGGTCGAGTAGTTTCGGAATTATCGGCTCATATAGTAACGTCATGAAATTTGGCAAATCGTTAACACAAAACGCAAAGAAAAGCGGGCTCCATGCTGACCCTTGAAGGAGACCAAGTAAAAGTCTTGTTTCACTGGCGCTAATTATAAGACGCATCACTTTCTTTTCCCACCTGTAGCATGAACTACGTGCTTAATATCAACACTCTGTCAAATGATCCTATTGCTAAAAATATAAATTTTTAAGATACAAAAATCTCGTTGAAATCGGTCGAGTAGTTTTGGAATTATCGACACACATAATAAAGCTACTAAGTTCGGCAAATCGTTAACACGCAACGTAAATAAAAGCAGGCTCCGTACTGACCCTTGAAGGACACCGAGCACAACATTCTTTTGTTCTGATATGGGCTTTACCCACTGCGATCAAATATTCGAATCAGTATTCTAATTTTGTTTTATCTCTACATTTCTGCAATAATTTCCATTACGCCTTAATACCTAAAGTCAAGCGAAAATCACGAACATAAACAATGTAAGCGAAAAATTATGGACCACTTAACAAATTTACATCGGGTAGAGCCTCTTGCGAATCACTTGTCAAATATGCAAATGATTTTGAATGATTTTCAATTAAACCATTGTAAACAAGTGTGTTTAGTCGATGTAGTCGATATATTCAGTGTAATGAAACAAAGCGTGGAAGAACGTCCCCACGGCAGAACCGCAAGTCAGACTACGTCCCATTTGAATTTTAATTACTAAAGGCATTATTATAGTGTACTGAAATATATACTGAATTCCAGATTAGAATTATTAGCCAGGGAAAAATCAGAGGAGGCAGCGAAACTGAGACCAAAAATTTTAGTTGTTTCCATCATGCAAGGAATAATTAGTCACTTAAGCTAGTTCACGAATTACTGCTTTTAACCACTATTATTCACTTCTTGTCACTGTACTAGTCACTGTCCCATTTCCTGTTCAGTTCACTTTCCAATATCCAACTGATTTACAGTGGAACATTTTTGGCCTTTATATACCTATAGATATACCTTCTGGGACAATCTAGGTAATCCTTTAGAATATTCCACAATAATTATCTCGTTTCTTCTAATTTGTTTCCGTACCACCAGCGCCATCTCTTGGACGACTGCCGAACCAGCACACTTAGGGACCTAATATACAAGGGTATACTACAGATCCATGTAAAGAGGATGTAAATACATCACAATTTTTTTCCTATATCGTAGCCGTTGTATTGCTCACATTAAAAACAAAGAAAACATAATTTTTTTCTTATTAAACTGGTTTGGCAATTTATTCTGCCAATTCTACTCCGCATCCATCCGACATAGAGTATAGACAGCAATCCTCCTCAAATCGAATTATTTATTTATATGAAGCTCTCATGGCGGGCCGTCTGAATATTTTCGGGTCCTAACCTGATTAGCAATTCTCCTCTGCTCCTTCTTTCGTACTACATTGTTATTACTTCGCTTTGATGTAGTAAACAAGAGAACAAAGCTTCTTTGCATGGGCGTTGTCGTATCAGATTCACAACTGTATCAACCTTTCATCTAGCCTATTTCACTTTAAATCTAATTTTCCGTCTGTCTATTTTTAGTTGATCTCTAGACAGAAATGGGGATTAAATTGATCCACACTGTCGCAAATCCGAGCTCGAACTCGAGGTATAAACGCAAAATAAAATTATTGAATGCAGTAAGCTGACAGGGAAGGATCAATTTTTAATTATTTACATTTTCAACGTCACGTGGTATATTTGAGTCACCAGATCGCTGCAGCCTCTAAGCTCCTTGTTTTTCTTTGGTGGGCGTTCGATGATGATATTCATTCGGTGTTAAAAACACCAAACAAATAAAAATGCGGCCAACGCCAAAGGGATAAACGATACGTTTGTTTTCCAGTGCCCCCGCAGACGTTTGTTGTCTGCGGTATCCCCTGCTTTACCGCACCACGTATGAGGCAGAGTTCGCTCGCCTTAATTAAAGCTGGCGTTTGTTTATAGAAAGAACGGAAATGTTTTCACACTCCTGTCGTTTTTCAATTTAGTTGTCAAGCTTGTCCCGAGGGCTAACCGCCGCGCCGTTAATTCCAAAATGTCGAGTAAATATAATCATTTAGTTGTTTATCGAGCCGTGAATGATTTCCTCTGGCGAATAAATGGACCTTTAATGAGCCCAGCAAAGTTTTTTTAAAAAAAAATAGTCGTGTACATACTTTATACGTATAATAAAGGGTTGATTGGCAAGATTGGTTCACTTTTTTTTTAACTCAGGACAGCAATTTCTGCGATGATATGTTTTTATGCGATCATGTCGATTTAAGGCTCCAACTTCACCTCCAGCATATTTCTTCCATTGCTAGTTGTAATGCTGTCGAAAAATAAGAATACGGATTTGAATATTTCGTCGTAATTGAACAGAACCATAACAGACCCGAAGAATATTAAACTTGATGTTCCTCAAGGGTCGGTATTGAGCCCGCTTTTATTTACGTTGTGTATTAACGATATGCCAAAGCGTTACTATGTTTGCTGATAATTCCGAAACTACTTGACCGATTTTAATACGATTTTCGTATTTTGGAAACCTATACTTTTAGCAATAAGTTGTTTTTAGCAGAGCGTTAATATTAAGCGTCCAGTAGATTATTACAGTTCAAAATAATCCAATATTTCCAATTTTTCTAACTAAACAATAATATATTTGTATAATCAAAGCAATAATTTATTCCATTATCACTTTCAATAATAGAATTACATTTAATATTGTTTTACATTAATTCATTCAAGTATTAGCCCAAACGAAACTTCAAAAACGTCGAAAAACGTCAAAGTATTGCGGCAGCAGCTAAAAACATCTTCTCTTGTAAATTACAATAAAAGAGAAACAATTTCACCCCGCTGAAGGGTTGTTTCTACCCCCGGGAGTCGATTGGATCGAAGGAAAGTAATCGATGGATATTCACAGAAAAAAACCCGATCCGACAAGCCCTTACAAGCCTACGACCGAAAAACAGAAAAAAGGGTGTTTTTTTAGATTGGGGGAGGATCGGAGAAAAAATATTACCACCATCGCATTCCCTGCTGTGAAACCGGGAGGGATACATTTTTCATCCCATCAGTGGTCCTTAGGGTTTGTACTATTGGGGGTGGGGGTTGGTTGGGCCTCCCCTAGTTCTGAATCACTAAATTCATCATTATTCCCCCAAAAAAACTCGATCCGACGAGCTCCCGCAGGCCTAGGACCAAAATACAGAAAAAACGGGTGGTTTTTTCGATTTAGGGGTAGTTGGGGGAGAATAGGAGAAAAAATATTACCACCATCGCATTCCCTGCTATGAAATCCAATTATCAGTGGTTCTTAGGGTTTTCACTATTGGGGGTGGGGGTTGGATAAGCCTCCCCTAGTTCCGAATTACTAAATTCATCATTATTCCTCTAAAAAAACTCGATCCAACGAGCTCCCGCAAGCCTGGGACCGAAAAACAGAAAAAAGGGGTGGTTTTTTCGATTTAGGGGTAGTTGCGGGAGGGTGGCTAAAACGTTATTATCACCATCGTGTTCCCCGCCCTCGATAACAGGGGGGAAATGTCTTTGGCTGCTGCCGCAATACCTTTGGGGTAAAATGCAGTTTAGAACGGACTAATTATGTATATACTTTTCGACTAACCTCGTATATCTTAGGTTCTTGTAAATGAAAATGCATATTAATCGAAGGTAATTTATTGTTAATCATATACAGTTGCGATTTAATTGTTTATTTTTAAATTTTGAAAAATTCGATGCCCTTCATATGTCATTTTATTTTAAAGGTTCTTTATTTACAATACACATAACAGTATAGTGGGTTGCATATCCTCTGGTACTAAATTAATATGTCCATAAATTAGCATAGATCGCCAACTGTTTTGTCAATTTTTAAACTAGATCGATATATCGAAATGACTTCTAAACCGGCAGGGTTCCTATTTTTTCTAAACAAGTTTCGGAAGGAAATCAACAAGAAAGAGAACATCTACAGCTAGATTTTATACCAGAAGGATATGCAACAAGTGCGTAGGGTGAGATTTTTCACGAATGGGAGCGCGAGCCGAAGGCGAGTGCTACAATCCCATGAGTGAATAAAGCTCACCTTACGCACGAATTGCATACAATACTTTTTCTACTACCGAACTGGGTCTAAATTGTCTAATAATAATGTGAATATTTCAAAACGTCAAAACTTACCCATTACGTCAAAACTTAATATGTCATTTAAAAATCATAATATTTCTATCGCCTACTTAATTTTAAATGAGTGAAACTATTCAAAGTCGTAAGAATATAAATGAAACTTTAGAATTATGAAAAATTCAAACATTATTGTTAAAGAATACTGAGAATTCGGTATATATTATAATAATATACCGTGATAATAAATAAATGGACTACATACAGTTAAATAACCATATTTAACGTTTTTAAAATAAAATGATTATTATAGGTGTTCTAATATGCAATTGTTTACTTTTTTACTTTACGCACTAGTGCGTAAAGTAAAAACACTTTACGCACTAGTTCGTAAATTAAAAACACTTTACGCACTAGTGCGTAAAGTAAAAACACTTTACGCACTAGTGCGTAAATTAAAAACACTTTACGCACTAGTGCGTAAATTTTAACTTTACGCACTAAATTAGTACTTTACGCACGCTCGTAGAAAAAATATATTTTTATGTTGAAATAGCGTTCAGTGATGTCTTTTACATCTACAAGATCTGAAATATTTGACTTCAAAGTTAACCTAAAAATTCGCTTGGTCCGCTTCAATTGCCCAGAAGTTTAGTTGCGAGAAATTTTGTTTACATAATAATATCTGCCCTAGTTAACGAGATAATATTTTTGTGAAAATAGACCCCATTTGTAACATCCGGTATAAAAAAATAAATACGATCAATTGAAAACAATGGAATCAACAAATGTCACTTAAATTTCATTGTTGATTATGTTTTTGATATTGTTTTTGTGAAACTAAGAAAAACAAATACAACTGCGATTGGGGAGGTGAATAGTGAGGTTATACCTTCACACACATCCGTCTGCGCCTTCCACAGTTATAAGGGCGGTTGGTTCTATACAGAAATGATCCGTCAGTAATGATCAGTATATAAATAATGCCTAGTCAAGAAGAAAATAAAAAAGGCAAAGGGAAAATAACTTAATGGCGTCAAGGTATACAATATGAGTATGGGAGCAGTTTCGCACGTGTCGGCGCTAGTTGAGAACACGTCAATTTATTTTATCTTCAATAAAACGTATCTACCTCTGCATCTAGTGTTCGGCAATTCCCAAGGTAAACAAGCCAAGTGGACGACATGTAAATTTCCCGATGTAAATTTCTGAATCAATATGCATTTACACGACTAATATGAATATAATTTAAATGAGGACGTCTTCGAGACGGGGAAGATCATTATGGGATGGTAAATTGAAATAAATCTCCTGGAACAGGAATTTTATTGAAAATCTGACTGGATCATTTTATACGAATAAACGAGTTGTTGAATATATAAATATAAAGTGGAGGAAAAGTGGATAATAAAACGGAGAAAACGGTTATTTTTGTAACCAAATGCGAAACTAGAGGAACCTGTAACAAGCTAGCATTGAGGTGCATGCATCAGAAAGGACTCCACTGATTGAGAAAAAAATCAAAAAATAAAAACAAATCTGAAATCATAGTTTTGAAAAATATTAGCTTAAATCCAAGTAGTAGCAGTTGCAGCGGATAAGATGATAAATGGATAATTAACCCTTTGAATTTGATTTATACCTTTATATAATGATTTTCTTTTTCTTGGCCGTTGATATCAATTAATTTGATGTACCTACAGATTCCAAGAATTCTTGGTCATATAACTAAAAAATATTTTTTTTGCTCTGGCTTTTTGGTTTATTTATTATCCATCTTCAGTTACTATTTTAAAATAGTAGCTTCTGTTAAAATAATCTCTGAGGTGGTTAGTAAATAAATCAAAACGTTAGAAAATACAAAATTATTTTTTATTTTCGACCATTTTAACCTTAAGGTGATCATGGTGGTCGAAACGTCTAAAATTCGTAAAATTTTGCCTCTGAAATAGAATTTCCATGGGGAAATTTAAATTACTAAATCTATAACAGTTACATTTGAGCTCTTACATTAAAATTAGCATTATCAAGTGAGCGTGATGGAAAACAATGGGATCAACAAATGTCGCTTAAACTTCAGTGTTGTAAGTTATTGTTGGTTATGATTTGTTTTTGATTTTGTTTTTTTGAAATAATAAATAACTGGCAACCTTGTTCATTGTTTTTCGTGGCACACTTGGTAAATGTATTACCTATTAACAAATGCAAAATATTGCTCGAAAATCCCAGTAAATTTTTTTAAAGAATAAAATTAATTAAAACCTTAACCAAACTATTTCTTTGTTTTAAATAATTAATGTTTGTGTGTAATGAAATAACTAAGGAAATTTAGAAATAATGTATTTTGCGGAAATTCTTTAAAGAATCGTTAAAAATTATTAATATTATAAGAAAAATTAATTTAATAATTGAATTTTATTTTCTAAATAAAAAAATGAATACAATATTAATTAAGTACTAATCAGTACATTCCTCATCGTCATAGACGATTTCAGTATCCGGTTGAATTTCCTTAGTGGGTTGTTGAAAATAATTCTTATCATTTTTATTTTCTTTCGGTAAAACACATACATGAGACTCTTGCGACGTTACAAACAGCAGGAATTAGGCCAGATAAACAAAGACTGACGTTCCAACATTTTTGGTCAGATTCCAAGTCAATTTTATGGCGGAGCAGAGGAGCCAGATACAAAACGTTTAATATACTGAATGTTTGTACATTTTGTGTAATTTTCCTAGAGTTTAAATTTTTTACGGCGTGAGTCACACCAACTACATGAAAACAAACATCGTTTTCTCAATCACGTATTTTAATGTATTTTCTGATAAAATGTAGATTTATCAATAATGTAATAAACTTGACCCTTTTTTACGTTAACTTTTTAGTCCATTTATTAAAGAACAAAGTTCTAACTTCGTTGACTCAAAACCGATTTTGATATGTTTCTTTTTAATTTCTGAAAAAGTTTATATATAAGTTTCCCATAGGTGTGAATTTTATTTTTTCAATTGTTATTAACAAATAAGTGTTTTTTTAATTAAAAAATGTATAACTCTTATTTATTTAACCAATTGCCTGAAATTTGACTACATAATGTTCTTGGAGTCACAGATTACGAATCTGGCCTCAAAATCGGTCTAAAAACAAAACGGCGTCTACAAAATGGTGTCAAATTTTTTTTTCTTTTTTTTATTATATTTATCCGATTTATTGGGGTTTTTGGGGTCACTGATTACGAATCTGGCATTAAACCTAAAATAAAATAAAAAATGGCGAATCCAAAATGCGGAAAAGGGTTAATTTTTGTTTTGGTATTTTATTTCTTATACCGGGTGACAACTACAATTACAAATCAAAACAATAGCCATTTATGTGAATCATAGCCACCTAATTGTTTTTGAAAATTAAATAAAAAATAGTTAGTTCCAAAAAAAAATCCAAAAAGGCACTGTTATACGTAAAATGATCCGCTGGTCTCAAAATTGTCAAAAACTGGAAAACCAAAAGTTCTTGAAATTCAAAATTATCCTAAAAAATATGTTATATTAGCTAATTCACGTTTTCCAAAATTTCAAATTTTTATCTGATGTAGAAAGGAAATTACAAGTACCCACCCGGTGTAGGGGTTTCTTGAGTCGATGATCACAAATTTTATCTTAAAATTTATCAAAAATGGAAAACGGTGTCTGAAAAATGGTAGAAACAAATGATAAAACTCAAAAAGCTCGATACTGGATCACAATTAAAAGTGGGAACACTTATTTGTTAATAACAATTGAAAAAATAAAACGGACACCTTCTCACCTATGGGAAACTTTTCTATAAACTTTTTCCGAAATTCCAAAAAAAAAAATCATTAAAATCGGTTTTGAGTCAATGAACTCAATGAAGTTAGAACTTTGGCGAATTTTTAGCGTTTAGTAAATGGACTATTTGAATGTTTTTAAATATATCTATCTTATAATTTATAATTAGTGAAATATTGCAAAACTGAGTTAGTTAAAAAAATTAAAAACAATCTCAATTTATGCCATGAAATGTAAAAGATGTTTGCAAAAAATTTTCTTGATTAAACTTTTGAGGGTAAGGCGAAATTAATACGTCCCTGGTAGCTGTATTTCAATAAAAAGAAAATCCATAGGTTTTCGTGTTATAATTAAAACCGTAATAAACAAAGCGTGCTCCAGCTCGGCTTGATTGTTGCAGAAAAAGGACGAAAAAGATGTAAAGCAAATTAACAGATAAATTGGACCCAGCAGTATTTTCTTTAGAAATCCGTTATTTATTTTTGAAAGCCAATTAAAATAAAATAAATTGTTATTAACCTTATCGAAATTTTAATTTATATATCAGAGAATCGGAGAGTTCTGGCAAATGTTTACTTGTAATCGATTGAAATTAAAAAAGTTAATTTGCCGTTAAAGGCACCCCCAAGTTCAGAGTCCCCTTCCGACATTGAGACACGGAGCTAGGAAAAGTAATTATTTGATAAAATCATCGAAATAATTTAAAACCAATCAGTTTAGTTATTCAGCATATAAATTAAACCAATTTTCAATGAGATCCTTATCTTTACCAACGCTAATATAATCATTAACTCTCTCATTGTAACTGAGACTCGAAATGATGAAAGTAGGCTAGAAGGGTGACCACGTGACCACTACCCAGCCAAAATAGGATACACTGTATAAATATGAGTATTGCAATATTTTCTGCAACAGTTGCTGACCTTTCATGCAACAGCGAGCAACTTTTCTGTTGCCACAAATTATTTATGATGTATTCCACTTTACGCAATGGAGATTTTCCGCTTGATCGTGTTATATCCAACATCTTGGGGATAAGTGCCCGTGTTTACCGAAGACGCCACAAGATACGGAAACAACTCCGAATTGATCCCCTATTATTCCTGGCATAAGCCCGCTCTGAATTCATTTATCCTTGGTCTAGTTACGAATATGGCGCAATCAAATATTTCTACTAGAACAAGTGTAACGGGTGGTTAACTAAACTCAACCATATAATACTGGGTGTCCAGAAACATCCGTGACAAACCTAAAAATGTTATTTTCTTGATTTTCCAAAGCCAACATTTTATTTTCAGTAATCACTGTGGAGGAGAATTTATGCAAGGAAACACGAAAAATCCAAACCGATTTTTGTCCAAAAAAATTATTTTTAATTTTAGTGTTTGTGCTGATTTACCAACAAACACGCTGTACATAAACTTCAACCGAGGTAAATTTACATTACTAAAGCGTAGATATCGGAAATTAGCAGAATACATAGTTCGACTTTATAAAATAGGCTTTGAACTTGAAACTAACCTTACCGTAACCCAACGTTAGAGTAGGTACACGTCTTGTTGTTTGCTTATTAATTTATATTTGGATTTGCAAGCGAAATTTCTGTTAAATGCTCGAGTAAATATGCATGAAAACTAGCTTTCGTAATCGGATTATTTCTGTAATAATATACTGGCGTTGAACGATATACGAATGTTCATATTCTTTTGTTTTGTAGCAAGTATTAAATGGGTTTCTCGTTCGATCGACTACTAATAGAGTTTATCCTTGTTTAAATGCAAGAGTTAGAGCCAATGAATCAGCAGTATTGGCCTTTAAATACTCCAGACTTATCCACAATGGATTTTTTTGACAGAAGAATTTTACCAACAATTTACCTAAATCTACACTTATGCCTTTCATATTCGGAATATACCATTCATTCATTCATTCAAGGGTTGTGTTACTCTTCCATGTTTGACTGTTTGTGTTACTTAAACTTGAAATGGATAGCTATAGTATTATATTAAATTATAAGCTACGCGTGGATTTATAATTGGAAATCTCAATTATTACCTGCGCCTCCGCCAAAACTTGAAGTGTTCGAGCAATTGCCTTCCTGAGCAAGACAAATTTAAATACTCTGTTAGATATTGTCGGTTAGTACCTACTACTTATTGATATTTCTTGCAAGAATCTGCAAAATACTATAAAAATTATTTTGATTTAGATCGGTCTAAACATTAAAAAATAATAATAAAGCTTATTAATAAAGCTTATTGATTATGTAGGTATGTAGGTACAGAGTGATCATTTTAAGTGCCTCACTCGATTTTCCCTAAAAACAATTGAATGTCAAAGAAAAAAGTTATAGCCGAAAAACTGAAAAAGAAAAAAATATACACCCTGTATATTAATGCGGAAATGGATATGTGACACTTCATTGATTGTAAATGTGTATCAGATACATATTTTTCACTTCCGGTTTGACCGGAAATTGCTTTCATTTTTTTATTTTAGGTGATACACCCTGTATATTGAGCTCAGTTTAAAGAACTTTTCTTTCTGAATTCAGCAATATATAACATATCATCATTGTCTTTCATATTTAATAAGATATTGGGGTTTTAATTTAAAATAACACAAATATATGTTATGAAATAAAGTCATCCATGAAAACAAACAAAAGCATTTAAATTATTTATTTATTTCAAAAACAAAAGAAGATATAGCATAATAACTTGTATTCTTCAGTTTTTGAAATAAATAAAAAATAATTTAAATGCTTTTGTTTGTTTTCATGGATGATTTTATTTCATAACATATATTTGTGTTATTTTAAATTTAAACCCCAATATCTTATTAAATATGAAAGATAATGATAATATGTTATATATTGCTGAATTCAGAAAGAAAAGTTCTTTAAAGTGAGCTCAATATACAGGGTGTATCACCTAAAATAATAAAATTAAAGCAATTTCCGGTCAAACCGGAAGTGAAAAATAAGTATATGATACGCATTTACAATCAGTGAAATGTCACATATCCATTTCCGCATTAATATACAGGGTGTATATTTTTTTCTTTTTCAGTTTTTCGGCCATAACTTTTTTCTTTGACATTCAATTGTTTTCATCTTTTCGGAATCGGATTCCTCAGAAAAAGTACACAAGTATGGTTATTGAATTTTTTTCCTAGGTGAAGAATAAAGCAGGAAAATCGAGTGAAGCACTTAAAATGATCACCTGTACCTCAAGGAAAAGGAATTACAAAATAAAAGGCAATTCTGGGCAACTTTGAATGTGAAGGTATTTCATTAATTAAAAAAAAAAAAAATACAAAAGTGTGCATATTGTTGTAATCAAAATGAATAATTCTATTCATATACAGGGTGTCCCACTTATCGTGCTCACCGTGGAAATGGTAAGAGATAAGTTAAATGACACCAAGTGGTAAAATCAACTCGTTTTTGTTTCATAACTAAAAAAATGATTTTTGTCATTTTCATTTTTCGTTTATAACTCCTTTATTTATGAAAATATTTTAATGCGGTTTTTACTTTCTAGGAGCACTTTTTGATGCAGATTTTGAAAAAAAAATGTTTGCTAACTCTTTTAGATTTTGAGATATTAACAGCAACATTAATTTTTCAAATACAAGTCATAGCTAGCTATAGCTTAGCCAAAAACCAAAAGTGATATAATACAACAATGGTTTATTTTAAAAAATAATTGATTTATCGCCATTACTTGATTTTTTTTATTTTCCTCCATAATTTTTATGAAATAAAACACTCAAAATATATTTTGATTTATTGATTAAAAACTTGTGCCATTGCACCCTTCTGTCACTTTGACATTTAAACGTCACTTTTGACAGTTTTTCGGAAAATCGACGAAAAATCGTAAAATCGACCGCGGGGGTGCCGAAGAGGCTGCGCCCGGTCCCAAACGTCACTTTGACATTTTTTTGACAGCTGTCACCAAAGTTTAAATTTTTTTTTCAAACAAAATTTCTTTTTTCCCGATTTCACCCCGAATCACTTAACTAATCCGGTCAAAGTCAGCTTTATTTCCTTGATCGATTCAACTTCTATACAACTTCAACGGTGAGGACAGCTCCGCAGGAGCTGTCAACCTTATTTCCTTGATTAATTTTTTTTTTTTTAATATAATAATTCAACTTCTATACATCTTCAAACGGTGAAGACAGCTCCGCAGGAATTATTAACTGCCCCTATACTAGTTTCTAAACAAAAGCAATATAAAAAAATACCAGTTTCTCGTTGCGAGTTTATTCAATATCCGGAAACAGTTGAGAGTTTGTTGATGGCGTATATGTATTTCTATTAACGTCCAATCACTTCCATGTCATTGGATATACTGCCATAAACTATTAATATTGTTTTCGGATTTTTTCACGCATTCCATAATAAATCATCTTATCCTCTAGCTAGGCTTTCCGGTCGCAATATAACCAGGAATAACGTTTACGAGATGTCAAATAAAATATACTGCTATAGTTAGCATTGTTCATGGTGTATCAAAATACACGTGGAAAATTGATGCAATCCGTTGAAATAATGAAAACTCATCCAACACATTTACAGCTGCAACTGTTCTAAAGAAAAAAAATGGGAAGTTGTTTTTGCGTCAAATTAATATGGAACTGATTGAAAAGTGATAAGTGTTGCATATGATAAATTTGACATATGCCATGGCTAAAACGTTAAACATGTTCGGCAATATTTTCTTCTTCCTCTGCTTCCTCTTCTTCGGCATCTTCTCCGTTATCTTCTTTCCTTTATCATCCATTCTTTCTGTTATTCGTGCTCTTCTTCTTCTTCTTCTTCTTCTTCTTCTTCTTCTTCTTCTTCTTCTTCTTCTTCTTCTTCTTCTTCTTCTTCTTCTTCTTCTTCTTCTTCTTCTTCTTCTTCTTCTTCTTCTTCTTCTTCTTCTTCTTCTTCTTCTTCTTCTTCTTCCTTCTTCTTCTTCTTCTTCTTCTTCTTCTTCTTCTTCTTCTTCTTCTTCTTCTTCTTCTTCTTCTTCTTCTTCTTCTTCTTCTTCTTCTTCTTCTTCTTCTTCTTCTTCTTCTTCTTCTTCTTCTTCTTCTTCTTCTTTCTTCTTCTTCTTCTTCTTCTTCTTCTTCTTCTTCTTCTTCTTCTTCTTCTTCTTCTTCTTCTTCTTCTTCTTCTTCTTCTTCTTCCTTCTTCTTCTTCTTCTTCTTCTTCTTCTTCTTCTTTTCTTCTTCTTCTTCTTCTTCTTCTTCTTCTTTCTTCTTCTTCTTCTTCTTCTTCTTCTTCTTCTTCTTCTTCTTCTTCTTCTTCTTCTTCTTCTTCTTCTTCTACCTTGATATATTATGTCATTAAAACTGCACGCCATTTTTTAGGCAAAAATTCTTTTTGTAAGCAAATTTGACATTTCTCAAGTCTGTAACCGCTGCTCGTCAAAATAACGCTCCATAGTAGTGAATATTGCCACTTAACCTTGGCTGAGCGATTTACTTGACCTTGGGTAATCCAAACTGCTACCTACCTTTCCTCTATAATCACTGATGAAAATGGCTGGTATGCAAAATTTTGGGAATTTTGAAGTGCAGTAGGAAAAACGGTAACTTGTTAACAAATTGAAAGATTTTTTTAATTTTTGTTAAATAAAGCTTTTTATTATTATTATTATTATTATTATTATTATTAAGAGAAAGGAAGCGTTTGATATCCGATTTAAACGTATCGGCATTGCGACTTTCCGGCGGTAATTTTATTCCAGTAAGGGATTGAGGTAAAAATCCTGGTAAGAATGGGAATTAACTGCTATCTAATTAGATTAATCAAATTAATTGCGTAATTAAACCTCGTTCGCAAAGTGTTTGTTTACAGATTACAAGGTATTTAATTCTAAACTCGTTTAGGCGTGCATGTATCACTGAAAATAATCATGAAGTTATTAATACGGTTATCATGAATCTTCGGTTAAATTCCCAACAAATTTAATATTCCATAAAGACCAATTGTTGCTGTTTCCACTCGATTATAGTAGAGATAAATTAGGAGCACGAATCAAAACGATTCGGAAGTAATATAATCAGACCAACTCGATAATTTAGAGCAAGTTGTGCTGAGCATGCTTGGTTACGCTGTCTATCGTGGAAGGGGTTCAATCTCCAGTTTCTTCCTCCCGGGCAACTTTGGCTTTGAATCTAGAGGTTGTCTAATTTAAGTTATACCAAATTTCAGGATCATTACAATTCTGCTAATGTGTGAATAAAATGGATGTCAATGCTGGACATGGGTCCAGTGGAACGTAAGGAAAATCAAGGCACCCGTGACTGTTTGAGTGTTTTGTTTCCTATTAATTATTCATTTTAGAGCTGAATTCAATTTGCAGTGTTCCAACGCTACATAATAAGAGCCACCAAATTTGTCCCAGTTTCAGAGAATTTAACATCCACCTTCTGTTAATTTACAGACTATTATTAAACATTGCGTAGGAGTCACCACCTGTATAAAAACTAATGCACCATTGTCATTAAGGCAGACACCAATAATAAACTACTCCAATACCAATCTGACTTCATTAGTAGACACCTATATTAACCCAAACAATAAACTACAATTAATAAAGGATGCTGTTGAAATGATAAACGATACTATAAGTAATCTTATATTCATTAATCATAAACGTTGTTTTAATTAAAATGAAATGGCTGCTCTGCAGCAAAAAAAATGAATAAATTTTCATAAATCAAGATTGCCATCAAGCCCCTCTAATAGCAAGAAACTAATTAAAACATTATGGTGGAAAATAAACTTCGCCACAGCTTTTATGGCTTAAATCAAATACTCGCCAACTAAAACGTTAAGCGTGAAATTTGATGCCGGTATCTTATTCGTCCTCTCCTTCTTTTCTGTCTTCTTCCTTTTCATCTTCCTCTTCGTCGGTCTTTTCTTTTTCTTATTCATCCTATTCCTTGGCCAACAACCAGAAACCGTCTTTGACACTCCACAAAGAAGTAGATAGAGAAAAAGAGAGGAAGAAGATAAAGAAGAAGATGAGAAAGAGCAAGGCTAGTCTTCTTAACGTTCTTCCTCATCTTCTTCTCTATCTTCTTACCTTTCTTCTTTTTGGAGTTTCAAAGACGATGTGAGCTAACGAAGCACAAAAAGGAAGAGGTGACAGGGGCGGCTGGATACCTGGCGATTTCTGGTTGTTTTCCAAGGAATAAGTAGAAGAACTTGAAGAGGATGAAGAAGAAGAGGCCGAAGAAGAGGAAGAAGAAAAGGAAGAAGATAGATAAGAAGACGAGAAAGAATATATCCTTGCTGGCAATTTCAAAAGTGGTAACAGTGGCGCCTGGAGAGCGACGGTTTCTGGTTGTTGGCCAAAGAATAAGTAGAAGAAAGGAAGACGAAGAAGAGGAAGAAGAGGCCGAGAAAAAGGAAGAAGATAGAGAGAATATGAGAGCCTTGTTTTTCTAGTCATCTTCTCTATCTACTTCCTCTTCTTCTGTCTCTTCTTCGTCTTCTTCGTTCTCTTCTTCTCCTATTTATTTCTTGGCCAACAACCAGAAACTTGCATGATTTTTCGCAGCAATAACATCGAGATATTAATAATGTTTTTCTATGCGTCAAAGAAAACCCGTCTGATCTCCTTTTGAGTTTAGCACCGTTGCCAAATTGTAAAATTTATCGACAGACCTAAGGAAATGGTACTAATAACACATTTGTTGATTTTGCATAGATTTACATATGGGAGTTACGTGTCTGTACTTACATAAGAGATCATGGGCAAGTTCCAGGCGGCCGAGACGAGCGCCTCGGAGGAGCAGGTGTCATCAGGTCCGATAAACGCAACAGTTCCATTGTCTCTCATCTCGGTCATGACTCGGATCGCTTGGGCTGCCAAGGAGGATTTGCTACGTGCCAGGCCGAGCGCGGGAGGATTCGTGCCAATATCCGCTGCGACATAACTTAGCCGGCGTCCAGGCAGCAAATCTGAAAACGATAAATTTGTTTTGAGAGCGTGCTTGAGACTTTGCGCCATTAAGACGGACGGTCAAGTATTGTAAAGTTGGTAACGATGCAGGACTGTTTTGTTGGGTAAAAAGGAGGCGCACTCGCACCAGTATGCAATTGCGTGCTTTTCAGAAATTCATCATACTCTTCTTATTCCCATAGAAATGGAAGTCAAACTTAGAGCTCCCGTATTATTCGAATATTTGATGATGTCAAACACATTCGAGATATTTGATAAAGTGAATTTTGTCCGAGGACAACCCACGAAAGATGCCCGGAGGACTCTATGCAACGGGATTTATTTTTAGTAATAAAATGAAAAAATAGATTCAATCAGAAATGTGACAGCACATCCCATCCATAACTATCTGATTGTGATCTCGGAAATGCTACTTTATGCTGGGATCGTATATCAACGTGTTTGGACGTATATGCTTTTACCGGGAATGTAGGAAATGTTCCATTGCAGTAGAGTCTAAAACGAGAACTGAAAAGTAAAAATATATAAAAATTATTAGCATGTACAGGGTGTAAAAGTGGCGTTTCATTCTACGTTTTATATATTTATCTTATGATAAAAAATGTTACATATAATTGAAGACAACATAATTTCACATTCCGCAGCAAAACCGTTTTCTTAATTTTGATATTTAAAAGTAGAAAATTCTCCTCAAAATCCTTCAGAAATCAATATCAAAATAATCAATAATATAACGGCTTAGTATGCATTTAAATAAAAAAATCTTTTTGTAGCGCTATTTTATGATCCTTACTACATAAGAATGTGAAGGAAAAAATTAAAATTGTTCAAGCTGTTTTTTTTAATCTCATTACTTCTGTACCCTTGCCAACGAGAATTTTATTATTTATAACTGGTGTCACTTTACAATTATTGTAAGTGAAACCTATTGTTGTATCTCAATTATTCTGATTACGCGTCTCTATAGCTCGTATACATGCAGATATCTAAATTAAATCAGCCATTTGCTTTATTTAAAGAGAAGTAGGAGAGGGTTGCTAATACTCGGAAAAGGTTAAATCGACCATTGTATTTTCAAGCTGATATCACAACATAACGACGAACTACGTATGCCTTACTCCACTGGGACTAAACAAATTTCAAAATTTACATATTTGTCCGTTAGAATGGGATTATGCTATTACATAATAAAATTGTATAATGAACCTGGGAAAACTCGATATATTTGTTGTGTAATCGATACATTTGCTTTGTTGTCATGCTCGTTAAATATACTTTACACAAGGTTCTTAAGAGGGCTCCGGAGGCACACTAATAAGAAATTGCAAATCACTCTGAAAATATAAATTATTTAGAAATATATCAGGTCAGTTACAAACATAAACACAGCGTAACGGATACTTTGTGGGTCAGTCGTGTTTTCTAGGCCACCCTGTGGGGGAAAACCCGCTTAAAAATAAACAGGAAACGGTAAACACCCTCTTTGGTGTTATGAAATATTTTATTAGGAGCTTGCCTCACCTTGAAAAAAAATTACTTAACGGCTTGTTCCGGGCAATAAAATTATGTAAATTCGCACATGACGTCGATAAATTGGTAGGCGTCGCGACGCCCATCCAAATATTTTATTTAGCCCAAGCGTAGAGCTTGTCAGTCATATCTTAGAAACTCACAAGTTTGTCTTAAGCGAGGTGACATTTCGTCATAATCAGTGCTTGAGATGAATTAGGCAATTTGGGGTTACATATTTTTGCTCTCATTGAGTTCTTTAAGGGCTATTTTATGTTTCTGGCGGTTATAAAATAAATAGCTTTAAAGGTTTAGCGGTTTCTAACTTATAAAGCTACATCTATTAATAAATGATTTTTTTTTATACTTTTCATAGGTATCTGTGACGTCATCGATGATTTTTTAAAATAGAACACCCTGTATATTATTCTAAAAGTTGTTAGGCTGTGTACAAAGGAATTCAGTGATATAATTTTTTTTCTTCCTAGGATGTTTAAAAAATATATATCACTGATTCCTTTGTAAAAGGCCTATCAATTTTTAGAATAAAATATAGAAGAATAGTTATGAATTTTATACGTTTTTTTGGGACACATTAAAGTGGTACAAAATTCCATCTGCATTGTTTACTTTCATCAAATTATGACAGCTGTCAACTGTCAAAAATCTATTTTCATTTCAAATTCGTATTGTGATTACAAAATCCATTAAAATGATACAAAATTCGATCTACATTGTTTACTTTCATAAAATTGAGTCATAATGACAGCTGTCAACTGTCAGAAATCTTTCTCGATTGTAAATTCGTATTTAGTGATAACAAAATCAAATACAATGATAAAAATTTCTTAAGAATTTTTTATTTTTATAAAATTGACAGCCACAATGACAGCTGTCAACTGTCAAACATTTTCTTTGATTTCCAATTCATGTTAATAACAAAATCGAGTAAAATGATAGAAAATGTTATCTAAATCGTATATTTCATTAAATCGACAGCCATAATGACAGCTGTCATCTTTTTTATTTCTAATTCGTATTTAATGACAACAAAATCCATTAGAATGATAAATAATTCCGTCTAAATCATACATTTTCATCAAATTGACAGCCATATGACAGCCGTCAACTGTCAAAAATCTTTTTAATTTAAAATTCGTATTTGATGATAACAAAAATCCGGCTTAATTGTTTGTTTTCATAAAATTGACAGCTATATAATGACAGCTGTTAATTGTCAAAAATCTTTTTCCATTTGAAATTCGTATTTAGTGATTACAAAATCCATTAAAGTGGTACAAAATTCCATCTACATTGTTTACTTTCATCAAATTGAGTTTTAATGACAACTATCAACTGTCAAAAATCTGTTTCGACTGTAAATTCGTATTTAATGATAACAAAATCGAGTAAAATGAAATGTCTTCTAAATCATATATTTCATTAAATTGACAGCCACGATGACAGCTGTCAACTGTCAAATTTCTTTTTGATTTCAAATTCGTATTTAATAACAACAAAATCCATTAGAATGTTTACAAATTACGTCTAAATTGTATATTTTCAAGAAATTGACAGCCGTCAACTGTCAAAAACCTTTTTGATTTCAAATGCATATTTGATGACCAAATCCATTAGAATGATACAAAAATCCGTCTAAATTGTTTTTTCCATCAAATTGTCAGCTATATAATGACAGCTGTCAATAATTGTCAAAAATCTATTTCCATTTCAAATTCGTATTGTGATTACAAAATCCATTAAAATGATACAAAATTCCATCTACACTGTATACTTTCATCAAATTGAGTCATAATGACAGCTGTCAACTGTCAAAAATCTTTCAGGATTGTAAATTCGTATTTAGCGATAACAAAATCAATTACAATGATAAAAACTCCTTATAAATTTTTTACTTTTATAAAATTGGTTTCAAATTCGTATTTAATGACAACAGAATCCATCCAACAGCTGTCAATTGTCAAATAGCTTTTTCTGGGTCAAATTCGTATTTAAAGACAACAAAATCCATTAAAATGATAAAATATTCCTTTTAAAACGAATATTTTCAACAAATTGACAGCCTCCATGACAGCTGTCAACTGTCAAAAATCTTTTTCGATTGTAAATTTGTATTTAGCGATAACTACATACTGTATTATTAAGTATTATGTGAAATATGTCTATAGATTTATGAAACATCCTGCTCAATATAATAATAATAATAATTAAACGTCTTTATTTCGTAAATGTAATACATACAATTACAGTTACAAAACCCATAATACAACCAACTATACACTGTGCTTCAAGATCAGATTCAATCTGTATCAGGTACTGCGCCCTAATTTCTAGTTCTGTGGTTTTGACTGTTTTGTAAAGATTACTGTTTAGTTATTCGTTGTTTTCGTTTGCTGTTATTTCCTTTAATCTCATAAAATAGTATTTTCCAATACTTTGGTGTACATTTGTGTAAATTAAGGTACGTAATGAACATAATTAATATTCATTAAATGTCAGAACCATATTTCCTTTTTGAGGTTAGAAATTTCATCGTTTCATTTTAATTAACAATTTATTAATTTGTCGTGTGTAAAACTGGTTATTGCGTATATTGGTCGAAGCAAATGGGGAGGGGCTTAACTATTTGTGTTCAGCAAATAGAGTATAATACTGAAAATTTGCCACAAGAAGTAAGGTTAGTGTTAAGAAAAATCATAGCAACCCAATGGATAATTTGAAAAAAAAAATTATACGAATATTAAATGGAAACATATTTTTTACAGCATAAGAAAGGGCATATTTTCAGCCTTCAGAAAACGCATAAATATACAGGATGTAGAAAAAAATTGGAGACTATCTTTCACAATAACCGAGTTTCTGTAGGCAATACTTTCGTGGCCACCCGGTATACATAAATGTAGGAATATTAGTAAATATCCCAACTGCCTTGCAAATAGCACGTTTTGGAATTGAATACTTAAAAGTATTCAGCGAAATAGCAATTATGGAATAATACAGCCCCAAAAACAGCTTATATACGCATAGGACAAGTGGGCAGGAGTATATTTAAATAAGGGGTGGATTTTGCTCTCAGACATGAATATGAAAAGTGCCATTTGCATATTTTAAATTTATGTGAATACATGTTATTAAATTTTTCTGTCAACACTCAACAGACGAGACAAATCACCGCAGGAATAGCGAGATTTTCAGAGTTAGAAAAATAAGACGTTTAAGGTACATCCTGTCACAAACACTTCAGTGTGTCCTTAGAAACAACAAACAACTATGTGTAATTTTGATTATCACCGTGGCAACAAGTGATACAGGGTGTCTCCGCGTAAGTGGGTCACTAGATTTCATGCCTTTTTTTATTGAGCCTGAGGAGAGAATCAAATATTGTTCTAATGTCTTTTTTCAGAATTAATAATGAAAAATCAAATATACTAGGTACTATGTATTACTGAATTCATTAAAATGTTTCCCAAGTTTAGCAAAATGAAATATTTGGAATCTATCTCCAACAGTTTTGGAGATAATTCGCTTTCGGTAATAATACCGGGTGCAAAATATTCTTAACGTATTTTCAATATTCCTTGTATATTTACAGTTTGATTTTTAAACTTTTCTACAGATTGAACTCTTCACAAAAATATACAAGTCTAGGTTTTAAATTTTTTTGCAGGCTTAATGAATGCCAAAGGTGATAAAGAATGCTCATTTAATAATTTGGTAATTTCTCTCGAATATATTCCGCTTCTATCCTTAATCAAAATCAATTTACAAAGTTTATAATAACTTACAGAACACGGTTTGTTATCTTAGGATGCAAAATGATTAATTTATGAGCTGATGTAGGATCTCATCAGTTGCTTAATCTATTTCCTAATAAAATGTCCTGAAAGTATCGTCAATAACGGAGCCAATTAGAATGAAGAATGAACTCACATTTTCATTTTCTGTTTTTTAGTGATGACTCTTGCTTCTATTAATTGGCACGTGATGGATGCTGGAAAATTTATCAGTCAGACAGAAGAGGCGGATGAACCGAGTTAAGTGTATGTTACACTTTTTAAAGCGCTCTAAATAAAAACATGCGCGGTTACCAATATTCATCCATCTAGTTTTCTTTGATATGTCGGAGTATTCATGCTACAAAATGAATGGCATAACATCAATTTGGATTTTTTTTACTGCGACAGCGGCTGAAGCCGTTTTGAAATAAATAACAAAGTAATTTGGAGCTACCCAGAAGGAAAATAAAAGTTTTTCGGTACATTTCATTAATGGAAACCACTTGATAAAAAGTATCCGAAGAACAGACAGAGAGGGAAATGTTTTACATTTTACTTACTACGACGCCGACGACGGTTTCTTAGATATATCTTTATGACACAAAAGGCTGGCTGGATTGTATTTTGAAATAAGCCAATATGGTAAATGAAAACGACCTCTTGTTTCATCCAGTCATTTGGTTTTTATATCTTAGTTCCGCATTGCCATTACTTTCATCGCAGGACTCGGAGTCTATCGCTTTGACAGACAATTTTCGCAGATATTTCGCGCGATTAGGAATTATAGCAAACTTCTACAAACAAAACAGGAATAATTATAGAGTAGTGAGGTATTTTATTTAGTTACGTTCGTTATTACGAAGTGATGTTAGGATAGTTAATTATTACATCCCATCCTCATAGACGCACGCAGAAACCGCTGGTACAATCATCGGCTCAAGATACCTAGACCGCGAGATTAAATTTTAGTCAGCAATCCGCTTTTACACCGTTCAGCCCTGAACTGAAGTCATTATATCCCGCTATTGAATGATCAAACTTCTGTCTGTAACATTTTTCTCTAAAATGCTTTGTTTTCAAGTTATTCGCGATTATCAACTTAAATGCCCCACATAGACTGAATTTTTACAAGCTCACAAATTTACTGCGCCAATCTACTTCACATTTCCCCCACTTTGTACGGTTTAGAAATCTAGTAACTTGAAACGCAGAATAGATTGGGATATTCAGTTTGCTTCCAGCTATCAATCCGATCAGTCCAGCTTAGTAGTAAACCAGTGCGAAAGTAAAATCGAATAATTTCCGTTATTGTGCCGGTATAGATGAATTTACTGCGCCGATCTACTGCACATTCCCCATTCTGTACCGGTTATTATTTCTGCGAGCTGGAGTGTGAAAACGAGAAGAGTAGAATTCAGTTTGCTTCTAGCAGTCTATCCGACCAGGAAGCGTGCGGCAAAAGCTCTATATCCAAACGGTTACCAGTAAAGGCTCGGATGTCAATTCATATTTGACCAGACAGGACAGTATAATTTACAGGCAAAAATGTTCGAATTGTTGTGCGGCAGGTTCTTTTATGGCAAGTACAACGAAGTGATTTTCTCGTTACAAGTTCCTGTTAAATATAATATTATTCGATACACCGCGTATATAATTAAGTTATTGTTTATACCGCGCTGATATCTGTCCCTCCCCGGCAACACCTCCTATGAGTGAAAAGCGTATCCGCGCCGAAATCAGTCCGGCCGCAACAGCCAGCGAATGTAGACGTGTCGATGCAGCGCTCCAGCAGTTGAAACTCTGCCCTACGTCAGAGCCTCGCCGGGGCGCATTTATTCACTGTGCTGAGACATTACGCTTATCCCTACCACGCCGCTATTTTATAGAAGATTGATATTCCGAATCCAAGAGAGCTGAAGTCAGTCAAAAGCTGTCATCGAAAGCAAGCAGACGTACCCACCGTAAAGTAAGTTAACCAGGGCCCGAATTTCGGCAAAGTCCAGCCGTGACGCATTTATTCACTGCGCTGCTTATTTTGCGTTCATCCCTACTACTCCGATATTTTACAGAGCATTGATATTCCGAATCCGACACATCCATCTTCAGTACCTGCCCGCTGCTGTTCCTGACCAGACGTGCCTAAGTAAGGAAAACTACTAGCCTGTAACCGTTTAGTTAACCGCCCGCTCGCCTTGCTTGATATTCGAACCGCTGTAGTTTGTGCTTTGCTGTAGTTGTATTTAATATTAATAGCTTTTATCCACGACTATTGTATAATGTACCCATTATACATCTGTTTGCTCGACCTTAATAATACCCATTAATCACGGCAGTGATTAATGAGTCATTAATCACTACTGTCAGATGCTTCCTTGATTTAGCTATAATATTATATTGTTCTGCTACAAACAACAAAAATATCCACTCGGTGATTTAGGCCACTCGCCTGCGGCTCGTGGCCGTAAACTTCACCTCGTGATTAATACCCATCATTATACGGTCGTTGAATAATAATACTATTAAGCCCTGCTAAAATGTAGTTATGTACCTAGATTAGAGCTTGTAGAATAGTAACCGTATTTGCTAATCTTGTTTCTGTTCACATAATATATCCTGAATAAATCTAATAGTAATATTAACTGTCGTGCCTTTTATTCCGCAACGAAGTCTAATTTTCCCAACGACCCACTGAAATATCCGTTTCTTCACTGTAGCTGCCTGAGTAGTGGTGTTTCTGCACTATAAACAGAAACTGGCGCCCGAGTAAAGCACCGCGTCGAGTGCCATAGTGACAATTCGGCATTTTCCTGCCTAAAAACCGAATTACGTCACACAACTACAATTTTATAAATAAAAAAAAACGGAACAAGCGGACAAATTTATTTGCCTGCCTAGTTGGGGACACTAACTAGTGAAATTAATAATAAAATCGTCGACGTACTGATGACAGTGCTGTTAAACGAATACACACGTCAATCAGCAGACCACCAAAACGTCGAGTTTACGTGTTTATTAACTGGACAAAAAAAATTAACTTAACGGAAGCAAAAGTATCGACGATGCACTAATGACGATTGCACACGTCAAACCAGCATGCCACCAAAACGTCGACTTTTACGCGATAACAGAATTGAATCTCGCGATTTTGGGCTGGACCAGAAGTAACGACGACGACCTGTTAACTTTGCTGGTAAGCGATTACACACGTCAAATCAGCAGGTTACCAAGACGTTATACACGGGAGCAAAATTTGCAAAATGTCAACAGAACAAACACATTTTATACTCTACTTTTTTTTAATATATCTGTTCGTCGGTCTGTCAGTCTGTCTGTCACAAATACGTAAAAACGATTCCAGATATTTTAATGGCATTTATGTGATGCATAAAAGAGGTTTACCAAAATAATTAATGTAGAACTATGAAATATTTTAGATCCGAAAATTTCACGTTATAAGAATTAAAAAATTTTCCGAAAAGTTTCGTTAAAATAAATCGCCATGGACATACTCATTATTTGCTTGGGATGCCAATTTTTATGTTATGTTACTAAATTTGTTTTAATACCTCGTTTCTATTTTACCAATAAGGCACAATAAATCCGAGTCTCGGGTTTTATGCCGTCTCACATAACTTTAAACTTCGGCAGAGCTTTTAGCTTTCCATATACTCTTTGTTCAAGGATAAGAGAAAGTTTCATTATTTTTCAATGACTTGACGAAAATTACAATATCTCGTGTCTACTGTCTACTATCTCTATAACAAGGATTTTCTTCAAGGATAGCCATGTGAGAAATTGCACAATACAACCGAAATTCGAAATGTCTAATCGTTAATTTGAAAGTAAAACTAGACACTTGATAAGAATTCAGTGAATCTGGTGCCTGAAGCTAATCCAAGGCTCTATTTTATTTGTTTGCTACAGTGACTAATGAACGGGTCAGTTTTATTTGAAATATCGAAAAACGATCATCTTAATTATTCCACAAGCTCTGATTTCTTGGGAATTAGTTTTTAATCTTAATGAACCATGTTTTAACAGACATGAAATAAAAGCAACACGAAATTCTCTCTTGTAGTTACTGACGGAGAAAACCCTTACCAAAGATGCAAATTTCCACAATTGATGGACTATAACATTGAGTAAAGGAATAACATAAAGAGCCGCAACCTTAATTTCTCGGAACGTGGCCTATGCTGGCCGCGAACTATGAATGACGCCTACCGACGACTAATTCCTCAAAAATTTTTGAAAAATTACTTTCAAAAATCTAAAATCTAGCCCCGATCCAAAGAATTAATTTTCATGAATTTTTGAAAAATTAGTTTCAGAAATCGGAAATCTAGCTCGACAGATCGATAGACAATTAGAAAACGAAGATTGGAAAAAAGAATTTGTCTCGATTACTTAAGAAATAAAATGATATTTACACAGAAAAGCCGTTTTTGATGAAAATTTAAAAATTTTGAAAAATAAAAATCGAAAATCTGGCATGATAGATCGATAAGCAATTTAATAACGAACGTTTCAAAAAATAACTTTCCGATTGCTTAAGTATTAAGACCTGCAGACTGTTTTTTTAAAAAAGTCACTTTGGGGCCACTCACAGTGATGCCTTTTGTAAAAATAGGATTTGGGTACGCTGAATTTAGTTTTGCTGCTTAAATTTTGTTTTTCAAAAAAATTTCGGTCAGAATAAGGAAAAAAGGTGAATTCAATAAATCTTTGTCTAAGTTAGGAATTCAGAAAACTTATGTCCAATTTGTATTAAAATGTTGTGTTTGGATGTATACATCTATATATAAGTAATTTTAGTAAAGATATTTTTTAAATTTAAAATAGCAAATCCAATATTGTGCCCAATGGGGCCAAAGGATCAAAAATCACTCTGAGAACTATTTCTTGTGCTCTTGCCTTAAATTTTCTTTGTTTAAATACTTGAAAAGGAGTCCTTATATTATGTTTTTGAAATCCCTCAATTCTAATCTAGTGAATTGACGATTTTGACAGTTGACAGTTGCCAACCAGCTGTCAAGTCAACATTACCATTGCAAAAACTTGAAATAATCTATAATAATGATCTTGAAAAATGATGTTATATTTTTCTGGTTGCTGTATTTAAATCTGACGTCAGATTAGGAATATCTACAGTTGACAGCTGTCAAAACAGTGTCAAATTACCATAAAATATTAAAAACTTGAAATAATTTTATGACTATGGTTTTGAGATCGTTGAATTCAAATTTTGAATAAGATTAACGATTTTGACAGCTGTCAACTGTAAAAATTCTTAATCTGACGTCAGATTTAAATGCAGTAACCAGAAAAATATAACCTCATTTTTGATAATCATTATTATAGTTTTTGAATTGCTAATGTTGGCTTGACAGCTGGTTGGCAGCTGTCAAATGTCAAAGTCGTCAATTTACCATTAGATTGAAATTGAGAGATTTCAAAAACATGTACAACGAGATCAGTCCCGTTCCAATTTCTCGGTTGATTTTAGGAATACAATATTGAAATTTTGGCATATCATTTGTGACACAAAAAGCCACATTTATTTTGCACTTCCGGTCCAACCAGAAGTAGCAACAACTTTTGATTTTTAAATAGCAACCTGTAGGTATATATATTTTTGCATATTTAGATTCCACGTGAAATTCTCGTTATAACAAGTAGATTATTGTTCTCAAAATGGCGTCATAAATTCGAAAAAGTCAAAACCTAAGTTGCCAACTGCAAGACTGTGTTTTCAAAAAATTTACCCAGTAGGCTTTGAATATGCTGTATCACCTTCATTTTTAGTGTCGCATTTCAATGAAAGTTTATTTCGTGCAAAAATCACTATTTTGAATTGAAAAACAATTTTTCGAAAAACAAAAAAGCAAATGGATTTTATTCGATTTTTTTAAATGGTAACCATATTTTTTTACTTGCACCAACAAAGCCCAAAACATTAACCTTTCATTTGATTTGAAAAGAAATGTCATTTTGTCATGGCACGCTTGTAAAATTTATTACATACTTACGGTTTCATTAAATAACTGAAGAATAGACTCCATTAGTTGTGACGTCACGACCCCCACTTCTGTTGGTATACAAGTTTACGGCCGAAACTGTAATACGGGAATCTGACCCGTATTGCGTTGTCCATAAGGACTTATAATATATAGTACTAAAACATTGTCGGGAATTTTATAGTATTTCTGTATATTGAAAGACTATTTAAGGACTTCCAATACCTATTTCACATTTAAGAAATATGTTAAAATATATGTATCCACATATGATTTATAAAAACTTCATTTTAGTTTTATAAATTAATATGTAAAGCGGCGGAAGCTTCCTCCAATAGGAATAAAGAATGCAAAAATTCAAATTATGAGTTTGCAGCGCTAACTTCAAAATTAATTCATGTTCGTTCATTTTGACAATGAACTTGACGTTTAACTTAAGTTTTCTCACAGTTTCAAATCTATTCTACTATTTTTTCTAATAAACTCGTTTTTGTGCTTAATTTCCAATGTGGGTTTGTGCTTTGCACCTGAGTGTGATCATATCAATAAAACTGGATGTAAAATGTTTAGTTTCCCAAAGGATTCCAAATTAAAATAAAAGAGGTAACGCTATAATGTGTATGTTAGTTTGATTATCGTTTCTTAAATATGGGGATATGTAAATTGTAAAGACAAAATAATGCTTAAATACCTACCTGTGCTTTCTTTATTATTCTATATTTTTTTAAATAGGTTTATTTGATTTTTATTATATTATTGAAACCAAGAATGATAGAGGTTATAAAGTTTGCGTCAGGGGCACTGACACTAACGACAGCTGTAACGACTCAGAAGTATAATGAAGTTAGCAGCAGTGTAAACTTTTATTTTAATATTGATTTATTTATATTAATAATAAAGTTTTCGTAATGCTTTATACTTCTGTATATTTTCCGATATCTTGTGCATGATAAATGGTATCTGAAAGTCCTTATATATTTCTTCCACAGGAGAAATAAAATAAAACTCCAGGCCATGTTTCTATACTAAAAAAATGTCGCCTTATGCACATATGCATTAAGGGTCAATTTCCAGTGAAATTGAACGCAACCCGTCTGTCATGATAGTAGTACGTACGGTTGCATAATTATGTGACGTCACACTAATGTAGTCCATAGCATCTACAGAAATCCAATATTTTCAAAGTAAATTAGTATCGAAACTAAACGTATTATACTGAAAAATATATAATAATTTGGAAAATTTGGCCAATGCAATGGTCTACCAGCTCCAGATCAATTCTTTTTATAAGAGATCCCCAACCCACTCGTTCCAAAGTGCCAACATTTAAAAGAGCAATAAAAACGTGCTATGTAATTTACAGATTAGATAATAATAGATATATAATACATGCCAAACACTCATCATCACCACGGATTATCCAAGAGATTTATAATACGTAAATCGTTGCGCTGTTATCATTATACCAACAGGTCCACGAGCATTATATATCACACGGTGGATGGCGGTATAAATTAATAACTTCGTTAATGTACTCGTTTAGTATATAAATAACGTGTAATACATGTTGATCGGTATCAAAGCTAAATAAAATCAAAATGAACGTGCGTCAAAGGTACGTTGTTTACTAGGTCATTAGATAGATAGGTACGCGACGTTCGCCTCCGAGTTAATTAGAATTTGAATTGGGAATAGCAATATTTGGAAGTAATAACAAACACCGACAGATAAATATCTCCGAGGCAGCCTTAGGTCTATGTCGATGCTAATGTTTACATAATTGCAACTTATCTGAGGCCACTGTAAACTGTAACTAACGAAATGTTTATTTTTTTGGGCGAAATGATAGCATTATTAGTCACAGAAAATATCTTGAAATCACTAGTATAAAACATATATAAATCGTCACTGTTGCCGTTTATAAATGCACGAAATAGCAAGGGCCCGGGAACAGACCCTTGGGTAATGCCGAAAGATACCAGTAATTCTATGTTTATTGCATCAGCTTGCACTCAATTGTTCAATGACTTTGCAGTAAGTTGATTAATACAGAATAAGATAGTTGTCTTCAAGGTTAAACAAAATATCCAATGGATAGGCAAGTAGCGCCACAAGTCTTGATGGATGGGAGAACCAAAACGACAATGTTGTAATGGCCACCAAAGACACGATTTTTATGAAATGCTTTCAACTTACCTTTATCCTCGTTAACGGCGTCAACGGCAAGAGGTAACGCCCCCAGGACCACCTGAGCCTGCCTGTAAGCCCCCAGGAAGCCTATAGTAACGGATTCGCTAAAGTTGTGAGCCCCTGTTCCGGTCAGATAATTGTACAGCACGGTGTAATCGGAGATGTTCTTGGTTGGTTTCTGTGGTCCGTCGGAAATGTTATTACAGCTAGCTTCCGGCACGGAGGTAGTGACGTTCTGGCCATTTTGACAGTTGGTTACGGTCGTCGACTCTAGTATTATTATCAGGAATAGTTTTTGCAGGGCTTTATTGGTTAGGCTGATTTTTCTCATTGGTTCCATATCAGGTTCAAGATTTTGGATGCATTGTTTCCGCTCTCGTACGCTCTTGTCTTTACACTGATCTGGAAGCGTTTGTAAAAGTAATCCTTAAATTTGTTACAATTGGTGGCAGTAAAAATCGCACTTAATTAGAAAAGGATGTCGAATTATTTTGTACAACATACAGTATACTGCTAAAAAATGAAATAAAGTAATTGGTTCAGGAACTCCTTATTTTTTAAAAATATTCATTAGTAAAATAACTGAGTTGCTGGATTTAGTGAAGTATCCCAAGGATCCTGTCTTGGGCCATTAATATATCTGAATGAAATATATCTTATTTTACAAACTTTATAGTGAGGTATATCTAGGATTACTTTAATTTTATCTTATTAGAAGAAAACGATAAGAATTTTTTTTTCAGGGAGCTGATTTATTTGGGTGTTAAATCCACGAGTTGTTGTTTTATTCGCATAGACCAGTGATAGATCAGTGATTCCCAAATCTCAACTGAATTTATTTTGTTTTATAATGCGGATTCGAAATAAACGTGCTGTGATGAATTTACACCCACTTTGGGAAGTCTGTAGTATGCCATCTTATAGTAGGTTCAACAGTCGCCCAAGAGACGACGTCAATGGTACAAAAATGAATTGGGAAAAATAGAGAATTGTGAAATAATCCAGAGGAACATCTAGATTATGCTAGAAGGTATATTTGCAGGTATATAGATGGTCCACTGCAGGTAGTAAAATATTGGAAAGTGAACTGAATACAAGAGAAAAGGAACAGTGACTAGTAGTGAATAATGGTGGTTAAAAGTAGTATTTATTGTTATAGTTTAAGTGGCTAATTACTGTAAGTAGGTAATTAGTGAGTTAATAAACCAGTGGTTTAATGTTAGCCTTGTTCCAATTATTGAATCCTGCTTGGGGTGTTTACTAAGGGGTTTAAACACGTAATAGTACAATTATTTACAAATTGCAATTTTTTATTAAGTCAAGGGACTTCAATGCTGAAAAAGTGAAGTTATTTATGTGGCCTTTGAAGGACAACAAATTTAATTCCTACACCTCTAATAGTGTCTACTCCAACATAGCCTTTCACGAATTAATCCCTCAACTGTCATTTACGAAAGTAAAAATAAAAGTGGTCCTAAATTTGGCTCTTGTGGGACACCTGAAGCAGCAAGAGAGTAAGAAGACTTAAATCCGTTGCAATAAACAAACTTTTTACGATTAAAAATATATAACTCTAATGGTAGAAGCGATCATTTTATTTAGTAAAAGTCTATGCCAGTGGTTCTCAAACTTTTTTCTGTTTCGCCCCCTTTTTAGTATCATGCCCATGCCACCCTGATAATTAAGAGAGGAACTTTACTGAATAACATCAAATTTATATAATGTACCTGAATTTTTTTGTTTGGGAATCACTGGTCTATGTGATCAAAAACCTGCAGATAACATCAATTTGACTTCGGTTCTCAATATTTTAGGCAATAATTTATTTGAAATTAAGGACGTTGATGGAGTTTTTGAGAGTTTTTGAGAGTTTTCTAAATATACAGGGTGATTTCACTTTAAATACAGAAACTGCGCTCTTATCCTAAAAACGGTGCATTTTAGAGGCAATGTTTATGTAGCAAATTCATATATTTTCTCCTGAAATTTCCGCCTTGGAAACTGGACCACCCTGTATTTTCATATAGAATATTGTAAATAAAATGCACACACAATTATAGGTAATCATACAAATTTTACGCTTAGGAGTAGATACTTCAAAACATACTATTTTAATATGTAATTTTTCTAAAAGCAATTTATAAATTTGAATTGATTTGAATTTGAATTGGGTTATTCGGTGGGGCTTTCTAGAAAGTGAAACAATATTTTAAACATGGAATTATATCTGCAAAATATTAGTTATGGTCGTTTTGGACTACTAAAATAAGTTTAAAACTAGCTTAAATTCCGCCCATTTCAATCTCCAAAAAATATAGAATGCGGACATGTACAGGGTAGTTCAATATATTTTGACACCTACCTACCTACGGCGTAAAGAAAAAGACGCAACTTATGTTATTTTAAATGAAACACCCTGTACATGTTCGCATATTTTGAAAGACTTTTTTTCTCTGATTCCAAAAATATATAATATTATGTTGCCATTTGCTCTATCCGTTTTGGAAATATTATACAAAACAGTACGTGGAACATAGATTGCCATGAGAAAAAAAAATGACAAAATATTTCTAATAATTACTGACATTTTACTTTCTGATGTTCCTTTGTTTTATTTTTTATCACCAAAATATATTTCACATCAAAATCTACAACTTTTGTTTCCACACTTTTTTCATATTTCTATAAATACATGGGAGTCAAAATTGATGAATGAATTTTAAAGTATTTGGGATTTTGTATAAAAATCTGGTGGTAAACTGTCAGAAATTGTCAGAAATATTTTGTCAGTTTTTTTCATGGCAACCTATTTTCTACGCGAACTGTTTTACACAAAGAGGTATACTGTTTTAAAAACAATAATAATAATAATAATAATAATAATAATAATAATATCGTCTTTATTGATACACAAAAAATAATATTTTTAGCCACACGGCTATTCTCGAGCACATATTATATATTTTTCGAATCAGCTAAACATGCTCTTTCAAAATATGCAAAAACATACAGGGTGTGTCTCTTTCTAAGATAAACAAATCCTTGGAGGAGTCCGAGCAGGGAGAAAGCTTGTGTGATACACGTGAGCAGGACCGGTGTTAAAATTTAAAATATTTATTTTTAAATGTGAATATCCTCCAATTTATCAAATTTTCATTCAGATGATTTTCAGGCAGTTTAGTTTAATGTAAAATTTAAAGTAAAATTCCACTTTTTATAATGCTTTGAATTCCCAACTTTAGGTTTTAATTACTGAGCAGTTTACTTTAAGGACACCTTACGCATTTTCAGTTATCACCCTGAAAACTAAATTTTATAACATTTTCATCTAAAAATGTTTAAAACAATTGAATGGTGATATTCAGAATGACGCAACGAAGTATACAAACAACATAATTTACTTTGCACAAAAGAGTAGTGCCAAATTTCATATTTGCTTTCAGATACTTTCACTGTTATATGTAAAGCACTAGCGCAAAGAGAGGAAGGAAAATATCCCGAGCAGGTTTAAAAGTTACCGAAATTCTAAAACATCCATGCAGTTTACGTTTGCCAAACCCTTGCAACGGAAAACTTCAGGCTTTGTTCGAACCGGAGCAAAATCCAAATTTGAGCAACCCGCGTCCGATGGTTTCAGTTAAACAACGCGTCCATCTCTTATCACGAAACGCGCTAAAACTGAAGAGATTTTCGCTCGCTAAAATTTATTTGCCGCCTCATCAGGTTATTCTGAATGAAAATTTTACGCGCATGTCGCCTCTCTATGCAACAGGTTTCAGGATTTGGTGCCGAGAGCTCATAAATTGTCAATTGGAAATTACACAAAGGGATTTTAAATTTAACGCACTTTTGCCAACTCCGCGAAGTTCAAATGTTATGCCAGGGAACGCCTGTATTGAATAAATCTGTTGGCATGACATAGGAACTGCATTTAATATTACACGCGCAATTTAAAAAATACATGAATAATACACACGGAGAGGGTAGGCTAAGTGGCGTTGGGGTTAAGGTAAAAGAGATGACAGGAATCGAGTTAAATCTCACAAAAGGCAGACTACTGAATTATTCTACGTCATTAGCACGGCGTAGCTTAAACAATGGGATGAGATTCTCTGCGTATACCATGACATGTTGTTATAGGATCCTCAAAATATATCGCGAGGTCCTTCGGGAACTCTATAATTTTTAAATTAAACCGCTCAACAGAAAAACGATCAATGTTTAATATTCGTTGCTAGTGATATGGATCGAAAAGGGCAGAATCAATAACATTATACAGGGTGTTAAGAAAAAGTAGGTCATGCCTTTAACCACAGATTCTTTGGGCGAAAATAATGTGACTTTTATAATGTGATTTTTTTTTTTGGAGCGTAGTTTTTTTTATACAGGGTGTTAAAGTTTACATTTTGGAAATTATTTTTATTAATAATTCTGTTACTGTTTAAGATTTTTACCCGAATTTTTGCACATCTTATACAGATACACTTTTTGTGTAATTTTGGTCAAAAAATTCAAAGCGCAAACGGGAAAAAGGGGGGTTGTGTTACCCATTAACCCCCCCAACTTTTTCATGCGTACGCCTATGGTCTCTAGATATTTATTTTTAGATTAAACACTTATTTACCCAATTTTTTTTACTCCTACAAAATTTTGATTTAGGACTTGATTAACGAGATATTCCAGTAAATTCAGAATCATTTCCAATATTTCAGTTTCGGAATTTTTGTTTTTACTATTGTTGTTCGTGGGTTTTCTTTAAATCGACTACTTTTAGACAAAAAATGCTAGAGACTTTTTTTGTTTTAGTAATAATTGTATTTTCTGTATTTTTGCTGTCTGCTTTATTTACCATATGTACAATAACTGGATTCGCCCGTTGGATAAATTATTCAAAAATTAATAAATAATTAAAGTAAATTATATGAAAAGTTTAATTTTAAACACAGCAATGTTTTATTTTTTATAGTATTTTCTTTAAATTAGCGTTTCTATTTGCTTATTTTACCTACCTCAGTGGCATAGATAACTAAGTATTAATTTAGGTTTCCTAAGCAAAAATGTGTACGCCACTGTTTTTTTTTTAAGATTTTTATTTTATTGAACTTTTTTGACTATGCACAACAAAAAAAGTCTCTAGCATTTTTTGTCTAAAAGTAGTCGATTTAAAGAAAACCCAGGAATACTACGAACAACAATAGTAAAAACAATAAATTCCGAAACTGAAATATTGAAAATGATTCTGAATTTACTGAAATATCTCGTTAATCAAGTCCTAAATCAGAATTTTGTAGGAGTAAAAAAAATTGGGGAAATAAGTGATTAATTTAAAAATAAATATCTAGAGACCATAGGCGTACGCATGAAAAAGTTGGAGGGGGTTAATGAGTAACACAACCCCCCTTTTTCCCGTTTGCGCTTTGACTTTTTTTACCAAAATTACACAAAAAGTGTATCTATATAAGATGAAAGTCTGTGCAAAAATTCGGGTAAAAATCTTAAACAGTAACAGAATTATTAATAAAAATAATTTTCAAAATGTAAATTTTAACACCCTGTATAAAAAAACTACGCTCCAAAATAAAAAATCACATTATAAAAGCCACATTATTTTCGCCCAAAGAATCTGTGGTTAAAGGCATGACCTACTTTTTCGTAACACCCTGTACATATAATTAAATAAGTTGTCAAAGTATGATTTTAGTAAATCCTTAGGTTATTTATAAGTATTTAAAAAAAGTATTTTTTAAAATGTAAGAAAACCCCCGCTAGCTAAAGAGTGACGAGTCCCTGCAGTTTATTATGTCTAACCGATATCTCGACAGCTCCGTTTACATCCGAGGCTAATCACAAATAAATTTTTAGTTTACTAAAATTTGTTGAAATATGAATCCGTGTCTGTTTCAATCGGGTTCTTTTTGCAAGCAGCCTATTTTCGTTTACAGATGCTCCGAGTAACTGTTGCAAATTATGTAACACGCTCGGACTTAGTAAGTAACGTCTCTAGTACGTTCAATCCGCAACTTGAACACGCAGCTGAATACACCAGCAAAAATTTATTATAAATTTGCTGGAAACGAGCATTAAAGAATAATTTGTGCTCGCGCTGTCGGATCCTGAACATCATGTGCTTCGCATTAACTGGCCAACCTTTGAAAAATAACCTCAATACTCCGCTCCGTTTAATATTTTCACCGAAAATCATCTTGGTAAGAACACAGCGTAGTCCGCCGCAGTTCATCCGTGCCGCCTCCAAATAAGTATAGATTCTGGATTTGTGTCTAAGTACCGACGTTATGAACGTCAGAGCTCGGAATGTCATTCCGGTTGTTTGCATTACATTCACCGGCTGAGCCTTACAATATCCTGTTCATGGTGGTAAGACCAAGTCTCAGTGAATGTACCTCCAAACGTGGATTCATCATATGTTGGCGAAACATTTCATTGTCCTGCTCATGGTGGTATATCTGGCCCCAGCGGATGATCGAAATCATTGTCTTCGATGAAGGAAGAAATGACTTCCCTGGTGCCGTACCTCTGTGTTTGAGGAGGACGTCATCAGTTGGTGAAGAAAAAGAAATGTCTTGCAGCAGCTGTAAGACGCTGAATAACAAAATACGGCTCTTGTGCGTGATGACGTGCAACGGATTTTGTTTTGTATTAGGTATATATGAATTTATTGGCTATAAGTGTCTCTACACTTGTCTAAATATTTATTGCAAACCTATACAAAGTTTCTATATTTGCCTGAGCGACAATGCAACACCCTCACCCTTAGTTCTAAATATACAAACGTATTTCTTTGTATTTGTCGTGGTTGAGAAACGACAAAAGAAAGCTACGTTTAAATTAAAGAAACCTCAAAACGGTGGCAAAAAACAAACATTGTGATTACGTTAAAACATACTACCTTTTAGTAAATGGAAACTGGAAACTTCGCGGGATTCTCACATGTAGGCAGGTATCGGCGTATAGGAAAAATAAAATTTTCATTCAGAAAAACAACCATTGTGACGTTAAAGATCTGTTTATTGAAATTAGCTCGTATTTTCCTCGAGGTGATAAATACTTAATATTACGAAAGTAATAATATCCAAGGGGAATTCTGTAACGTCTGACGTAAGTCAACACTTGCCTATCAGTATTGCATTATTTTTTCCAAACGACGTATTTTACCAAAAATTCATCTGTCGTACAGCCTTACCAGTCTCATAGAAATCAAATAGCCGAGGTAAATGGTGCTAGAGCTGAAAAATTAAACATCTAAATAGGTGTGCCACAGGGGTCGATCTTCGGACCTTTATTATTTTTTATTTTTATAAATGTTTTATGTACTGGTTCTTCTAAAAATGAAGTTATCCAAAAAATGCAGTATATTATAAACAATTTAAGTTTAATAAGTTCGATAATGTCTGGTAAAAAAAAGACAAATAATCTTGGCTACCAATCAGGATTTGTAGGTGTAATTCAACGCAGGTCGGGGTATTTACCCGCTGAGTAGTTGTTTCTTGCAATCCTATTTAGCAAACAATCTTGGTTTACAGTAAATAGATTGCATTTAAAAGCTTCTAAAACTGTATTTATAAAAATAGACTTAGTTGAGATTTTCGTATTGACAATTTGTGCGGAAAATTATCCTCCATTTGTTTCGTTTTTATAGACTCAGAAATATTACAAACTTGGAAGTCATGTGATCTTTTTAACATGTAGAATTTGTTTCAAAATATGGTGTAATTTTCTGGGGTTCTTCAAGGCCTTTTAGTAGAATTTTTATACAACAAAGAAAGTCGTTAGAAATATTGTGGGAGTTTCCAATATTTTAAGAGTCCTATTTTTGAAAGGAGGGCGTTCAAACTAAAGGAATTTTAATTAAAGAAATGAAATGCTGCGAGAGGAGAGAGGCATAAAGACTTGTGTTTTTTAATTAATTAGAAGATATTTTACTGTAGGCGTATTTTACTGAAAATTGTTTTTGTTATTTTATTACTTTAAATAGGGCAAGTACTTTAAAAAAATCTCCAAAAAATAATCTTATTCAAATTTAGTTTATTTGCGAAAAATTCTAAATTTAAACTTAATTTTAATTTCTATTATGTAGTGTAATTAGTGTGTACATTTGCCTTTTATTTTGTTATTTCTTTGTTTATCCTTTTTCCTTAGTCATTATGTATAGGGCGGTAAACTGGATGATATATGTATAATGAACTTCTTTTTTTTTTGTTTATTAATCATTATTATTTTTCTTAAGATTAAGTAGCCCATGTACAGGGTGTTCAACGTAACTTGCTACCCCCCATAATTTCCTTATTTTATAAGGTAATAAAAAAATTGAAAATTTCATCTTATTGCATTTTTCACGTACTTTTTAAATATGTTATCGAATCATATCCATGTCAGAAAATATACAGTGGGTGCGAAAAAATGTGTTTTTCTTTAATGGAACACCCTATATATTTTTACATATTTGGATTTGCCTACTTTTTCTGATTTCAAAAATATATAATACTTGTATATTTCGAGTAATATTAAGGAAGTTATTAATAAAAAACCGTTTGCAATAACGCAGATAAATTATATTTATTTTATCTTTACAACAATCATTATTTGAAGAAGACGAGATATGATCTGATAACATATTTAAAAAGTATGTGAAAAACGCAATAAGATAAAATTTTTAATTTTTTTATTATCTTATAAATAAGGAAGTTGGGGGTAGCAAGTTACATTGACTACCTTGCTATCCCCATAATTTCCTTATTTATAAGGTAATAAAAAAATTAAAAATTTCATCTTATTGCATTTTTCACATACTTTTCAAATATGTTATCAGATCATATCTCGTCTTCTTCAAAATAATGATTGTTATAAAGATAAAATAAATGTAATTTATCTACGTTATTGCAAACGGTTTTTTATTAATAACTTCCTTAATATTACTCAAAATTACCAATGATTATATATTTTTAAAATCAGAAAAAATAGGCAAATCCAAATATGTAAAAATATATAGGGTGTTCCATTAAAGAAAAACTAATTTTTTCGCACCCACTGTATATTTTCTGACATGGATATGATTCGATAACATATTTAAAAAGTACGTGAAAAATGCAATAAGATGAAATTTTCTATTTTTTTATTACCTTATAAAATAAGGATATTATGGGGGGTAGCAAGTTACGTTGAACACCCTGTACAAAATTGTTTCAAATAGATATCTGTCAAAGTTTGGTTTTTGTCGCAATAATTTATCTTTATGGTTAGTTTTGTACGGGTGATCATTTTAAGTGCCTCACTCGATTTTCCTGCTTTATTGTTCACCTAGGAAAAAATTCAAAAACCATACTTGTGTACTTTTTTCCGAGGAATCCGATTCCGAAAAGATAAAAACAATTGAATGTCAAAGAAAAAAGTTATGGCCGAAAAACTGAAAAATAAAAAAATATACACCCTGTATATTAATGGGGAAATGGATATGTGACATTTCACTGATTGTAAATGTGTATCAGATACAAATTTTTCACTTCCGGTTTGACCGGAAATTGCTTTAATTTTTTTATTTTAGGTGATACACCCTGTATATTGAGCTCAGTGTAAAGAACTTTTCTTTCTGAATTCAGCAATATATAACATATCATCATTGTCTTTCATATTTAATAAGATATTGGGGTTTGAATTTAAAATAACACAAATATATGTTATGAAATAAAGTCATCCATGAAAACAAACAAAAGCATTTAAATTATTTATTTATTTCAAAAACAAAAGAAGATATAGCATAATAACTTATATTCTTTAGTTTTTGAAATAAATAAAAAATAATTTAAATGCTTTTGTTTGTTTTCATGGATGATTTTACTTCATAACTTATATTTGTGTTATTTTAAATTCAAACCCCAATATCTTATTAAATATGAAAGATAATGATAATATGTTATATATTGCTGAATTCAGAAAGAAATGTTCTTTAAACTGAGCACAATATACAGGGTGTATCACCTAAAATAAAAAAATTAAAGCAATTTCCGGTCAAACCGGAAGTGAAAAATAAGTATCTGATAAGCATTTACAATCAGTGAAATGTCACATATTCATTTCCGCATTAATATACAGGGTGTATATTTTTTCTTTTTCAGTTTTTCGGCCATAACTTTTTTCTTTGACATTCAATTGTTTTTATCTTTTCGGAATCGGATTCCTCGGAAAAAAGTACATAAGTATGGTTTTGAATTTTTTTTCCTAGGTGAAGAATAAAGCAAGAAAATCGAGGCAATTAAAATGATCAACCCTGTACATTTGGGTATTTCCGAAATTCAAGAAATGCAGTAAAAAACATCTAAATCGCTTTCCAAAGCGTCCACGGCCACACGAGATAAATTACAACAAAAACAAAACTTTGACAGATACCTATTTGAAACAATTTTTTACAAGGCCTACTTGAAAATTAGAAGAATTCTTAATTTCTTAGTTTTTTAAAAGCCTAATTTTATTTGAATGGCACGTAGGCAACTAATAAGTTTTGAGTCAATAAATCAGTAGTATTCTATTCCACAAGCATATAATGCCCTGTATTATTCACGAGGGTGAAAGTTTACGGCACGAGCCGAAGGCGAGCGTCATAAATCACCCGAGCGAATAATAGCCATTATATACGAGTAGAATACGACTATCAAATATTTTTAATTAAACCTGAATCTACTGGCAAAAAATTCCTGCTCGATTGCGCCTCTTTGTGGTTCATTACTCACTGCTTTTCAGATAAATAAAAGTAAGATACTGAAAGATAATGCATAAACACTTCCTAATCTATTGTGGTATTGTACGTAGTTGTACTACAAGAAAGAACGTTAAAAATTTACTGTAATCAATAAATTTGAAATTATGGTTAAAATGACTAAGTAACTATTACTAATCATTAACCAAGATGTTAAAACATATTGTTCAAGATGTTTATTCTAGTAATAGGTACATCGACTTTTGTTTAGTTGTACAATTGCCAAATTGTACCTAGATGTGTTTACTGTGTGTTTTTATTTGCCTTCTGCTGATTAGAGTGCATAGCGAAATAATAGGTAAGTTACTTACCTTAATTTTTTTAGTAATAATTGCATCAGGATATGCCTTATTTTATCAATATTTTATCACTAATAAAATTCTAAGATCTTTTAGCTTTTAATAATAATAATAATAATAAAAATAATAAACGACTTTAATTTATTATAAAAGTATACAGAAAGTAGTACTAATACAATGGGCGAAGTCTAGCTCGTTTTACCCAGCTACTCTTACACTTACACATACACTGTCTTTTCTATTTTGGGCTAGGCAGTATATAAACCATTCCAGATGGTTTTGATTGGAGTACTCAAGCGTAGACGTTATTTTCTTGACTTGTGTATACAGAGTGTTAGGAAAGATTTTAGGCAAAATTAAATGGGTGGTGTAGAATGTTCCAACAATCAAAATACATGATGTTTTTATACTTTTTATTCCAGATTGCATCGAGGGCGAAACATGGTACGAGGTATGCTCGAAATGTACTTGCTTACGAAACGGAAGATTTACGTGTTTACCACATCTGCAAAGTTGTACCCTAGGTATGTGCCCAAGTATTATACAAGGTGTTTCTAAATTGACTACCGTAAATTTAGGAGCTTGTAGAGAACGTTAAAATAAAACTAAAACATCTGTACAGTTTCGTCGGAAAACGCTTCGTTTTCAAAATACAGGGTGTTATAGTGTCGACTGGCAGATCAGTTATTTAGCTATATCTCTAAACAGAGTAGGCAGAGGATTCTAAATTTTTGTGAGCGAGTGTTACTTAAGACTACCGATGACTGGATAATATTTTAAATCTGATGCCACCATTCAGTGGCGTAGAAAATGGGGTAGCCTAACACTTTTTTGTTAATAAAAAATTTGCTGTTCGATGTTTTGAAAATGTCGTTTCATTTTCAAATTCCCCAGTCAAAATGCTATAATAAAGGCCCTCTTATTAAATATCTCCAGAGGCGTTCGTTTTCGAGATATTCTCGGTTTTATGTGTTAAGTACCTACTTAATTTGCGAAAAACATATTAAGTATTATTAAAAAGGGACAATCATCACAAGGTAGATAAAAACAAAAACAAATGCAACTCAAATCTGCTTTACTATCAAGAAATTACATTTTAATCTCAAAGGTGCACTTATTAACAAATTCATATTGAAAATTTCCTTTTTTTGTTCAGTAGTAATAATAGGCTACCCCTTTTTCTACGCCACTGAATGGTAGTATCAGATTTAAAATATTATCCAGTCATCGGTAGTCTTAAGTAACGCTCGTTCACAAAAATTTAGATTCCTCTGCCTACTCTGTTTAGAGATATAGCTAAATAACTGATCTGCCAGTAGTGCCAGTCGACACTGTAACACCCTGTATTTTGAAAACGAAGCATTTTCCGACGAAACTGTATAAAGGTTTTAGGTTTATTTTAACGTTCTCTACAAGCTCTTAAATTTATGGTAGTCAATTTGGAAACACCTTGTATAACTGCAGACGTTTTACTAGAGCATATTTTTTATTTTTCAGAAGAATGTATAGAAAATATTGTCGTTTTTAAATCAAAATTCCGTTGTCACTGCACAAAAAGTAAAACTACTGTATGTGTTGCGTTGTCCTACCAAGGAGGTAAGTGACTGCTAATCAAAAATATTGTAGCCATTCTTTTGTGAGTTTAAACTCTAAGGGCCAATATTTACGATTTTATAAATATGCCCACAAATAAAAATGTTGTATTTACAGTAAGGCTTATATTTTCAGATCTGGAAGGAAAGCCGTGCACGAGAGATTCATATTATTACGACAATTGCACATTTTGCACATGTGACAAGTATTCAAAGAGAACTAAATGTGAACCAATCGACAATTGTAATTTATCAAATGGTGGTAAGAAAAATATCAGTTATTGTCGTTTGCAGTTGAAAACATGCACCATACTTATAAAATATGCAATATTATAGAAACATAGATTATTCTTCTGTAATTTGCAGGTATGTGCAATAGTGGCGAAACGGTTATGGAGAAATGTTACAGATGTTCCTGTTCCTACTCGAAATTTAGAATTTGTTCACTATTGAGAAATTGTTCAACGGGCAAAGGTTAATAATAATTAAACGTCACATTTGGTTATTACTCTGTAATAAATATTTTCCTACATCATAGAAATAATACAGGGTGTTCCATGACGAACTGTCCATACTTCTAAGGATGATAGATACTTACTTAGATACCTACCTTGTATAATATTTTTTTCAAATTATATGGGAAGCTATAAAAGTCCCATACATCAGTAAACAAAAGCATGCGAACAGATTTTTTGTCGCACCTTATAATTTGAAAAAAATATTATACAGGGTGATTTTCAATACAAAAATAAAAAAACTTGAATTAGAAAAGTCCGGCCCTGGAATTTTTAAATATTAAAAACGGCATTATATTATCAACTGTGATAAAGTACACAAATTGTATAAAATTTGAACAAATTGTAATAAATAGTAAGGAAGTTCTGGCCAAGAGAAATATTGGCCATAAGTAATTTATCACCCTGTATCTCAGTAATTAAGCGCAACAGACAAATTTCTATACCCATTCGTGACTAGTCAAGGGATCCTCTATCATCCTTAGAAGTATCTACAGTTCGTCATGAAACACCCTGTATATGGACTTAGCTTCGCTTGGGTTTCATTTAATATTTAATCTCATCAATATTCCAGGTGATTCAGTTTTTAGTCCTAAATTGGCCAGGCCGATCCCGGCGTTGGAATTATACTTAAAAAATGTTTCGTTACAGGTTACAAGGTGTTTAAGCATATGCGTAACTAAAGGAGTGCTGGGGTTGCTAAGCACCCCCAGATTAAAATCATTTTCATTCTGTCAATTAACAAATAAACTAGAAGAACCTTAGAAACTCCTGATTGGATATTTTTATTATTTTATTGTTATACAATTTTGAACCTTAGCCCCCCAAAAATTAGATGGTAGTTGCGCCTATGTGCTTAAGATTAAATTTTTTTGTCTTTGGATAACACTATGTCCATAAAAATATTAAGGTAAGGATTCAGAGAAGTTTTGAAAAAGAGTCGAGATTAATAATTATCGAAGTCTGATGAGTTTTAAACAGCCCTGTTACAAAAAACGAGATAAAGTAAATTGCTCGTCTTTTAACTTATATATGCTCAAATAATTTTAAAATTACTAATGCCACAATTTGGGAGAATAATTTTTTCTCAAATATTGAATATAGAATAAAAACATTTGTGCAATGGCGTAACAAATATTAAATACAGGTGTCTGATCCCCGAGCCGTAAACAACACATTTTTATACTTAGTTGGTAAATATAAAATTGTAAAAAAATAACTAAAACCGATTATAAGTTATTAAATAAATACAAAAAAGTTGTTGTGAAACCCTATATATCTCTGTAACAATGCATTTTAAGACATCAGTTTAAATAAAATTGTCCCGTATTGATCCACCAATCCGTTTGGACACTAAATTAAATCACCTTGTATATATACACGAGTTTGATTATTAATAATACCAAAGACGATATGTAATCGTCTTTGATAATACTTAACAAAAATCAAAGCATTAACTCATGCAAAATAATGTTGGTATGTACAATACTCATATTTAAATGCTGTGTATATTTTGATTATGGACAGCGTGTATTTTTTAGAAAAACCTGGAAAATGTCACTTTGTTGAAAAATACTTCCCGATATATCTACAAAACTATTGCATTTCTATGGCACATCAAGAATGCTATTCCGATTATGGCTGTCCTGGAGTGAAGAAATGCTGTCGGATCGTCGATTGTTTCTTGCGATGTATAGATCCACTTTATTGATCATAAATTGTTTAAAACAAAAGTAGAATGTCTTGTTTTCTTAAAACATTGTTTTTAATTACCTACCTCTCAAGTAATCGAAACCACCCCCAAAATTTTTTTTTATGTTAGGAAAGAGACGAAGCCCTACAGTTTATTGTAGAGTCCGAACCACATCTAGAATACTGGACAGTCTCTCTTCCACCTAGGACCGAAGCAGATCACAAATATGTTTTTGAAATTCCATATCTAAGCAACTTATGGACCACCCTGTATATTTGTTAACATCAATTGTTAAATGGTAGAGGTTTTCTGTACTGATTTTCTTAATAAAGGTCAATATTATTATTACGATTATTATTATTATTATTCTGGTCTGATAAAGTGGTAAGCAGATTGTAAAGTAGCCAAAAATAGGCAACCAACACGCTTTGTTTTTTCTGCATAATATGAACACTACCATTGAGTGTGTATATGGTTGCCTAATTCTCTGGTTCACATATCACGTTTTTATCTCTCTTTAGCTCATGTCAACTCTGTCAGTGTAGTGCAGTGTTCAGTCACAGAATTAATTAATTCTGTGGTTCAGTGCTACACTTCGTGTGCAAAGGAAAGAGCCTACTCTCCCACGTTATTGTGAGTCGCGACATCTGTCGACGCTCCGTTTATACTAAAGTGATCAACCATCACGAAAAAAATAAATTAGTAGTTTTCTCCAACGATTATTAGGTCGCTGGTTTTCTCTGTACAAAGTACTTATCTTATTTAATATTATTAATAATACATATTATCCAATGATACTATAAACGAGGGTTTTAAGAAGCTTTGATTTAATTTTTTTTTTTACTTTAGTACTTTTTAGTGTTTTTACCGTTCGATGTTGGCAGTATACCGAGCATTGTTATATTGGATTGGCGATGCTGTACACCAATGTCGGAACTCCTTTTAAAATATCTCGTTTCAATTATTTTGCCTCTCATATTTTTTTCACAACTGGAGCCGTCAAAATTTTATAAAAATAATAGCATCTGACATGATTGTCAATAGTTTTGAAAATGAACTCCTGTCAGACTGGATAACTGAGTTGCAATACAAAAGAGAGAAATATGTGGAACCAGTATTGGCTCGGGAAACTATGACTCTTATGAAATTGGCGTGCGACACCTTCAACCAGGACATTCACGTTCTCATCATGTCTGTAGATATCCTCGAAGAGTACATTCGAACAAAGGCTTTGAAGAAGGAGGAAATAAGAGAAAATGCACTTACTGTTGCTGCTACTATATTTATGGCAAGTAAATACATGGGAGAGCAAGATTTAAAGGTGCATTATATTGAAAAATTTCTACACAAAGTAACTGGAAGGACTTTTCTCAGCAATATTATAAAACTAACCGAAATGGAAATACTAACAACGCTGGGCAACAAATTGCCCGTTACTACCCGAGTGGATGACTTGAATGCCTTCGTTACAAAATACGAAAGAGAGTGCAGGCTCAAAGCCAGCATAAGACCTCTTTGTTTGGATATACTAGAAGTATTATACTTGACGAGGGACAAGTGGTTTTACGAACTTAAAACGGTTTACAACCAAAATCAAGAAGCATTAAATGTTTTCAAATTACTAATGAGTGGTAGATTGCACTTACCTGTAGGTATATTAATATACGCTTTGTCTCACACATATTACCAGCACAGTATCAATATTGATTGTATAGTTAAAGAATTAATGACCCGAATGCAAATTCACACTGATCATATAAATGTACTGGTTTGGAAAATTCACGAGGTAGTGCAACTAGAATAAGTTATGTACGTACTTGATATTGCTAATTGTGAAAATTAATACTTTTATTTTGTGAGTACAAATCATGTTACGTTCATGAAGAATGTTTTTAATATAATTGTTATTTATGAGATAAATATACTGATTTTTAATTTAACAGTGTATTTTTTGAATATTTGCATCTTTTAGTACAATTGTACTGTTGCTGAAGAAACTGAATTAAATTTAGGTTTGGTTAAGAGCTGCAGAGAACGTAATAGACTTTAAACAAAATAATACAAAAATTATTAACGTTAAAAATTCACTTTAATCGTAATTATGAAAGCCACTTTACTATATAGTAATTCTTTTTACCTACTCTAAGTACAGAAACGTTGTTTTGTAACCTATGAACATTTAAATTCAATACTTCACTGGGATTGCTCGTTTTCTGTTGGTTTATATGAAAGCCTCCAGCTGAAATTATACGAATTGCATCTTCTGAAAAAAAAAAATATATGGTATATACTCAGAAGAACATAGAGTTTTTAATAAAATAATTTAAAATAGTTCTATATCTTTATTTCAGTTTACGTTTTGTTGGGAAACAACCAGCTTTCATTGCCACATCAAGTACGTCCTGACCCGCTTCTGGTAATAGGCTCACAACCGTTGCTCCTGAAAACAACTGAGCAACGTCCTCACTATTAAGCCGACCTAAAGCTGCAACACTTCCTTCATACAAAGCTTCAGTAGCCTGTTGTGCTTTCCTTAAGCCCTCCTCGCCATGCACTAATAAGGTAACTTGCTCTGCAAGTCTCTTCTGCGGTAGCCTCAACTCTGGTTTTTCTCTATGACGTCTCATCAGGTCGGAAATACTACCAACTGTGTCAAAGGTGAATAGCTTTAGAAATTTTTCTACGTCAGAGTCTGGCTGCCGCATCCAGAATTGGTAGAAGGTAAAGGAGGAGGTTTTTTCTGATGATAACCATACTGCATTTCCTGCAGATTTACCAAATTTGTCGCCCATTTCTGTTGTTACCAATGGAACGGTCAAACCTGTTAAAAGACACAACACTTAAAAATGTGGCAAGAAACTAAATGAGGCCGCAAAAATACATTTAGAGCATATTTTATGATGATTTCTCAAGATCACTTCCTTCAAAAACATCTAATCTTTAAAACGTAAATTGTAAATCTAACAAAGGTATGTAGTTTACGTTGTATAATACAAAAACTGACAAATACTTACCGAACACAGGTTTTTTACAAACTTTACTAATCAACTCGTGTCCAGACATAATATTTCCCATTTGATCATTACCACCAATCTAAAACAAAAAAAATTTATAAAATTTTTATGGGGTAGAAGTAACAACAATTAAATTAAAACATATTAATGCACTTCATGCAAAATATACCAAAAGTCCTTACCTGGAACATGCATTGATCTTTTCTAAACAAATGCAACCAATCATATGCTTGAAATAACTGATAACTAAATTCAGTAAAACTCATTCCCGCAGGAGAACTCAACCTACTCTGAACGCTAGTCCTGGAAAGCAGTGTCCCCATTCGCATGTGCCTACCAACTCCACCGATTAGCTCAACGGCTTTAATATTATGATACCACTCTTCATTATTATAAAGCCTGAAAGAGGACTTAAATATATTACACAGCATATAACCACAAAACTAAAGGCACCTTAGGGGGATTAATGGGTCCTTTTCTTGCCAAATATACTTTTCATGATTTGAAAATACGGTTTCTATGTTTTTAAAAATACCATGGATGTTTCCGTCTATATAAACTTTTGACAACTCTTCTCTTTCGGTGTTTCTCCCACTTGGATCACCTATTTTCGCTGTGGCACCCCCAATCTATAATGTGGTCTTTGTTGAGTAACGTTAAAGGAAATATAATATCTACACATACCAGAGCTATCGTTTTATGCCCTCCTCTCTGCCAATGTAATAAATTAATTAAAACTAACAAATTTCCAACATGTAAACTATCTGCAGTGGGGTCAAAACCTGCGTAAACAGTCCGAGGAGATGAATTCATTAAATCTGTGACAGAATTTCTAAAGTAAACGAATAATTATAATATAGCCACACAACAAATGGGATTACTTACTTACGCTGCATTGTCAGGAAATATGTCTTGAAACATGCCACGCTCTTTTAGTCTTAATATATTTCGATTTGTGTATGATCTGCAGAAATGCGTAACTTTGTGAGAACATGATAAAAGTTGTAACTTTAGCTTATGCATTTTTTAAACATTTTACGCATGGAAATGTGAGGTTATTTAACTGACAGTACTGCTGACAAGTGACATCTGACATGGTGACGTAAGAGGTGTGTTCATTTGTGTAGTTCTAAACAATTTAGAACCACTAACGTCACGTGCGAAAATCTTCGTCAGTCACAACATGATGGATTCTAGGTCCCGTGTCTTAGTCCTACGGTTTCCCATGTCCTCAGCTTCACTCAATACAACACATAAGCTTACGTTCACGTTTTGCTGGGCACAAATTATTACCGCCTTACTAGCATACCGTTGTAAGTGTATCGTAATCAATCCCAACTTTTACGATATCAAACAGGGTCCAAATATCCCGTCTTTGTATTTAAATAGTTCTTAAAATACAAAATTATACCTATGCATAGTTGTAAAAGACGTTTTCTTATGAGGTTCGGACGCTACTAGGAGATTGCATGGTCACAATGGGAGTACCAGTACTACCAGCATGTTCTCAGATTGAGGTGTAATTTAAATTCTGTTTAGCGACGTGGAGGAAATCAAAATTCATTGACCGATTATGATTAATAAAGACAAATATTTGCCAAACAGGCGTATTAGATTACAATGAATATTATTAAGTTATCGTCATTAAATATCATTTACTTCAGAAAACAGATATTTTGCACGGAAGCATATTAATTTTTGAATATTTATAAACCACAATTTGCACTACTTAAAAAGCAAATTACGTTTTCCCTCGCCCTTAGCACTCTCTTAATCTACAGCATTACCAATATTGCATAATGAAAGTTACTAAATTATTATCTGTCTACTGTCAATTTTCTCCGTCTCGCTGAACAGAGTATACTTCTAGTTCGCCGTTCTGTGGCTTTAGGCATTATCTCGGTTCTGTGGTTCAAAAAACTTCCGAGTACTCCAACTTTAAAATAAATCTTATTCTTTATTCCACACGATACTTATTCAATAGAGAAATGAAAAATGAGAAATGTAATAATTCATATATTATAAATTTTTTTCATTAATGTTTTCACAATTTTCAACATAAAAACGTTAAAAAATTATACAATTTTTAAATAATCAAATAAAAAATAAGATAATTATAATTAACAACTAAAAATTCCAGAAAATTACTTTATACAAAAGGAATTATTTTTACACTAGCCAAATAGTGAAGAAACAAGAAAAATAAATAACTCTTTAAGTAATGAAATTATATCTATTTTCAATTAAAATTTAAAGAAACCTATATTACAAGAGGACATACTTTATCTTAAAGGCATACCTGTAATTTTAAAGTTATACTCTGAAATAACATTTGATCACATTTCGATAAGAAAAACAAGTTAAAAGTATAATTGGCATAAGATTTAAAAGAAAATGCTTAAAAAGTACAAGACACTTAGCACATTCCTCTTAATTATGTTCCATTAACTTTATTTCAATAGAAAAAATATTAAATGATTAGTGAACATCCAGCGATGTTTCCTTCTTCTCTGGGATCACGGAACTTTGTAAACGGCAGATGAGCATTTACATATAATTGAAATAGTAACAAATTGTACTTTTTTATTTAAAAGTCTTTCACTAATATCACAAAGTTTTATCATAAAAACAAGATTGAGGCTAAGAACAATCATTTAATTGACCACATGACCAATTTTAGGCTTGTTTCTTCACTACTCTTCGAAAACCTCTGAATAATGCTGCACTGCAACAATTTATAACATATTTTTTATAGCACAAATATTAGTCCACAATCAACCAACCGTATAGTCTAGCATATTTATGTACAATTTTAGTATACTGTTCATCAGTTTATAAGTGAAATAGTCTTCGTGTTGGGATAGCTCACTCACTGAAAAAAATCATTTTTTTAGGCAATATTTATGAAGAAAAACGTACACTACAACTCCTCTTCTAATTAAACATTTTAAAAAATGCCATGAAATTTTGTAAAATTCTAAAAATTATCGGTCTTGAATTAAAACATTGCTAATTCCACAATAATAACGGTTTCTAAGTCTTAAGAAGTACTATATCAATTATGGTGGTTCGCTAGTTTCATTCCTATTGTTTCTGATTTTCTGTTTAATAACTCGGAGTGGCAAATAAAGTATACTTTTACCGTTTTGGTTAAACAAAATGCATTAATGTCTGCGGAAAATTTCAACAAGTAGTCATTTCAATTTTTGTATCTTGATTTCATTAACGTAGATATTGTAGGCCATTATTTAAAAAAATATTGACTTGGGTTAAATTTAAACGAAACAGGCGGATCATTAGGAAATCTAGCAATTGTCAGGTAAAAACATTATGCAGAATACAATATTATCAATAACTGGTACAACAAATACCATCTTATTATCATTATAATCATCAGCACTAAATAAATTGATATTTATTTGATGCTGACAAACAAGTCAACTTTATCTTATTTTATCAAACTATATTGAAATTTTTGTTGTTTTCGTCAATACTACGACTTCCTAGTTAACTTGCTTTGTATAGGGAAAAAAATAGTGGCCTAGAAAAATGAATACAATGTGAAGCAAGATTAACCTTTAACTGATATAGATGTACGTCATCCATAAAGTAACAGGATCTTACAGTGGTCACATTTTTATATACGATTTCATATCGCAATCTCAAACATTTTTTTTTTTCCAAATATAACGCAGCTTTGCCAAGTACGACCACAGTGCTTTCAAATATGGATAAGTTCTTGGAGGTTGTAATTGAAAATATTTTTAAAATGTGGTCACTCTGGAGCACTTTATAACTTGTATATGAAAGATTCGGTCCATCTTCATCAGTTGAAGAATAATCCTTCTATGGCTACAAATTTTTAGCTCACCCTGTGCAAACTGCAAAACATTATAGGTTCAAATGGGTGATTTCAAAACGTTTGATGGAAAAGTAATACCTATTTTACGTTAACAGAAAATTCATAAAATCAAATTTTTTAGTTAACCTTTAACGTTACACCAGAGATTCAAAAACAAGTGCCACATTTTTATAACAACTTTATTGTATAAATCTAAATTTTTCATTATAACTTTCTTTCTAAGAAAAAGTTCTAGATGTAAGAATATCACGTTTGGATATAGTGCAAATGCTGAAAATATAAAATCTTATTTCGTCATAATAAAATCACTATAAAACATAAAAAAACTCAAATTGTAGTGTACGCACTTTATAGCTACCACTATTCGGGGTCCGAGGACATAGCAACGTCACCGTTTGTATTAATAACAAGCGTATCGTCTTCATTATAATCGATACTCAGGACCGAAGACCTTCTAACACGTTTCACACGAGTCCTCTCATTCTCGGACTCTGAGTCGGTCCGTTCTTGTTCACAAACACTAGTGTCACCATTTGCTCTACCGTTCGCCATTTTTAAAGTACTGTTTTCTTTCTGAAGCACCTGAACAGTGTCTTTTGTCTTCTTAAGTTCTTGCTGAAGAAACAATATGGTGCTCTGCATGCCCTCAACATCTTCGTCGAGATCTGCCAAAAACGAATCCAATTCGTTTTGACTCTGCCTCACCTCCTCTGAGAAGCTCTTTTGCAAAGCCAAATCACTCTCTAGCTTTGCTATTCTGCCCGAGCTGGTTATTTTACCAAGTTCCTCGTTTTCTTGGTATAGCAACCTACATTTTGCCATCAGTCTCTTGCCTGTGTTGGAATCTGGCGTGAATTTCCAAGCAGAAAGCTCGTTTTGTGTGTCTTCTAGTTTTAATCGTGTCGCTTGCAATTCAGATCGCAACTGCTGCAAGAGACTATTTACCGCAGGGTCCAACAGAGCTGACCGTAAAGAAGACGCTGTCGGGGCTTGTGAACTTTTTAGTTCGTTGAGTTGACACTGTAGCAGAAAAATTAATTAGACACTATATCTAGGGTAAAAGCTAAATATATTTAACACACTGAAAATATCACATTATCTTTCATATAACTAATAACTACACTCAAACGTTCTTAACATTGTCTTTCAACATCTATATAATAACGCAAAACTTATTCCTAAAATAACAATCATTTTCAACTTGGATGGTATAATATTTGGGTTTGGAATTAAACGCCATTTCAAAAAAATAAACTATAGAGTAAGTCACACAGTTGGCATTAAATAAATATCTTTTAACCCATATCTGCAATACTGAGAGTTTAAACTATAAATTGTTGTATTTAATGATGTGAAGAACAGCCATTTTCCATTTTCTATTTTTTTTTTAAGTCTCGAACCAATAAGATAATCTTTGACCTAGTATCTTTAAATACTTGTTTTATTATTTGCATCATTTGTGATGACATTTTTATTAATTTTTAAACAAACTCATTCCATATTTTTGTCAGTTAGCACAAAATCAAGGATCATCTTATTGTAATGAACTCGGTAATGAATAAATAAAATTATTGGTTTTTCATTTATGAATGAGATTTAAGGAACTGTCGCTTCTTATCTTTCCTAATCTTTGATTAAGCGTAAAATTAAACACTGGTCTTATTTTCCCAAAATTTTAAAATGCCAACAGCTCAATTTTTGAGAATATTAAAATTTAATTAACAATTATTTCTTTTCAATCTCACGGCTTTTCAATAGTTTTGATTCCTCACCTTGAAAGCTCATGGAAAAAAATACAGTATGAAAAACAATAAATAAAATTTCGACCAACTGTGAATAAAGTGGTAATATCGCTTTTTCAACTTTTTAAAATGGTATACACCTTTATAATCAACTAATATGAAAACTTCTGTATTAAACATGGTTTGGTAATTTTGCAGATTGGTTTATCAATCAAAATTTTTTTTCTACTTGTACTTTTTGCCTATGGAACACAAAAGTATAAAACTTGATATAAAATAATGAAAATATGTGCCGCCCTGAACTTTAAGACATTGGAAAGTAGGTACTACTGCCACATATGTTATTAGTTTACCGATTTACAATTTCATTCAGACGTGAATTGAAATTTGCTTTATGAAGCGATATAATAAGCGATTTTACCTGCTCTAACCATAACTAAACAGTTTATTTATATATCCAATCATGGAGTGGGAAATTTCCTCGGAAATCAACATATTTATTAGGGAATAATTTAGTTACGACCAAGAGCATATAAAACCACCTAATATGTGTGAAACCGAGTGTGAATTACTTACAACATCAGGCTATTTCCATGAAATATCCCTGAACACTTCTCTTCGAATGAGTGGATTTGAAAAGAAATTAAAAAAATGGTATTTACCACTGTAATGTAATGATAAACAATTTTGGCAAAATTTTAAGCAAGCAGATAAGTGATCTCACTTAAAATTGTTACTTAGGGGTTTTAAATGGCGCTCTTTACGATAATGAAATCCAAATTTGAATAAAAAAATCGCTAATACTGTATTTGAAAACTCAACTTTTTAAATCCTCTTAAAATCGCACACTACACATCACATATTACCAAGTTCAGAGAATCACCTTATCGACCTCTTCTTACCACCAAAGTTTGAAGTTAATCAAGCATCAATTAATGGGTATACAGTGGTGATGCAATCTAAAGTGGGTCTCACTGTATAAAAAAAATTTCTAAAAAACTAAAAATAATCAAAATATATGTAAATAAATAAAAATCGAGAGTATTGCAATAATCACAATCTGTTTCGATATTGCAAGGGTGATAAAAGTCGACAGCATCATTTATAACATAACCGTGGAAATTTTCAACGTAGTGTTTTCTACTGAAGCAATTAAAGGTGTGGTATTCTCGATTTGAACTCGTGGTCCATAAGCAAAGACGAGTAACTAAGTACAGATTTTTGTACCTAAATTCGACTCTAAACTAATTTTAAATATTACCAACTGTTTTAGCACACGGTGCTGAGATCAACTTTAATCTTCCAATGCAATTTTACTTGCATGTTTCATATCAAAATTACTATATAGAAAATTATATTATGCCAGTATTAAATAACTGCACTTCTGTTAATCTCCACCCAAATATTATATCACAGCGCTTAATCAGCAACAGTGCCAAGATATTTCTTTAAGAACAGAAACTGTCACATCAATTTATTTAAACAATTATTATAATTAATTATCCACTGGTAATACATAAAAATATCACTCCGAATGACAAGAAATCTTAGCAACGACATGAAATAACAACCACAAAAACATACAAATTGATATAACTAGCTTACTGTCAATAATCGTCAAATTGTCAACGTTAAAGAAATTTTGAAAAAATGAACTACAACAGATGAAATCACTTCAATGGCACTGTTAACACGGAGCACAATGTTAAGAACATTTGAGAGTAGTGGTAGCGACTACTAACCACGTAATCTTGCGTCTCCTGTTCTTTAGCGGTTAACCTTCGAACCAAAACCTTTTCCCGCTGCTGTGACTCTAGGAGCTGCAATCTCATCCTCTCGGAAGCCTGTCGTAGATCCGCTAACTCCCCTGCAATGACCACACGTTAACCACCCGCCACTTTGCACTGATTAGCACATTAACACTACACTGCACCATCAAGATACAGCCCGTAATGCAACCCCCCATGACACTATTACGATTAATAACTGAACTAAGTACCTTCTTGTTGAGCGGTTTTCCGTTCCAAAACAGTCACATACGATTCCTGCTGCCTCCAGCGGTTCTGCCACTCTTGGGAGGTCAAAGTGCCCATCTCTAGGTCCGTCACCACGACTCGGCAAGGGGCCCTGTCCCTCTCCGCAGGGCTGGTCGGCTGCTGAACATCTCCTGACTCCGACATCCTGAAAACCTCCACCGTCAGAGAGAGCACGATTAAAATATTTTATTGTACTTTTATGACTACGAGTCGGCCATATTACGCCAAGCGAAGCCGTGGCCTTCGCTTTGTTTTTTTTTGTTTTACTTACTTTACAGAGAATTCTTAAGGGTTACAGATAACTCACTTAACTTAACTGTCCTAAAAGGTTCACAATACCATCTAAAACTCGAGAAATAAGTCATCTAAAAAACTGAATAGTTAAAAAATTCGTTCCAATTTATTAACCAACGCCATTTTACACTTTTGACATTACCGTTTACTCACAGTCGATCGGTAAGGTAGGGAGGCTATTTTAAGTTCTGTGGAGGAAACTTAATTGTAGTTGCATGGCGCCATCTATCTCAAGCAATCAAAAATATATAGACTCATCAAACTGTGAATATGACGTCACCATCAAATTAGTTTAGTCAATAAAATTAGTTTCTATTAGTGCAAAATTTTTACACTGGATCCATTGTGTTCACAAACTCTAGTGTAGATCAAGGCGTTTACCAGCCTTGATCTACAAGCCTTGAGTGTAGATGTCATCTGGCATATGTCAAAAATATTTGGCGTTCAAATATTCCAGTGTAGTGCAGAAATGTGTAACACTTTACACGAACTTGAAAGGTAGTGCAAAAGTGTAGTGTAGAATGTGGAGATTTGAGAATAAGAAATACGGAAAAATAAGATTATGCTTGCTTGAGGTGTCAATTGTGTAATGAAGCACGTCTGGATTAAATGTTGAGAGCAACCTTGCGTTCTTTTTTACACCGGTGGATCCACCTGATGTAACCAGTGTCCCAGAACTGTTCTAATTGCTTGGTTAAATTAATCGTAAGCGTTCTTAAAGTATTGTTGGAATTAACCTGATGGAACCACTAGTCACCGGCTGCAATGCTCGGTGAGTTGGTGGATTTAGCAAGGTAAAGAGTGGGAAATTTATGAATTTGAAAACCAATGTTTAAATCCGCACCACATCATACTGGTGTAAAAAAGAACGCAAGGAATATGATTGATTCCAGTTCATTCAGTTTTAACTTTATCTTTGTTTATGATTATGATATCGTACTTCCAAGACTGCCATTTTATTACGAAAATTGTCAGAACAAATTTCAACCGTGGTTCTTAATAAAAAAAAAAATTGTATTGCATGACTCGCCACAAGTTTTAAACTTGTTATTTTACTGTTTAAAGGCTGTGGCAGATCATGCACTAGATTATTTTTTTAACTTAAACTTGTGGGATACTGCCACTGCCCTGCATGCGTGTGAAGTATATAAAAACTTATTTCCTTGGCGTTGCTGGCAACGCGTTGCTACCTTCACACCAGTTCCGCTGTGCTAGTTCTGTGTTCTGTGGTTATGAGCATGGTGGGGTGGTTATGAAATGAATTAGTTAAGATGGCTGCCTTTTCAGAGTATTTTAGCCTGTGTGTATAAAATTTCGTTTTTTTGTGGAAAAGTAAACTTTTTCGTAATGGCATTGTTTATAAAGTATATAGTTATTCAACCTCTTGTTAGTACCGGTGGATCATTGGTAGATGGCGTGCTGGATGATGTGTGCCCATTATTACGACCGTAGCCCCCGGTGTCGTTTACGTTACGACCATTGTTTATATAAACAATGCTACGACGCATGCACGAATTTCGTACTTCCGGTGCATCTACGTCACATGACATTCGACGAGGAACTAAAGTCATAGATCGAAACTTGACTGTATATTAATAACTTTTGACAGTTTGTCAGTTTTCTATTTTTATTAAACTATTGGATTTTTTGTTCTAAAATGAATCATTTATACATCATATGACTAACATAACCTAAAATGTTTAGTTTTTGTAAATTTATTTTTACTTTAATTATAATTTTGTAGCTTCAGCTTGGATCCATAATAACATTTAAAAACTCTCTAATAAGACAGTAGATATATAAAGTTTCAATATTGTACCTACGTAGATTATTAAAAATGAATTGCTATTTATAGGTTGGATTTCCAGTCAACAAAGAGCATCCTATTTCATTAGTTTAGGACAATTAAAACTTCATTATAGTAATGCATCGAACAAGATTTTAGATGATAGTACAGGAAACAAGCACAAATTTTGATAAAAATGACATAATATACAAAAATTTTAAAAAGTGCATATTTTTGAGGTTAGTTGTAAAGCCTGATTTTCATAGTCGCGAAATTGTGAAAAGCGAAATGCGAAACGTGTTGCTATTGGTTCATTTTACATTAAAATTTGGAATTGACCAATAGCAACACGTCTCACATTTCGCTTTTCGCAATTTCGCGACTATAAAAATCACGAATAGTGCTGTAGCTATGTGTAAAAATCATAGTAAAAGTAAAAAAGGTATAAGATATTTCTACAGAAAAGACAAAATAAATTTGAGGAATGGCAAGTAAGTGTAGGAACATGATGTATTGTATTTAAAATCTAGTTTTTTATTATTTCATCTTTTAATCAGCGTTTATGTAAAAATAATCAATCACCGAACGTTTAAATTTATTACAATAGCCCTAAAGCCGTCAAATGGATCATGTATGATGCACATGATCCAGCATATAGGACTGACATAACCTCAAATTTAGAGTTTTTTTAAATTTATTTTCGATTTTAATTTTTGTAGTTTCAGCTTGAATCCATTATAATATGATTATAACATATAAAAATTATCTCAATAAAGTTTCAATATTATAGATTATATTTAAAATAAACTGCTAATAAATAGGTTGGATTTCCAGCCAACAAAAATCATTTTATTTTATTAAATTACGGCAATCAAAACTTCATTAGTAATGCACTGAACAAGATTTTAATTGATAGTACAGGAACCAAGCACAGATTTTGATAAAAGCAGCTTAATATGTGAAAATCTTTAAAAATGTATATTTTTGTATATGTATATCGAAATGGTGACTTTACATATTTGTGCGCTGGTATTACTTTTTCTACTAAACGCGTCATGATGACGTGCAAATCATATTTTTGAGGTTAGTTGCGATGTCACGTACACGACAGTTCATATTTTTCTCGAGAATGTGTAAATGTATCCTGAAATGTATATTTTTTTAATGATAAAATATTTTAAAAACAAAAGTCAAAAAACTGTAAACGTAGTCATAGAAACTGACTAGTATGTAAATTACTCACAAGTTGGCAGCACATACTTAGAAATCAGGTTGAATAACTATAATACTTTATAAACAATGGTAATGGATAAAAGGGGTATTACTCGTTGAACGTCCCCCTGTGTGAATGCACCGAAAAAATTGGATGGAATTGAGTTGTTTCTAATGATACAAAATGTTGATGCCAAAGAGTGAAATTTCAGGATTTTTTTGCAATGAAAAACTTATTTCAGTTTCGAGTTCTCCGACTTCAAAACAGGAACTTTCCGGCCAAGATGTGGGGTTCATAGTAAGGTTCATCGTTTTTTCGCTGAAAATGATTGAGGTTAGGTTTTTTTTTTTTTTTGTTCTCTGCGTTTTACATCCCTTTTCATCTTATATTATTTGCACACGCAGAGACAAATAAGGAAACCTGTTCTTATTTGCTTGAGAAGTTACGGGAAGAAAATGTACACCATGTAACTGGTGTAAACTACGCAAAATATAATGCACTATCCTTCATATTACTTTTAATGTTTCAGCTGGATTCGCTGCAACTCGCAGAGAGGCAGTTACCTTTACCGAAGTAGGTGGACGCCAAGTTCCTCTAAATAATCATGATGTTCCGATTGTGGGAGAACGTGGAGTGAGTTTTTAATAGATAAAAACTAGTACCTCACATGCGGATATATATGAAACAAACTAACAGATTTGATTTTAAATTTGCATCTCTTTATATTAGAGTAGTTACTGTTAAATTGGTTAGTCTTTAATACTCCGGTATTATATGTTGTGGCTGTTTGGCGTTGTAGACCGTGTATGCCTTGTTCGATCATGAAGAGAAAACGGGATCACAACTTGATTGAGCTCTTCTAGCTCTCTCAACTAAATATTCTCAGCTAATTTGACAATATACCAGCATGTATGTGTGCAGGATGCCGTGCCGTCTGGAGTTATTATGGAAAGGACCAATTTGACACTAGTATAGTGTATACTAATACAGCCTGATTTAACTTGGATGTTCACCAATAATGTGGCATAAGGAAATTGTTGTGCAACTTTGTCCCCATGTAACCGAATCTCTATCTCTAACTGGTTCCGGGATCCCTATGGGGAGCATCCATTTTAAATCAGCCTTTGTGCTACTAAATATTTAATAGATAAATTCTAGTTACAGTTACTGTTTTACCATATGATATCCAGGCCCGGACTGGACCTCGTTCTGCTACCGGGCAACTTTTTTGACCGGCCCCACCCCAGCCGATTGTTTTGTAACTGTGATGAGTAAAGATCACAATAATTTTATTATTTAGGTACATATTTTATATTATAAACGGCAAAGATATAAAATAAGATGTTTGTTCATTTGTCAACAGTATAAAAGTTAAAAAATAAGTCGTGGCAAATGTGGCATGGGCCAGTGGCGTGGCGTATTCTATACAGCGCAATAAAAAATATGAGGGTACTTTATATTAATTTAATATTTGTTATAAAAAGCCCACCGGGCATTTGCCCGGCTGCCCGCCGCTCCAGTCCGGGCCTGATGATATTTGATAACATCAAATTGGGCACTATACTCCAACCATCGAGTAAAAGCATAATATAAAGAACCAGAATGTGGCCTATGCTGGCGGCGAACTATGCATGGCGCTATAGTTAAATATGGTTATTTAATTTTAGTACTCAATTCATTTATTATCACGGTATATTATTATAAAATACATGGAGTGTATATTCAACCAAACGTTTGGTTCTTTAGTAGCTGTATTATTTAACCAAGCATATACACTCCCTAAAATATATCTATTTCTTATTCAACTGCTGAAAGAAAGTTCTATTTGTATTAGATTTGTTCAAAAACCCTACACTAGCTGCACTAGTGCAAAATTTTTACACTGGATCCATTATTCTGTGTTCATAAACTCTAGTGTAGCTAGGTCTGTTCCAACACCGTCAAGAACCGTTCAGGAACGGTACCGGTCATGCGCATATGACCAAAAACGTTCCAATTGGACCGTTTTTGGTCATATGCGCATGACCGGGACCGTTCCTGAACGGTTCTCGGTGATGTTGGAACAGACCTATTGTCATCTGGCATATGTCAAAAATATTTGGCGTTCAAATATTCCAGTGTAGTGCAGAAATGTGTAACACTTTTACACGAACTTGAAAGGCAGTGCAAAAGTGTAGTGTAGAATGTGGAGATTTGAGAACAAGAAATACGGAAAAATAAGGTTATGCTTGCTTGAGGTGTCAATGGTGTTGTACAAGTACTTAATAGTAAACGTTTTTTTCTGTATAAATGGTCTTCATTTGGAGAGTCATCGGAATCATCATCAGATGATACCAATTCTGATAAAACCTCATCCTCATTAGATATCTGTTATTTGTTTTAGTACCACTTTACTTTAATGCTTCAAAAAAAATAAGCACAACGGGATCACCATGATCAAAATATAAAAGTAAGGTTAAATTTGAACTGTGTTCAGAAACCAATTTTATACAGACAATTTACACTTTTTACAAACTGCACTACACTGGTGTAGTGTCACAGCAAAATAAACTTACACTACACTACACTATGTGCCACTACACTACACTAGTGTAATAGTTTTTGGTTGTTTTTTTGACGTTTACTATCGAAGATCCATGTACTTTTTTAGTTTTTAGCAGCCAGTTTAGTAAATAGTAAAATAGGAAGTATGGATGAACTTATTGTTAATGAAACTGATGACAGCGATGATCCTGTAATGAGAGAGGTAATTTATTGATTATTAAAATGGCTAAATATATTGATTTTGTAGGTTACGTTAACATGCTTTTTAACTATAAATTGCTTAATTTAATTTTTAGATACCTATACATTTGGAAAATTTACTGCACTTGTTCCAATATCCACTAAAACGAAAACACTGTGCGAAATTAAAAAATGCCTTTACAGCCAGAAAATCAGGAAGTAAAGTAAGAACTGGTTATAAATATAGAATCCTCTAAATTTCGGCACAGGTAGGGCTGAGGCTGAAATAATTGCTCTTGAGGTGGATGAAGATGGATTCTTTCAAAAAACATGTTTTTTTCGAAAGCGAATTAGTAGACAACGTATTTTTCCAGTCTACCAGAGCAGTTCAGGAAGCTAATAAATGCGCAGTGGCTATTTATAATGGCGAAATACATTGACAGCATATGGAAAAAGGGTTAAAGCATAAAAAACAAGCCGGAAGTAAAGAATAGTCTGAACTTGGTCCAGCTTGCTCCTAAGCTGGACCAAGTTCTGCCCAACAAGTCGCTTGTTAGGTTCAAACAAAGCAACGATGGGTGAAACAAATCTACAGAGACAAAACATTACAAGCTAAAAGTGCAGATGAACCGTGGACAGAGTGCATGTGGTATATACATAATACTACCCGTAGTAACGTAAGTATACATGGTAAAGGAACTATATGAGTTATTATATCGGTAGGAATGCAAAGTCATTGTTCTTAAAACTTAAACGCATTCATAATCATTTCGATTCAAATGATCTCGGTTGCAATAATCGAATGGTCAATTATTCGGCAGTAATTGGAATATTTCGATTATATCAATAGCTTTGTTTGTCATCAGCCATTAGTGTACACATTTTACACTTTTTGCCAGTAAGTCATTTGTTATAAATTAGTAGTGTAGAGAGTGCTAACCGCTTGGTATACTAGTACAGTGTATACGTTCTTGTACGTTTGACACTGACTCCTGAGGAGGTGTAACGAGTGTCGATAGTGCAGCGCAGGTGCCTTATAATAAGTTTGAGGTTTGTGTTCATGTAGGCAAAATGTTAGGGTTGACGCCGTTTTATTTCGAAATTATTGCCGTGCTCATCTACAATTACAGTTTTTCCACCTGTACATTATCAAAATAAATTATGAGTGAAAATCTATTATTTATCGGTTTTGTTGGTTTTTAAATTTTCGTGTATCAAAACTTGTTTCCTGCCGGTGCTGGCAATGCGTTGCTAACTTCACACCTATTCTTGATCGCCATCTGCTGCCTACTAAAAATCGATATATAAAGTTGAGACCTTTTCGGAAATTTGCGGTTGTTTGATGTCACGTGTCACGACATTTGATGTCATCTAGTTAACTCGAGTAAGTTTCCGCAAATGCCTTCAGCTAGCGACTAACTTCTCGTTGGTTGGTTTTTCTATAATTTCATTCCATTCCTTTGTATTTGCTGTTCCTATCTCTAAGATCAGTAAGATTCTTACTCGCCTTAGTTTCTAGCCAGATTTACTCAATAATAAAGAAGTATGTGTACCTCTTGTAATGAATTTGGTGACAGTGATGATCTTGTAGTAAGAGAGGTAATTAATTGTTATAAAACAGCCAAATACCTATAATATAGATGTTCAAAACATTTGGAAAACACTTCTTGCAATGCCCACTAAAACGAAAACGCTCTACGAACGAACAAAAAAATGGCTTTACAGGCGGAGCCTATTCTTGAGAATTCGTACGAGTGAAAGTTATTCGCACTTCGCATGGATACGAGTGACTTTTAGAAAATGCTATTCTTGACCACTCGTTGCAGTAACGAATACGTCTAATAGTACACGTTTTACAGCGAGCGGACCGATGCTCGTGCATCCACCCCATAGATAAAACCCTCTAGATAGGAAACTTGATTGTTTAGTCCCCACTTATAAATATAGTTTCTGGATCAACCAAATGCGACGCCATTATCGTCAAACAATCAGCTCGATGGATAAAGTAGGCAAGGCTCACGATACATAAATTTAAGCAAGGCTGATACCAGCTCTGTGTAAAGTAGGGGCATCTGTCATTTGACATTTGTGTCGCATGCCATTTTGAATTTTGATTTTATGTCTGATGTGAGTATTTGTGAGTTCTGAAGCTGCGTTATTGTTCTTTATACTTTATTAATTCTTAAGTGATACTAATCCAGTGATTTTAACATGCTTTGTGACGACGAAACGTATATAAAACTAAGAAGTGTTATGTTCCTGATTGTGAGGATAGGACGAGTAAAAGGCACTGCTTTCCTCTAAAAGACAAAAACAGTTTTAACGCTTCGGCGAATGTAATAAAACATCCAAAGTTTACTACCCTAAATTCGCGCAAGACATACATATAAAAATTATTATGTATGTAGAATGAAATAGAAATGAGTTTAAAATGGCATCGATGTCCTAGTTATTGATATTTTAATTTTATATTTCATATTTTGATTAAACAGTACAGAGCATTCACAAAAATAATAAACACATTTCAAAATACTTCACTTCGTTTTATGGTTTAATATTGGTATGTTCAAAAGAGTTTTCCAAAAAGAATGTTGAAATTGACACAATGTTTCTCTTATTCATTAAAGGTAGAAGTATTTATTATAGACCTTAGTAGATGGAATATTCTCAAATGTTATTGTGTAGGTATTTACTTTGAACTGTTTAATAAAAAAATGAAATATAAAATATCTGCAGTAAACCATAGAGAGTCGCACTATCGCATATTGCGATCAATTTGCATGTAAGGATTTGTTGCTTAAATATCTCACCGATACCAACCAGTGTTACAGAGATGGATAGATATGAACATACATTTTATTTTCAGCTGCCTCGCAATAAATTGTGGATGAAAATAATTTATTTTCATATCTACCTATCTGTAATTAAGCAAAAAAATCCTTGTATAAAAGTGGTGCAGCGAAAGTTCAGCTGAACTTGGTTTAAAATTTAAGGGTACCATTCTTGCAACAATCGGTATCCTTGAATTTCGAACCAAGTTCAATTGAACTTTCGCTTAATCACTTTTATACAACTGGTCCTAAATGAGCATGCCATTTTAAATTTCCCGCATTTTGTCTATAGTTTGCAGATCAACCACTTCAGGCGCCACATTTTCATGACTACTTAATACAGTAAGTTTCCTATCTAGAGGGTTTTATCTATGATCCACCCAAACGTTTGATGTTTGACGAACCTAACCTTATTAACTGTCAAAAGTTTTAATAGCGTCTTTTTCTGTTTGTTAATAATTTTTTGACTGATTTGAGTACATGTTTATGAAAATGGATGAATTTGTTGGTGTACACATTTATTAGAAGTTGCGGAAGAAGCTGCAGGAGGATGAGAAATTCATGTAGCTCAAGTATAATTGGTGACTCAAAGGAAATTAATTCTTTCTGTGCCCCGGAAAACTATTTAATAATTTTGTTAGCTCACTCCATATTTTTTCTGCATCTTAAATACGTAATAAACTGATTGAAAAACTTCCCACTCAAAAATCTGAATTATTTTTTAAGTATTCCAACATTTTTTTCTGGTTTTCAGAATGAGAACATTTCACAAATTTGCTGCAATCGCGGCAGAAGCTTTTCAAATTCGTAATTTGACAGACTCGGCCGGTAAGCAAAGTAGCCTTCTTATCTACATGCCGCATTTCTCTAGATAATCCAACGTTGCCAAGTGTAGTCACTCGTGTTGTGCGAAGCCTGAGACGAGTGGACTCAAGAATAGCGTTTTCGATGCGCATACGTTAACTGCTCACTCGCAACGATTCGTGTTCGCATGGATGCGAATGAAGTCAAGAATAGCCTCATGAAGCGGAAGTAAAGTTAGACATAGAGTCCCCAAATTTTGACAGAAATATTTGCTCACGAGATGGATGAGGATATAAATTATTCCAAAAAAGATAAACATGTTTTTTTCTAAAGTGAATTAGTGGACAAGGTATTTCTCCAGTCACTCAAGGAAGCTAATAAATACGCATTGGATACTTATAATGGCAGGGAAATACGTTTAACGGCTTCAAAAGGTTAAATAATAGTTATTACATCTCAATAACATTGTCTCACAATGATTGTTGTAGGAATTTTTCAATTTTGTCCTAATTTTATTTGTATGGAAAAAGGATTAAAGCGACAAGTCACTGTTCGGTTTAAACAAAGCAACGATAGGTAAAAGAAATCTACAGGGGCAAAACATTATAAGCTAGAAGTGCAGATGAACCGTGGACTGAGTGCATGTGTATGAATATAATACTGCCCTTAATAATGTAAGTAATGCATGGTAAAGGAACTATACGAGTTATTATATCGGTAGGTATTCGAAGTCATTGTTCTTAGGACTTATTCATAATCATTTCAAATCGAATGATTTCTCGGTTGCAATAATCAATTATTCGGCAGTAATCGGAATATTTCGATAATATTAATAGCTTGATAAAATTGTCATCAGTCACTAGTGTAAACATTTTACACTTTTTGCCAATAAGTCGATTATAAATTAGTGCAGACAGTGCTAGACGTTTGGTATACCAGTACAGTGTACACGTTCTTGCACTTTTGACACTGACTCCTGAGGGAGGTGTAACGAGTGTCGATAGTGCAGCGCGGGCGCCTTATAATAAGTTTGAGGTTTGTGTTCATATAGGCAAAATGTTGGGTTGACCCCGTTTTATTTCGAAATTATTGCCGTGCTCATCTACAGTTACAGTTTTTCCACCTGTACATTTTCAAAAAAAAACTATGAATTATGCTATATGGGCGGGTATCTATTCACTTCAAGTGAAAATCTATTGTTTATAGATGGTTTTTAAATTTTCGTGTATCAAAACTTGTTTCCTGCCGGTGCCGGCAACGCGTTGCTAACTTCTCACCAGTTCTTGAGCGCCATCTACTGCCTACTATGTCGATATGTTAAGTTGAGACCTTTTCGGAAATTTGCTCGGTTGTTTGATGTCACGTGTCACGTCATTTGATGTGATCTAGTTAACTCGAGTAAGTTTCCGAAAATGCCTTCAGCTAGTGACTAACTTCTCGTTGGTTGGTTTTTCTATAATTTCATTCCATTCCTTTGCTTTTGCTGTTCCTATCTCTAAGATCAGTAAGCTTCTTACTCACCTTCTTAGTTTCTAGCCAGATTTACTCAATAATAAAGAAGTATGTGTACCTGTTGTAATGAATTTGGTGACAGTGATAGTAAGAGAGGTAATTTATTGTTATAAAACAGCCAAATATGTTGATTTTGTAGGTTATGCTCTTTGTTCAACTTTTAAATTGCTTAATTTAATTTTTAGATACCTATAAAATAGATGTTCAAAACATTTTGGAAAATTTATTACTTACACTTCTTGCAATGTTCACTAAAACGAAAACGCTCTACGAACAATCATAAAGATGCCTTTACAAACCAGGAAATCATGAAGAGGAAGTAAAGTTAGACATAGACCGCTTTCTTTTCACTGCTTAGAGCTGTCCAGAGGCGCCCAAGGTCGTGATTACTCGTGTTCTTTTCACTTGTGGCTTGACGCACCAGAACCGCAAATGATACTTTCCCCTTTCCCCTCGAGGACCAACCTTTTTGGTAGGGCTTGAAGACTTGAAATAATTTGTGGTTATGTTACGGTTACGTTCCAGAGCTGAAGTTTGCACTTTGCAGTAAAAAATGGAGAATAATGCATTGATAGATTTGGAGGATCCAGAAAGTGGTATTAAATATCGATTAGCTGTTAGTAAAGAAGCCCAATAAACAAAAAACTGTATTAAATCTGATACAGATAATGTAAATTCTTACCTTTAGTATCAAATCGCTTTCTAGATCCATAATTATTGTAAAAAATTACATATTAACTGTTGAAATACCACAATCACTGCAAAAATAAGTTATGTTATGTTTACACAATAATAATAACAGTCAGCGCAAGTCGTAATAACATCTTTATTGGCCATTCTTTTCAGGAGCCGCCTAGGAGAGCTCAGGTTCTCAAACCCTGGGGCTTCATGATCGTGAAAAGAAAGCGCTCATAGAGTCCCCAAATTTTGACAGAAATATTTGCTCACAAGATGGATGAGGATATAAATTATTCCAAAAAAAGATAAACATGTTTTTTTCTAAAGTGAATTAGTGGACAAGGTATTTCTCCAGTCACTTAAGGAAGCTAATAAATACGCTGTGGATACTTATATGTTGTAATTTTAATTACTACTATGGGAAATTATAGATACTTTATATAAATTATTAGTTTTATTGACACTTCTCAAATTCAATATAATTTACAATTCATCTGTTTTATACACAACATATTTTATTTTATTTTCTGCCTACTCGATCCACATTGGTTACTGTTGCTATCTATATTTATTTTACAACACCCCTTCTCAATGTTGATCGAACTTCAACTAAATTTTCTTGCTTCTTAATTCCAGCTAATTCTAAATAATATTTCAACTTCTTACTATTTAACGGCTTTGTTAAAAAATCAGCCAACATATTATTTGTATCACAATACAAAAATTCCATTTTTCCAGTCTTCATCATTTCTTTTGCATAATGATATTTTACATCAATATGTTTCGATTTTTCGCACATTTTTTCATTTTTCAATAATTTTAAACATGATTGGTTATCTTCATACATAATCGTTTTATTAATATTTAAATTAAAATCATGTAATAATCCAATTAAAAATGTAGCTTGTTTACATGCCAGTGATAATGATACGATTTCTGCTTCTGTTGTTGACAGAGTTACACATTCTTGTTTCTTACACCGCCAATCAATTAAACTACCATTTAATTTAAATAAATAACCACTATTTGATTTTCGATCGCTTTTATCGTTTGCCCAATCAGCATCGGCATAACCAATTAATATATCATCATTTAATTTTGTATCGCCCAATAGAATTTCATACTCAATAGTTTCTTTTAGATACCTCATTATTCGTTTAACTTCTTTCCAATCAAAATTTCTTGGTTTACTTACTTTTCTTCCTAATATTGAAGTTGCAACAGCAATATCTGGTCTAGTGTTAACTGACAGATATAACAATGAACCAATTGCACTTTGATACAATTCTGTATTATTAAAATATTCATTTATTTCATTGTCCTTATCAAGTTTATAAAAACCTGTGTCAATTGGAATTTTAGAACCTTTAGCTAACGTCATTCCATAATCATCTAATAATTTTGCAATATAATTTTTCTGATTAATTGAATATATTCCCCTTCTGTTTTTATTAACTTGAATTCCCAAATAACATTTAACACTTCCAAGACATTTTATTTCAAACTTTTCTCCAAGTTCTTGAGCTGTTTTTAATATTAAATCTTCGTTCATACTTGCTATTAAAACGTCATCAACATAAACCAATACATAAATTATTTCTTCTTCTTTTTTGACATACAGGCATTGATCATAATTACCCCTTCTGAAGTCCATACTTTGTAATAATTCATCTAATGTTGTATTCCAAGCTCGGGCAGCTTGTTTAAGACCATATAAGCTTTTATTTAATTTACATACCAATTCTTCTTCACCAATTTTAACATAACCTTCTGGTTGTTTCATGTAGATATCTGCGATTGTTAATAATAACCTGAATGTAGACTTATTTACAACTGGTGCAAATACTTCGTCGTAATCATGACCATATTTTTGCGAATAACCTTGTGCTACGATTCTTGCTTTAAATTTCTTTATTTCACCATTTTCATCAAGCTTTCTTTTGAATATCCATTTACAACCTATAGCCTTTTTATTTTCTGGTAATTCAGTTAAAAACCAAGTTTCATTTTCGTTCATTGAATTAATTTCGTCATTCATAGCTATTAACCATTTTTCAGCGTCACTACTACATAAAGCTTCTTTTACTGTTTTTGGTTCAATTAATTCATTATTTACTAAATTAACCATATTAACAAAATCTCCATATTTTATTGGTGTAACGCCTTTTGTTGATCTATTTGATCTTCTTAAAGTCAATTCTTTTTTATTTAATACTCCATCTTCTTCAATTTCATCTTTTTCTTCCTCAATTTCTCTATTTTCAGTTTGATATTCACCATTATCTTCTTCTTGTTCTTGTTCTTTATGTTCTATTGCTTCAATACTACAATAGTCATTATTTTCATTTAATTTTACTTCAACATCATGTTTATCATTTTCTTCATTAGATTTATAAAAACCATTATGACAATTTTCTATAAAATAAACATCTCGACTAATATAAATCTTGCTTGTAGTTGTATCCAATAATCTGTAAGCTTTACTTCCACTCTCATATCCGACAAAAATGTATTTTCTTGTTTTTTCATCAAGTTTTCTTCTTTTTTCTTTTGGAATATGCATATACACCTCGCTACCAAAAACTTTTAAATGTCTCACATCAACTTGTTCATTATTCCACACTTCAGTAGGAATTATTTTATCAGTTTCTTTTGGTATAATATTTTGTATATAATTTGCTGTCATTAAAGCTTCACCCCAATATTTGTTATCTAAATTTGAATCAAACAACATACATCTTGTCATTTCTAATAATGTTCTGTTTTTTCTCTCTGCAACCCCGTTTTGTTGTGGCGAATAAGGTGCTGTAACTTGATATTGAATACCTTCACTTCTTAAATAATTTCTTAAATTTTCACTTCTATATTCTCCACCACCATCTGATCTGATTATCTTTGGTTTTCTATTAAATTTTGTTTCTACCATCTTAACATATTCTTTCGTTTTTTCATATACTTCATTCTTTGTCTTCATTAAATACACCATTGTATATTTACAAAAATCATCAATAAAAGTCAATACATATTTATTTCCTCTAGGTGTTGCGGTTTGCATAGGGCCGCAAACATCTGTATGTATTATTTCTAGAATACCATTGGATTTTGTAAGTGATTTTTGAGGAAATGCTTTTCGTGTCATTTTTCCTCTCAAACAAATATCACATATCATTTTACTTTTACATTTAGATAATTTTATACCATTAACCATATGTTTTTTAACTAAACATTCAACTGATGTTGGGTGACAATGTCCAAATCTTCGATGCCATACATGTATGCATTCAGTGGCTTCACTACCAGACCACGCACCCAAAACTTGTTGTTCTGTACTTCCTATATTTTTAAGTTTATATAACCCATTATTTAATACACCATAGGCAACAACTTTTCCATTATGTTGAATTTCACATTCATTATTGGTAAATAATAATTTTAAACCCATATTTGTCAATTTTTTAACTGACAATAAATTTGTTTCCAATTCTGGTATGTATAACACATCTTTAACTGTTACTTTAATGACTTCATCATTTTTTAATATACATTTCAGTATTCCACTACCAGTTCCATGTGATAATACTTTACTACCATCGGCTAATTCAATTTTGCTTTTATTGTCAACAAAATTTATAAAAAATTCTCTGTCATTTGTAACATGACAAGTAGCTCCAGAATCAATATACCAAGCATTCTTTAAAACCTTCTTTGACATATTAAAACATATATCTATATCATTTTCTTTGTTTTCTATAGAATTCACTGCATTAATTCGATTATTTTTCAGTTTATTTTTATAATGAAAACAATTCTTCTTTATATGACCACTCTTATTACAATAATAGCATGTTTTACTTTTACTTGACATAAATTTTCCATTATTTATTTTTAATGCTATTCCTTCATTACTAGTTTCTTTAGTTAAATCATTTTCTTTTCTTCGTTTATATTCTTGTATTAATTTACTTTTAACTAATTCAAGAGTAAGATCAGTTTCTGGTCTGCTTTCCAAACTAGTTACTAGTGTGTCATAACTTTCTGGCAAACTACATAACATAAATGCCACTATTAAATTTTCAGCTAATTGTTCTCCCAAACCAACCAATTGTTGATTAACTTCCAATATTGAATTTATGTGTTGTTCCATATCACCATTATCTGCCAACCTTGCTCTACATAATCTTTTCAATAAAAATACTTTATTTGAAATTGTAGACTTCTCGTGATACGATTTTAATTTTAACCAGGCTTCTTTTGCAGTTTCTGTATCTCTTATATGGACAACCTGATCATCTTCAATTAACAAACCAATTGTTGCTCTAGCTTTCCCATCTTTAATCTTCCATGAATCACTTATAGTTGATGGTAAATCATTTTTAATAACTTCCCATAAATCATTACTTAATAACAATAATTCCACCTTATATTTCCATAATTGATAATTGGTTCCATTCAACTTGGTTATATTATATTTTGTATTATCCATCCTAACCAAATTAATTTATCTTCCTTTAATGTTTCAATTATGTTTTAAATGTTATTATTAATGGCTCTGTACTGGGCCCATAACCTGTTGTAATTTTAATTACTACTATGGGAAATTATAGATACTTTATATAAATTATTAGTTTTATTGACACTTCTCAAATTCAATATAATTTACAATTCATCTGTTTTATACACAACATATTTTATTTTATTTTCTGCCTACTCGATCCACATTGGTTACTGTTGCTATCTATATTTATTTTACAACATTATAATGGCAGGGAAATACGTTTAATGGCTTCAAAAGGTTAAATAATAGTTGTTACATCTCAATAGCATTGTCTCACAATGATTGTTGTAGGAATTTTTCAATTTCGTCCTAATTATCTTTGTATGGAAAAAGGATTAAAGCAACAAGTCACTGTTCGGTTCAAACAAAGCAACGATAGGTAAAAGAAATCTACAGATGCAAAACATTATATTATAAGCCAGAAGTGCAGATGAACCGTGGACTGAGTGCATGTGTATGGATATAATACTACCCTTAATAATGTAAGTAATGCATGGTAAAGGAACTATACGAGTTATTATATCGGTAGGAATTCGAAGTCATTGTTCATAAGACTTATTCATAATCATTTCAAATCGAATGATTTCTCGGTTGCAATAATCGAATGATAGATTATTCGGCAGTAATCGGAATATTTCGATTATATCAATAGCTTTGTTTGTCATCAGTCACTAGTGTACACATTTTACACTTTTTGCCAATAAGTCGAATATAAATTAGTGCAGACAGTGCTAGCCGTTTGGTATACCAGTGCAGTGTACACGTTCTTGCACTTTTCACACTGACTCCTGAGGGAGGTGTAACAAGTGTCGATAGTGCAGCGCTTGCGCCTTATAATAAGTTTGAGGTTTGTGTTCATGTAGGCAAAATGTAGGGTTAGTACCGTTTTATTTCGAAGTTATTGCCGTGTTCATCTACAACATTCAGTTTTTCCCACCAGTACATTTTTAAAAAAACTATGAGTTACGCTATATGGGTAGGTACCATTCACTTCAAATAAAAATCTATTGTTTATAGTTTATGTTGCTTTTTTAAATTCTGACGGAGTAAACTTCTAAAGTTTTAACAAATTTGTGCATTTTTCTGCACTGTGCTTTGATGATAAACATGTTGTAAAATAAATATAGATAGCAACAGTAACCAATGTGGATCGAGTAGGCAGAAAATAAAATAAAATATGTTGTGTATAAAACAGATGAATTGTAAATTATATTGAATTTGAGAAGTGTCAATAAAACTAATAATTTATATAAAGTATCTATAATTTCCCATAGTAGTAATTAAAATTACAACAAAACAAAGCTAATATCATTCATAATCGCCCAACAGAAGGCGTTGTTACTGTGTTCGGTTTTTACATACCCGAAATTTAGCTTTGCTCGTTTACCTCATTTGCCGTTCGGTAATAGACATTGCATGCTCGTTCAGATCTCAGCGTTCGGATAAGCACAAATACGAACGGTCAGCGCTACCTCTTTTGGCTCGGCTTCAAGATGTCGAGCAAACAGATCTTTTAGGATTCTTCTGTTATCTGTCTATCATAAGTACAACCAAGAAAACTGTTCTCTAGTCTTCTTGAGCACAACATAACAGAACACATAAATTAAATAAACGTCATTGTTGCTACACCAAAATAAAAAAATAAATAATTGTGATGTTTTGTCACTCCTTTGTATCCGTTCGGTAATTAAATTAGGCTCGTTTGCCTCGGTGATCACATGTGATAAATCTGTGTGTATCTGCCCGCTCGCCTCTGGGTTTTTTAAACCGAACGCAGTTTGTATAAGGTGACGTGAGCGGCGTAAAGTGAAGGGAAACCTGAAAATCAAATAATTCATGTAAACTTTCAAATTTCAAATGAATGATCACTCGAATGACCATTCAATTATTAGCATGCGGATGTCGAATGCCTATCTAGATCATTTCATTTCAAAGAAGTTTTCGTATATCAAAACTTACTTCCTGCCTGCAATGCATTGCTAATTTCACACCGGTTCTTCAGTGCTATCTACTGTCTAGTAGTTAAGTCGATATGTAAAGTTGGTGTGCAACTAACCATAGAGACAAATGAACTAATTTAGCGCATAACCACATTGATATGTTCATTTACCCATAACTCATATTATCTTTTATTTAAGGTTATGTTCTATCCTGTGATGTTATATTACTTTGTTTGTAAGTGAGAAAAATGTTTAAATAATCTCATTTTAACGTATTTACTTTTATTGACAATGTTATCTGACGTCGAGAAGTAGATTTGCATATTCGTGGTGCGATATAGTGCTGTTAAATTTATAATACTCGGTTATTATGCCCATCTTCATTTCTGTTTCAGATTCTTGCAACCTTGCCTGATAATGTTGAATTCATTCAATGAATTTCAGTAGCTCTGATCGATATTTGAGCACCGAGCGACGGAGGAGACCAACAAGAATCGTTCCTTCCAGAGTTAATCATGACCAGTGGAAAGTTGGGACGTGGAATATAAACTTCAGGTATGTGTATAAAATGTAACACGTCTTGGATTAAATATTGAGGGAATGTGATTGACTGCTGTTTATTCGGTTTTAACTTTATCTTTGTTTCGATTACAATACTTGCAAAACTGCCCTGTTATGTCGAAAATGTTATGTCGAAAATTATTAGGAAATTATGGTCCAACTTGTGGGAAACTGCCACTGCCCTGCAGACTTACCTGAGGTTCGTGAGCACAAAATAGATTTCGAATAGGTTATAAGTAATTACGTTCTGGGTTATGGCACTTAAAAAAATAACGCAATTAATTTGAAACACTTGAGGATGTTGAATATAGTTGTATGTAGTTGTATTTTAAGCAAAATGATATTAAGATCAGCGTTAATCCTAGACCGAGGTGTACTGGACGATGATCTTCTTATCTCCTATGCAGATCATGTGCTAGGCACTTCAGTTGTGTAACTTTTTTTGGTTATTATTGAGTTGAACATCGATTAAAACATTTTGATAGAAGGGGCAGTTGTTCAACTAAAGAACAATTTTCAACAATATGCATGGAACTTTAGTCGCTACAAATACCAGTAATAAGGAAATTAATTGTTGTATTGTGCGTTTCAGATGGAAAAATCCATAGCAGGTGATGGCATCTATAAAGAAGATTCAGAAGTTGCAGGGAGGATTCAACATCATCTTAATCAAATTGTTAAAAAAAATCCTAACATCAGGCTTTAATTCTTGTAAGTACAATTATTGTAAAAAAATATTTATCAAGTTTGTTTCTCTTCATTGGGTGATCCAACCAACGTCTTGTGTTCTAATCCCATTTTTGCAACGTCAGCCTTTATAAATTAAAAATCAGTGCAACTTTTGCTCCAATTGCTACAGAGTGCGTCATTTTATAAGGTACCAACTGTGAATTTAATAAGATGTTTATTAAAAAATAGCTATATATGTATCTAGTGCAAAAAGCTAGTGTTTATGGCACGTAGCATGAAAATTAAAGCGCAGCCGAGTTGGAAAATATGCTAAGTGCCATAAACACATTTTTTGCACGTGTTATTTCATTGTTATCAAAGCAAAGTGCAATAAAATTAAAAATGGTATAAATAGTCACTTTTGGCACTGCAAATAGTGTAAGTAAGTACTAACTTTTTTCACGATGGTAGGAAAAAATAATTTCATGTAATCTACCTATATTTTCCTCAGGAGGACTTATTTCAAGACGTCCCCTGTATTTGAATTATCTCCAGATGTTGGTGAAATGTAAATTGAATAAAATATGCTAGTATTAGTGGAATGTCATATCAGAGGTTTATCAAGGGCGTAACGTAAGCGTTTACGGCCCGTTACACGCTAATGGTCATAAACGTTTATTATGCCTGTGGTACATATAAAATTGTATGCACGAACGGTTTATAGGGTTAGTTACTTGAATGTTGTCATTCGAGCAATTCGAAGTCATTACTTAGCAACGGTCAAACAAAGCCAATCTCGTGCTCGTTATATTTCAATAGCGGGCTATAGAGTTACTTTATTTCATCCCGTCCGGAAAGTACAACATTACAGTACTCATATGCGGCCGGGAAGGAAGGTACCAATACTGTAATGTACCGGAAGCCACCGGAAATTTATTACGAACCAATCACAAACTGTTATTATACCTTTTGACATACCAAAAAAAATAGTGTCAAAACTGTCAAATGTCAAATGATCTAAGAAAGTAAACAAGTTTCAAATTATACAATTAATGGACAATTAATGACGGGATGAAATAAAATATTATTTGATACACTTCCGTTAGGTGTTGTTCCAGTCTCGTTTAAATATTCTGGACTCGACTCCTTCGTCGCCTCGAGCATAATATCGACTCGACTGTAACAATTTACCTTCCGGACTTGTAACAAAAATTACTAATATCACCCGAGGACGATAATAGGGCCTGTGGGCCATAAAGTTATACCTAACGCTCGCATAACCGTGCGCTAAAGCACACTTTATCTGCTTTCGTTCGTGCATGAAAAGTAAATCACTGTTCACGTGAACATAATCTATGTTTTCTTAATCGACAGTGTCAACGTTCGAACGCGTCCCTACATAAAAGTTACGTTCACGATCCAAATACAAAACAAAAAAACATAACCACAATCATCATGGTGCAGGATACAAGACACAGAAAATCTGTATTTTATGGCATTCTGTTAAGAACACATTAAATTTAGTACCATTAGTAGGATGTACAAGCTTTACTTCTTGTCTGGAATCATTCATTTTTACTTTACCGGCTTTGACTGACAAATGACAACTAATTTCGAGGTTATAAGTAGATGAAAACAGGATTACTTAAAAATGAACACGAAAAATCCATGATTCGAAGCGGCAAGGGGATTGCTGAACATGATTCTAAAAACAAGAGAGGGAGAAAACAAATCAGAACAAACGAACATGTAAATATGAATCATGATTACCTTGTTCACGTATGATTAGCACGAACGAAAGCAGCTAATACTATACTATAATATGTCACTGCTATAATACTTTTGTGTAGTGAAGCAAATTAGTTTTGCTGATTGTACTACCCTTGTATATGATGTGTACTACGTTTGTTCATCGGTACTCAAAAATATTTATATACTCAGTTCAGGGTATTCGACCACCAAAACAGACTGAATTGTGTTGTGTTTTAGAGTTAATTGGTACATGGTGAATGTAGGCAGCAATCTTAGTATTAGTTGTAGTTTTTCCGAATACCCGTTTTATACAGAGTATATTGTATGCGTAATGTTAGAAAAAGTGATAAACCATAAATTAATCAACTTTAATTCATCAGTGACTAGAATTGTTTTCATTGTAAAATTATTTCTATTTTTGTATTATATAAATGTTTGTTTAATAGAAATTTTGTTTTATTCTTGGGAGTTTCTTATTTCCTGTTAAATTTACTCCATAGATAATTTCCCGGAGTACAATTACATTCAAAATTGTCTCCGTGGGATTTATCTAGAGTAAATTTAGCGGGTAAAAAAACGATATTTATTGTAGTAAATAAACGTTTAAAGAGCCCGCCTAAAGTTTAGTTCTTGCCAGGATCACCCGCGGCATATTGTCGCATGCTTGTCACATATGATTCCACGTAGAAGTACGGTTTTAAGATTTCTTCCTGTTCAAAAACCCTTTTATGTTCTGTGGTGGTGCTATGACATCTGATCAGAGTATTTTAGCCTATGTGTATAAAATTTGATTTTTTTGTGGAAAAGTAAACTTTTTTGTAATGGATAAAAGGGGTATTACTCGCTGAACGTCCCCCTGAGTGAATGCACCGAAAAATTGGATGTAATCAAGTTGTTTTTAATGACAAAATGTTGATGCCAGAGTGAAATTTCAGGATTTTTTTTGCATGGAAAACTTATTTCAGTTTCGAGTTCTCCGACTTCAAAACAGGAACTTTCAGGCCAAGATGTGTGGTTGGTACATCGTTTTTTTGGCTGAAAATGATTTAGGTTAAGTTAGTTTTTTGTTCCGCTTAGCGTTTCACGTTTCTTTTCATCTTATAATATTTGCATTGTTACACGCAGAGACAAATGTTCTTATTTGCTTGAGAAGTTACGGGAAGGAAAATGTGCACCTTGTAACTACACAAAATATAATACATTATCTTTCATGTTACTTTTATTGTTTCAGCTGGATACACTGCAACTCGCACAGAGGCAGGTACCTTTATCGAAGAAGATGGACGCCAAGTTCCACTAAAGGTCCTCTAAGTCGTCATGATGTTCCGATTGTGGTAGAACCTGGAGTGAGTTTTTAATAGATAAAAACTAGTACCACACATGCGGATATACAATGGAACAAACTAACAGGTTTGAGTTTAACTTTATATCTTTATATTAGAGTAGTTGCGGTTAAATTGGTTAGTCTTTAATACCCCGGTATTTATGTTGTGGCTGTTTGGCGTTATAGACCGTGTATGCCTTGTGTTCAATCATGAAGAGAGAACGGGGTACCACAACTTGATTGAGCTCTTCTAGTTCTCATAACATAAATTTAAACAATATTGTTCCACCCAAACAAATTCAGCTTATCGCCAGTCTCCTCTTTTGTTTATGCGATGAAACGGTGACATCACACATGACTGTTTGACCCATATATAAAATCTTTTTGATTTTGAAGACCGGTTTAAACTGTAAACGAGTGGGGGAGATCGCTCATGGTGATTTGACAACTGAAAATTGTCGGTTTTGTTTGTATGTCATTGTTTATTATTTATTTATAAGCTCTCCTTTAGTTTTTGTGTTTTAAACAATAATAGCTGAATAGTTGTTAGATCGATCCATCCTTACATGTGTTTGGTCTTTGAATAAATATATTAAAATCCGAAATTCAATAACATTTGCGCTATTATTTCAAATATCAAATAAAACGTGGTGTAAATAATTATGATTATGTAATTACGAGCATGTCCAGTTCCATTTCATGATGACCTTATGTCAATTTTGCTTTTTGCAATGAAAAACACTTTCATGTTAAAACAAACGCAGAACTTGAACCGTGTTTGAAATTATTCATTTTACCGATCTCACAAATCCATGACGTCTCAATTGAATGCGGTTTCAAACAGTTGTCGAACACGGTTTAATGCCTAAAAACAGTTTTGATATTACTAGAGACCGCCTGCCGTCTATTTACTGTAGGAGATGGAACTTTGTTTTCACCAAGCTTCTCGAGTGTCTAAATTAGTGAATTGTGCTCTTGACAATATCTACTATGGAAGATGAAAAAATTAAAATTCCAAACGAATAAATGCCTTTTTATTTTAATGTTAAAAATAATTGCACCACATCCCTGGCGGCTACTATCCCAAATTTGTACTCGCATTTGGTGTGCTGGTGAAAACAAACAAATATTGCATTGCGAACACGGGAAATTTGGTGTTCAACTGCTGAAAAAAAGGTCTGTTTGTCTATTTGTATTGCTTATAGCAATTGCCAAATTTATGGTTATGTAGTAAATTAGTTCATTTGTCCTTATGGAATTATAGGTGATTGCATACCCCCTTTACATATCGACTTCAATTAGTAGCCAATAGATGGCGCTCAATATGGGCATAATCGAAAGATTTCAATAATCGGATACTTTGTATCCGAATGATACTAATAATCGCATGATCTATGATCTTGACATGTCTTCAGAGATTGGTGGTGGGGTTAGTCGTTAGAATTTTCTCTCCCATTTGACCCGAATTGCGACTGCTAGGCTTAATCGTTGCGTACCGTTCTGTCTGATTACTCTGATTTTCATTCGATTATTTATGATTCGAACTCTCATTCAATAATCGAATGATCGGTCATTTTTTACTCGTATGCGCGCATGCCCATCTATTCGGTACGATGTGTGTGAAGTTAGCAACGTTTTAAAGAGAATTTGAAATAAGTTTTCAAGTATATCAAAACTTATTTCTTTGACGTTGCTGGCAACGCGTTGTACTTCACACCAGTTCTGTGTTCTCTGTTCTGTGGTTGTGATTGTCCGACTGCCTTTATATTCTGTGATGACAACTGATCGGAATATTTAGCCTATGTGTACAAATTTTGATTTTTTTGTGGAAAAGCAAACTTTTCGTAATGGATAAAAGAGGTATTACTCGCTGAACGTCCCTCTGTGTGAATGAATCAAGAAAATTGGGTGGAATTGACTTGTTTTTAGTGATACAAAATGTTGGTGCCAAAGAATGAATTTTCAGGAGGATTTTTTTTGCAAAATCGGAAAACTTATTTCAGTTTCGAGTTCTCCGACTTCAAAACAGGAACTTTCAGGTCAAGATGTGTGGTTCATAGTAAGGTACATCGTTTTTTTGGCTGAAAATGATTTAGGTTAAGTTAGTTTTTTGTTCCGCTTAGCGTTTCACGTCTCTTTTCATCTTATAATATTTGCATTGCTACATGCAGAGACAAATAATTAAACCTGTTCTTATTTGCTTGAGAAGTAACGGGAAGGAAAATGTGCACCTTGTAACTAGTGTAAACTACACAAAATATAATACATTATCTTTCATGTTACTTTTATTGTTTCAGCTGGATACGCTGCAACTCGCACAGAGGCAGGTACCTTTATCGACGTAGATGGATGCCAAGTTCCACTATGGTTCCTCTGAGTCATCATGATATTCCGATTGTGGTAGAACCTGGAGTGAGTTTTTAATAGATAAAAACTAATACCACACATGCGGATATACAATGGAACAAACAGGTTTGATTTTAACTTTACATCTTTGTATTAGAGTCGTTACAGTTAAATTGGTTAGTCTTTAATACCCCGGTATTATATGTTGTGGCTGTTTGGCGTTGTAGACCGTGTATGCCTTGTGTTCAATCATGAAGAGAGAACGGGGTATCACACACAACTTGTTTGAGCTCTTCTAGTTCTCTCAACTAAATTCTCTCAGTTAATTTGACAATATACCAGCTTGTATGTGTGCAGGATGCTGTGCCCTCTGGAGGTATTATGGAAAGGACCAATTTGACTAGTATTACAGACTGACTCAATTCGGATGTCGTTTGAAGACAGTGGCTGCAGTTTTTCTTGCACTTGCAGCAAATAGCTCCGGATCTATTTTAATTGGACTTGCATGGAACTGCTGGTGAGTTTTTTAGTAAAAATTCACTGCAGCCTATTCCGTCAAAATCCAAAGTACAGAAGTGTCTAATTTGATTTTGTGAATTTAAAATGTCATGTAGCAAGTAAATACTATAGCTGTTTCTTGGCGACGAAATGGTTTCAAACTAGGGTGAGTTGCTTTATTCACCGGTGGATCCACCAGATGTGTTTTATCTCGTTTTAACCTCGGAGATAGAAAGAGATAAAACACATCTGATGGATCCACCGGTGAATAAAACAACTCACCCCTAGTTTCAAAACAATGCAAATTGATTGGTCTATATTCGACCGATCACCTTGAAGTGTTGTGAAACTTGTTAAATTTATTTCGTCGCCAAGAAATGGCTTATATAAACTGATGGTTTATGCAGTGAAATTTGTTTGGTTGGCACTCCTGACGCAATAATAATTTATAATAATAATAATAATAAACTTTATTCAATAAATTGTGATGTTACATTCATGATTTAGTGTCCTAGCATTTGTATGTACATAAATATTTGTATGGCGCCTAGGCAGATGCCCGTATGCGCCATTCAGAAATAAAAATTGCTGACTGCAAAACAGATACGCCATTTATAGCAGGGAGCATTTTGCAGCAAGAAAAATTGCCAACTGTAACGCTGCCTTTACATCTCTGTGTGTTATTTTTGACTGCAACCCATTATTATACAGGGAGTCGTAAATAATGGATAATCCTGAAAATAGTAATAGGCCAGGCCATAACCTATCATATCATAACTAGATCTTATTGATAACCCTGCGGTTTTCGAGAAATGGGCACTCTTGAAATTTTCAAAATTTCTACTCAAGAGTGTGTCCATATCTTGAAAACTGTAGAGTTTTCAATAAGGTCAAAATGTGATATTCTAATAGGTTATGGCTTGGCCTATTACCAGTTTCAAGATTATCCATTATTTACGGGACACCCTGTATGAATACAACTTGAACTTTTCTGATATATTTGATTTTCCAGGGCTGGTATTGGATCTTATTGGGGCTGAATGACGCGCGACCATTCGCTGGAAAATTTGAAGGACAGAAAACTTTGAATTTTGTTGTTTTTTATGTTTACTTACTCTGTTTTGTTGTACCTAGCAATTATAAATAAACCTATTTTAAATGATATGCATTTTCATTTTCCCTTTTACTAATAAAAGATAATTAAGAGAAAAGTGGAATTAAGACCGTCTATTAAAAATATCCCAAAGATGGAGCCACTTCCATGTCGCAGATAAAAATGTGCTGCAAAATTTGTACATTTTTTAACTAAACTGTTGTGACTTGATATTTGTTTTAAATCACCAAGTGAAAATTGAAATGAAAAGATATTTCTTGAAGAGTAAAACGTGGTTGAACAATTTGTTATTTTTGCAAACGCCTTATTAAATCGTGTTAATTTTTGAAGGTACGTCACGTTGACCAAAGATGGCGCCACATAAAATTTTAGCATTTCGCTGATACAGATCTGTCGGACGGCTATATAAACTAAATATTTTCAGACTTCCTCAGTAACTCCATTGCTATAGGGGGGGGTGTATTACTATTTTTAAGAAAAATATTATAAATACTAAGTATTAATATATATATTACTATCTATCTTCTTATAATACAAAAATTCTAAAGCAGGAAAGACACTCCATGGAGTGAGGTCGGTCTGGGATCCCAACCCTTCCCCACCCTTGTGGGTATCATACTTATAAAGCCTCAGGACCGGAATACTTCTGCGGAATATATGTGGCGCCATCTTTTGTAATATTATTGAACTACAAATTTACACCGAAACGTTGGAATTTTAAGCGAAATATTAACTACAACGTTAAACTAATTTTACTCAATCCAAACATAGCAAAAAGAAACTATAAATCCTGATAAAACTTTACATCAATTGTTCAATTTTGAAGAAAAATATCAACTGGTACATTATATTAATTTTTCAATCCATTCAATAAAGTCTATAATTTCTATGATCTTAGTAGGTATGGGATTGCAGAAATAAAAAAATTAAATGCATATACAAATATTTATTTCTGAATGAACTACAGAGTTAAATATATAATAAAAAATACATCATAGTTAAATACACTGGATAACACTCTGTAGGAGTCTTCCACATAACGTATCTCCATCTTCCTTGTCCATCCTAACGCTGCGCTGGCCCTAGAACAAAGAATAGAGGATTTTATGCATGACAGGCGATAAAGTGTACTTTAGCGCCCAGTTATGCGGGCGTTAGGTACAATTTTATGGCCCACAGGCACTATTATCACCCTCGGGGTGATAAAGTAACCATAACGAGCACGAGATTGGCTTTGTTTGACCATTGCTAGGTACGACTTCGAATTGCCTGAATGACAACATTCAAGCAACAGTTAATATGGCATAAGTCAATCAAAACGAATCTAAGTTTGTAACTGACCCTACAAACCGCTCGTGCATAAAATTTTGTCTGTACCACGGGCGTAATAAACGTTACGCCCTTGATACATAACACCTCAACGTGGCATGCACAAAACTTTTTATCACATATATCAGGTCGGAACCTTTCATGTGACAGTTTTCACTAATACTAGACCATTTTACTAAATTTACATTTCAACCAACTAAGTTGGTATCATCTGGAGGTAATTCAATAAACACTAGCTTTTTGCACTAGAGACATAAATAGCATTGAGTAAAAAATAATAAAGAGACGCAACTGTCATGGTTTCGAGATTTTAGTATTGCATTTTTTGCCAATTACTTCATGATTGTCATCAATTTTTAGTTCTACGGGAAGCTATTTGTATTGTGGCGGTATAGCCCTTAAACTAAAGACAATCATGAAGCTATTTTAAAAAATTACAACATTAAAATCTTGAAACCTTGACAGTTGCGCCTCTTCATTTTTTATTCAATGTAAATAGCTAGTTTTTAATAAACATCTTACAAAATTCACAGCTGGTACCTACATAAAATGACACCCTATAGACTATCGGCAGAATGTCTACTAACGCCACCCACCGAATCAAGAAAGAGCTCTCAATCTGTCAATATTTCTGGTGTCCCGGCCTATGATGAGGTTTTTCGTGTTGCGTTAAATTATGCCGCAGGTTCCACTCCGCCCTTTCGTCAATTCCCTTAGGTTCAGCTTTGCAACCATACTTCCCCTGAACCCAAAAGCTTTGGTTTCCCGGAAGCTGCCCGCCAAGTCATCGAACGAACTCAAAAACGATTATAAAATAGCGAATAAAAACAAAGATTTCGCACATTACCTACGTTGAAAGGTTCTGCACAAAAGTTACTGAACAGGCCGCCGTGAGCGCTAGTAATCATGAATAGGTAAGCTCCGCCTTTCTGCCAGTAGTCTATAGCAAAATTGCACCGATTTTTAATTCATAAATACATTGCAAAAATGGGATTAGAGCACAAGACGTTGATCACCCAAGAAAGAAAAACAAACGTAATTAATATTTTTACAAATGTACTTACAAGAACAATTAAAGCCTGATGATACGATTTCTCTGAAGCATGCAACTTCTGACTCCTTAATTTGTTCAATCAGTTGGGGTTTACGTTGGTTGGGAGGTAATGCTCGGCTCATATAGGACGGTCCGTTGAAGAAATCTTTATAGATGGCATCCCCCGCTGTGGAACCTGCTATTCCATCTGAAACGTACATTACAATAAATAATTTCCTTATTACTGGTATTTGTAGCGACTAGAATTCCGTGCATATTGTTGAAAAGTGGTCAAGTAAACAACGGGCCCTTCTATCAAAATGTTTTAATCGATGTTGCATTTTATACACATACCTAAAGTTTATATTCCACGTCCCAACTTTCCACTAGTTATGATTCATTCTGGAAGGAACGATTCATGTTGGTCTCCTCCATCTCTCGGTACTCAAAAATCGATCGAAACTACTAAGATTGGAAAAACCTGAAACAGAAATAAAGATGAGCATAACTGAGTATATTATAAATATAAGATGAATATATCACACTACGAATATGCAAATCTACTTCTCGACGTCAGTTAACATTGTCAATAAAAGTACCTTGATGAGCTCATTTAAACATTTTTCGCCCTTACAAAGGAAGATAACACAACCTTAAATAAATATCGCTAAATGGACATCATATCGCCATTTCGATGAGGTTATGTGCTAAATTAGTTCATTTGTCTCTATGGTTAGTTGCATACCAACTTTACATATCGACTTAACTACTAGACAGTAGATGGTGCTCAAGAACCGGTGTGAAGTTGGCAATGTATTGCCAGCAACGACAGGAAGTAAGTTTTGATATACGAAAATTTCTTTGAAATGAAATGATCTAGATAGGCATAATCGAATGATTCTAATAATCGGATATTCGACATCCGCATGCTAATGATCGAATGGTCATTCGAGTGATCATTCATTTGAAATTTGAAAGTTTAAATGAATTACTTGATTTTCAGGTTTCGCTTATACAAACTGCGTTCGGTTTAAAAAACCCAGAGGCGAGCGGGCAGATACACACAGATTTATCACAAGTGATCACCGAGGCAAACGAGCCTAATTTAATTACCGAACGGATACAAAGGAGTGACAAAACATAACAATTATTTATTTTTTTATTTTGGTGTAGCAACAATGTCATTTATTTAATCTATGTGTTCTGTTATGTTGTACTCAAGAAGACTTGAGAACAGTCTTCTTGGTTGTACTTATGATAGACAGATAACAGAAGAATCCTAAAAAATCTGTTTGCTCGACATCTTGAAGTCGAACTAAAAGAGGTAGCGCTGACCGTTCGTATTTGTGCTTACCGAACGCAGAGATCTGAACGAGCATGCAATGTCTATTATCGAACGGCAAATGAGATAAACGAGCAAAGCTAAATTTCGGGTATGTAAAAACTGAACGCAGTAACAGCGCCTTCTGTTGGGCGATTATGAATGATATTAGCTTTGTTTATCATCAAAGCACAGTGCAGAAAAGTGCACAAATTTGTTAAAATTTTAGAAGTTTACTCCGTCAGAATTTGAAAAGCAACATCAACTATAAACAATAGATTTTTATTTGAAGGGAATGGTACCTACCCATATAGCGTAACTCATAGTTTTTTTAAAAATATACTGGTGGGAAAAACTGAATGTTGTAGATGAACACGGCAATAACTTCGAAATAAAACGGCGTTAACACTACATTTTGTCTACATGAACACAAACCTCAAACTTTTTATAAGGCGCCCGCGCTGCACTATCGACACTCGTTACATCTCCTCAGGAGTCAGTGTCAAAAGTGCAAGAACTTGTACACCAGGGGTGGGCAACCTACGGCCCGCGGGCCAACTGCGGCCCGAGAAAGTGCTTAATGCGGCCCGCGAAAATCTGTTTTAAATACATAAGAATTGGCCCGCAGACCGCAGAACTCAATATAACTTTTAATTTTGGTATCGATTCTTGAGACAAATTGGCAAATTCTTAAAAATATCCTTCACTGTTGTTCCACGAAATTCGTTCCTTGTCCTAAAAAAAGCCTAGAATTTTTTTACGCGAGTGAAAAAAAAATTTCTGGCCCGGGTCAGCTAGTACAAACTCTGACTGGCCCATCACCTAAAAAGGTTGCCCACCCCTGGTGTACACTGTACTGGTATACCAAATGGCTAGCACTGTCTGCATTAATTTATAATCGCCTTATTGGCAAAAAGTGTAAAATGTGTACACTAGTGACTGATGACAAACAAAGCTATTGATATAAACGAAATATTCCGATTACTGCCGAATAATCGATCATTCGATTATTGCAACCAAGAAATCATTCGATTTGAAATGACTATGAATAAGTCTTAAGAACAATGACTTCGAATTCCTACCGATATAATAACTCATATAGTTCCTTTACCATGCATTACTTACATTATTAAGGGTAGTATTATGTTCATACACATGCACTCAGTCCTCGGTTCATCGCTAGCTTATAATGTTTTGCCTCTGTAGATTTCTTTTACCTATCGTTGCTTTGTTTAAACCGAACAGTGACTTGTTGCTTTAATCCTCTTTCGATACAAAGAAAATTAGAACGAAATTGAAAAATTCCTACAACAATAATTGTGAGACAATGCTATTGAGATGTAACAACTATTATTAAACCTTTTAAAGCCGTTAAATGTATTTCCCTGCCATTATAAGTATCAACTCCGTATTTATTAGCTTCCTTAAGTGCTCTGATAGACTGGAGAAATACCTTGTCCACTAATTCATTTTAGAAAAAAACATGTTCATATTTTTTGGAATAATTTATATCTCGTGAGCAATTACTTCTGTCAATTTGCGGACTCTATACTTCCTCTTCATGATTTCCTGGCCTGTAAAGGCATTTTTATGTTCGTTCGTAGAGCGTTTTCGTTTTAGTGGACATTGCAAGAAGTGTAATAAATTTTCCAAATATTTAGAACATCTATATTATAGGTATCTAAAAATTAAATTAAGCAATTTAAAAGTTGAACAAAAAGCATAACCTACAAAATCAACATATTTGGCTGTTTTATAACAATAAATTACCTCTCTCACTACAGGATCATCACTGTCATTAATTACAACAGGTTCACATACTTCTTTATTATTTATTGAGTAAATCTGGCTAGAAACTAAAAAGATAAGAATCTTACTGATCTTAGAGATAGGAAGTAGGAACCATGTAGGAACAGCAAAAGCAAAGGAATTGAATGAAATTATAGAAAAACCAACCAACGAGAAGTTAGTCGCTAGCTGAAGGCTAAAGGCATTTTCGGAAACTTACTCGAGTTAACTAGATTGCATCAAATGTCGTTCGTTTACTAACCCATTATAGTCAGTAACCCCTTGGTTGGTGATCGGGTATAACTGTCACGTGACATCAAACAACCGAGCAAATTTCCGAAAGGGTCTCAACTTTACATATTGACTTCAACTAGTAGGTAGTAGATGGCGCTCAAGAACCGGTGTGAAGTCAGCAACGCGTTGCCAGCACCGGCAGGCAAGTTTTGATACATGAAAATTTAAAAAAACATAACCTATAAATAGATATTCAATTATTCACTTGGAAGTGAATAGATACCCACCCATATAGCAAAATATAACTCAGTTTTTTTTTGAAAATGTACATAGCTATTGATAAAATCGAAATATTCCAATTACTGCCGAATAATCGATCATTCGATTATTGCAACCGAGAGATCATTTGATTCGAAATTATTATGAATGCGTTTAAGTTATAAGAAAAATGACTTTGAATTTCTACCGATATAATGACTCATATAGTTCCTTTACCATGTATACTTACGTTACTACGGGTAGAATTATGTTTATACCACATGCACTCTGTCCACGGTTCATTAGCACTTCTAGCTCTTTTCTATTATTATGTTCATACATATGCACTCAGTCCACATTTCATCGCTAGCTTATAATGTTTTGTCTCTGTGGATTTCTTTTACCTATCGTTGCTTTGTTTGACCCGAACAGTGACTTGTTGCTTTAATCCTTTTTCCATACAAAGAAAATTAGGACGAAATTGAAAAATTCCTACAACAATCATTGTGAGACAATGCTATTGAGATGTAACAACTATTATTTAACCTTTTGAAGCCGTTAAACGTATTTCCCTGCCATTATAAGTATCCACAGCGTATTTATTAGCTTCCTTAAGGGACTGGAGAAATACTTTGTCAACTAATTCGCTTTAGAAAAAAACATGTTTATCTTTTTTGGAATAATTTATATCCTCATCCATTCGTGAGCAAATATTTCTGTCAAAATTTGGGGACTCTATAGGTATGTTCTTTTCGTCTGTACTTCTACACCTTTCACTATTCTAGACCAATAGGAGAACTGTAGATTTGAAAAGGACCAATTGCAACAAATCTTCAGCTACACCCAAACTGAAGTGTGGACGAAAAGAACGAACCTTATGTCCAACTTTACTTCCTCTTCATGATTTCCTGGCTTGTAAAGGCATTTTTGTTCGTAGAGCGTTTTCGTTTTAGTGCACATTGCAAGAAGTGTAATAAATTTTCCAAAATGTTTTGAACATCTATTTTATAGGTATCTAAAAATTAAATTAAGCAATTTAAAAGTTGAACAAAGACTACAAGATCATCACTGTCACCAAATTCATTACAACAGGTACACATACTTCTTTATTATTGAGTAAATCTGGCTAGAAACTAAGAAGGTGAGTAAGAATCTTACTGATCTTAGAGATAGGAACAGCAAAGGAATGGAAAATGGAATGGAATTATGGAACCTACCGACGAGAAGTTAGTCGCTAGCTGAAGGCATTTTCGGAAGCTTACCCGAGTTAACTAGATCACATCAAATGTCGTGTCACGTGACATCAAACAACCGAGCAAATTTTCGAAGAGGTCTCAACTTTACATATCGACTTTTAGTACGACATTAGATGGCGCTCAAGAACTGGTGTGAAGTTAGCAACGCGTTGCCAGCACCGGCTGGAAACAAGTTTTGATACACAAAAATTTAAAAACCAACATAACCTAAACAATAAATTTTCACTTAAAGTGAATAGATACCCGCCCATATAGCATAACTCATAGTTTTTTTTGAAAATGTACAGGTGGAAATACTGTAATTGTAGATGAGCACGGCAATAATTTCGAAATAAAACAGCGCCAACCCTAACATTTTGCCTACATAAACAAAAAACCTCAAACTTATTATAAGGCGCCTGCGCTGCACTATCGACACTCGTTACACCTCCTCAGGAGTCAGTGTCAAAAGTGCAAGAACACACGTTGCACTTTTGACCGTTTGGTATACGAGTATAGTCTACACACACTATACTGGTATACGTGTTCGGTAATGACATAAATATCCTCAAAGTTGTCCCGATGCGTTCGGTTATTAGACATTTAGACGAAAAAAGTAAATCTGTCCCGTTTGAATATTCTGGAGGAGACCTGATAGATGTCCTCGATTTGCTCGGACATTTTAGACCGAGGAAACTGACAAATATTGCAAAATGCGTGAATTCTTGTTTTGACAGTTAAATATAACCACAAAAACTAACCGTGTGATAAAAACTTCATCTTTCAAAGGCAACTTGTCAAAAATGAAAAACGAAATTACTCATGTTCGCGAGGTGTGTAAATATTCAAATAGAAGCGAGGATGTAATGCCAAAGCACTTAAAATTGCATGAGTTTCCTCGTAAGTGTGTAGAATAACAATTTATTACAAAATATCATTTCCGAACGATATTATCGGTAATAAATTCTCATTCATAGTTGAATTATTTAGGGTTAAGTTAGGTAAGATCAGAGCGTAGCATACTGGTGGTTAATAAAGTTTGACACCGAATACTAATTCCATTCCGTTCGTTTATTTTTCAAGCATAGGAGCAATTTTCCATCATGTGACTAAAAATCTATTCCATTTTACTCGGATCTGCGATGTAATTACCGAACACGCACACTGTCTGCACTAATTTATAACAACCGACTTATTGGCAAAGAGTGTAAGATGTGTACACTAGTGACTGATGACAATCAAAGCTATCGATATAATCGAAATATTCCAATTACTGCCGAATAATCGACCATTCGATTATTGCAACCGAGAGATCATTTGATTCGAAATGATTATGAATGCGTTTAAGTTTTAAGAACAATGACTGCATTCCTACCGATATAATAACTCATAGTTATACCTAATTCCCAGTAACTGGGAATTAGGTATAATTGACAGTTGCAAGTGTAAATTAGACCTAATTCCCAGTTGGAACTGTCAATTATACATAATTGACAGTTTAAAGTGTAAATTATACCTAATTCCCAGTTTCAACTGTCAATTATAAAATAAAAATCACTATGGCCGTTCTACGCTTTCGTACTTGTACACTTGATTTCAAAAAAAAGTAGTACAACTCTTAGATAAGGAAATGGGAAATGGCCTATTTCTAGTTGTCTAAATTGTTCTTTTGACAGTAGATTATTGAAATTAACTTAATAATGAAAATATAGATGGCAGTCAGTTGTAACTACGTAAGTTTATACTGATAAACAACTAGAAATAGGCCATTTCCCATTTCCTTATCTAAGAGTTGCACTACTTTTTTTTGAAATCAAGTGTACAACACCATTGACACCTCAAGTAAGCATAACCTTATTTTTCCGTATTTCTTGTTCTCAAATCTCCACCTTCTACACTACACTTTTGCACTACCTTTCAAGTTCGTGTAAAAGTGTTACACATTTCTGCACTACACTGGAATATTTGAACGCCAAATATTTTTGACATATGCCAGATGACAATAGGTCTGTTCCAACACTGCCGAGAACCGTTCAGGAACGGTCCCTGTCATGCGCATATGACCAAAAACGGTCCAATTGGAACGTTTTTGGTCATATGCGCATGACCGGTACCGTTCCTGAACGGTTCCTGACGGTGTTGGAACAGACCTATCTACACTAGAGTTTATGAACACAGAATAATGGATCCAGTGTAAAAATTTTGCACTAGTGCAGCTAGTGTAGGGTTTTTGAACAAAGCTAATACAAATAGAACTTTCTTTCAGCAGTTGAATAAGAAATAGATATATTTTAGGGAGTGTATGTATATGCTTGGTTAAATAATACCGCTACTAAAGAACCAAATGTTCGGTTGAATATACACTCCCTGTATTTTATAATAATATACCGTGATAATAAATGAATTGAGTACTAAAATTAAATAACCATATTTAACTATAGCGCCATGCATAGATCGCTGCCAGCATAGGCCACATTCTGGTTCTTTATATTATGCTTTTACTCGATGGTTGGAGTATAGTGCCCAATTTGATGCTATCAAATATCATCAGGCCCGGACTGGAGCGGCGGGCAGCCGGGCAAATGCCCGGTGGGCTTTTTATAACAAATATTAAATTAATATAAAGTACCCTCATATTTTTTATTGCGCTGTATAGAATACGCCACGCCACTGGCCCATGCCACATTTGCCACGACTTATTTTTTAACTTTTATACTGTTGACAAATGAACAAACATCTTATTTTATATATTTGCCGTTTATAATATAAAATATATACCTAAATAATAAAATTATTGTGATCTTTACTCATCACAGTTACAAAACAATCGGCTGGGGTGGAGCCGGTCAAAAAAGTTGCCCGGTAGCAGAATGAGGTCCAGTCCGGGCCTGGATATCATATGGTAAAACAGTAACTAGAATTTATCTATTAAATATTTAGTAGCACAAAGGCTGATTTAAAATGGATGCTCCCCATAGGGATCCCGGAACCAGTTAGAGATAGAGATTCGGTTACATGATGGGGTCCATGGGGACAAAGTTGCACAACAATTTCCTTATGCCACATTATTGGTGAACATCCAAGTTAAATCAGGCTGTATTAGTATACACTATACACTATACTAGTGTCAAATTGGTCCTTTCCATAATAACTCCAGAGGGCACAGCATCCTGCACACATACATGCTGGTATATTGTCAAATTAGCTGAGAAAATTTAGTTGAGAGAGCTAGAAGAGCTCAATCAAGTTGTGATTCCGTTCTCTCTTCATGATCGAACAAGGCATACACGGTCTACAACGCCAAACAGCCACAACATATAATACCGGAGTATTAAAGACTAACCAATTTAACTGTAACTACTCTAATATAAAGAGATGCAAATTTAAAATCAAACCTGTTAGTTTGTTTCATATATATCCGGATGTGAGGTACTAGTTTTTATCTATTAAAAACTCACTCCAGGTTCTACCACAATCGGAACATCATGATTATTTAGAGGAACTTGGCGTCCACCTACTTCGATAAAGGTACCTGCCTCTCTGCGAGTTGCAGCGAATCCAGCTGAAACATTAAAAGTAATATGAAGGATAGTGCATTATATTTTGCGTAGTTTACACCAGTTACATGGTGTACATTTTCTTCCCGTAACTTCTCAAGCAAATAAGAACAGGTTTCCTTATTTGTCTCTGCGTGTGCAAATAATAGAAGATGAAAAGAGATGTGAAACGCAAAGGAGAACAAAAAAAAAAACAAACCTAACCTCAATCATTTTCAGCGAAAAAACGATGAACCTTACTATGAACCCCACATCTTGGCCGGAAAGTTTCTGTTTTGAAGTCGGAGAACTCGAAACTGAAATAAGTTTTTCATGCAAACGCTCTGTTGCAAAAAAATCCTGAAATATCACTCTTTGGAATTAACGTTTTGTATCATTAGAAACAATTCAATTCCATCCAATTTTTTCGGTGCATTCACACAGGGGGACGTTCAGCGAGTAATACCCCTTTTATCCATTACGAAAAAGTTTACTTTTCCACAAAAAAACGAATTTTATACACACAGGCTAAAATACTCTAAAAAGGCAGCCATCTTAACTAACTCATAACCACAACCACAGCATGCTCATAACCACAGAACACAGAACTAGCACAGCGGAACTGGTGTGAAGGTAGCAACGCGTTGCCAGCAACGCCAGGGAAATAAGTTTTGATATACTTCACACACATGCAGGGCAGTGGCAGTATCCCACAAGTTTAATTTAAAAAAATAATCTAGTGCATGATCTGCCACAGCATTTAAACAGTAAAATAACAAGTTTAAAACTTGTGGCGAATCATGCAATACAATATTTTTTTTTATTAAGAACCAGCGCCGCACGGTAGAAATTTGTTCTGACAATTTTCGTAATAAAATGGCAGTCTTGGAAGTACGAAATCATAATCGAAACAAAGATAACGTTAAAACTGAATGAACTGGAATCAATCATATTCTCTCAACATTTAATCCAGACGTGCTTCATTACACAATGGGGTTATTTCACAATTTATATTTATGTTAAATGTACAATCAGGAACACTTAAAAATACTGTATCTTTGGAAAAAAAGTATTTTTTTTGCGCCTACGTATTTTTAAACTCGGTTTGTAATTTGAAAATATTAAGTTCCCGCCAACAGCCGTGACGTCAATGTTTACGCATGCGCAGTATAGCGTAGATGAAATATCTCAAGAAAACTAACCTCACATTTTTCACGCTCTTAAACTCGACACTGAAATAGTCCATATTTTTCGCAAAGAATTCCTGAATCATAACGTTAGTTCACTTCAGGTAAATTTTCACTGCTAGCTTTAACGAAATTAGGCTCCATAATAGTAAAAAATGATGAACTAACACAAACTAAATCAAACTGTCAAAAGTGTCAAATGACTCTAGACTCTTAACAAAAACAAATCTTCCTAGATTTACTGTCAAAATCCGAAACTCATGAAAATAGAGCATGAGCATGGCCTATTTCCATCGTAGACTTAATAATACTAACGTAATACTTATTAAGTCTATGATTTCCATCAAACATACTTATCAAACTGTGACTGTGGTGTCACATTCTCAGTTTGTTGAGTCTAATTTCATCAAATATCTGATAGTCTGATGCCCGCTAGCTGCCGGTTTAACAAATCATGTGATTATGTTGTGCGTTATAATAGTCAAGGCAAAAAAAAGGAAACTTATAATTAAATAAAATGAATTTTACATTTGTCCCACTAACTATTGGTGGGTTAGTTGGGTACGTGTATGTGGTGTGGCGTTATAAAAATATTTACATTCCAACCGTATTCTGGTAGTATATGGTAACTGAATCGAAAATTGCTTTTGGTACTATAGGGATTTTTAGATTTCAGGTTCGTAATTGTGTCATCGTTAAGTTGTTGGTACTGTCAACAACGGACATTGTTGCGATCCGCGTCTCTGCTTGTTTCGTTGTGATATTTTTTTCTTCGTCATTTCAGTTTATGTAAAATAAAGATAATTATAAATTGTTTAAATACGCAGTTAACTAGCCGCGTATTGGTGAAAAATAAAGTGCGTGCGAGGTTAAAAGTTTTAAACTAATAAATCAAATGTAAGCATTCTAACCTAAACCAATCCGTGGAAATTTTTCAATAAATCATTATATTTTAGGGCAAAGCCAGGCACTGACTCTGAACCAGAAGATAAAAAGAAGGAAAAGACAAAAGAACGAAAAAAGCGATCGGTCTCTGGCTCTAGCAGCAGTGACAGCAGAAGCAGGTGAGACATTTTTTATTTGCATGTTTGTAAATGATCCGACATGAGAAAATTTATTTACAGTTCTTCAGACAGCAGTTCATCTAGTTCTAGATCGTCCAGTAGTTCTAGTTCTGGAAGTAGTTCAAGATCAAGCAGTTCTTCATCGGATTCTTCTTCTTCGAGTAGTGATAACGAACGAACCAGACCGAAAAGAAGGTAAACGGTTATTGTTCAAATAAATTTCTTTTTTTGTTAACTTATACTTGTAGGTCAAGATCTGCAACAAAACGTGTTAGTAGAAGTCGGGAACGTAAAGATAAAGAAAAGGAGAAAGAAAAGGACAGGAAAGATGACACAGAGAGAGCAAAAGTAGAGGTTAAAAAAGAAGAGAAAGAGAAGGAAAAGAAACCCAGTTCGCCTGCTAGAGATAAAGATGATAAGAATCATGTTAGAAACAGATCTAGGTAAGACATAATTAGTTTAAAGAATATTTGAATGTTTTCATTATTTACAAGATCTATATTTCAGTACGAAATTAAAAAAATTTCTACAACAATCTTTCACTAAACTTTAAAATTTAAACTCCTCCCTTTTAATAATTGTTGTTAGTATTATTATTATAATCTCGCAAACTGAAATATAAAATTAACGAACATTCCAATTAAGTTTTACCGGTTATTTTAATATAGGTCAAGATCACCAAGGAAACGTCGTCGACGTTCACCTACTCCACGTCCTACAAAAATTCACATTGGTCGTCTTACGAGAACCGTTAATAAGGACCATATTTTAGAAATTTTTGGCACATATGGTACAATAAAAAATGTCGAGTTTCCCAAAGAACATCTTCATCCACATTTAGGTCGAATGTTCTGTTACGTGGAGTATACTACAGCTGATGAGGCCGAAAATGCTATGAAACATATGGATGGGGGCCAGATTGACGGCCAGGAAATTACTACGGCACCTGTTTTGATTCCGAAGCCCAGACCTTTACCTCCTCGGCGTTCTCCGCCTATGATTCACATGAGGAGGCCGCCAATGCATAGAAGGACGCCTCCGAGGTTTAGAAGAAGATCACCACCAAGACCTATGAGAAGAAGCCCTCCTAGAAGGAGACCACATTCTAGAAGTCCTCCTCCAAGAAGAAGGAAGCACTCCAGGTCAAGCTCTAGCAGTTCTAGATAAGCTAACGAAAACTGGCGATTATCCTGTGTAATTTCATTGGAAATATTTAGATTTGTCACTTACAGATAGTTTTAATTTTTGGACAACTAATTAATGCATTATCCAAACAAAACAAATATATTAATGAGTTTGTATAAATAAGAAATAACATGGAATTATATAAGTATTCATAAACTTTTATTAAGTAATAAACAAATGTTTTTTATTCATAACAACAAAAAAGACAAAGAGTAACAGCTATTCGGATTGCAAAATTGTTTTATGCAACCTTTCTGTTGCCAACGTCAAAAGCTCTTCTTTAAACTCTGGAAATGGTTCTATCGTCTCTAGGAAATCAGATCTCTTTAACATGAACAATTCACAGGCAGTTACGGCAACCACAGAGGCGACACGAGTTTCATTGAAAATCAAAGCTATTTCTCCAAAATGCGCTCCATCTTCCAAATGACAGATCTATAATGTTGATGTAATGGAAACAATTTAAATTTAATTCTGGAAAAAAACTACTTAATTCAGCGTATGGCGGTGTTGGCAAAAAATTAATTTTTCAGCTAAACTACAATCAAAATTAGTTTTTAATCAACTAAAGCCAGTAATTGGTCTATACGTAATCTAGGAAATACCACGCCACTGATAGCACAAAAGTGGTAAAAGAAAAGAGGGAATTATTGCTTGTGTTAAAAGAAAATTCAAAATGGAAAAATGTGATTTTTTAATTATTATAGAAAAAATTTGAAAATTACTTAAAAGAAATTAGTGTAATAATATAAAGTACTGGTAGTTACTGTACTCTTTGCAGAGAAATTTTGCATGTCTGTGGATTCCTGACATTGTCCATTCTTTAAAAACTTTACATTAGTGTTGGTCATCGACTTTTGAGCAGCTTTCAAAATGTCTGCCCATCACCGTTGAGTGAAGAACTTATTTCTTCCCTCAACACTATCACATATCTCGTAAGCACGATAATTTAAAAACAGAAAATCAAATTCTTTTCAAATTTGGAGCCTGGTTGTTTTAATAAAAATTGTACGGCAAAAAAGTACGGATCATTTTAAATTTAAACTGAAAAATGGTCCTGGGAGAGTGCCAATATTTGAGCCATGTCTACTGATTCCTAGGGGCTCTAGAGCTCATTCTATCCACTTAAACGTTACCTCTTTTCCCAACGGTGTATAAACAGCTACCGTCCCGTGGTATATAAAGAACATACAATATCCAATTGATCCTGCACTAATTATTACGTCGCCTGGTAGGTAAATTTCTGATTTTAGATGTGCTACTACCTTCATCAAAATATTTTCGGGTAAATATTTGAAGAAGTCTACTTTCTCAATGTGATTTCTGGTAACGTGTAATAAGATTTCCTAAAAAAATTACCTTTTTAATATTCTTTTGGCAATTTGAAAAAGCACAATCCGTTTCAGTATGTTTTGAATGTTAACTTGCTACAGGGAAAATAATGATGGCGACATGAATCGAAAAACCCATTTCTTCGACTTTCATCAGATAATGGGTGTCAATCCTGGCAATACTATACCTGTCTTAATATTGGTGAAACCATATTGTTAATATCAGATTCTTTGAAAAACTGCTTGTGAAACTTGAACTCAAAATAAGAAAATATCCTTTCTCTTAAGGTAACTGGTAATTCCTTGTATTTCATGTACTCTTTAAATTGCTCATGTAAGGAATGATGTTTATTCTCTGCACTTGCATATTTGGTCCACACTTGCAATATTTGGGCTTAAAAATAATATTTGCATTAAAGAGTGGGAAGGTTTTATAATTTCTAATACCTAGACCCCGTGTACTTGAGGGTATACAATTTTTTTTCTCCATAAAATGTTGAAATATATAATGAGTCATAATAAATTATATATTATAAAAGATCGCCGAGATAGGACAAGAAAACTAAAACTAGTTCATTAGCTGACGTTTCGACTTTAATTAAGTCTTCTTCAGAGCTCTGAACCGAAAGAATTTATTATTTATTTGGGGCAATAATATATACACGCAATGGTATTACCAGCGACAAATAGAACTAGATCTATATGTCGCTGCTAGTAGTTATATACTAACAGTGTATTTTGAGACAGCGTTTCATACTTACCATATAGAAACATTTGCAGGGCAAATCCAAAACATAAGAAAAAAGTCACATTGGCAAATTGCAAGAGTGTTGTAAAATGTCTTCCTCCGATGCTCACCACCAGAAGCATTACGGTCGCTGCATGATAGTTCTTACAAACTTCGGTTAACACCTCTTCTGAAGTCATAGACTTGGTATCGTCATTTATGAATGTTTTGACGTAATATTGAATGAAGAACGTGATAGAGAATGACCAGAATGTTATCATGAGAAATATGAGCACCACTCTGATTCCTTTGAAGAGATAACTTGAATAACCCATATACTAAAATGTAGCACAAAATAAAACTTTTCTATGTATTGTTCTCAAGGATGTAACAATTATCTAAATGAAATTATTACATAATGCTGAAGGTACCATATAGCAAGCAAAAATCATTATTTCGAACAATTGCAGCTTCTCGATCATGGCTACAGTTTTGAAAAATTCATTATTACAATCTATTTTGAAAATTTAGTTCTCTTTAATATTACAATAAATTATTTTACAGCAAAACTAACAGACCAAACACATTTTTTTAATTGTATTTATCGATTTTGGCTTGACGAATATCTCGCCTGAATGGAAACTCCGGAAATGAGTGGCACAAGGCGATTAGCTACTGCCTATCTCTCCTGGGTTCGAGTCCCAGCTCCGGCAGATGGCAATGTCGGAGGGAATGGGTATATGTGGTGCAAAATGGTTTGTCTCCCCTTTGACGGGAGATTTACGTAATGCATTGGAACCTTCCGGACGAATTTGTCAATCTCTCAGATACATTTTGCACTATTTTATGAAATTTCAGTTGCGGCTTACTGATTTAAAACACTTCTTGCAAATGGAAAAACGATAAGTGTTGATACATACCAGTCTAAACAGCTCCAGTATTGCTAACCATCTAGGCATTCGGATGATCTTGAACCTATTGAGAAGCCTTACAAAGGACATGTTTTGTGGCTCCTGTAGGCTATGAATTATTTGATCAATAAATGGGAAAAGGTAGGAATATCCCGAAGAAATTGTATCAACAAAGAAGTATGATAGTAAGTAACGCCTAAAACACGATTTTCATTAAATTTTTCGTAAACTCTTGCAACTTTTTAAGTTCTAAGCCAATTTCTTTGACGATTAATGAAATCATTAATTTTTATTACCCGTTTATAAATACTGTTGTCCCATTTGATTTCATGTTAAATGTATGGAAGAAACTTGCTTAAAATCTTAAAACATTCCTTTTTAACATTTCGACATCGACTTACTTGGCAACTTTGGATCGTTCCAGGATCACTTTACTTTTCTGGTGATCGTAATATCCAGTATAGAAAAGTTTTATTACATCCATTAATTGAACCATGTCGGCAATGACCCTTGCGTTATAAACATTACGGTTGTAGTTTCTAAGTGACATTGATGCGTCAATGGGGATCAAGGCGAATTGACAGGTATATACAAAAAACACAAAAAACTCCCAGTACAAGCTGAAAAAAAGATCATGCTTACAAGAATTATTAATTTACTATGAAAAGGAACGAGACTAATTGACACATAAACAGGATGTGTTAAGTTAAAATTACGAAGCTATAAACTTACTTTAACATACTGAATGGGTGAATCATATAGTAGTAGTGGATCAGATGCCGTATCTGTTCATTGCGGCAAGAAGCATGGGACTTAAAATAACCTGCAGTTAACGGGTGAGACCTACTAATCATACACGCAGCACGAAATTTTCTTCGCGTGGTAATAAATATTCCTGTATCGATGAAACTTTTAACAATATCCTCTTCTTGTGTGAGTAAGAGGCACTCATGGTCCTCGAACTGTGGCATGACTGCAGATAAACTCAAAAGGTGTTGAACAATATGAAGTACATTCTATGAATTAGTTGTGACAGTTATGATAAGTGTTGCCATGTTTTTCGTTTTACTGGATATCTTGGATCATTAAATTTGGTATATTTCACAGTTTTCTTGATAATTTCGGTAATAAGTGTAATAGGCACCTTATTAGACGAAGTTACAAAAATCCTGCATTTTTCAGTTTTATACTCGGTTTTATATCTTGTACTTTACCAGTTGGTCGAAATTTTTATGCTTTTTCAAAAGTTAGCTGCACACCTATAAAAAGAAGCACTAACGATCTAATTCTAGACAGGGATGCTTATGCAAACAATTCCAAGAGCACTGGCAAGATAATTCAGTCATCTAATATTAAAGACAAATGTTAGTTATTCTTGTCTTTCTCAAAAATTCTAGATTTGAAAATTGTCGGACATGAAAATAATAAACTAGTTTCATCCTATTTATTTATTTATTTTTTTCATCTTATAAAATTTTGTCTATAAATAAATCTTAAGGCAATATCATTTACAGGTTTCTGTTTAATCGCTAAAAAAAATTAAAGTGCAAATTTATTAAAAGGTAAATCATTATGAAATCGAGTATTCAATAATTCATGGGGCTTAGAATTAAATGTTTAATTAATCATCAGAAGGTTGACTTTTTGAAGGATAGACACAAAAACTGTTTGTTAACGATAACCTTTTTTTTGTAAATAAGAAATAACACCGTATCTCATTAACTCATTTTATCAGAAAAACTAATCAAGAGATTTAGCATCCAATTTGTTTAATCTTAATCTTATGACCGTTTTTATACCTAAATGAAATTTTATAATCAGACAGTTTTTAGTTCAATATATACAACAAAGGACTCTCAAATCTGTTAAAAATGAATTTGATTTTTTGCAACGGTCTTTTCTTAAAGTATGAATATTATTATTACAACATATTGGGATATTGGTATTTACCAATAAAATATCTTTATTATCGTCGTCAATCAGGATTATACAGCCCATTTTTTGAGATATATTAAACAGATATTCTACACAAATGTTAACATGTATAAAAAAATATTTAAAAATTTAAAATGGGAAATACTGCCTAGGCTTATGCAGATATACTCTAATCTATGTTTTCATTATTCTTGTGCCATTGATATCACAGTATAAAGGATCATCCACAAAGGCCAGAATTCTATAGCATATATCGATAAAAAAATACAAGATCCATATTTTTTTTTATAAACATCTTTCGCTCTATCTATCCACTGCTTTTCAAAATCGGTATGGTGATTCAAAAGAACGCTGCACATTTTCCGGCTAGTAAATTTTCATCATAGTTGTCAATTCAAGCAAACCAATTATTGTTTAATCTCTATATGCTGTTAAATCGGCATCACCTTTGTTAAAAATTAAATAAATTGGCAGTCTTAATTCAGTCAATGGAGACATAAAAAATAAAAAAGGGTACTTAATTTTATATAGTTTCAAAAAATATTTGAAAAAATAAACCATAGGCAAAAGTTAATTCTTAGTAAATATGCTAAAAATTCTCGGAACACATTGCTGATATTTTCCTAATTTCTGTTTATTATAAAATACAATTCACATGGCAAAGTACCATCGATTTTGTAACCGGTTTTAATAATAGCTAGTTTTTATTTACGTCCTACACAATTTTTAAACATTTAATTAATAATAATAATAATAATAATAATAAAGTGATAATGTCGGTCTGAATATAACTTAAGTACTTATATAAAAACAAACGAATTCAGGGAAAACCCCATTAGATACTCCTATCGATACTTAATTTCTTAATTATAATAGTAATATTGCTAGAAGCGAAATTGCCTAATGAAACATTTAACAGATGGAGACAAGCGGTTTATCAAACAATTTCGATTTTGCCATCGGCAACCGCTTCTTAACACTATTCCTAGCAATATTCTGCTTACTGACTAGTCCCAAAGGCACAATTCTAGTCTGATCTAACGTACGATAAAAATGTAGAACATCAGGATTTGCCCATACTTGGGCGGAATTAAAATCTAATACCCTTAACGACTCCAAACTCTGTGCGCGACTCAAAGCTACGTAAGCCTGGCCCGCTTCAAAAACTCTTCCCAAAGACATCTCCACACAATCCAATGTCAAACCCTGCGATTTGTGAATGGAAAACGCCCATGCCAGCTTTAACGGTACCTGCCTTCTCATGAGGGACCCTCCACCTGCTGTCTTTATTGTCCATCGCTCATGATTGGCAACAAATTCTTTTTTATTCTTGAATTGGACTACTGGTAGGCCTTGTCGAAATTCCTTTACTACACCCCTGGCACCATTTACCAAACCAGATGCTACGTTGATATTTTTTAAAAGCATGACCTGGGCTCCAATTTTTAATACCAGTTTGCCTGGAACGGGCGTTTGTTGATCCAATTGTTTAGTGGCGCTAGCAATTGAGTCTTGCGCTTCGAAAACTTGAGATTCGCCAGGTAACGCTTTGAGTTTCGTTTCATTGATGATATCAGCATCTTTAGTATGAGTACAAAGTCTGGTGGCTAATATATTGCCCTGTTCTATTTTCTGCTTTGCAGTGCCGGTTAAGGTATCTGTTACTTCTTTATCAACACGGCCTGAAATATTTTACAATTAATTGCTGTTGGTGAGAATAAAAAAATTAAATACCTATTCTAATTTTATTCAAAATGGATATAAAGCCCTCATCGTTTTGCCTGTGCACTTTCCGAAGCTCGTACGTAGTTAACCGACAACTTTCCCAAGCTTTCGTCTTAAAACAGAACCTAGGCGGTAGCGCTTTCTCACCAAAATTAGATTTCCTTATAGGAGGTAACTGATAGAAATCCCCACAAAGAATAAGTTGAATACCACCAAAAGGCTTATCATTTCTTCTCACTCTTCTTGCCACCTGTTCAATTTTTTCAAAATATTCACCATCAACCATTGAAATTTCATCTATGATAAGGTGCTTACACTTACGCCAGATACTAACTGTGGGTGGTTTCGAGGCCAGCTCCACACTTCTCTCTAAAGTTGCTTCACCTTTTCCTATTCCAGCGAACTGATGGAGGGTTACTCCACCAATATGACACGCAGCTACTCCTAAAAACATTTTGAAACTAGTATACCTTTCTCGACCTCACTAGCACGAAATAAATTCAAACGAACTATAAAAATCTGGTCAATTAATTAGAAAACTAGATGAAATAAGTCACACATATTATAGGTTGTAATTTGCAAATAAAAATACATTCAACGAATACCTGAATATGGTCAAAATATTCTAAATATGTATGATCATTTCTTGTACCTGTAGATGCAGTTGCTGTGGTAACATCAGGAGGTAAAGCACCAATGATCCTTTTCAAAAGATAACTCTTCCCTGTTCCTGCGCTGCCCGTAAAAAACACATTATGCCCTGCTAAACACGCATCCAATACCTCTTGCTGTTCCAAATCTAAAGGTTCATTGGGTATTGGAGAAGAGGAATACAACTTCTTAGCTGCCTGAGGCCGTGCAGAGTCATCTCGTTCCAATTTTCTTTTCTTACTAGCTAAAGGGCTAGGGGTAGTATCGCTTGATTTACTTACTTTGGCTCTAGCTTTCTCAATTTCTAAATTGGTTAGTGGAGATATTTCTTCGAATTGTTGTGGTTTATTTGATAAAAGCTGAGTTCTTAAAGAAGTATTAGCATTCGAAGCAGTTTTCCCTCCGGTCATCTTAACAAATATTGTTCTTAGAAACGTAAGCAACTGGCCAGTGGGTGCGTTTGATAGGTACACGGTACAGTTCAATGGTTGGAATTTTATGGACGCTTTCCCCTCATTCATGAATTTTTTATGAACAGATATTCCTTTCAATAATAATTTTACGGGGGCAGTTTTTTCCGCGGTGACCTCAACCAAAATATCTTTCTGTTCGTTTCTAATTAAACGTAAATTTGCCTTTTTTTGAGTAAGCTTCCGTTGGACGACCCCCTGCATATTTAACCACTCAATATTTACAGCACAAGTCAAATAACCGTCGTTATTATTCATCTTTGGTTGTTTAACGCACCCAATTTGGCAAAATATACAAAACTTTTCAGTTTACTACCAGACAAATAAAATTGCTAACCCCACAAAACAAGCTTTAACTGACGACTCAGCACATCACATCACAACGTCCATTCCAATTTTCACAACAAAACACAGAACAGAAACAGGTAAATATTCAAACTTCAAACATTTGAAGTTAAAGCATTTTTTAACAACCAAACACCCAACCGAAGCAAACCCGTAATTTAAACCGAATTTTTGCGAACACCTCGCGAGTTTATTAAATACATACATAACCGATTCTTACAATACGTATGTGGTTATTTATTTAAAAAAACCACTTGAGGTTCCCAGTTATGACATGTTATGCATTTGCCATTTTAATGCTTATAAAGAACCAGATGATTCGCCTCTTTATTGTTTCTTAAAGAGTACTATAATACTCTATCAGGGGAATATATTATATTTTTGGTAATTTCAAATGGCAATTTTGTTGATTTCATTTATTCATTAGGAATATTGAAATTATATTTTAAGATACATTTTGAGAGTTCTCTCCTAACACCCAACATTTGCAGCAGTTCTATAGTTCTTGGATATTTGTAACTAACTTGAATATTTTCATCCGATTGAAATAATTTGGTACCTATATTTTAAATGTTTCTAGTTTTATATAATATTTTTATGTTATAATAACATATTTTTTAATCTAATATGAATTTGGCCTTTTTAAGTTATTTTTAAATTTTTGTTTCTTGCAGGTAGTAATAATATATTGATGTAAAACTAAAAAATAAAATAAGCAATACATAGGTAGGTACCCTTAAGCTAAGCTTTATTATTTTTCAAATCATAATGGTGCAATTTATAGATGAACAGCAAAAATATGTTTTTCCTTTAAAATTCTCAAAATTAATTTATTACCTATAGAATATCAAAATTCGCCTAAGTACCTAATACTTACCGTAATACCCATTAATGTACCAATATATAAAGGGAGTGGTAGGTCTACCACCTAAATTTTTCACCCTAATTAATTTTGTTCCTAAAATTCTAACTAATTTCTGCTATTGAATTGTCACCTATTATAAGCAATTTCAAAATTACCCTTGTTTATGACCTAAGTAAGTGTACTTATACTACTTATGAGTTGGTAAAAACCCGGGATAACCCAAAAATAAGAGCCATATAATTTATTAGACTTGATCTAATTACAATAATTTTTACCTGATATATCAATTATTGTTGCATTCACTTAAATGAGCTTGAGATCTCAGGTAGAAAAACATAATTCATGTTAATTTAGAAATAACCCTTGGAAATAAGTATAACCATTCACAGAATAATTAAAAGAAATAATTGTCTATATTCTGCGTTGCGATCTCTGGTTCAGTCGATAATAAAGAGCTGTTGTTCGTGTTCGTTCTGTGTTCTGTGTCGTTCGTGTGATTCGGTTGAATTGAGGTTCTGTTTGTTTATTCATCAAAAATGGCAATAGAAAATAAGCGAAAAATAGATGAATCTGCTCTTGTTCCTGTGAGCAAGAAGTCTAAAACTGAAGTGGCCGTTAAGAATAAAAATAATGCTGTTTTACAAGCTGTAAGTACTTAATCATATATTTAAAAACGTTTTATTTTATGTATAATTTGTGCATTTCAGGCACCAGCAAGGACCTCAAACCTATTTGCTCCTATTATGTTGCTTGAGGGACATGAGGGCGAGATATTTACTGTGGATTTTCATCCAGAAGGACAATATATAGCTTCGGGTGGTTTTGATAGAAAAATATGTAAGTACTTTATTATACATTTTCAAACTAATAGCATTTACCAACTAATTGCTGCTGATAATTAAGTATAACTAATTTGTATTATATTTTAGTCATATGGAGTGTATACGGAGAGTGCGAAAATATTTCTGTAATGACGGGCCATACAGGAGCAATTACAGAGTTACACTTCACCCCCGATGGTTCAAATATTTTTACTGCGAGTACTGATAATACGTTAGGACTGTGGGACATAGTAACAGCACAACGTGTTAAAAAGTACAAGGGCCACACTACTTTTGTGAATTGCATACAAGGAGCAAGGCGAGGGCCACAGCTGATGTGTTCTGGTAGCGATGATGGTACTGTTAAAATATGGGACACGAGAAAAAAACAGTGTTCGTCGACTATGAAAACCTTATACCAGACCACAGCGGTTTCTTTTAATGACACTGCGGAACAAGTATTTAGCGGAGGAATTGACAACGATATAAAGGTAAGGTATAAGTAAAATTTTTTTGGAATCTAGACTCTATGTGTGCTTTTCTAGGTTTGGGATGTTCGCAAAAATGAAGTTCTCTACACTTTAAGAGGCCATACCGACACAGTAACAGGACTTTCACTAAGCGCAGATGGGTCTTATATATTAAGCAATTCTATGGACAATACCTTGAGGATATGGGATGTTAGACCTTATGCTCCAGTAGAACGTTGTGTTAAAATTTTTACCGGTCATCAACATAATTTTGAGAAAAACCTACTGCGTTGTTCGTGGTCACCTGACGGAACAAAAATTTCAGGGGGCTCAGCGGATCGATTTGTCTATATTTGGGACACTACGTCAAGGAGGATCATATACAAGCTCCCAGGTCATAACGGCAGTGTTAATGATGTTAAGTTCCACCCAAATGAACCAATTGTTCTTTCAGGGGCCAGCGATAAACAGATTTATATGGGGGAGATCGATTAAGTACATTACATTATACTATAGTTTTGTAAAATATTTGTAATTAATAAATTTTATTTGACTTATTTGTAAAAGTGTTTTTTTTATTATATCTATTAGTTTATACAGTGTGTCTCACTTTTCACCACTACACCCCAATTCTAGGCCATTTGTTGATCGATTTAGATCAAAATTGGTATACTTCTTTTCTTTCAGATTGTGTTTAAAAAGTTATTAATAAAAAATTTTTTCAAACTTAAATACGCCTGCTATGATCAAAAGAAATTGGCAAAAATTAGTAATTTATATTAGCGATTGAGATAGGGTTTTTGTTACCATTACAAAGCTGGCCGCCATGTAGAACAAAATGGTTGAACAAATAGAGTATATGTTATCCAAACAGCTGCCTGACATCAATAAAAATAGTTTTAATACCATCTTATACGTTGCCATTATAAATAGTTTTAAAACTGTAGAGGCCAGTAGTATTTATTGGTAAAGAATAGATATTATAAGCTTAACAAGTTTTAGTAAAATTTGTATCTATTTTGGCATGGACGAATGCCAGGATTGATTGAAAATAAAAATTGCAACAACAAAATTATTTATTTTTACATATTTACATATGGAAAAGGAAAAAGAAACATTTATTAAAAATACATTTAATCCCCCTTAATTCTTAAACAACAGAGGACCTATTACAAAAATCACAAGGGTGCAATATAAATGCTTTAAATATCGATCCTAAAATATATTATAAATCACATTTTCTCCATTAATAAATTGAGTCTTAATTTTCTGAAATGCGAGATGTACCCTCATTTTGAACTCAAAATTCATCGTACATTAAATAAGAAACTAAAAATATGGTGAAAAAACTAGAAAAACATTTAAATATATTGTCTTAAACTAAGTAAACGAATTTTAAGTTAAATTATGAAGAAACATAAAGATCGACTTTATGGTTTCTTCCATAAATAACACTAAAAATATGCATCTAGAAAGTTGGTGATTTAGTCACAATAAAAGTCAATTGTAGTATTTTATGCATCCAAATCGTTAACGAACAGCACCTCCCTATTTTTCAAGCCTGCCTGTTCAAGAGTTTCGATAAACTCCTCATGATTCGGACGACATTTCAACACCCTTTTAGGAAAATTTGTGGTTATTTCAAAAGAATCTGGAGCATTTGGATGGCAGAAAACGAAGTAAAAAACAGCCTACAAGAAAAACAGTAAAGCGTTTAAAACATACTAAACGAACAAAATACAATGGTTTATTACATAAAATATTCAGAAAAGTAACACTTTCGAAATAGTGATTGAAAAATAAAAAATAGAAACGTTTGTTACAATTTCACATGTAATCATTCTATTATCTATATAAATTTTTTGACGAGGATTTCAACTGAACTGAAGAAAATTTTCTATCGAGATTTTAACCCGCCCTTAAAAATAAGAGAAACCAACCACAAGTACTAGGCAACTTGCAGAACATGTAAATGTTATTTAGAGTAAGATATGAATGGAAGTAAAAATCAATGTTTCGAATATCTAAATAAGAGAGTTCTTCACAATTTTATCGTTTCTTAGATTTCTATTTTTTATGCAACTTAATTCCAGCGAATGTGTTTCCTCGTGTATTTGGTGCGGAGGCCTTATGCACAAAGAGTTTTATACACAAATATAATATATCTTACCTCCAAGGAATGTGTTTTAAGAAATCTTCTTTCAAGTCTGCTGCCACATGGTAATTTGAAGACTACGTGAACCGCATCTGGATGCGAGGCTTCTGGTTCGGATGGCACTTTGTTGATCGAGTCAATTTTCTCTCTAGCAATTGATTGCCTACGTTCTTCCTCAGCTCGGACTTCCTATGGAGAATAACACAAGAACAATTATATTTTTTACCGTATTTCCAAAAAACGAGATGTTTAAATTAGGCTAAAATCATGATTAAAGCATAAGATTATTATTTATATATTTTTTATACCATTATGTTTTCATTATTCATTTCAATTGTACACCAGTTTTGTACAAAATATAAAAAATTTCAATAAGAATTTTCAGTGGGTTTTTAATTCAGGAAAAATTTTGTTATGTCAACAGAAAAGTCACTGTCATTTTGTTAATTTTGTTAATTTTGAAATTCCAAAACATTCAAAAAACCTCACAACAATTTAAGCCTAATTGAAAATTTTTGTCGTATACCGCTTTTACTTATATCCGTTTTTTTAAATTAAATATTTACGATCGCACAGACAACAAAGGTGGTACGGCTTCCTCAATTTTATCTTATTACAAGCTGATAGATACATACCTCTTCCAACTTCCGTATCTCCGCCTCTTTGAGTAATCTCTGTTCCTCTCGCTTTCGTTCCTTTTCTTGGTCCGCCCTCAAGCTCTCCATAAAAGCCTCATCTTGCTGAGACCTCAAGGATCTATTAATGCTAGCCTCGAACCTATCAGCTCTAGCAGATACTAAATTAATTTCAAATTCGTTTACTACCGAAGTAAGCCTTTGGACTAGCAATCCTGGGTCAGCATAACCCTCTAGTCGGCCTACAATAGTCATTCGGTTTTCTTTTAGTACCAAGACGCCTAGGAAAGGGTAGTAATTAGCTTTAACTGCATTTAAGGTTCTACGGCCCTCGTCAGATTTAGAGGAGCAGCCCCAGAAGAGGAAATTCTGGTTAATGTAGCGCACTACTTCACGGTTTGAAAGAGTGTCCTTGCAAAAAAGCTCGGTGTCTGCCTGATCAGCATCGTGTAGATATATTAAAAGGAAACGCAATTCACGTTTGGCATCGTTAAGAACTTGGGAGAAGGTGCCCTGGTAGAATACAGGGTGTTCACGAGAATATTTTTCTTCGTATGTTTTGATGAACTCCATCACCTCTTGCACGGGGTCTGTCCGAGGTCGGAACTCTAAACCTGAGAAAATTAAATTATTTTACGTAAAAATTTAGCATGCCTGATAAATGAACACAGAATATACTTCGTTAGAAACTTAGGCGCGATAGACAATGACAAGCAGTATTTCTCACAAAATTCGCCGTTACTCGTTATGCTACCATAGCTAATTTATAAATAAAAATAAATAAATAATTCGTCAAACAAATAAGACAGTGAAAAAATGTTTTGGTTAGTTTTGCGCCCTAGTATCTTGGAAAGGACGCCGGCACAGTTATTATTAACCACAAAGACAAATACAATAACTAGGAGAGAAATGAACAAAGAACACTTCTACTCAACATTTGCGTTTAGGTCGGGATGATTAAAGATTGTTAGTGAATGTTAGTAAGAAAGTAACTAAGTCATACCTAATAGTCGCCGTCCTATTTGTAGGACTGTAATGAGGGTACTATAGCACATATTCCATACAAAACTGAACATTGTTTTGAGGAGCCCCTTTAGTCCAGCTCCAGAACCGTCTGTTGGTGGTGTGTAGTAGATATGTTGTCCGAGATGGTCGCTAACCACTGCCGGGGGCCGAGACTCGGTAGCATATACCGAAGGGCGCCCTTCTCTGATATTCAACTGCTCCTGTACAGCCACTTCCAAGTTCCATTGATGTCTCTGGAGAACATCGCGACATATTGTCATATCTTCTATGCCAGTTAAATCTTGAAATTGCAGCACTTTATCTGTTTGGTCAGAGGTAAGCCCCATGCCCCCTTGATCAGCCATAAAGTCCATTTTGAAGTATTGCGAAATTTAACCACTCAGATAAATGGTTACTTTAGGCGCTTTAACAGATAAAACATTAATTACAATTTGGGGCAATTTGTATGTTTATTTTTTCTAACAAACACTGAACGTCACACATCACACTCAAAACGTCTCGTCAGGTGGTGTGGGGTGTGGGGAAATTTGGACATTTTGTCTGTCATGTTTTTTGACATTTCTCAAAAATAAAATTAAAACTACAAGATAAGAATGATTCTAGAATAGAATTTAATGAAATTATTAGTGAAATAAATTTGTGGTGTATCTAATTACCAGTACAAATTGAACAGTAAAATAAGTTTTGTTATAAACGGAAATTTGCCATCTACTCGCCAATAGCGGTACTAAAGTTGAGCATTTTGCCTCATTTCCGGTTGACTTTGCCAGAAGCGCGAATTTCAAATATCCGATACCTAGTTTATTACGGTGACAAAAATGGAACTTGACTGAACAATTTTAAAGAATACCTAAAACTGGATTAACCTTAATTGTGTATAAACGACTTTATTTAGGTTTTATGCAATTAATTGTTTTTGAATATTAATATAAATGTAGACAAATGTTAAACTTTTCGGTGTTCCGTGGTACTTTTTTAGCATAGTTGTTGATCACGATTACAGATGGCGCATACATGTAAATAAAATTATTTTTTCCAAAACGTCAATTTCAAAAATAAAAAAGCTAATTATTTTGATTAGGGACCAAAAACCTTATTAAACACTGTTTATCATATACTTCAATCACCTTTCTTGAATTGGAATTACACCAATTAATTAGAAGGTGAAGCGCAAAGTAAATAAAACGTCACACCTCAGGTTTTTACATTTATTTTCTTAAATTAACAAAAATTACTGTTCTTTAACTTCTCTAAGACGCCTGACAGCTGATCTGACTGAAGCTGCTGCTGTGGTGGAATATACCCAAGCACCTCCAGCGACGACACGTTTACAACGCTTGCATGACCAGATGCCTACACAACTTCTTTTCATAGCATCCTAAAACAAAAAAATATGGTCAATCTTCAGAACAGGCACTCTCGCCTAGCGGCAAACCAAAGCTACCATTATATTCCAAATATTGCTATTGTCATCAACTAAATATTTCTGCGTAGAGCATTATAAACACAGGAACTACAAAAAGATCATACGCAATGGTAATCTTGAGGCAGAACGTTTCGATACCCTTATAATAAAATACCACAAAGAGGATATGCCTCACACCTAAACACAACTCTAAAATTCAGAATGTAGATAAATATAATTTGCAAAACCTTAGACACTCAAATATTACTAATGACAATAGGTATATGAATATTTGAATATTTATTGTATGATATCGCACCTTTCCACAAAAACTGCAGGAATATTTACTATGTTGAGTAATTTCCATTTTTTTAACCATTTTACGGAGCGAAGCACCATAACGGGTACCATACTTTCCAGTAATTCCAACCTTCTTTGTACGTTTAGCCTAAAAATAAGAAACATAAGTATTAATGAAACGGTGGTGACTTTATTAGAAACTCTAAAGTTGTAAAAAGGCTATTAAATCCATACATTTTCATATTATTAATAATTTGGAAGTCAAATAAAGGTCCATTATAGTAAAAATAGGTGCTTTAATAATAATCTGGAGATTTTCAATTTACTAAAATAAGTAAACATGACGAACATAACCCCAAATCACAACTTCACCATTTAAACACTTAACATTTATTAATTACTAAAAATGCATCTTAAACTTAAAATATCAAAACAACATTATTATAGGAAGCAGGTTTTAACGGGTGAATTTATTTGGATGGAAGAAATATTTAAAGATTAATTTTGTACATACCATTTTCGTGCAATTATTCTTCGCTGGCACGAATAGAAAGAGAAGTGACGGGTTTGAGCGCCCTCTACATTTGAATTTGAAACTAAGAATTGGGCGCTTAAATTCAAAAATGAGTGATAAGTTTGATTTTATATTGAATGATTTTTAACTGGTTATTAGGTCAGCAAATGTGTATACGTATTTTAGGTTTATTATTGAAATAGCTTTATTAAGGAAATTTCGTTGAAGTGGGTATAGATAGGTACGATGATTCAATTAATTTTAATTAATCGAAAGAAACTTCACTCGTAAGATAAGATCATAAAATGAATTTACCCGCACGTTTACAAGTTGTTTTGTGCCAGTTTATATTTATTTCATCATTAGTTTGAGAGATTTTGTCCCAAGAATGAACGTTATTTTCTTTGCAGGCAGTCAATTTATGAAATCTCGTCTGTTGCATATTTTGTAAAATACTTTTAGCAATTTTTGCAAATTCCCTTAAATAATAAATAAAAACAACTCATAAACAAATTATTTTATTGAGAAGATTATTTGAGCATTTCCGGGTATAAACTGATTTTTAAAAGTAATACCTATATCTAATATAAATTTTTAACATTTGATGATTTTGGATGAAATTACGGAACTCGCTGAATACAGGGGCGTACTTAGTTTTCACGTAAAAAATCGTTTATACGATTTCTCGAATTTTCGTTCTAAAAATATTGCAAAGTAGGCCTTGATTTTTGTGATAGAAATTTATCAATTTGCCAGAAGATGCCGTTATCCATGAGCAACAATCTAAAAAAAAAAGTTGTTCAAAATTGGATCAAGAATAGCCGCTTTAAATAGGGGTCTTAATTTCAAATAGGTCCCACTGTATCTTTTTTGTTATATATTTATTTATATTCATATTTTTATTTTTTATTTTTAGTTTAGATTAGTTGTTTTGCAGTGCATTGGTTACTATAAAAATTTCAATTTTATTTTGTTTTTCCTTACATAGTTGATGATATTTTATTTCACTTTAAATATTTTTTTACCGTTAACCATTGATTTCATCATTTTACAATAACAACCCTATTATCGACTAATTCTTGTATCAAATTAAAATAGAAACATGTACAAGGTGCAAGTGTGCAAGTAAATCTTCTGAAATACCTACCTTTTAATCTAAATCTTCCGCTGTAATCTTAGAGCATTATCTTCACATCAGTCACGCACGTCAAATTTGATATATTGCTAATTAATATATTGTAATAAACTACAAAAATAATTGTTGCTCAAAGTTGATAACCGCAACAGGTGCTTAATATTTTTTTTTTCGATAATACCCCTCAAGTGGTGCTAATAAGAATGAGAATAGGAAATTGATAAGGCTTTTGTCGATAAGATATGAGAATACATGACTTCGCTCAAATATGGTGCCATGGCGATATATTAAATACATAATATGTTTATAAAAAAATGCATTTTATGATAATATACAAAGTACGTACCGTCGATTATAGCCAGCAAACCTAAATTACTAGTAAAGGAGTTATTAAAAAAAAAACAAAATTTTGCCATAATATGTTCTTCTATCTATAAAAAATCTTGGGCTCTCGGTTTAATTAATTGTTAAGGAATGTCGAAAATTCCGTCTGTATTGAAATTCGACAAAAATTTTCATACTCGTTGTGGTGAACTGTGGTCGAAAAATCAACCAAAGATTATTTGATAAATTGCCTCAGCGTGTGTGTAACCCAAGAATTATCTTTGTTCAAAAAAATTTCTATATGGCGAACCATTTGGCCGATTCGAGATCTATTTTGGTAAAGTGCTAATACTCTTTTGAGATAGGAATGCATGATTATCACATACATTCCTAACATATAATCGGTCACAATTGATAAATGTGAACGAAAAATTTAATAAAAATGCAAATCCCATTTTCAAAATGTCCTCATGTAGTCAATGATAAATAGCTACTCAAAAATGTCAAAAATCTTATGTTGCTAGGATATTGTAGTCGCGAAAGCCAGACGAGGACCACACAGTTAATTTGGTCCGTTCACTTATTGGAGAGTATTCCCATAGTATAGATCCGGAGAAGACCACTTTGCCTCAGGTTTCTGGATCATAGACGGAAGAGCGATTGGTTGAACTTGGTCGTCGAGGACTCGTGGAGAAGACAACTTGAAGAGGCGATATCGTTGGGATTAACACCACTGTAACTAAAAAAATTGAAAGAATTCAACAGTTTCAGAAAAAGTTCATCTGTTATCTTTGGGAGGATATTTTCGTAGGTGTCCAAGAGCAAAGTTAATGACAACTTTGGTCCAAACAGTGCATTTTTTTGGAACAATAATATGAGTAGAAGATTCATATTTTTTTACACACTTTTCCTACATTTCGACTTAAGGAACCTCTACAGTGATTCTCCTACAGGACATTGTATTCTGTGGTGGATCTGACGTAAATGCCACCATGTTGACTGGATTAGGGAGAACATTGATGAGGTTCGGGTTTAGATAGGATATGCAGGAAAATTCTAGATGCAAATATGTAAATAAAATTATCTGAACAAAATATTTGTTCAGCAAAAAATAATCTGTCGTTTTCTGGAATGTTTTTTATCGCATTTCATCTGATCTGTAAGAGATGTATTCCATTGTTTTTAGAGTGTCTGCTATCTGTTTATCGAATGATTTTGTTATGACAAAAATGTATTACTTATGTAGGTACCTATATCTTCATTTATAAAAATACTAGTAAATATGCTTGCTCGCGTCTCACAAGGGCTTACAATGAAATTATCAATTTCAAATAAAATATTTCTTTCCTGGTAGAGCGTTCCCTTATCAGTGATGCTTTCTTGATTGGTAAATTCTACCTCTTTAATTATTTAGTATTTTCCCAACATTTTTATCCTATTTTTGGCTCTATGGCTTGCGTGGAGATGATTTGTGGAAGAGTTTTCTACTTCTCTGCTTCACTGAACATTTCTAAATTTTTGACTATAAGATGGTCGAAGTATCAAGAATCCAAAATATTCAAAAACTCTTCGATATCGATCATGGTATCCACATTTTGATAAAAATATCCATTTACTTCGTGTTATACTTTTGTTTCAGTCGTTACTTTTCAGGACCCATTTAATCCCTTAAAGTTTATTCCCTTTTGATTTAAACAATTTAAAACAAAAACATGCATTTCTTGCAGATCGGGAAATAACTTAAAAAATAAATACAAAATAATATATTACTTGGCAAAAATAGTTAAACCCACAGTAGGGTCAGTAGGTAATAAAGAATACTCAACAATTCAATTTTGCAAATAAATACCTACTGTGCAAGTAAAGTAGATTATTATAGTTATTAGTAAAGTTTTGTACATATTCTTTGTTATTGTTTATAGTTAACCCATTTAAAAAAGCACGAAATTTTAAGAAAAGCGTTTATTTTATTCGTTTTATACTAGTAAAGAGATCCGCACCCACGCTGTTAATGTGCCCACGCCATATATGCTATATCTTGCCCAGCAAATTAACGCCTTTTACAATACATACAATTAAAATCTTATCTAATTTTAAGTCTATTAATATTACTTACCCACTAGTTACTATAAACGTGTATATGTACAGGGTGTTAAGAAAAAGTAGGTCATGCCTTTAACCACAGATTCTTTGGGCGAAAATAATGTGACTTGTATAATGTGATTCTTTATTTTGGAGCGTAGTTTTTTTTATACAGGGTGTTAAAGTTTACATTTTGAAAATTATTTTTATTAATAATTCTGTTACTGTTTAAGATTTTTACCCGAATTTGCACAGACTTTCATCTTATACAGATACACTTTTTGTGTAATTTTGGTCAAAAAAGTCAAAGCGCAAACGGGAAAAAGGGGGGTTGTGTTACCCATTAACCCCCCCAACTTTTTCATGCGTACGCCTATGGTCTCTAGATATTTATTTTTAGATTAAACAATTATTTCCACAATTTTTTTTACTCCTACAAAATTTTGATTTAGGACTTGATTAGCGAGATATTTTAATAACTTCAGGTGTGTGATATTAATACGAGGGGTATTTTACTACGGGTAATCCACTTACAAGTACTGTTTTTTTTTTAAGATTTTTATTTTATTGAACTTTTCTGACTATGCACAACAAAAAAAGTCTCTAGCATTTTTTGTCTAAAAGTAGTCGATTTAAAGAAAACCCAGGATTACTACGAACAACAATAGTAACAAGAATAAATTCCGAAACTGAAATATTGAAAATGATTCTGAATTTACTGGAATATCTCGCTAATCAAGTCCTAAATCAAAATTTTGTAGGAGTAAAAAAAATTGGGGAAATAAGTGTTTAATCTAAAAATAAATATCTAGAGACCATAGGCGTACGCATGAAAAAGTTGGGGGGGTTAATGGGTAACACAACCCCCCTTTTTCCCGTTTGCGCTTTGACTTTTTTGACCAAAATTACACAAAAAGTGTATCTGTATAAGATGAAAGTCTGTGCAAAAATTCGGGTAAAAATCTTAAACAGTAACAGAATTATTAATAAAAATAATTTTCAAAATGTAAACTTTAACACCCTGTATAAAAAACTACGTTCCAAAATAAAAAATCACATTATAAAAGTCACATTATTTTCGCCCAAAGAATCTGTGGTTAAAGGCATGACCTACTTTTTCTTAACACCCTGTATATTGTGTAATTATTTTTTACAATAAATAGTATTTTTGCACAAAGCCAGATCACTTGTTTACACCACACATGTAAGTACTAGATTATATGATCCTAGTAGACATTATGCATGTCAAATGTTTGCAAATAATGCTATCAGCAAAGCAACAATAAATCATATCTTTGTTTCCACAGCCTCCCAACCACGTTCTGTTTTCTGGCGGCGAATCAATGGCCAACTTAAATTTAGTATAAAAGTAATGTTTCTCCGCCATCTTGAAAGCAAATGTCAATGCGTTATATGTCATTAGAAAGGGAATTTTATGTAGATTTCAAATATTGAAAAAAATTGGGAGTTTTCATTTAAAATAAGAAAGTTGATACCACTTCCGGTTAAACCGGAAGCGGTTTTAACACATGATTTATGTCAAAATATGCGAATCTATGTATTTATTTCAACATAAAATTTCGAAATTTTCTTCTACGAATATGCTAAAAAAATGGGGGGTAACTACTTCTTGTGTCACCCGGTATATATTTTACGTTTCCGCTGTTCGTAGTACGTAATTTATTTATCAAAGAGACAAACTTTAATTCAACTTATCGCCTTTATCGAATAATGAAAAAAATAATATAACGTTACACGCGGATTCAAAAAAATACTTATCTTTTACTTTTATGAAATACTATATAAAAGGGCAAAATAGAGATAGTAATACATTATCATTCAATGAGCTCCAATATGAAAGTTTTAGTGGGTGTTTTGGCACTTTGTGCAACAGCCTTTGGTGAGTAACTCTTATTATATTCGGATATTCATCTGATTCAAATAATCAATGTGTTTCAAATGAAACAAATACAAGAACCTAGATGACCCCCCGTATATTCTACTTTCCTTTTGGTTATTTTCCAGCTGCTCCAAGTCTTCGCGTAGTTGGTGGGACCGATGCATTAAGAGGCGAATTTCCGTACCAAGTGTCACTACAATTGTGCATCTTCGGCTTTTGCCAGCATTCATGCGGCGGTTCCATAATCAGCCCAAGCTGGATCGTCACAGCTGGCCATTGCGTTACTGAAGCACCATCCATTGGTAGTTACAAAGTATTGGCTGGTATACTGAAACTGGACGACAACAACGTCGAGAGACAACTAGTGAATGTCAAGCAGACTATTGTACACCCAGACTATCAAGGGTAAGTTCCAAACGAAGATGAGATCATCATATGAGCAGATTCTGCTCAAAATGGTCTTATGAGCAAGATTTCGATTAATATTTTACTCTAGATTTATATTTGACTTAGAAATAGGAAAATCTGCTCTTTTTTAATTACAGTGGCGTTAATCCTAACGATATCGCCCTCTTCAAGTTGTCTTCTCCACTAGTCCTCAACGACCAAGTTCAACCAATCGGTCTTCCGTCATTAGATCAGGAGTCCCAAGGCGAAGTGGTCCTTTCAGGATGGGGATCTATTGGTGGAATAATCCTTCCAATCATGCCAAACACCCTCCAAGAAGTGAAAGTACCATTGCTCCAAATTGACGGTAAATATAAGTGTTACATATGTATATTAAAACCAACCAAGTATTTGAGACAATTTCAATGTCTTAATTTTTTCAGATTGCAAGGCTGCTTGGGAAAATACCATAGGTACCAGTCCGTTGGACGTCGTAGCGAACGTCTGCACTGGTCCTCTTACCGGAGGAGTGTCGGCATGTTCCGGGGACTCGGGTGGCCCACTAGCCCAAAATGGCACGCTTGTTGGAATAGTGTCTTGGGGCATGACACCATGTGGATCAGTTGGAGCTCCTTCAGTCTACACAAAGACCAGTCACTACGTTGGCTGGATTAAGGAGACCGTTGATGAAGCGCTGGCTTAGGAATAACAACAGAAAATGTAAATGTACGTAAATTAGGCAATCAGAATAAAATATTTGTTGAGTATGAGGTGTTTTACTGCTTGTGGAATTTTTTTATCTCTATCTTCGATAAGAAGATATATTCATTGATGTAAAATAATTGTTTTGTTAAGTGTGGTTTTTATCTACTTACCCAACTAAGATCTTAGTATTATTAATTACTTATGTAATGTACAAAATGCGTATTTGTAAAAATACGGCAAGGGTTCGTGGTTCGTGATAGAAAGATTTCATTTTTTAATTTAATTTTTTCCAATAGTCTAGTGCCGGCCGGTTTCAGAGGCCAAAAATCGACAAAATTCTTAACAGTACATGGATGGTCGGAAAATTTAGGATTAATGGTATATAATGGGGAAAAATCCATTGGACCCCAATAATTAACCAGAAGTAGGGTGGGGGTGGGAAACGGGATATTTTAGGGGTGCAACGTGTTTCTTTACGATTTCCGGCAAAACTAGACCTCCTATTGAAAAAGTTAAATGCAAAAGTTGTAGGTAATTGAAAGATCTACAACTTTTATTTCAGCTACTTTTCAACTTAACCTCAAAATTATTGAGAAAAACGCCAAAAATCAATTTTTTGATTTTTTATTTTTATCTCCCACAAAAATGATTCGAATTTAATGATATTTGGTGAAAATGTACATTTTTGTGTCTCAAATAATTTTTTTGAAGCGAAATATTTATTTTTTTATTTTATTTTAATTTGAAAAAGGTCTAATTTTAAATAAAAACAAAATTTCGAATTTAGAAAATTTCAGGATGGAATATTTTTCGTTGAAATCTCTACTTTAAGATCATACTGTTACTATGGAAAAACATTGTCAGATATGGGAAAAACCTACCATTTTGCATCACTCTGAACACTTCATTTCAATAAACAATGAAGAATTCGTGACATTTGTGGAAAAATGGATCTTGAAAAGATCATTGTTTTGGTTTTTCCCATTTTTTACAATGTTTTTCCATAGTAACAGTATGATTTTTTTACACCATCTTATACGAAGCTCTGGAAGGGAAACCTAAAATAAAATTTTGAAATTCCGAGTTATAACTCAAAATTTTATTTCGAGTTATAACTCGGAATTTTGAAATTTCTTGTAACTCGGAATTTTTTAATTATAATTTTGAGCTATAACTCGGATATTTATATCTCGGAATTTTTAAAATATAATTTTGCGTTATAACTCGGAATTTTGAAATAAAATTTTGAATTATAACTCGGAATTTCAAAATTTCGACTTATAACTGGGAATTTTGAAATAAAATTTCGAGTTATATCTCGGAATATTGAAATTTCGACTTATAACTCGGAATAATTAATTAAAATTTTGAGCTAAACTCGGATATTGAAACTTCGATTTATATCTCGGAATTTTTTAAATATAATTTTGCGTTATATCTCGGAATTTTGAAATTTCGACTTATAACTCGGAATTTCTGAATACAAATTTTGAGTTATAACTCGGAATTTCAAAATTTCGACTTATAACTGGGAATTTTGAAATAAAATGTCGAATTATAACTCGGAATTTTAAAATTCTATTTTAGGTGTCCCTTCCAGAGCTTCGTACTTTATCGATAATTACAAATCCAAAGTCAAATTAAAGAAAAACAAAATGGGGGACAGCTTTATTAAAAATCTTATAATTCACTTAAAATTCATAGCTCCCCGTACCGGTCCCCGTTTATAATTTTATACTAAACATATCTTTTGACAAAAGTCACACGGATACAAAACTTATCAGACTTCGGGAGGATTATTCTATTTGGTTTTATGGGTAATATCAATCGATCAATCAATCAATGATTGTCTAGTTTTGGAAAGTAGTAGATTCTAAAAAAATTTGGCACATTATTAAACTTTACCGAATTTTAAGCTCATTCTTCATTGGGGGGGGGGGAGATTATTACCATGAGAGCATCCTGGAGTAAAATTTACATCAATGAATATAGTTGCTATCATTATATTAATCTTAGTATTTGTAATGATGTAAATACATTCACGTAAATTAAAAGTGATGATAACAGGTAGATAATCGTCGAGTGGCTATCGGCGATATTTTTCAACAGTACAAAAATAACGTTTAGATTAGATACAAGTGGCAGTTTCCTAATACGTCTTGATTAAAGAATTACAAAATGGCAAAAAATTCAAACTCAACTTACCTAAACAGAGGCGTATCCAGGGCACAGACAAGGGAATAAATTAGCACAGAATTAAAAAGGAGGTTCATAGATTTTTATGTTGTTTCTGCCTCGGATAAATGCGTGGGCGTTTACAGTCCATTTCAGAGTTACTCGGAAAATCTTTGTTTACAAACGAATCAGAAGCTGCGTCCGGTTTCCTGAAAAAATATAAAACAAAATATCATCGGAAAGTAGAGAAAGATTTATACTTTTTTAAATGGAACACCTCGTGGAACACCTTGTATATTTTTGCATATTTTGAAATACCATTTTTAGCTGATTCCAAAAATATGTTGGAATTTGTAAAAACAGAATACCTCTTTGTGTAAAACTGTTAGCGTAGAATATATAGGTTGCATGAAAACAACTGATAAAAATTTCCGATAATTTCTGACAGTTTACCACCAGATTTGTATGCAAAGCGATACTGATAAGAAATAAAACAAAGGAACATCAGAAAGTGAACTGTCATTAATTGTCAGAAATATTTTGTTTTTTTTTTCATGGCAAACTATGTTCCATGTGGTACTGTTTTGCACAATATTTTCAAAATGAATGGAGCAAATGACAACATTATTTATTTTTGGAATCATAGAAAAAAAATCTTTCAAAATAAGTATGTAAAAATGTACAGGGCGTTCCATTTAAAAAACATAAGTTATGTCTATTACTCTACTTTCTGACGCTACTTTGTTTTACGTTTCTTCACCAATAAATAGTACACACTAAAATCTACAATTTTTATTTTGACACTTTTTTCATATATCTAAAAACAAAGGCTGTATAATATATGGGAACTACCCTGTACATCGTGTATTTGGGGTCAGTAGTAGACAACATCAGGCTTTGTCTGTCCCAAGATATATACATGGGCGGCGATAGGAATGAGCGACTGTGCTTTTCTGATACCTTGATATTGTTTACTATTATATCTGACTTCTGACACATTTGATTGGAATTTATTTTTTAGCTATCTAAGAACTAAAATTGGGATAAGTTGTAGTTTTGTTTGTTTTCCAATTCACATCTATTAGCATATATAGATTGATATCGTTAAGTACTTAATATAAAACCCCGAAAAACAAGAAAGCACCACATCATTTGACGTCTGCACGATGAAAGTTTTAGTGTGTCTTCTGGCCGTTGTTGCAGGAGCTTTGGGCAAGGGTAAGTATGTATTCCGTATACATACTTACATACATATAATTTTAAGTTTATCTATATAAAGTTTTGAAACAAACTGATGATGTAGATCAGGATAAAAACGTTGTCTTTGGGGATGTAAAAAATTTTTTTTTCAATTCGATTATCAGATTTTACCAATTTAATTAGCTTCATCTTCAGTCTTACTAACATGAGATATAAGTATATGGACTTATTTTTCCATCCTATTTAACTTATGATAAGTTTGATATACATACATACAGAGTGACCCATTTCAAAGCGGGACACCTCTGCTGTAAAGTGGCTATTTTTGGTCCGATTTTGATCAACTTTTTTTTAGATTGTTGTCATGGAGGCTTTGATTTTTATGATAGAAATTTATCGATTTGCCACAAACTCCAGTTTTCCATGAGCAACAATCTAAAAAAAAAAAATCAAAATCGGACCAAAAATAGCCACTTTACGGAGGTGTCTCGCTTTCAAATGGGTCACACTGTATATTATCTTAATTGAAATAATTGTTTTTGTACAGGGTTTTCCACCGAAAATGATCACCCCGATAACTTTTTAATTATAACTTTAGAAAAAAAAGTTTTAAGTAAAAGTTGTAGGACATGTTAAGGGCTTAAAAATCCCATTTTTAGAAAAACAATTGAACATCGTATTTACGATCTACCGATACAAGTTATGTTTTTTTAAATGGAACACCCAGTATTTTTTTATATTTTTGGATTCTATACGTTTTTCTGATTTCAACCATATAAATATGTCATATGTTTGCTCCGGTAGTTTATTTTAAATAATATTTTACTATCCCTTCGGCATCTTGAATATAACAAACTGCAACTACGCTGCCCATCATGTTAACCTGGAAAAACAAAATTTTGGTAAGCACGTCAATGTTTGTTAATGGTGTCATTGACGTGCTTTCTCAAATTTTGTTTTTCCAGGCTTATATGATGGGTAGCATAACTTGTATCGGTAGATCGTAAATACGATGTTAAATTGTTTTTCTAAAAATGGGATTTTTAAGCCCTTAACATGTCCTACAACTTCTACTTGAAACTTTTTTTTCTAAAATTACAAATTAAAAAGTTATCGGGGTGATCATTTTCAGTGGAAAACCATGTACACATAAACTCTTTTTACAATTTAAAAATTCGATTTATTTACATAATTTATAATTTCACAATATCGTTTAACTTTTCGTATGAAAATTAGGTACTAGAATTTTAATAAGATTTTTGTGTATGACAAAGTATGATACATTAAGGAATTCAAGAGTATCTGATAAGACATTATTTGCGCTAACTTTGTCGTTTAACTTTCATGGTTTGTCTGACAAAGGTTCTAATTAAAATATGTCATGACTAAAACATCGGCGCCTTCGCCAAATGTTACGATTACATTCTTTTGATGATATCTTTTCGTTACAACGCTTGTCAATTTATACACCAACTTTTATGCAATATTTTTAGACAATGCATTTATAGAAAATTGAAAACTGAAGTGACTGGTTCCGTTTAGTTATAAAAATCTTAATCAACAAAATAAATTGGAAAAACACGAACGGTAGAATTTGCTGCGCCGAAAATATGTTTTTTCAACAGTACGGTACCTAATCAAGTACGCAGAAAAAACAGAATTTTAATTGCGGTTGAATAAAATTTTTCTCCCAAGACAATTTTAAACAATTTTTTTACGGCATAATCACCCGTACTAATACATGTGTGTAACCAGTATTTAATTCAATACAATGCTTCAAATTCTCTCAAGAATAATATTTTTTGAAAATCCTTAATAAGGACGTTTTCCATTTAATCTACGTGAAATTTTTTGTTGAAATTTCGCCAAATTTTTAACTTGAAATTTATAGTCCGTCCGACCGATTGCAGCTTATAGTCCATCCGGCGAACTTTATTTTTTTGTTTTAGTCCTAGGGTAGAAACGATAACAGTTTGGGAATCAGGGCGACATCAGGACCCCGAAACCATTTTCAATTCCTCGATGTCAAATGTCAAAGGGAAAATCCCTTTGACATTTAAACGTCACTTTTGGCAGTTTTTTGGGAATTTAACGAAAAACGCTCTATTTAACCAAAGTCGGCCCCGAAGGGGCCGTACCCATTCCCGAACGTCATTTTGACATTTTTTTTGACATTAACTATAAGAACGTAGATATCTTTCATCTACAGACTCAAAAGATTTTTAAATAATTTTTTTATTTTCAAAAAACAGTCCCGTTTTTCTCTCGGACTTTTTGCCCGTATCTAAAAATAAATTTTCAATTTTGAGTTTTCGACAAAAATTATTACTTATCAAAATTTTTTTCCAGCTTCTGTAGGTTTCCCCAGCGGTCGTGTAGTAGGCGGTCATGATGCTGCAAGGAATCAATTTCCTTATCAAGCCTCTGTGCAATATTGCATTCCAAACGGCGCCTGCCAACATGCATGTGGCGGTGTGGTGATCAGTCCCAGCGCAATTCTCACAGCTGGCCATTGCATTACCAACGCACCTTCTCTAGGAAGCTACAGGGTACTTGTTGGAATTCTCAATCTGAATGACGACAATGACGAGAGGCAACTAGTTAGAGTCAGCTACGCTCTTATTCATCCTGATTATGCTGGGTAAGTTTCTTCTACCTTCAAGATATTGATATATTTTCGATACATTTCATTTGTACTGTGGAGCAATGACCTATATCTTACCAAGTTGTGTGCAAAAACATTTGACTATGAGTCTTGAATTAGTTAAGATTAGAGAAGTAAAATCAATTTTGGACTAGAGCCATTTTTGCTTATTTTTTGTCATGTGGTTTACGATAATTTATGAAGGATTTGTAAAAGTGCAATATATGCATTCTTTCAAATATATCTACCATCACCACCATGGCAATTGACAACCAACCATAATTGTTATTTTTTCCAGCGATTGCATCAGCAGTTTCAAATGAAAATGTTGGATAGCAGAATGATGGTTGTTGCTATTATTGCTTTTGTTTACAATTATTGGAACCAAACGATAATTATTTCTTCAATTTATTTTAGTGGAGTTAACCCCAACGATCTGGCCATTTTCAAATTGGAGACTCCGCTAGTCTTCAGTTCCGCTGTTGCCGCAGCTAACCTCCCTCCAATTGACTATCACGTCTCCGGCGACGCAGTGGTTACAGGATGGGGATCTATTGGTGGATCAGAAACCCCAGTAATGCCCACCACTCTACAAAGTGCCCTATCTCCAATTATTAACACTACAGGTAAATTGACAGTTCAAAATATATAATATAGAATATTACCAAAGCGTTTGTAATTATGATACATTCATTCTTCCAGCGTGCAAAGATGCCCTCGATACTCTCCTAGGTGGGGCTCCTCATCCACTTGATCTCGATACTAACATTTGCACCGGACCACTTACTGGAGGAATTTCCATTTGCACCGGTGACTCAGGTGGCCCATTGATATACACAACATTTGACAACTCCACAGAAGTAATTGGTATCTCCTCTTGGGGTATTACTCCATGTGGACTCGTTGGGGCTCCCTCGGTTTACGTTAAGACTAACCCCTATATTCCATGGATAAGAACACATATGTTCGATTAGGGTAACTGATGTGGTGTAATTCGAAAGATATTTTATTTCTTAATGTAAATAAACGATAACAATAACTGGCTGTTAGTTTCATTTTTCCATGCCACTGTTTTTTCTTTCTTTTTTTTGGGCGCCCATTGGATAATTTTCAGGAAGTGGGGGGGCAAAAGTAAAATTACCATAATTGCTGTGTACAGGGTGGGCATTTTAAGTGCCTCACTCGAGGAATCAGATTCCGAAAATATAAAACAATTGAATGTTGTAATAAATAAGTGGTCCTTATTATTTTGTTAAATTTTAATTTGTAAGAATTTGAAATCAATCTTCTAAATGTTTGGGACGCCCTGTAGGTACCTATAGAAAACCAATGGTTTAAAATATGAAATTATAAGAGTAACTTATCAAATGAAACGGAAATCTGAGGGAAATAAGTTATGATGTTAACCTAAACATAGCATCCGGGAGATATCGCTGGTGGGTACCCCAATTGATCTACGGTCCCACGGTCAAGCCGCACGTTCGAGAATTTTCTTAGAAAGAAATTAAAACGTTAATACTTTGGGCGGAAGATTCGCGAGCTAGAGAAGGATAGGGCTTAACGCCGTAGCTTCCGAAGTTTTGCTTATTTGGCAAAAATCAAGAGACGAGCGTCGCACAGAGTCTGGAGACATTAAGGGAGTCCACGTCGAGTCGTCGACAGCGAGCGGTCGTGTGTTTTGGAACATCGCGATCCCGGGCGGAATTTGGTTAAGTGTTGAATAATTAGCGTCGAGTACCAAGAATTAATTTCGTTAAGTGTTAAACCACGAGCGTCGCACAGAGAGTCCACATTGGGGTCCATCGCGAGCCGCCGTGAACGTCGGAACGTCGCGACCCCGGAATTTGGGGAATTTTTTGAAGTGTTGAATATTAGTGTCGAGTCCTAAGAGAGGAATTAATTTTGTTAAGTGAAAATAGGAGCGTTGCAAACGATTCGAGAGCAAGCTCGTTTTGTTTGTGTTGCGTTACGTTGATCGGCAACGTCGGGACGTCGACGCCTTATTTCGCGCCGAGTGTGCAATTAGTAATTATAAGGATTTAATCGAGCAGCCTAAGCAGTAAGTTTGATTTTAAAGTTCTACTAACCAATTAAATGTTGATGTGGTCAGAGTAATGTAGTCAGTCAAATTAGGTGCTTAATTTTTGCGGGTTTCAGGTTCTGGGGACATAACCGTTTCCCTCAGCGGGGGCACGGAAATATTTAGTATCATTAGTATTTTGGGGAGGTCGGCCCATACATTAGAAGGTTAATTTGGGAATCATTTTTTTTTTCTGTTTTTCTAGGGCATGATTTTGGGTAGCTTATTTTTCAAACAAATATAATTAGTCGCACTTTTGGAGTTTGGTTGGCCGGACTCACCGCCGAAGAGGTTAGTTAAACCAGTTAGAAAAATTTACTAATAAAAAGAAACCAGTAGCCGAATGGTAGAAATTTGCGGAAAATTAGGATATTTAGGATAATCCCGAGGGTTAACGGGATAGGCACTCAAGCCTACGTATTAACTCTGGTGGCAGCATACGCTACCCCGTGGGTGACACACTCGTCACCTGCACCGAGATTTAAAATAATAAAAATAATAGTACACCCGCACTATACTAAATAGTGATAGATAGAGTATAGAGCAGTACGAGGGTTACAATGTCAAAGAAGAAAGTTATGGCCGAGAAACTGAAAAAGAAAAAAATATACGCCCTGTATATTAATGCGGAAATTGATATGTGACACTTCACTGATTGTAAATGCGTATCAGATACATATTTTCCACTTCCGGATTGACCGGAAATTGCTTTAATTTTTTTATTTTAGGTGATACACCCTGTATATTGAGCTCAGTTTAAAGAACATTTCTTTCTGAATTCAGCAATATATAACATATTATCATTATGTTGCAAATTTAATAAGATATTGTGGTTTAAATTTAGTTTTTGAAAAAAATAAATAATTCAAATGCTTTTGTTTTTTTTCATGGATGATTTTATTTCATAATATATTTGTGTTATTTTATATTTAAACCCCAATATCTTATTAAATATGAAAGATAATGATAATATGTTATATATTGCTGAATTCAGAAAGAAATGTCCTTTAAACTGAGCTCAATATACAGGGTGTATCACCTAAAATAAAAAAATTAAAGCAATTTCCGGTCAAACCGGAAGTGAAAAATATGTATCTGATACGCATTTACAATCAGTGAAATGTCACATATCCATTTCCTCATTAATATACAAGGTGTAAATTTTTTTCTTTTTCAGTTTTTCGGCCATAACTTTTTTCTTTGACATTCAATTGCTTTTATCTTTTCGGAATTGGATGCCTCGGAAAAAAGTACACAAGTATAGTTTCCTAGGTGAAAAATAAAGAAGGAAAATCGAGTAAGGCACTTAAAATGATCACCCTGTACCTACATGGGGATTAAGATTGAAAATTTTTGCTTATGCAGCAAAAATACAAAAAATACACGTTCTGCAGAACACTTGCGTATGTAGGATACTAGAATAGTGATAGTTGACGAAATTTCCAAGTTTTAAATTTCGCGTTTCCGGCGTAAACGTAAAAATTCCACTTATTCTTTCGCTCCTCCTGCCTCGAAAATCGCAGCGGGACCGCGAAACTCACGATGTTGTTCTAAGTTGGACCCTCGGGCTACGATTTCTTGCCAGAACGGCGTTCCAGCGGCGTTTTTTCGTTTGGGAATAGTATTTGAAGTTTTCGTGTTTTCGCAATTTTTTCAATTTTGTCAATTTTTTAAGACACGTCCCCCTTCCGAGCCTAATAACTCGCGATTCCTTCGAGATGGACCGACGGGACATTTTTTTCTGAAAACTAGATGAAATTTAGAAAATCCGAGGCATAATCGTTTTTCTAGATTTTGCTTCCCAAGAAAGTTATGATTTTTTTAAAAGAGACGATTTTCTCGGATTTTAGCAATTTTCCCGACACTCACACTTTAGAAACGCACCACAGCCTTTCCCTTTGGATCTAGAGGACCCGGGCGGCGGGCAAGAAGAAGGAAAAATGAAGAACTATTTTATTTTCGTCCATCTCCGATATTAGCCGAGATACAATTTTTTTAAAAAGGTCGATTTTGCAGCAAAATGGAACGTTTTCGAAGGCCTTTGCTCTCGGTAGGATTTTTTCAGGGGAACTAGAACCATCCTTAATCTCGGACCCCTCCAAATTTCAACCCTTAATATTCAAACGTGTCCGGTCAATTAATTTTTTAGCGTACCAAGATTCCGACAAATTTTTATCTTGAAATTTATAGTCCGTCCGATAGATTACAGCTTATAGTCGATCCGGCGAACTTTAATTTTTTTTATAACGGTCCCAGGATAGAACCTTCTACAGTTTCGGAATCCGGATGACTGCAGGACCCAGAAACCATTTTCGATTTCTCGATAGGACCCTTCCTTCATTTTGACATTTAAACGTCACTTTTGACAGTTTTTAGGAAAATCATTGAAAAATCGTAAAGGACAACAGCAGGCGGCCCCGAAAGGGATCGTACCCATTCCCAAACGTCACTTTGACGTTTAAATTTAATTTATGGCAGGTCGTTTTTTCACACATAACGGCCTGCTCATAAAAAATGTTAAAAATAAATAGTTTATGAATTTCTTCAGTAAAAGTTTTAGTCAAAAATATTTAATAGTCGTGGATAAAATAGGGTATTCTAGTCGCATATAATGGCTATTATTCGTTCGGGTGATTTACGACGCTCGCCTTCGGCTCGTGTCGTAAATTCTCTCTGTCTCTCCCTCGTGAATACTATAGGCCATTATATGCTTGTGGAATAAAATACTATTATTTATGAACTTTATACAAAAAAATAAAATAAACTAAATAACAGTGTTTGAAAACAAAAAAATGTATTTATTCACAAAAAATAAATAGAAAACTCTAATCAAACGCTAGGGGGTCAACTGCACTACCTTGCCCCCTCGCATGGGCGCCCATGATCTATTATCACATTCTTGAACAGTCCCATATAACCTAAAAAATTCTGGATTTTTTTTAAATAACTTGTTTTCCTTTTGTCACAATTTTGCAAATTTTAAATTGCATGGGAAAATATGTGCGCCAGTGGATAGGATACTAAGCTACGATAAAACGGGTCGTAATGGTTTGACGTCATCACACGAATAGTTGCTTGTTCACCGAATCGTCCATCATTTGGGACCGCCTTTTGGTTTTAAAAAACATTTTAAACTTGCGATTTTGCGAAACATTTCAGGGCCACTTTGTAAAAAAATTTGGATAAATTTTGTTTGTTTTTCAATTCACAGGTATTAACATATTATATGATACATATTGATATCGCTAAGTACATTATATAAAGCTGCGAGACATAAGATAGGACTGTATCATTTGATTGTCTTCACGATGAAGGTTTTAGTGTGTCTTCTGGTCGTTATTGCAGGAGCTTTGGGCAAGGGTAAGTACCTATCCAAATATACATTCGTAGTTCTTAAATTTATAAGAAGTTTTTCTTTTTGATGATACAAGAAAGTTTTGAAAATGCAGGAGAACTAATTTTTAAGTTAAGAATTTTATAATCAGATTTTAATCTTCGTATCTTTTTTATCTTATGGCAAATTTCACGTACGTATATATCAATTCGATTATTATACACATGAACTCTTTACAATTTCATAATTCAACTTATACACACAACTTATAATTTAGCAATCATTATAATTGAATTTACGATTTTTATTTTTCATTTACCTTTTTTATGCCGAAAATCAATTTTTTCTTAATAGCCCAACGGATTTTAAATTGAGATTTTAAGCAGTCGTTACAATCGAAGTAAAAACAGAATTTGAGTCATTTGAAAATTTATAATTAAAATACTGTTGAATATACAAATAACATAATAATATGTATAGTATTTTTAAGGTACACCTTAAAAAAATCTCATGCGATACTAAAAAATTTAAAACAAAATCTTGCAAAAAAAATTGAACTACCTCCTGCAGTTGGCGTGTATGCATCTTTAGAATTATACGTTGAAGAGGTTGTCAAAATTTTTTATCACTTTCATTAAAAGGTGCAAATTTAGGAAACCAAATAAAATTTAATTTCATACTTTGCAAAACACACACTAATTGCATATTAGAGATTTCAATTTTGAGAGTTTTGCCAGAAAACTAGCAATTAACATCAACCTACTTTTCAGCTTCTGTCGGGTTCCCTAGCGGTCGTGTGGTAGGTGGCCACGATGCTGAAAGGAACCAATTTCCTTACCAAGCCTCTGTGCAATATTGCATTCCAAACGGCGCCTGCCAACATGCATGTGGCGGTGTGGTGATCAGTCCCACTGCAGTTCTCTCAGCTGGCCATTGCATTACCAATGCACCTGCTCTAGGAAGCTACAGAGTACTCGTTGGAGTTCTCAATCTGAATGATGACAATCCCGAGAGGCAACTAGTCAGGGTCAGCTATGCTCTCATTCATCCTGATTATCAAGGGTAAGTTTTTGGCAATCTTCGATTCTCTTTACTATTGAAACCAAATAACTGTTTTTTCAATATATTTTAGTGGAGTCAACCCTAACGATCTGGCCATTTTCAAATTGTCTGCTCCGTTAATATTCAGTGCCGCTGTTGGTGCAGCTGACCTCCCCCCAATTGACTATCACACCACTGGCGAAGCAATCGTCTCAGGATGGGGATCCATTGGTGGATCCGAAACCCCAGTAATGCCAACCACTCTACAGATTGCCCCAATCCCAATTATTAACAGTACAGGTAAATTGTCAGTCCAGTCTGGAGGAAACTAAGATCATTTTTGAATCTCCACATATAATAATATCATCACCAACAATAGTAGTAAATAATTATCACACATTCAATTTTTCAGCTTGCAAAGACGCCCTGGATACTCTCCTAGGTGGGGCTCCTCATCCACTTAACGTCGATACTAACATTTGTACTGGACCTCTCACTGGAGGAGTTTCTATTTGCACCGGTGACTCAGGCGGCCCACTGATATACACACGATTTGACAACACGACAGAAGTCATTGGTATCTCCTCTTGGGGTATTACTCCATGTGGAATCATTGGCGCTCCTTCGGTTTACGTTAAGACTAACCCCTATATTCCATGGCTGAGAACGTATATGTTTGATTAAGGTGCCTATACTGTAATGTAATTCGTAAGATGGCGTATTTCTTAATATAAATAAAAAATAACGATACCCAGTTGTTAGTTTCATTTCGCTATGTCTCTGTTTTTTTTTTGTCAAAATACTGCAAATTTTAAAATGAGACAATATGGATAATAATAATATTTATTTATTATTCAAAACACTACGATGGTGGTATAGGAAAGTAATTAGTAAAACAAGAAAACAGAACATGAATTTTTCAAATATTCATCTGAATAAAAAGATTTAAATGTTAGAGTATTTTTTTGTTTTATTTATAAATTTTTTAAGAATTCTAGATTTTTTAACAAACATCAGTGTTTCTAGAATATAAAATGCTTCACAATATCAAAATGTTTGTTAATCATTTTCAGACACTTTTAGATATGTTTAGAAATAATCTGTTTGATTTAAAGTGATTAGCGAATTTTATTGCCGAACGTGTACAGGGTAGTTCCATATATTTTGACACCTACCTACAGCTTTTATTTTTTAGAGATATAAAACAAATGTAAAAATAAAAATTATAGATTTTAGTGTGAACTATACAGGGTGGGGCAATAGTGCGTCGGATCTAGATATCTCGAGTTCTACGATAACTAGAAATTCTTTAAAATATTGCAAGTAAACTAGATAAAAAAGTCAATAACTGGAAATTATTTTCGAACATACAGGGCGAGCCAAGGGAAATTACAGGACCAAGTGCCTTTTTTTAAATGGAATGCTATGTATATCAGTACATTTTTTGAAGCCTCTTCTAGGCTCTATTCATTTCAATGAGTTATTTGAAGAAACCTCTTTATTTAAGTTTATTTTTGAATTTTGTAATTATTGCTCAATAAAACGAAATTGGTTGTAATTAGTCATACGGAAGTACTTACAAAAAATGTTCGTTTTTCATTACTACATCACATCGTTGAAAAATATACAGGGAAAATATTGAGAAAATCAATTTAAAAAGTTCTTAATTGAAAAATAATTTTTGGGCACCCTGTACAGTTTTAGGAAATGAAAATGATTAAAAAACATTAATTAGATGTCTCGTAACTGGTATTCACATAAGTATTTCTTAAAACCCATAATTATTGTGACTGTGGTGATTTTTTTAATATCCATCTGCAGATTGCATTATTTCAACAAAAAAATTCATTACATCTAAGTGGTTGGGAGATATTCAATGCTAATATAGGAATGAATAGAGCCTAGAAAGAGGCTTCAAAAATATACATAGTCTTGGCTCGCCCTGTATGTTCGAAAATAATTTCCAGTTATAGACTTTTTTATCTAGTTAGTACTTGCAATTTTTAAAAAAATTTATAGCTATCGTAGAACTCGAGATATCGAGGTCCGACGCACTATTGCCCCACCCTGTATATTGGTCAAAAAAACAAAATGGCGTCAGAAGGTAGAGAGAAAGATACAACTTATGTTATTTTTTAATGAAAGACCCTGTACATTTTTGCATATTTTGAAAAATCTTTATTCTTTGATTCTATGTTGTCATTTGCTCTATCCGTTCTAGAAATATTATGCAAAACAGTACTGCATGGAATATAGGTTGCCATGAAAAAAAAATGACAAAATGTTTTTGATATAGTACACTGACAGTTTAGTTTCTGATGTTCCTTTGTTTTATTTCTTATCAGTCACCGACATACAGGGTGTTTCATGACGAACTGTGCATACTTCTAAGGATGTTAGAGGATCCCTTGACTATTCACGAATGGGTATAGAAATTATGCCAATATTTCTTTTGGCCAGAACTTTCTTACTATTTATCACGATTTGTTCAAATTGTATACAATTTGTGTACTTATCACAGTTGATATAATGCCGTTTTTAATATTTAAAAATTCCAGGACCGGACTTTCTTAATTCAAGTTTTTTTATTTCTGTAGAGAAAATCACCCTGTATAATATTTTTGCAAATTATATGGGATATTATAAAAGTCCATACATCAGTAAACAAAAGCATGTAAACATATTTTTTGTCGCACCTTTTTCGATTTTTTTGCAAGCTATTGAATTTGGTGAAATGGGGAAATGAAAGATAAAAAATTATAATTTGCTTAACTAAATTATCTAAATAAGAAATAAAAGTGTACAACCTTAATATCCATGTATTTATTATCTAAAATAAAATCTTTAACACAAGTTCCTTTTAATAATTTACAAATATTTACAGCAAAATTTGCAACGACAGTTGCGTAATTGATTTGGCCCAATTCCAAGTGCAGCCAAACAATTAGCTCCAGCTAGCTACAGCGTGGTTGTGAATTCGGTGAAGCCTTGTTTTAGAGTAATGAGATAGTATTGAGAGCAATATATGGGCGCCAAAGTATTTATAACTAAATACACAAAAGTTTATCGAAAACACAATTAGGTATTTACTTCATAAACTAGAAAGAAAAGAAAGCTGTGAATTTAACAAGTTTAATCTTACAAATTCTTTACACTTAACAATGACTAAATATAATTAAAAATACAAGAGATAAAAATAATGCCGCAGACCCCAAAAAGAAACATGATGCAGCTACGGACACGTGTTTCGGAGTTATTGCTCCTCATCAGCGTAGCGTAGCTTAAAAGCACCAAAATCCACTTCTTTTTTCTCCCTACACTTTTTCATATCTCTAAACATAGAGACTGTAGGTAGGTGCCAAAATACATAGAACTACCCTGTACAGGGATATCCAACGAAAATGACCACCCCTAATAACTTCTTTATTTTTGATGCTATAAAAATTTTTTTCTATAAAAGTTGTAGGGTTTATTGAAAGCATTTAGAATATGTATTCAGAAAAATAAATGAAAGTCGTTTAGAGGAGATATGGTTTTAACTTGCATTTTTTCAAATGGAGCACCCCATTTTTTGCATTTTTGAAATCAAGGTACTTTTCTCATTTCGAATATATAGATATATAACATATTATCTTTTAGGGTTTTCTAATTACTGCAATTTTTGTGGCCCGAAAACAACAAGGAAATAATATAACAGAACAAATTTTTATTTTTAGAATGCATTAGTCTTGGCTAATTTAGATATTAATTACAACTATAAATAAAAGTAATTAAAACTATCCTACATAAACTGTTCAAAATGACGCCCTTCATGTTCGATACAAAGCCGATACCTTATTCGAAATGAGAAAAGTACCTTGATTTCAAAAATGCAAAAAAAATGGGGTGCTCCATTTAAAAAAATGCCAGTTAAAACGATATCTCCTCTAAACGACTTTCATTTATTTTTCTGAATACATATTTTAAATGCTTTCAATAAACCCTACAACTTTTATAGAAAAAATTTTTTTTTAGCATCAAAAATAAAGAAGTTATTAGGGGTGGTCATTTTCGTTGGATATCCCTGTACATGTGTTTCTCTGCAACACAAAAAAGAACTTTTATCCGCAAAGATTGCCAAATCATTACCAATGAAGGCAGGTAAATCATTGATGTAGAATGAAAATAGTGAAGGGCCTAGAACCGATTCTTGCGGAACTCCAAAAGCAATGTTTAATTATTTTTATTTAAATCCATTTTCTTTTACTACTTGAGTTCTAATCTTCACAAAATTGAGAATCATATTCTATATTTTCAGTTTTTCTTTTTGCTTCAGAAAAAAATCATGAACTTTCCCATATAAATATTGGGCATTGCTCAGTATTAAGTTATATTTTTTCAGACTGAGCTGAAGAGAGGGATACATGTCCAGCATTTTTGCAAATTGGCATATTTTAAGCCACATGGATGACTTGCTTTTCTGGTATCTTGCTAACAAAAGCGCTGTATTATTATTATATCTAACTTTTGAAGTAAAAGTTATGCAAAATAAATTATATTGATTCAAAAGACATTTTATGAAACGTTTCAGGAAATTTTGTAAAAAAATTCCGAGAAATCTTATTTAGTTTGTTTTCCAAATGACATCGACATCTATTAACATATGATGGATTGATATCGTTAAGTACTTACGAAATATAAAACCACGAAAAATAAGATAGAGCCACATCATTTGATTGTCTTGACGATGAAGGTTTTAGTGTGTTTTCTGGCCGTTCTTGCAGGAGCCCTGGGCAAGGGTAAGTAGGTACCCATTCCATACATACAGATACACGACTTTTCAAACTTTAACGATTTAGTTAGCATTTGCTTTTATTTTCGAAATATGCCATATTATTGCTGCATCCTTTTTATCTTATAACAAATTTGATATAAGTAGATTGCCTTAATTCAAGCGATTATTATTAAGCGCATAAACTCTTTTTTTATATGAATAAAATTAACAATTTTTTACCATTATTGTTAAACATCAGAACAACTTGGATATTAACTAGATTTAAAAAACAACAACGTATGAATTATTGTTTTGTACAATTATTTAATTTTTATTGTTCATGTTTCCTAATATTACCTGAAGATAAGGTTAAATTGACCTCGAAATCGATAGTATATTAATGCACTTTTCTGCAAGTCATTTAATTTTTATCTTATAAAAAAAATGTATGCATTATTTTTTCGTGATAAGTTTTTTTTAAGACCAATGCAACGTTATTTTTCGACAATAAATTAATAAAAAATTGTGACTGTTCCTTGTAGTTACTACACTATAGTAATCAGTTAAGCGGAATTGCGGCTTGAATTTATCAACCAAATGAAAATTATTTTTTGAATAAAATTTTAATCCCAAGTCAGTTTAATATTTTGGCATAAGCACCCGTACTAATACACTTGTTTATTAGTACGGGTACTTTTTAATTTAATTTAAACTTTTTGGATTAAGTACCTTTTCAACGACTTTTGCGAAAAAGGAATGCTTGTCCTTTGTCATCACCCAACGAAATTGTGGAATTTTGAACATTTACGATTTCTGTTTTTCCACAAAATTTAGCTCCTTGTGAAGAAAATGTTAAATAATATTTTTCATTTGGCCAACTCTTTCGAAATGACGATTTATTAAAAGACTCATTACAATCGGGATGAAAACAGGAATCAACTGAGAACAGCCCCAAAGAGGCTGTACTAATGGAGTTATAAAAAGTAAAAAATAAAATTAGTATCTATATATATATATATATATAACTTTTTTTTATTACAAATAATTGCTACAAACACAGTGGCGTTTATTTCATTTCGATATTTTAAGTATTTACGGAGATACACATATTTTAATTTTGATATTTTCTGACATTTATAATTATAGGTTAGATTTCCAACCAACAAAAAGCGTCTTAATTTATTTGATCAAGGCAATTAAAACTTCATTAATCGATAAAAACGACATAATCGAACATCTCAAAAATGCATATTTTTGAGGTTAATTGTGACGTCACGTGCAAGACACTATGTTAGTGAAAAATAGAGTCGTGTTCCATTTTAACCAACTTTAAAAATTTATTGTGAGAACGTTTTAAGTGCTAGAAAAAAAAATCCAATGGCATTATTTAAGTTAGACATACATAATTTTATAAAACCTCATTCCCAAACGTCAATTTGACGTTTTTTTTGACATTTAATGGAAAAAAGTATTTTTTAACCATAGACAGCCCCGCAGGGGCTGTACTCATTTAGAAGCTTTAATTTTTTATTCGAGGAAAAAATTTCATTATTTTTTCATTTTTTTCAGCTTCTGTAGGGTTCCCCAGTGGTCGTATAGTAGGTGGCAATGACGCTGTAAGGAACGAATTCCCTTTCCAAGCCTCTGTGCAATATTGCATTCCAAACGGCGCATGTCAACATGCATGTGGCGGAGTGATTATCAGTCCTACTACAGTTCTCACAGCTGGCCATTGCCTCACCAACGCACCAGCTCTAGGAAGCTACAGGGTACTCGTCGGAGTTCTCAATCTGAACGATGACAATCCCGAGAGGCAACTAGTCAGGGTGAGCCATGCTTTCATTCATCCTGACTATCAAGGGTAAGTTTTCTGTCCCAAACGTTTAATAAAAATACTCTAGGCAGATGTGTAAAAACTTTGCCATACGCGTAGAGAAACCTCTCTTCTAATGTTTCGCTGAAATGACCAGTGATCCGAGTGGCTGATAAGCAGAACAAGTCTCGCTTCTTAATTACCGGGCTATTGTCGCCAACAGTCTTACTATGGAGTCTTTATGTCACATAACACTGTTGAGATCAACAACTGTTTCTTAATTGATTGACCCCTCCAATAGTAGGAAAACCAAGGTAAACATTGTTGCCAATCGTAGATTTAGATAAGTGTATGTAGACGTGAAGTGACATACTGAAAATGTACAAATACTGTGGTTAACCCAAAGGGTCAGTCAGTAATAACCAGACGGCATATTTCAAAAGCGAGCTTGAGGCTTGTTAAAATCAGAAAATCGCCCATCGATTTCGGAACGTTCCAGGAAACACCCAAGAGGTACAAATTGTATTAAAAACTCGTCAAGTGCTGCATAACGGCCCAGATGTTTAGGTACAATGAATAGTAAACTTCTTTTTAAATAAGGGTTATATGAGCAGAAATGAATCTAACGTTTTTTCATCGTCACAAAGCTAAATGGTCATCAACAATTTTATTATTATCACTCTTCTAGCGATAACAGTTTGAATTGAAAATTTTGGTTCATGTTACAATAATCAGTTTTCTCATTATTATTATTATGCTATTTCTGGCTATTATTGCTTCTGTTTACAATTCAAACCAAATAACAAAAATTATTTTCTAGTGGAGTCAACCCTAACGATCTAGCCGTTTTGAGATTGCAAACCCCGCTAGTGTTCAATGCCGCTGTTGGTTTAGCTAACCTTCCCCCAATTGACTATCATACCTCTGGCCTAGCATTAGTTACAGGATGGGGATCTATCGGTGGATCCGAAACTCCAGTAATGCCAACCACTCTACAGCAGGTCCTTGTTCCAATTGTTAATAGTACAGGTATATAATAATATTACCACTACCACCAATGTGTAACTATCACTCATTCATTTTTTCAGCTTGCAAAGATGCCCTGGACACTCTCCTAGGCGGGGCTCCTCACCCACTTAATCTCGATACCAACATTTGCACTGGACCATTTACTGGAGGAGTTTCTATTTGTACCGGTGACTCAGGTGGTCCATTGGTATTCATACGATTTGACAACACGACAGAAGTCATTGGCATCACCTCTTGGGGTATTACTCCATGTGGCATCGCTGGGGCTCCTTCGATTTACGTTAAGGTTAACCCGTTTATTACATGGATAAGATCACATATGTTTGATTAGTGTACCTACTGTAATCCAATCCGAGATATCTTATTCTTTAATATAAATAAAAAAATAACGATACTAGCTATTAGTTTAATTTCCCTTGTTTGTCAAAATCATTCAAATAAACTGGACAGTATGTAAGGCCAGTGGAAAAGCTGATACGAAAAAACAGTTTATTAAGGAGCTGACGTCATCACACGAACGTTCGCTTGTTCGCCGAACGCACACATCGTCTGGACCGTTTTTTAACAATTTTTAACCATTATTGTTAAACATAAGAATGACTTGAATATTAACCAGATTTAAAAAACCAACGACGTATATAATTTTATAATTTTTATTGTTCATATTTCGTAATATTACCTAAAAATAAAATTGACTGCACTGCACTGTCATTTAATTTTCGCCTTATATAAAAAATTTATGCTTCTTTTTCGTGATAAGTTTTTAAAGTCTGTCAACTTTTATGCAACGTTTTTTGACAACAAATTAATAGAAAACTGACTGAAGTGTCTGTTCTGTATAGTTATTATAAATATCTTGGATATAAATAATAATAAAAAAAAATTTACAGGTATTGCTGTGCCGAAAATATTTTTTTCAACATTGCAGTAATCGATAAGCAAAAAAAATAAAATATTAATTATTAATTGTCGAATTTATCAACCTAACGAAAATAATTTTTTGAAAAAAATGTTTGTCCCAAGTTTGTCATAATTTTTTAGTATAAGCACCTGCACTAATACACATGCGTGTAACCAGTATTGAATTCGAGACCGTGCACTAAGTTTCCTCAAGAATAATATTTTTTGAGAAATCATTTATAAGTCTGCAGTATGTCTTCCATAGCAAGTTCGTAAGTGTGGTGGTTCACCAGTCGTCCTAGAGATGGCGCCAATGGTACGGAAACAAATTAGCAAGAGGATTGTGGGTTCCTCTAAAGGAGCACCTGGAATATACTAGAAGGTGTCTGTGCAGGTATACAAAGACCAAGATGGTCCACTGTAAGCAGTTGAATATTGGAAAATGAATTGAACACAAGAGAAAAAGAACATCGACTAGTAGTACACAATGTTTCCACATCAGTATGTCTTTCTTTTCTTCTTTTGCATATTTTCCCAGGTTGAGTGGAAAGGCGGAATTAATTTCCAAACTCAGCCTACTTGCAAATTGGCAAATTTAAGCCTTATTGATAACTTTGCTTTTCTGATATCTCGCCAACGAAATCTATGTTTTATTGTTATTACATCCGATTTCTGAATAATCTAGTTCAATCGAAACTCGAGCAAATTATCTTCTATTGGAGGACATTTTAAGTTTGCAAAGACATTTTAGAACCACTTTGAATTTTGTTTGTTTTCCAATTCACTTCTATTAACATATCATACTTAGATTAATATCGTTAAGTACTTAATATAAAACCCCAAAAAATGAGATAGGCCGCATCATTTGATTGTCCTCGCGATGAAGGTTTTAGTGTGTCTTCTGGCCGTTGTTGCAGGAGCTTTGGGCAAGGGTAAGTACCTACTTTATATAATTTTTAAATTTATATGAAGTTTTAAAACCAGGATATTGGAAGCGCCGTTGTCCATCTTTAGGATACAGGAGATCATTGGAAAAAAAGTGTTTTTAAATAATTGCGAATTTTATTTTCATATAGGTATTACATCATAGTTTAGTTAGCTTTATCTTCTATCTTATAAATGTGATATATACATCGCCTTATTCTTACATTATTTTATCTTATTTTTGTCTTAATTTCGCAATTCGATCTACATAAATGACTGGCAACTTAACAATATTTTCATATACAACACCGTATAGTTAGTTTGTCGTTACATTATTTTTTCAGAAGTGTAATAGTCAATTGGGCGGAAAAAACAAAATTGCGGTTCGAGGTTATCAACTTAATGAAAATAATTTTATTTAAATAAAATTTTTATCTTAGCCAATTTTAAATTATTTTTTTTTTGGCATAAGCACCTGCACTAATGCTTATTTGTACGGATAAGCATTAGTGCAGGTGCTTATGCCAAAAAATCAAATAATTTAAAATTATTTAATTCAATAGCATGCTCCCAATTTTCTCAAGAATTTCATTTGCCTCAAACTTTTTCGATTACGGTGAAGCTTTTTAAACGACTGACAAAATCGTTGAAATTTTAATTTCAACATATTTGCAGTGAAAACGGGATTCGACGCATTTAATAATTTTTACATGTACAAAATACAGTTAAAGAATAATTTCATTTTAAAACCAACCAAATTTTATGAATATATGTATTAATTAAAATTGTTAAAACATTTATTTGCGCTGTGTTTTTCAAAAACATATTTATAACATTTAAACATAATTATTCTAATCCGGACACTGAAAGAAATCACAATATACATGCCGCTAAAAAGTTTAAAATAAAATTCAGGGGCTGGCAGTTTTCTTTTTATTTTTCAATTTTAAAGAAGAAACTCTAAATTTCTTTTTGAAAGTTTTTTTTTATATTTTCTATTTTAAAGAAGAAACCCTATATTTCTACTTTCGAAAAAGACAGGCCCTGAAGAAACCCAAAATTTGTCCACTTTCTCTGCCCCGAACACCTCTCTAACTCTACTTTTTCCCGAAATAAAATTTTTCCAAATAAAAATCCCGAGATAAAACAACTTATACAGTAAAGACCGAGAAGGTTCGAACATGGGTATTAGTTTGCGCGATTTACTTGTGCCCGTTGTAGCCGATGGCTCTCGCGTCTACTGTTCCTTGTTTCTTTCAGACATGAGTTCTACATCCCAACACGGTTAATGAGATACTAACAACAGACTGCTCTCTGCTGACTGCTGAGCAGTCAGTGGCCACAGTGCACTGCCGCGCCCTTCTCCTGATGTACAAATTTCGAACTGACGCGAGTTGTCGGCCACTCGTATATTCGTCCCAATCCCTGTCGTGTTCGAAGCATCCTGGACTTATCTGTATAGAGGGTCAGCCTCGCAGAGCTAGGTTTAAATTTTGAAAGCTTTGCGAAAAAATTCGACTCTAACAATTTTATTATTTTTTCCAGCCTCTGTAGGCTTCCCCAGCGGTCGTGTAGTAGGTGGCCGTGATGCTGAAAGGAATCAATTTCCTTTCCAAGCCTCTGTGCAATATTGCATTCCAAACGGCGCCTGCCAACATGCATGTGGCGGCGTGGTGATCAGTCCCACTGCAGTTCTCTCAGCTGGTCATTGCATTACCAACGCACCATCTTTAGGAAGCTACAGAGTACTCGCTGGAGTTCTCAACCTGAACGATGACAATCCCGAGAGGCAACTAGTTAGGGTCGCCTATGCTCTGGTTCATCCTAATTATCAAGGGTAAGTCTTTGATGATTCTCCAATGTCAGTAACAACAATAATTATTTTTTCAAAATATTTTAGTGGAGTCAACCCCAACGACCTGGTCATTTTCAAACTGGCCACCCCGCTAGTATTCAGTGCCGCTGTTGCTGCAGCTGACCTTCCTCCAATCGACTATCACGTATCTGGTAACGCAATCGTTACAGGATGGGGATCTATTGGTGGATCAGAAACCCCAGTAATGCCAAGCACTCTACAGAGTGCCGTAATCCCAATTATTAACAATACAGGTAAATTGACAGTTGACATGATTTTTGAATAACTGGATAATTACAGAAAACTGTCCAAGATGCCATTTATTTATTAGTCCATTATTGAACTATGCATTCCAGTTTTTGTTCAAGCCTAACATCCCACGTTTATTTTTTCAGCATGCAAAACAGCCCTTGATACTCTCCTAGGTGGAGCTCCTCACCCGCTTGATCAAGATACCAACATTTGCACTGGACCACTTACTGGAGGAGTTTCTATTTGCACCGGTGACTCAGGCGGCCCATTGATATACACACGATTTGACAACGCGACAGAAATCATTGGCATCTCCTCTTGGGGTATCACTCCATGTGGAATTATTGGCGCTCCTTCGGTTTACGTTAAGACTAACCCCTATCTTCCTTGGCTCAGGTCGCACATGTACACTTAGGGTACCTACTATAATTCGAAAACAATATCCTGTTTCTTGATATAAATAAAAAATAATGATAACTAGCCTTCGTTTAATTTCTCTATATATGCTTCTGATTTCTGAGTACGATCTAGATTGGAATACTGTTTCCATATGTGGGGATGTGCATTGAAACTTGTTCCAAATTGATGAGTACTAATTTTTAGGGGTTAATTTTGAATTGGCCTCAAAGTTTTGAAAAAATTTTGGTTGAGAGATATTTTCTTTAAATATTTGTGACCAAGAAAAATTTCCAGGGATAATTTCAATAAGTGTGTAATTCGGTAAGAAAATTTTACATTAAAATTAAAAAATAAATGAGAGATTAGGTTAGAAAATTAAAACCGTACGATTTGCGATGTAGTTCCAAGTTGAACCTTCTACTTTGGATTTCTTGCAACTGTCAACTGTCAAATTTACACTATAATTCTCTCCAGGGTATTCCAGAACAATACCTGGGTTGCCATGGCAACGAAACAAAAACCAAAATTGCTGGTGTGAAATTTTCATTAAAATACCATTAGAAATGCAAAATTCAGTTAATATCAAATCTTGCCATGAACATGACAGATCTAAATTTTCTCAATTTTTGACAGTTTATAGTTATACTGTTTACTTTTTATATTTCTAAAATTTGTACTTTAACGTGCTCATTTTTCATTATTATGACTGGTCGTAGAAAAAATAGCGCATGCAACTCACATTTAATGGCTATTAAGACACAAGTATGAGAATTACGATACTCGCCTACGGCTCGTATCGTAATGATTATCATTAAGTGCTCGTTGCATAACATACTATTGTTGAAGTGATACTTATATGCCATTCACATTTTATTTACGTAAGGGGAGGCTATGATATGTTTTTCTTAGGTTGTCTCAGGGTTGTCTACTATTGACAAAATATTGAAGTGTCAGATTTAATTGATTGTCACTGTCATTTATTTTTGACTGATTTGCCAAATTTTTTATTGTTGACATTGCTGTGCTTTCTTTAGCGTCTCACTCTGGCAATTATGTAGAACCAATTTGAATTTGTGGTTATGTTTTTGACTTTTCAACATGACCTAAGTAATTAAAACAGTCATTCATACCAACAGAATTCAGATTTTCCAAAGCCTACTCTAATGTAAATAACATGTGAGTAGCATATAATTGAATTCTTTTTTATACCGGAAAAAAATTTTAATTTTAGAATGTAAGTAGTACTTTTTGCTTTTAGGTTATGTTTTGGTTATTAATTAAGAGGTGATAAAATGGCCGGTTTACTCAGCAGATTTTCACACTTTAACAAATTAAAATTAATATTTTGAAAAGATCTAATTACAAGCTACTACTTTAGGTGTTCTAGTTTTTTAATTGTTATTTAACATCATTGTCGTTAAAAATTATATACGAAAATTAACTGGAAAGCTATGAATTAAGATAGAGAAATGAACGAGCCCAGATGTGCAATAAAAACATTAAAGTCAAAGTATCATGCAGCCCTATTTTCAAAGCAAATATCTTGAAAAAATATATAGTTAGTTAAAAATACTGAAAACAGATTTAAATGACGATTTCTCCAGTGGCGTAGAATCCAAAACGGGGGACTTTCCTCCGCCTCTGCCGTACGCCCCTGGTAATAGTGGGAAAATGTGCAATAAAAACATTAAAGTCAAAGTATCATGCAGCCCTATTTTCAAAGCAAATATCTTGAAAAAATATATAGTTAGTTAAAAATACTGAAAACAGATTTAAATGACGATTTCTCCAGTGGCGTAGAATCCAAAACGGGGGACTTTCCTCCGCCTCTGCCGTACGCCCCTGGTAATAGTGGGAAAATTATTTTTTCGCAATTTGTGTGTCCTAATTACCTAATTTTTACCGAATATAATAAAGAAAACTGCCTCAAATAATATAATATAATAATAAGTGGGTCAAGCGTTGGGCCTTGAGTACCTCTTTTTTTTGAACACTTACTAAATAATAATAATAGCAAAGTCTTTATTGAGCAATATATATAGAAAAAGCTTATACAGAGTTTGGAGAGAAGTATAGCCTATGATTTATTAATTGTTATTGTTTAATAATAAATAGTGCGATGAAAGACAGAGACGAAAATAATAAAATAGATACACATTTTTGATAACAGCCACCCGCAGATAATCATTCAAACAATAAGAAATTTGTGACTGCATAACGCTGATCTGAATTAAAGGATTTGTGTTTCGACTAAAGCCATAAAAATGAGATCTATCAACGTCTTAATGAACTGCGTAGATATATTTTTTTGCGAGCTCATTCAGGAAAGAAACTAATCGTCAATCTATTCGAGGATTAATTCTTTCGAAATCAAAAAGTATGTACATAAAGGTAAAACAAAACAAGACAAGTTATTAAAGAATTGTAAAGACAAAAGACTTGTGCCTTACTCTTTTCGATGTCAGAAAAAACAAATGAACATCGAAAATGTAATATTTCTGCATAACCTTCATTTATTTAGATGAAACACCCTGTATATTTGTGTTTAAAGAGCACAGTTCTCTGATTCCAAAAATATATAGTTCGCCTATGTTTGGATAAGCCGTTTTTGAGATATTGGGTCCTAAAGTTTTAAAAACAATATTAAATAAATAAATCATAGTAGCCATATGAATCATCATGGCCGCGTAGTCTAGATTTTAAAAACAAATGAATTCATTGACGTTTGTGAATATTTTTGTCATAGTCAAAAAATGACTTGGAGATGAGAGTGTGATATTCTTCGTTTATTGTATAAAAATAATAATAATGCATCCGCAGAGCGAGCAGGAATATTTCCGCTAAAGAAAGAAACGAACTCTGAATGTTAATGAAGAGGATATTTATTCTGCCTCGCTGCGGATGCATTATTATTATTTTTATACACTAAACGGACACACTTTTCATCATCCGTGTAAGGCATTGTTTTGACTTTGACAATAAATATTCACAAACGTCAATGAATTCATTCATTTGTTTTTAAAATCTAGACGATGCCGCCATGATGATTCATGGCTACTATACTTTATTTATTTAATGCTGGTTTTAAAACTTTACAATATCTCAAAAAGGGATAAAGAAAAATATTTTCTCAACATTTTTTTTCCAAAAATGACGTTTCGAAAATATTTATTATTAAAGTAATGCTTCTGAGGTATATGCAGTTTACAGTATTCTTTTACGGAAAATATTCAAATAATATGACATATTTAAAATATTTTTCTATTAAAAAAATTTTTGTTCAACCACTGTGTAAAAACTACAACGGATAATCTTCTCCCATTCATACGCAAATCTTCCGTTTATTAGTAAAAAGATAATATCATGTCTACATAAAATGTGGGATATAAATATAAGCAAAAACTTATTGGGGGTATTAATTCAATAACAATATGAGGGCTCTGTTGTGTGTTTTGGCCCTATTTGCAGGAACCTTTGGTAAGCATTGTGAACAATATTATTGACTTGAAAACATCTCTATGGTTTTCAGGACGTGTTATTATTATAGTTAAAAAATCAACATCAACAATCCCAGATAATTTCCTCTTGGTAATTCTTTTCAAACTTTTTCCCCCCTCTAATTCTGCAATTTAAGAACAAAAAAATTTTGGGTTTTTCATCATATTTTACCATTTATACTTTAGTCATATATATATTTTTTAACTATGGGAATACATGACCTTGAGAATATTTTTTTCAATATTTGTTGTCCTCTCTTCATGTTTTCAATTTGCTTCCACCATAGAAGTGGACGGCAAAAATATATATTTTGTAAAAATTATGATTATTTTTTATTTTAGCTGCTCCAAGTCCTGGCGGTCGCATTTTTGGGGGCGGGGATGCCCCCAGAGGCTTGCACCCTTACATTGTGTCCGCACAATATTGTAATGCCGCCGGCGCCAGTTGTTCCCACTCCTGCGGAGGTTCCATCCTAACCGAGACTTGGGTCCTCACAGCGGCCCATTGCGTCACCGAAGTGTCGGGCACTGGTCAATATTACGTCGTTGCAGGCATAACCCTGTTGAATGACACCAACGCCGAAAGGCAAACTATTAGGGTTATAGACTACCAAGTTCATCCACAGTATACGGGGTGAGTTTCGTAAATCATGGTACAAATTGTTAAATCTTGTTTCTTCATTTTTTACTTAAATTGATGTTTATTTTCTTGGGCTTCTTGGTGAGCAACTTTTGGTTTTAAGTAAATTCCTTCCATAACTGACACAAGTATAGAAGGAATAATATTTACTTATATAGACAGACAGATAGATAGATACAAGGATACAAGGATCTAACATTATTTTATTTTAGTGGAGTCGCCCCTCACGATGTTGCCTTATTCAAGCTGGAAACACCAATCCAGTTCAGCGACCTAGCTCGGCCCATTAATCTTCCTGCTGAAGGATCACAGGTATCAGGAGACGTCCATCTAGTAGGATGGGGATCCATCGGCTACATAATCATCTTCCCTATAATGCCAAATGCGCTGCAGCACGTCCACATCCCAATCGTCCCAATTCAAGGTATGTTTGTATGGAACGTTACGGAACCCATAAGGGTTCCGTAACGTTATCAAAATATAACAGGGATGCAGAATAGGCCCCCTATGTAATTTAACAGCTGATTTCCTGTTTGGAAAATTTATCATTAGTAATTGTTTCCAGAATGCGATAGCGCCCTGAGCACCATCCTGGGCAACTCCCCACATCCTCTGGATTACGAGGCCAACGTCTGCACTGGCCCCCTCACCCAAGGAATCTCTGCCTGCAGCGGCGACTCTGGCGGCCCGCTAGTCCAAGATGATACAGTTGTCGGTATCGTCTCTTGGGGTATCAACCCCTGTGGCACAGTTGGCGCACCTTCTGTGTACGTTAGAGTGAGCAATTACGTTAATTGGATTAATATATATATTAACAGTTAGAATGACGGTTTATAAGTTGTTAAATGCAATAAAGAACGATTTAGAATTAAAATGGTTTTTTTACCTTGTCCTTGTACAAGATGCTGGTTGCGAGTTGTAGATGGCGCTTTCTTAGGATTGATTCAAAGATTGAATTTGGATTAAAACAGATCTTGTTTTGCTGATTTGGACACATAAATCAAATCTTGTTGCTAAATTCAAACTGAATAGGTATGAAGCGCTAGTACTTTTTTTTATCGTTCCTGATTATCTTTCTGGTCAACTCACCATGGAATAGTTTTTTAAATTGCTCCAACAGAAGATAGTATAACAAGCTATCGATGGATATTCGACAGAGTGAGATCATGATTGCAAAAGATCGCATTATCGAGTTGGAACTAGAACTGGAAATAAATTCTGTTCCGTTTGTCAATATAAATAGAAGAATAGAAGAAAACCAGTAAGGATTATTTAGTGAAAGTAAAAATGTTTCCTTATCTATCCAACAAAAACATGGAGTAGTATGTAAAAATATGATATGGGCACTCTGGTCGTTTGCTGTATCAAAATCAGATCAGTTTCACCGCGCATGCGTACTGGAACTGAAAAGTTGCTTCGTATGAAAATAAGGAGTTCAACGTTTCAAACCCTTCGGCTCTAGCTCTAGCCGCTGCGCTGTTCCAGCTTAATTGTGTGGCGGCCTTAAGAGTAAAATGCTGAGATACGTGAGATTGCTACCTTCTGAAAAATATTCCATATCTTTACTTAAACCTTTTCGTCCCCCAAATTTAAATGGATATATCTTTGTTGATTTTACCTTATATTATAAGCGTCTAGATTATCACTGTAAATACTTTAATCTTGATCGATTAATTTTTTAATAGGTAATGTAACAAAATAATACATAATTGATAAAAAAAAAGGCCAATAAATCACTTGCTGATTGATTTATTTATGAAAGTGATTACAGTCGCAGATAGTAGTGGAAATAATCCTCTAGAAGTCGCCTATTTCCGAAAGGAGATTATTGCATCAGTCATAGGCGTAGCTGACCTTAAAAGTTAGGAGCTCCCTGCTGGCGCTCTTCCTGGGGGGTAAAAATTTTCAAAACTCAAATAAAAAGTGTTTTTATAGGCGTTTAACATAAGAATAAAGCGGTGGCTAGTATAGATAATCTTTTTTGTCTTAAAATTAATTAGTGACACAATAAAAGGTGTAAGGGTGCTAATTCGTAGCACCTCCAACCCCTCTCCTAGCTACGCCTCTGGTATCATCACGTACTTGTGTCAACAAATTCTTACAATAAAAGATTAACAAAAAATGATGGTTGTTTAAGGCTCAAACGATTTATACAGCTTAAATAATCATCATGGGTAAAGATTGTAACGGCAGTGGCGTAGCTAACGTAGATTAATACTGCGCGAAGTCCAGGATACTTGTCCCGAGAACTAGCAGCCAGAAAAAAATTAATTTTACTTCAAGGAGGAGGATAAACTAACTGTACTTGCGCTACTAAGTTATTTATAGAAGGCCGGGCGTTAAAGTGTACTTTAACACCCGGTTTTGCGGGCGTTAAATGCAACTTTATCGCTCTCGGGCGGAATCAGTTATTTATGCTTTAAAAACACATTGATCGATAAGTTTAAGAACTGGCGTCAAAGTTTAATCCATTGCTCATTGCTAATTTAAGTCAATAAGCATGACATGGTCAAATACTGAGATTTCCAATATGAGCGCCAAGTGCTGTGATACAACAGCCTAAGCAAAACTACTTGACCTACGTTTCTATAAAGTTATTTATACACGCCCGGGCGTAAAAGTTAACACCCGGTTTTGCGGGCGTTAAATGCAACTTTATTTCCCTAGGGCGGTAATAGTTATTTATGCACCAAGTGCGTTATATAGATCATAACGCCCGGAAGGTGACATGATTCAACCCGAGTGCATTTGGATGAATGTTGCCCGATGGGCGTTACGATCTAATAACGCTCGTGGCGCATGCAAGATTTTATTTTTCACGAAAAATATATATATTTTTTTAATGAAGACCTGGTGTTTCTCTTTTTATTGTGTTTTTTCTAGTAGTCTGTGCCATTTGGCCCATTTGTTAATACTTTGACGTTTATTGAAAATTTCGAAAAATTATGTGAATTTTTCAGGAAAGTTCGAAATTTGTACTTTTAATTTTCTTTACGGTTTCAGGATATTAATCCTTTGTTTACATATGCAAAAGTAGGCTGGTAACTAAAGTTGTACAGTTATATTTATTGCTTGTACGGTAATATTACAATACAGATCTGTCAATAACTGTCAACAGATGAAATAATAGATAATGAAACTATAGGGCTATTTATTAATACAAACAGACAGAAAACTCCAAACAATAATAATTAAATACTGAAATCCAACTGAAATGTATTTTCAGGCAATCCAAGGTCCATTTTTATGTAGCCGTTGTGACAATAAAAATGTAAACATTTGTGTAATATGAAAAAAGGTAACAAATAAAAACAACAAAATATAACTGTAACCATGGCGACAAATCAACCCATACAGACTTGACCAACTAATGAAATGAAAACGTTATTAATAAGAGAATATCAAAAGGTAATATCTATTAATATAATGTCTTTATTTTCTGAAACCGATAAACTATTGAACAAATCACGGATGTTATGAATCATAACAGCCTTAGATGTCTTAAGGCTCTACGAGCTCGGATTTCAAACCGACATCTGCGGCAGTTATGATAGTCATAACATTCCTAGATATGTTAATAGCTATAAAGATGCTAAGGTTAAAGGTTAGTTGTATAACATTTACTTCTTTGAAAATCGTTACAAATACATAATTTCGTTCTATAACATTTGCTTCTTTTTTCTCATACAACAGGGCGTTATAAGGCATAACGGCTCATTATGCCCTAGGGTGTAATGAGTGTGTTTATGGTAACCGTATCCAAGGTAAAATAAACAAATAATATACAAGTGAATAATAAAGTAATTTTATAGCCAGCTATTTAAATATGGCGACCACGAGATCGGTTTTGTTTGACCGTTGCTAAGCAACGACTACGAATTGCTTGATTGAAAGCATTCAAGCAACAGTTATTTTTATGTAAATCAAACCGAATCTAAAATTGTAACTGACCCTGTAAACCGTTCGTGCATAAACTTTTTATGTCTCACGGGCGTAATAAGCATTTCTAGCCCTTGGCGTAAACGTTTACTTTACGCCCTTGATGCATAAATAACTATTATGGCCCCGGGCGTGTAACAGCTCTCGGCTAATGCCTCGTTCTATTATCTTCACGCCGCGGGCCATAAACTCTTACTTTACGCCCTCGATACATAAATAACTATTATTATTTTTTTACATTTTTTTATTAATCGTTTTGACATTTCTTAAGTCTTAAAGATCCATTAAAACAAAATATATATTCTATTTGAAACATTTCAGCGACAATTAGGGAAAAAAATATTTAAGTAACTTTAAAAAATTGCATAGCAACAAAACTGTATATTAATAGAGAAAAATATCTGACAGCAACGTTTTAAAGTGTTTTGGGATTATCCGCTGTGCGAAAATCTGTCTGATACAGCAGATATAAATCCCTATTCTTGGGATATATTTGGTTACGATACAATTTGAATACATTTTTAATCATGTTATAAATATATCAAATTGTTAATCCCAAGTAGTGGTTTTGGGGGTTTAGACAGATTAAGTATCAGTTCACATTTTAAACCTTGATATAAAAAGATAAAACACAAAATCTTCTTAGTACTTGAAGATCCTCAACATGAAGGTTCTGTTGTGTGTATTGGCTTGTTTGGTTGGAGCTTTAGGTAAGCAATTGCATATGTGCACTTAACAGTCAATTTCCTCCAGTGAACTGCCTCCTGATTCTTCTACAGTTCACTTTTAAACTTGCCCCTTGCCCTCCAGTGCGTACGTCTAAGGACTGTCTCATATTAACTGTACCTGTTTTTACTAATTTCATTAAAAAAACATTTTAACTAAAGGATTTTTTATAAAAAATTAAAAAATATAAAGCAGTAGGTAGTAATTCTCTACTTTCCACTGTTTGACCAAATATGAAATAGAGGCAAACTTGTTTCTATTTTTAAGATTTTTTAAACATTTTGTGACGCCCTATGCCAGGATTATTTGAAATTCTGAAATACAAATGTGTACAAAACCCCATCTAGTTTTTTTATGTATTTTTTAATTTAGCTACCTACTTTAATCTTAAAATATTTATTAAAATCCTTATTATTGCGTTTATAGGTATTATATTTTTTAAGTTATTATTGATTATTTAGCCAAATAATGAAATGTAACAAAATATAACTGATTTCTGACATAATTCAATTCGATTGTTTTATGAGTTACTTGACTGGACATTGCAAAAAGTTCATGTTTTTATTTAAAATTATTGTTTCCAAACATAGGTACCTATTTTCCTTGTGCTTTTTTTCCAAAAAATTAAGCATCATATTTTGAGTCGCCATTTAATTTGAAATGCGATTAAAAATCCTCATTCTCATTCTTCATAATAATCATAATATCCTTTTTCAGCTGCTCCACCGGATAGCCGTATCGTAGGCGGCGTGGATGCCGTAAGAGCCCAGTTCCCCTATATCGTCTCCCTGCAATATTGTATCTTGAGTTTCTGTCAACACTCATGTGGAGGATCTATAATTTCCAGAAGCTGGATTCTTACAGCCGCCCATTGCGTCACAGAAGTACCATCGCTAGGCAGCTACAGCGTCCTTGCTGGTATCCTTGATTTAGATGACACTAACGCTGAGAGACAACTAGTTAGAGTAGGTCTTAGCTATGTACATCCAGAGTATCAGGGGTAAGTTGAAAATGCAATAGGATCTTGAAAATTAGTGCTGCACAAGCTCCAGAGGGGCTCCAACTTCCAAGCCTCAATTAACGTGTAAAAACTGGAGTTAAAGAGTTTTTATCCTTCAGTCAGTTATTCACAAACTACGTCTTTTTAACGTCACAAAGAAGTCACCTTGATCTTGCTAGCTGGACGATTGCAAGTAATAAGACAAAAAGTTTCTCTTTCTCCTTTGAAAATACAAATAAATATATTCTCATCATTTATGTCGTTTGCAGTGGCGTCAATCCTCACGATATCGCTCTTATGAAAGTGAATTCTCCACTCATCTTCAGCGACCAAGTTCAAGCCATTGCTCTTCCACCACAAGGTGAAGTTTACGACGGCAGAGTGAGTCTGACTGGATGGGGATCTACTGGTGGAGTTCTTATCCCACAAATGCCAAATAGACTACAGACAATTGACATACCAATTGTTCCAATCTTAGGTAGGTAAATTAAAAAAATATATATTAGTAGCACTATTGATCGCTCTCCATTTTCTATACCCATCTAATCAAAAACTATCTTTCCAGATTGTGACATTGCGTTGACCACCGTCCTTGGCGGATCTGACCACCCACTTGATCTTGACGCCAATATTTGCACAGGACCTCTTACTGGAGGAATTTCCGCATGTTCTGGAGACTCCGGTGGCCCATTAGCCAAAGGAAACGTACTAGCTGGCGCCGTTTCCTGGGGCATCAATCCGTGTGGAACATATGGATCTCCTTCAGTTTACGTTAGAGTGAGCCGATACATTGAATGGATTGTTGCGCATGTGGATGAACCTTTGACGTTTAAATCTATGATAGATTGAGCACCTTAATTAATAATAAATACTTACTTATATTTTATATTTTATATACATCAGCCTATACCTTTTTTTTTACTAGATAGTAAAGAACGAAGGACCCCCAAAAATATTCAAGGATATGTGGCAATAAATTCCAAATGAGGAAAGAAACAGAAATAATATAACATACTCGCAAGTGTTACTCTGACTTATACGACCCAAAGAGGTCTGTCTCTACAAGTTTTTTTAACTAGGTATATGTTATCGTTTTGGCAACAATAACACTAAATTTATCGTTAACAATTTGCAATTTACATTTCTTTTGTCGCATTATGCTCAGTTTTGCAATAATGGCGTAGATAGCTCTGTTGTGGATAACTGAAATAAATATTACTAATTATATAATATATATACATACTACCTAGAGGACTCCATCCCATCCATAATATTTTATCTTATGCCCCGCATCCCGTTTGGAAATGAGTGGTCGCGCGTTTTAGGTATTCCGTGTTCAATATTACAAAGAAAATTGGATTACTATACATTTGCACAACCTTCTATTAGTCAAAAACGCTTTATAAATGCCTATTTTGAAGAATTACCACGACATACTACTTTGTAAGCGGGCGCCCAAGTTTCTAGAGCCACCCCTGTCGGCATAGATATTTCATGGATTTATATTTGTTTATGTATCCATGGCATGGTGAAAGTTTGTGTATCGTGTTCCATGGTACATTCCCTTTTTTTTTTAAATATGTCACATCACCAAACACGTTGTTAAATTTAAAATTTGTGTCGCCACCTATGGAATAATTTGTCAGTTTTCCAATTATTACAGATTACCGGTTTTTATTGAAAACAGGTTTTTTTAATCGCAAATGCATAATTATTGTTGGATCTTATTTATATTTCTGCTATACTATACGAGATGGCGCCACGAGAAACTCAAAAATGAATCACGAATCACTTCATTTTGTTTCCAGATTGGTCCACGATAGTAGGTCGGCGGCTCAGTAGTAGTTCGTGCATTGTTTGGCTTTTAGTTGTACAACGTTTTTGACAAATGGCTGATTTTGACAAGTGAGGCAGCGCGTCAAAGTAGTGCGAACGAATAAATAGCGGAAACCATGATCAAGCGTTGAAAATAATGTGGTGTGATGTGCGATAGTGATAAGTTTACTAATCGAAAGTCGAATTCAACAGGAATATTAAACTACAACGAAATGACACTTATCCCTGAAGCCAACGTCCAAACTACCGAGCCTTCTAAATTAAAACGAACCTTTACGTTACCAAGAAATCCCTTTAATTCAACGAGAATGTCAAAACGTAGGCCAAAAACGAAAGAAAACGAAACGGATTTAAAAATCGTTACAAACGAAGCCGACATAAATAATAAGAAAGTTTTTAGGCGGCCTTCTATAAGAAAGTTCATTAACAAAATAGCACAGCATATTGGAGGTGTACCAGGCATAAATCAAAACATTGAAAATAATAGAGTACCTCCGGTAGGTTTGCAAACGTGGGGCCCTGATGACACCCCCGGCGTTACAGGTTTGAAAAATCACGGGAACACCTGCTTTATAAATGCCGTTTTACAGTGTATTTCCCATACTGATGTCTTAGCAGAATATTTTGTTTTAGACAGGTATAAAATAGACTTGTCCCGAAGGAACAAACTGAACTCGAAGAAATTTGGGACCAAAGGTGAAGTTACGGAACAGCTAGCTCTACTTTTAAAGGCCCTTTGGGCCTGCCAATATAGTCCGGAATTGAGTACCGCTTTTAAACAAATCGTGGAGAGGCACGGTACTCAATACAAGGGAACGCAGCAGCATGACGCTTTAGAATTTTTGCAGTGGTTACTCGACAAGGTGCACGAAGATCTGAACACTGCTTCGAAAAAGAAGTTCAAGTCCATAAAGGTAAGCAGTCAATTTCCATTTCATCATCACTATGAAAATGTATTGAGGTTATGTTGATAAATCCTTATATTGATAAATAAAAGATCAAAGGCCGATTGTTAAGTCAACAAAGGTGATGTAACATTTGATAATTTCGTGTATTTATCAGAAATTATTGCAGGAAATTTTTACAACTAGATATTGAAAAATCTAAGTTTATGAATCCAACGTACAGGAGGAGATCAAAGAGAACTTAAATACGTGCCTGTTGTTTTCCATCGAGCATTAGTTAAGGTACAAAATCTAATTAATGTAATAAATGGTTAGTTAAATTGTCTACCTGAAAATTAGGTTCGTAATTGCATGGCTACAATTTGAATTTTGCATTACGATTCGGAACGAAAAAAGCTTTTCATCATAAGTAAGACGGTAAGAATTTCTGGGAGTACTTGGGTTATGAGAAAGACAATGAATTATGATACTGTGACATTCTATGATGTACGAAATGATAAGTTTAATAGAAGTAAAATATAAAATCGTAGCAATAATTGAAAAACAAATTTATTGCGTACCACCTACACATTAGGCTGTGTGTATTGATAGAGGTAGATATAACTGGGATATAATCTTGTTGCTTATTTAATTATTTGTTTGCATTGTAATAACTTAATTTGACTCGGTAGCTTTGAAAAAATGTGACATATCAAGTAGAAATTTTTTTTTTCTAATTAAGGCTATTTGTTTTATTCTGTGAGCTGTGCAACTCTACGTATAAGTCACGTTACACTTCAGAAGAAGATTTCACATTTTATAATGTTTGTTTTACGACTTAAAATTTTGATACGGCCAATTATCTACAGTGAGTATGCCGATTTTGCCAAAACAATGAATTATTTATTTAGTTTGACCTCTGATAACACGAACAGGTTACAGTAACAATGCAAACATAAACTCATATCTTAACTTTGTGCGTAAAGTTACGTTGATTCCTTCTAGAAAATTTTAATTTATGGCGGGTCGTTCTAAATATTCCACAAAATATTCCATTCTGTGGAACGATGTCGATAAACAAGACAAGGAGGTATTTACATAATTAGTTACAAGTGTAACGTTATATGGGTCAAGCTGGACGTTTTGATTGTCGCTAGGTTTAAGGAACACTGGGGGAAATGATCGATTTAGCTAGTAAACGTTAATTAAATTTGAAGACAATTTGTGACGATATTGGTGTGGAGTGCATTAAATATGTTTCGATGCTTAGTTAATTTTACGTAAAGGTAACTAGATAGTTTTTCTACCTAAGGCCAGTTAAACCAGTTAACATAAATAAACACGAAATAAATCACACCCTATGTGGCGTTTCCTTTGGAAAACAACTCATGTGCAGTCAGATGAAATAAAATTAAAAATAATAGGTACCCTCGGGTATACGTACCTAATATTCTAATATAATAATGCCACAACTTCAGCGGCATGTGAAAAAAAAGTTGAAAGGATGTTGCGTAATATCCAGTTGAGGTTAACTACAAAAACGTAGATTTATCTGATTCAGCAATTTGCTAGTATGATTTGTGTCCATATTCTCTTCTCATTCATAAAACAATTCCAATTTATGACTGGGATTTGTTTTGGTTTATTTTAATGGGGTTCGGTGACTATGCGATTTTTCAATAACTGGTGTGGAAAGATTGCTTTTTGCATAGTAAAACTGAAGGGGTACATTATTTAAAAATGCCTTGAAAAATTCGTTAAAAGGTGATATTTAATAAACAGAAGTTATCTAACATGACCTCGTCTATATAGGTACCTATCGCAATAACTACGAATGTATGCAGCAAAATAAAATTAATTCATCAGACATTCAATTTTCATTAATTAAGGCATCACAATATATCCGCCAAGGTTGTATGCTTGTCTCTTATCATATCTGGTGGTTACGTGGTGGTTACGTTTCGTTTGTATAATATTTAAAAATAAAACTAAAGAAGACTTATCTAAATAATATGTATATACTTATGTATTAATTTTATATGAATTTACGTGAGAGAACAGGTGATTTGATAACGAAACCACGCGATTTTAGTTTCGAGTGAAAACAATGAGATTCTGATGTAAAGTAGACTAACCAGTATAAACTCATAATAATAAAATCGGCGCCCTTGAAAAAGCACGTGCTCTCATCGCAGCGAATTAGATAATATAAATAAACTAGAGGATGTACTAGGGATCGATTATACCACGCGTTGTAAAAACTTTGTTACAAGTATTCAGGTCAAGAGTTTAATTTAGTAACTTATTGGGTAATTCCAGTTCTGTTCCAGCACTTGGTTAACAATTTAGAAAAATTGTGGCAAATTTTATCATGAATACCTACTCTCGTAGAAGCAAATGTTGAATTTGATTTTGAAATATCTCCAGAGACTCCAGATGATGAATACTCGCACAGCCGTACGATATTGAGTATATAATTTTTTAAAATCCTTTTCCTTTGCCCAAAAACACGGCGACAAAGACAAACATAACAGCGACAAGCAGCCTCAGATCGTCGATGATGCGATCCACAAATACGACAATTTCCAGATCCTCCGCGATTCGCATTGCGACCCACATCCGTGCGCTTACGCTGCACAGTCACGTGTTCGTTTAAAAGCCAACAAGGCCATGTCGTCTGCCACGCTACGTAGACTCGAACGAGCGCAAGGTTCCAACCCAATGTCAGTTCTGTTTGGATGGGAACGCAGATGGTAATTGATTATAATAGATGGAGATATATAATTAGTATTTATTGCTTTTACGTTTTGTTTGTCCAGCTAGTTTTGCCAATTTTTTTGGTACAATAGCCATGCTAGAATTCTCCAGGACGTTATTGTTAAATAGTCGTCGTGGACGTTTTCCCATTGGAAACAAATAGACTATTAATCCAAGGTCAACAATTCCATTACATCGAGTATCTATATCAAATTTATTTTTAACCGTATCTGCCGAATTTCGATCTTCTGGTAATTTATTTTTAATCATCCGAAATGGCTCTCCACTCTGCCGCTGATATAAAGATTTCATTTAATTAAACTGTATCGTTATCACTTAATGCACAGGTCTCGTTCGTGACTTTTGCCATAATGTTTTCACGTCGCTCAAATATTTGTTAAGGACGGAATGACATCAATGGGTTGTATATTACACAAGGCAATACTTATGTAGTAAAATGCGTATTTCCAAAATGAAGACATTTGCTTCAGACTCGAATTGATGTTTATAGGTTAGGTATATAACCTAATATTTACGTTATTATTAATTTACGGACTCAGCCACACCAAGGCTGTGTTAATAGAGATGGGTTGGCTAAGCTACTCCTTATAATAGAGGAATCAGACTCTTGCCTAGTAACGGCAATAACTTTGCATCAAAATGTGTTAGAATCTGGGGTAAACGTCAATAATAATATACTGATGAACTGATGTGTAGTGTGTACGAGCTGATAAGATACGAAAGTTGGTATTAGTCTCGGTATTAGTATTTTATCTGTGCAAGGTTGCTCCAGAATGCGTATTTAACACTGCTTGCATAATAACAAAATATTATTGATCGTTTTCAATAATGTATCAAGCGATGGAATTGCTCTTTACAATCTTTTCGGCTTCACAGAATTTGTAATACTGCATTATGGCATGGGTGTAGAAAAGATGGCTATCGCATGCAGCCGGCTTTATTGATTTTTAATTTTCTCTTATTAACCATGTCTGGGAAGTGTTATCAGTTTCTTACATCAGCGATTGATGCGGGAGGCATGTTTGAATCGATAACAATTTATATGTACAGGGTGCTTGGCTTATTAAAGACAAAATTGGTAGCTGTAGTAGAAGTACATATTTTGATATACAGAATTTACTCAAATTTCAGAAATTACGAGAAATTGCGAAATTCTTGACGATCCTAACATACAGTAGGTTTTTTCTGACTCTAACCAAATTTTTCGTGCAACGTTACGAAAAGAATACCATCATGGTTTCCGAGGCCAAAAATTCTCTAGTTTGTTTACCTATAGACGGTTTTGCGAATTTCTTTCCGTAACCTCAATTCCTTATCTTCGCAAAACACTACATTTGTGTCATGTTTATTATTGTATTGACGAATTTTGTGATGTGAAGTTTGCGACATGCAGATGATTCATCCGTAGTGCAAAATTGATATACACCTCTGGGCTCTGGCCATTCAGTTGCTTCGGATACAGTTCAGTAAGTTGCACCAATCTCCCCTAACAATTTCGACTCCGCCATCATACCAAAGGTTGAAGTGGAATAAATAATAAAACAGCAATGCGCCTTGGGTATTCGGTCGATTCACAAAAAATCGGAACGAGATACGTGCGCTTCCAAAGCGTGATCCTGTTCAATCATTTATAGTAGTCCGAGGCGGAGGATTCGAAATTGATAGGGGAGATGTGTGCAACTTACTGAACTGTATCTGAAACAACTGAGTGGCCAGACGTGTATACAGGATGAGGCATTGTGAACTTCAGAGACTTTTAAATGCAGAATTGGCACCAAAAAAATACGAAGAGTCCCTATTCCACGGGGGTTTTATTTATCGTGCTGGGTTATTTTAAGGTATTTTCTAGAAACAAGTTCAATAACCAATTATTTTGTTGGAAATTTTTACAGATTATTACAAAAGGATCCAAGTATCCATCAATTTAAGGCTAATAATACATTTTCCAAAAAATAAAATTGATTGAAACGCCATGCACATAATTAACTCAACAAATTTTTGTTTCCAGCCAGTGTTTTGTGTATGCAATGAAATAAGAAATAGTTCGACCTGAAAATCGTCATAATAATGATAATATGGATTTTTTGTGAATAACTAAAAATAATCATAAAAGAGTAATAATAAAAATTGGCAATTTTTTTAGTCATCGATGATTCCTGTTTTCTCTTGAATTTCCTCAGTAGATTCTTCTTAAAAGTAACCCTCATCATTTTAATTATCTTGTAATAACGACACACACCTGACAGGCTTGCAGAGCCACAAACAGCAAGGATCTAGGTTGCCTTCTCTACAATTCTTTCTTCTATTTAAAACCAGTTTATCTACTCTTATTAGATTACGTATTAACTAATGAACTGCTTTTGAACAATTAATAGTATTTATAAACAAACAGCGTGAGTTATATTCGTAAAAAGTCACGCTCGCGACTTATTATTGTTTACACCAATCTCTAACGTCCAATAGAAATTCTTTTCCGATACGGTGAAATAGAATAGTCCATTATTATTGAGGAGAGGAAGGTGATTTGACATTTGAATAGTTTTGACGTTTAATTGAGTTAAGTAATAGCTGTGCCAAAAATAATGAATTCAGACTTGCAAAGGTTAGTATTTATTGTTATAATCGCAAATAAAGTATAGTATTCAACTCGTGGTATTGGTAAATAACTCGCTTGATGAATTACAACACTCGCCTGCTGCTCGTGCTGCAAAGTTGCTGCGTGTGTTATTTACTACATTTCATTACGACTCGTCAAATAATATACTATTATTGTATGTTGTGTCATTGAAAAGTATACATATGTATACTTCAACCGAGACTTCAACCTTCACCTTGTATTTTTTATATCAACTTTTGAATATTTTAGGGCATTTTATAATTAACGAAAAATTGGAAAATTGAAATGATTTAAAAAATTAATATCTGCCTCATTTTATGCCGTTAAATGTTTGCCTTCTCTCATTGCGCAAATAAATGTATAAAGTAATTTGTCCTACGAAAACATTTTATTTAGTATATACAGGGTGGTCCGAATTGTATGTTCGATAATGTGAAAATATTACTAGTTTTCTTAATAAGCTTTTGTCGAAAACCCAATCGTTTCTGTTAAGGTTATATAATTTTTTTTTTAGATTTTTAGATGTCTTGAATTAAGTGCGATATCTTAATAAAACCTGGGAACTTCATGTTCTTCAACATGTACAGGGTTTTTCCTTATAATTAACCCCCCCCCCCTACGAATTTTATTTAAAGAAATACAGAAAAATTTCATTTACAAAAGTTGCAATATTATTTTTATACAAACAAATGACAATCGCAAAATGGTAAAATTCTATAAGCTTAGGGTTTTTTTATGGAACACCCTATATATTATTATATTCTCGAAATCCTTACACAATTTCCTGATTTCAAAAATATATAATAAGTCTATATTTGGACTCTCCGTTCTTCAGTTATTCAAAATCAAAAGAGGTGTAAAAACCTGATTTACATAGGTTACTAAGACAAGTCATGGTTTTACGTACATTTTTATTTTGGATAATAATTGGAGAACTGGTAGTCTAAATATAGACTTATTATATATTTTTGAAATCGGAAAATTATAAGGATTTCGATAATATAATAATATACAGGGTGTTCCATAAAGAAAACCCCAAGTTTATAGAATTTCGCCATTTTGCGATTGTCATTTGTTTGTTTTATTGGCAGATTATTAGAAGTAAGAAAAACCGAGGGAAAACATTGCAACTTTTGTACATAAAATTTTTCTGTATTTCTTGAAATAAACTCTGTTAGGGGTGGCCAATTATAAGGAAAAATACTATACGATATACAGGGTGATTCATTAGGCTGGGGCCAAACTCTGGCAGTGAAAAGCAGATTTAATTTCATGAAGAAATGTTCATAAACGTAGATATAGCGATTTTAAAATGTTAAAAAAGTTAAAAAAACATAGTAGCGATGATTTAGTAAAACAAAATTTAGTAATTATCATTTTAAATAAACACCTGTCAAAAATAGTTTGTTGTACTTTGTACTTTCTGTCACGATTTGTTAAAATTCGTATAAATTCTCAACAAAAAGTATTGACATTGACAATATTGACATCAACAAACTATTTTTGACAGGTGATTATTTAAAATGATAGTTACTAAATTTTGCTTTACTAAATCATGGCTACTATGTTTTTTCAACTTAAACATTTTAAAATAATAATAATTGGGCAAACTGAAAATTATTTAGCGATTTTTAAGATATAGCCGGTGCAGACCTTTTATTCTATTTTATGAATGAAATATCCGCAAAAATATCTTAATTAGCTACTTATTTTAAGATACAACCAATGGAAAATGGACTAAAAAATGCAATGCAAAATCCAAAATCGGATGCGAAATTTTGAGGTCGGTGAAAAATAAAAATAAAACAAAAAAACAATGGAGTGAATTAATTTCCCCAATTTCATATTTTCAAGCCTCGAATGTTCTGTTTTTTTCGTTTCTCGCATGAGTTTCAGCAAGTTCATTTTCCGCTTTGTTTTCAACGCTTCGGGTGACGTTTTAATGTAAATTTTAATATTTATTATTATTGATTCAACACCGCACTGTGGGAATAATTTTCGACAATATTTATTATACTAATCATGAAAGTATGAGTCATAAATTCGTGCTCTAATTTCGTGCCTGGTCAATATCCAACTTATTTGTTAGGAATGCGTCAGAAAAAAGAGCCTGGTTAGTTCAGGCAATAACTTTCACATTTTAAAGTCGTTACCATTGTCGTAATACCAAACTTGTAATTTTCTATTATCTTATGTGATGTGTCGACATTCCTCAGGCTTTATTTTCCCACGTAAATAATGTCTCGCGGTCGCGGACAACACTTTACAACAGTGCTCTTAGGTATTTTCTCTAATGGTTGTGTTCCCCCACTTAAAACTTGCCTAAAATTCGTGCATAATTAACTTGGATTTTTGCATATAATTTTTTTGTGCATATTTGCGTTTATGGCAATTGTATTCGTAAGTAATACTATCAACTGTGGTAAATATTAAATTTGGTACATATTTCTAGTCGCCCCATATTTTCTATTTCTCAAAAAAAAAACAAAAAAAATTCAACTTCCCGATTACATCACTTTTCATCAATTATTTTGACTAATTTCCCTCCAAGCAAATTTTGTACATCTTATTCGATTTTTTTTTATAAAAAATTCACTTACTGGGCAACATTTAGTGCTAGCCAAGGTGCTAACCGAATGATTTGGAATTTCATGAACCATTTTACATCCGTTTTACGAAACTTTGCGTATAAAATAGTGGAACAGCCTCGGAAATAACAGTAAATAACTAATTCGAATCAGATACAGCGAATTCCGGTGACGGGCAACTGTCATCAAGCCCAAAAGAAATAATTACGGGTTCAATGGTCTTCATGTAAATAATTCAAACCTGCCACATCCAAGATCCGAAGTTTCAGCGTTTTCACAACGTATTTTCCTGAAATTTACATATTCCATGGGCAAATAAAGTTGCATATTTTTATAAATAAAACTTAGAAAGGTTAAGCACCTTATATTCAGGTGACCCTGTACTTTCGTTGTTTAATTGCGTTATTCTAAATTACGAAGAAAACTTGTTTCGCCGGAATTATTTTTTTATAGTTTCCACAAATGTGAAAACCTGTTTTTAAGGAAAAAGATAAGTGACGAATTCAACGGGTTTATCTGCAAAGCGTGATTCAGCCAGTACACGCTTATTTTTGTAGCAAAAATAAATATCTTAATCTTATTGATCATTAAATTAAGCAATTATCGTGTCTTGTCGACAAACGTGATATCACTCTCAAAACATACGAACCCATCAACACTCCTCTCGACGAGAAACTGATTTGTTGCACACAAAGAAAAGTTGGTGATCAGTTTATCGTTTTGTACTTTATGCCTGTATTGTGTGCATTCGCGGTATCGAAAGTGATACCCTTGTATAGTGATACACTAATTAAATAATTGAACAAACTGCTTGTTTCTCATCGGAAACCAGTTGATTCGATCAACGAATGTAGCGATAAGGGCCGGAAGCGGATATCTTGTATTGATTCACCCCGAATCGACTTTGACAATGACGTTAGTTAGAATAAAAAAAAACAGAAGTAAATTATTGGTGAAATCATTGCCAGGGAACATCAAAGGTTTCTGGTGGGTCAAATAGAATCTAACACCACCAGTTATTCCCAAGAAAAATATTTCTGCCTTCCATACGAAAAAAAGATCAGATCAGCAGGTAAAATTTTTCGCAATGTTACGCCAGATGGTTTACTTGGGGCACAAGATTTGGAACAGCATCAATATGACACAATCCAGTGTTTCATTAGTTTTTTTTATCTGAGGTTCAACAACTGCTACGGTTCTTGCCAATTAAATACGTCGCTTGGCAAGGATTTCTAGCAATTTTTTAAGAACATGTCCTCGAGATTTGAATCGTGTTAATAAAAGTTACGGTTCAACGCTCCAGTTTTTATTACGTAAAAATAGATCGAGTATAAACTCCACTTTTTTTCAAGCGCATGTGATATACAGTGACCGAATTTCGGTGTTGTAATACCGTATTGCCGACCAAAAAAAAATTTCCAACCGAAACAGCGAAAATAAGAATTAAATTCTGGAAGTGTTTTTTGACCATGACCAGGTCCTGGTGCGCAAATAACACTTTCTGAGACGCCCAAGAAAAATGGATTGGGACAAGATAGATAGATAGAGAGTAAAATATTTGGTTATAAAGCAATTCATTGCGCTGTCAAAGTCCAAATATTGCTCGTATTCCATTTTTGAAGCTTCTAGAGCTGTAATCAACCAAACTGATTAGTTTCTGAAAGAACAAGCTTACACGGACCCTTGCATCATCAGCAAAACTGGGCACAAGATTGATTGTTGCGAAGAGTAAGTCGTTAACGTGAAGACTGAAGGAGGAACAGAACGGGCGTTAAGACGGATCTTGTGGCACACCAGAGTGGGTATTGGTATTTGTTCTTAGTTTGAAAATACGAAGACACCCGGTATGTACATACACGTACGAGTATTCAGTCTTGCCGTTCACCTACGTCACAATCTCGTTTTCAACGGCTAAAAATATCCCATTCATTTTTGAATAGTTGTAAACCCATCGTAAATCGAATACCAAACTAGTCTTGCACACACAGCTATGACAGTCGGATCGGAAGTATCGGTTCTATAAATAGCCCGACACGAAACAATCGCTGTAATCGCGTTTGGAAATACTTGAAAATGTACCCAGTAAAAAGCTAAAAAACGAGCCCATGTCTACGCCGACTAGTCGTTTAGGAAGCATTTTTTGCGTCTGGTTTCCGTTTAAGAAACTTTTTTTGACACATGTTTAGGAAAAAACATTAATTGCGTCTAATTGAGAGAGGAAGCTGTTATATTTAGGGCAATGGAACGGCTGACATGTCTTTTCTTTCACTATACTAAAACTAGAGACTGATGAACATTATACTCTTCACATGCAGTATTGGAGTGGTATAAACTTTTGGCAAACATTTATTTAGAAGATATTTCAAGGGTATACAGAAAACTATGACGAATCGAATGGCGCAAACCGCAGTTCGGTATCTCGTTTCGTTGAGAAAATAGTTCGAAAGGAATAAATTTTATATTTCGGTACATCGTCTCACATAAAAATTCGTAATGAGACGGATATGCTCGCTAAAATTCTGAAATAATTCAAGGAGATGTAGAAAACTATGACGAATCGAATGGCGCAACCCGCAGTTCGATATCTCGTTTCGTTGAGAAAATAGAGCCTTCGAAAGGAATAAATTTTATATTTCGGTACATCGTCTCACTTAAAAATTCGTAATGAGATGGATATGCCCGCTAAACTTCTGAAATAATTCAAGGAGATGTAGAAAACTATGACGAATCGAATGGCGCAAACCACAGTTCGATATCTCGTTCCGTTGAGAAAATAGAGCCTTCGAAAGGAATAAATTTTATATTTCGGTACATCGTCTCACTTAAAAATTCGTAATGAGATGGATATGCCCGCTAAACTTCTGAAATAATTCAAGGAGATGTAGAAAACTATGACGAATCGAATGGCGCAAACCACAGTTCGATATCTCGTTCCGTTGAGAAAATAGAGCCTTCGAAAGGAATAAATTTTATATTTCGGTACATCGTCTCACTTAAAAATTCGTAATGAGATGGATATGCCCGCTAAACTTCTGAAATAATTCAAGGAGATGTAGAAAACTATGACGAATCGAATGGCGCAAACCACAGTTCGATATCTCGTTCCGTTGAGAAAATAGAGCCTTCGAAAGGAATAAATTTTATATTTCGGTACATCGTCTCACTTAAAAATTCGTAATGAGATGGATATGCCCGCTAAACTTCTGAAATAATTCAAGGAGATGTAGAAAACTATGACGAATCGAATGGCGCAAACCACAGTTCGATATCTCGTTCCGTTGAGAAAATAGAGCCTTCGAAAGGAATAAATTTTATATTTCGGTACATCGTCTCACTTAAAAATTCGTAATGAGATGGATATGCCCGCTAAACTTCTGAAATAATTCAAGGAGATGTAGAAAACTATGACGAATCGAATGGCGCAAACCACAGTTCGATATCTCGTTCCGTTGAGAAAATAGAGCCTTCGAAAGGAATAAATTTTATATTTCGGTACATCGTCTCACTTAAAAATTCGTAATGAGATGGATATGCCCGCTAAACTTCTGAAATAATTCAAGGAGATGTAGAAAACTATGACGAATCGAATGGCGCAAACCACAGTTCGATATCTCGTTCCGTTGAGAAAATAGAGCCTTCGAAAGGAATAAATTTTATATTTCGGTACATCGTCTCACTTAAAAATTCGTAATGAGATGGATATGCCCGCTAAACTTCTGAAATAATTCAAGGAGACGTAGAAAACCATGACGAATCGAATGGCGCAACCCGTAGTTCGATATCTCGTTTCGTTGAGAAAATAGAGCCTTCGAAAGGAATAAATTTTATATTTCGGTACATCGTCTCACATAAAAATTCGTACTGAGAAGGATATGCCCGCTAAAATTCTGAAATAATTCAAGGAGATGTAGAAAGCTATGACGAATCGAATGGCGCAAACCACAGTTCGATATCTCGTTTCGTTGAGAAAATAGAGCCTTCGAAAGGAATACATTTTATATTTCGGTACATCGTCTCACATAAAAATTCGTAATGAGACGGATATGCCCGCTAAAATTCTGAAATAATTCAAGGAGATGTAGAAAACTATGACGAATCGAATGGCGCAAACCACAGTTCGATATCTCGTTTCGTTGAGAAAATAGAGCCTTCGAAAGGAATACATTTTATATTTCGGTACATCGTCTCACATAAAAATTCGTACTGAGAAGGATATGCCCGCTAAAATTCTGAAATAATTCAAGGAGATGTAGAAAACTATGACGAATCGAATGGCGCAAACCACAGTTCGATATCTCGTTTCGTTGAGAAAATAGAGCCTTCGAAAGGAATACATTTTATATTTCGGTACATCGTCTCACATAAAAATTCGTAATGAGACGGATATGCTCGCTAAAATTCTGAAATAATTCAAGGAGATGTAGAAAACTATGACGAATCGAATGGCGCAACCCGTAGTTCGATATCTCGTTTCGTTGAGAAAATAGAGCCTTCGAAAGGAATAAATTTTATATTTCGGTACATCGTCTCACATAAAAATTCGTAATGAGATGGATATGCCCGCTAAATTCAATAATTCAAGGAGATGTAGAAAACTATGACGAATCGAATGGCGCAAACCACAGTTCGATATCTCGTTTCGTTGAGAAAATAGAGCCTTCAAAAGGAATAAATTTTATATTTCGGTACATCGTCTCACATAAAAATTCGTAATGAGACGGATATGCCCTCTAAAATTCTGAAATAATTCAAGGAGACGTAGAAAACCATGACGAATCGAATGGCGCAACCCGTAGTTCCATATCTCGTTTCGTTGAGAAAATAGAGCCTTCGAAAGGAATAAATTTTATATTTCGGTACATCGTCTCACATAAAAATTCGTAATGAGATGGATATGCCCGCTAAATTCAATAATTCAAGGAGATGTAGAAAACTATGACGAATCGAATGGCGCAAACCACAGTTCGATATCTCGTTTCGTTGAGAAAATAGAGCCTTCAAAAGGAATAAATTTTATATTTCGGTACATCGTCTCACATAAAAATTCGTAATGAGACGGATATGCCCTCTAAAATTCTGAAATAATTCAAGGAGACGTAGAAAACCATGACGAATCGAATGGCGCAACCCGTAGTTCGATATCTCGTTTCGTTGAGAAAATAGAGCCTTCGAAAGGAATAAATTTTATATTTCGGTACATCGTCTCACATAAAAATTCGTAATGAGATGGATATGCCCGCTAAATTCAATAATTCAAGGAGATGTAGAAAACTATGACGAATCGAATGGCGCAAACCACAGTTCGATATCTCGTTTCGTTGAGAAAATAGAGCCTTCAAAAGGAATAAATTTTATATTTCGGTACATCGTCTCACATAAAAATTCGTAATGAGACGGATATGCCCTCTAAAATTCTGAAATAATTCAAGGAGACGTAGAAAACCATGACGAATCGAATGGCGCAACCCGTAGTTCGATATCTCGTTTCGTTGAGAAAATAGAGCCTTCGAAAGGAATAAATTTTATATTTCGGTACATCGTCTCACATAAAAATTCGTAATGAGATGGATATGCCCGCTAAATTCAATAATTCAAGGAGATGTAGAAAACTATGACGAATCGAATGGCGCAAACCACAGTTCGATATCTCGTTCCGTTGAGAAAATAGAGCCTTCGAAAGGATTAAATTTTATATTTCGGTACATCGTCTCACATAAAAATTCGTAACGAGAGAGATCTTTCCGCCAAAATTCTGAAATAATTCAAGAAAATAGAGAAAATTATGACCAATCGAATGGCACGAATCGCAGTTCGATATCTCGTTTCGTTGAGAAAATAGAGCCTTCGAAAGAAATAGATTTTAAATTCCGGTACATCGTCTCACATAAAAATTCGTAAAGAGACGGATATGCCCGCGAAAATTCTGAAATAATTCAAGGAGATAGAGAAAACTATGACCAACCGAGTGGCGCAACTCGCAGTTCGATATCTCGTTTTATTGAGAAGTAGCGCCTGCGAAAGGAATAGATTTTAAATTCCGGTACATCGTCTCACATAAAAATTCATTTTTTATTTTCTAGGCAATTCTTTTATAGATCGTAAATTGATTTAAATAAGGAATAATAAATTCATTTTGAGCAGTTATTACTAGGTACAAGTAATTTTATGGTTAAACTTGGTCGATAGAATCCGCCCTTGGTGATATTTATGAACTATAAATATGAGAGGGCGAGTAATGGGGCCTTGGGGAACGCCCGAGTAAATATTTGAATTATTGTCGAATTCTTTCGTTTTCTGTCTGTAAGTAAATAGAAGTCAAAGTGTTGTAGTTTTCCACAAAAAATAAGCTCATGATTAAAATAACATTGAGGCCTTCCGTAAATATGTCGTGTTTGAAGTAAATTAAACATCAAGTACATACTTAATATTTGGTAAAGGTCATCAAATTAATTTGGGCTGTCCATGGCGATACATTCGATTATTATTTATATTAATGATGTCGACCGCACGCAGTAGCCAATTTGTTGATAATTACGCCGAGCCAACACAGAACGCAGGAATCTATGAAACGAAAGTAAATTTTATAATAAATATCGTGCATTCCATTGAAATGAATGATTACGCTGATTGTGGCGATATGCGTAAACAACAATAATTTAACAACGTCATCCAGCATGGTAGCGCACAGTGGCGTAACAGGATGTGTTCGGTTTGACGATGAGGCGAGCATTTGAATTGATTTTGAAATATCCGGAGTCAATGTGAAATTTCCTATTAGGACTTTTTAATAAATTACTTCGACGCCCTTGACTTTAAGTCAAAGAAACAACCGGAAGTGTTTTTACTTTCCTGTGTATCCGATAAGGCTACATAAAGCAAGTGTATTTATTGATCGTGAAAACAAAACGACATTGAGATTTAATAAAGGTGGATGTTTCAGACCTTATTAATTATAGGAAAGGAGTTTTTTAATTGAACACAAAAAAAAGCGAAAGAAGGTCAAGTTTTCCATGACAAAAACAAAACATATCTTTCCATCTGCTGGAGATTACTGAACAGCCTTTGCAAAATTTATCCTTACCAAGACGTCTCATTTTGCGATGAAACGACTCATCTAAAATATTTTTTATATGGAACAACGGACTCATTGAACTTCCCAAAATAGTTTCGGAACGCGCCCATGCCGGTCTAATTATCCTTTATTAATGAAACGCTGGCGTGTTCTCGATAATTCGTCCAATTTCGCCCGGCCTTGTACCATTTTACAATTATTTTAAGTAGGTAACCAATTAACGTGCGACATTTGTTTCAGTGGAAGATTTCAATAGAATTTCTAACGATCCATTAGCCGCCCTCGTGGGTCACAGACTTTTTAAATTAATCGTTATAATATACTGCGATATTTATTGCCTTGTTTATATGCCATGTTTACATAATTGTTTGTAGAAGCAGCGAGTAAACGTTTGATTTCTAATTGAATCACCTGATGCAGACGAGGAGGGAATTATCTAGCGATCGGAAAGTTTACGTTTTGAAGACCGCGTCCTGTTTTTGTTGCTTGACACAGAAAGGAAACGGTGTCCTAGGCCTGAGTAGAAAAATAAATAGACCTTGTTGCAATTGAAATTCAGAAAAGTTAATGTTGATCAGCAACAAAACATGATAAACATACCCCTCGACCTCTAAGTAAACTAAATTAAATATTTTGATAAATATTAAAGTATCAGATGGCCATGTAAAAAATTGTTTCAAATAGATCTGTCAAAATTTGTTTTTGATGTAATAATTTATCTTTGTGTTTAATTTGGGTAAAAAATGAATAGTTTTAATAACGAAGGCTATGATATGGTTGCCTGCTACATACGGAATTTGCGAAATTCAAGAAATGCAGCAAACAAAAAATATCTAAAACACTTTCCAAACCGTCCACAGCCACACTAGATGAATTATTATACCAAAAACAAAACTTTGACAGATATCTATTTGAAACAATTTTTTTCATGGCCTGCTTCAAAATTAAAAGAAATGAAAAACGAAACAAAAAATCAGTTTTTTGCTTATGAAACAAAAACGAGTTGATTTTACTAAAATATTTTTGCACATAGTAAGTCTTGATAAGCTCTGCGTTTGGTGTCATTTAACCTACCTTGTTACCGTTTCCAAGATACCCATGGTGAGCACGATAAGTGGGACAACATATTTAACAAGTGCATTATTGTTATAATATCAGTCGGTCACCACAACAGGAACATTGACAAATTTTCTGCACTTATCTGTTAACAGATGTTTTATTTCTCCACCTTAAGCCCTCTTGTACAGGTTTCAATTTCGCCGCTATATATCAGGTATAATATTTCTAATTGATACACGCCTAATACATTATTTATAAGGTTTCGAACATTACGAGGGTGGGTTTGCGTTAACACAGGAAATGAAATACCAATGTAGATCGAGTAACTTCCAAATGTTGGATTTTAGTTAAGGGATCGTGTGACATGTAGGAAAGGTAATTAATTCGAGGCCTACCTACTTGATTAAGCTGTCGCAGGGCGAAAATGCCATGCGTTGTTTATTCGATTGGATAAAATTTTGGATAAAAAAATGGCAATGTAAAAATAAGAATTTGATTCTTTAGCGCCATTTTGTAGGCAGTAGGCCGTTCATTTTGATCTTCTGACGTTCCATATCCTTGTCGTCCTTGACCAGACATGACGAACTGTCTAGTCTACATCAGTTAGGATCAAAACGTTTATCGACTTCATGTTTTTGCACCTAGACGACATTCTCAGTTCCTGTTCGTGTTGATTTAGATTTTAGATAAACGTAGGCGATCCTTAAAGCGTGATAAGGCTAATCTATCCGATCTGCCATCGCAAACATACGAAAGCTCTGAAGGGCCACATGATATTTTTTTAAAAAGGTGAAATTTCAACATTTTTTCTTGAAATTTCAAGAAAAATGTTGAAATTTCACCTTTTCCAAAACTTGAAATTTCAACTTTTTTCTTGAAATTTCAAGAAAAAAAGCTGAAATTTCACCTTTTTAAAAACTTGAAATTTCAACTTTTTTCTTGAAATTTCAAGAAAAAATGTTGAAATTTCACCTTTTTAAAAACTTGAAATTTCAACTTTTTTCTTGAAATTTCAAGAAAAAAAGTTGAAATTTCACCTTTTTAAATACTTGAAATTTCAACTTTTTTCTTGAAATTTCAACTTTTCTGGATACACAATGTATCTGTCAGATACAAGCTAGTCTAATAATAATAATAATAATAATCATTTTTATTAGTCCAATAGATCATAGAGACATGATATAGGATAAGTCAAAGTTTATATGAAATTAAAATTAAGACAAGTGAGTCACAGTATACATGAGGCTAAAAATTAATACAAAATGTATACGTAAAGTTATAAATACAACCCGATCTACAATCAATAATGAAATGATGAGTAAGTAGTGCCAGTTATCATCTTAAATGGTACAATTTTGATTCATTATTACGTATAAACTTTTTTTTCACAAGTGTTAAGTTGGGCTAGTTTCTTGAAAAAACGCTCGGACAAGTCGACTCATGATTTTTGGGGAACAACTTTTGATGTTAAAGTTGACGTTGACACATCAACCCCCTAGCCCCAGCAGCCCCTAACTCAAGAATTTAAATAGGGTCGAACGACCCCTCATTTGAATCGTCTTTCAATTCTCTATGCGACAGTATGGTCGAAATTAGTTTTTTCAAATTTTTTTCTTCCCCATGAAAATCACCCTCCAGATAAACTAAGGTAGGGGTGTTGTTTGGGAAAAAAATCCTGAAACACGTCCCCTTTTATCTTTTGAACGGCACATTTTAATGTCAAATTTGACTTTGTCAGGTCAACCCCGTAGCCCCAACAAAAACAAAAATTACGGTAAAGTGGTCGTATGATCCCTCATTTTAAAGGTCTTTTGATTCTCTATGTGAACTAATAAAATTTCTTCTGACGCTGAATTTTGACGTTTTAATTATTTTTCTACACTTTTCCCATTTTTGTAAACCTAAAAACAATCATGTCGCATAGAGAATCAAAAGACCTTCAAAATGAAGGGTCACTTGACCACCGCCGTACCGTAATATTTGTTTTTGTTGGGGGTTGTTGGGGCTAGGGGATTGACCTGACAAAGTTAAATTTGACATCAAAATGTGCTATTCAGAAGATAAAAGGTGAAGTGTTTCAGGATTTTTTCCCCAAACAACATCCCCACCTTAGTTAATCTAGAGGGTGCTTTCCATGGGGACGAAAAAAAAATTGAAAAAAAAAATTGAAAAAAAACAATTTCGACCATGCTGTCGCATAGAGAATAGAAAGACGCTTCAAATGAGGGGTCGCTCGACCCCATTCCCCTATTTAAATTCTTGGTTAGGGGTTGCTGGGGCTAGAGGGCTGATGTGTCAATGTCAAGTTTGGCATCAAAAGTTGTCCCCCAAAAATCAAGAATCGACCTGTCCGAGCGTTTTTTCAAAAAACTAGCCTAAGTGTCCCAAAACAGGTGTGTTTCCTTTTCAATGGCCCACCCTGTAGCTATACTTAACACTTGTGAAAAAAAAGTTTATACGTAATAATTAATCAAAATTGTACCATTTAAGATGATAACTGGCACTACTTTACTCACCATATCATTATTGATTGTAGACTAGCTTGTATCTGACAGAACATACTTTGTGTCTCCAGAAAAGTTGAAATTTCATGAAAAAAGTTGAAATTTCACGTTTTTAAAAAGGTGAAATTTCAACTTTTTTTCTTGAAATTTCAAGAAAAAAGTTGAAATATCAAGTTTTTAAAAAGGTGAAATTTCAACATTTTTTTCTGAAATTTCAAGAAAAAAGTTGAAATTTCAAGTTTTGGAAAAGGTGAAATTTCAACATTTTTCTTGAAATTTCAAGAAAAAATGTTGAAATTTCACCTTTTTAAAAAAATATCATGTGGCCCTTCAGAGCTTTCGTACAAACACACCTCCTTGCATTGGTGTAGAATCGAGACTTTTTTTTCAGAATTGTATAATTTTAGACGTAAATTTGAAAGACGCTGATCTTGATAAACGTTCATGGCCACTTTTTCGGTGCAAATACTGTATACGTTTGAATTATGGAAGGAATTTTGGTCTCGTGGCGTGACCAGGCTATGACAGGTAATTATTGGTAGGTTGGATTAATTGCAGGAGCTCATGAAATAATTAAATTATGGCGTGAAAGATGCATCTCCAATCTTCAATTATTTGTTGAAAGTGGAAATGGGAGCACTGGCCTTGAAAATAGAAAGTGCAAGTCGTTAAAAAAAAATACGTGAAATTAAATTTGGAAAAATCTGCTTGGATAACGTTAAAATATTGGCGCGACATAATTATTAATTTATTTCCGTATATTTGAACTATGTATATCATTTTATAATATAGGGTTATGTATTTAATTTTTAGATCACGCTTTATCGTTACAAAAATCTTATTTTAATTACATTAACAATTAGTAAGTAGTTCATTTGACCTCCCGAAATTTTATTGTGCTAACATTAAACTCTTAACCCGTAGATAAAAAATATTCCAAGAATCCATTCGGTCCATTATAAAAAACTTAATTAAATATTTTTCACATCAATATATTTTAGTGAACGATTGCGTAACTTGTGGTTATCGAGGAACAAATTCTGTAAAAACAAATAGAGTTAAGTGGTTTTAAAATTTCCTTTCATTAATGCTAGTGTTTCGTTGTTTTATAGATTTTCAACTCGACAACGTCTTAATTGTTTACTTTTTAGTATTGGTGGTAATCACTGCGCCTTGTTTATTTTAAGTATCGCTTACTAATATGTATGTACATATTTGAAAAACTGTTGAGAGTTCAATAACACCTATAATATAATGTAATAGTTTATCAGAAATGAAATCAACAGGAGCATATTTCCTCTATTACACAATAATTATTTTTTATAAGCGTAGGAAGTCCTGCTTTAAAATTACTGTGGTGGAAGATTCTCTGACGACTGTAATTGTCTTTGATAAATTCCTCCAAAATCCATTCGATGAGAAAGAATTTCGTTTTCGCAAAAATAATGTAAATGAAAAAAATCTGTAAAAAAATCGTACGAAATAAATTAAAAACTTTTGTACTTGTCGAAAGGTCTTGCGATTTAAATTTTGCATGGCGAGATAAAAAGTAAGGTTATGGTCACCAGGGGCGGCAAACCGGGCGGCCGAGTGGAAACAGAAAATACCGTTCAAAAATCGCTGTAGATCTTGGAATTTATTTAATCATCCCATTTTTTTTAAATGATCGTTTTAAAATTCTTTAACAATCACTTCAGTCATATTTTTGATTTTAGGTTATAATTTTTTATAATTTGGATCCAAAATTGATGGTTTATTAAAAAATGTCCTTTTTTCAATTAAAATCACAAATGTATTATAATGATTCACCTAATTTAGTTTTAAATAGGTAATAATAATAATAATATGTCTTTGTTTTATCATAGAAAATACATCACTATATAATAGTAAAAAACTAAAAAAGATGGCGCTATTCAACTTTGTTGCTCTTCCATATAACCTTCAAATCTTTACTTTAAAAATAGGTAGGTATGTAATAGATCTGCCAAGATAGAATTTTCATTTTTGTTTTATTCCTGGCAGCTGCCAAAATTGGTGTCAAATTTAAAATTTTACAACTTTACAAGAATGTTTTTTGTAATTTTGAAAACAATGTGAGTTATTATATAAAAAGAGACATAAAACTCTTCATATTTTTTTTATAATAATTATTAAAAAATAAAAAAATTAAAAAAATAGGATATTGTCTTCTGGAAGCTGTCAAAACTTCTGCTAAATTTAAAATAAGCAAGTAAGTATCTTTTTCGTATTACTTTCGTATCCAGTACCTCCAAAACCTATAGAAAAATTTTTGTTAAGTACTTTAATTTGTTGAAATAATAAAATCGCATTTTTGAAGTTGAAGATATTTTGACAGCTGTTAAAAGTTTATTTTAATTATGAATTACTGAACTAGAAAGTTTTAAGTCAACATTATTTTCAAAATTACGAGATATACTTGTAAATTTTAAATTTTGACAGCAATTTTGCAACATAATATTTTTTTGACATCAATTTCGTATTCAGTACCTCCAAAAAATGTTTGTTAAGTACGTTTATTTCTTTAAAATAATTATAAAATGTCATTTTCATTAAGTTGAGAAATGTTGACACCTGCCAAAAGTAAAAGCACATTTCACTAAATTTGACAGCAATTTTGGCAGCTACCAATAAACATAAATTTTTTTTTGTAACAATTCTATATTTGACAGCAGTTTTGCCAGCAAATATAATTTTTTTTACAACAATTTCGTATTCCCAAAGCCTAGAGAAATGTCTATTTGGTACTTTAATTTGTTGAAATGACATTTTCATTAAATTGCCAGAAATTTTGCCAGCTGTCAAAAGTAAAAACTGTATTTTAATATCAATCGTGAACTAGCAAATTTAAAAAAAAACACTTGATTTCCCTTCTATGGGACATTGTTTATAAAATTATCGACGACAAACTTGCATAGTTTTAAATTTGACAGCTATTTTGGCAGCTACCAACAAACATAATAATTTTATGAAATTAATTTCGTATTCAGTACCTCCAAAACCTACAGAAAAATGTATTTTTAAGTCCTAAAGTCATTTGTGGGATTAATTATTAAATGGCATTTTTATTCAGGTGAAAGAAAATTTGACAGCTGTCAAAAGTGAAATAGGTATAATAATGTCAAGTATTTAAGTAACTACAAAAACGTACTAAACTTGACAACATTATTGAATTTTCTTTCTCATATATCTTCTATTATATTAAAAATAGATACACATAACCTATCAATTCGACATTTGTCAGTATGTATGGAGAAAGTTGCGTGTTTATTCATTAATTCATTAAAAAGGCTGTGTGAATGTTGGCAACAAAACAAATGACATAATACTTTATCCTCTATTATAAATCCTTGATGAGTAGTAAAAATTACCGGACCCAGGCCTAGCAGTTATGACGTCACGTTTCTGTACTGAGGCCTTGTCTATAGGCGGCGTTAATTGAACCTTGATGGTATCAGAATCAGAAATGCGAGAGGGATGTGCTGCGCCACTGGCGCTACCGTTTTATCACTTTTTCCTGCAGTAAATAAAATTGTTCATAAAACTGTATTACGTTAATCGAGGAGTACGATAACTGATGAATCACGTGGCTGTGTGCATATGACGTCCCTTATCAGCGTCGATCCCTTTTGCCTCAGTAATGTGCTAAAAATATCCTAATAGCAATAACCGCTCGTTTGCCAAAGGCGGATATAGTGCGGAAAAACATAGGGGGGAGGGGTGGGCGCGCTCATATTAACTATAATCTGGCTCCCCTAGGTTTTGCGTGTGTTGCATTTTGCGACGGCTTTAGAAAAATATCAGTCTACTTATACAAGGTGTTTTAAAAACGTTGGTTTTTTGATTTTTTAAACTTTTTCTGTCGTTGTACTTCTGCGGTGTTCCCAGATTAATAAGGCATATCCCGCATAATATTTCCTAATGTTATGTCCTGCATTATTTATAAGCCAGGAGCCAGGCTGTCGATATGAGATTGAATTGTAATCATTTCCTATTACAAAATATGGAAAGAGGAACTACCAAGTCATTACCATGTTAAATAATAAATTAACGACTCTGCTTTAGGTATGCCAAAGGAATACCAAAAGTGGACGCTAATTTAATATCCTAACAAGGTTTTTACTATAGCACTAGCCCTTGATGACGTAAACAGTTTTTGCCACGGTTTCGATCATATTACTTTGTCTTGTAATCGAAATAATTCAAGTAAAAAATTGATTGTACGTTTAATCAACCATCAAGTAGGACACCCGATATTCCAACTGGGCGTGTAACACCCGAGAAGCACGAAATATTCCATAATGAAATTCATTCGCTTCAGATTGGAACCTTAAATTAAATATGTTCGACAATATTTTAAAATAGAAGATTTAACAATAACATAAATATGTAGTGTGCAAATTAGGTGAATCATACATCAGCAGAATAAACCAGTTCCATCTCCCGAAACGAAAATGCTAATGAACCGGCTATGCATGTTGTTATTTAACCTTACATAAGATCTGCATAAATTATTAACTTGTTTATGTGTACACTTGCCTGCAAGGTGCAATCCAAAGGCAGAATCTTATGAAATTACTCATCGATTCCATTCATCCAAGCTAGCATCTTTTTTTTTTTTTTTTTAATATAGACACTCGAGGTTTTACGGGGCATTGCTTCATCAGCGTTTCATTTGTAGCACTTCCAGGCCTGACCAAGAGTCCTTTGCAGGTCTCGACCTAGTTAATGATTAAAAGTAATCCCTGAGACTGTCCCTTGCAGTTTACTCACGTGGAAGGCAGGACCACTAGAAAATTGGGTTTAATTAAGTGTTTGATTGTTTCAAAATAGTTGACCAATTTTAAATATGCATAAACGTAGAATTGTGTCGAAATGCGAAAGCACATTCGACGTATGTAAGTATATACAGGGTGTCCCACTTATCGTGCCCACCATGGGTATCTTGGAAACGGTAAAAAGGTTAAAAATGACACCAAATTTATCAAGGCTTACTATTATGTGCAAAAATAGGTATGTTAGTAAAATCAACTCGTTTTTGTTTCATAGGCAAAAAATGTATTTTTGTCATTTTCATTTTTCCCTTATTATACTATACATACTTAGGTACTTAACTTCTTTGTTGCAGATTTTGAAAAAAATTATAAAAATTTCTGCGGACTGTACTGTACGATTATGTAAAAGCTGAAGGTGATAAATTGTTCTGCCTATTGATTACTGTTTTCTCCATTTTTTCAGACGTCGGGCAGACCGGACGAGGTAATAGCAGCTGAGACGCTGGAGAACTACAAGAGATGCAACAACTCCTTCATCCAGGGTGTCTTTCAAGCGCAGTACCGTTCCTCTCTGAGCTGTTCACGATGCCGGACACAATCCAATACCTTCGACCCTTTCCAGTGCATTTCAGTACAGCTTCCCCAGTTCCACAAGCATTCGATTTATGTTACCGTAAGTGTTTTGGAATTTCATATAGCCACTACATAGTAAGAAAAGCAGTACATTTAGGTTTTGCCAACGCACAATATTATGAATGAAACCTTGGCAAAAGTCAAAAACTGACTTGAAAAACTCTTTATTAAACAGGTATAAATATGTCTGAAAAATTGTGAAAAGAATAATACCATTAATCTTCCTGTCTAGATAGGTTCAAATCAATATCTATAAATAAATTCTATTCTATCCTTACAAGTTTTTACAACTTCTAGACAAAGTAAATATATTACTAGTTAAATTGTTTTAAATAACTAGTTATTTGTAACAGTAAAAAGAAATACAGCCAGCTGATAATAGATGTAAAAAAGGAATAACAATAACAACATTGTCGGTTTAAACAAATTTTATGCGAAACCACATTTTTCCTGTTAACCTTTTAACATGTTTGTGACTGGTGAGATTAAAAAATTTGTACTTTGTTCATGCCATAACTCATCCCTGGCAATTAAAGGCTAGATTAAGATAATCTGTTTGCAAAACTGTCTAATGTTTTGTTTTTTTAATGCAAACCTTTTGACCTTTGTAAACTAAACATTTCTTCAAATGTATTTAATTGGTGTTTTTAACATGATGTTATTACATGTAACGGCCCAAGGGCATGATGCGAGCAAATTTTTTCTATTAATTTGTTTGGGACCCCATTGTAGCTGTTCAATAATAATAAACCAAAAGGCCGTAGCCAGCCGTTTAAATATTTCTTAATTTCAGGTTTTATACACATCACAGCAACCTAGACAAGTACAGATTGGCCTTAATCTACCATCGGGTGCGACAGTGTCCGAGCTACGTGATATTCTAGAGTCTGATACCTCAATCGAACGTGCCAATATGCTTCTCACCGAAATAGGTGATTCGGGGTTCCTAAGAACATTCACCGATACACAGCCGATAAGTGTGATCACCGAAATCGACCCGATTTATTGCATTGAAGTCGCTCAGCTCAAGGATGTGCAGGATGACACCACCAGCGCCTACGTTCTCTTGTGCTGGATCAACGTACTCGTCGATAATAACGACTGTCAGAGATTTGGTAGGTGGTAATCGTATATTGCCCATGAAATTTCCAAAACTTTCCCTTTTTACATTTCTTATTCGAATTGTATACAGTTTTCTTTAAACTTTCCAAAAATACCAAATATGTGATGGTTTATTAGGTTAAAAGTACCACTACCTTTAATAGAAGAAAATAGAAATAAGGCATTGATTAAGAGATGAACAAGATACGCAATACAAATGGTAAAGTGTGAGGACAATTCTGGTGGCGAGATTTTCTGTATGGTTTTATTTCGAATCAAAATTAATATACTGGCGACAAACGAAATTGGAAAACAACAATTTAATTGCGAAAAATTCGTAAAACCTCCCTGCTGGTCCTGAAAAATCATGAAATATAAATTTGAATTTTTTGTAAATTATCAAAATAATCTTTGATCTAAGGAAAAATATTAATTTTTGGAAAAGTTACTAGCATTTGAAATGTTTAATGGCTTGAATCTTAGTTTTAAAAAATTTTTACAAAACATTCAAAATTTATCAATTGCACAAACTGGGTATTTTGAGGTTACATTACGTGACGCATTATGCAAAACTCAAAGGGAATATTTCCGGAAAGTTCCCAGGAAACTTTCCAGGTACCATTTAAAGGAAAGTTTCCTTTACTCTATTTATTTCTTCCAAAATTGGAAAGTTTCCAATTGCCTATCTCTAATTATTTATTATTTTTTTACAAAAACTATTCCCTTAAAAAAATTTATAAATACCGTTTGTTGCATAATATGGTGTGTTCCATCAGCCTTTTCAATAAGTATATTATTGTATATCACTAATTCCAAGTATGTAATCTATTCATGACGTGCTTATTTGTTATGAAAAAAGCCACCTTCTTATAATAAATTTTCGTCTATTATAGGGAGTCCTTACACCATGCAAGTATCAAGAGAAACATCTTATGACGATTTGCAAAAATTAGTTCTAAAAGAAATGGCTCCGATTCTGCATGACGACATACTTACTTCATTGCAACCTCGAGGGGTAAGTTTTGGCCGGCATAGACTATCTCAATTTTTCCAGTAACGTATTTATTATTATTATCACGATTCCAGATATTCAAAATGCGAATCTCAGACCCAGCTTGGAACGACAACGAGCCCCCTTGTTACTTGGAGCCTGATCTGGAACATCCCTTATTCATGGAAGCTGTCGATCAAGCCTTGGCGCTTTGTAGTGAGGACGGAGGACCACCTCACGTGAAGCTTGTTTTGGAATGGACGGGGGACGCCAAAGCTGCCATCATCGCCGATGACAATGATTTGGTCGAGGAACATTCGAGTGTGAAAATGCTGCGTGCCCAGGCATTACACGGTATGCTCTATTGTGTTTCTATTCTGTTAATTTAATTGTAAAATTTTCTGTTCCATTTTCCTAAATCTTTGCCGTTATATTTAAGGTGGGGCGCCTTTGACATTGGAAGAGTGCCTCCGTGATTACACTGAGGCAGAAACACTAACAGATGCATGGAGGTGTCCGCATTGCCAGCAGTACCAGCCAGTAGTGAAAACTTTGGACGTGTGGTCTCTCCCAGACATCCTCATCGTACATTTTAAGAGATTTAGGCAGTAAGTATATATTCTGTTGCTGTTTTTTAAAAAATTTTGCAATGCTTTATTAATGAATTTTTACTAATCTATCGTGTGATCCAAAAATTAATGCTTTATTTCACAGTTTTGTCAATTTCAGACACAGTCTCCGAGGCGGCAACAGCTCCAAACTAACAACGATGGTCGACTTTCCGGTGTATGGTTTCGATATGACGCCTCATCTGGCCCACAAGAGAAATACTCTGAACCGAAACGACACTTTAATAGATACTGACAATGCGGTCATAACCAACAACAGTTGGTCACCTTGGAAAAGGACCAGAAAGCAGTCTAACTCCAGCGACAACATGTACGACTTATATGCTGTGTGTTACCATCACGGCACAGACTTGGAAACGGGTCATTATACTGCTGCGTGCAAAAATCCATATGACAACCAGTGGTATATGTACGACGATGCGAAGGTTGTTAATTTAAGTAAACAGTCAAACGATATAAGTTCCATACTTGTGAATAACAGCGCTTATATTTTGTTCTATCAGAAGCGCAACGGTATATATGTGGGTTCTAGTTCGAATTCTAGTAGTGCCGCTAGTACTAGTTCTGTGGGGTCGTGTCAGGACCATTGGGTGTCGAGAATGCCGCGATTCATACCTCCAAAGTCTGTCATCAAACAGACTGATCCAAAGCTTCTCCCTAAGGAAGATATTTTTGAGGAGCGACAACATCACGCCGACGCCAATGAGATCGAAGAAACAACTAGAAATGCCGAAGAGGTAGCATTGAGGAATTCGCAGAACACCCTGCATAGCAGTTGTAACAGCGTCCGGAAATCCTTAGAGACCAAATCTACCAACACTGTAACATCAGAGAACGCCAGAAACTCCCCATCTCTGTCCCACTTGAGTATTGCCAGCAACCGCACCCCAGTGGAACCTAAGAAGCAAATTTACACCACAAGCATATATATTAACTCTCCAGGTAATGCGGATGTAGAGACGACGTGTAGGAAGTCGCCTGTTTTGAGCATGCACAGGGTGAACGGGGTGGCACAGGATGGTGTCGATGTTCCTTTGCGGGGAAATGAGAGCGGGAAGAGTGACATAGTCTATACCACAACAGCTGCAATTCATAGGCATTCGGATATTGGCTATCCTGCGAAGATTACCGATGAACCTTCGAGAAGTCATCTGAATTTTGTAAGTAGTTTTAAGTAAATAATTATATTTATAATATATTTACTTATATTTTATTTAAAATAAATTTTAAGAAAATGGATATAACTTTCCATAAAATATGCTTTGCGTATTTGCACTAAGGAAACATTAAATAGGTGTACCTAGTATAAACTATAGAGTCAGTCAGTCAGAGTGTCGTCTAACGCGTATGGTGTATTATGGACGTTAATATCTGATAAATGAGATTCGGGAATGTATTTATTTTTAATTTATTTAAAAAACTACAAGCCTGTTTCATTTGGATACACTATCACAGTATTTACCGTTAAAAATACTATACCCCTGGAAAGGCTCTGTATGTCAGTGAATCGGACATTTGAATCCGAATTTTAAACATAAGGTTTTGTTTCCAGATGTCGCCGCAACCTACAAGGAAGTTGCACGCCCTGCCGCTATCCATGTAAATAGAAGAAACATCTAAAATAAGCTGTAAACTTATAGAATAAGAACAAGAATATGTATTTATGTAAATATTTATTTAGGCACATAAAATGTAGTAATAATAGTGTTACACCGTTGCCTTGTAGCAATACATACAGTTTTGTTTTATTAATTTATATAAATTTGGGTTTCTTAAATTATTATAAAGGAAAGTTTTGTTTTTAATATTCTATGAAATACTGTTTTTGTTTTTAAATATTTTATATAATAATATTGTGTGCAGATTTTATTTTCAGATAGATTTGTTTGTTTATGAACTTTCGTAGAAGATTATTATTGAAAAATGATTTTTAAAATAAAAGTCGAAACACAATTTTGTGTAATAATAACGGTGATATTAATAATAATAATTTATTCAAATTCGAAATTTATATAGGTCGATTTTTTGCACTTTTTCTTTGTTTTATGTGTTACAGTTTTATTAGTGGTTGAAACAGCTTGTAATGGTTACACTAAAAAAATAGTAATTGCTTAGATATTTGGAAGTTTTTTAATGTTACGAAAATAACATTTTTTTTACAAAATAATAATAGTTTAATATTGTATAACGAAATTTGCTAGTCATATGTCAACTTTAATACATAAGCGTTTTCTATGTATTCTTTATATAAAAATTATATACCTTTGGATATTTAAAATGTAACGTAGTAATATTGTAACATGTAAAACGTGCCTTAAACATATATATATTTGAATTTTTGTTTACATCACCAGGCCAATAAAGATTGTGTATAAAATTTTTTTGATATAATTTATTTTAAACCCTATGTACAATGTGATGATTACAATAATGGCATGTGATATAGCAAATATTATAACGCCTTTTTTATATTGGGACTGTTTGTTTTACTAGATGCAATAGGTCCTTGTGTGAGTACATTTTTTTGTTCGAGGCACCTCTCTTGTGAACGACAAGAATAATTAGTTTTGAGAAAACATCCTTTGAAATGAGATAAGAAATGTTAATAGAAAAATTACTATATGATGCTTACTATTGTGATCATACAGAATATCCTTTTCTTTGTCCTAAGATTCCTATTCACAAAATATTGCCACCAACAAAAATTGGAAGCCAAAACGTTTTTTTTTTTTGCAATATTTCATTAGTGGATCCTACGATAAATTTTTTTCTGGAACTTTAATAACCAACGAGCTGCAGAGCTGTAAAGTGGAGTAAATCAGTAAAAAGTCACGTGTATCAGTTATTTACTGCATATTAACTGAAAGTAACTTGTTTTTATTTTATTTGATGAGTTTTTATAAAATGTGAAAATGAATCTTATTTATAGCAATTCTGTTATTGAAATTATGAAATTTTTCTTATTTTATTCTAAATCGTTAATGAAATTTCTGATATATTTGGCAAATATTTTGAGTCCACCAGTTTAAAAACGGTTATTTCGCTGTCAGCAGCCAATACCACCATAAAATCGGTTAATCGGTTAAAAATGAGAAACCCTTTCTATTGGAGCAAGTACTGTGCGCCACATACATCTATCTTTGATGTGCACAACCAAAGAAACTGGTATGGCTTGGAGCACAACATGCATTACTCCAACGGACCCAACGGTGCTAATATACTCTAGTAAAAATCGTCTGTCACCAATAATAATTTTTTGAGGTGTAATGATCGTATCGACAACATTAAGGTACTAATTTCATTACTTAATAAACTGTAGAGTTTCTTGCACCTATTGTGTTACTTCCATTTTTTACAATAGTAGGTACCATATATTTTAATTTCTGATAGTGCCCACTTCTTGGATAATGATAATGAGTACTTTTTTGCGGAACTTCGCTATTTACTCTATCACTTTAAACATGTTTCTTTAAATTTAATGTGTATCATTAATTTAATGAGCAAAGACGTGAATGTTACTATACAACAATAATTATTATTTTATTAATTGTCCGTCAATCGGTGATTCTAATTCTTTTCATGCAGTTTATATCAGTTTGTGGGTTTAACAATACAGCGGTGTATACCTGGCTGCATAACCACGCGCATCCCCGCGCCATCTTGAGAAATTTCTTTCAAATCTTCGTTCTTCAGTTTTGCTTTAGATCCGGTAGTGAGTGGGTGTATGTTGTTTTACTCTGGTTTATTTGGATTATTAACTCTTTTTAAGGTATATTCTTTTCACTTACATTATTTATATTTATCATTTGAAAACAATAATTAGTTTTTATGTGTACTTTCATTAATAGAAAACATAATAGTTGCATTTTAATAGCATTTACTAGACATCGTAAAAAACCTCTTGGTATATGAATCATCTGAACGAATGGGAAAGAACTGAAAAAAGGGGTTGATCTACTTTCAGATTTATTACATTTTACATTTACATTTGGACGTTGTATAAGTCATTAAATCGTATCCACCATACGTTAATGATTGTTTATTCAAAGTGGAAATGTGCCTGTACAAAAGTTCGATTTTATACTTCCTGGAGTTATTAAAATAGTAGGTAAATATTTATTTTGATAGCCCGTCTCCCTGGGCTACACATTGCAACTACGAGAGAGTAAATTTATTCGTACTATAGAGTTTATTTATTGATTTCACATATTTTACCATTCTAAAAATGGTCATGCATTTGTTATTATTCTCTTTCCCCTTGTTCTTGCCAGTAAAATTAAATCAATAATTGTTGCGTTCTTGTAACACATCTAGTAAAATGTATGGGTAACATGTACACATAAATTAAATGTGTTGTGCAAATTATATATTGTTTTGTTATTAAATTGATGATATCAAATATGACGTGTAAGTGATAGTAGTGTCTCCTTTGTAAGTAGAATATTTAAATTTACAGCAGTATCATTGTTATTTATTGTTTGTTGTAACAACTTGTATGGTTTTTAATGTGAATTTAATTCAACTTTGGGTAAGTGAGGTTATATGCCTAAGGTAGATACGCCTACTCAACCTATATATATAGGTAATTCATTTTTTTATATCTGAATCTTATTTCATTTTCTCCGTAAATTAGATATAAAATTGTTTTGCGAATTAAGATGAGTCATGTAAATACCGTTGCAATTCCTACGTCATATTAAAATTTTGCTTAGGATTTATAGATTTATTAAAAAAAATGAACTAAAATAGGTATTTTTCAGTTATCGAGTTCCTAAGTATCAAGTAGGATGAAATTTTTCAAATTGAAACATCACGTAAAATCACTCTTGATTTTTACGTGAACTTTTAATTAAAAACAGATTTTGTTTATACACTGCCCTTCAAAATTAACGCTCCACCAAAAATTTACCAAAAGTTTGATGACAATTTTTTCTGATTTCTGAACTGTTTGCCCGATTTGGATAATTTGTATTGCAGGTGACTGCTCGGTTCGGTATTAGTGTGCTATTGATTTTTAGTAAAAATTTCCATTTTGTTTGAATATCGAGTGTAACAATAAATGTGGAGTGCCCAGTAACAACAGCAAATTACAGTCACATCTTTTAACATTGTATTGTATCAAACATTTTCGTTTTTGGACGAATTTTTGGAACGAAACCTCGTTTTTCATGGACTACTTCGATTTTTAGAAAAATCATATACCTAAAAATTGTAAAACACTACCCACATTAATTTCGTCATAAATCTGTCATTATTCAATATTTTTTCACATTTAGGATTTACCCACTTGAGATGTGTCTGAATCCGGTGGTGTATGTATGTAGTTAGATTTTTAATAAAAAACCTATTAATATTAATCCGAGTATTAATCAAAGTTGTCCATTTTTCGATAAAAAAAAAATTATAAGTACTTACCTAGTAAGTTTTCAAAATTTAAATTCTTAATCCGACTCTTAATCCCTAAATTTTTGTCATACAGTAGAGTTTCAGATGGTCTATTTTTTAAAAACGTCCCGCTAAAATCAGATAAACACATTTTTTTCTCGCCTTTTTTACAGGGGCGTTTCCATTCAAAATTACTCACACTATATGTATTACTTACCTATAGGTATTTGTACTTTTCCGGATTTTAGGTACACCTTCATATTACGTGGGTATGTGTGTTGACGTAATAGAATTTGAATATTTTTTTATCTAATAGGTAGGTATTTAGATTAAAATAGTAATGAGCGTATCAACAAAATCCTCTATAAAGTTAAGCTTGCCATCGCTCATGACGTTAAAACATGTTTGAGAACATGTTAATTAAGTTGACATATTTCCCAACAACAAAGTGCTTCATTATTTATTTAAGATAAAGCGTGAAATTAAACAAAATATAAGTTTCTTCGCATATGTGAAATTAAACAAAATATAAGTTCTCGTATAAGTTTCTTCGCATACTTATGGTAGTTACTGCCAAAAATAATTAGGTATTATACAAGCATAATAATAACCAAAAATTGTTTAGAACACTTTAGAACACAATTATTGTCGAATCCTATAAAGACAACTACTTTTTATAACGAGTTTTATAACTATATGTTAATAAAATATTGAATTAAATTACCGAATTCATAGCGTCCAAAGCAAAAAATATTGAAATTAAAAAAAATTAACGTATTACAAAATTTATTAATTACGGCTACCAATTAGAAAACGATATCCCCAAGATGCACAGGGTCATTCCTCATCCCGTTCCTCATATATTGACACCCACTTACGGCAGTTATTTGATGAGTTATTAAAGTAAACACAAACAATTTATGTTTAGAATTACCTAGTTGCCAGAAAAAAAACCGAGGAAAAAACAAATGAACATCGGAAATGTAATATTTCTACATAACCTTCATTTTTTTAAACGAAACACCCTGTATATTATTATTATTATTATTATATGGATCCAGGTGTTTAAAGAGCACATTTCTCTTATTCCAAAAATATATAGTTTGATTAATTTGCCTATGTTTGGATCGAGGTTTGGATACTTAAGCCGTTTTTGAGATATTGAGTCATAAAGTTTTAAAAACAATATTAAATAAAAAACGCATAGTAGCCATGAATCATCATGGCCGCGTCGTCTAGATTATTAAAAACAAATGAATTCATTGACGTTTGTGATTATTTTTGTCAAAGTCAACAAACAAGGATTATGAAAAGTGTGATATGCAATAAACATATTGTATAAAAACAATAATAATGCATCCGCAGCGAGAGCAGGAATATCGACAAATATTTCCGCTAAGACCAGCGCGAAATAACATTGAAAGGGGATACAGGCGAGGAACGGAAAGTTCTTAAAAAGATTCATGCCTACTACATATATACAGGGTGTTTGGGTAAAGGTATTCAGAAAACCAAAGGCATGTAGTACTCATCAAAATAAGTCAAAAAGTTCATATAAACTTTGTTCCAAAAACGGTTCCTAAGGGAGCCCCTTTAAGAGGCTTCTAAAAAAGATGTTTTTCTCACATATTTCGAGAACCGATCAATCTCGCGATCAATATAAACTAATAAAATTTTCTATGGTAGAATACTTTTCTATAGTATTCATCAGTTTGTATTAGAAATAAAACCTCGAATAAAACTAAATAAAATTATTTAAAAATCATTAGTGTTTTGTAGATGTGCATATTAAATTTCAAATTCATTTATCTCAAAAACGGTTCAATTTATGAAGTTTTAAAAAGGGGATCTTTTTAAAGCAAAATTGCTTGAAATTTTGAAAATTTCTATCAGAATAGTGGAAAAATTACATGCAAAGATAATAAGGGGGCGACATTCCTGACACACCTCCATGTAGGGACGCCCCTGAAGAATTTTCAGAAATATTAGTAAAACATATATCATTTGTCTTTACAATTTTTTAATAAATCTTTCAAAAATAAAATTCAACATTTTATTAAACACATATGTAGAGAGCTCGGTAGAGAGTGACCCATTTGAAAGCGGGCCACCCTTGTAAAGTGGCTATTTTTGGTCCGATTTTGAACAACTTTTTTTTAGATTGTTGCTCATGGAAAACTGCATTTTGTGGCAAATTGATAGATGTCTATCACAAAATTCAAGGCCTAGGTACTTTGCAATTTTTTTGGAGCGAAAATTCGAGAAATTATATTATAGATTTTTTTACGTGAAAACTAAGTACGCCACTGTGTTCAGCGTCCCTTAAAATGGGTCTGTACCAAAAATATCGCATGTTAAAAATAAATTATTACTTTTAAAAATTAATTTATACCCAGAAATGTTCAAATAATCGTCTCAATAAAATAATTTGTTTATGAGTTGCTCTTATTCACTTATTTCATGAGTTACTTGATGTTCACAATGCATTTCCGGTATAAACCGAGGTATAAACTAATTTTTAAAAGAAATAATGTCAATTTTTAACATGCGATATTTTTGGATGAAATTTGGTACAGACTCATTTTAGGGGACGCTGGACACAGTGGCGTACTTACTTAGTTTTCACGTAAAAAATTCGCTAATATGCTTTCTCGAATTTTCGCTCTAAAAAAATTGCGAGGTAGGCCTTGATTTTTGTGATAAACATCTATCAATTTGCCACAAAATGCAGGTTTCCATGGGCAACAATCTAAAAAAAATCGATCAAAATCGGACCAAAAATAGCCACTTTACAAGGGTGGCCCGCTTTCAAATGGGTCAATTAGTTTATTTAAAGAATTACCGAAAAATGTTATTTACAAAAGTTGCAGTATTTTTCCTGAATTTTAATAACCTGCCAATAAAACAAACAAATGACAATCGCAAAATGGTAAATTCTATAAAATTAGGGTTTTTTTATAGAACACTCCATATACAGGGTGTTCCAGTTTTTTGTAGCAGGACTTTAACAGTCGATAAACATTTGAAAATTATTAAAAAAAGTTCTTATAAACATAGCTTGAGAAATGCTTAGTTTTCGAGATACAGGGTGTTAAAGTTTGAAAATAAATATGGATTTATATTTATATTTCCAGAATGCTAAGAAGTATCGAATCCAAACTTACCAATTCTTTACATACAATTTAGAGCCCTATTTTAGAATAACAAACTACTACTTTACTTAACCATGGGCGTAGATATATGGATTTACTAAGGCTCTTTTTTACAAAAAAGTAGTACGCCACTGATATTTTCCCATGTTTTCCGTTTAATTCAATAAAGCAAGAAAAAACAAAAATTTAATGTCTCTTGGCACTTTTTGATATGACAAGCCGTTTTCCAGAAAATTTACATTTAATCTTTTGATGCACGCCTCTGGACGAATTTTAGACAAACTTGAAGTCGCTCAGAATTTCACCAAATTTGATGGTGCGAAAAGTCTCTTAAAAATAAAGTATGAAACATTTAAAATATTTATTGTAAAAGTTTATTATCATGTAAATCAAAATTTTTATAACACAAATGTGTTAAAACGCAACGGTCGAACTAAAATAAATTATTAGAAACACAAACACAAAAGCTAGCAACATATAAAAGTGTCTTACTTCATTACAAGCATCATTGACGATGTTTCATTCTTTCTTTTTAAAAGACTTTCCGTACCATCAAATTTGGTGAAATTCTGAGCGACTTCAAGTTTGTCTAAAATTCGTCCAGAGGCGTGCATCAAAAGATTAAATGTAAATTTTCTGGAAAACGGCTTGTCATATCAAAAAGTGCCAAGAGACATTAAATTTTTGTTTTTTCTTGCTTTATTGAATTAAACGGAAAACATGGGAAAATATCAGTGGCGTACTACTTTTTTGTAAAAAAGAGCCTTAGTAAATCCATATATCTACGCCCATGGTTAAGTAAAGTAGTAGTTTGTTATTCTAAAATAGGCCTCTAAATTGTATGTAAAGAATTGGCAAGTTTGGATTCGATACTTCTTAGCATTCTGGAAATATTAATATATATCCATATTTATTTTCAAACTTTAACACCCTGTATCTCGAAAACTAAGCATTTTTCAACCTATGTTTATAGGAACTTTTTTTAATAATTTTCAATTGTCTATCGACTGTTAAAGTCCTGCTACAAAAAACTGGAACACCCTGTATAATTATATTTTCGAAATCCTTATAATTTCCTTCAAAAATATATAATAGGTCTATATTTGGACTCTCCGTTCTTCAGTTATCCAAAATAAAAAAATATGTGAAAACATTACCGAGTTACATACATTTTTATTTTGAACAATTGAAGAACTCATAGTCTAAATATAGACCTATTATATGTTTTTGAAATCAGAATTTCGAAAATATAATAGTATACAGGGTGTTCCATAAAGAAAATAGAAAACCCAAACTTTATAGAATTTCGCCATTTTGCGATTGTCATTTGTTTGTTTTCTTTGGCAGATTCAGGAAAAATATTGTAACTTTTGTATACTTATAAAACTTTTCTGTATTTCTTAAAAAAACTCTGTAGGAGGATGGCTAATTATAAGGCAAAACCCTGTATGTTTAGAAGTGCAGCATCAATATAAATATATCAAATTGGACATTTTTTATTATTACCCATCTTCAAACAATTTTGGCTGCTGGACGTGTTGCGACAACGCGACCACCCTTGTAATCCGTTGGGTTGATTTCACCCTAAAGATTGCGCACTACTGCCCTATAATAATCACTTCAAAACCTGTCCAAATTTCCTAGAGAGTAGGCGGCGACAATACGTAACATGTCAAGATTGCCTTGTTTGATTTTCATGAAACAGCCAAAATTCATGCAAAGTGCGATAAGCAAGAACATGATATCTCCCTCCCTGCCCTGCGTATCTGACACTAACCATAATGAAACCTGCTCATTCAGCTCGAAGTAAATATACATAGTTTGACAACAAAAAAGCATCCCAGCAAACCGAATCCTTGCTTCGAGAGGGCGAGCACCCCCTAGTCCTAGCCCTACACAATTGGTGTTTTGTTCATAAGATAAGAGACGATGTTCCTCGCTTAGGCGATTAATTCGCGACGTACTTCTTGAAAAATAAGTAAGCCTCACGTCACAGCTGCTGCTAGAGAGAAAAATGGCACTGGATAAGTCCTTATTATAAGGCTTATTATAACTAATGCCCGTTTCTAATGCTTCTTCACGGTATGCAAATCAGGTTGCCGGATTAGTGTCAGCCGATACGCCTTGTTGGGAACAGCGAGCGGGGTAAGTTGGCGCGATGATATTTCCAAGGGGGTTGATTAATATTTAAAGCGAACGAACCTCGAGACGAACTTAATTAATTACTTTTAGTGGCCAAGTGTACGCATAATTGGAGTTTAGTTCTCTTAGAATAACAAAGAATTTTCTGTAGGTTTTTCACGATATACCTACAAGTGATTAAAGCTCGGATTAAAGGGATCCCAAGAAATATTTATAGGAGTTTAACTAAAAGTCACTATTGTATAGTCACGTTGTACGTTGTTAATAAAACGTTCAAGTATAAGTCACGTTTTGTTGCCGACTGCGACAAAGAGTTTAACACGTTGGCATTATTGGTAAAAGTGGTTAAAACTAAACTTAACCGTGAACCGTGACCTACTAAACTAACCAATAGAGCGAGTTATTTGGGATTTGGGATACGTTCATTGTGACTATTCATACTTTGGCTTTCAAAAACATCTGGTTCTATTTAACTAGTCTTTTATTTTTTACAATTTCAAATAACTTGGCAACACTAGACTTCAGTTCTTCCATATTATGGGTATCTCAGGCAGACAGTGTGCTTCTTAAGCCTACTAATTGACCGTGTCGTTTGTCTAACATGATTTAAATCTCAATTTTTACAACTAATTTTGTAAAATCCCAATCCTCAATTTATTCCTTGACCTGCCTAAAAGTTACTTCCTGAAGGTGCATATCTTTCAAAAATCCTACTAATGTTCCTTGAATGCCGTCGTTAGTATGTGAATTTTGAAATTTCTTTGTCAATCTGAAAACTTTCTAATAATTTTTTGAACTAAAGTTTGCAACCAAGTTTGCAACGACACTTGTGAATTGAATTGGCCCAATTCCAAGTGCAGCCAAACAATTAGCTCCAGCTAGCTACAGCGTGGTTGTGAATTCGGTGAAGCCTTGTTTTAGAGTACTGAGATAATATTGAGAGCAATATATGGGCGCCAGAGTATTTATAACTAAATACACAAAAGTTTATCGAAAACACAATTAGGTATTTACTACATAAACTAGAAAGAAAAGAAAGCTGTGAATTTAACAAGTTTAATCTTACAAATTCTTTACAATAAACAATGACTCAGAACTAAATATAATTACAAATATTCAAAATATGAACAAAAAAATATGAATAAAAATTACAATTTAACCAATTTCTTTGTCTGTCCGTTTTACTGTTGTAAAGGCTTTCTCGACGGGAATGAACTGAGACAGAAGGGGTTCTTCTAGTAGCGACGAATCCTGCGAGTACTCGAGGTTGATGAAAAGATTGCGAGATCCTGTCTCCACACTCTTGCTCAATCCAGAGTGTCCAGGTTCCAACCAAAATTATTATTTTTCGGGAACACCCAATATCTCCTTACTTCTGATAATTGTTAACTCAGTATCGATTTCCAGTGAGTCAAATTTCCAGAAAGCCAGATGTCATGAAATAAAGACAGACCAGTTGAGAAAAGGAAATAGAGAAATGAAACTAGGTTGAAAATTATTTCAACTAGTGGTAGATGAAAAAATAACAAAGTTCCGGCAATATAGTTAAATTACTAGATAAAATTCACAAAATTAATATTTCTGAAAAAAAAGTTGTCAAAATGACACAACAAGATATTAGAATTTGTAAAATTACCAAATTTACATAAAAATACGGTATCTGACACCAATTACTAAAAAAATTGAATTATTAACAAAATAATACTAAAATTCGAACACAAGAATTTAGTAAGGTTGCAAAACTTCACTATCAGTTCGTTAACAAATAACCTAACTTGATTGAATTTGTCCTATAGGTTGAAAACCATGAGAAGACTGTAAATTTTAAAGGACTCTAATTTAATGTCAGATTTGTACGGGACAATTTAAACGTTAATGAAGTAATAACTCTAAAGATTCAGATATTTAATATAAATAACAAAATAATTGGTAACAATAATCACAATATTGAAATAAATTCGAAATTTTAGCACACATAAAGATTTCAAGTTAATATTTTACTAATAGTTTAACAGTAAAAATATAAAAAATTAATATATGAAATACCGATAATGTCTTTCGCTTTCCGACGGCCAAAAATGAATGAACTTATGCCCAATTCAAAATCGCAGGAAATACGTAAAACCAAGGTAAATCTACACTCTTGTAACTTACACGAAAATTAAGGAATGAACTTAATAATAATAATTTGTCAATAATAAAATCGATATAGAACTGTGATAGCGTGAATATGATGAAAAAAGGAAACCAGAAAATCGGACTTCTGTCACATCCGAAGCAAGTGATCAAATGCACTACAAATTTATTAATCCAAAGAGAAAAAAAAAATACTATAGATCACTTACCCCGTATGCTTTGGAAGCTCCTGGACAGAAATCTGTAGCTCTGGACAGTAAATAAATGCGGCAAAAACCTAAGTCTCAAGTGAACTTCCTTCCTTCACTATCCAAAACCAGTGTAGTTTTCCTTTTTCCAGCTTATATGAACCGCAATCGAACCTAATAACAATAAAAATCCACACAGAAATTGTTCTATGTACGAAATAACGATAATCTGCAAGTTTCACTTACAGCGATAATTTATACAATTTAAATATTGTATAACGTGTCAATTAACAATAATTGAACCACGAAAACGTCTACTTTAGACAAGATACGGTAAAACGAAAATGGGAATACTCATCCACGTGCTTAAAAAAACAGTGCTACTAGGTAATTATCTGAAAATAATCCAAAATATGGAAATAATACGAAATACGGTAATTATTTTGACAAATTAATATTTTTACTATAGCACAATAAACCTGAAGCAATAATTAATAAGCAAATTTTATGAATAGCGATATTTAAGCGACTACAAGAAATATATGACTTACCTAGGTAAAATTCAAAAGGCAAAAGACCCTCTCTCTAGCCCGGGACGAGCCTCGTTCACAACGTTCATCCGCTGTGGCGTTTTTGTTGTATTTTTTCTACCACATACCGATCAAATGCGAATACAGGGTTATTCAGTTATGAGGAGTCATATTTTAATACGCAAAATAGAAACTATAACCTGCTGTAACGAATTGCAACTTAAATCGTTACAATGATAACGATAGAAAAATATATTAATGACTTAAAGTAAAAAAAAAAAGGTTTTAGAAGTCCTAATTTGAAAAGCTCCTTTTTTTAAATTTTCATAAATAAAGACAAGTACAGAATTTTGGGCATATATGCAGTGGCAGAAGGTAGGAAATTTTTTTAAAAACATATTACTTTATGAACGCTAATAATTTTTTTGTTTTTCAAGATTGGAGCGAAATCGATACGAGAGGAAAGGGGAGGGTTCGAGGAATCTTTTTTTTTTTAGTTGTTTCTACTTTTATCAATAAGGACACTGTAGATTTTCAAATATGTTTAGTTGTTGAAACAAGTATTAAATCTCGTATTAAATATTCACTTTTAACTGGCTTTTTAATTTTTTAAGTACAATCCTGTACCTCTTTTTAATTTTATGGTATAAATAGAGGATTCCAAACTGAATTCTTTTAAAATAAATTTGAAAAGATTGTAAACACTTATGTAATAATTGTATGCTTTACATGTAAAAGACATATGAAAGATATTTTTTTTAAATTAAATTAAAAAAAATTAAATTAAATTAAAACTTTTATACAAAAAAATCTGGAAGAAAACATTAACACACTTCATTTGAAAATTCTACTATTTAAACCCTTTTAATTTGCTTAAAAATATAGGTAGAAAAAAAAATAAAAAATAGATCTGTATACAGGGTGCGCCACATAGTCACGTTTTTTTAAACTGAACACCCTGTATATTTTTAGATATTTGGATAGCCCTTTTCATCCTCTTTATAAATATATGTAACCTATCTTTAATGCATCCCGAGATGTATCCATTAAAACTATGCCTATGTTACTACTCTTAGGTACGTCTACCCTCGTGAATGGGAAATTTGAATGAATTCATGACAGTAGAACTAGTATTAGTATAATCCATACAATAACCCTGTATATAGCTTGCGACCATTTTTATATCCACATCCGTATCTGGTTCTGCATTTTTACTTCTACTACGACAAAATGTCTCGACAAAATAATAATCGTGATTGTCTCATTTCCGTCCTATTTGTTCCATTCCGTATTTGTGCACAGTGCGGTGCAACCACAACAATCGAGACAACAAAAATTTCCGATGTAGTTTTATCGGTCTTTGTTCTGTTGTTTCCGGACATTCTTATTGATATTGGCCATCCCCGGTTTTATCGCTTTATTGTAGAATGTTATAAATATGTTGAGTCACTGATAATCTGTAGATGTGTAAAGAACTAAAAGCAACCCTGGAACAATCGTATTGTACGAATCCAGTGCCGAAGTCAGGCAAATAAGTGGGGCGGGATTGTTGTTTTGAATTAAAATTGTCACATTTTTTAGGTTGATCCGGATTCCGGGTTGATCATAACGTATTATTACATAATAAGCTCCTGTCTACGATGGGTCTTATTTTCAACGCAATTTTCAATATATTTGTGCAACCTGCCAATAAATTTCGCTTCTTAATATCTAAAATAAAAAATAAAATAAAAAGAAATGTTTCTGAATTTTTTTTAAAAAGCTTCTACATTTCAAAAATTGTTAAACTGAAAAATCGGTAGCGTCTTTATTTATAGAAATAGAAAAATAATCTCTAAATAAAAAAAAATCGTTGATCCTATCTCTTTCCAGACGTGTCGGTTTGGTTCCTTAATCTAAAAAAACAAAATAATGACGAAGGTTCAACGAAGAACGTGCATTTCTGAAAATTTCAAACCTCCACTTTTCAAAAAGGATCAAATTTTAACATTCGGTGGCGTCCTTATTTACCTATAGGAATTGGAAGGTGAGCTGGTAACGAAAGATACCCTAAACCTCGCCCTAAACCTTCCTCTTTGTCCCTGTCACATTTCATTTCTTAATCTTCAAAAACAAAAGAGTTATTAAAATTAGAAAGAGAGCGTGTTTTTTTTTATTTTTCGAACATGCCTCACTTTAAAAATTAAAAAAAAATGGTTTATTCCACAAGCATATAAAGGTCTGTTTGATCTACGAGGGTGAAAGTTGTCGTAAGTCACCCGATCGAATAGGGTATTCTACTCGCATATATAATATATAAATATTATAATACTATTTTCCTCTCAAAACAAGTGTTTATTCCGGTTTATTCACTTATTGAGTACTATTTATTATTTGTATTTTTAGGTTAGTATTGTTGATAAATTGTTACTTATTGCTTGCCATGAATAATAAATATTATTATTATTATATAATGGCAGTTATTCGCTCAGATGACTTACGACACTCGCCTTCGGCTCGTGTTTACCCTCGTGAATAATGTAGGCCATTATATGCTTGTGGAATAAAATACTATTAAACGTCAACGTTGTTTACAATTAATTTCGTGCTTTGACTCGCATGTCATGGCCATTTTAATGAACTTTTCAACAAATATCCGTACGTTGTCATATAAACCTTGTTCATTATACACTGCAGTGAATAATGAAATCATTATTCACTGCTGGAAATAATGGGTAGCATTATGCTTGAGGAAGTACTGTCATGTATTTTATACTATAAAAGAAATTAAAACCCGATTATTAAATAAATAAAACTAAAAACAAACTCAGTTCAAACCAGGGTAAAATGAAATAATCCTCTTAATAAAACAAATAACGAGAAACTTACGTATGGTATACGCAATAGATAAATACAAGTTTAAAAAAAGGATATCATGTCGGAGAACCATCTTCAAATCAAATCTGCTGTAGAACACCTGTTGAGGCGAAAGAGGTCAACGAGCCACACGTAAACAAAGGGTCAGCTACGCTAAAACAAACCAAACTTAAACAAATTAAAGGCGAAAATAAAGTACATAAATCATTGTACTATGTTTCTTTAAAATAATCAATAACAGAAAGCTGTTAGTTACATGCTTTTAAAAACGAAGTTTGAACGATTTTCAACACTACAGTTAAACAAAGATGGACTTTATTTCTGTAAATGTCTTTTAAAATTATAATTAAATAGTGTACGACTTACCTGTGAAACCTCCAGTCTAGTCAAATGACTAGACACAATGTAAATTAGATCCTAAGAAGTGTTGTATAGTGATCTTCGAAAGGTTCAGTGATGTTTCGTCGAAGTGAACGGCAGGGCAAAAATTCATCTCGCGTAATATCAACAAATGGGTATCCACAAATTCGTCAGGGGATAAGGATGCTGAAAATGACATAATTTCATAGGAATATTATATATAATAAAGTTAAAAAAGGCAAAAATACAAACCATAATGACAGATGGGAATCAAGAAATCCTTGGTTTGGCAAATTTTCTGCATGTTCCTTAGAAACGAAACAAAAGTTTAGTTGTTATTGGGTAGTGACAGAAGCAAACCCACGTCCAGATCGCTCCTGAAATAAATTCAGAAAATTATAATTTAAATTGGAAATTTATATTCCCAGGACTTTCAAATGATGGGTCAAGGCCAAATACGAAAAAGCAGCTTCAACTTACCAGGAATAAAGGTAAAAATTATCCTAATTAATGAGCAGCCACCTGATTGGTCGAAATCCAAAATTGCATCCAAGGCCTATTTGGTTTACACAAATCCAGTAAACGGTGCAATAAATTCTAGAACAGTCAGTCATCATATCTGGACCATAATTGTCAAAAATTTAAAACAGATCTGCCAATTCAAGTGCAATTAAAACGACTCGGTAACCCGAAAGTGCAGAGCGAGGTGCAGAGTTTACTCTGAACCGAAATTTTAAACCTCGAGTTTATCTAATTTTGTTAATATCCAAAAGGACACTGTCCTATGTCTGTTGTAGATTTAATTAGTTTTAATTAGCGCAGGGACATAGATTAAGAAACGTTTTTTGCTTGTGATTATCTGATATTTACGATAAAACTTTGTATTTTGAGTGCCATCTATGTTTAATTGTAAAAACCTAAGCATTTAAATTCATCTCAGCTGGATATCTATATTACAGCAGACTCAGAGACATCTAGCTGTCAACTAGTAGAGTGACATTCATTCTGATAATGATTTCTATATTTCCAAGTCGATAGAAATATAATAAAGTAAACCAACACAAATTTCAAATAACCTTTATTTAAAAATAGCATGACAGCAGATTTATAGGTAAGATATTTCTTCGATGGTAGAAGGGAACCCCTAAAGGCCCTGAAAGGTAAAAGAGTAATTATAGCAAACCCATAGTAAGTTTCACGTTAAATAATCATAAAATCATGCACACTGTCGCTTATTAATGAAACATTAAAATAATTCTGCCCAGAGGCAGACTGATCGTATGCCATAAGGTCGATTATTCAAAACTATATACAAGAACTAAAAAATATTTCTTTTGAACGAACTATTTGCAATTTCTATAGAAAATTAAATTAAATTTCAAAACTAACAACAAACCTAATTACTAGTGCATGCATAAAGAACTAAATACTATAGCATGCATTAAAATATAAAATATAAAAGAAAAATTAATATCTAAACGTGCAAAAATAAAATAAATATAAAAAACTAAACTTACCTCAAATTACAAAGTATATCAATATCAAAAATCAAAATTTAAACAATATCCCTAAAATTTCCCCATAACATAACAGTACATACATAATTTCGTACATTCTAGTAGTCGTGGATAAACATATTTTCTGTTGTTTGCACTTTGCAGTAATTTTATTTAGTTGGATTTTGGCCACCGTGATTTTGGCATTTATTTTATTATAGATATCAGGTCATCTTGTTTAATTAGCATAAACACTAATGGTTTTTATCAACCGACGAAATGGGCAAGTAATTTCCATGTTGTGGCGTCTCGATCTCATTTATTTTAAATTAAAATGGAGCTGAGAGCGTTCTCGATTATCTCCTCGTTATTTTTTAAATTAAAAAGACCGTTGCTACCGTGAAAGGTTTAATTGTTTTTCACTTAACGGGGACCAAAATTATTTACGGCTGTAATAAATGAAACCGTTCGACCAAACTGCAACCGAGTTGAAAATATGTTTAATGTTAACAAATTAAAATATCGGCGTTCTGGCTGTATTTTTAAGGTAAATTTTTAATAATGAAGTGTCATTATTTTTTTATATATTTTTGTCCATTCTGGATTAATAGTATTAAGTGAATTAAAATACAAATTAATTACCTAATTTTTTTTCATTTTAAAAATTCATTTACTTACGTACGTTAAAGCGGCAGTTTAAAGGGCGCCAGATTTCCAAAAAAATACTATATGTAACTACATAGTATTATAGTCGTGGCTGGAAACAGCAAGGATAAATTATTTAAAAAATTTGAATAAAACTAGTAGAAGATGAATTAAATTTATCAGGATGATCTTATCGAAAATTGACAGTTTTTGATCACCTCGTAACAATTTTTAACTATTCCATCAGATATAGTATTTTAGAGGTTCAGATAAGGACGCAACACCAGCTTTCATGTCAGTACCTTCAATTGATGTAACAGCGCTATCGTGTAACTTCAGAAAACACGATTTTCAGATATGTTTATCTCTCAAATTATCAACTTTGGACGATAAGTATGATCGGTTGTTGAAATTAGCTGATCATGGAGAGTCTAAAAATGGGAAAATATACAGGATGTTCTTTTTAAAAAAATATCGGTGATGTATCTGGAAGAGCAATGACGTCATAACTAAGACAAAATGCGCGTTTAAAAATAAAAAATTTTGAAATACTTACATATTTTTATGCCATTTTTATCTCTTGAAATAATGAATTTATTCCATATTTTACACCGTGTAAGGACATACTGTATACTTTTATTTAAAAAGTTTGTTAAAATTTGTCATTGAAATCAGATGCATACTTATTTGTATTCCAATATATACAGGGTGTTACTAAAGTTGAGGAAACAAATTCAACAGATAACAAGGGTTAAGTGGTAGAGCACCATATTCGGTGAACTTCCCCTTGTTTCCCATTTTGTATATATGTTATATATTTTGTTCGTATTCTTATATTTGGGAAATAAAGACATTTATTATTATTATAAAAATTCATAGTCAAATACATCAAACGACGAATTTATTTTAGTCAAAAATGATTACAGAATTTACAGAAAAATCCTCATTTAATTTCTTTAAATAAAATCACAATAAAATGTTTGATAGTCACTGGAATTAACGGAGCAATGACTGAGAAACGTGGCGTAGTGTAGCGACCGAGGTAGCGACACCTTGTGACAATTGAAGTAACGTACGTAAAAGGTAAACAGACTAATAATATAGCTGTTTGAATAAATACGAGAATAAATACTAATAAATTAAGTAACAAAGTAGAGGGTGGCAACCTCGGTGGCAACAAAAATGTAGAGAACGTAGCGGTTTTCATTTTGAAATTTTGCTGTAAATATTTGTAAATTATTAAAAGGAACTTGTGTTAAAGACTTATTTTATATAATAAATACATAGATATTGGCTATGCACATTTATTTCTTATTTAGATAACTTAGTTAAGCAAATTATAATTTTTTAACTTTTATTTCCCCATTTCGCCAAATTCAATTGCTTTTAAAAAAATCAATAAAGATGTGACAAACAATCTGTTCACATGCTCTTGTTTACTAATGTATGCACTTTTATAAATTCCCATATAATTTGAAAAAAATATTATACAGGGTGATTTTCTCTTCAGAAATAAAAAAATTTGATTTAAAATAGTCCGGTCCTGGAATTTTTAAATATTAAAAACTCCAAAAACGGCATTATATCAACTGTCAAAAGTACACAAATTGTATAAAATTTGAACAAATTAAGATAAATAGTAAGCAAGTTGTGGCCAAAAGAAATATTGGCCATAAGTAGTTTATCACCCTGTTCTCAGTAATTAAGAGCAACAGACAAATTTCAATACCCATTCGTGAATAGTCAAGGGATCCTCTATCATCCTTATTAGAAGTATGTACAGTTCGTCATGAAACACCCTGTATAGACGTAAAATGTCACATTTTGACGTATTTGAAGATTTCGGTCTTTCAGTTTAACCGGAAGTGACACCAATTCTTGATTTTTAAATGAAACACCCGGTGTTTGATTGCATTTTCAGAAGAAAATTCTGAATAGGTTTGAACTACATATTTTGATGAGTTTTTATTCCAAACTTGATTTTTTTAGAGCCAAGTTTTGTTTTGAATCCAGAGTGCTGCGATGAATTTAAATCAGACAAAAAATAATGGAAAAATCGAGGGAAAAATACAAATTTGACTTATAATCAAATTTAATTAGGTGAATTCTAATCTTTCGTAATTAGTTTCTTACAAAAAAGTCCTTTTTTTCCAATAGCGTAACGGTGCACCCCCTCAATTAAATACAACTTTTCAAGACCAATTCAACGATACTGTCAAACCTAAAATCCATCGAGTACCCATTAAGCTCAAAAAAAACTTATTATTTGTTTTTCATTATGATAGAAAAATGGTATACTTAAATTATTTTAAAGTAAGCCATGAAAAACAAAAATTGTCTGTCAGTTACAAGAAACTTTATTTTTGTTTTTCATGGCTTACTTAAAATAGAAAAACAAAAATTGTCTGTCGGTTACATGAAGCTTTATTTTTGTTTTTCATGGCTTACTTAAAATCGAAAAACAAAAATTGTCTGTCAGTTACAAGAAGCTTTATTTTTGTTTTTCATGGCATACTTAAAATCGAAAAACAAAAATTGTCTGTCAGTTACAAGAAGCTTTATTTTTGTTTTTCATGGCTTACTTAAAATCGAAAAACAAAAATTGTCTGTCAGTTACAAGAAGCTTTAATTTTGTTTTTCATGGCTTACTTAAAATCGAAAAACAAAAATTGTCTGTCAGTTACAAGAAATTCTATTTTTGTTTTTCATGGCTTACTTAAAATCGAAAATCAAAAATTGTCTGTCAGTTACAAGAAGCTTTATTTTTGTTTTTCATGGCTTACTTAAAATCGAAAAACAAAAATTGTCTGTCAGTTACAAGAAGCTTTATTTTTGTTTTTCATGGCATACTTAAAATCGAAAAACAAAAATTGTCTGTCAGTTACAAGAAGCTTTATTTTTGTTTTTCATGGCTTACTTAAAATCGAAAAACAAAAATTGTCTGTCAGTTACAAGAAACTCTATTTTTGTTTTTCATGGCATACTTAAAATCGAAAAACAAAAATTGTCTGTCAGTTACAAGAAGCTTTATTTTTGTTTTTCATGGCTTACTTAAAATCGAAAAACAAAAATTGTCTGTCAGTTACAAGAAACTCTATTTTTGTTTTTCATGGCATACTTAAAATCGAAAAACAAAAATTGTCTGTCAGTTACAAGAAGCTTTATTTTTGTTTTTCATGGCTTACTTAAAATCGAAAAACAAAAATTGTCTGTCAGTTACAAGAAGCTTTATTTTTGTTTTTCATGGCATACTTAAAATCGAAAAACAAAAATTGTCTGTCAGTTACAAGAAACTCTATTTTTGTTTTTCATGGCATACTTAAAATCGAAAAACAAAAATTGTCTGTCAGTTACAAGAAACTCTATTTTTGTTTTTCATGGCATACTTAAAAAATCCCATATACCACCCATCAAAATTTCCCTGTACGCTGTATACATTATATTATTATATGCCATTATTTGTGATTCAGCATGCATATTTATGTTCTTGAGGCCAACATTAATTACCACTTATCGGGAATCTCAAACAAATCAATTATGATACTACTTATACAGAGATAGCAATAATGAATATTACTTGAATTATTAATACGAACGAATTTCCCAAAAGTATTAATCATCGCCGTCAATTCTGTTCGATTTTATCTATCAGCAAAACAATTTCCGGGTTCCGAGGCATATCACATTAAAGTCGGAAATGAGTATATTCCAAGCTTTCATTAGTTTTCTTGTGTCACAGGCAGAACTCAAGCAATAAAATAAAATCCCGTCGGATTTTAGGTGAACGCAGGTCCGGACCAAAGATTATGTTGTAGAAAACAAAAAAAAAAGTGAACATCAAATAAAATTGGACGATTATTGATTTTTTTTGCAATATGATGAGTTGATGATTTGTAGAAGAACTTGTTTGATTTATTGTTCTGTATGAACAATAATTTTCGTTTTGTAGTGGGGGTTAGTTTCTAGTTTCCACCACCTCATCATGTATACGTGATATGTCGGCATTAGAATTCTGCTGGATTATTTTTATGCCTACGGATATGCATGTTGAAGGGTTTTCAGTTTAGACCTCGAGTGTAATAAAACATTGTTTTATTGGCAGGACGTGTAATAACTTCTGATAGAAACAGGAAATACAGAACGGCTGGTCTTATTTCTTATTGCAGTAAGTTCGTGAAAACACCGAGTAAATTTAAAGACCGCCATATTGCATTATGTACTGTACAGGGTGAGTCAACGGGGCGAAAAAATTTCCTTCTTAATAATTATCTCCGTTCCTGCTAGTTGTACCAAAACTGTCGCATTTCTGGCAGCGTGTCAGGTGTTCCTCAAGAGAGTATTATAGAGCCTCTCTCAGGCCGCCATTTTTTTTTTAAATAAAATCGAGCGGAAAAAATTCTCAGACCGTTGTTAAATTGATCTAAGTAAATGCAAATAAATTATTCTTAACATTCTCCGCCTATTTAACTCTACAAAATTCAATTAGGATAAAACAAATTACTACAATACCCGTCCTCTGGATCCTAATTGAAAGTTTAAACATCCGTTTCACGGCGAATGGTTTGGTGCGTTTTCTTTGGAATTGTACAGTTGACTAATTCAATGTTAGTATACTATGTCACTAATCCTATTAAAATTATACATGATGTAATTTTGTACTTGGTTGAATTGCTTAGGTTAAGGTTCAAGTGAAAAATGGCTCTGATTTAATGGCCTTTCGTAATTATGCCCAGTTGTTAACAATGTGCAGATGCATTCGTGATTGCGGATAGGAAGAGCTAATTTATTTAAAAGTCTGGTTTAATTTTAATCGTTGATTAGCCGAAATGAGGAGCAACCAGCAGATTTAATTTTATTCATTTATTCCTCTTGAATTCTAATTATCTAGAAGGTATATCTACAAATATATAAAGGTCAAGATGGTCCACTGCAAGAGTAGAATATTGGAAGTAAAAAACGAGGTACTATACTAAAAAAATTTGATTTCAAAAATATAAAAAAATATAGTTTAAAAAAACACGCTTTAAAGGGAAACCGAACTAAAAAGTAAAAAATAAGAATAAAGTGATTGACAAAAAATAATTTTATTGTAAAAAAGCGTGCGTGGGGTGCATGATATCAATTGTTATAGATATTTCATTGGTAGCTATTTATTAAAGTAGAGTTAGTTTTTTTAGTCATTTGAAACTATATATTTTTTTATATTTTTGAAATCAAATTTTTTCAAAATTTTGCAATTCGAATTTTTTTTTAAATTTTTCACTTCAAAATTCTTGAAATGAAATTTTTTTGACATTTTTCAATTCAATTTTTTTGGACATTTTTCAATTGAAATTTTTTTAAAAATATTTGAAATCGAATTTTTTTCAAAATTTTTGAAATGAAATTTTTTTGGCATTTTTCCATTCAATTTTTTTTAATCATGTAGACTAAACACAAAATAAATCAGAAATTACAGAAGAAACACTTAATTAAGATTATTATTATTTCTTACCAATGACGCAAAAAAGAAAGATGTTTATAGCACAACGATTAAACGAAAAGTGATTTCTAAAAGTTTCAGGATTTAGCACATCAGGTTCGAACCATCGCCTGAGGGGCTGTTGACTTGCGGGGGTTAGCTAAGTTAAGAGAATTGACCAATTGAAACTCGCCCCGCCTCTGAGTATTCTACTTTAGGGGTTGAACCTGTTTACTCTGCCAAGCCGACGTAGTGGAAAATTACTATCCTAGGGCAAGTGCCTTGGCTCCGTTAAATAAGTTTCCATACGCCTCATATTAATTAATTAACCTAATTATGAATACAATTCCTATAAACTATTTCTATATAGCATCTGCATTCGCGAACTCGAGCCGAGGGAAACCCATTCTTAAGATTCATTTACTACAAAACCTAGCTCAGGTGTATATAGACTCTACCTAACTTAATATTATTTACATTGTCGATAATGGAATGTTTCAAGAATTTATTACCCCAGTTATGTTATTCAATTTACCCCGTAGATAGAGATATACCTTCAGTTATGATCGCTTAATTGAGCAACTGCCCTACCCTATTAAGTAATCTGCTCGCGTGCTAACTACCTGCCCGGCCGTTACTATGTATGCATAACCCAAGATAACTTTCTTTAACATTTAGCAGAAGGTCCCGGACTAATGGTCGTTCGGACGCTCGCAATGTACCCCATAACATGTGGTTTCAATTTACCGACCTAAGTAAGGATTTCTAAGAGACCGTATTAGAAATGTTATAAATCAATCTGTACAGAGGGTTTTGGTGAAGCTAATAAAAGCGTGTTAAAAAATAATATATTACTAGTATATTTAGTATTCTTTACTATATCAATATACGAATCAATATATTAAACGGTTGTATTTTTGACCTTTCACGCAACAATAAATTAAAGTGTGTTGGTCATGACCAAATCCCCTAGCTGATTTAAATACACCTGGCAAATAAAAATAACCTCAGTACCTACCTGTATCCTTTTACTATTGATTAGACTTTTCTTGTGCGTGTCAATTTTTTTTCTAAAATTACTTTCGTCTTCTCTCCCTCGTACCGTACGCACTCAATTGACTAACTTTGTAACGTTCCAGATCCCTTCTCGTTAAATTAATAGACTAACCATGCCACCATATTAACTTAGGAAATAAACGAGGTTTGACACTTGCTTAATTAATTTAATTGTTATTAACACACAGAACCGGCAAAGACAAATGCATTTAAGACCACTAACCCAATTAAGAAGTATAACTATTATTAAGAGGATGCTACACAAATGGGTCGAGTAAGAAGCGCGTGGTTTTGGATCTCGGCTGCATTAGATCAAAAGGGATGATGAGGCTATGCAAGGAACAAATTTGGATAATAATTTGACGTTGAGAGGTCTTGATTTCTGGAAACGAATATTCAAATAAACTGCAGGAACTTTGAAACGCATAAAGTAAATTTTTAGTCGATCAGATACACGGATCAGGGTTACGGCTGCAGACGTTGATAATTCCAAAAATAAGATTTTATTACCACAGGGGTCAGTAAAACGATAGCGTGGTAATAATTTACGTCTTGAATTATCTTTTATGTAATTTACTGTATGTACAATTCCGAATTTTTATGTGCATCACTGATACGAAATGAATAAAAGGAAAAAAGAAACTGTATTTTTTCATCAAAACCATTTCTTTGCCTATTGCGATGATTCAATGTTTTTTATATATTATGTACAACAAATTCCAGGGATTATTTTTCTGAAATACAATAGCTCTCAAGGAGTTGACAAAGCAGCTGAAGAGCGCGGGCCTAATAATTTCAGACAAACAAAGCATATAAAAGTTTTGGAGGAGCTTAGGAATTTCTCAGACGTCCCACGTAGCTCGGAGTTATTTATTAATGGTTCTCTTAGTCGTCTCAGGAAATACGTCTTCAAGACGAAATCACAATTATTCCCCAGGAATTATTGGAATGTGAAACGGCAGACAGGGCGATTCCGAGTGTTAAAATAGCAAATCCTGAAATAGAAACCGGTGTCGGTGTGTAACATTGTTTTTTTCTTCCTCCTGCACTATTTGTACGTGGCTTTATTTTGTTATTATTTACGTTTGCATTCTACAACTTGGGCGTTAAATTACTGCTGTCATCGCAGGACTGAACCAATTTGCATTGCGTGTGTGTTTTCATTCCCAAAATGATTTGTAACTTGAAGTACCAGTTCTCGATATATTCAAGATTTTTACGTCACCCACGAAGTGAGTCAGTTCTGCTGTATAAAATATGACAGAGAGCAATTTTCTGAAATTTTGTTATCAGGCATACTCTTCGGACAAGATGATTAATTTGTTGTGTGCGCTGACCACACAACATCCGGACGAAGTCTGATCACTTGTCGCAACTACTGGTTGGTGACTAAGATCGGTTTAGCATTTTGTTTCCGCAGATGTGAGTTCCTAAAAGTTCCTTTTTGGTGTGTTTTAGTGTTTAGGGGTAGCTAACAGATGGAGATACGGTTATTTGTCCAGGGGTCTTAAGATGATTGTCTTGTCAACTGGACTTGGACAATTTTTTTTGAATGTCTAATGTTTAACTTCAAATATAAAGAAAAGTATAGAGAATATCAGAGAGAACATGGATATAGCACAAGACATCATGCTGATTACAACTATCCAATTCATAGATTAAATATGTATGAAAAGGGCCCTTGTTATGCTAGCATGAGATTTTCAACCTTTTGCCTAATGCATTAAAAAATATTGAAAACATAAAACATTTCAAAAGAAAAATATTTAATTTTTTAGTTAATATTGAGCCATATAATGTTAATGAATTTATTTCTTTTAGACCTCATTTATAAAAAAAAAAAAAATTAAATATATGTAAATAACACATTACGCTTTGTTCATTTCTATATAAAAATACTCTATTGTGACATTTTTCAACCCACGTGTTATTATGTATTTGTAATATGTGGCTGTTTGAATAAATATTATTATTATTATAATTTCTCAAACGGGTTAATTAGAAATAAATAACTGAAATAATAACTCGTGAATTTTACCTATGTATACCAACGTAATTATTTATTAATACAGTAATGAACAAATCAATAAATAGGTTATTTCAACGACTTTGCAGTCGAGTGTGTACAAATTTGATAATGATAAGAAATATGCGGACTGGCAATCAAGAGTATAAACGCGTGAATATGATTCTATTTCGAAAGACGGTGAGTTTTGATAACCGGTGTCTGTTTTCGCGGCTTTAAACGATTTGGGACGGCAAGCAAACGGAATTTCCAACAGGATATAGTATGAACGGCGGGCAGTCGGTTAGCTATAGATATTCTTGTCTACCCAGAGGGTTTTACAATACGGCGAACTACTGCCACAAACGTAGAGCTATTTAACAAGGACTAATTTTCGTAAGATAAGTTTTCCGGTAGAACTTTATGCACTGCGGCCTTAAAGATTGCCCGACCGAGCAAATCTAACCAGCCGATGCATATTTTATGAAACAAAAGACAAACGGAGGAATTACTAATTGGCTCTAGTTTGATTTAGTAGTATAATACAGCGGTACTCCCGAACAATAAGATCTTTGAATATCTATACTTAACTGAAGGCGGTACGGGCGGATAGTAGCGGACCTCGGTGTATTCTTACCAATATTATTCGGAGCGACGGTTAAGGAAGTGAAAACGGTGACAGTTTCGGATTGATGCGGACTGCTTTGGATTGATTTTGGACTGATCTTGAACTGATGCGGACTGAACGTTCCTCCGGCGTTTTATTACTTTTATGATATATCCAGACGGCGCGTTAAAGGGGCGTACTGCCTTGAAACGAAGGACTCGTACTCACAACGTTACTTGCGGAGGTCGACCGTATTATGTAATTAGCAACATTGACTCGGAGCATCAATAACCGGAAATGGGTTAAAAACACGGATTAATATTTTAACCGGTGTTAGTAACTAATGATTTTTGTTTCCGACTCGGTCATTATTTATAATAATTCACGGATTTTAATTATACGGGGGATTATCGAAAATTAATCAATTAATTATTTAACTGCTTGTTTATCAGCGGGTTTTTTACAACTCAATACTAACTTAACTAAAACCGGACTTACTTACTAAAAAGTGGCGGCAGGGTGTACCCAAGTGACGGTAATATTTAAAGCAAAAACAGACATTCCTTGACTGGAAAAATCACTTCATTACATTATTAACAAATAAGTGTTTTTTTAATACTCTTAATTTAAAAACAATAACTCTTTTATTTATTTAAACAATTGCCTGAAATTTGATAATATAAGGTTTTTGGGGTCGCAGATTACGAATCTGGCCTTGAAATCGGTCTAAAAGCAAAATGGCGTCTAATGTCAAATTTTTCAATTTTCTTTTTTTTTTTATTTTTATTAGATGTCTGGGGGGTTTTTGGGGTCGCTGATTACGAATTTGACATTAAAACTCAATTAATATCAAAAATGGCGGATCCAAAATGGCGGAAAAGGTAAATTTTTATTCGGATCTATTTCTTATAATATGGGGGTTTTTTGGGTCGGTGATTACGAATTTGACGTTAAAACTCAATTAATATCAAAAATGGCGGTTCCAAAATGGCGGAAAAGGTAAATTTTTTTTATTCGGATTTTATTTTTTATATAGTAGTTTTTTGGGTCGCTGATTACGAATTTGACGAACTAATATCAAAAATGGCGGATCCAAAATGGCGGAAAAGGTCAATTTTTTATTCGGATTTTATTTCTTATAAGTATAGGGGTTTTTTGGGTCGCTGATTACGAATTTGACGTTAAAACTCAACTAAAACCAAAAATGGCGGAAAAGATCAATTTTTTTAATCGGATTTTATTTCTTATATACCTAGGGGTTTTTTGGGTCGCTGATCTTAAATTTTATGCGAAAAAGTGAGATAATAATCATTTCTAAGTATTTTTGCAGTTGGTGTAATGTAATTTTACGTACAGTTACAAACAAACTAGTCCTATTAATACTTATGTATTTAAAGCAATGAAAACATAAAACAGGTTACTTTGCTAGATGAATCATATTTCTGTCTGCTATTTATTATTCCACCTCTCAGATAGTGCCGCTTGAGATTTGATGGAAGCAATTGAAATGTTTACTAATTCTGTTTATAGCCACGGTTCTAAAAGTACTTTGTGAAAACACACAGTCCTCCAAGAAATTGATGATTCAGCCACACTGCTTCGTAATATAATGAAACAGGGATTAATAGTATAAACATTTTTTTGATGAGGCATAAGGGGTTACGTGAGTCAGCTCAAATATGGAAGAGCCAGTAAATCAGCTGTCGAATAATTTTAAGACTGACATTCGACGCCATTTTGAGGCCAGATTCGTAATCTGTGACCCCTTGAACATTATGTAATCAAATTTCAGGCAATTGTTTAAATAAATAAAGGAGTTAGGTAGGTATATGCATTTTTTGATTACCTAAGGGTGTATTAAAAAATCACTTATTTGTTATTTGTTAATAACAATTGAAAAAATAGAAAGCACACCTTCTCACCTATGGGGAACTTTTCTATAAACTTTTTCCGAAATTTCAAAAAAAAAGAAAAATTATCAAAATCGGTTTTGAGTCAATGAAGTAAAAACTCTTTTCTTTAGTAAATGGACTATTACAACCATTTGTAAAATTGGAAACTTAAATCCTTAAAATAAAATAATAAAGCAAGTATATCGAATAGTAGACTATAATACTTCCACTCATGTACTACGTTACTTTTTCATCCGCCCCGTTGACATATCTGATGTAGCTAGATTTCGCTCTAAAACATAAATTTTCTCTATATACTAGTCTGCCGGCTCTGGCGTGTCGGGTGGCTCCGGGTGCGGGCTAAAACACCCGAAAATATGAATGGGACCTCTCTTTCACGTTCCGTGTGCATATACCAAACTGTGTGCCTCTGGCTGAGGGTGTGTGCCAGCGGATCGATCTGGAACAGCCACGCCCTTAGCCGGGATATCGTGGACTTAACCCCCCTGAGGGCAGTAGCGCAGGTGAAGGGGACCTCTAATGATTAGCTGATGTGTTCCAGCCCCAGTCGCAAGCTATGATTGTGAGTAACAGAAAAAGGTTTTTTACACAATGTGTCGTTGTCACACACAATTTAGATAAAGTAGAAAAACGCTTACAAAATATTAAGCACTTTTATCGTAACTGGCGTTTTTAAGGCTGGTATCAGATCGTCAGATGTCAAATTATGAAATAAGCGGGTTAAGTAAGGTCGAAATATTTTACCTGCTTATGATGCCCGGCATGACAATAGTTAATTTCTTGGCATTATTACGCTCACTTGTGCGTGGCAGGGAAAAGAAAATGACATATTTTAAGACTCGTGACGTTTTCACATATACCGACGGTATTTTAGACTTCTGTGCCGTTTTTAAAACGGTACCAAGTCGATTTTACTAAATGTATACACTTGTCTGAATAAACACACCACAGAAATTAAAATAAAGCCATCTACTTCAAATGTGCAATATTTGGCGAAGGCGCCGGAATTTATTGTTCGCAGTCGCCATGTGGAATGTGTTTGTTTAGAACTCTATAACCTTAAACTACTAATTACTGATAGGCAAGGCTACTATAATTAATGCAGTGTCCGAAGAGATACCCCGACTTAACACTACATGATAAATGTCGCTAAATTTGTCTCTCGTATGACGACCCTCTCTTAGGAAATCATAAATACCGTCACTTGTTTTTATTTCCGAATCAACAAAAAAATGTGTCACCATTTACCTCCCCTCCCGTTGGCTCTTCGGATTAAAATCCATCAACGGTTTTTCCTCCCCAGAGCCCATTAGACGCAAAAGGTTTTTTCCATTACACGCCATGTAAGTAATTCGAGCGAAATTGGAGATTCCGGAGCTACAGTCGTTCAACTTCAACGTGGATTTAATTATTAATTCCCGTGCCACTGCCCTTCTTTCGCCCGGCCCACCCCCAGCCACCCCGTCACTTGAATGTTTACTCGTCAGGCATGCGATGAGTGTGACTGATTGTGTGCTGCTTTGTCCCACGGCTTCTGTTCGCATACACACGGGCCACCAAGGGCTAGGCCTTAAAAGGTTATTTGCGTATGTACCGGCGAAAGGGTTGAGCATTTTTTTTTGCGTGGAAATTGTTACCAAATGTGTTTGTCGAGCTAAGCGGTCAATAATGGGGGTAATTCAATATGGATCGGGTGGTGTTTGGTTTGCGGAGCCACGATTGGACGCCATTGGATGGTTTTTCAGATAAAATCAATGATGTGTTTATTGTTAATATGAGGGGCATGTCAAGTTGCAATTAAAATATTACGGCACGGGATGTAGTCGGGGTAAATAAAGCAGCGTTAGAGATGCGGGAATGAAAAAGATACTGACGATGATTTTGATTATTATACTAAATTGAGTATATTTTTTTAGCACATAAGTATATTTGTGAACTATATGACTTATGATAAGCTTGAACGTATGTGTTTACCAATTTCAGAAACAGTTTCTTTTGTTATTTTAACAAACAAAAAAATAATTAAGCTGAAGTGAAAGGCGTCATTAAAAAGTAATTAGGAAAACCCAATTAGATGACGTCGCTAGGTAATTAAAAAACAATTAAGTGGAAGTGAAAGACGCCATTAAAAGAAGTATTTGGAAAAAATTTAAATAACCCAAATTCGTGGTAATAAATCTATTTACATTTAACACCATCTTAAGAGCTTCATATCATGCCACCGTGTTATTTAGGGTCGAAAGATGCGGGAATTAGTTAATGATTATGAAGCTATACATCATCTAAATGAAGTTCTTTCCAAATAATCTTTTAATGACGCCTTTACTTCCACTTAATTGCTTTTTAATTACCTAGTGATGGAATCTAATTGGGTTTCTCCTAATTACTTTTTAATGACACCTTTCACTTCTGTTTATTTACTTTTTAATCACCAAGTTTTGACGAACAAAAGCAAATAACCGCACATTTATCTGAATTTAATTTCAAGTTGTCTTCATTTGAATAATTACCTATTTGTTCACTTTAGCATTTTTGGGATTAAGCGAAAAATGCAATTGAGAATCAACAGTTAAGGTGATGGCCTTGAAAAGAGCAAGTCAAGGTTATTAGGGTAGGTAATTAAAAAGTAATTAAGCGGAAGTGTAAGGCTCCATTAAATACTAATTAGAAAAATCCAATTAGATGACGTCGCTAGGTAATTAAAAAGCAATTAAGTGGAAGTGAAACACGCCATTAAAAAAGTATTTCGATAAAAATTTAAAACCTTATAAATTCGTGATAATAAATCTATATACATTTAACCCCATCTTAAGATCCTTTATATCATGCCACCGTGTTATTTATAGTCTAAAAATGCGGAATTAATTAATGATTATGGACTTATAACAATGTGACATCATCTAATGGGTTTTTTTAAAATGCTTTTTAATAGCATCATTCACTTTCACTTAATTGCTTTTTAATTACCTCGTGACGTCATCTAATTGGGTATTTCTTAATTACGCCTTTCACTTATGTTTAATTGCTTTTTAATTACCTTAATGACCTTGACTCTCTCTTTTCAAGACCATCACCCCCATTTCTACTTCTATTACCATTTTTTGATCAAAATGTTTTTTTCCAAATGCTTTTTTAATAACGCCTTTCACTTCCACTTAATTGCTTTTTAATTACCTTAATGACCTTGACTCTCTCTTTTCAAGACCATCACCCCCATTTCTACTTCTATTACCATTTTTTGATCAAAATGTTTTTTCCAAATGCTTTTTTAATAACGCCTTTCACTTCCACTTAATTGCTTTTTAATTACCTAGTGACGTCATCTAATTTGGGTTTTCCTAATTACTTTTTAACGAGCTTTAAAATGCCGCCTTTCACTCCCGTGTAATTACTCTTTAATTGCTTTTTAATTACCTGCATGGCCTTGACATTCTCTTTTCAAGGCCATCATCACTTTTTGACTGTCAAATTTTATTTCCCTTTTAAGTTAATATGACTTGAATATCAGATCGTCATCAAGTTTTGGCGAACAAAAGGGCAAATATTATTTATCTAAATTTATTTTAATATTGTTTGCATTTGAATAATTGACGGTTTGTTCCAAATCATCACTTTGGCATTTTTGGGATTAAATGAAAGAAGTAATTGTGAGAGTCAACATCTAATGCATGCAACTTGTCAAATTTTACACAGTTAAGCAAATCTGACTATAAATAATAAATAAACCGGGCCCATAGTTGAACCTTGCGGGACACCTGATGTTATATGTGCTATATTTAAAGCGGCATTATAGATTAGTAGAAATGGAAGGGATGGCATTGAAAAGAGAACGTCAAAGGTCTTTAAGGTAATTAAAAAGCAATTAAAAATTATGCTGAAGTGAGAGGCGTCATTAAAAAGTAATTAAGAAAACCCGATTAGATAACGTCACTAGTTAATTAAAAAGCAATTAAGTTTAAGTGAAAGACGTCATTAAAAAAGTCTTAACCCTGTATGTAAAAGCGTGATAATAAATATACTTACATTTTACACGATCTTAAGAGCTTCATATCATTCCACCATGTTATTTATAGTCTAAAAATGCAGAAATTGATTAATGATTATGGATCTATAACAATGCGACATCATCTAAATGGGTTTTTCAAAATGCTTTTTAATAGCATCATTCACTTCCACTTAATTGCTTTTTAATTACATCGTGACGTCATATAAATGGGTATTTCTTAATTACGCCTTTCACTTATGTTTAATTGCTTTTAATTGCTTTTTAATTACCTAATGACCTTGATTTTCTCTTTTCAAGGCCATTTCTACTTCTATTATCACTTTTTGACTTTGATTATGATTCAAAGAAGGAAGTTGAAGTGCTATCAAATCTATATGTGAGTTTAGGGCACAACAAGGCCTTGAGACTCACCCTGTATAAATGAGGAACCATTTCTGCTCGATTTATTTTTATTTCGCGTATTATACTATAGTGTCTAATAAAAGTGAAGACCGATAAAACGTCGATAGGGGAAATGTAATCTTATAGTCTATAACATTAACATCGTTGTTTTTGTTTGGATGGCCTAGTTCATCCGCCGCGGAGAAGTCAGTAAGCCGTATCATTTGATCGCACTTTTTCGTCGTTCCATACTTTTTTACCTTATGAGACGTTACCAACTTATTTTTAGATTGCCGGTATAGATTCTTTACTGGAAGCTTTTCTAGTTTCATTTTATTAATTTTATCTGGATCTTATCCAAAACCATATTTGCCTTTCATTAATTATATAGACTACACTACCAGATAAAAATTGCCATTCACCCGAAATAATCTACTCGTAGCGTAAAAGCAAATATTGCTTGTAATTTAAAAACGATTTACAACGCTGTTATATAAATGCCTTGTAATAAACCTGTCAGCTTAAAGTGTTGTAGCTCTGTGCTCAGTGGCGCTGGGATTTAAACCGCTATTTTTTAATAACGTTTGATGATAATTATAATTAAAAAGATTTTATGCTCGTAATGTTATTATCAAAATGATGAATTAGGATATGCAGGTTATTTATATATGAAACATAAATTTTTATAATCATGATTGATTGCAATATTTGCTAGTTCATTTGTTTTTATTTAAATTAGAGTGAAATATTTGGCAATATGGTACAAATAGAAATACAATTTTTTTTTTTTTTTTTTTGTAATTGAAATATATACGAAAAGTCTTTTAAAAAGAAAAAATGATACTTGTAATAAAGTAAGACACTTTTACATGTTTACTTTTCGCGCCATCAAATTTGGAGAATTTCTGAGCAACTTCAAGTTTGTCTAAAATTCGTCCAGATGCGTGCATCAAATGATTAAATGTAAATTTTCTGGAAAACGGCTTGTCATATCAAAAAGTACCAAGAGACATTAAATTTTTGTTTTTTCTTGCTTTATTGAATTAAACTAAAAACGTGGGAAAATATCAGTGGCGTACTACTTTTTTGTAAAAAAGAGCCTTAGTAAATCCATATATCTACGCCCATGGTTCGGTAAAGTAGTAGTTTGTTATTCTAAAATAGGCCTCTAAATTATATGTAAAGAATTGGCAAGTTTGGATTCGATACTTCTTCCGTATTTATTTTCAAGCTTTAACACCCTGTATCTCGAAAACTAAGCATTTTTCAACCTATGTTTATAGGAACTTTTTTTAATAATTTTCAATTGTCTATCGACTGGAACACCCTGTATATATACTAAAATATGTACAGCTGATCTAGAAGTCGAAATCCTGCACATATAATAATAATAAAAATAATATTTTATTTTTCATCAAAGGAACAATAATTGAGGTGTCAATTAGTTGTATTTGGAAATTGTACCATGACCCGTTTTCCCCAACATAGTTTTGCAACGCCAATGTATATATTAATAGATATTATAATTGCAAATGAGGCCTTGCACTTTGTCAGGTATCCATGCTAATTTGTATTCCGCAAACTACTATTTTATTGTTCAACGCTCTCTTATAAGGAGTAGCGAATACTGTCTGTACACAGAGACGAGCAGGAACCAAAACAATTAATTTTCCAATGTTAATTACACAATATTTTTCTTTGCAAGTCATTCAACTGATATTAAATTCCAAATTCGTCCTGTGGCTAATTATGCACAGTAAATTATGCTGCTTCGAAGGAGGGCCTCGAATTAAATTTAATTATTATTTTATCGGCATTATGAAAGAGTAGAATATCCTTATCTATCTAGCAGTAGTTTGGTACTATCCGAATCCGGTATCGTACGGAGGAATCTCCCCCTAACGACTGCAAAAAATAGAGATTTCTTTACGCGTCGTCTTGTCATTCAAAGCAAAGATTTGTTCAAGTGCCCAAATATCGATGCACCTACAAATAATATAATTAGCCCCGAAACCAAAATCATTGTAAATACAAGAATCCTTCTGTTACGATACCGCGGTTGTTACTTGCATATTTTTATTACGCGTCCACTTCCGTAAGGTACTCGGTAAGGTATTTATTTCGTCGTATATCAAACTGCCTTTTTGTAAAAACATTCCTCTTAGACATTGTACCTTCAAGTCTATTTTTAAGATGTCAACTCTGGCCTTTATCCGGTTTATCATTAGCTCCAACTGGGTTCACTTCTTTCACGTCCGTGACCTGAATATATTATAAATATAGTTACACGCTGCTTATACACATCGTTATTACACAACGAGCCGAGCGAGCAGCTGTATTTTCATTATTTTCACTGCCAAGAGCAAGAGTGGGTTAGGATTGTTAGGAATAATAATTGCAATGAAGAACAGTGCCTTATTGTAACCACAAAAGAAAACACGGAGACCAATATACAACATTTATTCCTTTACCAATATTGTGTACAAAATAAATGTGAAATTCTTAGGGAGGGCTAGCAATATTTACAAGGGAGTATTGTAAGATAATCAAAGATACTAGCGAGATTTTATTAATTTATAATGATATATTGTTACGGGGCCTGTTACTTCAAACTAGAGTGTTACTACGAAAAAGACGTATTTCATTTCCATCTACCCTCGGACGGATCGGTGACGTTCCAATCGTTTTCACGCAATGAAGGGTCAATTCTCCTAGATTTAATGTCAGCTGGATCGTTGAGACTCCAATCGTTTTCACGCAATGAAGTGTTAATTCTCCTAATATTTAATGTCGGCTGGATCGTTGAGACTCCAATAGTTTTCACGCAATGAAGTGTCAATTCTCCTAGGTGTAGGTTGCGTAGGATTTGCCACTATTTGAGGCACAATAACAACATTCATCGAAAAAATGGCTTGTTCTCACTTTTTTCAGTATGTTTTATCCGAATCAGGAATAGTACGGTGGAATCTCCCCGTGACGACTGCACGTTGTGAGTAGTGTGAACTGAACCAGCCTTTATAGGGATCTCGAAATGAACTCTTTCAAATATTTTCTACAGATGTGGTGAGGACGAGGTCAATTTAAGCTTTTGCTGCATGAAAAGATGGCAATCATAATATATTATTATGAAATACGAAATTTCAGACTTAATTGAAAACCTCATATCAAACTGGTACCAATAAATTCGCAAAATGGCGCTGCAACCGATACAACTAGCTTTTGATAATTTACCCAATTAACCAAATCATTTTTTGATTAGACATAAAAACAGCTGCTGTTTATTGCTGGGTTTATTCATTCAGCTTCCATATCAGAAATATCCGGCGAGCACACCTCATTTTAGAGTTTTATCGGCGTCACTTTATGGCCCTGGTTTATGATTATTGCTACTTCGTGAGCCGATCATAATCCGTGTTGGATCATCAAAAAAGCACATTTTGCTCAAATTGTTATAAAGTTCGAATGGACTCTGAAATGAAATATTGCACTTTTAACGCTAAAATATACGCTCTGTTACACGATATAAAACCTGCAGCGTCTCAGCTCTGGAATTAATCCCAAGAGGAGAAAGAAACTATTACAATTTGTCACTTTATTGCGGTTGGCGTTTTAAAGAATTTTTAGCAAAAAAGGGTACAATGAAGAAAAGAATGAAATTAGCCAATCAAGTCAACGAATTAATAAAAATTGGCCCTATTTTCTAAATAATAAAAAATATTAGTTAAAATAATTACATTCCATTCTTTATCGTCATCAACGATTTCTGTTGCTTCTCTATTTTTATAACAACTTCAAATCGGCGCAAAATTGGAAAAGCTCCTTCATGGTTCCAAAAATACCAGACTAGAGCTGATAAAACGATATTTATAACCGATATAAACGTAAATCAACTTCTACACCTAATCTAAAGCAACATTTGGGATAAAATCCACCCCACGCGTAATCTTAATCAAATTTTAATGGCTGCAGCACGCCTTGTAGAGTTGAACGCTCTGGAATAAGCGCTAATGGAGCTGATCCCACGATTGTATTTCTTGCTCCAATTTTAGCTTTTTTTAACTGTCCGCTTAAAGGTTTTAATTGTCTATACAGATGTAATCCTTTGAAACGCCTACGATCGTAATAAAATGTGCGTAAATTATATTGTGTAAAAATGGTGGATAACGTAAATCGCGTGACTGGATTTGTCGTTGGGATTGTCTCGGCTAAACAAATTTTATTTAATATTTTTTCCTTGTTGCAGGTGGGTGCTTGTTAAAAAACTTGTTCAGAAGTTTCAGACTGTAGTGATGAAGAGAAGCAATTGAAAAAATCAGTAAAGGTATTTACACCAAATCACTTTTCTTGCTTCCAAAAGCTATATGCGAATATATTTTTGTATATTCTTCCACTCTGTGCTTAATGCTTAAATAGTTCCTAAAAAATGTCTTAAACACTTATATTTAAATCACCGAATCTGTAGAAATTTCAAAAAAAAAATATGAAAATGTTTTGGAACTGCTGGTTACTTCATTAATAATTGACTTTTAGGAAAATATGTATTTGTTATTTCAGTGGTTTTGTACCATTGAGTTTTGTACAAATGAAACTTACGAACAATAATATGTAATACATAATAGGTAAACGTTATCTCCCAGTGAGAGCTGATGTTTACTTCCAGTGACCACCAAAATGTTTCGAAAAAATTATCAAATTAATTTTTTTTGTTTAAAAAAATATAACAATGCATTTAAAAATCATCTTGTATACAGCGTGCTTCAAAGAGTTTGCATCAAAATGGGAAACGTTTTTATTATACATTCCCAGAAAATTATATATTTTTTGGACCATGCTGTATTGCGATTCTAGAATATTAACATATCCTCAAAATGTACTCAGCTTCTTTCATTATTTCAGTCGATGCTTAAATAATTAGTAAAAAACTGTCTTAACACTTACTTATACTTATTTAAATCACCGAATCTCGACATCTGTAGAAATTCATTATTGGCACTATTTTCTTTCAATCGCCACGTATACAATTTTATTGTTCTCGATTTCCAAAAAAAAATAATAATATGAAAATGTTTTGGAACTGCTGGTTACTTGATTAATAATTGATTTAAAAAAAAAAATCGTTATTTCAGTGTTTTTGTACAAATGAATCTTACGAAAAATATAATATAATAATAGGTAAACGTCGACTCCCAGTGAGAGATGCTGTTTGCTTTATCCAGTGACCACCAAAATGTTTCGAAAAAATTATCAAGATTAATTTTTTTTGTTTAAAAAAAATTAAGCAGTTAATTGGACTCGGTGAATTATATTGTGGGTTAAAATATAACTATTCATTTAAAAATCATCCTGTATGTACAGCGTGCTCCAAAGAGTTTGCATCCAAATGGGAAACTTTTTTATTATACATTCCCAGAAAATTATATTCTTTTTGGACCATGCTGTATTGCGATTCTAGAATATTAACATCCCCTCAAAATGTACTCAGCTTCTTTCATTATTTCAGTCGATGCTTAAATAATTAGTAAAAAACTGTCTTAACACTTACTTATACTTATTTAAATCACCGAATCTTGACATCTGTAGAAATTCATTATTGGCACTATTTTCTTTCAAACGCCACGTATACAATTTTATTGTTCTCGATTTCCAAAAAAAAAAAAAAAAATATGAAAATGTTTTGGAACTGCTGGTTACTTGATTAATAATTGATTTAAAAAAAAATCGTTATTTCAGTGTTTTTGTACAAATGAATCTTACGAAAAATATAATATAATAATAGGTAAACGTCGACTCCAAGTGAGAGATGATGTTTGCTTTATCCAGTGACCACCAAAATGTTTCGAAAAAATTATCAAGAAGCAGTTAATTGGACTCAGTGAATTATATTGTGGGTTAAAATATAACTATGCATTTAAAAATCATCCTGTATACATCGTGCTCCAAAGAGTTTGCATCAAATGGGAAACATTTTTATTATACATTCCCAGAAAATTATATTCTTTTTGGACCATGCTGTATTGCGTTTCTAGAATATTAACATCCCCTCAAAATGTAGGTACTCAGCTTCTTTCATGATTTCAGTCGATGCTTAAATAATTAGTAAAAAACTGTCTTAACACTTATATTTAAATCACCGAATCTTGACATCTGTAGAAATTCATTATTGGCACTATTTTGTTTCAATCGCCACGTATACAATTTTATTGTTCTCGATTTCCAAAAAAAATAATAATATGAAAATGTTTTGGAACTGCTGGTTACTTGATTAATAATTGATTTAAAAAAAAAATCGTTATTTCAGTGTTTTTGTACAAATGAATCTTACGAAAAATATAATATAAAAATAGGTAAACGTCGACTCCCAGTGAGAGATGATATTTGCTTTATCCAGTGACCACCAAAATGTTTCGAAAAAATTATCAAAATTAATTTTTTTTGTTTAAAAAAATTAAGCAGTTAATTGGACTCGGTGAATTAATTATTAATTGTGGGTTAAAATATAACTATGCATTTAAAAATCATCCTGTACAGTATACAGCGTGCTCCAAAGAGTTTGCATCAAATGGGAAACTTTTTTATTATACATCCTCAGAAAATTATGTTCTTTTTGGACCACGCTGTATGACGATTCTAGAATGTTACATCCTCTCAAAATGTAGGTTACTAAAAAAATGTCTTAAACACTTATTTATATTTAAGTCGCCGAATCTTGACATCTGTAGAAATTCATTGGCACTATTTTCTTTCAATCGTCATGTATACAATTATTGTTCTCGATTTCCAAAAAAAAAAAAAAATACTACGAAAGTTTGGGAACTGCTGGTTACTTGATTAATAATTGATTTTTAAGAAAAAAAAGTATTTGTTATTTCAGTATTTTTGTACAAATGAAACTTACGAACAATAAGATGTAAACGGCGGCGTCTCCCAGTAAGAGAGATGTTTACCGTTATCCAGTGACCACCAAAATGTTTCGAAAAAATTATCGAGATAAAATTTTTTTTTTGTTTAAAACAAATTGAACAGTTAATTGGACTCGGTGAATTATATTGTGGGTTAAAATATAACTATGCGTTTAAAAATCAGTACCTATACAGCGTGCTCCGCAGAGTTTGCATCAAATGGGAAACGTTTTTATTATACATTCCCAGAAAATTAAATTCTTTTTGGACCACGCTGTATTGCGATTCTAGAATGTTACATCCTCTTAAAATGTACTCAGCTTCTTTCGTTATTTCAGTCAAGGCTTAAATAGTCACAGAAAAATGTCTTAAACACTTACTTATATTTAAATCACCGAATCTTGACATCAGTATAAATTCATTGGCACTATTTTCTTTCATTCGTCATGTATACAATTAATTGTTCTCGATTTCCAAAAAAAAAAATGTATATGAATATGTTTTGGAACTGCTGGTTGCTTGATTAATAATTGATTTTTAAGAAAAAAGTATTAGTTATTTCAGTGTTTTTGTACAAATGAAACTTACGAACAATAAGATATAATATAACAGGTAAACGTCGTCTCCCAGGAAGAGATAATGTTTACAGTTATCCAGTGCCTACCAAAATGTTTTGAAAAAATTTTCGAGATAATTTTTTTTTGTTGAAAAATTAAACAGTTAATTGGACTCTATGAATTATATTGTAGGTTAAAATATAACTATGTATTTAAAAATCATCCTGTATACAGCGTGCTCCAAAGAGTTTGCATCAAATGGGAAACTTTTGACAGTGATCCAGAAATGTGCTTTTAAACTCCCTAATGAGCCGCATTATTATTATTTACACCGCGAAAGCAATAAAAACCAAAATCATAAGCATAAAAACAGATTATTACTTTAATCACTTAAGCCATGTACTACAAATAAACCCTCACAGCTAAGCATAATATATTAAAATTATCAGAGCGCCATATGGAATAAACAACCATACCAGAATTGGTACGCTTTCGTAGATTATGACGCGTGTCAAAGAGAGCCATTATAGCGCATATAAACGAGTTTTTATTAAACAATGTACAGGGTGACAAACTTAAATTTTATATTAAATTAATAATTGGTTTAACTCTTGAAACAACCAGTCACAAAAAATTGTTCAGTTCAGAGGAACTTTGATGCAATGTTGTTTGGCAGCTTTGTTCTTGTGTAAGTTGAGGACCACTTAAAATGTATTACTTTGCATATTTAAAATGTAGCATCCAGCGGAATGTAATTAATGGTTTATTTATTCATAATGCAAAAAAAAATAATTAGGACAATGATGTTCGAACATTCCATCTATTCATCCGCGGGACTTGTTTGCCTCAAAAATATTATACCAGCTTTTTACATTTTATCATGTCGTTGTCTGTTTGCCAAGTTGCCAAGTATATTATTAATAAATTTACTCATCACATGCATGAAATATAGATGCTCCAACCATTTTTATTACCTCGATATAGACTATCTGGGGCAAGTAATAGTGTAGGGAACGGTTATGCTCGTCAAAGTACACTATCATGCCTCATCACCTGAAACAAATATGAAGTTTAAAACTGTTGAAATTAAAGTTATAAACATATACGCCCCAACACCGTGAGTTGATACAAAAACAAATTTAAATTTACTCCACAAGAATTTATTAATCAGTACTATACTATGTAATTATACGCCACTGTACTCTTGGATGCGAGTTATACACATCTAAATAAGTCGTAGGTGGTTGAATTAACGTTTCGTATGACCAGAACGAAGCCGCACCTCCCATTGACGTGAACCCAATGCCATGACTGGCCATGTGATATTGGCGGATCGAAACCACGCCCTCCTCTACGATAAATGCCCCACCACGCAACGTTACCGAAACGAAGCCGCGCCTACTACGTATAAATAGAAGATCTCGCGCCAACACAGCTCACTTCGCTTGAGAGCGATGAAGAGGTTAAAACGTCACGAATTCACAAGAATCAACGGAACCGCTAGAGAAATGTGTTTCGGTTATTTTCTATGATTGATTACTGACTATTTATTTCAAATGATCCACCCTGTTTCAAGTCAAAGTACTTGAGTATCGTCAGTATATCTGTGTTCAAGTTTTCAGTGATATAGTGTTTATTTTCGGACATCCTGCTACTTCAGTCTTTCTGCAGACTGCATTTTATAGTCTTATCGTTAAGTTTAATTTTAATTCGTTGTATTCAAACTGAGACAGAAATATCGTAACAACCAGATGGGGTATACAGGGTGGTCACTTTTACAATGTACACCATTGGTATCTTCTAAACAAGAGGTACATAGATGCTTAAATTAGAGAAAAGTTGCGCATTTTCATGCTCTTTAAGGATCTGAAAAGAAATCCGGGATAACTGACCTCGTTCCTGAATATCCTGAAAAAATCTGAAATATTGCGTTTTCTTATTTCGTTCATAACTTTTTTATTACTTAAGCCAATGTATTGAAATTTGGCATGTTTACATAAATCGATATGGGCTATCCACTGCACATTTTAAAAATTTTCTAGACCTACTAGATCTTCATGTTTTTATAGCTAATTTTTGATTTTATTATGGACGCCATATTGGATTTTTATACTGTTGGATAGAGAATAAAAATGTGATTTCAACGATGTATCACACATGAGTCATCTAACTTGATTAACCACCTTTAAACATTAATTTAATAATTTTTTGACAAAATCAAGTTGCCATGAAATAACAAATGATCGAGCAAATTATTAACGGTAGTAGAAGTAATGCTAGAGCTCTTTCGACAAAATCAAGTTGGCATGAAATAACAAATGATCGAGCAAATTATTGACAGTAGTTGTAGAAATAATGCCAGAACTGTTTTTGTAATTATTGTCAGTGTTATTATTATTTATTCATTATGGTAAGATTTTCAGTTAATGAAAGACTAGATATGTAGGTATAATAATAATAACACTAACAGTAATTACAAAAACAGTTCTAGCATTACTTCTACAACTACTGTCAATAATTCACTCGATCATTTGTTATTTCATGCCAACTTGATTTTGTCGAAAGAGCTCTAGCATTACTTCTACTACTGTCAATAATTTGCTCGATCATTTGTTATTTCATGGCAATTTGATTTTGTCAAAAAATTATTAAATTAATGTTTAAAGGTGGTTAATCAAGTCAGATGACTCATGTGTGATACATCGTTGAAATCATATTTTTATTCTCTATCCAACAGTATAAAAATCCAATATGGCGTCCATAATAAAATCAAAAATTGGCTATAAAAACATGAAGATCTAGTAGGTCTAGAAAATTTTTAAAATGTGCAGTGGATAGCCCATATCGATTTATGTAAACATGCCAAATTTCAATACATTGGCTTAAGTAATAAAAAAGTTATGAACGAAATAAGAAAACGCAATATTTCAGATTTTTTCAGGATATTCAGGAACGAAGTCAGTTATCCCGGATTTCTTTTCAGATCCTTAAAGAGCATGAAAATGCGCAACTTTTCTCTAATTTAAGCATCTATGTACCTCTTGTTGTTTAGAAGATACCAATGGTGTACATTGTAAAAGTGACCACCCTGTAGAGCCTGCTTTATACCACTACATATACAGAGGTCTCCAAAAGTCTGAAGACGTCCGATTTTCTTGAAGACTATTCATTTAAAAAAAATGGCTCACAAAAGTTTTCCAGGTTTTAGAATAAAATTGTTTTTTTTTTTTTTCATATAATTCGTATGATTCGTGCAAATAATTTAAGCCCTTACAACTCCAGGAAAATGACAATAAACGCACAAACATTCAAAATTATTATGTGTTTTGTACTTTAATTATTCCGGCACAAAATAAACCGGTTTTGAATATGAGAAGAAACGCAGCTCTGGTTTATCTGCTCCGATCTCTGCAGTTTGTGTCACTGTGGCAAGCGTCCATGTGTGTCATTATTACAAGAGAATAAAAATGATAAAATATTCTATTCAGAAACTACTGAGGAAATTCAAAAGAAAGCAGAAATCGTAAATGATAAATAGCTGTATTGTCTAAAAGTTATTTGTGACATCCCAAATAAGAACAGAAAGAAAATAAATAGCTGTTATTCACAATATCAGTAGGAAGCTGACAAGTTTATCGCTTATGGGACACGAAGAAGAAATTTTCATAATGCACCACTCAATAGCCCGAAAGACGAATATTTCAGCACATTCATCAAAGAATGAGCTACGTCAGCAAGAAATTCGTTTATAACAACTGAGAAAATAGTGGGTCCAAGTTTGACCCTTGCGGGCGACAAATTACGGTTATGATTTATTAGGTACTCTAAACTATGACGATGATGCCTGCTTTGTCTGGAGTGTAGTTAGTGCTCTATATCCAGCTAATAAACTATAAATCATTCATGGTTCCCAAGAATATATAGAAAACACAATCGACAATACTCATTAACCTATTCAACCTGCGTTGCTTTAATCGCCTTCACAATGGCTCATTTACAGAAATTAGCAACGAAATAATGGATTAGAAACGTTCACAGTTGCTCTGGTTCCAGTCCAGTATTCGTATACACGCCGTGAAAAATTAATTAAAGAGCAGTCCGTGATGAAACGAATAAAAACATTGCGGCGGACCGTTTTCACTCAGAAACAAATATTTGGTTTAAATTTACTCACGTTTTAATTATAAAGTTTCCTTTGCCAATATGCACGTGAAATGCCCTTCTGTAGGAAGGGCCATATCACAGCAAACAGACGGGGCCGAGTTGAAACGAATTTCAAATTGAGACTAAAAGAAGCGTCTTGAACCTTAATTTCACTTCGTGAAAGGAACAATAAGTTTATATTCAAAGCTCTGTAATATTTGGATTTTCTTTGTGAAGATGATAGATCGTAGTATTAAAATTCGCGCAACAATGGACTAGTTCAAACAAAAAAGATAAGCATCGATGGTTCCACTTGACCAATAATAACTGTAATTTGTCACCCACAAGGGTCAAACTTAGGCCCTCTGTCTTTCTCGGTTGTTATAAACGAATGAAAGTTGACGTAAATACTCGTCCCTCGAATGGGCTGATTTTCTTATGCAATTATATTTATTGAAGGCTGGAACGAGTGGACAATCCAGTCATCCCTCAATGTGCAGTGTTCTTGCCTTACTATAAGTCTACCTTGCACATAAATTGGGCCATTTGAAAAGTAAGTTGTATAGATATAAGTTATAGACCTTCATTAGCTCCTGTTTCAAATATTTATTGAAACAAGTATCCAATATTGTAATGACCGAACAATAGGAATGAAATCAGGCCTTAATACTGGTAAAGTTTGGTTGCCCCTCTTTTAGGTCTCTCCATTTTATTGATACCTAAAGAGCAAAAATATCTATTTTTTCTGCCACTGTTATGTGCCCAAAAAACTGCTGACAGACAGCACAAAAACAAACAAATCTGACTTTACTGAATTTACACTATTACCTATCAGTTTTACCTCTAACATCGCCTCTTTTCAAGATTTAACCTTTGGTCTGCATTTAAAGTGAATATTCAATGGAGCTTAATTTGTTTTATTAGTTGTAACCGTTTAGTTAGTCCTTTTTAGATTGTCATTCGTACAAGTGGAACATTTATCGGGGGGGTCATATTTATAGGGGGTAACACCTTTCAACTAAGTATAGGAAACTAATTTTTTTAAGCGTGCTATGAAAAATGAATATTGTTTAAACCATTTGCATTTTGAGTATCCCGCCAGTGGAATGCGCTAATGAGAGTAATGACTATTAACTGAAGCGACCGCGTGCGTCTTGTACGATTCCTGAACTGTGTATCGTTGCCAAACTTCACGATTCAAATAAATTAATTTTCAAACGATCACCCTGTACATCTTTTCTTTTTCTATCACACTGTACCTAACCTTACGTTCAATGCCACTAAAACATCACGAAAAAAACTTTACACACACACAGATTCTCCAGTAAAATTAGCATTCAATTCGGAACAAATTTGTAGCAAGCTAATTTTAGGGGGAATATGTAGGGGAAGATGTCCTATTTAACAGGAAAAAAATCCCAAAAAATCCAGGTGGCGGAACCCTTTAAAAATTAGGCCGCCATCTTGAAATTAGGCACTTTTTAGCTTTTAACTTGAATAATTAATCTCACATTGATTTTATCAAAAAAATGAATCATAAAAATGCCTTTTATTTGATTATATACATCGCATTGGTTTTATATCATCTAAGCTTTAATTAAAATGGCAACACTGTCGACCGATCTGACGTAAGTGCACCGAAAGTTCGCCCAGCGGCGCCGGAATTACATTTTAACCGCGAATTCTAAAAATTAAATAAAAAAAACTCGGCCGTTTTACAACTTTTACAAAAAATCGGGTTCATATTCCTGTCGACTAGCACTATTACTCATAAGAATATGACCCCCACTCAACGTAGAAAAATATGAACGAAAGTTTGTTTAAATGAAAATAATGAAATTGTTGGAAAGATTGATTGATAGGAATTTCAATAAAAATAATTTAAACAATGTCAAAGTCAAATTAAAACTAGGTTATGTTGGCTTGTTTTTGCATTTTTTTTGCTTTTGGCGCTGTGAATTATGTAATTTAATTCAATGTATTATAACATGTGGTTATAAAGAGCAGGTAGTTGTATTTGGTGAAGAATAAATTCCTTCAAAATTTCCCAAAGAAAATTGTCGCGCTTGTTAAGATCTGGAGATAGAGGTGGACGATTTTGAGGATAGTGATTTCCTCGCCCTATCTATTTATTCGGAAACTAGTGGTTTAGAAGTCTCTAAAAAAATTAACACTAAAATCATTTTTCATGTCTTAATTTTAATAGCAATTCTTGAAGTAAATCAGGGAGAGTATTTTACAAAATCTCCAGTAACTCGCCTTTTAATCGAATTGGTAAAATAACTAATCCAATCAAATAACGTCCAATAATACTGGCACAAATTGTATTTAACTTGAAGTTATGAACATTTGTAATTTTATTTTTACTTTATTAATCTTCAATTTTTTCAATTGAAGAAATATATTTTATAAAATGTTATATCACAAATTACAATATAAATCGATCAATTGTTTCAAGTGATTTATTTTTTAAATTTCATTTTGAGAATATTAGGAAACTGGCATTTCCTTATATGTATAACTCTGCATGTCTGTCGGTTTGTCATACCATACGCCTGAGATAATATGCTTAATTTTCGACGATGGACATTTTGATTATTTACATCCATTAATGATGTCGTAAATTAAATAAATAACGTTGTTTCTCATCACAAATAAATACGTCTACAAAATTGTTTATATACTTTATTGGATATACATCCAGTAAATATTTGTGCTTGAGTTAAACATTTAATAATTTTATGACTGTGTGTTTATGGTTTTACCAATTTATAAATAATTTATCTGCTTGCATAATACTTACAAATAATCAAATGATTCAGTACGTTGGGCTGGACTTTGGAGTTTTTTCACAGGTTTTTTATTGACAAACTGTCATGCAATATTTTAATTCATCGACCATTTTCGTGCATTGCCAGATATTTATGTAAGAATTGCTTAAGGATCTCGATATTACATCATTTTTTTGGGAGGAGCAAACATTTTGTCTCAGCTAGGAGAGAAGCGCTCGATATTATTTTCCCCTGAGGAATCATCCCAACCTCGATCCAAACAAAACACATCATGAAATGAAACTGTCGGCAAATGTCTGTGGCGTTAATTTTTTATCACTCAGAAAATTTATTATTTTTTTAAAAACATGCTTTTGGAACTTTTCAATGCCTATACCGGATTTATTGTGTATTTCGCACATTTTTTTTTTAACGTAATATTTCTTTAAAATAATTGTACCCTCGAGAACAATAAGAAGAACAATAATAGTAGGCCGCAGTAATCCAGCCGTACCGCCTTCAAATAAGCACAGATATTCCGCGTTAATTTCATCGTGTAAGTACCGACGTTTTGTAGAACTACTTAATTAAATCAGAGTTCGTTATAAAGTTTCCGTTTATCCGTATTTATTTATTTTTATTCATCGGTTGAGCCTTACAGTGTTCTGTTCAGATGGTAGGGCCTAGCCACCAGTGAATGTATTTCGAAACGTGGATTTATCATACACAGGCAGAACAATTCGTTAACCTGCTCATGGTAGTTTGTGGCCCCAGCGTATGATTTAAATCGTTATTTTCCGGTAAGGAAGGAAATAACTTCCTTGTTAGCATAGCTCTGTATCTGAGGCAGTAGAAATCCGCGTTTGTTAAGTAATAACCGAAACAAAAAGAATCTCTGTGGCTTATTGAACGCGCTCCGATGTTTTGGTGTCTTGCTCGCCCCGGCCGTTTGATTTCCCCGCGTGGGTATATCTGAGAAATTGTCCAGTCCAGTTGACAAGACAATCATCTTTCGACCCTCTGGACAAACAACCGTATCTCCACTGTTAGTAACCCCGCAAACGTTCTCACTCCGGTGAGCCACTACCCTACTTCTAACACATTTTTTTAACCGATGCACCAGTATTCGCAATGGAAAGGGCTTTAAAATGATGTGATGGAAGTAGGGTAGCTCCGTTTGAAATTTTAAAGTTGGGGTTACTAGGGGTAAGGGGGATGAACATATCAACTTGGTTGACTGTCAAAAATGCTCCTCCCAAGAACAGAAATCGACGGGTCTCGGGGAATTCTGTTTTTTTCGGTTTTGTAATTATGGGGGGGTGGGTCAAGTTTTTGTTGAAAGTCCCTGTATATAATTTAATTTAAAACAAATAATACCGAGCCCTTCTCAACGGAATCTGGATTTGTCATAAGCTATGTGTTCCATTCGTTATCGTTTTGTTGATAAGGGGGAACGAATTATCTCGTCAATAAGTATTTCTTTGATTGTGACCGAAATACTGGAAACTGCTTTATTGACAACATTAAGGACAAAATAAATAGAAGTCGATCTTTACAGTTATCAAATAATTGTTGAATATAAATTTTACCAATAATAACTATTATTCAGTTGGTAGCCGTGATTCCCACAAGCATTTTGTGCAGTTACATTTCCTTGTTCGAATAATTTGATTTAAACTCATTAGCTTTTTTGGGGATTACTCAGTCTCGGTTAACGGTTAAAAACGGTTAACTTTTTCGTGCTCGGTATATTAGAAATACTCGTAGAGATGTGCTATTACAAATTCTAACCTACATACATAACCTTACTAGTGTTCTCCAGTTGTACTTCATCATTGTTGCAGTTCACCATTTAAGTAGAGCATAACCGGAAGTGTATGTGTACACTACTAAAACTAGTGGTTTTGCAGTGGTTTCGCCAAAGCGAATATTAAACCTTAAACAAGAAGATTCTTTATACAACTGCTGTCATGAGGTATGTCTGTTAACGGTCATTAACGGTTAATATTAATATTTGAAAGATCAACTTGATGTGCAATCGAACTAAAAGTTTTTTCAATATTACAAAAATTAAAAGAGATTAAATATAAAGAATTCTTAAAGTAAAATGGTGTTGTAAATTCAAAAAAAAACAAATTTCCTTGCCGGTAAAAATGTGTCCGTTGACGCCGGTATGGTTAACGGTAATTAACGGTAAAGAATTTTTGCCATTATCATTGTCGTGTTGATAAGATATTAAGGAACATATTTGTTTAGAGTTCAGATTATAGGTATTTGAAATATACATGTAGCGTTAATCTCTGATCTGTATCTGAACTTTATCCAGCATTCCAATTGCATAACTTCCCAAAAATAAGGAACTGAAATCAAACAATACTGTAAACCGGCTTATAGGCAGCTGCTCATGTAACAATAAACGTAAATATAAATAGAAGGAACCGTTGATCCCGGTTGGCTAAAAATTAGGGTAGAGCGGGGTAAGTTCGAATTGGTCCTTGAATTTTTCAAAATTCATTTTAGACTTCATCCGGTTATGGCAAACCTGTATCGAACGAACCTTCGTTTATAACGTACTGCATTTCAAGTAACCACCGTATACACGTATAAAAACCTCTTTTGATTTATTGACATTCCATATCTCCACTCTCTCCCAACCATCCAGGACCAGATTTTAGTCTACTTACATTACCTCGATTAAACAAATGACAAGGAAGCCCGCATCGTTGCGCCTACAATATGAACAACTGGAAAATTTATTTGATGCCGATGGCAAAGATGGTCAAATAATAGAAACTCTCAACGGCAGCTAATTGAAACTGGCAGATAGATCTCTGGGATTTATTGGACAACTGCCAGCTTAGGGTTCGTGGTTGTTGTAAACCTTTCAGCGGAACATTTTAATGCGAAAGGGTACACATGTAAAGCTTACTCAAGTTTCTTTATTAGAATTATCTGATAAATAAATAATTTTTGTTTTTACTTATATTGTGAATATACCGGGTGTAAACCAATAGTGGGCCACCCCTGTAACTTCCTCGTTTTTAAAGATATCGTGATTAAATTTTGTGTGATGAAATTAGGTAAGATTTCCAACTTTTTGTGACCTATCCGCCATATTTGTCACTTCCGGTTTTACCGGAAATGGCCGCAATCGTCTTTTCTAATTGGACCACCCTGTATGTTATTACATTTTTTAACTAAAGATCACATTTTGGATACATTTATACTATTTTGAACAATTTATACAGGGTTGCACGAAAAATAATCCGAATTTTAGTTATCAATCTATAAAAAAAAACCTAAAGCCAAAAAGAGTAGTCAGTAGAGCAAAAAATTCACCGGAAATTCTTCAACGTATTTAGCTGTTATGGAATACAGAAGCGGCAGTTCGTTTTACCATATAATCCCATATAATTCAGAGAAATATATCAAGTTTTATCCTCCTACCAGAGATGAAAACCACAACTAGGTCATTATGTTTAATTGGTATAGTCAACCAAATATAGTACATGCTTGAACGTGCCGCCTTTATACCCAATAATTTGTTCGACTATTGTAAAGGTCGTCCAGCGAGCCTAGATAGCGCATTCAGTGGCGTCACATATGCTGCAACGCAAAGGATGTGCATTGTTCAACTGCGTTGCTATACCTAATTCGTGGAGATAATGTTGCCAGATGTAAGCATATTATTTAAAATTTAAGACATGGTAACTCATACTCATGCATAATTAACACAATCCGCTTTCATTTGTTCGAATTATGGAATTTATGAAATCCGTACGCCCCTGGCTCTACTGACTACTCTTTTTGGCCCAACTATAGATGGCTGCGAATATGATAAAATTATTTTTGTTCCAATGTAATTCATATAAAAAATACAAAAACGTCAATATGTCCAATAATACATCATGCAGGGTGCTCTAAACTCATTAAAAGAGTTATTTTGAAAAATGTGATTTTAATGAGTTTAGAGCACCCTGTATTGTGTATTATTGGACATATTGACCTTTTCGTATTTTTTATATGAATTACTTTGGAAGAAAAATAATTTTAACATATTCGCAGCCATCTAGATTGACAACTAAAATTCGAATTATTTTTCGTGCAACCCTGTATAAATTGTTCAAAATAGCATAAATGTATCCAAAATGTGTTCTTTATTTAAAAAATGTAAAAACATACAGAGTGGTCCATTTAGAAAAGACTATTGGGGTCATTTCCGGTGAAACCGGAAGTGACAAATATGGCGGATAGGTCACGAAAAATTGGAATATTACCTAATTTGACCATACAAAATTTTATCCCGATATCTTTTAAAACGAGGAAGTTACAGGGGTGGCCCACTATTCGTTTACACCCGGTATAGGTATATTATAAATAATAAAATATAGCGCCACTGGGTGATAGTAATATCATAATTATTCTATTTAAAAAATGTAATACTAATTAAAATGGTAAGTTGTAATTAGAAAGAAAAGGAAACCTTGCAAAAAAAACCGCAAAAAAGAATTTTTTAGAATGTGTAATATGGAAACGATAATTACTCTAACTGATTTGGCAATAGCGCGTTGTATTAGTAAAGAGTTGTAAAGTTAACCTTGAACGCAGGAATTTTACCTGCTTACGACCCGACGTTTTATTCTTTCTATTTGTACCAACGAATAAATAAATGTGATTTGAGGCATATTTTTGTGTTGCGACTGGAACATGGTTATTAGAAACTAATGCTGATTGGTTGAACACAAATTTCCTGTCCCGTGATTGGTTATACAAGTAAACTGTTCGCTCACGGTGAAACGTAAAAACTCGGCTTTGGTTTTGGTAGTTGGTACTGTTGGTAGTTAGGTAATGGTAGTGGAAGTCGAATTTAAAATTGCAGTAATGTAAGATTATGGTATTTTTCTGTTTTATATTTATAAAGGAGTTATTTACCAACTAGTACACCGTTGTTTACAACTATTTTGACATATATTAGGCAACCAAATATACACTCAATTCGCAGCCTTAAAATGCCAATTCCTCCAGATAAATTGAACAGCAACAATAATTACAACTGACAGTTCAAGAACCGATAGCTTGGGGACAAATTGATAAATATTGACAGACACTTAATGACCCGGTAATTATACATCCTGCGAGTTGTCGCATTTTTGTATTGGCAAAATATTAATGACTTCATGCCGGAGCAAGGCCTATTTATTGCCTATTCATCAATGTCTTCATCTAATGAGTTGTATTATTCATTTAATTAGTTTCGCGAGTTCGGTTAATCATCTCGATTGGTTTCCGTAGTAGGTGTGGTATAAAAATTGCAAATGACACACGTTCCAGTCACGTACCTAGTGATTTACTATTATAATTAATCTAGGAATGGTAGGTATCTGGGCAAACAGTAGAATTTGCATTTTAAAAATAATTATTATCTAATTTGTTTACTCGTGGGCGAACTGTTCGAATCGTCACAGTGAATCGTCTACAATGTGTGTGAAAGAACAGGGCCGGCCCTAGCTTGTTGGCCGCCCCGCGCATAGATCTAATTTTCTATCAAAACGAATTTTTTCTTGGTTTATAGAAAATTTCGTAATCTTATTTTTTTAGTTTTAATCGCCATCTAGTTAGTCTACTACCAGCAAAATCGGTAGCATCACTTGGTTTACTAAACTTTTTTAAATTTGCCTCAAATAAGTATAGCCCAACAATCTATTCTCCACATATTCACGTCCACTTTAACTACTGTATGCTATTATATTCCCCCGCCAAGCCAAGCACGATAAAAAAATTATTGTATAATATAAGCGTTTCTGTGGCCTTGGTTAGCATACATACGACCGACAGCACTAACGATATTTTTTTGTTCCAGTGGTTTTGTGTAAAGACGTGTGGTGACACCAGAAGAGCCAGTGAAAATGGTGTGACTTGAATGCTCGGTGCGCGCAGTGGCGTAGCTCTCACAACGACACCGGGAGTCCGTGGGCATGGGCGCGTCCCCAGAAGACGCATACAGTTACCCGTTCCTGGCGTGGTTGCTGCACTCTTTGCCTCACCTCAATGTCACCCTCCATCAGGTCAATAACTCCTTCGAGCCCCAGAACCCCGTGTATCTAGAGGTGAGTATAATTAAATTAAATAAATTTTTATATTTATTTATATAGTGTGAGGTTTTAATAGAAACTATGCGAGGAGGCAGAAATCAGGAAATACAGCATTTTTACTAATTTTTAGCTTAATGTTCTGTATGCATGGGCTGATTGTTACTTATTAAACCTTGTGAAAGCACTGCACCAAGTGCAATGTCGCTAGCATCAGTAGTTAATAGAAATATTCAGAATTTAGTTGGGCTCCACCAATCTTTAATTAATTATTTATTTTTAGTAAATAAAGCGAAAAAATAGTACTTTAATAGCCCCTTCGCCTATTTAATACATACGCAACAGGTGACCTTTAACAAAACTAAGAAATTAAATGTAGTGATATAAAATCACATATAATAAAAAAGAATGAATTTTAATCAAGTAAAAGAATAAAATAAAATAATAATAATATACAAAATTAAAGTCATTTCGTAGTTGAATTTTTCTTATTGTTCACTGTAGTAATCAATGTTGCATAGATGGGCACTCAGTATAGCAAATCAAATCCATATGTAGAAAATTAAAAACCAAAATCCAAAATGAAACGTTCAGGGTAAAACCTAAATCAGAAAAGAGATTGTTAGAAATTATGAAATATGTCACATAGAATTAGGAAATAAATTTAAGTAAAGGTGTTAAGTGAAAAGAATAGAACTGAAGGTTCTAAAAGTGAATTAAAATAAGTGTAGTGCAACAAAAATGAGCAGAAGTGAAGCAAAAGGGACACAAGTCCATAATTAAATACATAGGTCAATGATAATGACAGAAAAATAAAAATAATGACAGATTTTACATGAAACATTAAAAAAGAATTTAAAGCAACAAAATAATGACAATTATTAAAAATTAATAAAGTAATAAAAAATAAGATAACATTTACTTACTAGTCATAGAAAGTTAAGAGTAATGGGGAAGCCAGCCATGAGATTAAAAAAAAACTTGGTATCCAAGGAAAAGAAGGTTATTGTTGAAACCCTCTCTGGAGAAAAAGCATGGTGCTTGGAGAAGAAAAATAGAGGAAAACCAAAAATTGAAGTAATTATGGTAAAAAGCAGTGTTTATTGAAAATCCATCCCGATCCAGTTCAAAAGCTCGAATGTCAAGATATGAAGTCAAAAGAAAGGTATATGCAGCCAGGTGTACCTGAAACAGACAAGAAAATTAACATAACCAGTTTGAAAAACAGAAAGAAAACACAGGAAAAGTAAGAAATTAATGTTTCATATAAATTGAACATAATAAGAATCATTTTATCAATAATCAAAGTCATTTACTTACCGAGACATATAAGATCTGTTTTAAAAGGAAACAGTTCAATTGCTAATCGAGAACCATAAACATTCCTAATTAATCGTAAAATATTCAAAAAGAACTTTCATTGCAAGGAAGCACTATTAAGTGTGTTGTATTGTAGTTAATAAGTATAGACATAACCATATTTATATTAAGCAGCAGGCAATTTTAAAATTCAAAGCCAGACGTGAACTATTTATGAGCACTTAATCAATTATTATGCTAGAATTCTTAAATAACCACTCGTATTCTTCATTTTAAGTTAGCAGGGATAATATTAGTTGTACACAAAACTCAACGATCACTAACGTTGTCGATTTGCGAATGTTTAAAACTGCAATTTATTTCAAGGATAAATTAAAGGTATAGTTGAAAAGATAAGGCAGTGATCTTTTATTTATTTGTCCATACTGAAGTATATGCAACATAGTATACATTTAACAGTTAACAAAATTTATGCAGTAAGTTAGGCAACACAAAATACAAATTAAATAAAATCCATTTAGACAATATCAAGTAAATAAGTCAAATTTCAATATATTCAAGGAACCCAGGTGAGCCTGAGAAAAGAGTAAAGTAAGTGAAATATTATATATTATTTGCTATGTACATAGAAACTAAAAATTAATAATAAAAATTCAATATAACAAAAAATAAAAGTAAATTCCAAAAAAATTAACAATAAAATTCCAATATAAAATAACATAGCAATATATACACCTGTATATACATATATATTTATGTACTAAATGTAAATATTTTCGCCTTTATCCCTCTAAAATAAATCTTAATAAATAAGATTTAAAACCCAGCCGAGACCAACAGCTATTCTCTGGGCTATATGCCCCAACAAGCGCTGCATTACAAATCTCTTAGCTTGGCCGCATTTGGTAATATGTGATTATTAGACAAAATGCTATGTGCTTCTCTCCGGGTACCATTCAAGCCACTCAACTCTCGCCTCAATAAAGACAATAATTATAATTAACCCATCTATTGCGCCCGCCATTCCTAGTAAACATTTCCGCGTCTCCCAAACGCCCTTTATGTGTAAACTCTAATGGACGACTATCTTATTTGCACATTATTGCCAGTAATTTCCATATACAAGTACATAATGGCTCCATCGCTTCGCACACAAACATTTCCTAGACCGAGCAGGAAGAAGTCGTGGCTCCAATTGTTTGTTTCCTGTGCAGCTGCTCTGCATACAGATTACACTTTGTACGTGATCCTGGTAAGCTTTTGTTCTGGCACGTCAAGGTGCGCTCGTCGGGCAGGTATGATGCGGGAGATTCGAGGAGAGATCCCGGCGAGTCGGGAACTTTGCTTTTCAGTTTTCATTTGTCATGTCAGCGAGCGATTGTAGTTATCCAAGAGATTTCGATATTAGGCTCGGATTGTCTTGGCGTGCTTTTTTTATGTCGGTCGCTTGCTCGCGACCCTACTAACTCTGCAAGTGGCCAAGGCGATTTAATTAAATTTTCCGCAATATATCTTGTACGAAAATACAGCAGCAGTATTTATACGAGGCGTAGAAATATTAGTAAGGTCCTATTTTTGTTAACGTCTCATACGTTTTTACTATACGGACTGAAGCGGTCGGTCGTCGATGTAGACTAGTTTTTAATTCCGGCTGTCTCCATCGAGCGCTGATAAGAGCTGTACGCATACTTTATTTATTAATTTACTAACACCGAACGGTAATATACACAGTTCTTTATCTGCGGAATCTCTTCTACTCATTTTTCTAGGTATTGTAGTCTTTATTTATCTGTGCTCATAATTCATAATAATCAAATACTCCACATGTACAATATGATCGGTACCTAATATCGTATTATCTCATTGGCTTCTTGCCAGAAACACTTGTAACTTTCCCTCGTTCCGTTCGAGGTTCCAAGGTGGTTACTTTTACGCCTGAGGGGCCGATGAATCTCGGACGCCAGTTTCTGTTTTAGAGTAGAGTACTTACTCAAGCTGGCAGACTACTTTACTTACTAAGCTGGACTGGTCGGGCGGACTGCTAGAAGCAAACTAAATTCTGCTCTTCTGGTTTTCACACTCTAGCTCGCAGAATTAATAACCGGTACAAAGTGGGAAATGCGCAGTAGATCGCCGCAGTAACTTCGTTGACTTTCAATCACTTATACCGACACAAAAACGGAAGTTATTCTATTTTACTTACTTGATTTACTAGGGCTCTGTGCGGCTACTAGTAGCACACTGAATTTTACTCTCTACCCGGCTCTCCAAATTGCTAGATTCCCAACAAAGCGGTGGGTAATGGTAGATCGGCCCGGTAGATTTATGAACTTCGGTTTTACTTACTGTCTGGAGCGCTGATAGCTTCGTGGTGAACGGATTAAGAGCGGATCGCCAACTAAATTAATCTTGCGGTCTAGCTATCTTAAGCCGACGATTCGATTAGTACGGTGGGGATAACTTATCTGATGCGCGCGTGGCTCTACGTCCTACGGCGTCAGTGGACGCTGGTCCTGTGGCGCGCCAGCACCCACGGTATCTTACATCATCAATTGACTGGTGATATAATGGTTGATGAATTAAGATTCGGTGTTATTTTAAAAAGAAGCGATCCCAAAGCTTAATTATAAAGTAAATTGAATTTAATTAAAATTCGCCTGCCTTAAAATTATAACTCCTTTATTTCACCATGAAACGCCGACATTTTCGTGAAAGGATTGCACGGTCAAAGATTGGAGCGATTGAATTCGGAGATTAACGACCGGACGTGTTTTAGTAACTCTGGTCAGTAATGAATCGGTAATTAATGACCATTCTTGTTTTACAGTCGATCCTTTGCCAGTTTTTCGCACACACTCCACCTGACGTTTGGATATGAAACTGCGAGAGTATTATTGATGATAAACTGCTCTAATCTGTTGTTGATTGATACGTTGCGTTGTAGCGTTCTGCATGAATAAGTCAAATATCGAATCCAGTAGTCTTGATTTATTGAGTGGTCTGGTGCCGGTTTATTTCATGCGGGAAACTACAGGGACATGTAGGAGGTGCGTGTAAAAGTAGAAATTAATTAAGGCCGTTAAATTGGCTTCCTCTAGAAAGCGTCGACGTGAATGGCGATTTAATTGGAGACGAACGAGCATCTGATGTACCCATTTTACTTATAGGTCTGGTTTAAACTTTTTTGTATTTCTTCTTCCAATAAAGTACAAACCTATTTTTTTTTGTAACACATACATAAATGATTGTAATTACGTGACTGTAGAATAGGCAACCATATATACACTCAAAGATATTACATGTGCGAGAAGAAACAAAATGTATGCCTGGTTGCCTATTTTTGGTCACGTGGTTTTCAATCATTTCTGTTGGTTCCTGTATATGACAATTTAAGTCTCCTATAAAATCTCAGAAGAAAATTTTCAAATTGGGGAGAAGAGTAATGAAATCAGAGAGTTTCTAATTTCTATTCGAGATATATTAAAGATAAAAAATGTCGCTGTCAAAACTGATTAAACACTGTGGCACTTTTCCGTTCGTCCTGTATATTACCGCGTTAATATTTCGTCCTGCCCTTTCCTTTGACATTTACGGACACGCAACAGCTTTGTTATCCAATTTTAAACAGCTTTTTTATTTACTTAAAATTCACGAGCAACTGGAAGATCAAAGGGTAGATATTAAAAGAAGTTGCTCTTACAAAATGCATCCCCTATATACCTCTGGGATAGGGGCACCAAGAGGAGGGTCTACTTTGTTTGTTTTATAACTTAATTCAGAGATCTGCCCTTGGAAAAAGGCCGTGCCGACGTAGTCAGTTCTGGAGTTTTGCAAATGAGTTTAATGTTTAATGAAAATAAAGTCGCGCGCCCACTTGTTCGAATGGAGTACGATATTTAATATAACAAGTGAGTAAATTATTGTTGTCATATTTTAAATCACAGGCTGTGATTAAAGTGGAATTGGTGATATGTATTCGACGAAATCGTAAGATTAGCATCCGCGAGTAATTATTGACCGAGAAGATACAGGGAAGTAATAGAAATATCCTATAATCCAAATATTAATCGTAACGGCATTAGCAGGTATTGTAGTTAAAAGTTGGTAAAAAGAGACTGCCGCTTAAATTTTAAGATTTTAAGTTGACTCATTGCTACTGAGTGACGTGTGTCATGATATTAAGATATTTCACACGATCCCAACTCCTACACGCCGAGAAAACAGGTCATTTCGCAGATTTCAACATGTGCAGAGCATCTTGGACCGAAACGAAATATCCTTAGTCACATAGAGGAGCGGTCGAGACCACAATCGTAATTTCACCGATATCTGGATCTGCTCTTGTAAATCAACTGGTACGACCACATTTACAAGGTGGCGTGTTACTGGTTAAAAATAAACGAACTTGAATGTGCAAAGGAGTATTTAAAATTTGAAATACAATTCCGTGATTTATATACAGCCGTCACGTCCCGGCACTCTTTGCTTCGAGGCCCTCTGCTGGTCCACCTTACCGTAGTTGTTCGATTTAATTCAGTGGATCACTGACGTGCGGAAAGGGTGCCGAGGCTCATGTTTGTAAATCTCCTTTACTTAGACGTTCTATAAATATTTACTTTCGTTGTGGACCCAATCTGTGTGCGAAAAAACCGAAGCACGTCTCAATCGCGATGGCACTGCACAAGTTCTACAGGGAATTACTCTTCCATTTTTTATATTTATTTTGAAAAATGTGGTAGTAATTATAGATTCATCCGCGCTTTCAAAAGTAAGAAGAGATGGCCATGCCTATAACTATAATTAAAGAATTCCACCTGTGAAAAATATATCGACCGAACACTCCCTCATCCGAATACTTTACGACAATGTTATGTTCATCGGGTTTATGAAGCTTTAATGCAAAAATAACGTGACGATCTTACGGACAATTTTGTGTATTTCATTGTAGACGCAGTTACCAGTGGCGTAACCAGGGGGGGGGGGGGGGGGCGAGGGAGCCTTGGCCCCCCTCTCAGCAAAATCCGCGTATACCAAACCAAAACAGTGAACACTATACTTTACTTTAGGTGATTAAAATCTATCATAGAAGCTTATCTTTTAGTTAGTTTTATGTTTTATCACTTGGCTTTGGCTCCCCCCTCAATTCAGTTCTGGTTACGCCACTGGCAGCTACTGATGTGCACAAAAGTATTTACTTACCTTTTATCTGTATTTAATATAGTTAGTTTTACCTTTATATGTTTTTCTGTTACATGCAGGCGAAATCGTTTACAGAGCCCAAACAAAATGTAATAAAATAAAGACTCTCGTAAAGACTTGATGGGAGCGCAAAGTCCCGATCAATATAAACTGTTTAGTGTTATTGCATTGTAACTTTTTTAGTATTCTGAAACAAGGTTAAAAGTCATTAAATTATTGATGAGTGCTTTCGCCAGGGGGAAAAATTGAAGGTGGCAGCAGATGTAATATTTTTAACAATCTATTTTATTGTTTGTCCTTTTGCAGGAAATCTGCTCAATTTTTTATAATTTTTCTCATTTTTGCCGATTCTGTAGTATCCTAGGAATCCTAAAAAAAGTCAAAAGAGATTACAAAAATAATTATTTCAAAAATATTGTAGTGGACCATGTAACACTGGGAAAGATAGTAGGTATATAAAGACAGCAAAGTAAGAGTAACAGGTATCCAAAGAGGCAGTTCCTCGCCTGGCATTAAAGGGCCCTCAGTAGTAGAGAGCAATGGAAGAACCGTTAAGTCCTATAAATCCGCACTTAAGGAGTTCTACGGGCGAAAATTCAGCGATGTAAATATCTAGAGGCTTTGCACACCTAAAGTTAAAGAGGACATTATGTAGCGTAGTTACAAAGCCACTATTACGTAATTTATTTATCGTACAGGGACGTCTTAAGATCTGGTGCAATGGCTGCACTCTACTAGGGAGTGCAGCACTCGGTGCAGCAGGTGCTTTAAAATTCGGAACCAGCCAGTCCTATAAAACGTCATTATCGACTCTTAATAGGTAACATGTATATTAATTAATTAATGAACTGCTTTTGAACAACTAATTGTATCCGTAAACAAATAGTGTGAGTTGTATTAGTAAAAAGTCACGCGCGTGACTAATAAGTTTACACGTTTACACCAATCTCCTTCAACTTCATGCCTAGCCTGTCCAATAGAATGCCTTTTCCGACACTGTGAAATAGAATGGTCCATTATTATTGAGGGGAAGAAAGTGATTTGACATTTGAATAGTTTGACGTTTAATTAAGTTATGTAATAATTGTGCCAAAAATGATGTATTCGGACTTGCAAAGGTTAATATTTGTTGTTATAATTATAGATAAAGTATAGTATTCAATTCGTGGTAATGGTAAATAACTCATTTTGATGAATTACAGCACTCGCCTGCGGCTCGTACTGCAAAATTCATCTGCGTGAGTTATTTACTACATTACCACTCTTCAAATAATATACCATTACTCAATTATTATTTTTTGGATATTACATTTTAAAAGTTTACGTTATTAAAATGGTATCATAATTTCTTCCAAAGTTGTACAATTTCTTTGGAAATTAAATCATTCCCCTTCGATTGTATATGATCGAAGTCATTTCCAGTGTCATGTATAATATACATAAAGTCCGTTTTTTTTTCTATAATACTCTTCAAGGTCAAATTTTTAGGGGAAAACTTGCATTCCTGGAAGTCCCCAACTCCAATTAAGTTGGCACAGTGGTTTTTTGGTTACTTTTAGATAAATTCTTGTCAAAATAATAATATAATGTAAATGTCAAAATGTTGTCAATGTCAATATTGTATATTTTTAAAATATTACATTTCTAAATTAAAAACCATATACAAAACAATAGTCTGGGAGGTTAAATGTTCATAATTTTTATTGAATTTATGCATTTCAAAGTTGAAATCATTATTATTATGTATCTGTGGATCTAACTTGTGGGTGGACTCTTTTAGATGTTCTGTGGGCGGAGTCTTTTAGGTGTTCTGTGGTTGGACTATTTTTAGATGTTCTGCGGATGGACTCTTTTAGATGTTCTGTGGTTGAATTTTTTTAGATGTTCTGTGGATGGACTCTTTTAGATTTTAGATGTTCTGTGTTTGAATCTTTTTAGTTAGATGTTCTGTGTGAGTGGACGTGGACGTTACCGAATCTACTTTTTTAGATGTTTTATGTTTTATTTTTTGCACACCTACATCTAATCTTTTTGTGCCATTTTGTGGTATTTTCATGGAATCTCTTGCGCGAGTTGTTTTATTGCGTAGCTAACTAAAGTGGCTGTAACACTGATTAATTGTTTAATGAACCGACATAACGACAAACGGTGTAAGGGCATATAACATCCGGGTTATTCTAGAGTTACTACTCCGGAACAAGATCGTTTACAAGCCACAAGCCGCAAATCTCTAGGCGTTAAATCAAACCGAGAAATCCTTTATGTTTGTGCGAAAACGTGTCTGAGCACACAGCTTGGAAATTGTTGAAATGGTGGCATTCGGACGCGGCCAATTGAAAATATATGTCCGTTTCCTAAATTACAATTACACTGCCATGCTATTGTTAAGTTTAAAATTTAACCCAAAATAAAACTGGTCGAAACCGCCACTACCTATTTTTCCAAATCGAAAATCGAATACGTTTATGTGAGGACAGTCAGGCTGTTCAACTTTAGAACCTTGAAGTTACCAAATCAAATTGTTTGAAAAAAATTTAGAAGATCGTCACTCGTCAGTTAAGTCGGTGTCGGTATAGTAGGTTACACTTTTACCAATCATTAGTTCTCAAGCAGATTTTTCAATTAAATGTATATAATATATAATCGAAATTTTTTAAACTAACTAACTATGTAACGAAAGGCTTGCAGCACAGCATTTCTGGTTCTATACATGAATATGGATGTATACCTATTATCAAATGTGTACCATGGTCACGTCATGGAATTACTATATTAAGATAGTTGCAAAAGTGTTTAACTTATTTTCTGTTCTAGAGCCTTGGCATCCTTGGATCCATTCCAGCGGCATGGCTGATCCTTACCCTTCTAGTTCTTCTCATATACCTCCTGACGAGATGTTGCGATCGAAAACCGAGGCCATCCCGATCCATATCAGCCCTCAAAATCACCCTGGCCATAGTCTCAGTACTCTGCTGTGCAGCTGTAGGACTAGGCCTTTATGGAAACGACGATCTTCACAACGGTTTAATACAAACATTAAACCAAGGCAAGCAGGTCGACATTCTAGTCTCAAAAATACGAAACCAAACAGAAGCGATCGAAAGACAGCTTCGGATACAAGCCGGGGGACAGCTTAATAATATCCAGAATATCTTCGAGGCCCCTAGTGGAAATGTTACTGTCTTCAAGTTGGCAGATGGGTATCTTAAGAAACTAATTGGTATGTTCGTTTTTAAACCTTACCCATACGAGCATTAGTGTCTTGTTTTATAAGCCATAATATGAAAATTTTAAAAGATTACCCTGTACAACTAGATATTCTTTTTAATTATGGCATTTTTCAGGTAATAATACGATGGCAGCTAATGCTGCCGCAGATATCCGCCAACCTCTAGTCGGTTTGGACCTCACACCTAAGATTATTTTAGGCGAAAAACTAGAAGCAATAAGATGGCCCTTCACAATGGCCTTATTGAGCGTCCTCCTGATACTTTGCGTGATCCTCCTGGTGGGTGTTGCTCGCCACAACCGTTGTGCTTTAATAGCATTTTCAGTGTGCGGCTTACTCGCCGTCATAGCGTCTTATCTAATGGCCAGTGTGTACTTGGCGTCAAGCGTAGCACTGGGCGATCTTTGCATGGCTCCCGACAAATTCATCGAGGATCAAGCATCGACCGACTTGTCCAAAGAAATCCTGAAATACTATACGAACTGCGAGAGAGCCAGAGCAAATCCTTTTACGCAAAGACTAAGAGAAGCCAAGACCACGGTGGAAAGCATGAGGCTCAACTTGAACGCTTTGAGTAAACCAGCATTATATTTGTTCCCGAAGAAAGGCTTGGATACGAAATTTAGCTCATTGAAAAACGATATTAACGCAGCCGATAATTTTATTCATTCTTTAACTGCATTGGTTGATTGTAGATCTCTGCACATGCACTATTTAAGAGGAGCGAGAGCTTTGTGCAACGTAGGACTGTTGGGGCTGACGTTGATGTTGGCGTCTGCGGTTTTGGCTGGACTGTTGCTCACTGCTCTCGTTTGGGTCGACTCACACACCTGGATTTATATTAGAAAGAAGTAAGTAGTTTTGTACTATTAGTAGTTTAGTGTTGACGTTAGGTACAGTAGCAAAACGAACTCGTGTCTGAAGTGAAACCTATTTCATTGACCAGCGTAAAGCTACAGAAATGGTACCAGTTACACTCTTTAAATATGAGTTATTATAAGCTCTGGAAAGTTAAAATTTTGCTGGTATGAATAATGATAGTTATAATTAGTGAGGTTATAAATATACGTTATGTATTTTTTTAGAAGTATCTAGATCTCGCGATATGCAGGTTTGCTCCGACCAATGAAATACTTTTATTCAAGGTCACATTTGTCAACTCAATTTCAATTTTATTTCTGACTTCGTGGTGAAAGATGTTCCTTCTTTAAAATAATAAAAACGTATTTGGGGAATATAACGGAACAAAATGGCAAAGACAAAACATCTTATGGAGGCTTTTGACAGAAATCAGAAATAAAATTGAAATTGAGTTAACAAATGTGACCTTGAATAAAAGTATTTCATTGGTCGGAGCAAACCTACATATTGCGAGCTCTAGACAATTGTTTTTTTTTGTTTTTAATGAAAGAAAAACACCTTATTCGCAAAAATCAAACAGATGAATAACTCGGTGAAGCTACAAAATTCATTGATATGTGAAAACGATAACAAAGGACATGATGGGCAAAAATGTCAACGATGACCAATTGAACTTTTCACTACACGTGAATTTGTTTGTATCTAAGGTAAATCACTGAGTTATTCATCTGTTTGATTTTCGCGAATAATTGTCAAATTAGTTTCACATTGTTGCCACTACGATTTTCCTAAAAAATTACAACTAATTGGCTTATGGATAAGCATGGTAAAATTTAACGATTCTCTATTTGGTACGATCCTACTTTGATTCTTCGTTTTTTTTGCAGGAAAGATTATCATCAAGTAAACGAGAATGATCCGTACCTTCCCCCACCTCAGGCCAGTCAAGCAATTGCAGCACGGACTCTACAGCGTAGCCAAGGGTCGTCTTATCCCCCTGATACTCCCCCACCCAGCTACACGGCTGCCTTGCTGCATAACCGATCAGCGCATGCTACAGCTCCCCCCTCGCATGAAGCTGACCTGCTCCTGTACTAGCATTTTTATTTTTATTTCGTTAGTTACCTATTTTAAGATAATGGTTTTTTCATACTTTAGAAAATTTAATAGCAACTTTTCAAAAAATTGTTGTTCCAACGTTGCAGGTTTTTTCTACATGAAATAAAGTAGAGAAAATTGTAAAAAGGCCTATTATCGATTTATGCTCTTTGATTATTTCAGTTAAAATTTTTATTTAAGTAATATTCAGATTTTTACTTCCCGAAACAATTTTTTCTCAGTCTATGGCGCTGATGGTTGTTTTTTTTTTGTTATAATTTTTATTGGCATGTAAATTTTTAGCATTGCTTCTTTTATCGTTCTTAGATTTAATGTTTAGAGACAAGTCAGTAATAAATATTATTTTTAATTTATATACAGGGTGTTTTTAAGTGTGAACGAATAATTTCTGGTAGGGGCCACGCGTCAAAATTGAGCTAAAGTTTGTGATTTGCTCTAACAGTGGTGCAAAAATCAAGTTTTTGTTATACCTAAAATTTGAGGTCCAACACTTTTAAAACGCCCTGTATATCAAATTTTTCCCGTATAGAAAATTTAATTAAATTCATTCCCCGCCTAATATAAAATATCGGTGTCATTAATGCATTGTGACTTAAAATAAAACAAAGCCATTCCAGATGAAAATTTGTAACTTGGTATTGAATGTACTAACTCGTCTGCGGTAGTAATCATCCACTTCACGCTTTCTCAAAGATAGTCTTCTCCCTTTTAAATCTTTTCCACTTCTTAAAGTGCATTAAAAAATATTTTCATGCTTCTCAGATTTGTTTAAATCTCCATAAGTCTCTCAGAAAAACCGTACACTTTGAACTAAGACAAATCCTCTAATTCATCTGGTGTGGCCTCGCTCAGTGAGATGTGTGCAATGAATGTGGTCTTAATTACAGAGATGGGTGTGACATGCGACCATCTGAGCACCATCGGGGAGCCCATATGTCTCATCTACGGGGCCACACCCTCGGCCGATTGCCCTCCCATCATCATGACCCGTCAGTCGCAGGACCTAATAATGGCAAGTACGCGACTCTAAGCAAACAGTGCAAGACGCTGGAGAGTTCGGACTTCTACTGAGATAGGTAAGAATACATACGTTGTAGTCATATTACTAGTTTTTACTACTAAATGCCGGGCGTTAAAACTAGTGGCGAATTTCATTTATTATTCATAATTTTCATTGTTTCAGGGCTGCCTGCAAGGAATTCCCAAACTTCAAAGGTTTTAAGTTTGATCAGCGCCAACAGCAAAACGTTCACTACGCGCCGGAGGGCCAGCGTACAGCGAACATCCAGAAGTACAGCTCCCTCGGTCGCCGTCCGCTACCACAGACACCCGACGAAAAGGCACGCAAACAGCCACCGGTGCCAAAAGTACCAACCACTATTTCGCAAAGTATCGAGACTCCACTTAATCCTGCCAACTTTAGATCGCTTCAAAGAGGTGCGTGGCAGGATAACGTGAGTTCTTTCCAACCGAACGTGCAGTTTAGATCTTTGCAAAGAGGTGTCTCGTCGCAGCCGCCTACTCACTCGCAGTTTAGATCCGTGAAGATTCAAGATCAAACTCAAAGCGAGGCGATGTACGCTAATAGTGAGAGTGAACGTCAGCTGTACGCTGTTACTGAATTGTAAGTTTTATTTTTCTCCTTGGGAAATGCAGGCAGTCGACATAATAGAAATATTTTTTTGTTCATCTTTAACGACGCTTTTATTTCGGATTCGTTCTTAATATAGATTAGCACTTTGTATACTATACAAAAATAATTACGTGCCATTTTCAAAATTAATTATATAAGTGTTTTTTTGTATAATATACCATTATGAATAGTGATCTCGAAAGATGTAAACATTACCATTTAGTTAGCCAATGTAGCACAATTCGTATTTGATGTTAAAAGTATATCGAATTTATCTAAAAAAAAAAAAATAGTAGAATGTTTTGATGATATTGATTTCAGCCAAATCATAGATGATATTATTTTCTGTTAAGTTCAACCCCAACATTTAGTAATCCAATTTGTATACATTTCATATTTGTTAAAATCAATTCTATAGCAGGATTTCCTGAAAGATACACTGGAAATACTACGAACATAATGTGTTAACACCTAAAATTAGGGTAATATGAGATGCACTCAAAACTTTAAAATCAACTTGCTCTCCTTAAGCAGTTTAATTTATATCCGACTATACAACTGACAAGCTCGAGCTATAGTCAGGATATTTTTCTAATCAATGCGATGTCTGCTAATATTATCCTAATTCGCAATCAGGGCCAGTCCCTTCACTCAGCGCCCAAGTAGATGCTTCAGTCACTTGGCCCTTGAGCCAGCTCCAGATAATTATCAAAGCAATGTGGTGTTCTACATGAATGACAAAGCGGCCACAGCATTAATATCTGGTGCGCTTTAATCTACATTTCAACCCAATAAAAAATTAATTATGCACCGCACGGTTGGGTTTTCACATGACATTTTCTGCCCGCCGATGTAGGACACCACCTTATTAAGGGCTTTGGTTTGGCACTTGTCTTTGATCCTTACTTTTCGGTCCCGATTTAGTAGTTCAAAACATATTTACTATTTGTGCCAAAAGAGGGTATAAATAAATGTAACATTTTTAACGCATACAAACTTGACTGACAACTTCCATTCCATTTTTTTAAGAGCTTTTCTAGTTTTTGTACACTCGACTGGGCAGTTTAAACAAATATTTATTGAAATGTAATATTAACGTTGATGTTAGATGAGAATTAGAATTTAATAATGGGAACAAAACTTCTTTACATTCAGAATTTCATAATATGAACCTCAATCTTGTAAACTGTATTGCTCATATATTGTTCCGTGACATAAAAAGGTAATTAAATTTAAGTAGCAGTGACCGTCTCGTTCCAAACTGAGTAACAATTGTATTCTATAAATAATGTAGGACGGTTTTAAATTAAGTACAATAATGTATCTTTTTTTTTTGACTAGGTACGCTTTATTTAATTGTTACTGTAACGTTGAGAACTTTTTTTCTAGTGTGATTTTATAAAAGCCATAATACTCTTTTTATAGTAGCGTTAATATACAGGATGAGTCAGAGTGTTAGAAAGGATTTGTTAATAAATGTTATATAAATATAAAATAATATTTTTGTAGGGTGTCAATTTTAACAAGAAACGGTAAATTTTTAATAAAAGTGACCTATTTTATTGCAGTTTTGATCCAAAAATAACGAAATTAGCGATGATATGGAGATAACTTGGCACACAATATACGGTACTTGTTAATTTCCTTTTTACTAATAGCTGAAATTGGCACCCTGCGTATAATATTCCAACAGACACTCTGTATATTGATGACGTGATATAATTCATAAATAATTACTCATACTCAGGGTGTAATCTACAGAATATTTTCTTCCTTTATTTATTATGTGGATTATATCCCTTGAAAGTTTAATAGGTGTTTAAAGTAAATTTTGGATATTGTATAAATATACAGGTAATGTTAAACTCGTGTATTTATATTGAATTATTTCAATAATTTAGTAAGGTATATTTAAAAGTAGCAGCCGCATTAATTTATTTTTTTGTTTATATATACTTGTGGCTGTTATAAATGGTGCAAATGCCGACTTCAGTTTTTATCACCGGACTTGTTTTATATTCCGATTTTTACTTGAACTTCTGACGTTTTCTGAATATAATACAATATACTGCTCGAGTATTTTTACCAAGTAAAGCGTCTTCATCTAGGTAATTTGCACCATGACTTGTACATTTTTATTCATATTACTCTAGTGTCTAGGGCGAATTAGTGGTTAACGGAAAAAACTTTTGGACAGGATTTTTATTTACAAATGATAGTTTTGGAGTAAAAAATTATAATATGAATTGTCAAAAAAATCCTTCTGGTTCAGAAATTATAAAAGGTGAAATTTTGCAGTTTTTCACTTATACATAATTTAATTTCAAAACAATTAGAATTACCTAAAAGAAATTTTATACGGCGGACAATAAAAATGCATGTCATGTAAGTTTGACAATTTCGATTATGGCATCTTACCTCTAAAGCCAACAAAAAAAAAAAACCTGTCCAAAAATATTTCTACTGGCAACTAACTGGGGACTAGAATATACATAATAATGGAATAACTGCCAAAGAAAATTAATGATTGATGCTTGTAAAAGAGTGTGTGTCACAGTATGAATGTTACAATACTATTATATATACATGGTGTATCTTTATAACTAAAGTTTAATAAATGTCTATTGTAAGAATAAAAGTTTTAGTTTCATAGCTTTATACATCGATGCAGGCCTGTGAAAAGAATATGTTTTCAGTTTTTATTTTTTATTATTTTTATTGTATCTGTTAACTGGTATGCTTTAAATTTTTCTGTACATTAAAACAAATTTTGTAAAATAATGTTTCGCAATGCATTATTTATTTATACTGTTTAGAATCTAACTAGGATGTAAGTCATTGTATAGTAAGTTTATGTAAGTAAATATTCATTTTCAATTGTTTTATTTATATTATTAATCGAATGACCAAGATAATGCCTTTTTCATATCCTAGTAATGAAAGGTATTTGCATAAAGAAAACAAGATTTAATATCATTATAACAAGTAGTAGTAGCGAAAAATATAAGTTGCAAAGACGTGAAAAGACTGGTGTAATTGAATCAAGAAGCCATCTAAAAGATGTAGACAGCAGTATTTTGATGCTAAATATATTGATAGTGCTTTGGTAAGTAATATAAGTATGCGATTGACGTTGAGAAACGCAGAACTTTTGTAATACCCGGCACCCCTGTTGCATATGCAACATACAATACACGCATGGGCATTATGTGTTGCCTATTTAAGAAAATCTAGTTTTGTTTTACGTATATGCAACATACAATACATACATGTTTACATGTGTTGCCTACATAGAGAAATGCTTTAACTTTGTGTTACGGATTGATTGATGATTAATTACCAGAACCATTGAAAAATCCATTTATCACTGGTATGAATTGTCCAACACTTAATTTTTAATAGAACTATTGGTAAAATAGAAACTCAAACGGGTATTTAATTATCAATAATCAGGAGCATGGAACTATAATTTATTTCTCTGCGATAAATAGCAACTCAAAACTTTCAAAATTTTATCAGGAGTATTAGGATAGCAGAAACTGGAATAGGTATTTAATTAATTATCAATTATCAGGAGCATATAATTATAATTTAATTATCTGTGATAATGGCATATCCAAACTTTTAAAATTATATCAGGAGTATTAGGATAGCAAAACCTCTAATTATTTAATTAATTATCAATCATGAGGAGCCTGAGATTATAATTTACTTTTCTGCGATAATGGCATCAAAGCTTTTAAAATTCGATCAGGAGTATTAGGGCAGCAGAAACTCGAATGGGTATTTAATTAATTGACAATCATCAGGAGCATCCAATTATAATTTATTTCTCTGCGAGACTAGCATCTCAAAACTGTTAAAATTCTATCAGGAGTATTAGGATAGCAGAAACTCGAAAGGGTATTTAATTAATTAACAATCATCAGGAGCATCCAATTATAATTTATTTATCTGCGAGATTGGTATCTCAAAACTGTTAAAATTCTATCAGGAGTATTAGGATAGCAGAAACTCGAAAGGATATTTAATTAATTATCAATCATCAGGAGCATGAAATTATAATTAATTTTCTGCGATAATACTTTTAAAATTCTATCAGGAGTATTTAAAATGGAGAGTTGAATCATTATAATGCAACAGATGAATATTGGCGCTGAGAATAGCAGAACTTATTTATATTAATAGAATAAAATAATATATTGTCACTACCCCTGTGTGTATATGCAACATACAATACATGCTTGGTCATTGTGTATTGCCTACTTATAAAAGAATCTACTTTGGTTTTACGCATATGCAACATACAATACATGGACGTTCATTATGTGTTGCCAGAGAAATAGAGAGGGGAGAACGCTCTTAGACCTTCTGCGCATCCAATTTTCCTAAGACACCCAAGGGGGCAGACATTTTGAACATGATCACGTGGTTTGTTCTGCCGTGCAACTGTTAAAAAGTGTTAAGTAAAGTGAGGTTACAGTTATTTAAATTTTTTGGTGTGCGTTTAATTATATTTATTTATAAACCCTACGGAGTGCATATATGTTTCTATTTATTCTATAAACTAATTTACTTGATTCGCATTCGCATTCGCCAGACGCCAGTTCAGAGACAACGGTTGTCTCTGGCCAGTTATGACACATGACAGTTACCGAGTTCGAGTATTTTAACCATATGTATAAATTTCATTTTTCTGTGGAAAAACAAACCTTTTCGAAATGGATAAAAGGGGTATTACTCGCTGAACGCCCCCCTGTGTGAGTGCACGTAGAAAATTGGATGGAATTGAGTTATTTTTTTTTTTTAGTGATACAAAATGTTTTCATTTCAGGATTTTTTTTGCAAAAACGATGGGCTTGCATGGAAAACTTCTTTTAGTTTCGTGTTCTCCAACTTCAAAACAGGAACTTGTGAAAATATCAGGCCAAAATAAGTGATTCAAAATGAGGTAGGTACATAAAATTGAAGGACGTGGCTCACGACGAGATAAATTCTTAACTTGTTTAATTCGTGTTAACCTGTTCTACATGTACAGTCATAGTTGTTGCAGCTCTTGTTGAGCAGATTATAATAAAGGTTGTCGTCTTACAGGTAGTAGAGGCAATGAAAACTGTGTACGAGGAAGCAAATTTAATTCAAGCCGATCTGTCAGAGTATAATATCCTCTGGCACAACGAACGCTGCTATTGTATTATATTGACGTTAGTTGAGCTGTGCCATGAAAATGCCTTTCACTTTTTCTTCAGAGATTGCACCATTATATTAACGTAAGTAGCAAATTTGTAAAAAAAATGTTATTTCATAGATAGATAGATCTTTATTTGACCACTTTACATATGAAACATACATTTGTGGCAAGTCAATTGTTATAAACAAAAAACAGCAATTGTATATAAAAAAAAATTTATAAATAAAAATGATGATTACATCATGAACACAGCACTTATAAAATAAAATGTAGAGAACAAACGTATAAGGAAACAAACTACATAAAATACACAAACCCAGGTAAAAGATAACAGTGATTTGGTTACTGCAAATAATATCAAATATCCAGTAAAGAATGTATAAACACTTCTACATGCAGCTTTTAAATATTCCACTACAGAGTAAATCATATACCTATGTACTCGATTAAAAAAAAAAAAGAGATTTCGTCAGATCTGTATAGTATCTATGCCATGATTGATGACTTCAATGTCAAAGTGTTCCATAAATGGAAAAAGCTTTCTTAACTTGTCATTTGATAATCGTGGTTTATCAAAGTATTTATGTGGGAAGTTTCCGGATACAAAATACAAATGTATCATATGTTGTTACAACGGCAGCGAACGTGTTTAGAAGAAAAGTCCCAATAAACCTGAGTCATAGTAGTAGTAGTAGTAATCTTTATTAATTTCATAAAAAGTGCAAATGTACAATTACAGAAATCTAGTCCTGGAAAACAATAAAATAAAATAAGACATAATATGTATATATATATACATATACCTACACAAATATATAGAATTTAGTTGTAGAGTGTAAACCAGGACATATACACACATATATATACACATTTACGAGAAGGAAGTAAAGTATATGGTACCATATAGTACAATTATTCATCGCTGCCAAAAAATGAGAGAAATGAGATACCTCATTTTTGAGATGCAGGGCATTGACATACATTTTTTTCTTTTAATTTTGCTTTAATATAATAATACCTGTTTAAAACAAAATCATGATGTTGCAACGAAAACTTGTTGGATGCAAATAGTTTAACATTAAAATCAATCGGTATTTGTAATTCCATAGATAGAGCTGCAAGATACCGCTTCACTCTGTAAAGAGGTAGCACAGCACTTGGAGAGACAGATGTGTGATCTACTTTCTGACAGAACGACCAGCTTCACTGAATTTATAGCGCTCTCACTTAAAAGAGTGTTAGTATTTTCCACGCAAATTAATCTATTTGGAAAGTAAATTTGCTATATAATATATAATAATGCCAGTGCAGGAAGTATTTAGCCTGCGCAATGTAATATATAATTTGTGGATAATATGCCGTTGCAGTTTTTTATTGACAAACGATATTTTTCGAGTTATCGGTGTTTCAAAAATTCAATTTATTTTTGGTTTTTCCCCTGTGGCGCCCTTATTACGGCTGATCGAGCATTTTCACCTTATAGGGGTTGTAAGGCGATGTATGGACTATCACGAACCCATAATAATTTTAACTGACAAACGCGAATTTTTGAGAAAATAATTTTTGAGGTTAAGTCTCATTACATAAATCGAATTTATTAATCTTTTAGGTTGTAAGGGTTCAAAAATATTTAATTATAGATTAGTTGGTTTTAATTTCGCCACTCCCTCAATATTTTTAAGAGAATTTGAAATAAATTTCCAAGCATATCAAAACTTATTTCCTTGGCGTTGCTGGCAACGCGTTGCTACGTTCACACCAGTTCGCTACGCTAGTTCTATGCTCTGTGGTATGACTTAGTTATGGTGGCTACACCTATTACCTTTATGTTCTGTGCCTTCTTTGTTCTGTGCTTATGACAGCTGATGAGTATTTTAAGTTAAGCCTATGCGTATAAAATTTGATTTCTTTGTGGAAAGTAAACTTTTTCGTAATGGATAAAAGGGGTATTAGTCGCTGAACCTCCCCCTGTGAGAATGTACCGAGAAAATTGGATGGAATTGAGTTGTTTTTAACGATAGAAACTGTTGATGCCAAAGTGAAATTTCAGGATTTTTTTTTTCAAAAACGGGAGCATTTACTGAAAACTTACTTCATTTTCGAGTTCTCCGACTTCAAAACAGGAACTTTCAGGCCAAGATGTGTGGTTCATAGTAATGTACAGGTAGTTTTTTTCGCTGAAAATTATTTAGTTTGGGTTTGTTTTTTGTTCCGCTTAGCGTTTCACATCTCTTCATATTATATTATCTGCATTGCTACACGCAGAGACAAATAAGGAAACCTGTTCTTATTTGCTTGAGAAGTTACAGGAAGGAAAATGTACACCTTGTAACTGGTCTAAACTACGCAAAATATAATACACTATCCTTCATGTTACTTTTATTGTTTCAGCTGGATACGCTGCAACTCGCACAGAGGCAGGTACCTTTATTGAAGTAGATGGACGCCAAGTTCCACTAAGTCATCATGAGCTTTGTTCGCGGTAGCAATCCCGAACGTATTCAGACATCAGATTCATGCGCAGTTTGAAACTGGGCGTTCGCGGTGCACAGAATACAAGTTAGGGATTAAAAATTTTGCGTTCGCGGAGCACAGATTTATAATTTTGAACTTGTTCGGAATGTGTCCAATGCATCCCCGGACACGGGCCAGAATTTCGAATCCGACGCATGCGTATCGCAGTATTATGTTATTTATGTTGTTGGCCTGTCAGTGTTTGTGGGGTTATGTTATACTATTTTATTTGTTTAATTTCCTTAATCCTTCCTTTTATCTTTAACGCGTTATTTATCAAAGTAAGCACATTATAATGCATGTTTTAGGATATTTTTAAGTGTATGTTATATTTTTAGATACCAAGAGCAGAACTGAACACAGAATACGTTCATAAAACGTTCGCGGATTAGTTAAAATTCGAGAAGATTCAGAACTTCGCATGCGCATTTGAAATGTTCGAGATGAGTTCAAGTATTAATTCAGGATATGTTCAGGATTGCTACCGCGAACAAAGCTATGATGTTCCGATTGTGGTAGAACCTGAAGTGGGTTTTTAATAGATAAAAACTAATACCTCACATGCGGATATATATGGAACAAACTAACAGGTTTGATTTTAACTTTACATCTTTGTATTAGAGTTATTAAGTTAAATTGGTTAGTCTTTAATACCCCGGTATTATATGTTGTGGCTGTTTGGCGTTGTAAACCGTGTATGCCTTGTGTTCAATCATGAAAAGAAAACGGTGTATCACTACTTGATTGAGCTCTTCTAGCTCTGTCAACTAAATTTTCTCAGTTAATTTGACAATATACCAGCATGTATGTGTGCAGGATGCTGTGCCCTCTGAAGGTATTATGGACAGGACCAATTTGACTAGTATTACAGGCTGACTCAACTTGGATGTTCACCAATATGGCGTAAGGAAATTATTGTAAATAACTCTTTTGTGCAACTTTGCCCCGATTTAACCGAATATCTCTCTATCTTTTAACGGTTTCCAAGATCGCAATGGGGAACATCTATTTTATCAGCCTTTGTATTACTAAATATTTAATCAGTAACTTGTAGTTACTGTTTTACCCTATGATATTTCATTTGATAGCATTAAATTGGGCACTATGCTCCAACACTTAAGGAAAATAATAATATAAAGAGCCAGAACGTGGCCTATGCTGGCGGCGAACTATGCGTGGCGCTCTAGCAATTTGTTCGCAAAATTTTTAGTACGCTAGTTTTTCTCTTTGCGAGTTTAATTATTTTATTGTGTATTTTCTGTACCCGTGTGAATATTTTATGCAATTATGACGACAGCATGTCATGACTGTGTTTATAAAAACTGCTTTAATAATATACTTAATAAAAACATTTTTCTACTATCGTGCGGAAAGTAAAATACTTTATTCACAATAATTACCATTCATAAAAAAAGCTCACTTTACACACTTGTTGCATAAAAAACTATTTTGTTTAAATTTTTTATTTGTTATGATAAACGTGTCTAAGAGTGACAAAAAGCAAAGCATGTAAAGGGTGCGACTTATTGGTCGGGATAAGTGTTTTAACATTGGTCTGAAGGCCGCTTTACAGTCGGCAATTTTTATTGCTGCAATTTTTCTTGCGCGCACGTGCAAATGAGTCGTTCTTGCACTTATAGCCGCTTTACACTTCGCAATTTTCATTGCCGGCATTACTAATTGCCGGCAAGGGATTGCGGATTTCGTTTTGCCAGTTCACTTTACACTTGGCAATTTTTTCTTGTTCCGAAACAGGTATACCATCTTAAGAAACTAATAGGTCGTTGATTATTATGATTTGTGTAAGTAAAGATTTGAGATTATGGTTATTTACCTTTTCAAGAGATGAATAATGTCTACGGCGAATAAAAGGGCTAAAATTGTAGCAGCATCACGTGCATGTGAAATTTCGAGTTTCTATTCCGTTGGCTACACGTAAATACCCTAAAAATATCACTAAATTGCGCCGCAATGCAATTAAAATTAGGTCCGGTTCTAATTTCTGCAATGTAAGGAAAATTGCAACAGCTGATCAAAAGACGTAGTAGTGCGCAAACACGCAACAGTATTTTTATTGCCAGCAATGAAAATTGCAAAGTGTAAAGAGACTTTTACAGCAAATATCTCCGGATCTATTTTAATTGGACTTGCATGGAAATGCTGGTGAGTTTTTTAGTAATTTTCATATTGCCAACCCCTTACAAATTCCCTGCTGCCTATTCCGTCAAAATCCAAAGTACAGAAGTATCTAATTTGCTTTTGTGAACTTAAAATGTCATGTAGCAAGTAAATACTATAGCTGTTTCGTGGTGACGAAATAGTTTCAAACTAGGGTGAGTTGCTTTATTCACCGGTGGATTCACCAGATGTGTTTTATCTCATTCTAACTTCGGAGATAGAACAAGATAAAACACATCTGATGAATCCACCGGTGAATAAAGGAACTGACCCCTAGTTTCAAAACACTGCAAATTGATTGGTCTATATTCGACTGATCGCCTTGCAGTGTTTTGAAACTTGTTCAATTTATTTCGGCGCCAAGAACTGGCGTATATAAACTGATGGTTTATGCAGTGAAATTTGTTTGGTTGGCACTCCTGACGCTATAATAATTTCAGAAATAAAAATTGCTAACTGCAATTATACGCCATTTATAGCAGGGATCATTTTGCATCAAGAAAAATTGCCGACTGTAAAGCGGCTTTTACATCTCTATGTATATTATTTTTGACTCAATGGCTGCAACCCATTATTCTACAGGGTGTCCCGTAAATAATGGATAACCCTTAAAATGGTAATAGGCTAGGTCATAACCTATAGGAATATCACAACTTGACCTTATTAAAAACCCTGCGGTGTATTCATACAGGACACCCTGTATGAATACATCTTGAACTTTTCTGATATATTTGATTTTCCAGGGCTGGTATTGGATCTTATTGGGGCTCACTGACGCACGACCATTGGCTGGAAAATTTGGAGGACAGGGAACTTTGAAGTTTGTTGTTTATTTGCTTCTGTGTTGTATATTTTTTTATGTTTACTTACTCTGTTTTGTTGTGCCTGGCAATTATAAATAAACATATTTTAAATGATATGCATTTTCATTTTTCACGTTTACTAAAAGATAATTAAGAGAAAAGTGGAATTAAGACCGTCAATTAAAATTGTGGTATTAAAAATATCCCAAAGATGGAGCCACTTCCATGTCGCAGTTAAAAATGTGCTGCAAAATATGTACATTTTTTAACTAAACTGTTGTGACTTGATCTTTGTTTTAAATCGCCAAGTGAAAATTGAATTGAAAAGATATTTCTTGATGAGTGAAACGTGGTTGATCAATTTGTTATTTTTGCAAACGCCTTATTAAATCGTCTTAATTTTTGAAGGTACGTCATGTTGACCAAAGATGGCGCCACATAAAATTTTAGCATTTCGCTGATACAGATCTGTCGGACGTCTATATAAACCAAATATTTACAGACTTCTTCAGTAACTCCATTGCTACGGGGGGGGTGTATTACTATTTTTAAGAAAAATATAATAAATACTAAGTATTAATATATATACTACTATCTATCTTCTTATAATACTAAATTCTAAAGCAGGAAAGACACTCCATGGAGTGAGGTCGGTCTGGGATCCCAACCCTTCCCCACCCTTGTGGGTATCATACTTATAAAGCCTCAGGACCGGAATACTTCTGCGGAATATATGTGGCGCCATCTTTTGTAACATTATTAAACTACAATTTTCACCGAAACGTTGGAATTTTAAGCGAAATATTAACTACAACATTAAACTAATTTTACTCAATCCAAACATAGCAAAGAGAAACTATAAATCCTGATACAACTTTACATCAATTGTTCAATTTTAAAGAAAAATATCAACTGATACATTAGATTAATTTTTCAATCCATTCAATAAAGTCTATAATTTCTATGATCTTGGTAGGTATGGGATTGCAGAAATAAAAAAATTAAATGCATATACAAATATTTATTTCTGAATGAACTACAGAGTTAAATATATAATAAAAAATACATCATAGTTAAGTACACTGGATAACACTCTGTAGGAGTCTTCCACATAACGTATCTCCATCTTCCTTGTCCATCCTAACGCTGCGCTGGCCCTAGAACAAAGAATATAGGATTTTATGCATGACTGGCGATAAAGTGTACTTTAGCGCCCAGTTATGCGGGCGTTAGGTACAATTTTATGGCCCACAGGCACTATTATCACCCTCGGGTGATAAAGTAACTATAACGAGCATGAGATTGGCTTTGTTTGACATTTGCTAGGTACGACTTCGAATTGCTTGAATGACAACATGTCAATACATACATGACAATATGTCAATCAAAACAAATCTAAGTTTGTAACTGACCCTACAAACCGCTTGTGCATAAAATTTTGTCTGTACCACGGGCGTAATAAACGTTACGCCCTTGATACATAACACCTCAACCCTCAACGTGGCATGCACAAAACTTTTTATCACATATATCAGGTCGGAACCTTTCATGTGACAGTTTTCACTAATACTAGACAATTTTACTAAATTTACATTTCACCAACTAAGTTGGTATCATCTGGAGATAATTCAATAAACACTAGCTTTTTGCACTAGAGAGACATAAATAGTATTGAGTAAAAAATAGTAAAGAGACGCAACTGTCAAGGTTTCGAGATTTTAGGGCCGATCTTTCACCTCCAATTAACTTTATCCGTCACTTATTTACCTAGTATACAATTGTTACAACAATGAAAATCAACAACGTTAACTGCCGGATAAAGTTAATGGGAAGATGAAAAGACCGGGTCTTAGTATTGTATTTTTTTGCCAATAACTTCATGATTGATATCAATTTTTAGTTCTACGGGAAGCTATTTGTATTGTGGCGGTATAGCCCTTAAACTGAAGACAATCATGAAGCTATTTGTAAAAAAATACAACACTAAAATCTCGAAACCTTGACAGTTGCGCCTCTTTATTTTTTATTCAATGTAAATAGCTAGTTTTTAATAAATATCTTATAAAATTCACAGTTGGTACCTTATAAAATGACACCCTATAGACTATCGGCAGAATGTCTACTAGCGCCACCCACCGAATCAAGAAAGAGCTCTCAATCCTTCCGGTGTCCGGGCCTATAGTAAGGTTTCTCGTGTTGCGTTAAATTATGCCGCAGGCTCCACTTCTGGTGGTGCCCTTCCGTCAATTCCTTGAGTTTCAGCTTTGCAACTATACTTCCCCTGAACCCAAAAGCTTTGGTTTCCCGGAAGCTGCCCGCCGAGTCATCGAACGAACTCGAAAACGATTATAATAAAATAACGTTGAAAGGTTCTGCACAAAAGTTATTGAACAGGCCGCCGTGAGTGCTAGTAGTCACGAATAGGTAAGCTCCGCCTTTCTGCCGGTAGTCTATAGCAAAATTTGCACTGATTTTTTATTCATAGACATTGCAAAAATGGGATTAGAGCACAAGACGTTGATCATCCAACAAAGAAAAACAAACGTAATCAATATTTTTTACAAATGTACTTACAAGAACCATTAAAGCCTGATGATACGACTTCTCTGAAGCATGCAACTTCTGACTCCTTAATTTGTCCAATCAGTTGGGGTTTACGTTGTGAGGTAAAGTTCAGCTCATATAGGACGGTTGGTTGAAGAAATCTCCTTTATAGATGGCATCCCCTGCTATGGAACCTGCTATTCCATCTGAAACGTACATTACAATAATTAATTTCCTTATTACTGGTATTTGTAGCGACTAGAGTTCCGTGTATATTGTTGAAAAGAGGTCAAGTAAACAACGGACCCTTCTATCAATATGTTTTAATCGATGTTGCATTTTATACACATACCTAAAGTTTATATTCCACGTGCCAACTTTCCGCTAGTCATGATTAATTCTGGAAGGAACGATTCATGTTGGTCTCCTCCATCTCTCGGTACTCAAATATCTTTGAATTAATCCAACATTGTTAGGCAAGATTGGAAGAACCTGAAACAGAAATAAAGATGAGCATAACTGAGTATATTATAAATATAAGAGGAATATATCACACTACGAATATGCAAATCTACTTCTCGACGTCAGTTAACATTGTCAATAAAAGTAAGTACCTTGATGAGCTCATTTAAACATTTTTCGCCCTTACGTGTAATGTATCATCACAGAATCATAACCTTAAATAAATGATATGGCCAAATGGACCTGTCGCCATATCGATGTGGTTGTGCTAAATTAGTTCATTTGTCTCTATGGTTAGTTGCTCACCAACTTTAACTACTAGACAGTAGATGGCGCTCAAGAACCGGTGTGAAGTTAGCAACGCGTTGCCAGCAACGGCAGGAAGTAAGTTTTGATATACGAAAATTTCTTTGAAATGAAATGATCTAGATAGGCATAATCGAATGATTCTAATAATCGGATATTCAGCATCCGCATGCTAATAATCGAATGACCATTACTGCGATCGGTTTTAAAAACCCAGAGGCCAGTGGGCAGATACAGATTAATCACATGTGATCACCGAGGCAAACGAGCCCAATTTAATTACCGAACGGATACCAAGGAGTGACAAAACATAACACCATAATTTATTTATTTTTTTATTTTGGGGTAGCAACAATGACGTTTATTTAATCTATACTTCAAATCACGAGAGATGACCGTTACGTCACAAATTAATTTCTAATTTTTAAGGTACGCTTCAAGCGTTCTTTGTTTACAAAATAGTAAAACGAGAGAGACAGGGAAAGGGAGTCCATTATATGTGACTGTTAATATCTCCGACTGACGTTGTTGATAACTAACGCAGTACTGATTTGATTCTTACGAATTATAATGATGACGTAACGGTCTTCTTTCGTGATTTGAACTATATGTGTTCTGTTATGTTGTACTCAAGAAGACTAGAGAACAGTCTTCTTGGTTGTACTTATGATAGACAAATGACAGAAGAATCCTAAAAAATCTGTTTGCTCGACGTCTTGAAATCGAGCTAAACAAGGTAGCGCTGACCGCTCGTATTTGTGCTTACTGAACGCAGAGTAGATCTGAACAAGCATGCAGTGTCTACTGTCTATTACCGAACGGCAAATGAGGTAAACGAGCAAAGCTAGATTTCGGGTATGTAAAAACCGAACGCAGTAACATCGCCTTCTATTGGGCGATTATGAATGATATAATCGAAATATTTCGATTACTGCCGAATAATCTATCATTCGACTATTGCAACCGAGAGATCATTCAATTTGAAATGAGTATGAATAAGTCTTAAGAACAATGACTTCGAATTCATAATATAATAACTCGTATAGCTCCTTTACTTACATTATTAAGCGTAGTATTATGTTCATACACATGCACTCAGTCCACGGTTCATCTGCACTTCTAGCTTATAATGTTTTGCCTCTGTAGATTTCTTTTACCTATTGTTGCTTTGTTTGAACCGAACAGCGACTTGTTGCTTTAATCCTATTTCCATACAAAGAAAATTAGGACGAAATTGAAAAATTCCTACAACAGTCATTGTGAGACAATGCTATTGAGATGTAACAACTATTATTTAACCTTTTAAAGCCGTTAAACGTATTTCGCTGCCATTATAAGTATCCACTGCGTATTTATCAGCTTCCTTAAGTACTCTGATAGACTGGAGAAATACCTTGTCCACTAATTCACTTTTTTCCAAATGTTTTAAACACCCATATTATAGTATCTAAAAATTAAATTAAGCAATTTAAAAGTTGAACAAAAAGCATGTTCACTTAACCTACAAAATCAACATATTTGGCTGTTTTATAACAAATTACCTCTCACTACAGGATCATCACCACATCATCACTGTCATCAAATTCATTACAGGTTCATCCATACTTTTTTATTATTCACTTTTAATCTGGCTAGAAACTAAAAAGGTGCGTAAGAATCACAGAAGGAAGAATTAGTAATCGTAATCGTACATCTTAGCGATAGGAGTAGCATAAGCATAGCAAAAGCAAAGGAATGGAATGGAATGAAACCATTGAGTAAATATAATAAAGAGGCGCAACTGTCAAGGTTTCGAGATTTTAGTGTTGTATTTTTTCACCAATAGCTTCATGATTGTCTTCAATTTTAAGGGCTATACAGCCACATTACAAATACCTTCCCGTAGCACTAAAAATTGATGACAATCATGAAGTTATTGGCAAAGAAATTCAATACTAAAATCTCGAAACCTTGACAGTTGCAACTCTTTATTAATTTTTACTCAATGATGAAACATAGAAAAACCAACTAACGAGAAGTTAGCCGCTAGCTGAAGGCTAAAGGCATTTTCGAAAACTTGCTCGAGTTAACTTAGATCACATCAAACGTCGTTCGTTTACTAACCTAGTTAAATCCACCCGTGTTCGTAGGTTCGTAAACATGAAAATACTTAACCCGATTTACTACTCGAGTTAAATGTAACCCTATCTTTAAAAGTCAACGATCAATTGTGAATCTGTGCTGTGACTTAATAAATGATATTATTTTATTGCGTTAATGAATTATGAATAACATGCAAGAAACGGAAAATCTTCTTCGAGATTAAGAAACGAAATGAAAACAAACATGCGTTCATATACTTTAATAAAAGTGTTGGTGATCGGGTATAACTGTCACGTGACATCAAACAACCGAGCAAGTTTCCGAAAAAGTCTCAACTTACCGATGTGTATATATGCAGCATACAATACACGCATGGTCATCATGTATTGCCAACTTACAATCTAGTTTTATGTATATGCAGCATACAATACACCTGGTCATTGTGTGTTACCTACTTAGAAAAATAATTTAAAAACAATGGTTCTGGCGAGGTTCAAATTTGAGGTAAATTGACCAAAATCTGTTTTATAATCTATACAATCCAAAATTTTCAAATTCGTGCTGGTATTGCAGAGCAACTGTGATCAAGCCGACATTGACAGAACTCATGCATAACTCAATCTGACTTTGTTTGTATTGATCTGTTCGCCCCCAACAATACAAACAAAAACTACAATTGCTAATATGTCAGATGGTACATTCTTACTTTCCATTTCTGGTCAAATAGAATGGTTAGATCTACTTGCACCCTCCGGTACTGCTTGGCATTGCAAGTACGAGTTTTTCTCAGGCCCAGATTGGAAAATTATAGGCGGACTGGAAGCTGGCTTGTCCCAAATAGCACACGTAGTAAATAATGGAGATAAAGTTGTGCTAAATTTCCCAATCGAAGTACAGTTCAAGTCCACCAATCCCTTTGGCTGTAAGTATTAATGAAAAATTAGAACAATACTAAAAATTGTAATATTAGGTTCAATTGCCATGGGTATTATAATTTCTTGAAGTTTTCATTAACTTTACATTGGAAGGATTAATTGGGTGTTCTGAGAGCAAACTATAAATTAACAATCATAGAGATAAAACAAATACACACTACAATTATTATTAAGAGACATACTAATAGAATCATAGATATGGGAAATTCTATAAGATGTTAATAACTTGCGTAATCTTGAAGTTATAGGTTGTGATTTTGTGAAATTAGTATCTCAACTTCAAGATTACACAACAATTTAATAATTGTTTTATCTACACATAACATTTTCAAAAACTTATATATCCGTAACAAATTTTTTGATTTACATATTAGGGCCTCAAATTATTCTAAGCGTATACAGAAATATGCAGCTGGGGGGTTATGGAAGAGCCCACATGCCTCTAAAACCAGGATCACACCAGCTAGATGTACATTTATCAAAACCACAAGCCTCCTCCTTGCTAGGCTACATTGGATCATTTTTTGGGTATCAACCAGAGCTATTACAGCCCAAAATGTTGGCAACTACAGCTGGAAATAACTGTGAGTATATCTTTGTAGTTTCATGGTTTACAATTCAATTTCAAATTAATTATCTTATAATGTCATTTTTATTATCCTCCGTTACTTCTCCTGATCACTCTCAGAAGTCATCATAGCAATCCTTTCGTCTTCTATTGATATAAATTTTAGAAAATAAGTTTTATAGTGACTCCGTTTTCATTCTCGTTTTACCTAAAAATGAATTAATGAAATAAATAATTGTTAGTACTGCCCTTGTTTATGTCAAAATTAGTCAATGTAAAATAATTACTATTTTTGCAGTGATTCGAATGGAAACTGCGGGTCAAGTTCATATAAATGTAAACGTGGTGTCACAAGAATTCCAAAGTTTAGGTTACGACGTTGGAAAAATTAAAGACTGATATTCAAGGGACAAAAATAATGGGTACGGTAGTTTTTATACTAACTGGTAGAGTACATGCATTAGATATAAAATCCTTGAGGCTGTAGAAGTTTATATAAGTGTATAATAAAAAGATTTTGAATTAAGCAAGCAGATTATTTTTATTGATATCTACTATCTAATAAATACATTTTCATATTAAAATTCTTTTATTTCATAAGATATTAGCTACAAAAAATAAAAATACTAATAAGGAAAAAATTACCTTGGACAAAATAAAAAAAATACATGTTGAAAAAACAGTTTTCTTACATGGCCCAACAAGAAATCCTAAAATTTTTTATAACATCTGGAGAGTTCAAGGTAGCACACTTTTGCGTAATAGTAAAATCTGTGGAGCAGGTAGGATACATTTAAAAATAAGAAAACAATTATTTGTTTGGTAAAATAATTTTTTTAATTACAAATTTTCAGGACGAGGGATAATGTCATAATGGCCTGATCAACCGGAGAGTCTGGAGACTTTATTGAACTTTCACGATCCTCAATTCAACCCTGCACAAACTTACAAGCAGAAAAAAGACCGACAACAAATTCAGACTGCATTACTAAAATATAAAACAACTAAGTTAAAAACAACTTTTATTGTCAAGCCTTCTTGGTGTACATTGAAAAAGTAAACGCTGCGACAATATATACAATATATTCATATAAATGATCTTTACAACAAAAAAATTGGTATAATGATGGATCAGATGTTACAGCTCTCCATTTTCCTTACAATTACTTCCAACGTTATTAATCGTAGTAATCTACAAGATTGAATTACTATACCTAAGCACGTGCCGCTATTTCTTTCATACGATTAAGTGCGCTGCCAGCCTTGAACCACGTGATTTGACCTTCATTTAACGAGTGATTGAGTAAAATTTTATCGACTTTACCATCTGCATGTTTGATTTCGCATTCAACAGGTTTGCCAGGCTTGAGGTTTGCAAGACCCTTAAGACTAATTTTGTCGGTAGGTTGAACTTTATCATAGTCCTGGGGATTTGCAAAGGTTAACGGCAGCATGCCTTGTTTCTTAAGATTGGTTTCGTGGATACGAGCGAAAGATTTCACGATAATAGCACGGCCGCCCAAATGTCTCGGTTCCAAGGCAGCGTGTTCTCTGGAGCTGCCCTCGCCGTAGTTATCATCACCGATGGCTACCCAATTTATTCCTTTCGCTTTGTAGTAGCGTGCCACGTCTGGGACTGTTCCCCACTCGCCAGTTACTTGGTTTTTGATTTTGTTCATCTCGCCGTTTTCTGCGTTTGTGGCGCTGGAAATTTCAATCATTGTTTAAAGAATGTCCATATATTATTTAAAATATAGCTTCGCCTTCTATTTAGTCAAACAAGTTTTTTTTTTGCTTAATTATCTGGTACAACAATGTGGGAATCAATTACTTTTGCTTTAACCGTTTTACTGTTTACCAAAATTTTGTGCCTTTCTCAAAAGTTCTACCAATTATTTTGTGCGATTTTCTTTAAATTTTGATTAATACGAAAAATATATGAATATTGAAAATTTAAAGAAGCAATTTTTGTAAAGGGTACCATAGAGCCATTATTTTGATTTCATTATGAATAGGCAAAAAATTCATTTCCTTAGATCAATCAATTCCCATCAATTTTAATGTGATCAAATTACATGCAAATAAAAGACTACTATCCAATCTAGAATCTTACCCAATAAACATGTTATTTGAAATGTTGTCAAGGTGTCCTCGGTACTTCAACCACGGTCCAGCAGCTGAGATGTGATCCGTTGTACACTTTCCTTTAACTTTAATTAGAACAGTCATATTCTCCAAGTCTTTCCCTTCCCACTTGGGGAAAGGTTCTAATAATTGAAGACGCTGTGATTTTGGATCCACAGCAACTCGTATGCTACTGCCATCAGGAGATGCAGCCGTATAGGTATCCTGACCGGGGTCGAAACCTTTGCTTGGGAGTTCATCACCGAAGGGAGGACTGAGTTTGAATTTTTTGCCATTAGCACCTTTAAAATACGCCACGTGTAAATTATTAATAAGTCGGATTATAAAAAAATCTACCTTCTATTTCATCTACAAGAGGGTTGAAATCCAGTCGTCCAGCAATACTCAGTGCCGTTACAAGTTCTGGAGAAGTGACGAAGCAATGAGTGGCAGGGTTGGCATCATTTCGTCCTGTAAAGTTACGATTGTACGACGTTACGATTGTGTTCTTTTCACCTTTTTTTACATCTCTACGATCCCATTGTCCAATACAAGGTCCACAAGCGTTAGCAAGAACCTACGAAAATATATTTTTAATTAGTCTCGAAATTTTTTTAGTACAAATCGGGTACTTACCGTGCCTCCAAATTCATTAAGGACTTGAGAGATACCGTCTCTTTCGATAGTGGCACGGATCTGTTCAGATCCAGGCGTAACGTTAAACGGAATCTTTGATTTAACACCATGCTTTAGGGCCTCCTTGGCGATGTTAGCACACCTGCCCATGTCCTCGTACGAGCTGTTAGTGCATGATCCAATTAGTCCAACGCTAATGTTATTGGGCCATCCGTTCTTCTTTGCGTTTTCACCAAGTTTACTGATCGGATTGCCCAAGTCCGGTGTGAATGGGCCGTTGACCTGAGGCTCCAGCGTGGTGAGGTTGATTTCGATTAATTGATCATATTTAAAGCCTGTGTAAACAAAAAATTGTTACTCCCAACGATCTTCACAAATATTTTAGTGATCTAACCTTTGTCTTTGGTGAAGAGTACATCTTGGTACTTCTGGGCTTCCTTAGCGATTTCGGCACGACTTGTCGCTTTCAAGTAGTCAACCATACGCTGGTTGAAGGTGAAAATGGAGGTGGTGGCGCCAATTTCAGCTCCCATGTTGCAGATGGTCGCCATGCCAGTACAAGATACTGAATCGCAGCCGGGTCCGTAGTACTCGATGATAGCACCAGTGCCTCCTTTTACAGTTAGAATGTCGGCTACCTTCAGGATGATATCTTTTGGAGCAGTCCAGCCACTCAATTTTCCTAAAAAAGTTTACATAGAAATTATATTTTCGCACTACACTACATATTTTTTAACCCTTTATCTTGGTCTACCGCAGGAAGACGTACCCATTTAGGGTACTTTTTTTTACATTTCATTTAAAACTATTAAAATAGTGTTAAAGAACTATTTATTATTATGGTTGGTAAATAAAAAGTTTGGAGATTATCTGTCTCATGTTTTAATTATAGACAAGTAAATTTAAGCTGGCTCTTAGCCAATTGATTTTATTTTTCTACAAGGAACATTTTAAAAATGTCATTTTAGTAAATAATTTTATATTTATAAAACAGTTAAATTTAATTACGTATATAAAGGGACAATCTTTTTATCTAGAAGTAAATTTACCCAAAACACTATTTATAAATTATAATTATTATTTTCTGAGCTGTATGAAGGTTAAAACATTAAGAATAGTTCCCATCAAATATTTACCAAGTATTATATATTATTTTAATATTAAATAAATAAGTGGAAGATTACACTTTAAAAGCTTGAGTGCCAGTCAAGGATCTAATTAGGTTTAACAACAATTATAAAATTATTCGGTATTTTTAAAGACACTTTATATTTAGCAAAAAAATATAATATGCCATAAGTTGAAGTCAAATTCTGGCATAACTAGGGGTTGCAATACCGGTTTACCGATTCACCGGTTTACCGGTAAATGGCTCGAAATTTGCCTTAAAAAATTACCGGTAAAGTGATATCTTTTACCGGTAATTTCGGTAAAAAACTGTGCCCGAAGCAACGGGGATTCACCGCTGCTAACAGTGCTAACTACGCAACCACAAGCTCAGACCGCGGTTTGTCGGCTGGCATCGACCGGCATCGCTAGTAGAGCCAGTACGCTATGAAACAACTGTAGAAATTCGCATTAATTTCGTTACTTTTGTCAGTTTTGTCTATATTACTGCGTAAAGAAGTGTGTAATAACCTGTATAATATCCTACCGAAGTACATATCCACCCGTGTAACGTATTTTACTTATTACTTATATTATAATTTCAACCTTCAAACACGGAATTGTTGAAACTAAAAAAACCGGTAATTTTTAAAAATAATTACCGAATTACCGGTAATTTGAAAAGTCGGTAAATTTGCGACCCCTAGGCATAACCTAAAGCGCTTCATAAAAGCCGTTATTTTCATTAGATAAAGCACATAATAATTCTTACCTGTCAATTCTACACCAATTACCTTGGGACACTTAAGTTCCCAGGGAATATCTGCCATCACGTCTACAGCGTCAGCACCACCGACACCAATGCAGAGGCCACCAAGGCCACCACCGTTGGGCGTGTGAGAATCGGTACCAATCATCAGGAGGCCGGGGAAGGCGTAATTTTCCAAAATAATTTGATGAATAATTCCTACCAAAATTAATTTTTATTTATTAATTTCTTTAAGTGATTTAAGAATTTCATTGATTCAAAATTCGTCGCTTGCTTACCTGATCCCGGTTTCCAGAACCCAACACCGTATTTGTTACTAGCAGTGCCCAAGAAGTCGTATACCTCCTTATTAAGCTCCTTGGCTCTGGCAAGATCTTCTACTCCTCCTGATAGGGCCTGAATGAGATGGTCACAATGGATGGTGCTGGGCACAGCAACTCTTGGCAAGCCACTGGAGATGAATTGCAACATAGCCATTTGAGCGGTGGCATCTTGCATAGCTACTCGGTCTGGTCGTAGTCTCAAGTAAGATACCCCACGTTCGATTTCCTGTTGGAAGAACATCATACAAATGATTGAATTGAAGGAGGAAAAACTTCACGCATTAACGGAAATCAACAAGACTAAGGCAAATATTATTGCATGTTTATTATTGCAATTCAAGTAAAGGTCGAAGTGTTATTAATTAAGTGACGAAAGTTTTCTGAAACGTTGTGAACAATTCGGAACAAAAGTGTTAAAAATTATTCGTTTGTTATTTTAAAAAGTACAAAAATCTGAAATAACGTATTTTAGATTTTTATAACGTATTTTAGATTTCGATTTCTTAGAACCCTCGTGATTTTTTTTTTTTTAATGATTAATGATAAATTTACCTCCTTCTCGTTCTATGCAACACGTCACATGCAAACGTTCATTATTGCGGGTTTGACTATGTAATGATGGTATTAATAAATCAATTTAAATAAATACATTATATGAGGGCGCGTGCAGCAGGTTAAGCAACAGAGAAACGGTGGCTCATCTATCTGTCTGTGTATGTAAAAGCTATGCAACTTTAGGCGAAAATTATGTAGTTGATATACGATCCGCAGAGGAAATGTAAAGCAGTCAGTCGCTTGCTTGTTAGTCGTTATAAGTAAGTAAAAAATGTTTTATATTCGACAGAGAATAGGTTCGGCAAATTGTCCAGGCTGGGATAGTTTATCTCTCTTCCACTCAACCCACAGATTACGTACGACTGGTTCATTTACAAATAATCTAAATATAATTGAGTAGTTTATATATCAGATTATATTTTGATATAAAAATGTCATGTGCATATGACGTACATTAAATCTTATGATTTGCAATTAGACAAACTCGTAGTAAACTTATATGGCTTGTGTACATGACTGTACAACCTACCTAGAAAATATTTATATTTCTTGAGATTTTCAAACATTATGTCGCCTTTACTAAAATTTCTGCTTAGATTCCGTACTAATAAAATTCTTGTTTAATGTAGCGTTCATGGAATTTCTCGTGGATTTTTAAATGGATGCTTTTTGTGGGTTTGCAACCTGATTTAATTAGTAATCTCTTCTTAGTAATCAACAATATTGAAGCACTATTTGCATTTGCATATTATTTGGGGCAAAAATAGACCCAAACATTAAAAATATGAAAATGAACTTTTAAAAACTTCTGAAGTTATCAATAAAACTTGCTAATTGGAAATATTAATTTAATATTCGTTTTAAAAATACAATAGAAAAATGATTCTCTATATTTTTACAAAGGAAAAACAAAAGCCCTTTTTATATATATTAAACATTTAGTTACGTTACTATAGTTTTTACAATTTTTTTTATTTTTCTGCAACACTTCCTCTAAATTGAAATAAACTTTAACATTGCACAGGATAACACTTCATTCCAATTTGGTTTCTCAATCTTTCAAATGACGTCTTCATCAAAGACTTTGTAAAAATGTCAGCTAATTGTTTATCAGATGACACATATTCAACCAATATTTCTTGTCGCTCGAACATTTCACGTACAAATTTAAGCCTCACGTCTATATGTTTTGTTCGACTATGAAATTCAGGGTTCTTTATTAAACGTATGGCACTCTGATTATCTATTTTAATAATTGGTATATTCATAGAACCATTGAGTTCCTTAAATAATCGTAACAACCAAACAACTTCAGCAGCAGCCTGACTTGCAGCAATAAACTCAGATTCTGTTGTGGACAGTGAAACACATCTCTGACGTTTACTCGACCAAGTTATAGCTCCACCACTGTATTTGAATAAAGTTCCAGATGTTGATCGTCTAGTTTCTTTGTCTCCGGCATAATCTGCATCACTAAATGCTTCTAGCGTTTCTTTGTCTAAATCTGTTTTAAAGAGAATTCCACATTTCAACGTACCACCAATGTACTTAAATATTCTTTTTAACATTGAATAATGTTTTGCTTTTGGTTTATCTAGCACTTGAGACAAAAGACTCATTGCAAATGCTAAGTCTGGCCTAGAAACAATTGCCAAGTACATCAAACTCCCAACTGCTTCTCGGTAGGGAAAACATCCTTCATATTCGTCTTCACATTGATCATAAACTAAACCACTTTCAAGAGGAGTAGAAACTGGATTCGCATTTACCATATTAAAACGTTCTAATACTTTTCTTGCATAGGTTTCTTGATGAATAAAAATAGAACCATCATGTAAGCGCTCAACCTGTATTCCTAAATAATACTCAACAGATCCAATTACCACCTTAAATTCACTTTGAAGAGCATTTAGGAAATGTTCCAGCCAAATAGCATCCTTAGCTACAACAATTCCATCGTCTACATAAAGAATTACAATTACATTTCTGTTCTCTTCCACAAACAAACAAGGATCGGCATCACTCTGATTAAGTCCAAAATTTTTAAGAAATCCTTTAAACTTCGAATTCCAACACCTAGGAGCCTGCTTCAATCCATAAATACTTTTTATTAGCTTGCACACCTTACTTGTCCCATCTTCAAACCCTCTAGGTTGCTTCATATAAATAACTTCTTCAAGTTCTCCATACAGAAATGCTGATTTCACATCAAATTGACTCATTTTCAACTTCCTACTTGCAGCAATACTGAGCACTGCCCTAATTGTATCCCAACGAGCTACAGGACTGAAAGTTTCCTCATAATCCAAACCAGCTTTTTGTAGAAAACCTTTAACAACCAATCGTGCCTTAAAACGTTCAATGGACCCATCTGATTTTCGTTTTAATTTAAACACCCAACGATTATCAATAAGTTTCCTATTCTTATCCAGTTCTACAATCTCCCATGTTTTATTTTCTTGTAATGCTTCCATTTCTTCATTCATTGCATCCAACCATAAGCTTGCTTGAGAACTTTCAATTGCATCTTCGTAGCTAAGAGGTTCATCATATACTAACATTGCAAATTCATCATACCGTGCTGGTTTCTTTAAACAGTTCTTATCACGAAGACTTCTGATTTGATTTATTTCTTCATTCTCATCTTCAGTTTTCTGTTCAACATTTTCTTCTTCACTACTTTGTCCCTGATTTTCTTCATCTTCCTCTGTTACATTATTTCCTTCATCGTTCAACATTTTTGGATATGGAAGATGAACTGTTGAACTTTTCAGGACAGTTTTCTCTTTTTTAAAAACGACATCTCTGGAAAGTACTACCTCATTTCTTTCAGGTAACCAAACTCGATAGCCATCTTTGTTTCCAGAATATCCCACTAGATACCCTCGTTTGGCATTCTTATCGAATTTGTGACGTTTTTGCTTTGGTACATGAACAAAGCACTCTGTTTAAGATTTGAGGTTATATTTCCTCAGTGTTGCCAATATTTGAAAACCTAATTATGTGCAGTGTCAAAATTTTGATATTCAATTTTTTTTTGTGTATTACCTACCACAATTTAAAAAGAACAGTTGGGACAGCGACGTTTCTCGCACTTTTCTAGTGGCTCTTATATGAAGGTTCAGAAAATAGTTATTGATGAAATAAATGTGTTGAAACTTTTAAAACTGTTTAAATAAGTCTGTATTAGAGGTGTTCATAAGCATAAAATGAAGAATTTCGTCCAAATAAGTGATTATGGTAGTGAAAAAAATACGACTTTCAGAGACTTTGGGGCCAAATATCTCGAAAACTGTTGCCGAGTGTTACAAATTTGTACCACGGATGTTAAAAGCAAAAATTTCAAAAATCGGACGTTCCGTAATATAGAAAATTACCAAAATCGTCTTTTAAACTTTACATATTTAAATGTTTTATTTAAAATTGATTTTTATGGGTTAGCTATAAAATAAATAGACTTTTTAAAATCAGCAGTGCTACGAAACTACGCCAGTGTAAAATTGTATTTGCTTCTCCTATACCTATACCTACTAAACTGAAATCTAAGGTCAACCAATCTGACTTGTTAAATTCCTTCATAAAAACACGAGCTGTCCCAACTTTCTCTGTATAAACTGTGTCTAGGGTCAACCAATTTGATTTTTCAAATTTATTCATAAAAACGCGAGCTGTCTCAACTTTTTCTGATTCTCTGTATAAACTCTTACGTTATGCCGAACATCTACAACTTAAATTTATGGTCTGGAAAAGAGAAAGATATGAATGGATACAACAATAATTATCGTAAGGTTGGCCACACTGTATTATATAATTTCCTAAATTTATAGGTTATGATTAAATAAACAGAAAAGCATCAAAAATTGACACTTGGCATAATAGACTGGGCGAATAATTTAAAATATAAACTTTTATAAGTAAAAACTAGGTAATCAAAAAATGATAAAAAAGGTTTTGGAATGACAAAACACAATATTTTGTGATTACTTTTCAGTGTCATAGAAATACAGGTACAATTAACAATTATCAAAATTTGAATATCAATTTTCAAATATTAACCTCACATTACTGTAAGTATTTTATTACAATTATAGTTTATTAATATTGTTTTTCAAAATTGTAGCCTTGAAAAAGAAAATAAACATTTTCAAAAACTGAGCATAGTAATAAAGAGTTTTACTTAACTAGCCTAACCAGACCGAAGCCCTATTAAACTTAAGGTTTTCATTTCACTAGTCGGTCGTGACTTACTAATTTTAACAATTTCGGGCATAAGACTGATAAAACTACTTAATTTTTAGAAATTAAATTGTGTTACTTTTAATAAAGGTATGTTTTTTTTATTGGCAGTTTACCACAATTTAACTTGTCACAGTGACGTTTAACTAGCCGCTAGCCGGAAATGGAAGTGAACAATAATTGCAAAGGCATTACGTATATAATTGTTTTGTTGAAATTTGTCTGAAAATGGCTGTGACTGTGTAAAAATGTAAAAACGGAAACACTTGATTTTCTTAAAAGTGAAATAAAAACAAGACGTTCACAAAATTCTGAAAACTTTCCTCAATTAACCATCCTCCTACCTTTATTAATAGAAGTTACCAATATATCAATATAATGAGAATTTGGATATTAATTTAATTTCCTGCATAGTGTTTATTGTTTTTAAAGGGTATTCACAACATCATCGCAGCAAGTAGTTTTAAACATGTGTACAAATACATCAGTTGTCATTTGCCAAAATACATAGTACGTGAGGTACGTATTTCCTCACGTTGATAAAAAATAACAGTATTAACATATAATTCAATTTTTTGAACAATAAAATATTAAACTTTTGATTTGAGTTTGAATTAAACTGTAAAGTTTTTTTAAACAAAAATTAATTGGAGGAAGTATAAAAAACTTCAAACGTCCTTAGGACAATGTCAAACACATAACCTCACTTTTTGTGATGGTTATGTAATCAATAAAGCAGACAAATAATTAATTGCACTATATCATTAGTACTGTTTACGGAACTGACTTAAATTATCAATAAGGAACAAAAACAAAAATTAATATCGCTTGTAGACTAACAATAAACACCAAAAGGTTAAGATTTATCTATACGTTATAAAAATTAATCGTATTTGTACTCAGGTTTTATTTATATCCACCGTTATATTACTTATATCTGCCAAATGAGCTTACCTGAGTCTCTGGTTGGTCAAGATGTGAATATAATACTTTTTCAGAAAGGCTCAAGGGCCTCGCTAACCTTTTCTTGACTACTTCCAAGTTCTTTGCAAGTTTATCGTAGGGCAATGGGTTTTTGTCGAACTTGCTCATTGCAACTTTGGATGCAGCAGACACTATAGGCGATGCATGAAAACATCTTGCCTGTATTTCGTTTGAGAAAAGGCTGCTGGCTTTGCTCCCCTGCAAATAAAATGTTCACATTAGAAACAAATATGCGTTTGAATTAATATGATAATGATAAATCAATCAATATGAATGAAAATTATTTATATAGAAAAAGTTATTATATAACAATTTCGCGTGGAAATATTTATGCTAGGTTTTAATACCCAGGTAGGTATTAAATTTTGATTAAGTGTATGGTTATTAATATGAAATGGAACACTTACCTGGCGATGCAAAACTCGCATACAGTACGCCATGGTTGCACAAAACCAAGAACAGCAAAACAAGGGTTTCAAAATACGTAATACGAATACGAAATACGTATGGATACACTCGAATCGAATGCACTAGACCCCAAACCTTTCTCGAAATTGAATCTACGTCAGTTGGCCAGCCCGGCTGTGTCAGCTGTGTGAAACTGCGCGCGCGTTTGCAGAATCTCCAATGTATATTTAACTGCAGTGATTTTTACTTGAACTTATCTATTATGCAATCGCCAAAACAACACAAAAACAAAAACTGACTTTAACCCCTGACATGGCAATGCCTATAAAACTTGGCATCTGCCATCAAGATCAAGATTTCATTTGTTTGGTAGAAGTTTCATCAAAACCAATGGTCAGTGAGCACAGGGGCGGCTCCAGGTAAATTTACCACCCGGGCCCGGGCCAGAATATAAATAATATATTTTGAAAAAATCTATTAAGGCTGTGTGATACTTTACATGTTTTAGTACATTTTTGAATACAAATAAGTACATAATTCCAACTTAAAATGGTGAGAAGTTGGCAGATATTTAGGGAAAATCTAGGATTTTATGTTGCTGTACTTTGTATGAAAAAATCCTTTATATATTCTGTGTGAAAAAATGTCCGTGAGAGTTTATAAATGTTATATGGATCCAAGTTAAAACTTAAAATTACATAAACTTGAATTTCATAACCACAATTATATACAATATCGATTTCCGTAATAATATACAGGGTGGAAAAATGTGGAAAATCAGTTTTTTTGACAATATCTCTTATATTAGAGGTGCTATCGCTTATTCGGCATTGCAATTGGATTCCTCATAAAAAAATACGTAAGAATAGGCTGTCACGTCCTTACCTTAATTTTTCAAGTACTCTCTGATGGAATGGCTAAAAGGTATATACAGGGTTGTCAAAAATTAGCGGTTTATTATAAAACATTCCATTAAGTGATAGTTGCCAAGATCAACACCGTTCTTAGACTTCGCTTGTTGTAGTATTAGCGACGTAACTTTTGCGGAACAATCTCCATGAAAATATTGATTAAAAAGAAGACTGCTTTGTCCTCCATCATCTGTTTGAAAAATAAAAAAATTATAATTAAGAGCTCTGCCCACCGGCAAATTTGGCTAATTTCTACTGACTTAGTACTCCCACTCTGCACTTTAGTTATAAAATAGTCGAACTACAAATTTAGACTAAAATAGGAGCCATCTTAGTTAAAAATATGTTTTATTGCATCGTTTCTTTGCAAAATTACATCATTATAAACCGCAATAATTTTATAAAATAAAATTAGATATGTCTAAGCTTACGCGCGTTTCCCCCCTAGTTCTTTCATACGATTAAGGGCACTGCCGGCCTGGAACCACGAGATTTGCCCTTCATTTAAAGAGTGATTGAGCGAAATTTTGTCTACTTTACCATCTGCATGTTTGATTTCGCATTCGACAGGTGTACCAATCTTGAGGTTTGCAAGATCCTTAAGACTGATTTTGTCATTAGGTTGAATCTTGTCATAGTCCTGGGGGTTTGCGAACGTTAACGGCAAAACGCCTTGCTTCTTGAGATTGGTTTCGTGGATACGAGCAAAAGATTTAACAATAATAGCACGGCCACCCAAATGTCTCGGTTCCAAGGCGGCGTGTTCGCGGGAACTGCCCTCGCCGTAGTTCTCACAACCAACGGCCACCCAATTTATCCCTTTGGCTTTGTAGTGGCGTGCCACGGCTGGGACTAGTCCCCAGTCGCCAGTCAGTTGGTTCTTGATTTTGTTCGCCAGGCCATTTTCTGCGTTGATGGCGCTGTAAACGGAAATCATTATAAAGGACGGATAGGAAACATCGATTTTCCAAAGTTTTTGATTATATACTCCCACTTTCTCTTTTTGATATGCAATTTTTTCTTTAGATGATGGGGAGATGAGTCAAAAATAGATTTCTTTGTTTTCATGAGTTTTTTGAATTTTTTAGAAAATCTGTGAAAGATGTCGGTTCAAAATAACTCGTTTCCGATGCATCCAATCCAATCAATAGTAATTTAAATAATATGTATATGGCTAGGCCAGCCTTACTTTTTGATTATCCTACTAAAAAGTGGCAGAAATGAGTCTAACCTATATCTTTAATAGATTTGCAGTCAATTCAAATAGAGGTACGATCAAATTGTCTACTACAACTAGTCTAAAATTTTACCCAATGAACAAGTTATTTGAAATGTTATCCAGGTGCCCTCGGTATTTCAACCACGGTCCAGCAGCCGAGATATGATCCGTCGTACATTTCCCTTTAATTTTAATCAGAATGACCATATCCTCCAAGTCTTCTCCGTCCCACTTGGCGAAAGGTTGTAACAATTGAAGACGCCTTGATATTGGATCGATGGCAACTTGTATACCACTGCCATCTGCAGGCGGAGCTGAGTAGGTGTTCTCACCAGGTTCGAAACCGTTAGTTGGTAGTTCGTCGCCGAAGGGAGGGCTGAGTTTGAATTTTTCACCGTCGGCTCCTTCAAAATGAATACCTGTATAATTATACTTTTGCACCTATTGAGAAAACATACCTTGAATTTCATCTACAAGAGGATTGAAATCCAGTCTTCCAGCAATACTTATTGCCGTTACAAGTTCCGGAGAAGCGAGGAAGCAGTGAGTGCCAGGATTGGCATCATTACGCCCTGTGAAGTTGCGATTGTACGACGTTAAAATTGTGTTCTTTTCCCCATGTTTCACATCGCTACGTTCCCATTGTCCAATACAAGGTCCGCAAGCATTGGCAAGCATCTACGCAAATATGTTCAGTAATTTTAGTTAGTCCAGTATTATTTTTATTTTCTAAAACCATTCAGTGTATTGCGCCGCAACCAACGTGTTGAGTACTTACCGTGGCGCCAAAATCAGTAAGGACTTGCGAAATGCCGTCTCTTTTCATAGTAGCGCGGATCTGTTCAGATCCAGGCGTGACTTTAAATGGAATCTTTGATTTAACGCCGTGCTTTAGAGCCTCTTTGGCGATATTTACACACCTGCTCATGTCCTCGTAGGAGCTGTTCGTGCACGATCCTATAAGCCCAACATGAATATCATTAGGCCATCCATATTTCTTTGCGTTTTCGCCCAGTTTGCTGATTGGGTTGCCCAAGTCCGGTGTATAAGGACCGTTAACACGAGGTTCCAGTGTGTCGAGGTTGATTTCGATTAATCTGTCATATTCAAAACCTGCGTAAACAAAACATTGTTATTGGATTCCCCACTATCTTGACAACTGCTCTAACCTTTATCTTCACTGAAGAGTACGTCTTTGTATTTCAGGGCCTCTTCGGCGATATTACCACGTTTCGTCGCCTTTAAATAGTCAACCATTCGCTGGTTAAAGCTGAAGAAAGAGGTGGTCGCACCGACCTCAGCTCCCATGTTGCAAATGGTGCCCATGCCAGTGCTAGAGACTGAGTTACAACCAGGTCCGTGGTATTCTATGATGGCACCGGTGCCTCCTTTTACGGTCAAAATTTCGGCCACCATCAAAATTATGTCCTTTGAAGTGGTCCAGCCGCTTAATTTTCCTAAAAAACAATTTTACGTTAATTACCTACATAATAAAATGCACACTTTTCGAATCCTTACCTTTCAATTCTACACCAATCACTTTAGGACACTTAAGTTCCCAGGGAATATCTGCCATCACGTCGACAGCATCAGCACCACCGACGCCAATGCAGAGACCACCAAGGCCGCCACCGTTGGGTGTGTGAGAATCGGTACCAATCATCAGGAGGCCAGGGAAGCAGTAATTCTCCAAAAGAATTTGATGGCAAATACCTGTTAAAGTGGATTATTCTAGAAGGCATATAAAGGCCAGAATAGTTCACTAGAGTCGGTTGAATATTGGCAAGTGAACTGAACAGAAGAGAAAAGGAACAGTGATTAGTATAGTGAAAGTAGCGAATTAACTGAAATCTCGTTGCAATTATTGAATCCACGCTTGGGGTGTTTATCAAGGGGTGTGAACACGTAACAGTATGATACTATAAACTATTCGATCCACTTAGAATTATATCCAATTGAACAATCGATCTTCATTGGACGAGGCTTTATAATCCGGTACCAACTGATGGTTCATGTTGTCGAATCGGTTTATTCGCTCTTTGCTTACCAGCTCCAGGTTTCCAGAATCCAACACCATATTTGCCGCTAGCAGTCTCCAAGAAGTCGTACACCTCCTTATTAATGGTCTTGGCTTTGGCTAGATCTCTTTCTCCTCCTGCCGCGGCCGCAATAAGATGGTCGCAATGGACGGTGCTGGGAACAGCAACTTTCAGTAGGCCGCTGGATATGAACTGCAACATGGCCATTTGACCTGTGGCGTCCTGCATGGCAACACGGTCCGGACGCAATTTTAAGTACGATACCCCACGCTCAATTACCTATTGGGAAAAATTTGGACGTGGATGAATTAAAGAAACAGGCTGTGCAGAAAAATTTCTGACACCGTTTTGAATAACTTTCAAACTGTCTGTCCGTCCGTAGGTGTATTAAATTGTCATTTCTGTGCTGTCATTGTATGTGGTATTTCCATCATTTAACGTGACAAAGTTGCTTATATTTACCAAAAGGACTTACCTGAGACTCCGGTTTATCAAGATGTGAATATAATACTTTTTCGGAGAGGCTTAGCGGTCTCGCTAGTCTTTCTTTGACTATTTCTAAATTTTTCTTAAGTTTATCGTAAGGCAATGGGATCTTGTCGAATTTGCTCATTGGAACTTTTGATTCGGCAGGTACTACAGGCAAGTCATGAATACATTTCGCCTGTAACTCGTTTGAGAAAAGACTGCTGGCTTTGCCGCCCTGTAGGTAAAATATTCATTATGAGTGCATTACAAAACAGACAAATTAATATTGTGTACGATAGAAGTTTTAAATCATCGCTTTGCAGAATTAGGCAACCAAATATACATTTATGTATTAATGATACACAAAATAAATAAGGTGTATACGTGGTTGCATATTTCAGGTCATATGGTTTACAGTAATTTATCAAGGTTATGATAACTCCAGCAATTTTTACGTGAAATATTTCCAGAACTACTTAAGTTATTTCATGGAACAGTTCTGGAGATATTCGATGTGAAAACTAGATATCCGTATAACAATTTCACGCGAAAATATTTGGGGTTGTATTTTGTGATAACTTCACGTGCAAGAACCCAGAAAAAAGTAATGCTTATAAAAAAATAAACACTTACCAGGCGAAGCAAAGTTCGCATTGGACACGCCATGATTACAAAAATTAAGAACAGCTAGAGCTAGAAAATAAAATAAGAGTTAAAATGGGTACATAACAGGAATAACCGCAATTTTCTATAACTATATAATGAACTCTGTGGCACGATCATCAGTCGATCTTTCACTGTCAGTTTTGGCAAGGGCGTCGAAAGGCATTTGCACATGACGTCATAACTAACCTCAAAAATATACATTTTCTAAAGTTTTCGAATATTATAACAATTTTTATCAAATTTCTGCTTGGTTCCTGTACTATCAGCTGAAATCTTGCTGAGTGCTATTATTAATAAAGTCTTATTGCCTTAATCTAATAAAATAAGATGCTTTTTGTTGGTTGGAATTCCAACCTATAATTAGCAGTATAATTTTAATAGATTAAGGCAATAAAACTTTATTAATAATGGCACTCAGCAAGATTTCAGCTGATAGTACAGGAACCAAGCAGAAATTTTCATAAAAATTGTTTTAATATTCGAAAATTTTAGAAAATGTATATTTTCGATTATAATGTCAATTTTATCAAAATCTTATTCAATGCATTCATTATTGATAAAGTTTTAATTGCCTTTAACTAATAAAATAAGATACCTTTTGTTGGTTGGAATTCCAACCTATAATTAGCAGTCTATTTTTAATAATCCACAATATTGAAACTTTATAAGTCTACTATCTGAGATAGTTTTTAAATGTTATAGTGGATTCAAGCTAAAACTACAAAAGCTAAAATTAAATTGAAAATAAATTTGCACAAACTAAAAATTTAAGGTTATGTTAGTCATATGATGCGCATGATTCATAGAAGACTTACATAGGTTTAGTATGACATGGCACCGTCAGATGGATATGCTTCGGATTTGGGTACTTTGTCAGCAGTTTCAGCTGTGAGTAAGTATTTTTGTGTTTAAAGTGTCTAAATAATCGTTAATATTTATTAAAAATGAGTAATTTAACTGAACTAAAAGAAAAACTGAACCATTACCATAAAGTGAGGTTATGTCGCAGTACCCAAATGGAGTACAGACTGTTCAGAGTACCCAAACCCGACGCAGACTCCCCCTATACATGCAAAGTCTCCTGTTTTTCTGTGCCTTGTATGCGGTTCAATTGTTTTGTGTCTTGTATGTGCTTTGATTCTTTTGTGAAAGTGAATAAATAATAGTAATAATTGTATATGAATTTATTTCATTTGTGTAAAATTAATTATATTTGCATTTATAAAGTTTGTGGAGTTCTCTTTTTGTTGCATGTAATTCACAAAGTTAGTTAGTTATACGGGTTGAATCTTTAAGTGGGGGTATTATTTATAGGAGTGACATTTTTCAATTATAGGAACACTATATTTTTTTTTAAACGTGCTACAAGGAATGAATATTGTTTACACCCTTTTTATTTTAATTTGAGCACACCGCCAGTGGAATGTGCTAATGAGAATAATGACTAATAACTGAGGCGACCGCGCGTGTCTTGTACGATTCCTGAACTGTGTGTTGTTGCCAAACTTCAAGATTCAAATAAAATACGGGGAATTTAATAGTAAAGCAAATTTACTTTTTTTGAGCGGGTGTTCGCCGGTAGCCATATTTTCCCACAGAAACAACTAAACAAAATGTACTATCTAAACAATAACAAAGAAAAAACTATTCTCCTTAAGTGTACCAATAAAAAAGTAATAACTAAAAAAACTTACTTAATGATAAATTACCTACTAATGAACAAAAAATAATTTTTTCTAATAACAATAAATAAAATAAAATAAAAATGCTTAACCTAACTTATAGTATTTTTTTTGAATACATGCTAAATATAACAATGCAATAAATTCCAATAATATATCATTCTTACAGTTGCTTTAAATAATAATAAGTTATATCAATTTCAAAAGTCCCGCCAGTTTTCCGTTAATGACGTCAAAAACGGACGGTCTTGCTATTGGTTAAACTCCAAACAAATTCGTTTGCGCACGTGATGTCATAATACTAACCTAAAAATATGCATTTTTTACAATTTTCAAAATTTCTGCTTGGTTCCTGTACTAGCAACTAAAACCTTGTTCAGCGCATTATTAATGAAGTTTTAATTGCCTTGATCTAATAAAATAATATTATTTTTGTTGGTTGGAAATCTAACCTATATTTAGCTGCCTTTTTTAAATAATACACAATATTAAAACTTTAAATATCTTCTGTCTGTGAGAGTTGAGAGTATATGACCGATGGTCGAGATGGTAGCGTACCTGCCTCTCACCCAAAAGTCCCGGGTTCGATTCCCGGTCGTGGCAATAATTTTGCACACATCCTCACGAATTTTCTACCAAATTTTGCAAATGGCAGAGAAAATTACGTAGGTAGGGGAGGTTGCATTTGATTTTCCCTTCGTCATAATAGCTATTAATTATGTGACAATTTTTTGCCAACAATTAAAATTGCCTAACATACAAATTTAAAATTTTAGCACAAAACTTTCGCCTAACCGTCTAGACTTGGAACTAGACGATATTACACAATCAATAAAAATCGCAGAAAAAATCGAACACAACTGGTTCAATATGGCGCAACATTTCCTTACAGAATTATGCGTCTTTTTTCAAAAATATTTACACTTCACGGTCTACTGAAGTTTACTCATGTATAACTTAAGGTCAATAACAAATTCGCAGGAGATAATTCTTCGCCTATGCGGAAGAAAAGTGTGGCATAGACAGTTCAACCACCCTCTAGAAATGTGTAGATACTAATTAGCATCATTTTTTTTTTAGTATTTTCTACCTTCGTATCGTTGAAATTGGTTTAAAACGGCATATTTCTAACATACACTGTAGCCTTATTGTGTAACCCTAATTGCCCCACAAATAAGTACAACTCTTTAAAACCTGTCATGTTTTAATCTAACCTTTTAATTCAAATATCTGTGAATAACAGCCGAACCTTAACTTAACTCTGAGCATTACAACGAACGACCTCAACCTTACCGTTCCCAAAACATTAATCATACAAGTAGTTGACGAAGTTTTAATCCATGATTGGTATGCGAGATGCATAACTTTTCGACAGCTATAGATTACTCGCAATTGCAGTCAATTCGACCTGCGATAATAATACGACTGTATTACAATAATTGTAACCTTACTTGAAGCCACCCTCACTTTCTCTATGAGAAAAGTAGATCATTGGCACTCATTTAATGACCGACCTTGTCAACTCGATCGGAATAAGTACTTTATATTAGTCATTTTTTTACATAATTGATTTCTTTTATAATTGATTTTTTTCAAAGGCAACAAAGCGGTTTAATTTGATTTGACGAAGTTTCGCAAGGGACAAGATATGTTGGTTATGGTGATGTAGGAGCAATTGTCCTTACTCTATTCTAATCAACACAATGACATTTAATTCTTTAACCACACAAAATATGTCAATAGGCCAATCGTTCGAAATAAATTCCTCAACATGGGTTATTCGGTTTCCAGTCATTTTCAAAAAAATAAATTTCTTGATTGGTCGCTGAACAACAACAAAACAATCCAAGGAGTTCAAATACTCCAACGAGGCTGCCAACAGTATCGTCTTGCCGGGGATTCCAGGATTATAATATATGGTCAATCCAAGCATAATCACCAAGGAGCTTCTATTCCGAACATTGAACCATTTTTATTAGATTGAACTCAGTTCACGATTTCAAATCAAGTTGGTAGGTCTGCTTCTTTAAGGGTGGCAATCGGCTGAACTCTCTAGCCTTTGAAATGAAACTTTGCCAGACGCAAAGAGAAACCTCTCTTATAATAGTTCGTTGGACGACTAGTGTTCCAAACAACTGATAAGTAAAACAAGCCTCGCTTCTTAATTACCGGGCCATTGTCGATGACAGTCTTACTATGAATTATCTAAATTACATAACTCGTTGAAAAAAAAAACAACTGTTTCTTAATTTATTGTTGTGGTAGGAGACAACCGTCCCTAATTCATTGACGTTTGAAATTTTCCTGATATCCCCAGCATTATGACTATACCTTGAGGAAGAATTTTGACCAATTTGTTAACTAGCAACAAAACAAAAAAATATTACAAGTATTTTGAAACTGTCAAAAACTTTGCAAACCAAAAGATCGCCATCGAAAATTATGGACAAAAAAGAAGCAAAAAAGATGTGCTACAGAGTACCATCACCTACTTATCTAACCTATCAATATTTCAATGTATTATAACTGGGATTTTTGCGGTTCTAGAGAACTTAAGGCATGCCTTTTTTTAGTTTTCATTGATTAAACTTAACAGTTGTCAATTTGATGAAAGTAAACAATTTACAAGGAATTTTTACCACTGTAATTAATTTTGTCATCGTTAAATACGAATTTCAAATCGAAAAACTTTTTGACAGTTGACAGTCGTCATGGCTGTCAATTTGAAGAAAATATACGATTGAGACGGAATTTTTTATGATTCTACTGGATTTTGTTGTCATTTAATACAAATTTGAAATAAAAAAAGATATTTGACAGTTGACAGCTGTCATTACGGCTGTCAATTTAATAAAATATACGATTTAGATGACTTTTTTTATCATTTTACTCGATTTTGGTATTAACATGAATTTGGAATGAAAGAAGATTTTGACACTTGACAGCTGTCATTACGGCTGTCAATTTTATAAAAATAAAAAATTTATAAAGAATTTTTATCACTGTAATTGATTTTGTTATCGAAAATACGAATTTACAATCGAAAAAGATTTTTGACAGTTGACAGCTGTCATGGCGGCTGCCAATTTGTTGAAAATATTCGTTTCAAAGGAATTTTTTATCGATCTAATGGATTGTGTTGTGTTTAAATACGAATTTGACCCAAAAAAGCTATTTGACAGTTGACAGCTGTTGGATGGATTCTGTTGTCATTAAATACGAATTTGAAACCAATTTTATAAAAGTAAAAAATTTATAAGGAATTTTTATCATTGTAATTGATTTTGTTATCACTAAATACAAATTTATAATCGAGAAAGATCTTTCAGCTGTCATTATGACTCAATTTGTAAACATTGTAGATGGAATTTTGTATCATTTTAATGGATTTTGTAATCACAATACGAATTTGAAATGGAAATAGATTTTTGACAATTGACAGCTGTCATTATATAGCTGTCAGTTTGATGAAAACAAACAATTTTGACGGATTTTTGTATCATTTTAATGGATTTGGTCATCATCAAATATGAATTTGAAATCAAAAAGATTTTTGACAGTTGACAGGCTGTCAATTTCTTGAAAATATTCAATTTAGACGAAATTTGTAATCATTCTAATGGATTGTCATTAAATACGAATTTGAAATCAAAAACATATTTGACAGTTGACAGCTGCCATCGTGGCAGTCAATTTAATGAAATATACGATTTAGAAGACATTTTTTATCATTTTACTCGATTTTGTTATTAACATGAACTTGAAATCAAAGACGGTTTTTGACAGCTGACAGCTGTCATTATAACTGTCAATTTTATAAAAATAAAAAAATCATAAGAAATTTTTTTCAATGTAAGTATTTGATTTAGTTATCACTAAATACGAATTTACAATCGAGAAAGATTTTTGACAGTTGACAGCTGTCATTATGACTCAATTCGATGAAAGTAAACAATGTAGATGGAATTTTGTACCACTCTAATGGATTTTGTAATCACTAAATACGAATTTGAAATGGAAAAAGATTTTTGACAATCGACAGCTGTCATTATATAGCTGTCAATTTGATGAAAACAAACAATTTAGACGGATTTTTGTTATCATCAAATACGAATTTTAAAATAAAATGATTTTTGACAGTTGACGGCTGTCAATTTGAGGAAAATATATGATTTAGACGGAATTATTTATCATTCTAATGGATTTTGTAGCCATTAAATACTAATTTGAAATAGAAAAAGATGACAGCTGTCATTATGGCTGTCGATTTAATGAAATATACGATTTAGATAAAATTTTACTCGATTTTGTTGTTAACATGAATTGGAAATCAAAGATTTTTGACAGTTGCGAGCTGTCATTGTGGCTGTTAATTTTATAAAAATAAAAAATTGTGAAGAAATTTTTATCATTGTATTTTTTTGTTATCACTAAATACGAATTGAATTTACAATCGAGAAAGATTTTTGACAGTTGACAGCTGTCGTTATGACTCAATTTGATGAAAGTAAACAATGTAGACGGAATTTTGTATCAATTTAATGGATTTTGTATTCACTAAATACGAATTTAAAATGGAAAAAGATTTTTGACAATTGACAGCTGTCATTATATAGCTGTCAATTTGATGAAAACAAACAATTTAGATAGATTTTTGAATCACTTTAATGCATTTGGTCATCATTAAATATGAATTTGAAATCAAACAGATTTTTGACAGTTGCCGGCTGTCAATTTCTTGAAAATATACAATTTTGACAAATTTTTAATCATTCTAATGGATTTTGTTGTCATTAAATACGAATTTGAAATCAAAAAAGACATTTGACAGTTGACAGCTGTCATTATGGCTGTCATGCTATCAATTTAATACGATTTAGATGAAATTTTATCATTTTACTCGATTATTTTATTATTAACATGAATTGTAAATCAAAGAAGATTTTTGACAGTTGACAGCTGTCATTATGGCTGTCAATTTTATACAAATAAAAAATTCATAAGGAATTTTATCATTGTAATTGACTTGGTTATCACTAAATACGAATTTACAATCGAGAAAGATTTTTGACAGTTGACAGCTGTCATTATGACTCAATTTGATGAAAGTAAACAATGGAGATGAAATTTTGTATCGTTTTAATGGATTTCCTAATACGAATTTGAAATGGAAAAAGATTTTTGACAATTGACAGCTGTCATAATATAGCTGTCAATTTGATGAAAACAAACAATTTAGATGGATTTTTGTATCATTTTAATGGATTTGGTCATCATTAAATATGAATTAGAAATAAAAAAATATTTTCGACAATTGACAGCTGCCATTATGGCTGTCAATTTGATGAATATATACGATAGACAAAATTTTGAAGAATTTTATTATCAGTGCTCTGTTAACTACTATGTGGTTGTGTATTTAACGTACCTACCTAACTATAAATATCTTAACGTTATTTCGCGAACCTAACCCAACTTTTGGGAAATTTCTGGCGAGAAGACTGCAGTTGCCGATTTCGATTTTTTAATCAGGGACGAGCAATTCGCGAGGATGTCCCAGGAAAGGTGTTCCTGCGACGAATCGAATCGTTTCCATTAAGAATTGCTTACGCTGAAGAGGTACCGTACATTTCCAAATGTCACGGACCAATTTTTTTTACATCCTTAGCACCACAGCCTTGATATATTAAGTTACTTACTGCTATTAAAAAAATATGTATTCACGATTAATCTGTGCCTATTCATAAACTAATACAATTAGGTAGTGGTAATGATTTAAGTCCTAAATAGTATTATTATTACATCCCACGGATACATTAGCTTACTTAAATAATTATCATAATTATTGCAGCAGGCTAGAAACCGTGTTAAATTAGAAGTACCAATTAATAACATTAGGAGTTCGCATTCGTTAATTGAAAATATTATCTAAAAACCTTTCACCGGTCGCCATAAATCCAAGATATATGGAACTCAGGGATATTATTTAACACAAACGATACCATAACACGTTTCATTTACTTTGCCTTTCGACCATTACCTGTTTTGAATAAATTGTAAACTTTATTGTGCTCTAATTTGCGCCTAGTCAGTGACGCATTAGTTATGAGGTAAACTACGAAATGATATAATTGTATTTTATCGCCTTTATTTGGTAATAATTTGTTTGTATGATACAATCTGCCGAATCTATAAATAAATCAGGGGTTCCACATGGGTCGGTATTAGGCCCCTCACTGTTTATTATATTTATAAATGGCATCGTATTTGACCGCCGCTTATTATTTCTTGTATGCGATGATGATTCGCAAATATATGTCTGCAATTGGTGCAGTGATGGAGTGATCAGAAACCTTCCCTACCAACTCAGGCGTTCCACAAGGATCTGTTTTATCCCCAACTGTATACTAATGACTTGCTTTCTGCAAGGTCTAACTATAAGTACAGTTTCAATGATGATAGTACTCTAGTTGGATTCAACCCTTCAAGAAGAAGAATTCTGATTTGGCTAAAATTGTGGATGGGGTTTAAATAATTTAATAATAAATGAGCCAAGGTTAGAATAAAAGCTCGTTGAGTCTATGTTTGGATTGACCATCTCTTGTAATCCTGGCTAACAAAGAGAAACATTTACACTTCAACGACAACTGTCCTTAAATAGAAACAACCATTTACTTTTACTGATAGCGTATTACAAAAATAATAGGCCAACATCTGTTGTCGTTTAATAACTTGCTTTTGTAATAATAAATTTCACAGTTGCTACGATCTATTTTTTTCTGACTTGTCATAATTTAATAATATCTATTAAATGCTTGCGTTCTTAATTAAAATTTAATAATTACTTGGATAAATAATACGTGTATGTGTAAACAACATTAGAATTATGAATTATAATGTCGGCTATTAATTACAAAGAACGTGCCCTGATTATGAATTTACATTTCGTTATGGGACAGGTTTTAGGCGGATTAAGACAATGCACGAATTTCTGATATTCTTTTGCAACGCCAGGTCAAAATTTTCAGTCTTGCCACGCATTTAATTTAGATCGCTATATTTTCTGTGGTAAAATTTTTTTTGTGGGTGACATTTTATCTGATTTTTCAACAGTTAAAGTTTGATTTCAAAACGATTTTGATATCTCAGATATCTATGTATCTTATAAATGAGAGCAATCCAAAAATGTTAACGCGTATGGCAATGACAAAAGTATAAATTATGTAAATTAGGACTATTAAACACTAGTTACTAGATCTGATAAGAGTAATAGTTCCTATTACAACTAATTTTTACGCAATAATAACAGGGAAATGTTAAATATCGACTGAAAAATCAGAACGGATTACACAATGGCAAAGAAATTGGACTAGTTCATTTGAAATTAATTTGTGTTACCAAACCGAATACAGGGTGTCCAGTTGGAAGACATTATTTTAAATTATACAAGGTGTCACAAAAACGAGATATTAGCCAGGTTATAAATTTTAAAAAAAAAGTCGAATTTGCCGAAAAATGGTACTTTTCCGGGGGCCCTTGCTCCTTTCCCCGGAGGATTTTTTCGACCGAACTTTGAGGAGAGCTAGAGCCAACCTTCCTCTCGGATCCCTGAAAATTTTGTTGCTTAATATCCATCCGCGGCCGTGAATTTTTCAAATGACCAAAACGCGACGAAATTTTAGTCTAAACGCCGTCCTACCGCAGTTTACACTACCGGTCCAATCGCGGTTTACACTGCGTTATGCGCCCTAAATTTTCGATCCCAGGGTGGAACCGATTACATTTTCGGGCTTGGGGCGACTTCGGAACCCCGAAACCATTTTCGGTTTCTCGATAGGACCCTTCCTTCACTTTGACATTTAAACGTCAATTTTGACAGTTTTTTGGAAAATCGACGAAAAATCGTAAGATTCCACCGCAGGCGGCCCCGAAGGGGCCGTACCCATTCCCAAACGTCACTTTGACATTTTTTTGACAGCTGCTCCCAAAGAATAATAAAAAAAAATTAGTTAAAATTGAAATAAATTATTAGATATTAGACCGGATGTCCAACATATTTGTTTACATTTATTGATGCAAATGCTCTAGGGATATTACCCAGAATAAATAGGAAATTATTGTATTTGGTCATTTAATATGACTGATGGTCGAGATGGTAGAGTACCTGCCTCTCACCCAAAAGTCCCGGGTTCGAATCCCGGTCGTGGCAATGGAAAATACTGTGAGAGGGATTTTTCCATTATACACGGATATTGGATGTGTGTCCCTTGTCTTTAAATGTGTAGCCCCCTCCCGCACAAGGCTCTGCCTTCTGGGATAAAGAGGGTCGTAATTACATGTGGTGTATTTATTTATTTTATTTATTATCAAATACGAATTTGAAATCAAAAAGATTTTTGACAGTTGACGGCTGTCATGGCTGTAAATTTGATAAAAATATACGTTTTAAATGGAATTTTTTATCATTCTATTGGATTTTGTTGTCATATACGAATTTGAAACAAAAAAAAATGTTTGTTTGACAGTTGACAACTTTCATTATGGCTGTCAATTTAATGAAATATACGATTTAGATGAAATTTTATTCGATTTTATTATTAATATCAATTTGAAATCAAAAAAGATTTTTGACAGTTGACAGCTGTCATTATGGCTGTCACTTTTATAAAAATAAAAAATTTATATGGAATTTTTATCATTGTAATTGATTTTGTTATCACTAAATACGAATTTACAACCGAGAAAGAGTTTTGACACTTGACAGCTGTCAATATGAAGATTCAATTTGATGAAAGTAAACAATGTAGATGGAATTTTGTATCAATTTAATGCATTTTGTAATCACTACGAATCTGAAATGGAAAAAGATTTTTGACAATTGACAGCTGTCATTATATAGCCGTCAATGTGATGAAAACAAACAATTTAGACGGATTTTTGTATCATTTTAATGGATTTGGTCATCATTAAATATGAATTTGAAATCAAAATGATTTTTGACAGTTGACGGCTTATCTTATCTTATCACTAAATACGAATTTACAACCGGAAAAGATTTTTGACAGTGACAGCTGTCATGGCTGTCAAATTGATGAAGATATACGTTTTAAACGGAATTATTTATCATTCCAATGGATTTTGTTGTCACTAAATACGAATTTGACTCAAAAAGGCTATTTGACAGTTGACAGCTGTCATTATGGCTGTCAATTTTATAAAAATAAAAAATTTATAAGGAATTTTTATCATTGTAATTGATTTTGTTATCACTAAATACGAATTTACAATCAAAAAAGATTTTTGACAGTTGACAGCTGTCATTAGGACTCAATTTGATGAAAGTAAGCAATGTAGATGGAATTTTGTATCAATTCAATGGAGTTTGTAATCACTAAATACGAATTTGAAATGGAAAAAGATTTATGACAATTGATAGCTGTCATTATATAGCTGTCAATTTGATGAAAACAAACAATTTAGACGGATTTTTGTATCATTTTAATGGATTTGGTCATCATCACATACGAATTTGTAATCAAAAACATTTTTGACAGTTGACAGCTGTCATGGCTGTCAATTTGATGAAAATATACGTTTTAAACGGAATTCTTTATCATTCTAATGGATTTGGTAGTCATTAAATACGAATTTGATTCAAAAAAGCTATTTGACAGTTGACAGCTGTCATTATGGCTGTCAATTTAATGAAATATACGATTTAGAAGACATTTTTTATCGTTTTACTTGATTTTGTTATTAACATGAATTTGAGATCATAAAAGATTTTTGACAGTTGACAGCTGTCATTATGGCAGTCGTTCTTATAAAAATAAAAAAATTATAAGGAATTTTTATCATTGCAATTGTTATCGCTAAATACGAATTTGCAATCAAAAAAGATTTTTGACAGTTGACAGCTGTCATTTTGACTATTAATTTTATAAAAATAAAATATTTATAAAGAATTGATTACATTTTCGGACTCGGGGCGACTTCAGGACCCCAAAACCATTTTCGGTGTCTCGATAGGACCCTATCTTCACTTTCACATTGAAACGTCACTTTTGACAGTTTTTAGGAAAATCGACGAAAAATCGTAAAATTATACAGCTGGCGGCCCCGATGGGACCGTACCCATTCCCAAACGTCACTTTGACATTTTTTTGACAGCTGCTCCCAAAAAATTTTTTGATTAAAAAAAAATTACTCAAATAAAATTGAAATAAATTACATATTAAATATTAGATCGGATGTCCAAAATATTTGTTTACATTTCTTGATACAAATGCTCTAGGGACATTACCCAGAATAAATAGGAAATTATTGTATTTATTTGAAAAAGCAAAAATACAAATATATGCTACTGTTTTTTATAAAAGCCTCTACTATAATTATAAAATAAATGGAAATTTTCTGTAACATTTTTAAAATAGGATTAAGATCAGGCAACTGAACAGGCTGTAACAAAACTGATACGGCCAACGTCGCTACATTCATTATCTTTGAAACAGCAATTGTTACGTCGAGCAATTTGAAACTTCCTTCAGGTTCTCCATTTTGAGAACTAGCCGACAGTTTCACCGTCCTAAACCTTTTGTAACACTCGCGAAAACAATAATCTAATAAATAAATTCATAAGCTGCCTCCGTCCATGGAGTACGAAAGGTTAACACTGTTACTTTTACTAATACGAAAATTATAATAATTACACACAAAAATACCGATAAAAAACATATAAATTATATGACAGGTATATGGGTAAGCGACACACCCAAGTATTAGCATTGTAATGACCTAATTCGAAAAAAGAACAAAAGATTAGATGTAATCTATCCCAAGTGAACCAATCGCCAATTATATTAGGCGTCCATAATTTTGAATACGTTATCTAAGCTCAGCTCTGGCAAGGATTTTTATTGAGAAGAATCTGAATATTGTGCACACGATTGGCATAAAATATGCTGCTAGATAAACGCGACGAATCGATCAGCATTTTTTTTTTTCATATTTTTGAACTCATTAACAAACTGATCCTTGTTAAACATCGACTAAAATTAAAGGATGACGGGGATTATCCTTTAGTTGTGCCTTTATTTCCTTATCCAATTCTACAAGAGAAGCATTGTAGACGAAAATCCGTGTTGGCCGGATGAGGTCAAAAAGAATACAGATTTCAAACAAATCTGTAACGTGAATAAATTCATTTAACTGTTACACAAGGGTTTATGCAACTCAAAACTTTTCTTTAATTCAGTGTGGGTGGACTAGATTTTTACTTGTCAACATAATTTAGGTCACACTATATCAATTATTATTGAGTACTAGAGTTATTACGGTTAACAAAAGATTTTTTAAGATTACTTTTACTTGCTAAGAATTGGTTTTTGAACTTGAATTATTCACCGATTGTTCAGTTAATTGATCTTTGTTACACGGTGTATCGGAGAACGCGCGATTTGAGGAAGGAGATAAATAAATCGTTAATGTACGGAATTGGTAGCCGATGTTACATTGACATAGTTTCCACATTGAATGCTTAATATTATAATTCTTTGTCGTTCATTCCCCATTACGCCAAATTCAATCGCTTATAAAAAAATCAATAAAAGTGTGACTAAAAAATCTGTTCACATGTTTTTGTTTACTGATTTATGGATTTTTATAATTTCCCATATAATTTGAAAAAATATTATACAGGGTGATTTTCTCTACGGAAATAAAAAACTTGAATTAAAAAAGTCCGGTCATGGAATTTTTAAATATTAAAAACGTTATTATATCAACTGTGATAATTAATTGCAACAGACAAATTTCTATACCCATTCGTGAATAGTCAAGCGATCCTCTATCATCCTTAGAAGTATGTACAGGGTGTTTCCTATAAAACTATACCCCCCTTATTTCGGTCAATTACCACCGATTTTAATTTTTGAAAAACCGGTCTAACACAGAATTTTCCGTAGATTTTGAATATGCTATTACTTTTTTCCTACTTCAACCGTATACGAGGGGCAGAAAAAGTATGTTTTTTTAAATGGAACACCCTATATATTTTTACATATTTCGCCTCGTCCTTCTGATTACAAATATATATGACACTTACATATTTGTATGTAAAAAAATACAGCGCATTCCATAAAAAAAAACATACTTTTTTCCACCCTTCGTATACCGTTGAAGGAAGAAAAAAAGTAATAGCATATACAAAATTTACGAAAAATTCTATGTGTAGGTTTTGAAAATTTTGAATCGTTAATAATTGACCGAAATAAGGGGGGGTATAGTTTTGAAGGGAACGCCGTAAGTTTAAATTCAATTATATACGCCATTTTTATAGTAAATATTTAAGTGTCATATGTATTTGTAATCAGAAGGACGAGGCGAATCCAAATATGTAAAAATATATAGGGTATCCCATTTAAAAAAACCATACTTTTTTCTTCCCCTCGTATACGGTTGGAGTAGGAAAAAAGTAATAGCATATTCAAAATCTACGGAGAATTCTGTGTTAGACTAGTTTTTGAAAAATTAAAATCGGTAGTAATTGACTGAAATAAGGGGTGGTAGAGTTTTGAAGGAAACGCCGTAAGTTTAAATTCGATTATATATGCCATTTTTATAGCAAATATTTAAGTGTCAGATATATTTGTAATCAGAAGGACGAGGCGAATCCAAATATGTAAAAATATATAGGGTGTTCTATTTTAAAAAACCATACTTTTTTCTGCCCCTCGTATACGGTTGAGGTAGGAAAAAAAGTAATAGCATTATCAAAATCTACGGAAAATTCTGTGTTGGACCGGTTTTTTAAAACTTAAAATCGATGGTAATTGATCGAAATAAGGGGGGGTATAGTTTTGAAGAAACGCAGTAAGTTTAAATTCAATTATTTACGTCATTTTCATAGCAAATATATAAGTGTCATATATATTTGTAATAAGAAGGACGAGGCGAATCAAAATATGTAAAAATATATAGGGTGTTCTATTTTAAAAAACCATACTTTTTTCTGCCCCTCGTATACGGTTGAGGTAGGAAAAAAAGTAATAGCATTATCAAAATCTACGGAAAATTCTGTGTTGGACCGGTTTTTTAAAACTTAAAATCGGTGGTAATTGATCGAAATAAGGGGGGGTATAGTTTTGAAGAAACGCAGTAAGTTTAAATTCAATTATTTACGTCATTTTCATAGCAAATATATAAGTGTCATATATATTTGTAATAAGAAGGACGAGGCGAATCCAAATATGTAAAAATATATAGGGTGTTCTATTTTAAAAAACCATACTTTTTTCTGCCCCTCGTATACGGTTGAGGTAGGAAAAAAAGTAATAGCATTATCAAAATCTACGGAAAATTCTGTGTTGGACCGGTTTTTTAAAACTTAAAATCGGTGGTAATTGATCGAAATAAGGGGGGGTATAGTTTTGAAGAAACGCAGTAAGTTTAAATTCAATTATTTACGTCATTTTCATAGCAAATATATAAGTGTCATATATATTTGTAATAAGAAAGACGAGGCGAATCCAAATATGTAAAAATATATAGGGTGTTCTATTTTAAAAAACCATACTTTTTTCTGCCCCTCGTATACGGTTGAGGTAGGAAAAAAAGTAATAGCATTATCAAAATCTACGGAAAATTCTGTGTTGGACCGGTTTTTTAAAACTTAAAATCGGTGGTAATTGATCGAAATAAGGGGGGGTATAGTTTTGAAGAAACGCAGTAAGTTTAAATTCAATTATTTACGTCATTTTCATAGCAAATATATAAGTGTCATATATATTTGTAATAAGAAGGACGAGGCGAATCCAAATATGTAAAAATATATAGGGTGTTCCATTTAAAAAAACCATACTTTTTTCTGCCCCTCGTATACGGTTGAAGTAGGAAAAAAAGTAATAGCATTATCAAAATCTACGGAAATTTCTGTGTTTCTGTTCTGTTTTTGAAAAATTAAAATTGGTGGTAATTGACCGAAATAAGTTTTGAAGTAAACGCCGTAAGTTTAAATTCAATTATTTGCGCCATTTTTATAGCAAATATATAAGTGTCATATATATTTGTAATCAGAAGGACGAGGCGAATTCAAATATGTAAAAATATATAGGGTGTTCCATTTAAAAAAACCATACTTTTTTCTGCCCCTTGTATGCGGTTGAAGTATGAAAAAAGTAATAGCATATTCAAAATCTACGGAAAATTCTGTGTTAGACCGGTTTTAAAAAAATTAAAATCGATGGAAATTGATCGAAATAAGGGGGGGTATAGTTTTATAGGGAACACCCTGTACAGTTCGTCATGAAACACCCTATATAAAATAGTGTAACGATGCACTTGAAATGCATTAAAAAGGCACTTTTGCAGCTCGATTTTGCTAATTTTTCTGTTTTCGACCTATTTGCATGCATAAACCAAAAAACAAAAAAAACACAACTTTCCAATTACATCAATTATTTTAACTAATTTCCCTCCACTATAGCAGCATTTCTTAGTTAAAGTGCAACAAGTGCGTAGGAGCTACATGCAGCTTTTGTATTATTCATAAAGGTACTATTGAGGCTACTGTTTTTTTCCACAGGAAATAGAGTGACACGCCTTTGTTATGCATATTATACTGTACGATGAAATGATATAAACCTTGAACATCTATATCAATTTGCCACTACCACCTAGAGCACTTAATTATAGTGAAATAAATTAATACACGTACGTATAATAATCCCATAAAAACAAGCTCCTAAACGCCTTGGCGAGAACAGGTTTACTTGGTTTAGTTTTACAACTAGACGTTATCAATCTTTTCTTGTCAATATTTGATCTAATTCTAAAGATTTACATAATAAATTACATTAATTGGCACTTTAGAAATAGAAAAAAATAAGTGTCGGAAGATTGGGAGTTATATCATTTTTTAGCGCTTTCAAACAGGATGTTTTAGAGTTCTAAGTGATGGCAAAAAAATTGTTATGGTTAATTAATGATGAATTACTTAGGATTAAAGACCATCCTACCCATTACCTAAAATTAGAGTAGTAATATAGTAGCAAGAAGTATACAGGGTTCTTCGACGAACACTGGTCAGCCTATTAGTTTTTTTTTCAGGTAAAGATCCAACTAAAAAAAAAACCATATGGATTCCTTCAAAAATTACCTTTCCATCGATATTTCTCGTCCAACAGGTTTGTAACTAAAAACGTAGCAACCTTCATGGCCCTTGTTTGATCAATAACTTCCCTTCTCGCCAAGCCCTTTATGGATCCGACAAATGGCTCTAATTTAGAAGAATTACTGCAACCCATTGACCACTTATCTTTCGATTCGGAAAGTGATATCAGTGATATTACAGACGTCTTTGAGGAGTTCCACAGAGAGAGCTTTTTAAGACCGAACGCGGCCCCCAACAAAAGATATTTGACGAAATGCGAAGCTGACAGGAAAACAGTGGAGAGATTTACGGATGATTTTAAGAAGACGATACGCGTGGTAAGAGAGGAGCTAGGAGTAAGTAGAAAAATGTCCATATAGCAATACATTTTCTGTTTTCAAAAGGCGCATGTGTGCACTTAAAGAATTCTCAACAGTTTTTTACAAGCCCAAATTTAAACTGATTTCATTCCGCAGTAAACGTTTCATTTAATGATGAAGGTCACTAAAGTATAATTTTTTTAATCTAGGCTACAAAAGTGGCATTTTACAGACTAGGCAGTAAAAGAGGCATTTTACAGACTAGGCAGTAAAAGTGACATTTTAACCATTTTGAGATAGGTAACTGCATTTTTCCTTTTAAACAAAAATGTCACTAAGAGGATCGTTAAGGAGATTTTTTGCTATGATTAGATTTTTTTTTCAATAACTGATGATTTATTTCTAGGTGAACAAACCATTATTTGACGAAGAATCAGCTATCGAGGAGGTCCTAAAGGGAAAGTCAGTTGTGCACAATGTGAATCTCGCCAATAGAGGCTCGCCTATTTTGATTGAGGATGAGAAGGATAAAGAGAGCGAAAGTAGTTCAGAGTCAAAGGTCTGGCAAATGATGCTGGCAAATAGTAGTTCAAAGTTTGAAGTTACGCCGCCGATTTTCCACACATTCAGGCAGGAGAAGAGGCACTGGTTGGAAAGGCCGCCGATATCTTGGAAGAGAGTCGATAAATCCAGAATAAAGTGCGAAAAATGGCTTGATGACGTAATGTAATACGTGCAATTTTTTTATAAGAACATAAAAAAATAAAAACTTACGATGGTAAAAATTTATTATCCAACAACATGCAAACATCGAGCGCTATATTCTCCCTATGTGTCTAATAATTTTGTGTTATTTTCTGTTGTTCCTGAATTATTTTATTTAAGACTGTACAGGGTGGCCCATTTTTGAGAACAACTTTGGAAACAGTAAGAGATACAAGGCAAAGTTGCGCAATTTGATGCTTATCAAAATGCAATTTGTAAAATTCCGAATATTTTCGGAAATATCCGGAAAAAACCGAAATTTCATGAAATCTTTTTTATTTTTTTCTGACGTTATTTGAAAAGGAATTTTAAAACGAATAACAGTTCGTCATTGCCACTTTTTATCCTCTAGAAGATGGCGCTGTCAAATTTGAAATCCGACGTTTCGTCTTCCAGAAACCATCAACAATTTATTTTTCAGCTTATTTTTTTTAAATACGGACCTGAATTTTTTTATTTTATTTTTTATTACCTTTGGACTCTCTTAAAGCTATGACCCATCACAAATTTTGATTTTCAAACGTTTCGATGACAAAAACTGGCATTCTCTGTATTTTTTAAAAATACGACACTGTTTGTAAAACAAATTATTTTTAACACGCTTTTATTAGCTTCACCTTTTTTTTTTTTTGTTTGTATGTTTGTAATAACGGAATCTTTCAACGAGATTTTCACCCACTTCAAAACGTCAGATTAAACTGAAACTTTGCACACTTATCAAGGATCGATGACAATACAATAATTTTATAACTTTGTCCTAATGTCCTTCAGGACCATCAGAATAAAAATATCCTTCTTTATTATCGACATAGAATAAAAAAATTTTTGATTTATAAAAATTTCAAAGAAAATTTGAATTAAAAAATTTGAAAAAAAAATTAGATTCAAACATTTTTAAAAAAATTTCATTTCAAAAATTTTGAAAAAAATTTGACTTCAAAAATTTTGAAAAAAATTTAAAATGAAAAATTTTGAAAAAAAAATTGATATAAAAAATTTCGGAACCATAAGCATCAAATTGCGCAACTTTGCCATAATTTAACAGACCCTGTATCTCTTACGGTTTCCGAGATTCCAATGATGAGGCTCGAAAATGGGCCACCCTGTACAGGAGCGTACCGAATAGTTTTAAGTTGAGAAAATGAACGTCTTCACTTGACTATTTGTGTCTCAAGCTAAAGCAATAAATCACAAATTTGCTTTGATTATCTTTGGTGAACATCTCCAGATTGCACAAATTTGTCTATTTTTTTTTTAAATTAAATATTATTTTGCTCTTGATAGCTTACTCTTACTCACAGTTCAGTTTAATTCGTCTCCACTGTGCTGGTAAGAAACCATAATTTCGAAACAGAAATTTAATATACGTCTAGAGTCTAGAGTCTAGATTTAATACAATGTTATACTCGGGCCAAAAAGAGTAGTCAGTAGAGCAAAAAACTTACCGGCAATTCTTCAAAGGATTTAGCTGTTATGGAATACAGAAGCGGCAGCTCGTTTTACCATATAATCCCATATAATTCAGAGAAATATATCCAGTTTTCTCCGCCTACCAGAGATGAAAACCACAACTAGGTCATTATGTTTAATTGGTATAGTCAACCAAATAAAGTACATGCTTGAACGTGCCGCCCTTATACCCAATAATTTGTTCGACTATTATAAAGGTCGTCGAGAGGGCTTAGATAGCGCATTCAGTGGCGTCACATATGCTGCAACGCAAAGGATGTGCATTGTTCAACTTCGTTGCTATACCTAATTTGTGGAGATAATGTTGCCAGATGTAAGCATATTATTTAAAATTTAAGACATAGTAACTCATACTCATGCATAATTAACACAATCCGCTTTCATTTGTTCGAATTATAGAATTTATGAAATTCGTAAATCCGTACGCCCCTGGCTCTACTGACTACTCTTTTTGGCCCGAGTATAGACAAATTATATTTGTTTATATCACCTGAATTGTTTCAATACTCACCTGTTGCCGCAATGATCTGGGTCACGCTATATATATAATTACATAATCGGTACATGTGGCACCGGCAATTAGTTTCTATAAAAATTAGTAATATTTATCGCAGTGGCGAATAATCGATTCCCCGTGTACTTTGATCTGGTCACTCGGAATTCGGGCTGGGTCCGGACGGACAACATAACATTATGCAATAAATATTGTATAAGTCGCCGGCTTTCATATTCTTATTTTAATTTATTTTCATTTCACTTTTCATCCAACTGAATGCTCTCGGGTATCAAAAATAAAACAAGTAGTTCAGACCAATAAAATGTAAATTTACTTTGCGGCGAGGTTTTGCCCGATACACGTCCAACCAATTAATTACACATTCATTTTTATACAAAAAACTTCATTCATCTATTACGGTTTGATTTAATCTGGAATGGATTTTAGACACTACTTTGGACTTCGATAGATATGGATTAAAATTTCTCATTGGCAATAGAGTAGAAGTTTTGGCTTCTCCTTGGGTTTCGAAAAAGGCTGGAATAGCTACAGTGAAGAAACGGACTCATCCAGGGGTCTGGACGTTTTTAGCGGACTGGACAATTTACTATAGTTTTATATAGAATAAATAAAAACTCGGCATGTTGCTTGTTTAATTTCTTACCCCGATGAGGATATGCTTGGTCGGGGATTACAGTTTGTGTCAATCGCAGCAGCCCGAGAAACACCACAGTTCAAAAAACGTTTTCAAAAAATTTAGTATCCCACTCTGTACATAAAAATCTGCTGAAAGCCACTGGAAAGTATCAATCAAATCTCAACCATTGGCGTCGACGTCTCACTCGAGTAAAATGACGCAAAAGATTACATAAAGATCTCGTACAACATTCCATGCTATGCTGTTAAGACGGTTATTATCACCGATATACTTTAAGTACCTGTCAAACATATATCAGGTCGAACGACATACTGATATAATCCGAGAATGTAGGTCAAGATCAACTTTTAATTATTAGTCTTGTTTCGATGATGATCACCTTTAATTTTAATCAGACGTGGAAAAAGTATCGGTTGACAAAAACTGGGTCGAATTTCTTGTTAAAAGTCGTTATTTCGCTTTTTGATCAACTTACGTTGCTTGTTAATTAAAAAATGATATCTCGCAGGTTGCAAATCAAGAATTTGCTGGCGGGTTGATCGAGGACGTATTATTGGTTATTTGTGTAATTTGTCGATGTATGTTTGCAACTTACTTGTATAAACAGTATATCTAACTTTGTAACACCTTTATTTTTAAACGGAATCTTAGGCGCCAGTTCCTTATTTTTAAGTGCAAGGAACATCACTTTCTGGCTCACCAGGCGGGAGAACGCTGTCAGGGTAGCTTTCAGTGAAGATACGGTTTTTTCCAGTGGTCAAGAGATGATTGCCTTATTAAACGGACTGGGCAATTTCTCAAACGGGTTAATTAGAACCAAACCATGGAATTCTCCTCAAGCAGAGTCCTTGGTGGATCGAAAAAACACAAATAAAAAAATTCTTACTATTGAAAACGATACTTCGGGGCAAAGATAATACCAAGTAGGACTCTGTATCTACAACCAGTTGCATAATCGCTCCTGGCAAATTAAGTGTTTCAAAAATCCATTACAATTACTTTGTCCTACCCCAGATACTTATTAATTTTAACATATCGCGCTAGATTGTACAATTGCTGACTAATTGCTCGTATAACAATTTGTTTTTTCCAGCGGTTTACTCACAAATCCGGTCGTTAAAAGCATAAGACAATATAGTCCAGGCCAAGGACCTTTACGTTCAGCGCCCATTATATTCCATAGTTAGCTATTTTACAACTCCGTTACCTCCCACTTTGGTTGTAACAAATCCGGTACATATAACAAATTATTAATAACATGCTGTTCACCCATTTCAGAATGATTTATATTGAAGCGTAATATGCAGTTGCATAGTGTGGATAGTCCAGTTGTATAAATAAACATTGCACAATTTACGATGACAGATGTGTTTCACTTTGTGCGCGTTTACCTATTTCATACACATTTTTATTTGTAATGACAAGTGAAAGTTGAATTTGATTATTTTGTTTCAAATATCATTCGCTGAATTGCCTGGATTCGTATTGGGTGCCAAGAGTACACAAATCACGGTTGTGGAAGTTCTTTTCACAAAATGGTTTGATTTAATCTGAAATGAATTTTAGATACTAGTTTTGGCTTCCATAGATATGGGCCAAAATTTCTTATTGGCAATAGAGTAGAATTTTGACTTTACTTGGAGGCAAACTACATAATTTGTTTCTATATTAGAGTGCAAAGAACAGCACTTTCTTTCTCGGCGGTTTCGAGAAAGGCTGGGATAGCTACAGTGAAGAAACGGTCTGGTCCCGGGGTCTGGTGGATGATTGTCGGTTTTTAGTGGACTGGGAAATTTACTGTTTGATTTAATCTGAAATGGATTTTAGACATTAGTTTGGACTTGGATAGATATGGAATAAAATTTCTCATTGGCAATAGAGGGGAAGTTTTGGCTTTTCCTTGGGGGCAAATTACATAATTTTTTTCTATTTTTATCTTTGAAGTTTAATTCTTTAGAGTCACAGATTTAGCACGTTTACCAATAAACCAATTATTATTTTAGAGTGCAAAAAACAGCACTTTCCTTCTCGGCGGTTTCGAGAAAGGCTGGGATAGCTACAGTGAAGAAACAGACTCATCCAGGGGTCTGGTGGATGGTTGTCAGTTTTTAGCGAACTGGACAACTTACCATACGGGTCTAATTAGTTTTATATAAAATAAATGGAAACTCAGCGGTTTCAAACGGTACACAACTTTGTTTACCACAGAAATCAGACAAAAGGGTTAACGGTTTATATACTATAATATTCTAAACTATGTACAAGGAACTGATAACGCCGGTTGGCAAACAAGCAGGTATTACTTACAGAGTCGTGTCAGGTTTTTTATTGCGAACAAAACGGTGCAGCTTCCTGATAAAACGTTGAATAGCGGTCGATTACGATGAGCAAGCGTGACGGTACGACGGGATACAAAATATATGAACGTTGATTATTTTACTTTGCGGTAAACCACAGATATTCTCTCCCTGTATGTCCGGCTTTCTGTATAATAGAATACTGAGTACTACCGGCTTAACTACAGAGCTATACTATAATGGAAGCTAATTTCTTCCTTAAACGGAAGCAATTATTTTGAGCACACACTGAGACCAAATCCCACCACCCGAGCGAGAATTGTAGAATTCCGTCGGTGGATGTTTCACAGAACATTAATTCAAGCAAACGATCGGATATTACTACAACGAGCTCTAGTTTGACTAGGTTGCACAAGGCAGCGTTACCTCAAAAAATGACACAAATATAGAATAGCTATACTTTTTACCTAAATTTAATCAGCATGACGCCACCTAGCGTGCGACGATAAAAGCTCATTTCTATATAAATATATGTTAGCAGAAATAATATATATTTGTGAAAACATATTGATATATTCGTAAAAATATACATATATTTTTACAAAGATATATATATTTATAAAGCTTATAAATATTTTAACGAAATAAATATATTTAATGAAAAAATATATATATTTCAATAATTATTATACAGGGTGAATCTTAGAGTGGCGGCCATATTTTTGGGGTTAATAGTACTAGTCGTCATGAACATGAATCCGAATTTTTTTTTTTATAGGTTGTAAAATGGCCGAGTTATGAATTTTTTTAAAAAATTCGCGATTCAAGTTTCCTCTAATTCCGGCGCCGCTGGGCAAGAACTTACTGCATTACGTGTTACCGGTCGACAGTGTTGCCAAGTGTAGATGATATAAAACTCTCGCTAGCGCATTCCACTGACGGGGTACCCAAATTCAAATAAAAAGGGTTTAAACAATAATCATTTTTCATAGCGCGTTTAAAAAAAAAAATTGTATTTTTGTGTTCCCATAGTGAACGGTGTCGTCTCCTATAAATATGGCCCCCACTCTAAGATTCACCCTGTATATATTTGTAATACTAATAATGTCTTAAACGGCGCCTCATAATTAACTGCCATTTAAATTGTCCTGCTTGTTATATGCAGAAATTTGCCAGCCTCCATTAAATACGTTATTTATTGATTCTAAAAAATTATTTCGATCGTACTCACTTTCCATCATTATGTTGCCGGATTAATAATAATTAGGCGGACCATTTGCATATTTCATAAATGAGGGGAAAAAATAAATAATAATGATTATACTTGGAAACAAAATAGTAAATACGTATCAACTTTCGCTAATTCTGCTTGACGTTTATATCTAACATAAGTGCTTTGGTCAACTCCATATATTGCGAATATATCGGAGAAAAAAGTTAATAAACATACAGGTCGACTTATTAAAATAAAGGAAACACGACTCATTAGGAAGAATTAGGAATGGATAATGACAAACTCTAGTCTATAGCTATTTTAATAAGTATAAATATTCCTAAATGGTTTTCTTCGCGTTTTATTTCTAAATTCCGTCCCTCTCCTCCTTCTAATTGTTGGTTACAGTTCTTTGTGTTTATTTTTAAACGGCCCATTATCGAGAATGATAAATTATGGCCTGAGAACGTAAAATTTCAAATTTGCATAAAACAACAAGTCCGCCATACGCCTACGTACCAAATGGATTTGGTCACTTAGAAAGTGGATGGCTGAGGATTGGTAGCACATACTTGAGAAGTTATGTAATATGTAACAGCACCAGTTTAACAATATCGTATTTTATAGGTTTTTTTTCGATAAATGGACTCGTTTTTTGTAACGATCTGATTTACACGTAATCGAATGAATTACACGCTTATATTATAATATATAGAATGCAATTATAAATAAGATTTCGCCCTGGTTTAATAGGGTGATATCATTTAAAATCGGCATTCCTAGAAGTGGCAATTTGCGCATAATTTATGAAAATTACTTGGGAATTTCCATATTAACGATTATGTACTAACCAACATTAAATTTAATATACATTAATAAGTGTTGCACATTCCTACCTCGAAATGAATACGTGCACCAAGATTCTGAAAATAGATAAGTGACTTGACTGAAGGATCTGTTACATCCTGGGATGCTTATGAAGAATTACAAATTATTATCAAACCTTCAATCTTCTTTCTAAAAGTGTCTTCAAATTCTTCAAATCATGGTGAACAAAATTTTTAATTAATTTTTTTGCGAAGTTGTTGAAAAGTTTCCTGATCTTGCCTTGGTTCATTTTGAAGCAATTTTAGACGAAGGTAACACTTTCTTTTTTTTGACAGCTGTCAGTGACGTTTCCGCGAAAAATAATTTTTTTGTCAGCTGTCAAAGTGACGTTTTCTTGGAAAAATTATTTTTGACAGCTGTCAAAGTGACGTTTCCACGGAATTTTTTTTTGACAGCTATCAAAGTGACGTTTTCTCGATTTTTTTTACAGCTGTCAAAGTGACGTTTCCACGAAAAATAACTATTTTGACTGCTGTCAAAGCGACGTTTCCGCGAAAAAAAATGTTTTTGACAGCTGTCAAAAAACCGTCAAAGTGACGTTTAAATGTCAAAGTGAAAGAGGGGCGCCATATACGAACCGAGAACGGTTTCGGGGCGCAGAGGACGTCCGGATCCCGAACATTTAAACATTTAAACAACTGAAACGACAATTCCAAACGATCATTAAATTTTTAATTAATAAAATATGTGCGGAAACTATACATTGAAGGAAACCAATTTTTACTTTTATTGATCAAAAACAAAAGGAATTAGATCCAAGAAATGATGTTTGAATCTCATGTTTTCTACGTCTTCTTTTTATTTACCAACTGTAGGTTTAGTCACGTTTTCATTCTTTACCCGACCAATCTGTTCTTTAAGTCTATAAAAACTTATAAATGTTACTTATAAATATAGTATTCACACGCCTTTGAAATGGCGCATGGAATGCAAGGACTTTTATTAATATATCGTGGATATTACGTTAATAAAGTCAGTAACTGAAAACGATCCTCACAGCAGATCGACCGGCCATAATGTTGCAACCCGACTAGCCGGACTTCAGTCACGTTTGTCCGATCAGGTCTCCAGCTTTACGTAACTTGAATCTGGGCCGTTTGCGGTGGTCTCTCGTCCGCCTCAGTCAATCATTGCTGTACGAGTGTTTACCAAAAAGCCACTTGAACTTAAACATTAGCATCGTAATTGTATAGACATTTAAACCATGACGGAGTGAATATGGTTTATTAAAATCTCAAGTAATTAGAAGGATTTAATGGATCAGTAAATGATTCATTGACTCTGATGGCCAATTACGAAACGATACATCAATATTTATATTAATTAGTTTACTTAGACAATGGTTCAATCAAGACCCAAAGAGCAAAGGATCCGTCTTGATGTTTGAATCTCTAAAAATTTGGTCCATAGAGGAGACGTAGAAACACGCAAGATCCAAATAATTTAAAAAATTCTTCCTTGGATCTAATTCCTTTTGTTCTTGATAGCAATAAGCAAAAATTGGTTTCATTCATATAAACAATGGAAATATTATCTGCTTGTTAGCTAAAAGTTGTTGAACAAATTCATGCCTTCATGTTTTATTATCGTTTTGCCCTATGAGGCTCCTCCTAAATATTCTCCAATGTATATTCAATAGAATTAAAAATTTGAAGATAGTTTTAAATTGTGTTTCCTGTTATTTTAAGTCATTTAAGATTTTCTTTAAATTATTGTCCCATAGATAAGATACATATCATTTTTTGGCTCTTCGATTCCTACCACGTTGCCTTCAATATCTGGTTAATTTTGGACCCATCGATACGGGTAATTTCTCAAAGATTTAAAATAATTCAAGCCAAAGATAAAACACTTAATTCAACAACTGTGAAAGTTGAGGTACCCGATACGAGGAAGCTAAATGTATCTTTCTGTTTCGAATCATTGAATAGCTTCTATCCACGTTGATTATTTTTAAACTTTCTGCTAAGTATGTTCGTCATCTATCATCGCTTCAGAAGAAGACAAGGCAAGATGAATCAACGCGGAAAGGAACCCAGAAACTCTTGTATATATCATCAGTTCCACAAAAGCCTTAGAATCAAAACTTTAGTGCACCAACCCTTTGACGAGTTTACAGATACCGTTAATAAGAAGATGAAAGAATATAGCATTCATTTGGTGACTCGATAATAATTTTAAATAAGTTTCCGCACAAAATCCATAATACTGAAAATTTGATGATCGTTTTGAATTGCCTTTTAGGATTTCCTTTAATGCAATGCTTCATAGATACCATATAAGATACAAGATATAAGATACAAGACAAAATGCAAAAGAGACAAAAGAGACAAAAAAGATAAAAGAGACAAAAAAGATAAAACAGACAAAAAAGACAATTGTTGTATGTATATTTTTTACATTATATTTGTATCCTGACCTAATAGGTGTATTTTATGTGTTATACACTTCTATATTGTATATTGTGTATTGTGAGGTTCTTTACATTTATATGTAGGTTAGTTAGGTGCTGTACTTTATGTGGAATCAAAGTGGGCTCAAATTGTATATGTAGGTATAGATTATATATACTATAAAATTGTTTTTTTAAAGTATCTTATGCTTTTTATAAAACTCTTGACTCTTTCGACTTGTGTAAGACAATTAATTTAATTTGTTGTAAGCACCAATAAAGATTTGATTTGATTTGATTTGAAAAGGCAGAAGACAAAAGCAAAAGACAAAAAATGACAAAAAAGACAAAAGAGACAAAAGAGACAAAAAAGACAAAAAAGACAAAAAAGATAAAAAGATAAAAGACAAAGGGCAAAAGGCAAAAGAGACAAAAGAGACAAAAAAGATAAAAAAGATAAAAAGGACAAACAAGATAAAACAGACAGAAAAGACAAAAAAGATAAAAGACAAAAGGCAAAAGCAAAAGACAAAGAAGAAAAAAGAGACAAAAAAAGACAAAACAGACAAAAGAAAAGCAACAAAAAACACAAAAGAGACAAAAAAGACAAAAGACGAAAGCAAAAGACAAAAAAGACAAAAAGACAAAAGAGACAAAAAAGACAAAAGAGACAAAAAAGACAAAAGAGACAAAAAAGACAAAAGAGATAAAAAAGATAAAAAGGCAAAAGGCAAAAGACAAAAAAGATAAAAGAAACAAAAGAGACAAAAAGACAAAAAAGACAAAAAAGACAAAAAGACAAAAAATATAAAAAAGATAAAAGGCAAAAGCAAAAGACAAAAAAAGACAAAAAAGAAAAGAGAGACCAAAAAAGACAAAAGAGACCAAAAAAGACAAAAAAGATAAAGGACAAAAGGCAAGAGACAAAAAATACAAAAAAGACAAAAAAGACAAAAGGTAGAAGACAAAAGACAAAAAGACAAAAAAAACAAAAAGACAAAAATGACAAAAAAAGACAAAAAAGACAAAAGACAACAGACAAAAGATAAAAGATATATAATTTATTTTGACTCCTGGAGTCCTTCCATGTTAAAAAATTAGTCTGAGCCTTTCCCCAACTCCTTTACAAGTTTTATTTCTGATTTCCGCAGAGCCCGGCATATCGGATGCTATAAATAACTGAGACAATAAAGTCAGGGACTCCAGGGAGAGGTTTTAGACCATCAAGGAGGATTTCCTGCAGGCTTACACGACCGAAAAAACAAAAAGGACAAAAGACAAAAGATAAAAAAGACAGAAAGAACGAAAAAGACGAAAAAGACGAAAAGAACAAAAAGGACGAAAAGGACGAAAAGACAGAAGACAAAAGACAAAAGACAAAAAAGATAAAAGACAAAAGAGACAAATCACAAAAGATAAAAAATACAAAAAAGACAACAGACAAAAGATATAAAATTTATTTCAGCTCCTGGATTCCTTCCACGTTAAAAAATTAGTCTGAGCCTTTTCCCATAACTCCTTTACAAGTTTTATTTCTGATTTCCGCAAAACCCGGTACATCGTTGATGATATAAACAAAACACTGAATAACTGAAACAATGAAGCCAGGGAGTGGTTTTAGACCATCAAGGAGGATTTCCTGCAGGCTTACGCGACCTTGCTTTGGGATACACAGAAGGTCTTGGCGCCAGCAGATGGAGAAAACAAGGCGGAAATTCTTTATTAACTAGCGTTACTAAAATATTTCACTTGAATGATTTTTATATGTTAAGGACCAGTTCCAAGAGCTTTGTGGTTTCTTTTGTATGGGAAGACCTAAAAATGTATTATACTTATAGAGAAGAATAATCAAGGAGGAATCAATAAAGGCGAGATCAAAGACATGACCATTTATCTGTATTTAATTTGTAAATATATCAAAAAGTATAATATTCGTAATAAAGATGCTGTGTTATATTTGACTAAGATCATCATCACTTTTTGTACATTGTTTATTGTCATAGAAATGTTCCTGATTTTTTGGTCGGTGTCAAAGAAGGATCACTTTTTGAAGGTTAGCAGTGGTTTGAATTCGTCTTGAAGAGAACTTCAAATGATGAGTCACTCGTCATATCGTTCTAAACTAGCCGCAAAAGATGTACATTTAATTTATACTATATATCTGCTGATTTCGTAAACAAAACAGTGAATAATTATTGAGACGGCAAAGCCAGGAACTGGCTTAGATCATCAAGGAGGATTTCCTGCAGTCTTACGTGATCTTTGAGATATAGAGAAGGCTTTAGTTCTGCAATGGAAAGAACGAGGCGGAAATTCTTTATTAACTTCGGTTAGCTAAAATATTTCACTTGGGAACAATTTCAAGAGTGTTGTGGTTTCTTTTGTATGGGAAGACCGAGGCAATCGATGACAAATCAATGAGGGTGAGATCGAGGACATGGGGATTTACTGTACCGATCATCATGGGACCACCACGTCTATGTTTAGTTTCATAGAAATATTCCGGATTTTTTGGTCAGCATCGTTTTTAGAAGGAACTCATATAAAGTCCTTTTGACATTTTTTACAATGTTCTCCATTAATCGTCTCGCCATCTCCAACAATAACAGAGATAGTAACTCACTGTATAATTGATGCAAATGAATAAAACCCACGCCTCCAGCAGCAATTTTCCATCCACGTACACGCTGAATTACATCCATTAGTAAAAATCGGCTCTGTTTATTATATTTATTTGCATAAATTACCCAAAGTTATGTACACTAATCCAGTTCATGCAGAATACTTGTGTACACAAATCGAAATTTGCATAATATGACATTTAAATACAGTAGCAATATTTTGTAAAGTACCGCCGCAATAATTTATTTACGATATTACACTAGTTCCATTTATAATGTTGCTAATACCCGGATCTCCTTTGCCTTTGATATTACTTAAGCCTGCTAATCTAATTAGATAGATACTGATGACTAAGAAATATTTCTTCCTGTACATGGTTTGTAAGCGTTCGTCGCAATAACAAAAAAATAAACAGTCGCACCATTGCATTAGAACTGACTAATGGGTCTTGAATGTGATGAAGAGACTTGCCCCTTTTAATTACGGTAATTTTATAACTGCGTAAGCTGGTGAAATAATTAAAAGTTGGCTTAGTTTGTAAATAGGATTCATTTTTGCATAATTGTTTATTACATGTGATATTTTTCACTTTACCAAAAACGAAAGCCAATGAATTTTGCTAACGATCACAAAAAATCGCATCAACATTAATCATCAATTCCAAAAATATCGAGGTTCAAATATTGCCCAGTTTATTTAGGATTAAGAGACTAAATCCGGCGAGCGAGTTGGTCATTCTACCGGATCTTCACCTTCCTGAAAAATTACTTATTTCGTCTGGCTGGAATAAAAACTAAATGTGTGTATCTACTAAATTTTGAAACATCAAGTCCAATTTTCTTATTTCAAATGGAAATCATCATCAAGTTGGATTGAAAATTTTCTAAAGCGCTTAACTGAACAATCTATTAAATAACCTCACAGCTTCAAGGGCATTATTTCGAGATTTGCAAAATACGTACTTATAGATTAATTACTCTAAACATATTTCAATCATAATTTATAACAATGATTGTGTATTATTTTTTAATACCACAAATTAAAATTGGGAAACCATTCAGATTAAACGCAGCTTTAAATTAGTGTTTGTTGCCAAATCAATCATTATTTTTTTGTTGACGTTCATTTTTGGACCTAATAATTGCATCACTTTTAGCAACACATTTATTTTAGAAACATTCTCTATTAATTTTCGTCCAAAAAAACTCAAAATGAGTGTTAACGGGCGGGAGTTAACAATACAACAAATGATTAATTGCTTTTATGATAAAGATATAACAATTAATTAAATCCGTAATACTATATTATTGTACCACAATCATATTATGTGACTAATCCTGCATCTTAGTGGTACAATTGGTAAGCACATTGACCTAAGATGGCGTTGAATTTGATGGACAACTTCATCAGTTATTCAATTGTTATCCATTATCATTGTCGGTATTTTCCTTTCCTATTATTGTACAAAGTTACTCAAAAGTCCTCTATATTTTTTTTTTGGAGTGGAGTGGGAGTGGGAAAAAATACCGTTCAAAAATCGCTGTAGACCTCAGAATTTATTGGATCTTTTTTTTTAATGTTCGATTTTAAATTCTTCATCAATCTCTCGAGTCGAATTTTTGATTTTCCAAAATTGATTTTTTGTTAAAAAATATCCTTTTTTTCAAATAAAATCAGTCTACATGTCACAAATATAAGTATAAAAACAAAAACTCGCCCAATTTAGTTTTAAATTTTTACTTAAAAAATAAACAGATCTGCCAAAATAAAATTTTTATTTCTTTTTTTTATTCTTTACAGTTGTCAAAATCAGTAGCAAATTTAAAATTTTGCAAGTTTGTTGTAATTTTGAAAACAATGTGTTTTTATTGAAAAAGATCAAAATTCTTTAATTTTTTTTTATAATTAAAATTAAAATGTTTTCGCATTTGGTAGCTGTCAAATTTTCTGCCAACTTAATGAAAATGCCAATTAATAATTATTTGAACAAATGAAAGCACAAAGCAGACATTTTTCTATAGGTTTCGTAGATAGTCAATACGAAATTTAAATTTAAATTTCAATTTCAAAAAAGTATTATGTTTGTTGGTAGCTACCAAAATTGCTGTCAAATTTAAAAATAAGCAAATATGTCTCTCTTAACATTGAAAATAGTGTGAGTATATTTCCATTGAAGCGAGCATGTAAAGTGTTTTTTAAATTTGCTAGTTCCATAATTAATATTAAAATACATTTTTTACTTTTGACAGCTGTCAATATTTCTGTCAACCTAATACAAACGCCATTTAATAATTATTTCAACAAATTGATGTACCACGCAGACAATCGTCTATAGGTTTTGCAGGTACGAAATACGAAATTAATGTCAAAAAATATATTTTTTTGTAGCTGTCAAAACTTCAGTTGAATTTAAGAATGTGCAAGTATATATTTTTCGTATTACTTTCGTATTCAGTACCTCCAAAACCTATAGAAAAATGATTGTTAAGTACTTTAATTTGTTGAAATAATAATAAAATGTCATTTTTGTGAAGTTGACAGAAATTTTGACAGCTGTCAAAGGTTATAGCTTTATTTTAATATCAATTACTGAACTAGAAAGTTTTAAAACATTTTATGTATCTTGTTCTAAGGAAATCAACATGATTTTCAAAATTACGAAAGATATACTCTCGGATATACTTATAAATTTTGAAATTTGACAGCAATTTTGGCATCTGTCAACCAACATAATATTTTTTTGACACCAATTTCGCATTCAGTACCTCCAAAACTTATAAAAAATGTTTGTTAAATACGTTTATTTCTTTAAATAATTATAAAATGTGATAAGTTGAAAAATTTTGACAGCTGTCAAAAATGAAAATTTTATTTTATTATCTATTATGGAACCAGCAAATTTTAAAACACTTAATAGCACTTTTTTTATGGGTATTCACGTCATTTTCAGAATGACGAAAGGCACACAAGGAATTTTTTAAATTTGACAGCAGTTTTGGCAGCTACACACAAAGATAATATTTTAATTTTATATTTGACAAAAATTTTGGCAGCTACCAACAAATATATTTTTTTTACAACAATTTATTCAGTTCCTCCAAAGCCTATAGAGAAATGTCTGCTTGGTACATTAATTTGCTGAAATTAAATTTTGACAGCTGTCAAAAGTTAAATTGCAATTATGAAACTAACAAATTAAAAAAAACACTTGCTTTCCCCGCTATGGAAATTCATATTGTTTATAAAATTATGGAAGACAAAAGTGCATAGTTTTAAATTTGACAGCAATTTTGGCAGCTACCAACAAACATAATAACTTTATGAAATTAATACCTCCAAAACCTGTACAAAAATGGCTTTCTACGTACTAAAGTCATTTGTGGAAATAATTATTAAATGGCTTTTCTATTCACTTGACAGAGAATTTGACAGCTGTCAAAAGTGAAAAAGTTATTTTATTTTCAATTATAAAAATAGAAAAATTTTAAATACTTTATATCTCTTCTTTTATGAAAAATCACACTGTTTTCAAAATTACAAAATTTGACAGTGATTTTGACAGCTATCAAGGATAAAAAAACAAATGAAAATTCTATTTCGGCAAATCTATTATCTATTTATCATTTTTAGTTGTCATCCCATGGGCATATACAATCGCGTTCTTTAGTCACAAAGTATACAGGGTGATCTACCACGAGTGTGCCAAACTTCAGACACAGATTAACTATATCAGATGCGAAAGCTTCGCGCGGTGCCTTTCATGTCCGCGACACACGTATTAGACAAAGGCCCGTCGGCTACTCGTAACGTTGCATGCTTTTTGCACCACAAGACTTTAATATTTATTTTTGTGGATGCGAGTTAGTTGCACCACTTGAGCGCTCGAGAAAAACAATAAAAATTTATTATAAAATATTCTTTATTAAAACAAATATGAAATTGTATGTTTACAAATGGGATAATATTGTAAGTTTTCTATTTGTTTTATCAGGTTTTTTTGACGTTTTTAGATCTCTATTTGTATACTCGTATGACACTATTTTGACATTTAAAATCCGAACGCTCGGACTAACAATATATCGCCGTAAACTCTGCTACACGCTGTCACGATAATGCTCTCGTACTAAACCCTCCGCATATATGAGGATGGAAGTAGTGGGGATCGTTGGACAGGCCGCCACGCTTACTTTCGCATCTGGTATAGTTAATCTGTGCTTCAGAGGCTGGTAATTTATCAAAAATAAATGGACTTTCATTAATAAACATATGTCCTAAAACGCATAATAAGGGAGCTACAACCCCTTGAAGGGGGTTGATGAATATCAATTTTTCGATTATAAGTCCGATATGGTGGTGATTAAAATAATGAAATTTACTTTTGTTGACGTCACTTCCGAAGCAAAACTTTTACATAACATTATTTCCCATGCAATGACTCAGAAAAAAGTATTTTTCAAAATTTCTGTCACACCAGCCGTTTTTGAATAATTTGCGTTTTCATGTGAAATATGCAAAACTTAATTCGATCAATCTTCAAATCAAGTGGCTTGAAGTCACCTATGTTTAAAAACAATTGATATTTCTGATTTGTAGTATTATGTCTTTTACATTGCTTAAGCGAAAAATTGATATTCATTAACCCCCTTCAAGGGGTTGTAGCTCCCTTATTATGCGTTTTAGGACATATGTTTATTAATGAAAGTCCATTTATTTTTGATAAATTACCAGCCTCTGAAGTTTGGCACACTCGTGGTAGATCACCCTGTATACGTGATTTTTTAGAAAAATCTTAAAAAATAGGTAACTCTATTTGGTCCTTATCCTTTTAAGGTGGCCGTTTTCCGTAACTGCCACATTCCCAGCCCTGATCACGCTGTATACGAACATGCAGGTTTTAATTAAATGTCACGTGAATGTTTGTAAATTTTATTTTTAGAGCAATGGCACACCGTTACGACAAACAAGGTGTTAGTGAGTCAACCTTCCGAATAGAAACCGAGTAACTATTCTCGGGAAAACCTGCAATTACGCACGCATGATTTGATTTTTTTATATCTTTTAATTAATCGTCTCATTATAAATGCCAAAAAAATTGTCATTAAAAAAGAGATTAACGCAGCGTGCTCAATCTGTTAAAAAATTGGTGCAACTTCTTAATCTCCAGATTGGTATTTCTGCTGATAATTTTACAGGTATGGTAACTTAAAGTAACGCGTTAAATTTTGGATTGCGTTCAATATTTCAATTCGGTTATGTTAACAGGAGCACCTTGTAATTTTTAATATAATAAAACTAATAAATTATTCATCGGCTCAATTTATTTCGAATAAATTGTAATGGTTAATAAATATGTAAATAAATGTAATAAAATCAGTGTTTACACAACATTATTTAACCTGATATTGATCAAGGCCGTTATTGGGCGGTGCTGACTAATTAAATGTATTCCCTTTGAATGTTATAGTCCGAGAATATTTATCGAAAATTTGGTTAATAGCTGCGCTAATTAATTTAAAATTCCAGTCTATAGCATCAAAATTTTTATCTCTATCCCCACCACTAATTGCGGAAACACATTTTCGCTTGGTTAGAATGTGTTAGGTTAGGTGTGAGGATTCTAAAAAACACAATACCATTTAGAAATTTATATTTTATTAATATTTGTTATTCAAATTTTATCACCTTTAGTATTAAAATCAACTGCTATACATACATTCACACATTTGAGGACAATTTTTTATAAATGTCACTGAATTATAATAAAATTGATATTACGCTAAACGAGAAAACACCAGTCAATGCCAACATGGGAAAGAATTAAAAGTTGGCAAGAAAAAAACCGACGAGATGAATATTTATAATGGGCCCTACCTAATATTGGTAAAAAAGTACCAAAAAAAAAATGTTTCGTAACAGTAAAGGAAAGGTTTTCCAACTACGTATTGAAAACAAGCGTGGTTTGTCATAAAAAGTTGGATTTCTAGATAGAAGTTGGTAAAGTTTAAAACTTTGTCTCATCTGAAGAACAATCAAAATTGAAGGTTTTCATAAAAACCATAATTCGAACACAGCTTAACCAAGACGCATTAGATACCGAAATATGTCCCTTGACTAGCTTTTTGGTTTGTTCTTGGAAATAAAATAAAAATATTTAACGAAACTTTTAGTATTTTTCCAAGGATTTTGAAAATTTCAACAAAAAAACAATTGAAAGTCAAATAAAAGTGGTAAGAAACAAAGCAATGTTTTTTTAAAATATTTTTAAAATTTTGAAAAAAGATTAAATTTTACCTTCAAATTTAGTAAACTACTGAGTTCAAAAACATTTTAAGCCAACTCGGTGTTAAATTATTTCAATTATCAGTATTTTACTAAATATGAAGGAAAATGTATATCTTATGTTAAAATTTTGTAAAGAGCACTTAAATCTTTTTTCACAATTGTAAAAATATACAGGGTGTTCCATTTAAAAAACATTGCCTTATTTTTCCCAGTTTTCAGTTGTTTAGTTGTTGAAATTTTCGGAATCCTTAGAAAAAATATTTCTAAAGACAAACCAAAAATTTGAGGTGAGAACGTTATAGGAATCACCCTGTACATATACACAAAATACTAGTAAAAAATACACAAATACTTTGGTTAACTAATTCAATGAAGTTTTAATTAATTTTTTTTTTAATATCCTGTAAACAAATGCCAGATAACTGCTGCGAAAATTTAACACAGATTTTGATCCATCTACAAACTAGAAATTGTGTTATTAGATGAATAAATATTTTGTAACACTGTTACCACAAGTGTATAATTATATAAATGACGGTTGTCAATAATAATAAATTAATTCATGACTACCTATGAACGCTGATTGAATTATTATTATCATTACTCAATCAAAGCTATGAGATAATGCGCTAAATTATTTTTGGGTACCAGGTGTTAATTTTCAGGTTTTATGTACACCACAACTGGCTTATTAAAGGCCAGTAGTTATATGATAAAAATGCAGTTTTTACAAAAAAATTTATACAAGCAAGATAGCTTTTGTACAGAATAGTTCCATATATTGTGACACCTACCTACAGTCTTTATTTTTAGAGATATAAAAACAGGGTTTAAATAAACATTGTAGGTTTTGGTGTGAACTTTCTATTGATGAAGAAAAATAAAACAAAGTGGAGTCAGAAAGTGGAGAAAAAAACACAACTAAGTAATGTTTTTTTTAAATGATGCACTCTGTACATTTTTGTATATTTTGGCAGATCTTTTTTAATATTTAATATGGCGTCATTTGTTTTGTCCGCTCTGCAAATATTATGCAAAACGGTAAAGCACAGAACATAGATGGCCATGAAAAAAAAATGACAAAATATTTCTGATAATTACTGACAGTTTACTTTCTGATGTTCTTTTGTTTTATTTCTTATCACCAAAATATAATTCACATCAAAATCTACAACTTTTGTTTCCACATTTTTTTTATATTTCTATAAATAAATTCTATAGATAGGTGTAAAAATTGATGAATGACAAATAAATTTTGTATATTTCACATCAAAATCTACAACTTCTGTTTTCACATTTTTTTCATATTTCTATAAATAGATTCTATAGATAGGTGTAAAAATTGATGAATGACAAATAAATTTTGTATATTTCACATCAAAATCTACAACTTCTGTTTTCACATTTTTTTCATATTTCTATAAATAGATTCTATAGATAGGTGTAAAAATTGATGAATGACAAATAAATTTTGTATATTTCACATCAAAATCTACAACTTCTGTTTTCACATTTTTTTCATATTTCTATAAATAAATTCTATAGATAGGTGTAAAAATTGATGAATGACAAATAAATTTTGTATATTTCACATCAAAATCTACAACTTCTGTTTCCACATTTTTTTCATATTTCTATAAATAAATTCTATAGATAGGTGTAAAAATTGATGAATGACAAATAAATTTTGTATATTTCACATCAAAATCTACAACTTCTGTTTTCACATTTTTTTCATATTTCTATAAATAGATTCTATAGATAGGTGTAAAAATTGATGAATGACAAATAAATTTTGTATATTTCACATCAAAATCTACAACTTCTGTTTTCACATTTTTTTCATATTTCTATAAATAAATTCTATAGATAGGTGTAAAAATTGATGAATGACAAATAAATTTTGTATATTTCACATCAAAATCTACAACTTCTGTTTCCACATTTTTTTCATATTTCTATAAATAAATTCTATAGATAGGTGTAAAAATTGATGAATGACAAATAAATTTTGTATATTTCACATCAAAATCTACAACTTCTGTTTTCACATTTTTTTCATATTTCTATAAATAGATTCTATAGATAGGTGTAAAAATTGATGAATGACAAATAAATTTTGTATATTTCACATCAAAATCTACAACTTCTGTTTTCACATTTTTTTCATATTTCTATAAATAAATTCTATAGATAGGTGTAAAAATTGATGAATGACAAATAAATTTTGTATATTTCACATCAAAATCTACAACTTCTGTTTCCACATTTTTTTCATATTTCTATAAATAAATTCTATAGATAGGTGTAAAAATTGATGAATGACAAATAAATTTTGTATATTTCACATCAAAATCTACAACTTCTGTTTTCACATTTTTTTCATATTTCTATAAATAAATTCTATAGATAGGTGTAAAAATTGATGAATGACAAATAAATTTTGTATATTTCACATCAAAATCTACAACTTCTGTTTCCACATTTTTTTCATATTTCTATAAATAAATTCTATAGATAGGTGTAAAAATTGATGAATGACAAATAAATTTTGTATATTTCACATCAAAATCTACAACTTCTGTTTTCACATTATTTTCATATTTCTATAAATAAATTCTATAGATAGGTGTAAAAATTGATGAATGACAAATAAATTTTGTATATTTCACATCAAAATCTACAACTTCTGTTTTCACATTTTTTTTATATTTCTATAAATAAATTCTATAGATAGGTGTCAAAATTGATGAATGACAAACTAATTTTGTATATTTCACATCAAAATCTACAACTTCTGTTTTCACATTTTTTTCATATTTCTATAAATAAATTCTATAGATAGGTGTAAAAATTGATGAATGACAAATAAATTTTGTACATTTCACATCAAAATCTACAACTTCTGCTTTCACATTTTTTCATATTTCTATAAATAAATTCTATAGATAGGTGTAAAAATTGATGAATGACAAATAAATTTTGTATATTTCACATCAAAATCTACAACTTCTGTTTCCACATTTTTTTCATATTTCTATAAATAAATTCTATAGATAGGTGTAAAAATTGATGAATGACAAATAAATTTTGTATATTTCACATCAAAATCTACAACTTCTGTTTCCACATTTTTTTCATATTTCTATAAATAAATTCTATAGATAGGTGTAAAAATTGATGAATGACAAATAAATTTTGTATATTTCACATCAAAATCTACAACTTCTGTTTCCACATTTTTTTCATATTTCTATAAATAAATTCTATAGATAGGTGTAAAAATTGATGAATGACAAATAAATTTTGTATATTTCACATCAAAATCTACAACTTCTGTTTCCACATTTTTTTTATATTTTTATAAATAAATTCTATAGATAGGTGTAAAAATTGATGAATGACAAATAAATTTTGTATATTTCACATCAAAATCTACAACTTCTGTTTCCACATTTTTTTCATATTTCTATAAATAAATTCTATAGATAGGTGTAAAAATTGATGAATGACAAATAAATTTTGTATATTTCACATCAAAATCTACAACTTCTGTTTTCACATTATTTTCATATTTCTATAAATAAATTCTATAGATAGGTGTAAAAATTGATAAATGACAAATAAATTTTGTATATTTCACATCTGAATAACCCATTTTATAGTATTTGAGATTTTGCAAAAAAATCTGGTGGTGAACTGTCACAAATTATCAGAAATATTTTGTCAGTTGTTTCCACGGCAACCTATAGTCTACGCGAACTGTGTACACAAAAATAGGCATTCTGTTTTAAAAACAACCCGAGCAAATGCCAACATATATATTTTTGGAATTAGCTAAAAATTACTTTTCAAAATATGCAAAATATACAGGGTGTTCCATTTAAAAAAGCTATGTCTCTTTCTTACTTTCCGATGCTATTTTGTTTTACATTTTTTGGGTACAAAATATTTGACACCAAAATCTACAACTTTTTCTCTACACTTTTTCATTTTAAACATAAAGGCTGTAGGTAATAAAATATATAGAACTACCCTGTACATTCTGTTTCGAGTTCTGTTTAGTAATCTGACTGAAATTCTACAAATCTTTCAGAAATATTCGAGCTGCCATCCTGGTAAATAGCGGTCAAAATTTGAATTATTGGTCGTGTTTTCAAAAACTATACAATATAAATATAAATAATTGTTTATAGTCGATTTACTAAAGAAAAACATTGTTCGATAATTTTTTTTTGGAATCTCGGAAAGTTTATAAAACCCTTTTATTTATTTAAACATAATTACATAATGTTTTTGGGGTCACAGATTACGAATCTGGCCTCAAAATCGGTCTAAAAACAAAATGGCGTCGAATGTCTAATTTTCTATTTTCTTTTTTATTATATTTACTTATTAGTTATATTGTTGGAAAACAGTTTTTAGATTTTGGTAGTTGGTAAGACTGAATCAGTGACATCGGTCGATAAGATAGATCTCTAGTTAAGTTGACAGCAATGGCAATGGCCGCTTATTGTGTGTACTGCCTAAAATTTCCGCTAAATAAAATTGAAAAAGCATCGAGTGTTTTTGGTAAAATTGGATGTGCTCGGCACCTTACAATATGGGGGCTTTTGAGGTTGCTGATTACGGATTTGGCATTAAAACTAAAATAAAATCAAAAATGGCGGATCCAAAACGGCGAAAAGGGTCAATTTTTTTTATTGGTATTTTATTTCTTATACCGGGTGACAACTACAATTACAAACCAAAACAGAAGCCATTTATGTGAATCACAGCCACCTAATTCTGTTTTTAAAAATTAAATAAAAAAGTTGGTTGGTTTCAAAAAAATCAAAAAACCAAAAATGGCACTATTATACATAAAATGGTTCACTTGAAAATCAAAAGTTCTGGTCAATTCCGGTCAAACCGGAAGTACTTTGAAATTCAAAATTGTCCTAAAATATGTGTAATATTATCTAATTCCCGTCCTCCAAATTTCAAATTTTTGTCTGAAGTAGAAAAGAAAATACAGGTGTACCAACTTTAGTTTTCATCCGGTATAGGGATTCCTTGGGTCGCTGATCTCAAACTTTATCTTACAATTGATCAAAAATGGAAAACGGTGTCTGAAAAATGGTGGAAACAAATGATAAAACTCAAAAAACCCGATACCGGGTCACTACTAAAAGTAGGAACACCTGTAATTTCTTTTCTACTTCAGATGCAAATTTTAAATTTGAGGGACGTGAATTAGACAATATTGTACATTTTTTAGGATAATTTTGAATTTCAAGGTAGGTACTTCCGGTTTGACCGAAATTGACAAGAACTCAAATTTTGTTTTTTGACATTTTTAATATTTTTTTATTTTTTGGATTTTTTTTTCGGAAATAACTACTTTTTATTTAATTTTTAAAAATGGAATTAGGTGGCTGTGATTCACATAAATGGGTTATGTTTTGGTTTGTAATTGTAGCTGTCACCCGGTCCGCCATTTTAGTTTTAATGCCAAGTTCGTAATCAGCGACCCCAAAAACTCTCAGATATCTGATAAATATAATAAGAAAAAGAAAATAAAAAATTAGACATTTGACTCTATTTTGTAGACGCCATTTTGCTTTTAGACCGGTTTTGAGGCCAGTTTTGTAATCTGTGAGCCCAAAAACATGTAATCAAACTTTAGGCAATTGTTTAAATAAATAAAAGAGTCATAAATTTTCCAATTAAGTGGGTCTAAAAAACACTTATTTGTTAATAACAATTGAAAAAATAAAAAGCACACCTTCTCGCCTATGGGAAACTTTTCTATGAACTTTTGCCGAAATTTCAAAATCATCAAAATTAGTTTTGAGTCAACGAAGTTAGAACTTTGGCGAATTATTAGTGCTTAGAAAATGGACTATTAGGAAAATATCGAATTTGGGAGATTCATAACGAAGTAAATAATAAAATATTTAATAAGTCGAGCCTGTTTACAAAACTCACCTCCGGTTCGTTTTGTAAACTTCAGACGCGTGCTATAAAACACCTCATATGACACTTATAACATAACAAAATATATTAATTAGCACTAGTTCTTGTCCATGTTCCTCTAGATCTACAGTATCGTTTCTTATCCCATATACAGGGGGTCGCGTTGGTTACAAAAAATTAAATACATGTACGAAGAAACTTTTTATTGATAAATTAATGGAAGTTTCTTTAGTATAGGAATTAAAATATTAGAAACGACAAAGGAAATCGCACCAACTACTCTTAAAACCACATGATAGCTACAGACAGGTTCTTCGAAATTACCTCATCATCGTAATATAATTTAGATTAACAGAAATAGAACATTAGCAAATATTGGAGGAAAGTAAACTACATTCTAAAATATTTCTTTCTTTCACATCCTAAAGTTAAAGGATTAAAATGTGAAATAACCTAAATCTGAGGAATTCTAAACATATAAGTGTCTTCATAGATATAGTAAAGGGTTATCTGCCTGCTCCATCTCTTCTAAGGTGGAGCTGATGTTTTGCAAAAGAATTTTCGAGATAATCAAAGAAATTAAAAACCGTTTCATTTTATGCCTTTAAATGTAAAAGACGGACTATTTACTATATCTATACGAAAAAGTTTACCAACACGTTCTACCCTACCAAAGATAAAGCGTTCCGAAAAAACCAAACTCGGCTCTGCAACTGCCCAGGTTTGGCCATACTGCGCCGCGACTATCACGCCAATATCCATAAAGAAAGAATGCACGTAAACATTAATATTAGTCAAAGTGACTTTCAATGCAGATCACTTTTTCCTCTTACCGTTCAGGGAGACAACCCTACGAGTTAACTAAACTCACCGCTAAACCTCAGTTAATCTTTGGAGATCGACTCAACAGGATCGACCGCCAAAATAAAAACACTTTCGATTTCATCGGGCGAGGCGCTTGAGAGCGGAGCTTTTAACGATACGAGACGCGACGAAAGTGACGAATATACCGAGTGTTTCCAACATTAACCTCTGACACAGACAATGACAGTTGCGGTTTTCTAAATGCGAGAAAATTTTTTTGCGAACATGAAAATAATCAGTGTAGTATTCTTGGCCGTTTTGGCCGGCGGTTTGGCGAAGAACTGCCCCAGCAAAAAGGCGAACTCCAAGTTGTTTTGCTATTACAGTAAACTGACCGATGTTGATAACTGTTATTGTACTCATGCGATTTTGCCGGCCGATGCAGATGTTAAGGCGGTCGACAGGGCCAGGGAGCAGATCAAGGGGGTGAAGATTCTGATCACTGTCAACGAATTTAACCAGGTACGTACACGTTATTTTATTTTATTACAAATGCGCCACAAGTATTTTTATCAGCATTGTTAGTAATTTAAATCGGTGAGTGATTATGGATTGCACGATACCTTAAAAATCATTCGAAAATCTTTCAATAAGTTTTTTTTGTAGATTCTATTAAAGTTATAAAATATTTGTTTTCATTATTATATACAAAAAAGTGCAAAAAAAATTAAAATTTTTAAATATTTTCACCTATTATTATATTTTTTCACCATATATATTTTCACATACCTTGAGAAAAAAATTCATTTAATGACATAGATGAGTTGGTGGTGATTAACACTTTTAAGATATGTAAAAAATACAGTGTTCCATTTGAAAAAAAATATACCTCCCGTATATAATTACGAAAATAAATATCATCTAAGCTTAATAAACCCTACCAGAAATCTCATTAGGAGATGTTTTCAATTTTGTTTGCTGTCTCGAATGGTTTTCGAAATAATAATAATAATAATAATAATAATAATAAGTTTATTTTTTTAATATTAATATTTATGATTGTACACGTACAGTCTGTAATTTCCCACCCTGTACTAACGTAATATTAAGAGATAATAAATTTAAAACGATTTCGCTGATAAATCTGCGATGGTTATGTTATTAGTAGCACGCATAATATGTTTACGTAAAACAAGAGAATGCTACTCATTAACATCACACTTAAAGATACACAGTGGCAAAAATTGGATACGTTTTTCCTTGTTTTTTCCCATGAAATTAAATATAATTTTAGTTCTATATGCAATACAAATTCGAAACAGAATTATTTTTAGAGAATATAATTTAACTGTGCCATGTATCTACATAATAAAAAATTCACACGAAATAGACAATACCAAGTTTATAATACTCGACGAGGAGGAAACTATAACTTATTTATTCACACTTTGGCAATATATGAAAATAATCCTGCATAAATTTGTATAAATATAAAATTATACAACAATACCGGAGGACGTTAAAAATGGTTGGACTGTTCAATATTTCAAGAGCAGTATTAGAAAATTGTTAATTAATAAATATTACTGCAATGAGCAGAAATATTTAAATGAGCAGACTGCCCATTGTTTGTCGATTCATTTATTGTTGTTATTTATGTTTATACCGGGTGGCCCACGAGGTCTTGACCAGTGGTTATCTCGAAAACTATCTGAACTACAATTTTGAAATTTGGTGATTTTAAACAGTGGACTGTGGTGTTCACTTCTGGTATAAAAGGATTTTTCGATTTTTGCATGTTTTTTTATTATTATTGACGTTCTTTAATAAAATTTTTTTAAATCCGTCCATCCATTTAACAGCTCATATTGTCACTGTTTCCCATAGAAACAGTGAAAAATTTGGTATCGCTGAATTTGTAATAAAAGAACCTTCACATAAATATAGGGTGCCCTATTTAAAAATTCGAAGTTGGTCACGTGATCGTAAATGCGATTTTGCACTCTAAAGTCCTTTTATACCAGATATGAACACTGCATTCCATTGGTTAAAATTACCAAATTTCAAAACCTCGTGGGCCACCCTGTATAGTCAACTTTTCCTATACCATAATTTGTATGGGTCTTTTGTCTTTTGGATTAATAAATGATTATCAATGTTATTCTAAAAGCTAGCATATCTGCCAATTGAACCAATGTGGGCTGGTATCAGAATTAATGATTAAGAGAGAAGGTGTTATTAATACCGTATTAGAAGTTTCGATGTTGTAATTTAAATATTTATCTTATGAAAAAAAAATGTTACATATATTTGAAGAAAACATAATCCCACAATCCGCAGCAAAGCCGTTTTCTTAATTTAGTTATTTAAAAAGTAGAAAACACTCCAGAAAATCTTTCAGAAATCACCCTTTTTAACGAAAAATAATCAATAATATAACAGCTTAGTATGCATTTAAGTAAAAAAATCTTTTTGTAGCGCAATTCTATGATCCTTAGTACCTTAAACTGTGAAGGACAAAATTAAAATTATTCAAGCGATTTTTTTAATCCCAATACTTCTGCACCCTTGCCAACGAGAATTTTATTATTTATAGCTAGTGCCACCTTGCAATTATAAGTAAAACCTATTGTTGGATAACGCCCAATAGACATTTCGATTCTTCCACAAACTTTATGATTTGCGTGTGAAATTTATTACTAGAGTTGCTGCATTGTTTTTCAATTATTCTGACTGCGCGTCCCTATAGCTCGTATGCACGCGTGATGGACCCTTAATGATATTGTGAAGAGTACAATATGATTTCTTGTTTTATTGAGTGCATTAAAAATTCAAGACTTGCAGTAGATTTATATTTAAATAAATATCCCGAAAGACACCAGCTAAATCATAAAATATATTTATCTGCGCTCGTCATATAATGACAGTAATATGACGTTGTTTATAGGGCTACCGCGATGTATAGTATATTTATTGCACGCATTTTCTAAAAAGAGGAGATATCAACAAACAGCTATTGTTATTAACTTACATATTACTTGTGTGTGGTGTTGACAATAATAATAATAATAATAATAAGATTTATTTATAATTAATTAATATACAGTATATAACATAAAAATAAAATAATAAATAATATTAATTGATTAGTAGTTTTTTATGTATAACAAAATTTAATAAGTCGAGCGTAGATAAAATCTTGTATGTTATACGTGCCATATCTGTATTTTATAGCACTCGTCTGTTTACAAAACTCACCTTCGGTTCGTTTTGTAAACTTCAGATAAGTGGAATAAAATACCTCAGATGGCACTTATAATATAAATAGCTATTAAAGCTAGAAATAAATTTACTGAATTTTGGCTCTCCTTTTAGGCTAAGAGCAAAATCTCACAACAAGCCTGAAAAATAAATCCAAGAAATTAATATCAAGGGAAAATTGAAGCAACAGTGGGATAAATCTCAAATAGGGAGAATTTTCAAGAAATATAAATATATATATTTTGCAGGTATAATGCAGCGCAAGCCGGGTCTTTTGTCCGTTGAATAGCTGTTTCCTATTATAATCCTATTTAATATATTTTTTTGACCTGAATAAACTCGTGAATAAATAACTAAGAACTATAAACGGTTTTTGGAAAAATTCGCGAGATTCGTCCTGGCGATGCAATAAGAAAGCTTGAATTTTATAACTGGTTCATGGAAAATCGTAAAAGGAACTAAAACCATTTGGAGCGCCGAGGCAAGAATTCAAGTTGTGGAATTTTTAATCGTCATAATTATAGATTTTGGATTGATGAAAACTCGCATATTATGTTTTAAAAACAAAATCAAGGTAGACTTGGAATATATGTATGTATATAGCTATGAAATTACTGGCATTATTTTTTATTAAGAGGACTATATTTAAATTTTAAAGCAGTCCTTTTGAATAAATGAAACGAAATATATTTTTAACGAATTGTCGTTCCTCTGCATGATATTTTAATAAGTTGAAATTACCCAAATCAAGGGTTGACAAATGGGTGGTTAGGTACAAGTGGACGAGTCACTTGGCCGCCGAGATCTCCGTACACGACTCCCTTGGATTTTTAATAGGCAGTTTTAAATAACTTAATTTATAAGCAAAAATACAATAATCTCATAAATATTTAAGAAATAGTGTCAAAGTTGCGTTCTAGCAAGTTAGAGAAAAACATTTATTTAATAATGTTAGTGAAAAAGAGGTGGCAAATTTGTCAAAATCTCAACAGACTGCGATTTGAAAATGTTTCTGAATTATTTCAACGTTGATACATAAAAGTAATATTTGTTTTCAAAAAACGCTGTTTCTAATTTTTTTATCATAGAAAACTTAAAAAGCAAATTCAAGGCAATCTAGATTTATTTGAAAAATTCGACAGCATTTCTTGAGGAGTAGGTTTGCTTTTTTTATAATATAAATGATAACACCTTCGTCATTATTAAATATAACAACAGAAAATGATATAAGAAAACAATTTTTTTTAGATGAAAAAAAAAAACAATTTTGACACCTACCTATAGAATTTATTTATAGAAATATGAAAAAAGTGTAAAAACAAAAGTTGTAGATTTTGATGTGAAATATATTTTGGTGATAAGAAGTAAAACAAACATCAAAAAGTAAACTGTCAGTAATTATCAGAAATATTTTTTTTCGTGGCCACCTATGTTCGATGCGATATTGTTTTGCATAATATTTCCAGAACGGATAGAGCAAATGACACCATATTATATATTTTTGGAATCAGAGAAAAAATTTTTGTCAAAATATGCGAAAATGCAATAAAAAACAATTGAATATCGATTTTCTTCAGTATGGACATATGTTTTTTTTAAATGGAACACCCTATATGTTTTTATCTAGTTAGATTTAGTCCTTTTTTCTGATTATACTGATATAGCATACTTGACAGTTATATACAGGATGTTTTGAATTATTAATAAAAAATAAACAGATTGTAGGTAAACATTCCTACTAGAATTTAAACATTTTGCGTTAGCAAAGAGGGCCGTGGATGAAAACAATAGAAACTGTTATTGTTTTGATAGCCCTCTTTGCTAACGCAAAAAGTTTGAACTCTAGCAGGAATATTTACCTAAAATCTTTTTATTTTTGTTTATTAATTCAAAGCATCCTGTATAAATCTATCAAGTATGCTATATCAGTGTAATCAGAAAAAATAACTAATTTAACTAGATAAAAACATATAGAGTGTTCCATTAAAAAAAAACGTATGTCCATATCTGAAAAAATCGGCATTTAATTGTTTTTTATTGCTGCCAAATAAAAATTTAGTAAACACCCTGCAACTTTTGTATAAGACATTTCTACAATAAAGTCGCAAATTCTGATTAAAATGTGTACCAAACAAAATAACAAGACTGTACAGGGTGTCAACTCTAATTTTGCCCCCCCTTCTATTTCCTTATTTGTGAAGATATTTTCCGAATTTTTCAAATATAATATTCAAAATTACCTAGCGCCAATACATACAGGGTGGTGAAAAAAAGTTGATTTTTTTTAATGGAATACCATGTATATTTCTCGACAGGTTTGTAGTACTCTTTGAGCTGATTTAAAAAATGTATAACTCCCTTGAGTTTAGATCAAAATCGGTCGAGATATTCAAGGATAAACATGAGAAATATTTGTTTTCACACTTTCGAGGTGGCTTGGCATTCTGACTTAATTGTTGATTTTTAGCTGTCAAAATAATTGACTGTGAATGTTATTGTGAATGTAATTTTTACATTGTTCATATTTTATATATGTATAACGTTTTGTTGTATTTAACTTGTATATAATTAACGGGCAAAATGGGATATTCTGTAGAAGAAAGATGTGCAATGGTCGAAATTTATCTTTTGTGTAATAAAAATCAAGCTGCAGCATATAGGGAATTTGTTAGATGACTCCCCACACTTCGGGTCCCTGCAAAACATACTTTCAAAAATGTGTATAATAAATTTCGAGTAAATCTTGGTGGTTTTTGTTTTGTATTTTGTTAAATTATGTGAAGTTTATTTTTTTGTTAATTGTTATTTTTATATTTTCTTAAAAATCTCTTCTTTGTTAATAAAATACATGTTTGATCTTAGAGAGATCTTTAAGGATTTGATATTTATTGCTAAGGAACATTATTTTGACAGCTAAAAGTCAACAATTAAGTCAGAATGCCAAGCCACCTCGAAAGTGTGAAAACAAATATTTCTCATGTTTATCCTTGAATAACTCGACCGATTTTGATCTAAACTCAAGGGAGTTATACATTTTTGAAATCAGCTCAAAGAGTACTACAAACCTGTCAAGAAATATACAGGGTATTCCATTTAAAAAAATCAACTTTTTTTTCACCACCCTGTATGTATTGGCGCTAGGTAATTTTGAATATTATATTTGAAAAATTCGGTAAATGTCTGATAAGGCTACATTTTAAATTTTAAAATATCTTCACAAATAAGGAAGTAGAGGGGGGCAAAATTAGAGTTGACACCCTGTACATAGAGCAAAACCCATACTGGTAAAAGAAAAATCATTTCAAAATCCAAACCTTCGTAAAAAACTCCGTTTTCGCTGTTTTAAAAAATAAGCATAAATAAAATAGTTACAGGGTCTACCAAAAATTCGAAAAAATTCGTCAGTTTTGGCCCGATTTTGACCTTGAAATGTGCAATCAGTATTTTTCTATCTAGTGTACAAGTAGGTGAAACCAATTTGGAATACCCTGTAAATACATTTTTTTTACGAAATTTAAATCAAAGTAATAATTTTCAAGGTATGGCATGGTCTCTAGAAATTTCTGCCGTTTATGATAACTTTTAACCGAAAATATTCCCACTGTTTCGTTTTTGAGAAAAAAGGTAAATATTTGAGACCATGTATTAAACTTTAACTGCTTATTAAAAAAAAAAAAAAATAGAAACAGTTTCACTTTACTGAAAAAAAAATATTTTTTTCTGACGTTTCGATTTATTTATTAACATCCTCAGATAAATTGGTATATTAAATTAACTGCAGCATAATTAGTGTTATTTAATGCACAATTTTTCACGAAAACAGAAAATAAACATAATTTTTTTTTAAATTTAATTACGAGTATATGATCAAAAAAAAAAGAAAATCACTACATATACAAATTCTATATGAATGAACCATATTGCGGACACCATGTACGTGAGCAATACCTTATTTTCGAAATATGTAACAGTGTCTGAGTAGGCACGATTTTGCAGTTTCTTGAAAAACTGGTTAAATGATCGTGTAAGGTCTTGCCCATAAAAGACACATCGAAATGTCATAAACGAAGCAATTTGTTTACTTGAATTTACCATTGCAATTAACACACGAAACTGATAAGCTGTATTATGGCACAAGCAGCCACGTAATATACCCACACAGTTGAAAGCAAGGAGAATTGTACCAATATTTTTACAAGTGTAGATGGTCACCCTTGAGGGTGCTGTAGTGTTGACACGTTGTCACTATCAACTTCATTGAACGTTCGACAGTCGTCTGCAAAGAATACTCAAGTGGATAACAGTATACTCACACAATTGCCAACTTGTTAAAGACAATAAAAAATGTTTAGATAATAACACCTAAGTCACAGGCAATTTCAGAACGAGAGAACTCGTTTTTTGGGGTCTTGCAAATTTAACTCTCTGTATCTTCGAAAATGTTTATTATAGGCACTTGAAAAGGAAAAGATTTCTTCTGAAGAACAAATGAATTCCAATATTGGGCGTGTGTTTGCTGTCTCTGAATTATAAAAAATGATTTACAAAAGAGATATTTCAAAGTTTTGCCAAATACACTAAATGTTTTGATTTAATTTTTTCCATTTTTGCAGGGCCTGGTTGATTTGATAAAGAGCAGCAAAATCGACGGTTTAGAGTTAAAACTGAAGAAACTGGATTCCAAGAACGACATCAACGACTTCATCTCCACAGTGAAGAGCAAGTTGGGATCCGACTTGTATCTGGCGCTCTCTGTTCCTCCTAAACCGGAAGTCTTGGCCAAATATTACGATTTCAAGAGTTTGAGCAAACACGCCGATCTTTTTATTCTCCAAACTGCATTCTTGGGCGCCTCCAAGAATGTCACTTTCCACCCGAGTCGCCTGTCAGGAATGTGGGACATGCAGAATACGGTAAGTTTTCAAAATTTGTTTTCTATACAGATATGACGTCAAGAATTATAAGGATTCTTTAGAAAAAAAAATCACATTAATTGATCATAGTGGCCATTATCCTCTGGGATACTTTATTTTTTAAAGAGTAAACCTCGTATAATTGTCTAAGCAAATTGACACCCTTGGGAAATGGACTAAACCGTAATGCCAAAATTGATCACAATAATTGATACCGTACATTTTGCAATGAATTAGTTTTTCACTATTTCACTCTCCATTATTTCCTATAAGAGCATGAATAATACTGATGACTGCCATTTGCATTTCCATCTGTTTCGAATCAATAATTATTTTTAGCACCTTGCGCAACTCATTCATTATGCCTCACTTACTATTAACAATAGGAATAAATTATGCATATTACTTCTTTATATATCATGTTAGTTTGGGATAGTTCCTATTGTTTCTATTAATATTAGTGTTAACAACAATGTATCTGCATACCTACGTACTATGTCGACGAGTTATGAAGAAAGTAATATCGTAAACGATCGGACGGAATTGTTGGATTGTAATTTTTGAGGAAGTAGCGTGGATGGATGGACATCGGAATAAGGAAGTTTTTTGGTACAATTATTGTATATGGAGTTTTAATTGTTTCCCAAATTCCGTATTTACGCAACTTTACAAGAAATATTGTTCTAGTTACTAACAAATCATTTCGCAAAATTGACCTTAAAACGCTTCAAGGACTAAATTATTACAGCTAACTCAACGTCTGGAATCCTTAAATGTCAAGGCGCCTAAAAAAACGTTCTAAGCTAGCGACTATCCACCCATATTCTGTCTACAATTTGTACTGGGTGTAATTATCACCCGGATCCTATGAATATGGAGCGTTAATAATGTTGCTAATAATTAATGTATTCTATGTAGGTGAGTTGATAGATCTAACAAGCCGCATTGGTACGGCTGAACATCTATATTTGGAATCCTGATTTGCAACTGAAGTAGCCGTTTTACACAGGGAAACAAATAAAGCGTTTCCAATTCCAATATCTAAAGCATTTGGTACATACCTTGATACACCATAACATGGCAATTGTGTCTGTGGAGCGTGGATATTAATTTCACCTCTTCTTGTGTTCCCAAAGGATCTGCTTATATTGCCAACTTGGTTCCTTCTTCATATTGGCGGCTGATCGCTGCCAAATCTAACTCTGTATCTTTCCTTGGGTTACCAAACTCTTCTGAATCTCAAGATGTAGTCGGGCCAAGAGAATTGATTCTAGCCCATCTGAAATTGCAAGAATGGATTACAATTAATCTTGTTGACAAAATCAAGATTTTTTGATATGCAACAGTAATGTCAATAATATTAATTATTTAATATAACAATAATATTCATTATTTAAAATGCTCGGATTCTTATACTCGACCAAGCTAAAACTCTTGGGTATTATTTTGGATTAAGAAAAATTCTAACAGACGCAACTGTAAATCAATATTTCGCGTTAGTAGAGTAGAAGAGTAGAAGAATAGAAAAATAGGAGAACAGGAGATTAGGAGAATGGGAGAATAGGAGAATAAGAGAATAGAAGAATTGAAGAATATGAGAATTGAAGAGTAAAAGAGTAGAAGAAAAGAAGAATAGAAGAATACAAGAATAGATGAATAGAATAGAAGAATAGAAGAATAGAAGCTAAAACTCCTGGGCATTATTTTGGATTAAAAAAATTCTAACAGACGCAACTGTAAATCAAATATTTCGCGTTAGTAGAGTAGAAAAGTAGAAGAATAGAAGAATAGGAGATTAGGAGAATGCGAGAATAGGAGAATAGGGCAACAGAAGAATTGAAGAATATGAGAATAAAAGAACAGAATAATTGAAGAATATGAGAATAGAAGAATAGAAGAACAGAAAAACAGAAGAATAGAAGCTAAAACTCCTGGGTATTAGTTTGGATTTAAAAAAATTCTAACAGACGCAACTGTAAATCAAATATTTCACGTTAGTAGAGTAGAAGAGTAAAAGAATAGAAAAATAGGAGATTAGGAGAATGGGAGAATAGGTGAATGGGAGAATAAGAGAATAGAAGAATTGAAGAATATGAGAATTGAAGAGTAAAAGAGTAGAAGAAAAGAAGAAAAGAAGAATAGAAGAATACAAGAATAGATGAATAGAATAGAAGAATAGAAGAATAGAAGCTAAAACTCCTGGGTATTATTTTGGATTAAAAAAAATTCTTAACAGACGCAACTGTAAATCAAATATTTCGCGTTAGTAGAGTAGAAGAGTAGAAGATTAGAAGAATAGGAGATTAGGAGATAGGGAGAATAGGAGAACAGAAGAATTTGAGAATAATAGAACAGAAGAATTGAAGAATATGAGAATAGAAGAATAGAAGCTAAAACTTCTGGGTATTATTTTGGATTAAAAAAAATTCTTAACAGACGCAACTGTAAATCAAATATTTCGCGTTAGTAGAGTAGAAGAGTAGAAGAATAGAAAAATAGGAGAACAGGAGATTAGGAGAATGGGAGAATAGGAGAATAAGAGAATAAGAGAATAGAAGAATTGAAGAATATGAGAATTGAAGAGTAAAAGAGTAGAAGAAAAGAAGAATAGAAGAATACAAGAATAGATGAATAGAATAGAAGAATAGAAGAATAGAAGCTAAAACTCCTGGGCATTATTTTGGATTAAAAAAATTCTAACAGACGCAACTGTAAATCAAATATTTCGCGTTAGTAGAGTAGAAAAGTAGAAGAATAGAAGAATAGGAGATTAGGAGAATGCGAGAATAGGAGAATAGGGCAACAGAAGAATTGAAGAATATGAGAATAAAAGAACAGAATAATTGAAGAATATGAGAATAGAAGAATAGAAGAACAGAAAAACAGAAGAATAGAAGCTAAAACTCCTGGGTATTAGTTTGGATTTAAAAAAATTCTAACAGACGCAACTGTAAATCAAATATTTCACGTTAGTAGAGTAGAAGAGTAAAAGAATAGAAAAATAGGAGATTAGGAGAATGGGAGAATAGGTGAATGGGAGAATAAGAGAATAGAAGAATTGAAGAATATGAGAATTGAAGAGTAAAAGAGTAGAAGAAAAGAAGAAAAGAAGAAAAGAAGAAAAGAAGAAAAGAAGAAAAGAAGAAAAGAAGAAAAGAAGAAAAGAAGAAAGGAAGAAAAGAAGAATAGAAGAATACAAGAATAGATGAATAGAATAGAAGAATAGAAGAATAGAAGCTAAAACTCCTGGGTATTATTTTGGATTAAAAAAAATTCCTAACAGACGCAACTGTAAATCAAATATTTCGCGTTAGTAGAGTAGAAGAGTAGAAGAATAGAAGAATAGGAGATTAGGAGATAGGGAGAATAGGAGAACAGAAGAATTTGAGAATAATAGAACAGAAGAATTGAAGAATATGAGAATAGAAGAATAGAAGCTAAAACTTCTGGGTATTATTTTGGATTAAAAAAAATTCTTAACAGACGCAACTGTAAATCAAATATTTCGCGTTAGTAGAGTAGAAGAGTAGAAGAATAGAAAAATAGGAGAACAGGAGATTAGGAGAATGGGAGAATAGGAGAATAGAAGAATTGAAGAATATGAGAATTGAAGAGTAAAAGAGTAGAAGAATAGAAGAATGCAAGAATAGATGAATAGAATAGAAGAATAGAAGCTAAAACTCCTGGGTATTATTTTGGATTAAAAAAATTCTAACAGACGCAACTGTAAATCAAATATTTCGCGTTAGTAGAGTAGAAGAGTAGAAGAGTAGAAGAGTAGAAGAATAGAAGAATAGAAGAATAGGAGAATAGGATAATAGGATAATAGGAGAATAGAAGAATTGAAGAATATGAGAATTGAAGAGTAAAAGAGTAGAAGAATAGAAGAATGCAAGAATAGATGAATAGAATAGAAGAATAGAAGCTAAAACTCCTGGGTATTATTTTGGATTAAAAAAAATTCTAACAGACAAGAATAGATGAATAGAATAGAAGAATAGAAGCTAAAACTCCTGGGTATTATTTTGGATTAAAAAAAATTCTAACAGACGCAACTGTAAATCAAATATTTCGCGTTAGTAGAGTAGAAGAGTAGAAGAATAGAAGAATAGGAGAATAGGATAATAGAAGAATTGAAGAATATGAGAATTGAAGAGTAAAAGAGTAGAAGAATAGAAGAATACAAGAATAGATGAATAGAAGAATACAAGAATAGAAGGATAGACGAATAGAAGGATAGAAAGATAGAAGGATAGAAAAATAGAAGGAAAGCAGGAACGCAGGATAGAAGGATAGACGGATAGAGGGATAGAAGAATAGAAAAATTGTTGCAAAATAACGAAGCCCTAAACTTTATTGTGGAATCCAAACAATATCTAGGGCAACGATATTTCATCACCTCATCTAAGTTCAGAGCCAATCACAAACAAATCTTAATTTGTTTCAATGGAATCGAACCATCTATTTTCCAATAATAAGAGTCTACTCAAGTTTTCCTCCAAAAATGATCATTGCCCAAAATATCCGTCTAAACCTTTGAGGACATCGTGTGCGACTTTTCCTATACCAATGTGGTGCAAATTCTCCTTAGGTAATCAAAATGTTGGACAATTGTTTCTGCCATGATCTTACAGAACTCCATTCTATTGTCTGGATCTTTTTGAGAGTTCTCTAAACAAATTCCGGACATATATTATGTTGAGTAGGATTTACCATTTTCTCTGTTATGTGTATTAACCTTCGAAGATGGTTCCTTCTTCCTTCCATACGGATGGAACCAGCGCTCAAAAATTTTGAAAGGCTGTTTCGATTATTTGCTTCATATAGATGAAAATTGAAGATCCATTCTGCTGCATGATAAGACCTCAAACAAAATTCGCTCAAACTTAACGATATGTTCTTCAATTGCAACCTCTCTTCCTATCCTCTACCACCTGATAGATCTAAATGATTTGTTTTTCCTAAATTGTTATGATGCAAATTTTACCTTTGAGTGTGTCAAGAATGAACGTTGGACACCTTGTAGAAACGATCCTGTAACGCTGCATGAACTTTAATAAATTACTGCGCGTTCTGATTGATGTTTGTTATACATTTCCAAGATCAAATCAAATTTCTATTAAGACGATGAATAGATTATGCAAATTCTCGTGTTTAACAACCCATACGTTCTTGACCTACAGAGGCATATCATAGTATAGGTTGCCTTGATATTAAGTATTCCTGAAAAAAATACGTTTTAAAGTGAAAGTGAATCAAAGAGTTTTCACACGTGGTTTTGAAAGAGCTGACGTTTGTAGGGGAAGGTCTTTGCCATCATCGAAATTGATGTTCTAAATTGGTCAAAATTGTACAAGGAGTAGATTAATGGAAGTCTAAAGTTCAATTGTTCGTTGAAAGGTTTATTTGTCACCTCCAGGCAATGATGGCCCTACCCTTTGGATTATGATCTTTAGTGGAGGTTACGAGAGGAGTGCTTAGCATCCTGAAACCCAAAGAAATAAATCATAATAGCGATTCGACCATACCTTATTCAGTTTGTCCAATAGGAAAGCTCCAAATCCAGCTCTCATTCTCAAGCTTTAAGGGTCAATCCTAGAGCCCTAATTTTCATAATACTAATTAAAGAAAGTCTTTTGGTGACATGGTGAAACAAGGCTTGACCAAAAGGTTTTGAGAAAGTTGTCTTTTGTCTGTTGGTCATCTTTGGGATGCTCTCCATTTGTCCACTATGAAAGCTCTGGAACCAATTTTCAATTTCAACTTTCCGGTGTTCATTAAGGATCAACCCTTGGGCCCATACAAAATGCCAAATGAATTGAAAGACATTCTTTGATCGAGTTAAATTTCTCACGCTCCATTGATGAACTTAGCTGACTCGTACATGGTTTTGTCGTGGGCTTTAATGGTCCATTATTACTTTCGTAAGATCAAGGCCTGAGTTGACAAGCTAGGTTAACATAGTACTTCCTATTTCAATTTCAATTCCTATCAAAAATTTTCCTCTCTAACTCCGACTTCTCTTCTCCATAAAAAATCATGACCACTCTCTTGCGGTGCAATAATTATCCCCGATATGTAATATGAGGTGGGACAGAGTGGGTGTTCCTCTTTTTGTAATTTGCGGTACGACCTGACCTTCTCTTTAATCACCTTCGATTTTTTAATGAATAGCTTACTATGCGCGTGAATATTTATTACGATTACGGTAACAATACGCTACGTAGGTGTCGGTATGAAAAATGGTGTTGGTCTAAGGATGTTTGTTTTGTATTTACGTTCTAAAAATATAGTTTACGCGTCTCTGCCGCTGATATTCATCGTCGACTGTGACATTGCAACTTTTACACGGTGTGCATGTGTAACGTCGGAATGGAAAGTTGATTGAGAAATGTATTAATTTATTTTTAATAAGTAGTTACTCCGAAATCTATTTGCTCTTTGGGATTGAAGAAAGTTGGATTTGCGGAAAAAGTGATAGGTTTATTTTTTGCAGGCAAAATAATTGTATTTTAGGTTCTATGACTAAGGTATTAAATCTGTCGAAGAATCATATGTCGAGTTTCCGTTCTTATGTTTTTGCGTATACATAGAAATGTTGGGTGGCTACGATAACTGCACTTTTAAATATTAATTTTGGTTCTTATGTAGCCCCATATTGGGGGTAACATCTTTTTGTTGCAAAATAAAGAAGTGAAGAAGGATATGAGGATCTCCTTCATTTGGAAAAAGACTTGTTAGGAAGGGGATTAACTCCTCTTGAAAATTGTAAGCAAATTGATCATTTGGTATGTTTTGAAAAAGCAGACTCACGAATCTTTTATCTGCAATACCACACCTTAACATTCACCTTTGAAGACGTGTGTTACATCATCCAGTATGGATTCTTTTGCCTCCAGTACCTACGATTTTGTCTGCTGACAAGGTTCTTAGACAAAAAGTCTATTCGTTTGAAAATAATGTGTATGTACAAGTATGTCTTGTACGTGAATGTGTGGGCTTTCTTAATTAAGTCTTGCTGTTTTTATACACTAATGAATGGATTTTATAATCTCCTTCAGTTCTCCAGTTTTTTGTCAACTAGGAAATAATCATAACTATCATAAACTAGAACACTTCCTGGAACCGGATTTTAAGAACAATATACTGGGCGAGTACGACAACCAAGGCAAACATGAAATATATCCAACGTAATTGTTTACAAATACCAAAATTAATAATCTACCAAAACCTAATTATATCAGTGTGAAAATCAATTTTTACTCCATACCTTGGCCGATGGTCTGCGGCTGTGTAATTATATTCCTACTAGACAAAAACGTTTGCAATTTACAGTGAAAGCGCCCTCTCGTCAACAACTTATTAAAAATTCTAATTTGATATTATCATTTATCGACATGATATGGTAATATGAGACATGGCATTGCCGTGTACATAATCTAATTATAAATAATTACAGTTTCGATTAAGATGTTCAGTTAAAAATAAAGAGCTCATTAGAATGTTTGATACCTACTATTATTTAGTCAATGTGTCGAAATAATCACTTCCGAGGATAAAGTGATTCGGCGTCAGATACGTTAAAATACGTAGGTATTAAATTTAAATACAATAATTATTATTAATTCTAAACGGCTTTAAAATGATGGCAATATAAATATTTGCGAGCCAGTAATCAACATATCAATCATATAACTAGTACATTAATGGAGGGAAATTAGAATTTTAAAGTGATGTATTCGAGAAGTTGAATTTTTTTCTTTGTTTTCTTTTTATACATGCAAATGAGTCGAAAACCGAAAAAATTATCAAAATCGGGCTGGGGCTTCGCGAGAAAAGCGCATAAAAGTGCATTTTCTATGCATTCCGAGTGTATCGCTACACTATTTTTTAAATATCTCTATTGGCCGAAGAAAAGTTTAAAAAAAACAAAATACTCGTAAATAAATCGCCTATCAAACTGTAGAGGTATAGTTTCATTAAAAGTACAGTTGCTCAGTTTATTTTTTTACTAATAATGCAATAAGTGGGGTAAAAATCTTCTGATCTTTACAAAAATTCGAAAAATTATGTATTTTTATGCTGTAAATACGTGATTGAATTAAAAAATATATATACGTATAAATATGTATATATATTTTTTAGTTCAATCACGTATTTACAGCATGAAAATACATACTTTCTCCAATTTTCGTAAAGATCCGAAGCTTTTTACCCGACTTATTGCATTATTAGTAAAAAAAAACTGCACAACTTGGATTTTTTGAGGTTAGGATGTACTTTTAAATCGCCTATCAAACTGTTGAGGTATAGTTACATTAAAAGTACAGTTGCTCAGTTTATTTTTTTTACTAATAATGCAATAAGTGGAGTAAAAATCTTCTGATCTTTACGAAAATTCGGAAAATTATGTATTTTCATGCTGTAAATACGTGATTTAATTAAAAAATATATATACGTATATATATGTATATATATTTTTTAATTCAATCACGTATTTACAGCATGAAAATACATACTTTCTCCAATTTTCGTAAAGATCCGAAGCTTTTTACCCGACTTATTGCATAATTAGTAAAAAAAACTGCACAACTTGGATTTTTTGAGGTTAGGATGTACTTTTAAATCGCCTATCAAACTGTTGAGGTATAGTTACATTAAAAGTACAGTTGCTCAGTTTATTCTTTTTACTAATAATGCAATAAGTGGGGTAAAAATCTGATCTTTACAAAAATTCGAAAAATTATGTATTTTCATGCTGTAAATACGTGATTGAATAAAAATATTATATACGTATATATATGTATATATATTTTTTAATTCAATCACGTATTTACAGCATGAAAATACATATTTTCTCCAATTTTCGTAAAGATCCGAAGCTTTTTACCCGACTTATTGCATTATTAGTAAAAAAAACTGCACAACTTGGATTTTTTGAGGTTAGGATGTACTTTTAAATCACCTATCAAACTGTTGAGGTATAGTTACATTAAAAGTACAGTTGCTCAGTTTATTTTTTTTACTAATAATGCAATAAGTGGGGTAAAAATCTTCTGATCTTTAAAAAAATTCGGAAAATTATGTATTTTCATGCTGTAAATACGTGATTGAATTAAAAAAAATATATACGTATATATATTTTTTAATTCAATCACGTATTTACACCATGAAAATACATATTTTCTCCAATTTTCGTAAAGATCCGAAGCATTTTACCCGACTTATTGTATTATTAGTAAAAAAAACTGCACAACTTGGATTTTTTGAGGTTAGGATGTACTTTTAAATCGCCTATCAAACTGTTGAGGTATAGTTACATTAAAAGTACAGTTGCTCAGTTTATTTTTTTTACTAATAATGCAATAAGTGGAGTAAAAATCTTCTGATCTTTACGAAAATTCGGAAAATTATGTATTTTCATGCTGTAAATACGTGATTTAATTAAAAAATATATATACGTATATATATGTATATATATTTTTTAATTCAATCACGTATTTACAGCATGAAAATACATACTTTCTCCAATTTTCGTAAAGATCCGAAGCTTTTTACCCGACTTATTGCATAATTAGTAAAAAAAAACTGCACAACTTGGATTTTTTGAGGTTAGGATGTACTTTTAAATCGCCTATCAAACTGTTGAGGTATAGTTACATTAAAAGTACAGTTGCTCAGTTTATTTTTTTACTAATAATGCAATAAGTGGGGTAAAAATGTTCTGATCTTTACAAAAATTCGAAAAATTATGTATTTTCATGCTGTAAATACGTGATTGAATTAAAAAATATATATACGTATATATATATATATATATATATATATATATATATATATATATATATATATATATATATGTATATATATTTCTTAATTCAATCACGTATTTACAGCATGAAAATACATACTTTCTCCAATTTTCGTAAAGATCCGAAGCTTTTTACCCGACTTATTGCATTATTAGTAAAAAAAAACTGCACAACTTGGATTTTTTGAGGTTAGGATGTACTTTTAAATCGCCTATCAAACTGTTGAGGTATAGTTACATTAAAAGTACAGTTGCTCAGTTTATTTTTTTTACTAATAATGCAATAAGTGGAGTAAAAATCTTCTGATCTTTACGAAAATTCGGAAAATTATGTATAATCATGCTGTAAATACGTGATTTAATTAAAAAATATATATACGTATATATATGTATATATATTTTTTAATTCAATCACGTATTTACAGCATGAAAATACATACTTTCTCCAATTTTCGTAAAGATCCGAAGCTTTTTACCCGACTTATTGCATAATTAGTAAAAAAAAACTGCACAACTTGGATTTTTTGAGGTTAGGATGTACTTTTAAATCGCCTATCAAACTGTTGAGGTATAGTTACATTAAAAGTACAGTTGCTCAGTTTATTTTTTTACTAATAATGCAATAAGTGGGGTAAAAATGTTCTGATCTTTACAAAAATTCGGAAAATTATGTATTTTCATGCTGTAAATACGTGATTGAATTAAAAAATATATATACGTATATATATATATATATATATATATATATATATATATATATATATGTATATATATTTCTTAATTCAATCACGTATTTACAGCATGAAAATACATATTTTCTCCAGTTTTCGTAAAGATCCGAAGCTTTTTACCCGACTTATTGCATAATTAGTAAAAAAAAACTGCACAACTTGGATTTTTTGAGGTTAGGATGTACTTTTAAATCGCCTATCAAACTGTTGAGGTATAGTTACATTAAAAGTACAGTTGCTCAGTTTATTTTTTTACTAATAATGCAATAAGTGGGGTTAAAATCTTCTGATCTTTACAAAAATTCGGAAAATTATGTATTTTCATGCTGTAAATACGTGATTGAATTAAAAAATATATATACGTATATATATGTATATATATTTTTTAATTCAATCACGTATTTACAGCATGAAAATACGAATTTTCTCCAATTTTCGTAAAGATCCGAAGCTTTTTACCCGACTTATTGCATTATTAGTAAAAAAAACTGCACAACTTGGATTTTTTGAGGTTAGGATGTACTTTTAAATCGCCTATCAAACTGTTGAGGTATAGTTACATTAAAAGTACAGTTGCTCAGTTTATTTTTTTTACTAATAATGCAATAAGTGGGGTAAAAATCTTCTGATCTTTAAAAAAATTCGGAAAATTATGTATTTTCATGCTGTAAATACGTGATTGAATTAAAAAAAATATATATGTATATATATTTTTTAATTCAATCACGTAATTACACCATGAAAATACATATTTTCTCCAATTTTCGTAAAGATCCGAAGCTTTTTACCCGACTTATTGCATTATTAGTAAAAAAAAAACTGCACAACTTGGATTTTTTGAGGTTAGGATGTACTTTTAAATCGCCTATCAAACTGTTGAGGTATAGTTACATTAAAAGTACAGTTGCTCAGTTTATTTTTTTTACTAATAATGCAATAAGTGGGGTAAAAATCTTGTGATCTTTACGAAAATTCGGAAAATTATGTATTCTCATGCTGTAAATACGTGATTGAATTAAAATATATATATATACGTATATATATGTATATATACTTTTTAATTCAATCACTTATTTACAGCATGAAAATACATATTTTCTCCAATTTTCGTGAAGATCCGAAGATTTTTACCCGACTTATTGCATTATTAGTAAAAAAAAACTGCACAACTTGGATTTTTTGAGGTTAGGATGTACTTTTAATGTAACTGTACCTCAACAGTTTGATAGGCTATTCATTTACAAGTTTTTTTTTTTAATTGTTCTACGACCAATAGAGCCGGAGATATTTAAAAAATAGTGTAGCGATGCACTCGAAATGCATAAAAAATGCACTTTTATGCGCTTTTCTCGCGAAGCCACAGCCCGATTTTGATCATTTTTTCGGTTCTCGACTGATTTGCACGTATAAAAAGAAAACAAAGAAAAAAATTCAACTTCCCGATTACATCACTTTTCATCAATTATTTTGCTTAATTTCCCTCCACTATTACTCTTATTTCAATCTCTACTCACTTCCTCAAGCTCTTATTGGTACGTCAGGTGGTCGCTGCCAAATATTTCTCTGCTTCAGACTATGGTGGCGAGAAGCAAAAAACCAATATGGTTATTAGCATATTGATGTTTGAGACAATTTCTTTGGTAAGAGTCAGTTTGCGGTATTTCTTGGTCCTGCCGCCGCAAACCCACAGGAATAATTAACGAAACAAAAATAGCAATAACTGTAAGCCCACACATTCACATTGGCAACGCAAGTGATTCATACACCCCGGTGAGGTCTATCTTTGGCAAAACAATTACCGCGATATTTCAACTTGCATTACGCATAACCTTGACTTATATTACGCTCGATTACCGTTGAAAGATGGTATAATAAATTCAAATACCTCACCTGCAAATTGCAAGAGCGTCTACAGCAAACATCATTAATGTTGTATCCTGAGTTCATAAAAAGCTTAGATTAAGAAGTGAAACTGCAATTTGGCGCCATCACGAGTGCTTCTTGTACAATTAATGCCAAGCAGGATGCGTTCATAATAACCGAGTTATTTTTTATGAGTATCGTTTGATATCCCAAGGTAACTTACATGTCGCAATACACATTCGAAGTATCAATTCAAGGTGGTTTATTTTAAGAATATTGGTTCCTCGGACGTTGTACTGATTCCATTGAAACGGAAACTGGGTTACATTCTAAATTCTACAACAAAAATATTTTTGTTTAATAATACACGGTTGATCGTTCGGACACTTTAATTTTAATGATAATATTAAGACAAGGTGAATTTATTTGGAATCTTTAGGACTATATTTGGGGCTCCACTTTATGGGCCAGTACGACCCTTAAAACTCTATATTGACCAAAACAAAAATACTCGTGTTTCTTTACTGTAAGATGCCTGTATATGTATAACTCTTGGCAGGAACTTGTTCACCAAATTGTAGGTGTGATGGGTTTTTGGTATCAAAAACTATACGATAAAAGTTCCAATTATTTTTAGGATTCGGTCGTGGATCTTGTAACCGGCATGGGCGCGCCTCTCTCAAAACTGGTGATCACAGCTCCAGTGCAAGCCTTCCACTTCACCCTGCAAGACGGCCAATACACGGCGCCTGGAAGTCCTGCCCTGGAAGTTAAATCGATCACAAGAGACCAACTGTGCAAAGTCATGACTGGGGGAGCCAACTGGACTCTGGAGAGGGATCAGGATCAGGCCGGACCTTATATTTTCAGGTAAAGTTAGTTTTGTCAATTGGTGTTGCTGATCTTAATTAAGCACATTCTTTAAACTACCCGGTAGAAAATGTTTAAATTATTTTCTATTACGTGAAAATTTAAATTAAATCTTCGCTTTTTAATTGCCCATCGATCTGTCGAGGTAGATTTTCGATTTTTGCCACTGATTTTTTTAAAATGTCCAAAAAAGTTTGAATTTTCATCAAAATTTTTGAAAAGGTAGTGGCAAAAATCGAAAATCTAGACAGGCAATTAAAAAAGGAAAATTTAAAAAACAAATTTTCGTGATTACTTAAGAAATCCCAATGTGAACACAAACGTTTAAAAAATGTTATATTTAACCATTACCGACAATTGAGTAACCATTGTATTACTACGTTGATTCAACGGAAGAATGTCCCGCTGTTCAACGTATATTTCAACGCGTATTACAACGTTTTTATAACGTTTAAACTATGGTAAAAATCGACTCTAAAATCAACTTTAAATAAATGTTTCTTTCGAAATCAATATTGACGTTGATAAATTGTTGAATTGGATCGATAGATAACGTTATGATGCGACGTGTTTAAGGTGTAACCGTAACGTTAAATATTTAGCAGAATTACTCCATCGCTATTAAACGTCCATTAAACATTTATAGGACACGTTTCAAAAACGTCTTCTTCAAACGTTTTTGAAACATAATATATATCCGCTATTAAATGTCTATTAAACATTTATAGAAAACGTTTCAAAAACGTCTTCTCATAGGTATATATGTATACATATAATATATGTATATTTCTATAGTCTTATCAGAGCACACCCTATCCTCGTCTTGGACTGCATTCGTAGCCTTGGGCCTGCTGTACGCAAGTGACATACAAATTCTTTCGCTGCTGCCATCTACTGCAAAGACCGAACGTTAACACGGATCAGAAAATTATTTGTCGGTTAACTTCTAGCGTGTTTTTGACGTGCAATTTTTTCGAGATATTATATTTTAATTTTCACGTTTTAACAAAATATGCAACATTTAATTAAATTAACGTCTTTAAACCACGTAAATTGCACGTTCATATACCACTAATGTTATACAGATCATGAAAAGCATCGTAACTTTCAACATTTAAGCAACATAAAAAAGTCACGTAGAAATCAAGTTTCTTTTGTAGTGAATAAAACGTTGACGAGTATCCCAGAAGTAATTTTTCAGTTAAATTAAGACGTCTTTCTGATGTTTATTTTCTTCGTGGTATTATATCGTAATTGTTATATATTAGTAATATATGCAATACTTATTTGAAATAACGTCTTTACACTATGTAAATTTCACGTTAATATACAAACCATTGAAAGTATTATAATATTCAACGTTTAAGCGACATAAACAAATCATGTTATAAGCAATTTAATTTTGACGTGCTTAAAACGTTGACAGGGATCACAAATGTATTTTTTCAAGTAATTTTTAACATTTCTCTAACGGTTAATTTCTTAGTAGAATAAATTTGAAATGTTATGTTTTTATAACGTCTAGAATACAACTTAAATTAACGTGTTTAAACCACCCAAATTTCACATTAATATACCGCCAATATAAAACAAAGCGTTGAAAATATTGTGACTTAAAAACGATTCAGCGACGTGATAAAATATTATGTTAATCTTAACGTTTAAATAACTTTGGTCGCCAACTTATTGAATTAGAATTTTACGTTTTTATAACGTGTATTTCCCGTAAATTTATATGAATAAATTCATGTTTTTTTAACGTATAAATGAACCCTTACGTTGATAACAATGGTGGAATAAACGTCATATTAACGTTTAGTTGAATTCAGATGATTAAATAACGTTAAAATATTCAAAGGAAAACGTCTCTTCAACGATGACAACGTTATATACACGTTAAAACAACCGACGTGTTCTCACTAGGTACGGTCTGCAAAATGATATTTCCACAAAAAAGAGACGTTTGTTGATGAAAATATTAGTTTCTTCTTTCAAATCAGTCTGCAGGTCTTAATACTTAAGCAATCGGAAAGTTTGTTTTTAATTGCCTATCGATCTGTCGAGGTAGATATTCGATTTTTGCTCCTGATCTTTCAAAAATGTGGAAAAAAGTTTCATCAACATTTTTGAAAAGTTTGTGGCAAAAATCGAAAATCAAAAATTGAAGATTTCAAAGAAAAATTTGTCGCGATTACTAGAGAAATGCTGTCTGTAAAGTGATATTTACACAAAATAATACGTTTTTTGATGAAATTTAAAACTTCTTTGGAAAATCTTAAAAAATTAGGAGCAAAAATCTAAAATCTACCATGACAAATCGACAAACCGAAGATTTATAAAAAAAAGAACTCTCCGATTGCTTAAGTATTAAGACCTGCAGACTGATTTGAACAAGAGAAGGCACTTTGGAGCCACTGTGCGACGTGAAGAGATAAGCGATTTCCAATCCAGAAACTTTTGTCGAACTTCTTCGTCGAAGAATAGGGATTTTTTAGTTGCCAAACATTCAACAGACCGACTGCTTTAAATCCTTTCTGAAGGATGGTATATCAATTACATAACTTTCGCCTAAAGTTGCTCAGCTTGTGCGTATACACTGCTAGAAGGTGGGGCGAGGTCGTTGTATTTATCTGCTGATCATCCATCCAGATACTAGCAGCGACTCCTGATTTTTCCGACCTTTCATATGAAACGTGAGTGCCGTCAAGACAGCGTGCGATCGTCCTATTGTCATTTTTTAGAAGCAATATTTTCAATTTTTAAATTAGATTAGCTATTACAATCGCATCCTCTTCATTTCTAGTTGAAGCACATAATTTAGATACATTTTAAAGAATACTGGTCCTAGGATAGTTCCTTGGGGCACTCCCGATTCCACTGTTGTCTCATCAATATTAATACCGTGTTGTATGTGTCCAATTGTTTTTATTGGTTACTTTGTTACCCAGGATTATATTAGGAAAGTATGTAATGCTGTCATACCTTAAAATATTTGGTGCCTCACCATAATTAAAACCGCCCGGCGCATTCACCAAATATTAGAAAAATTCGTATGTTATAAAAATAATTATAATTGACTCGCTTGGCATACGAGAAGATTTTACTTAAAAGGGTGGTTCTTCAAATGAATCAAATGATGAATTTCAAATGACGTTAATATACTGGGTGTTGCAGTGAATGATAATAAAAACAAATAATTAGATTGGTCACTTGTTGCAATACTTTTCCTTTATAACTATAATTATATAAGGTTCAATTTTTTTATCGTAAACGTCATTTTTTTACGCGCGAAGTGATGCCTAAAATCAATAAATACGTGACTGTCAGTAAATATAAAAATTATGAGTTAACAGCCATCAATAACTCACGTGTCTTGACGCTGTTAAATGAACCTACGCCGTCGTAACATCTCATACGTTTTTAAAGTTATTTATGTAATAGCGCAGCAGTAATAAACTTAAATCATTTTAATCGCAGCAACTCTGACACCTCGAAGTCCAGGATGAAGAATTTGATTAATCGACTTGTTCCTATGTTAAAATATATCTATTATAAAATTTCATTTCTTCTACGTGGTTAGTTAAAGCTTGGATCAACAGAATTTCGCATAGGAAGAAGACCAAGACAAGATAGCCGAAAAGTTTAGAAGTCAAAATAATCAACGCGGAAGAGATTTCGAAAAATCTTCTACAAATCGGAAGATGCAGCCCGATTTCTGGTGCAAGACTGTATAAACTATTTAAAAAATTAAGGAAATTTGTAAAAATCGCTACGAGCATATGCAACAGTTACATAAAAATGCCTGTAACTTTCGTCACCACTTTGTTTATATTTTCGTTCATTGTTGTTGCCACTGTCATGGTCCACCGTACGATTTCAACGGTAGAGCGGGCACCGCGGGCAATGTCGTATTAGGATAGACATTTCAGCTCTCGTCTAGCGAAGTAGATCAAGTTACGAAACTATTATCTCACAACGTTTGCCATGACACACCTGCATGTATTTATTACGGCTGTTCGGCTCGGACGTTTAGGAAAATAGGATCGGCAGCTAAATTTAAAAATTTTTAAGTGTGTGCCTTTCATATCGAGACCAATTAAGTGGAATTTTGTAAGACTTGACGCGCGCGTTGATTGGCGTTGGGATTTATTTGTTTTGATTTTTTTATCGGCTGTAATCGATAAGTTAGCTCGCATAAATTAAGTCGTTTAGGGATAAGTAGGTCACCCATTTTTGTATATAAATACACCGAGATCTCAAGAGGCAAATTCATATCGGGGAATGCCAAGGGAATGTTTTCAATGAAACTCAAACTCAATTTTTTTTTTTTAATGCTACACCTTGTATATTTTTGTGTTTTCAAGCAGAATTTAATTATCATTCTAAACATTGTGTCGTGGCTAACGGGCTACGTACCCAAAGCCAATAATTTAAAAAAAAAAAAAAAAAAAAAAAAAAAAAAAAAAATAATAATAATAATAAATATCATTCCAATAATATTAGTCTAGTGCCGAACCGGTTTTCAGAGGCCAAAAATCGACAAAATTCTTAGCAGTATATGGATAGTCGGAAAATTTAGGATTAATGGTATGTAGGTAGTAGGTAAATGGAGAAAAATCGATTAGACCCCAATAAATAACAAGTAGGGTGGGGGTGGGCAATCGGGTGTTTTTAGGGGTGAAACGTGTTTTTTTACGATTTTCGGCAAAACTAGACCTTCTATCGAAAAAGTTAAATGCAAAAGTTAGATAATTGAAAGATCTACAACTTTTTTTCCAACCATTTCTCAACATAACCTCAAAACTATTGAACAAAACGCCGGAAATCGTAAAAAAACACGTTTCACCCTAAAAACATCCCCTTTCCCACCCCCACTCTACTTCAGGTTAATTGTTGGGGTCCAATCGATTTTTCCCCATTTATATACCATTCCTAGTGAGAACACGTCGGTTGTTTTAACATGTATATAACGTTGTCATCGTTGAAGAGACGTTTTCCGTTGAATATTTTAACGTTATTTAATCATCTAAATTCAACTAAACGTTAATATGACGTTTATTCCACCATTGTTGTCAACGTAAGGGTTCATTTATACGTTAAAAAAACATGAATTTATTCATATAAATTTACGGATAAATACACGTTATAAAAACGTAAAATTCTAATTCAATAAGTTGGTGACCAAAGTTATTTAAACGTTAAGATTAACGTAATATTTTATCACGTCGCTGAAACGTTTTTAAGTCACAATATTTTCAACGCTTTGTTTTATATTGGCGGTATATTAATGTGAAATTTGGGTAGTTTAAACACGTTAATTTAAGTTGTATTCTATACGTTATAAAGACATAACATTTCAAATTTATTCTACTAAGTAATTAACCGTTAGAGAAATGTTAAAAATTACTTGAAAAAATACATTTGTGATCGTTGTCAACGTTTTAAGCACGTCAAAATTAAATTGCTTATAAAGCGATTTGTTTATGTCGCTTAAACGTTGAATATTATAATACTTTCAATGGTTTGTTTATTATTAGGGGTATATTAACGTGAAATTTACATAGTGTAAAGACGTTATTTCAAATAAGTATTGCATATATTACTAAAACGTGACAATTACGATATAATTCCACGAAGAAAATAAACATTAGAAAGACGTCTTAATTTAACTGAAAAACTACCTCAGGGATACTTGTCATAGACATTTAATAGCGGATATATATTATGTTTTAAAAAGGTTTGAAGAAGACGTTTTTGAAACGTTTCCTATAAATGTTTAATGGACGTTTAATAGCGGTGGAGTAATTCTGCTAAATATTTAACGTTACGGTTACACCTTAAACACGTCGCATCATAACGTTATCTAGCGATCCAATTCAACAATTTATCAACGTCAATATTGATTTCGAAAGAAACATTTATTTAGAGTTGATTTTAGAGTCGATTTTTACCATAGTTTAAACGGTATAAAAACGTTGTAATACGCGTTGAACAGCGGGACATTCTTCCGTTGAATCAACGTAGTAATACAATGGTTACTCAATTGTCGGTTATCGCTAAATATAACGTTTTTTAAACGTTTCGGTTCACATTGGGTAATCCTAAATTTTCCGACAATCCATATACTGCTAAGAATTTTTTATTAAAAAAATATTATTGGCACTGGACTATATTTATCAGGTATTCCTAAATCTAACCGTTTTCAAGATATTTTTTTAAATTTCAAGAAAGAACTCCATAGACTCGAGGTCTTGCAACCTAGCCACGTGGCGCAGCCAATAGGTGCAACTATACATTATAATAAATAATAATAGCCAACAATATCTTTTCAGCAAGGACCAATGGATCGCCTTCGAGGACTCCACCAGTATGGACATCAAAGCCAAGTACTCCAGGGTGCGTGGACTGGCCGGTATGGCCCTGAAAGACGTGTCTCAAGACAACGGCGACAAATGCGGCCCCTCGATCTTGGAGTCGGCTTACAATGGGTTGTCTCGCCAAGCCAGGGCGCCCCGCGGGGCTGTTTTGCATTCACTTGAGAGGGAAATTCTGGAAACTCCCTCCAGGCCTTTGGACAGCGTGCAAGTTTCGCCTTACAGGATTTCTAGGGTTATCGACGTCGAAGGAAAATGGCACGTCATTAGACAAGTAAGTGCGGTTTAATTTTATTATCAAACGCTGACGTTTTTATATAACCCAAAACGGAGTATAGAATATTAACTAAAAAAAAAAAAAAATATTATGCGATGGCCGGGAATCGAACCCGGATCAACTGCTTGGAAGGCAACTATGCTGACCATTACACCACCATCGCACTTGATAAATTGAACCGGATTGGAATGTTTCAGCAGATATTTGTACCACTTAAGATTGTGTGCGGAGAAATGATCTGTTATGATAAACTACGTGGATACTTTCACTTCGAATATTACTGTTATGTAACTGCACGGTAGCGTCTCTATGGCCGCAAATGAGGGAATTCCCAACGTGCGATGGTGGTGTAATGGTCAGCATAGTTGCCTTCCAAGCAGTTGATCCGGGTTCGATTCCCGGCCATCGCATACTTTTTTTTTTTTGGCAGATGTTATGATAAATTAAAAGTATCGTCTAAATATGTGTTTTAAAAGTAAAATCAACTGTGCTAGCATAAAAATATGTACAGGGTAAGTCTCTTAAAATTGACACCCCCCCTTATCTTTCTCATCCTCTGCCGACGTAACTCATTCAAAAAAAGTAGTGAACACGATTTCTGATTAATTTTTATATTCTGAAAATGGATAAGTATTAAAAAATCTCCTAAAATATACAGGGTGGAAATAAAACAAGATTTTTTTAAATGGAACACTCTGTACATGGATCCACGTGTTTAAAGAGCACATTTCTTTGATTCCAAAAATATATAGTTTGCCTATATTTGGATAAGCCGTTTTTGAGACAATGGGTCCTAAATTTTTAAAAACAATATTAAATAAATAAAGCATAGTAGCCATGAATCATCACGGCCGCGTCGTCTAGATTTTAAAAACAAATGAATCCTTTGACGTTTGTGAATATTTTTGTCAAAGTCAATATTACATTTCAGATGTTCACTTGTTTTTCTGACAATGAATTCTAGAAATATAGAGTAAACATAAGTTTTTTGTCTTTTTTGCTCTACTTTATATATTAGAAAAAAATATGAGCCTCAAGACAGACCCTTGAGGCACTCCAGTTGGAAGTCACATCCACTTTGATTAATGGGTGATTTTATTTTTCAGGACACCAGGACCGAATTCGAGTGCTCCAGGCAAGGCTACTTCGTGCACCCACGCTCCTGCAACCGATTCTACCGCTGCGTCAAGTTCGACCAGCTCACCGACGAATACAGCGTGTTCGAATTCGACTGCCCGGCCGGTCTCGCCTTCGACGAGCGCGTCGAAGTGTGCGTCTGGCCCGGAAGCTTACCTCACGGCACACCCTGCTCAGGAAGTAGCGAGATCGCTCCAGTTCCGAAGCAAAGATTTATCTGCCCGACAGAACCAGGTGGGCTTGGATTTTTATGTAACTTTTTTTTTGCACAGCGCTAGTTCACTATCGCTCTCACCTTTCATTGCCCCGGAGGGTTTGAGATTGTATCGCGAGAGTAACAATAAAAGTGACATAAGCCGGCAGGGCGTAGCCAGGCGGAAGGCGAACGGCGATTATAAAGTCCAGCGCGTAAAAAACGAATTTCTATCGTCGCCCAATTCTTTCTGCTCTCAGATAAGCCAGTTTTATGTATAAGCGTAAGGCGCTAAGAGTCTAGGAAATACCTTGCAGATTTCTCTTAGGTTTTACAATCTCCAAGTGCGATGGTGGTGTAATGGTCAGCATAGTTGCCTTCCAAGCAGTTGATCCGGGTTCGATTCCCGGCCATCGCATACGTTTTTATCGTTAATATTGGACAAATCTAATGAGGAGCGTGTTTTTCAAATTTTTTGAGCAACATGGATAGATTACAGGATGCGACTCAATTTTGAAAAAATTTACAAAAAGAATATGAAGTTCATTAACTGTATCGTTAACAAGACAAAAATGCATGCGATGGCCGGGAATCGAACCCGGATCAACTGCTTGGAAGGCAACTATGCTGACCATTACACCACCATCGCACTTGAAGAACTCACAAAGAGGAAGTGATTCCAATTTCTGTACCACATTCTAATACAATGATTTATTTTTATAACAAGCACTCGCACTTTATGTATACTTGGTTGCATAGCAAACAGTCTCAGTTTTACAAAACGCTAACAACATCAAACGAAACAAATAATAAAATATTTCTCTTCTTTTTTTCTAATACATCAAATTTGATTTCATTACCATCGACCTTAGAAAGTGAGAAATCTGCAAGATATGCTTTATATTCCTACAGAATTAGGCAACCATATATACACACGTATGGGTATTACATGCAGAAAAAACAAAATGTATATCTGGTTGCCTACCTTTGGTCAAGTGGTTTAAGTTCATTTACGAAGGCTCTGTAAGCAGCATCTTAGTCCAAAATAGTGAAAACATAACAACTAAAACATCCAAAATATCCAAACATTAGAACCAAAACCTAACCAAATTTTTTTCTCTTCATCTTCTAGGTTACTACGCTGATCCCGAAAACTGCCGCTGGTTCTTCGCCTGCTTGGACCACGGAAAATCCCCACTATCCGCCTACGAATTCAGATGCCCCTTCGGATTGGTGTTCGATTCGGAGAGGTTGTTATGTGAATGGCCTTGGCTGGTGCCAAAATGTGGAAGCGGAAGCGGCCTTGGGATTAACCTTCCTTCAGAATTTGTTTACGGAGGATACTCCACGGGGGGATACGCTACAGGGCAAGGTTCTGGAGCAGTTCTAGGACAATATGACGGTCTAGGAGCACTTGGTGCTGTGAGATTAGGTGGAATTAGCGGCAAAATCGAGCAGCCCGTTGCTAAGGTATACAGCAACGTCGGTTTAGCTGGGTCGGGATATCAAAACGGGGCTTACGTCAATCAGGGCGGTCATATAATAGGAAATGGATTGGGTGGATTAAGTTTTAACGCTGCCCAGTCTCTACAAAATGCTGGTTTACTCAAAACCAATTTAGCTTCTGGAACTGGCCAAATCTATCACGGTAACCTACAAGGTGCTGCATTGGGCAGCCTGCATGGAAACAATCAATACACCGGAGCTGCACAGCTGGACGCAAACTTAAATAATCAATACAATGGCGGACTAGGACATCAATATTCTGGGGCAAGTGGATCTAATCTAGATGCATATAGATCCCACGCAGACGCAGCAAATTTGAACTTGGCAGGTGCCTATGGCGCAAAATATACTACTGGTGCTGGTCAGGGAGGCACATTGGGAACCACTCAGTATCAAGTAAATCTTGGCTCCAACCTGGGCTATGATGCAAGTGCTAAGGCTCTTGGTGCTACGTCAGCGCAAAATCTCATCCAGTACCACGGCGAAAATGAAGAAATCGCATTGAATAACGGTGCAGGTCAAGGTGGCTTAAATACAATTCATCAAGCCAACCTTGGATCGACCTTAGACTACAACGGTGGTAATGCGTTTGGAGCTAAAACATCACAAATCCAACTAAACAACATCGCGTCTGCTCAAGGGGGATACAACGCTCCTAACTCAAACGACTTTGGCGCCAAATCTTCTCAAAGCTTCGTTCAATACCACAGCAATAATGGTCAAGATGGTCTTAATCAAGCAGGACAGTATCAGGCTAATTTCGGAGCTAACGTTGGCAATGCTTTCGGTCAGGAAAAAACCGTGTATCAAGCCAATATCAATCCTAATTTGAACTTCGCCACTGTTCACGGCAATGGAGCGACCCAGTATCAAGAACAAAATGGCAATGTTGCATTACATAACATAGGTCTGAATCAAGGCCAATATAACGTTAACCAGGGAGCGCATTTGTACAACACAGCACAAGACAAGACATTTGGAGCTAAGTCTTCCCAAAGTTTCACTCAATATCATGGCGGAGATAACTCCCAAGGAGTTGATGGTAACATAAACATAGTAGGCGGAGGCTATTCCGCAGTAGGTGCTTCCAAATCTGGACTTGAAATTAGCAACAATGGTGAAGATATTAATCTCATTGAACACGCCACTCCATCACCAATTCCTATAACAACTTTCTCCTCAGTCCCTACTGTTACCTCCGTGCCCATTCCCAGCCTCAAAACAGCTGCAGGATTTGAGAGCTACAACGGTGGAGTAATTGCCAATGTACCTGAATTACAATACAAAGTACAAGGAAATGTAGCCTTGGCTAATATATCCTCTGATTTCGTTAAGTTTATATCATCCACGCCGTCAACTGTGCAAGTTAATACCGGTTATGAGTACCAGCAACCTGGTTTTGTTTTTGGCCAGAAAGAATACAGTGCTGATAGAGGTAATAGTTACAGCTATCAGTCTCTAGATACCTCCGGAAATAAAGGAGGCTACGTTTATTCAAAACCAACTGTAGCATTTGAGGAAGGTCAATTAAATGGTTTAAACGAAGGTGTTGTTTCCACTTATGGTTATACTGGATCATCAACAATTAAACCTGCCCTGGCTACTGTTGAGCAAAAAATTGTTCTTCCCACAGTTTCTCTGAAAAATACCGATGGATACGTTTACTCAAAGCCAAATGTAGCCTTTGAAGAAACACCAGTAAAACCAGTGTCTAGCTATAGCTTCTCCACTCCAACAACTTTCAAACCCTTCACAATACAATCAACTGTTGTTCCTGTACAACAGTCAGTGACGCACCAACCTGCCGTTTCAACTTATACTTTCCAAAGACAAGATTCGGTTTCAGGAAACTATAACTATGAAAAACCTGCTGTGGTGTTTGGAGCCAGACAACCTCAAGTTAGCGTTACCTCATATAATGAAGTATCTACAGCTCAACCTTTCATCGAACAAAAACCACAAGTATACGTTTCTTCCACTGTTGCGCCAATTGTTGAACAAAAGGTACAAGCACCTGCTGTTTCCTCTTATAGCTTTACCCAGCACGTCGGTTCAGAGGGTTACGATTATCCCAAACCATCCGTAGCTTTTGAGGAAAAATCGTATGTTCAGCCTGTCCAAAAAATCCAGCCAGCAGTCATATCTCGCTTTAGCATCAGGCAACCAACTGTTCAACCAACGTATGAAACGTACAAAGAGACGCAACCTGCTATTGTTACTTCCTACAACATTCAACAACCTGCTGTGGTACAACCAACGATTGCCACCTATAATTATGAACAAGAATATAAATCTCAAGGTTACCAATACCCTCAGCCATCTGTATCCTTTGAAGAAAAACCAGCCCCTGTAAGTTTCGTTAATTATCAAGCACCCACACAGAAAACTGTAATAGAAAATTATATCCATCAACAGCCAGCTCAGCCCGCTGTGATTCCAAGTTACCAGCCAGCTTTGCAATATGCAGCAGTGCAACCAGCTGTAACTAGTTACACTTACCAGGATATCGCTCAGAAGAGTGTTGGGGTGTACAAACCTGCGCCTGTGGCAAGTTACGTTGCTCCATCTACGCCTAGACCAATTGTAGCACAGCAACCCGTTGTATCAACTTACAGTTACAGCACTCCTTCAACAGTTAGGCCAGCTGTGGTCGTACAAAAGCAACCAGCTGTTGTATCTAGTTACAGTTATGTAAATCCTTCCACGCCTAGCCCAGATATTTTAGTACAAAGCCAACCTGTTCAGTCGACTTATACATATAACGCTCCTTCCACTGTTAGACCAGCAGTGGTGGTACAGAAGCAACCAGCTGTAGTGTCAAGTTACAGCTATGTGGCTCCTTCTACCAGTAAACCTGATATTTCAGTGCAGAATGTGGAATTTGGAGGTTATGATTACCCTAAGCCTGCCGTTTCTTTTGCAGAAGAACCCACGCCTGTTGTAACTTCTTATGAAAACAGGCAGCCGGTGGAAGAAGTACCATTTGTCAAAAAGACGGCTTACGTTACTGGACCGGCTAACAGTTATCAATACAACCAAAACATCGGTCATGCATACCAGGCACCGGTTGTGGTGGAGAACTATCAAGCTCCAAGTCTGAGTGACAACTACGAAAAAGTTAGAGCGAATATATACAGCCAATCAGTGGACACATCTAATGCTTACGTCATTAATAACGCAGGCACCGTTAGTAGCACACCATCGTATCAGCAAGAGTTCTACTCCACTCCAGTTTATCAAGAACCTGTAAAGCAAGTCTACGTACAATCTACTCCAAGACCTACTTATAAGTCAACTATATTAGCAGCTAAGGTAGAACCGGTTACCCAAGCGCCTGATTTCTATATTCATGATAGCAGATTATCTTCTACGGCCAAGACACTAGTGGACGGTTATTCCTATCCTAAACCTCAGGTTGTATTCGAAGAGAAACCCATTCAACCTGTGGTTTCCTCAACATACCTACCAGCTGTTGCTCCAACAAGGGAATACTTGCCAGCTCAAACGAGCCGACCAATTGCTAGATACTCCTTCAGTTCTTTAGATAAACAGTACCAACACGTCTCAACTCCTAGCCCATTCGTTGTTTCCTCTACAACGCCGCTAGCTGAGGAATACCTTCCGGTAAGATCAAGGGTTCAGGTCACCACTCCTGAACCGGTCTTTGTGGTACCCGAGGTTTCTACATATGCGCCTGTTAGGTCTCGCATAAGATACACCACAACAGGCAGTCCAATTGAGGTGTCAACCCCTGAGAGAGAGTACCTGCCGGTAAGGTCTCGTGTAAGGGTTACCACCAGTGCTCCTTCCACCGCATACCTACCTGTCAAGATTACAACTCCAGTTGAGGTTACAACACTTTCTAGAGACTACTTGCCGGTGAGGTCTAGAGTAAGGCTCACCAGTACAAGTAGTCCAATTGATGAAGGTTATTATGGTGAAGAGTTTGGTATAAGGAAACCAGCCAAGGTAACAATTATCAAGCAAAACGATTTCCATCCAATGTTGGCGGCCAAATTAGGAGCTCAGTGTACTTGCGTTTCTAATTCACTGAAACTACGTAAGAAACAGAAAATTATCGTCATAGAAGAAGACGACGATGATGAGGATGGTTACGCGGTTGCCAATGGCGATCAAGGTGGTGTTGTAGAAAACTACGAATATAACCCACAGAAAATCGTCGACATTACTCCAACTCCTCAAATTTATCTCAAGAGCACTACGAACGAAATTGTACCAGCTCCGACGCCAACGTACGCTATTAGAAAACGCGTCAGGGTTCGTCCCGTTACATCCACTGTTGCCTACGAACCGGTCACCCAAGGCGTAGAGCTGTTTGTCAAGAACGACGGTGTATCCGACAGAGAAATTGCCAATGCCGTAAGGACTGGCTTGAAATTGGTCAAACAGGCTGCCAAAGAGGGTGCGAAGGAAGGTACCGAGGAAATTATTAGTCAATACGGGCCAGGCACGGGACACGCAAACGTACGCGGGGGCATCGAATGTCAAAGAGCCGGTTTGTTCAGGCATCCAAACCAGTGCAACAAATTCTACGCCTGCAGATGGGACTGCACCAAAAACAAATTCACCTTGCATTCCTTCAATTGTCCTGTTCACCTTACTTTTGATAACACCCTCGGAGCTTGCAACTGGCCCAGCCAGGGTCCCGCCTGCCTCGAAAACACCCTTCTCCCTAGCGAATAGGCCGAGCAGGGCAAGGTTTATCTTGTAGGTTTTAGAACATAATTTATTTTTTTGCATACACCATTTTACTATTTATTGCATCGTACCATCGTTTAGCTTAAAGGTGTCAGGTGACAAGGAAAATGATATAATCGATTACGTCTTTGAACACATTGCCATGATTGTTTTTAAGGTTAATTTAAGAGTTGTATATTGTCTATTTTTGTAACATAATTTGTATAAACCGTAAATGTAGGTACTTAGTCTAAATAAAAATAAAAAAGTAGATGGTGTTTTATGTCATCGCACAATGAGGGAAAGGGGTTCAAAATGGGTCCTTGTGGGACTCCAGTTGCCGCCAGCTCTGATAATGGCACACGTAAGTATTAATTTTAATGTGTGGCTCGACAGCGTTAGTTTTGGAAACTTAGTGTCACTTTTTGGAGGAAAAGCATTTACTTGAATGCCCCAGTTGGATTCGACAATCAAAATTGGTTTCTTTAAGGATCAAAATTACATAAAATAACTTTCATGCATTTCAGCGATATAGAAAATGAAGCAGTTAAAGAAATACTTAATTTGGATCTATTAGGCTCCAAATTGGTCCAAAAATTTTCTTGATGTACTTAAGGGTTCTAATTTTACCTGCCCTTTTTATTACAATGTTGAAAATATCATCGAACTAGACAACATAAACTTGACGCAGGACCGTACTCTATATTATTCTTGAGATACAGGGGCGAATCCAGCAGGTTCCTTTGTTATGTATCTTATTGAAATTATAAAATATTTCAAACGACTGATAAAGTCCTCACTTGGTCAATAAAAATTATCAATATATTCCACATCGGATATTACTAACCGAACAAAATTCGTCAGTAATATTTCTTAATCTGCGTTCCCGAAAAGCCTGTCGTAAATAACGGTGTTTGCTCAATTTATCATCAAATTAATAATAAATATACCAGGAATTTATCTCCGTATTTATATCAAGTTGCTGTTAATCTATTTTTTCATGAAATAGAACAGAGCAACAAAATAATCTTATCACCAGAGATAAACTCATTATCTTTATCGACTCGCCTCATTTAGTGCGAGACAGGTGCCAAGTGTGTGGTTGAAAGTATTAGGAAAAAATTTAGAATTTTTTAAAAAGGAATTTGTGGTTCAGAAAGTGCCAAAATGACTAGTATAGAAACTGTTGGATCTGTCGTTATTAAGATATTGAAAGTGGTGAGTTTAGTTTAGTTTTAGTTTAGAAAACAGTTGAATTGGAAATATTTAAGTAGATAAGGTGTTATCGGATACTACGTGTTGTCTTTGTTTGGAATCTGGGCGGGTTCCTTAATTTGGCACGGTTTTAGTTATTACGCAATGTTTTTTGGTGATGGTTGCCAAAACTACCACTTGTTCCTTTTTGGGTTAAGTGATTTTGCAGCGTGCAGGATAACCTAATTTTTCACTGTTAGACTATCAAAATTTATTATTGTAAACTTAAATAAATGACATCAAATCACTGAAATCACACCGTTAGGATGAATTACAATTTTTGGTAATGTTTAAAAATGTTCATTGCCATTCCATGGGCATGTGCAATATTTATTTAATATAAGTAAACACGTATCATACAGAATGAAATAGTGATAAGGCAGGTGGTATTTTTATAATCTTTATAGCGAAAAACAAATAGTTTTAAAAATATAGATAGCTTGATTCAAACAAAGTTTCGACTTATTCTATACTGTCATATTGAAAGATTAATTCCTTACCAACCGTGTCTTCTGAGTCCAATTTTCATTAAGATTTTAAGGACAGAAAAAATAGATATCTCATGGTACTCCCTGGTGAAGTGCAAGTTAATAATTAAAAAAAAATCAAAAATAACAGGTTCCATCAATTTATCAAGGTTTTTTGAAAAAGAAAAAATGTCCCTAAAGACTAGCCAAAATGACAGAATACTCAATCTTCAAAATTACTATATACCTATACATTTTGATTCTAAATCTAATTCTTTTCTTAACCATATATAGGGAATGCGTTCGTCGTCTCTAAGTTTGTGGGGTATCCTATGAGTCATAAGGATATGCTTCAAAAACAATTGCAAAACATATACAAAAGATACAAGGTTGAGCTACCTTTTTTAAATAGAACACTTTGTACAATTTTGTATTTTTAGTTAGAACTTCTATTTCTGATTCCAAAAATATATAATTCGCGAAACACTAATTTCAAAAAAAATAATTGGAAAAACATAGGTAGTCATCGTCCTTCCTTATGCCAACCAATACTTTGAAAGGACACTGCTATTTCCTGTTTATCGACGCCATATTTTTCAACTGTCTTTTTAATTAATATCAAAAATACCGGCAATCTAAACATATATACAAATTATATACATATTTGGGTACCAACTTTTATCTAATTCGCAATATTTCAATGAAGGGCATTAAGATAAAATGTAAGGCAGATTATTTGATATGAGTAATGAACGCTTAAGTAGGTATGTATCACATGGAAAAACCCGAGATAAAGTAATAATTAATGTTACTGAATAACCCCACCACTTTTTATTCTAAAAATTTAATACAACAGGAAACTCATTTGCATTTTTGCTAAAATATTTGCAGTCTAGCGAATTCCTGTACTGCGTGGTTAATTCTCTATTATATTTCTACGGCAAGACTTACTAAATAATAAGGCGCAGATCGCACCCATTACTGTGGTCACCAGTTGCTAGGGGATGGGATAACTTATGTTATTTGAGTACAGAGTTGGCTCTCACCTCGTTTGTGCGTGCACTGTTTACGTGTTAATTGTGCTGTTATTGGTTCAAAATAAATCGTCAATATTTAGTAATAACTGAAGCCAGCCCTGACTTATTCTCGATATCTCTTCGACTGGGCGGAGCGTGGCATTTATGCAGGTATTTTGGAGAAGTTTACCACTGACAAACATTGTGACTAAGCTCTTGGTAAAATGTTGAGTAGTTAGTTTATGTAAATTAAAAACAGTAAAGGACCTTGAGGAACACCGAGTTTGTCATCCTGCGCCCTCAGATTTATTTCGTATATGAAGAATATTTGGTGGTAAATTTTCGTTTTTACCAAAATCCATAAGAGCCATGGCGTCACAACTTTTACAAATATTTTTAAAAGATATATTTTTTGCATGAAAAAATTCAGAGATGTGTTTAAAAATCGACCCGTACAGGGTGATCATTTTAATTGCCTCATTCGATTTTCCTGCTTTATTCTTCACCTAGGAAAAAAATTCAAAAACCATGCTTGTGTACTTTTTTCCGAGGAATCCGATTCCGAAAAGATAAAAACAATTGAATGTCAAAGAAAAAAGTTATGGCCGAAAAACTGAAAAAGAAAAAAATATACACCCTGTATATTAATGCGGAAATGGATATGTGACATTTCACTGATTGTAAATGTGTATCAGATACATATTTTTCACTTCCGGTTTGACTGGAAATTGATTTAATTTTTTTATTTTAGGTGATACACCCTGTATATTGAGCTCAGTTTAAAGAACATTTCTTTCTGAATTCAGCAATATATAACACATTATCATTATCTTTCATATTTAATAAGATATTGAGGTTTCAATTTAAAATAACACAAATATGAAATAAAATCATCCATGAAAACAAACAAAAGCATTTAAATTATTTATTTATTTCAAAAACAAAAGAAGATATAGCATAATAACTTATATTCTTTAGTTTTTGAAATAAATAAAAAATAATTTAAATGCTTTTGCTTGTTTTCATGGATGATTTTATTTCATAACATATTTGTGTTATTTTAAATTTAAACCCCAATATCTTATTAAATATGAAAGATAATGATATGTTATACATTGCTGAATTCAGAAAGAAATGTTCTTTAAACTGAGCTCAATATATAGGGTGTATCACCTAAAATAAAAAAATTAAAGCAATTTCCGGTCAAACCGGAAGTGAAAAATATGTATCTGATAAGCATTTACAATCAGTGAAATGTCACATATTCATTTCCGCATTAATATACAGGGTGTATATTTTTTTCTTTTTCAGTTTTTCGGCCATAACTTTTTTCTTTGACATTCAATTGTTTTTATCTTTTCGGAATCGGTTTCCTCGGAAAAAAGTACACAAGTATGGTTTTTGAATTTTTTTCCTAGGTGAGGAATAAAGCAGGAAAATCGAGTGAGGCACTTGAAATGATCACCCTGTACATTAGTACATTATTCTACGGACGCTTTGTATAAGAAATTTCTAAATTTCTATATTAGTAAACTTAACCAGTATTTTATAAAATTAATCTTGATTCCCAGTAATTACTAATTACTTGTGAATCCAGATAATTGAAGAACACTTTAATTGTTTAAGGTGTGGGCGGATCAATCATCTAGATATCATTAGTCATCTTTTACTTAATAAATTCCTTAAAAATCATCATGCAACAAAAGTAATAATTAATAATAACACAGCGGTAACAACTGTTTCTGCATTTCCAGTGCTGGCTCGTGAATTGTTTTGATAAAGGAAAAATGTCAGTAAATTAACGTCAGAAGTACAACCCACTGAAAATATAATAATTTTTTCCCTAACGTTTACATTTCTTGCTTTCTCTTTTATAATTTGTTAAATATAGAAAATTGGCAATATCTTAAACATACAAAAAAAAATTGTTTGTGTAAATAGGTACCTTTCCAATCCTGCTCTAGTCGTACAAGATGCTAAATAAATTTTGCATTGGATATATGTAATTAAATATTTTATAAATACGTTAAGCGTAACTGTAACCGTAAAATTAAACCATATCAATAAAGTACGAGTACGAGTAAATTGATAAAATAAAAACGTTACCTAGCTATTATACTATTTGTTGATAAAATTTATCATAAAACAAATACAGAAAATACTTATCTTCTTATGTAGAAATACGTACGTGTTGTGTGCAAGCTATGCCTCTGATCTGAAGTTACTAGGGAACGTAAGAAGTTTAAATTGTACCAATTAACCCTTGTTGACTGTAAATTATAAACCTGCATTGCGGGAATTAACGTCATTAAGTTTGTGTTTCTTACATACAAACTCTTAACAGAAAAACGCTCTAGTTTGCATTTTTCATCGCACATACATTTTTCTAGATTGGAAATAAGTAAATTTAAGTGAAGTTTGTAAGAAATCAATGATTTCAAGTTAATAATATTGATGATGACATATAGATATAGTAATATAAATACTGATAAAAATAATCTTTGTTTGCCCATTCTTACAATATTATGTTTGTGTAAAAATAGGAACATATCAATTATCGTTTATTTACGAAAGCGTCGAAAGGCCATAGTGATTTTTATTTTATAATTTACAGTTTAAACTGGGAATTACACACAATTCCCAGTTCCAACTGGGAATTATGTATAATTTACAGTTTAAACTGGGAATTACGCATAATTTACAGTTTCAATTGGGAATTATGTATAATTTACACTTTAAATTGGGAATTATGTATAATTTACACTTTCAACTGTCAATTATACACAATTCCCAGTTCCAACTGGGAATTATGTATAATTTACAGTTTAAACTGGGAATTACACATAATTTACAGTTTCAATTGGGAATTATGTATAATTTACACTTTAAATTGGGAATTATGTATAATTTACACTTTCAACTGTCAATTATACACAATTCCCAGTTCCAACTGGGAATTATGTATAATTTACAGTTTAAACTGGGAATTACACATAATTTACAGTTTCAATTGGGAATTATGTATAATTTACACTTTAAATTGGGAATTATGTATAATTTACACTTTCAACTGTCAATTATACACAATTCCCAGTTCCAACTGGGAATTATGTATAATTTACAGTTTAAACTGGGAATTACACATAATTTACAGTTTCAATTGGGAATTATGTATAATTTACACTTTAAATTGGGAATTATGTATAATTTACACTTTCAACTGTCAATTATACACAATTCCCAGTTCCAACTGGGAATTATGTATAATTTACAGTTTAAACTGGGAATTACACATAATTTACAGTTTCAATTGGGAATTATGTATAATTTACACTTTAAATTGGGAATTATGTATAATTTACACTTTCAACTGTCAATTATACATAATTCCCAGTTACAACTGGGAATTATGTATAATTTACACTTTAAACTGGGAATTATACATAATTTACAGTTTCAATTGGGAATTATGTATAGATTACAGTTTCAATTGGGAATTATGTATAATTTACACTTTAAATTGGGAATTATGTATAATTTACACTTTCAACTGTCAATTATACATAATTCCCAGTTACAACTGGGAATTATGTATAATTTACACTTTAAACTGGGAATTACACATAATTTACAGTTTCAATTGGGAATTATGTATAATTTACACTTTCAACTGTCAATTATACATAATTCCCAGTTTAAACTGTAAATTATGTGTAATTCCCAATTTAAAGTGTAAATTATACATAATTCCCAGTTTAAAGTGTAAATCATAAAATAAGAATCACTATGGCCTTCCTACGCTTTCGTACACACCAATTTTAAATAGAAACTATTTTAGTGCTAGTAAAACATCAAAGTCTCTTCAGGACTACTTCTTTAATTAAAATATTCCGTAACTGATTCACTTGCTTATAGATACCTTCAGACACTACTACTAACTGCAATAATTATATTTTTTACCCAAGAACAATAAAACAAAGTAAAACTGAATCCTTGTTCTATAAGAGTCATGTCTGGAGAATGAGCTGGCTACCCAATCATGATTTCTTTGACCCAAGAGTTCCAGTGCTCGGTAGTAATTCTTATAAGATGCAGATTTTCTTTGATATAAACATTTGAACTTCTAACGTTGCACAGTACACGTTTCTTAATAATTTTTAATCATCCATCAATTTCAAAGGTTACCAATTTTTTTTTATATTAATAAAACTATTTTAATAAGCCAGTTATTTATTATAAATAGGTAAAGCCTTTTGATATTTGCCCATTAAAAATTGTTGTACCTTACGCACTGCGTCTTGTAGTCAAATATTTGAGGTGTGTTGTTGCTACATATTTACTTAAAACAAATTTAAATTTTGTACTATGAACCAGTTTTATTTAAGTTATGGTAAACTGGGTCAATATCACTGCGATATGAGATAATGGAGAGCACTAAATTTTCGTTCATAATGGGAAAAATCTTGTCTTTTCTGGAATATAGGTTCATTTACACGACGCCGACCGTATTAAAAGGTATAAAACCGCTCCAAATAATGTAAAAATCTAAATATTTGCTAGTATTTAGTAAACCCCTTTAGGATAGGTATAGAACATATCTAACGAAAGTTGTAGGGAATAAATAGGCTTATAAAAATAGGGTGTGTTCCATTTGAAATAGGCGAGATAGTAAGCAAGTCCACATTTTCCGAACACCCTGTAACAAATAAATCAATTTTTGTCCCAACTAATAGTTAAAATAAATCTTCTTTTAACCCTTAATGAAAGGGTTCTTGTTTAATTTAACAAAGTGGCGAAATATCCTGTGTATAGAAATATACAGATAAGTCCAGGATGCTTCGAATACGACAGGGATTGGGACGAATATACGAGTGGCCGACAACTCGCCTCAGTTCGAAATTTGTACACTAGGAGAAGGGCGCGGCAGTGCGCTGTGGCCACTCACTTAGGCTCAGCAGTCAGCAGACTGTTGTTTGTTAGTATCTCATTAACCGTGTTGGGATGTAGAACTAATGTCTGAAAGAAATTTGATTTACGTATTCTGGACCAACGTTTCGAAATTTTTCTAACTTTAATAATTCATCCTAGATAGGATTAATAATTGTAATTTTAAAAAAATCTCAAAACACATTTAAATATTTCCATTGTTTGTTTTTTCGCAACAAAAATGTGATTCTACAACATAAAATTAATTGTCGCTGCACCTAGAGTGTTGCAGGTGTAATAAAAATTATTATAAAAGAATCCAAACAAGGAACAGTAGACGCGAGAGCCATCGGCTACAGCGCGGAGATCCACGATTCCCACCACTGTGTCCGCTTGCCTACAACAGGCACAAGTAAATCGCGCAAACTAATACCCATGTTCGAACCTTCTCGGTCTTTACTGTAGACAATTTCACGGAGAATTCAAATTTTCAAAAATATATAGGGTGTTCCTTTTAATAAAATTGACATCTATCTATAGCGCTCCGCTTTCATGAATCGTCCTGTAAACAGGGTGTTTCAAAAAACATGGGCCAACGCTCGGAGGCAGATTCCTCACCTAAAAACATTATTTTTTCATATCAACATGGGTCCGATTTCGCTTCGTTCCTTAGCTACAGGGTGTCAATGTTTAAAAAAAAAATGGTATGTTTTTCCCAAAAATTCAGATTTTCACTTGAGGGAATAAAATAAAATTTGGACAACTAACTGCGTACAACCGAATACACTTTCTTAGGAATTATTATGTTGGTTACAGACCGGACTTACTTGCAAGCCCTTGGATTTAATCAAAGATAAAATTGGTTATCCGTTGAGATTTTTAATTTCTAATTACATGGGTTAAAATCTAGCTCAATTTTGCTCAATTATTGCCTCTTACTATTTTTTCGTTTTCCCTTGACTTTTAGAAATAGGGGCATTTAAATTTGACACCCTGTAGCTAAGGAACGAAGCGAATTCAGACCCATGTTGATATGAAAAAATAATCTTATTTTTAGGTGAGCAATCTGCCTCCGAGAGTTGGCCCATGTTTTTTGAAACACCCTGTATATGAAACTAATTTTGGCCTCCTATAACTTCTATTAAAATGTTTTGTTTGTATTATCGATAACAAAGTGTTGCACTTTATCATACCGTTGATTCACCCGGTACAATGCACTTTAATTATTTATCTACTCTTATTAGGTTATATATTAATTAATCAACTGGTTTTGAACAATTAATAGTATCCATAAACAAATAGCGTTGAGTTATATTCGTAAAAAGTCACGGCGTGAATCTTTACACCAATCTCCTTCAACTTCATGCCTAGTCTGTCCAATAGAAATTCGTTTCCGATACGGCCAAATAGAATAGTCCATTATTATTGAGGGGAGGAAGGTGATTTGAGATTTCAATTACAGCACTCGCCTTCGGCTCGTGCTGCAAAATTCGTCGTGGTGAGTTATTTACCTGATTACCACGCCTCGAATAATATACTATTAATCGAAAAGCGTTGCAGCTCTGAAGAAAATGCTTAAACCCTATTTTTTTCGAAAAATTTCCTCATCTTTCATTTCATAAGATGAAATATTATCTACATGTATAATGTATATACAGGGTGAGTCAACGGTGCGAAAAAGTACAATATTTCCTTATTGTCGATAATCCAAACATAAGTTGTAGAAGACCAAAATGGCTACATTTTAAAATTAGTTTGAAATATACGGGGTGATTCGTGTCTCCTACAACTTCTATATAAAATTTTTGTTTTTATTATCGATAATAAAGGAAGTGTTGGACTTTATCGCGACTTATTTCAGGTTGAAACCTACGGAAAAGGACCAGAATTATTTATTTGTTGCATGACATCATTTCCTTGCTTCCTTTTGTTTTTAATCGACAAATCTGCGAAATATCGAATAATAAATAAATATCTGCGCTAAAGCAACAGACAGAAGTTCGTTTTTGAAATTTGCTCAAAATTATATTTAGAAAGTATAGGGCCTGGAACTGAACCTTGCGGCACGCCTGATATTGTTTGTCAAACGGGTTCTGTTAAACTACTTTCTGATTCCGACTACTCACATCAGACAAAAAAATATTTTCAAAACACTGTCAAACCCTTAAGTTGATCAACTGATCAATAATTTTCTGGATTCATTCTGTTGTACAAGATTTACCCTCAATTTAATGTCTGTAACCAATTTTTTGTTACAGGTCCTTAATATCATCATTTTGATATTATACCGAACCGGATTCCAAGGCTACTTCCTCGGTGTTGGAGGAACATGGAACTTGAACGAAGAGAAAAATCCGGACGCCGAAATTGTGGCATCCGGCGTGTTCGTGGGGTACATAATCTACACCATCGTGTCTTTGATTAGCTTGTGCTTTGCCAGTGGAGATCACAAGAAGTAAGTAGGACTGGAATCATTTATGAATACTTTTGCTCCAAATATTTTTTAATCAGAAATATGCATTTTTGCCCATTCCAATATTATTTCTAACAATCATTCACTCTTTTTGGGTGTCAACGTTTCGTCTAAGGATTTCATATTTTATTCTTCCAAGACATAAATTGATACCAACAAAAAACTGAACGTCAAAAAATTTGATAAGGCTTGCACTTGGGACGTGACTATTCACATTGTAAAATGGAATTCAAACGTCGATTATAATTTAATTGACGATTTCAATTTGTTATTGTTTTAACACCGCGTTTAGAAACCAGAGTACAATAATTGATTCAGTGATTAGATAAATTATTTCAGCAGAAATGACTGATGTTACACTGATTAATTGTTTTATATTTTTTTCAGCACTTTCACTGACATTTTAATGAACATCGTTGGAGTTTTCCTGTGGGTGGCAGTAGGAGCCACTGCACTCCACTACTGGCACGGGTACCTTGGGGAACACAAGTACACACATGTCGATTCTGAAAGACAGGTAAGGAGATAGACACCAATAATAAACAATTGGATCGTCCGAAATCAGGATGATTTAAGATTAAATTGTCGATCATTTTAATTTCAAAAATTAGCCCCAATGGGGTTAGGTGTATTAGACATTGATTAAGGAATGAAGAAGATACGCAATGCAAATGGTAAAATGCGAGGCCAATTCTGGCCGCGAGATTGTCGTACGTGAATCATAGGAATGCCAGCAACTGACTGATAATCTCGCAGCCAGAATTGGCCTTGCATTTTACCATTTGCATTGCGCATCTTCTTCATTCTTTAATCAATGATTTAGATCGGTTGCTACACATTATTTTCTTGGCAATTTTTTTCAATATCGGATATCAGACGAACAATGTTAGTCACTCACTATGATAAAAATTTCTAAGTATTCGACAGCGTAACACATAAATAATAATAAATTACTGCATGAAGATAGCATTATCAGATAAGGTGTAATGTTTACTTAAATGTGAGCAACATTATTGACGTAAAGTAGATAATGTAATGGGTATTTTCATCAGCTTCTGCAACTACTAAACGATATTTAATGTTTCCCCATTATTATTTTTCAGGTCGGTCTTGCCATGGGCGCCTTGTGTATACTGAATGGAGCGGCCTACTTAGTCGACTCAGTGTTAGGAGTAATTTTCATCATCAAAACGAAAATGCAATAGAATGGGATCGTTACAGTTGTTTGTAAATTTTAGTTAGTATTATCCCATCAGTAATTATATTTATTTTGCACTTTTATACAAACGAAATTTTTTTTTGTTCACCTTGCAGTTAGGCCTAAAACACAGCAGTTTAAAAACATGACATGGCGTGTGTCTCAATATTCCTGTTTTTATTATGTATAAGTATATATAACATATATTGTTGATTGCCAAAAGAGGTATTTTACCTGTAGTTAAAAGCGTTCTACCAGAATATTATTTTTTTTATTTGCAAATACGCATACACAGTGTGTTCATTGATTTCCAATTTCAAGATTGTAATCGGCATGAACAGTAATCAAAATTCCTTAAATATCTAATATTTATGTTCAACATTGTGTGTATTTCAATATTGTATGTATTTATTATATGTAAGCTTTTCATTTTGTACTATGAAGTGAATTTCTTAGACCTAAGAACACAAGCTAATGTATGAGTACAAATTTATAATAAAACCATATACATAAGTGCTTTGTTATTATTGTTGTTACTAGAGTTCACTCCTCCTGTCCGCAAAATCCTCTGTGTAGAAATTTTTTAATTTTTTTTTTCATGTTTGGCTAGATTTGTTTCGCACCCTATATATAACAAATCAATTTCTGATGTAACATTTCAAAGAGCCTTTATTGCTCAACAATCAGACAAAAAATATATTTACTAATGATAGGCATAGTCTCAGAATTTAAAGTATTACAATAAGTAGCGAAAATTGAGAAAAACCATATCAAGCTGAATATTTTGAAAATTGTCGATATTATCATGTGAATATTATACACAGAGTACCTTATTTTTCGTGTAGATTTCAAAAAAAATATAAAAATATATGTTGCCATTAAGAAAAGCAAAGCCGAGAGAAAATGGGACACCCTGTATCATCGGCATTATTTTGATTTGACTTGAGAAACTAGGCACATACCAAAAAAAATCTATTTAACTCCTTTATTAATCAAAATTGGATTTCCGCGCAGTAAGTGGACACCTGTATACAGGGTGAATACCAATAACTGACCAAACTGACCTACCCTACGTAAAATTCTGGTAAACTTTTGAGTACCGCTTCGTCGCTCTACTGACCCACTTATGGGGTGAACAACATGCCTTGTATCCAAGAATTTATGATTGCAAAAAACAAGGTGAATGCCAGAGGCAAAGACCTATCCTGATTTATTTTCTGTTGGGATAGGTAAGTTACGAAGTTCTGAAAATGTTGACGTATTTTAATTTATTTTCTTTCTGGAAAACTACAGGGTATATATTTTTTATTTTTGGTATATGGCCTTACCATTAAGGGACCCACCATCCCTTAAGGGGTGCTTAAGAGGTGCTTCTAATTAACATCGCGAATGGTAATTGAAACTACCGACAAATTTGATTACAGCCAATAGAATTGCGTGCCGTTGCAAAAAGGCGGTAACTCTTCCCACTCCATTCCACCTCCACTCACCATATTCGGTACCTCAGCAAATGTAAATAAAACAAGAAGAACGTAAAATATACATTTATTTAAACAAAACATACAAACTTAAATATTCAGAGCGACAGGCTTCTCCCGCTTTATCTGCTCTTTATACAGATCCAAAATGGGATTCACCTCCTCCTCCAGAAACTCCGTGACCTGTTCCGCAGCCCGTCCAATATACGTGGAAGGATCCAGCAAACCATCCAGATCGCTTAAAATCGGCGCAAAGTAAGGATCTGCCCTTACGCGATCAAGAAAGTCGTTATCTTTACCAAGCTGCTTTACTTGCGCGCCAGCCTCTTGTGAAAGAACCCGGATTTTCTCATGGCACACCTGTCTGTCGCCCCCTTTTTTAACCATCGCCATGATCAGGTTCTCCGCAGACATGAAAGGCAGCTCCTGGTTGATCCTCCGCTCGATAACCTTGGGGTACACCACTAATCCCTGAGTAATGTTAACCAAGACCATCAACGCGGCGTCCGCGCTCAGGAACGCCTCGGAAAGCGTCAGTCTTTTGTTAGCGGAATCGTCCAGCGTGCGTTCCAGCCACTGCACGGAATGAGTGTTGGCAGCGTTCGAAAACAAGGCTATCAAATGCCTGGCCAATGCGCAGCAGCGCTCGGATCGCATTGGGTTTCTCTTGTAGGGCATCGCGGAGCTGCCGATTTGGCTGGCCTCGAACGGCTCCTCGATTTCCTTCATGTTGGCCAGGAGTCTGAGGTCGCTGCACATTTTGTGTATGGAGGAACCTAGAAGTGCGACAAGATTGGAAAAGTGTACTTAACCAAATGGTTCAAAATAAATTTTGCTCGTGGACATCTTACTTGAACTTGCAAGCACTTGGAATCCAATATCGTGGTGACCCTAAAATTAGAAACTTAACAAATCATACCTAAAGAGGACAACGATGCGACAATCTCCAAATCGACCTTCCTAGTGTAGGTCTGACCAGTGACCGGGTACGTTTTCCTAAAACCCGACAACTCCGCCACGCGCTTGTCCAAGGCTCTAACTTTGGCACTGTCTTCGAAGAGTTGCATGAAGGAGGCTTGGGTTCCAGTGGTGCCTTTGGCGCCTCTGAAACGCAGGTCCTCCCTGGCTCTACGCAGGGCCCTTTCGTCCATCAGGAAGTCGTACAGCCACAGAGTAGCCCTTTTCCCGACGGTGGTCAGCTGGGCTGGCTGGAGGTGGGTGAAACCAAGGGTCGGTAACGACCTAGAGAGTTTTAGTTTTTAGTAGTGCATGACAGGAGTTTGCGCTATTCATTATTTATTATATGACCATAAATATTTGGTAGAGTGATATATTGGACCAAGATAAGTGGAAATATTTTGCAAAGACCGTTATAGGTGACCAATGGCTAAACCGAATACCGTTTTTCCACTTTTATCACTGCTGGACCACAGACTTGCGTGTAGGTCTTTGCTATCCAGAACATTTAAACTTTAGGAAATATTTCGAGTGTGCAAAACTTAAATCTAGACTTTACCTGTATTGCTCGGCGAACTTGGACAAATTCTGGATGACAGAGGCTACTTTCGGCAGGAGCAAATCTAGCCCATCCCTTAATAGGATGAGGTCTGTGTTATCGCCCACGAAGCAAGAGGTCGCTCCGAGGTGGATGATCGGCGCTGCCTTGGGGCACTGCTTGGCGAAAACGTGGACGTGGGCCATCACGTCGTGCCTGGTGAGTTTCTCTTCTGCGGCGGCGGCGTCGAAGTCGATGTTGTGGATGTTCGCTTCCATCTGTTTGATTTGGTCTTCGTTTATGTCCAGACCCAATTCCTGCAAAGGATATCTGGTAAGTTGAGTGGGTTTTTAATTGGTTAAACAATCTGCAATGGACTGTCCCAGCTCCGACTGGTTTAAATCCCTTTGGGATACAAAAATTATTTCCAAGCGTGCCAAGCGTGCAAAAATTTGTGTGGGGTACCCCCCCCCTGACTTTTGTGCGTAATGTAAGAAATTTTATGGTAACGATAATTAAAGATATTTCTAAACGCCGACTTTGCTAAAAAAATTTTGTTGTTTTAGTTATTGGTCTTCATCCCCACCTAAATCCAAAGACCATGACAGGTCGCTTAGCACTATGATTAATCTTTTACAAATTAGTAGTTACATAATTGTGAAACACGGAATGATGCAAATATTTTAAGGTCATGAACGTAATTAATATCTGTATTATTTCCAGTGTTTTATACATGACGAAATTATAAAATAATGCTTGATTCATTTCTGATGACTGACGAAGTGATATAGATTATAGTTTTTTTTTTGAAGATTTTTTTAAATCTTAAATTTATTTATTTACAAAAGTTTCTCAAACGTGACGATTTCAACACGTTTGTTTTTAATATAAATCAAGGTTTTTAGTTAATTTACGTGTTTTTGTTAAGTTTCATTATAGATTTAGCTTCACCACAAATCCCTGGTGTTGTTTTACGCCAGATTTTTTTTCAAGTATTGAAAAGTTCCCAAAGTTCTTCTACAGTACCGTTCTCGGCCTGACACGGTTTTCAGTGATAATTTCAGAGTACCCACTCCGCTTGGACCCCGGAGCTAAAAAATGACCTACGAGTAAAATACTGCGTAAACACCTAATAGGTGTGCAAAGGTAATACTAAGTGGAACGTACTAACACGCGTGGAATGTCAAAAGTTGTGCCCATTTAAACAAGAATTCCATCCAGTGTCTTAATTATTATGTAATTGATTTATTTCCGTTTAAAATCAACAATAAACAAATAACAAAGTGTATAAATTGGTGGTAATGGGGATTCGTCACCCACATTTGTCGCAAGCGCCTTGCAGGAGACAAAAAAACAAATGAATGTTCGTCGTGGGTGGAAGGTAATCAATTTGTACAAGGGGTTAATGGTATCAATTAAAGTATGACCGGGAGACGTACATTCATTGTTTTCGTTTACGAGCCCAGTGGACACTTGTTTTGCTACCGTTGAGCAGGCCGGCGCGCGTAAGATAAACTGGGCAGTGGTTTTGCAGGATTTGTTCAAAATAGCCGTAACAGTGGATAACCGCGATTCTTTTTACGACGTTCCGAAGAAGGTGAAAATGTCTGCGGAGGTGGAGAACAACAAGGACGAGGAGGTTAAGGAGCAGAAGCCCAGGAAGACCCTGAAGGACTTTTTTAAGGATTATTGCCTGTTGGGGATTAAGTTGCTTGAGCTGGTAAGTTGTAGTATCATTACATTTTTGTGCATACGAAATTACTTACATAACAAAATTTTCAGTCAATTTTTTTTTAGATTTTTCTCGTTTTTCGCTATCACCTTGAATTTTTTGAAAATTTTGAGTCAATTTTTTTGTTTTTTTTTTACAAGAAAGTTAATATGTCCCTATCTTCACTACGAAATAAGATGTGAAGCTGCGGACTACGTCATTCAATTCCTCAATTCTGATCCATCTCCTTGAATTTTTTGAATTTTCGGAGATAATTAATTTTTTCGATTTTTCAAGATCTTTTCAAGACGAAGTGTACATACTTCTAAGGATGATAGAGGATTCCTTGACTATTCACGAATGGGTACAGAAATTTGTCTGTTGCGCTTAATTACTGAGATACAGGGTGATAAACTACTTATGGCCAGTATTTCTTTTGGCCAGAACTTCCTTATTATTTATCACAATTTGTCCAAATTTTATACAATTTATATATTTATCACAGTTGATATAATGCCGTTTTTAATATTTAAAAATTCCAGGACCGGACTTTTTTAATTCAAGTTTTTTTTATTTCTGTAGAGAAAATCGCCTTAATATTGTCTAAAAGTTATTTGTGGCAACTTTCAGTTTTTTCTTTCTGTTCTTATTTGAGATTTTTTTTTTGACAGTTAAATATTGGAATTTTTTTTCGACCAATCTGAAAAGTTTCCTTATAAATTCGCCAGAATGGCCGTTTTCGAAGCGATTTTCGCGCGGTTTTCGACGGGGAATCGGTAGCGGACGTCTCCGGGCTAACGTCACTTTGACATTTAAACGTCACTTTGACAGTTTTTTGACAGCTGCCAGAAAAAATATTTTCTTTCGAAAAACGGTACTTTGACAGCTGTCAAAAAATTCTATTTTTCGAAAAAACGTCACTTTGACAGCTGTCAAAAAAAAATATTTTTTTGAAAAAACGTCATTTTGACAGCTGCCAAAAAATTTTTTATAGCCAGACCCGTTATCGCCTACAACCTCCTTATAAACAGATCCCCGCAGGGGCTCTGAATTCTTTTTTGTTTTTTTTTTCAAAAAACCAACCTTGAACTGTTCCTTTGACGTAAAGTCACAGGCGTAAAGGTTATTTTTTAAAAATCCAGATATTTTTTAGATTGTCTGGGTAATGTTCAGAAGTTTGGCAGTAAATCCCAAATAAGAACAGAAAGAAAAAAAAAATCACCTTGTATAATATTTTTTTAAATTATATGGGAAATTGCAAAAGGCCATACATCAATAAACAATAGCATGTGAACATGTGAATTTTTCGAGATAATTAATTTTTTCGATTTTTCAAGATCTTTTCATGACGAAGTGTACATACTTCTAAGGATGATAGAGGATTCCTTGACTATTCACGAATGGGTACAGAAATTTATCTGTTGCACTTAATTACTGAGATACAGGGTGATAAACTACTTATGGCTAGTATTTCTTTGGGCCAGAACTTCCTTATTATTTATCACAATTTGTCCAAATTTTATACAATTTATATATTTATCACAGTTGATATAATGCTGTTTTTAATATTTAAAAATTCCAGGACCGGACTTTTTTAATTCAAGTTTTTTTATTTCTGTAGAGAAAATCGCCTTAATATTGTCTAAAAGTTATTTGTGGCATCTTTCAGTTTTTGTGAATATTTAAAAATTCCAGGACCGGACTTTTTTAATTCAAGTTTTTTTATTTCTGTAGAGAAAATCGCCTTAATATTGTCTAAAAGTTATTTGTGGCATCTTTCAGTTTTTTCTTTCTGTTCTTATTTGGGATTTTTTTTTGACAGTTAAATATTGGAATTTTTTTTCGACCAATCAGAAGCGTTTCCTTATAAATTCGCCGGAATGGCCATTTCGAAGCGATTTTCGCGCGGTTTTCGACGGGGGATCGGTAGCGGACGTCTCCGGGCTAACGTCACTTTGACATTTAAACGTCGCTTTGACAGATTTTTTTGACAGCTGCCAGAAAAAATATTTTTTTTCGAAAAACGTCACTTTGACAACTGTCAAAAAATATCATTTTTCGAAAAAACGTCATTTTGATGGCTGTCAAAAAAAAAAATTTTTTTCGAAAAAACGTCACTTTTCCGCCTCCAATCTACTTATAAACAGAGCCCCGCAGGGGCTCTGAATTCTTTTTTGCTTTTTTTTTTCAAAAAACCAACCTTTAACTGTTCCTTTGACGTAAAGTCACAGGCGTAAAGGTTATTTTTTTAAAAATCCAGATATTTTTTAGATTGTCTGGGTAATGTTCAGAAGTGTGGCAGTAAATCCCAAATAAGAACAGAAAGAAAAAAAAATCACCTTGTATAATATTTTTTCAAATTATATGGGAAATTATAAAAGTCCATACATCAGTAAACAAAAGCATGCGACCAGATTTTTTTGTCACACCTTTAATGATTTTTTTACAAGCGATTGAATTTGGCGAAATGAGGAAATGAAAGATAAAAAATTATAATGAATATGATATAATGACGTAATATATTGTAAAATCAAAACTGATGTCACATAGTACAGGTCGAATGCATTCTCCTAATTCTAATATAAAAAATGTACAAATATCAACTTTTTATCTATTCCAGCTAATATGTGCCATTTGCATGGGCTTGAGCTACGACCCTCTTAACCAGCAGAATGTGGCAAACAGTCACTTGCACCATATAGGAGTTATGTACACGGCCTTCACCGGATATATGGTGATAAACAGTGTTTTGATCGTCGGCAAACTCATTGGGGATAAAATACCGTTCCGAACTGCATCCATTTTTGCTATCATAGGAGCAGCCTTGTTTTTAGTCGCAGGTAAGAACTGTAGATTAATAAGTACCGTTGAAGTTGGGTAGCACCTACGTAGCAATCTTATTTTCTTTACTATTACTACTACTACTACTACAGAACGCACCATTCTGTCCTATATTAATAAATAGTTAGTGTCAATCCACCACGACGCAACTGATGCGTTGAAGGACGAGAACCGAGACGGTTTATTTTGTCATAGACAAACCCCGAGTGTATTAGGCACTTAAATCATAAATTACGCTACGATTCAATACAATACTCACTCAGGCCCAGGCTTCCGATATTGGGGAGCTATTTGCCACTCTGATCCTTCATCCTTATAAAGATGCAAATACCGTATCAACTGGTAGGTGGATTTGGCTAAAATTGCTACCACCATCTTTAAACCACGGCAATACAATAATTAACCATTAACCCTTTTAAGAGCAGTTCGAGGTCAGAGCCTTGGAGTTCACCCAAACCGGTAAAATTTTCTTTAGGAGTTCCACCAGTCTTGACCTGAATAACATTTAAACTGCACATCTTTAAATTTTCTTCCGAATTTCTTTAAAAAATCAAGTAAACAAATCAAGTACCTAAGTCATTCCTATTTTTTTTCAGGACTGCTTATTGTAATGGTCAGAGCATATAGAATGGAGCAGTACCATTACTCCACGACTAATTATTATCCATTACTGTTACAAATCTCGAGTGGATTTACTTTCGTAAATGTTGTTGTCTTTACCGCCGATGCAGTTTTAACATTTATAATGAAAGAGGACTTTTAAATTGGTAATTAAATAAATATAATAATGGTACTCTCCGAACCGAACGGCTATTTTAGTTCTCACTTGAGCAGTTACTTTTTCAAGACTAACTCCTTTTGCAGAAGATGAAAATGTAAATTAATTTATATAAAGTGTGCTAGTTTTGAGTGGGCCTCTCTATATCTCCGCTGCTTTTTAAGATATCAAAATGTTTTCGTACCAGGTCTGTAGCTCACTTGAAGGGAAACACAGTGTACTTTACCACTTTAAAAAAATTAAAAAACGCAAATTTTTAAATGCCTGTGACTGTTATTTGAAGAGATATAAAAAAAAGGTTTGGAACAAAGTTGATGAGAAATGCGACGCACTTACACCTTTACACACAAAAAAAATAGCAAATCAAAGATGGCTGTGGCACCGTTAGATAGATATTTTTAATCCCTTTTTAATGATACCCTACAGTCCCCCTTTATTTTCAAATAATAATAATAATAAAGTGTCTTTATTTTTACTTTTACAAACAATTATATAGATAAGATTCAGTCTGGGTGGCGATATTCATACAATATGCTCTTCCATATCTTCCATATCAAGACGGAAAATTTAAAAAACAAGAAAAATTCTACTTGATTTAATTTTATAGTTATTTGGGAATCAAGGGCGTAAAGTAAGCGTTTATAGCCCGCGGCATGAAGATATTACTATTATACGCCAAGGGCCATAATAGTTAATTATGTGTCAAGGGTGTAAAGTAAGCGTTTAGCCCGCGGATATAAAGTTGCCTTTACCGCCCGCAAAACCGGACGTTAAAGTACACTTTAACGCCCGGTCGTCTATAAATAATATTAGAGTGCCTTGAAAATAAATTCGAGCAAAATAAGTTTCAAAAATTAAAAGGCATTAAATAATAGTTATTTATGTATCAAGGGCGTAAAGTAAGTGTTTATGGCCCGCGACGTGAAGATATGACTATTACACGTCAAGGGCCATAATAGTTATTTATGTGTCAAGGGTGTAAAGTAAGCATTTAGCCCGCGGCTATAAAGTTGCCTTTACCGCCCGCAAAACCTGACGTTAAATGACACTTTAACGCCCAATCGTGAATAAATAATATTAGAGTGAAAATAAATTCGAACAAATTAAGTTTCAACAAATTAAACGGCATTAACTAATAGTTATTTATGTATCTAGGGCGTAAAGTAAGCGTTTACGCCCCGCGGTGTGAAGAAAAAGGCACGAGGCTTTAGCCGAGGGATATTACACGCCAAGGGCCATAATAGTTAATTATGTGTCAAGGGTGTAAAGTAAGCGTTTATGGCCCGCGGCGTGAATATATTAACACGAGGCTTTAGCCGAGGGGTATTACACGCTAAGAGCCACAATAGTTATGTGTCAAGGGCGTAAAGCAAGCGCTTATGACCCGCGGCGTGAAGATAATAACGCGAGGCTCTAGCCGAGGGCTATAACACGTCAAGGGTTATAAACGCTTATTACGCCCGTGATACATACAAATTATATGCACGAGGGTCAGTTTTAACTTAGATTCGTTTTGATTTACATATAAATAACTACTTGAATGTTTTCAATCAAGCAAATCGTAGTCGTTACCTAGCAACAGTCAAACAAAGCCACTCTCGTGGTCGCTATATTCAAATAGAGGGCTATAGAATTACTTTATCGCCCTAGGGCGTAAAGTTGCGCTTAACGCCCGCAAACCCGGGCGTTAAAGTACACTTTAACGCCCGGACGTGCATAACTATGGTTTTAATAACACAATTTAAAGTACAGTAAACAAATTATTCGAATTAACTATATTTTTAATACTAATCACTAATATTATAAATAATAATAATAATAATTATAAATTATTTCTACCTTTTCTTCTGTTTTTTAAGATCTTGGGTTATAAAGTTGCACTTAACGCCCGCAAAACTGAGCGTTGAAATACACTTTACCTCCCGGTCGTGTATACGTAATATTAGAGTGCTTTGAAAATAAATTCGAGCAAAATAAGTTTCAACAAATTAAAAGGCGTCATTAAAAATAGAATACAAATATCTATCAATTGGTGCCCTAGCCAACTTTGATGCAACATTTTTCTTAGAGTACAAGGGCGTACTTTGAAACGTGGAGTATGTAGGAAATTTTTGGTTACAAAGTTCTATTCGTATCATCAACTTTGGTTAACGGTTTGTTTCGCTGCGAAACAAGTGTTATTAACACCGTATTAGAAGTTTCGATGTTGTAAATTAAATATTTATCCTATGATAAAAAATGTTACATACAATTGAAAAAAATAGAATGTTACATTCCGCAACAAAGCCGTTTTCTTAATTTTGTTATTTAAAATATAGAAAATTATTCAGAAAATCCTTCAGAAATCACTCTAATTAACGAAAAATAATCAATAATATAACGGCTTAGTATGCATTTAAATAAAAAAATCTTTCTGTAGCGCAATTCTATGATCCTTACTACATAAAATTGTGAAAGAAAAAATTAACAATGTCGGATGATGCACTTTATCGAATGCTTTTGAGAAATCCGTATACACTGCGTCCACTTGCAATTTACTGTACATGACCTCAAGAGTAGTTTGTAGATATAAAAGGCATTAGATTAGTAATAATCGACCGAAGATATTTTGATATCATAAATAGCAACAGAGATATACAGAGTGGTCTACTTAAAACTAGCAGACTGTATAATATAGTGTATATAATCTCTAAAATATGAATGGCATGTCATGATACCAAAATGGTATTGGTAAGCTTATGTTATTACCCAATGTTTAATTCCAAATTTCTGGAAAACTGGTGATATTTTATTAGAGTAAGTGTAGTTTGTTAGAAAGATAAAAAAAACTCCATCGTAGTCAGCTATGAATTTAAAATCGTATGTCTAGTCGTATGTCTTTAATTAATTACCCAGTATGACACAAAATGACATATTATATAGGTAACTGCGATTCAGTTCTTTGTATCTTTGTACATATCTTTGCTGTTAAAAATTTTGCTACTCGTAGCGTTTATAAAGAAAATTGTCTGACAGTGTTACCAATAAATAAAAAAATATTAAAATATTGAAGTTGTACCTCTTACCCATCACAAAAAATATTTGGTAAGGAACAAATCCAAGCAATATGAGGACTATAAGACATGGTAAATGAGAGGATCAAATGTATGCAACAAGGATGTCTGTACCCCAGTTTTCACTTTGTCTGTCCTTGTCGCACACATTTCAATTTACCATGTCATATAGTCCTCATGCTTTATTACTATTATCGCTATCTCTTAATTATTCATTATTGTATTTCTTCTTGCAGGAATCCTACTCGCGTTTGTCAGATCATCTGGGGCAAAATATATGCAGCACCCGCATGCATATTTGATACCGATGCTAACCACTTCCATCGTATTATCTTTCATAAACGCTATCGTCTTTCTCGTAGAGGCAGTATTAACCTTCATTCGGAAAGAAGACTTCTAACATAACACTCTTGTTGTGATCGAAAATGTTTGACAAAAATTCTTACTTGTCTCATTTTTGTTTTGTTCTTACTTCATATTTTCTCAATCAATCATTTTCCGTTACACTAGGTCGCATTCCTACATACATACTTCGACTATGCTTTTACTTATACACGATTTAATACCAAGGAGAAAGGCTCATCAATTCTGGTCAAAGTAACATCATCGTGGGGATGGTACTGCGAACCTAGGTTTTACAGTGATTTGCTTTCGTATAGTCAAAAACAAATAAACTGTGAAGAGTGAAAGGCAAAACGTGCAAATTAACCAATCTAGTACAGTAGTACATATTTAGTTTACTAATTGACCACAAAAGACAATATTTAAAAAACATTTAGTTAGGTTTATTTTAGTTATTACGTTAGGTGAAAATGATACTGCATTAAGTTGCTAATTCTGGTTACGTAACATGTATTAGGAGGATATTTAGCGGTGCACTGGAATATCAATTTGAGTTGGTATCTGCTAATTGGTGGATATCTTACAAGAGAAGATTCACCAATCAAAAAACAGCATCTGTGTTAAGTCAGAGCTGGCTGCTTACACCGTAAGGTATAAGAATCTAAATGCAAGGTGTTAAAACTTGGAATGTAAAACTGGACTTATTTGATATATTTTTATGACACTATTTAGAAGGTACGTCAAACATACCTGATTTGATTATATTAAGTTTTACGTGCTTACTCATAGCGTTTGTTTTAAATATATTTCCACTAAAATGTATACACACTTGCGTTGTCTCGTACTTCTTACGTCTTGCGGTGTAACCTATACTTTGGGCTTTAAAGAAATTGTCAAAATATAATATTAAATACTTGTAAAAGATGCCCCGATACTGTGTTTGAAATATGTAATTAATTGCTATGTATATATTTTATTAATTTCTTATGTTAATAATAAAAGTTTTATCGAAATCCGTCCACTAATTTTAGGGGGTTTAATATAAGGTAAAATGAGAAGAATTGGAGAGTTGTTTTCTACACTTAGTTTAGCAATGTTTGATATTTGTCACGATTTGTAAAATAATAAAGTTGTATAAAAATAACCTGTCATCTTTTAATAAACTACTTATTTGATAAAAAAGAGGGAAAATGCAATGTAATTTAAAAGAAGAACTTAAGAGACACACCAAATTATTCCCAAGTCGCGGCCTTCTGGATTGAAAAATTTAGTTAAAAATTGTTAAATTACTTTTGAAAAAAAAATTGAAAATGCTGCAACGTGATCAGATAGAATTTGGACCGTAGATTCCAAAAATAATAAAATATACAGGGTGTTCTATCTAAAAAATTTAATTTGATGTTATTTCCGTCGAAACCGGAAGTCGGCCATTTTGATTGTACGCGGTATGACACGAGAATTATACCCCCCTATAACCTTTTCATTTTTCAAGTTAAAAAAATTGTTTCAAATAAAATACTTATGTTCTTTATTTAAAAAATGTAAACTATTGGGGCCATTTCCGGTGAAACCGGAAGTGACCAATATGGCGGATAGGTCTTAAAAAGTTGGAAATCTTACCTAATTTCAACATACAAAATTTTATCCCGATATCTTTAAAAACGAGGAAGTTACAGGGGTGGCCCACTATTCGTTTACACCCGGTATATTCAAAGGGATCTCCATAAAAAAATTAATAAAATTCCATACAACTTTCATTTCAAGCATTTTTTATTAACTTGAAAAATTAAAAAATTATAGGGGGGTCAATTCTCGTGTGATACCCCTGTACAGGGTGGCCCATTTTCGAGCCTCATCATTGGGATCTTGGAAACCGTAAGAAATACAGGCAAAATTACGTAATTTGATACTTATCAAAATGCTGTGTTGCAGTTTGTAAAATTCCGAATACTTTCGGAAATATCCGAAAAAAAAAGGAATTTCATAAAATTTTTATTTTTTTCCGACGTTTTTGGAAAGCAAATTTCAAACCAATAACACTTCGTCATTGTCACTTTTTATCATCTACAAATCCGACGTTTCGTCTTCCTGAAACCATCATCAACTTAGTTTTTTAAATACGGACCTGGATTTTTTTTTTATTTGTTGTCACCTTTGGACTTCCTAAAACTCTAAAATGCGACTTTTATTAGACTTGACGTTTCTGTTAAATGTCACGAATTTGCATTCTTCTCATGGCACACTAAAAATATTAGTACCTACTGTCATGTAATTTTAATAATAAAATTAAATTCAACACATTAAAAGAAAATTAAAAGTTCAAAAAATTGTTCATATAGAACTTCAACCACAATATTTGGCAAGACAGCCATTTTGACTACGATCATTGAACTTCAGTGAAGGCCGTAGGTTCATAAGTTCGTTAAAACCATAGAGCACGAAAATCAGATAGACTGCTCATGACTAATAAGATAAGTTAAAGGTGACATTCTCATTTGAATCATTAAATTAAGGATATCATTTATTAATAAAAATTACATAAGCTAAAGAATACGAAAACCTGAAAGTAAGTTATTCGCTACGCGCAGTACACACGATCGTTTATCAACGCAATGAGACTGGTCGCTAAGTATAAGGCGCAGGTATTAGTATTTTGCATCAGTAGTACGGGTGGACCAAGTCAAAAAAGGTCACAATTAAAATAAACTAGTAAATAAATTCTAAAATTAACTTAAATGACTATACTTCCTAAATAAAATAAATACTAAATACATGCTATTCTAAAAGCTATTCTTTAAACTAACATGCGATAAATATTATTAAATTTATACCACCTAACTTTTCAACAATTTAAAATAATCAGGCCCGATGCAAACGAATACAGGTTAAACATGAAGAGGGGTTGGAACCTTTGGTGTAGAACTTACACTTGGAGTAGTTTTCCACACACACCAAAACACTTTTGCACACACTCGACGCGCGTTTCGCCAACCAAGTTGGCATCATCGGGAGATGATTAAAACTAGTGATGATGCCAACTTGGTTGGCGAAACGCGCGTCGAGTGTGTGCAAAAGTGTTTTGGTGTGTGTGGAAAACTACTCCAAGTGTAACAGGTTAAACAATTAAAATAAATAAAAATATACTATATCTTCCCTATCCCCACAAATAAATTGGCTAACAAAGTGGGGCATAGAAAAAGAAAGAAAAACAATAAAATAAAATAATTATATTTTACAAAAATTTCCCCTACCATAACAAATAATTTGGCGCCCAACGTGGGGCCAATCAAACGAACGACAAAATAAATAAAAATAAATAAATAAAATAAAAATATATTAATTTCCCCAACCTTAACACTACTTTGCTATTTAACAATAGCCGCATTTTAGAGTATGTAGTGAAATTTTCAAATCGATTTTACTCGCAATTACGGCATCCTATCGAAGTTGAACAAGAGTGCCTTTTTTACGCAGAAAACTTCATATTTTGATAATTTCTCATAAAAAATTGTAAAAAATTACACACAAAAAAGTTAGGGTTAAAACTACCCCCACCCACCCCATTCTATTGCGTACATACTATTAGACATAAAAAGTTTAGCGACTGGCCAAAATTTCATATTTTCATATCAGATCGTTTTGAAGTTATTTCTTCTTCAGCTGAATTTGCACTTGTTTCTGTATCTCTCAATTGTTACGATACACCTGGTTTTTCAAGTGAGAAAACAGGAAGAGTCAAAACAGCCACGATGTGTCGGACGAATGGGATGGTAAAAAATTTTGACCTATTGCAGCTTTCAAAAATAAATATAGAAATAGAGTTATTTCTGATGGTTCACGATAAAAAATAATTAAAGACTATTTTGCCATCAACTTTAATCCAAAAAGTGGATCCGCATCTTTAAAATCACGTTTTGAAGTTTCTCCTACGTAAATCATCAAGTAAATTATGGAATTTAAATATTCCACGCTGTAGAGGTGAAAATTAGTTACTTGAGCGTCCTGCAGAGGGCTTCCCTCTACACCTTGGCACCCATCCCCTTTTTCCCAAAAAACCAGAATGTTGGTCGACCAAGAGTTGCGTCAATCAGAGAATTTGACAGTTCGTCGACATATCTACGACCTAAAAACTAACACAACTAATTTTAACTAGTATTTAATGAGAAGAGGCAGAAGACAGTTTTACCTGAGGAAATATATTTTCTCGGAAGGAAGAAACATAATTAGATGGATAGAATTAGTGAGTCAAAAGTAGAATATACCTACAGTTCTAATATTTAACAACCTTGGTTTCAGATTTTATGCATAATCTGTTTATGGTTAGCCATAATGATGTACACAAGGTATTCCTTGTATATTGAAACAATGATAATATTATTAGTGGTATCCAGTGCCTTTCTTTTCGTAACGTTCGTGGACGCCGTCTCGTGGATTCCATTGACGCCGATGGGCTACAGAACGTGGACAATGATTGCTACTGCCGCATTTCTGATGTTCTTTCTTTGCGGGGGGTTCCTGGCGTTTGTGGATAGGACATCTCACTGGACACTTAAAATTAGTTTGTGTTTTTTTAACTTCATCACAGGACTTGTTTATTTACTGGATCTTATTTGGATGTTGTGGTAAGTAACTAGCGTGCGCCATATTTGCTCTGGGAGTTTTAATTAAATTGCTAAATTATTCGCAACGAGTTTGGCAAAAGTTCACACACTTTATTTTCTTAAACGTCAAGTTGCCAACGTAAAACCGTCACTGTCACTTCTAATGACAGCGTATAATTTCTAATATTTGAATTAACAGAAAAAAAAAGTGGGAAATTTGTAAAACGATTTCCGGCAAAACTAGACCTCCTATTGAAAAAGTTAAATGCAAGAGTTGTAGGTACAACTTTTATTTTAACCATTTTTCAACATAACCTCAAAACTGTTGAGAAAAATGTCAAAAACCAATTTTTATATTAGGAAGAAGAAGAACAAGTCTTCTTAAAAACTCCATTTGATAAAAAAAAATAAACAAAACTTGCCCTTGCACTTTCTTGTAAACTTGACATCAACCTCGAATATATTTTAGGAAATTAACCGCATGGATGTCCTCAGTAGATATCTGCCCAGGGAAGCAATCCACTGACAAGTCAGTATCGACTTGTTTCTGTAAGGCGATCTTTAGAAACCCATAATTCACTTCTTACAGTACTCTTACTCTCTAGTGTTTCCACTTAACGAGCAGCAACCCATGGTGATGAGAGCGCAGAATAGACTCCAAGCGTCACCGAGGAGGAGTGCCTTTCCAGGCGACGACGCTTACCCGCCTTCCATGGGCCCCATGTGTTCTAGGTACTGAATTTATATTTATATAGTAATCTTTGCCATCGGCATCGACTTGATGGTCATAACTGGAGCAAGGAATACTTTAGGGCGTGGCTACCAAAACAAAAACAAAAAGTTTTCGCCAAAAAAAAAAATAAAAATATTTAATCAAAATTTTTTCCACACAAGATTCTTATTGGGTATTGGTAGCCTCTAGTCAATTAGCGGTTCTGGCTATATTTCACCAGCTGTCACTGACAATTTCATTAATACAGTATAGGTTATGTAAAGCTGATACTAAAACTAAAGTTTCATTTATGATAGTTCCAGGAAATACTCCTCGTCAAGAAAGGTTGCGCCACCTTCGTATGGAGGAACGTTTCCAGTTTCAAAGGATCTCACTCCCTTGCCAAGTCCAGAACAACGCAGGTAGTATATTTAACAGCAATTTTTATTAAAATAAACTTTGTAGCAATCTTGCTTTTGTTGGAGGATCATTTTCTTTCAACAGTAGCGTTTGGATCAATTTTTAGCACACAATATCGTAGCGATCAACACGTCTGCTGCTTTTTTTAGTACGTTAAACATATCACTTTTAGTTTTGAGTTGTAAATTAAAGTTTTTATGTTCGTATATTCTTCCACAATCACTGTTTTGATTGACCGATAATATGTGCTACAGCAATTAATTGCAATCTATTATACACGTTGTAACAGCAGCTTTTGACTGAAAAATGTATAATGAAAAGCATACATTACCACTTTCACGATCAAAATGTCTAAAATTAAAACAAGAAAAGATTTTTATAACCATCTAGCTAAGGTTAACTTTACAACTCTTTACTAATAAAACGCGCTATTGACAAATCGGTTAGAGTAATTATCGTTTCCACATTACACATTCTAAAAAATTATTTTGTAAGGTTTCCTTTTCTTTCTAATTACAAACCATTTTAATTAGTATTAAATTTTTAAAATCAAATAATTATGATATTACTATCACCCAGAGGCGCTATATTTTATTATTTATAATATACCTACCTATACAGGGTGTTAAGAAAAAGTAGGTCATGCATTTAACCACAGATTCTTTGGTCGAAAATAATGTGACTTTTATAATGTGATTTTTTATTTTGGAGCGTAGTTTTTTTTATACAGGGTGTTAAAGTTTACATTTTGAAAATTATTTTTATTAATAATTCTGTTACTGTTTAAGATTTTTACCCGAATTTTTGCACAGACTTTCACCTTATACAGATACACTTTCTGTGTAATTTTGGTCAAAAAAGTCAAAGCGCAAACGGGAAAAAGGGGGGTTGTGTTACCCATTAACCCCCCCAACTTTTTCATGCGTACGCCTATGGTCTCTAGATATTTATTTTTAGATTAAACACTTATTTCCCCAATTTTTTTTACTCCAACAAAATTTTGATTTAGGACTTGATTAGCGAGATATTTTAATAACTTCAGGTGTGTAATATTAATACGAGGGGTATTACGGGTAATCCACTTACAAGTTTTTGTTAGTGAAAAACAAATTTCTTTAAATTAGTGTTTCTATTTGCTTATTTTACCTACCTCAGTGGCATAGATAACTAAGTATTAATTTAGGTTTCCTAAGCAAAAATGTGTACGCCACTGTTTTTTAAGATTTTTATTTTATTGAACTTTTCTGACTATGCATAACAAAAAAAGTCTCTAGCATTTTTTGTCTAAAAGTAGTTGATTTAAAGAAAACCCAGGATTACTACGAACAACAATAGTAAAAACAATAAATTCCGAAACTGAAATATTGAAAATGATTTTGAATTTACTGGAATATCTCGTTAATCAAGTCCTAAATCAAAATTTTGTAGGAGTAAAAAAACTGGGGAAATAAGTGTTTAATCTAAAAATAAATATATAGAGACCATAGGCGTACGCATGAAAAAGTTGGGGGGGTTAATGGGTAACACAACCCCCCTTTTTCCCGTTTGCGCTTTGACTTTTTTGACCAAAATTACACAAAAAGTGTATCTGTATAAGATGAAAGTCTGTGCAAAAATTCGGGTAAAAATCTTAAACAGTAACAGAATTATTAATAAAAATAATTTTCAAAATGTAAACTTTAACACCCTGTATAAAAAAACTACGCTCCAAAATAACATTATAAAAGTCACATTATTTTCGCCCAAAGAATCTGTGGTTAAAGGCATGACCTAATTTTTCTTAACACCCTGTATATACAACTAAAAAAATGAGGCTAGTAATAATTATATTTACCTATGCAAAAAAATCGTATAAATTTATGATTTCTTTGTCAAGAGGGAGTTTTTCTTGCATCTGGCAATGCTGCTGCGGGTCTACTAATCCTCTGATTTTACAAGCATCGGTACACTCACTGGAATCTAGCGTCGAGTTATGAGTTTTTGACATTTTATTCGTGCCCTTAAGCTCGGCCCATTCTGCTAAAATTACATATCGATCCAATATTTTTCAAAAGGAGGCGATATCTTGAAGGAAAATTAAAAAAGGGGCGAGGTTAAATATGAATTATTATTAGCCGCCTTCCTCTTAACCTGAAGCATTGTTTCAATTTTGGCCTCCTCTACTGAGTCAGTGATCCTCAATTATTGGTATCTGTCAAGCATTTCATTTATTTCACCGCAGTTATTATTACTTCCAGACCGCTGAATAGCGAAAAAACCACCTGCTTATATTCCGCTAATCCTCAATGGCGAAGACCAGGAGAAGAAACGCCCGTCACAGGTAAGAGAAGAATATCTCCCCGATCCGCAGAACTATAAACACGTAAATAATAGGATCAAAGGGAAACTTTTCGTTGTGATGTTTCGTTAAAAAAAAATTTAATTAACCTTAAGCGAATAAAATACCGATTTACTAAACCAACTAATTTGATTTTTCTTTCATAGAAGACCCAACGAGCAAGGTAAATTATAACCGCGTATTAACCGCAGCTGATGTTCCCACGGATGCGAAACTTGGTGCCAAATATTCGGTTCGTCGTGCGTGCAACGCACCACCGTCCGAAGCGATAGGTGTTACGTACGATCATTTTTCCAAAGACTCTCTGCAGTCAAGATCGTTTGAAACTAAGGAAATCATGGAATCGAAATTCAATACGAGTAGGTAGGTTCTGGCCAAAGTTGGTATATGTCAAGTTGACCAATTACCGGTGGTATACAGGGTGTTCCGTAATAAAGTGCAAAAAAAGAAACCACATATTCCCGAGGTCAAAATAAATCGATTGGACCAAACTTACCTCTATACCAAAATGCTGCCTAAGGGAGCTACAGGCACCTAAATGTGGGCCCCTAAAGACGGTTTTTATTTATTATCTCCGAAACTGTTCAAGTTAAAGTAATGAAATTTTGTACATCCACTAAACTTTCTAAGCCTAACAAAATGAGGTAAATATCATCTCAAAATTTTTACCAAGGGTGGGTCAAGCTGTAGGGGTGGGGGTAAAAATTACAGCAACTTTTTTATTTGTAATTTTTTTTTGAGTTTTGCCTTCAAATTCAATTCTCATAGTATTTTACGAAGAAAATGCCCTCTTGTGCAACTTCGATCGGAGGCGCCGTTTTCGAGATAAATTCATTTTAATATTCAAATGCATGCTCTAAAATGATTAGGGAAGTGGACTAATTTTTTCCTTTTCTCGTCAAAACAAAATTTAAGAGCCAGATCAAACCAAGATTTTCTTATTTATTTTAACAACTGCTCAAAATGTTTAAATTTTGTTTCGACGCGAAAAGGAAAAAATTAGTCCACTTCCCTAATTATTTTAGAGCATGCATTTGATATTAAAATGAATTTATCTCGAAAACGACGCCTCCGATCGAAGTTGCACAAGAGGGCATTTCTTTGGTGAAAAACTCTGACAATTCATAATTTGAAGTCAAAACTCAAAAAAATTTACAAATAAAAAAGTTGCGGTAATTTTTACCCCCCACCCCTACAGCTTGACCCACCCTTGGTAAAAATTTTGAAATGATATTTACCTCATTTTGTTAGGCTTAGAAAGTTTAATGGATGTGCAAAATTTCATTACTTTAACTTGAACAGTTTCGGAGATAATAAATAAAAACCGTCTTCAGGGGCCCACATTTAGGGGCCTGTAGCTCCCTTAGGAAGCATTTTGGTATAGAGGTAAGTTTGGTCCAATCGATTTATTTTGACCTCGGGAATATGTGGTTTCTTTTTTTGCACTTTATTACGGGACACCCTGTATATTCGGAAACCGAATCTATGTCCTTTAGAAGTGGAACTTTCTTATTAATAATGCCTATTTTTTTACCTGAGAATAACTCGAATGAAAAGTTTTATAATAAGGAAGATATTCGGAGTTAAAGATATTAAAAATGTTGAGTCCGAGCCTGTCACTTGTATAGCAATTAGCAATTCACTGTGGAAAAACTACGTTTGGCAAAGTTGTTTCTGTTGTGGCGATTCAAGTTGTGATTTGAGCTCTGATTGCTGACTGCTTCTTATCACGTTCAACGGACGAACTGGAGAATTAAAAACCTGAAAGGACCGTACTTTAAATTTTTTAAATATATCGTTGGTTATTTTTGAAGTTTCCCATTCTTATGGCGCCTTAATTGACATAATTTAGCATATATTCTCGCAATTACAACATGAAAGTATTGTCTACAGAATAACTCGGTTATTATGAAGTACAGAATCCTGAAATTTGGAGTGTCGATAATTATAATAGGTAATCAAAGCCAGGATCTAACATAATGTGCACAAAATTTACTTCCGAAGTGATACAAAATTTCTCATTTTAACACCCTGTATATTTTGCATTTTTCTGTATTCGGTCATGTTTTTGTATAAAGGTAAGTATAACGTCTAAAACAAGTGCAAAATATTTGGTCAGGAAGTTTGTTGATCAAAAGAATGAAGTTGAAAAAAACATATATTCTCCAGCGGTGGATCAATTTCGAACTGTGGTCCTTCTTCTTTCACATTATTTAAAAAACTAATAGTTGAACAATGACGGTGGCATTCGACTGTTCAACGATTACTGGATGCTGAAGGGAATACTCTCTGAACACACTTGCCTCCGAGGTGCTGCCAACTCAGAACCCGAAAATCCCTACCAACTCAAAAATACCAACCCTGTCAAATATCTGTCAGTCCTCGGCAATGCGTTAAAAATTTTTGTGTACCAATAAAATTACGACCCAGTGAATACAACGTTCTACAAAGTATCGTTGCTCGTTGAGCAACGTCGATTAATTATTGCTGGTATTTTATTTTACATGAAAATGAGTAGGTATGTTGTCACATGTATGTCCGATTTTAGATACCTGAGTCTCAGGGATAATCCCCAACCCCAAAAACCATACGAAGTAACAGATGGAGAGGAAATGACAACATATCAGAGTAGTGGCCAGGCGATGAACAACATGATGCTGCAGAATAATGCCGGAAATTCAACAGGAAACTCGTAAGTTGTCACGAATTACCCTTAACAGAAACAGAAATAGGCTATATTTTTTTGGAGGAGCGCCCGTCAATAAATTATGTTCAGCTTCTATAGCTTCGGAGTTAGCGTCACATCTTTCTTCAGAAACATATTTTATTTCCGGAAACGTTAGCAAGTAGGTTACAAATGGGTTCTTTTCGGTTACTCCTCGCCGGTACTTCAACCAATTCCCCACTTGCTCTTCAAATTTCCTAAATCTTCTAATCAGGGTAAGGCTGTCTTTATTCATGGAGGAAGCTCATCTCTTGATGCAGAAGCATTCCAGCACCGAAAATATCTCACACTGTCCAAGAACTGCAAGAATGTATTTCCTGCATCTTGGGCAAGCTTATACCAAACAGTGATTGGTGCCTCTTGAGTGGTCTGCCAAAAGCATTCTCTTCCGTATTCAATATTTTGAATTATTGGCGTTTCAACCATCTGGTGTGTGGTTTTCTGAAGCGGAATACTCAACGAGGAAGAGAACTCAGAAACCAGGTCCAATCGTCCTGAGCGAGCAGATTGCTAATAGACACCTGGTTGTCAGTAATAATAATAATAATGGTATGAAAATCTACCAGGAAGACTTTGGTGTACAATCATAGCTCCTGCTTCTGCTTCATGTTGCATGTTAGAGAGTTTCGGCAGAAGTTTATTTTGCCCTCCTTCCACCTTCCCTGATTGGAAGATTGGAGGTATAAGTTCTTAGCCGATCTTCCACTTCCCCCACATTGAACGTGGAAGCAGGAACTGCCGTTTTCACTTGATTTTGCCTTCCTGTGTATATCATCCAGTTACCGGGTTTCTTTGATTGTTACGGAAGCATCACTAAATCTGTAGTTGCGGAAAGAACATCAGTCAACTAACGATAACACAAAAATCAATGTTTCACGAAGCCACCAGAACGAAGTCAATGATAGCCATATCACTGAGACGAAGTCATCCCCATGGATGCCACGATACGCATTTCTAAACACTAACATTTTTTTTTTTCAGATGTTGTCCATGTACATCAGAAAATAATACAATTTGTCACCAGTACTACCAAAATCCATGTTCAGTGTGTGGCAGGACGCACTACCGACAACAGACCACCGTTACTGGAACTCTCACGCTTACTCCTTTTGTATGTTCACCGACAAACACAAGAGGTACGTAATAAACGGTTAAGTTGGGTTAGGTTAGAGACGTTGTTGTCTTTCCGTTTTGGTATTTTAAAAATAACAGCCCAAAAGGGCAAATAAAACAAAACAATTTTTTATTTTTAGTCACAGATCTAACAGCAAACGAGCCCCCTCAACGACTTAAGAGAAATGGATTAGATCAGTCTGCTCAAGCTGGAGGTTAGTAACCATTCCATTTTATTTTAGAAATAGCGTATTACAGCAATGACACGCCTTGATTATTGTAACGTGAGAACAGGATGAAGTACTGTGGCGGTTCCTACAAGTCAATAGCTTTATTAGTTCGAGTGTAACTTACCAAAATGGTCTTCTGAAACCAACTGAGCTCTGTCGACCCGAGCTCCTCTATTTATGCGGCTGGCAGTAGGCGTGGTTTCGTCACGTGGTTGCTCATGCGCACTATTGATTCTTCACGACAGGTTTATCCATACCTTCGCTATCGTGTCGCTAAGCCTTCCAGGTTTGGGTACTGGTTAATAACCGTTTGACAGAGGAGACATTTATTTGTTTTTGCTGAGTATTAATTATTGAATATATTCATTTGTAGCTGACCAATTAAGAGATAAACAATTTAATGAGGCCGGGATAGTGACAGCTAAAACTCTTAACGCGAACCGATCTACTAATACCCTCGCCCAAGAAGCAGTAATACAGAAGACGAGAGCACAGGTAAGTTTGTTAGTTTCTTAACGTTGTAGTTTTCGAATTTTAAAATAAATCGATGCCTAGAAAATCTGTAAAGCTCCATGTTTGCATCGGAAAGATATTAAAGGTTTGGTTAACCTCCACCTTTCTCTGTTTAGAAAAAATGTAGAGTGACTTTGCATAAATGCAAATTTTTTTTAATATACTAAAAATCTTGTATATTTTAGGATGCCCCTATGTTAAAGAAAGTTGATACCGGAATCATGGCAACTCAACAAATGAAAAATAGGGAAATGCAATCAGCTCAAGATACGAAAAGTCAGGCGATACAATCGGCGCAATTAAAAAGTGGGAAGGACTATAACCCTCAGACTAGTGAGACAAGAATGTTGCCTGCCTCCTATTTGCAGTCCCTTTTGCCAGCTGGTCCTGTTCAAAAGTAAGTACTGATAGAAGAGGAAAAACACTATTAAAACCAATGAGGTTTCGAACGCATGTCTGAAATTTTGTTGCGTCGCTTCTACTTACTAGTAGATAGGGTATGGGCGTACGAGCTCAAAATCCCATGTTATTTCTTATGGAGATTCAATTGGGACTTTTTGTTCCCTTTTACCCCCTCCACTTCCACTTTTAGCTCCTCCCCCTTTTCCAGTCCATGAACGGCTATGACCTGGTCATGAATGGTCATGGAGATATAAAAAGCTGTTACCTGTACCATCCATGACCTGGTCATAACCAGGTCATGGCATGGTCATGAATGGTCATGAAGATACAAAAAGCTGTTACCTGTACCATCCATGACCTGGTCATGACCAGGTCATAGCCGTTCATGGACTGGAAAACGGGGAGGAGCTAAAAGTGGAAATGGAGGGGGTAAAAGGGAACAAAAAAGTCCCAATTGAACCTCCATAAGGAATAACATGGGATTTTGAGCTCGTATGCCCATAGCCTACCTACTCTTACTATATTTGAATTTGTATATAATTTTGAATTGTTTTAGCGATCCAGGTGCTTACAATGCCTACGAAGAACCAGTTGTTCCGTAAGTTTTTAACTATACGACTTATGATTCTCCTTTTTGGTAACAGAAATATACTGTGTAGACCCTTAATATAAAATTAGTGGATACTTATCTATTACTGTTACAGATTCTATGTTAACCCATGCAAGACTCCCAATACATATTCATCAAAAAGCTCACCATGTCACGAAGAGCCCTACTGCTCGTAAGTTTTATTAATATTTATACCCTAGAAAATTGTTATTTTGTGGTTATTTCTGTGTATTAGAAATATTTACTAATTTCACTTGAATATGTTGGAAATAACGATTTTCTCATTCTTTCTGATTTTCGAACTTCATAATATTAGTTATACGGACTAGTGACATAAATCTAAATTTTTAGGTTGTGCCATTCTGACCTAAGCAGAGACTCGATAAAAAAAGAAGATTTTAATAAGTTATCCTCCGCACCTCTATCCTCCGCACCTCTCGCGTGCGGAGAGTCGTCGGAAAAACAGTGCAACGACATAGGCGTTAACACAGAAAGACCAAGGAAGAAGTGTTTATTTTTCAAAAAAAAGAAATAATACGTTCTTGTGAAAAAATACGTATAGTTTTAACAAAGTCCTGTCCCCACCTGTTATTGTGTTGTCATTATTTTGAGTGGAAATAAATATTTGTACAGTTATCGGAGTCGATTTGCAATCGTATTTCTAAGTTTGTTATTCGTAAAGAGATATACCCTGTATATGACTTGGTCTTAGTCACCAGTGGTTGGTCAATAATGGTCATAGTCACCATATGATTGGACTTAGTCGCCGGTGTTTGGTCTTAGTCACCGGTGTTTTGTCTTAGTCACTAGTGCTTGGCCTTAGTCACCAGTGTTTGGTTTTAGTCAACACATGCATGTTTGGCCTTGGTCGCCAGCGTTTCGTTTTAGTCACCAGATGTTTGGCCCTAGTCATCAGTGTTTGGCCTTAGTCACCAATGTTGGGTCTTAGTCACTACATATATGTTTGGCTTTATAAAATGTTGATATATTAATTTATGTTAGTTTTCTCTCTTGATTTTCGTGATGATCTTAAAACTATTAATTCATACAATGTTACTATTTTTAGTTCGAATTCATAATTTTCAAATAACCTAAAAATACTCTTTTGGTGTGATTTAATACGTCTACACATAATTATCACACATTAAAGACGACGAGACCTAACCGTCTCAGTAGGTGTAAACAAGCCGATTTTATTACTTCATAAAATATTTAATTAAAAGTAGTATTTACATTAAAATAACGCTTAAATTAGCTGAGTGTTTTAATGTTTTTACTGAGGTCGTAAATCTTTTAATATCACATTATAATGATTTAGGAATAAGTGGCAAGACTAAAATTTGTAATTTACGTATAGCCAAGCAGATGAGAGATGGCGAGCGGTGGGGGTATATACCGGCATGGCCTACTCAAATGTAATTGGTGCGACAAACCAAAGATTATACAAGGTGTTTCTAAATTGACTACCATAAATTATTATTTAAGAGCTTGTAGAGAACGTTAAAATAAAACTAAAACCTCTATACAGGTTCGTCGGAAAACGCTTCGTTTTCAAAATACAGGGTGTTATAGTGTCGACTGGCAGATCAGTTATTTAGCTATAACTCTAAACAGAGGAGGCAGAGGAATCAAAATTTTTGTGAGCGAGTATTACTTAAGACTACCGATGACTGTATAATATTTTAAATCTGATACCACCATTCAGTGGCGTAGAAAAAGGGGTAGCCAAACACTTTTTTGTTAATAAAAAATTTGCTGTCAGATATTTTGAAAATATCGTCCCATTTTCAAATTCCCCAATCAAAATGCTATAATAAAGATGCTCTTGTTAAATATCTCCAGAGGCGTTCGTTTTCGAGATATTCACGGTTTTATGTGGTACCTACTTAATTTGCGAAAAACATTAAAAAGGGCCAATCATCAAAAGGTAGATAAAAACAAAAACAAATGCAACTCACACCTGCTTAACTGTCAAGAAATTACATTTTAATCTCAAAGGTGCACTTCTTAACAAATTCATATTGAAAATTACCTTTTTTTGATTAATCGTTCAGTAGCAATATTTTATAAAAAGTAGTAAAATTGTAAATAACACATGTGCGGAAGTTTTTATTTATCTTGTACATTATTAAAATATTCTACCTCTGCTTTGCTATTTTATTCCCTAAGTACATAAAAAAATTTTTATTAAACACATGAGTATTGCCAGATAAAACCGAGAATACCTCGAAAACGAAATTATAATAATCATAAAAGAACGAGCTTAATAGTAAGGGAAATGGCGTGCAAATTCGACGATTAGTTCTGCAAAAATAAGACCAAAAATCGAAACAAATGAAATAGGGGTGCTAACTTTACGCAACACCACTTTTTTGACAAAAATGAGTTCTGATGGCATTTTTCGGTAGAGAAAAGACTTCTGGAGTTCCTCACCATTTTTATCAATAATTCTATCGATTTGTTGAAGTTATTAAAAAATTCAAATTTGACAGAAAAAAAACATTTTTATAAATATTGACTTTCATTACGTTTTCGGCGGAGTTCTGAGTAGCACCCGAAGAGTATTGACGAACGGCGGAAGAAAAAATTGTCTATCGCAAAAAATGCAATTTTTATTGCAAATTTTAAGTTTGAAAATTCTAAACTTTCTTATAAAAAAGTACAAACGAGTTCTGATCGGAGTTCTGAATAGTACCAGAAGAGTTCTGACGAATCGAGAAAAATAAAATTGTCTATCGCAAAAAATGCAATTTTTAAGTTTGAAAATTCGAAACTGCATTGGCCCACGCTTTTTAATAATAAAATTATTTTTTGTCGATCACTTTATTCTTATTCTTTACCTTTTAGTTCGGTTTCCCCGAGGGTTTCCCTTTAAAGCGTGTTTTTTCGTTTTTTAAACTATATTTTTTTTAATATTTTTCCAATCAAATTTTTTCAAAATTTTTCAAAAAATTTTTTATTTTTCATTTAAAAATTTGTTCAAAATTTTTGAAATCGAATTTTTTTCAAAATTTCTGTATTCATTTTTTTTAAATCGAATTATTCGATCGCGATATCATTTTACAGAGAATAAAAATTGGGTTTCAACGTCATATGCAGCTATGGCTTGTATTTGAATAATGAAGGTGTTAATATCTCAAAATCAAAAAGAGTTGGCAAAAATATTGTAATTTTTGCATCAAAAAGCAGATAAGAAAAAACCGCATTAAAATATTTTCAGAAATAAAGGAGTTATACAGAAAAAATGAAAATTACTAAAATCAGTTTCTTGCCTATGAAACAAAAGAAATGCCGATTCTTCACTTTGTTGCAAGGTAGGGATCTTTAACGTGCCCACATCGCAGTTACATAGAAATAATTTTTTATTTATTATTTTCAGCAACACTATCGAGCAATTTAATTGTTGAGCGGTTTACGAATTCACACATAAAATAGGTGCCTTGTCACGCAGCACTGACATGCCTTTAAATTTATCATTTCGCGTATTTCCAACAACTGCATTGTACGCTCGGTGATGATACAATAATAACTTGATATTAATAGATTTTTCCGACACATACCTGGTAAACTCATGCCTTTCTACATATCATCGTGCGAATTAAACCTTTAAATCAATTTATCTTCATAAACACATTCAGCGTAGCGTACCGGCCGTCCCACTGTTCTAAATAAATATTTTATTCTGGTTTAAACAGATGTTAAAATTACTTTAAATAATAAACATTTCAATTCCGATTCAAATTCTGCTGTAGAACCCGTAAATATACTTGTTGCTTAAAATACGAACTTTATAAGACACGAACTGACAGAAAATGGGAGAAAATAGTACAACAGACTCGAAACAGGAAATTAACAGGTCACACGTGATGGCTATGATGAGATTTTTTAGTGTTGATTCTGAAATGAACATTCCCAACACGAGCCACGGGGTCCAAGTGCCGGAGATGCTCCAGTTGACAGATTTATGGTGCAAAGAATTTATTTTGAAAGTGGTACAACTGGTAAGTGTTGATGAGACGCTTTTTATAACCCGTAAAGTTGTTGTTTGTGTACGCTTTTAATTGATGCGCAAGTAGGAGTTGGAGTAGAATAAACATGAAAACAGCGTCGCGGCGGCCTGTCAATGAGGGGCGACACCACGCCACCGGCGCCGTCTGTTGCAAGAGCATTGACTGACGAAGTAGGTACCTGCTGAATTTGAACAATTGGCGTGTTCAATGTGTGTAGTACGAAACAGTTTTGCACAAATAAAATAAGATGCTTGGGAAGCGCATACAGGGCGTGCCAATAAAAACTCCCAGGTGAAATATTTCGGAAACTACTAGAGATATTTGAGTTCTGTAAAAGCCCATTGCTAGAACATATAAATAGCTTTAGTTTTGAATACAAATAGTTTTTCAATAAGTTAAGGGATAGATGGCGCTGCGTTACAAAGAATTTTTTGGATGATAAGAGCTTAGAAATATAGTGCATGTTAAAGAGATTTTAATTTCAATTAGATTTCGTTATATGAAAAATTTTCGAAAATCCAGCCGTTTTCGAGAAAATTGAGTTTAAAATTTATAATTTTTGAAAAACTGAAACCGCCGTAACTTTCTTTAAATAAATTTTAGACGATAGTTCGTTTGAAACTTTCTTCATAGGAAGGTAATGTGAATAATGTGGCTATAAAACTTTTTTTACAACTTCCGGTTAAACCGGAAATTACATTTATTGCAATTTTAAAGCGATCGCCTCTGTATTATATTAAACAATATTGAATAAAAAATATGTCTTCGTAAAAAACATCGTAATTCTACAAATGCTCCTGCATGCTTGAACCGTTTGGTTTGCATGGAACATATTTTTATTCAATATTGTTGCAATAAATTGCAATAAATGTAATTTCCGGTTTAACCGGAAGTTGTAAAAAAAGTTTTATAGCCACATTATTCACATTACCTTCCTATGAAGAAAGTTTCAAACGAACTATCGTCTAAAATTTATTTAAAGAAAGTTACGGCGGTTTTAGTTTTTCAAAAATTATAAATTTTAAACTCAATTTTCTCGAAAACGGCTGGATTTTCGAAAATTTTTCATATAACGAAATCTAATTGAAATTAAAATCTCTTTAACATGCACTATATTTCTAAGCTCTTATCATCCAAAAAATTCTTTGTAATACAGCGCCATCTATCCCTTAACTTAATGAAAAACTATTTGTATTCAAAACTAAAGCTATTTATATGTTCTAGCAATAGGCTTTTACAGAACTCAAATATCTCTAGTAGTTTCCGAAATATTTCACCTGGGAGTTTTTATTGGCACACCCTGTATACATGAGAGAGATGAAATTCCACCTAGTGAACTACAGACGAACACAATAGAAAAATTAAAAACTAAAAAAAAAAAATTTAAACATATATTTACTCAACAGGAACCATGGGCGAACTCCTTTTTGCATATGTGTGTGCTTGAATTACGTAAAAATCCAAACAAATTGATTGGCGCGGAGCGTCATGGAGTAAGAAGCGACAAGCGAATTATTTTAATTTTAAATTGACGTGCACCAACAGATGAAACAAAACTTATACTTGAGAATTTGGTAATGACTACCTGGTTTAAGGACGAAAAAATTTGAAGTGTAATAAGGCATTTGCACATGACGTCGTAACTAACCTCAAAAATATCCGTTTTCTAAAATTTTCGAATATTACAATTTTTATCAAAATTTCTGCTTGGTTCCTGTACTATCAGCTGAAATCTTGCTGAGTGCCATTATTAATAAAGTTTTATTGCCTTAATCTAATAAAATAATATGCTTTTTGTTGGTTGGAATTCCAACCTATAATTAGCAGTATAATTTTAATATATTAAGGCAATACAACTTTATTAATAATGGCACTCAGCAAGATTTCAGCTGATAATTTTGATAAAAATTGTTGTAATATTCGAAAATTTTAGAAAATCTATATTTTTGAGGTTAGATATGACGTCATGTACAAATGCCTTATGAAAATGTGTAGGTATTTTAGAATAACGTATATTGTTGGCAACAATGGCAACGACTTATTGTATATCATCTAATTAATTAAAAAAAATAACAATTTCTTCATATCGTTTTGTTGATAGGGGCTGTTTTGGTCATTTTATTATTTTGTGATTTTATGCAGCGCTAAAGTTTCATGAAACCTAAAACCTTCCAACGTTACCATTGCCTCTTGTGTAACTCATTTTGTGCCAAAGAAAAAGGATGTTACTCGTCCAGTTAAATATGGATACCTACTCGACATTTAAGAATGAATCCTTTCAGCCATTTTAGAAAATCATTAAAGCTTATTTCAATTTGCGAAAACACAAAACTTCCACCTACGTATCAAGTAATTGGTGGCCTTTGATCGTTAACGCCACAATCTAACTTATCTGACAGTTCACTTGGATGGTTATAATGAGGTCCAAATCCAGAATATGTCCTTGCTCTTTGCAAAATAAACTCAACGAACTGAATATAATATTTTAAGCAATAAAAACAATTAAAATAATATGCTCCACCGCTGCCTTTTTAACTTTAAGCCAACATTTCCACTGTTAAGCTTTCGTTATATATTTTTATAATTTACAAACACTCTGCATATATGTATATTGGATGATATTAGTCGACCATTTTTCAGCTTACAGGCTTCATATGTGTGGGCGTATACTCCGAGGGCCTAAAATTCCTAAAAGACTCCATCTACTCCATGATGTTCCCTAACACGGTGTTCAGCAGCTTCATAATCATCACCAGCGTGATAATCCTGAGCTGCATGCTGGGATGTGCAATGCCAGACGTCCTGATACGGATATTCAACATTCTAGGGATGATTTTGTACTTCGCCTCTGCTACGGTCACCTTATACGAAGTGTTTGCCCAAGATATTAACGAGGAACTGGGCATGGGGGCTTCTCAGAGGAATTTACTGTTAACTACCTCGGTGTTCAGTTACGTTAACTCAGTGTTTTATGCTGTCGATGTGTACTTTAGTATAAAGAAGGCTATTACTTTCGAGACTAATTAAGTATAGGTTATTTGAATTTTTATAAAATTTGTACCATATGATCCATATTTATACTTTGACATAATTGGTGCTAAAGAAAGCTAAAGTAGAATAATTTCCGGTTCTGTATATACTGATTTATGTATAGAAGGTGTAAAAATCACAAATTTATTTAAAACCTTGAATATGCATTTATTGCCACTGTTCAAAGCTGCTAATAGTCGTGAAAGTAGAAGATTCGAGTTGAATATAAGATGATGAATTTATTTAAGTTGCATATTTAAAGTAGATATAAGTAAGAAATAAGATCAAAATGTACAAAATATAAGTAATAAATACCAAGTTTTATAATATGAAATAACTATGTTTAAGGACTGTAAAATATTCAGAGCATTTCTCAGGATTTGAATTTAAAAACTAGGCTACAGTCCTGGAATTGGAGGCAGTTTCGCCAAGGCATAGGCAACCAACAATACACTTGCATAAATCTTTGTAGTAAAGATGAAAGTCAAAGGAATGTATTACGTAAGTTAAATATCATCTGGCGAAGAAAGATAATAATAATACTTTTTAACCCGATATTTGTTTTACTTATAAATAGATCGCCCAAGGGCGCACAGTTGTTTTGTTACATTATAATATGAATATCTAATAATCGTAAAACCGTTTGTAGATTATTTATTATGAAAATAGTTTATTCAAACCGAGACTGATACTGATACTAAATAAGAGGATATTATGATTTACATATCATTACAGAACAGTATTCTTACTCTAATAGAGCAATTGTTTTTTCAATAGTTAATAGACATATTTGTTAATTTATGTTACTTAAGATAAACTATATACAGTGTGTCTCACTTTTCACCACTACACCCCAATATCTAGGCGAATTGTTGATCGATTTAGATCAAATTTGGTATACTTCTTTTCTTTCACATTGTGTTTAAAAAGTTATTAATAAAAATTTTTTTCAAACTTAAATACGCCTACTATGATTAAAAGAAATTGGCAAAAAAAATTAGGAATTTATATTAGCGATTGAGATAGGGCTATTGTTTTTACAGATTCTTGTTCAGCATGACCTAAAACGCCTGTATACCAAATTTAGTTAAAAAATATTCATTCCTTCAAAAAAAAAAAAGTAATAAAAATCTAAGATTTCAATAATAATCACCCTACTATTCCAGTTATTTATTGACGGATATTTACATAACTTGGTACAATAGTCGGGTGATAATTAAGCATTAGGACACTTTTTTTTTTTTAGAAAATATCAAATAACTCAACTTTTATTATTTTTTATTATCGATATCTTAGATTTTTATTACTTTTTTTTTTGGAGGAAAAAATATTTTTTAACAAAATTTTTAGTTTTAGGTCATGCTGAACAAGAATCTGTAAAAATAAAAGCCCTATCTCAATCGCTAATATAAATTCCTAATTTTTGCCAATTTCTTTTGATCATAGTAGGCGTATTTAAGTTTGAAAAAAATTTTTATTAATAACTTTTTAAACACAATCTGAAAGAAAAGAAGTATACCAAATTTGATCTAAATCGGTCAACAAATGGCCTAGATATAGGGGTGTAGTGGTGAAAAGTGAGACACACTGTATATAGGAAGTACAGCTAATTATATATAATCAATAATTTATTAACAGTCAATTCAGTTAATACGAAAAAATAAAAAATAGAAATTTAATTTTCATTATACTTTTTATAGAACTATTTCTACGCATGAAAAAATTTGCATATAAAAACTACTAACAGCACCCTATAGGATGATATATAAAAAATGCAATCACACAAAATTAACTAATGATTAACTAATATTTAACGATTAATGGTTTACGATAATCCTAGCTATACTAACTAGAATAGTACCTATCTTGATTGCAAATTGAAAAGTGAAACCATAAATATTTAGTAAACCAAAAAATAATGTTGCGAAACAGTTGCAACAGCGTAAGAAATATAATTTATCTTTGGTAAATACCTAGATAGTATAACAATCAGTATTTTATTGTCAATTTTATACCTACCAGAGTTTACGTTATATAGATACAGTCGAATCAATGGTTCTTTCAACTGAAGTCATCTTAATATATCGCCTAATTTGGCCTGATATCTAATTTAACACACAGAACGAGCTTGCATAGTTTGTAGGCTGAGGACGATATACATTCGTATAGCCATTTCAGCAACAAGTGACTGGCTCATATACAAATGACAGTCTTTTTTTGTTTCTTATATTAGTGACATTAGTTCAGAGAACCGTTGATTAGACTGTGCAACATTATCTAAGTATTCGATTGTTTGGGTTGAACCGAGGGTTGAATCGAGTGTCAAGTTAAGTAAATATTTAGAAATGATCTTAAATTAGGATAGACTACGTTGATTGCGAATTGAAAAGTGAAACCACATAAGTATTTAGCAAACCACAAACAACACTGTAAAACAATTGCGTAAGAAATATAATTTCTCTTTGGTATCTACGCTAGGTATAAAGTAGTACAACAATCAGATATTTTGTTGTGAATTTTATGTTATGCCAAATTTTAGATGCAACATTATAATATGTTTGATTGATTGGGCTGAGTTGAGGTTCGATCGAGTAAATATTCAAAAATAAAAAAATAGATAGGTACATAAAAATTATTTTTATATTCCATTCTCTGTAAATGTACAGGAAGACAGCCATGCTTACTCACCCTTTCAGCCTTAGCAAGGTTTATCCATAATTTCCTCCAAGTAGAGAACTTCTTTTGATCACTAAAATTATACTGCATTTCCTTGCTGGCATAGCGAGTGCTTAGGGGTGACCTGTAGCCAGCGTAAGGGCTGCTGTAGTCGATATCATCGCCACCTGAAGCCATAATTCTTTTACAAGGAGATTTTTAATTGAAAAAACGCGAACAACCGGTGCACTTAACCTACAACTTCCTTCTAACTGCGCGCTGATCAAGGACTCAAACAGAAAACAGCTGACGATCGTTGACACTAAATTGACGGAATATCGCAATATTGTTAAACAGTGTTGCCACTGTTAACACATTAAAAATTTACTAGCTTGCGTCTGCAGACAACCCAATATACACCTAGAGGTGCCTAGAGTAAACATATTTAAATTTTCAGTATTTTATAACCTCCTGGCAGGTGGATTAAAGTAAGATTAGAAAATGTAACATTACGACACCTATACTGTTCATTATTTTGAAATGTTGGGATATTTACTGAAAATTATTTATAAAGAATTTGTATAATATTAATATTTTATTCAAAATAAGCTGGGTATTTACCTTCTGCATTTTCTTCACTAACTTAAGGCCCACTAGGTACATATATTTTCATTTACGGCAATGTTACTTTTTGTGGGAACTTTTGATATTTGATTTGATATTTGATTTGACATTTGATTTGATATTTGATTTGATCTGGTAAAGCACAAGGCTTATAGACTTTGTACGAGCCTTGGGTAAAGCAAACTTTGGAACAAAGAATTCTGTACTTTATCTAGATTTTAAAGCAATGTGGCAACAAGGCTTCGCACATTTCAAATCACATTTCTTGACGTTTGCGCAATAAGAACGACTGCAGGCGCGTAATGGTTTAAACTTTTGAACTTATCTAGAGTTATCTTATTTTTGTTTAAATTATTGACGTGGGGTCTGTACAAATACAATGATAACTATTGGTCAAGATTAAGAAATTATATTGTGTGTTGAAATATATTGCAACAACAAGTTGTATAACAAAATATTTTTTACTCAATTTCTGCTAGTAGAATTAAAGAATTATAGTAATTTTGGTTTATTGTAAATTAATAAACATTTCTATAAGTATATTTGGCAAATGTTGCAATAATGGAAATACCTATTGCAATTTTTTTATTTGGTCAGAGTAGCTCTGTTATGGTTAATATTTTAATTATCCGGAAAAATATACCTCGGGACAGGACCGGAGTTAGGCACGTGAATCGAAAGACTAAGCGAAAATAAATTAAATCAAATTGTACAAAAAATTAAGGAAGATCTTTTATAAATGGAAGATCTGGAAGGTCAATTGTGTGTTATTCCGGCAGTGGAAATTTTTTCGACCGGACGTCGAAGAGAATTAAACAGGTAATTAATGACTCTGTGCTATTATGCTAAATGTTTGATACACATAAATAAGTGTAGGAAGAGCCTAGAAGCAAAATCGTTGGTAATAGCACTAAATAATAACACTAGGAATATTCGTAATAGTCATATCTTAGCAGTTAAAATAATAATACATCTGAAGAAATATGGGTAAGGTGTGTCGGACATTACTAATGAAATTTAAGTGTAGGGTTAAGTAGGCATTTAATGAATCAGACAAGCCCCACCTTGTTAAAATATTTTCCTACTGGTTAATGAAACAATTAATTATTTATAAAAATGCCCAAGTGGATGATACTCCCTAAACCAAAACTACATATTACTATACAGGGTCCTGCACTTGCGTTCCGGTCTTCGATTACTGGCTTCCTATTATAGTTAGAAACTTCATCCACAAACAGGATTAAACTAGAGAAAAGGGGGCATTTTTGGAAATAATTTTCCAAAAAAATTCTGGCAGTCAGGTGACATTTTCTCAAATGGAACGCCCTGTATGTTTTAGCATTTTTTATGTGTTTTAATAGTGTCTATCCACCATAGATTTTTTTGCCCTTGATACACACCGGTTCGGGCGTAATTCATTTTTTTGTAAAATATTTTACTTTTTCTTACTGCCGTTAAATAAATCGCTACAGCCACAAATGGAATATTTAAGAAAAAATAATAGAGATTTCTGTTGCAGAAGGTTAGTAAATATTGTAGTTTAAATTGAATAATCTTGTGATATACAGAATGGTCAAAATTCAGTTCGCAATTTCGAAAATTTGAATTCCATTTTTCTCATTTTTTTTAAATGGAACACCCTGTATATTTTTACATGAGAGGATGCAGAATTAACTTATGAACTTTTTTGCTATCTTCAACCGTTTTCGAGATAATAATAATATATTACCTACTCCAGAAGTCTCCTAGCTAAAAAAAAATAAAATTGTTTAAGCTTCTATATTTAACATCGATACATATCAAGTATTGCGTGGTATGACATCTAGCCCAATAACGCACCCAAATCACCATTATCATTCCGCTTACGAATCATATCCCATGACAAAAAAAAAACCATATACGAACCAAAGAATTGCGTTAACCCTGATTTTGCGTTTAAACTAATTTGTGACCATTTTAAAAACGTACCGGCTATTGAAATAAAGAAGTTAATAGGGACGTGAGAATGCCCCTGCAAGGATGGTATTATTGTGAAATGGTCTTCTTTCATACGTGGCCTTCTAACAACCGTGTGAGATATACAAACCGTCTTAATTGACTTGTTTTCTTTTAAATCACAATAGATTTATTCTTTATCTGACACAATCGCTTGAGGTGTTAATTCAGCTAACAAGGTTTGGAGGCGACTGGCATGTGAAGATGAAAGAAAATGTAGCAAATAAATTTCATTTGACTTTCATTAAAATGTTTCCTCGGAGATACAAACAGTTTTATATTTCTCTCTTAAATGATTTTGCATATAGTAACGCCTCCGCAAATGTAGGAATTTAAAATCAAAAAACCTTTTGATGATTGGTAAGTAATTTTTCTTTAAAATTAAATCAAGTTTGAAGAAGAAAAACAACAAAGGTCTTGTTCCCACAAATTTCTTTTTATTGCAACCGGTTTCGTGATCAATACTTTATTTACATCATATCATCAGGCCACAAGAATTTCTATAAATACCAAAGGTTTGTCAATATTAGCATTAATGAAAAATTTGTCCAATTATTAAGAAAACTAATAAATATTATGTAAAAATACATGTACTTGAATTTATTTAATGTCATTAATTAATTTTAAATTAATCAAAATTAAAAACACAAAAGACAATGTACGAGGACAACAGATTAAAATTTTAAATAAAATAATGTCCTTAACACCGTATAAAAAGGAACAAGACCTTTGTTGTTTTTCTTCTTCAATATGAACAACCCACATATATGGGATTAATTCTACGTTAAATCAAGTTTATTTGTTCCATTGGTGTTATTTCTTTTTTTTCTAACTCATGACCCGGGATGGGTTTTCGTTTTCTTCACTACATTTTTCAATCTGAATCTATTCATCTTCACTTCCTCCACATTCATGGTTTCATTTTTCATGTACTTCCTGGCAAACTTTATCTGATATAATCATGAAAATTTATTTTGTATAAATTACCTCATTTTCGTAAAATATTTTTCACAATTTTCAGACAATTCTGGAATAAAATATATGTAAATACAGATGGCGTTTGCAATTTCAAAAACACCCTGTATAACTGCATTGTGGATATACGAACTCTGGTCTCCACAGTACATTCAAGAATATTCCCATTATCTTTAAAATAAAGAAACTATTAACGATTGCTACATTTTTGTGAATTTCGAAATCATCATCAGCCTCTTAATTTAATTAGAGCACGTAGCAAAGGCAACCTCAAACCCAAAGGTTAAGCGCAAATGACATTACTGCCCACTTATAATTAATGGTAATTTAAAATATAATAAACGCTATTTTGTTTGTTTATTGCACCATTATATCGTTAAAAATTACAGGTGGAAAATGGAAGGGGCGCAGCATAACGCTATCGGACTTGCAGCACTTATTTTTGTAGTTATCTCTAAGATATTCCTTGCGTTGGTATGCGCGTAACACTTTCGTGGTTGTACTGTGATTATTGTGAACGTAATATTTTTGCGTTTGTTGTTGTACGTGGTGCGTGCAAGGAAACATTTACTAGAAATATAAATTGTAAGTATTTAACTGAAAAACTACTTGAAATAATTTTTTTTTAAATTTAAAGACCAATTATTACTAAAAGACAACTTTTCTGGTCAATTAGTCTGTTTGTGCAAACAAAGGATATAGGGGAAAAATTAGGGGTTGTAAATTAGCCACTGGGTGGTCACACGAACCCTATTGTCAAAGTCCAGAGATATCAACTAAGCTTTTGTTTTTTTTTTAATAATAATAATAATAGATAATAATATTTTTTGAGTAATAAGAATACTAATGCATTCATATAATAATGAAACAACCTGTATATTCTTACATTGTCTGAATGACTTTAAAAACTTTTTAAAAGATTTATTGTGTAGTTTTTGTCTCAAATACTTTATTGCCATTAAAAGTCATATATGATAAAAACAAATATATTAAAATCACTGAAATTTTTCATTGTATATTATTCTTTCAAATTTTTAATATGGTTCATTTTGGGAATATGACTTTTAATTATGTTTCTGATATAATTTTTGGAAAACAATTGGGCTCTTACACCTCAATTGAATTAATGATTTTTAAAACAAATTCGTTTGTGCACGTGATGTCACAATACTAACCTCAAAAATATGCATTTTCTACGATTTTCGAATATTATGCCGCTTTTATCAAACTTACTGCTTGGTTCCTGTACTATCTACTAAAACCTTGTTCAGCGCTTTATTAATGAAGTTTTAATTGCCTTGATCTAATAAAATAAGATTGTTTTTGTTGGTTGGAAATCCAACCTATAATTAGCCGCCTATTTTTAATAATTTACAATATTAAAACTTTATATTTCTTCTGTCTGCGAGAGTTTCTAAATCTTATAATGGATCCATGTTAAAACTGCAAAAATTAAAATCAAAATTGAAAATAAATTTGAAACACAAAATATTTAAGGTTATGTGAGTCATATGATATACACGACCGTTTTTGACGTCACAACAATTTTATAGATTAATTACTTCGGTTTGAAATTCTTTTTTGGCATTTAATGAAAAATACTAGCAAAAAGAAAAAATACGTCAGAGCTATTTTAAATCATTTGCAAAATTTCGCGGAAGAGCCCTTTTACTTGTTTGGAAGGCATGTATTCGTGGAAAAATTTTTTGAAAATTTTTATTGCATTTCGAATCTCGATGAATTATAGCAGAGACAGTATTTGAGATAAAGCTTTCAAATTTGGTACACACGTTCTAGAGGCCAAGAAAGAGATTGACTTCGTTGATGAGCAAAATCTAAACAAAAAAAAATTTAAAGAAATTATTTCATGAACGCGTAAAAAAAATTTACTTTTATTATAAACTCCACCACACGGTGAGGAAGTTCTGATCCCATAATTGGTAGCGGTTTTTTTTAATTCGTTGCAAAAAAATAGACTAAATACTAGTTTATTATTTATGGATATGACATAAACATAACCTTCAAATTTTTTCAAATAAGTTTTTGTTTTATTAAAATAGTCCTTGTCGAATAAGCAGATATGTCAGAAAACAAAAAATATTTTTAAATCCAATGCAAAAAAGATATGAAAGGAACATAACCTTCAAATTTTCAAGTTGAAATAGTTTTTATTTTGTTAAAATAGCTTTTGAAGGGTTGAATAAACCGAAACATAAAAAATAATTATTATTTATATATGACCAAGAATCCTATTCGAAATCTACAAATCGAGTTAACCTAAAATAGCTTAAAAAGTAAATAGCCGAAAACCGCAGGCGATAAATTCGTTATATATTTTTGGCAACCTATTTTCATCTTCTTTCAGTCTGCAATAGTATACAGCATGTTACGGTACGAAAAATATACAGGGTGTTCAGAAAAAGTAGGTCAAGCCAGATTATTTGGATGAAAATAACGCTACTTTTATAGTGTGATTTTTTATTTTGGCTCTTAGTTTTCCATATAAAGGGTGCTAAAGTTTAAATATTGAAAATTATTTTTAATAATAACTCAGTTATTTTTTAAGATTTTTACCTGAAATTCTGCACAGACTTTTATCTTGGGCAGATGCACTTTTTGTGCAATTTTGGTAAAAGTAGTCAAAGCGCAAACGTGGAAAAGGACCTATTAACCTCCCCAACTTCTTCATGCGTACGCCTATGGTCTCTAAATATTTATTTTTGGATTAAATACTTATTTCTCTAACTTTTCTTACTCTTATAAAATTTTAATTTAGGAAACATTTTAAAAATTGTGTCCCAGTTATTATTAAGTTGAAAACTGTGCCTCGTATGCTTACGGTTAAATCATTAAAACATTACAATACGACTTAATTCTTTGCCCTATGAGTTATCCTCAAGGTAAACAGTAGCATGTGCTGGTATTTAATCTACAATTTGTTCCACTACAAACCCATGAAACGATTATTTCGAGTGCCTATTTAATACTCGCACTTATCTCCATGTTTATATTAATGCAAAATGTGAGGCGTAAAAACAGCAAAAGATATCAATCATTTTTTCATCACTACTGGCATTTTATTAAAAATGTTCATCAGCACATATAAGTGGTTCACAATTAAATTTATTGGAACATGGAACCGTCACATACTTTTTGCATTGATGTATGTGAGGGTCCCATGAAATTTTGTGGGGAAAAATTGAGATTGAAATTTACGAAATAATTTGCGACAAGGAGCTGTCGGTCCAAATTTTGTCTGGGAATACTTGTAAAACATTTGTTTTCAATATCAGGGGAAAATTTATCGAATTTTATATTGATTTTTAAAAGTGGTCCTATCCAATGGTTGAAATATAAATACAGAATGTCGTCAATTAATGTTACAAATTTTTGTTCCACGATCTACAGAATACAGAATTTTCAGCTTCTTTCAGCTAGTTTTCATTGAAAACTGAATGTCTTAGATCACCTTTGTGTTTGTTCCTAATAAAGTTCTATACATTTTTGCTTACAGCTATTGTTCAAATTACAATATTTAGATAAACGCATACTTTCCCGACAGCTTTCCAGATGACGCTTATAAAAACTGTTATTAAACCATCTTATTATTTTTTTTTAGGATAGAATCCGCAAACCATAATCGGAATCAATTGGGCGAATAATAATTAACCAAAGTTAATCACCTGTGTAAGGGTTATAATGACGATTAAAAGTAAACAGTTGTTGACACTGTAAATAGTGCATGAATTTTATTAATTCATTGTCAAAGAGTCATGCTGTGGATGTGCTGAAGACATGGGAGTTAAATTCGACAGATGGACGTTGCTAAAGTTAGTTGAACTGGTAAGTGGAATTAAGAATTAGTTTTAAGGATAATTTTACTAAATTATTATTGTAGAAATCTGTATGCCTTTCGGGCACCTAATTATCAAACTAATACACCAAAAGTTATGGGCAGCGTGGTATTCCACGTTTCTTCTTTTGGATCCATCATCAGCACAATTTTTTCTTATTGGTATATAAAATAGTTTTTTATATTCGCAAACGAAATGATTATTCCCTGTAAATTTCATTTACACAAATACCCATAAGTCAGAAAATTTTAAACGCAGCCCTATCTGAGCATCAGCCTCATATGCTTGACAATCATCTGATAATAATAAAATTTCTCTAAATACTTATATCTATGAATAAAATTTAAATGTCTTGAAAAGTTAATACATAATTCAAATGGCATTTATGAATACCGTTTACAGGATATAGGACACTGTACAGGGTGATCGTTTGAAAATTCTACTTTTTAAACCATTTTACTTTGCTTAAAAATATAAATAATATATATTGATATTTCATCTTCAAATAACTTAGTTATTCAAATAAATAATATTCTTAAAAGTTTGGGTTACCACTAAATTATTTTTTTAGACAAATTTTTTTTAGGCTAAATTACATAAAAAAATTAAACCTTTGTTTAGAAAATAATGGTGGAATTTCTGAAAAATTTTTATTTATTTTGTAAATTGTTTAAAATGTAAACTTGTGTTTGTTGCATTTAGGTGTATTTATTTGAATAACTGAGTTATTTGTGGGTGAAATATATAACAGTTATATATATTTATAAAGAGAATGAAAAGGGTTATTCAAATATCCAAAAATATACAGGGTGTTCCGTTTAAAATTTATGACTATGTGGCGCTCCCTGTATATTCATTAAGATAGATTCAGACTCATAAAATACACAAAAACTTGGTAAAATATACTACAGATCTATTTTTTTCTAGCTATATTTTTAAGCAAAATAAAAGGGTTTAAAAAGTAGAATTTCCAAACGATCACCCTGTACAGGGTGTCCCAAATTGCTTGATTTTGGCTGGTTTTCCTATTTCTAGACCAGGTAGAGAAAAACTGACATATGAGTCTAGAGCTCGATTTTTGTGAAACGCCGATTGGTGAAAACCACATTTCGATATCTCTAACCGTTTCCAAGATATCGGTAAAAATTGACATTTTACAGATTCCGAAAAACTGTCAACTTTTTTATTTGTGGATATTTTTTCAAACGGTAAAAACTTTCTACAGGCACTTTTTGGCGTAGAATAAGATGCATTTGTAAAAAAATGTATATCGCTTTTCGATTGTTTGACATCAAAGCTAACTTTGTGGAAACCATAGTTGGCTTTGACTTTAGAAAATAGGAAAAAAATATAAGCTTTAGAAAAATATATATGCCAAGATATGTCTAGTCATCCTTGCTGCCAATATAACACATTTCCCGAGACATTTCCCTTTAAAAATGCCATTTTTAACATTAAAAAAAGTTTTTCGGAATCTGTAAAATGTCAATTTTTGCTGATATCTCGGAAACGGCTAGAGATATCGAAATGTGGTTTTCACCAATCGGCGTTTCACAAAAATCGAGCTCTAGACTCATATGTCAGTTTTTCTCTACCTGGTCTGGAAATAGGAAAACCAGCCAAAATCAAGCAATTTGGGACACCCTGTACATTGGTCCAAGTATTAAGTAACAAGTCCTGGTTTGGAATAATTCAATAAATAATTAATATCTAATCGTAAATAATGTACCGCTGTAAAGAATTGTCTTATTGATGAATATGTACGAGGATAACTGCACTATTGGTTGTTGCTAAGAATATACAGTGTTTCCAAAAAACTTAGCGAAATAAGTAGAATTTTTGGCATATCCACGCCAGAGCAGGTGATTTATTATTTATTTATTATTATTTATTTATTATTGAATTAATTAGGTACAGAGGGTGATCCACTATAAATTCACCCCCCTCTAATTTGGCCAGTTTTTAATGGAACACACTATATTTTATGTAAAAATCAGACTAGCCGTTATATTGTAATTTCAAAATTATATATTTTTATATATTTTTCTTTTTTAGTTTTGGAATGCACAAATAATTATTTTATATTATTACATAACATAAAATAAGCACGCACCACAAGAATAATTTAATAAAAGTAGGCTTTGATATTTGTTGAAACAATGCAAATATGTCAAACTAGTAGGTATTTATCTGACAGTTCATTTGATTGTTGCTTGCGTAAAATCTTTAATTCAAAGCCCACTTTTGTTCAATAATTATTGTTATGCGGGCGATTTTAATAAAATAATAGTTATTTATGTATCAAGGCATTAAAATTAAACTTTTTATCAGGAATGTAGAGTTTAGTTGCCGAGGCTCGTACGGCCGAGGCAAATAAACCACATGAGTGATAAAAAGAACTTTAATGCTTTAACTTTAATCCAGAAACTGTGAAATTAAGATTAATTAACTCTATTTTTTAAATAATTTTCAGTGACATTAAGAAATGTCATAATTATTTAAAATTTTAGTGACATTAGGAAATGTCATAATTATTTTGAAATGGCACGTCATAGATCATTTTTTGTAAGAAAACCATTATTTTTAGCAATTATAATAGTGATAATACGAAGGCGTAGAGGGGTCATTAATAATTTTCGCAAGTTTCAACCAAAATTCACTCTGCAAATGTTGCAATTTTAACTAAACGATTGTAACTTCGACCTACAATTGTTACTTCGACCTACAATTGTTACTTCGAACTTACAATGATTGTAACTTCGACTTAAATTGTAACTTCAAACCTATAATTGTAACTTCGACCTACAATTGTAACTAACTTCGACCTACAATAAAATTGTAACTTCGAACCTACAATTATTGTAACTTCGACTTAAATTGTAACTTCGAAACTACATTTGTAACTTCGATCTACAATCGTATCTAACTTCGACCTACAATGTAAGCTCCAACCTACAATTGTAACTTCAAACTACAATTGTAATTTTGAACCTACAATTGTAACTTCGACTTAAATTGTAACTTCAAACCTATAATTGTAACTTCGACCTACAATTGTAACTAACTTCGACCTACAATTGTAACTTCGAACCTAGGAGGTGCATATTACATTTTTTTTAAATCCAGAAACTGTGAAATTAAGATTAATTAACTCTATTTTTTAAATAATTTTCAGTGACATTAAGAAATGTCATAATAATTATTTAAAGTTTTAGTGACATTAGGAAATGTCATAATTATTTTGATGATGCACGTCATGAAAAATTTTTTGTAAGAAAACCATTATTTTTAGCAATTATAATAATGATAATACGAAGGCGTAGAGGGGTCATTAATAATTTTCGCAAGTTTCAACCAAAATTCACTCTGCAACTGTTACAATTTTAACTAAACGATTGTAACTTCGACCTACAATTGTTACTTCGACCTACAATTGTTACTTCGAACTTACAATGATTGTAACTTCGACTTAAATTGTAACTTCAAACCTATAATTGTAACTTCGACCTACAATTGTAACTAACTTCGACCTACAATAAAATTGTAACTTCGAACCTACAATTATTGTAACTTCGACTTAAATTGTAACTTCGATCTACAATCGTATCTAACTTCGACCTACAATTGTAAGCTCCAACCTACAATTGTAACTTCAAACTACAATTGTAATTTTGAACCTACAATTGTAACTTCGACCTACAAGTGTAACTTCTAGCCTACAATTGTAACTTCAACCTACAATTGTAAGTTCGAATCTACAATTGTAATTTCGACCTAATAGTAGGTCAAAGTTACAATTGTAGGTTCGAAGTTACAATTGTAGGTCGAAGTTACAATTATTGTGGGTTCGAAGTTACAATAATTGTAGGTCGAAGTTACAATAATTTAGTTAAAATTGCAACAGTCTTCTGAATTTAAAAAACTGTATTTATTTACCTTTCATTAAAACACAATTATTGTTACAAGCAATAAAAAATTAATGTTTACGTTTATCTGGTCACCTATGCCAACTACAAAAATCGTACAATAATGAATTACTCTAATGACTATTTCTATCACTTTAATGACGATTTTGAGGTACTTTAATGCCGATTTAAAAAAAAATAATTATTTGGACAATATCTTGAACACTGAAAAAGATAAACATATAAAACTTTTGAAATCACAAAAAAATTACTAGTTTGATTTTTAAACAAAACATAGTATGTTCCATTAAAAAAAGTAGTTTATATTCGTAGCGTTTCTAATTTCGGAGATATGTATTTTTTAGAGGATACGTTAAACTCTTTGAAAAAAAATCCTTTAATTCGGTTTTTTAAATTTTAGTTAGAGGTGGGTGAATTTATGGTGGATCACCCTGTATTTACACTGTAAACCAGTGGTTCCCAAAGTGGGCGGTAACGCCCCCAGTGGACGATTTTGGGAGGCGAAAACAATTTCAGGAGGTATTGGGGGGCGCTAAACAATATTATGTTGGCGGTGAAAGAAAAATATATATAAAAATAATTTTTTTTTAAATAAATAAAGTTAAATATTTTTTTATTTTTAAAGTAAATAAAAATATAGATAATTAAGTATTTTTAATACTTATTATACTTTTGTTTATTATACACATTACAACATTTGTTGAAGTAAGAATAATTTACAGTTGATTTTTAAAAAATAATAAAAAAAATCAAACTTTAACGTGTTGCAGTCCCCATCTCCAGAACCGTACAAATAAATAAGAAAATAAACGTTCCACTCTCCCCGTTATTAAATTTTGAAGTTAGTTTCCAGTGGGGAGCTGATGACTATTTTACTTTTTGCAAAAGTGGGCGATACGCCAATAAAGTTTGGGAACCACTGCTGTAAACTATGCCAGCATAAAACATTTAAAATAAAAAAAATCGAAACATCACCGGTATGCGTTTCAAACACTAATCTGGCCTTAACTTAAAAATATTTGATATCAATTATTGTCCGTAACCGTTTCTAACAATAACTGCTTATAGCAAGAAAGCATAGTAAATTCGGTATTCAATTTCACCTGCATTATATTTACTTTCTCGTGAGAACAAATGCCTTGTTCTTAATCGTTTGTTGAATGATACCAGCAAAATGCATTTTCTGAAAATGAAAGATGATGTTCTTGGAATAATTATCTATTGTGTACTAACAAGAAAGGGTACATGTCCATACCAAATTGAGCTTCATTTACGTCAGATTGTTGCAATATATCCAGTGCCAAGTAGAGCTAATAATTTGTAGTATAGTCAAAGTGGATTTGAGTCAATATATTTATTATATTACATATTTAAAAATACCAAACTGGAATAATCTTAGTCGACGTCATAATGGAATTATAACTGATATTTCTGCACTAAAGAACGATTATTTTTAATTATCGTTTTATGCTAACAATCCTTGAATAATAGTACAATTTCATTATAGGCTAAGGAACTTTGAACTGTTGCCTAATTACTTATAGTACGTACAGGGTGTTATACGTAAAACTCCCGGAAAACTGTAGATAACAACTGGTAAGGGTAAAGAAACATGCGCAAAGGCCTTAACGTTTAGTAGATAATGTTAATCTTGTATGCCACAGGGATCCATTTTGGGCCCAGCTCCTATTGTGCCGCGCATAAATGACTGTGCTATACCATTTTCAGTTATCTCTTGCTGTTTTTTAGGCACTGGTAATAGTATGCCTCGTTTTTAAAAGAGTAACCGACGACGAAGCCTCAAGGCTCTCCTTGTATCTACAAAAATTATCCAGGGAATGGAGTTTGCTCAACAACGTCACTTGGAGTAAAGTAGGAGCTGCCGTCGCTGACGCGGCTTATGGCGGCTATCTCATCATCACAGCAGCCTTGTTTGTCGGACGGCTAACTGGAGAGTTGCCCACCCGCAAGAGGATAACCGAGTTTGTTTTACTTGGGATTGGAGCCATATTATTTATTGCCCTAGGTTAGTATGTTCGTCCATAATACCAAAATCTTTACATAGGCGTTATATCCGATAATGACTAGGTCCTGCAACGGTTTTGATCAAATTATTATTATATGTATATGGATATAGCGTTTGTTTCTAATTTGGTTTGGTTAAAGATTACGAAACCAATTATGGTGTTCTACAAAGCGCTATACTAGGGTCTTTCTGCTTTATGCTCTTTTTCAAATATATCGATTTGTACTATCATAGCATTGAGTCAATGGTTATTCCAGAAGTTACATCCTTTTGAGGGCTGTAGCGCCTTAATTTTTCATCTATAGAAGAAGAAGAAAAGGGAGAAATAATAGAAGAAGAAAAATAATGAATAAAAGACGTAGCATAACGTATTAAGCCAAAGTCAGGGGAAAAATAAATCTACTATAAGGATAATTTGAACTAGGCTCAGGAATTTGTTAAACATAAGTATAAGACCCCGTTTCAGTTAATTATACATTCGAGTGAGCGCATGGGAAACATTTTCATATTTTGCTTATCTCATTAATTCAATCATTGTTTACATATTCTTAATTGAGTACCATATGGGATGGCATATCCTTGGTACGTCCTTCTTTAAGTTTGTTGTACTATTGTTTGTCTTCATCTGTGGTGGCAATAAAAATTTATTACGACCCGTACAAGAGAATAATATAATCTTGATACCGGTTGATGCAATAAAGGATCCTTAATATGCACAGCACCCAAATCGTAATATATGGCTGATTTCATTAATGTTATTAATATCAACAATACATAATGCGGTAGAGAGAAAGGAGGATATTATTTAATAATCATACTGTTCTGTGGGCAGCCTTCGAGGATTAATTACTGTTGTAGAGTGGAGAATTTAATACATTTAATACATTATAATATTCAGTGGAAGACGCAGAAATATAACTCATATATTATTAAGTGTTGCATTTTGGCTTATGATATGCCATATTACAAAAGCATATGCTGTCAAAAATCTTTGATTTCCAATTTATGTTAACAACAAAATCGAGTAAAAATTTATCTAAATCGTATATTTCATTAAATCGACAGCCATAATGACAGCTGTCATCTTTTTCTATTTCAAATTAGTATTTAATGGCAACAAAATCCATTAGAATGATAAATAATTCCGTCTAAATCAAATATTTTCATCAAATTGACAGCCATGACAGCCGTCAACTGTCAAAAATCATTTTATTTTAAAATTCGTAGGTATTTGATGATAACAAAAATCCGTCTAAATTGTTTGTTTTCGTCAAATTGACAGCTATATAATGACAGCTGTCGATTGTCAAAAATCTTTTTCCATTTCAAATTCTTATTTAGTGATTACAAAATCCATTAGAGTGGTACAAAATTCCATCTACATTGTTTACTTTCATCAAATTGAGTCATAATGACAGCTGTCAACTGTCAAAAATCTTTCTTTATTGTAAATTTGTATTTAGTGATAACAAAATCAATTACTTACATTGAAAAACATTTCTTATGATTTTTTATTTTTATAAAATTGACAGTCATAATGACAGCTGTCAGCTGTCAAAAACCGTCTTTGATTTCAAGTTCATGTTAATAACAAAATCGAGTAAAGTGATAAAAAATGTCCTCTAAATCGTATATTTCATTAAATTGGCAGCCACGATGACAGCTGTCAACTGTCAAATATCTTTTTTGATTTCAAATTCGTATTTAATGACAAAATCCATTAGGATGATTACAAATTTCGTCGAAATTGTATATTTTCAAGAAATTGACAGCCGTCAAATGTCAAAAATCATTTTGATTTCAAATTCATATTTGATGATGACCAAATCCATTAGAATAATACAAAAATCCGTCTAAATTGTTTGTTTTCATCAAATTGACAGCCATGTAATGACAGCTGTCAATTGTCAAAAATCTATTTCCATTTCAACTTACAAATTACATATTGACAGCTGTCAACTGTCAAAATTCTTTCTCGATTGTAAATTTGTTTTTAGTGATAACAAAATCAATAACAATGATAAAACTTCCTTATAAATTTTTTACTTTTATAAAATTGGTTTCAAGTTCGTATTTAAAGACAACAAAATCCATTAGGATGATAAAAAATTCTGTTTAAAACGAATAGTTTCAACAAATTGACAGCCGCCATGACAGCTGTCAACTGTCAAAAATCTTTCTCTATTGTAAATTCGTATTTTCGATAACAAAATCAATTACAATGATAAATTTCTTTGTAACTCAAAATTTTGCCAATCAGTAATTTTGCTCGAAAAACTGACATTTAACAAAATCACTCGACCTCCGGTCATGTCAGTTTTTCTCTTAAAATCAATATTTGGCAAAATTGTTTTGTTACGAAGAGATATATATTCCTTATCTAATTTTTTAGGCAGTCTGTCGTTTGCCGCCCTAGATTCAGTGCCACCTGATTTAGTCGACAATGCTGCCATAGTTGGAACTGTATCTCTGGTAACAGGCGCCCTATTCCTGTTGGACATGGGTGGCCCAAAAGCCAAGAAGCCGTCACAGCCGCAATCCAAGATCAGGAAAGAATCAAGGTCTAAGCCGCCAGAACCAAAAACCGTTAGCCAGCAAGTGTACGACCTGGAAAAGGGAATCCAACATTCGGAGCGGACGCACCTGGACACCTTTGAACCGAAGAAGACGAAGAAGGAGGTGAAGAATAACGGAATTAAAACTGGTCGAGGTCAGGAAACCGGGGGGATGATGGAGATGGAGCCGTCCAAAAACATGAAAGGTTAGTAGCGTCAGCTTTCGTCACTCTTAACTGTATATGATGTTTTTGCAGGGTATCAGCAGATGAAGAACGATTTTCCCAGAAAGTTTGGGATATACGGAAAGGACGTGACTGATTATGGCGGCAGTGAAACGGATGATACAGAGGATATACGTTTGCCCCCCAAAATGGAGCCTCATTCGCCTGTATGGAGTCATATCAGAAAGGGTAGAAATATTGGCATAATTGGGTACAGGTGATATGGAGTGTGGGTTGATATCTACACTTAGGCAACTAAACATACCTTATGCGGAAATATATGTTGGGCTAAATCTACATTTATCATTTAATAAAACATATTTCCTTACCTCTAATAGTAAAATGTGAAAGTTAAAGAGCAACTTAGGAAATTAGATGAGTCTAAGTTGAGTTCAAAATAGTATCCATGCTCATTTTTAGGTTAACTAATTATAATAAATAAACAGACTTGCGCAAAATTCTACTTAAATAACTAGCGTTAATCGTTGGAATTCAAATTTTTCGTTTAAATTTTAATGTAGGTTACATTATCAGTAAATCACTCCTCATTCACTTTATTTATATGCTCACATATTTAAATTGCAATAATGTGCCATAAGTCACTGTAGAAGAGGCATCATAGCAGATCCCTGAGTCATTCCTTTTTTTGTTAAGCTAATGAACTTTATTCCCAACTCTAAACTCTATTAGTCTTATGATATTCTAAAGACATACCAATATCAATACCTTCTCTCTTATCATTCCACGGCTTTTCATCAAACATAGCACTTTTGTAGAAATTATATGCTTTTATCGTGTACCACCAAATCACTGTATGAGGTGGTTAATTTCGTTTCTAATTTTGAAAATGTTGGACTTAAATCTGCATGACTAGTGGCTCCTCACTATTTCGCAGGTTACAATAATTAGATGTTTATTAATTCACTTAAAATTCATTATCACTTATTTCACTAAGAAAGTTCAAAGACACGTTTTTATGTGGATCTTGTATAAAATTATTATACTTAATTAAATAATATAAAGTAAGTTGCACTAACTCAAAAACTGTATGGCAAAATAAATTTTATTTTATTTTACAGCGTTCTTTTATTTATCGTTCAGTTCATAAATTTAGTGAATTTTTAACTGCTTTGTTGCCATTTACGTTAATTCATGATTACAGCTTTTGAAGGATTTAGAGCTACACTAAACAATAGACAGGTGCAAGTACAATTATCAACCTTTACAGAGAAAACATGACAATGCTAAAAAGATTATTATATGGAACCAGAAATGTTGCAGATATATACATGTTGCATCACAAAATATTGTACATCACTCTTTAATATACTTTTGTTAACGAGAATGAACCTTGAATTGGATATTTTCACGCGAATACCACAAATTCAAAAAATATATTTTCGAAAATAAAAACTTAATTTAAAAAACTCTTATGTTGAGACGTACGTAGATTAATAAAACTTCATAAAAAAATATCGTAGAAACTCTCTGGTCAATTTTCAGGGCAGTATGGTAACTTTGACATTCTACCCTCTCCAATTATTCTCCCCAAGCAAAAGGAACCGGAAGAAGTGCGCGCTCCTAGTAATCCCGGAGATCCTGGGTATGTCCAGTACACAGCGCAACATTGGGGCGAATCTAGCTCCAAAACGCCCAGGCATAGTCCCACTGAAGTTTAGACTTATTGTTCGTACACATATTTGAAGTGCATTTTTGAGTAGATACATTTATTTACCTGTTAAGTTTGAAACTAAATAATTTTTGTTAGTACTGAGTTTTTTGTAATAAAAATTTTTAGTTAATATTTTATTTTTACTTCCACAACGTAACTATCAAAAAATTTACATAATACTGTGATATATTAATACCTTATTAACGTAAAGGTTCTTCGTGATTGTAAACCAAGGATTGTAGTTATTACAAAATTAGGCAACCATATCTACACTCAACTGTATTACATAATATCGTTTAGTGAAGAATTATAAAGAGTAATGTTCGGTAATATTGCTGGCAGCGAGCAATATATGGCATTTCCGTAGCATCGATTCAGAGACTGTTAGTGTGAATAAAATTGTCACAATCGTAAGGACAAAATTACACAAAAAGCTCATCTGCGTAAAATAAAAGTCTGTGCAAAATTTCAGGTAAAACTCTTAAAAAATAACTGAGTTATTAATAAAAATAATTTTCAAAATTTAAAATATAACACCCTGTATAAGGAAAACTACGAGCCAAAATAAAAAATGACACTATAAAAGTCGCATTATTTTCGTCCAAAGAATCTGTGGTTAACGGCTTGACCTACTTTTTCTTAACACCCTGTATAATATATATAAACAGAATCTTTATTTAGCACTAGTTGGTTAATACCTATTTACTGGTTGGTTAATACCTATATATTTACCTATTTACGTAACAAGTTCCGAAAGGGGTCTTTTACTCGACGAGTAAACAAATTCCAGGACGAGCCGTAGGCGAGGCCTGGAAGCTTGTTTTGTTTCTTAGATCATTTGACATTTGACAGTTCTGACACTATCTTTTAATTTAGGGTTAATTTGTATATGTCATATAACTGTCGAAAGGTATAATAACAGTTTGTGATTGGTTCGTAAAGAATTTCATGTGGCTTCCGTTACATTACAGTCTCTAGTACCGTAATACCTCATTTCCCTGCCGCATATGAGTACATTTGTTGTACTTTCCGGACAGGATGAAATAAAAGCACTTTAAATATTAGTATTAATTGTACAATTATTATTATGGCTTATGTTTAGTGGATATCACTGATTTGAAACATTTGGGATATTAAATTGTAGGATCAGAAGAAGACACGACTGTTAGCATCGAGTACGAATGTGATTAAATGTGATTCCTAGTAAAATATAACCTACAAATTGACGCTTACGTTTAGATGATCTGTCACTTTACAGTACTAGTACCCGTAATAGCTACTTTCGGGGCTAGTACTAGAATACGTTACTTTCGGTACAAAAAATCGTACCATAAGTACCCACTTTTGGAACGATTGAAGAAAAATATACTGTCCGGTGGCGAAACTTTATAGTTGGCGACGTCATAACTGGCGACTCTATTCAAGTACCAAAAATCTTTACGGCCAAGTCAAATGCAATCGAACACAATTGCTTGCAATTGTTTTATGATGCTAGCAAGTATCGCAGCACACACAGTTTATATTCGATAAATGTATCGGTGTTTTTGGTATTGTTTATTAAATTACGATACGGTTTTATTTAAAAGTGATATTAGATTAGATTAGTAAAAACTTTCTACACATTGAAAGGAGGTTGAATAAGCTTAGAAAACATAAACTATTTTATCATCTAGGTCAGACAACATTTTGTGATAATTAGAAATATTTTTATTTCAAAGTAAGTCTTTCAATCTAGGGTGGTCAGATGCAGATTTTAATTTTAAGGTCACTCAAAGTTCATGATCAACCTGTAACGCAATTTAATAGAAACAGCCTGTAATTTTAAACTCATAGCCGCGTGCGAGCTATTGCGCAAGTGCAGTAGTGGCAGACGGCAGTTGTTTATGTCGGTATTATAGAACACACAGTTTTAATTTTTAATATTGGATGTTGATTGTTGGATGTTAGATTCAAGATTATTACAAGAAACGTGTGATAATATGTTCGTCCAGTTCGTCTCATTAAATTTGAGTTCGGTATTAATGCTGGAAAGTAATATTAGATCAGTGAACAATGTCTACTCAAACAAGCTAACAGAAAGTTGAATAAGGTTAGTAAAAAAACATAAACTTCGATATACTTATAAGTTTATTCTATATCTTCTCATATTATTCATTACAATTTGGTACACACGTGTAATTTTAAGAAACCACATTTATTCTCCGGTTTTGTAATTTGTTTATAGCATTTTTCACGATATATAATTTACCTGCTCTAGGTATACAACCCGCAAGACCAAATGATTGTTTTTCATCGATTCCAATCGTTAATAATAATTATCTATATTAGAATATAGCAATCCTCATTTTCTTGGGTTTACTCGTTTTAATTAATAGTAATAAGTTTGATAAAATCTTGAAATAATTACAAATAATAGGATTTCAATAAAAATTTCTCTATCTAGGGTGGTCATGCAGGCTCAGGCTCATGTTTTAGTTTTGTGTTGGTAGATACCTACTATATATTTTAATTACTGATTTTATATTAAAAATGTTAACTTTATTAAAAAGTAATATTAAAATAATTTACTCAAACTTTGATTAAAACACAAACGTGCAACTTGCAATTTTGAACCCTGTTCAGTCACGTGCTGGCTGGCTATCGCGCATGTGCAATAAGTGCATAGCACACGTTTTGTTTACGCCGCACCGGTACCGATAGATTAAAGAGCTGGTAGTTCAAACAATTGAATTTGAGTGAGGGTGATTGAGATTTTATAATAAAATATTTGCGTTGGTTACGTTTCATTAAATTTGGACAGTGTTTTAATGGTTAACGGTGAAGAGTTTCAACTTGCACAAAAAGCTGGGTAGAGGATAAGGTGAGTTAAAATTTTCTTTTATCCTCTACGTCGAAGCCCTTTGTAGGTTATTCATTACAAGGGTCGAAATCTGCGATTTACCTAATGTATTATTGAAAATCATATTTATTATTTATTGTTTATTAATTAAAGAAGTTTTGTTAGTTTCGCTCTCTAACTTTAATATGAACGATTAAAAGATAGAATTAAAACAACGAAAGTCTAGTTTTTTGTAAAGAACTAAGAATCTAAAAATTATCTCAAAGATCTGCAGATGTCATTTTCTTAGTCCTTTAGTTATGCAACCTTTTTCCCATTTAACCAAATTCTTTTATTATTTACAAGATTCCCAAACGAGCCCTTCTTATCTTGGACACAGTAGGTGGTATATATACATATATGTAGGAGGGGGTCAGTATCAGTAAAAAAATTGTTTAAACAAAAGTAGTAGCTATTCTTATTTCCTACAAAATTGCCAATAAGTCATTTTAGCGTAGAATTAACAGAAGAGCTAGGTAATCGAAAAATAAACAGTGTTGACCACCATTTTTCCAAGATGGCGCCCGTAGCTATGGCTATATTTATAGGAAAATTGTGAATTAATTATTGTGACCTCCCGTTCAGTTCTTTGCAAAAGGTAATTTTATAATAAGTTCAACGACATAGTTTTTTAATTGCCCTGAAAGTGAGGAAACGAATACGAATACAAAGGCTGTGTTATGTGCGATACGATGGCATTAGAAGAGGTGGGCTGTGAGGGCTAAGAGTATTTTTAGCATATAATACCGTCAACATTTTTGGGAAGTAAATAAAACTATTCGGCATACCCCTATATTATGTATTTAATTATCGTTTTTATTTATGTTTCTTGAAACTAGGCAATATTTTTGGTTTTTGAAAAGTTTTTTTCCATTCATAACTTTCCGGATGTCTTAAAATTTTCAGAGTACCTAACACGTTATAAATTTCAAGATGTAATAAATTAAATTATCGATGACTTTGAATTTTTGAAATTCTCTTTTTTGATACAGTTTAATTGCTAACTACTGCAGGGACATTTTTATTGGTTTTAGCAAATTCATACTATCATTATTGCATAAAAAATCTAACATTACCTCTTTATAGGTAAACATATTATGGAGAAAAACAAAATGTATAACTGGTTGTCTATCTTTTGTTGTATGATTTAAAATCATTTGTAAAGGTTCGCTACTATTATCATAACTTGCAAATATATAAATGTGACTTCTTTTTCCTTAAGTTAGATTTAAAACCGAATAAAATATCACTACCTACGTCTAGTTCAAAATAATTGCTAATCGACATCTTCAAATTTCCGAAGTAAAAGTCAGTGTTAATAATAAAATATTTATTGCTTACAATACAAACACCAAATTTAAATACAAATAAACATGTAGGCCGATTCAATATATAGAAAAAAGTGACGACAGACTTGGTTTAAGGCAAAATGACTTAAACTAAACCGGTAGACTATAATAATCAAATGCGGCCTTCAGAAGAACGAATGTATATTGAGCTTATTAAATAAATTCCTATTTTCTCACAATAATTACAATAACAAACAGTTTCCCATGTGACAATGTCGCCTTCTCGGTAAGAGTCCCATGGAAAAATGTCTATCGCTTTCTTTTCAATTCCTACATATAAGACTAACTTTTACTTTCTTCGCTTTGCACTTCCTACTAAAAACAATTAAATGTTATGAGCAGAACATGAAAACTATATATCTCATATTGAATAACTAAATGTACTGATAAATATTGGACGGATCTTATTTTTAATCTTATAATAATAAAATTAAAAAATATAACAATTAATGACTATTATACATACAAAATATAAAATGTTTCATATTATAAAATTATTTTTAATGATATATACAGGTAATTAGGGTTTGGCTCGGTTTAACTGCAACAAATGCAAATCGAAAATGAAGAAAATTTTGACTACTGGCCATTTAGAAAATGTTTTCAGGTAGTTGGCCCTATAAAAAATTAAGTACATGTCGTGCCAAGATAACATAAGCGTGAAACTATCTTTACAAGGAAAATCATTATTGGTTCCTAGTGCTATGCTCTTGTTCTAAGTTAATATATTGTCTGACTAATCTAGATATCTCGTGGGCTTGTTCAGTCTGTAGTCTTGTAACTCGTTGTTGCAAAAGATTTCCGCATTTCATATCCAAGAATAGCGCTCCATCCTCAGATCTCACCTTCCTGGTACTGATGACTTCAGCGTACGGCCAATGTTGAAGTGTCTCGTGTGTGGTCATATCCAAAAAGTGCACCCCGCTCCTGTTCAATGCCAATATATGCTCCTGCCAGTTTTCGTTCTCTCCCACGACTCTTTTGACAGCAAAGAAAGAGCTACCAAATAGAGGCCAGTTGCTGAGCACTTGTAAAACCCTATGCTTAGCCCTCGACACTGGCAGTCCAGCAGCCTGGCCCCAAGAGGTTTGAACCAAAGCCAACCACTGGGGTGGACGTGGCTCCCGTATACCCAACACTGGTTTCGGTAGTAAGAACTTAACTTCTTTTAGGCTAGGCGAGTGGCCAAGGTCTGCAGCTCTGTGCAGCAAGGCAGCCACTAGTGCCATGTCCCTTACAGCGCTAGGAGGTAAATTGGGGTTACCTAGTCTCAGCAAAAGTCCTTCTAGGTAATCCGGTGCTACTTGGTTGAACAACACTTCGGTGTACAACGGACTAGCATCGTGTTTGAGCGTGTGGAACCACACCGATCTACAGAAGATCAAGTAGAACGGCTGGGCAGCTTTATGCAGCTCGGTAGTAACATCTAAAATATACTCATCAGCAGCTAGGGGCATTGTGAAAGCGTCCCCTTGTACGATACAGTACAAACTGAACTCCTGTTGTTCAACTTCGTTCGTTACGCCGATCAAGCTGCAGAGCTCCGTGATTACATCAGCTACAACAGTGCTGCATCTGGTGTTGACGACTCTCTCAGCGCCTCCAGGAAGCCGGTAGATCTGCCTCCTGGCGCTTCTACCAGCGCTGACCGCCGTGACCTCTTCTACGGAAGGTACGTTCTTGCGACCACCACAGCGCTGGGTCTTCCGCAAGTTCGACAGGCACACGGCGGCCGTTCCGTGGCATATTCTTCGTCTGTCGTTGGCGGCGCTGGTCAGGTGTTCTGTGAGGAAGGGGTGGAGGGTGTCGGAGCAGGCGAAGTAGGCTGCGACTATGGAGAGCAGCCGCCAGGCTCGTTGACAGGATTCCGGCTGGTCGGATTTGTTGCTTGTGGTTTGCTTCATGAGCTGGCAGTAGACCTCGTCGCGAAGTTGGGGGTATTTGTGGCAGTGCTGCAAAAAGGTTGATTTTAGTGGTCGTTTGTGCAAGATGTAAATAGAGGGTCCGGCATAAGTATGGAGTAATGCCTGTATTTGTTTCATTAAACAGATAATTAATGGGATGCTGATCCATATTTATGTCGCACCCTGTATAATAGTAATAATAATAATAATATTAAACGTCTCTTTTCCAGTTATACAGGGTGTTTAGAAAAAGTAGGTCATGCCTTTAACCACAGATTCTTTGGGCGAAAATAATGTGACTTTTATAATGTGATTTTTTATTTTGGAGCGTAGTTTTTTTTATACAGGGTGTTAAAGTTTACATTTTGAAAATTATTTTTATTAATAATTCTGTTACTGTTTAAGATTTTTACCCGAATTTTTGAACAGACTTTCATCTTATACAGATACACTTTTTGTGTAATTTTGGTCAAAAAAGTCAAAGCGCAAACGGGAAAAAGGGGGGTTGTGTTACCCATTAACCCCCCCAACTTTTTCATGCGTATGCCCATGGTCTCTAGATATTTATTTTTAGATGAAACACTTATTTCCCCAATTTTTTTAACTCCTACAAAATTTTGATTTAGGACTTGATTAGCGAGATATTCCAGTAAATTCAGAATCATTTTCAATATTTCAGTTTCGGAATTTATTGTTTTTACTATTGTTGTTCGTAGTAATCCTGGGTTTTCTTTAAATCGACTACTTTTAGACAAAAAATGCTAGAGACTTTTTTGTTGTGCATAGTCAGAAAACTTCAATAAAATAAAAATCTTAAAAAAAAAACAGTGGCGTACACATTTTTGCTTAGGAAACCTAAATTAATACTTATACTCGGGCCAAAAAGAGTAGTCAGTAGAGCAAAAAACTTACCGGCAATTCTTCAAAGGATTTAGCTGTTATGGAATACAGAAGCGGCAGCTCGTTTTACCATATAATCCCATATAATTCAGAGAAATATATCCAGTTTTCTCCGCCTACCAGAGATGAAAACCACAACTAGGTCATTATGTTTAATTGGTATAGTCAACCAAATAAAGTACATGCTTGAACGTGCCGCCCTTATACCCAATAATTTGTTCGACTATTATAAAGGTCGTCGAGAGGGCTTAGATAGCGCATTCAGTGGCGTCACATATGCTGCAACGCAAAGGATGTGCATTGTTCAACTGCGTTGCTATACCTAATTCGTGGAGATAATGTTGCCAGATGTAAGCATATTATTTAAAATTTAAGACATGGTAACTCATACTCATGCATAATTAACACAATCCGCTTTCATTTGTTCGAATTATGGAATTTATGAAATTCGTAAATCCGTACGCCCCTGGCTCTACTGACTACTCTTTTTGGCCCGAGTATAGTTATCTATGCCACTGAGGTAGGTAAAATAAGCAAATAGAAACACTAATTTAAAGAAAATACTATAAAAAATAAAGTATCAGGTAGAATACTAATTAATAACCACAATACGTATAACGTATTAAATTAGTGTTTCTATTTGCTTATTTTACCTACCTCAGTGGCATAGATAACTAAGTATTAATTTAGGTTTCCTAAGCAAAAATGTGTACGCCACTGTTTTTTTTAAGATTTTTATTTTATTGAACTTTTCTGACTATGCACAACAAAAAAAGTCTCTAGCATTTTTTGTCTAAAAGTAGTCGATTTAAAGAAAACCCAGGATTACTACGAACAACAATAGTAAAAACAATAAATTCCGAAACTGAAATATTGAAAATGATTCTGAATTTACTGGAATATCTCACTAATCAAGTCCTAAATCAAAATTTTGTAGGAGTAAAAAAAATTGGGGAAATAAGTGTTTAATCTAAAAATAAATATCTAGAGACCATGGGCGTACGCATGAAAAAGTTGGGGGGGTTAATGGGTAACACAACCCCCCTTTTTCCCGTTTGCGCTTTGACTTTTTTGACCAAAATTACACAAAAAGTGTATCTGTATAAGATGAAAGTCTGTGCAAAAATTCGGGTAAAAATCTTAAACAGTAACAGAATTATTAATAAAAATAATTTTCAAAATGTAAACTTTAACACCCTGTATAAAAAAAACTACGCTCCAAAATAAAAAATCACATTATAAAAGTCACATTATTTTCGCCCAAAGAATCTGTGGTTAAAGGTATGACCTACTTTTTCTTAACACCCTGTATATCAAGTTGAATCATATGATAATACATTTTCCCATTTAACTGTGAGTTAGTCAAAATTTCTATTCATGCAAGTACCTCAGGGATCAGATATGTGGCCCTCTTGTGTTGACCAATGAAATTAATGGATAATGTTGATAGTTAATAGAAAGCTTTTGTGTCGGAAAGTATGATTTAGAAAACTCACCATTAGAACAGTGTAAACGCACTTGACTTCCGACATGTCAGGAGTTAGGGGTAGGTCTCCGCAGTATCTCAAAATACAGTCGAAACATTCAACAGCCAATGGTGTCATTTCTGGATCTTCTAATCTTAAGAGGGGGCCGTCAATGGGCGTACTTTGCCACTTGATTAAATCCGTCTGTTGTTTCCACGTCCACTCCTTGCGTTTCTCTTTTGATTTTACCGAAGAATCCATTTTGAGGAGCTCCAAACTAAAAGGAAAAAAAAAGATTAAAATTCATAGTCATTATAGTGAAACATGCTCGTATTTATAGATCCTTGGTACAGGTCATAAAAAAGATACACTCAAAATTGGGGATCGAACCCAGTTCACGATAGACAGTGAGAGTAAGCATGCTCACCTCAAGCTATTGTCATTTTTTTTTAATTTAAAACGTTGCTCTAGTTATCCTTGATGCATTTCAGAGAAAATTGTTTACTAATAAATACAATAATTAAAGGTTTTAGTGGTACAATATTACGTTGCGGTATCGACTCTGTTATTTGGGTCATTCAGCAACCATTGATTACCGATATGTGTAATTTTGTACACGTATATTCATCGATTCATTGATTCGTTCCGTCTGTTTAGTTTAATATCAGTTCTGCATATTTAACTTAATTTCATATTATGTAAAGTATCTGATATGTCAGGTATGTCATATACTTGTTAATTCAGAGCAAGGTGGTCGCAATAAATAATTGGAGAAAGTTTGGCAAATATTTGAAGTTTTTCGATAACAACATAATATCTATTATAAGATATAGAAAAACACCATAAAACCACCGACAAAGTTGTCTTGCGACTACAAGTTGTGCTGTTATATTTCTTATGTACTTTGAACGATAAGATTATGCAAAAAAACTTCACAATAAACCTCTAATAAAAATAGCGCGCGTTTAATGTGCTTGTGTAAACAAATGGTATAAAAAATATGCGTTCCACAGCCTCCCGAGCAAGTTAATTGATAGTGGTGCAGTAACAGCTAGTGAACCAATGTAAAAAACAAGATATATGGGCCTACCATCCCTTAAAAATAAATAAATAAGTTGGGGTTCACCCTGTATATTCAATTACACTTATAAATTAACAGAATTTGGTATTAGAAACGTAATTACATATTCTGACGTGTTTCGCCAACATAATGGATAATAAAAATTTATTTTGAAAGCACCTATTGAAATCGAAATCGAATTTATCAGAATTATTGTTAATTAACTGTATCAATCATTGTAACAAACACAATGATTTTAACAGCCGAGCATGTGAATGGGAATATTTGGTCATTGTTTCTACGTTTTTTTAATGACACTATATTACTCTTGTTTTCAAAGGTTCTGCGATAATTTTCGCTAAAGTTTGATACTGGTACAGGGTGATTCCTATAACGTTCTCACCCCAATTTTTTGGTCTGGTTTGTCTTTGGAAATAATATAAAAATATTTAACGTAACTTATAGGTAGTATTTTTTCCAAGGATTTCGAAAATTTCAACAAAAAAACAATTGGGAGTCAAATAAAAGTGGTAAAAAACTGATGTTTTTTTAAATGGAACGCCCTCTGTATTGTTACAAGTTTGAAAAAAATTTAAATTCTCTTTCCAAAAATATAACATATATTATAAAAAACTGATAATAATTAATTGAAATACCTAATAATAATAATATTATTAACAATATTTTACTAAATATGAAGATAAATATTTTAGGAAAGAGAATTTAAAATTTTTTTTCAAAATTGTAAAAATATACAGGAAATTCTATTAAAAAAAAACATTGCCATGCTTTATTCACTTTTATTTGACTTTCAATTGTTTTTTTTGTTGAAATTTTCGAAATCCTTGGAAAAAATACTATAAGTTACATTAAATATTTTTATATTATTTCCAGAGATAAACCAAAAAACTGTTTTTCCAAATTGTATTCACCCTGTATATTATTACGAAAATCGATATGGTATATCACTATTATCAAATTCGGTTTTCTCGAGTCACTTTCTCGGTTCGAATATTTCACTTGAGTCGCTATTTAAATTTACCTGTCTACTGTTGTTAAGTAAGTTGTTGCATATTTGTACCTGGGTAGTTTTAATTACATTTGATATTGCAACTAGATTAATTATTTATTATTAGCTAATAATTATTACAAAACATTCTAAGATGAAAGAATGGAAATGTAGATATCCTCAGGTTAAGTTACCAAATCTGGACTGTTACTCCAATATATCCTGTAAAATATTTTACAATGTATTTCTGTCAATTAAAGCTGTATTTTCACACCACTTAAGCAAGTACCAATAAGAAATAGTCCTTCCGGGTTAAATCTGCGTCTGCATCTAGGAAGTGCAGAAAGCAGCATAATTATTACAGTTATAATGGCACGCCAGCGATAATTATCTAGTCACTTAGCCACATCGGTTTTACAAATGGCGAACATCTGGTTGACAGTGTGGTTCGTTAATTAATTCCAATTTTTTACATAAATTAGCGGTAAATTATAAAAAATTGATTTGAAAATTATGGCTACGCAAGAAATAGGGACACGTCGAGGGGGTAATTCACTTACTAAAGAACTAGGGTTTCGAAATTTTTTCTGATCTATTAATATTAGTATTTGAGAAAATCTCTGTCAATTGGCAACTAAATTAAAGTGGAAAATTCTATTACCAGCTCATGAGTTATAATTTGGATAAAAGCCTTTGACACTGCTATCTTTTTTCAGATTAAGCCAAGGGACGAACTATTAGGTGAAAGAAACAGATATTCAAGCGTGTTGTAGTTTTGACATCCATACCATGGACGACGAAGTGCACCTGGAGACGGAGTATAACTACCTATATATAACAGACACTAGTTACATTTATTTGGACATATCTAGTTCACTCTATCGTAGAGAGAACGACCGGTTTCGTCAAACCAGAGCCGAGATCTCGACGAGTATCTTGTCAATATCTTTGTTATTTCTAAAATAGCTGGGGTATTACAAGTGTTAAGGCTTGTAACTGTATTCGGGGATTTTCTGGTGGCATCAGATCCCAGAAAAGCAGTTAGTAGGCTCTGGTTTTCGCGTGCGAGTGATGGTACTATGGAGACGAACCGCTTTAGGGAAAGGAGATAAAGGTATGCATTATTATATTATTCAATTATTCTTACTAATTTGTATTTTTCTATATGTAGGTAGGTTCCGAACGAGATAGGACATGGTGAAGACATCGTAAGGTAAATATACATAACCACTGTTTATATCCGATTTATTTTGATCGTGAGAAGGACCACTATTTGCATAGATGTCTTATGGTAAAATAAGAACAGTCTGTTTTTGCTAATCTTACAGATGCAAAATACTCGCAATGTGATTTGGTCAAAACGTCATGTCGTCCTTCCCAGATCAAAATACGCTCTAATAGTGCAGGTTTAAAAGATGCTTTTCATGTTGCAAAAAAAATAATTATGTATTAATTCACCAGATTATCTAGTAAAAGATTTACTTGCTGAGTGAATTGTCAATTCGTTTGATTGGAAGATTGATCGAAAGTATTGTTCAATAAAAAAATGTTTGTTGAGTTTTAATCAAAATTAGTTAATAAAATATTCTTTAGTACTAGCTTAAACGGTAGGACCAGTATTGTTTTATTTCATTAAACTATTAGTCTCATTTAAGTGTTATTATTAAATGTCTAACTATTTTTTCTTTTGTTTCAGGGTGAGTGATAGGGTTTATATTGTGCCACCACAGAATGTATCGTAAAAGGGAAAAGGGCTTCTGAAGAAAAACATTTAACAAAATGGTATGCCTTAACCGCCATGCATTTATTAACATTGTTATCTATCATGAATTTATACAACTATTGATACTGCTTACTTGTCTGCAGGAGAGCCCTCATCAACAAAGATATATCAACGCAACGTGTGCGTCCTTTAGCACTAGCCTGGACGGTAAGTCCTATTTTGCAGTTTCATCGTTAGATGACTAACTATTTTCTGCTTTGTTTCATGGTGAGCCTTGGAAAGCGACAGTGTTTGAAATGTGAAACAAGAGGAGTTAATAATGTCTCCAAACGACAAAAATGGATTCTTTTAGAACATCAAAACGAAATAATTTATACTTTGGCACTAGATGGTAAATATGGTTAACCTCTTTTTTATCTTTTATATATATTTTTATTCCATAGGTAGGCTCTTAACGAGGCAGGATATGGGGAAGCCATCTTAATAGGTGAGAATTTTACTTTATTTATGTAACGAAATTTGTTTCAATATTTTAAAATGTTGAGATTCTCTACAATTTTAAATTGACATGATAACGGAGCCGACTGGATCAAAGTTGTGAGAGAGCACGGCTGACCATTGCGTCTCTCGCCTGAGTTCGAATATCAGCTGTGGCAGCTGTCAGTGTCACAGGGATTGGTTCTGTTGCGTCTTTGTCCTGGTTGGGTGATATAATAGCTTGCTAGACTTCACCAGGACATAGGACATAGGACAAAAATATCGTGAAAAGTATTACCAAAATCACAAAAATACTAGGCGTCCTTACAAGGAACTAAGAATTTTACGTATAATATATTTTAAGCAATTAGAATCGTTAAAGTTGAAATTCGTTAAAAGTTATCTAGTGAAAATTTTTATTTCAATTAAAATTATCTAATAGACATTTTTAAGACAATTAAAAATTTCTACTAAATATTTCAGAATCACTGAATAAGCAGCTAGAAATTTTCATATGAATTAAGAATTTCTAATAGATTTAATTGTATTATAAAATATTTTAAACTAATCTTGGTTATCTGATGTAGAAGCTAAAAAAATAATAGGTCCTCATTATTCAACTTTTTAATAGTATTTGCAATATTTAACTGATTTCATTGTGGTTTATTTATTAAACCCCAATCAACTATTAAAAGTTACTTCTGATATGATTTTCATATTATATTTGCTATTTCTAATTGAAATAATAATATTTACTAGGTGTTTTTATTTCAATTAAAAATATCCTCTAGATATTTCTACACAGAAACAAATGACAACGTTGTTAACTCAAACACGCAATTAAATTATGGTTTACTTTTACGTACAGAAACAGCGCCATATTCAAATGAAGTAAATATTTCAAACACTTTCAAATATTTCTGTTAGATATTTTTATTCCACTTAAATATATCTATGAGGTATTTTTAGTATTTCTAATTGAAATAAAAATATTTACTAGATATTTCTACACAGGAGCAAATGGCACTTCTACGCACAGACTGGCCATATTCAAATGAAGTAAAAATATCTATGTTTTTAGTATTTTCAAATATTTCGGTTAGATATTTTTATTGCACTTAAAAATATCTTTAGATATTTTTATTGCACTTAAAAATATCTATCAGATATTTTTAATTAAAATAAAAATATTTGCTAGGTATTTTTAATTAAAATAAAAATATTTGCTAAGTATTTTCACTTCAATTCGGATATTTTTACACAGGAACGAATGACACAACGTTGTCAACTCAAACATGCAATAAAATTATGGTTTACTTCTACGTACAGAGACAGCGCCATATTCAAATGAATTATAAATATCTAATAGATGTTTTTAAAATTTAAAAAAATGAATGTTAAATATTTCTAATTGAAATAAAAATATCGACTAGATATTTTATTTCAATTAAAAATATCTTTTAGATAGGTATTTCTAATTGAAATAAAAATATCTCTTTGATATTTCTAATTGAAATAAATTTAATATATTTGCTAACTGTTTTACTTTAATTAAGAAGTATTCTATAGTTACTTCTAACTGAAATTAAAAATCTGTTAGATATTTCTATTTCAATTAAAAATATTTAACATATATTTTTAAACATATAATAAAAATATCTACCAGGTATTTTAATTAAATTAAACATTCTAGTAGATTATCTTTAAAAATATCTATTAGACATTACTAATTGAAATAAGAGTATTTACTAGGTATATTTATATTAAAAAATATGTACTAGATATTTTTAATACTTTAAATATTTCTGCTAGATATTTTTATTACATTTAAAAATAGCTATTAGATATTTTTAATTGAAATGAAGATATGTATGTATTAGATATATCTAATATAATTTTTTATACTTTTCTTTTAAATTTCAATTAGAAATACGTGTTAGATATTTTTAATTGAAATAAAAATATTTACTAGGTATTTTCATTTCAATTAAAAAATATCCGCTAGATACTTCTTAGGAACAAATGACAAGACGTTGTTAACTCAAACACTCTATCAAATTATGGTTTATGTCTACGTACAGACAGTACCATGAATTATATATGGATGTTTTCAAAGCTTTTAAAAATATCTATTAAATATTTCTAAATTAAAATACGACTAGATTTTTTATTTCAACTAATGTCTTAGATATTTCTAATTGAAATAAAAGTATTTGCTAGTTATTTTTACTTCAATTAAAATGTATTTGCTAGTTATTTCTAATTCAAATACAATTATCTGCTACACATTTTTATTTCAGTAAAAAATATCGCTTAGATATTTCTAATTGAAATAAAAATATTTGCTAGTTTTACTTCAATTAGAAAGCATTTGCTAGTTATTTCTAATTCAAATAAAAATATCTGCTACACATTTTTATTTCAGTAAAAAATATCTCTTAGATTTTTCTAATTGAAATAAAAAATATTTCCTAGTTTTACTTCAATTAAAAAGTATTTGCTAGTTATATCTAATTCAAATAAAAATATCTGCTACACATTTTATTTCAGTAAAAAATATCTCTTAGATTTTTCTAATTGAAATAAAAAATATTTGCTAGTTTAATTCAATTTAAAAGTATTTGCTAGCTATTTCTAATTAAAAAAATATATCTGCTACACATTTTTATTTAAGTTAAAAATATCTCATAGATATTTTTTAATTGAAATAATAATATTTGCTAGTTTTACTTCAATATTTGCTAGTTATTTCTAATTAAAATAAAATATCTGCTACACATTTTTATTTCAATTAAAACTAATGTGTTAGATATTTCTAATTGAAATAAAAGTATTTGCTAGTTGTTTTTACTTCAATTAAAAAGCATTTGCTGATTATTTCTAATTCAAATAAAAATGTCTGCTACACATTTTTATTTCAATTAAAAATATCTCTTGGATATTTCTAATTGAAATAAAAATATTTGCTAGTTCCTACTTCAATTAAAAAGCATCTGCTAGTTATTTCTAATTAAAATGAAAAATATCTGCTACACATTTATATTTCAATTAAAAATACTTTATATGTATTTTTATACATATAATAAACATATCTACCAGGCATTTTAATTAAATTAAACACAAATATTTTAATATCTATTAGATACTTTTTATTTAATTAAGAATATCTGAAATTCATTAGATTAATTTCGGATATCCCTTGATTTACAGTATATCGTAATACGCCTTTTAAGTAATTTGGTTGTTATAATATTCAATTCGAAAACAACTGGTTGCACAGAACAGTCCGAGGCTCGATTTTCTTTTTAATTTAATTACCTCGGGACAACATACGTTGCAGGCTGCTATCATTCTACTTCGTATTCGATAACAGTTATTAAAGTGCTAATTTTTATCTGGCAAATTTACCGTTAATAATAATTATTCTAATTATAGCAATTCGTACCAATGTTGAATATGTTAATGCAAGTACACGAAGGTTAATATTTTAACAAAAGCATACATATTTTGCTATGTTTGATAAACAACATTTTTATATTCATAATAATAATTATAATCTCTTGGGCAAAGCAAAGCAATGAATTTAAATAAAAAAATCACCTCACCGTTGCCCATATTTAATACCTCTAAAATGTTGAAGCGTTGGTCCAAATGATTTTTTTGAATTTTTTAAAAATTATTATATCATTTGGTTTCGATTTGATTTTTTAGCTATTACAAATTATATTCTCCTAACTTACCATCGCGGTCGCAACATTTCAGCATACTACAATTTAGCTGTCACTCTTGAAGCACAACGTAAACGGTACCAATCACATTTTAGTCGCAATATTTAAAATACAACCAGCAATAATAAACAAGATCTATCATCAAACTGAACATGTGTATACAAAAACGAGTCAGGCCAAAACATATAACAGAAATATGAAGAGAAAGAATGTGGATTACTATGCTTTCTAATTTTTCACAATATGAGTATCCATCCTGTCCTGTTGCACATGGTTACGCGCTCGTGAGGTACCCAATAAACATAGCTAATTAATTAAGGCAATTACCCTTATGGCTAGATGTTTTGCAAAAAATTAAGTTCTGTTATTAAATGCTGTGAATTATGTTTATAAGTTGTTTTGCAGTTGATTATGTGTCGCGGACATCGCATTAAAATTAAAGTGGAACCGATTGGACAGTCACAGTTGACCTGCACAACATATGGCTAGGTGTAACGTTATGCTTTGTTTTCTTTTTGTATAATTTTATATATTGCGAGGGGACTGGAACTGAACCAGTCTCACTGGAGCCACATAAATACCTGCTTAACATGGACTATTCCAATCAATTAAAAAAAGCTGAAATATTCCATAATTTACCAAAACCCACACTTGAGAGTTGAGGAGTATTTTTACTGTTACTAAAATTTACTGTATTTAAAAAAAATAATAGTATTTGACATTTACTTGAATAAAATCAAACGCCTATTGTTAAAATCAACCGATGAAAACACTTAAAACGTTGATAAAAAAGAAAAATAATAACGGGCCTAGGTTGGAGCCTTGTGGAACTTCTAATTTAATTTCTTAAATCGCGCGATATACTCCGCTAAATAATAATACTTACTCTGAGCTCTGTCTGAAATTCTGCATCGCGAACTGCATAAGGGAATATTTTCCTGATGGCGGCACAGGGCTGCTCGGGGAGTGCGTTCCCTCGCCCCTTGGTGGTGGCCTGGAGGGACTCTCTTGGATATTGTTGCTCACAGATTTGACATTGTTTGTTATCATTTCTAATCTTTCTATTGGGGGAGATCGTGATCTTTGCGGTGAAGAGGCGTCACGTGATGCTTTAATTTGGATCTAGAACAAAAGAAAACTAACATATAAAAAAGTTGAATTTGAAATAAGTGAATAAAGTTAAACAGAGGAATTAACGTCGTGGAGTGGTAAATCAATTCTTTATTAAATTATTACTTGGATACATTTGTTGCGGTCCAATTGTTTGATAAAAATTATTCAAGTGGTTTAGCGATGAAAGTCGCATAGTACACGACATAGTGAGAAGCGCTTTAAATATACGGTAAAATAATACGGTGTTTTAATTATAAATGCTCTGTTAGGTTAAATTGGATTTGGTGCTTGCGTATCTTAATTCATTAGGTATCAATAGAACGCACGCTAGAAAACGTTGAAACATGAGTACTTGTTAGCTGTGGTCAATGATTTACCGACATATGGTGTGGCTAATAGAAAATAGCATTGTGTTGAAGGATCTACAAAAGATCAGCGCTAAAAGGAACTAGCAGAATAATTGGATGTTTTTAGCAGAAATATGTTCATGGTTGATTGTTGCCGCGGTACTTTGTTTAGAGAGAAATAATATGGATTTACACAGCTGCTTAACGATGATAATGAATGTTAGTTTGAGACATGGTTCATATTGCAGAAAACAGGCCTACTGAAGAGTTTTCTCCGTTTACTCAGGAATCAAACTAGGGGCTAACCCTACGGAATGCTTATAGATAAATTGCCAGCGCTCTTTTTTTTATTTTAAATTTAAAAAAATATATTATTAACAGTTTTAATGTATTTATTGCAGTTGTGTCTCGTTAGGTGTAGTGCGTGGTGTATGTATATGGAAGCTTTATTTCTTCCTGTTCCTGCTTTCGTCGGTGTGCATATCGAGGAATTTACTCGTCCGCCGGACGTACGGTAATGTACAGTTTTAAAAGCAATGCATTCCAATTCTGAGGGCATAATAGCTGACAACGGATAACAATTTGTAAAGTGGTGTTGATGGCGGTTGGAAAGAAAGAAAGTGTGAATGTTTCTGTAAAATACTTCGTATTGGTTCTTACAATTAGTCATAATTGCATCGTATAGAAAAGAAAAGCATTTTGGTTAAAAAATTTTGAAACTTCGAATCTACATAGGTCTTCTGATTAAAACTCTAAAGAGCCATATTTCTAATTGAAATAAAAATATCTGCTAGACATTTTTACTTCAATTAAAAAGTATTTGCTAGTTATTTCTAATTTAAATAAAAATATCTGCTACACATTTTTATTTCAGAAAAAAAAATCTCTTAGATATTTCTAATTGAAATAAAAATATTTGCTAGTTTTACTTCAATTAAAAAGTATTTGCTAGTTATTTCTAATTAAAATAAAATATCTGCTACACATTTTTATTTCAATTAAAACTAATGTCTTGGATATTTCTAATTGAAATAAAAGTATTTGCTAGTTACTTCAATTAAAATGTATTTGCTAGTTATTTCTAATTCAAATAAAAATATCTGCTACACATCATTTTTATTTCATAAAAAAATATCTCTTAGATATTTCTAATTGAAATAAAAATATTTAATTTAAATCACGTCCACTGACTGGTATACTAAGGTGAATAATCACAAGCAATTTGGACAAAAATAAATAAATAAATAAATAATACAAAATTTTTGTCCAAATTGCTTGTGATTATTCACCTTCGTATAAAAATATTTGCTAGTTTTACTTCAATTAAAAAGTATTTGCTAGTTATTTCTAATTTAAATAAAAATATCCGCAACACATTTTTATTTCAGTAAAAAATATCTCTTAGATATTTCTAATTGAAATAAAAATATTTGCTAGTTTTACTTCAATTAAAAAGTATTTGCTAGTTATTTCTAATTAAATTAAAATATCTGCTACACATTTTTATTTCAATTAAAACTAATGTCTTGGATATTTCTAATTGAAATAAAAGTATTTGCTAGTTACTTCAATTAAAATGTATTTGCTAGTTATTTCTAATTCAAATAAAAATATCTGCTACACATTTTTATTTCAGTAAAAAACATCTCTTAGATATTTCTAATCGAAATAAAAATATTTGCTAGTTTTACTTCAACTAAAAAGTATTTGCTAGTTATTTCTAATTTAAATAAAAATATCTGCTACACATTTTTATTTCAGAAAAAAAAATCTCTTAGATATTTCTAATTGAAATAAAAATATTTGCTAGTTTTACTTCAATTAAAAAGTATTTGCTAGTTATTTCTAATTAAATTAAAATATCTGCTACACATTTTTATTTCAATTAAAACTAATGTCTTGGATATTTCTAATTGAAATAAAAGTATTTGCTAGTTACTTCAATTAAAATGTATTTGCTAGTTATTTCTAATTCAAATAAAAATATCTGCTACACATTTTTATTTCAGTAAAAAACATCTCTTAGATATTTCTAATCGAAATAAAAATATTTGCTAGTTTTACTTCAACTAAAAAGTATTTGCTAGTTATTTCTAATTTAAATAAAAATATCTGCTACACGTTTTTATTTCAGTAAAAAATATCTCCTATCGAAATAAAAATATTTGCTAGTTTTACTTCAATTAAAAAGTATTTGCTAGTTATTTCTAATTAAAACAAAATATTTGCTACACATTTTTATTTCAATTAAAACTAATGTCTTAGATATTTCTAATTGAAATAAAAGTATTTGCTAGTTATGTTTACTTCAATTAAAATGTATTTGCTAGTCATTTCTAATTCAAATAAAAATATCTACTACACATTTTTATTTCAGTAAAAAACATCTCTTAGATATTTCTAACTGAAATAAAAATAGTTGCTAGTTTTACTTCAATTAAAAAGTATTTGCTAGTTACTTTTAACAGTGACAGATTTTCGAAACAGGGTTTAACAGAGAATAAAGAAAAGGTAATTTTGTGCTAAAAATGGCCTATAAACTTACATTCCCTGAAAAGTACATATACACTGTTTGAATGAAAATGTGCCAAAATTATTGAATAGAACGGTGCAATTCTGGCCATAGTAATACCGACTGATTTATTTTATTACGTTTATTTTAGTAAACAGAATTAGCTGAAATCAAATATTATCTTATTGAAAAAAATGTGCTCAAATTGTATAAATAATCGCCTTGAAAAAACCAGTTTCACGATACCCAACATTTTGTTTTTTATTATCATACGCATTACAGGATAATGACGGTTGATGAGCAATTCATTCGAAGGTTCCCCATTTTTTTCATCCACAATAACACAGGATATCACGAATTATCGAATAATAATGTACAATAATGAAAAAACTACACATGCAATTACATTATTAGACTACGAACTGTCATCAAAGTGAAATGATGCACGAACACCTTCAACGTCCAGCGAACATGCGTCATTACTGGGGATACCAAAATGTGTATAGTTTCCATCATGGACACATTTCAATAGTGAACAAAACAAATATTTATCAAGAAACCCCTAAACGTCTAAAAATTTAAAAAAATCGCCAAAAATAAAACATTTTAACTAAATACATAATTTTCCCTTATTATTGTTTATTTTAATATATTAATTATTATAGGATAACCAAGACAATTTCTTTGAAATGTCTCAAAGTATAACATCCTCAGTTCCCACCATGACAAGATTTCATTGTGCACCCATAACAAATTGTTCATTTTTCATCTCATTCCGTGTAAAGGAAAGTACTATTAATAATCAATTATTCCCGCGATTATTTCCTTTCACGTCTCGGACAAATTTCTAATTTTTATCCATGTGGGGCTCGTTTTTAATTTTAACGCATTTCTCTTGCATGAAAATACGTTATCCTGCTTAAAACGAATAAGATTTTACTTCTCTCAGGTTATGTGTACGTTTCCGTTGATAATCATCGAGAACGGATGTGCTGGGTATCATTAAGCCAGCCAGTACTTATAAATCCATCTCGGCTTCCATAAAATAATTAATGTTTAAATAGCAATCAAACTGCGGCGTGTTTTGTCACATACATTAAACAGAAACTTTGTAATTAAGGGGTAGTTGTCTCTGGAATAACTCTCAAAATCGAGTAAATCGACTACTAACTAGTTATTTGGAATGTATTTTAAGTAAAAACGAAAGGTAAACCGATAAGTAGATCATTTAAAAGGTTTAGAGCTGCATAATATTGATAAGATATAGCTCTTAGTGTTTTATACTTATATTTATTTTTTAAGTTTCAGCTTTTAGAAGCGATAATTTCTAAACACAAACAACTATTACATATCAGTGGTAAAAGGTCTTGACAAAGATAGCAGCAATATTTACATATCGAAAATTTTTCGTCACTATTATCAGGTACATACATCAGGGTGTTTCCTAAATACTAAAATAGGCCAAACGGATATAGTAGAAATTAAAAATTAAAATAACTAGTACTTAATGGTAGAACATTATAGACTAATGACTTCATTCGGTATAATATGGATATAAAATATTTTTAATTGAAATAAAAATGTGTAGCAGATATATTATTTTAATTAGAAATAACTAGCAAATACTTTTTAATTGAAGTAAAAGTAGCAAATATTATTATTTCAATTAGAAATATCTAAGAGATATTTTTAACTGGAATAAAAATGTGTAGCAGATATTTTTATTTAAATTAGACATAACTAGCAAATACTTTTTAATTGAAGTAAAACTGGCAAATATTTTTATTTCAATTAGAAATATCTAAGAGATATTTTTTACTGAAATAAAAATGTGTAGCAGATATTTTTATTTGAATTAGAACTAACTAGCAAATACTTTTTAATTGAAGTAAAACTAGCAAATATTTTTATTTCGATTAGAAATATCTAAGAGATATTTTTTACTGAAACAAAAATGTGTAGCAGGTATTTTTATTTGAATTAGAACTAACTAGCAAATACTTTTTAATTGAAGTAAAACTAGCAAATATTTTTATTTCGATTAGAAATATCTAAGAGATATTTTTTACTGAAATAAAAATGTGTAGCAGATATTTTTATTTAAATGAGAAATAACTAGCAAATACTTTTTAATTGAAGTAAAACTAACAAATATTTTTATTACAATTAGAAATATCTAAGAGATATTTTTTACTGAAATAAAAATGTGTAGCAGATATTTTTATTTGAATAAGAAATAGCAAATACTTTTTAATTGAAGTAAAAATAACTAGCAAATACTTTTATTACAATTAGAAATATCTAAGAGATATTTTTTACTGGAATAAAAATGTCTAGCAGATATTTTTATTTAAATTAGAAATAACTAGCAAATACTTTTTAATTGAAGTAAAACTAGCAAATATGTTTATTTCAATTAGAAATATCTAAGAGATATTTTTTACTGAAATAAAAATGTGTAGCAGATATTTTTATTTAAATTAGAAATAACTAGCAAATACTTTTTAATTGAAGTAAAACTAGCAAATATTTTTATTACAATTAGAAATATCTAAGAGATATTTTTTACTGAAATAAAAATGTGTAGCAGATATTTTTATTTGAATAAGAAATAACTAGCAAATACTTTTTAATTGAAGTTAAAATAACTAGCAAATACTTTTATTAGAATTAGAATTAGAAATATCTAAGACATTAGTTTTATTTGAAATAAAAATATCTAGTCGTATTTTAATTTAGAAATATTTAATAGAAATTTTTAAAAGCTTTAAAAACATCCATATACATTATACAATTCATGGCACTGTCTGTACGTAGACATAAACCATAATTTGGTTGAGTGTTTGAGTTAACAACGTCTTGTCATTTGTTCCTATGTAGAAATATCTAGCAGATATTTTTTAATTGAAATGGAAATACCCAGTAAATATTTTTATTTCAATTAAAAATATCCAACACGTATTTCTAATTGAAATTTAAAAAGAATAAATTAGATATACCTATCTAATAGATATTTTTATTTCGATTAAAAAATAAAAATATCTAACAGCTATTTTTGCATGCTCGGGTAATTTGACACCTTTACTGAATTGTTTGAGACATTTGTAAGAGACGTTTACAGATTAGCGATCTTACTTACCGATCTGGAGGCGGTAAGTAAACTAATAAATATAGAAATTTAAAAATCAATCAAATCACACTTAAGTTGTGGCAAAAATCGTGATTTTGCTGCCACAATTGTAAAAAATTACGATGATTTATAAACAAAATTGCCTTTCAAAGTTTTTGAAATATTTGTCAAATTAGTCTGGAACCTAAAAATCAGCTTTTCGAAAATTGTGTCTTTTAGAATTTCACCCCTTCAAAGAGCTGCTTGGGAATGTAAGTTTATAGGCCATTTTTACCACAAAATTACCTTTTCTTTACTCTCTGTTAAACCCTATTTCGAAAATTTGAACCACCCTTTGTACATTTCTTTTTCTATATTCGCATAATAAAAGTGTTGTGAAAAAAATGTAAATAACATTACAACAAATTTAATGTTTCTAATATTTTTACAAAATTTTAAACTTGAATCAAAATGGCCACAATATTTCCTTATATAATTTCGTTACATAAGACAGTAAAAATTTGAATTTCTGTACAAGAGAAATTTGGATATTTATGCTGTTGCGGTTTTACAAAATCACAGTTCCATTCCAGTGACTCCGGCTTTAAAATAAATAACGTATTTATAGGTAACAATCTGCATGTGTTATGAAGATTTTCCTTTGAAATTATCAGAGATAAAGTTTTCGGTTTCGGTGTCGCCGATTAATAATTTCGCATCATAACAATTGTATTACTTATTATTGAGGTAGAATACATAAAAATTTGCATTTACAACTCATCGTAATAAACAACCAGTTTTTAATTATTTAAATTACGTACCGTGGAACATTATGCTATGGGAATAGTTGGGTACAAAGTTTTTATGTAGGTTTATTATTATTTTTAGTGATTACCTAACATCGTGTCCTGAATAAGTCGCAGTAAATTCATACGTACTTGTAGCAAAATAAATTGTTTGCTTTTAGGATCGTATCGGATCCGTATCCTTATCTCTGTTTGCTTCGATATATTGAATTATTTATTATAAGATTATTATAATAAACCAGCATAAGGTAAAATGCAAAATAATATTTTTTATTTGTTTGAAGTGCGGCGGCACTTTGATGATCAAATTGCCGCCACTATAAAAGTATGAAAAAATCTATATTTGCTTAATTATAAAACTTCAATTTTCTTAACAATCTTATTGTGCTTGCCAGCGAATTTCGAAATTTTTGCATCGTTGTAATATTATTCAAAAAGTTAAGATCATACTACGAAAGGTGTGATTTTAAATTTTTTTATATCAAATAGGTTTGCGAATTTATAAAGTCAGCTTTATCGTTTTGGCCAGAGTAATCATAATTATGATCTACTGATTGGCTCGTATAAGAATATTTTAGAAGTAATTATAATTAATTTTAGTACTGTAGAGAATTTTAATTAATTACTCATAATTTATTAAATAAACTAAACAATTTTTTATGCAAATATCCAAGGCTGATTTTATATTAAATTGCAAATTTTGACATCCTTTTATAAATATAATACATACATTATTAATATAATCATGCGAACCATCTTCGTATATTGGATTTAAAAGAAACTGTTTTGGTCCCAAAGGACAAGAAGATTAATCCTTAAACGTGCCTAAGTTATGCCACAACTTTTACTAATTAAAATAAATTTCTGCGTAAAGTATCAACTGTCTAATTAGCATAATTAGGCGCGGGTACGCATGAAATTTTCCACTCTCAAATAATTCGCAAAAAAATTTACTGTACATCACTACTTTCTTCATAATTGGCACACCTGAAATAAATATTTCCGAAACGGATTATTTTATAAATAATATTCAAGCAAAAGATTAAAAAAACCAAAAATAAAGCAAAATTGCTAGATTGCACGTCTTAGTTAGACCAACAAAAGCAATAAGTAGTTTGAAGTACAGTTTGGTATGCCGGTTAAGGAATTTCAAATCCTTATTAAGCCGTTCGTCCCATAAATAAATATTAATTAGCAGCAAGCTCTGCTGTGACATAACGAGGAATTCTGCTGGTCATACGATTGATAAAACCAGCCAGTTAGTCGTTATGATACTGCATTTTTTTTTTTGTAACTAACTGTCGATAATCGAATTTATTTTAATCCAGTCATGTGTGCAAAACTATTGCGCCGATTTTTTTGTAAACATTGTTTTGCTTAAAACAAATCGTTTGGTTACATAACGCAACGTATTAGAAAGCCCAATATCGCAAAAATGCAACTGACCTTTCCCCTTATTTAATATAATAAATTTAATAAACTACCTTTAGGCTTATTGCGGAAAAATGTTTATTAAAAAAATGGCTGTTGGGATGGGTGTTTCTTAAGTAAAATAAGTCGTTGTCGGTGTAAGCAAAGTAGGCCACATTTGTTTTCAATCTATAATACAATAGGACAAATATAAAATATTAGGTTATCGAAATTTTGGCAAAAAAATGAAAACTGTATATCAGAAACGAAGGTCGATAGGGGATAAAATAAGGGTCGTTCTGAAACCGCCTCGGGGTTCTCTACCCCACTAGCATATGGCCAGGCACTCAGGAAACACCCTATAATATATTTTTTCTAATTTTGACATATAAAATTACACTTTTCAAAACTGACGTAAGTGTCAAAACGTTCTACTTTTCCTAACCAGTTAGGAAAAGTTAAACTTTTCCTAACTGGTTAGGAAAAGTTCGTTACATCACCAGTTAAGAAAAATAAAGAACCCTCAAGAAGAAATAGAAACAATGTATTCAAAATATGATACAAGTTTATAGGAGTTATTATTTTTTAATTATAAAATATTAACTATAATTTGTGAAATTTGTCAAATTAACTCCTGAAGAAGTTTTATTTGTTGAATTTGCCATGATATTATGTGCTGCATTATGCACTAAATTAATAACGTTTGTCATTTGTCACTTTTGACATTAACATTAAATGCGTAATAACAGAAACAAAGGTAACTATGATTATACATGAATATTTAATTTTTTATGACTTTTAAACATTTTATTTAAAGAATTTTAGTTTTGGATGTTTAAAATTAGAAAAAAATTTATATGTAACACGTTACGAAAAACAATTTTGTGTAACTCGTGTCATTTTGCGGGAACTCGCTTTGCTCGTCCCGCAAACATCCACTCGTTACACAAAATAAAGTCTTTCGTAACTGGTTACATAAATAGCTAATTTGTATCCCCATTTTCGGACATTAAAGTGTTACTTTTATCTGAAAATCTAAATATTAATTTCATTCCTCTGTTACTAACGAAAAATTTATAAATATTATCGTTGATATATAATAAATTAGGTGCCATTTTAAACCCCACAGCTTAAAATTACTATTTTAATCCCTATTTTTGGGAATGAAAATGACAATTTTATCTCAAATATAAATTTAATTCAGGGATTAATATATAAATTAAAAAACGTTACCAATAACTAACAACTTATTTAACACAGTAAACGACAAAGTTATATAATATCAAAGTGATTCATTTTACATTTTTTTACAAATAACTTTGAATATACCATTTTAAACCCCACAGCCTAAAATTACTATCTTAATCCCTATTTTTGGAAATTAAAATGACAACGTTATCTCAAATATAAATTAAATCCCTTAAAATTAAAAAATGTTACCAACAACAACTTATTTAACACAGTAAATGACAAAATAATATAATGTCAAAGTGATTAATGTTATATTTTTTATAAATTGCTTTGTTTATGTCAAATTTTTGAAGGTGCAGAAAATTACATAATACACCTACACGAGACTAAAATGCCTCTCGTGTGACTGTTTGTTACTAACGAAAAATAAATATACCATTTTAAATCCCACAGCCTAAAGTTACCATTTTAATCCCTATTATCGGGGATTAATATGACAACTTTATCTCAAATATAAATTCAATCCCTCGGAGATTAACGTAAATATTAAAAAATAACAACTTATTTAACTCAGTAAATGACAAAATAATATAATGTCAAAGTGATTAATTTTATATTTTTTTATAAATAGCTTTGTTGATGTCAAATTTTTGAAGGTATTTGAGATAAAAAATGCGCTTTAGTCCGTTGATATGTAATAAATATACCATTTTAAACCCCACAGCGTAATATATTACTATTTTAATCCCTATTTTTGGGGATTAAAATGACAATTTTCTCTCGTGTGACGGTTTACTAACAAAAAATAAATATACTATTGAAAACCCCACAGCCTAAAATTACTATTTTAATCCCTATATTTGGGGATTAAAATGGCACTATTATCTCAAATATAAATTCAATCCCGGGGATTAATGTAAAAATAAAAAAATGTTACCAATAACAACTTAATTAAGACAGTAGGTGACAAAATAATATAATGTCAAAGTGATTAATGTTATGATTTTTATAAATAGCTTTGTTGATGACAAATTTTTGAAGGTGCAGAAAATTACATATACACCTACACGAGACTAAAATGCCTCTCGTGACTGTCTATTACTAACGAAAAATAAATATACCATTTTAAATCCCACAGCCTAAAGTTACTATTTTAATCTATATTATCGGGGATTAATATGACAACTTTATCTCAGATATAAATTCAATCCCTCGGGGATTAACGTAAATATTAAAAAATGTTACCGATAACAACTTATTTAACATTTTAAACTCCACAGCCTAATATTACTATTTTAATCCCTATTAATTATACATATACGAAACTAAAATGCCTCTCGTGTGACTGTTCGTTACTAACGAAAATTAAATATACCATTTTAAATCCCACAGCCTAAAATTACTATTTTAATCCCTATTTTTGGGGATTAAAATGACAATTTTCTCTCGTGTGACGGTTTACTAATGAAAAATAAATATGCTATTTAAAACCCCACAGCCTAAAATTATTATTTTAATCCCGATTTTCGGGGATTAAAATGACACATGATGCAGTGATTAATGTTACATTTTTTTTATTATATTACAATTTCCTGTCAAAAATTGAAAATCGTGATTTTAAAAAAAATTAATATCTTCTATATCATTCATGCGAATTTCATGAAATTTGGCAAGGTTATATTTTTGACCACTACCAATTGAATGGAATGGAAATTTTCTAAGCCTTCTAGATTTTCAGCAACGATAGTCAACTTTTTTTTTTATTGCCGCCATATTGGATTTTTATACCATTAGTTTAGAGAAAATAATTCTATTTTCACCTATGTCACCAAAATAGACTGATTTTTTAAAGACATGTTGATATTCGAATTAATGTAAAAATAATTTATAAAACTCAGTATCCTTTGGAAAAATAATTGCAAGCAACATTGTAATCCAGACGCAATTATTAACTTGTACACTCGTAAAAAAATTACAGAAAAATGCCAGGTTATTATTTAAACTCCTATTAAATATTACAAACAATTTATAAAATAAAAATATTTATTTATTTCCTTGACTCTTTAATAAACTGTCGACAACGGGCCATCTCTCGCCATTATTAAAACATGGGGCAAAAGTAAATAAATACCTTCCACTAGTACTGTACAATTGGCCTATATCCTCACGATCGGTGTCGCAAATGTTACATTCAATATTCGATTATAATTATTATGAATAGAAATTCGTTCCATTGACATGGTAACCATCTGCTGATATATCATTAGGAGAATAAATCTAATATAAGTTTTGATTACACAAAATCTGATGAACGAATCGGAAAATGATTTAAAACAAAATAATGGAAGATAATGATGTAGAAAAATTTATACCATCAGCAGAAATGATGGTATTCCAATCAAAAGTATATGGTCAGAGAATGACTTTATTTTAATCATCACTGATTATTTCTAACTGATACGTTTTGTGGGTAATTTTGGACAAACTTACAAATAAAACACTTTACTTAGATTAATAACTGATTATAATTTTGTAAATTGGGTGACCTGGGTCAGGAATTTTCGATTTTTTGAGTTTCTTATAAACGTCATAGTAGACCAATTATGGCGTTAATTGCATCAGTTTCAGTGCACTTCTTTGTTTTCAACATTTTTTAGATCCATTATTGTGCAAGATTTAGGTAGCAATTTAAGAATGTGGAAGATTGGAATCAGACGAAAGATTTTTCTAAGAACTGAATATTAAAAATTATCCAAGGTTTTGGTGAACATCCGGGAGAGATCGGAAGGAGACAATTCAGATATAATCTTATGAATAGTGTACAAGGCATCACCATTATTTATTACCTTCGTAATATTAACAGAGAAATTCGATATGGGATAGTAGCAAAATAAAGAAATTATATTTCAACTAATTTAAAACGTAACGTTTATTATTTCGAAAATTACCTCTTTGTCTATTTTTTCTTCTTTGCAGCTATTACTATTACTGGCGGTGCTGCTGCCGCTGCTGCTGCTACTGGAGGAACAACCAGAAGCGCTGCTAACACTACTGTCCTTAGTCACTTTATTCACATGACTATAATTATTGTTGCAGTCTTTGTCGCTGTTTTCCTTCAAATTTTCAAACCTAGCCAATATAGCCTTCACGGATATCTTAGGTTCGTGTTCTTCAGGGATGGTCTCCATACGCGCTGTAACAGTGTCCACTCGCTTTTCACTGGTTTTCTTCTCGCTAGCACAGTCGTTTGCGACATAGTCGTACGAGCGTTCCGAATTACTACTTTCCGACTTGGTCCAGGACCTAATGCTTCCGCAAGGGTTCTGCGAGTACACTTCACATTTTACAGTAAAAGAGTTTTTGGATTTGGTGTCGGCACCTGAATCCGAGTCGTGGGACTCGTCACTTAAACTCTCGGATTGGTTGGAGGAATTGGCAAGGCTGTCCAAGGACGTCGCGCGATAATTCTCCGATAGGTTTTTCTCGTACCCGCCAGCGATTTGGGACCACTTTGTTTTATGCATTTTATACACCTCGTATTAGAATATTTGAAAAATCATCGTATCAACTGGGGAGCGTAACACCGGAGCCGCCGATTTAACATCTAGAGAGTGCCTGTGCGTACGGTCGCACGGCGTACGATCGAGTGTGCCTTGGCTTACCGGTACAAGTGAGCATCGGGAGCCAGCCAACTAGATGAGCTCTAATAGCTGCGGTGACCCACTGATGACCAGGTTGGTATACAATGTGGGACAGCTTAGTGTGTAACAGGTGTTTACGCCGGGTTTCTGAACATATACGCCATGGTTGGTTGGTTGGTTGGTGCGTTAGTTACTTGCCTCTGCTATTGTTAAGTGTAGGTTTTTTTCGAAAACATTCATGTGAAAGTTAATATCGGAATGTGCTTGTTAAGACTTCCTATGAAATAATCTTTGGAATATGCCTGCGCTTGGAACGCTGGAGAAAAAAGCGTGGTATTTATTTGCGACAGGAAATTAGGAATTCGTTACTCGTGGAATGTCTTTTTTTGTCTGGGCTAATCGGAAATACTCTAGTTTTGTTGGCGACTGTGCGTAGAGATCTGTTGAAAAATTTTAATTGGAATGTTACGAGATGAAAGGTGCGTTAAAATTTGGTAGGCGTAGATAATTGGACAAAAATCGGATATAACCTTAACGTGTAAAGTATTTGGAATGGGTACAGTTCATTGTTATTCCTGTCCAAGTCTAAATGTGTAGATTTTTCAAATTGCCATCCAGGTTGTACAGGGTGAGGGTTTTATGGTTTAGCAGTTGATTTAATCTGACAAAGAGAAAATTAATAAGAGTCAGAAATTTTAATAAACATCTTCGACGAAAACATTTAGTCAGTAAGCAATCCAGTATCCAAACAATAGATATTTATGGTTTCTTTGTATAGGCCTGCAGAAATAGAAAAAACGGTGTAACTAATTCGTTTCAGATAGCCACAGGTAAAAACAGGTGTATTTAGTTATAAGGAATATACCTCTGCGATACCTCCCAAATCAAATAAACAGAACATTGTTTAAAAGTCACTTTTATGTGAAAAAATCATAAAATTTGAAGTTTTTTAAAAATTGCAGTAAGACTGCAGTAGATTAATTTTTTTGAATGTTTCTGTTTACTAAGTAATTCCAAACCGGTTAATTTAAGCCCCGGTTGATTTCATTTCATTGATTATTTATTTAAATAATTGCCGAAAACCATCGAAATTTTCGAAAATTTCAAGCATTTTTTACTCTGAAAGGAAAAATGCTAGACTCTTGAAACTTTGGTGGAATATGTGTCTCATTACCCTCAACTTACAAAAAAAAATTCGTTTCAAAATGTTTATTACTTTTCGAGAAATTCTATTTGTTTATTAAAAAGGTCCCAAATGTTTAATGAAAAATTGACCTATTAACGTTATCAAAAATAATTCAACCACAGCTCATTTTTTTCGTCAAGACGTTAATTTTACGAATCTGTTATGGGCGTATCGATTTTCAATAATTTTGACCGTCAAAATGGCGTTAACAACATTGCTACTTTTCGGAGCAGCGTTTTTTGCAAATAACTTTACAACAAATGAACGTATCTGCACAAATCTTTCATATTTGAGTTGCTGGTATTTTTCTACAAATTTATTAAAAAAAATTGTTGCTCTGGGACATGTAGGAGCCGAGATAATTTTTTAAATTGTTTAATGCCCCAAACCTTTATTTATTAATATTTATGGCCAAAATTGAAACTGGTTGTTAATAAGATCTTGAATTTTGTGAATTCATCAAGTCCTATTGAAAACGGGCCCTTTTTGAGGTCAAAATATAATTTTTAATAATTAGTGATTTTAGAGCGTCTTCAATTTGTTTGGCTCAAGGGACAAGTGAATTTTTGATCAAACGAGTTTCAAATTGGGGTAGCGAGAAAAATTCGTCATATCTCCGTTATTTTCCGGCCAATTTTGACGTTTTTTTTTTTAATTTGGGGTAGCTCACGAAAATAGTAACAAAGGGCACATTTGCAATATCCAAATAATAAACAAATAATTGTTATTAACAATTTTTTTTTTTTTTTTAATTTTTTCTTTTTTAGGCTTATGCAACTTATAATGTGCTAATGTATTAAATATATGACGAATTTTTCTCGCTACCCCAATTTGAAACTCGTTTGATCAAAAATTCACCTGTCCCTTGAGCCAAACAAATTGAGGACGCTCTAAAATCACTAATTATTAAAAATTATATTTTGACCTCAAAAAGGGTCCGTTTTCAATAGGACTTGATGAATTCACAAAATTCAAGATCTTATTAACAACCAGTTTCAATTTTGGCCATAAATATTAATAAATAAACGTTTGGCGCATTAAACAATTTAAAAAATTATCTCGGCTCCTACATGTCCCAGAGCAACAATTTTTTTTAATAAATTTGTAGAAAAATACCAGCAACTCAAATATGAAAGATTTGTTGTAAAGTTATTTGCAAAAAACGCTGCTCCGAAAAGTAGCAATGTTGTTAACGCCATTTTGACGGTCAAACACATTATTGAAAATCGATACGTCCATAACAGATTCGTAAAATTGATGTCTTGACGAAAAAAATGAGCTGTGGTTGAATTATTTTTGATAACGTTAATAGTTCAATTTTTCATTAAACATTTGGGACGTTTTTAATAAACAAATAGAATTTCTCGAAAACTAATAAACATTTTAAAACGAAATTTTTTTTGTAAGTTGAGGGTAATGAGGCACATATTCCACCAAAGTTTCAAGAGTCTAGCATTTTTCCTTTCAGAGTAAAAAATGCTTGAAATTTTCGAAAATTTCGATGGTTTTCGGCAATTATTTAAATAAATAATCAATGAAATGAAATCAACCGGGGCTTAAATTAACCGGTTTGGAATTACCTAGTAAACAGAAATATTCAAAAAAATGTATCTACTGCAGTCTTACTGCAATTTTTAAAAAACTCCAAATTTCATGATTTTTTCACATAAAAGTGACTTTTAAACAATGTTCTGTTTATTTGATTTGGGAGGTATCGCAGAGGTATATTCCTTATAACTAAATACACCTGTTTTTACCTACGGCTATCTGAAACGAATTAGTTACAGATTCCCGTTCACATCGTCTAATTCTACAGGCCTAGTAGACAAATTTTCGGGTTCTTCTCGACATTGAATATTTGAATTCTTGATGTTTCGACCTTCTTGTCATCGTCTTCTTCTGAAGCGAAGTAATTTGGAATTGAAAATATTAAATTCAAGCAAGCACCAGGACACTCTTCTACAAATCATCAGCTCCATAAAGGCCTTAGAATCTCGAATATCTCCATATATACTCTGCACTTATACTGCTCTTAACAAAACGTTTATTTTCATCTGTCCAAAATAAAAGCATTCGATTTGGCTCTCAGAAAGGGGATCTTGATTTGTCTGTGAAGTAACATCTAATTTGCTCCTGAGAGTTAAATAATCTATGCAATATGGAATGACAATACATTGACATAAGAGCGATATTGCTCGTCATTTGTTGTGGCATCGAAATTAATACTAAAACAGTTGAAGATCTCACATTGCTCACGTCATTTGTTGTGACATCGAAATGAATACTAAAACAGTTGAAGATCTCGTGTCAGAGAACATGTCAATTTTATTTTGTCAAAAACACACATGTATTATTAAACTTTTGCAGTTTCATTTGTCATCCGATATATTTTATTCGAGTTCTGGAGGAAACAACGATGACGAACGAAATACCCAGTAAATTAAGTTTGTTCATTTTGGTTGAATCCACCTTTTGTGTTAAATATTAAAATTTTTTAATTTGATAATTTTCTCCTGTCCACTGTATCGACTTCTGGCAAGCGAATGCATTTGAAGTACCGATGCACAGTTAGTTGCGTGCAGTTCGAGTGCAGAATATATGCCTATACAATTTTAGCGGTTTCGTAGAATACCATTAATTCGTAATTGGGTTGGGTGAAAGGGCAGTGACATGTTGGACAATTGAAACGGTTTAAATTCAATGTTTTGCTTAGCTACTTCGATTCCAATATACCGGGTGGCCATGAGAAACGGTCCAGGCTTATAGCTCCTTTGTTTATGAACCAACTGTTTTGAAATTTGAAACATGTATGTATGTAAGACTTATTTGCCAATTTAGTGACGTGTACAGTCAAAATGGCCGACCTCCAGTTTCGACGGAAATGACATCAAATTTGATTTTTTAAATAGAACACTCTGTATATCTTATTATTTTTGGAATCTACCGACCAAATTCTATCCGATCACGTTGCAAAATTTTATTTGTTTTCAAAAATAATTTTAAAGTTTTTGAATTATTTAATTTTTTAGTGTAAGTCGGCCATTTTGAATATACACGTAACTAAATTGGAAAATAAATCTTATATACAAGTTCCAAATTTCAAAACAGTTGGTTCGTAAACAAAAGAGCTATAAGACTCGGCGTTCTCGTGGCCATCCAGTTCTGCAATCTACTAAAGTGTATCTAATTCTAAGCAAAAAAACAACAAAATACTCTCATTATAAACTAGTTCAAGAGCAATATCTACTTCTTCACATAGCACGAAAAAACCTAACCATTTTTCTCAGCAGCATAAGTCGAGTTTACTTTGCACCGGATTCTGGGATAATTTGTAACTGTCCTTCTGTGCGCTATGGGATGGGGGTAGGTTTTTATAGTATATTGCAAAATATGGACAGATACAATACTAATATGAATTGTATTTTATATCCAGGAATATTTTACTGCTCTTATAGTAAATGAACAAAATAATGCAGTAGGCATTCTAAAAGTTTCTAAAAGTGAAAACATCTGTTACATTTGGTCTTAAAGACGACAAAAAGAGAAATCATCTTAAGTTGAATCCTGTTTTAATTGTACGTAGTCATTATGCTAAGCATAATACACGTACATATGCAGTTATTTGATAATTACCGCAATTTTAGTTTATTTTTATGCAAAAACATGTTATTATTTAGGTACATGAGCCTTCATAAAGTAGGTAAGGTGTATAATAAACACATAATATGGACGGGGAAATGGAGCATAACGTTACTGCAGGCCCGGATTGGGGCACTTACCTACAATACAAATTTTACGAAGATCTTAAAAAATTTTTTTGATTAAACAATTAAAGAGTATTGTGACTATTGTGAGTACATACGGACGGCTTTCAAAACTGCATGCGCTCTTAGAAAGAAAATTTGTATATTTTTCGAATATAACGAAAATATAAAAAATGAAGAAGGAGGCTTCTGCTTTTTCCTTTATAATAATAACAAAGTCATTTATAAACAATACGTATCAAGCAAAGAAAGAAAAATGCAAAATAATAAAAAATATATAGTTATATAACAAAAAAAATCACGTAGGAAATCGGTAAAATGTTTATAAAAAATTCATCGTAAATAGAATCTTCCGAGGAAAATAAAGAGGAAAGAAAAAATATAATGATTAATAATGGTGAATGTCGTATTACCTCTTTTATTAATTAGAAAATAAAAAAATTACCAATCCAATATTTGATTTGTAATAAAGAACACATGAGAGAATATTGACGGTGAGCTAAAATCTCAGTATCAAAAATGTCCCTAATCCGACCCTGGTTACTGATGTTATCAGTTACAAATGTATATTATTTATTACGTGGTATGTGCTTTCGCGGTCATCTTGGCAAGTAGAGTGGTTTTTGGACCTCAGCTTCATTTTATCTGAGGGTTTCTCAACGTTGCAATAATTCGTCTAATTATACTGAAATACAGGGTGATTCACGAAATAAAAATTACTTAATCTGATGTTGAAATTATTTATTTTTGATTATTTATTTCATATTAATCAACCATGAAATCACAAAATTTTGTATAACAAATATTTTAGTTTAAATAAGAGAGGAAAATGTAATTTTATAAATTTATTTAGTGCAGACCTTCGATTTTGGCGAAAATTGATCGTTTATTTAAAATTCGCCCAAAGTGTGGCAAAACAACAAAATACATGTTTTCGATCAAGTAGCTTGTAAGTTATATATGAAAAAAAAAAAAAAAAAATGGGGAAAAAAGGGAAAAAAATGAGAAAAAAAAAGAAAAAAGTCAATTATTAAACAACAAAAAAAAATGTTTCAAGCTCAAGATATAAAAAAGAATAATAAAAAAAAAAAAAAAAAAAAGAAAAAAAAAAAATGATAAAACTATATGTATATAGGTATATATAAAAAAAATACATATATAAAATATGTTAATTATAATATATAATTTTATTAATAATTATTGTTAATTACGTAGGATAGTACATAAGTCCAATAATCTTATTTGTTAAATTGTTAACTAATGTAGTGTTACTGGTTATGAAGACATCATCTCCGTCTCTACAAAAAAAAAAGACTGGCTAATTGGTTACGCCAAAGCCATTTAAACGTAAACACACACACATGTTTTCGATCATTTTTGTATGTAGTTTCATAATGCAGTATTAGAATTTAAAAATCACGTACACAGGGTGAATTTTTTCATAGGAGCCCTAAAAATAAAAATTAGTTGAGCCGGCCCTGGAATTTTCTGTCTTTGATGATGCATGTATTGACAATTAATAGTATATTATATACCCACAATACGAGCTGATTCTAGTGATTAGTTTAAATGATATTACCTTAGGAAGTATTGGGCAAAACTCATAAATCACCCTGTAGATCAATAAAAAAAAGGCTCAGGGTTTTTTCAATAGTCATTTCTAATTCACTTAAGTGAACTCTATCTACCATAATATTTTGTCCCTTTCGTCGTGAATCACCCTGTATAATACGGGCATGTTTCTTATGACTTATACTCATATTTTGTAAGCGATAGCCTTAGAACCAACAAGTAATTTTTAAAGACACATACTTATTTTAAATAATAATAATAAATACACCACATGTAATTACGACCCTCTTTATCCCAGAAGGCTGAGCCTTGTGCGGGAGGGGGCTACACATTTAAAGACAAGGGACACACATCCAATATCCGTGTATAATGGAAAAATCCCTCTCACAGTATTTTCCATTGCCACGACCGGGATTCGAACCCGGGACTTTTGGGTGAGAGGCAGGTACTCTACCATCTCGACCATCCAGTCATATTACATTACATTAAGAGATTAGAAACTATGTTACTAATAATCTTTTGATCTTAACGAATTATACCACAATGGAATTTTACCCCGAGCAATTAATTTTCATCTGATCCAATTTACTGCACACTTTCATGATTTTCTTAAATGTAAATCACCGCTTAACGGTCAGGTCCGCCAACTGTAAACTAATAACTATCTAATTGAGTGCGTATACATTTGTCCATAAATAATTGCCCAGGGTACTGTAACCACGTCAGCGTTACTAATATAATTAAATATGATTTTTCATTTTATACTCTAATTATTGATGATTTAATTGTTCGTGTTAAAACGCCTTATTTGTACCTGTTTACGCTCACCTCATTACCATGTATATTGGTGCGAGAACAGATCAGCGGAACGTTTATTATTAAGATTGCGTTTATCGCATCGAATAATTAACTAGATTTTACATCATAATTAGGTTATGCCAGTTTTGAGCGAAGCAAAGAAAAATGTACGAGGTGTTTCATAAGCCAGTCTTCTATGTCCAAAACTAAACTCAGTTGCAGAACTGTCAATATTTTTTCCTAACCTACAATTATTTAGATCAAAGCATAATAGAAAAATAAACTGTTTCTCAAACGTTTGCTAAGGTCTTAGTTTGGTTAAAGTACGTGAAAAGTGTGAAAATTTGGTGAAAGTATGTGGAAGGTTGATGGAAGCATGAGGAAGCTTGGTGGAAATATGAGGAATTTTGGTGAAAGTATATGGAAGTATGTGGAGGTTAGTAAACGTGGAAATTTGATGGAAGTATTAGGAAACTGGGTTAAAGTATATGGAAGTATGCGAAAGTTTGGTGAAAGTATATGGAAATTTGGTGAGAGTGTATGGAAGTTTGGTGGAAGTATTAAATTGATGGTAAAAGTATGTGGAAGTTTGATATTATAAAATGTTTCCTATTAAGGTTCTGTAGTTTCTACAAATATACTAAATAGTAGTTAACAAATTTTCAATTTCAAGGTCATATAGGTTTGATGGAAGTATGAGGAAATTCGGTTTAAGTATATGGAAGTTTCGTGGAAGTATGTGAAAGTATATGGAAATTTAGTGGGAGTATATGGAAGTTTGGTGGAGTATTGAATGGATGGTAAAAGTATGTGAAGGTTTGGTGAAAGTATATGGAAGTTTGGTGGAATTTTGTGGAAGTTTGGTGGAAGTATTGAATGGATGGTAAAAGTATGTGGAAGTTTGATATTATAAAATGCTTCCTATTAAAGTTCTGTAGTTTTTACAAATATACCAAATAGAAGTTAACATATTTTCAATTTCAAGGTCATTTAAAGGTCAATTTATTTTTCCTGATAGGATAGTGTATTTTTTATTTCGGAATTTGAGAGACCAGTATATTCTGATTACAAATCAGCACAAGCACAAGACAAACTCTCTCAGGGAGTTTAGGTGCATATAATATATTATGTATTGCCAAAATTAAAAATAAACTTATTATTATTATTTGAACTTTACAACCCTAAAATGTAGTGTAGTATGAAAATGTATGTTAGTAAGCGTATGTATAGGTGTGATGGAAGTATGAGGAAATTTGGTTAAAGTATATGGAAGTTTCGTGGAAGTATGCGACAGTTCGGTGAAAGTATATGGAAATTTGGTGAAAGTATATGGAAGTTTGGTGGAAATATTGAATGGATGGTAAAAGAATGTGGAAGTTTGATTTTATAAAATGTTCCCTATTAAAGTTCTGTACTTTCTACAAATATTAGTTAAAAAATGTTCAATTTCAAGGTCATTTAAAGGTCAATTTATTTCGAAAATCACGAGCAACCCACAATCATTTAGATCAAAGCATCATAAAAAAACTATTTCTCAAACGTTTGCTAAGGTCTTAGTTAGTTGAAGTACGTGAAACGTGTGGAAATTTGGTGAAAGTATGTGAAAGTTTGATGGAAGCTTGGTGGAAAAATGAGGAAATTTGGTAAAAGTATATGGAAGTATGTGGAGGTTAATAAACGTTAGTGAGTGTGGAAATTTGATGGAAGTATTAAAAAATTGGATTAAAGTATATGAAAGTTTCGTAGAAGTATGCGAAAGTTAGGTGAAGTTTGGTGAAAGTATATGGAAATTTGGTGAGAGTATTTGAAAGTTTGGTGGAAGTATTGAATGGATGGTAAGAGTATGTGGAAGTTCGATATTATAAAATGTTCTGTAGTTTTTACAAATATACCAAACAGTAGTTAACAAATCTTCAGTTTCAAGGTCATATAATTTGGATGGAAGTATGAGGAAATTTGGTTAAAGTATATGGAAGTTTCATGGAAGTATGCGAAAGTTTGGTTAAAGTATATGGAAGTTTCATGAAAGTATGCGAAAGTTTGGTGAAAGTTTATGGAAATTTGGGGAGAGTCTATGGAAGTTCGGTGGAAATGTGTGGAAGTTTGAATGGATGGTAAAAGTATGTGGAAGTTTGATATTATGAAATGTTTCCTATTAAAGTTCTGTAGTTTCTACAAATATACCAAATGGTAGTTAACATATTTTCAATTTCAAGGTCATTTAAAGGTCAATTTATTTTTCGTGATAGGTTAGTGTATTTTTTATATCGGAATTTGAGAGACCAGTAAATTCTAATTACAAATCATTTGAACATTACAACCCTAAAATGTAGCGTAGTATAAAAATGTATATTAGTAAACGTATGTATAAGTTTGATGGAAGTATGAGGAAATTGGGTTAAAGTATATGGAAGTTTCGTGGAAGTATGCGAAAGTTTGGTGAAAGTATATGGAAATTTTGTGAGAGTTTATGGAAGTTTGGTGGAAATGTGTGGAAGTTTGGTAGAAGTATTGAATGGATGGTAAAAGTATGTGGAAGTTTAATATTATAAAATGTGTCCTATTAAAGTTCTGTAGTTTTTACAAATATACCAAATAGTATGTAGTTAATATTTTCAATTTCAAGGTCATTTCAAGGTCAATTTATTCTTCGTGATAGGATAGTGTGTTTTTTTACTTCGGAATTTGAGAGACCAGTATATTCTGATTATAAATCATTTGAACATTGCAACCCTAAAATGTAGTGTAGTATAAAAATGTATGTTTGTAAACTTATGTATAAGTTTGATGGAAGTATGATGAAATTTGGTAGAAGTATATGGAATTTTGGTGGAATTATATGGAGGTTGATGGAAGTATTTGGAAGTTTGGTAGAAATATGTGAAAGTTTGGTAAAAGTATGTGGAAATTTCATGAAACTTTGGTGGAAGTATATGGATGGTTGATAAACGTATGTGGAAGTTTGATGGAAGTATGTGGAAGTTATGTTGAAGTATATGGAAGTTTGGTAGAAGTATGTGAAGGGATGGTGGACGTGTAAAAGTTTAATGGAAGTATGTGGAAATTTTTTCAAAAGTACACGATTACATTCAGTTACCCAACTTACATTAATGGCTTATGGTATAATCTAGAATCAGTAACTATGAATATGGAATTTTTAATGATTTGAAAAGGTGCGTACCAGAGCAGAGGAAACCTAATTTTGTCTTTGACGTTAGTTTTGTTCTGTCTTTTAGTTTTAGAATAATTAGTTAAAATAATTAGAAACGTAAAAGTAATGAGTAATTTTCAGAAATAACAAAAAAATAATGGCGGATGGTTTTGATTGTAGAGGGTGCAAACGTAAGAGGAAGTCCCACAAACATAACCTCAACATTACCTGTCATTGTCTCAAATTTCACAACGAATTAAGAACGTCTACTAGAAACATAATACTTTTTAACTAGTATACTCTCTAGTTCTAGTTCTATTGCGTATACTAATGAAAAGCGATAAATAATTGGCACTTACCTTTCTATGTTCGGTACAGAACTTTGTGACCATTTCAGACAATTGCTGCGCCCTTGGAGTGTGCAAACTTAACCGGCCTTGGGGTCCATCCAAACTGACACTCGTAGGCCTCGGTGCGGCGCATGACCCTATATCTCCCAAAGCAAAGGATCTTATTACTTGGAGGTGGTTTTGCTCACGTCTGACCAAATGAACGCCCCAGTGGGAAACGGCGACCAGCTGCACCTCGGACAACTGGAAAAAAAAAGAAAAAATTTGGAATAACTCTTCTTCATAGATTGAGCAGTAACAATCATTACAGTGGATATGATGAACCAATTTCGTCTTACCTGCGCTGCCCCAGAAACAGGGAACAACCTAGCAAAGTACAAGGGCCAGGTCCTCGCCAATTCCACGACGTTCCTCTTGATATTCGCCCTGTGCGAGTTGTTATAATTTTCAGCTGTAACTCCATACCCCGACAGCATGTTTACCCCTGCTCGTTTTTCGCTTTGTGTTAGCCTCAAACAGGGCGTGAGCCCATAAACGTCGCCTACGATCTGACAGAAAATCAAATGTAGGGCGGTGGGTGGACCCAAGGGTTCAGAAGGCGAGAAAACTTCTTTCCTGACTCTTAGCAGCCAGGAGACTCTGTTGTAGGTGACGCAAGCGGCTGCGCCCAAAGGTAGTAATCGGGATGTTGTCTTCGGGGATTCGATTGTTTCTATCTGTTGGGGTTGGGTCGTTACTGGGGACTTTGATGGCGGTGTTTGGATTGGGCGCATGAATTCCGGCCATTCTTGGACTGAAAATCAGACATCAATTATATTATCAGTTGTGGTTGCTCCTATTCTAATATATTCATTAAAGTCAACATATTTAAAAAATGCCCACTAAATTTTTTGTTTGTGCTAATTGTTCAGAAACAGTTTTTTTTTTTTTTTTTTTTGTGGCTTTAGGTCGTAGACCATACAGCCAGGCATGGCGTGTATTATGATTAAACCTATTAAACCAAAAACAGTTGATTCTAATAATTTGCACACACTATTTCAATAATGCCGTTTAAATAATAAATTTATTTCTCTGTAAAATAATCTCAAACAGTTTTCTTAATATTAAATGCAAAATAATTGCATTTCAAGGATTGCGTAAACTGTAGAAACATTTATGTGCAATATCATGCATCATTCGATGGTAAAACCGCGATTAGTTTCAGCCGGCAACAAACGTCATAACTATAAAAGAGAAATTTAGCATTAAATGAACAAAAACGCAGTAAATTATTTAACAGTACTAAGTTACTAAATTATATCTTTTAAACAACAAAACGAAGCAATATTTAGCTTGAAAATGCATTTTGACTCACCTTCTGTCCTTTCGGTCTTGTCAGTCATCTGAGTAGACGCGACGGAGTGCTTCTTTTCTCTCTCCTGGGCGTTCTTGTTAAACATATGCGTTCTAAATGTCGGTCTCTCGATCGGTTCATGGTTCATTGCTTCCTTCCGAACATTCTTACTCTTTTCAAACTTTCTCTCCTCTCTGTCCCACCGTTCAGTCAATCTTCTCGGCTCAATGGAAGTGTTGGTTGTCGACTCCGCCAATTCCCAGCTGTCCCTCGATGTCCTGCCGTCGTGTTTGTCGCCGTCGAGTCCGTCCTTCGCCCAGCTGGTGGCGTCGTCCGCCGTCTCCTGCGTCAAGCTGCTCTGGACGTCCCAGTTGGCGCTGAACGAGTTTCTCTTGGAGTTATTTTGAATTACCCGGTTCTGGTGCACCCCGAACGTGTCCCGGTCTTGGCGTTGGGCCATGAAGGAGGACTCCCTGACTGGCTCGACAGGAGGCGGCGGCTGGTTTGGTCGCACCACGGGTGGTGGGGGTGCCGGCCCTGGAGGGGCTGGCGGGAGGGAATTCGGCCCTATTGGAGGTGGCGGGGGCCCCGGTTTCCAGTTGGAGCTCGCCCAGCTTTGCTGGGTGGGCGATTTTGTACCATTGTGAGGAATCTGCAAATATACCTGCAAAATAAATGAATATACAAATAGAGAAGAAAAAATTAACGAAATATTTGTCTCGAAAGAGGAGTAATTCTTTTTGGAGCAAAATATTGTGTAAATTACCAAATACGAACAAACAATTTGAATACCAGCCAATTTTCCAAAGCGGTTCTGTTTTTGATTCACAAATTGACCACCAACATAGGTTAAAAGCTGTTTCATTGGTGTAACTAAAATTTTCAATTGTCTATATTTGATACTTACATGTGGAGGAGTATCTGGACTAGATTTTCCACTAGTATTCTGCGACTCGTCGCCCCATCGCCCAGCCAGCTGTTGCTCCAGCATCATCTTCCTAGTATCCTCCAATTTGTTCACGGTCCTCGAGGGTTTTTCAACTTTACTGCTCGTGGATCTAACAGAGTGAGTGGCAGTCACCTGTTCCAACCTCTGCCGCATTTCCGAGCTTAGCTTCAATTTCCCTATGCTCCCAGGGGAAGGTCTCGCGGCTCCTATATCGAAGGCTCGTTTGGAGCTAACTTTAGCGGGTTTCTCAGGCTCCCTGACTATCGGCTCGAATTCTATTTCCTCCCACTCGGCTGATGGTTGCTCGGATTTGCTAAAGTTGCCGCTGCTGTGGCCGTTCGTTATGGTTATTACTTGGTCTCTGTTAGGAGTTACCTTGCGTTGGTGCTGTCTCAATTTGAATTGCATGAAGTCCTCGCCGTTTGTTTGAACTGTTCCGTCGTTCGGTGGCGGCCATCTCCATTTCCCAATTCGCACAGTTTTAGCCCGGCCATAAGGGTCCATGAAAGGCCGAACTTCACTTGGGTCGGTGCCGTCTAGCGGTGGAGGCATAGGAGGTGGTGGTGGAGGTGGTATGCCGTTTCTGCTGATCATGCTCATGTTGGACTCTGAACTTGCTTTGCGCGATTTGTATTCCACGGAGGAATTGACGCTTGGTGAGCTACTTTTTCTGTTTATGTTATTAGCTGATTTGAAGCTGGATTTTCGGTTTGGACTTGATGCGCTGGATTGATGGACTTGAGCCTTTACTGTAGTTTGAATAGTTTCAGTTACCTTAACGTCCGTGGAAACGGAGGTGCTTTGTTGGGTTAACAATTGTTGTAGTGCTTGGTTTTGAGCTAGTAACTGTTGCTGTATCTGTATATTTTGGGCCATTGCTGATTGCAAAAATGCTCGTTGTAAGTTTTGTTGGTAAGCTGCTATATCAGTGCCGTTTTGTGGCATACCAACTCCAACACCTTGCATATTGAAGACTGGCATGTAGCTGTCTTGTGTTGGACTAAGCATTGGCATCATTAGTGGCGCAGGACTTACAATCGGTGCTGGAATGGAGGAGAAACTATAACTAGAAGTCCCAGCACTATTTTGGGTAGTTCCACCACCCTTGATGCTCTCCACTAAATTATGTTTCTCTGTTAAGTTCTTTAGACTGTCGTTGATGAATATTGGTCTAAATAAATCACTTATGTAATCGTCCACGTTGCCATTGGTATTTGCTTTAGGTGCACTCTGTCGATTTTGAGCTGAAGTCAAATTTTCCACTTCTTGGTCAAGCACTGAGCTTTCCTGACTGTTACTTCTGGGTCTGTGACCCCCTCCTTTAATTCTGCCTACTATTTGATTCATATCGGACATGTCAACACATGGTATTTCGACTCCATTGAGCATTTCGTCCAAAAAGTCATCCAAACCTTCTATGTATTCGTCGCTGTTGTCACCACCTCCTTTAATACTAGCCGCTAGTGATCTAGCATCACTTAACTCATCCAAGTTTCCATCCAAAACAGGACTAAAGAGCTCATCTAAGAACTGATCTACATCTGATGCTTGACTAGGTACTCTTACTCTCCTCACATGACTAGCCAAACTTGGAGCTTCACTAGTGTCAGACATTGCCGAGCTTCTAACACCGCCAAACTCTGACTTTTCGATCTGCGCTCTACTAGAATGAGAACCAGGTGGCGCCTTCTTGCCTGCGTATGCTGATTTTATATATCTTGGTCCACCTCTATGTGACGTACTCACGCTAGATACATCGGGGTATTCAAATTCAATCTCCTGCTTTGACATGTAATTCTGATTAGCTATGACTGGTTTAATTGGCGCCAGTTGTTCCACTGAATGATACCTCTCGTTTAGCCGAGATGACTGACTTAAGCCTAAGTCTGCAAGTGGGGACGGCTCTGGCTCACTTAAGAGATTATCTAGACTTCTGGAGCGAGCCTTTTCGATCTCGAAATATCTTTCATTTAACGCTGAGTTCCGAGATAGGGCCTCGTGTGATGACTTCCTCGCAGCGGGAGAGCTGGCAGCCACAGGCGATTCTCTTTGCGGAGAATGAGAGTATTCGTGGTGGGTATCACGGGATGATTTCCTGGAACTGTGGCGTGAGCTGTGGATTTGTGTTGGAGGCGATTGCCTGGAAGTTTCTCTCGACATTTCCCGTTCTCTAGCTATCTCTCTGTCTCTAGCGATTTCTCTGTCTCTAGCGATTTCTCTGTCTCTGGCGATTTCTCTGTCTCTAGCGATTTCTCGGTCTCTAGCGATTTCTCTATCTCTAGCGATTTCTCGTTCTCTAGCAATTTCCCTGTCTCTAACGATTTCTCGGTCTCTAGTGATATCTCTGGATATTTTACGCGTTATATTTATGGGAGGTTCAGGTGGTGGCACTTGTGGTCTTGTTGGTGATGGTAGAGTATGGTGATCTATTTCGGTTGGCGAATGTCGCTTAGCGCCTGCTTTTAGCAATGATGGCTTAGTCACGGGGAATGCTGGACATAATTCCAACTCTGACACTAGATCCATGATGTAGTCGAAGCCATTTCCTTCGGATATGATACCCGCATCGTCCATTACCACGCTCCAACCTTCCGGTGAGAGTCCCAATGAAGAAACAGCCAGTGCTGCTGCCTAAAAACAGTTAATATTAATTTTGGCAAGTTCTATGGGACGAAAGGAAGTGGGGAAATATGAAGTGTTTTAACTTACTTCCTCACAAGTGGTCCATGAGTCCACATTGACCGTTGACACGGATCTATCTGGTAGTGTTAAAGGCAGCGCTGTATTAGATCTCTGCCTTATGCTACGCCATTCCAGCAAGCTGGGAGGTAGAGTCCTGGCATGTGGTGCTCGCTGTATACTTCTGGTTAATTTTCTTTGAAGAGTTTCTTTGATATTTGCGGGAGCGTGGTCAGTTATAAATTTGAGTAGATACCTGAAAGAAAGCGAGTGGTAGTAAAGACTGATAACAATGAATGCCATTAGTGTGACGTCATATAACCTTAAATAACATTTAATAGGATTAGCTCCTGAATTGTGATCAAAATTATGTATAAGATACTTACTTGTACAGTGGTGGGCTTGGTTGGAAGCAACTGAGGCAGTGGGCCATCAGCTGCCAGATACGCTCGGAGTTTTCGTTCTTCCACGTCTGATTGCACAGCTGCACCAACAGCTCATCCCTCAGTCCCTTGGAAGTGAGCCCTTTGTGGATCATATAATCCGCCAGTGCCCGTTCCCGGGCTCCCGTCAGTTGGGGATCATTGGACCAACGCAAAATCAGCTTGAACAAGGCCACTGCATCCTGAAAGTCTTGGTCCCTCGCCGCTGCTTTTGAAAGGAAAGGCGCCGTGATGGGTTCCTTTTTCATGTGGAGGTCTGCTCCCTTGAAGTAAACGGAGGAAAATTTGGAGAATTCGAACTGATTCAAGTCGTGTGGTAGGTTGAGCTGGGGAGGTGTTCCGTTAACGCCTCCTACTACCTTCACTAGGTTTCTTTCGGTGTGTGGTGGGGTGTATCCTTCCAACTTCGAAAAAATGAATGCTAGCTCCGCTGGTATTTCCAAATGATGAACGCTGGCTTTTGAACTGGCCTTGGCTGCGGCTGCTGCTGTGGCTTTCTGTGCTTGCGCTTGCAATTGCGCCTCTCTAGCAGCTCTTTGCTTAGCTCTCTCCTGAGCGACTTTTTCGGCCTCGACCCTTCTTCTGAACTCCGCTTTTCTTTGGGCGAACTTCTTGCGTTCTTTTCTGCCCCTGTAAAACGCCTGAGCTTTAATAATCCCAGTCTTAATCGTATGGTAATCTCTTCTTTGCCGGTACCCTCGCCAGTGTTTCTGAATTGCTATGGAACTACGTTTGAGCCGTCTGTATTTCTTTCGCGCCAGATAACCCCGTATGTTCTTCTGTATCAGCACTGCTGCTCCCTTGAGAGACTCGCTTCTGGTGATCTCCAACTGGCGTTCTAGACTTTCACGCAGAAACACTCTCGTCGCGCCCAGCTGGTAGTCTGGTCCCTCTGAAGTAAAATATTTGTTTAGTTGTGAAAGTAGTAATTTGTAATTAAATCATATATGCAATAATAGTTATTTTATTCTTTACCTGTGCCGGTTGAAGGCATCTGTTCCAATATAGCTCTGCACAGGTCCCTGTACGGCGCACCTCTGGGTATTCCAGAAAGCAGGTACCTGCAAAAAGTGAAGTCTTGTAGTCACTAGTGAAGTGTGTAATGTAGAACACACATACATTAATCATTAATTTTAGTATGCTGTAAATAATTGTTATAATCATTTTATGTAATGCACGAGGAAGTGTTTGCAATCTAGTAAATATTCTAAAAATAATATTTTTCGTAATTAACTGTACGTAATACATACGTAGGCGTTCGTATAAGTCAAAAATCGTTCGTTGAGTAATTGATTCGGTGAGAAACCCATTGGCTTGGTTTATTCATTATTATTAATTGCAAAAATGTTAATAATGGATATGGGTCGTAGAAACTGTTTGTATATTAAATTACTTGAAATATATTATCCGCTGCTGTGGAGGGTACTTTACATATATACAGTGTGTTCGAAGAGTGTGGCATTTTTATAGAAAAAGTGTCGATATACGTACTTGTAGTAAAACAGAAAAAAAAATTGATGAAGGAAGTTGATCCAATTTTCGAACTCCATCTGTCAATGCATAATTCTTTTGGAATTAGCCAATACTAATGCATGACAGATTATTATATAAAATGAAGTTTTAAGGGCAGGATAACGCCAGGAAAATATAAACTACTAAAATTTTGTTGTAATAAAATATACCAAGTGGCCACGAAGGTATTGCATGCAATAATTCGGTTTTTACAAAAGATAGATTTCCAACTTTCTTATTTTAAACGGAACGCCCTGTATATTCTTACAATTTCTTCGTCTTGAAATTTTGATTTCAAAGATATGTTACAAGTTGTCATTTGTTTAAAAAATGGCGTCAGGAATATGAGAAAACTGAAAACACAAGTAGATTTTGTATTTTAAAAATTCTTGGGCAACTACGATGGCTCAGAAGGGCCACAGCAAAAATTAAAAAACTAGATATTTCTACTTAAAAACTAGAAATTTCTAGTTTGGTTACTAGAAATTTCTGCTTATAAAGTAGAAATTTTTACCTTAAAACTAGAAATATCTACTTTGAAAACTAGAAATTTTTGCTTTAAAACTAGAAATTTCTGCTTTAAAACTGGAAATTTCTAGGTACTTTAAAACTAAAAATTTCTAGTTTGAAACCTTGAAATTTCTACTTTAAAACTACTGTATATGTAGAAATTTCTAGTTTTCAAAGTAGAAATTTCTAGTTTTAAAGCAGAAATTTCTAGTTTCCAAAATAGATATTTCTAGTTTTAAAGTAGAAATTTCTAGTTTTCAACGTAGAAATTTCTAGTTTAAAAGTAGATCTTTCTAGTTTAAAAGGAGAAGTTTATAGTTTCAAAGTAGAAATTTCTAATTTTAAAGTAGAAATTTCTAGTTTTCAAAGAACTTCTAGTTTTAAAGTAGAAATTTCTAGCTTTAAAGTAGAAATTTCTAGTTTTAAAGCAGAGATTTCTACAATATTTATTTCTACTTTTAATCTAGAAATTTCTACGTTGAAAACTACAAATTTCTACTTTAAAACTAGCAATATCTACTTTGAAAACTAGAAATTTCTGCTTTAAAACTAGAAATTTCTAGCTTTAAAGTAGAAATTTCTAGTTTTAAAGCAGAGATTTCTAGTTTTCAAAGTAGATATTTCTAGTATATGACTGATGGTCGAGATGGTAGAGTACCTACCACTCACCCAAAAGTCCCGGGTTCGAATCCCGGTCGTGGCAATGGAAAAATGTGAGGGGAATTTTTCCATTATACACGGATATTGGATGTGTGTCCCTTGTCTTTAAATGTGTAGCCCCCTCCCGCACAAGGCTCAGCCTTCTGGGATAAAGGGGGTCGTAATTACATGTGGTGTATCTATTTATTTATTTATTTAGTTTTAAAGTAGAAATTTCTTGTTTTTCTAATTTTTGCTGTGGTCCTTCAGAGCCATCGTAGGAAACAATTAAATTTTGTGAACGAATTTTAAATCGGAACATATTTTATTTGCACATATGTTAAAATTAGAATTTCATGACGAACAAGATATTATACAAGGTGTTCCATTTAAAATAAGAAAGTTGATGTCAGTTTCCGGTTAGACCAGATCTGACATAAAAACAAAATTATTGTGTACCTGTATCTGTCAACGAACTGATGGAATTTCATCCTGACCGGATATCCCGACTGCCTGATTTTGATCGTGTCCAACATTCCAGCGTACCTCAACTGTTCCAGGACGACAGGCATATCGAACCTCATTGGTGCCTTGTCATTGTTAGGCTTGACGCACCTCACAAACCAGGGATTGCAGCGGGACATGGAATCGAGCAGCTGATGCAGACTGTCACTGAATCTAGCAGCAACTATAAGCAAAAACGACATGATACTAATAGAGACAACCTCATTTAGTCAGATAAGCCTATTACATACCTGTGGGTGTTCTTGGCTTCATAGTAACAAATCTTCCATTGGCACCCCTTGGGAGGGTCCTTGTCTGAGTGTGGTGCAGCAGCGGTTTAGCAATGGCACTAACCAAAGAATCCTTGCTGGAGGCAATCAACTCCACTACGTCTGGTCTTAAGGCGTCGCGGTTTTTGTCGAGGAAACCGTCGACTGAATACCAGACTTGCCCAGCAAAATGTTTTACCTGAAACAGTGATAATAATAGTAAGAATAAGACCCTGACAGTTCTTGGTCTTGGTATTTTGGTTCAATCAATATTTTTTGTTTTGTACCAAGCTAATTGATGAATTCGACCACGTATGGATTTACTTACCCCAAATTCTCTCCCACCAACTCGAGGTCGACAGTAGTGCTCATTTAGGGCGTGGTTGTAATGGCATTTTTCCAGAAACGACGAATCGGATGCTTTGGGGAAGTTGCTCTCGTCATCAAGTAGGTGAAGTATGCCGACAGGTTTCTTGCCTAACAAGTGAATGACGGGAGTGTTGTCTGTCCATGTAAGTTGCGTCCATTCCAGTCGTTCTTTCGCATATTCTTGTTGCTCTAAAAAATATTGATGGAATGATTTTCTGCGTAATAATCAACACTAAATATAGAAGTTAGGATTTTATCTCGTATAGGCACATCAGTTTTATGACGACGAGGAGGTAGTTTTTCCATTTAACTTTAGATCCAGATATCTGTCGATCAATTGAAGAAATAGAGTTTGTACGTTTTGGAGGAAACAAAACAAAAACCATGTAGAGTATTTGGCTAGTACATGCATAATGTAATGAGGACACTACTATAGATGTAGTCAATTTTTTGCTTGCACGTATGAACTTGAGGCTGATAATTTGATAATTCTGAAGAGGGTTGGAACCTTTGAAGTAGCTTCCATTGGACTCATGAATCATCAAATGCTTAACTCTGGCAGGTTTCACCATCATGGGGCGATGATTAAATCTGGTGTTAAGTGGAAATTACTTCAAACACCTATAGATTTTTCAAATATGGACAAACTGATAGGTTTGGTGTTACTCAACTTTTGATTGAACATTTGGACATTATTTAGGGGTGCAACAAAGGAAACATTTTGACGAAAAAATTTATAGAAATGAAGGTCACCTTGCTTTGGTCCTTCTTCATCTTTCTATGTACTAAGCTCCTGCCTTTTATGTAATTACTTGGTTTCTGGCTTACCTAATTTGAACACGTGTTTGTTAAAATACAGCTGCAGAGACTCCGACGCGTAATTGATGCAGAGTTGTTCGAAGGAGTTGTCGCTCAGGTTCTCGAACCCAAAAATATCGAGCAGCGATATCCGAGCGGCGTCGTGCAACCCTCCCCTTTGTACTATTGAGTTGACTCTTGTGACTAGCCTGAAATAAATTCAGTTAGGTTACTGTTGGAAATGGAAATATGTATTGCAAGACTTACCAGTTGAACAACGCAGAATACAGCGCCTTGGCGAAGGCGTCTCTGGCGTCTAGTGCTTGATCTATGCTTAAAGGAGAATGGACTCGCTCGGCTCTAGCCTCTGTGATTCTGGATGTCAAGGCGCGTTGCAACCCAGTCGCTGAAATTTGCAAGAGATGAGCTGCCCACTTGATTTCCACATCGGAGCCCACTTCCACTCCTTCTTGCCCATGTCTAATGGTGAAGAAAATTAATTAATTATCTTAATTTTATGCGACGATGTGTGTATTTAAATTCTAGGCACAAGACGCAATCGGCTGATACATTTCAATTATTCGCTGCATTTGTGCACGCAGCTTCCACTTATTCACGTTTGTTTGGGAATGTGAGGGTGCATTCTTGAGATTTGTCATTAACGTTGTTTCATTTCTTTATCTGAATAAAGACTTTGTATACCTACTATTTTAATCGACAATCAGCCACCAGACCCTTGGACACGACCGTTTCTTTACTGTAGTTACCCTAGCCTTTTTCCAAGCCGCTGTTCCTTACACTCTAAAATAAAGAACTGGCGCCCGAGATTCCATTAAAAGAAGTGTTAAAAAGCTGACAGGGACTGTTTGTAGGTAGTAAGTTGCAAATAGCAAAAAGTAAAAAAGAGCGTCACACGGTAAACCTTTTTCGATTGGTTTATACGTTGATACAACATACTTACATACATATACGTAATATATTCAATGAGGTTCACCTTAATTGCCTTCTGTGAAAGTAAACGTTTCCCAAATGCAAGACGGATGCGAGTATTTTAATAATGCCTTCCTGTTCAGACTCTCCCACGCCAAGGACTTCCATCGCTCTTGTAAGGGCTCCCCAATCTGCGCCAGAGCCGGAGTGGCCAGGGGCACAATCTCCACCCCCTAAAATGTAAATGTTAGTAAATAAAAAAATACCAAACTAATTCAAAGCGATAAATTAAATAAATAGGTTTAAGTTCCTATATTAAGTTTATAAGTTACCCCAAGGTACCATATTGGGGCTCTCTTTTATAAAGGGTCTGTACAATAAACTTGATGAGCATGTTTAATGTGCAGTTTTAGTGCTAGTATTTTTTGGAACTTTTTCAATCTAACCTACCTTGATTTAAGTAGAAATACTTATCGGCTTCCACAAGCCCGTATTTCTGCCTCTCCGTGTTGTTCAACCCACCCAGAAGCTCGTAAAATACGTGATAATTCCTCTCCCCCGGAGCCTGCGTTACTATCCTGGATTTCTCCAGCAAGTACTGGGTCATCTTGGCGCCAATTATGGCTCCGTTTTTAAAGTAGACCTCCAAATATTTTCCAAATCTTGAGCTGTTGTCGTTCCTTGTGGTTCTCGCGTTACCAAAAGCTTCTAGTAAGGGGGCGGCTTCCAGGATCTGTTCTGTGACTAAGGCTTGGCCTCTCGGGGCTGAAGGGGCCACAGCGGCAAGGTATTGCATTACTAGTTTCGTTGATTCAGTCTTTCCGGAGCCGCTTTCGCCGCTAATAACGACCACCTACAAAATAAGTAAACTTATTAAAAATCTAACCATCAGAAGCTTTTATTTTGCGTGGTACAATGGTACCAACTTTTGATACCAATTCTGTCGGTAAAATAGAAACTAGATCAAAATTACCACAATTTGGTGTCCATCATAATATACTCGTAATTATTCTTTCCTACGAGCGTGCGGAAAATACCACTTTTCCGCACGCATTTTAGTTTCGAAAGTTGCACTTTTCCGCACTAGTGCGGAAAAGTACATTTTTCCGCACTAGTGCCGAAAAGTGCAACTTTCAAAACTAAAATGCGTGCGAAAAAAATAATTATATTTTTATTTGCATTTTTTGGTAAGTTATAATTACATTTTGAAAATGTGATCACGCTCCTAGGAAAAATATTGTTCCTAACACATACGGAAACGGTATTTTACCGCACTCGACTGCTTGACCGAACTTCGCTTCGCGTCGTTCGCTCAACGGCAGTTGCGTGCGGAAAAGTACCACTTTCCGCACTTGTTAGGAAAATAACTATTTTAGCCTGTAACCTTTTTCTATTGCATTTGGTCGAGTATCGGCAGTCTCCAAAGTTGGTGCAACACTTCATTGAGACGTATTTTCCTATAAAGAATGCCTAGATGATGTATGCCTTAAAAGGTTTAACGGTAATTAAACACGATTTACATAAAGTGCAAATGTGTTTCACTTTTGTTTCGTGGTTTACACGCTTCGGACCACATTTTACGTTCATTTAGCAAGCGCTAGAAATTATTAAAACACAACTGTTACCGCAATACTTGGATATTTAATTTCAATTAAAAAAGCGTTTCCACACAAGACGTACCATGCAGTAGGTAAATGTTTGATAAGTCACCGTGCAGTTAATTTTAACCGGAAAGGTATCCAGTCGTATACCAATTATTAGTACATATAATGTAACGTTGATTAGTATAAGATCTATTTGTTTAACCTGAACGAATTCGGGAGAGTATGGATTAACTATTGATTGACTGTTTAATTTTCTATTCCTAAAGAGGATTGGATGATAAAAATTTCAATTTATTTTTGCGTAAAATAAACCCTACGGGGCTGGCTATTGGATGAATTAAGTGATTAAAGAATTGGCCCCGGTGGGTTCTACCCGGACGAATTAAGTGATTAAAAAATTTTTTTTTGACAGCTGTCAAAATGAGGTTTTTCGAAAAAATTTTGTCGGCTGTCAAAGTGACGTTTTCCGAAAAAAAATTTTTTGACACCTGTCAAAGTGACGTTTTTTGAAAAAAAAAAATTGACAGCTGTCAGTGACGTTTTTTTGAAAATAAAAAAAATTGACAGCTGTCAAAGTGACGTTTTTCGAAAAAAAAATGTTTTTTGATAGCTGTCAAAGTGATGTTTTCTCGAAAAAAAAATGTTTTTGACAGCTGTCAAAAAACTGTCAAAGTGACGTTTAAATGTCAAGTGACAGAGGCGCCATCTACGAACCGAGAACTGGTTTTGAATACTTTTATGTGATTATTTCACTCAGAAATTATTAACCAATGAAACTACTACAATTTTTAAATTTGGACCAATGACAGCAGTATTATATCGATAAAATCCCTGAAACAGTTTTATCGCGATAAAATTATTCTTTATGTCAACTGTTACTTAATACTTAATACGTTACTTTGACATTTCGTCGTTAAAGATATGTTTTTGTATTTAAATAATTTATTCGTGAAATATTCTCCGCAAATACCATTCGTGCTTGAAAATGTTACCTATACATTTTTAACATTTTCTCTCGAGCGATATTGCCAACAGTAATATTACTCGTGTAAATTGGTCACTTTATTATCAAAAATTAAATCCCTCGCGCTAAAGCGCTCGTGATTTAATTAGATAATAAAGTGGCCAATTTACACTCTTAATATTACTAGGCAATATCGCTCTCGAAAAAAATTTATCGATAAAATTTTAAGCACTTATAATATTACATACGAAAATAGTATATTATTCAACGACCGTATAATGATGGGTATTAATCACGAGGTGAAGTTTACGGCCACGAGCCGCAGGCGAGTGGCCTAAATCACCGAGTGGATAATAGCCATTATACGCGAGTAGAATACTATACTTTATCCACGACTACTAAATATTTTTGTTGTTTGTAGCAGAACAATATAATATTATAGCTAAATCAAGGAAGCATCTGACAGTAGTGATTAATGACTCATTAATCACTGCCGTGATTAATGGGTATTATTAAGGTCGAGCAAACAGACGTATAATGGGTACATTATACAATAGTCGTGGATAAAATATTTTAGTGAAATCAATTCGTTTTTGTTTCGTAAGCAAAATACTGATTTTTGCCATTTTCGTTTTTCCTTTATAACTCCTTTATTTATGAAAATATTTTATTGCGGTTTTTTCTTTCTTAGAGGACTTTTTTATGCAGATTTTGAAAAAATTATAATAATTTTGCTAACTCTTAAATTTTGAGATATTAACACGAACTTTCATTTTTCAACTGCAAGTTATAGGGTTATGGTTTAGTTAAAATCCAATTTCATTTCTCTTTAAAAAAATGATATATTACAATAATGGTTTATTTTAAAAAATAATGGAGTTATCGTCATTATTTGATTTTGTTTATTTTCCTCCCTAATTTATATGAAATAAAACAAAAAAGACTCAAAACGTATTTTGATTTAGGTGCCTACGTATCATTCAAATATTAGGCTTTTAAAAAAACTAAAAAATTAAGAATTCTTTTAATTTTCAAGTAGGCCATGTAAAAAATTGTTTCAAATAGATATCTGTCAAAATTTTATTTTTATTGTAATTACATGAAAATCACCCGTGACCACATTCAAACATTTAAACAATTTCCTGCGTTTGAAATTGAGGTAACTTTACCAAAACTTTTCTTTCTCTTTGCTAACCTTTAATTGTCAAGGAAGCATAGAAAAGGCGTTACCAATCGAAACATAATTTTAAGTCGCTGTGAAACGCATATTTTATTCTATATTCACACCTTAGAACAAGGTTGTTGGGCGGTCCTTTGGGTGTAACAATTTTAATTTAAATAATTTTTTTTAGTACGCTGTCGATCTAGTAGTAAATTATTTTTTTGCGTTATTTGGTAAATACTCACAGCTAGATCATTTGATTGACTGATTGGACGCAATCCTAGCGCATCTAACGCAAAATTGTTGAAAATGTGGAATAATTTTATGGAAAAACTATTAATCGCAAAGCAAAAAATTTTGCTAGTATTTTATCCAAAGCTACGCGAAAGAACTAGGTACTGCTTATTCTACTTTACCGGAGAATAATATTTTTCTGTTTCTTTAACTCAAGTTAAAAAAGCAACCTCCTGTTAATATACAGGGTGTTCCAAAACTAATAGGCCAACAAGCAACTCCCTTAAACATCCTAAATTTTTTTATATCCTATTTACTCAAAAATGTCGTAAATATTGCAGGTAAAACAAAAATTCGTAGATTTATTCAACCAGGAGTGTATAACTAACGCCCTCTAGGAAGGATCTTAAAACTATTAACAAATTCTTTTTTCTCATCATCAAAAACCTTATTCTGCCAGTTATGAATCTAATATGTTAAAATTTTCCATTTTCAGATTATTGCTATTTTCGAAAAAAAAAAAAAATTCGCCTTAAGCACCCTGTATCTCTCAAAGGAGTAACATTTTGCTAAGACATATTTGGCTCAAACGGTCTATTTTGATGTCTAGTATCTCCAGTTACTTTTTGGCCCGTTAGTTTTAGGACACCCAGTATTGACTTTTTTTCTAATATGTATATTTTTTATTTTTACCTGCGGAGACGGCAAAGACGAGTACGCCGACGCCCCCAGCGCGAACAGGTGCGGCGGCAGCTCCCCTATCATCTTCCCCCTGTACCTCTGGGCCGATTCGATCCCGTAACTTCCGTCGAACATCCTGTACGGGTTAACGGCCACGAGGATGCTGCCCGCGTACGTGTAAATCAAGTTCCGGTCGTAACGCAGCTTGAGGTTCCACAGCAGGGCGGCCTCGTGGAGGTCCGTCAGTTGGATCATGTCTTCGACGCCGCCGGTGCCGAGGTCCTGGCGGCGACGCACCTGGCCCTCTCCGTCTGCCAGGGCGAAAGTCTGGGCCTGAAACAGAAGAGAATGGTATTTACTTGATTAGGTAAATGTCACATTGAAAGGAAATCAGGAACATTTTGATTGTTTTCCGGTGAATTTCTCAGTATTTTAGAGAAGGCGTTGAAGGTCCTTTGAAGGATTAATTAATTACACAGGTCTACAACATCAAAAAATGTTTTGACCTAGAGATCAAACCTAACTTTTCCCATGTATTCTGACGCGCTGAAGTCGAATTTGACGAAAACATTTTTTTCTACTACCGATCGTAAAGTACTAACTTTCCACACGCTGCAGAGTGCGTAAAGTTAAACTGTACGCACTAGTGCGTAAAGTGTTTTTACCTTACGCACTAGTGCGTAAAGTAACATACTAAACAATTGCATACCTATTAGAGCACCTATAGTAATCATATATTTTTAAAAACGTTAAATATGGTTATGTAGTCCATTTATTTAATATTACGGTATTTTATTAAACTTACATTTTCAGTATTCTTTAACAATAATGATCTCGGTAATGATTGAATTTTTTACAATTCTGAAGTTTCATTTATATTCTTGACATTCACATAGACAAAGAAATAATAGACATTGATTAGTTTCACTCATTTAGAATTAAGTGGGTTATAAATATTGTGATTTTTAAATGAATGAATGAAGTTTTGACGTAATATGTAAGTTTTGACGTTTCACATTATTATTAGAGAATTAGGTCCATTTCGGTAGTAGAAAAAATATTGTATGTAATTCGTGCGAAAAGTGAGCTTTTTTCACAAAATTTCCCATTCGTGAAAAAACCTCACCTTACGCACTTGTTGCATAAATAACTATTTTGACGTGTCCGTTTTTCTCCACAATCCCTATAACCTTCGAAAAATTTTTTTGAGAAAATGGTTTCAATAATTTTGTATAAATGTTTACTAGGGTGTTTCGGTCACTGATCAGGAATCTGAAGTCAAAAATGAATTTTGTCATAATGACAGCTGTCAACAAGCTGTCTATTTTCATGAAAATATAAAAAGTCAATATTTGGATGGAGCGTATTATTAAGTTTTTTTGGGCTGCTCATCATGAATCAAAAGTAAAAAATGAATTTTGACATAATGACTGCTGTCAACAAGCTGTCAATTTTCATGAAAATATAGAAAGCCAATATTTGGATGGAGCGTATTATTAAGTAACATCTTTGGGCTACTGATCCTGAATCAAAAGTGAAAAATGAATTTCAACAAGCTGTCAATTAATTTTCATGAAAATATAAATAGTCAATATTTGGAGCATATATTATATTATTATAGAGAAAAATTGACAAATCAAAAAATTTTTTTGGTAAAGTCCAAAATGAATTTTGACAATGTCAGCTGTCAACAAGCTGTCAATTTTTAAGAAAATATAAAAAGTTAATATTTGGATGGAGCGTATTATTAACATTTTTGGGCTACTGATCATGAATCAAAAGTCAAAAATGAATTTCAGCAAGCTGTCAATTTTCATAAAAATATAAATAGTCAATATTTGGAGCATATATTATATTATTATAGGGAAAAATTGACAAATCAAAACATTTTTTTGCTAAAGTCAAAAATGAATTTTAACATAATGACAGCTGTCAACAAGCTGTCAATTTTCATGAAAATATAAAAAGTCAATATTTGGAGCATATTATTAAGTGGCCTTAAAGCTTGACCTTGCATTTCGAATCTATCTCAAATTCACGTTTTTTAAACTTAAAAGCTATGCTTTAAATATCGCATTTGAACATTTCTGCTTGTTGACAGCTGTTATGGCAAAATTAATTTTTGATTTCTGAATCATGATCAGCAACCCAAACAACTTAATAATATACTCTAATATTGACTTTTTACATTCATGAACATTGACAGCTTGTTGACAGCTGTCATTCATTATGTCAAAATTCATTTTTGACTTCATATTCGTGATCAGTGACCCAAAAACTCTTATAAACATTATACAAAATTATTACAAAAATTTTCCCTTTTCTGGGATTCTTGAAAATTGAAAATAATTAACGCGTCAAAAAATTTTTTTTCTAAATTTGGTTTCAGCGCGTCTAAATAAATGGAAAAAATCAGGTTTGATCTCTGGGACAGAACCAACATTCTTTTTTCTTGTAGGCCTGTGTTCTTGTTTCTGGAGATTCAGAATCTGTCAAATGGTACAAAAAAATATGTTTCCATTTAAAATTTGTTTTTCCTGAATTTAAAAAAATGCAAAACCTGCAAGGAAAACACGTTTCTTTAATTAGGAAAAATTTTGCGAACAAAAAAGTGACAAAAAACACGCCCATGCATGAAATTCACGGCCTACTTTCTACGAGATCCAAATTTCTACAAGATTAAAAAATAAAATCCCTGAAGGGCCTACGTAGCTTTTTCGTTTTTTTCACATTTTCGACGCCAATTTTTAAACAAATGCCAACTTGTGACATATCTCTGAAACCAGAATTTTATGATGGACAAGAAAATGCAAAAATATACAGGACGTTCTATTTAAGATACCTTCCTGTTAGACCGGAAATAGTATTGTGTACTCAATAATTATGTCAGATTCTAGCTTTAGTGCCTATTATCCACGTTCATAATTTCATAATAATGGAGTTACTGCGTAGGCAACATTTTTGTGGCCACCCGGCGTAGAAATTTAATTAAATTATGGACTAGATTTTATCTCGCCATATGCGACTTTACAATATAATTTTATAATCTTAATGCGAAAAATAACTGTACTTAAATGCCAATAATTAATTAATGTTAATGAATTCATACAATTTTATGAACAAATATCTATAAAACAACACCAGGAGCAGTATAAAATAATTTGCATTAAATATTGTACCATCGATTTAAGTATATTGTTAATTACATTTTCTTATGTACTCGTACATACCTAATTACTACTGACAATAAATTCCTGCGTGTAATTACTAATTATATTAAACTAATCTATAATAAGTAGGAACATTATCAACACATGGTAAGTGGTAAAACTTTGATGGAAGGAATTATAAGGCCAGCTTTTTCCTACAAAATATTATTTTGGACTAACCACAAGGACCTCGTCATAGTAAAAAATTACGTGAACAAAAGTGTTTACTGCAATAAATAAAAAAATATAATAATGGGTTCTTGGTTAATTACGAACAGTTATTTCAACGTTTTCCCATGTGACTTACTAAAAGAGTTTACATAAATCTATACTAAGAGTGAAAGTCGGCGATCACAGCGTACACCGGATAGTTTGTAACCGATTTATTTTTTTATCAGATTAGCCAATATCTTAATAATTATTACGTATTTAATGCCAGGTGGTGTAGCAACGCCCATACGTGGTGATTAATTAGAATAAAAAATGTTCAATAATAATCAAAAATAATTAACTTTTAAGTTACTTTTAAGAAACAGTTTGGTATTTACACTCATAATTAAAACAACCCCCCAAATCCAAAGGGATTGTGCAAAAAGGTTAACATTTGATGAAATCTTTCCTAATAGTTTTGCCATTCAAATAGAAGACAAATAATTTTTTAGTTGACCCAATTGATAGATATTTTGATATTTTGCAATGGATGGATCACATCGCTTTGTTGTGCAATAATCGTAAAGATGAACTTCTAGTAGGTTTTACGGAAGACAATTACGATGACGACGTAACTATGCAATTAGAGAAGCAGCGTTTAGCTTCCGGCTTAATAAGTAACGCCATTCATCTCGCGTTGTAATAAATTTTTTTCTATATGACATCATGTTTTATTGTTAATAATTGTTCGTTTATTACACGCTCCTTAAGTAATGTGTTATGCACATATTTAAAAAAAAAATGATTTTTAAAATTGCTTCTATTGTGCTTTTCCTTGTTTGTTTACAATCAAGTTTTCTCATTAAATTTGTCGACACGTACCTGATTTTTATACCCAAAAATATATAACATAGCCTAAACGAAAAATGTGACTTATTAAAATAATTAAAAAGACAAACAATAAATGGATCTACAAACTGGTGAAAAATTCATGAAAATCAGATGAAAAATAAAAAAGTTATAAAACATCAAAATTGATCAAAATTTTAGGGTGGCGGAATTTTGTGCCGGGGCGTGTATATACAGGGTGTTCCAGTTTTTTGTAGCAGAACTTTAACAGTCGATAGACAATTGAAAATTATTAAAAAAAGTTCCTATAAACATAGGTTGAAAAATGCTTAGTTTTCGAGATACAGGGTGTTAAAGTTTGAAAATAAATACGGATTTATATTAATATTTCCAGAATGCTAAGAAGTATCGAATCCAAACTTGCCAATTCTTTACATATAATTTAGAGGCCCATTTTAGAATAACAAACTACTACTTTACTTAACCATGGGCGTAGATATATGGATTTACTAAGGCTCTTTTTTATAAAAAAGTAGTACGCCGCTGATATTCTCCCATGTTTTCAGTTTAATTTAATAAAGCAAGAAAAAACAAAAATTTAATGTCTCTTGGCACTTTTTGATATGACAAGCCGTTTTCCAGAAAATTTACATTTAATCTTTTGATGCGCGCCTCTGGACGAATTTTAGACAAATTTGAAGTCGCTCAGAATTTCACCAAATTTGATGATGCGAAAAGTCTCTTAAAAGTAAAGAATGAAACATTTAAAATATTTATTGTAAAAGTTTATTATCATGTAAATCAAAATTTTTATAACACAAATGTATTAAAACGCAACGGTCGAACTAAAATAAATTATTAGAAACACAAACACAAAAGCTAACAACATGTAAAAGTGTCTTACTTCATTACAAGCATCATTAACGATGTTTCATTCTTTCTTTTTAAAAGACTTTTCGTACCATCAAATTTGGTGAAATTCTGAGCGACTTCAAGTTTGTCTAAAATTCGTCCAGATGCGTGCATCAAATGATTAGATGTAAATTTTCTGGAAAACGGCTTGTCATATCAAAAAGTGCCAAGAGATATTAAATTTTTGTTTTTTCTTGCTTTATTAAATTAAACTGAAAACATGGGAAAATATCAGTGGCGTACTACTTTTTTATAAAAAAGAGCCTTAGTAAATCCATATATCTACGCCCATGGTTAAGTAAAGTAGTAGTTTGTTATTCTAAAATGGGCCTCTAAATTATATGTAAAGAATTGGCAAGTTTGGATTCGATACTTCTTAGCATTCTGGAAATATTAATATAAATCCGTATTTATTTTCAAACTTTAACACCCTGTATCTCGAAAACTAAGCATTTTTCAACCTATGTTTATAGGAACTTTTTTTAATAATTTTCAATTGTTTATCGACTGTTAAAGTCCTGCTACAAAAAACTGGAACACCCTGTATATAGCTAATATTTAATTAAGAAATCTATAGAGATTCTCCAGGTGTAATTGGTAATTCACAGGAACGTAAACGACTACTTTCTTATTCCAAAGAATTAGGGTCCATAATGGCTGGCTCGTCTAAAATATAGAGGACTTGTTAACTAGTATTGACTAGCATGTTAGCATGTTTGAAAATAAGTATGTTGGATGTCAATAATTTAAATGACAAATACAAAACGTAAAATTTCATACAAAAGATGTTAAAGCCGTAGATTTTGTCAACGCAATTCAACTCTGTTGTGCATTATGCTTTCTACAACGTTGCCAGTGAAAGTATCGTTACCAGTTTACGTGAGAAAAACAGTTCATTTAATCGCCGTTAATTAATTTTCTTACTATTTTGTTAATTATGAAAAATGGTTAATGAAGGTTTCGTGTTACAAATAAGCGTAATTCACAGTGCGGTTGTAACAGATAACTTTAATTTATGCCTGGATTTTACTTTTACTATAAATTAAAATTCATTGTTTTCGTTTTTACTGATTAGTGGATGGAGGCAATTGTTTTAAAAGTACAAAAATGTATGTAAATAATTTGGGATTTTTTAAATAATTGCCTGGAGAATCACAAAAAAAATTAGCTATAGAGTTTTATTTTTATTTCAAAAAAAATTATTTATCTGGTAGACGGCAAAGTGTTGTAATAGCCAATGTTTTCTATGTCTATTGATATAAGCCAAGGTGTACCGCAAGGTAGTATCTCAGGCCCTTTGCTCTTTTCATTTATATAGCTGATTTTTATAAATTTATAAATTATTGGCAGTCACATCATTATGCTGATGATACTTAAGTATCAATTCTGATTTAGTCACAATTTCCGATATTTCGACTTTTTGAAACAGAAAATTTTTTTTGAAAAAAATATTGGAAAAAAACAGCCCCGCAGGGGCTGTTTTAAATTTTTAAATTTCTTTTTCAATTTTAAAGAAGACACCCTAAATTTTCTTTATCTCTCTCTACCCCGAAACTTTGCTGAATCCCTTTTTATCCTGTGATCGTTTTCCCAAGCATGTTTGTAATGACGCTTACTTTCGATGTACACTTACGTAACCTTTCTCTTTATACGGAAAACTCGGGCGCCAGTCCTTTCCCTTTTTGAAGTGTAAAGAACAACACTTTTGTTTCCTGGCGGTGTCCAGGAAAACCCTAGATAGCTAACAGTGGAAGACACGGTTTTTTTTTGCCAGAGGGTCTTGAGATGATTATTATGTCAGTATGACTTGAACAATTTCTCAAACGGGTTAATTAGAAATTTAACAGAAATGATAACTCGGAACTTCTGATAGGTATTATAACAGATTTATTCAGTAGAATATTCGGCCGTTTAATACAATGGTTTATGGTGAAACAAAATAACATAAAATAAAAATTAAGTAAAGCCTCGGTTGACTACACAGTCGGCTATATACAAAAATGTGACAACGATTTTTCAGCTGGTAAAGAAAATATAATAAAACGCGGGCTCGCAGTGCGAGATAATCGAAATATATGCACGCTATTGAATTGATCGGCCGGCGAGGACGGAAAGCAAGTTATAGACACCCAAATTAACGGAGTGCGATGAATAAGGCACAGAGATTCTTTGACTTTTATTTCAAATTTGAAAACTACTTAATACACGCGGGTTTCTACGGCCTCCAATACAGAGTTTTGTTAACCAGGAATTATATTTCCTTACCGAAAAATAAAGATTTAAACCATACACTGGGGCCATAAAACTACCAGACTGATTATCGAATTATTTTGCCAGTGTATGATAAATCCACGTTTTGAAAATACACTCGCTGATGGCTGTACCCAACTACCAGACTGATTATCGGAAGGTACAACCGGCGAATGTGTGATATAACATTAACTACAACTAAACGGAAACTTTAAACCGAACTCTGATTTGATTAAATAGATTTACAATGCGGCGATATTTACGCAATGAAATCAACGGTGAATCTCGGTGTTTATTCAAAATACGGAGCGGCTGGATTACGGTCAACTACTATTGTTCTTACCACGACGGTTTATAAAAAACGGATAGATTGCTAGCCGGATTTTGCTTTCTGATGCGAAGGTGTCGATAATTCGACTGATATGGATTTGACCGTTCCCGGTGAATTTATTATCTTTTTCGCTGACGTAGGCGGTCGGCGCGCTCATACAATATGTGGAACTCGGACAGGTGGCTTGCATGAAGAACTCGGTTTACTAAGTCCGAGCGGGTTATGCAACTTGTCTTATTCAACCGGGCTAACGGAAAACGGAAATGCATTGCTGATAATTTTTAAACTATATTCCAAAAAGAACCGGCTTGAAACGGACACGGATTAATATTTTAGCAAGTTTTCGTAACTAATGATTTTTACTTCCGGCTTGAACATTATTTTTGAACAATTAACGGATGTTTGCTATACAGGGGACTATCGAAAATTAATCAATTAATTTACCAGCTGATTTTACAATTAATTGATACCTTAACTATAACTTAAATGATAACAGAGTTACAGGGTGTACCCAAGTGACGGAAATATTAAAATTAAACAGGCAATCCTTGACAGATAAAAATCACTTCGTTACATGTTAACAAATTTTAGATTTTTCTATTTCTAATATAACTTTTGTGCTCGCCCAAATGTACTAAATATTATGGATAAATAAATAATAAGGCAGGTCTTTCGTATGGCAAATTAATGTGTTTACAAAAATTTAAACATTTGCTGGTCTTCTGATTGGCTATAATTGTCTGAGTTTTAAAACTTTCGTTTGATATTAAAACGCAGAGAACTGCTACCTTCATTATTCTTGTAATACATTTGAAGACAGTAAAATTATATAAAGGAAGTAAATTAGCAGGTAATTAGCGTTGAAATAATAAAAGTAAAACTTGAATCAACCGACTGATTATACTTTTTGCAATGAACAGATGAACTCACTTTTGTTTTATTGACAACATTGTGTAATACTGAGGAAGTCAATGAACTATTAAACGACGTGCCTCGAAATATTGGGGGTGAAATTCTTACGAAGGAAGGAAATTTATGCAGCCTTTGTGTTATTGGAATATGGCGACCCACTTTTGTTTATCAAATATCACGTAAAAATTAAGCCAGAATAAGTAAATCGTTGTTGAAATAAATGGGTTCTTACTCACCACAACTTTTTTGAGGGTTCTATTTATATTTTTTTTTAATATTTTTTTTAATTTTAATTTATATATAGATATTATGTAAGTATATACTTTCATATTTATATTTGTAACTTTTACCATTAATTTGGTCTCATCTTGGACGAAAATACAAACTTAAACAATTATTGCATGTGTCAACGATTTCTATTCAATATGATATCACTAAATTATTTTCTCTCATCTGATCAATTGAAACACGAATTACGTAAGCAGGCAGAATCATATCGCGTACGATATTTAATACGAAACACAGTTATTGTATTGGCATGTGTATCTTATGATGGTTAATCTCTTCGAGGGATTACAAAACAATAGATGACTGATCTGGATGGGATATAACTTTCTATTCTTCGCATCTTCAGAGCTGTACCCATTAATTTTTCGATGAATGGGTGGTATGTTGGTTTTGTTCGTAACACTTTTATGTGTAGTGTGGTTTTATAAAATATTTCGTTATTGTTTTGCGAAGAGTATATTTTGCTAAGATTAATTATTGTCTACTATCAGCAACTCAACTATGTTTTTGTTTTAATTTTTCGAAGATAATTAATTTTTCAAAAATTTTGTTCAGATTAATTATTGTCGACTATTAGTAATTTGAACATTTTTCAGATATTTTGCTTAAACTTTTGCTCAGATGATTAATTGTTTACTTGTACATTTTTCAAAAATGTTTGAAATTTTTTAAACAAATTTTATTTGGATTTATTGTCGACTATTGGCAATTTGAAGATTTTTTAAAATTTTTTAAAAAATTTGTTGAGATAATTAATTGTCGACATCAGCAACTTCATTTCTCAAAAATTTTACAAAATTTTTAGTTTTAATTTTCCTCAGATTTATTAATTATCAATTAGCAATTTGAAAATTTTCCAAATTTTTCTTCCTAATTTTTCTCGGATAATTACTTAATTGTCGACTACCAACTTAAAAATTTTTCAAAAATTTTGAAAAATTTTTTTTAATCTTGCTCAGCTGATTAATTGTCGACTATTAGCAGCTTTGAATATATTTTTGAAATTGCTACAGACAGGAGAAAAATTGCAAATATAAAAAGCTTGATTTTTAAATTTTCAGAATCTTTAATCAATGTTTCAGTTTAGTTACATGTGAAACAAATCAGGACATCATAGCAATCCTCACCTTGAAAGAGCTTTCTTCAGGCTCCCCATAAATATGACCCCTATTATAAGTTTGTGCCTCAAACTGCAATCCTTAAACTATTCGTTCTGAAAATATTCTATTCCTTTTTATTTTGAGGAGCTGCAACACCCGAAGGATGCTCGTTTACACATGTTTATTACAAATCTTTCACTTATTCTGTTTCGAAACGCCTCCCCCCCCCTAGGAAATGATAATCAAGGTGGTTGTTTACTAAATAAATTATTTCAAAATATTTGTTTTAGTTTTTTAACATGCCAAAAAAATGTAAATTATTTAAACCACTCCAACCATTTCAGCATGACACAATTTCAATTTTACTACAATGATTTGCATAATTTATTTACGAAATCAGTCTGAATAATAATTTCCATAATATTTTGTCACTGGCTATTTTATGCTTTTTTAACGGTTGATCGGTCGCCGCTAGAATGTCATAAACTGAATAAAGGAACAGTTAAAATATTGTCTATTCAGTCGCATTCTTTGCTGAATAAAATGGATTGTCGCGATTGAATGGACTGAATGGGTATATCCTCCTGAGTGTAATTTTCTTTGTTTCTCTGGATGTTAAGACTGGAATTTGAAACCGCTACTTGTAAAATAATAGCGGCATATACAGGGTGATTCACGAGGAAAGGGACAAAATGTTATGGTAGATAGAGTTCACTTAGGTGAATTAGAAATGACTATCGAAAAAAGCCTGAGCCTTTTTTTTATCGATCTACAGGGTGATTTATGAGTTTTGCCCAATACTTCTTAAGGTCATATCTTTTAAACTAATCACTAGAATCAGCTCGTATTGTGGGTATATAGTATGCTATTAATTGTAAATTTACATGCATAATCAAAGACAGAAAGTTCCAGGGCCGGCTCAACTAATTTTTATTTTTAGGACACCTATGAAAAAAATCACCCTGTGTACGTGATTTTTAAATTCTAATACTGAATTATGAAACTACATACAAAAATGAACGAGAACATGTATTTTGTTGTTTTGCCACACTTTGGGCGAATTTTAAATAAACGATCAATTTTCGCCAAAATCGAAGATCTGCGCAAAATAAATTTATAAAATTACATTTTCCTCTCTTATTCAAACTAAAATATTTGTTATGCAAAATTTTGTGATATCATGCATGATTAATATGAAATAAATAATCAAAAATAAATAATTTCAACATCGGATTAAGTAATTTTTATTTCTGAGGTTTCTGTGAAAAATCAGTCTGTATACATTTCTCTCAAATTCTGATAATAAATTGTGGAACTACATTTAAAAATTAACGAAATTATTTATTTTTTATCACAATATATCAATAAACAGAACATTATAAACAACAAATTCACAGAACATAAAACCTTATAAATTATTTTCAAAATGAAAGCCTTCTGCCTCCCTACATTTTCTTTGTCGCAAAATTAAATTTCCTACGGCTTTCCTAATAACGACATGATTATTAATGTTCTGTTTATTGATGTACTATGATAAAAAAATAAACAATTTCGTTAATTACTTCCTCACCGATACGTATTCGGGAAAAAAATTTTGAAAAATTTTATTGCATTTCTGGACGATTCTCGACGAAATATGACGGTACACAAAAATTTCCTTTTTTTGAAATAAAGCTTTCAAATTTGGTACACATGTTCTAGAGGTCAAGGAAAAGATTGAGTTCGTTGATGAGCAAAATCGGTCCACTGGAATGGGGTCTACCGGACCGCAACATTTCTATTTCTAACTTTACAAAAAAATGTATTCGTGATGAAAGATTATAAATAGGATCTGATATACAACTCATTATAATATGTCCAAATGTTGAAATACACAAACTACGCAAAAAAAAACAAAATACGTACAAAAAAACAAATGCGTCAAAAAACAAAATACGTCAAAAATTACTTTTGTTATAAACTCCACCACACGGTGAGGAAGTTTTGATCCCATAATTGGCAGCGGTTTTTTTTAATGTAGTTCCATAATTTATTATCAGAATTTGAGAAAAATGTATACAGGCTGATTTTTTTCACAGAAACCTCAGAAATAAAAATTACTTAATCTGATGTTGAAATTATTTATTTTTGATTATTTATTTCATATTAATCAACCATGAAATCACAAAATTTTGTAGAACAAATATTTTAGTTTAAATAAGAGAGGAAAATGTAATTTTATAAATTTATTTTGTGCGGACCTTCGATTTTGGCGAAAATTGATGATTTATTTAAAATTCGCCCAAAGTGTGGCAAAACAACAAAATACATGTTTTCGATCATTTTTGTATGTAGTTTCATAATTCAATATTAGAATTTAAAAATCACGTACACATGGTGAATTTTTTCATAGGAGCCCTAAAAATAAAAATTAGTTGAGCTGGCCCTGGAATTTTCTGTCTTTGATTATGCATGTAAATTGATAATTAATAGTATACTATATACCCACAATACGAGCTGATTCTAGTGATTAGTTAAAAAGATATTACCTTAAGAAGTATTGGGCAAAACTCATAAATCACCCTGTAGATCAATAAAAAAAGACTCAGGCTTTTTTCAATAGTCATTTCAAATTCACCTAAGTGAACTCTATCTCCCATAACATTTTGTCCCTTTCCTCGTGAATCACCCTGTATATTTTACTTGAGTCTTCTTTCTTTTCGACCGTTCTTAATTTCTAACTAATTTAAATAAGTCACATAAGTACATTACCTTTCCATTTATAACAGCTTGCACGGTGAGCACGTTGGCACTCCTATGACATTCGAGGACCTCGCCTGGGAGCCAGTGTCCAACCCCAGGGTCGAACCAAATTAAATCCCCCGTATTCCACTCCATTTCTCACTGCACTTACACTATCACCAACTCACACACATGTTAACTAGATGTCTGAAACAAAAGGGACCACATTAATTATAATTTGCATAAAATAGAGTACACTTATACAGGGTGTGTCAAATAGTAGAAGTATTTATCTAGCGGTTTTTTTAAAAACGACAGGAACCAAAATGAAGTAATTCAAAGTTTTTTTAAATTTGTTTGGAGAGATGGATAAAACGTAAAATTCATCTCATAATTTTTTACCCTTCCAACAATTGCGAGGTCTACTTGATAAAATATTTCCACAAAAATATTAACATTAATTTCTTAATGAAAACTAACAATGAATCTAGTTAGTAATTTCATTTCACAAATTTTTAGAGGAACACAAGTTAAAATATTAGATTTATTTGAAAAAAAAAGACCTTCACAAATACTTATATTAATGCCGATACTTTTGTGTCGTATATAAATAAAAATTATTACTGAAAACGTGTATGTATATAAAATTTCAAGGTTTCCCATTAAAACATTCTACTGGAACATTATCGACATTCTTCCATTGTTGATAGAATATGCATATTAGTCACCTACTTAATTATTCTTAATAAATACCTATTTGCGATTACTTAAGAATATAACGGTATATCTGTGAGACGCCTTTTTTGTTATTAATATATGTAAATTTCTTTGCCTCAGCTGTGACATTGATCATTTTCGCAGAGGTGTTTCCGCAGTTATAATGTGCGTGTATTTCATGTTGCAATCATAAATAAATGGTAAATACCAGATAAATAAATAACAATACAGTTCGCTCGGTCGTGCATATCATTATTACTTCCCACCTTTTTGGTAGGGAATCAGTCTGAAACCATCTTTTCGCAATTTTAATAGTTCATTTAAAATATATTAGTTTTCCTTTCAATAATTTACAGATTCCTTAACTTACAGTTCCTTGAAGTCAGTATTTCCAAAAACCTCGTCAAAATGTCACGTCGTAGCACAAACCTACGCTTTTGGTTGATGGGCAATTCATCTCATTCAAGAAAGCAGTTATGCTAATATTACGTGTTTATTTAACTTTTTATGAGTAATATTATTTGACTGTTGTAATGTTTTTCTGTAATACATTTGGCATTAAACAGTAACCTCGTGAATATAATAAATTGATGCCCGCATAACGTGTTTGTTGCTCAATAAACACCTGTTATTGTAAAAAAATAGCTTGCAGTAAAGAAGCATTTAGGACATCTACACCATTTTCTTCCTTTTCTAAGGGCACAAATATTCGAACCACGATTTATCTAATCCTTGGATCGCACATAGTGAAGCAATAAACAATTCTTTTTTTGCGTTGCCTTCTTAACTCTAGCCTCATCCGTCCACTATATTTTAAACCTTAGAGCTTTCGCCAAGCTGATGATTTGGATTTTAGAGGTTCAAACATAACGGAGACGAAACACCAAAGCGTTTTGCATGGGCACATAGTGAAGCAATGAAGGATTTTTTCATTGTTCTTTGACTGTAGCTTCGGCGCTCCAACCTTAAGACTTTCACGAACCTGACGATTTTGATTTTAGAGGTTCAAACATAGTAGAGCGACAAGGCATAATTTGTCCAATGCCTTTTAAACGGTAGGATTTTTTTTGCAATGCCTCATTTACTGTAGTGTCGGCAATCCACTAAGTTTGAAGGCTTTCGCAAAGCTGATGAGTTTGTTTCTAGAGGTTTAAACATAGCGGAGCGACAAAGCTGGAGGCGAGACACGATTTATCTAATGCTCTTTTAATGGAGGCGCCCATAGGGAAGCGAACAAAGAATTTTTTGCATTAATTACCTTTTTGACTCTAGCCTTATCGGTCCACTATACTAAATCTTAAGGCTTTTGCTAAGCTAATGATTTTCATTTTAGAGGTTTCAACATAGTAGAGCGACAAGACACAACAATTTATTCAATTCCTTGTAATTGGGAAAAATATTAATTTTTTTGCAACATAGCCTCGGCGATCCGCTCACTATGTTTGAATTTTCCTCAAGATTTTGATTCTAGAGGTTTAAACATAGAGAAGTGACGAGGCTAGGGGTGAAGCGCAAATTGTCTAATATCTTATTAATGAATCAAAAAAAGATTTTTTGCATTACCTCTTTGACTCTAACCTCGTCGGTCCACTTATACATACCCTAAGGCTTCCGCCAAGCTGAAGATTTTGATTTTAGAGGTTAAACATAATAGAGCGGTAAGGCTGGAGGCGAGATACGATTTCTCCAAAGCGTGTTGAATAGGACCGTACATAGTGAAGCAATAAAGAATTTTTTTGCGTTGCCTCTATGACTGTAAGCTCGACGCTTATGATTTTGATTTTAGAGGTTCAAACATAATTATTTATTTCTTTTGCAATACTTCTTTGACTGTAGCATGGGCGATTCACTATGTTTGAATCCTAAGGCTTTCGAAAAGCTGATGAGTTTAATTGTAGAGGTTCAAACATAGCGAAGCGACAAAACTAGAGGTGAGACACACTATATAATACCTTTTTAAGGCTTCCGCCAGCTGAAGATTTTTGATTTTAGAGGTTCAAACATAATGGAGCGACAATGCTGGAGGCGAGATACGATTTCTCCACAGCGTGTTAAATAGGATCGCACATAGTGAAGCAATGAATAATTTTTTTGCATTGCCTCTTTGACTGTAGCCTCAGCATTCCGATATGTTTTAAAACTTTCACGTAGCTGACGATTTTAATTTTAGAGGTTCAAACATAATAGAGCGACTAAGCACAATTTATCCCATGTTTTTTGAATAGGAGGATTTTTTGCAATGCCTCTGTGACTGTAGCCTCCTCGATCTACTGAATCTTAATGTTTTCGCAAAGCTGATGATTTTGATTCTAGAGATTCAAACAGTGGAACGACGAAGCTAGAGGTGAGGTACAATTTATCTTAGGCCTTTTTAATAGGGGCGACCATAGTGAAGCGAAAAAATTTTTTTGCATTACCTCTTTGACTCTAACTTCGTTGGTAAACTGTATTTAAACCCTAAGGCTTTCCCCAAGCTGATGATTTTAACTTTAGAGGTTCAAACATACAAGGCTGGTGGCGAAACACGATCTCTCCGAAGCGTTTTAAATGGGAAACAATACGAATTTCTTTGCTTTGCCTCTATGACTGTAAGCTCCACGCTCCAATATGTTTGAAGCTTAAGACTTTTACGAAGCTGATGATTTTGATTTTAGAGGTTCAAACATAATTATTTATTTCTTTTGCAATACTTATTTGACTGTAGCATGGGCGATTCACTATGTTTGAATCTTAAGGCTTTCGCAAAGGAGTTTGATTGTAGAGGTTCAAACATAATGGAGCGACAAGGCTGGAGGCGAGACACGATATATCCAAATCATTTTAAATGAAGGCGCATATAGAGAAGCACGATTTTTTGCATTTGCTCGTCAACCTCGGCGCTCCAATGTGTTTGAACCTTAAGACTTTCACGTAGCTGATGATTTTGTTTTAGAGGTTCAAACATAGCGGAGTAGGCGATCATAGTGAAGCGAAAAAAGGATTTTTCTATATTACCTCTTTGACTCTAGCCTCGTCTGATGATTTTGGTTTTAGAGGTTTAAATATTGTAGAACAATAGGGCACAATTTATCCAATACTTTTAAATGGGAAGACTTTTTTGCAATACTTCTTTGACTGTAGCGTCGGCAATCCACTATGTTTGAATCCTAAGGATTTTGCAAAGCTAATGGCTTTGATTTTAGAGGTTCAAACATAGCGAAGAGATGAAGCTGTAGGCGAGGCACAATTTATCTACTGCGTTTTTAATGGAGGCGACCATAGTGAAGTGAAAAAGATTTTTTACATCACCTCTTTGATTCTATCGCCGTCGGTTCACTATATTAAACCTTTATGCTTTTACCAAGCTGATGATTTTGACTTTAGAGGTTCATAATGGAGCTACCAGATAATATAATCTATTATACTTACCGATTGTTTATTATTAAAAACATGTAAATTATATATGAGTACATGTAATTACCGTCGGCTGTCTTTAATTATTAATCTTATGATTAATCATAGCGTCATCTCGCTTGCCCCTCCTTCTCTTTCTCAAAGCAAAAATCTAAGAGTAAAAATCTCCCCCTCCCTCGAATCTAGAACCTATTACATAGATCTAAGATCTATACTAAAACCCATTGGCCCAAGTCTGCCCCTACTCCGCCCACCGATCCTAGGACCTAGGTCCGCGCATCTGGGAACGCCCAAGTGGTGACCTTCTTGACCGGCAAGGTCAAAGTGGCCTCTTTCCAGCACTACATAACTACTAATTATGCCGGATTAGGAAAAGTATGGATACCTCGGAATAATTTGGAGGGACCAGGTTTTTGTGAAAAACAGTTCAAACGAAAGTTGCCAAACTCGCTCATGCGGATTGGACTATGACCTTGAAGTTGACCTTGTGGTCAGTGTTCAAGGTCATCTGGAGGTCGACTTTGAATTTTCAAAGGGGAGCCCCCATTTTTGACTCCGGCTTCGAAAAGAGGAGGAAATAAGTACAGGGTGTCCCAGCCTCGCGTCGGCCAAATGTCCTGGCTCTCCTATAAGAGATATCGAAAAATTTCAAAAACGAGATGATAGAGGACACAATGGTGCATAGTATAAAAATATTTTAAAATATACAGGGTGATCGATTTAGGCGTGATGTCAGAAACTTATGTTTTTTTAAATGGAACACTAGGTATATTATTACATATTTGAACTCTCCTTTTAAAGACGACTCAATCGATATGCCACTTGATGGGTCTGCGATGGGTTGGTACCATGATATGGATGAATTTGTACCAAAAACGTGCCAATTGTGAGCTCACTGTGGCGTAGCGAAAAAGCATTTTGAGATCTAGTTTGTACCAAAAATTGTCAAAAACCCTGTAGTTTACGCTGCTGTTATCAGATCTAACGAAATCGATCATTTTATACTGGGTGAGTCAGGAAACGCCAAATCTACTTTTCCCAGTTTTTTCAAATGGAACACCCTGTATATTATGACATCAAAGGAGAGCCCTTTGAAAGAGCTTTCCACTGATATAAAGGTTCAAGGGCCTATCTGCCATGGGTGCCTAGATATTTGATGGCAAAGTGGCACAATTCGAGGTTTATTAAAAAATTACACTCAATTTTCAATTGTTTTGTGAATTTTCGCTGAAATCGGCTCTTTTCAGTAAGAAAATTCATTTCCAATTCAATGAAAGATAATAAAATTGTTGTTAAGTTTGGGAAGCTGTTGTTCCACGTACTATCATCGAAAGAATAAATAAAAAATTGTAGAGAAATTCATATTGCTTCCAACTTTCAATTTATTGAAATAAATTTAAAAAAATTAAGTAGGTACCTGTCATAAAAATACCAGTCTTGTCGATAGTTTACTTTATTGTTGTAAAATTTTCTTATTGAAAAGAGTCGATTTCAGCGAAAATTTACAAAACAATTGAAAATTGAGTGTAATTTTTTAATAAACCTCGAATTGTGCCACTTTGCCATCAAATATCTTGGCACCCATGGCAGATAGGCCCTTGAACCTTTATATCAGTGGAAAGCTCTTTCAAAGGGCTCTCCTTTGGTGTCATAATATACAGGGTGTTCCATTTGAAAAAAATGGGAAAAAGTAGATTTGGCGTTTCCTGACTCACCCGGTATAAAATGACCGATTTCGTTAGATCTAATAACAGCAGCGTAAACTACAGGGTTTTTGACAATTTTTGGCACAAACTAGATCTCAAAATGCTTTTCCGCTACGCCACAGTGAGCTTACAAAGTTGGCACGTTTTTGGTACAAACTCACCCATATCATGGTACCGACCCATCGCAGACTCATCAAGTGGCATATCGATTGAGTCGTCTTTAAAAGGAGAATTCAAATATGTAATAATATACCTAGTGTTCCATTTAAAAAAACATAAGTTTATGACACCACGCCTAAATCGATCACCCTGTATATTTCAAACTATTTTTATACTATGCACCATTGTGTCCTCCATCTCGTTTTTGAAATTTTTCGATATCGTATAAAGGTTCATTGTCGAGGTCATGGTGACCTTGATACTAGTTTTGAGGTCAACTTGATCCAATCAAAGTTCAACAAATTTGAGCTAATTTTCAAAAAAACCCGGTTACTCCAATACTTTTTCTTTTTCCTAACCCTGTATAATTCCGACTTTTTTCTTGGAATTTTATAAAATTCTGAGATTTTTGTCGCAATTACCAAAATAAAAGCAATAGTGGCCCTTCTATGCTTTCGTAATTTTGCTAGGTTAAATAAAAATTTTAAATCTTCATGTTTAGTGAAAAATATTTTGTAACCGTTACTAATTTATTGTCGAAAAAATTTAAAAAATTCAGTTGTTAGAGATATTATGTTAGGAATATAAAAATTGGGAAAAATTCCTGTTAAAATGGAAGATACCTGCAGACTGACGAATTCTGCAGGTTTTTTTTTTCTAATCTTGTATAACGTTAAAGATGGACTTACGATCAATGTATCTTGTACACTGCAACATTTTGTTGGCCTTGCCTGGGTCTGCATAAGTCATATGACCACACCCGCACATTTTTAACAAAACAGTCTTGCACCTCATATCTCTGGAAAGTAAAAGTTGAAAGAAAACACGCACTTAACCTACTCATTTCTGACCTCGCACCACGACACGAACGTATTGCTTAATAGAAAAATTACTTTTGTACTGTAGGCCGCGTGAAAACTAAACATTAGTTGTGCCACCTTTTGTATCATTATCTCGGTGACTTGTGTTGTTTACTTAGCTCGTTTGGAACGAAACTTAAACATTGTTTTCGTTGTTGGTATATTTTATTAAGTCTGTTCTAGAGATTGCGTTAGGTAAATATTTACTGTCAGCTATATGTCAGATATGAGCGTGCCATTCCAGAGACGGCTAATTGATGAACATTCATTGAACCAATACTGACTTAATGATACTTGTTGTATTTCAAAGTTTATTGCGTCAATATATTTTTCCTGCGACCATCTAATGACCAGAAAACAATAGAACTGGCAAGCTGGCATATTGTCTACTATTTCAACCCTTTAAAAACGAGCTACCAAAGACAGTGAACTTTGATGCTACTCACGTATACCTAAAATAAAGGATACGAAACGATTCTCACAATAAAACATTTTCAAAACCGAACCAACATGAATATTCTGTGTATGTCTATCTTCGCTCATTTCGTGTACTGTCCATAAATTAGCATTTCAATGGGAGTTTTCAGAACGGCCCGACGAAGATTCGGTGGTAACTTCATAAGCCGTGTCCGATACAATGTCACAATAAAAGAGTTTTACCCACGATCATTTCCTTACCAAATAAAGACTAATTTGGATAATGAGTTTGTTTTCGGGGTAACAGCACCATAAAAAGGTTGGTCAGGTAATTTCATTGCTCCTCTGGGACAATAAAAGGAAAAGTAACAGGTACGTTATCTGACGTGCATCAGAGTTTCTAGAATAGCAAAAGGAGAAACTTTAAAAATGTTAAAGTATTGCGTGTAACTTCCTAAAATTATATATTTACTCGTCCTGATGCAGGACCACATTATTTAAAGAGGTGATGTTTGATTTTTTATTAAATAATAAATAGAAATTAGGAAGGAATTAGCTCAAAAGTTGGTAAAAATGCCTTTACTTGTCTACTAATCATATAGTTTTTATTCTAGTTCTATATAATTTCTATATCTACGCTAGTGAACAAACAGAACAGCGCCATATTGAATAAAGGAATTTTGGTCGATGACAGCACTTGATGTGGTCACTGGCTCTTATCTGCTTTAATTTTCACGACTTGCTACTACTCTATTTCGGTTACTGTAAATTTAAACTACTAATGTGAAGCAAGAAATGTAATTACTAGATATTATAATGATTCATCTAAGAGAACTAGTTCAATTAATAGTAAACTCTATAATTTTGCTAATAGCGTATTAATGTCGCTTATAATGAGCTCGTCCTAACTAATGATTAATTTTCCTATTAATGTTAGATTAGGTACTGAAAGTATTCTCAACTTGCTTAGTGACGAAATTTTTCAGTAAGAAATATATAGATAAATAATATTCCCTAGTGGTTTAGCGTCTTTTAAATTTATAATAATTTGCGAAAATCCATGTACCTAATAGTGACAATTTACGAAATAATAAAATTAATTAATCTCGCGTAATTAACTAACTTAATTATTTTTATGTTTTCAATTGGTCTATTTATTAAAGAAAACAGTTCTAACTTCGTTGACTTAAAAGCGATTTTGATAATTTTTTTTTGAAATTTCAGAAAAAGTTTATAGACGAGTTCCCCATAGATGAGAAGGTGTGCGTTTTATTTTTTCAATTGTTATTAACAAATAAGTGATTTTTTTTTAATACACTTATTAATTAAAAAATGTACAACTCTTTTCGCATCTAGCCTCAAAATCGGTCTAAAAACAAACTGGCGTCTACAACATGGCGTCGTGTGTCTAACTTTTTATTTTCTTTTTTTTACTTATATTTATTAGATAAATGGGTGTTTTGAAGTCGCTGATTACTGATTTGGCATTAAAAATAAAAAAATAAAAAAATGACGAATCCAAAATGGCGGAAAGGCAATTTTTTTTATTGGGATTTTATTTCTTATACCTGATGACAACTATAATTACAAACCAAAACAGAAGCCGTTTATGTGAATCACAGCCACCTAATTCTGTTTTTAAAAATTAAATTAAAAATAACTAGTCCAAAAAAAAATCCAAAAAGGCACTACTTATTATACGTAAAATGATCTGCTGGTCTTAAAAATGTCAAAAAAAACAGGATGTTCCACTTGAAAATCAAAAGTTCTGGCCAGTTCCGATCAAACCGGAAGTACTTTGAAATTCAAAATTATCCTAAAAAATGTGTAATAGGTATTATCTAATTAACGTCCTCCAAATTTCAGATTTTTATCTGAAGTAGAAAAGAAATTACATGTGTACCCACTTTAGTTTTCATCCGGTATAAGGGTTTCTTGGGTCGCTGATCTCAAATTTTATCTTGAAATTTATCAAAAATGGAAAATGGTGGAAACAAATGATAAAACCCAAAAAACACGACACCGGGTCACAACTAAAAGTGGACACACCTGTAATTTCTTTTCTACTTCAGATAAAAATTTTAAATTTGAGGGACGTGAACTAGACAATATTATAAATTTTTTAGGATAATTTTGAATTTCACGGTATTTCCGGTTTGACCGGAATTGACCAGAACTTTTGATTTTCAAATGGAACATCTTGTTTTTTTGACATTTTTTAAACCAGCGGATCATTTTACGTATAAGAGTGCCTTTTTGGATTTCATTTTGGAAATTATTACGGTTTATTTAATTTTTAAAAAAGGAATTAAGTGGCTGTGATTCACATAAATGGGTTTTGCGGGTATAAGAAATAAAGTTCCAATGAAATAAATTGACCCTTTTCCGCCATTTTTAATTTTATTTTACTTTTAATGCCGAATTCGTAATCAGCAACCCCAAAAATCCCCCAGATATCTGATAAATATAATATGAAAAAGAAAATGAAAATTTAGACATTAGACGCCATTTTGTTTTTAGGCCGATTTTGAGGCCAGATTCGTAATCTGTGATCCCAAAAACATTATTTAATCAAATTTCAGGCAATTGTTTAAATAAATAAAAGAGTTATACTTTTTTTAATTAATTAATAACAATTGAAAAAATAAAAAGCACACTTTTCCAAATTCAACAAAAAATTATCAAAATCGGTTTTGAGTCAACGAAGTTAGAACTTTGGCAAATTTTTAGCATTTAGAAAATGGACTGTGGTGTTTTGTGTATACCTGGTGACAACAATATTACTAACACCCTTGTTTTGCCCCTTGTTTTTTCAAAATATCAAATTGAAACTCGGCATAGTTAATGTAAACGTAAAATGTCACATTCTTGGTTTTTAAATGGAACACCCTGTGTATTATTGCATTTTCAGAACCCTGGAAAAATTCTGAATAGGTTTCAACTATTTTGGTGAGTTTTTACGACGATTTGGATTTTTTTTAGAGCCAAGTTTCATTTTGAATCTGAAGTGCTGCGATTAACTTTATATCATCATAAATGATATAAAAATAATACAAATTTGACTTTTAATCAGCAAAAATAACTAGATGCATTTTAATCTTTCGAAACTATACGCCGATTCGATTTTTTTTAAAGCCAAGTTTTATTTTGAATCTGATGTGCTGCGATTATTTTATTTTTTTTTAGAGCTAAGTTTTATTTTGAATCTGAAGTGCTGCGATTAACTTTAAATCATCACAAAAATGATATAAAAAATACAAATTTGACTTTTAATCAACAAAAATAACTAGATGCATTTTAATCTTTCGATACTATACGCCGATTTGATTTTTTTTAGAGCCAAGTTTTATTTTGAATCTGAGGTGCTGCGATTATTTTATTTTTTTTAGAGTCAAGTTTTATTTTGAATCTGAAGTGCTGCGATTAGCTTTAAATCATCATAAATGATATAAAAAATACAAATTTGAATTTTAGTCAACAAAAATAACTAGATGCATTTTAATCTTTCGAAACTATACGCCGATTCGATTTTTTTTAAAGCCAAGTTTTATTTTGAATCTGATGTGCTGCGATTATTTTATTTTTTTTTAGAGCTAAGTTTTATTTTGAATCTGAAGTGCTGCGATTAACTTTAAATCATCACAAAAATGATATAAAAAATACAAATTTGACTTTTAATCAACAAAAATAACTAGATGCATTTTAATCTTTCGAAACTATACGCCGATTTGATTTTTTTTAGAGCCAAGTTTTATTTTGAATCTGAGGTGCTGCGATTATTTTATTTTTTTTAGAGTCAAGTTTTATTTTGAATCTGAAGTGCTGCGATTAGCTTTAAATCATCATAAATGATATAAAAAATACAAATTTGAATTTTAGTCAACAAAAATAACTAGATGCATTTTAATCTTTCGAAGCTATACGTCGATTTGATTTTTTTTAGAGCCAAGTTTTATTTTGAAACTGAAGTGCTGCGATTATTTTATTTTTTTTATAGCCAAGTTTTATTTTGAATCTGAAGTGCTGCGATTCACTTTAAATCATCACAAAAATGATATAAAAAATACAAATTTGACTTTTAATCAACAAAAATAACTAGATGCATTTTAATCTTTCGAAACTATACGCCGATTTGATTTGTTTAGAGCCAAGTTTTATTTTGAATCTGAGGTGCTGCGATTATTTTATTTTTTTTTAGAGCCAAGTTTTATTTTGAATCTGAAGTGCTGCGATTCACTTTAAATCATCACAAAAATGATATAAAAAATACAAATTTGACTTTTAATCAACAAAAATAACTAGATGCATTTTAATCTTTCGAAACTATACGCCGATTTGATTTATTTAGAGCCAAGTTTTATTTTGAATCTGAAGTGCTGCGATTATTTTATTTTTTTTAGAGTCAAGTTTTATTTTGAATCTGAAGTGCTGCGATTAGCTTTAAATCATCATAAATGATATAAAAAATACAAATTAGACTTTTAATCAACAAAAATAACTAGATGCATTTTAATCTTTCGAAACTATACGCCGATTTGATTTATTTTAGAGCCAAGTTTTATTTTGAATCTGAGGTGCTGCGATTATTTTATTTTTTTTAGAGCCAAGTTTTATTTTGAATCTGAAGTGCTGCGATTAGCTTTAAATCATCATAAATGATATAAAAAATACAAATTTGACTTTTAATCAACAAAAATAACTAGATGCATTTTAACCTTTCGAAACTATACGCCGATTTGATTTATTTAGAGCCAAGTTTTATTTTGAATCTGAAGTGCTGCCATTATTTTATTTTTTTAGAGTCAAGTTTTATTTGGAATCTGAAGTGCTGCGATTAACTTTAAATCATCATATATAAATAATACAAATTTGACTTTTAATCAACAAAAATAACTAGATGCATTTTAATCTTTCGAAACTAATTTCTTGCAAAAAAGTATGCAAAAAAGTATTTTTTTTCAAATGACATCACTCTGCAGCACCCCCGCCCTAATTAAATACAACGTACCATCAAACCCAAAGTCCATTGAAGATTGAACTGAAAAAAACTTATTATTTGTTTTTCATTATGATGAAAAAGAAAAATGGTATAAATGATTTTAAAGTAAGCCATGAAAAACAAAAATTGTTTGACAGTTATAGAAAACTGTAGAACGCAAAAGCAACTGTCAAATAATTTTTGTTTTCCATAGCTCACTTAAAAAATCGTTTATACTATTTTTCTGTTATAATAAAGACCAAGTAAGTTTTTTTGAGTTTAATCCTCAATGGATTTTAGGTTTACCGGTACCATTGGATTGGTTTTAAAAAGTTGTATTTAACTGAAAAGACTTTTTTGCTAGAAACTAATTTTAAAAGATTAGAATGCATCGAATTAGTGAATTTGTTGGTTAGAAGTCAAATTTGTATTTTTCCATTATTTTTTATGTCATTTATGTAATTTAAAGTTAATCGCAGCTCTCTAGAATCAAAACAAAACTTGGCTCAAAAAATCAAATCGGTGTACCGAAGAACTCACCAAAATAGTTAAAACCCATTCAGAATTTTCCCAGGATTCTGAAAACGCAATAATATACAGGGTGTTTTATTTAAAATCAAGAATTGTCACTTTCGGCTAAAACGGAATTTTCTATTCAATACCAGTTTATTTTATGCCATTTCCCTCGATTTATAAGGATTTATATACCTAGCGCTATGTTTATGTTTAGCACATCATTGCATAATTAATAAATAATTGTTTTGAGGGTGGAAGGTGACTGTTGACTTTAGCCCACCCGTTTGATATTCCGTTACGTGTATTTATTATAGTTCCATCTCTGTCCATATTATTAAATATTTAATTCACTATGCCTGTATAACGTGACATTTTTTTGGGCAATATCACCTGATCATTATCAGGTCAAAAACTGCGCCATTCATTCTTAAGGCAGGCGTGGCCTGTTCACGTACCCAGTCTTTGCGTAACCGTTGCGTATGCCCAATTTGGTAAATTTAGATTATTTAATAGCTATGTAAAAAACATATCAAGGCTCACTAATTCCTTACTCCAAATATAAGATAATTATGCGTTCAGACATGCAACGATATTTCGTGTACACACCTCATCAACAAACTTGGCTCAACAAAGCCGACCGACGTCACGTTCCGCTGATTCCTTAACAAATTTAATGACAGGACAAATTGATAAGGAAAAAATTGTTATTTCAGGAACCCCGTTACGCGGCTCAATTATATGTTGTTACAGTTCAATTCGGTAATACAAACAAAACAGTTAAATAATGATAATCGCCTAAGTTTATTTGTATTTAGTAATGGAGTTCGTTATACTCGTACAATTCTTTAGATACATCGAAGGACTTCCTAAATGTTCTGTACCAAGTCTGATGGTTCGCAAGGATCTGTCACGTCTATTGAATGTAACTCCTTCTGTCCATTGTCTTCTGTATTAAGTAACTCCAATATAAATTGATTGATTCACATTAAAGAAAAAAACTGTTTTATTTTCGGGTATCCATTGTCTTGAGCTGTTGCGACAAAAACATTTCGCAATATGTAGTTCTGCTAGATGAACAGGAACAATTCAGAGCTCAAGGTTGCTGAACGTTATGTCGTCCTCGCAGATGGTGTGTCACGGACAACATTCTCGGCATGTAGAAGTAGACAAAACGCAAATTTACTAAAATAATGATTATTTAAAACTGGTTTTTCAATCCACCTGACGGCAATTCTGCCACACCTTCAAGTAAACAGACACACATCTCGCGTAGAAATAATTGAGCGATGGATCAGCGCACTTTTATCGATTCAATAAGAAAAATATCTCGCTTACGGTTTATCAAATTATAGCCAAATACATAGCTTTTCTCGTGTATAAGCAAAAACGTCGAGATATTTCTTAAAATACACACACCGCAGTGATCTGCACCCACCCGCACCAAATTAAGAGAAAGCGACGTTACAATATACACTTTTATAAAAAAAACTGAAATAGTTTATTAACAATGTCATCGACTGTTTGAAATTCAGTCTGTCTCGCCACTAACAGTTATATTCAGACAAATTTGTATATCCGCGATCCATTCCCTGTATCGGCATGAATACTAATGCTGTTTTACCATTGAATCTTTTAACGTGCACTTTCCTAAAAGGTGTGCATTATGGAAAAACTTGAATTAAATTACAATCTAGACGCGAGGAACTGTACTAATCCTATGCATTTGTAACGCACCCTACATATTTTCACCTAGTATAGTGCGTAGCTGACTTTTGTTTTTGATTGGGATACTTATGTTGTAAATTTGATCTTTAAAATGTTTTCATCAAAAACATATTTACGTGTTTGTCTTAATTTAATTTAAAAATACACACCGGGAGATTAACAAAAAATACTATCATAGTCACCTCTGAATTTTGAAACTCATATATTTGTCTAAACTGTTATTCGTAAAAGAGTTTTTGGGGAGGATAAGAAACAGAAAAGAGAGGCCATGACCATTTTTTTTAGAAAGCGATGAGGAAGTTTTTGATTTATTTGCATAGGCAATTTCTTTGCTTTGTAAAAAGACCACTGAAAAAACTATTTTAAAAAATTTGTATTTTTCATCTTGAAACAATTTAATTTCATATTATTTTTCGACCTGTCTGGAAAAATATTCAAACCGCGCACTTTTTATTTATTTATATTTTTTGACCTCTCTGGAGAAAGATCTTCACGTGGTGCCATTTTATAATTCCCTCTAGAGAAAATCATCGCCAATCATTGTGGTTTAGTACAATTTTTTTCGACACATCTCGAAATAAAATCACGTAGTGCAGTTTTGAGATTAGCCTACAATTATCTTGCACTAATTGTGGATTTTTTTACGACCTCTCTAAAAGAATTGCTCGACTCTCTCAATTCAAGGCCATTGTTTTGGATTCATTTTGGGATTTTAACTCGAAAATTGGAAAACACGACAATCGTTTATTATACAAAAAATGTAATCGTAGAACATCGATTTTGACATCCTAAAAATTCCAACTTTTTAAAAAGAATTTTTCGAAATTAGTTTTTTTATGTTTAAACCATCAATACCCACGTTTCTGAGGTCACTGATCACGATTTTGATATGGGAATTTCATTTTGACAGCTGTCAATGGTCAAACTAATAGTATGAAAATTTCAACATTTTCAAAAGAAGTTCTTTATGTGTAATCCTTCAACCCTTGCGCTTTTGAGGTCGCTGGTCACGATTTTGACGTCGGAATTTCATTTTGACATGTATAAGATACTATAAGATTATAGTCTTAATGTTTCTAAATGTAATGCAAAAAAATAACAGTTCACTTCATTTTCTGTAGATCTATTTTATATCTTTTTTAATAAATTTCCTTTCTTTCGTGATATGTTGTTTTACTTTTACTTTTCCCTCCATTTCTTCTAAGCTTATCAACATTACTCTGCAATTATTGAATATATTTGGTTTCCAATTAATGCCATCTTCAATCACCGGATGATCAAAACAATCTGCGTAAAATGTTTTTAAATCGTTATTAAAAAAACGTAGATAATGATGGTTTACATACAAAAAAACTTCTTTTCAAATTGTTGAAATTTTCATACTGCCAGTTTGACAGTTGGCAGCTGTCAAAATGAAATTCCTACATAAGAATCGTGATCAGTGACCTCAAAAATGTTGGTTATTGAAGGTTTATACATAAAATCTTTTTCAAAATGTTGGAATTTTTATATTGTCAGTTTGACAGTTGACAGCTGTCAAAATAAAGTTTCCACATCAAAATCGTGATCAGTGACCTCAGAGACGTAGGTATTGGTGGTTTACACATAAAAAAACTTCCTTTCAAAATGTTGAAATTGTCATACTGTCAGTTTGACAGTTGGCAGTTGTCAAAATTAAATTCTTACATCAAAATCGATTAGTGACCTCAAAAATGTTGGTATTGAAGGTTTATACATAAAATCTTTTCAAAATGTTGAAATTTTCATACTGTCAGTTTGACAGTTGACAGCTGTCAAAATAAAATTTCCACATCAAAATCGTGATCAGTGACCTCAGAGACGTAGGCATTGGTGGTTTATATATAAAATCTTTTTAAAAATGTTTGAATTTTCATATTGTCAGTTTGACAGTTGACAGCTGTCAAAATAAAATTTCCACTTCAAAATTGTGATCAGTGACCTCAGAGACGTAGGTATTGGTGGTTTATATATAAAATCTTTTTCAAAATGTTGGAATTTCCATATTTCCATATTGTTTGACAGTTGACAGCTGTCAAAATAAAGTTTCCACATCAAAATCGTGATCAGTGACCTCAGAGACGTAGGTATTGGTGGTTTACATATAAAAAAAACTTCCTTTCAAAATGTTGAAATTGTCATACTGTCAGTTTGACAGTTGGCAGTTGTCAAAATTAAATTCTCATCAAAATCGATTAGTGACCTCAAAAATGTTGGTATTGAAGGTTTATACATAAAATCTTTTCAAAATGTTGAAATTTTCATACTGTCAGTTTGACAGTTGACAGCTGTCAAAATAAAATTTCCACATCAAAATCGTGATCAGTGACCTCAAAGACGTAGGTATTGGTGGTTTATATATAAAATATTTTTCAAAATGTTGAAGTTTTCATATTGGCAGTTTGACAGTTGACAGCCGTCAAAATAAAATTTCCACATCAAAATCGTCAGAGACGTAGGTATTGGTGGTTTACACATAAAAAAACTTCCTTTCAAAATGTTGAAATTGTCATACTGTCAGTTTGACAGTTGGCAGCTGTCAAAATTAAATTCTCACATCAAAACCGTGATCAGTGACCAAAAACGTAGATATTGATGGTTTAAACATAAAGAAAATAGTTTACAAGACCAAAAAATTCTTTTTAAAAAAAGTCGAAATTTTTAATCATAAGCAAGGTGGTTTCTACACTATTTGGGCCAAAAAATGATGCGATACTAAAATTTTTAGTCATCGGATTCGGTTTCAGAACGTCAAAATACGTCGGAAAATATGGGTCCGGTTTTTGGTAATAGCTTTGTTATTCATAATATCTTAAATTTCGGTTTGGTTTGGTTGTCCCGAAATAAAATACCAAAACTTTGCAAACTAGTCGCTATCCTTTTGAAGCAATCGGTGATTTTTACGCGGCTCAATTTCAGGCAGACGCACTCGGGTGACTTACTTTGTTTAAACTAACACACATAAATCTTTGGGCTTTCTCATTAACCAAATATGACCTACTGGTGTATTTATTATTTGTACTTTAGGCTATGATATTTAGGTAGTTGATCTTGATTTCAGTCACGCGCAGGTTCGTGAAGTCTGCGTTCGAATAACTACACGTCGCGGTTGGCTTGTTGACCGAAAAAGTTAACGACATCGCTGTTTTAAAATCGATTTAAATTTGTTCAAACGGCGAATTAATACCTACTTTGCACCGAGGAATATTTGTGGATTTAACAGAAAAATTCGTTACAAATCTACCAGTAAAATATGAACGGATAAGCATGACTCGTTTGTGCAACACTTTATTGTTATTATTAGATTGTCCAAGCAATAATCACAAATTTCGCGTCAATTGAACTGGAACTTATAAATCTTAATTCTGACCGATTTTTTTTTACTTTTCCGTCATTAGAACGTTATATGCCAGTGTTACTTTTTAGCCTCACCAACGATAGTCAACCTGGCCACCTAGCTGGACATATATTTTATTTTTCAACTAAACTGTGGCATATATTCTTATTTTTGTGAGCCCCTAAGAAAATTTATTTTATTCTACGACATACCAAACCCATTTCTATTTTATTTGAAATTTCTAATTCAATTAACCTTTGGCGTTTCGCTTAACAATTTTCTCGCTGTATTATGCATTTGATGTTCAAACAAGTTTTATTGTCTTGTTTTACGCACTTAAAAAAAATAATTGCTGAGAAAGTGTTGAAAACTTAATTTGTTTTGGTCGATTAGTTGAATAGTATTTCGATTACTATTTATTTATTTGTAATACTTTCTTGTTCTGGTAATTGTAATATACATATATCGAATAATTTCTAAGGACCTTTTTGTTCCCATAATTACCAAGCAATCAATGATAATAGGTACATAATCGAATATTTTTAAAAGTATTTACAAATTATTTTACTGGACTCCCTACAGTAGCGTTACGTAATATTTCTTGTTCGCAGAATATTTATTATTCATTCGCCTTGATGAAAAAACAACCAAACATTCAGGCTTAAATGAAAGAGACTTTCAGCTTCCAGCAGTTTACTTCTGTTGACCTCTGCACTAGAGAATCTTGTTTGTGTTCGATAGATACATCGAGGCCCTGTAAGGCGATCAGCAAGAGTTGCACAGAACGAGCCCCAAGAGATCATTGACCATCGTAGTAAACATTGCATATCCGAGATATCAATACCTACGTGCACCAACCTTGAGAATGTGTGCCCCAGATCATATAGTTTAAATCATCATAGTTCAGAATATAATGCGATTAATCAAGAGCACAACCATTTATTTTTACAATGTCGAATGATATTTAATATTACTTCCATCGTTTTCAATACAAAAGGAAAATAGATTCCGAAGAATTCCACCAACACATATTTGAACATATCTAAATTCCTATAGGTACACAATTTTCGTTAGATTCCAATTCCAAATATATTTGTATTTAATATTTTATACTTTGCTGGTAATCCTATGTAAAATATGTCTCGTATTTTCAATGAAGATGGAAAATTTTATGATCTAAATTTTATAATCTGACGCTGAAAACTTTCTCAGTTCCGAGAAACCACGGTATTTCTTACAGGTTTCCATCAACAGTGAATTAATTTCTTTATTTTTCTTGCACAAGAATATAATTTTTTTCTGGGTTTGTCGCCTAATCGACTGTCACAGTCACTTTAATAAAAAATTAATAAATCAATATTTGTGAACGATTTCCACTTTAAAACATATTTCAACCTATAAATATTTTACATTTCCGTTAAGATCTGTAATAAAATATCAAGGAGTAGCAAGGTATAACTTTGAATAAGTTAATAAGTCTAGTGCCAAGCTGGTTTTCAGAGGCCAAAAATCGACAAAATTCTTAGCAGTATAAGGATGGTGGGAAAATTTAGGATTAATGGTATATAAATGGGGAAAAATCGATTGGACCCCAACAAATAACCAGAAGTAGGGTGGGGGTGGGAAAAGGGTTGTTTTTAGGGGTGAAACGTGTTTTCTTACGATTTCCGGCAAAACTAGACCTCCTATCGAAAAAGTTAAATGCAAAAGTTGTAGATAATTGAAAGATTTACAATTTTTATTTCAACTCTTTTTCAACATAACCTCAAAACTACTGAGAAAAACGCCAAAAACCAATTTTTTAATTGTTTATTTTTATCTCCCACGAAAATGATTCGGCTTTAATGAAATTTGGTGAAAATGTACATTTTTGTGTCTTGAATAAGCTGTAATTTTTTTGAAGCGAAATATTTATTTTTTGATTTTATTGCGAATTTAATTTGAAAAAGTCCTAATTCTCAATAAAAAAAATTGATTAACAAAATTTTGATCTCTTCATTAAAATCCAATCATTTTTATGGGAGATAAAAATTAAAAAAAAGAAATTGGTTTTTGGCGTTTTCTCAATAGTTTTGAGGTTATGTTGAAAAATGGTTGAAATAAAAGTTGTAGATTTTTCCATTATCTACAACTTTTGCATTTAAATTTTTCGAGAGGAGGTCTAGTTTTGCCGGAAATCGTAAAAAACCACGTTTCCCCTCATAACAACACCCCCATCCTACTTCAGATTAATTGTTGGGATCCAATTAATTTTTCCCCATTTATACACGGTGGTGAATTTTTCGATGCCCACCATTGGTATATCGGAAATTATAAGATATAGAGAATCGGTTAAATTAGACAAAAGTTGCGCTATTTATACTCTACAACTTCCTGCCAAGAAATGCTGGATATCTTGATTCGTCGGTTTATCCTGAAAAAATTGAAAATAGTGATTTCAAAAAAATAATAATATCTTCTGTACCATTCATGCGAATTTAATGAAATTTGGCCAAAGTTATATTTTTGACCACAACCAATTGAATGGCGTTGATAGAAATTTTCTATGCCTTCTAGATTTTGAGCAACGATAGTCAACTTTTTTTTTTCTTATGGCCGCCATATTGGATCTTTACTGCATTAGTTAGAGAAAATAATTCTCTTTTCACCTATGTCATCAAAATAGACTGATTTTTTAAAAACATGTTGATATTCGAATAAATGTAAAAATAATGTATAAAATCCTGTATGCTTTGGAAAAATAATTGCAAGCAACATTGTAATCCAAACGCTATTATTAAATTGTACACTCGTAAAATATTACAGAAAAATGCCAGGTTATTTTTAAACTCCTATTGAATATTAAAAACAATAAATTTTTTAAAGAGTCAAGAAAACAAATAATAAGTACTATTTTTTATTTTATAAATTGTTTGTAATATTTAATAGGAGTTTAAATAACCTGGAATTTTTCTGTAATTTTCTTACCAGTGTACAATTTAATTATAGCGTCTGGATTACAATGTTGCTTGCAATTATTTTTCCAAAGCATACTGGATTTTATAATTTATTTTTACATTAATTCGAATATCAACATGTTTTAAAAAAAAATCAGTCTCTTTTGGTGACATAGGTGAAAAGAGAATTATTTTCTCTAACTAATGGTGTATAAATCCAATATGGCGGCCATAAGAAAAAAAACAGTTGACTATCGTTGCTCAAAATCTAGAAGGCCTAGAAAATTTCTATCAACGCCATTCAATTGGTAGAGGACAAAAATATAACCTTGCCAAATTAAAAATGTTTTGTTTTCTCAAAATGTTTTCTTAACCGCCTCTCAAGTTACCGAAGTAACCTCCGGAAAATCTTAGGATTTTGTGTGAGGTAAAGAGAGACGAGGCCCTACAGTTTATTGTGGAGTCCGAACCACATCTAGGGCTTTGATAATTCTCTATCCATTTTATTTTAAGATTGCATGAATGGTATAGAAGATATTATTTTTTTGAAATAACGATTTTCAATTTTTTCAGAATAAACCGCAAACGAATCAAGATATCCAGCATTTCTTGGCAGGAAATTGTAAAGTATAAAAGCGCAACTTTTGTCTAATTTAACCGATCCTCTATATCTTATAGTTCCCGAGATACCAATGGTGGGCATCGAAAAATTCACCACCGTGTATACCATTAATCCTAAATTTTCCGACCATCCATATACTGCCTTTGCGAAAAAAAAAATGATTGGCACTGGACTACATATAAGATTTTTTTGGTAATTTTAGATATACTTTCGCTAGTTCCTGTCACATTTTTCTGTCGTTAAAAAATGAGTTAAAGAACCCTAGCTGACAGAAGCTATTTCCATATTTTATCTTCTTCTATAATGTCCTCATTTGCATTAATTGTTTATATAAAAAAAATGTAAACATTGTAATAGAATCTCTGGAGTAGCGAATAAATTATAAAAATCAGGATTTAAACAATTTAAATGTGGCTATGGTGGAAGATATAATATTTTAAAAAATATTTTGAATTCTGTTGCTTCATACATTTCAGCAATTAATTTAGGTATCAGTACCTCTTTATCACGAACTTACTGTCCCTTAAACATATTTCTCACGTGCAAAAATTTAAATTTGTTATGGCAAATTTTTTAGGGTTCGTCGCCTAATCGACTATCGAAGTCTCTGCGATAAAAAGAAATAATTCAATATTTGTAAACATTTTAACCATTAACCTTTAATGTATTTAGATATTTCTTCTTAGGGTTCGTCGCTTAGTCGACTGTCGCAGTCTTTTTAATAAAAATACATTTTTAGGCATTTTTAAACGTTTTTAAACATCGCGCGGATCTTTAAATAATTTACTTCTCCTTTTCTAACAAGGCTTGACTTTTCACAAAATACAAATACATAAAGGATTTTCATTATTTCCTGCCATATTCCTTTGTTACGATAAATATACATTTTCCTTGAGGTATTTATTAAAATTTCAAAAATTAACAAGTCAAATAGAAATGCGAAAAGACCTATGAGAATAGTTGTCCAGTTTCTGCTATAGTAAAAAATAGTAAAGGTACCACTTTGTAATAAAAAACCACGACAAGATAGTCGAAATGTCAACCACTCTGAGGAAGCAAAAATGGCTACCAGAAAGATTCTATGTTTTTTAAGAAGCTTTAGAACTTGTATATAAATCCAATAAGGTAAAATATACTCTTAGGTAGAGCTGAAGGAATACAACTAATGCCTTGACTGCCCATATAAATACATGGATCTGTGTAATTTTCATACCATGTACAATTATAGCACCTCGGTTCATTCTATTAAACCTATATGTACTGGAATATGCAATTAACAAAATTAGCGGCAGGCACATTTCTAATTTTTTATCTGGGTTAAGTTATTATTTCCTGTGTAAAACTAAGCATTCCAAACTATGATATCTGATATTAAGATAAGTTACTAAAGCGTACCAAATCTTTTGCGATGTGCAAATTAAAATAAAGTACGCTGTTGCCTGTTTCCAATCTCGTATCACTTTCTTTCTTAAGGCATAAATACTTTAGATATAATAATTACACGTAATTATTATTATTCTCTGGCGTATTGCTTTGAAAAAGAAAACGCCGAGAGTTTTCTATTATTTGACATTACTTTCCTATTAAGTACAATTAACGTTTATTTATCATTGCAATACTTTTCTTTGGAGCAAAATAAGAACAAAAGAATTTTTTACAACTTGATCGACTCTCAAAATGAATCACAGGATTTTGCCACGCCTTTTATAAACCACAGTGAAACTATGTTAATATATTTATTTGCAGTATTTCCTGTCTGGGGTACTTGCTTAAGGGCATGATAGCTACAACTTTCTAAAGCTTGCGCAATAATTATAATGATGTATTGATTTTTGATATTTTCTTTAATAATTGTGAAAAACCATAAAAATTATCTTGTCAGCCAATTGTGGTTAAGTGAAACCTATACTAATTGCTGAATAATATTTAACAAACAATAATTTAATTTTCCATAACATCCCCTCCTCAATTGTAGGTAGGTGGGTACCACATTTAATTTTTATGTACACGCAAATTCTATCACAATTTTTTAATAGAGGAAATAATGTGGATAATGACCATAAGAAGGTGAAATAAAAGAATAATTACTTTCAGTTAGGTGACATATGACAGAAACTGATGATAATAATTCTTAAAGAAAATTCTTCTCTGTTCATATCATTATATATTTTTAATATGTACCTATTTATATTATGTGAAAAATTATGCTGTGTTATGAAAGCAAATGTAAGTTATTTAGAGGACCCTGTTTACTACGTAAAATGTTTATAAATATTTTATAATTTTGATTTATTAAAGAGACTGCAACAGTCGACTAAGCGACGAACCCGAGAAAAAAAGAAATCGTCACATTTCTTGTGACAACAAAGTTATATGACAAGAACTACTGAAAATGAATATGTCAACCATTTTTTTGTAATTCCTGAAATACGCAATAATAATTTCATTATTGGAGGAGTATTTAACATATTATTTTGTTAAAAGTTTATTTATGACTTGTACTTGATCTAAGATATTATAATTAAATCTAAAAGAGAGCAAATTATTTAAATACATCTAAGGCACAAGAAGAAAATGTTTACAAAAAATAATTTATTCCTGTTTATTTTAAAGAGACTGCAATAGCCGAGTAGACGACGAACCCAAGGAAAAAAATTGTAACTGCAAATTTAAATTCTTGAGAAATATGATAATGTACCTATAAATAAAATAATAATTCGTGGCTGAAACGTGTGAAGCAACAGAGTTTAAAACTCTATTTATTAAAGACCAAATTCATTTTCAATTTCCGATATTTTTAGGTATGGTTTATTCGCTTACTCTACAACATTACAATTTTTTTAATGATAAACTATAGAAATACTCCTTTAACTATTTTTTTCTAATGATAGACGACAGAAATTGATAATTATCCTGAAGGTATTTTGACTATTTTTTTGTACTTGTAACACATGACATACACATTGGAAAAAAAATTCGTATATAGCTTCTTGTGTTACTATTTACTTTAAATAATTATTTGAATATTGTTAAAAGTCTTGCGTTGTTACTCCTTGACGTTTTATTGAGTATCTACAAGTAAATGTATATCTGTTTAATCCTGCTCTTGAAACATGCAGTTTCTTACTTGAATACAAAACTCGAAACCCTTTGTTTTGCTCACCCAAGTTGTTTACATGGCAACGGGTGGGCGAAAGCAGTCAGTAAATATTTATTTTTGATGCTAGATTGCGAAATGCCATTTTTGTTTTCGAGAATGGCAAAACAGTTCAATAATTACTAAAAATATGAAGAGAAAATTTTGACACTTGTCAGTTTTCACAATTTTACAATTACGGCTTTAAATTTAAACGTTAAGAGAAATGAACTGGTAAATTGATTGTTAATTAAGTTGATTATTAATTTAGGTTTTTGTTGATAATAATAAATAAACTAGTGAACAGATTAATTCTATCATCTATAATTTCATTGATTTTAGTAGGTGGATGTAAAAGTCTTTTATCGGTTTCAGGATATTAATCCTTTGTTTACATATACAAAAGTAAGCTGGTAAGTAAGTCATAACTAAAGTTGTACAGTAATATTTATTGCCATGCCAACAGCTTGTACGGTAATATTACAATACAGATCTGTCAACAACTGTCAACAGATGTATAATAAATAATGAAACTATAGGGCTATTTATTAATACAAACAGACAGAAAACTCCAAACAATAATAATTAAATACTGAAATGTATCGCTACTGCTCCTGCTTCTTATAATATCTATTAATAATGTCTTTATTTTCTGAAACCGATAAACTATTGAACAAATCACGGATGTTATGAATCACAACAGCCTTAGATGTCTTAAAATTCTCGCTCTACGAGCTCGGATTTCAAACCGCCATCTGCAGCAGTTATGATACTCATAACATTCCTAGATATGTTAATAGCTATTATATCGTGGACGTAAAAGACTTTTACGTTCTGTAGACAAAAAATAAATATCATGTAAAAGTCAACTTTTAATGACAGTTTTCAAAAAAAATACTTTTGCCCATCCTGCTGTCACATTAGCCCACCCTACAGTCACTTTCGCATACTCTACTGTTAGATTGCCAAATCTCAAACTACAATAAAATTCAGACTAAATTATTCCGTTTCATTTAAAAACCTTTCTTTAGATTTCTTCGGCAACATATGAAACGTAGCGGCATTAGCTTATTTTAGAATGGATGTTGGCACAGTCATATCATCATGTACTTCGTGAAGAAATTAATTCGCTCACTCGTGTGCTTTTTGCACACTCGGCTGGCGCCTCGTATGAAAAAAATTCTTACTTTCTTCACTTGTACACACGTGATTAAGGCGCGAAACTTTGAAAAATATTTAATCATTCCTTTTTATTAAAGAGACTGCGCCAGTCGATTAGGCGACGAACCCTGAGAAATTCTCTTGTCGAATTTAGATTCTTACGCAATAGAAATCTGTTAAGAGACAATAAACCGTGCACAGTACTTTAAGTAATTTTTTGTGGCAACATAGGACAGGTATTTTAAATACTGAAAGCATATTCTTAGACAACATCTCGTAAGGTAGTGGCGGCATATATGACCCACTTAAAAAAAATATTTTTTTTCTCGAAAAAAAATAACAATGCTTACAGGAACTTAAGCGTAAACACCTTCGCTTTCAGGAAAAAAATTAAACTTTGTAAAAATCAAACGTAAAACAAACAAAAAAATTTTTTTTTTTAATGCAGTCAATGGGCCATATTCCCAACCAGGGTTGGAGTTATGGCCCTAGAAAAATTTATTTTAATTAAACGGTTCATTAAGAAAATTGAGCTTAGACATAATAGACAAATAGACTGACAACAAAAAAAAAAATAAAAAAGATTGCAAATTTAAAAATAAAAAATAAAATTGTAGAAAAAGTCAATGGGCCATATCATCAAACCCATCTGAAAATATGGCACTTACAGAATTAACATAAATCTGAGCCCTTTAAAAAAATGCAAAATAATTTTTTCCACTAATGTAAAGTAAGTATTTTCTATCAAGATAAAATACTTAAACAATGTGACGAAATAAATACATGGGCCATATGACCAGTTGAGTAGTGCACATTATGAGCAACAAGAAAAAACTCTTTCACAAAATTTTTAAGTAAAATAAATATGTCACTATGTAACACGTAACTTAGAGTGTCGATCCTCCAAAATTTAGGTTTGTTCTTCAATGTTTCCCGATGATTTCACCAAAACACTTTCATTAAACTTTATTATTCGAACACCTGTTGTGACGCCATAATCTAAACTAGCCGGTATTGCCGATATTGCTGGAAGTTCGGCTTGTTATTTACAGAGGACGCTTAAACGTATTGAAAGAAACTGTGAACGTCAAAAAGTTGGGTTTGAGGCGGTTAGTTTAAAATTTAAGGGCATTGGGCCATATGACCGTCCGGGCCATATCTACCGCCACTACCTTATTTACTATTATTTTATTTTTATTTTGGTAGAAATTATATCTTGTTACTCCTTGACATTATGATTAACGTATACAAGGAAAATTAAATTATTTGGAGGTTCCAATACCTTTAAAACAAAAGAAAGCAGTGTGTAGATATATTAAATTGTCTTTTATTGTAGAGACTGCTATAAGCGATTAGGCAACGAACCCTGAAAACAATTATTTCCCTTTTTCTATATACATAATAGCATACATGCTTTTATTTTGCTCAGGAAATATATCAAGTATTATGGTACGACTTATCTATACAAAGCGTTTTAGGAAATAGTGCATAAATTGAAAAACCTACACTTGCAACAAAAAACTCTTATATATTTACGTAAAAAAATTTACTAAAAAAAATAATTTAATATGGAGCTGATACTGTCTTAATATAACATTGCCTTGGCTTGGAAGAGTAGGACTAAGTAGTAATTATGATATCCAGGTTGCGATTTAAATTTATTTTTTCTAATTATTTCATGGATTGCTTTTGTACATAAAATCAAAAATTGTTTTGTTGCAAACAATCTCTTCCACTAGTGTTCTCAACGAAAACATCCTGTATAACATATCTACTTATTTAAAATGTAAAATAATGTTGTAAAACCCTTAACACCTGTTACCAAAGGAACCGTCAAGCAATAAATTATTCAACAGAAATAATATGTATGACCATTGCACCAGCAGGTACAGAGTCAATTTCAACATCTCTGTTAATTTTCTAACTACTGAATCTACAGCATACAAAGGCGGTAAAGGCCTTTACAAGATAGAGGCATTTGTTTGTTACAAATAATGTAGCTTTGGATTATTTATAGCTTCTACTATAACAAGTGCATGGTTTGGTAATAAAATCAGGAATACTCAGTAAGTCATTCATAGTTTAATTAGTTCAAGGTCATTTCCTGGCAATGTATTTAGGTTTTTCGAGATAATTTGATAGCTGTCTAACAAGCTTTTAATGAAGGCGAAATGGATGAATGCAAGGATAGGAAGGAATGGTTGTATAAATATTTAAAAAAACTAAATCTGATTGTTTGAAAATCTGTTTTTGATTTTTTAATTTCTTCTAACATAATTTTTGCGTTCATCCAACATTATTTTGAGCGATTGGAGAAATAGTCACTTTGATTTTCCTCGAAACTTTCCTTGAATATTTCATATAGCCCTTTTATTTTATTACCTCTATTTATTATTTAAAAAAAACTAGTGCAAAACAACACTATAACTACGTACTTATAAGAATTTTTTCAAACATATCAAACAAAGTAGTAATAGGTAGGTATATTTATTAGTAGTTTTCGAGGCATGAGAACTGGTGGTCAAATTTGCAATTCCGTTTCCTTCAATTTTTTCGACCCCCTCATTTATCAACTGTTATTATTTAACTACAAAGTTAACCCAAGATGTCAGACAGACCGATAGACATTTAAAAGTTTTTTCTATTCAGCTTGATTGAAAACATATAATTCCTTAATATAATATCATTTTATAAGAATATAAAAAGTGCAGAACGACTTTTTGTTTATTTATTGAAATTTGTTATCCGAATGACTGAATATTTCATAAGAAATGCACTTTTATTTAATAAGCCTTATAAAACATATAATTATTAATAATCTGTCATCATCCATTATGCATTTAATGGCCAAAATTAATTATAATTTTTTACACTAATTTAAAAACCTGTTTGCTGCTATCTATACCTGCAGTATTTTCCTATACAACAAAATTTTACTCTGCAGTCCAAACCACTACTAGGAATGTCAAATTTTGAAACTTAAGTACCTACCTATGTTATAATTATTACACTTTTCATTATCATAAAATCTCATATTCTCTGCACATTGACATAAATATTTTACATTCGTACACAAAGTGTCATGCATTCAAAAATACCTGAGTGAGTCTCCAAGGTTAACTTAAAACTTTTACGTCGTGAGGTATTGCTCTAAAGGCGAGATATTAATTTGCAACAAATGCAGTGAGAATTATTAATTTTATTGCACCAAAGTTAAGGTAGACGTATCGGTTTAAAATGCAGCTTGTCATAAGGTAAGGTAAACATTTTACATGCACATCCTTCCTTCCTGTCAAAAGTTCTTTGACATATTGTACTTGGATAGGGTGCAGTTTCTAACAAAGCTAAACGTGTCCGATTTAAAAAGCTAGGCCTAAGTATATCAAATTTTTCTCGTATTTTCACTTAAAAACGATCAGGTTCCGTTCCTAATCGTGTATCGAAATCACGTTATTTTCTCAAGAAGTTGACTCCTCGGTTAGGAATTTCAAGAATAATACGAGAAACCGACACAACGGTCTTTGGGAACAAACATTTAACACAGTACTTACAATTAAAAGTAGTCCTATCCGAAATTTGGCACTTGTGGCTTAAAGATATCACTTCATTTTGTATTTTTAACACTGTTTAAAACACAAACACTTAACTCAGGTAACTCTACACTGTACTGGTGTGTCGACTTGAGAGGTGAGGTAAGGTGCGTCCCGTTAGGTTGGTATGCGGCGGGCACGGCTGAACTGCACAGGCACCACGAATTATAATCTCGAGGTAATTTTCTCCTTCAGTCAGTCTCTGCGTAATATCTGAATGTCAATTTTGAGTGCACGTACATATTATGCAAATGGGGTTAAGAAATTTCGTCCCTTGTGCCGCAAACATCATTAAAAATGGGAACGTTTATCAACGGAGGAATGGCCGAATTTGCTTCGTGTTTCCATTTCACCCCAGTAATTCCCGAGCCCGGTTTAAATATCAAACAATCAGTAAACACAAACTCACTAATCGCTTGGAAATAAATCTAAATAACTACCGTTTCAGCCAATACGGAAAGCTATTGAACTATATGAAGAATTTTTAGCATTTTAAACGAAAACAAATATTGTTAAATATGCTACTAGATTTGAAAATCAAATATTGTTTAAATTCTTACGGCACTATTTTCAATGGAAAGAGTACTAACCCTACACTTGGAAAAGTGGACGATTTTGATGCCTATATCACGATCTGAAAATACTCCCTGTGCAGTTGAGAAACAACCGTCTTATGTAGAGACCAGTGCCTGGTTATGACTGACACGTTGTTGCTACTAATCTCTACTGGAATATTGTTGCTCCGTCGAAGGATGTTTACTTTCTGTTTGCCAAATTATTATTAATTATTTTTACTAGTAAATTCTTAGTTATGCAGACGTTGTACAGTAATTTGTTTTGAAGTGTGATTGCAGTATTTTTCTCGGTCTATACTGAGGATGAGGCATTATGTTTTTGAAATGTCAATTATTACGGGAACTGTGGTATGATATAATGGCATTAATTTAGACTTTGGCAAATATGTATCTAAGAATATATCACATATAGCTTATGCGTATTATAATGTTGGAGAAAGTTGAATATTTACAATATTATTATGTATTGGATAATATCATATGCTCTTCATTGATGCGGAAGTCGGAATGGGCATTATAAGTGCATGGAATTTTTTGGTCTACTTCCCGACAGATTGTCAGATTACCATATGCACATCAAATCCAATATTTAAATTTGTGAAATGCAATTTTGTCACAGCTTCATTGTTTTAATGTTTATTCGATTATTTTTCAATATACACTGTCAGAGATATATGAAATTAATTTTTAGAAATTTATTTTAATTAAAATTGTCTAAATCTAAACTGTTTAGAAATATCTACTTGATATTTTTATTAAATAGTAAATATTTTTAACTGTGTAAAAAATATGAAGTAGATATGTTTAAACTATTTTGTACTGATTTAATAATATCTACTAGCTACTAGATATTTTTAAGAATTTCAGATATCGGATTATAGCGCCCTCTATAATGTAGAAGCTAAAATAAATTAAGTTATGTGGCAAATGCGTAACTTGTGTATTTCGTGTGCTTATATTGCCAAATCGCGTGTGTTAAAATTATATCGAAATTCCGACCTCTCTAATAATTACTGGACATTAAGTACGGCTACTCATGTCCTATATTATAGAAATCTATAACCACAAATGTATATTTATTTAAAAAAAAAAACGATATATGCAAAGATACGTAACTAGTTTTCTCTATATCAAGTCGATCTGTTACCAATGGATTGCGCTCCGACTGCGCCATTTATCCCTGGGTTCGTACAGCCACTCTTACATAGATGGCTGATTGTAACTAAAATATCGTTGTTTCATTAGTTATGCAATTTTCCCATTGAAATAAAAAAAATTTTTTACATACATTTTAATAATTAGGGTAAAGTATATTATTTATACCAAATCTTAAAGAATTTACAATACAATAATTCAGATTGATAATCAAATCTAATTTTAGTCTTATAAATAATAATAATAATAATAATAACAAAAAGGTCTTTATTGAATTGATAATAAATACGTTAAATTATAAATTAATTAATCCTGGGTGAAATTTAGCGCTTAATCCAATACTTAAAAAGTGGAAAGAAAAACAAACAAAAACAATATTAAAATGATGATAAAACTAAAGAAACTAAGTAGGTATGTAACTGCTTTTTTTTTATTGCAAAAATAAATACCTGAGATTGCAGCAATATTATTGTAAATATATTTGTCAGTTGTCCACTGTTCAATGTCCAATTGAAAAACTTTTGAGAAAGAACAGAAAATTTCCTGCTATATTATTAATTAGATTACATAATAACGCACGAATTTTTTAAAGGAAAAATTAGGTTCCATTAAATTTATCGTAGAAAAAATAATATGTAGGTACAGCCTGCGTAAGAAAATTATGTACTCCCCAAACAGCCATTTTCTACTTCTTACTCCGAAACTAACATTTTCTTTCTATATTTTCCCAGTAGTAGACGATGAATTTTAAAGTGACAACAGTGTGTGACGTTGTAATAATCTTTATTATGCCCATCTACTTAGTTGACATTACCGGTGTGAAAACAGCAGTTCAAATAGCAGCTCAAGTTTATGGAAATGCCCGAGTGTTCATAGACGTTCATGAATTAAGAAGTTGTGAATAAAAAATAACAAATCAAAAAATACATTAACTCTACACTGATTTTCAGCCTAAATATCTCATTCCGTTCGGGAGATAGAGCCATTTGTATTTTTTGTAAAAAATCGGAAGGTAGGGATTTTTTCAACTTTCGAAAAGTAAAAATTGTGTCGGATGATTTTCGGTCTAGTACATGATGAAACAAAAGAACGAGACAAGTCGACTGGAACAAACCGCAGCTCGCTATCTCGTTCCGTTTTGGGGATTATATAGTTTGATTCGGTTTTATGGGGGGATTTTGAGATAAATGCTCTTTTTAATTGAGTTGGTTTAATTTTGAGATAAAAATTCTATTTTCTTGCCTGCCCTTCGGGGTCGAGTGGTAAAAGAAAATCGAGTGTCCATCTGTTAAGGAACTTCCATAGAATGTCCCGGTATATAGTTTGATTCGATATTATGGGGGGATTTTGAGATAAATGAAATTCTGGTACATCGCCGCACTTAGAGATCCGTCACGAGAAAGATCCGTCTTCTAAAATTATGAAATAATTCATGAAGATAGAGAAACGCATGGCGAATCGAATGTCGTAAAGCGCAGTTCGATATCTCTTTTAGTTTGGACGTCAGAGCCTCATGAATGCTGCCCAGCATCAAATTTAAGTAATTTTTTCAACTTTCGAAAAGCAAAAATTGTGTCACATGATTTTCTCTCCGGTACATGGTGATACAGAAGAACGAGACGAGTCGACTGGAACAAACCGGAGCTCGCTATCTCATTCCGTTCGGGAGATAGAGCCATTTAAGTGTTTGGATATTAAACTCTGGTACATCGCCGCACTTTGAGATACGCCACGAGAAAGATCCGTCTTCTAAAATTATTAAATAATTCATGGAGATAGAGAAAACCATGGCGAATCGAATGGCGTAAAGCGCAGTTCCATATCTCTTTTCGTTTGGACATCAGAGCCTCATATATGCTGCCCAACATCAAATTTAAGTAATTTTTTCAACTTACATCGTCGCACTTAAATGTAAATTTTCTAAAAAACGGCTTGTCAAATCAAAAAGTGCCAAGAGACATTTAATTTTTATTTTTTCTTGCTTTATTGATTTAAAGTAAGAACATGAGAAAATATCAGCGCCGTACTGCTTTTTTGTAAAAAAGAGTTCTGCATTTAAAACTAAGAAATACTTAAAAAAAATTAAATACCTACTTAATATCTAAATTCTAGGCGTTTCAATAGTAATACCCATAAATCCTACCATTCCTACCGTGCTCTCGAGAGATGAAAACAAATAATAGACTTTCTTTTTTCCTGCCCCCTCACCTAAAATGAGTCGAATTGTAGTTTCGATGACTTTTTTCATCTATTCGCGGGCTGTCTAACCCCCTTGATCCCATTGGAAGTCAATGAAATTCTAGATTAAGACTTTTTATATTATTTTAAATCTTCCCTGGAACTTAAAATGTGCGCATAGTTTTAGTTCCGGAGATATGGATTTTTTTATCTTTTCGGGGATGTTTAACCCCCCTGGATCTCGTTGTAATTCAATTAAATTCCACATTACAACTCTACTTTTTTATTGATATTGTTTATACCTTTGTTGTTAATTATTTAAATAATTTTGTTATTTTTTATTCACAACTCCTTAATTCACGAACGTCTATGAACACTCGGGCATTTCCTTAAACTTGAGATGCTGTTTTCACACCGGTGTTGACATTAATAAAGTTGATTGTCAAATGTCTACTTGTATTCTTCTTGTTGTCATGAATCAGGTGAAATAATAATCATAAAAAACAATTTAATTAATTTCTGTTCTTTCTTTGAGCCGCTTGTAACCGAGGCATCTGCTGATCTTTAATTTCAAACTCAAAAATTACTCGATTATCGAAAGCACAATCTTATTTGCCTAATTTGATAATTATAAAATAAATTATGATATTAAAGAACTCGATTCGTCCCAATAATCCGACAAATTGTGTACAGCAAGCAATAGGTAAAATTTAACAGACGTCAATAAATAACATTTTAAAAAGTATTAATTATATTTTAGCCTAACATAATACGCCAATTAAATGGGAATTCTTATAAAATAATGTGACATAATAGCTCCATGGCATAGTAGCGGGGAATAAAGTAGGGGAAGTTTATAGCTAGTTAAGCTAAACTGTGGGCAGCTCTCGCCAAACAGCGACAAAATGTGGCGTTGCTAAGATACAAAGAGGCGTGTTTCCATCAAGAAACACCCCAGTGTTCCCCTTCCACCTCTTCAGGAAGCAAGGGGAACTCAGAATATTATGATATCACTTAGTCGTGCCCAGTGGCGGGGCCTGTGGGTTGACTTTTCAGGAATGTTGCTTTAATCCGTTTGGAAGTTTTTTTAATTTTTTTGTAGTGTGCGACTTTCGACTTTCTTTAGGAAAATAATGTCATAGTGTTGGAATTACGAGAATTATTTTTAAAAGAGTTGAAAGAAATCGAATCCTTAATTGTCGTGATAAGTTGTCTCCTATTTTCTGCCGTACCTACCAGTTCTGTTATAAAAAATTGCTTGAACAGACTGATTTTATTTGTGTTTGTTCGGGACAGTTTTGCAATTTTTTTATTTACTGTTTCAAGAAAATTGCTTTTAAATTATGACTTTTTTCTTTTAATTTTTTTGATATTTTGTTAGCTATTTTTATTCAACTATAATTCAACTGGAATTAGGCTAACTACAAAATTTGAATGTCATTTTTATTATTTTATTATAAAGATATCAGTATCAGTTAGTAGTAGTAAATTTTTTAATATTTGTTTTCGAAGTCAATATATGAACGAATGAAAATTGTCCTAAAGTTTTAAAATTTAAAACAGAAAGAACATCAATGCAATTTATTTTTTTATTTAATTTAATCGTATGACATTTTTTACGAAATCTTTAATAATCTCATTCCACTTAATGAACTACTGCAACGAGCCTTACCATTAATAGAGGAGAAGATTTTCAAGCCATCAACATCAACTACTTAATAGGAATTAAATTAATACAAAAATACTGCGCTGACGTTTCGGAAACTAGGTATATCCGTTTCCTTTTTCAAAGTTTAGGCTTTAGATTTTAATGTAACGTGTAGAATAACACGGCATAAAATAAAAATTGTTTATATCGTTTCCATAGATACTTACCATAGAAATGTTGAAAAATATACTAAATAATATTAATTTTATTGAGTTCTTCTCTCAACCAAGTTGAACAAAATTCTACCGAACAATTTGATACGCATTTATCTTCATTAAGTAAAATTATTGCAGATTCTTTGATTTTTCTTTTTTTGTTGTCTGCTTTGGTCAAAATTTTTGCTGAATACCGTTTTATCCTGTGATCGTTTTCCCAAGCATGTTCACAAATTTTAGATTTTTCAATATCACCTTTTCTAATATAACTTTTGTGCTCGCCCAATCGTACATTAAGTGGTCTAGATGATTCACCCACATGATGTTTATTACCATACGGGATACTGTATATACAATTTTTCGAATTTTGTTCAGGATTTAATGGTTTCGTTTTTGTCAATATGGATCTTAAAGTATCTATTATTTGCTTGAAAAATTGTCCTAACGCCAAATTTTTTCCCGACACGACGTAATTTCTCAGATAAACCTTTTATATATGGAATTAATGTCGAATAATGATATTCTGGTTTTGGTTGCACCTTTCATGTTTGAATATTTCATCATTAGAGGAAATTATTTTTGCCCTATCATACAAACATTTTATAACACCTCTTTTAACGTCCAAAGACTGGTTTGAGTTAAAATTTAAATATCTGTTAGTGTGAGTCTTTTTTCGGTAAACGCTTGTTTGAAAATTATTATTATTGACTTTTTTAATTAAAACATCTAAAAATGGTAATTCATTATTATTTTCCATTTCTAGAGTGAATTTGATAGATGGTTCTTTATTATTAATATTTTCCAAAAAATTGTTTAATAAACCTATTCCATGATGCCAAATTGCAAAAATACCGTCAACATATCTCCACCAAGTTACCGGTTTATGAATATTATTTTCAACCATATCTGTTTTCAAAATCCTCCATAATGTTGAGAGAAGAACTCAATAAAATTAATATTATTTAGAATATTTTTCAACATTTCTATGGTAAGTATCTATGGAAATGATATAAACAATTTTTATTTTATGCCGTGTTATTCTACACGTTACATAAAAATCGAAAGCTTAAACTTTGAAAAAGGAAACGGATATAGTTTCCGAAACGTCAGCGCAGTATTTTTGTATTAATTTAATTCCTATTAAGTAAGTAGTTGTCAAAAAACACCCTCTAACCGATCCTCTGACATTACGTCAAAGGCGTAGAGGTTATTTCCCAATTTTAAACTGGTTAATTTGAATATTTTTTAGATATATCGAATTTTTTTGGATAGGAATCTCAAGGAATGTGGTAATAAATCCCAAAAAAGAAAAGGAAGAGAAATTATTTATAAAATGCCACAATTAACATTTAAACAATATTAAATACATACTTCGATACCGGATATTATTATTATCTAAGCTTAAAGTGTTCAAGAGATTTGTCGTATAAGTAGCATTCAGATTTTTAAGATTTTCTTTAAAAGCAAAGCATTTTGAAAATTATCCTAAAAAAATATAGCCAATTATTTTTCCATCAAATATAGGTAAGGGTAGACATGCAGGTATGAAAATAAATTGAACTGAATGCCACCTTAATGTCTGTCATAAAATATAGGGTGTTCCATTTAAAAAAATTGCAAAGAATTAAATTGAAAATATTTAATTTTAAAAACTAATTTTGGAACACCTTGCATTATATTATTTAATTTTGACGCCGCCGTGAGACAAAAATTCAACAAGCGATGGAGTAAATACTCAGTTTTAAATAAATGGTTGGTAATGACCAAAAATAATTTAAAGTAGGTATCATAACTGAAGAGCAGTAGCATTTTAGGACTGAAGAGAGGACCTTAAGTGGCTTCAATTGCAACAAAAATATATAGGTCGTTCCAGTAAAAAATCTGTACTTTCACCGCCAAACCTTTTAAATAAAAAAAAAAATAAAAAAAAAATAAAAAAACAAATAAATAAAAATTTGTTTATAAAATCATTTTCAAATTTAAAATTTTGTACATACATGTATCACCAATTTTGAAATGTGCTTTTTTAATCTAAATGACATTACCCTGAACAGAATTTTTGTCTGTAGTCCATTAAAATAAGGAAAAAATGAGTGAACTTTTTTACTCTGAGATTTTCTTATAGAAAAGTGTAGGTTTTGAGGTCAGAAAATATAATACGTCACACACGCAACCACCAGCAACAGAGTTTTGAGATATAGATATAGGTACCTGGTGGCCACGATTCAATGCACGCCCCCAATTTTGTAATTAAAAATGTCGTTTTTGGTATACTTGAGTAAGACAAAAATGGGCTATTTTTAGACTAACCGGAACAAAAATATCACTGACATCAACTTTTCTTTCTTAAATGGAATGACCCTGTTTTTTTTTGTGGTGTGTTATAAAGCATAAAATTCTAACTGCAACATTTTTTTCCAATTTCAAAGATTTCAAAAAATAAGTGAGATACAAACGATTTTTTATTTTTTACAAAATGGCCGCGTCAGTTGAATGCGATGTAAGAAAATTACTAAGTAGGCTATAGAAATTATTAGCAAGGTAGTAAGCTGTAAGCTTGTCTGTAAAGAATAAAATAGTTATTTAAATTACTGGTAGATACGACTATTTTTCTCAAAAACCGGAATTTAATTTTCATTTTCATTTCCGTAAGAGGACCGTACTGTTTTTTATTAATCGGACATAATGATTCATAAGCTTTAATTTTTTCGCCAATAATCATTTCGTATAACGAGATCCTTTGTAATAATAAAAGTGGTTGTTTAATTTGTGTTTACCTTTTAAAAATACTCTTATTATTAAAAAGGAGTTAGGAAATGATTATTGGCGAAAAAATTAAAGCTCATGAATCAATATGTCCGATTAATAAAAAAAGTAGTACGGTCCCATTTAAAATTTTTCCATAGGACCCCTACGGAAATGAAAATGAAAATTACATTCCGTTTTTTTGAGAAAAACCTAAAAATAGTCGAATCTATCAGTCATTACTATAATTCTATACAGACAAACTTACTATAACCTTGCTAATAATTTCCATAGCCTACTTAGTAATTTTCTTATATCGCATTTTGCATTCTGACGCGGCCATTTTGTAAAAAATAAAAAATCGTTCGTATCATATCACTTATTTTTAGAATTTTTGAAATTGGAATAAACTGTCGCAGTTAGAATTTCATGTTTTATAATACACCACAAACAAAAAACACACACGGTCATTGTATTCAGGAAAAAAAACTTTAATACTCATTTCCGTTCTTGTTAGTCTAAAAATAGTCCTTTTTTTTGTCTTACTCACGTATACCTAAAATGAAATTTTTAAATCCAAAAACAACCAAAAAATTGGGGGCCATCCGGTATATAGGTGTATGATTTTTCGCGTTTTCTGACCAAAAACTGCCAATATCTTAAAGAAAATGAATTTTTTCGAAAAAAAGTTTGAAATAAATATTGATCAAAATTAAATTTCTTACGAAATTACTTCTATGAAAATTTCGATTTCCCAAATAGTATTCCCGTTAAAGCGGAAAACTCGCATCTAACAAAAGCGAATTAGAGAAATAATTGCGGAAAATTCTTAAATTTAAATTTGATGACAGTAGGGAAGGAATTTTCATGAGCTGCTAAGGTATAATAAAAATAGTTATTTACATTACTAGATGCGAAAGAGCTTTCGCATCGTGTAATGTATTATATTTTTTCTACTACCGAAAGATATTATGGTATTTCATAATTTAAAACTATTTATTTCATGAAATTATAATATGACGTTTTTAATAAATTTTATAGTTTAGGAGGCTGTCTATGAAAATTGTTTCCATGGCAACGTAACAATTGCTATCTGTCATCGAGGTTTATGTCAAACATTTTAATTTGTGGTAGTGTCAAACTGAAATAAACAAATATGTTTGTGGCGATGAAAATGGGATATAAGAAGCTGCCAATATCGATTGTGTTTTTAAAATGGTGTGCCGATAAAAATGATGCGAAAATCGATAAAAATGTAATGTTGGCGTACTTCGTTGAAAGATCGGAAGTTTTTTTTTACTTTTCTGTCCTGACTGCGAAAGTTTAACTTTCGTAGCTAGCAATCAGGTAACTCGAATGTTTACTTTCGTTATCACGCGTGTTGCTAGGGGTACAAAGTTCACTTATATAGACGGTAGTAGAAAATATAATTTTTGTATCATATCTAATATGATAAAATGAGTTATTTATTAGTTTTTTTTTTTTTTAATGAAGAAAGGTCAATCCCATATGAGTAGTTCATGTTGAAAGAAAACAAAATCTTTTTTTCTCACTAAAAATTCAAAAATTTATTTTTTACTCCAATAAATGCTGTAAAAATAAAAATATATTTTTGAATTTTTTGTGAGAAAAAAGACTTGATTTTTATTTTATTTATAATTAAAAAACAACTTTATTTATTATTTTTAACAATTTTTTATGGACTTCCACATTTTGGTTTCTTATGTAAAACTGCTTCATCGCTGTCGCATTCTTCTTCGTTATCGTCCTGAGATTCTATAACATCATCTTCCATAAAAAAAAACATTTCAGGTTGAAATTCATCAACGTCATCATCAGATATAACTAGGTATATTATTTTCATCTACTGGATTATCAATATTATCCTCGGTATCACAAATTACTTGGATTGAACTTATTATGGCCGACTCCACATGCAAACAGTCCATGCCTTTACAGGTTCCACTTTAAACCCAATTTTGCAATTTTCTACAACTTCAACTTCGCAGTTTCTTGACATATACGAGTGTATTTTTTGGAAGGTGTAGTCCCCGCCGCCGCTCCCCCGCCGCGAGCCAATGGCCAATGCTTAACAGTAATGCACATTCTGTGTCGAGTTAAAGTGCCAACTTGAACCGACAAAGCGGCCTCTAAACGAGTGCAATGATTACAGAGCACTTCATGACAACGACGCCTTATGGGCAAACCATGTTTTTAAATTAATATTGTATTAACGCGGATTTTTTGCCTCGCCGTTAATGTTCTCGATTACGTGCAGATTTAATTAGATGGTTATGTAGTGAGAACATGTTAGGAGATAATCATTAAAAAACAATATGCGGCGATTTGTTTGCCTTTGTTATTGTTTCCACTTATACGTGGCATATTGTTGCAGATAATGATTGTTTGATTGATTATTCTTATAAAAATGACTAAACAACATTTGCGTTTCTAATCGCAGGTACTTAATTGAGACGCTTTGGTAATCTTTTTGTTGCCGGCGCCGAAAATGATTTGCAGGAATTATCGCAATTCCAATGCAGTTGCAAATGAGGGAAATTTTTATCACTCTGGTGTTCTGGTGTTTCTATTTCACAAGTTTTGAAGCTAAGGATTATTCAACTTCAATGAAGTTGTAAAATAATGCAATTATCAAAACTTTGTATGAAGGAAATTTGCCTAACCTAATAAATATGTTACTGTAGTAATTGGTGGAAGCGCTCATTTGGAAGGCCAAAGATGTGAAGGAAAAGATGTTACTACTAGTATAATAGTAGTTTATTCAATCGCCCTGGGAAAACAGTCCTCGTTAGTAAAATCAAAACAGAAACAAAAGAATTTTTTAGGTTATATGTGAGTAATATTTTTGTGGAGTATTTGCAGATGTGTCCTTAGAATCCTCCAAGGTTTGGGGAATTCGTCCACTTTATTTTGAACACACATCAAGATATTAAAATTCCACATTGCAACTTACCTATATTAAAAATATAATTAATCTTGCTCGCTCGGGCAATCTTTAAGGCTTCAGTGCATAAAGTTCTACCGGAGAACTTAACTTACGAAAAATAGTCCTTGTTAAATAGCTCTACGTTTGTGGCAGTAGTTCGCCGTATTGTAAAACCCTCTGTGTAGACAATAATATCTATAGCTAACCGACTGCCCGCCGTTCATACTATATCCTGTTGGAAATTCCGTTTGCTTGCCCACCGAAATCGTTTCAGTCGCGAAAACAGACACCGGTTATCAAAACTCACCGCCGCCCGAAATTAAATCATATTCACGCGTATATACTCTTAATTACCAGCCCGCATATTTATTAGCGTTATCAAATTTGTACACACTCGACTGCAAAGTCGCTAAAATATCCTGTTTATTTATTTATCCATTCCTGTTCTAATAAATAAATAGGTACGTTGTTATACATAGGTAAAATTCACGAGTTATTATTTCAGTCGTTTATTTCTGATTAACCCGTTTGAAGCTGAAGTGCTGTTCCTTGCACTTAAAAATTAAGGAACTGGCGCCTGAGTTTCCGTCTAAAAAGTGTTACAAAGCCAGAGAGTTCTGTTTGTAAGTAGCCAGTTACAAACATTGCAGGTTACGTAAGTAGAAGTCGTCACAATAGAAACAATTGGTAAAAAAAAATATAGAGGTCCTGGTCTTTCTAAGTATCCTCTAGACTCTAGAATAAATTTAATATCTGTCTTTTAGGGATTTATTTTTTGATTCGGCACAAACATTTTTCCTTTTATTTTTTTATTTATTATTATTTTTTAGTATTATTACTATTAAATACTTTACTCGCGTTATCCGAAATCCGCCTGGTATATCATCTACATTATCTACTTTATTCATAAAGCACTTCGAGAGAATTACATTATGCCTTTCAGACGCGTTAAAACGGCCCTGAAATCCCTCGCGATCCTTAACATATTGAACACAGTTACAATTCTGATGTTACCGCGACCCTGCCGCGAAAACTAATTTAAATTAAATCCTAGTGAATTACCAGGACTCCTGCAGGCTTTCCCGCTAAAGCGGACCCGTTTGCCTGCACCGGTTTTATATGTGCGATTCGTTGTTCGAGCGGTAGTCGACTTTCGCCGCTTCCTCGTGATGGGGGTGGACTTATGTGACAATTTAAATGAAATCCTCGTGAATCGCCATGGAAACCGCTTCCCATAAGCGCCTCTTTGGTGATGTGATGTGGTTGAGAGGGCGAATTTTGAAGACAAGGTAAACGGTATGTAGGTTCATTATATTAGAGGTAGTGCTGATAACTTAGGTGGAGTATCTACGTGTTTCCTTGCACTGGAGAATGGAGCAGGAATGGCGTACAATAAGGTTGAATTAGCGAGCAGAGGTGGCAGTGGGAAGTTGCCGATTGGTAATATTTGTTTGACTACGTTTTTTGTGATGTTCGAATGCGATTTCCATAATTTATGATTTTTCTGAAGATTATTAAGTATCAAAATTTTGGCGCAGAGCGATGTGTTTATTTTTATGTAACAAAAGAGTTATTATATTATTATTTCCAAAGAGATGCTTTAAAATACTTTTTTCTACGAGCGTGCGGAAAATACTACTTTTCCGCACGCATGTTAGTTTCGAAAGTTGCACTTTTCCGCACTAGTGCGGAAAAATTAGTGCGGAAAAGTGCAACTGTCGAAACTAACATGCGTGCGGAAAAGTAATTATATTTTTATTTGCATTTTTGGGTAAGTTATAATTACATTTTGAAAATGTGATCACGCTCGTAGGAATAATATTGTTCCTAACACATGCGGAAACTGTCTTTTCCGCACTCGACTGCTTGACCATACTCCGCTTCGCGTCGTTCGGTCAACGGCAGTCGCGTGCGGAAAAGTACAACTTTCCGCACTTGTTAGGAAAATAACTAGGTATAGTATATTATTCAACGAGCATATTATAATGATGCACTCGGATGATTTACGACACTCGCCTGCGGCTCGAACCGTAAACTTTCACCCTCGTGAATAATAGCCATCATATGCGAGTAGAATACCATACTTTGTCCACGACTATTAAATATTTTTGACAAAATTTTTTACTGAAGTTTATATGTCAATAGTATGTAAATTTATTATTTTTAATTTTTTTAGTTTTTTTCAATTTTATAGAAGAAATCCAATATTTTCTTTATCTCTCTCTACCCCGCAACTTTGTGGGACTTTCTGCCCGATATCTAAAAAGCAATTTTCCAAAAAAAAAAAAAAAAAGATAGCAAAATACCTATCACTTATACAGGGCAGGCACTGGCCAGTTTGGTACATTAATAAAAGTTTTACCACATGATATATCTGAAATAGTCCACACATTATTTTTATTATTACAACCTTTCAAATATAGGTACAATTTGTCAAATCGTCCGGTATACTCCATTTTTGCGAACGTCTCCTTTATTTTCGTAACATCTAGTCGCAAAAGTTAATACGACAATTTGTAATTTCATAACGGGCACGGATAGTCTTAGCACAGTAATTAGCTTATATGCCGGCGCAGACTATTGAGCCAATCTGCAACTACTTACATAGTGCTTATTACAGTGTTTATCATATAGATCGAGGGATCCTGGCGCACAGCGCAGTTTAATTATCTCCGTGTGATATAGTCGACAGCGATACAGTTAATCACATCTCGTTACAGGATGGTCTATATGAAACAAATGGCTGCTTTTCTGAATCGAAAAAAATCTGTAAATTGTAAATAACTATAAATTTTTTCTTAGTTTGTACTGGGTGGCGATCTAGTGCGAGATCGGTGTGTGACGTCATTAATTTTAGTTGAAAATCTGAAAATTTTACAGAATATGTAGTTCTTGTTGACAATTTAAATTTAGATTCTTTGAAATTTCTTTTTTCTAATTTATATGCCTATTTTCTAATAATACCTAGTCTAAAAGAGATTTCACTTTTTTCGAAAATTAGGACAAATGTATCGATTTTTAAATTTAGATCATCAAGGCAGTAAATTCTTCTTCTAAAATTTTGAGTTTAGTTTAAGAATGCCCTGATTATTTCAAAATTATTATAAAATTCTTGCAATGTAACGAAGTGATTTTTTTTCGTCTGTTTTTTGTAATATTTCCGTCACTAGGGTACACCCTGTAGCATCGGTTAGTATTTAAGTCCTGATTTAGTTTAGTTTTTTGCAAAATAGCATTACAAGCGGCCTATTTTCGTTTACAGATGCTCCGAGTAACTGTTGCAAATTATGTAACACGCTCGGAGTACGTAACGTTGCTAGTCCGAGTCACGCGTTCAAATTCAGTTCGCAGCTTGAGCACGCAGCCGAATACGTCAGCAAAAATTTGTTATAAAGCTGGAATCGGACAGTAAAGAATCTTTGATGCTCGCGCCGTCGAAAAATAACCGCAATACTCCACTCCGCTTTATTTAGGCTCAGCTAGCTCAGATTTGTTTCAAATTGAGAATTTTTCTATTTCAGGTCAATGGTTGGGCGTCTACAAGTGGTTGGAGGTTCTAGAGTGGTGTCCCAGCAGGTAACTAGAAATATTTTTATTTATTTATTTTTTTGGGGCGCCAATAGTAGGGTAAGTAATTTAGCCCTGTCTAGTTAGGTATAAGAACCCACTGATTTTCTTTTACGGCTCAACACGAGAGAAATCACGCGAGAGTAGAGAGATTACCCTAAACTGGTGAGTTATTAATGAATTTAGAATAATAATAATAATAATAAAAGGTTAAATATTATTTTATTTAGGTATTTTTTATTTTAGTTAGTTTACTAGGTAAATTTGTCGCTTTCAAATAAGTATTATTCTGCATTTGTGTCATTTGTAAGTGCCGACGTTTTGTCGACTTCAAACGAGAGCTCATAATGTAATTCCGCTTATTTGCATTAGTACATGTCATATAACACACTCACCGGCTAAGCCTTACATTATCCTGTTCATGGTGGTAAGACTCAGTCTCAGTGAATGTCCCTCAAACGTGGATTTATCATACTCCGGCGAAACATTTCATTGTCCTGTTCATGGTGGTTATGTTTGGTCTCAGCGTATGATCTGAATCATTGTTATCGGTTAAGGAAGAAGTAACTTCCCTGGTAGCATAGCTCTATGTTGAACGTGATCCGATATACCTATTTGTGTCCTGCTGGAAAGTCACACTTGCTCGCTGTTTGGGAAATTGTCCAGTCCGCTAAAAATAACAGTCATCCCAGACCCCTGGACAGAAAGGACCGTTTTCTTCACTGATTAGATACCCCGCAAGGGTTTTCACCCTGGTGAGGCAGAGGGTGCTGTTCTTTGTACTTAAAAATTAACTGGCGCCCGAGATTCCATCTTGAAAAGTGTTACAAAGCTGGAACGTACTGTTTGTAGGTAGTGAGTTGTTAGATGCCAATTTTACCAAACTTCAAACTCAATTTTTTCAATCTAAATTTTTTTATTGAAAACCTTGTATATTTTTGTGTTTTCTTCTCGGAAAACTAACAACTGTTTGATTTTGAATCGCAAACCGACTGTTTAACTAATCCACATAAATCGCGAATACCACAGGACCCAATACGGTTCCTTGTGGGGCACCATAGCTTATTCTATAATTACTGGGCAAGTCATTTATTTCGACGTTTGAAAAAATTGTTTGTCATTGAATTAACCATCAATTCTTTATTTATGTCTGTATTTCAACACTCTGATATCTGCTTTGATAGTAGCGAGTTATTAACAAATCGATGGTTAATTATCTCAATAATGTTAATCACTATCTGAATTGGTTATTGGTAATAATTTCTAACGTAATTACGCATATTATATGTAATGAGCGGTGATAAAATTTGGTCGGATTGCGGATTGTTTTAAACAGTATTAATGCTTTGCATAGGTTGTATCCCAAGTAATTAAAAAAAAAATGTTTTTTCAAAAATTTATATTTTTTCAAAAACGAAAAAGCTCTTAAATTTTATCGACGATTATTCTGATATTTAAAAAAATTCTAATATAATAATTTTTAGGACTTTCCAGGAGAGGCGATGGGGTTTTCGGAATTTTTTTTTTTTTTTTTTTTTTTTTTTTTTTTCGCCAATGAAAATTCACCGTCCGCCCCCGATTTTATCTACTTTGGTTTTAAAAGAAACGATTTTTCGAGCAAAACTTATATCCATGTAACAATTACATTGTCACACATAATATCAATATCGGAGACGTTATTTGTATGTTACTGATATTGGTTCCCTTATAGAATTAGGATATGAGTAACGGCAAGGGTTTCTTAAAATTGCATTAGACTCAGCGTCACGTCTCAGCAGTTATTCCTCGTTTAGGGCATCCAGCCGCCTTGTTTGATAACGTTGATTTACTCCACCGGCATATATAGATAATGTAATGGAAAAATATTGCGGCGACGTGAACATTTTGGGCCGGCTCTCCACTTTTATTATTCATAAATTATGTTGAAATGAATTTTAATTGGGGCAACTTTAATGATAAATTTGTGGATATTTGAGGGCCATTGGAAGCATTGAGATAAAAAATTATCTACTTAGAATAGAGAATCTGAACTTAGAAACTTATTACTGAATAATAAAAAATATTGTCGTGTTTTGGATATTATCTATTATTATACTTTTAATGGTCAGCAAAACATTGTCAAAGTAGGCAAAATTATTTTCACTATCTAAAAAAAATTATTTTGTTCTAAGTATTTATATATGTGCTTGACGTTTTACCAAAAGTGTACCAATTTTCAAATTCGACATAAATGCGTCCCGGCCGTGTATCAGAGTGCCTCCGGCTAGTTAGTTATGTTGGTCACACTGGGGGCCGCTGGGATATCTGAGCACTGACAGTATTTTATATCATATAGCAGGCCAATAGTTTACGGCAAATTTATATATCTATTTTGATGATCTATTATTCTGTGCCTCGCGAGAATTATCTCTATTACTTTGCCAGATTTATCGACATTTCGTACGGCTACGGTTGTAAAAACTACGAAAAATGTATTTAAGTACTGAATTACGAGTAGAATTGTAACAGTGTGTGGAGAATTTATTTATATTGCCTGTACGTATATTTAAACACTTTTTTGGAACTAATTTTGTTGCTAACGAATCATAGTTGGAATAAATATAGCACGAAATTCAGCCACAATGACACAATAAAATCGATAATCTATGTCTAATGGCTAGATATGTTGTAAATCTAGCCTATAAGAAGTGACAGTGTAGTGAAATTTAAAACAAAGTGTTCGTAGCTTCCAAAGAACTGCAGACCTAAATCAGTTTGAACGTGATATAAACATAATGGATATCCACAGAGAGCTTATCTGACAGGGATGCTGAAACAAGATTAAGTATGCAAAATAACTTAAAATAAGGCAGATAATTGAGAAATTGCTTACCAAAAATGACATATTTCCATCTTGGTATGCTGTGACAAGTGGAATTTTGTTGGTAATGTCTTGGAAATATCAAAAAAGAATCCGTTAAAAAGTGAGAAAAAACGGTGACATTACAAAGGTATGTTAACCTATTATATGCAGACCAAATTATTATAGTGAAGTCAGGAAGGATTATTCATGTAGAAGATAAATAATATCAGGTACCTACCCTAGCTCGTAGTATTGCATAAAAATTGTCCAAAACTGGCTAGTTTCACAAATTTGATGAGATCCCTGGAACGCCCTGAAATAAAATAAAAAACGCGGGTTTAAAGCTAACCCAAGTAAGTCCTTCGGCTTGGTAAATCCACAGAGAATCAGTTACAGGTCACTGCATATGGATATGACCCGGATTTTAAAAAATTCTTGAATAAAATAGGTGTACTCAGGTTAAAATAAATAAATCTTTATTAATATTACAAATCAAATAAAACTAGATGAAGGTAAATTATTCCGATAGATGAGATCCCTGGAACGCCCTAAAATAAAATAAAAAACGCGGGTTTAAAGCTAACCCAAGTAAGTCCTTCGGCTTGGTAAATCCACAGAGAATCAGTTACAGGTCACTGCATATGGATATGACCCAGATTTAAAAAAATTTTTGAATAAAATAGGTGTACTCAGGTTAAAATAAATACATCTTTATTAATATTACAAATCAAATTCAACTAGAGGAAGGTAAATTATTCCGAGAGATGAGATCCCTGGAACGCCCTGAAATAAAATGAAAAACACGGGTTTAAAGCTAACCCAAGGAAGTCCTTCGGCTTGGTAAATACACGGAGAATTAATTACAGGTCACTTCATATGGGTATGACCCAGATTTTAAAAAATTCTTGAATAAAATAGGTGTACTCAGGTTAAAATAAATAAATCTTTAATAATATTACAAATCAAATAAAACTAGATGAAGGTAAATTATTCCGACTGATGAGATCCCTGGAACGCCCTGAAATAAAATAAAGTCCTTCAGCTTTGTAAATACACGGAGTTGTTTATAAATAATTAAAATTGTAGTGTATTCCAAGCAATAGAAAATTTGTATGTATGTGGGTAATTAATATAAAACAAAAAGAAAAATAAAAAAAAGGAAATCCTAAAACAACTCATTAAATATATAAAAAAATTTTGACTCAAATATTTTTCTAAAATAAAATATTCGATTGCTAAAAAAATTTTATAAAAATAGAAATAACCATATTACATAACAATATATTTTTTATTGTAGCTGAATTCATTACATATCCATTTATTCTACATTTTTCGATTTCCGAACAGGAATATCCTCTACATTCAATTTTCTTTGGAAAAAAATGTATGAAACAAGAATTTTTGGATATTCTTCAAAAATTTCCAGGCTAGTATTTTTTTATAAATCGTATAAATAATACAAAGAAAAAATTTCAAAAAATTTTATGATCATTTTATTACAACGTATTAGTAATCAGCGACCCCAAGAACTCCTATAATATTTTCTTTCCGGTAAAAATGCGAGTTCATCTATGAAATTTATGAATTTTCAAAGATAAAGAAAAAATTCACAATTTTCAAAATTGGAATTAAAAAATTTCATTCAGATCGCCGAAATATTTCTAATTTCAAGTAAAAAGTATTAGAAACATTTTTTTTTTAAGTTTCAATACAATTGGTAGATACTATTCCTGAGAATTCCAAAGTATCACCGATTTGTAGGCTTCATTGACTCGACTAGAAACCAATTTAACTAATCAAATGTTGAATTTCAAATATTTGATCACAAAAAATTTTTAATGGAAGATAATTTAAAATACATTTAAATCCGTCTATAAAAAGGGAATATAAAAAAATTAAAACGTTTATTAGCGACTAATTTACGGAATTCAAAAGTTTGGGAAATTTTCCAACATATTAAAAAAACTTTTGCGTAACGTATGCCCACTTCTCGAATTCGATCTGTCATGAATTAAAATTGTAGCGAAGTTTTCGTACCCCCTCGTTGTAATTTATTGTGAATTATCATTAGACAGCATTGTTTCTCATTATGTATTAACATTGTTCAGTTTAAATTCGGATCATTATTGCCGTCACTAATTTAAACCAGTTTAGCAACAACGGACATATTTTATAATATAGCGTGTAAGTTTTTTAATTGCGAACGTGTTCCATGCAATCCACGTTACATATTTATACCTATTTACTAGAGTAATTTACCATGTTAATCGTTTAATATTAATATTATGTTTATTTAAAACATCAAAACACGCTTATCACCCCCCATTTTTTACCATTAACCTATCCGATTTTTCATTTCGCAACAAATACACGGGCCGTATATAACGAAATGCACTTTTGTTTAAACACCTATGTTATAAAATGCACTCTAAAATAAATTACAATTAAAGCCGTGCAAAAATACAAATGCAAAAATAATTCATTTTAATTTCGCCTAAAAAATGACAACATTAATTTGAATCCAAAAATGCAAACAGCGGCCGAAGATCATAAATTATATTAATTAGAGTTTACAAATGGCGACAGGGTGTTATTATTAATGGTTCTGCTTAATTTCATACTAAAAGCATTTTTGTTAGGGTTGACAGACTACACGGTTTTTAAATTTTTGATGCGTGTACCGGACCCGGAACAAATGAATTGCCTTTGTCGTATTTTTCAGATGGGGAATTAATTAATGTTAAAGTTTTCATATTAATAATTGCCGCTATTTTATTTCGGCCATTAATAATAATTTCGCACCTCGCTGGCGTTTGTGTTTTATTTATCCGGTTAAATGTAATTCTCTTACATCTGTAACAATTCCATTCAGTGCTAACATATTCAATGGTAATTGGAATGTAATTTGGAACATAATTTATTCTTACCTTAATGTAATATGGTCCATTCTATGTCAAAAACGTATTCCCCTTACTCCTGGCCGTGCAATCCATATAATTTTTGATCCTCAAAATATTTGTGTGTTTAGTTGAAAGTTTTTGTACTTACAAACAATTGAAAATTATTTTCAGTATATAAACGTATTCCTTAAATTCTGTGCCAAAATTACGTGTATTTGACGTGGAAAATGCAATTCAAATTGAAATTGTCTCATAAAATATTTCTTTATTTTAGCAAATCTGTCCTGCAAATAATTACTCTGATTTTCTCTTATTTTGAAAAATCTCCACCCTAATGCGTGATTATAAATGCAATAAATAACGTCGGTCCCAGAAGCCCCATAAGTTAGCAAAAAGCCCGTATGTTAGATCCTCCCTGTTATGCACAGGTTCTTTGCAGTACACGACACCCCATAGAATTACATTCATATCAAGCCATCGTATCTCCATTTAAATGTCGTTACATTTGAATATAACTTTTGTTTCTTTATGACACGCTCCAATGAATTTTAATTTAGATCAATGAAGTTGAAGTGGAACATTGAAAGGTAAGTGAAGGATTATTTAAATGTTACGGTTTTGTACATACTCAGCTGGCCGGCCCAGAATATCAAATATATTTTTAAGAAGTAAAATGAGACTAAATTTTTTTTTAGTGATGACAGCGACAGAAAGTGGGTCGTCCAATTTGGCAATTTTTTAATTCATTACCTACTTATCGATACACAGAGACGCACAGTGGGACAAAAGTGACTTTTTTCGTTCAAATCAGTCTGCAATTGGAGAGCTATTTTTTTTAAATATTCGTTTTTTTTTCTTCATCTTTTCAGTATCTTTGGTAGTTAGGATATTTCTGTTTCTCATCAGTCTATCCTTCTGGTGGTTCGGTATCTACCGCCATAGATCTGTTTATCCCCACCACAAAATTCCGACTGTATCTTTAGGTTCTTTAATCTCCTGTATCATTAAAAGATCGTCGTGTCTTACTACAAGTTCGAAAAGGGTTACATGTTTTCCAGTATTGTCTGAATTTATTTGAAAATCCGTTTGTCTTCTTGAACTCAGAACAGGATCTCCACGTATTCTTATTTTCTCATGCAATTAAAAGTCTTTGGTTAAGATTTTCTCTCAGTTTTTTTCTGTACTTGCCACTACTTGTTATACTTGAAACCTGCTAAATTGAACTGTGTGATCATATAACGAAGCTTCTTAAAGATTATCCATATAGCAGACCAGACAATCCTGAAGTTCATTTTCCCTCTTCTTTTGTACTCGGAACAGTGAATCAAACCTTAGTTGGTCTTTTGTTTCCCTCACCTTGAAGTTGGTGATGAAAATATCTTTCTCTTCCAATGTCCTTACGCATGCAATCTGGGATAGTGTACATAATTTTCTTCTTTAACCAGAATCTTAACGCTGATATAGAACTTATAGAAGTCAACTTCAGTATCACTCTTGTCCCAAGACACGCAAGTTTTTGAATGCTTTCTAGCCTTCAGAATGTGATGATGCGGTTGATCCGATACCCGACCTTTATTGGTTTGCTTACTTCCATGTAATCAGTGCAAGTTTTCAATTAATCAATAAATCTGTCAACATGTGTTACGACTTCTAAAGAAGGCTTTCTTTAATTTACATAGGTGATGGCTTAGGAACCACCCTAGGTATTTGAACTTCAGTTCAAATACTACTAAAGAATCACCATACGTCAATGGTGTCTTCGAATCATATGGTTTCATTGATTGGGACCATTAAAACAACACAAATAAAAACAAATTTGACTTTGACTTAAAACGACAATATGGTTGTTTCAATAACGTTTTCAGATACTTCGTATTTTATTGAAAGCAGTATATATCAATTTTAATCGTTTCGGAACTGAGTTATAGACAATTTGTATAATAATCGTACAAAATTATATCTTAGTTGTATCTACAGCTTATCGCCGCATTGTCATTAAATAAATAATTTATTCGATAATTTCCTACCAAGAAGTTCACCAGTAATCGTAGGACATTAATGTTACATTCAGCGGTATTGGCTATTGTTGCCTCGCAATAAAGACCCTACCGGGCCCTTAAGCCGGGAAAGTAAGTGTTAAAATATGTATCGTGTAATAACACGACTAATCCTCAATAACCGAAGTCGCAGTCGTCATAAAGCCGACTTGATGATCCCCGAATCAAAGCTCAAATCTCCTCAACAGTGGCCGTTGTCAGGATGGCAATAACAAGAATTCTCATTAATTTTTGGTCCCAGTAGGCTTCGGGGAGTCTGCACCAGCCCATCTGCCGGTCTGGCGTGCGTCAATGCGTTGTCCCCTGACGCAGGGCTACACCTCATATACGATGATTTTAAATTACACTAACCACACGACATACTGGATGTCATTACGATTTAACGCCGTTTCATTGATTTTTGTACGTAAACACCACCGAGGGATGGAACTAATTTATAATAAATCACGAGGAATGTTCCACTTCATTTTTGTCGCACTCAAAAATAACAAATATTTACACCAAAATGTTGTTTCGAACTGCGACGGTTTTTTGTTATTGTGCCACCTTCCAAATTTTCCTTAAATTTTCAATATCTCAAAAGAGTCCCAAGTTTTCAATATTAAATGATCAGAATGTTATTAAATGATTTTGGTATATAACAGCCCCAATATCGCACCCTGAAGCGTCCCACTTATATTTTTTTTTGGTCTCCATTCTCGTATTCCGAAAAATAGGGGAACCTTCGAAGATGTTTTCTATATTTTGCGAGCATATAGGAATTGTGTTATCAATGTGACCGATAATTAGATTGTGTACATTAAAAAAACTGTTGGCACACCTCTACCCCATAATTGACTCGGGCCCTATCCGAAATTAATTTCACGCAACAGTTATCGTATTCGTTCGAAGAACTGAAAAAAAAGTTTAACACCCAATATCAACCCACCTATTTGCCTAACTGTGTAAATATATAATTTTGAACTTAATCATATACGCCCCCAGTTCAATTCGAGTTGGCTCTAACGAAATTATAACGAAAACACGGTCCACTTGGCTCTAGCAACAATAATGCGGCTATTTAGACATGCTATAAGCCTTAACTCATAATTTATTTACTATATAATTTCCTGAACCGATCATCACAGTTGAGGCTTAGGTTAATAACGTAATGAAGTCATTACAGATATCGTATGCTGTGTGAAATAAAGAATTGGTGGCATGGGCGTGTGCGCGGGTCTGGGCTATCCAGGAGGGCAGGAGCTCAATTGTCTTATTTTCTTATGCCATATTTAACACATGTTTATGTGGGCGGAAGTAATAATAATATAATTATACGAATTTTAATAGGCTAATAATAATACAGATACGGCTGAAATTATATTTTTTAATAACTCGAGTATCACTTTCGATATGGTGTTAAACACATATATTATTGTTTCATTTTTGTCCACAGTCGGACACAATTGTGCACAAAATTCTACTTCTAGTCTAACTTACTTATTTTAAATGGATACCCCTGTATATTAGATATGCTATGCCGATTCGGGGCCACAAACCCCATGTAAATCTCCATAAGAGGGAAATCGTGACTTTTTTTACCACTTTTACCCCCTCCACTTTTAGCTCCTCCCCCTTCCCCCCCACTCCAGATAAGCTCCGCCTAGGTACGCTCCACCCAGTCAGCCAATCAGAAAGAGCTCCACCCAGGTAAGCTCCACCTACTCCAGCCAATCAGAAAGAGCTCCATCTACTCCAGCCAATCAGAATGTAGGTCAATCAGAAAAAGCTCCACCCCAGTCAGGTTTCGGCCGATCAGAACCATTGCGTACCTGTCGCATGCGCATTGTGGCTGTCATCCATAATTTTTAGATCCCCACCCATATAGCGTTTGCCGTCCACCCAGCCAGGTTTGACCAAGCAGAGAGAGCTTCACCTACTCTAGCCAATCAGAACCCTAGCGTACTTATCTGCAATTATTTTTACATGCACATTATTTACTAAAACCTCTCATACCGTATGATTCTTTAAGTTATGATCTGAAGAAGAAATTATTTAGAATTAAACCATCACGGTTTGAGAGGTTTTAGTAGCTATATGGGTGGGGATCCAAAAGTTATGGATGACAGCCACAATGCGTATGCGACAGGTACACAATAGTTTTGATTGGCCGAAACCTGACTGGGGTGGAGCTCTTTTTGATTGACCTACGCTCTGATTGGCTAGAGTAGGTGGAGCTCTTTCTAATTGGCTGGAGTAGGTGGAGCTCTTTCTGATTGGTTGGAGTAGGTGGAGCTTACCTGGGTGGAGCTCTTTTTGATTGGCTGACTGGGCGGAGCTTAGCTGGAGTTGGGGAAAAAGAGATAGGAGCTAAAAGCGGAGGGGATAAAATTGGTCCGAAAAGTCCCGATTTTTCCTCTTACGGAGATTTACATGGGGTTTGTGGCCCCGAATCGGCATAGCATATCTACTTATATTTTTGGGTTTCCTTGTTCGTCTTTTGAAAATTGAGATTTCAACGAGGTGTCACAAGCAGGCGTTTATTAAAAAAATAGTCGAATCCAACGCCTACTTACTTTAACATTAAAAATAAGAGCCCACAGGGGCCTACTTGTGTTTTCAGTTTTTTCACATTTTCGACATAATTTTTTAATCAAATGCCAACTTGTGATATACCTATCGCTGAAGTCAGAATTTCATGACAAATAATTAAGAAGGTGCAAGGTGCATATACAAGGTGTTCCACCTTAAATAATAGAGTCAAGTAAAATTGTGTCAGATTTTGGTTTTAGTAGACCACACATTTTCAAAATAGATTTTAAACAAAAACATTTTGGGGATTTGCATAATTATTTATGTTATAATTCTTGTGCCTGTTTGCGCCAAGATAACTTCGTGTCAGCGTTCCTTGTACAATTACATTAATATAGTGAAAGTTTATTAATTAAACAAGAATTTGTTCCATTCTTCTACTTCTAAGCACCGATGCTAAGTGTTTATAATTCGCTGTTCTTTTCTCAGATTTATTTCCAAGTGCGATGGTGGTGTAATGGTCAGCATAGTTGCCTTCCAAGCAGTTGATCCGGGTTCGATTCCCGGCCATCGCATACTTTTTTATTTTAAAATAGACAAACTAGTAGGGATATATTAGAATTTTATGGTTTCACAAATGACTACACACATACGACGGTTCGCTATCGTTGAACTTTTTCATCGTATTTGCGGAATCCCGTAAATTACAGACCACCCTGTCCTGTCATAGATCCATCGTTGGATTATACAACAACTGTTGCATACTAATACACCGCAAACAGCAGGAACTGTGCACCCACAGCCAAAGCAATTGCGACCATCAGAGAACAAAATATAGACATATGAGCTACCAAAAACAACTACTGTAATTTCACTACATTGTTGTATTCTAAACACATTCTCTAATAGTTGCTAGAGGGTGCTATTATAATGCTTGTAGCTCGAATTTGGCAATAACAAAAGCAAACCCTCTGCGGTCTGGGAACTTTTAAAAACACGCGACCGCTATGACATTTGTTTAATAGAGCAGGACGAATTTAGTCTTAAGAATTGCCACAATTACCGATATCTATAATAGGTTTTGCCGAAGACGTACTTTAATGTGTTTAATTGGGGTGGTTTCGCGTAATTGGAAGACTGTTTAATTATATGTACTTTCTTGGGTCTCAGTTCTTTTATTCGATGATTGGAGACCACCGCAGTGTAAACTGTTAATTGGAGAATTGAAAAAATGCTGTCATAGGCAAGTATTGAGTTCCTACTCATAAGTACACAAGAATGTGTATGGACAAAAAAGGTATAATCATGAAATATTCTATAAGTTATACGCAATGGGTGGAAAAATCCATTTCTAGCTCCCTAAATTTTGTGAAACTTTTGCCGCACTTTTTTTTTTGTGAGAAAAAATTGTCTCAGAAAATTCGGAAATAATTCATGGAGATGGAGAAAACTATAACGAATCAAATGGCGCAAACCACAGTTCGATATTTCGTTTGGTTGAGACGCCAGAGCCTCTTGATTGCTACTTAGTGTCAAATTGAAGTAAATTATGTCACTTTCGTCAGCACGGCTCGATTCTACACTATGAAATGAAATATCGTTCTGCGGTTTGGCATTTCGATTCCACACACACACACACCCATCTCTACCTCCTTGAATTTTTTGACAATATTGCCTCACATTTTTTATCTGAAAGGCAACCATATTTTCTGTTTCAGTTTTTTTTTTCTCTTGAGCATCCAAAAAAGTCAACCATCATATTTTCATCTTTACCTCCTTTAATAACGATACTCCATTTCTCCAATATCTTGATGAAATCATTCTCGCTTTCTCCTCACTTATAGATCCCGCAAAATTTGCTGGGAAGTATCGAGATGATAATCCAGGAAATGCAAGTTCAAGTATCTGACCACGAAAAAAAATACTCCTAATGGCCATACACCTCATCGGATGCTCAATCCAGATTCTAGACATCATTTCAAATGCTCCTGATTTTTTTCGCAATTTTTAAGAACGAAATAAAAAATTTGATCTCTCAAAATTTTGAACTTCCCCCAATAATTATGGAAGAGGTCATGAAATTTCAATTTCTCTTTTAAAAATCTGAAAAAAATTCATGGACAAGTAATTCGACGAAAGAAAACGAATGTCACAAACGCGAGATCGATTTCTCGTTTCCTTACCGAGATACGGAGGCGAAAGTGGACGATAATCGACAACTTTCGCCTTTCTCATCTTCCATCCTCCGTATCTTGAAGACGAACAAAGATATTGAGTTCCGGGTTGCGCCATTCGAATTCTCGGTCAGTTTTCCACTAATGGCAGATCTTTTAAAGCTATACCCAACCTCCTTTTGACGTTACGACCCTCAAACCGGAGAGACATAAAAATTCCACCAATCCGAATTTATGACAACGAAAAAAAAATACTTCCTCATTGGATACTCAATTCAGATTCTAGGAATCATTTCAAATGTCCTTGAATTTTTTCGCAATTTTTAAGAACGAAATAAAAAATTTGATCTCTCAAAATTTTGAACTTCCCCCAATAATTATGGAAGAGGTCATGAAATTTCAATTTCTCTTTTAAAAATCTGAAAAAAATTCATGGACAAGTAATTCGACGAAAGAAAACGAATGGCACAAACGCGAGATCGATATCTCGTTTCCTTACCGAGATACGGAGGCGAAAGTGGACGATAATCGACAAATTTCGCCTTTCTCATCTTCCATCCTCCGTATCTTGAAGACGAACAAAGATATTGAGTTCCGGGTTGCGCCATTCGAATTCTCGGTCATTTCCACTAATGGCAGATCTTTTAAAGCTATACCCAACCTCCTTTTGACGTTACGACCCTCAAACCGGAGAGACATAAAAATTCCACCAATCCGAATTTATGACAACGAAAAAAAAATACTTCCTCATTGGATACTCAATCCAGATTCTAGGCATCATTTCAAATGTCCTTGAATTTTTTCGCAATTTTTAAGAACGAAATAAAAAATTTGATCTCTCAAAATTTTGAACTTCCCCCAATAATTATGGAAGAGGTCATGAAATTTCAATTTCTCTTTTAAAAATCTGAAAAAAATTCATGGACAAGTAATTCGACGAAAGAAAACGAATGTCACAAACGCGAGATCGATATCTCGTTTCCTTACCGAGATACGGAGGCGAAAGTGGACGATAATCGACAAATTTCGCCTTTCTCATCTTCCATCCTCCGTATCTTGAAGACGAACAAAGATATTGAGTTCCAGGTTGCGCCATTCGAATTCTCGGTCAGTTTTCCACTAATGGCAGATCTTTTAAAGCTATACCCAACCTCCTTTTGACGTTTCGACCCTCAAACCGGAGAGACGTCAAAATTCCACCAATCCGAATTTATGACAACGAAAAAAAATACTTCCAATGACCATACACCTCATCGGATACTCGATACAGATTCTAGACATCATTTCAAATGCCCTTGAATTTTTTCGCAATTTTTAAGAACGAAATAAAAAATTTGATCTCTCAAAATTTTGAACTTCCCCCAATAATTATGGAAGAGATCATGAAATTTCAATTTCTCGTTTAAAAATCTAAAAAAAATTCATGGACACGTATTCGATGTCAGAAAACGAATGGCATAAACGCGAGATCGATATCTCATTTCCTTACCAAGATACGGAGGCGAAAGTGGACGATAATCGACAAATTTCGCCTTTCTCATCTTCCATCCTCCGTATCTTGAAGACGAACAAAGACGTGAAGTTCCGGTTTGCGCCATTCGAATTCTCGTTCAATTTTCCACTATTTGCATATCTCTTAAAGCCATATACTAATTGCTTTCGACGTTCCGATTCTCAAGCTGGAGAGGCGTTAAAATCCCACCAATTCGAAATTTCTCACCACAAAAAAAAAATACTTCCAATGACCATACACCTCATCGGATGTTCAATCCTGATTCTAGACATCATTTCAAATGTCCTTGAATTGTTTCGCAATTCTTAAGAACGAAATAAAAAATTTGATCTCTCAAAATTTTGAACTTCCCCCAATAATTATGGAAGAGATCATGAAATTTCAATTTCTCGTTTAAAAATCTGAAAAAATTCATGGACACGTATTCGATGACAGAAAACGAATGGCATAAACGCGAGATGGATATCTCATTTCCTTACCGAGATACGGACCTCAAAAGTGGACGAGAATTGACAGATTTCGCCTTTTTCGACTTCCATCGATATTTAAAAATGAATGATGATGGACTCTCCTACATACTTGTCTTGAGATTTAAGACAAAACCATCCATTTATAAGTACTTAAATAAAACGTTACCAAGTTTGTGTAGCGCGTTGTACATGCAATTTCCACCCCCTGATCGACCACTATTTACATGAAATTAGTTTTCAGGATGCCATTTCATGAGCCATTAAACACACAACGTAGAATTTTTCTATAATGAGGCATCATCGGCCAAGGTAACAATATAGACATCATAAGGATGAATATCTAAAACCGAAATTAGACCTGGCACGTATGTAATTAAATATACACTCGAACGAATTCTCTATTGATGAGTATTAGAGATAATTATCTGTATAATAGACTATAATGACTTTATTAACGTGGCCTCTATTGAATAACATTACATGTTGCGTAAAGTACCAGATGAAACAATAAACAAATCATCGTTGAGCGCGCGATTATAAACCCGCCGGTAAAAGCTATCTCTGTAGGTTCATAGATTATATACATAAATCTGATCGTAACATTTTTATATAAATATAAACCATATGGTTATGGCGCGATAACCTGAAACGTCACAATTTATTTGCTGTATCATATTTATGCACTGGATGTTTAGTCAAATTCACGAGCTGAAAACAATTTGTGGGGAATGAAATTAAAATCTATTATTCATTCAAATTTTACAGAAACTATACAGTCAGTATTAGGAATAATTAAATTTTCCTTGTACAACTAGGTATGAATTGAATATTGTTAAACACCTTTCTCAGATACGGCCATCGTAATTCACGCGCTTTGTGCCGCTTGAAGAGCTGATGCCCCCTGTGTGTCTCTGCAGGGGTTCACACCTGCCCCCTGGATTATTTAATATATTCACATACCGACGTTAATCATTCCAACACTTCTTTGTCGTGGTACCGCTCGTCATTAGCGCCTCTGCAGGGGCGTAAGGACTTTCTTCCTAAAAAAATGCTGAAACTGGTTCAACTATGAAAAATTCCCCATCTATATAAATATAAATATTAATATAAATTATTGTTATTTAGCGGTTTTTAAGACCGTGCAAACTTTGTGTTATCGTATTTCATGGGATAAAAAACCTCATTAGTTAGGCACTTGTTTCAGTTTAAGTAACTACAGGCGCTCCTCAGGGATCCATTATGGGCCTCTTATTTATTTCGTTCATAAATAAACTTATTTTCAACGCCTTCATGGCCCTTCATGCCTTCGGAAGAACTTCTAAGGGTAAATAATCTTTAATTCAAGTAACTATATCACAGTTATTCTTTAATAGAACACACATCATTACTTTTAAGACGGGTATTTATTGACATTCATAAAGTGATTCCCGAAGGATTAATTTCAAAGAAACAAAACCAACAAACAAGAAACTGACTTCCCTTCTTGAAATTTGCTCAAAATTTTTGGGAACCACTTCTCCTTTTGACCAACAATTTTGTTTTAGTTTTTTTAAAGTCAATTTTATACAAATATTGTTTGTAGTTTATTTGTGGCGGATAGTTAATATTCATTGAACTTAATTCTGGGAATCACGCCAAATTCTAAAAAATAAATAGAAATAAGAAAATTGCCAAAATATGTCAAGATAAAAGTGTAGTATCAAAGGCAAACCTCAACAGTTTGCCCCAGAAAACCACTGTATATAGTTCTAGATGAATATAAATACAAAATATTGTTATCTAAAATTCGTATCAGTGGTTTTCTAGTATTTTACACTAGAAAATATAACAACATGTATATTATATAATATATAGATATATATATATATATATTTATATGATATGTAAAAAGCAATTATAAAACAATAACTTATCTTAACAGAACGTTTCGAACCAAAGTCTAGCTCCTTTTTCAACTGTGATTACAAAAAATGATTTGTCAAAAAAGATCACTTTGACACTTGACACTGATTAGTAATTAATGCATAGATCACTAGATAACGAATTCTAATTTGTTTTGATATTTCCGTCACGTACTTCTCTTTGGAGAATCGGTAGCCAGACTTCGTCTAGTAACACTGAACTAGTAGAGACGCAGTCGGTACTGTTTAGTTGAATACAGGCACTCTCTTTAAGTTTTCGTTTATTACAATGTGTCTCCGTTTGAATTATTTTTGCCTGTGTCCAACTAAATCTGTGGCCATTACTCTACGCATGTTGTGCCAGTGTAGATTTATCAACTTGGTAATTTTTAACGTTATTTTTGTGTTCAGATATTCTAACTTCTAATGGTCTAGACGTCTCACCTATATAGAGCTTTCCACACTCGCATGGAATGCTATAAATACAATTTTTAGATTTTTGAACACTGTTAAAAGGTTTTGTTTTTGTTAAGAATGATCTGATGGTATTGCAAGTTTTAAAGGTGGTTCTTATATTGAACTTATTACCAAGTCGTCTAAGTCTATCAGAAAAACCAAAAATATATGGAATGGTCATTGTGGTTACCGGTTGTTCTCTCAAAATTCTCTGTTGTTGCTGATTTTGTCTATTCTCAATTTCAAGAAATGATTTCTCAACAAAATCCTGTGGATAATTATTTTCTTTTAGGACAGTTTTTATAGAAAGTTTTTCGTTATCAAAAATTTCATTTGTTGAAGAGATTATTTTAGCTCTTTCATACAAACATTTAATTACACCTTTTTTAACATTTAAAACTTGCAATACCATCAGATCATTCTTAACAAAAACCAAACCTTTTAACAGTGTTCAAAAATCTAAAAATTGCATTTATAGCATTCCATGTGAGTGTGGAAAGCTATATATAGGTGAGACGTCTAGACCATTAGAAGTTAGAATATCTGAACACAAAAATAAAGTTGATAAATCTACACTGGCACAACATGCTTGGAGTAATGGCCACAGATTTAGTTGGGACACAGGCAAAAATAATTCAAACGGAGACACATTGTAATAAACGAAAACTTAAAGAGAGTGCCTGTATTCAACTAAACAGTACCGACTGCGTCTCTACTAGTTCATTGTTACTAGACGAAGTCTGACTACCGATTCTCCAAAAAGAAGTACGTGACGGAAATATCAAAATAAATTAGAATTCTTTATCTAGTGATCTATGCATTAATTACTAATCAGTGTCAAGTGTCAAAGTGATCTTTTTTAACAAATCATTTTTTGTAATCACAGTTGAAAAAGGACCTAGACTTTGGTTCGAAACGTTCTGTTAAAATAAGTTATTGTTTTATAATTGTTTTTTACATATCATATAAATATATATATATATATATATATATAAAAGAAGGCAAATGTCGGTGTTATACTGCAGGAATTTGAATTTGAAATCATAAAAAAGGGTTCATAGGATTCGACTGCAACCGCAGACACGTGTTTCGGACTAATTGGTCCACATCAGTACGGTGTAGCTAAGTTCAAGGATGTAGATGACTTAGAAGTAACAAAAGGAAACCAGTTAAATCAAAAGACATTGACAGAATGGCACAGACTACGACGATGAAGTAACAACAGCAATAGCAACAACCTCCTCCTGTAGCTGCCACCGAGTCAAAACCCCCTATAGTTGCCACTAGGTCAATATGACCCACTATAGCTGTCACTAGGTTTCAACCCAACTACAGTTGTCACAAGATTACTACCATACCGATGCACTCCATCGCAACAGTCCAAACCACCCTGACCTATCAGTTGGAACAAACCGGAAGGAATACAAGGACAACCAGTTACAGGAGCCAGTCACACATTTGCAGCTTCAGTTGGAAGACCCTGAATTCCAGGGCGACAACCAAACATCGCCACGGAGGAGCCTATAGCCACCTGCGTGGAAGTCCTACCTAAAGACATAAAAAAGAAGGCAAATGTCGGTGTTATACTGCAGGAATTTGAATTTGAAATCATAAAAAAGGGTTCATAGGATTCGACTGCAACCGCAGACACGTGTTTCGGACTAATTGGTCCACATCAGTACGGTGTAGCTAAGTTCAAGGATGTAGATGACTTAGAAGTAACAAAAGGAAACCAGTTAAATCAAAAGACATTGACAGAATGGCACAGACTACGACGATGAAGTAACATTCTGTGCCATTCTGTCAATGTCTTTTGATTTAACTGGTTTCCTTTTGTTACTTCTAAGTCATCTACATCCTTGAACTTAGCTACACCGTACTGATGTGGACCAATTAGTCCGAAACACGTGTCTGCGGTTGCAGTCGAATCCTATGAACCCTTTTTTATGATTTCAAATTCAAATTCCTGCAGTATAACACCGACATTTGCCTTCTTTTTTATGTCTTTAGGTAGGACTTCCACGCAGGTGGCTATAGGCTCCTCCGTGGCGATGTTTGGTTGTCGCCCTGGAATTCAGGGTCTTCCAACTGAAGCTGCAAATGTGTGACTGGCTCCTGTAACTGGTTGTCCTTGTATTCCTTCCGGTTTGTTCCAACTGATAGGTCAGGGTGGTTTGGACTGTTGCGATGGAGTGCATCGGTATGGTAGTAATCTTGTGACAACTGTAGTTGGGTTGAAACCTAGTGACAGCTATAGTGGGTCATATTGACCTAGTGGCAACTATAGGGGGTTTTGACTCGGTGGCAGCTACAGGAGGAGGTTGTTGCTATTGCTGTTGTTACTTCATCGTCGTAGTCTGTGCCATTCTGTCAATGTCTTTTGATTTAACTGGTTTCCTTTTGTTACTTTTAAGTCATCTACATCCTTGAACTTAGCTACACCGTACTGATGTGGACCAATTAGTCCGAAACACGTGTCTGCGGTTGCAGTCGAATCCTATGAACCCTTTTTTATATATATATATATATATATATACATATATATATATATATATATATATATATATATATATATATATATATATATATATATATATATATATATATATATATCTATATATATTATATAATATACATTTTGTTATTATATTTTTCTAGTGTAAAATACTAGAAAACCACTGATACGAACTTTAGATAACAATATTTTGTATTTATATTCATTTAGAACTATATACAGTGGTTTTCTGGGGCAAAATGTTGAGGTTTGCCTTTGATACTACACTTTTATCTTGACATATTTTGGCAATTTTCTTATTTCTATTTATTTTTTAGAATTTGGCGTGATTCCCAAAATTAAGTTCAATGAATTTTATACAACTAGGATTAAATATCACATGAAATCGATTTTATGAGAAATGACCCCGTGCGGCGCGCGCCCATGGCTCTCAAAGCAATATCTCGATGATGTCTCCATTAAGCCATTTGTAGCGTTGTCCAAGATATCCGATTATTAATATGATGTGTTGTTATAGGTTTTTATTGTAATCCTTCACATCTAATGATTAAATTATTATTATTTAACACATGGATTTCCAACTAATAACATGCCAAATCATCTTGGTTGGATATAATACACAGGCACTTCACACAATACCAAACACTCAACCTATTGTGCCTATTATAATATAAATAATTAAATTGAAGGAAATAAATTATTCATTCGAATATTAACAGTTAATTTAAAATTAAATAATTGTTTGCCGTAAAAGGCCCGCTACTATCACATGGCATTGTGGGACTGAATAGCAAAATCTTTGAATTGCAATTATTGATTGTCGATATGTCATTGGATTGGAAAAGTTATTTTTAGCTCTACAATATATTATCTAATGTTTATAGGAAATAAAATTAAACAATTAATTTGGCGCGCCTGTCGGACCTACGATTTTGTTTCCTTGGAAAAATTCTAAATTAAAATATAACTTTTTGAAGGCCATATTAATAACAGTACATAACAGATAAGAAAGTGAGGTAATATTCTCTTAAAAATGCATTAAATCTATCCCCGATTAGTCAATGATGTCAAATCTGGAGATCTAGGTGGCCGCTCCATTGTTCCTCTTTGACCCATCCACCAATATCGAAAAAATCATCCAAGTAACGACGTATTCCACTCGCAAAATAAAGAGCTGCAACTTAATTGAAATCATAGCTGATGAGTGGATCTACTGCGATTTCTTCCACTTTTCAATTTTAATCCTTACAGATGAAGATCCGCCTCGAAAAATTGAAAAACTTTTATTATCGTAGTATCTAAGAAACGTTTTTTTGTTTCTTTGCTCTGCCCTTACAGAAATAATATGCAGTTTATAAAAATGTGCAACAGAAACGCGCACGTCGCGTCGCTCTGGAACATTGTCATAAATAAAGCCGTTTATTATCTCACTTATTCATAAGCAAGACAACAATCGTTTTAAATTATCTTTCGCAGTTCGAACGCTCAATAATTATGCCTTGTAAAAACTGACACATGGAACGTCGTTTTTCAACCGTCGCATCACCGAAAATATGCAATAAATTACGAGCAAACTCGCCGCGAAACGAAAACTAGTTTAGGAGGTTTCCTTAAATTAATAAGTGGGTATATAATAATAGCGTCAAAACACGTTGATTGAAATCTAGGCGTGTTCCGACGTGTTCTTGGAACAGAATTTCGGTATTAATTACAAGGGCGCTAACTCTACAACAATTCGCTCTGGTCAGACGCTAGTGATGAGGGTCTATCTCCGGCACAAAATATATTAACTGATATTAATAGCATAAGCTCTGTGGCAGTTTATTAATCAATCTGGATTCTATTATGCCGGTATGAGGTGTTGATTAAAATATAGATTGTTTCTTTTTAAATGCAAATCAAGGTATTGACAAGTGATGTTTCTATTTAGCAGATAATCGATATTGATTATTTTTATTAACTAGGTGGAAAAGGTGCCAAGTTGTACGGTTTTTCACGTCGGCCGGAAGATTCATAAAACGAATTGAATCAACATAACCTAGACCCAGTTTTTATATCAATGAGAACAAGATATATTGAAAATGAGAGTTATCAAATTTTGCATATGGCATACGAAACTTATCCTTGCTTACAGTACATATATTTTTGATTTGATAACCATAACAGATGTCTCAAAAACATGCCTGCATACATTATTTTATACTCCCTAAATATTCCATCTGTAAAAGCTTTAAATATTACACGTTTTTTCACCAATAAGAAAAACGTTAAAATAACGTATCTAAGAAGTTAATGTTTAATTAAATAACAAAACGTTTTTTTTATTGGTGATATTTTTGCAATTATATAACAAATATTCAAATATCTGTTTTATTCGTATAATCGCAGAAATGCCACTCAGTAGATTGGAAATGTATGTTTTGTTATTTAATCAGACACTACTAAACGCTTCTTAGATACGCTTATTTATAACGGAAAAGAATGAACCCGGAATAAAGTAAATAAATACGTTTTTTCACCAATAGAAAAAAACGTTTTTCGCCAATAAGAAAAACGTTTAAATAACGGATATTATTCGAATAACACTTGTTATTTAACTGCAAAAAGGCTGATATTAAGTATTTCTTATATTTAAACTATTCCGAACTAAATGCTTCTCAGGTATGTTATTTTAACGTTTCCTTTATGGGTAAAAACAGTTATTGTTTGCTTACCCTATCATACGTCAGAATGTGAAAGATGGCCATAAATAAATATTTCTAACTATACAACAAGTAAAAATACACGTTTTTTCACCGACAAGAACTTTAAAATTAGGTATAAAAGATTTTTTTTAAATAAATAATACACGTTTTTTCACCAATAAGAACGTTAAATTAACATATCTAATCAATAAATTAATCAATCTCTAATTAAACGCCTTTTAGGTACTACATTATTTGAACGTTTTTTTTATTGGTGATAAAACATTTATTGCTTACTTGTAATTTATAATATAAGACATATTAAATACTTTTAGGGTCATTCATAACGTAAAAGTGAACTATAAAATAAATAAACAATGTACGTTTTCTCACCAATAATAATAACATTAAAATGACGTAAGTTAAAGACGTTTATTAATGGTTTTTTAAATGGAAAAATGTATCTCATTGATAACGTTTTTCTGCTATTTAATCAATAGAATAGAAAGTGCGGTCATAAAGGAACATTTGTAGAGTCATATTATTTATACAGTAACAATTTAACAATAAAATAAATATACGTTTGTTCACTAATAAGGAAAACGTTGAAATAACGTATCTATGAAAAGTTGGTTAAACATTAATTAAATAGCTGTTATGTAATAAAGCGAATATTATTCAAGAAATATCTGTTAACCGCAAAAAGTCGCCAAGATATCATTCAATAAATATTTATTAAACAATTGCTAAATCTGTAATTTTAACGTTTTCATTATTTGTGGCAAAAACGTTTATATTTGCCGTATGTAAAAATAAAAAAGTCTATTATTATATACGTTTATATGTTAAAATAACGTCAAGGAAACGTTTATTACTCATTAATTAAATAGTAAAACATCTTTTGATATCGGTGACAGTTTTGCCGAGCATCCCCCAACATCTACATTTCAAGTAAACGTTCATATATTTACCATATGTAAGAATAGAAAAACCATCAGTAAAATTCAACATAGAAGAAGTAAATACATTATTTTAGCGGTTTCTTTATTGGTGAACAAACGTATCTAATAACATACGTTTGTTTAGCAATAAGGGAAACGTTAAAATAATGTATCGAAAGAAGGTTTATTAATCAGTAATTAAATAGTATTACATTTTTTTTATCTCGGCGGCAGTTTTGTTGTTATATAACGGATATGATTTGAACAATATATGTTATAACTGCAAAAATGTCAACGAGACACCGTCTGTTTGCTACTTAAGAATGTTTACTAAACAATTTTTAAATATGTAATTAATGTTTTCTTTATTTGTGGCATAAACGGTCATAAATAAACATGGTAGGGTCATATTCATACCAGTAAAATTCAACGTATATTATTATATACGTTTGTCCACCTATAAGAAAAACGTTAAAATAACTTATCAAAGACACGGTTGTCAATCGTTAATTAAATAGTAAAACATTTTCTTATCTCGATAACAGTTATGCTGTTATATAACGGACATTATTTGAATTATGTGTTATATAACTTCAAAAATGTCAACGAGCCACCGTTTTTTTGCTTCTTAAAAATTTTTGCTAAACAGTTTTTAAATATGTAATTTTAACGTTTCCTTTATTTATCGCAGAAACGTCTATTGTATATTTACCATATGTAAGAATAGAAAACGCGGTCTTCCTTATTGGTGAACAAACGTATATAATAATATACGTTTGTTCACCAATAAGGAAAACGTCAAAATAAAACGTTTATTACTCATTAATTGAATAGTAAAATATTTTTTGAACTCGGTGATAGTTCTGCTGTTATATAACGGATATGATTCGAATAATATCTGTTATATAACTGCATAAATGTCAACGAGACACTGTTTTTTGCGACTTAAAAATTTTTATTAAGCAATCCTTAAATATGGAATTTTAAGGTTTCCTTTATTTGTTGCAAATTAAATGCAAATATGTTAATATATTTACCATATGTAGGAAGAGCAAATAAGATTGTAAGTAAATATTTGTAGGGTCATATTCATACCAGTAAAATTCAACATAAAAGAAATAAATACGTTATTTTAATGTTTTCCATATTGGTAAACAAACGTATATTATTATATACGTTTGTTCATAAAATAAGAAAAACGTTAAAATAACGTATCAAAGAAACGTTTATTAATCATTAATTAAATATTATAACCTTTTTTATATCAGTGAGAGTTTTGCTGTTATATAACGGATATGATTCGGCTGCAAAAATGTTATTTTAAGGTTTCCCCTTTATTTGTGGCAAAAACGTTTATATATTTACCATATATAAGCATAGAAAAGACTGTCATAAATAAATATTTGTAGGATAATATTCATATTTCAGACTAGTAAAAATCAACATAATTGAAGTAAATACGTTATTTTAACGTTTTCCTTATTGGTGAACAAACGTATATTTATATACGTTTGTTCACCAATAAGGAAAACGTTAAAATAACGTATCAAGGAAACGTTTATTACTCATTAGTTGAATAGTAAAATATGTTTTGATTTCGGTGATAGTTCTGTTGTTATATAACGGATATGATTCGAATAATATCTGTTATATAACTGCAAAAATGTCACCGAGACACTGTTTTTTGCGACTTAAAATTTTTACTAAACAATCTTTAAATATGCATTTTTAAGGTTTCCTTTGTTTGTTGCAAAAACGTTTATATATTTACCATTGTAAGAAGAGTAGAAAAGGTCTTAAATAAATATTTGTACCGGTCATATTCATACCAGTAAAATTCAGAATAAAAGAAGTAAATACGTTAATTTAACGTTTCCCTTATTGGTGAACAAACGTGTTTTATTATATGCGTTTGTTCACCAATAAGGAAAACGTTAAAATAGCTTATCAAGCAAACGTTTATTAATCATTAATTAAATATTATAATCTTTTTTTATCTCAGTGACAGTTTTGCTGTTATATAACGGATATGACTCGAATAATATCTGTTATATAACGGCAAAAATGTCAACGAGACACCGTTTTTTGCTACTTAAAAAGCTGAACAATTGAAACGATTGAAACGTTTATATATTTACCATATGTAAGAATAGAAAACACAAATAAATATTTGTAGGGTTATATTGATATTGATAGCAGTAAAATCAACAGCATAAGAAGTAAATAATTTATTTTAACGTTTTCCCTATTGGTGAATAAACGTATGTTATTATATACGTTTGTTCACCAATAAGAAAAACGTTAAAATAACGTATCTAAGAAATGTTTATTAAACAATAATTAAATAATAATACATTTTTTGATCGCGGTGATAGTTTTGTTATTATATTACGAATATTATTCAAGTACTATCTGTCATATAACTGCAAAAATGCCAACGAAACACCGTTTTTTTGCTACTTGAGACTATTTACTAAACGCTTAGGTACGTAATTTTAACATTTCCTTTATTTGTGGTAAACACGTTTGTGGTCAATACGTTTTTTCACCAATAGGAAAAACGTTAAAGAAACAATATCTACTAAACATTTATTAATTTATTACATAGTAAAATCTTTTCTGTGTAGAAGGTAACAAATGTTTTCTCTCAACAAGAAATATGCGCTTATTTAGAAATTATGAGCTGAATTGGAAGCATAACGAAAAAATGGTGGTTCCATTTAAAAAATCAAAGTAAATCGATAGCCAAATATTTTTGACGAGATACGCTAACAAGCCTAACTTTCTTACCAGTAAACTGAGTAAAAAATAGATACAATATTTTGACTATCTAGTTAGAGATTAGAAGTCTTTGTTAATTCCTTCCGCCTTGCAACTCACTGAAGCGCAACCCTCACAGTAACCTAGACCATTAGTCTTGCAACCTCCGTGGTGGAAGCCGTTCTCAAAAACAGCCTACCACCCTGTATAATTATAGATTAGATTAATTTTTACAATAGCACCTTTTAGTTCTAAGCAGTTTACATAATTATCAATTTCCATTATGTTAGAAACCGGCGAGACTCTTACCACGTTCTTTTTTATTTAGACCCTTAATAATTTGAATATAATAACACGTTTCAAACGTGGTATCTCTATCTGTGGATGCGGCCTGCCATTATTCGACGATTTATAGGGACATTCTGTTAAACGCGTTTTGAAGATTTATTTAACCGACACGAAAATTCAATTAATTTAATAATATAATAACAGAAAATGATCGTGGGGACGCAGTGAAACTGGAAATTTATAAACGCGGGTTGTTATTATGTATACGTATAATTTTTATGTGCACACACACACTAGGAGAGATTAAATTAATTTTGGTCGTTAATAATTTGTTATTTTAGAATATACGCCGAGATGCAACCGCTGTTTTAATTTATTCCTGAAACGGAATTGACCGTTATAACGTAAAATTCGAAGAGGATTAATAAACCGGAACCCAATCGTGATAAATATTTATTTTGCCATACCTAAATTTTGGAATTAATTCTTTAATTAATTTAATCTTGCAGATCAAGGAATTTCACTGGTTCTACATCTTTTCAGCGTTCCTACTTGCATGAAAGTAAATTTTTATCTTACAAGTTATTTTAATATATTGATTGAGTTTAATTTTTGACACTGCAGATCCACTCCGAATCCGCAACTTTGAGTTAATTACTGCAGCTTGACATGTGCCATATAACAGGTTGGCAAATACAATATCATTGGTTTCTCTGCACTTACTTGCTCAGGCCGAACCGACTGTCTTGCAACCCAGTAAAACATAAAAGAGACCTGAACATATATTACCAAATAAATCATCCGAGGTGAGAAGAAGAAACGTTTCAATCAGGCCCCATTTCAAATTAAATTATTTCGCTCTCACAGTTCTCCAGATTATTTTTGTTATTTTTTTAATTTTCGAGCAGTCTAACTTTTTAAATTAAAATGTCTGCCCGGTAACAATTGAGGTGCGCATTCCGACACATTTCCAATTAACACCTGGTTATACTTCTACCCCGTGTCTTTGAGGAGCGGAGCAAACTTCTTGAGAGCATCACTGCAACGATTCCAAATTGCCTTTGTTAAAATATAAGACAGGACTTTAAAACGCATTTTTTTTTTTGGTAAATTTTCAGTACCGGTGGGTAAATAGGAAAGCCCACTTCTTCTCTATAGATCTGAAGCCAAATCGTTCTATTTATATTGGAATATAATAATCATTCAAAATTGCCTCCATTTCACTAAATGTGGGGTGGTTCAAAGTCGAGCCTATTTACAAGTAAGCAGCCCGAATGTACAAATCCAGCTCTGCAATTTAGTGAAGCTTGGTCCTTCTTAAGGGAGAACGCTGAAAAATTTAAATAATCGAAGTATTTTTCAGCTCGTTTCTCTCTGATGGATTGCAATGAATACGCAACGTGCTACAACTGGTAAACAGATCCCTCTCTTTGATGTAAATATAAGAAAATCAGACGGTGTAAATTCTTTCCAGCCTCCGAATAGCTGGCAGCGTCAGCTGAAATAAATGGAATGAGCAAAACGTGAACATTTGAATCTGAATTGCATCTAATCGAAGAACTCGTGATTTGGTATTGCATGGCATTGAAATCTAAATAATATTACGGATGTACAGGTCGGGTATGAAACATGAAGCTGTTCATGATATTTATTATAGATTACTTGCCTCGTAACATGAATGCATCTTTTAGCTGAACAAATTTAAAGTGTCTCAGATAAAGAAACTGTAGAATATAAGCTTTGTGTGTTTATCGTCCACAAAGCAAAATCAATAAGGTACCCAGGTACTCTTTAGAATAGACCCACATTATCCAGTTGTTATTATATAATAGCTATTTAATTAATGATTAACCAACGTTTCTTAGATGCGTTATTTCAACGTTTTCCTTATTGGTGAACAAACGTATATAATAATATACCTTTGATCACCAATAAGAAAAACGTTAAAATAACGTATTTACTTCATATATGTGTAATTTTACTGAAATGAATATCCTACAAATATTTATTTATGACCATCTTTTCTATTCTTACATGGTAATATTAAACGTTTTTGTCACAAATAAAGGAAACCTTAAAATTACATATTTAAAAATCGTTTAATAAATATTTTTAAGTAGCAAAAAACGGTGTCTCGTTGACGTTATTGCAGTTATATAATAGATATTATTCGAATAATATCCATTATATAACAGCAAAACTGTCAATGAGATAAAAAAAATGATTTACTATTTAATTCATGATTAATAAACGTTTCTTTGATACGTTATTTTAACGTTTTCCATATTGGTGAACAAACGTATATAATAAAATACATTTGTTCACCAATAAGAAAAACGTTAAAATAACGTATTTACTTCTATTATTTAGAATTTTAGTGGTATGAATATGACCGGTTCAAATATTTATTTAGGACCTCCTCTGCTCTTCTTACAAATGGTAAATATATAAACGTTTTTACAATAAATAAAGGAAACCTTAAAATTGCATATTTAAAGATTTTTTAGTAAAAATTTTAAGTCGCATAAAAACAGTGCCTCGTTGACATTTTTGCAGTTATATAACAGATATTATTCGAATCATATCCGTTATATGACAGCAAAACTGTCACAGATAACAAATATTTTTTTACTATTTAATTAATAATTGATAAATGTTTATTTGATGCGTTATTTTAGCGTTCTCCTTATTGGCGAACAAACGTATATAATAACATACGTTATTATATACGTTTGGACGCAGTGAAACTGGAAATTTATAAACGCGGGTTGTTATTATGTATACGTATAATTTTTATGTGCACACACACACTAGGAGAGGTTAAATTAATTTTGGTCGTTAATAATTTGTTATTTTAGAATATACGCCGAGATGCAACCGCTGTTTTAATTTATTCCTGAAACGGAATTGACCGTTATAACGTAAAATTCGAAGAGGATTAATAAACCGGAACCCAATCGTGATAAATATTTATTTTGCCATACCTAAATTTTGGAATTAATTCTTTAATTAATTTAATCTTGCAGATCAAGGAATTTCACTGGTTCTACATCTTTTCAGCGTTCCTACTTGCATGAAAGTAAATTTTTATCTTACAAGTTATTTTAATATATTGATTGAGTTTAATTTTTGACACTGCAGATCCACTCCGAATCCGCAACTTTGAGTTAATTACTGCAGCTTGACATGTTCACCAATAAATGAAACGTTAAAATAACGTATTTACTTCTTTTATATTGTTGATTTTACTGGTATGACTATGACCCTACAAATGTTTATTTATGATTGTCTTTCCTATTTTTACATATGATAAATATATAAACGTATTTGCCACAAATAAAGGAAACCTTAGAATTACATATTTAAAAATTGTTTAAGAAAAATTTTAAGTAGCAAAAAAACGGTGCCTCTTTGACATTTTCGCCATTATATAACAGATATTATTCAAATCATATCCAATATATAACAGCAGAACTATCACCGAGAACAAAAAATGTTTTACTATTTAATTATTGATTAATACAGTTACCTTTCATACGTTATTTTAACGTTTTCCTTATTGGTGAACAAACGTATATAATACCTAATATACCTTTGATCACCAATAAGAAAAACGTTAAAATAACGTATTTACTTCATTAATGTGCAATTTTACTGAAATGAATATGATCCTACAAATATTTATTTATGACCATCTTTTCTATTCTTACATATGGTAATATTAAACGTTTTTGTCACAAATAAAGGAAACCTTAAAATTACATATTTAAAAATTGTTTAATAAATATTTTTAAGTAGCAAAAAACGGTGTCTCGTTGACGTTATTGCAGTTATATAACAGATATTATTCGAATAATTATTCCATATATAACAGCAAAACTGTCAATAAGATAAAAAAAGATTTACTATTTAATTCATGATTAATAAACGTTTCTTTGATACGTTATTTTAACGTTTTCCTTATTGGTGAACAAACGTATATAATAAAATACATTTGTTCACCAATAAGAAAAACGTTAAAATAACGTATTTACTTCTATTATTTTGAATTTTACTGGTACGAATATGACCGGTTCAAATATTTATTTAGGACCTCTTCTGCTCTTCTTACAAATGGTACATATATAAACGTTTTTACAACAAATAAAGGAAACCTTAAAATTGCATATTTAAAGATTGTTTAGTAAAAATTTTAAGTCGCAAAAAAACAGTGCCTCGTTGACATTTTTGCAGTTATATAACAGATATTATTCGAATCATATATGTTATATAACAGCAAAACGGTCACAGATAACAAACATTTAATTAATAATTGATAAATGTTTCTTTGATGCGTTATTTTAACGTTCTCTTTATTGGCGAACAAACGTATATAATATACGTTTGTTCACCAATAAGGGAAACGTTAAAATAACGTATTTACTTCTTTTATATTGTTGATTTTACTGGTATGACTATGACCCTACAAATGTTTATTTATGATTGTCTTTCCTATTTTTATATATGATAAATATATAAACGTATTTGCCACAAATAAAGGAAACCTTAGAATTACATATTTAAAAATAGTTTAAGAAAAATTTTAAGTAGCAAAAAAACGGTGTCTCTTTGACATTTTCGCCATTATATAACCGATATTATTCAAATTATATCCAATATATAACAGCAGAACTATCACCTAGAACAAAAAATGTTTTACTATTTAATTATTGATTAATACAGTTACCTTTCATACGTTATTTTAACGTTTTCCTTATTGGTGAACAAACGTATATAATAATATACCTTTGATCACCTATAAGAAAAACGTTAAAATAACGTATTTACTTCATTTATGTGTAATTTTACTGAAATGAATATGATCCTACAAATATTTATTTATGACCATCTTTTCTATTCTTACATATGGCAATATTAAACGTTTTTGTCACAAATAAAGGAAACCTTAAAATTACATATTTAAAAATTGTTTAATAAATATTTTTAAGTAGCAAAAAACGGTGTCTCGTTGACGTTATTGCAGTTATATAACAGATATTATTCGAATAATTATTCCATATATAACAGCAAAACTGTCAATAAGATAAAAAAAAGATTTACTATTTAATTCATGATTAATAAACGTTTCTTTGATACGTTATTTTAACGTTTTCCTTATTGGTGAACAGACGTATATAATAAAATACATTTGTTCACCAATAAGAAAAACGTTAAAATAACGTATTTACTTCTATTATTTTGAATTTTACTGGTATGAATATGACCGGTTCTAATATTTATTTAGGACCTCTTCTGCTCTTCTTACAAATGGTAAATATATAAACGTGTTTACAATAAATAAAGGAAACCTTAAAATTGCATATTTAAAGATTTTTTAGTAAAAATTTTAAGTCGCATAAAAACAGTGCCTCGTTGACATTTTTGCAGTTATATAACAGATATTATTCGAATCATATCCGTTATATGACAGCAAAACTGTCACAGATAATAAATATTTTTTTACTATTTAATTAATAATTGATAAATGTTTCTTTGATGCGTTATTTTAACGTTCTCCTTATTGACGAACAAACGTATATAATAACATACGTTTGTTCACCAATAAGGGAAACGTTAAAATAACGTATTTACTTCTTTTATATTGTTGATTTTACTGGTATGACTATGACCCTACAAATGTTTATTTATGATTGTCTTTCCTATTTTTACATATGATAAATATATAAACGTATTTGCCACAAATAAAGGAAACCTTAGAATTACATATTTAAAAATTGTTTAAGAAAAATTTTAAGGTTAGCATTTTAAGATATGAATTATACGGGAAACAGAGCTCGATTATAGACCACAGAACTCTTGGAAAAATAACTTTTATGAATAATTTTTGATACCTACGGATTCACAAAGGTTTCAGCTAGGCCATGAAGTAATTTCAATTGTTTGGAGCACATAGTAATAATTTAATTAATTACCAAAGTATCTCGACTTTGCGGTTTGGTCCTCTCGCTAATAACTAATAATATTTAACAAACCCCAATACATTCAGGTATAAAACTTCTTCATTGACTAGCGGCAACATTTAGGTTCACTTTTATTTTAGTTAGACATCAATATATACTAAGATATTTACTAGGTATGGTCCCGAGCGTTTATCCCGCAAATATATGAATGCTCCATTTCCGACATTTGCAATTGGCATAGTAGACGTCATTCCAGTTTAGTTTTGTACCAACCATATTCAGAATAGTTTGGCCACTCTCTATAAGATGGCGACACCATAAAATACTGGATTACTGTACACTCAGTGTACAGGCACGTAATAGAAGAAATTTTATGTATACGTAGGGTAAAAGTGAAAGTGAAAAGGCAGAGCACATTTTATGTGCATGCCCCGCTGCAGCTTGAATTCGGTTCTTAATGTTCGGCAAAGGGGAACTTCTGCCGGAGGACCTGGACAAAATATCACTCAACAAGGTTATCAGCTTTATTAAAAGACTGAACCTGTTGGGTGAAATATTATTTGGAGTGAGCCACAATAGACCGAGCGGTCGAGTGAAGGGTCTGATCAACAGCCCACTCAATTTACCAATTACCAATTAGGTAGGATAGGGTGTGATACCCAATTTGATATGTAAAAAAATTATATACAATTTTTAAAGTAATTAAATTAAAAAATGAAACTATTAAAGGCAGTGCCCTTGCAAATTTTAGTTGGGTCCGCAATTTGAGCTTATAGGGGCCATTTTTAAGGGTATGGTGTGAAATATGGTATTTTGCATTGGATATGCTTTTTTTTTTAATGATCGACGATTGGTACTAATTCCACTATAGTATCCGTCATTTTTTTACAGAGGGTGAATAAACCTGTGACCTGTGACGGCTGTGACAACGCTGTTGTCGGACGTTTGGCCACGAACAGTAGAGTAAATAGCTGCTTCTATCGTGTCATCCCGTTTGCACTTTGTTGCTAAAATGTGAGACCCACTTTTTATCATTCCCCATCCGTTAACAATGCAAAATCGAGAGGTCGTCAAAAAATCGTACTGTACAAGGGATTGCTTAGGGGTGGTTTTTCAAAAATTATGAAAAATTTTTTTTTGCGTTTTCTACATCCATGCCACCTGGTCCATCATCTACTGAAGTTTTATGCCAATATTTTAATCAGAAATATATATTTTTTAATTTTAAAATCGTCATGTACAATGCTTTCATATGCTCGCGCCTTATTATATAAAGTCTCACCCTGAAATACCACAATTGTAATATCCTTTCTAACGTCCTAACTCGAAACATTGAATATAGGAATGCTGTAACATCGTATATTGTTTGATGGAGAAATAGTTTGTGCATACATTGTTACCATTATATAATCTTTATAAATTTATATTTAATACATTAGCACATTATAAGTTAAATAAGCCCAAAAAAGAAAAAATTTAAAAAATAAAATAAATTGTTTATAACAATTATTTGTTTATTATTTGGATATTGCAAATGTGCCCATTGTTATTATTTTCGTGAGCTACCCCAAATTAAAAAAAAAACGTCGAAATTGGCCGGAAAATAAAGGAGATATGACGAATTTTTCTCGCTACCCCAATTTGAAAATCGTTTGATAAAAAATTCACCTGTCCTTTGAGCCAAACAAATTGAAGACGCATCACTAATTATTAAAAGTTTCAATTTTGGTCATAAATATTAATAAATAAACGTTTGGCGCATTAAACAATTTAAAAAATTATCTCGGCTCCTACATGTCCCAGAGCAACAATTTTTTTTATAAATTTGTAGAAAAATACCAGCAACTCAAATATGAAAGATTTGTGCAGATACGTTCATTTGTTGTAAATTTATTTGCAAAAAACGCTGCTCCGAAAAGTAGCAATGTTGTTAACGCCATTTTGACGGTCAAAATTATTGAAAATCGATACGCCCATAACAGATTCGTAAAACTGACGTCTTGACGAAAAAAATGAGCTGTGGTTGAATTATTTTTGATAACGGTAATAGGTCAATTTTTCATTAAACATTTGGGACGTTTTTAATAAACAAATAGAATTTCTCGAAAACTAATAAACATTTTGAAACGAAATTTTTTTTGTAAGTTGAGGGTAATGAGACACATATTCCGCCAAAGTTTCAAGAGTCTAGCATTTTTCCTTTCAGAATAAAAAATACTTGAAATTTTCGAAAATTTCGATGGTTTTCGGCAATTATTTAAATAAATAATCAATGAAATGAAATCAACCGGGGCTTAAATTAACCGGTTTGGAATTACCTAGTAAACAGAAACATTCAAAAAAATTAATCTACTGCAGTCTTACTGCAATTTTTAAAAAACTCCAAATTTCATGATTTTTTCACATACAAGTGACTTATAAACAATGTTCTGTATATTTGATTTGGGAGGAATCGCAGAGGTATATTCCTTATAACTAAATACACCTGTTTTTACCTACGGCTATCTGAAACGAATTAGTTACACCGTTTTTTCTATTTCTGCAGGCCTAAAATGCTTCTAAAACACAGGAATTGCACGATAATAGGCGAATATCGACTTTATAAACGCGCTGAAGCTTAGAGTCGGTTTTTGACTGCCCAGCGACGGTAACGTGAACCGTCGTAGCATCTCCAATGTCGGCCGCTACCGACACGACATGGCTTTACAATTTGCAAGTTTTTAACGAAACTATCCACCGGATTTAGAATCTGAAAAAAGTATTGAAATCCTCGATCTTTGGTCTACAACGTTCATAGAAATGATTTTTTTGATTAATCAAAAGGTTTTCGAGTTAGGACGTTAGAAAGGATATTACAATTGTGGTATTTCAGGGCGAGACTTTATATAATAAGGCGCTCCATATGAAAGCATTGTACATGACGATTTTAAAATTAAAAAATATATATTTCTGATTAAAATATTGGCATAAAACTTCAGTAGATGATGGACCAGGTGGCATGGATGTAGAAAACGCAAAAAAAAAAATTTCATAATTTTTAAAAAACCACCCCTAGCAATCCCCTGTACAGTACGATTTTTTGACGACCTCTCGATTTTGCACTGTTAACGGGTGGGAAATGATAAAAAGTGGGTCTCACATTTTAGCAACAAAGTGCAAACGAAAATCTTTTCTAGAAGGCTTTTGCGGGCTGGCAAACTCTACTAGATGCGAGGCCGTATCTGTTTACGACAAAGCTAGCGGTTATCACGGTCTCTTGAAAGCGCCGCTGTTCGAACAATTCGCGAACAACTAAGTCAGGTCCTCTAAGCAGTTGCCTAGCAAACTAGCACGTGACATCAAACTCAATTTGGCTATCAACCACGAGGTACCGGTACGTCCTGGAAGATATTTGCGTGAGCTATTTCCCACTACTAAAACCCTAGCCTTAAGTAGCAAAAAAACGGTGTCTCTTTGACATTTTCGCCATTATATAACAGATATTATTCAAATCATATCCAATATATAACAGCAGAACTATCACCGAGAACAAAAAATGTTTTACTATTTAATTATTGTTTAATACAGTTACCTTTCATACGTTATTTTAACGTTTTCCTTATTGGTGAACAAACGTATATAATAATATACCTTTGATCACCAATAAGAAAAACGTTAAAATAACGTATTTACTTCATTAATGTGCAATTTTACTGAAATGAATATGATCCTACAAATATTTATTTATGACCATCTCTTCTATTCTTACATATGGTAATATTAAACGTTTTTGTCACAAATAAAGGAAACCTTAAAATTACATATTTAAAAATTGTTTAATAAATATTTTTAAGTAGCAAAAAACGGTGTCTCGTTGACGTTATTGCAGTTATATAACAGATATTATTCGAATAATTATTCCATATATAACAGCAAAACTGTCAATAAGATAAAAAAAAGATTTACTATTTAATTCATGATTAATAAACGTTTCTTTGATACGTTATTTTAACGTTTTCCTTATTGGTGAACAAACGTATATAATAAAATACATTTGTTCACCAATAAGAAAAACGTTAAAATAACGTATTTACTTCTATTATTTTGAATTTTACTGGTATGAATATGACCTGTTCAAATATTTATTTAGGACCTCTTCTGCTCTTCTTACAAATGGTAAATATATAAACGTTTTTACAATAAATAAAGGAAACCTTAAAATTGCATATTTAAAGGTTGTTTAGTAATAATTTTAAGTCGCAAAAAAACAGTGCCTCGTTGACATTTTTGCAGTTATAATTATTCGAATCATATCTGTTATATAACAGCAAAACTGTCACAGATAACAAACATTTTTTTACTATTTAATTAATAATTGATAAATGTTTCTTAGATGCGTTATTTCAACGTTTTCCTTATTGGTGAACAAACGTATATAATAACATACGTTTGTTCACCAATAAAGGGAACGTTAAAATAACATATTTACTTCTTTTATATTGCTGATTTTACTGGTATGACTATGACCCTACAAATGTTTATTTATGATTGTCTTTCCTATTTTTACATATTATAACTATATAAACGTATTTGCCACTAATAAAGGAAACCTTAGAATTACATATTTAAAAATTGTTTAGGAAAAATTTTAAGTAGCAAAAAAACGGTGTCTATTTGTCATTTTCGCCATTATATAACATATTATTCGAATCATATCCAATATATAACAGCAGAACTATCACCGAGAACAAAAAATGTTTTACTATTTAATTATTGATTAATACAGTTACCTTTCATACGTTGTTTTAACGTTTTTCTTATTGGCGAACAAACGTATATAATAAATAATATACATTTGTTCACCAATAAGCAAAACGTTAACATAACGTATTTACTCATTTTATTTTGAATTTTACTAGTATGAATATGACCCTACAATAATTTATTTAGGACTTTTTTTGCTCTTCTTACATATGGTGAACATATAAACGTTTTTGCAACAAATAAAGGAAACCTTAAAATTACACATTTTCGATTGTTTAGTAAAAATTCTGAGATACTACTATACTGAGATCAAAAAATGTTTTACTATTTAATTAATGATTATAAACGTTTCCTTGATACGTCATTTTAACGTTATTCTTATTATTATATACGTTTGTTCGCCAACGAGGAAAACGTTAAAAGAACGTATTAACTTATTTTAATGTTGATCCTACAATTATTTTTTTATGACGGTGTTTTTTATTCTTACATTGTAAATATATAAACTATTTTGCTGCAAATAAAGAAAACGTTAACATTACATATTTAAAAATTGTTTAGTAAAGTTATTTAAGTAGCAAAAAAACCGTGTCTCTTTGACATTTTCGCCGTTATATGACAGATGTTCCTCGAATCACATCCGTTATATAACAACAAAACTGTCACCGAGATCAAAAAATGTGTTACTATTTAATTATTGGTTAATAAACGTTTCTTTGATACTATTTTAACGTTTTCTTCATTGGTGAACAAACGTATATGCAGGGTGTGTCAGGTGTATGGTAACAAATTAATATATGAATAGAGCATGAAAAAACAGTATTGACGTGTCTCAGGATTTTGCTATAAAACCATTAATTTTTTTTATACAAGGTGTTAAAGATGAAAATGTTTAGCCGGATTTTTTAAATATCTTTTGGTTGAAAACAGTCGTATCAATGAAATTTGATATTTTTCATAGGGCGCTATCAACTGGCGAAATCGGTTTTTCAAAATTAATCCAGTGGCGTGCGTTTACACATATTTTTCTGATAAAAATGCCGATAACGCGATAACTGAGCGCCGCTGGAATTTTCCATTCAACTTCAGAGTTGAAAACCTAATGTAATAATGATAAAATATTCTAAGGAAACAAAATTTTTAATAACAAAAGCGACTTAATTATTACTTTTTACAATAAATTTTCAAAATGAAGTACAGTAACCTTAATGCACTTTAAAAATTAATTGAGATTAATGGATTTTGAAAATTTATTTTAAAAAATAGTAATTAAGTCGCTGTTGTTTTTAAATTTTTGTTAATGAAGATTTTGTTTCCTTAGAGTATTTTATTATTATTACGTTAGGTTTTCAATTCCAAAATATTATGGTGGGCGAGATACCAATGGTATATGGGCATTGAAAAATTCACCACTGTGTATGGCATGATTTTGAGGATTTTGAAGCGATGAAATTTTCTAAAATTCAAAACTTGGACAAACAGATTACAACACAAGTGTGATATTATTAAAAAAAATTTCTTTTAAAAAAAGTTTTCTTAACCGTCGGCTACAAGTTACTGAAGTAGTCGCCAGAAAATCCTATGATTTTGTATTAGGTAAAGAGTGACGAGGCCCAACAGTTTATTGTGGAATCCGAACCTTATCATAGTGTTTGTACATTCTATAAAATAATCAATTTCTAAAATGATTTACACTATATTTTTACAGTGTATTCTAGCAATAAAATAAGTTGTACCCATTTGTTTATTATAGTGAATATCATAGCGAAAAGGTGATAGCGATTTGATAAGATCGCAAAACGAGCACATGAAATAATTACAAGATCCCCCCATAGGATGCCGGTCGGCGTGAAGTAAGTAGCTAGATATGGGCGGCCCGTGCGAAAGAGTCAAGTAGGCGGTGCTGGCTGTAATCAATCACGCCGTATCTTTTGGATTGAAAGACATTGAATTAGCAGGAAATTGGAGCGCAGTTTGAGCGAGCCCGGAGTCAACTCCTGTGCCCACTCGTCATTACTCTTTGTCACGACTCAGCTTTTTTGAAACTCTGCCAAATATCATTTTATTTACACGTGGCCGTGGATACCTACGAGCCCAGTAATTGTGTGAGACAGACGTCCCTATAAATCATTAGGATTGTCTTTGGAAAAAGTTCAGGTCAGATCGATAGGTCGGCGTGTGGGGCGGAATAAAAAAAATTGGTATTAGACAATGTAATGGGAAACTTGATGCTGCCAAAATAAAATAAAAATTATATTACACCATCTTAGGAAAGATACTAAGTACTGTGGTTGTATGTTATACTACACATGGTCAACGATAGCAACACTAATTAAGTTTCCTGTCTCGAGGGCAATCGACCTGCATTAAAAGATTTAGCTTCTGCAAATGATTAATTTTCATAATTTATTCTGAAGCTGTCAAAAATTTAAAAATAATTACGAATAAATTTTAGTTCGTTTATGATTAAAAAATCCCCTAGAGACAATTATATTACTTATCTGAGCTTAGATTTGCTCGTATGCACTGTACCAACTCGACATGGCACCATAGTCAACCGCACCACTCGGCGCCTCCCAGAAAAAACGTGCAAATCTCCGGGATTTTACCTTATCATAAAAATAGTAAGCCACCACATCAAAATTTCAGTATTTATCAATATCTCTGGCTTGAATCAAGATCAATCTGTCTCTGTCTAGGAGATACAAATTTTCTTTAATCTATAATCAGTAGATATCGCATCATTCCATTCTAAAATATCCGCATTACCCAAAAAATATTCAGTTGCGTAATAAAAACTTTTATTTATCGGGAGAAGGACCGGGGTTGGCCGGATTCCCTTTTTTAAAATCTCATCACGTAATACGCGAATGAGGGAAAGGGTGTGAAGGTATAAATGCATGGCGAACCGAGATGCGTTTGTTTTATTGCGGGTTGAGCCTCAATAAACTGTCCCTGGCGTCCAAATCCGAAAAGATTTCTTTATCCCTGACCCTCGACTCGTGCTGGCGTTCGGTGGTTTACACTGAGGAAAATGAATTTGCGATAGCGCGGATATTTTATTAGGAGCCAAAAGTGTTAATAATAATAATAATAACAGATGTGCTCTAGCAGTATATTATAGATATAAAATGAACACAATAAATATTATTATGGAGTAAATGAATACAATTTATATTTTAATTTATTCTAGTAAATAGAGATTTGACCAATTCTGTTGTTCCTCAAGGATCCTTTCTATGACCCACACTTTTTCACTTGTATATTAACGACTTATTCTCTACAACAATCAATTTTGTCGACAGTTTCGTTGGTTGATTTGTATGCTCCGTGTAAGGTGGTCCTTTCAAAGACTTATTGGGTTGTTTCTTACATCTCCATAGAGTCGGACTTAACTATCATAACCAAATAAAACGTAAAAAATTCTCCGATAAATTCACCAAATTTAAGGCAAACATAACCAGGTCAAGCGACCTTGTATCTAGGAACTCTTCGACTTAATCCTTTTTACTACGCACAGCAGAGTTGTGGAATTCATTTTCCGTTTATATTTTTTCTAATTTCTACTCGCTTCAGGACTTTAAGGTCAAAGCAATTAACCACATTTCCCGTCCCCGTTAATGTGCCATTTAAAAAAAATGGCGTTTCTGGTTGGTATTACTTTGATTAGATATTCTGTCCCAGACAAAAAATTTTTGACAACAAAAATGTTCTGTATCGCTGGTTACATTCAATTTTTAGCTATTGGCACCTTTAAGGAATTTGACTATTTTGGGAAATTTGACTTCATTAAGAAAGTTCACAAAGATAAAGAATTTAACAATTTGACTTCTTTGACGAGTTTAATTCTTTAGAAAATTTGATTATTCTAAGGGAATTTGACGTCTTTAAGAACATTGACGTATTTGAGGAATTTGACGTCTTTAGGAAATTTGACTTTAACGAGTTTAATATTTTTAGAGATGTTCACTTTTTAAGGAAATTTGACGTTTTTAAAGAAATTGATGAATTTGACATTTTTAGAGAGTTTGACGGTTTTAAGGAAATTGACATTTAAGGAATTTGACTCCTTCTGGGAATTTATTTTAATTTTTTAACGAGTTTAAAGTCCTTAGAGAATTTGACTTGTTTAATATGTTTAAAGTCTTTAGAGAATTTGACTTTTTTAAGAGAACTTAACGTGTTTAAGGAGGTTGATTGACCTTTAAGGAATTTGACTATTTTAGGAAATTTGACATCTAAATTTACAAATTTGACGTCTTTAACGAGTTTAATTCTTTGGAGAACCTGATTCTTTTAAGGGAATTTGACGTCTTTAATGAGATCGACATCTGTAAGACATTTGACCCTTTCAGGGAATTTGACGTCTTCAAGGAAGTTGACATATTTGAGGAATTTGACGTCTTTAGGAAATTTGACTACCGAGTTTAATGTTTTTAGAGACTTTCACTTTTTTAAGGGAATTTGACGTTCTTGAAGAAATTGATTGACATCTTTAATGAATTTGTCATTTTTAGGGGTGTGACGTCTTTAAGTAAATTGACACTTAAGGAATTTGACTCCGCCTGGGAAGTAATTTGACTTCCTTAACGTGTTTAAAGTCCTTAGAGAATTTGACTTGTTTAACATGTTTAAAATCTTTACAGAATTTGACTTTCTTGAGAACTTAACGTCTTTAAGGAAATTGACGCCTTTAAGGGATTTGACTATTTTAGGAAATTTGACGTCTAAATTTACAAATCAAAGAATTTGACGTCTTTAGACAATTTGACGTCTTTAACGAGTTTAATTCTTTGGAGAATTTGATTCTTTTAAGGGAATTTGACGTCTTTAAGAAAATTGACATATTTGAGTAATTTGAAGTCTTTAGGAAATTTGACTTTACCGAGTTTACTGTTTTTCACTTTTTTAAGGGAATTTGACGTTATTGAAGAGATTGATTGACATCTTTAATGAATTTGGCATTTTTTAGGGGTTTGACGTCTTTAAGGAAATTGACATTTAAGGAATTTGTCTCCGCCTGGGAATTAATTTGACTTCTACAACGAGTTTAAGGTCC